>CM069919.1:3090015-7890015 GCA_036172225.1 Cryptocoryne crispatula var. balansae | reverse complement strand
TAGTAAAGCAAAGGCATCCCGAAGGAAATTGTGCAATCACCAGTAACCTGTATACATCTTATGCAGGCAATAATGCTTTGGTCCCTCTCATGAACATGTGAGTTTAAGTCACAGTTCGTATGGAGAGCTCTTGGTAATGGTGGATATTATATCAATGTGAAACTTAAGCACATAATATCTGCCAGTTATCTGCCTACAATTTAGAGGATATAGTAGGTGATGGATTATCACATGGATAAAATTTGCCAACTATTTAAAGGAAATCCGGGCAGGTTTAAGGTCTTAAATTGCTTCAACCCTTTTAATCTTCTCCGGAACTTCGAGTCAAGCAAATTTATGCCACTATGTGTGAAGGTTTTTTTTAAACGTTATCTGGAAATGGTTGAAATGATTCAATTCTTGGACAAATCGGACCTAGTTGTGTACCACAACGTGTGCACAGGCAGAGGAATATGGAAATGCCTTGTACGATCATTATATTGGATCTAGATCGATATTTTCAAGTACATGAAGAGAAAGAGGTTGAAGATGCAAACAGTGTAGTTTAAGGAAAATAAAACGGGGGGAAATACAGAAGTAGCACCACTCCACCATGTCTATCATCTCATAAAATAAATTGAGGAATCTGTTTAGCAAGATGCAGATTAAGGGTACATCTCCCTCCTCAGGTGAAGATACTTATCATGCTTTCTTATTGACCTTCATGTTCTATTAATTTGTGAAATTCTCAACCTGCCACCTAACAGGTTTCTGACTGACCAGATTGTTATGAGCACTTGGCTGTGGCTATTGGATTAAAAGATCTGTATGATGGGATAATTTGATTATTTTGTGACATTGAGATTTCTTCTATTATGATAAAGGAATTGGCCAGGCAATTTTTTTTTCATTCAGGTGGATAGTGATTGGTGAGGGTTGAGAGAGCACAATCCAACAACAGACCATGGAAAACCCTATCCACAAAGTACACTAAGTGACTTATCACCACATAGTAGAAATTTTTTAATTAAGCATGATAAGAAGTGTGGTAAATTGTTGGAAGTGTTTGTTTATCTAAATAATTGTCTATGATTACTTTAAGTCATGATATCTTGAAGGCTTGTTAATTACTCTTAAGTACAATCCCAATAAACATCGACGTCCTATTTTATCATGAATGTATATTGATTGACCAATTCCAGAAAACATCAACATCCTATTTTATCATGAATGTCTATCATTTGGCTGATTTTGGAATCGCATCAGCATAATCTACCTTGATTGGGGGGAGGATGCATCCACCCCCAGAATCTCTTTGGAATCAGCTGAAATTGACTTTGGATTGGGACCGATTTGGCTTGAATCAGCCACTGATGCAGGGGCACTGCAGCATCTTCCATACGTGTCGGACCAGATAGGGCCATCATCTTCTGGACCTAATATCGACTATTCAAGGTGCACGGCAACAAGCCTGACTATCAGATGTTGATATCGGGTCAATAAAACACGATATCGAAGGATCCAATGACTTAAGTCATTAGATTCTTCCCTCCTCGGGCAGGGAGACGTAGCCACAGTTTTATGCTGCCGCCGTTTGGGCACAGGGTTTTGACACTGATTCCATTCCCAAAGGAGTCAGATATGACCAAAATCCCTTTGGGAAGGCCACTGCTAAGGTTTCTTAAGTATTTTTTTTTTAGTTTTTTGAAGATCGATTTGGATCGATTCAGATGGTTTCTTTTCCATGGAATCAGCCAAATTTTCTGATCCTATTTGGATTAGTTTGGAATTGACATTAGCCATCTGATTCTGATTCCACTTTCCTTGTTCATAACAATTTCTTTAATGGCCTTGCAAGGCCAACTTTTTATGTTTATATAATATGCCATAGAAATTTGGTATACTACATGCAATCAACAGTAATGTTTTTTCTACAATTGGGTACAGGCAAAGATCCAAGAATTGGCAGAGCATGTTCCTAAAGGTCACATTCCTCGTTCAATGACTATTCATCTTAGAGGGGATCTCACTAGGAAGGTAAGTAAAGATGTTCAAGTTTATAATGATTTGATTGTATAACTGAGGAAGAATAATTCTTTTTGATGTGTTTTATTTGGGTGTCTTTAATGCTTATGTATCTTTGCATCAATTTATGATTTTTTTTCAAATGTGTGCATCGCTTAGTTTACTTGATATTTTTTCTTCACTATGTCATCAGGTTGCACCGGGCGATGTTGTTGAGTTCTCTGGGATTTTTCTTCCTATTCCGTACACTGGTTTCAGAGCTATGAGGGCTGGCCTTGTTGCAGATACTTATCTGGAAGCCATGTCTGTCACTCATTTTAAGAAAAAATACGAAGAGTAAGTACTGTAAAAGCCTGATGTACTAATGCCTTGCTTATGTGATAGTCCATAACCTGCTAGGTAGAAGGATTTCCTGTTTACATGTGACATGTGGACAAGCACGGGGTATCTGGCAGCACATTGTAAATCTTTAGTGCTTGGCACAATTGGATGCTTGGTCACATGCTCCATATTGCCATCCCTGACCTATTTTCTCATACTCTTCATTACATGCTATGTTTTCTGCTAGAGCATGCCTAGCAAATGGATTAGGAATTTAGGATGCATGATTTGTGTACAGAAGGGACAGTGACTTATGGCACAGTTATCAATTCCATCTTGGTCTTTTTCCTTTTGGAGAGATGGCTTAATGACTTGGGCAATTTTGATGCGATGTCCTGATTTATTTCACTCTTAGCAATTTTTATGTCCTGTCTTGCTTCATTTCTCCTGTACATAATCTAAACAGTTTAAAAGAAACGCATACACATTTCTCTAAACAGTGAACATGTCTAACCACCAAAAACAAGTTTAGAGAGTGAAGGGAGAGTGAAAATCTGGATGGAACAGTTAGATAGGATTGGACTGGATCAACAGAATAATGGTGAAAGGTTGGGCGGTCTTAAATCACCGGGATAGGTAAAAAATAATCAAAATGGGATGGAGCATTTTGGCAAATCTCATTTGGCATGGTGTAATGGGTTCATCTATTTTCTTATGTGATTTCTTTGATTTCCTTTTCTCAATAAGTAATCATCTAACACAGTATAATGGCAAGTACTAATCAAATATTCGAAAATACATACCAAAGAGATGCATTATTAGCTTGTTTATTTGTCTCCTTTTTTGCTTCTTAACTTAAATGCGTCTCTTGTAAGAAAGGAGATTGGATTTTTCTCAACTATCACTATCAGCTTATAATTCAGGTTTACCATGTTTATGTGATAGAATTAGCAGCTCTTTTGTGGCTGAGTGTTTATTTCTGTGACTAACTTGTGCAGAAATCTATGTACCGTATGTGTCTAATTCTAACTTGTTGATCTTGTTAACAAGCTTGCATTCCATATAAGTCACTATTTTTTTACTAGAGGCCTCTATGGAAAGCCAAATGGATCTAAGGTCTACAACTTCATGTACTGACTGATTGGAAGATACATCTGTTTTGCAGATATGAGCTGAAAGGAGATGAGCAGGAGCAAATTGAACGCCTAGCTGAGGATGGAGACATGTATAATAAATTGGCTCGTTCATTAGCACCTGAAATATTTGGGCATGAAGATGTAAAAAAGGCCCTGCTTCTTCTTCTTGTAGGTGCTCCTCACCGGAAATTGAAAGATGGTATGAAGGTACAGAGCAATACAAACACAGACTATCTCCACGTTACTTGTTAGATACTGTGCTTCAATCTTCTTTGTGCTTATGCTTCATGGAGCTGCATTCTGCTCTTTGAGACAGGAGGTACTTGATATCAAGTGCTTTACTACATGATTCTGTCCGAATCAGGATGGAAATGGCAGCTTCTCCATTTCGATCCATTTCTGAAGATGAATTTGTCATCTAGAAGTGGCATACTTGTTTTTTCTTTAGTGATCCGGTTTTTTGGAAGATTTTTGAGAAACTTGAGGAGCTTCAGAGAAAATAGTTTAGATATGTACCCAGTTGTCATGAGAGTAGTCAGAAAATGTTGATAGCTCATTTCTTGAGTCATACATATACTCAGAGGTCTAGCACATGGTGTTCTCTTGTAAGAAATTTCAGATAACATGTTCATGAACTTGGTTCATTGTAAAAACTTCCATTTTGGATTTTGTTGGACGTTCTAGAACATGGTATGTTCTGTTGATTTCTGTTTTAATTCTACTAATTATTACGATTTATTCTTGGTTTCTTTCTGTTAAAGTGAAGTGGAATAACATGCTATATCATCATTTGATATAGGTTTTCTTTAAATAAATTCTGGGTCTCTTATGTGTTCACCATTGTTTGCCTCTGTGGATGTGCAGATCAGAGGGGATTTGCATATTTGTTTGATGGGTGATCCAGGGGTTGCAAAGAGTCAACTCCTTAAACACATAATTAATGTGGCGCCAAGGGGGGTCTACACAACTGGAAGAGGAAGCAGTGGTGTTGGTTTAACTGCTGCTGTTCAAAAAGATCCTGTTACTAATGAGATGATTCTTGAAGGCGGAGCACTGGTAAGAACATTTCTATATGCAACATGTACTAGCTTGTATCTTTCCGATGATACTATTTAATCATCAATTGTTTCTACTTGCCATGGTTCTAGTGTTGCCTAACATTTATTTTGAGCATCCCTTTATCACATCTGTAAAGTTTAACCCGTACTTGCTCAATACTACCAAAGCTTACGCACATCTATCCATGTTGACCATCCATGTGGTTTTGCCCATGCATTTTCACGTTTAGTTCCTCTTGGTTTTTATAGTCATTTGGTTGCCCAAGGGACTTGACTCTCGAAAGTCCCATGAGCAAGGAATTTCTGCTCAGGTGTGGCTCTTGGATTGGCCGGGGTTGGTCCTGGTCCAGGTCAAGGGCAGATTGGCTGATTCGCTGGAAACTGGGATTGCTTTATCTGTTGTCACTACTATGTTGGTGGTCGCCCAGACCTGGAATACCTTGAACCTGGCCAATCTTCTTGCAAACCATTTTGATGAGGTGATGTAAATGTTATTTCTGAGTCTATTCTTCTTCAATATTTTCAGAAGAGGTAATATGTTAACCTATCTTGCCATATCCTATTACTGCAACCAAGTAGCCTCCCATCAAAGGAAAGAAAGTATTTTGCTCTAATTTAGTGAAATATCACTTGTATTGACAATATCTCACTAGTCATGACATCATAAGATCATGGTTTTATGGAATTGACCGAATCGGATTGGAATCAGATTGTCTGGTCTCGATTTGTTTTCTACTTGGAGGACCAATTTAGAATCGATTCTCAGTGGAATCAGTCGAGAATTGCCTGAATCGGATCATAATTTGAATTGGTTTGAATCGGGTCGAATCGGTTGGAATCATATCAGAATCAAAATCTGATTTTTTTATTTTTTTTAAAAATCTCGATTTCAAATCAATTTTCTTCTCAAAGATCAGCCAATTTTGACCGATTAGATCCTATTTGGATCGAATCAGTACCCACCGATTGCAATTCCGATTTTCCCATCTATGCATAAGATTCTCCTGTATAATCTTTTAAAATGCTAGTCTTGCCAAGGGAAATTACTGGTTTGGACTGAGTTTTTTTTTCTAATGCAGGTCCTTGCAGACATGGGTATTTGTGCAATCGATGAGTTTGACAAAATGGAAGAATCTGATCGAACTGCAATACATGAAGTTATGGAGCAGCAGACAGTCAGCATTGCCAAGGCTGGGATTACCACATCCCTTAACGCAAGGACTGCTGTCCTTGCTGCTGCCAATCCTGCTTGGTATTAACAGTCCCTCTGTTTTTATGTTCGTTATAATGCACTTGTCTAACACCAATTTTCTTCACTTTGTTAAAGGGGCCGGTATGATCTTCGGAGAACTCCAGCGGAAAATATAAATCTTCCTCCAGCACTTCTGTCACGTTTTGATCTCTTGTGGTTAATCTTAGATCACGCAAACATGGATAGCGACCTTGAGATGGCAAGACATATTGTCTACGTGCACCAACATCTCGAATCACCTGCATTGGGTTTTGCACCTCTGGAGCCATCTGTTCTTAGGTAAAAGCAGAAGTGGAATAATATATCTTGAAGTGCTTTGTGTGCCTCCATATTTTGTTACCTAATATAAGTTTTCTTGCATTAAATTATATTTCCAGCAATGATTAGTAGGCACTTTTTCTTTTTGAATTTTTTGTCAATGTTCTCATGAGTTGTGACAAGATAGCATTATGTTTTTGACATGCTTGTGAGGTGCAACTTTCAAGATGAATGCACATGTTTATCGGTTCTTGCTACAAGTTTTTTTTTGGATGATAAGCTAGTTAAACATCCTCAGGAGTCAGGACATATTATCACTGATTGACATTTGGAAGATAAAAGCATGTTTTTAGTTAAGGTTATTGACGTTAAGTTGGCCAATTTTTTAGTTATTTACGTTTTTTGGGGTTTTGTAGAGGCAAGGGCTTCATTGAGATTTATTTGCAGAGACTAACCGCCTAACATCTCAGGCTTACGTACAAGCAGCAGAGTAGAACTTGGTTTAATTTTGATTTCAGATTGATCCATATGGTCGAAGATGCAGATTGTGCCTCATGTTAGTGGCATTTTTTAGAAATAGATTTACATTCACGTAGTTTGACTCTGTTGTCATCTTTCTTGAACTCTTTTTAGATAATATTTTTTTTGTACAGAAATAGATGCATGTTTATGTAGATTTGACTAATACCATCTTTTCTAACTCATTATCTAGAGCATACATTTCAGCTGCAAGAAGAATATCCCCTTCTGTCCCTCGAGACATAGAAGAGTATATTGCCACTGCATATTCTAGCATTAGGCAAGATGAGGCCAAATCAAATGCACCCCATTCTTACACGACAGTGAGGACACTTCTCAGCATCCTCCGAATATCTATCGTAAGTCTTATATTGTAGTTTACCTGTTGTTTGCATTTTTTTTTGCTTGATGCCTTTCACCTTATCATGCATCTACAAACTTCTCTGTATTGCTATTTTGACATCTTTCCTTTGGAAGCACTCAATTGTTATATTACAGTCATGAGCATTTGCAAGGCATTCTATTAAATAAACTCAGGTTGCAGTTGGTTGGGACTATGGAGGGGATTCTAATCATTGAAGTGTCTAGCATGACAATCATCTAAGTGCACCTTATATCTTTTTGGCTTTTAGATTGCATTAATTGAGCTTTGATTTTTAAGGAAAAGAGGATGGACTTGTCTCCTTTTTTTTCTACACTTTAAAAAGTTATCAAGAGATGGGTTATAGAGATAATCAATTATCATTAAATTCATATTTCTAAATGTAAAGACAATGATTATTTCACAATTTTCTCCTTACATAATATCAACCAATTGTAGCCTTAGTTATTCCTTCTTTTTTTTTCTCGACAGTAAACCAAACATTCACAACCTGAGAGGGAAACTGTAAGCAGTGTCGTCAAGTGCACAGAAACTTGTTTTCATCCAAATCTGGTTAATTGACCGGTTGGTGTTAACTTATTATCTGTCATTGATGAATTTGCAGGCCCTGGCAAGACTTCGGTTTTCTGAGAATGTAGCACAAAGTGATATAGATGAGGCGCTAAGGTTGATGCAGATGTCAAAGTTTTCACTATATTCTGATGAGCGACAAAGGTCTGGATTGGATGCTATTTCTGACATATATTCTATTCTACGAGATGAAGCTGCGAGAATGAACAGCATGGATATAAGCTATGCCCGTGCAGTGAACTGGATTTCCAGAAAGGTGAATTATTTTAGTTCACTTTTTCATCGTATGCATCTAATTGATGAAGTTATTTTATTTACCCTTTTTATGTGGGGCATTCAAAGAATCGGCTGCACCTCGAAGTAACTATGTCATCAGTAAATTAATGGCTGTTGCATTCTTGCATGGAACATCCTGCTTTACGTGATCTTTTTTCAGTAAAGACTGAATATATTTTTTCACCTCAATATTAACTCAAGATTTGCGAAATATAATGTTTCACTTAAAGAGAACGAAGTTGACGCTCATTTGGGCTCTGAGATGGCTCCATGTTTGCACTGCTTGGTGGTTTATTTAATGTCTAAAACTTTAAAAATCTTCTAAAATGCCTTTTAAATAGTCTCGTGAATTAACTTTTTGATTTTTAGATCTTGCTTCTTTATTTTGCGTACATGGCTTGAGCTTCAAAAAGACAGTAGTTCTCGTACTAGCCCTTTTTGACTCTGTTTCCGATGGTAAGCGATTATTAGATTTAGCTGTGTGATTGGAAATTCCAATTTCTCAGCTGCATCTCCTCGAAAGATTATCACATGTACCGTCCATATATTTGCCTTTTCATTTATCTACGTTGTCCCGAAAATGCTCAACATATTTGCCTGTAGTGTAAATGGTTGCAACAAAATGCGAAGGGTTACCTGTTTAACTGTGCTTTGTCGTTTAGTTGTGATGTAGGTAGGTCGGTAACAGTATACTAGGATAATTAAATGCATTTTTATGTGTTGATTTCTTGGCTAATAGAGATTGCGACCGTTGACAGGGTTACAGTGAAGCGCAGCTGAAGGAATGCTTAGAAGAATATGCCGCCCTGAATGTCTGGCAGATCCATCCTAACACCTTCGACATTCGTTTCATTGATGCATGACGAGACCTAGGCGTAAACCTGCAAGGATTTTAGCGCACAGTCCTAATCGGCTGATCGGCTGATATCCCAGCAAGCCGGGGAACGGAACACTCGACTGTTTCCCCGCTAGCTGTAGTTGGACTCACAAGCTTCCGCTCCTCGTTGAGGAGGATTCTGTGCGAATACCCGTCGCTGGGGAGTTGCTGTATCCGGGGCTTGGCTTCTCCCCATTAAAACTTATTACGATCCTACGCCGGGCAGGCGCGTCTTTTTCTTTCGAATTTCAGGTATCACCTCATTATATCTCCCACTGCTTTCTTCTGCAAGATCCCCGGGATTCTTCCATGCTGCACCTGCTGCGTGCAAGCGATGCCCGTGGGACCGAAGATTGCCCGCTAGATGTTGTTTGGCATCTGGCTCGGTTCTAACGAAGTAGCTGGAACGCAACGCCATGTAAGCTGGCTGCTGGCCTTTTTGTTGTAGCGAATCCAGGTAATGAACCGTACCATTTTATACCCTTTGTGCCGATGATCCATTTAGCTTCTCTCGTGTATTGCTGGATTTTCCATGCGAAAGCTTTGTTTAAATGGCCTGGGATATGGCCGTAATGGCTTCTAGAGTTTTGGACCTTGAGAAATTGTCGTCACTTTGGAGGGCACTGGATCCACGAGGAAACACTCCACTCAGATAAAAAAAAGGAGAATTTAATGGGAGGCCCAATGTACAAATATGACTGTAACTAGAGGCCCAACGTTCCAATTGTTATAATGATAAACCCAGTCTACAAAATTAACGTAATTTCCGCCCCAAGATGGATGATAAACGTTAGATTGGATAAGAAAAAGTCTATTATGCCCTTGGACCAAAGTTTGACTGATATTTTTATGTGAGATATGGGAGTTGAGCCCGTGGGAGTCCCCCCCTCCTCGCTGGGCGGCTGCCGGCAGCGCCATTGTCTCCGTGGTTGCGGCCATCCAGGGGTGTCGATTGGCGCTAGCCCGCGGCTGCGGGACTGGGCACGGGGTTGAGCCCTGGCAATAGCTGCGCGATGCGCGTGCTCACCCTTGGCAGTGGGAATGAAGAAGCGGCAGGGGGCAGAGCCCCCGACGGCGGATCACAGGAAAATATCTTACCAAAGCAAAGATACTCCGAAAAGGTCCGCGCTCAAAATCTGCTCCGACCGATTCACCGCCCTGAGAAAAAACTCTGCCGGATGAAGGTTCGTCCGCCAGGAAGTTCCACCGGAAAAAGGGTTCGTCCGCTGCCGAGAAGAAGGTTCGTCCGCGACTTAGGGTTCACGACGGAGACAAAGAACGGGAGATTTGTCAGGTGACCCTCAAGAGGGTAGAAGAGGAAAATTAAAATAAATGACGGTGACTTAACAGAGTAACTAACGGATTGGGTTTTTGATTAAATATATTCAGTTCATTGGGTTTTTCGCAGAGAAATTTTGATCCATGGGTTTTTCATAATACTCATTTTAATAATTGGGTCTCTAATTAATTTTCCCTAAAAAAAATGATACTCAACGTGATTTGATCGATGGAGTTCACGTATGAAAATGAATCTCATCTTTTTGTGTTCGAGTAGAAAGTGTTTCTTTAGATATTTGTTCGAGGAAACCATGGAAGGTGGGGTCGGAGGTCGGCCCGGGGTCGGTTGGCCCCAAAACCGACCTAGTCGGGCGGGGTCTCATCTTTTTGTGTTTGAGTAGAAAGTGTTTCTTTAGTTATTCTTTCGAAGAAACCAAGGAAGGTGGAGTCGGAGGTCGGTCCGGGGTCGATCGGTCTCAAAACCGACCTAGTCGGACGGAGTCGAATTTTTATTTGTTTTATTATAAAAATATAAACCTTGAAACGTTGTTTGATTCTCTTTGTTTCTTTGATTTCTAAAACTTCTAAAGGAGTCAGAACATTCAGGATAATCGTTGGTATCACACTGGTTTAGATATTTGCTTCCAACCAAATTTCAAGCTCAGTGTATCTAACCACTCAAGTTCAAAGTCAAAATGCAAATCTAAATACATACACATGCCGGGCCGTCTACAATTGTTATAAAATTTATTCCAAATTTAAAAAACTTATTAATATATACACTACCGAATTGTATATTTAATTAAACGTCATATATTCTTATTTTAGGTGATGGTATTGAAACAAAAGATCTAATCTCATTTTCGCAACAAGCCGCGTGCTGGGCTTGTGTGTTTCTCGTACTATTTCTATCATTAATCTTTACCTTAATTTTTATTTTGCTGTAATAGGAAGTTTAAAAGCCGTTGCTTGTACAGTATTTAGTCGTATCGTAGAAGAAGCTATCTCTATATAGTGTATTCTTATGTTAAAACTTGTTAGAAAAGGTGTATGCCAATTACAGCTAAAACATACGTTGTAGAGGAAAGGCTTCGTAGTGAAAGATTCTTATCTCTTTCTCTATTTTCGATTCTTATTTGGTTTGTTGTATAATTTTCAGCCGGTAAGGTATGACTTCGTAAGATATAATTGTTATAATTTTTTAACATTTTAAATTTTTTATTTCATCACAAGCTATGTACACTTATTTACCTCATCAACATCGATACGTTCATATCGTCATTTGCACCCCTACTTGTTGATTTTGTCCATTTCTGACAGATGCAAGGTTAATAATGTAAATTTCATGGTTTGATGCTGTAAGAAAAATTGAACAAGCATCTATCTATTTATCCTAGCTATTTTTCTTATTCAGTTATTTTGCTCCCGTTAAATAAAAAACCCGATAAAATCACCTTCCCGGCTTAGCGGACATATGCCATTCTCCATCTCTCGAAGAAAATTGAATTAAAATATTTTTATAGATTTATACGAAAACATATTTCTATAGAGAACTTTGTTTTGGACAAAGAAAGAAACTGAGTACTTAAAGCTCCCCCCCCAGCCCTCCCTCCGCCGCCGGCTGCCGGCGAATGGCGGCGAGCCGTGATGGCGGCGGCGACGGCGAGCCCTCCGTGGACCTGCGGGCTTTCCCCGTGCCGCTTTCCCCGCCGTACCCACCGCTCTCCAAGGATATGGAGCTCCGGAGGGCCATGTCCGCTGCCTCGAGGTCGGCACTCTTTGCCCTGTCCGACGCCGATGTGGTCTTCGAGGATCCATGGCTGGTTGTGGTTAACAAGCCCCCGGGTGTCTACTGCGAGGCCTTACTCTCCGCCTCCGCCGCCGTCGCTCCCCCCTCGGGTAATGGACATGGAAAAGCCGTCTCCTTTTGGTCTTCTCCCGAGCGAAACCTAGATTTCGGTTTTGCTCTGGCGCAGGAGGCGGCGGAGGCCGCGCGACGCCGGAGCTCCACCTCGCCAACAGGCTCGACCGCGATACCAGCGGGTTGATGGTGATAACGAAATCGCACAAGGCGGCGGCGAAGCTGGTCAAGGCCTTCACCGATCACAGGGTGAGGAAGACCTACGTCGCCCTCTGCACCGGGAAATCGCCCCCGTGGCAGCGCATCCGCGTCGTCTCCGGCCACGGAAGGTCCAGGTTTGGGGCCTGGCGGGTCTACGCCGCCTCCGATGTGGGGCGGGCGCTGCCGGGGGGCTCCACCGTGAGGCGCATGGCGACGTCCTTCGAGGTGCTGGCGGTGAACGGCAAGGGGGAGTGCGGGGAGCCGTGGGATTGGGCGGGGGAGGCCGAGACGGTGGTGGTAGAGGAGCAGGCGGCGGCGGCGGAAGAGGAAGAACGGGGGAGGGCGGACGAGATGCTGGTGAGGGCGCGGCCGGAGAGCGGGAGGACGCATCAGATCCGGCTGCACTGCCAGTACCTGGGGATGCCCATCCGAGGGGACGCCAAGTATGGAGGCGTGCGCGAGCGGGAGGAGGAGGAGGCGTCGTGCGAGTGCCATGCCCTCCATGCCGAGAGCTTGGAGCTACAGCACCCCATCACCGATGTCCCCCTCCGGCTTCGTGCTCCGATTCCGCCATGGGCGAGAGAAGCCCTCGGCGGCGGCGCCGCCGTCTAAAGACACGATCTTTTGCTTCTTGACGCTTCTGCAGGCTGCAAGGAGCAAATTTTACAGGGGGGTAGAAAGGAGGCGTGATCCGTTGTTGTTTTTTTTTTATGCAAATTGCTGTTTTTCTTCCTGAGATTCAGAAGAACGCCGTTTACGAACCAGTTCAGGAGATGAGTGTCGTATTGGTATGTATGCCGAGCAGATTATCGAGGAAATCTGTGTTGCTGTCGCAGGCTCTCTCTTCTGATACGCAAGTTCTACACAGTTCAATCTTCTTGTGTTTTTCGCCATCAAGAGATTGAAAAGGTTGGCGGCAAAAATAAAGACATTGAAGAGAACATTCTCCTGAGAGCCGAGGTTTAAAATTTGTATTTTTAATAAAATAAAATTTTGACACGCCCAAATTAGAAGCTAACAATAACTATCTGGTTTATGCCTGGTGCACCCTTCCTCCCAAATCTACTCGTAAATTTTTATAATTAAGAGATAGTTGCGACGAAATACCAAAGGTGTAAACAGAGATGGATACTTGTCTGTCCGTGTGCTGAGTCGGATATGATTTTATTTACATTTTTAGTATTATTACTTAAAAAGTAAGGCAATAACCTTATTTATATGTAAAATACCTTATTGCTACTAACACTGTTTCTATCTTATTATCAACATTATCAATCACCGTTGCACTGAGCACGCCGAGCTAGCGTATAAAGGTGGTTGGTCGCTGCTCTGGTTCTTCCTTTCCCGCCAAACATCGACCTTCCCTCCCCCGCCGGCGTTTCCCGCGCTACGCAAGTGCGTCGGCGGCGGCGGCAGCTGGCCGGCGGCCGTTCGTCTCCCACTTCCTTCTCCACTGTTGGTGTCGAAACGGCGGAGAGAACTCGCTTCGGGAAGCGCTCACCGACCAAATCGACACCTCCTTCCGGCGTTCCATATGGCCTCTTCTCGCTGCTCCAGCAATGGCCGGTCCCCTCTGGTTCGGAAGCAGAGCCAGATCACTGCATTCTTTTCCCCGGGGAAGAGCTCTTCCCCCGCACTTGGACATAAGGCCCCGTCTGCACGAAGCCCTAACCCTAGTCCCGTCGTAAGCTGTGGCCCCGATCCTACTCCGTCCCCAAGGCAGAAGAAGCTCATCCCGGCAGTCGTCCATACACCCGCTCCGTCTTCTGTGGCCGTTGAATCTTGCTCTGGAGTGAACAGCTGGAAGGAGGAGGTCGTTGGGCGGAGGCTTAGAGTTTACTGGCCTCTAGACAAGGCCTGGTATGAGGGGCAAGTCACATCGTTCGACGTGGTGACTGGTAAGCACGTCGTGCGGTACGGTGATGCTGAGGAGGAGGTACTGAATCTCGGGGATGAAAAGATCGAGTGGGTGAAGGAGGAGCCTACCAGGAGCTTCCGCCGACTGCGGCGGAGGGTCTCGGTCGCGGAACAAGCGACGCCTTCTGATGTATTTGCGGAGGAAGAAAATACGGCTGAGGACGAGAATAGGGGTGGGACCGATGGAGTGGCGATGGACGATGATTCGGAGGAAGGGGAGTGGGAAGTGGATGCTGATGAAGAGGAACATGGTCTACAGTCCAAAAATGATCAATTAAGGAGCTCATCATCGAGAAAACGGAAAAAGGAGGAAGCTGCCATGCTAGATTCCATCAAGAAGGGCAAATCTAGTGAAAATATGGAAACGACTCAAAGGATGCTTTCCTATGGTGGCTTTATAAAATTAGCTGCGAATGATTCTGGGAGCGGCATTGACAGTGAGCACGATATATCTCAATATTTTCTCTCCCGAACACGACCTACAGAAAAAAAAATTGTGTCAATTCCTGGTTATGCATGCCTGTTTCTCCGATCTTGAGCTCTAGTGTCTTTCCAGCCATTTGAAAGAGTCTGAGGGATGAAAGCTGAAATTTTTTCCGCAGGGAACAAGACCATGGATATTTCTGGCAATGTGTTAACGGGTGATGCTGCTGAGCGTTTTGGAAAGAGAGAAAATGAAAAGCTTAAATTCCTTAGGGAGTAAGCACTTGTGAAACCACATTGTCTCATCATATTTCTTCTTTTCTGTATGTTGTTTCAATTCCTAACAAAGCTCTTCCCATTGAAATTTCATTAACCTAAAAAAAGTTGCTGCCAACTGGCAAGTCATGCCGCTCGTTACATTGAAATGACTCAATAACCTGATAATGTGTATCCAAATCCTTGGTTAAAGTTGAACTCCAATTATATCTTGTTAACGACTAAACGGTTTCCTGCCTGACTGACCCTTGCATGCTTGCAGCTGCAGATTATTCTCACTGTTGCACCTGATAATAAATTTTTGACTTCTGTAGGCTTTTAACACTTCTTTCTACTGTTGCAATTAAAAGGAATCAATGTTCCTCCTAAGCTTTCACTTGGGAAATTTCTCTACTTCTTGCCTTTGCAGTATTGCATTGTGGGACAACATTCATAATCATCCCCATGGTTCACGACTGTGATGCAAATCTTTTGCTACATTCTTGTCAAGTCATGGTTATGCGTTCTGTCACAGGGGCCGAAGAGATGCCAAGAAAAGGTGGCCTGGTGATGCAAATTATGATCCAAAAACACTTTATCTGCCACTAGACTTCTTGAAGAGCCTCTCAGGTGGCCAGGTAGAATTTACCAGAATTTTCACTTTTCCATCTTGGTTAGGGGTGCAATTGAGTCGAGCTGAGCCGAGCCAGCGATTATTTAATCGTTCAAACTCGGCTCGATATTCGACGAGCTTTCAAAAGTTTTGTTCAAGCTCGGCTTGATTTAAACTTGACGAGTTCGAGCTCGGCTCGTTGAGCTGCTCGTTTATGTAAACGAGCCAACTTAGCTTGAACTCGAATAAAAATTGTGTTCGAACTCGAATCAAACTCATATTCAAACTCGTTTTTGAACTCGAGATTGAGCTCGTTTATTTAAAACTCGAGTTCAAGCTCGAACTCGATTTAAGGCATGTTTTAAACTACTATTTAGACATCAAAAATATAATTTTACATAATATTAAAAAATAAATATAGTGTGTTTATAATTTAATTATTTAAATAAATATTTAATCAAGTGGTTAATCGAGTGTTTAATCTAACATTTAAACGAGCTGTTCGTGAACTTATCAAGTCGAGTAGGTCTCTGATCAGACTCGGCTTGTTTATAAGTCGACCTTTTTTTTCTGTTCAAACTCGTTTATTTAACTTAATAAACTATCCGAGTCGAGTTTTTAACGAGCCGAGTATTGAACTACTCGTTGAGCATATTGGTTCGCTTGCACCCCTAATCGTGGTTGGTGCAGTTTTTTCAGCATGCTTTCAGTGTTCAACTTCCTGACACTGTCTTTTTGTTCTTGTAGAAGCAATGGTGGGAGTTCAAGTCTATGCACATGGACAAGGTTTTATTTTTTAAGGTGTCTACTTGCACAAGAAAACAAAAGCACTTCATGATTTTTAGATATTATTTTAATTTACCCCATATAAGGATTAACTTTTGTCAAGCAGATGGGAAAGTTTTATGAGCTGTTCGAAATGGATGCACATATTGGAGTGAAGGAGCTTGAGCTACAGTATATGAAGGCAAGAATTGATCAGTCGTAAAAATCAGTATAGCAGCTATAGCTGACATTTGCTTTTAGTTTTCTTATATTGTTTGTGTTTTGCAGCTGGTTTTACTTTGTTTGCTTCTCAATCTATACCATAACAGAAGATCCCATTATCGAATAGAGTAAACTGAGGTCCAAAAAGCCTGAGGATTCAGTCTGAGCATAATTTAGTGTGATTTAGATGGAGGGCATAAAGAAATAGGTGAAAAAATGAATGTTGCCAATGAAGACTGTGACAAGTTCTGCAGAGTCAAGTTGTTGTCTGATAGAGACAGAAGAGGAAGAACATGTTTAGGATGACAAACAAAGGTCTTTTTTTAATAAATCTTCATTAGAATTATTATGCTAGGTTTTTCCTTGCATACACATCTGCAAGAAGTATAATTTAAAATATCGATTATATGCAGGGGTTTGTATTGCTAGGTGACTGTTGACACCCAAATCTACCAAAGAATGAGGGTTCATCGAATGTAGCCTATTCATTCAATGGGTGTAAGGGAGTTAAAATCACTAAGGCCATTAAGCCAGCCAAGGTGGCAGTTAAATACCAACAATAAGGAGTCTGCAGATGGAGCAGATGGTCCGGTGAAATGATCCCCCTTAAGGGCCACGACAATGGCAGCAGCTGAATGAAGCTTAGAAATGGCAAATAGGTCCGTCAAGAAGTGAGAAACGCAGAAGCCTTGATGGCCGAATTAATCTTTAAGTAGTCCCTACGCTGGGTCAGACTCATCCGAAGGTGGGCAGTCCTGCGGAGACAGACAAAACTGTCTGAATAAGACTTCCGGAGTCACTGAAGAGCGGGGGGAGCTAAATCCCGTAGGTTTCGGACTCGTACGAGTCCTTGTTGAGCAGGACGTCCAGTTACGGGGAGGTTTCCAACTTCCGGAGCGATGGCCGCGCTAGGAGGGAAGTTACCGCGATCGCCACCATCAACGGGAGAGTCGGGGAGTCAATCCCGCAAATCCCGGACCTCCCCGAGTCCGGCTCGAAGCCGGAACCGCCTGATCCGCAGATCTTTTACGGAGGAAGGGGAGCGAAATCCTTCTTGAGGCAAAATATTCTATCGCGGCAGGGGATTGGAGAGGGGAACGGGAATAAATCCCACGAATCCCGGATCTCTCCGAGTCCGGCTCTAGCCCGGAACTTCTTCTTCGGCAGGTATCCTACGGAGGGGGGAGAGCGGAGCCGGCTATAAAAGCCCATCAGGGCGGTCGCGCACGAGCGGGAGAGAGAGCAGGAGAAAGAGACGGAAGAGAAGGGAGAGCAGAGCGAAAGCTATCGAGAGACCCAGAGCTTACCGGAGTTGTCTTCACCCCCCACCGTCGCTCAAAGCTTCCTTCCCTTGAAGCCAACCTGATCGCCGGCCCGCCGGAAGCGTCTCCGGAGCCCGTCGAGTGTCCGACCACCGCCGGTAAGATCCGGGCCGCCACCGTTAGAGTCCCGAGTAGCCTCTTCCGCCGTCGGAGAGCCCCGCAGTGCCTCGCGCTGCGCCGTCGCCCGCTCCCGCCGGAGAGCTCCGCTGCCGCTGTCTGGTCGGGGTAGCGAAGAGGGGCCGCCGTGATCGATGTCGGGAGGGCCGGTGCTGCCCGTTGTCGCCGCTTTCGTCGGCGGGTGAAGGAGAAGAAAGGGTGGGGGGGAGGAGGGAGAGAGTTATTTCTCCCCTCAACTTATGTCCACGGGGGACACATCAACAGTGCGAAGAGGGGGGGGCCCGCGTGAGTTCACCCGCGAGGGGGCTGCTCGCGTGAGAGCCGCGCAGCCGGCGCACGGGTGGCGCGTGAAGCCCCGTTGACTGGCGGGTCAACCAGGGGTGGGGCCCACATTCAAATGGTGTTAAAAAAGAAGAAGAAGAAGAAGAGGAAGAAGAAGAAGAGAGGGAGAAGTGGCCGCGCGGTTGGCCGCGGGGGAAAGGCTGTGCCCCGCGGGGCAAACAGGGTGTGGGGCCCACAGAAGAAAGGTTGTAAAAAAAAAAAAAAAGAAGAAGAGAAGAAGAAGAGGAGGAAGAGGAGGACCGCGAAGGCCCATTTCGTTTTGGATGAACAAGTACCATGGTTTTCAAAAATTAAATCTTCAAATCAATTTAATTTAAACAAACCGAGGCAAGCATAAGGCCGGTTCTAACCCACCTCATGGCTTCGGCATAACCTAAAAGAATTCAATTGGGCATGCAGAGGTCGGTTCTAAACCCACCTCCTGACCCATAATTAATTCAAAAAAAAAATAAAATAAAACAAACAATCAATTTAAATTAAATAAAAATCCATCTAATTCAAACAAACCGAGGCAAGCATAAGGCCGGTTCTAAACCCACCTCATGGCCTCGGCTCAACTTAAAAGAATTCAAAACAAAGGGAAACCAGGAGGCCGGTTCTAAACCCACCTCCTGACCCTCTTTTTAAGGTGGGCATACAAAGGTCTAGTTAAAAGACCCCAATGTCTTACCATCCCTCACGAGGGAGTTATTTTTTGCCCATTATGCCATGAAGAGGCTATGCATGATCAACATGTCATTATGTCCAAACCATGGGCTAATGAGGGAGACCAACCAAGGGATGAGTGCCCACAAGCTTATTAAAAGCCGGGTATGCTCAACCTTGAACCGGTTGGGAGAAGACTTCTATGCCTATCAAAGGCAGGACACTGCTCAAATGCTGAAGACAAATTCCAGATGCCTATCAAAGGCTGGAACATGTTCGAGACAACAAATTCAAACTGATCTCAAGATCAACCGATGCTTGATAGAATGAATGTCATGACATGATGCTGTATTCCAGACAGTGTGGAGAATATGTTCGATGCAAATTCAATAAAAAAAGGGAGTTCAATGATCTCATGAAAGGGTCGGAATGCAAACATAAGCCTGAAAACTGTAAAAATATTCTGAACATTTAAAAATCTGAAATCCGTCAATCTGTAAAAATCACAAACTGAAAGCAGATTTAAAACTGAAATCTAAAACAGAATCTGAAATTCAGAGATTAAAAATCTGAAATTGGGATTTGACTGATTGAAAAATCTGAAAATTGAGAATTGAGGTGCAGAATCCACATAAACAACTGAAATATGTAAGGGGGAGCCGAACACCAAAACTGAAAATTGAAGCTTCAACAAAAATCCGAACTCCATATTTTTCTGAAATCTGAAGCATACAAAAAAAAAAAACTGAAATCTACAGAATTTAAGTTCTGGACCTGAAATTTTGGAGCAATGAATCTGAATTCTGAATTTGAGTTGAGAGCCGGAATTTGGAACAGAATCTGGATTCCCAATAAAATCCGAACTTTATTCAGGTAACAAGCAGAAAATTCTGAAGAGAGAATTTAAATTGAAATTGGAGAATCATAAACCCCAAGCCGCAAATTTCCAACTTGTCCCAAATACCATCTTCAACAAAAATCAAATGACAAGCCAATTTCACAGGTTGAACATTAAAGCAAATTAACTTTAAATTAAAACAAACCAAACTCAAAATCAAACAATAAGCAAACTGTCCCAAACTTAAACCAAATCAACCCAATTCAAACTTAAATCAATAACCCAACTCAGGTCATAAATCCATAATTTCAGAAACTGTCAAATTCATTCAACCCAGATCAATCAAATTCAACTAAATCAACAAAATCTTGAAATCTGTAAAAAAAACCAAACCCTAAAAATCTGTGATCTGTACAAGGTCAGTTCATTTCAAAAAGCTGAATTTCTGAAATCTGTAAGAAATCTGGAACCCCAAACTCTAAAATCCCTGAACTCAGATTCAAAACTGAAAGTTGTGAAACCCCAACCTGTTTAAACTAAAACAAATCCCATTCAACTTCAAAATGAACGTCCAATAACTCAAGTTCAATTAAAACTCAAGTTCTGATAACTCATGTTCTGGCCAAGACTTAAAAACAATCCAATTGCATAAATAAAACTTTTAACTAAACTCTAACCAAACAAGTTAAGATTAAAACAAACAAACTGAATTAATAATCAATCTGAAACCAGCCCTCTGTTAAGTTCATTTCCGAACTTAACAGAAACCTGAGTTAACCCATCCCATTCGATCCAATCAACCCAATTCAAATTGAATCCCCAAATTAAACAAATTCAACTCAACTTAATAAAATTCAAATGAAACAAACAAGTTAAAATTCAAATTGAAGCAAACTTAAATCAAGTAATCAAATCAAACTCCAATCCAAACCAAAAGTAATCAACAAACTAAATTCAATTAAAATGAACAAATCAAATTCAATTCTAATCAAATTTCAACTCAAACCAAAAGGCAATTCAACCAATTAAATCCAACTCAAATAAAATTCAACTCAAATCAAAATCAAACCAACAAATCAATTTAATCAAATTCAAACTAAAATTGAGTGCTTGCATTCCATCAGTTTCATGGGATTGTTTTCTCCTATGTCTATATGTGTGAATGCTTATTTTGTGGATGTATGTTTCTGTTCCAATGGATTGCTATGACGCTTAATCAAGGGTATTCGAGTAATCTCGATGTAATTAACGTCGGATCTTCGCACCATCCGACGGGGAGAGGTCAAAACAAATTTTCAAAGAACCTAACAACCTCAACACATAATTTATGACCCTAGTTAGTACTTTTATGGAATACCATCTATTTTTCTAAGAAGTCAATACTAAGGTCAAGCTTAATTCAAATTCAAAAGGAAAATGAATTTCCAAAACAAAGAGAATTAATCTTTTTGTTAAATTTTGAGGTTACATCAGTGACATATAGGGAGGTATAGTGTGGGAAGCCTATTTTTTCTTGGTATTTTCAGCAGAGGCCTGGCTGTTGGTGCTTGTTGATAGTTTTGTGCAGATGATGAATGTTTGAAATTTGAACTCGGGAAATTCTTTTATTGGTATTGTACTTGTACTTCTATTAGTATTGTACTTGTACATTTCTTGCTTTTCTGAGTGTCATTTGTTTGAATCATTTTTGTTAACTTTTTTATTGATGTGCAGTTTAATGATTTTTTCTCTGTATTCTTGTAATGTGTTTCATGTTTTTGGGAGAACATCATTGTGAGTTTCCTAATATTTTTTTTAATCGCATTGTGTTTCATATTTTAGGGAGAACAACCTCATTGTGGATTTCCTGAGAAGAATTTTTCCATCAATTTAGAAAAAATGGCTAGAAAGGTTTGCTTTGCACATATTACACTTGTTTTTTTTTCTTACTTGTTTACATTAATACTTTGTACATAGTTCCATTTTTCTTTTCACATTTTCTTCTAAATCTCTACACAAAATGTTCTTTCTAATGTATCTTCTATTTGAAAAGGGTTATCGAGTTCTTGTCGTTGAACAAACTGAAACTCCTGAGCAACTTGAACTTCGTCGCAAGGAAATGGGATCTAAGGACAAGGTTATCCTTTTCATGACCTTATAAGTTTCTTCTGTATATGGTCAAATTGTTGGGAAAGACATTTTGGTATCCATTTGATTCACACGTTCCTGGTTTTTCTTTTAAAGGTCGTGAAACGTGAAATATGTGCCGTGGTCTCAAAAGGGACTCTAACTGAGGGGGAGCTCCCCTCAACAAGTGCTGACTCATATATGTTATCTGTGACTGAGAAATGTCCTGCTCCAAACAACATGGAAAAAACAACCCTAGGAATTTGTGTTGTTGATGTATCTACAAACAAGTTTATGATTGGACAGGTATTTATTTCTAGGGGAGAGATGTTTTTCAATGTCCTGTAGGACAATATTGTGATTCTATTATGGTGATTTTTGACCAAGGATAATTATGTCAATTACGTTTTCACAAACTTCCACATGTCGTGCCCTTATTTCTAATTTCTTTTCTTAACAGTTTGAAGATGATTCTGATCGGCAAATTTTGTGTTCGTTGCTGTCTGAGTTGAGGCCTGTAGAAATCATAAAACCTTCCAAACTTATTAGCCTTGAGACAGAAAGGGCGATTCAGAGGCACACACGGTGTCCTCTAATTAATGAGTTAGTTCCTTTTGTGGAGTTCTGGGATGCTGCCAAAACTATTGTTGAGGTCAAAAATATTTATCAACAGCTTGGGTGTAAGCAAATTTCAGGCTCTCTGGAAAATGGGGCTTCTAATCCTGCTGATTTGATGAAAGATTTTGGTGGTCTGCCAGATGTTTTGTCTGATCTCTTAAGTGCAGGAGAGAATGGTTCTTTTGCCCTTTCTGCTTTTGGTGGCTGTCTATATTATCTTAGGCAATCCTTACTAGATGAATCATTACTTAGATGTGCAAAGTTTGATCCGCTTCCATGCTCTTTCTCCAACATGCTCCACAAGCCATATATGGTACTTGATGCATCTGCACTAGAGAATCTTGAGATACTAGAAAACAGAAATGGGGGCTACTCTGGGTAATTGGAATTCATATCTAAACTTACACGTGTTACCTTTTTATTATACTTGTCTTGAATGCCAGTGGTTTCCCATATAGGACACTATTTTCTCAGTTGGATCACTGTGTGACTGCTTTCGGGAAAAGATTGCTCAAAAGTTGGCTTGCGAGGCCTCTTTATGATTCTAAGGCAATTGTTGAACGGCAAATTGCAATATCATTCTTCAAGGTTTGTGGTTACCCCAACAATTCTGCACATTTTAGTAAACACCTTTAAATTGTTTAATCTCTTATCTCTCAGCTCTTGGATTCTGTATCTACACTCTTAGAATGCTTGAAATATATTTCATGGTTTCTGTTGTCAAGCAGTGTACAGTCTCTTTTATTGTTGTTTAACTTTGTGGAAAATGTTATGGACTGACATTCAAGTAAAATATATTCACATTTAATTCTTGTAATGACTTAGAGTGTAGCATACATTTTCTTCAAAGCATACCATATTTCATATTGTTAATCATTCATCTTTTTGAATGTACTAATTAATGTCCACTTATACCTAGATAATATCTGGTAATTTCACCATGATTGTGTTCTCTTTTATTATCTTTTATCTCTTTTGTTATTAGAGTTTTAGATGAACTATATGTTATCAGGTTTGTGTTGTCTTATATATAAATATATATTGATTTTCCTTCTTTTGTTGTTGACCTGTGCCAATTTGTCATTGTATGAAGTTACATCAGTTAGTTTTTTGTTCTAAGCCACTTTAATTACAGGCTGCTGGTTTAGCTCCTGCACTTGAGTTCCGGAAGGACTTATCCAGGCTTCCAGATATGGAGCGACTGTTGGCTCGCCTCTTTGCAAGTTGGTAATGTAACATATTCTTTGTTTCATCTGTCTGGTGCATAAGCTCTTCCAGATATCCTGCAGCATCGACTTGTATTTTGATGGAACTAACTATTGTTCTATCTGTCTGTGTTTTTGTTAGTTTTTCAGATAAAATTGTGATTCTTAGGGTGCCTATTTCTTGTTCCCACTATATCCTTTTGTTAACAAGGAACCTCAGCGGACCAACTGTTTTTATTATATGTATGGCTTCTTCTTTAGTTAATTTTTACACTCCACTTGCATGTTGTTGTCTTGGCCCTTTGGGTCAAGAAATGCATAAATAATTGTTGTCTATGCAATAACATTCTGTCTATGTGGTTTTATTAAAAGCCTTTCTTTTCATTAATACTTATATGGGATAAGAATACTATATTTGGAATTGAATGCCACTAATTTATTTTGGTGTAATTATTGGTTATTTCGATGGGTAGTTTTTTCTGCTAGGAAATGATGTTAGATTCTAATTTGGAACTGAAAAGATATTTGAAGGTTAACGTGTTGCAACTCACATAGGGTACATTGTGTTAATAGGATCCAACCTCATGTTCCATTCAATGTTCCCATATGTGGTTCCCTCCTGATTTGATCATCCAATTATGCGGGCTGATCTAGTGTAATCGAACAGACAACCGAAGCAGTCTACGAGTTGTTTTTCTTTAATCTAACTGAAAACCTGAGCAACATCCAACCAATTTGGAGGAACCTTATTATCATGTCAGCTCTGCATTTAGGGGCTTCCATTGCCGGGCCATATGCATCCATGCCCTTGCAGCATTTCCATGTCTAGAAAGATGGGCATGCCATGTTTCATTGCTGGTGCCCAAGTGATGTTGATTTGGTGGACCATGCTTCAACCTTGTGATTGAAGATTCACAGAGCCTGTCTGTAATTTGATGATGTTCTAAATGGAATCAGGCACTTGTAGTTCTTTTAGGCAGAAGTTATCATTTAATCAGGTTATCCAACTATAAGTTAATTTGACAAGCTTATTAGAATATTACAAAAAATTTCAAATGAAGTTGCTAGATTTGTACATACCAATTTATTGAATGTGTTTTACTTTATTATGAAACAGCTAAGGAAGTTATTGCATACATTAGTTTTTCCTGATCAAAGGTCCATGTGACTGCTTTTCCTTAACTTGAGGATTTTTAGATCGGTATCGATTCTTGGATCAGCTAGGGTTGATCCCAATCTGGATCAGGATTGGATTGGCTGGCTCAACTGATCCACTAGATGAAAAATTGATCCATGATGGACCCTTCAAAATATGAAAAAGTGGTCCTAAACACTAAAAAAACAAGAAAAATGTCAAACACTATTTAGGGTGAAGAACTGCTGTTTCCACGGGGATCTTCGCCCTTTGGCAGTGGAGGGGCAGCTGTGCCATCACATGGATCTGATACGATCAGATCTAGTAACTAAGTTACTAGGTTGTTAGATATGGGTCTAGTTTCTACAGACTCAATATTCTCATATTGGGGTCGGATTGAACCAGGGTCAGTTGATCTGAAGTCGGAGCCTGTTCTCGGCGAAAGCTCCTAGAATGGCAAATGCCGATTTTGATTGCAGATCAACCATTCATCCAAATTGGGTGATCCTGTAAACCATGTCTCACATTGTCACTAGTCATGGTATGCATAATAGGTTGATTATGAACCTATCTTTGTCAGAACTAGCTATTTCTGTTCGACTAAAGGGGTACAAAATTAATAGCTTAAGTGAGAATCACATGGAATTTGCGTTCTTTCTTTCTTTACAAATCTCAAGGTGGATATTGGCTATCTAGTCTGATTCAACTGACTCTGGTGTGGAGGGAAAAAAGAGACTAAAAAAACTATTGTGTTTTGTCTTGGTCATCCTGATCAGCCAGCTAATGCCGATCAATCCATCATGCCATCTGAGTATAATACCTAGTTAATGCTGATCAGTCCATCATGACCATCTCAGTCCAACACCAGCCTGATCTTCTGGTCTGGGTTCAGAACTCTCGATCCATCTCCATCTGGTCTGATGGCTATCATGCCCATAGAACTTTCTCTGGCTTGCTTCCTGCAGACAATTCGTAGCTGCCCTTGTTGCCTGTTATTTCCCTGTTCCCACCTGTCCATTCCAGCCAGTGGTGGCTGCTGTTGACCATTCCATCTTTCATCACCCGGTTTCAGTTGTCACCTGTAACAGGGGACAGAGTTACAGGCCGTCGTCACATTGGCTATTTAGATGTGTTCATACACCTACTAGCTGTGTGACTATGACCTGACAAACTCCTACGAAGATCACAAGACATGCTTGGTATTAACTAGAAATTCTAGGTTCCTGTGGATGCATATTTTTATGTGATGCATATTGGATATTGCTGCTAATTGTCTGCACACTCTGTCCTTGTGTTGTAGTGAGGGTAGTGGCAGAAATGCCAGCAAGGTGGTTCTTTATGAGGATGCATCAAAGAGGCGACTTCAAGAGTTCTTAGGTGCATTACGTGGTTGTGAAGCTATGGCTCAGGCATGCTCTTCTCTGAGTAGTATATTGGTCAACTCTAAGTCTAGTCTTCTTCATCATCTTTTAACACCAGGTAACATTTAGTGTACCTGCTGTTAAGTGGCTTATAGTGGATAGTTTTCTATTTCATTTATGATACCTGCAAGCTTCTGCTTTTAGGCAAAGGTCTACCAGATATCCAGTCAATCTTAAAGCACTTTAAGGATGCTTTTGAGTGGGTTGAAGCTGATCTCTCAGGGTGTATTATACCACATGTTGGAGTTGATATTGAATATGATGCTGCCTGTTTGGCGATAAGTAATTTAGAGTCAAATTTGACGAAGTACCTCAAGGAACAACGAAAAGCTCTTGGAGAGCCTTCTGTAATGTTGTCCTAAATAGTTGCATCATTCCATTTCTGTTCTTTTGTGATTTAGTTATTGAAATCTTGCTTGCTGCCACCCACAGGTCAGCTATGTGACTGTTGGGAAAGAGATATATTTACTTGAAGTTCCTGAGCATCTGGTGGCTAAAGTTCCTCTAGATTTTGAACTTCGTTCCTCCAAAAAGGTTGGCTAATATCAGCCATTTATATTTAGTATCATCAAATTACCCTGCTTATTTTGAAATGGTGTTTGAAATGATTATCTCTGCCCAACCGTTATCAGGTTTCCCTTCATATTTTCCAATTGATGGTGATGAGTAGTCGGTAACCCACTTCAAGTGGTGGCATTTTGAGGGAGAGTAACTAGTCTGTATAACATATGCAGGGCTACTTCCGTTACTGGACTCCAAAAATTAAAAGCTGGTTGGAGGAGCTCACCCGATCTGAAGATGAGAAAGAATCTAAGCTCAAAAGCATTTTAAGGTTTCTGATTAAGCAGTTTGGTGAATACCACCTTGTTTGGAGGCAGATGGTGTATGCAACCGCAGGTATTTTATGTTTCTATGATGTGGTCAGTTTTATTTGTTGAACAAGTTCTATTTTCATCGCCATGTGAAGCAGATTGATGTTACTGCCCCACTAAGGGACAGAGGAATGCAAAAAAAAAGTATGGATCATCTCATCTGGTGGATTCTGAAAGCAGTCTTTTGCATGGTAAACCTAGTGAAGGTTCTGAAGCAGGTGATGCATTGGTATCCTAGGGTCCCATCATTTTTCTATTGACAAGTACTGGACTCCTGTTATTAGGAAAACAGTAAGAACGTGTATAATGCTTCACTCACTGTCTCCTAATTATGTTATTGTATTCTATAACCTCACTTTCTGTCAGTACTATACGGAGATGCACATTTTAAAACTTTTGAGGGGACAGTTGAGACAGTTCTCTTTATATGAGGACCATGTAATAAAGAGAACAGACTCAGTATATTGTGATTACAGCTATGTTATCTGAGGCACTCGTCTCAGGCGCCTAGGCGCTGAGGCGAGGCGAGGCAAAAATGCCTCGCCTCGGCAGATCTCGTCTCGCCCGGGTAAGGACCCTATGAAAGTCAAATTTGGTAACTTAATCCTCCTTCCCCACCCCGAAACCCCCAATGCCTAGTCTTCCACCTTGAGACTCCAATATATTGATGCATTATAGGTCATAGAAGTGATTTTTTTGTATTTTTTATGTTCTTCAAAAGTTTCAATATTATATGTATATTTTTTGAGAAGTTCTTCAATAAAAAAATGTCGTCTCGGGTGCCTAAGGCGCCTGCCTCAAGCGCCTGCCTCAAGCGCCTGCCTCAAGCGCCTGAGGCGAGGTGAGCCCTCCCTCGCCTCAGTCGCCTCTCGTCTTTGACTATATAGGATTACAGTCGAGTCTCCTGTAGATTAAAAAAAACAGAACCTTGTAACTAAAAGAAACAGTAAGAACATGTGTACATGGAAGGTAACGCTTCATACACTGTTTCCTTAATCCCCGAAGTATATCATATAACCTCACCTTTCTTCAACACTGTGGAGATGCCCAATATTGACTTTTTGAGGACAGTTCAGACCATCATTCTTTGTATATGGAGGGATATGTGATTGGAATACAGACAGTATAATCTAATTACAGTTAAAACCTGTAGGTCAAGAGATACAGTAAGAACATGTACACGGAATGTAATGCTTCATACACTGCCTAATTCCCATGGCATATAATCTCACTTTCCCCCAACAATATATGGAGGTATAAAAATCTAAACTCTTTGTGGTGACAATTCAGACGTAGCCCTCCATATACCAACTTGCCAAGTAAGCCATCTTTTGCAACCTTTTTTTGCCTCCCAAAATTACGTGGCATAAAAGTAGCAAGTATTATTAAGCTGCCTCCTTTACCAATCACAGTTGTGGAATAAATAAAAGTCAGTGCCAAATACTTGAATTCTGTCATGCGGTGAACTGTGCATCAAGTTGAAAGGAGGCAGTTCAGTGCACAATTAAATACCATTTTTCAAGAATTGAGTTGCTGCAAAATTGGCAATCTAAGGACGTGGCACCGAAGATGGGTATAACACATGCTATAAATAATGTGCCTTGTGGTTATCCACATGTACATGAACGAGTCATTATGTTGAGAAAATAGTAGTCCGCAGAATTCTTCATGTTGGTCCTGATGTTTAAAGTAATACTTGGAATAATGTATTACCTTGCAGTTACAGCATATCTGCAAGATTGATTGTGTGCTTCCCTAGCTGCCTAGCTGGTATATTGCATAAACTGCTGTTAGGCACATTTCTTCTAATAGTTCTCATTTAGTCTCAGATTGCAATATCAACCACAGCTGCTTTAGGTCATGAAATGGAGGAAAAAAGTGCTTTTGACTGCTGAAGATCGTAATGTTTATTTACCCAGCTGATTATGCATCTTGCAGAACTGGATGTTCTCACATCTCTGGCGATTACAAATGACTATTATGAAGGATTGGCATGTCGGCCAACAATCATTACAGCATCCTCAGGTCAGGTTGTTCCTCGCCTGTGTGCTAAGAGCTTAGGACATCCAATTCTCCGTAGTGATGCCCTAGCAAATGGTTCCTTCGTTCCCAATGACATTAGTATTGGTGGAGCTGGACAATCCAGCTTTATCCTTCTGACTGGTCCCAACATGGGTGGTAAGTCAACCCTTCTTCGTCAAATTTGTCTGGCAATAATTCTAGCTCAGGTAAGGTGAATGTTTGCTTGCAATGTTGGTTTAGCTTGAATAATCTAAATCAGCTTGATATAAACTGTCATTATCCAGCTGGGAGCTGACGTTCCTGCACAAAGCTTTGAGCTATCACCTGTAGACAGAATATTTGTTCGAATGGGTGCTAGGGATCACATAATGTCTGGCCAGAGTACGTTCCTGACCGAGCTTACAGAGACAGCATCTATGTTGGTGAGAGCCTGAACCTCCTTGCTACCTGGAGACTGGATCCCCTCAAGGCTGTTAGGGGGGGGGGGTCCCCTCAGAACCTGCCCGAGAGGATCTGGTCTTTGCTACCTGACATGCATGGCTGAGGAGTTTTAATTCGTCTTTGCCTCTTGTACAAAGAGTAGAGCCATGAGAGGTTTCTGACATTGACTATCTGGTCATGCACTTAAATGCAGGCTTCCGCCACCCATAATTCTCTTGTGGTTCTAGATGAACTGGGGCGAGGAACATCTACGTCTGACGGACAAGCTATCGCGTGAGTTAGATCAGGGTGGACTTGAAAGTCTATTAGAGGAAGATCTGATACCGTTCTTACCCTTCTCTTTTCTTCATGACAGAGATGCCGTCCTCGACCATTTTATCTACAAAATACAATGTCGGGGCATGTTCTCCACCCACTATCATCACCTTGCGAAGATCTACGAGAACAAGCCTGAGGTGCTGGTTTGCACGTGCTTGGGCAAAATTTAGTAGCTTTCAGGTATCTATGCATATAAATTTTTGCGAACTTAATCTGCAGGTGTCCCTCTTTCATATGTCTTGTCAAGTTGGTGAAGAATCAGGTGGCATCGAGGAGGTTACTTTTCTTTACAGGCTGACACCTGGTTCCTGTCCTAAGAGCTATGGTGTTAATGTCGCACGTCTAGCCGGTATGCTTGGCTTGTCTACCAGGTTTTCTTTTGAAACTTATCTTGTTCTATGGCCTTACCTCGCGCCATGGTTTGTATAATCGGTTGATTTGGATCAGATTCTAGAGGCTGATTTGAGCCGAATCTGGCACGAAAGACAGTCGTGTACCGGATCCGAGGACTTGGCGTGCATTGGATCCGGTGACTTAAAGTTTGGACCTAATATGGCAATGTCTTTATACAAGGCTCATTTTGGCACCGTTTCCAGCCCCAGAACGGCTAGAGTGGACCAAAATCTGGTTTAAGTATTTTATAATTTTTTTGTTTTTTTTAAACCGATCTGGACTGGATCAAATGTCTCCAGTAAAATCAGCCGATTCTGCCGATTCGATCCAGGTTGGAATCGACACTATCCAATCCGGTGGCCACCTATTTAGATCCCGCGGTCATTGTCTTATTCTGACCCTCTGAAAGGGATTTTACCCACTCGTTAGTTTACTTTCTTACCACTAATGGCTGACTGGTCAATATATATATATATATATATATATATATACACACACAGGACTGCCCGAACCTGTTCTTCAGAAAGCCGCGGCCAAATCATGCGAGTTCGAGGCCTCCTACGGCCGACGGAAGAATCTTGGAAACATTTTACGGTGTCGGACTGGAGTTGACTTCACAGGCATCATGCGTGACTTGATCACTCTTCAGATGTCCCCGAACCATGGACAAGATTCCGAGGCATCAGATTTGAAGCCGCTGATAGAACTCCAGCGGCGGGTTAAGCTGCTCGCCACCGCGACGTAGATAGTGTCGCAGATATTGCCAGCAGGGGAACGTACGGTCGAGGCCAGACCAAGGTCATCCGAGTACGGCGCTCGCAGAATTGTGCAGCTGCACTACTGGAGGACAGACAGCGTCCTTTTTGATCCTGGGATGCTGCCCGCCGAATTAATTATTCGAATGTTCGAAAGCTGATTCCTTTTTTTTTTTTTTTTTTTGCCATGGGAAGAAGGCGTCTTATTGCTAGCTTGGTCCTCGGCTCGATTCTTTTGACTCCGTCTTGCGACGGCCGCTACGCAATGGCAATCAAACCCACGCTTGTACTGACTTGGCGGCGCGTAGACACACTCCCGCGTCCGGCATTATTTGGTCTGCATCGACCCAAGATCAGGGCACATATTTTTGTTTCATCTTTCATATTTCATGTATCCCAATGTGTAACAACACGCATCATACATACAACCGTTACAAGGTCCGCCGTATACCGGCCGGAGCTCCCCTCTCAGCACGGTTTTCTTCTCCCCGCCGCCCGTAATCTTCTAGCCTTTTGCGTTTCTTGGGCGCGTGCGGAGAGAAGGGCGGTACGGCGACTGTCAGGCGCTCAGTATCATTTACACACGCGTACACACGCATTCAATTACCCGACTCTGTAATGAAGGAAGCAAATATACTCCGGTGAATGGCGGCTCGCCCACTTCCGGCACAAGGTTTGCCGCTCTCCCTAGGCAGTCGAGGGCTCGATCTGTATGACGTGGTGGCGCAACGCTGCTTCTCCGGCGACGGTCACCTGCACGCGGATGATGCGAGTTGCGGGGGGTGAGCAATCGCCGCGTTGCGGAAGAGCTGAAGCTCCAGGGGGAGGAGGCGGCGACGGGGTCGTGGAAGAGAAGAGACGACGACGACTCACATGGAGCTGCTGCAGCCTCTGCACCTCCCGGATGCCCCGCAGCGCGCTCATGATCACGTAGAACGGCAGCAGGATCCCGCTCGCCCTCAGGACGAACACCTGCGCGCGCGGAAACGGAGGTCGGAAAATAAGCGCCTTGGCGTCTTGGTGCTTGCAGATGGGATCCCGTACGAGTTCCGGCGATCGGAGAGAGAGCTTACGGTGAGCAGGGTGAAGGCGTAATGGTCGGCGCCCACCGTGATGACGGAGATGAGGTGCCGGAGCAGCAGCACGACCGTCAGCTGCGGGAATCATCGTATATGCAAAACGCCAAGGTTATAGCGCCGCCGTGGGAAGGGGAAAACGTAAACGTCTGCCCTGCCCCTTCCGGGTGCGAGACGAGATGGAGGGCCGTGCGTACCGTTACGGCCACCGACTGGCAGCACGAGGCGCTCCGCTCGGACGCCGGCGAGCACTCGGCGTACCCTGCGTCGTCGTCGTCGTCGTCGTCCGGCGACCGCGGCTCGTAGTTTTGCCTCGGGACTTCCAGGCTCCCCCTGTTGCAGGTGCAGAGCGAGTACGCGGGTCGTCAGGGATGAACTAGAGCTCGAGCTGTGGTCGTCGGGGTGGGGAAAAAACCTTGGCTCCTAGACGGAAGTACCTTATCGTCACGCCGACCTCCACCAGCGCCTTCTTGACGGGGACGATGTAGCCGGGCTCGAAGTTCTGCAAGATTTTCGTTCGTCGTGCATCAGTGAACGAGCATACAGGCAAATGTTCTCGTTCCTTTCTTTTGAAAAAAAAGAAGTAGTGCATCCATCACTAAGTGAGCAAGAATCGAACACACCAAGGGATTACCAGGTGAATGAAATTGGCGGCGTTTGATTGAACTTTCGATTGTATAAAAGATGTTCGTACAAGAAGGATCTCTTTTTGGTAACGGTGGTTGGATGATTGATATAAGAGAGAGCCTGCCTCCGAATATATATATATATATATATATAGAGAGAGAGAGAGAGAGAGAGAGAAAGAGAGAGAGCCTGCAAGTCTTCCCTGATTACCCAGCAGTAGGATTGTTCATCTTTTAGTTCCGTTCGATTTCAACTTATTTCTTTTTCAAATCGAAATCAAACCGGACCGATCGCTTGAGTTCGTTTGGTCGATTGAACATATATTATTTATCAATATATAAATAAATCAAGTTAAATCGGGTCAATCCATTTTTCAGGGCAGTTCCATTTAGAGAGAATCAAACCGAACTTATTTCTTTTTCAAATCGAACTAAACCATCGCTTCCGTTGAATTAAAAAACGAAACGTTCAAACTCCTGAACTTTCCGATTTAGCCGATTCGGATGAACCCCGCTACCCAGGAGATTGAGAGATGGGGGCACATACGCCCAAATTGGAATAGGAGGAACCTAGGAAGCGGATAACACGGAGAAGGATGACGGGACGATCAATTTTAACGCCAAGAGCGGGAACATAATATACCGAACTAGATAATCCGGCGGCAGCGAGTTCGTTCGGGAAGGAAGAGCGAGTAATCCCGGGAGATACCGACCTGAAGGCAAATCTCGCACGTCGTGCTCCCTTTCTCGTCGCACCACCTCTGCACGCATCCCCTGTGCGCATACTGCCACACCACAATCGAAACATACGAGTTCGGATTCAGATCGTTTAGACCTAACAAAAGCTCGATCGCAAGATTGCCGAGAAAAGGGCTCCGCCGGGAAGAGGATCGACTCCGTTGCTTCTCACCTTGAGGGTTCCGGAGCAGGCACAGGGGGCCTCCATGCTTGCGGAGCTCTCTTCCTCCTCTTCGTGGCATATTCTACAAAGGCACAAGCGGGACGACGACGACGGAGGAGGAGGTGGAGGAGCACCGGAAGGCGAGGAAGAAGGACCCAATCCGTCATCGGCGAGCAGGAGCACGGCTTCCTCTTCCTCCTTGCCTGGATTCGATCGCTTAATCTCCATGACCACGAGCAATCCGCCCTCGGGCTCCCGCGTTCTTCTCTGTTTTCAGACGCTCCGTCCTGTTCGACGATCTGTTTCTTCAAATCCAGTTGCTCCTCCCTCGTCATTTATAGCAGCGGCAGCGGACACAGGGACTTCCCCGAATTGCCCTCGGCTTCGCGCCATAATCACCCTGCGCGACCCCGTCTCACCGAAAAACCGAACACCCGGTTTGTCCCGGCGTGACTGGTTTGACCCGGCCAGCGCCGGGACAGTCAACGATCTACCCACTGACACCTTGTTGGGGGCGGGTCACCGCGACCGTCTGATCAACGTCTTATCCGGTCCGGCAGCGCTCTGAGGTGCAAACGACTCGAGTCGTACAACATGACGTTCAAATTTAACTTGTTTATTTTACGCTAATTCGAGTTTAAGTTCGAATTTAAATTTTAATGAGCATGTGAAATTTTTGTTCAAGTTTCATTTATTTATTAATCGAGTCGAGTCAAATTTGAAATCGAATAATAGTTAGACTAAAATTTAATTCACACCTTAAACTATATACAAACTCGTTTATAGATTCAAAATTAATGAAAAATTATTTGTGAAACTTTATATTTAATTTATTTATAAAATTAGATTTAAGTTTTAAATTATTTAATATATTTAAGTGATAATATATAATTGTTAATACTCAAATTTTAATTTTAAAAAATATATAATATAATATTTTATCAAGTTGTTTGCAAGTTTATCGATTCGAATAGGAGTCTGTTCAAACTCGACTCGTTTAATAAGTTAAATTTTATTTTTTATTTAAATTTTTTTCATTCAACCGTAATAAACGAGTCGAATCGAATTTTTATCGAATCAAATTTCAATTATTAGTTCGTTTGCAGCCCCAGCAGCGCTCCTCCCCGGCGAGTTACGCTGCCGGGGGTAGTCTTGGCAGCACGCCAGTCAACGTGGCGGACCGTGTGGACTCGGCTCGGCCGACTCGCCGCTCTTCTGCTCGCCTTGCATTCCAATAATAAAACTTCTCTTTTTCCGCCTGCCCAACAGGAACAGACCGTTGTGGAGATTTCCGAGAGCCTCGGTGTGTGGGAGATGTTCAAAATTTGAATCCCCGGCTGTAGAAATAATATTAAAAACGGAAGAGATAGAGAGAGGGGGGGGGCTGTCACGAGAGAGCGCACTGGGGAGTTCTTGGTCCTAAGACCGCCCATGATCTTGGGCCCCTCTCTCTCTCCAATCACTCCGATATTACTGTTTCTCGGGTATTTATTTAAGTTTCGTTGCTGCTAGCTGGGGCGACTGAGCGGAGAGGGGGGGAGGAGTGTACGTACGTCATGTAGAGAGACGACGCCTCGTGCTTATCCTCTTCTTCCCGGGGCTGGCTTCATTATCTGAGCCATCTCTCTCTATCTCTCTCGTACGCGGACCAGGGAGGGAAAGAGATAGCAGAGAGGGCTCCTGTCCGTCGAGAAAACTACGGAAGATCGGTGGCCACGGGAGCAAGCAATGTAATCGGTTGGGTTTGGGTCTCTCTTGATGTTGCTCGCCCCCCCTCCCCACCACTTTCTTTCTCTCCCATCCCACAATTTTCTCCCCGTACGTCCACCCCGCCGAGGGAGAAAGGCGAGAGAGAGGAGAGAATCACTGGTCAGAAATCTTTGAGTCGAGTCAACGTCGACGGAGAGGGGGAGCTAGCAAGAGCTGTACATGTTTCACCTCGGTTTTAGCTAAATAAGGGCTGCGTGTATCTAGCTATATATATGTGGGTTTAAAAACAGAATTAACGTCGTCAACCGTGTGTTGGTAAACAGCGCACCACACACTTTCTCTTCTTGCACCAGGTAATTAAATTAGCCTGCAGCTAGCTTGACGGATCCCGCATCGACTTCCCGATCGATGTATGTATGTTTTTTTATTGATAGCAGGTCTATCCGCCCTCACGTACGTTAATTTATTGTACATCTTTGGCAGCTCAGCTTGGTCTCTCGTGGGCATGCACATCGAACAGGGGCATGCTAGCGCGCCTATAACAGAATCCACATGCCTGTGCGCGCATATACATACAATACATATATATATATATGTACTCACACAGATGAATATAATCTCTATTACGTCGCCGCGACACGTCGCATCTGATGATCACTGAGGCATCGTTGTCGGAAAGTACAGTGCCGCCGCCCGGCCGTGGGCGCGGCAGCCAGGCAGCCCTTATCCAGTCAAGGGTGGGCACCTACCTTACACATATATATATGATAATACAGGCGAATACAACACGGAAAGCAAAGCAACGCAAAGGCGGCTGTCTTGTCCTTGACGCTGCTTCTTATCCCGGCGAAGGCTCTCCGCCCCGCCGCCACTCTCGGTCAGCGTCATGGGAAGCCCCACGAGCATGTCCAAGGTCAGCACGGCGGCCAACGAGGGGCCAGATCCCCTCGCCGGTCCCGGTCGGCGGCGGCGATATTAACAAGTGGATCATCCGAAATATGAGGCCGGATCCCCTCAGGAGGCCTCCTGAGGGGGTCCGGTCAGGCCACACCCATATGGGTGATGTGACCGCCATCACATCCCATTTAATGCCCCATCACATCGGCGGTCACATCACCCATATGGGTGTGTACCTGACCGGACCCCCTCAGGAGGCCTCCTGAGGGGATCCGGTCTCCCGAAATATATACGTGCCTCCGGGATCCATGAATCGCGATCTCACCGGAGACCTCGGGACATCTGCGAGACCGTCCGACTCCCACGTACTTATTACGCTGACGACTAAAAAAAAGCCGTCGTGGGGTGCTCGATGGAAGAGTTCGGATCACCTCAAATCCGAGTGGGGGGAGTATTTTCAATTTTTAATAAAAATAGGTCACGATTTCATAATTGATAGTTCAAATAACAAATTTAATGAATAATTATTGAAAAGAGTTAATTAATTAATTTATTTATTATTAACGGAGTTAAATTATTATTAATATTTTATTAATTTACTACTCAACATGGTTGATATTGTGATTTTTTTATAGAAAATTAAGAATATTTTCTTCGCCCGGGAGTTAAGATGATCCGCTCTCTCTCTCTCTATACGGAGAGGTCGGCAAGAACACGAGCCGGCTCGGGTCCACCACGTCGGGACAATCTGGCGTCGGGCGGCCGGCCGTTGTACGCGGGCGGTCCGAGCAACGGAAAGGCTCAACAGAAACGCAGCTTCTAGGTGATATGGGTGAAGACCGGCGACCGAATCGGCCGTCGTTAGAGGAATGGCCGGTGGCCGACCTTGGCTGCCCCTACCGCGCGTTGAAGCCGAGACGTATAGGAAGGGGCAGCGCTTTAGCTGCTCCCCCTTGTTGTGAGTTTAATATAATGAACGGGGCCTCCTTTGATTTGAGAGACCCGATGCATGGCCTCAGGTGGCCGGCGGAGGGGGAGTCCCCCCCTGGCCGCCGGCCACGGACTGGTACATGGTCGCGTGCTCCTCTAAAAGGAAGGTGTCGTGAAGGGCACTCAGGGCCGGCGGCTACCTGACTCCATCCGATCTCTTGTTTTGATCATGCATGGGCGGATCGGCCGTCTGGGAGGGCACAGAATTAATATATCACAAGACCTCCACCAATTGACGTACGCAACGCTCGCTGATCAAGAACAAGTTTCTAGAGTTCGCCCCTACAACGGCATCTTGCTCTAGCAAGGCGAGCAGTGTGGGATTTGATCGGATCATGTTCAGCCGGTATAATCAGATTATAAGTTGAGTTCTATTTGAGCCTACTCCCCGATCTTTAGCGCCCTCGAGCAAGGCATCGAAGTTCTGCTGAAGGCAGCTGGTACCAACTGTTTCTCTTTCTTCTGACATAAAACCGTCTGCTTCAAAGATGTTTACTTCAATATTTATTTAAACACACGCGTCTATCTTTCGAGTCTGTTCGATGCAACATGATTTAAAATAATCTTATACCAAACAGTTTTTTATGACATGTTTGATTAGAGTATTAAAAATGATACAATATTATATTGATATTGATATTCTTAAAAGTTGAAAATCAATACTAAAATCGATACAAGTTAACACTTTTATCATATAACTTTTTTGTTTGCGGTCGAATATTTTTAAGTGATTATAATTAATATCAATTTTAAAATTGATAGCGGTAGAGATGTTTAATATTGCTGCCAAACTTTGGATCCCGCAATGCAATGGCCTCGGTTCTTTACCCGACTTAACTTGGCTAGTAGTTGTTTTAATAGCTATTAGCACCGCTAAATATATGAATGAGTCGTCCAACTCAACATCTTAAACGACGGGTGGAGTAAACATTTTTCTAGTGAGCAAAATCTTTCCAAATACATAATATAAGAATTTTCTAACACTTCACCTTGTATGCATTTAATTAAATCGGTCGTTCAACTCGAAGGCCAAATGGGACACGTGAAGTAACACCTTTCATATGCGTTCACAAGTTCTTTCCTAATACCCTATAAGACTATTCAACCAGTGACAAATGAGCGTGAATTTACAGAAAGAGTACTAGCTAGTTAGTTGCCAAATGAAGGGGGGCAGTGCGTGCTGGTCTAATAAAACCTTTCTCGTCTCTCTCTAGAACAGGTGAAAGACCGAGCTCATTATTTGGCAGAAACAGAGGGTGTGGATCTGCAAATTAACCGCTCTTTGAAGCATGAAAATGTCGACCGCGGAGAGGTGTGACTTTCTTGAGTATTGCAGAAATCATGGGGTCGCCAGAATTAGGTGTCTTGCAGAGCATGAGCTCAAGTTTATGTTCTTCTTCTCTCATCCCTCTAGCCGATCGATGTGTTGGATCAGATTCTTCTTCCCCATCGCGCTGACGTGAGCGCCGAGCTTGCAACATATACATATACATATATGTATATATATATATATCTAAGTTTCGGTATTCAAGGGAAGCTAGAAAACAAGAGGGGATGAGGTAGAGAAAAGATAGAGAGAGAGAGCAGAGTTCATCTACTTTAACCTACCATCCTCCTAACACCAGCGAACTTAATTAGGAAGAGATATTGATGACGCACCAGTCCGCCTGATTTTCTTAAAATATGCGCGGTACACCGCCTGTTCGAGGAAATCACCGCTAGCTATGTCCCGTAGGGACGCTCAGCTGGAGTGGGTTAGCGACTTCGGACTGGTCTGGACGTGATCGTTTGATAACCTGCAAAGGAAACAGCCAGCTTTACAATCAAGGCACGGATCGGAAATCTCTTTGGTTTAGGTGATCCAAAGAGCGAATCTGCAGGCCCCTATGCAGCCGTTAACCAACGTATAAACTAAGGGATTTGATGAAAGCTCTGCAGTAATCTGTATATACATATATACACATATATATGTATATATTCTTATCTGCCCCGGCTTGCCGGGGGTGGGGAGATGGTAATTGACCACGTCAACGTCGCCCAGCAGGGGACGAAGATGGTTCGGGAATTAGCCGTACACATACAGTACTGTTTGTAACGGCCGACTTAATAAATCGTTAGCCAATGATGGTGTTACATCACATATCATGTATTCGGACGAGTTACATAGATTCTCTGACTAGACATGCTCTGATTTTATACGCAACGACTGACTTGAATTAAATGAATGGTCCAATAACGGTGCGACTTCGCAGAAAGTTACCTATCGAATAGTGCGCTTAATTTCGGATATCTTTCAGCTTAACTTCCCGAAAAATAATCAGACGCGTGTATATTATTAGTAGTACATTTATTAAGTCTCTTGACATATCCACAAATCGAGACGTTATAATATTTAAGAAAAAACTAATACTACTTAACATCCGCCCCTGAACTTGAACGAAAAAAAAAAGATAGAGCAGCGGAATCTCACGTCCACCTCCTCGCGGCAGTCGACGACGGCCGATGCAACAACGGGGTCGCCGGCCGCTGAAGCTTCCTGATCTTCTCGCCCAGGGGAGGCGTATCACGTATGCCGTCCCCAGCCTCCGGCGCGCGGAGAGATCAGGATAAGCATGGACGGACCCCCCCCAAAAAAAATAATAGGAAAAAAAGATCTTATAACAAAAGCATGCATCTCAAGTTGCCCGGAGAGACCCCTCCATGACGTCCATCTCAAAGCTTGGCGCTAATTTAATTAGATGCCAAGAACTGTTCTCTGCATCGTCGTCGCTTGTTCGTGCACTTCACGCTCCGGCGCGGCTGCGTGTGTATATATATGGGTGCAAACGAACTCAGTGCTACGTACGCTGTGTTTTGTTTATTTTACCGAGTTAAGAAGAGTCTTTTAAATTTTCCCTCGGACCTTTTTTTTCTCTCTTAATCTAATAGAGTCGAGTCGGAACCTCGGCACGAAGTTCCAATATTAATAGCTCTCTTCAAGCTCGGCCCGCGTTCAACTCCAAACTTGACACAGCTGGCACATCTCTCTTGAGACTCAGAATCCATCGAGAGTGATCCGTCGAATTTATTCGTAAAACTCGATCGGGCTTTAAACTCGAATCAAATTTTATTTGGCTGCATTTCGTGTAACGTTGTATAAATTTTGATATTCATAGGCGGTTGGATTTTTAAACAAATATTGAATCGAGTACTTAATCCGGTTTGTTTCAAGTATGTTGAAGTTCAGTTCACTTAATAAATAAATTTTTATTTTTTATCTAAATCTATTTGTTTAACGTAAGTCAAGTCGAATTCTCGCCGAGCGAGGGTTTCGTGCCACTTGCTAGTCAGTTCTCACCCGCAGTGGGCCGACCTAGCCAGGGGTGCAAACAATCCGATAAAAATGAACTGAATTTGGAACGTATATTTAAATCTTATAAGTTAACGAGACAAAATAACAGCAGGATCATCTTAATATTTTATATTCACTCATTTGGAAAAAATTACTATTTTAGCTATTTTACATGAAAATAACAATAAGTTGAGATTTATTACATTTTTCGATAAAATATAAAATATTATGAATTTTAAAAACCATAAGATCATTTTATTTTTGATAAATAACCAGAATATCAACCTAACACAAAATCGAAAGCGAAATCATTTAACTCTTAGAAACAGATAATATCGCCCCCAAATCATCCCTAGGTGGACCATGTTGGGGTTGGGAGGGCGAAGTCAACGGCGACCAGCGGAGCAGACGAGCCTTGTGGGCTTCTTTTTCAAAGAACCCTGCGGTCGAGCCCAATTTCTGTCCACCTACGGTCCAATCCAACAAAACCTAACAGGCCGGACATAGTGGGCCGCATACCCAATAACTGTCCTGTGCTTTACGGATATTTTCAGTGGAGTTCGACTCTCTTGAAGTGAACACTTAGAGGAGCCCTCGGTCCCTCTCACGGAAGGGTTGATGAAAATGTTGATTTGATGACTTCAAATCACTATCATATCGATATCTCATCAACTTTTTTTGTGAGAGAGCTGAGAGACTCCTCTCGTGTGCCATGCTCTTTTTAGTGCCGTTGGTGTGGCAGCCTTGCATAGTGGTCTAACGGGCCGGACAGAGTGGGCCGAATACCCGATAATTGCCTTGTGCTTTATGGATATTTTTAGTGCCCTTGGGCACGGCTAGGAGTGCAAACGAACCAATATGCTCGATAAGTAACTCGAAACTCGACTCAATAAAAACTCAACTCGACTTGTTTATTATGTTAAATGAACAAGTTTAAATAAAAAATAAAGTTCAACTCATTAAACGAGCTGAGTTTGAACAGACTCCTACTTGACGATAAGTTTGCAAGCAACTCGACTAAATATTATATTATTTATTTATTTTTAAAAATTAAATTATGAGTATTAATAATTATATATTGTTACTTAAATATATTAAATAGTTTAAACTTAGATTGAATTCCATAAATGAGATAAATCTAGAATTTCACAAATAATTTTTCATTGATCTTAAGTTTTATAAACGAATTTGTATATAATTTAAGTTTGAATGTGAATTAAAATTTAATCTAACTACTGCTCGAGTTCAAATTCGACTCGACTCCATTAATAAATAAATTAAATTTAAACAAAAAATATATTTATCTATTAAAATTTAAACTTGAATTTAAACTCGTGTAAAATAAATAAACTAAAATTGGATAGCATATTACTCAGTTCGACGCGTCAGGTGTACGCTTTATCGTTTCAGGTTCAATTTAATTCTCTGCCGTTTCCCGTGATCAAAAAAAGACTCGCCTCGCTTGCACACCTACACCTAGGCGCGGCAGCCTTTCATGGTCACCGTGGGCCCGCCAGTAAAACTGAAAGAGGGCCGCCGACGGGATAACACCGCCACGCACGACGCCGCCGAGACCGCGGCCGCCGCTGGAACCGACTGGCAATACCGCGGAAAGGACACTGCCGCCGCCGGCGCCGCCGGGCAGCATTCTGTCTCCGCCCCCTTTCCTCGATAAAGGACTCCACCCCCTCAACACTGCGGCAACCCTCCCCGCCGGTACTACGGCGAGCTCTCTTCGGTCTGGCTGCGGGTTGGTTCGGCTGCTTTCGGCGAGGGTGTGCGTACTTCCGCGGGAGATGGACGGCGAGTCGACGCGGCGGGAGAGGAAGATCCTGGTGGCGGTGGACGGAGGAGAGGAGAGCATGTACGCGCTCTCCTGGTGCCTCCACAACGTGGCTGCCGCCGGCGACACCCTCGTCCTCCTCTACGCCATTCTGCCCAATGTGGTCTACTCCGCCTTGGACGGCACGGGTCGGGACATCGATCCGCTTCCTCCCGTCCACTCCACCTACCCGGAAGGGGTCGGGCGTCTTCTTGGCTAGCTGTTCTAACTCATCCCTCTCTTTGGTCTGCTTTCCACCTGCTCAGGCTACCTCTTCTCCTCGGACGTCGTCGTGACCATGGAGAGATACGGCAGGGAAACGGCGGAATCGGTCCTCGAGAAGGCCCGACGAGCCTGCGGCGGCTTCCACGATGTGCGCGCTCCTCTTCTTCTTCTTCTTCCTCCTGTTCCCCGGCAAAATTGCTGTGAAGCGTGCGTTTTTAAGATCTGGTCTTTGATCTGGGCGGTGGGACAGATCAAGGTGGAAGCCCTGGCGGGCAAGGGCGACCCGAGGGACGTGATCTGCGAGAAGGCGGAGAAGCTCGGAGCGGACTTGTTGGTCATGGGCAGCCATGGCTACGGCCTCATCAAAAGGTCAGTACCCAGATAACGGCGAGCGCCGCTCCGCCCAGATCTGCGGCGGGCGGGGCATCGCATTAATCTCCGCTTGCATTCACGGTGGTGGTGGTGTAGGGCGTTTCTGGGGAGCGTGAGCAACCATTGCGCTCAGAACGTGAAATGTCCGGTGCTGATCGTGAAGAGGCCCAGGCAGCACAGCTAGAGGGAGGCGCGGAGCTCGCCGGCGGCGTCTGCCTTCGGAGAACCCTTTAGTTTCTTCTGTTCTTGAGATCGATGTACCATAAAATGTTGGCTTTGTATCATACATCGTTTTAACTACCAAGTTAGCGAGAATGCTGCGATCTGATCATCATAGTAAAAAGGGGGCGATTCACCTTAACAGGGCTTTTGAATGAGTTTTCTCGATTTCTCTCGTAAAATTTGAAATTTGTGAGAGAGTTGAGGGAGTTTACCTCCTGAGTGAACCTCCTGAGTGAGATTTTTTTTTCGGTGTCCCCGCCACCCTTTTCTTGGTTATACCAAGATTCCACTCTTTTTGTTACCGCATCTTGCCGAACATAATTTTATAACTTTAGTCGTCTTGTATTTTATTTTGATGTACCATCTTATCGAAATTTGTTTAGTACTCAGACCAACACGCGACATAGCGTGTCATTATTGATTTATACAAGAGATATTAATGCTTTTAGTGGATGCATATATGAAAAAAAAAGATTTGAGTTATACCGACAAGCTGTACTCCTCGTCTTTATTTTAACATGTAATTTGCTGGTTTGGCAGCCAATAATCTTGCGCCATGAAAACGTTTACCTCTACGTTTGTTTTGACTACCGTTCGAATCTGAATTTTTAGGCTTGTTTCAGTATTCGGCATCTCTAAAAATATCAATTTTAAAATTTATAATATAAATAAAGTACCATTATGCGGTATAAATGTTAGCGTGCATCAAATTTGATATTTCTAATTTAGACCTTATTTAATAATAGTAGTAGACACGTCTCTCACATCATTACTTTTAAAATCGATATTGATAATAATTATTAACATGAATTCGATCAAAAACTAGAATATGCTACCTAATATAAATATTAAATTGTACTTGATATTACAATCTCAACTTTAAAAATATTAATTTTAAATTTTATATAATATTATTTCGGATACTAATCAACCACATGCACTTTTTCTTAGAGTTCTAAAATTTTAAAAAAATTATAACATATAGGTCAAATATCCGAACTCGACTGTCCAGTCTTATTAATAACCGATAAAATAAGGATCTAAGGAGATAATAAAAAACGGAAACTTTTTTTTAAAAAATGAAAATAAAGATCGACGGCGAAATCTGGGCCCGTCCTTCCGACATCGACGGCTGAGAAGTTCCGTGACGACGAAGTGCGCCGCCGCAGCTTTCCATTGGCCAGGGAGGACCAGCTCAGCCTCTCAGCCACCGGCGACGTCCGGTCATAGGGGCCGGTAGTCCAGCACGTGGGTCATCGGATTCCCGCCGCCAGCCGGTATCTTTGCCACGACGACGGCCTCCGCCATCTTCCGTCGCTCCCGCTCTCCGCGGTCAACAGAGGCGTGTACGTGAGTCCCCCCCCCCCTCTCCACGGTCCCCCTGCGATCGGCGAGGGGATAGATCGAGAGAGGAAGAAGGGGGCGGCGGCGGCGTTCCCCGCGGGGTAGATCTCCGGCGAAGGGCCCAGATGTTTCTGTTCGACTGGTTCTACGGAATCCTCGCCTTCCTTGGGCTGTCTAACAAGGAGGCCAAGATCCTGTTCCTGGGCCTGGACAATGCCGGCAAGACCACCCTTCTCCACATGCTCAAGGACGAGGTACCATCTCCCGCCATTCTTCTCCCTCTTCTTCCTTGGTTGCTGGGAGATCCTCCAGGATTATTGTCGGCGATTTCTTCGCTGCCTTTTTTATCCCCCGAGTTCCTTGTTCATGGCCGATTCATAGTCGTGTGTGTGGCTGGTTGATTGGTTGGGTGAACACGCAGAGATTAGTGCAGCACCAGCCGACACAGCATCCGACGTCGGAGGAGCTAAGCATTGGAAAGATCAAGTTCAAAGCGTTTGACTTGGGAGGCCATCAGATCGCACGTCGCGTCTGGAGGGACTATTACGCGAAGGTTTTCTCTTTGGCTTACCTATTCTTCTTTACATTCCATTTTTTTTCTCTTCTATAAGTTATCTATCGCACATATGTTTCTGTTATTCTGCATCTTTGTATAAAAGAATGGGAGGCGGAGGAATCTAGAAGAAGTTATCGGTTATAAGATTTCTCTTGTAGGCTTCTTTATACTCTGTTTGATTTGAGTAGTAAAAATGATACTATATCAATTTTCACATTGCTATTTCTAAAATTGGGTATCAATAACAAAATTGATACAGGTATACACTTGTATTGCAAGTTATAGGTGTTCAATACAGTTTCCAAACAGGCTGTTTGGCGTCAAACTTTATCAAATAATTTGACGTAGTCAGGTTTCCAAACGTTCAACAGTAGCGTTCTCTTTGATGGAGGGGGGGGGTAGAGTGCCCTTGTTGTTTTGCACTTCATTTAAGTGATTTCATAGACTATCCATTTTGTGATCTGAGGTTAATATTGAAGTGGACTTTTGTTTTTTCTCTCAACTGATAGCATGAAAAGTACAGTGATTTGGGGTCATTCGGTAGAAGGTTAATTGGCTGTATAGTTTAGTTGCCTGAGTTGTATGAAGTGTAGTCATGGATTGCAGGATGGATCAGCTGGGATTGGGGATTGTCGATTGGCTGATGCTGATAAACCGATCCTGTAAACCATGACTATGGTTTGGATTAATTCAGGTGAAACAAATTACATGCCTTCCAGTTCCAGATGAAGACCATTACCTTGGCAAATCCTGTTGCATATGTTGTCAGAAGCATGAAGATAGGAAGGGGACACCTTGCCATGGATAAGCCAAGCATCTGCCTCTAACGACAAAGGTGAATTGAGGGAGAGAGGACAAAACATGGGATCCTCATCTCCTAGTAGACATGGATGAGACATTGGAGGCTGAAGCCCTGCACCCCCGTCCACATAAGGGGGCCTCCCATCTCGGATGGCAGAGGCAGCCTTCTGCTCCCAGCTGTCTATGACAACTTCCTCCGACATTTGGCGACATCCTCTGACTCCTAGCAGTGCCTGAGGCACCTTTAGTGCTTGTCTCAGCATTGGTGGTGGCGGCGGCGACAATTACCTATGGCCACCAGAGCCAAGATGAGGAGGGTTTGCTTCGTCTCTTATGGTTATGGTTGCCTAGGTGGTCACCTCAACTGTCTTCGATAATATAGCCTATTGAATTGTTTGGTGGATTGCAATATACATGTCTTGGTTTAAAACTAAGTTACCATGATGGGGGACAAAAACGGGAAACAAAGCATGAAGTGAAAGCGAAAATGAGGCTTAAAAATTTAAATGACAAGGGAGGAGGCAAATACTAGTTGAATCGTCTCATTTGATATATATGTTATGGATGAGATTTGTATGATTTTGAGAACATCAATTAATAGAATATGTAAATTTAATCGGTTAACTAATAGATCTGCAATAATGTAGAAATAAGTGTGAAAAAGTGTGAAATCCTTGTGCATTTAGGAACATTTCTCCCTTTCACCATCATTTTCCTGCAACTACGTTCAAAACAACCACCCTCCTCCCTATTGTAGTTTCATCTTTTTTGTTCTGGTAACTTAAATTAGCAGATCATGGCTGTATCCTTGCTTGATAGGGTGAGGAAGATGCAGGGGCAGTGCTGCTGCCACCCCTCCACCACCCTTTGGAGTCAAGATCGGTCCATGATTGGCCGATCTGGTCAATCTGAGCCCAATCCTGGCAGAAATAACCACCTCCCTCCCAAGGAGCAGATCTGAGACCGTCTGCTGGTCCTGATCCAGATTGGTCAATCTTGCAAAGTGTGCAGTGAACCATGTAGCAACTTGGTCCATGGCATGGTTAAGGCCTATATGCATGAATACATTACAGTTGAAAGATCAGGAGAAAAAAAATCCCAATGAGAAACTATTTCTAGCTGCCCTTCATTTGCAGGATTCCTCACCTACTACAGCCTGCAGTCCCAGTATGGAAGCCTGGTCAGCCATCGATTCAACAGCGGGCTGCTCTTGGCTATGTCCTTTGGCTAGGGGTGCAAACGAACCAATACACTTGACAAGTAGCTTGAAGCTCGGCTCGATAAAAACTTGACTCAGCTCGTTTATTATGTTAAATGAACAAGCTTGAACAAAAAATAAAACTCGACTCATTAAACGAGCCGAGCTTGAATAGACTCCTACTCGGCTCGATAAGCTCGCGAGCAACCCGATTAAATATTATATTATATATTTATTTTTAAAAATTAAATTTTAAGTATTAATATTTATATATTGTCACTTAAATATATTAAATAATTCAAAATTTGAGTTTAAACTTAGATTGAGTTTCATAAATGAGTTAAATCTAAAGTTTCACAAATGACTTTTCATTGATTTTGGGTTTATAAAGGAGTTTGTATATAGCTTAAGTTTGAATATGAATTGAATTTTAGTCTAACTACTACTCGAGTTCGAGCTCGACTCGGCTTGATTAATAAACGAACCAAGCTTGAACAAGGGTTCCACATACTCGCTAAAACTCGAGCTCGAACTCGTGTAAAATAAACGAGCCGAGCTTGAACACCATACTACTCGGCTCGGCTTGAGTCGTTTGCACCCCTACCTCTGGCCTTGGCAGAGCCCTCCCAAGTCTGTCTGCAGTTGCATTGGTCACCTCTGCCAGCACAACCAGTCAACACTGCCATGTCTACGTGTGGCAGGTATCCTGATGCTCTTCTCCAACACACTGGCCACCTGAAGTCCTGCACTACTGCCACATCAATTAGGGGCTTTCATGGACTAGTTTGGTTTGTGTTGGAGGAAAAATAAAAAAGTACATATCAAACAGAACTATGTGCTAAAAATGAATCAGACCAAACCAAGCACAATCTGACTGGTTCCAGTTTAACTGAGAAACCTGTTAGTCCAGTTAGTTACACTCTTCTTTAGTTTTTTGCTTGATAATACCCAAGGCCAAAGGCGTGTTTGCAGAATCAGTAGGGATCAGTCAGGATGTTAAATTCTTATATTCATGTATCACAAATAAAGACCTGAAATAGCCTCATGTTTACTGTCCAACTTTTTTGTCTGGCATTTTAGATGCATCTAAACTATGGTAACATTTAAAACACCTATATTTCATATCTGTATTATATGTTTCCATGGTATACTTATCCTTTCAACTACTTCTCTTTCCTTCAAGAAATGATTGAATGATCACTAGTGGTCCACAATAAGGTGAGATAATCACCACCTTTATGCTTCCAACAGTGATGCTCTAACCTACCCCTTGATGTTGCTTTAACCCCAAGATCCTCACTTGCTCCACCAACAAAAGGCCACGAGTCACAAGTCAATCTGATCCCCTAAGACGGCCACTGGCTCCACGCAGAGGGTCACAACTCACAAATCAACCTTTGCCTCTTGATTTTTTTTAATATTGTTGGTGTTTGATTATTAAAACATTGTTTTATCTTGATTTTATTTGGTAAACAAGTTCAAATGTGATGTTATATCTTCCTAAAAAAATTGGGAATGTGTATAATTTTTATGTTAGTTTCTTATAAGTACTTATAATTTATATGTGCTTTCTAAATATTGTGAAGGCATTATTTTATCCCCTTGATGTTGCTTTAACCCCAAGATCCTCACTAGCTCTACCAACAAAAGGCTACTGGTCACAAGTCTATCTTATCCTCTAAGACGGCCACTAGCTCCACCGGCAGAGGGTCACAAACCAACCTTTGCCCCTTGATTTTTTTAAATATTGTAGGTATTCGATTGTTAAAACATAGTTTTATCTTGATTTTATTTGGTAAACAAGTTCAAATGTGATGTTATTTCTTCCTAAAAGAATTGTGAAGGTATATTTTTAATGTTATTTTCTTATAAGTACATATAATTTATATTTGCTGTTATATGTGCTTTCTAAAAATTGTGAAGGTATAATTTTTTATATTATTATCTTCTAAGTACTTGTGACTTGTCTTTAGTGTTATGTGCTTCTTGTGCATGTAAAAATCACTTTATTTTATTGCATTTTATATTATGATCTAGTGTCAATCTTGTATGCAAAATCAATTTCTTATTTTCAACATGATGAATCTTGTTGAAAATTGAATTATTTGATTTCTGATATGATGAACATTTCTATATGTACTCTTTAACCTGGACAGTTTTAGGTAAATATGCTCATATATATCTATATTTTTTGTCCTAGATTTATGAAATTTAACATACTATACTCCGTTGGTTTTTTGTTCCGTAATTTTGACAAATACGAATGGTTGACCATATTTATAACATCTTAATCTTTTTATTTTCGTACATATTGTGTACCAAATTTTTTTCCCAACTGTATTTTGCTAACTATGGCCAGGAATGGCTGGGACCTGATGTGCCAATCCTTAGGGTGGGAATTGGCTGGACTTATTTTGCAACCATGGATTCTTCAAATAGCCTATGTGGGACTAGCGGGTCTGAGTGGCATGCTAAGCGCCACGTCATGCTGACAGTCATGGAGTGTCCTGCTGACTCAGGGTCAGTGCAGTGTGATGCGGAGAAGGCTGATCGCCTTGACCTTGAAGATGCAACTGGGATGGTACCTGCCAGGGATGATGATGATGCAGGATACATTTAAAGGTACCCAGGAAGGAATAAGCCACAAGATGCAGCCTCTGAACTGCAGGTCGTGGTGTGCACAGTTTGGTTTGATCTGGTTTAGATCATTTTTTTTCAAACAAAACCAAACTGATTCAATTTGGTTTGGTTCAGCTTTAAACCAAAAATAGATAAAATATTTAAGTTAATTAAATTTGTGCGTATATCCATTGATTTTTAAGTTATAAATAATTAAAATAAATATTATTTTATCATAAAAATCATATAAAAATCATTTTTATTAATGATATAATAGTTTTTAAAATATTTTAATTAAATCGGTTTGAACAGTTTGGTCCGGTTTAGTTCAATTTGGAAGACTTCCAAACCGAACCAAACCAAAGGGGGGGGGGTTCAAACCGAACCAAACCGAACATGCCAATTTGGTTTGGTTTAATGGTTTTAACAGTTCAATGCACACCTGTAACTGCAGGCATGGACTGTCCTGCGGACCGTGGCAGTGTGATAAAGAGGAGGCCGATTGCCTTGATCTTGAAGACTGCAACTCAGCAGATACCTGCCACGGATGATGACATAGATACAAGTAAAGGTGCCAAGGAAGGAATCAGCTGCAGGATGCAACCTCTTAACTGCAGGATGGTTGCCTTGTGCAAAATGCTACCAGAAGAGCACCAGAAGCTGGGAAGTAGATGGTTGTTCACGGTGTTGGCAGATCCAAAATTGTAAAAATGCCCTAGGTTGGGAAGATTAATTTAGCCAATGATGAGCTCATTAAGTACATTTTTTTGTCGGATTCCGGAGGCGGAGATATACAAGAGCATATGATGCATTTCGTTTGGACAATGAGACAAAGTTCAGTCATAGGAATCCTTGACATGCACTTTGTGTACAAGTGGCAGTGGTACATGACAATTGCTAGCTTCTTTAATGTATCTATAAGTAGATGCATTGACAAGGAGATATGGATAGATGGCCGCTCATGCGATGTTGGCAGATCCTGTGGATGGCTGGGAATTTATTAGAGGTTTGGATGCATTTGGCTTGGACAATTTGATTAGGCTCAGTCACGGAGTCCTTCATACACTTCATTTCCAAGCAGCAGTGGTACGTGAGATTTGCCCTCGTTCAAGCCCTCAAGGTATCTATAAGTAGATGAGTCCACAAGGAGATAAAGAGGATAGTCTTGTAATAAGAAAGTGGTGGCTTATCTCCAACTGCGCTCTTGTGAGCTTTCGTCGGAGGGCTGCAGATCTTGGGGGTGAAAAGAGGCCTCTTGGACAGTGAGAAAAACAGACTATCAACAAAAAGGATATTTATAGTTTTGAATGAAAAATAAGAGATTCGAGCAAACTATCTTCTGTGTAGTTTGTGAACACATCTCTACTATTAGAAAACGACGATATTGTGAATATATTTTGTGATCGGATCTCTAAAGAGTCCTTTTTGTTCAATTGAAAAGTACGCATTTTAAGTATGTCAAGTACGTAAAGAGTAACTGCCTCGAAATGTCTACCATACATCTCGTTGTAAGCTTTCTATAACTGGATGCATTGGATGAAACTGGTTTTCCAGAGGACAAGATGCTGACACATCTTCTCCGGTCCAAGTACAAGACATCCACAGAACAAAGCAAACCGAAGTGAACCAAAAAATTCATTTGCATCTGCATTTGGTTTCTTTGTTTGGCGCGTCAACGAACAGGAGTCCCAACTTAAAATGCTCTTTTCTTTGACCTGTGAAACTACCGTCTCCTTTATCTTTCTTTCCTTGATGCCGTGGTTCCTTCCGCCTTGCCCAGGTGGACGCCGTCGTCTATCTGGTGGACGCTGCCGACAAGGAGAGGTTTGCAGAGTCGAAGAAGGAGCTCGACGGGCTCCTCTCGGACGAGTCGCTGGCCAGTGTCCCCTTCCTCGTACTGGGGAACAAAATTGACATACCGTACGCGGCGTCGGAGGCAGAGCTCCAGTATTACCTCGGCCTGAGCAACTTCACCACCGGCAAGGGCAAGGTCAGCCTCGACGGTTCCAATCTCCGCCCCTTGGAGGTCTTCATGTGCAGCGTCGTCCGCAAGATGGGCTACGGTGATGGCTTCAAATGGGTCTCTCAGTACATCAACTGACCGTCCCGCCGGCTGGTTAGCCCCTCTTCCTTCACTCTCATGTTGTGTCCTCGCCGATATTCTTCTCATTGGTAGATCATAATCTGGGAGCGATGTCCGCCATGACATTCTCTCCCTCCCTCCTATGTGTACGTAAGTAGAGGCATTGTTGCAACTTCGACGGGCACCTGTTGACTTGTGAGAACAACTGCCCATTCGTTCTGTGATGCGTCTTCGGTCCGTCATTTTGGATATATTCGATTGGATTACTTGTTCGATTCAATAATAAAATCATCGGAATTTGATTTCGATTTGGTTGTATTCTGATTTTGATAATTTCGAAATCACTATGTTTCGATCCGACTCAGTCACTGAAATCGGAATTGAATCCGATGATTTTTTAATTTTATAATAAATATTGATTTTACTAAAAATAAGTTAATAATTCATATATAATTATTAAAATTTGATATAATATTTGTAAAATTATATTTTTATTATTTTATAAATATATGTATCATGGTTTATTCGTCGATATTTTAAATAATTTTTTGTTTACATATTTATTTTTATCGATATTAGATAAATGGAAATAGAATCACCCGTTCCGTTTCCAATAAATTATCGGTGTATCTAATTGTGATTCCAATAACTTACACGACGGAAACAAATCAAAATTTAAAATATCGAATTCTGTTTACATCCTAATCAGCGTTTATAACAATAATGAGATGCGTGCCGAATGGGTCTGCTCGTAATTCACCGAATAAGAAGGTTATTAGTGTAGAACGTGAGAGAAGTTTACAACGACCTGCTATAAAACTGTGTCGGTACGTGGCTGACCCAACTTGCAGATCCGGGGCCCGATCCGACCCGAAAGCCTCCGGTCAATGCACTACCCCGGCAATGGTGCGTATCAGGCTTAAGAACCAAATTATATTTAAGCAGTGGTACACAGATCCAAAATGAGCGGAGAACTTCATCGGCAAAATATATTCTTTAGCAAATTATTATGACTTCGTCAGAGGCTTAAAAACCAAGTACATCAAAAAAATAAAATAAAATTTGTTACCATCAATCACAAGCAAGCTACTTAATTATCAGCTGTTAATTAACTGATTATGCCTACCCAGTTGGGTGGATATTTTTAAATTGAAATGACTGTCTCCGTCTACAGGAGCCAGGAGGAGGACTCCGCCTCAACTCAACCGTTTTGCGTTCGTTGCACCGCAACTGAAAGTCAGACATGTACGTACATGTATATATATACACACACACATACAAGCATGTCTATATGTATATATACATGTCATTCTGGTATTGGGGGTCTAATGGTATCAATCTTGTACGAACGTTGACTTCATTTAGCCAAAGAAATTTGCTCTAAATTAATGTCGTTTTTCAGTCGCATCACAAACCCTCCCTTAGTGACTCAAATGGTTGGTGGATATATATTATGTTTTCGTAATCAGGTGGTAGGTATCTCTAGTTACGTTTGGCTGTGTGTACGTACGTATGTATATGTGTATATAAATATAAATATGTCCGAACGGGTAAGAGAAGTCCCCGGTGGAATAGGGGTGTAAACGGGTCGGATTCGGTAGCAGAATCACAGAATCCGATTCTGATAAAGGATAAGGTGTTTCGATTCTAATTCTGATAATTTCGGAATCACCATGTTCCGATTTCGATCCGATTCCGATTTCGTTATTGAAGTCGGAATCGAATCCGATAATTTCCGATTCCGATATTAAGTATTAATTTTTATTTAAAAATTCATTAATAATTCACATGTAATTAATAAATTTTGATATAATATTTTTAAACTTTATTTTTATCATTTTATCAATTTATATATTATATTTTATGACTTATTTGATTTTATTTTGATTATTTTTACTTATATTTATTTATTTATTATTGAAATCGGATAAACGGAAACGGAATCACCTAATTCCGATTCCGATAAACTATCGGAATATCCGATTCCGATTCCGATAACGTATAGGATACAAAAACAGTTTTCAAATCCGTTAACTTTTTCGGAATCCAATCGAAATTTCGGATTATCAAATTCCATTTACACCCCTACGGAGTGTAGATACGCGAATTCGGCCCGATTTCAGGAAGAGCAATCTCGTTTCTATAGTTAACACTTGTTTTCCCCCGATCAGAGAGGTCGGTTTAACATAAAGACGAGCAAATTTCAGGAAATCTGGAGGCGTCCCGACGCCGCGACGCCTGGCGTCGCAACGTCAGAGCGCCTGGCATCTCCCGCCTTTTCACCCTTTTGACCGACCGGACGACCACCGTACCCAGAGGCGTACAAAAGTACAAGCGCTCCTCTCGCCGGAGCGCCCGCAATCCCGCGCGTGACAACCGGCTTTTCGGACGGTCGGCGATGCGTTGTCGAAATCGCATGCGGGGACCCGGGCGCTCCGCCGTCGGAGCACCCGGATTCCCGCCCGACAACCGTCACCGCAGCTCCGCATGTGCCGAACTTGCGGTCCGGCGGCCCCGACGGCCGTAGGACGTAGGTGCTCCCCTGTCGAGCGCCGGGATTTCCGCCGACAACCGCCGCCCGACACGCGGGGTGGTAGGTGGCGGCAGTATGGTCGGACGTGCCGATCCGCCGACTTGTCGGCGGATTTTCAGCGCTCCCACGCCGCGACGCCGGGCGTCCTCGTGGCGGAGCGCTAGGGTCACTTTTGCGCACCTATAAAAGGAGACCCTTCTCCCACATTTAAGAGGTTCCAAGGTTCCAACCTTCCAAGCTCCCAAGAGAGAGAGAGTCTAAGGAGCGAGAGAGAGATTCCCAGAGCCTTACCTCCCAAGAATTTTCTTGAGCCTCCCCACCCCCCTTCCACCACCTTCCAACCCCCATTAGAGTCTACCATCCCATCCCCAAGCCTATCCATTTCTCCATTACACCTCTTCCACCCCGTTCATTCAATACCACTCAAAACCATTCAAGACACCCGCCATCATACCATTAAAGACCATTGCAAACCATACGACGAGTGCCAAGGAATCTCCAAGACAGGCTAGGGATCCGATCCTTCGTCATTGGAACCGGGAGAAGATTGCATTGAAGGCTGCCGCGAGAAGGACCGGAGCGCTCCCCGACGCGACGCCGGGCGACTGTCGTCGGAGCGCCTGCAATTTCCAGAAGCCAGAAGCACCGGGCTTCTCTACGATCTTCTTCCTTACCTTACTCTCTCCTTTATTGTTCATTTGGGTTTCATTATGCATGTTGCATTAGTATAGCATAACGCATCTTATTCATAGGTCATTTAGATCCTCCCTTAAGAAGGGGTTAGGAGTTAGTCCTAATCCGGTTCGTTCAACCCCTTTTGTCATTACTCTTCTTTCTTACGAATAGTTACTGCTCCATCTTTAGTTCTAATCGTGGTGCTTTCATTCATACTTTCTTTTCGAGCAAGCGAGTTTCTCCAAGGCTCTTCTTCCCGGGGCGGGGGAGGAAGGAGAAGATAGAACCCCCGCAATCTCCCAGCTTATCGAGGTAACCGGTCACCCTCACTTCCTTTACTAGTTCATTTCTTTTATTTCTATCATCGGAGCCTCTGCGGCTCCCGGCGACCACACCATCCCTTCCCCTTTCGGTCTATAGGTCAAGTTAGTGTTGAAAATGCCACCGGCTATCCGATCTTCTTTCCCCTCGATTCTCCTCACGACCCGGACCGATCCTTCGATGCCCAAGTGACATCAAGGGTTGAGTAGTCCGGGGATCAAGGTGAGTGCGGAGAAGGAAAGAAGGAAGAAAAGCAGCAACAGAACGGTCCGTCGGAATTATCCGCGACCGTATCTATGGCGTGATTAACACTAACCCACCCTATCAAGACCGTAAGAAAGGAGCACACACCCCACACGCGCGAGGACGCATCTCTCGCCTCCTCCGCGGGCTCCCCCTCTCTTTCCCGGCGTCCACATCCTTTGGCGACCACGGTGGGACTTCTAAAGCTAAGGGAAAGTCGCTTGCCATATTTCTTCGAATGAAAGCCCCTTCCATCAAGTAAGTCTTCTATTCACTCTCTTTATCTCCACGTTTATTCGTATTTAGTTCTTTTCCCTTTAAGGTTGGAACCTCTCTTGCTCACCGCGTGGGCCCCAACTCCTTGGCTCCCGCGTGAGCCACACCCCCCTCATTTCCCCACTCACCGCGTGAGTGGTACATCATCGGCCCCGCGTGGCCCTCCCTTTCTGTTGATCCTATCAAAGGGGCACCAGCTGCTACCCTTTGCTAGGACGTTTGCAAACCGATCTCCGCGAGCTCGAAGCATCTACAAGCACCGACTCCCGCGCGAGTCAACTCTACTTTTAATACCTTTTTCATTTAAAAAGCATTGTCATTTATTGCTTTCTCAGCATCATATCACCTTTATGTCCCCGCGGGACCCTTGCTTTATAGCTTTTCTTAAAATTTGCTGATTTCCGTTAAAAGCGTCCTGATACCGCGACGCCTGGCGGCGCGGTACCGGAGCGCCCGCACTTCCCCGAAACTGCTTTTAGTGCCTGGTTCTTGGTTCACTTCCAACCCTTTTCACTCTTACTACCTTCTAATTTTCAAGCAAGCAACCCCGTCTTAGTGTTTAAATTTCTTTGTGCACCATCATCTCTTAAGCTTCTTTGTACTTCTCTCACGTTGTGTTGCTTTTATTTTATTTTGCTTGCTCCTTTATCCTTGCTTATTCTCTTGCATTAGCTTGCATCGAGGTACCGGTTCCATCCGGCCTCGTAGGTCATCCGAGAAGGGGGGCTCACTCTCCTCCCAAAGCCATACACATCCAAAACACCATTCTTGGTGGATCTCGACTTCTCTTCCGGGGATTCCCTCTCGGTTGACTAAGTTGGTTTCCGCCAAGGCCTCCGTAAGTCCCCAGACGTGAAGGATTCCCTCTTCACCGATCGGGCTGGTTGTACCATTTCCCCAAAACCCGAAGTTTACCCATTACCTATCCGTGTGAGAAATCGTTCCACCTTACGTTGCTCGGCGTTGTGTGAGCATAAGGTCCCACCCATTTATTTGAGTGGACAATACTTTGCTAAACAAGCCACTAATCTAAGGTTGGAACAAAAATTTGCGCTAAGCATTCCAAGTCTTTGCTTTAACTTATTTGTGTAACCAAAAGAAAAAGGAAAAAGGGGGGGAGACTCTCTCCTACAAAAAAAAAGAAAAAATCTAAAAAGTCACCAAAAGAAGTTGTTCCTTTGAGGTAAAAAACTTCTCTGATCACGACAATCAAAGAAAATAACCTCTAAGAAGCAATCCAAAAAATCTTTGTCAAAGAAAACTTTGTTTTCGGATAAAAACTTGTCTTCTAGAATTAAACAATCCAAAAGAAAAATCTGCTCAAAAGAAAACACCCAAGAAGAAGAAGAAAACTTCGTCTTTCTTTGCTTTATGCCTGTGTCGCTCAGGTCCGGACGAGTGATCATGGATCAACGTTGCGAGCAAGCGAGTACGAACGAGCCTACTTTGGGGCGAAGGCGAGCCGTCACTCCTTCCCGACGCCGTCTATGCCGTTAACGAACCAGAGCCCCCGCTGAGCCGGATCAAGTTTCTCCTCCACCCAACCCGGGTTCCCTTTGGGAGGCATTCTCTCATGCCGACCCCACCCAACTTCAAGCCATCGAGGCTATTCTCAAAGGTAAGTCGCCCACCAATCATGACCCCCTCACCGGTGGTTTACGTGTTTCTACCCCTCGCTCGGTAGCACGTCGACCCGATGCGGCCGCCCATGGCCATTCCTATACCGGGCCGTCACCCCCAAGTTCTCCTCATCCGGTGGCTATCCTAAACCACCGGATCCGCATTTGGCCGCACCATCACGCCCACCAGTCTTCTCTTCTAATCATTTCAATCTTCCCCGTCAAGCAGCGTGTCCGCCAACCCACATTCCATGTTCGGCCGCTTCGGCCTACTTAGCCCCCCCTCCGGTGTATCAAACACCCCCTCCTCCCCCGATTGTTCGAGAGCCCTCTATTGACCAGGCCATGCTAAACCGCCTAAGTCAAATGGAGGAGCAGTACAAAGAAATTCGCCGCCTGGTCGGCACCAAAGTTGCCCCTGAAATATCTCTCCCGTCGCTCCCTACTTTCCATCTTCCTCATTCCGAAATGCCGGTGGTCCGCCGATACAACGGGTCCGGCAATCCCTTCCTCCACCTCAGGGACTTTCTATACGAATCCGTCACATGGCGAGAATGATCCGAGAGCCCTTGCTTTTCTATTTAGAAGATCATTGGAGGGCTCGGCGCTTGAGTGGTTCTATTCACTTGATTCAACGGAGGCCGGTAACTTTGATGTTGTCAAGTCCAAATTTTTGCAGAGATATCAAGACCGAGTTGGAATAGCCTACTCCATCACCGACCTTGTGGCTGAAAAAATGAAAGCGGATGAGGATTTCATCGGGTATGCGGATAGATGGAGGGCCATGGCGAGAAAAGCTCACGGATCCGATGTCGAGCAAGAGCGAGGTCAAGCCGATCATAACGAATGCAACTCCAGCCATGAAGAACATGCTTGCCCTTCACCATCCCACCTCCATGAGTGAGTTATATGAAAAGGCGCGGTACATCCGGACCCAACTTCGGGATTCACCTATTATGAGCTTATTTGATCCCCGACCTCGGGTTACCAAGAAAACCTTTCCTTCCACCTCCGGACCAGTAACTGAGGGAATAGTAAGCCATGAGCATGTTAGCGTTGTGGGAAATCCGCCTAACAATCACCCGAATCAACATAGAAACCCTCCTCCTAACGAAATGCTCCGGTCCTCCAGCACCGGTCTCGACCTCAACTTCCCCCACGGCCTCCCCGGTACCAAGTCCAACAATATCGACCCCGTAATCAACAACCCTTGATGCCCCGAGCACCACAACCCAGGGCCCCAGAAACCTACCACCAGGCCCCTCCTCTAGTTGCACACCAACCAAGGAAAACCGGTCCCCGACGAGAGAATTACCCGCCATTGCCTTACTCACTTACAGACATCTTTAATGCCTTGATGGCCGCACAACAGATAGAGCTCCCAAAAGAAAGACACGTTCGGCCGAGCACGGCAAACACCGGACGGTATTGCATGTATCACCGCTACCCGGGTCATATGATCGAGGATTGTTTTCAGTTCAGGGACTACATTCATGATCTTCATGACCAAGGGAGTATTGATTGGGCACAAATGGGGGTATATATTGAGTCATTGAAGACGCAACGATCAAGACCTCGAGGGCGACAACGGCAACAACAACAACAACAACAACAACACCAACAACAACGGCAACAACAACTGCAACAACAACCGTCACATGATCAGGGCCTCGGGATAGTGCGCAATCCTTTGCCAAACCATGCGCCCGCTCCAATGGCAGCACCACCTCGCCATCCCATCAATCCTATCCTAACCCCGGCCGAAGAATCGTCCCGCCGAGGACAAGATTGGCAAATGGACCCAGCCACCGCCTCCTTCCACACATACACCCCTCACCCCCCTGATAGGGCCATCTTATCCATTCCCCGTATCTCTCCCAACCTACCACCTATCATTCGTACACTGCCGCGACCCGCAGAAGGGTCTACCACCACGACTCCTCCCCCCTTCGGACCAATTATCCGACCCCGTGCGCCACCTCCCTTAGCCACTATACCGCCCATCATTAGACCAACACCCCCGTTAATCAATCCCGTACACATCATGCCACTAAAAACACCACAACCATCACCCCTCCCCATTCGGCCCATTGGCCCAGTAATGACCCCGCTTAGCCCTATCAATACCCCACTGACTCCACCTAAGCATACCCGGTCCGATCATTTAGATCACATGCCGGTCCCCATCGAAGCATCACCCGCCGGGCCTACACCCCCTCTTGCTGCCATCCTACGAAGCGGACCCCTGGTCCAACGCGCCGTTCCCCAAGCCGGTGCAGCTCAAGCAGCGCCAGAGATCGAGGAGGAACCGGTCGAGGAACCGGTACCAGGAACTACATATGATCTGCTGAAACACCTTGATAAAATGCCAGCCAGAATTTCTATTTTAGAATTGATCAAACGGTCCAAAGTGCATCAAGAGGTACTTCAGCAGTATTTACAAAAGGTGCTTGTCAGTGAAAGCCTCCCGCCCGAGAGAATCACCGTTGTCTTGGCTCCCCGGAGTGAACATCCAGCCCTAACTTTCACTGATGAGGAGTTGGCAGCCCCTGAAGTCAGGAGGTGTGCATTGTGCTTAACAGTAAACATTCGAGGCACACCGATAGATTCATGCTTGGTGGATACCGGTGCCTCCTTGAACATCATACCTCCCGAAACATTGAATTGTTGCGGCATTTCAGAGACGGAAATCCAACCCTCTCACATCACTGTGACGGCATTCGATAACATGAAGCGGCCCGCTCACGGCACCATTTGTCTTGACATCGAGCTCGGTCCCAAGACGGTCACGGTCGATTTCCATGTGCTTGGAGATGGATCCTACCTATCGGGTCATTTTGGGTCGCCCTTATCTCGAAGCATTGGGGGCAGTAGCATCAACTAATCATCAGTGTATCAAGTTCCCTCACAAGGGGCAAATTGTAAAGGTAACCAGTTATGTAACAGTAACACTAGCTACTGGATTACCTAGCCAGCCAGTTTTCACATTAATAGAACCACCAAGGAAAAGATGGCAGCCAAAGCAAAAGAAGAAAAACACGAGAAGAACCGATAGGATGGCACATCATGAGGATGCAGGGTATCAAGAGGGCCAAGGATTGGGCAAGTTCTTGCAAGGCATCACGGAACCTATCAGCCCCGCCAACCGACTCTCCAAGGCTGGCACGGGGTACGATGGGACAATCCAAAACGGCAAGAGGCCCGGACAACGAGCGGTGGCGAAGGACTTGCAAAATACTTTCTAAGAGGGGAAGTGATCCGGATCAAAGAAGAGGGGCCAGGCTATCTCAACGACATCAACAATCGTCCACGGAAAAGGCAGAAGGTCGACGAAGGTGAGGATGAATTGTTCTTACCTTTATCGTTATTATTCCCGGTCGAGGAGGAAGAATCAAGGAAAGAACCACTTGAGTCGCCAAGGATCAGTAAGCACCTTGACGGTCAAATCGCCATTCCCCCTAATCATTCCACGAGGGCCTTCCCTCAACCTCTCATTCTCCGGGGCCGAGTCCCTCTCTCAACTAAGTCTATCCCATGGGCTCCCAATGCCCTTCTATGGCAGGCCCTTCTCGGCCCACGTAAGGAGAGAATTACTCCCGTTCCGCACAATCATCACCATTGGGCCCGAGAGCCCACTCCATTCTACATTAATCAAAGCCTTTGCCACTTTGGCCATTGAACAAGTTCAATCCCGGGACGACCCCGATGACCCACTCAATTCACCAGATTCCCCCCTCCTAAGGTCAACCGACTCATCTCTAACCAGAGAGGGTCGCAACCCCATCCAAAATTTTTCTCAAATTTTCACGTTCCTCTCCCTTCGTAGCGAAAACAGTGCCGTAACCCGTCCCGTACATATGGTTGGCACCGCCCAAAAAAAACGTCCTTCTCACGACTCGCATTTCGATCGAGGAAACATCCGTCCTTGCCCCCAAGGGCCTTCCAACCTCAGAAACCGAGTCCTTGAGCGAGTTGCTCTACCCTTCACCTCCCGTAAATATCGCTTCTCCTAATATCTCCTCTCCATCGTCGTCTCAGTCATTCCCCCTAGGGTCGGTGTCCAAGAGAGTCCAGGCTAAGGGTAAGAGGGTACCAAATCGATATCTGTATCAACTGGCTGACAAGAGTTTAGAATGCGCGAAATTGCCAGGATTTTGGGATAACAATATTCGGTTAGATGAAGTCTTCTATGAGGACGAAGAAAACATGGATCAATCCTTGGGAGTATATGAAGTCGGTTCAGAAAAGGACCTTGATACAGATGAGGAAGAGGATATAGCAGATGCCTATGCTTCAGGCTTGAGGAGATTCGAAGAACCCTTAGCTTCTGCTGATGAGCCTACAAAGGAGCTTAATCTCGGAACATTAGATGATCCAAAAGTTGTTCTCATCAGTGCTAGTCTATCTCCCTCCCAAGAATCGATTTGATAGGGACTTTGCAGGAATACCGGGATATATTTGCATGGACTTACCAGGATATGCCGGGACTAGACAACTCATTGGTCGAACATCGCTTGACGCTTAAGGATGGAGCTGTCCCGGTAAAGCAAAAGCTTAGAAGATTCCACCCAGAAGTGGCCCTAAAAATGAAAGAAGAGGTCGATAAATTGCACCAAGCCAAATTCATCAGAGTCGTCCTCTATCCTCAATGGGTGGCCAACATCGTCCCAGTAATGAAGAAAGATGGCAAAGTCCGCATCTGCATTGATTTTAGAGATTTAAACAAAGCTTGCCCTAAGGATGATTTTCCCCTCCCTCATGTCGATATGCTTGTTGATAATACGGCCGGTTTTGAAACCCTTTCATTCATGGACGGATATTCCGGGTACAATCGTATTCGGCTAGCGGAAGAGGATCGGGAGAAAACATCGTTCACTACACCTTGGGGAACGTATTGTTATGTCGTCATGCCTTTCGGATTAAAGAACGCAGGAGCTACTTACCAGAGGGCAATGATGGCAATTTTTCATGATATGATGCATCAATGTGTAGAGGTGTATGTGGATGATTTAGTGGTCAAATCCCGAACCCAAGATGAACATTCGAAGTTTTAAGAAAGGTCTTGCAAAGAGCTCGAGAGTTTCGATTAAAAATGAACCCGAAGAAGTGTGTGTTCGGTGTAGCATCCGGCAAATTACTTGGGTTTCATTGTTAGCAAAAGGGGAATTGAGATTGATCCCAATAAAGCCAAGGCTATCATTAATATGCCCCCACCAAAGAATTTGAAAGAACTTAGGGGGTTGATTGGAAGATTGCAATTTGTCCGCCGGTTCATCTCACAAAGCATTCTCAAAGGTGTAAGCCTTTTTATGAGTTAACCAGGGCAAAAACGAGTTTAAATGGGATCAAAAGTGCCAGGAGGCTTTTGACGGTTTGAAGAAATACCTTTCTAGCCCTCCTGTACTCCAACCCCGAATCCAAGCAAGCCTTTAATTTTGTATATCTCGGTTCTAAGCGAATCCTTAGGTGCCGTGTTGGCACAAATAGATGAGGAAGGGAAAGAGCGGGCTGCCTACTATCTCTCTAAAATCTTTGACCCTTGTGAGATGAATTACACCACCATGGAAAAAACCTGTGTTTCTTTGGTTTGGGTGGTACAAAAACTCAGGCACTATTTTCTCGCTCATGAGGTCAATCTCATTGCCCGGATGAACCCTATTAAATTCCTCCTCGAGAAATCTGTCCTCACCGACCGACTCGCCAGTGGCAAAGTTTTCTCTCCCAATTTGACATCACTTACATCCAACGAAATCAATCGAGAGGGTATGCCATTGCCGAACACCCGGCTCACCATCCCATCCCTAACTTTAACCCGGTCCGGTCCGAATCGCCCGACGAAGGGCTCTTGTCCCTCCATCATTCCGAACTATGGACCCTTTATTTTGATGGTGCTTTAAATTCCCAAGGAAGGGGAATCGGAGTTGCCCTTTTATCCCCGGAAGGGGTTGTTATCCCCAGTGCCTTCCAACTCGTTTTCCCGCCACCAACAACATTGCCGAATACGAGGCCCTCCTAGCCGGATTAGAGGTCGCTCGCTTCCACGGAGCCACCAATTTGAGAATTATAGGCGACGACCAACCGATTCTTCGGCAAGTGCTCTCCGGATATCGAACATCTCATCCCGGACTCAAACCCTATCAAGAACTCACTTCTTCTTACATCAAGCTCTTCACTAAGCTCGAATTTGTCCATATCCCTCGTGCTCGAATATCCTTGCTTGATTCTCTAGCATCATTGGCATCCTCTTTATCAATCCCGCAAGGTGTATCCGATAGGACCATTTCGTCCGGCGGAAAATGATACTCGCTATTAAGGATGCTCGATTTCTCGATATCCAAGGGAAGTTCGCAAGGAAGGAATTGCTTGAGCAAAAGGAGGAATTATCAATCATTGAAGTTGAAGAATTAAACGAAGAAGAAGAAAGGCCATGGTACCATGAGATTGCTCAATATTGCCAGAATCAGACCTACCCGCCCGAGCTTACAGCCGGCGAAAGAAAAGCTGTCAGAAGGGTTTCCCAGAAATATCTAGTGCTGGGTGGAACACTCTTTAAAAGAAGCATGACAGGGGGTTACATTGCGTTGTGTGGATGAAAAGAAGCCGAAGTAGTGCTTGAAGAAGCTCACTCGGGGGTATGTGGGGGCCACGTCGGCGCCCAAGCCCTTGCCAAAAAAATCATTCGGCGGGGGTATGCGGCCCACATTGGAGGAGGACTGCTCAATCTTTGTTCGGCACTGCCACCAATGTCAGCTCCATGCCGATAAGATCCACTCTCCGGCATCTTCTCTTCATCCTATCCATGCCCCCTGGCCTTTTGCTATGTGGGCTTTTGATATCATCGGTCCCCTTGGTGATCCCAACTCCACGAACAAAACCAAGTCTTTTATTCTCACCGCGACAGAGTACTTCACCAAATGGGCCGAAGCAGAAGCTTACACGGAGATCAAGGCATCGACAGTGTGCACATTCATCAGGCGCAACATCCTGTCCAGATTCGGAATCCCCGGCGACATCGTCACCGACAATGGGCCTCAGTTTATCTCTCAAGAGCCGCAAGACCTTTGCAACAGTATCGCATAAAATTGCATCATTCATCCCCATATTACCCTCAAGGCAACGGTCAAGCGAGAAGCCACTAACAAAACCCCGATAAAAATTGTTAAGAAAACATGTGAGTCCGGCAAGTTCGCGGATTGGCCAGATAAGTTGATCGATGCTCTATGGGCCTACCGCACTTCGGTCCGAACTCCGACGGGCCAGACTCCCTATGCCTTGGCATACGGAATGGAGGCGGTAGTCCCATACGAAGTACTCATCCCTTCCCTCCGAGTTCAGATCGATCGAGACATCCCTACGGATGATCGGCAGGAATCTCTCCTAGCACAGCTCGAACTCTTGGACGAGAAGAGGCTGGCCGCCGCCGAACATGCCCGGACTTATCAGAATAGGCTTAAAAGATTTTATCAGAAAAGGGTGGTTGAGAGAAAATTCGAAATCGGTGAGGTTGTGCTTAAAAGGATTTTCATAAAGCCGGGCGGTCCCCGCTCAAAACTTCAGCCAAATTGGGAGGGACCCTTTGTAAGTTCCGAAACCTACCCCGGCAATTCTTACTAGCTAGTTAACGCGAGATGGAGACGAATTGACTCACCCTTGGAATGGACTCTATCTTAAGAAATATTTTCCCTAAAAACAACAAAAAAATGTAAAATACCAAAAAGTCGTGGAAGAAGTTTACTCCCACCTATCCTTGCTTGCTATTAGGACCACTTGTTCAGATGAGGGTTAAGGATAGGCATCACACTATGCACATCGCACGCCTAGACTCGGGATTCAATGGCCAAAGCCGGAAAAGAAAGTCGTGGTAGACGGGCAAAGAAGATCAACCATGCCCTATTCCTCTCTCGCTTCGGCCCGAGGAAAGATTCAAGGGATTTCGGGCAAGGAATACCGAAAATGCTCACCATCTAAGAAAAGGGGAAAATCCTATAGGGTCTGTCTTCTCAAAAGAAAAGGCACCAAAAGATGGGCAATGAACCCCTCAGGTCAACCGAAAAAATGCATAGACCTGTCTGAATGAGTGCTTAAAAACAGCCCCAAAAAGAAAAGGCTCCAAAAGATGGGCAATGAACCCCTCGGGCAAAAATGACTGTCCGAATGTGGGCCACAAAATGGGCAAGAAGGAATGACCCAAAAGGATTTAAACTTGGCGAGATGGGCGTCAGTACGGGAACCCGCTTGATATCCCTTGAGTTTGGCCAAAGGCTTACCTTAATCTCTTCCTTCTTCGACCACCATGGGTAGGGTTGATCAACCGAGCCCCGGCAGGATCTTGGTTTATTGAAGGCAGAAAGCCTAAGAATCCCGGAAAGAGGCACATCACCTACACGTGGCACTTATCCTTAGCCACTACGCTACTATGAAAGGGGGAACCTAGTTGCAAGCAAGGCAGATGGTGAAGAGCGTCTACTCCGTCCACAAACGAAAAAAATGAATATATCTAAAATCCAAACAAATCTAGAAATTTCAAAAGAACAAAAAAAATCTGCAAAATTCTCAAAACCCCTACAAATTTGAATATCCAAAACCCCGAAAAAATCTATAAAATTTAAAACCCAAACCTAAAAAGTTAGTGCTTGTAAATTGACCGCATGTCTAGTTGCATTCATGTTTAATTTTCTGTCATGCACGTTTCGTTTCTGCACTGCATAGTTATGTTTCTTATTTGCCTAGTTAAAAAGGCCCATGCCTCTTGACATCTTGCAAGAGGCTAAGCCTAAACAAAATCTAACCGCTCTTCTGGTTCAGTAAGACAGTCAACAAGGTGCGAAGATAGAAAAGAAGAAGAAGCAGATGGACAAAAGAATCCACTATGGGCTCAAACCGTATACAAAGTGTATCATGTGGCGAGAGGGGCCGGCACATCGGGAATCGCCGCCTCCCTCCACCGCCGGCTCTGGGGAACCGGCTCGCTACGGGAGGGGGAAGGGGAGTCCTCTCACCACCCGCTCGAGAAGAAGTGCCCGACCGGCTCGGGCCGCGAAGCGTCGTCCGCCGAGAGTCGGTTCGATGTGACCGACCCCGTGATCGAGAGCGGACCAGCTCCAACAGCTCGTCGCCCGCCGTGTCTCCATTGCCGGCATCTCCTCCAGACATCGGATCCGCGGCGGAGGATCTCGCTCACTCTCGGGGAGGACCCGAGCCCTCGACCGCTTCCGGGCCGCAAGGTCAAACGAAGATCAACAACAAGCAAAGAAAAGAAACAAGAGGGGAACAAGCTCGAGAGACTCACCCCCGTCAGAAGGGCGGAATCAGACGGAGTAGGTCGACTCTCCGAATCGGCCACCTGGGCTTGAAGTCGAACAACCTGCAGAGAACGGGATTAGATACCGCAACGAAGCAAAATAAAGCAAACCAGGGAGCATACCTGATCCCGGAGGGCTCGCTCCGTCTCCTCGGCAGCTCCTCGGGCACCATCTAGCTCGGCCACTCGGGCCCGCAGCTCTCGAACCTGCACGGAACAAAGATTAGAGCAAGGCAACCAAACAGCAAAAGGAAAGAAAAGCAGAGACTCACCTCCTCGCGGAGAAGGGTCTCCGCCTCTGATGGTCCCTCTGCCGGGACCTCCACTGTCGGCTCTGCCGCCGACGGAACCTCCGCCTCTGGGAAGTACGCCGCCGGCCCCACCGATGCCGGACTCCCTACAACCGGCTCGAAGGCCGCCGACTCGCCCCCGCTCGGCCGGCTCGCGGCCGGATGGCTCCCCCTCCTCCTCCATCGAGGGTGCCCCCAGAGAGGTGCGGCAGCGTCTCCGCGCTCGCGGAGGCCCCCAGATGCCTCGCGGCCCTACCTCTCCCTGCGACCTCGGAGATGGAGCCGCAAAGACGCCGAAAAGAAAAGACGATGTGAAGGCGATGAAAGAATCATCATGAATAAAAATCGGGAGAAGAGCCGTACTCGAGCGAGCCGGGCCTCCGGCTCCCGGATCCCGTCATCCCGCTCCGTGATCTGGTCACGGAGGCGGGTGAGCTCTGTCTGGGTCGCCTACAAGGAAGGGTTGGTCAGAACAGAACAAGCAAGCACAAGAATAATCAGAAGGAGAAGCAACGTACCGTGTCTGTCACCTCGAACAGGTGACCGTAGAACTCTGTAAACTGTCGGAGATACTCCGAGCAGTCGGTCGCCTGGGAGACCACCGGGGTGCCACCCCGATCCCAGATCTCCAGGGCCAGCCGGCCCGACTCTCGCCAGTCCACCTTGTGGACCAGCCCGCGAGTGCTCCTCCCCATCTTCGGGTAGGGAGGAAGAGTCACCCACTCCTGATTGAACCCCAGTGACCGCATCGAGAGACGCTGCCACAGGGGCTCAATCTCGTTCAGGCAGATCAGGTAGGTGTCCCTACCAAACACTGCCTGGGACTCCGCCACCCAAGGCTGGGCAGTGTCATCGTCCTGGAGATAGGGCCTCCACACCACCTGCAAGGGAAGCAAACAAATGTCAAAAAGCAGCACTAGACAAGACAAGCCAAAGCGTTTAAGGAGCGGAAGCCGAAAACACTTACCCGGTCATGGGGAAGGTGGAGCAGGGCCTTCCGCAGGCTCTCCACCTGGTACTGGTGAGGAGATGCGGCCCGGTGTGCCACCCACTGCCGGAGGAGCGGGTAACGAACAGGTCCCGTCTGTCGCACCGCCCGCCGGAGGGGCAAGTGCAGGTAACTCCAGACCTGAGAATGGCAAACATGTCAGATACACAGGTACGAAATATGCAACTTATTTAAAATAGACTGTGTAAAAGTGATTACCTGGATAAAGGGAGTGAAGCCGGCAACGCCAACATGACCCGACTCCATGGCAAGGGAGGCAAAGAGATGTGCCAACATGGCGGCACCCCGGGCATACTCGCCTACCCGCGAAAGGCGGGCGAGTAAAGGCGGACACCTCGGTGGATCCCGTCACCCTTGCCGCCCGGCAAAAGCCGAGAAAGCAAGAACAACAGGAACCGACGGAGGCCCCTGTCTGCCTGCTCCGTGCCCTCCTCGCCACAGAGCTTCTCCTTCACCTCAGAGGTCAGGCGACTCCTGACCTCTGAGAGAAGGGCACCCTCCTTGGGGACCGCTGCCGAGCGGAACCCCACCATGTGCCCGATGGCCTCCCGCTCTAGCATCCTCGTGCCACCTGGGAGGGTCGGAGTGTCAAGACCCAGGAGGTCCCGGCAAAAACCGGAGTAATCCTCATAGGTCTTGCCGGTCACCGGCCGACCGTGTGCACGTAGACCCGTAATACGGGTCACGTCCTCCAAAGAGGGCACCATGTGCCCCCAAGGGAAGATGAAGGAGCGGGAGACCGAGTCCCACCGCTCCCTCAGGGCCTGGATCAGGGAGAGATCCTCCCAGATCGCAGTGCAGGAGAGGAGCAGACCGAAGCCCATGGCATTCGCCTCCGCCCTTCTGGAACTCCTGCAGCCCCTCGTACACACAAAGGACTAACTCCCACGAGATGCGGGAGCGGAGCTTGCCCTGCATATAGAAAAGAATATCTTGTCAGTTTCATAAAAAGTACAGGTGAATTATCAAGAGCAAGGCAAGATAAGGGGCTTACCTCAAGACGGGGATGCGGGCGGGCCTGCGGCGCGACAAGGGGAACCTCCTCGACTGGGGGAGGCGACTCCGGGCTGGCGGGCGAGGCCTCCGGCGTGCTCGGGAGGTGCGTGGTCGTCGCGCCATCTGCAAGACAGACAATCAACAGGTTAGTGTCATACAGGAATGAGCAGAAATCAGAAAAAACCCAGTGGCCACAAATAGCAGGCGCTCCCCCTTCGGAGCGCTTGTGCCGACGTCCCGAGGTCAGAGCGCTAGCTTAGCGCTCCAACTTCGCGACGCTTTTTAAAGCGTCGCGAAGACAGAGCGTTTGAATAGCGCTCTGCCTTCGCGACGCCAGGCTCCCGGCGTCGCCGCTTCGCGACGCCTGGCCAGCCAGATTTGACCGACTTCGACACCGTCGAAATCGGTCGAGAAATTTCGGAAATCTCGGAAAACTCATGTCATCGGAAAGATCATAATCTATTCTACAACTTCCAAGAAGAGACCGACTGACCTGGATGAAGAAGGAAAACGCACGGAGCTCCGGAAGGCGCGACCTTTTTTAACTGGAACTGGGAAATGCTCGCGTGAAAATGAACTTACTACAGTAACTCTGTATATATAGTGAAGGCAAAATTTTTTGAAAAATTCCAAAAAAAAAACTGAAAAAATCTCTATAATTCCCTAAAAATCTCAAAAGTTACAAAACCACCAACCCCGAGGACCTTCCATCAACGAGCGGGTCGAAAATCGAGGGGAATGTGAAGGGCCACTGAAAAGCCCGGTAGTCCGGATCCGGGACGCCTGGCGTCGCCATTTCGCGACGCCAAGCGTCTCGTTGCCGGAGCGCCTGGAAATTCAGTAGCCAAAAATCTTTGCTTTTACATTTTTGACTTTTTAACATCTGTTTACTCAATGCACACATACATGCACATGCACTCTTTTGGAAAATTCTGACAATATTGCAGGAAGAAAACAAGTTCAACATAAACAGCCACACCCGGCCTGGCAGTACAACAACAAACGGCCGCGCAGGGCCACAAAAGACAAAGACAACATAAGCGTACCGCACTCGGCTTGAAAGTACAACAACATAGACAGCCACGCAGTGGCCGGTAGAACAACGAACATAATGCGGCCACACACGGCCCGGAAAAGACAACAGATCAAGCCCGATCATAGAAGAAGGACACACAACCGGCGAGTAGCGCGCCACTCGGTCACCCTCCTCCCGAACATCCTCGCCCACCGGAAAGTCCTGCAGGCTCTCCAGAGCTCAATGATGCTCCGGCACTCCTCCGCGTCATCAGGGGTACCAAAATGACGATCCTTGATCGCGGGAAGATGGGAAAGGCAAGGCACCCTAGACCGAGGGGCACTGATCTGAGGGAAACAGTGGTGTGGGTTGTACAAGACAAATGATGAGCTAGTAATCAACCTCAAATCCACACCTGGAGAGTGGCAGACTCGAACCTCCCTCCCTATCATGGGAGGAGGAGGGCATAGAAAAGCAGAGAGGTCGTTGGCTAAGAAATATGCACGCCAATCCTGGCGGGTCTTCACTGATGGGCAAGTGTTCACAACCCTCTCTTCCATGCCTAAGATATGGGTAATGGTGTGGAGAGGGCTATGGAGAAAATAACGAGAAGAAGACACGCGATGGTCGGCCACACTGAACTTAAAGTGCCAATCGGCCCACGACGCTAGGAGGAGAAGGCTACCATGCATGGGCCGGCCGATACGGCTGAAGATAAGCCGTCATACAAAAAACCGAGGACGAAGTGATGATCCTCTCCCTCCGCCAAACACCCCGGATACCGGATAGACACCGGGGTGAATCCAGCCGTCCTCGGCCGGGAAGAGAAGGGTGGAGACAAGAAGGGTGGCAGCCCCCTTCATGCCAGGAAGAAGGTCAATGTCACCGCCCGGCTCCTTCTATGGCACCAATGGTCCACTTCAGAGGCCCTCCACACCGATCCCGTCCCCCGGGATGATTAGACGGGCTGAAGTAGGACTCATGAATTCCTCGAGGAATTCCCGAGAAGACAAAAGATCGGTGGGAACAAAAGTAAAGAGCTCTCGACGATCGGGGACCGCCGGAAGACCGAGAAGGATCTCGGCCTCCTCCAGGAGAATGGTACACTCATAGGAGCCCATGATGAAAGTGTTGGTTTCCGGATGCCAACGCTCCACTAGAGCACCAAGAAGGGAGAAGTCCCAATGGTATTTCATGATGTTGCGAGCATGGGTGAGAAGGCCCAAGAGGCCCCACTCGCGAAGGAAGGCACGATTGTGGTAAAAGAGGCAAATGATGAGGCGGTTCATCCAGGCGAACAGCCCCCGGCAACGCGCACCCGGGAAGGGGGGAGACTCCTGCACAAGACAAGTTCGGACAGGATCAGGAACTGTCATCGGAAATAGCAGGCGCTCCGACGACGCAACGCCTGGCGTCGTGAAGACAGAGCGCTTGGATGAATCCCACAGAAAACCAGAAAAGGGCAGAAATGGAAGAAGGAACCGGCCTAAAGAGGGCCCACAAGAAAGCAAAACGATGAAAAACGAACTTTAAAAGAAAAATGAAGGTAGAAACTTACCACTCCCGCCGAGACCCGATTCTGAATGTGCCCCGGAATGTCTGAAAGCCTCTTCGCCTTCAATGGAACATCGGGTCGGTGTGGAAGCTCCAAGACAGCAGTGAAGAGCAAGAAATAAGGAGAAGATGGAGCAAGGGGCGGTCCAAGGGAATGGAGAAGGTCTCTCCTCCCCCTTGGGCGACCTGGAGCACATATAGGGGCTGGAAAGGGGGAGGGGGAGCTCCCCATTACCCACGACGAGACGGGCGACAGGCCCTTGACGGAAAGCTGCGCGGGGTTGCAGGCGCTCTTACATTGCGACGCATGGCGTCGCGTCGAAGGAGCGCTTTAAAGAAATCCGAAAAGAAGAAGAGAAAAATGATGAGAAATGGTCAAGATCAGTATTTTCTTGCATATTAAGTATAGTAATACTTGAAATGTTGAGGACCACAAGTTCTAAGAACGCCGGGCCCGAGAACCCCTCAAACAAAATCAAGGACGGAACGGCTGTTCAAGGAACCTGCGGATAAGCCAAAATCACGAGTATATGGGGACGACGGTTCTTGATCAGTATCCTGACCCACCACTCGTGATCTATATCTTCAACTATGTTTCTTAATATTAATTTTTATTTCTTTCTTTCACCCAGGATGCATCCGCATACATCATCTGCATTTGATTATCATCGTTATGGTTGTCTTCATGAAGATCATTCTCTCTGACAAAGCAAACGAGTGTTTATATTGAGATGAGAAGTTATTCCAATCCGAGCCAGATCATGTTCCCGCAAGGACCCGGATGAATCCCAAAGACTTAATTCCAGTTGATTGGAGGTTCTTTTGATTTTAAATCAACTTCTGTTTTAGCACTTCTTGGTACAAGTACACCACAAAGCTGGGCCGCTAACCAAGATGAACTTACGAGCCGCGCTCGGAGGTTCCCCGCACGCAGGGAGCAGGCTTTTATTTTCCTCTCTCGTGCCCACGGCACATCTCGTCTCCAATCAACCACGAAAGCAGTCTAGAAGATACAAAAGGCAATTGCGGAACTTGAGAAGGCTCAATTCACCCGGTCGTGTCATGAGTCGCGTATCTAAATCTACACCTTGACGCCGGTTTTCGGTCCGCCATCACTTCACTCCGCTCCACCTCGCTACGGTCACTTCCGCTACACTCCGTGCCGCTCCCTTGCAAAACCGACGTCAAGGCGAGGCAAGCTGTAGATACGCGAATTCGGCCCGATTTCAGGAAGAGCAATCTCGTTTCTATAGTTAACACTTGTTTTCCCCCGATCAGAGAGGTCGGTTTAACATAAAGACGAGCAAATTTCAGGAAATCTGGAGGCGTCCCGACGCCGCGACGCCTGGCGTCGCAACGTCAGAGCGCCTGGCATCTCCCGCCTTTTCACCCTTTTGACCGACCGGACGACCACCATACCCAGAGGCGTACAAAAGTACAAGCGCTCCTCTGCCGGAGCGCCTGCAATCCCGCGCGTGACAGCCGGCTTTTCAGACGGTCAGCGATGCGTTGTCGAAATCGTACTGGGGACCCAGGCGCTCCGCCGTCGGAGCACCTGGATTCCCGCCTGACAACTGTCACCGCAGGCTCCGCATGTGCCGAACTTGCGTCCCGGCAGCCCCGACGCCCGTAGGACGTAGGTGCTCCCCGTCGAGCGCCGGGATTACCGCTGACCACCGCCGCCAGACACGCAGGGTGGTAGGTGGCGACAGGTATGCTCGGCCGTGCGGATCCGCCGACTTGTCGGCGGATTTTCAGCGCTCCCACGCCGCGACGCCAGGCGTCCTCAGGGCGGAGCGCTAGGGTCACTTTTGCGCACCTATAAAAGGAGACCCTTCTCCCACATTTAAGAGGTTCCAAGGTTCCAACCTTCCAAGCTCCCAAGAGAGAGAGAGAGTCTAAGGAGCAGAGAGAGAGATTCCCAGAGCCTTAACTCCCAAGAATTTTCTTGAGCCTCCCCAACCCCCTTCCACCACCTTCCAACCCCCATTAGAGTCTACCATCCCATCCCCAAGCCTATCCATTTCTCCATTACACCTCTTCCACCCCGTTCATTCAATACCACTCAAAACCATTCAAGACACCCGCCATCATACCATTAAAGACCATTGCAAACCATACGACGAGTGCCAAGGAATCTCCAAGACAGGCTAGGGATCCGATCCTTCGTCATTGGAACCGGGAGAAGATTGCATTGAAGACTGCCGCAGAAGGACTGGAGCGCTCCCCTGACGCGACGCCAGGCGACCTGTCGTCGGAGCGCTTGCAATTTCCAGAAGCCAGAAGCACCGGGCTTCTCTACGATCTTCTTCCTTACCTTACTCTCTCCTTTATTGTTCATTTGGGTTTCATTATGCATGTTGCATTAGTATAGCATAACGCATCTTATTCATAGGTCATTTAGATCCTCCCTTAAGAAGGGGTTAGGAGTTAGTCCTAATCCGGTTCGTTCAACCCCTTTTGTCATTACTCTTCTTTCTTACGAATAGTTACTGCTCCATCTTTAGTTCTAATCGTGGTGCTTTCATTCATACTTTCTTTTCAGGCAAGCGAGTTTCTCCAAGGCTCTTCTTCCCCGGCCGGCCGAGGAAGGAGAAGATAGAACCCCCGCAATCTCCCAGCTTATCGAGGTAACCGGTCACCCTCACTTCCTTTACTAGTTCATTTCTTTTATTTCTATCATCGGAGCCTCTCTGGCTCCTGGCGACCACACCATCCCTTCCCCTTTCGGTCTATAGGTCAAGTTAGTGTTGAAAATGCCACCGGCTATCTGATCTTCTTTCCCCTCGATTCTCCTCACGACCCGGACCGGTCCTTCGATGCCCAAGTGACATCAAGGGTTGAGTAGTCCGGGGATCAAGGTGAGTGCGGAGAAGGAAAGAAGGAAGAAAAGCAGGCAACAGAACGGTCCGTCGGAATTATCCGCGACCGTATCTATGGCGTGATTAACACTAGCCCACCCTATCAAGACCGTAAGAAAGGAGCACACACCCCACACGCGCGAGGACGCATCTCTCGCCTCCTCCGCGGGCTCCCCCTCTCTTTCCCGGCGTCCACACGGAGGAATGTACTTTGATGATTTTCTGGCTGTTTGTATACAATATATATTAATTATCGATTTGATATATATTTAGTACCGGTAAATCTGATGTAGAAGTATCTGATAGCAAAATAAATAAAAAAATGATAATAAAGTGGTTCTGAGATATTCGAACCAAACATGCAAGTCCTCGGTTGTAAAGGAGGCGTCCTTTTCTCCATTTAGAAAGAAACATTGACACACAAGAATTTTTTTTTTTTGATGAAAAGCATAGCACTATATTAAAAAAACATCAACTTGGGAGGTCCTTACAAAATTGATGACAAGCCATTATCGGCAGAGGAGCAGGAAAAGCATCCTCGGTTTGAGATTTTAGAGTCCACCTAGCCAGAACATGTGCTAGGTGATTACAAGATCGGCTGGCATACATAAGTTCTACATAAGGATGAGATGATAAGAAATTTGAACAGCTCAAAATGATGTGTTGAGACCTCCATAACATGGGTCCTTGACCTGTAATAGCTTCCACTACCACCTTAGCGCCACTTTCGATCGTTGTGAATTTATCAATAGTTGATGCCCACTCGTTGTGAAGCAAAAGCCCGGCTTCGAAGATCTTGTAATTTAAAAAAAGAGGTGAAATAATAAATAGGATCCATTCATTTAACGAGTTTTATTAGTTGGAGATGTATAGAAAGCCAATCAGAATAATGTATACTTGCCAATTGCCCGGTTAGTACTGTTGCCATGATAAGAAAATACATTGATAATTTAGAGTATTCTGAAAAAAAAAATTAACAGGATCCCTATATTTATAATAGATCAGGATGGATGAATAAATAAGGGAATCATCCGATTAGGCATCTCCTCTATTAGAGTCGACTATATAGCCCTCCCATACATCTAATTATGGAGAACGGTTCTCTCCTCAGTTTCCTCACGTAAACGAGGATGTAAGAATGATTTAACGTCTCCTCGTACCTTCATTCAAAGGTGATTTAATATCTTTATATCTTCATTTTTGTGAAGAGATTGAGAGAATCTTCTTGAGAAACCTCTTCATGAGATGCGCTCTCCTGATTATGACATGGAATCATATGAATATCAACTTTCAACGTATCTTATTTATGTCAACACAATATCATTAATTTATTGCCACCTAACAAGGCGCGGACTAAATCATTACCATTTTATATGTTTATATATACCCCGTACGCACAGCCACCCATCCACATATATACATGTCACTCATCGGCTCGCCAACTGATCAGTCCGAGCAGGCCCAGCCCCAGCGCCGCGAGATGTAAATTGAAATTCGATCTGAAAATAAACATAATTTTCATTGTATATGCTTATAATTTCATGATTAGCACATTAGGATCTAGCTCTCGCAAAGCTGTTATATATGTTCTGGTAGGGGTGCGTACGCATGGGGGTGGAAACGTGCCAAGTTGATCGGGCGAGTGGTATATATTAATTGATCAAACTCGACCAGTTTGAGATTGACCTTGAGCATTAACAAATATATTGAGCCCTTCTTTATGCTTGTCTATTACTTAATCGAGCCGAACTCGAGTTTGAGCTCGAACTCGAGTAGTAACCGACTCAAGTTCAATTCACATCCGACCTTAAACTTGGTACAAACATATTTATAAAATTTAAAATCAATGAAAATTTAAATTTAACTTATTTATAAAATTAGATCTAAGTTTAAATTCAAAATTTAGCTTAAGTGACAATATATAATAACTATTAATATTTATAATTTAATTTATTTAATAAATATTTAATTGAATATTTAACCGAGCTAATCCTAAATTTATTAAGTTGAATTTCGGACTGGTTTGTCGGTTCTTTTGCACCCCTGGATACGCGTACGCACCTGGTTACAGTATAAAGAAGAATTTTCTATCAACAGTAGCTTTTGTAATATACAAGCGTCTTCAAAAAAAAAAGTGAGAATATTTTTATATTCAAAAGTGATCCTCACCTCTTCATATTTTTTATACCATTATTTCATCTGTGACGTACCATTACTTTCGTAGACAAATGTAATAATATTTATATACAGGAAGAACTTTAATTTCCCTAAGCAGTGGAGGAATCAAGTTGCACACAACATTCAAAATACAAAATAGATAAATGCACGTCAGAATATCTTAGCATTAGACCTGTAAGTGGATGCGGTAAATCTGTCATCTAACCTGAACCCGATTTTGGAAAAAGGGTTTGGGCATTCGATTGATGCCCCCAGCAGGTCACGGTTTCGGGTTCTATTATACCCGATTTGAAAGAAATCCAAAATTTACATATCGGGGTAAGATTTGAGAACCCGACGGGGGATTGAGGACCCGTTTACCTCCACTGCCTCCTCGTCCACTCTGCCTCCAGGGGCCGTTGAGGCCTCATTCGAGCCCGGCAGCACCCGCTCCACCCTGCCCAGAGCCTTCGACAGCAACTCGAACAGCAACCTCCCCCCACCCCGCTAGGCAGCGAGCCCCCTTAGACCGCGCGCACCCGCCGACGTGCCCCCCTTCCCCCTCCGTGAGCTCCCCTGCTGTCAGCTAGCCCCTCCGCTGGCAAGCACCCTCTGCGAGCCCCGCAACCCCCACCCCCACCCCACCCGACAGTGAACCCCTTTCGCCCGTGCGAACCCCGTCGGAGAGCCCCCTTCCCCCTCCGCAAGCCCCCTTCGCCGACGATCACCCTCCGTGAGCCCCCCTTCTCCCTCCGCGAGCCCCCCACAGCCATAGGATCTGAAGCCCTCTCTTCGGAACCCCCCGACGGCACCTTCAAGCAAGCTCTCCCTTCCACCTCTGCCCGCCACACCGTCCCCGCAAGGTTGGAGGGAGAAGCAGAAGCCGGCGGCGGAGCCCACCGGCCAGAAGAACCAATTCAGCTTCCACACCTTGGAGGAGCTCGTGGCGAAGCTCAAGGAGGACAAGCATGCCAAACACAGGCAAGCGGCCGCCACCCTCTCACCTCTACCTCCTCCTTTCCCCGCCGCCACTCGATCCTCCCAATCTTTGCTACCTGACGGCACAAGTCCGGTGAGTCAGAATAGCTTTGTGCTGAGAGACCGCGAGGAGAGGGAGAACTAGGTGCCAGAGATGGCGAAGATTACGCCGATGGCCACGTTTGAGGCGATGCCGAGCAGGCTCATCTCCTCCCGGAACCGTCGGAGGTGGAACCAGGTAGCACGAAGCCCAGGACACAGTAGATGCTGCTGCCGACGAGAGAGAGGAAGTTGACGAACTTGGGGACAAAGAAGGGGATATGGCGGAGCCGAAGCCAGCCATGCCAGAGTCGGTGCTGAAGAAGTGGAGCTGGCCGGCGAGTGTCCCTTCCCCCTTGGGCGGCGAGATCCCTTCCCCCCACGTGCATCCCACCGGCGAGGCCCCCTTCCCCCTCTGCGAGAGCCCCCTCCGCTGGTGAGCACCCTCCGCGAGCCCCGTGACTCCCTCCCCGCTCGGCGGTGACGCCGTTGCTTCCTAGCGAAGTAACGAAGAGAGAGAGAGAGCATGCGCGCGGGCTTGCAGGGTTTGTTTTCGACCGTCGTCAACGGGTTATCAACAGGTGGATCCGAATCCGAAAATAATTTCGGATCCGGGTATGGGTTCAGATCCGAGATTAATAACTTATAAGATTTTACTATCGGATTTGAATCTATCTTATTGGGTTTGGATTCGGATCTTAAAAAATCCGACCCGAGAAGGATCCGTTTACAGGTCTACTTAGCATGTATGCACCGGATAACACCTACATGTTATGGTATAGTAAACTTGCTAGTTATGATAGTTAACTTCCAAACATTGGTTAAGGGCAGGTTTTGGTATTGTTAGAGAATAATATGATATTAGGTATTAGAAAAGAGTTTTGTGTAAATATAAGAAAGGTGTTCCTTACTCCAATTATTGTCTTATTAGATAACGTTCTCATTTATTTCATTTGGGCTTTGGGTACCCCGTATTTTTGATCTCGTGGTAGTAATCAAAAGAGATATCCGTTTATGTCAACTCATTGTGTATTGAGATTTTGAGTGAGATAGGTCATTTATTTAGTTAACATGTATAATATTCAGAGTTTGAATCTTCTCAAGCAAATATTTGAGGTGTTCGGATCACCTCAATTTTCGGGTGGAGAGAGCTCTCGCAGTCCTCAATGGTGCGAGGACACTTGGTGTCGCGGAAGATGAAGCGTTAGTAAGCTTTGAAGACGATGTGATGTCTTTTCGGCTTCCCAAGATCTTGTTACCGAGCGTAGTTTAACTTGTTACCGAGTCTTTAAGAACTAATTATTACCGAGACCTGTTCCGAGACTCAATTAAGCTGTGATCGAGTCTTTGAAGATCCGCTATCGACCCCCTATCAACTTGCTACCGAACTACCGAGACTCTAAAGACCCATTATTGACCCTCTACTAACTCACTACCCAGCGATCTCACATCTACTTTAAACCCTCTTTAAAATGTACTGATGTTTTGTCTTTCGCGACATCAGGTGTTCTCATGCTATTGGAGACTGCGGGAGCTCCCTCCACCCGGAAACTAAGGTGATCCAAACTCATATTTGAGAGGACTCTTTCAATTTCAGATTCAATGAAATAGGTCTCATGCATTGGAGTTTTTAGGAATATCGGACGACGATCCAAACTCCATTACGCTGCGCAAGACGAGAACGAGGAAGATCTGCCGGATAGGAATCGCCCATCTTCTTTAGACGATCCTCTAATTTTCTCTCTCTATTGAACATGTATGGTGTAACCGCATGGGGAGTCACAGCCCTACTTATGCTTATATAAAGAGGAGGGACCAGTCCGAGTTCGACTAGAATTAGGATCCTGCCTATAGTCGGATCCTGGGCCTAACAGGAGATTAAGTCTAATAAGTCACGTTTTATCTTATAAACTTAATAGTGTGTTAAGTCGAGCCCAATAACAAGTGGATCACTTAAGTAAATATCGGATAAACCTAACATCATGCACATCACTTTAGCTTGAGACACACCCAACTAAATGCGTGAGACCCATCTCACTGAATCTGAGATTGAGGAAGTCCTCTTGTCCATCTTGCGCTATTGACATTGACACAAGAACATCAAACTTCGCGTCAACAGATAACAAAAGTACTATATATACATTAATAGAGGTGGTCAATACTCTATGCAGGGTTCTGATCAGGGGGCTCAATCAAAGTCTTGTGGCAGGTAGTGTTAGATTTGTAGAAGATAGTCGTGTTACAGATGGTGAGCAGTGAACCACACAGCACAGCCGGCTGCCTCCACCGTCCAGCCGCCTCTCTCTCTCTCTCTCTCTCTCTCTCTCTCTCTCTATATATATATATACATGGATGACTGCAACTGCGCTCGACCTCCACCGGATTGGAGAAGGGCGGCGACCATCGTCCGTCGGATCGATGGGGGCCTACGTCTCACGGTGCGTCGCCGACGGGAGCAGATCAGGCGGCATGGTTGTCCTGTCGGACGGCACCGTCCAGGCCCTCGGCGGAGCCACGACGGTGGCGGAGCTCATGCTGGAGCACCCCCAGCAGGTCGTGATCGACCTCCGCTCGCTCGTGGCGGCGGGCACCACCGCCAGGCCGAGGCCGCTGCCCGCCGAGTACAGGCTGCACCGCCGGAGGGTCTATCTGATGATCCCCGTGACGCGGCTGCGGAAGGGCGCCGGCGGGGCGCTGTCGGCCGGCGAGGCACGTCGGCTTCTCTCGAGGAGTCGGTCTATCCTGCAGTCCGGCTGCCGCTTGTTCCGCCGGGGCGCGTTCGAGGAGGCAGAAGAGACGGAGGTGGTAAGCAGCGCGGCGTTCCCAAGGGAGGCGACGGCCGGAGCAAGGTGCCTGAGCCGGCAGATGTCGGCGCCGGCGAGGGGATGGACGCCGAGCCTGCAGACCATAGAGGAGAAAGGCATGCAGAGGAAGGCTCGTCGGCTGTTCTGAGTTCTGACGACGGCAAGGCGTACGTAGATCCTCCGCCATTACAGAGTCCGAGTATAAATATGTATATCGCATCCCGCTTAAGGCCGTTGTTCCTGCGACCGCATCATTTTAATCTTTCTTTTTTATCATCATCATCGTCAATCATCATGGGTTATTAATCTTAACTCTCACCAGCAATTCAATCTCTTATGTTCATCCGTAACTTTCTGCGCGGCACGAGCGAGAAAAATTCCGGGAAAAATTGACTTCCAATCCAATTAAGGAAGTCAACATAATTCTTAATCCGCTGATCACAAATGTATAACGTTAGATCTATTTTTTTAATTTAGATCGTACAAGAAATAAATCAAACTATATAGAGTTAATTATGCTATCATCACTAATTGATTTGTAAACACATGTTAAATTAATCAAGATAGACATAACTAAAGGTAATACCACTCTTCTAAAATCACACATTTATGAATTTAATTACTATCTACAAGTCATGATAATATTTTCCAAAATCAATTAGTGATAATAGACATGTCCGAGATGCTTACCAAAATGGCGTCGACAACTTGATTCGGAGCTAACACGAAGTTTGAATCGACTAAACAAAGATTTTTACACACTAGTTGCAAATATTCAAGGGTAGATAAATATATAACATGGATAGAATATAAGAGAAATGATTTAGAGGAATGAAAAATAAAATAAAAAGACAGATCTTGCTTACTGTAACAATCTGGACGGAGGAAGGTGCGACGGCACAGATCTAGCTGGCGCACCGGCCGCTGGCGCACGCGGGAGTAAGAGGGGGCGCACAAAGAGGAGACGGAGGCGGAGGGGGCTGGAGGCTGCGGCTGCGCACACTCACGCGGGTGAACGGCGCCAGACAACGCGCAACAGAGGGGGGGGGGGTTCGGGCCGCAGCGAGGGGGCGCACGGGTTGGGGGAACCGCATCTGCACAGCTAAGCGCTAGTCAGCGCTCTTCCACACGCGAGGGGGGAGGGGGAGACAGCTGCGGCCGCAGCGCAGCTGTGCGCGGGGGGGGGGGGGGTTTCGCGCCGGAGAAACCAAGAGAGAGAGAGAGACAGAGAGAAAGAAAAATCCGGGGAGGGGGAAGGAGATGCGCGCGCGAGAGAGAAAATAGTGAGAGAGAGAGAAAGAGATATCCGGGCAGGGGGAAGGAGATGCGCGCGCGAGAGAGAGAAAATGGGGAGAGAGAGAAAGAGATATCCGGGGAGGGGGCGCCGACGGCTGCGCACCCCGCGCGGCTCAACGGCCGCGAAGACGGCAGCTGCGCGCGAGAGGGGGGGGGGATTATTATAATAGTTACATATTATTATAAAATTATTCTAATAATAAATATATAATTAATAATCATTAACAAAATAACTAATTTATGAAATATTAATTATACTATCTAGTCAATTGCACAAAAATATTTGTTGATGTTAAATTTTTTATCGTCACATCACAAAGTTCATAAAGGTAACTAATAATATTTTATTATTTTTCTTGTTATAAGAAAAATTATGTGGTTTAAAATAACTTAAGAGATGTTTGGTTGAATGGTAAAAAAATATTTTATTTACAAAAATATGTTATTCTAAAGCAAAACTTGCCCAAAATCATAGTTGACTTAGATGGTCAATTATGTTTTACACAAAATTTTTTCTTATATGCAGGACATACACTTGTAATTATTTTCTCATGCAACAGGTTGATTTATCTCTTCAACTAGTAGAGTTTTTATTTTTTTCATATTTTTTAATTTAAAATAATAAACGAGAGTCGAATCAAGTTTTATTTAATTTATTAGTACGTTTTCACTCTTAAACATATTAACCATACTTGTACTTATCATCGTATAAAAATAAATAGTTTTAAAATTTTTGAGATAAAAACTAGATATGTAATATCATACACACAGATCTTATCTTGCTAGGAAACTGGTTAACGTAGGAAGGGAGGAGAAATAAAATAATAAATATGTATTTGATTACCAATTTTTATTTCTTAAATTAGGGCAATTCATAAATTGATATGTTTCTATTTTTTTAGATTTTATATTTAGCTGAAATTTATAATCTCTTTGTGATTTTTATAAATTTTCACATTTTTATTAATTTTATAATTTTTGTAGAATTTTCTATTTATGACTATTTTACAAAATTCAAGCCAGTTGGACTAACGGGCTTTGGCGGGCTAAAGCCCATTTACACAATCTAAGTCCGTTGGGCTTTCTACATAGGCTTGGGCTTGGACTCTATGTATATGGGCTTAAGTGGGCTTGGGCCGGGCCAGCCCAAGCCCAGCCCATTGACACCCCTATGTTGGGTGTTAAGTCCAAATTATGAACTTTTCACATGGGTTGGGCCAGTTCACAGGCCCACTAGTGGACGGACAGAGGCAATTAATTCGGCCCACCCAGAGATCCTCGACTGATCTCCGTGCCACAGCCTACCTGTGACCGTAGATTCTTTGGGTGCGAGGACATCAAAAGAAACATGCTATAATAAAGATAATTTAAAAATTAAAATAAAATAGAATAATTAGTGAATAAAAAAGAATGTCTTAACAACGCCAGAGCGTGTCAAGACATGGAGAATTTTAGAAAACTTTTAAGGCTACAAGCAACCAGTGGTAGCGAGAGAGTTTTAGAGTGAGAAAATAGGAAGAAATAGAGGAGAGAGGTGTGAGATGAATGGAAGAACCCTTCGGGGGTCTCTTATATATATATATATAGGTCCCCAGAGGTTTCTTATAAGAAGAACCTTGGGCCGGGGTTGGCTAACCTGACTCCGACCCGACCCGCGATCTTCAATTCCATGATGCGCAGAAGCCCATACAATTCGTGGCTCTTTTTTTTTGTTTCAAACTTATTGACATTCAACGATCTGCCGTCATCAGAATCGAGAGTTCACGAACTTTACGGTCTAGTTTCATTCTGTGGTTTTTTTGTTCACTGATTTTTTTGATTTGTCTCTTGTTTTGGGGAGGGAAAGAAGAGCCTGGCTCTTCCTCCCACAAATTCTCTTCCCTACTCCTACGTTGTAGCAAAATATCGTGCTAGATATTTTGATTTTTGTCACTGTAGGAGCAGCGTTGATCGGTTTATTATGTTGTGTGTTTCTTTAGGTTTTGTTCATCGTCGAGTCTTAGTCGTATTAGTTTACTATGTGATGTTCTGTGTAGCCACAAATCTATCTGTGAGATCGATAGTCTGGACGTTCTCCACATCGATACGATGTGATCATCCAATCTTCTGGCAAGTATTGAACTCTCTGAGAGTTCCAATCTTTGCTTCTCGACCACTATCGCACCTTGTTGCGCTGGTCATCCTACTGGTGTGGCTGTTATGGAAACATTCAGTGCTGCTTTGGTATCTTGTTCTGATGTGTTATCGAGTCTTTTTTAGATATGTAAGAATTTTATTGGTGGGTGCTGTACTCTTAGTTTTGTTAATATGAAGTAAGTTGTTCTTGTGTTCAAAAAAGACATTCAACGATCGATCATAATTAACAAGTGCCAACAGAATTAACTACACTGTGACACCAAGACGATTTGATCTCGTGTGCGCAGGTAAAATGTAATAATTAAATGGGTGGCTGATCGAGCTGTATGTGTGGCCGGTGCCGAAAAGATGCAAGATCAATTAATACACAATTAGATGAAGAAAGGGAGTTCTCAACGAGAATATATAATTAATAATCGATCATCACAGACAGCTAGCTAGCTAGCTAGCTCTCGAGATGGTACCGAGATCACATGATGAATAATGGCGATTCGATCTCCACCCATATCGATTGATCATGTTCGGCTGGCTGCAGAAGAATGGCCGGGGCAGATCTGTCCCGGCCATTAATATTTTCTGACGATCGATGCTTCACCCATATATATATATCCTATACACATACTAATCGGGTAGCAGAGCAATATTGTCTGTTGAATTAACACATCAATATTATCTGCAACTCAACGCGAAGATCTACGTACCCTGCTGAACGATGCATGTGAACACAAGACAACAGGTTAGGAACACACACACACATATAAATATAAATATGTGTATATGTATATAAAAACACACACAGATAAGGCTTTCGATGGATAAGAACGTCGGGCTTCACAGCTTCTTGTTCTGCATTCAGCAATCTTATCCTACTATGATCGCTGATGCCGGCCGGCGGGAGCAACCGAAGCCAACATCACAGATGGCGATGGAGATACGTGCACACATAAGACGTACATTTAATGCATGCATGCATGCATGATCTTATCCTACTATGATTCGATCTCGATGAGATCGAATGCTCGTACTTACTACATTACGTGTACGGCACAGTTCCTGAAACGTTTGAACTTCGGACGACGATAGGCTTCAGCAGCTCATTCTCGTTGGCAGGCAACATCCCCAGAGAGATAGAAAGAGAGAGAGAGAGAGATTTTTCTGTAGAGGATAAGAACATAAAGAAGAGAATCTATATAGACATATGGATCCACACGCATGAGGTGGGGGGGGGGGACTCCGCCAATCAGGGGATCTCCCAAAGATGGATCCAAACGTACACCACATCTCAGCCATGTTCCCGATCGTTTTCTTCGTAAATGTGGTCGGTTAATTATCCAACGGCGCACTCGATATGATCCATTGGTACAGTCACATGTGTGATGATTTAATTAGTTAACAAGTGTGTTAACCGGTAAGTATCTCGGGAGGTCATCCATCCTCGACTCACTTTCAATAGAACATGCTAAATTTCTTTGAAGTTAACCTTCAAAATTTGGTTAATCAAAGTTATTGATAATTCACTGATTTAATCTCTTAACATATTTACTATCGAGGTGTTACAATCTACCTCCTTAAATACTTGACGTGCTCATCAAGATCACACATATCACATATCACAACACTATGACTGAGCACAACAGACAACATACATTCTGACTCGGTTACGCTCTCTAATACCATATGTGACAATTAAATCAACTGACCGGTTCAACAGAATCGTGCTAATTAGTGATATTCCAAGGAAGTTGCCTATCTCGACTTACTCTCGAAAAAGAGCGAACTTAACTTCTAAATTTTTTCAACTCAATCTCCAAAAAATGATAAATAGAGTGTTTGATAGTTCACTGATTTAATCACTTAATATATTCACAAGCCGTGATATTAAAATTGATAGCATTCAACTTGATATACACCGCATGCGTATTAATTAATACACAATGGATCTTATTATATATTTCAGGGAATGGAATCGCTTTTAAGGAACAATCAGACGCTTGTAACTTCATTAGAATAATCTACACATCGAGAAGCGCAACAAAACTCCTTATCGGCCCATCAACTCTGCGTAGGCCTCACATTGTGATAAGATTAGAATGTGGGCCTGGCCCATCCTATCGATCAGAGAGAAAGGAGATATCGGCATCTATAAAAAAGGTTGCGTCTGATACGATCTAAGGCCCTGCGTATTATTACTTATTGATTCCTGCATCAGTCTTATCCTTTCCCAAAGCTAGCTATACGTGAGAGGATATTTAATTTGTCACGAGAAATCCTTTTCTACCCTAGCCGGCTACTTAACGTTATGTTTGGTTAGACTACGAAAAATGATGCTATATCAACTTTGATATCTATATTTCTAAAAGATAGAGTAATAATATCAAAAATGATACACTTAGACACTTGTAATGATTATCATTTGCATTAAGAGTTTCAATATTGATATTGATAACCAAGCACACCTAATATTGATTGTTTATATTAATATTAATTTAAAAATAGATGGTGATAGAAATGTACAATTCAGTTAAAAATAGGGCCTTAAGGTATTTGTAAGGACTTGATTGCTTGATTTTAATATTGTGCAAAATAGCTCATTCGTTCCATTTTACAGTATTTTCAATTGTCGGGGTTGATGTAAAATATTATGTTTTGAAACAATGTTTTTGTTGCTTCAAATTACATGAGGGAGAAGTGGAGGGAATCCAAAATAAAGAATATGCTCATCATAACTGTAAAGTCATCCTAGTCACGTGATCACCTACTTTTTGTTTTTTTTTCACCTCTTTTACAAAGTTAACCAAACAAAAACTCTTGTTTTAAATTTCAAAGAGAATCTTGTTTTCAGATAAGTGATTTTAAAACAATAAAATTACTATAAAACAAAGAAGCCTTTAGTTTACAGAGGTGGGAATAAAATTAAAACTCAAATGGGAGAAAAGTACATGTGTCTACAAATTCTCAGTCTTCAAGGGTCTGGTTGGCACCAAATTTTTTTTGAGATAAACTAAGTTTGCAGGGGGGATAAACTTAGTTTATCATCAAGTTATCCTGATACTAAACATGCCCTAAGGGACTGTTTGTTATCATAAAATTTTGGAGATAAACACTAAATCTTAAATCCTTAAATTTTGGAGATAGCCTGAGTTTATCCCCATGTTATACCCGTACCAAACAACACTTAAGGACTTGTTTGGTATCAAAAATTTTTGAGGATAAATCTGATTTATCCCCAACTTATCCCGATGCCAAATAACTAGTCCCTGAATAACCAGGGCAAACCCAACTAATTAATTAACATCGCAAGCTAATTACGTGGATTTATCGGGTTTGTGCAAGCTAGGTAATAAAACTCAACCTTCTTACACGTACCCAAGAACTGCCGTACCATAAGTTTTTATTTTATTTTTACCGGGTTTGCAGAATTGGGTGTAGAGATGGCAGTCTGCATGCTTCTGTCCGGCTGATTCTTGCCGATCGAGATGGTGATGGCGATTCCTCCCCCCCATATTTGAGAGGACTCTTTCAATTTCAGATTCAATGAAATAGGTCTCATGCATTGGAGTTTTTAGGAATATCGGACGACGATCCAAACTCCATTACGCTGCGCAAGACGAGAACGAGGAAGATCTGCCGGATAGGAATCGCCCATCTTCTTTAGACGATCCTCTAATTTTCTCTCTCTATTGAACATGTATGGTGTAACCGCATGGGGAGTCACAGCCCTACTTATGCTTATATAAAGAGGAGGGACCAGTCCGAGTTCGACTAGAATTAGGATCCTGCCTATAGTCGGATCCTGGGCCTAACAGGAGATTAAGTCTAATAAGTCACGTTTTATCTTATAAACTTAATAGTGTGTTAAGTCGAGCCCAATAACAAGTGGATCACTTAAGTAAATATCGGATAAACCTAACATCATGCACATCACTTTAGCTTGAGACACACCCAACTAAATGCGTGAGACCCATCTCACTGAATCTGAGATTGAGGAAGTCCTCTTGTCCATCTTGCGCTATTGACATTGACACAAGAACATCAAACTTCGCGTCAACAGATAACAAAAGTACTATATATACATTAATAGAGGTGGTCAATACTCTATGCAGGGTTCTGATCAGGGGGCTCAATCAAAGTCTTGTGGCAGGTAGTGTTAGATTTGTAGAAGATAGTCGTGTTACAGATGGTGAGCAGTGAACCACACAGCACAGCCGGCTGCCTCCACCGTCCAGCCGCCTCTCTCTCTCTCTCTCTCTCTCTCTCTCTCTCTATATATATATATACATGGATGACTGCAACTGCGCTCGACCTCCACCGGATTGGAGAAGGGCGGCGACCATCGTCCGTCGGATCGATGGGGGCCTACGTCTCACGGTGCGTCGCCGACGGGAGCAGATCAGGCGGCATGGTTGTCCTGTCGGACGGCACCGTCCAGGCCCTCGGCGGAGCCACGACGGTGGCGGAGCTCATGCTGGAGCACCCCCAGCAGGTCGTGATCGACCTCCGCTCGCTCGTGGCGGCGGGCACCACCGCCAGGCCGAGGCCGCTGCCCGCCGAGTACAGGCTGCACCGCCGGAGGGTCTATCTGATGATCCCCGTGACGCGGCTGCGGAAGGGCGCCGGCGGGGCGCTGTCGGCCGGCGAGGCACGTCGGCTTCTCTCGAGGAGTCGGTCTATCCTGCAGTCCGGCTGCCGCTTGTTCCGCCGGGGCGCGTTCGAGGAGGCAGAAGAGACGGAGGTGGTAAGCAGCGCGGCGTTCCCAAGGGAGGCGACGGCCGGAGCAAGGTGCCTGAGCCGGCAGATGTCGGCGCCGGCGAGGGGATGGACGCCGAGCCTGCAGACCATAGAGGAGAAAGGCATGCAGAGGAAGGCTCGTCGGCTGTTCTGAGTTCTGACGACGGCAAGGCGTACGTAGATCCTCCGCCATTACAGAGTCCGAGTATAAATATGTATATCGCATCCCGCTTAAGGCCGTTGTTCCTGCGACCGCATCATTTTAATCTTTCTTTTTTATCATCATCATCGTCAATCATCATGGGTTATTAATCTTAACTCTCACCAGCAATTCAATCTCTTATGTTCATCCGTAACTTTCTGCGCGGCACGAGCGAGAAAAATTCCGGGAAAAATTGACTTCCAATCCAATTAAGGAAGTCAACATAATTCTTAATCCGCTGATCACAAATGTATAACGTTAGATCTATTTTTTTAATTTAGATCGTACAAGAAATAAATCAAACTATATAGAGTTAATTATGCTATCATCACTAATTGATTTGTAAACACATGTTAAATTAATCAAGATAGACATAACTAAAGGTAATACCACTCTTCTAAAATCACACATTTATGAATTTAATTACTATCTACAAGTCATGATAATATTTTCCAAAATCAATTAGTGATAATAGACATGTCCGAGATGCTTACCAAAATGGCGTCGACAACTTGATTCGGAGCTAACACGAAGTTTGAATCGACTAAACAAAGATTTTTACACACTAGTTGCAAATATTCAAGGGTAGATAAATATATAACATGGATAGAATATAAGATAAATAATTCGAAGGAGTGAAAAATAAAATAAAAGGATAAATCTTGTTTATTGTAGCAATCTGGACGGAGGAAGGTGCGACGGCACTAACTGGCGCACCGGCCGCTGGCGCACGCGGGAGGAAGAGGCGGCGCACAAAGAGGAGACGGAGGCGGAGGGGGATGGAGGCTGCGGCAGCGCACACTCACGCGGGTGAACGGCGCCAGACAACGCGCAACAGAGGGGGGGGGGGTTCGGACTGCAGCGAGGGGGCGCACGGGTTGGGGGAGTCGCGTCTGCGCAGCTAAGCGCTGGTCAGCGCTCTTCCACGCGCCAGGGGGAGGGGGAGACAGCTGCGGCCGCAGCGCAGCTGTGCGCGGGGGGGGGGTTTCGCGCCGGAGAAACCAAGAGAGAGAGAGAGACAGAGAGAAAGAAAAATCCGGGGAGGGGGAAGGAGATGCGCGCGCGAGAGAGAAAATAGGGAGAGAGAGAGAAAGAGATATCCGGGGAGGGGGAAGGAGATGCGCGCGCGAGAGAGAGAAAATGGGGAGAGAGAGAAAGAGATATCCGGGGAGGGGGCGCCGACGGCTGCGCACCCCGCGCGGCTCAACGGCCGCGAAGACGGCAGCTGCGCGCGAGAGGGGGGATTATTATAATAGTTACATATTATTATAAAATTATTCTAATAATAAATATATAATTAATAATCATTAACAAAATAACTAATTTATGAAATATTAATTATACTATCTAGTCAATTGCACAAAAATATTTGTTGATGTTAAATTTTTTATCGTCACATCACAAAGTTCATAAAGGTAACTAATAATATTTTATTATTTTTCTTGTTATAAGAAAAATTATGTGGTTTAAAATAACTTAAGAGATGTTTGGTTGAATGGTAAAAAAATATTTTATTTACAAAAATATGTTATTCTAAAGCAAAACTTGCCCAAAATCATAGTTGACTTAGATGGTCAATTATGTTTTACACAAAATTTTTTCTTATATGCAGGACATACACTTGTAATTATTTTCTCATGCAACAGGTTGATTTATCTCTTCAACTAGTAGAGTTTTTATTTTTTTCATATTTTTTAATTTAAAATAATAAACGAGAGTCGAATCAAGTTTTATTTAATTTATTAGTACGTTTTCACTCTTAAACATATTAACCATACTTGTACTTATCATCGTATAAAAATAAATAGTTTTAAAATTTTTGAGATAAAAACTAGATATGTAATATCATACACACAGATCTTATCTTGCTAGGAAACTGGTTAACGTAGGAAGGGAGGAGAAATAAAATAATAAATATGTATTTGATTACCAATTTTTATTTCTTAAATTAGGGCAATTCATAAATTGATATGTTTCTATTTTTTTAGATTTTATATTTAGCTGAAATTTATAATCTCTTTGTGATTTTTATAAATTTTCACATTTTTATTAATTTTATAATTTTTGTAGAATTTTCTATTTATGACTATTTTACAAAATTCAAGCCAGTTGGACTAACGGGCTTTGGCGGGCTAAAGCCCATTTACACAATCTAAGTCCGTTGGGCTTTCTACATAGGCTTGGGCTTGGACTCTATGTATATGGGCTTAAGTGGGCTTGGGCCGGGCCAGCCCAAGCCCAGCCCATTGACACCCCTATGTTGGGTGTTAAGTCCAAATTATGAACTTTTCACATGGGTTGGGCCAGTTCACAGGCCCACTAGTGGACGGACAGAGGCAATTAATTCGGCCCACCCAGAGATCCTCGACTGATGTCCGTGACACAGCCTACACTGTGACCGTAGATTCTTTGGGTGCGAGGACATCAAAAGAAACATGCTATAATAAAGATAATTTAAAAATTAAAATAAAATAGAATAATTAGTGAATAAAAAGAATGTCTTAACAACGCCAGAGCGTGTCAAGACATGGAGAATTTTAGAAAACTTTTAAGGCTACAAGCAACCAGTGGTAGCGAGAGAGTTTTAGAGTGAGAAAATAGGAAGAAATAGAGGAGAGAGGTGTGAGATGAATGGAAGAACCCTTCGGGGGTCTCTTATATATATATATATAGGTCCCCAGAGGTTTCTTATAAGAAGAACCTTGGGCCGGGGTTGGCTAACCTGACCTGACCTGACCCGCGATCTTCAATTCCATGATGCGCAGAAGCCCATACAATTCGTGGCTCTTTTTTTTTGTTTCAAACTTATTGACATTCAACGATCTGCCGTCATCAGAATCGAGAGTTCACGAACTTTACGGTCTAGTTTCATTCTCGTGGTTTTTTTGTTCACTGATTTTTTTGATTTGTCTCTTGTTTTGGGGAGGGAAAGAAGAGCCTGGCTCTTCCTCCCACAAATTCTCTTCCCTACTCCTACGTTGTAGCAAAATATCGTGCTAGATATTTTGATTTTTGTCACTGTAGGAGCAGCGTTGATCGGTTTATTATGTTGTGTGTTTCTTTAGGTTTTGTTCATCGTCGAGTCTTAGTCGTATTAGTTTACTATGTGATGTTCTGTGTAGCCACAAATCTATCTGTGAGATCGATAGTCTGGGCGTTCTCCACATCGATACGATGTGATCATCCGATCTTCTGGCAAGTATTGAACTCTCTGAGAGTTCCAATCTTTGCTTCTCGACCACTGTCGCACCTTGTTGCGCTGGTCATCCTACTGGTGTGGCTGTTATGGAAACATTCAGTGCTGCTTTGGTATCTTGTTCTGATGTGTTATCGAGTCTTTTTTAGATATGTAAGAATTTTATTGGTGGGTGCTGTACTCTTAGTTTTGTTAATATGAAGTAAGTTGTTCTTGTGTTCAAAAAAAGACATTCAACGATCGATCATAATTAACAAGTGCCAACAGAATTAACTACACTGTGACACCAAGACGATTTGATCTCGTGTGCGCAGGTAAAATGTAATAATTAAATGGGTGGCTGATCGAGCTGTATGTGTGGCCGGTGCCGAAAAGATGCAAGATCAATTAATACACAATTAGATGAAGAAAGGGAGTTCTCAACGAGAATATATAATTAATAATCGATCATCACAGACAGCTAGCTAGCTAGCTAGCTCTCGAGATGGTACCGAGATCACATGATGAATAATGGCGATTCGATCTCCACCCATATCGATTGATCATGTTCGGCTGGCTGCAGAAGAATGGCCGGGGCAGATCTGTCCCGGCCATTAATATTTTCTGACGATCGATGCTTCACCCATATATATATATCCTATACACATACTAATCGGGTAGCAGAGCAATATTGTCTGTTGAATTAACACATCAATATTATCTGCAACTCAACGCGAAGATCTACGTACCCTGCTGAACGATGCATGTGAACACAAGACAACAGGTTAGGAACACACACACACATATAAATATAAATATGTGTATATGTATATAAAAACACACACAGATAAGGCTTTCGATGGATAAGAACGTCGGGCTTCACAGCTTCTTGTTCTGCATTCAGCAATCTTATCCTACTATGATCGCTGATGCCGGCCGGCGGGAGCAACCGAAGCCAACATCACAGATGGCGATGGAGATACGTGCACATATAAGACGTACATTTAATGCATGCATGCATGCATGATCTTATCCTACTATGATTCGATCTCGATGATATCGAATGCTCATACTTACTACATTACGTGTACGGCATAGTTCCTGAAACGTTTGAACTTCGGACGACGATAAGCTTCAGCAGCTCATTCTCGTTGGCAGGCAACAGCCCCAGAGAGTGAGAGAGAGATTTTTCTGTAGAGGATAAGAACATAAAGAAGAGAATCTATATAGACATATGGATCCACACGCATGAGGTGGGGGGGACTCCGCCAATCAGGGGATCTCCCAAAGATGGATCCAAACGTACACCACATCTCAGCCATGTTCCCGATCGTTTTCTTCGTAAATGTGGTCGGTTAATTATCCAACGGCGCACTCGATATGATCCATTGGTACAGTCACATGTGTGATGATTTAATTAGTTAACAAGTGTGTTAACCGGTAAGTATCTCGGGAGGTCATCCATCCTCGACTCACTTTCAATAGAACATGCTAAATTTCTTTGAAGTTAACCTTCAAAATTTGGTTAATCAAAGTTATTGATAATTCACCGATTTAATCTCTTAACATATTTACTATCGAGGTGTTACAATCTACCTCCTTAAATACTTGACGTGCTCATCAAGATCACACATATCACATATCACAACACTATGACTGAGCACAACAGACAACATACATTCTGACTCGGTTACGCTCTCTAATACCATATGTGACAATTAAATCAACTGACCGGTTCAACAGAATCGTGCTAATTAGTGATATTCCAAGGAAGTTGCCTATCTCGACTTACTCTCGAAAAAGAGCGAACTTAACTTCTAAATTTTTTCAACTCAATCTCCAAAAAATGATAAATAGAGTGTTTGATAGTTCACTGATTTGATCTCTTAATATATTCACAAGCCGTGATATTAAAATTGATAGCATTCGACTTGATATACACCGCAAGCGTATTAATTAATACACAATGGATCTTATTATATATTTCAGGGAATGGAATCGCTTTTAAGGAACAATCAGACGCTTGTAACTTCATTAGAATAATCTACACATCGAGAAGCGCAACAAAACTCCTTATCGGCCCATCAACTCTGCGTAGGCCTCACATTGTGATAAGATTAGAATGTGGGCCTGGCCCATCCTATCGATCAGAGAGAAAGGAGATATCGGCATCTATAAAAAAGGTTGCGTCTGATACGATCTAAGGCCCTGCGTATTATTACTTATTGATTCCTGCATCAGTCTTATCCTTTCCCAAAGCTAGCTATACGTGAGAGGATATTTAATTTGTCACGAGAAATCCTTTTCTACCCTAGCCGGCTACTTAACGTTATGTTTGGTTAGACTACGAAAAATGATGCTATATCAACTTTGATATCTATATTTCTAAAAGATAGAGTAATAATATCAAAAATGATACACTTAGACACTTGTAATGATTATCATTTGCATTAAGAGTTTCAATATTGATATTGATAACCAAGCACACCTAATATTGATTGTTTATATTAATATTAATTTAAAAATAGATGGTGATAGAAATGTACAATTCAGTTAAAAATAGGGCCTTAAGGTATTTGTAAGGACTTGATTGCTTGATTTTAATATTGTGCAAAATAGCTCATTCGTTCCATTTTACAGTATTTTCAATTGTCTGGGTTGATGTAAAATATTATGTTTTGAAACAATGTTTTTGTTGCTTCAAATTACATGAGGGAGAAGTGGAGGGAATACAAAATAAGGAATATGCACATCAAAACTGTAAAGTCATCCTAGTCACGTGATCACCTACTTTTTGTTTTGTTTCACCTCTTTTACAAAGTTAACCAAACAAAAACTCTTGTTTTAAATTTCAAAGAGAATCTTGTTTTCAGATAAGTGATTTTAAAACAATAAAATTACTATAAAACAAAGAAGCCTTTAGTTTACAGAGGTGGGAATAAAATTAAAACTCAAATGGGAGAAAAGTACATGTGCCTACAAATTATCAGTCTTTAAGGGTCTGGTTGGCACCAAAATTTTTTTGAGATAAACTAAATTTGTAGGGGGATAAACTTAGTTTATCCTCAAGTTATCCTGATACCAAACATGCCCTAAGGGGCTGTTTGTTATCATAAAATTTTGGAGATAAGCCCTAAATCTTAAATCCTTAAATTTTGGAGATAACCTGAGTTTATCCCCAAGTTATACCCGTACCAAACAACACCCAAGGACTAGTTTGGTATCAAAAATTTTTGAGGATAAACTTGGTTTACCCCCAACTTATCCCGATACCAAACAGTCCCTAAATAACCAGGGCAAACCCAACTAATTAATTAACATCGCAAACTAATTACGTGGATTTATCGGGTTTGTGCAAGCTAGGTAATAAAACTCAACCTTCTTACACGTACCCAAGAACTGCCGTACCATAAGTTTTTATTTTATTTTATTTTTACCGAGTTTGCAGAATTGGGTGCAGAGATGGCAGTCTGCATGCTTCTGTCCGGCTGATTCTTGCCGATCGAGATGGTGATGGTGATTCCTCCCCCCCCCCCCCCCCCCCCCCCCATCTTTTTTTGATGCCTCCAAGTACACCCCAATCTGAAATGGGTTCTTCCTACTCCCTGCCTGCCACAATATGCAAACTGGAAAGGCTTGTAGCTGGGGGAGACATAGGGTAGCTTGATTAATTAGTGGTACCCCAAGATGGGTGGTAAGTTTCCATACATATCCATGCCATGCATGCTCATTCAAGTTCAGAAGCTATATATAATTAATTAGTAAAGCTTATGGGTGTGTTCGGACAGCTGTAAAATGGGGCCGCATGATCTCAGCCAAGGAAGGTGGGGTCGGGAGTCGGGACCGGGTCGGTTTGGCCCCAAACCGACCCGGGTCGGCCGGGATTGCGATCCGGGTCGGGACGGGGTCGGCCCGGGTCGCGAAAAATAATAATAAAAATAAAAAATGGGGTTGGGGTCTTGGGGTCGCAACCGGGTCGGTCGGCCCCAAAATTGACCGAGTCGGGTCCGGGTCGCGACCCGGCGAACCATGATCTCAGCTTTTCCCAGAAAGTTGATCATCCCGTTCATTTGGTTACTTGTAAAATCTTAGTCAATAAAAAAATGTGCTTCCATATCGACCACATTTAAGTAAAATTAAAATTTCAACAATGCTAAAGCTTGCGTGGACACCATGTTCTACCAGAGGATAGAAAAGCAAGTGTTAATTAATTAATTAATTATGTATGCGCGGAAGGATGCAGAGCAATGTATAGATTCTTAAACCATACGAACCACCTGATCGATCACTGGTGAACGATACGTAAAGAATGTTGTTGTGACATATATAATGTTTTCTCTCATCACACTTGAGAAGTTTTCTGACTATACCAAAAGTAGAAGTTTTGTATCACCTTTAATTCCCTTGAAAGATCGATCTCCTGTAAAATCCTTTTCAACAGTTCTTGAAGTTTATCTCTCAACCAGACAGAACTTGTTATTATCAAGGTCTTCCGAATTAAATTGGCAGAGACAAGTGATTAATTAATTGGGTGCCTTCTTGTGTGGGTGGGAGTTTAGCGGTAAGAATGGTTAATCAAATTGCAAGATCCTCCGAGAGTGGGACTTGATATATGACAACTTTCGATCCTTTGAATCTCACTAACAATTTTTACCCACAAACCAAAGAGGATCTTAACTCCTTCATACCTATTGATAAGTTTTTGCCCCTCGTAAAGATTTGACGTCCTCGTTAAGGCCACACACATCACATATCACATACTCAGACGAGTCACACTGAATCTTCCGACTGGGTCATGCTCTGATACCATATGTAACAACCGACTAAATCAGTTGATTGATCTAACAACCGTGTTAATTAATAACCTTCCCAGAAAGTCACCCATCCTCGGTCTATTTCCAACAGAACATACTTAACTTCGAAATTATTTTAACTCAACATTCAAAAAATAGTTAATTAATGTTGTTAGTAATCTATTTATTTAATATTTTAACATATTCATAAATCAGAATATTATATCTTATTTAAACTTAACACATTTATCACAAGTCATGAGCTGTAGATGCCTGCAGATGAAATTGGGTGATTCTATTTACAAGACTTTAGTTTACACTCTCTCACCACCAAACACCAAAATCTGCATGCGTTGGATTTAATCTGCATTCACTTTAAAAAAAAAACAAAGTTCACACTCATACAATTTTAGAACTCTACATTTATAAAATTTGAAATAAATGAAATGCCATATCTCAAACCATGGGTGTCAATGAGACCTAGCCTACTCCGAAATCGGCCCGACTAAACTTTGGTCCAAAACATATGCTCGGTCCGATCACCGTTACATTGTTGACCCAACCCGACCAAACCTAATCAGACCTAATTTTTATCTGGTCACTATGTTATTATCGAATTTAATGATTCAAGATATTAATATAAAACTAAAGTAATACTATAAAATAGATAGGAGCCTAACATAGAAGATATTATCAAGAATAAGAAGCAGAGAAATGACCATTTTAATTAAATTAAATTATATTATAAATGTTTGAGATCCGTTGATCCATTCTAGTCCACTTGGACCGGACGAATCAAATTTTAGACCCCTATGTGGACACGTGGCTGGACCTATCTTTTCCCACCCTTGACCCTCCAAGCGCCGGTGAGAGTAAGACCACCCGGCAGCCAGGCGGTTAAGTAAACAGGAGATTTTCTGCGGCTGGAAGAAGACTATTACGTGGGGGGGAGAAGGATAACTTGCCGCCCGTGACTCCTTCCTCGAAGATACGTACATACATACATATATGAAAATACGGTTCAGCAAAAAAAATTTTTTTTTGGGTTTATTTTTTTCTTTTCTTTCCTTTTCCTCGGGCGGCGCCGTATTTTCTTGTTAACATAGAAAAAAGAAAATGAAAAGAAAACAAGAAGTAAAAGACAACACTGCTATCCGCCGCCTATTTATTTTGTTTTGGCCTCGCCGAGCAGAGAACCGCACGCAGGAGCAGGAGGGGGGCTCTTCTCGCCTCTCCTCCTTACGCCACCCCCCTCCGAGCGCCGCCATGGCCCGGCCGCCGCGCCCGCCTCCTGCCCTCCTCCCCTCCATTCTGTTCCTCTGGCTCCTGTGCTCCTTCCCGCGCCGGCTCCTCCGCCACGGGGCCGAGGCGGCCCGGCCGGCATTCGCGTGCGGGGGCGACGGCGGCTTCGCGCGGCTGCCGTTCTGCCGCACGAGCGTGCCCATACACAGCAGGGTGAGGGACCTCGTCGGGCGGCTGACGCTGCAGGAGAAGATCCGGCTGCTGGTGAACAACGCCGCCGGGGTGCCGCGGCTGGGCATCTCCGGCTACGAGTGGTGGTCGGAGGCCCTCCACGGGGTGTCCAACGAGGGACCCGGCGCCAAGTTCGGCGGGCCGTTCCCCGGCGCCACCAGCTTCCCGCAGGTCATCCTCACCGCCGCCTCCTTCAACGCCTCCCTCTGGGAGGAGATCGGCAAGGTACGTATGCTGCCGCGCGCGGAACTTTTTTAAAAAACAAACAAACATATATATATGTACACGGGAAGAAAATTAAAAATAGAGACGGAGAGAAATCCATCTGACCACTCAGAAAGAAAGCCGCATCACGAGGGATTCTCCCTGCGGTTCCAGTGCTGTTCTTTCGAGCCTTCCGAGAGAAGAGACCGGAGGGGAAGCTGCATGCCGCCGTGGTTTTAATCTGTGCTGTGTTTTGTTTTGCCCGCTAGGCTTTGTCGTGCGCCGCGGCGGAACACCCCCTTTGGCAGGCAGAGCACCGCGCGCGAAAGCTTTCTTTACTCTTCCCCTCTCCCTGTCTGTTCTACAGCTAATTTCCCCGGCTCGCCAGGCGTCGTCTTCGACGCCTTCGGCCTTCACTTCGCCAGAGCGCCGCGGCCCCCTCGGCGGCGGAGCTCCGCCTCCCGCCCGTTCCCTCACCCTGTGTCACCGTCTTCCTGCCGTCGTCGGCGCTGCGACGCGCCATCGTAGACCGGTGGACCAAGTCGCTATGCACTGCACATTCAAGATCACCTCAGTCCCACAGCAGATAGTATCAACTTCCGATTAAAAATAGACATAATCACGAATCACTTAAAAGACGGTTTAAATAACAAGTTACGTAAATCATTAATAAAAAATTAAATTATTATTAACATCTTATTAACAAGTTGCATTGAAAACGATAATGAGTTAATAAAATGTCAACAATAACTCATTAACTCGTTACAAACATAATCAAATCATTATTAACATTTTATTAACTCGTACTCATCACTTAAATAATTGAGATCACAACCATCTTTAATTAGAAATCGAAATTATTCTCTCTGTGCGAGAATTGAGGTGATCCAAACAAATGCACCACCGCGTTGTCATATCCGTCTATCTCCTCCGATCAAACTTTTTTTCTTCTTCTGCAAATGGCCAGGCCGGGGGGGTCTGATCTTTTTTAACTGCTTTTTGTTTGCATCCAGTCCCCCGATGGGAAATTTATTTGCAAAGGTGCCCCGACCATCGTGTACTTGAACTTGGATGGACCGTTGGGTGGGCCGTCGTCCTCGTCATGGTCCAGTCAGGTCCCTTGTCCTCCTCGCAAATCGGTCGCTCAGAAGTTGGAGGTTGAGCTCGAGTAGATTTCTCCCATAAGCTAAGTAAGGAGTGACCGGATTAAATACTTGAATATTTATTTAATAGATAGATTATAAATATTAATAATCATATGATATCACTTATATTCATAAAATAAAATAAACTAACATTTTAATTCGAGTTTAAACTCGGATAGAATTTCTTAAATAAGATAAAATTTGAATTTCACAGATAAGTTGAGATTGAGTTAGAAAGATTTTTATACCGAGTTTGAACCTTGACCAGTCAAGACTCGACTAAACAGAGTCGAAACACATGCCCTCAAACTCGTAAATTATTATTAAACTGAGCTGTACCGGCGTTGGGAACTCACGTGACATCATCCCCATGCGCACGGCCTTGCCCTGTTATTATGCCCACCTTTGTGCTTTGGGTGAGGATTATCTTAGATGGTTGAAGGAAATTATCACAACTCTCGTATCATTTAAGTGATAATTAAGTATCACTCGTTATTGAAATGATTGAACCGTTATTAAAGTAATGATTCAATATTATTAAACTATTATTTAAATGTTATTAAGTGTTACTGAGTTGTTGTTACTAAACAGTAACTTTCAGCCATTTCAGTAACGAGTGATACTTCATTAACATGAAACGGTACCGTAATCTAAAGTAACTTAGAGATTGAGAAAGTTTTTAATTAAAAAAAAACTAAGAGAGTTACCTCCTCCTTCGCGAGTAGGGGTGCAAACGAGCCGAGCCGAGCCGAGTAGTATGGTGTTCAAGCTTGGCTCGTTTATTTTACACGAGTTCGAGTTCGAGCTCGAGTTTTAGCGAGTATGTGGAACCCTTGTTCAAGCTTGGTTCGTTTATTAATCGAGCCGAGTCAAGCTTGAACTCGAGTAGTAGTAGACTAAAATTTAATTCACATTCAAGCTTAAACTATATACAAATTCGTTTATAAAACTCAAAATCAATGAAAAGACATATGTGAAACTCTAAATTTAGCTCATTTATGAAAATCAATCTAAGTTTAAACTCGAATTTTAAATTAATTAATATATTTAAGTGACAATATATAATTATTAATACTCATAATTTAATTTTTAAAGATAAATATATAATATAATATTTAATCGAGCTACTCACGGACTTATCGAGCCGAGCGAGTTTCAAACTCGTCTCGTTTAATGAGTCAAATTTTATTTTTTATTCAAGCTTGTGCATTTAACTTAATAAATGAGTCGAGTCGAGTTTTTATCGAGTCAAATTTCGAGTTACTTGTCCGAGTGTATTGGTTCATTTGCACCCGTATTCGCGAGGCAATCAGCACTCTCGTGCTTTGCTCGCCAACATACGGCATTCCGATCGCCGCCGTCGCTGTCGACACACCCCTGGCGTGACCTGGACGCCATGTGGCCGGTCGGCACCCTTAGCCAAGTAGATAGGAGAGCCCACGCGGACCTACGACGGCGCGCCGACGTCATGCTCCTGTTGTTGCCGCCGAGCAGGTGGTGTCCGACGAGGCGCGCGCCATGTACAACGGGGGGCAGGCCGGGCTGACCTACTGGAGCCCCAACGTGAACATCTACCGGGACCCGCGGTGGGGGAGGGGCCAGGAGACGCCCGGCGAGGACCCCACCGTCGCCGCCCGGTACGCCGCCAGCTACGTCCGCGGCCTCCAGCAGCCGTACGGCTACGAGGCCAACCGCCTCAAGGTCGCCGCCTGCTGCAAGCACTACACCGCCTACGACCTGGACAACTGGCGGGGCGTCGACCGCTTCCACTTCAACGCCAGGGTGAGCATGCCGCAACACCCGCCCCCGATCCCGTCGTCGCTCCTTGATTCGTGCTCCGTGTTGCGGCGGCGCGTCTGACCGGATCGGCCGGCGGCGAGCAGGTGACGAAGCAGGACCTGGAGGACACCTTCGACGTGCCGTTCAAGGCGTGCGTGGTGGAGGGCAGGGTGGCCAGCGTCATGTGCTCCTACAACCAGGTCGACGGCGTGCCCACCTGCGCCGACCGCAACCTCCTGCTCAACACCGTTCGCGGCGAGTGGCGCCTCAACGGCTACATCGTCTCCGACTGCGACTCCGTCGGCGTCTTCTACGACAGGCAGCATTACGCCGCGACACCCGAGGACGCCGTCGCGGACGCCCTCAAGGCCGGTAAGAAGAATGGCTCGCCGGCCTAGCTAGCCATCTCCGCTTGCGCCGATCGCGGTCGACTGACATAGCGGGCCCTGCGGTGCAGGCTTGGACTTGGATTGCGGACCCTTCCTGGCTCTGCACACCGAGGGCGCCGTCAGGGCGGGGAAGGTGGACGAGCTGCTGGTGGACTACGCTCTCGCCAACACGATCACCGTGCAGATGCGGCTGGGGATGTTCGACGGGGATCCCTCCCAGCAGCCCTTCGGCCACCTGGGCCCGGCCGACGTCTGCACCCCGGCTCACCAAAACCTCGCCCTCGAAGCGGCCCGCCAGGGCATCGTCCTGCTGAAGAACGACCGCCGTGCGCTCCCCCTCTCCCCTTCTCGTTACCGCACCGTCGCCGTCGTCGGGCCCAACGCCGACGTCGGCATCACCATGATCGGCAATTATGCAGGTGGGGTGGTCGCTAACTCATCTCTTATCTATCGGGCTTGATTATTCCGAGAGTACTCTTGTGCGATTTACCGGCACTGACGTGATGGGCGCGGACGTGCGTTTGTTCTCAGGTGTGCCGTGCCGGTACACGACGCCCTTGCAGGGGATAGCGAGGTACGCCAGGACCGTCCACCAGCCAGGTTGCACCGGCGTCTCGTGCGCTGGTAACCAGCCGATCGACGCCGCCGTGGGGGCTGCACGGTCAGCGGACGCGACGGTCCTGGTGATGGGCCTGGACCAGTCGGTGGAGGCGGAGATGCGGGACAGGGTGCACCTCCTCCTGCCGGGACGCCAGCGGGAGCTGATCACCGCGGTGGCCATGGCATCCAGAGGCCCCACGATACTGGTGCTCATGTGCGGGGGCCCCGTCGACGTCACTTTCGCCAAGAACGACCCTCGGGTCGCCGCCATTCTCTGGGTCGGATATCCCGGCCAGGCCGGAGGAGCCGCCATGGCGGATGTCATCTTCGGCGCCCACAATCCAGGTAATTAACTTGGATAAACACGGCTAATTCTACTCTCCCTTCCCCGGGACTCAGCAGAAGCTTGATGATCGACGGCGATCGTGCAGGGGGCAAGTTGCCGGTGACGTGGTACCCCCAGGAGTTCGCCGAGAGGGTACCCATGACGGACATGGCGATGAGGGCCGATCCCTCGAGGGGCTACCCCGGCCGATCCTACAGGTTCTACAAGGGGCCCGTCGTGTTCCCCTTCGGCCACGGCCTCAGCTACACCTCCTTCGTCCACTCCATCGCCCGCGCACCTGCCGCCGTCTCTGTCCCAGTCGACGGCCGCGGCCGCCGCGCCGGTTACGGCAACGCCACCGCCGCCGACGCGCTCCTGGACGGGGCCGTGAGGGTGACGCACACCAAGTGCGACGGTCTCGCCGTGAGCATGCACGTCGACGTGAAGAACACCGGAGACAGGGACGGCACGCACACCCTGCTGGTGTTCGCCAGCCCGCCGGCGGGGCACTCGGCACCCGACAAGCAGCTGGTGGCCTTCGAGAAGGTGTACATCCCGGCACAGTCGCAGGCTCGCGTCACGCTGGCCGTGGACGTGTGCAAGGGCCTCAGCTTCGCCGACCGCGACGGCATCCGAAGGATCCCGATCGGCGAGCATACTCTTCACGTCGGGGACCTGAAGCACACATTCTCCCTTGGTGCCGAAACAGAGGCCCTGAGCTGATCAGGATCTCTCTCTCTCTCTCTCACAAGGCCGGGCTCATCTTCACAGTTCATGCCGACCAAGTTGAATAGACATATATATATATGTACTGTAGTGAGTAGAAAGAAGCCAAGAAGACAAGCAGCTGGTAAGAGAAACAGCTACTGAGCAGATCTGCCAATAACAAACCGGTCCCAAACAAGGTGGGGGGAATCTGGATAATAAGAGATCGGCCAGATTATCAAGACCGTTACCAGTCGATAGGTTCAGACAACGAGGAGAAGGTAGCAAAAAGTACCGTGGAAATCGCCATTTTATTCCCACTCGTGGTGTGCTCTTCAGGTTGATTTGATATGCCTGCCAGAATGCGGTGGGCGAGCTCTGTTTCGAATGTATGGACTGATTCATCGAAAAGCAGTGTGTCATTGAAGTGTTTTTCCATCTAAATGGGTCATATGAGGAATACTAACATCTATGCACTGGCTGAAACTGAGCCAGCCTAGATGGGTTGTATAAGAATGATAGTTCATAAGCAGAGGTAGATTTCTTGTCAGAAGTTATAAAATGGTAAGAAGAAAAACTAGCATAGAAATTTCAATCCATTCAAAATTTCCACCGGTTTTGCATCGAAGGTGGCCAGAATTTTGTATGACTGTGGACAACTGTTGGCACATCGGAACATGTTAGGAAGCGGTCTCACGGCCATAAACCCATCACCATCTTGGAAGGGAGAAAACTTATCAGCACAGGAGAAAGAAAAGTGTTCCGGGGACAAACAATAATAAGACATTATCTTTTTGACAAATAATGCGTCTGTATGACTTTGGACATGGCCTTAATTACCTCTCCTGTTACTGCCGCTCGAGCCTTGCGATGCCTCTCAACAAGTTCGGCAAGAACTTCAATCAGACGCTTCTTCACTTCTCTTGTCAACATTCTCCCGGCAGCATATTCTTGAACAAGTGCAAAAGCAGTGTGGAAGGAACGACCACCCAGAAAGAGGCATAAAAGGTAAGGGAAAGGAAAGAAAGATATGACATGTAATACCATCTTTATGTGCTCCAATTCTACATCATCTTCAAGAAAAAAGGCAAGAAATTTGATTAAAATATCCACCTGAATCCAAAGAATAAAAAATTAGAATTCATTACGACCAACTCTGCACCAGCATGCGGCAATTACAGGCAGACAGGTAGATACATATTAACTGTGGCGTAAAAAGAACCTGCTTCGTTGATGCAAGTAAGCAATATGACACTTGCAACAAAGAACAGATGCGTATGATACTTCCAACAAAACTGCATAAATATGAAGATAAAAACAAAATCTAGAATTTGTTAGTATAAGATCATAAGTTATAACAAAATCTAGAATATTTTTCTTTCTTCATTCAAATTTTCATATTCAAAATCTACGTGAATTTGATTTGGACTTAAAAACAAACATAAAACTCTTGATGGAAATGTCAACAAGAAACCTTTCTCTTACATAAACGATGCTCAATGAATCATGGACGGGCACTTCTACACGGTATAATGTGGCCCAATCATTTTGAGGAAACTCAGATAGTTGATGGATTCCCCCTAGTTGCCAAAATTGGAAAAAAGAGAAAGAAAGTACAAGTGAAAGTGAAAAACAGGGTTGAAATCTTGAAATTCTAAAAGATTAATCTAGGGAGAAATGAAGTGAGAAAGAAGGGGTTGGATTGTTTCCCTGTGCTTTGTCCATCTTAGCATTGTGAAAGTACTTGAATAGTTGACAAGGTATGAAGATATTCGTGCAAGAACCCTGCCCTTGTGTTTTTGCAGAAGCATAGTATGTAACATGCTGCAGCAATTGTTTCAATAGTTGCCTAGAAGGTGCAGTTTCTTTTACTAAATTCCGTGACATGGAATGCCATCTAGTGAGATTCTTGCAAGACCCTATGAGCTCCGTCTTGCCAGGCCCGCAAGATCCAGAACAGCTGAAATCTCAGTTTCCTCAGTTGTTCCAGCAGCCGGGCGCCTGCACCGGCCAATGAAGATGCCATCGCATCTATTCCCTACCCGACGGTGACTTCTGCTCTGGCATCTCTTCCAGCTTCTTATTGAGGAATCCAGAGTCCCAAGTTCCCAATTCATCTGAGACGTGCCTTAGGGGCCATAAGCACCTACCATGAGAAAATGTACTCATCTCGTAAGAAACATCTACTAGCACTCACATTCCGATATATCTTGTAGCTAAAAGGGGAAGAAACATGTACCCATTTCTTAGTAGTGAATATACTGCAACTCCATTCACCAGGAATATTGCAAGACGTAAAAACAAATAGGACAAAAATTTGCAACAGCTACTTGGCCCCCAACATAATCAAAGTCGGAGAAGATGAACACCCTTGATATGTCGAAGCCACAGTAAATGATGTCTTTTGCATTTCCACGAGCCAGCATTTTACACTCTTCAATGGAGAGATTCTTCCTCATTCACTTCTCATCATCCATAAGTTGTATTACAAGAGGAACCTTAAAAGCATCCTGAAGATATCTGCAAATAAGGGGGTTCAGAAGCCATATTGGAAAAAAACAAGAACAAATCAATAACCAATTGTTTGGTTAGAGTATTGAAACTCATATACTATTACCGCTTAAATATTTCTATTAGATACATTACCATTAGATTTCATAGTACCTAACATCAAAAGTAAGATGATATTTGTGGTTCATACTCTATTCAAATAGGCCCTTGAGTAGAAAAAAAAGGTAAAATAAAGGAAACTGCCACCAGCAATTAACATACCCACTATTTTTCAAAGCCGACAATCATCGTGAAAGAACATCATCAATGAAAGAGAATACCGATTAGCTTGTTTAAATACAATCATCGAGGAAAGTTTGGGTTCACTTCAGTGTATCAGAAGGCAGTATGTTCACAACAATAAATCATCTTTCTGACCACAAGGTACACAGAGGACCAACATACAGAGAACATAGATTGTTCAGGTCCTCAGCGCCCACTGACAAATCGATTAAACGAATACCGCCCACGAGAACAACAACATTGGTTGGATAGGACGAACGAGCCCCGCCGATGACGGTCCCGGCCTGTGTACAAATAGAACTTCCCACCTCGCTCATTGAGGTCCAGGATTTCCACTAAATCCCTGATCAACTGCAAGAAGAACAACATTATCAGACGTACAATGATCTCCTTCCAGATTGAGCACAGAGGTGATGAACAGATAGTGCAGACACAAACGAAATAATGGGAACCCCTGTGAGCGAAAAAGACCCCGCGTCGGAGGAACACGTGCGTGGGCCGCGAAGTAAGGCGCTCGACGCATCTCACCGGAGAGAGTTTGAGCCCCTGGCAACCAAACTTCTTGGTCAGCTTATCGTAGTCGGTCTTGCCACCGGCTGACACCTCCCACGGGTTCACCACCACCTCCTCTACCGTCACCTTCTCCGCCGCCGCCGCCGCCGACGGGCGCTGGATCGCGTTCTTCGCCGGCCATCTCCCCACCCCGGGGTGAAAATGGCACCGTACTAATGAAGGACTGCTTGCTTGGTCCGTCGTCTCCATCGCCGCCGGCGAGGCTTCGCCACTGGGCAACTATAATGGACTATCCTCTTACCAAGCGGGACGTCGTGGCGGCGACTGCCGACTGACCTATGGATGTTACGATAACTGGGCCGCCAGGCAGTGCAATGTTCATAGGAGCTTTCTTCGTCAAAGCCCAACATCAGAGCTCGTCCAATATGTCAACCCCTTCTTATTTTCGGCCCTGTTTGGTACAGTGATGTCTTCAACCCGTTTAACAAATTTAAAATGAGTAAAATTCTTTGATTTTGTAACATGTTATAAAATAAGTAAAATAAATGATAAGTTACTCCCCCCTTATATTATAGTGGTTTGAGAGCAGTTTAGAATTAGTTCGAGTTATTCCCGAGGCAAATGGATTCAGTGTAACTACCATTTGAAACTCGACATTTTAACTATTCTTAAATAACATTCATATCTTGCATTTACATATATACTATTTAAATAATAAAAAATCAATAAATCAACTGAAAAGGTGCATAAATATGAAAAAGGTGAGATGCTTAACAAATGCCAAAAAAGACAAAATTTATAGAACATGTTTATGCCATGTAAAAAACAAATCTAATACCTTCCAAAACTGGCCAAAAGTATGTTTATACGTACGTACATACACACACTTGAAATCCGAACATCCAACACAAATGAAAATTTCTAACTTGAACTTCTAATATCCTCCAAAACAAAACTGAGCGTATGACTGTACATGTTGATATACTCATATGTAATCTGGATTCAACATACATCCAGCACCAACGTAAATATACTAACAGGTATAAGCTGTGTAAGAAAGAAAAAAAAATCTTCAAATATCTTACAAAACAGAACTAAAAATATGATCGTATCTACGTAGACTTATGCGAAACCTTGAATGTGAAACGTAATAAAAAATCCTAATATGTTTAAGCTATGTAAGAAAAATTAGCTGGAACCGGGAGTATGAGAATCAGTGCTTACCAACCGAAAAGAGTCACGTAGATACATGTTTATTAACATAAAAATTTTAGGCCGTTGTCCTGACTTAATTGAGATCTAATCACTTAATCATTCGGGACATGTTTGGTACTAGGATAATTTGGGGATAAACCAGATTTATCCCCAAAATTTAGGGGACAAACCTGATTTATTCCTAAAAAAATTAGGCGCCAAACAGGCCATCAAAGATTAGTTATTAAGATCTTTAATAAAATAGTTCAATGTAACAATAAATTATTTATAAAAAAATTTCTGTTCCACCGGGCAACTATCCCATTGAAATATTTTACAGCAATTTTTCCATTTTTTCATTTTTACAGATGAATAATTAAAATTTTTCTGTTCCACCCGATAAATTTAAGATACAAATAAGATTTTAGCCATTCTATATATATAGCAAAAAATATATGAAACGCTGACAAAGCAAGTTAAATAACTTGTCGGATTTGACAAAGTATATAAATAGAAAATATGACAACAAATATGTTAATAACATCACATATTAATCAAAAAAAAATATTATCAAGTCAATAAGTAGATACGAGATATGACTAAAATTTGGTAACCTCCGAATTGAAGTGGAGCGAAGTAAATATCACAAATCAGCAAAGATCACACACGTGCCGGTCAAATATTAATGAACAAAATAAAGGATATCAAAGACTTTGAAGAAAACAAATAACATCTAATAACAAGTCAGAATCACATGTACCATTTAACGGATCTATTGAATATCGAAGAATATTTAATAGATTTAAGAAATTAAAAACAAGTACTTCCTTTTAAAATCAGAGAAATTAATCATTGCCACTTATCAAAAATAAAATTGAAAATTGCATGTGGAGCATTAAAAATCGCTGAAAAATGCCTTGGCCTGGTAAAAAAAGAAGAAGAAGAATAAAGTCGACCCAAGAAGGTCGCACAAGAATTACATGATCGCATGTCCCTCAAAGAAAACGAAGTATGATAAAATATTTGGTTGCACCTTGAATTTTTATATATTTTTACAATAACAAGTTGTATTAAAATAAGCTTATAAACTATCATATAACATAAAATTGTCGTGTTTACGTAGATGAAAAATGATTGGAAGCCGCATATGACCAAAATAGATACAAGATAAAAAAAAGATCTCACAAATTTTGTCCACGATTTTTTTAAAAAAATATATAAAAGTGCAACGGCCACCGAATATCTTTTTTAGTATACTGTATTATAAAAAAAGGACAAGAGAAAACGGTCAACCTTGTACAACAGGGGGCCCACGGGGGAAGACGGCAGTGCAGGCAAATCAAAAGTGAACACGTGTCGCTCAAGCACCATGATCATTCTCGAGCCGTCTGATTAATCAGAACGGTTAGGCAGTTTGGTCGCCAAATGCTGGAACGTTTGGTCGCCTAATGTTCTGCGGTTGTTGATGATTTGAGTTCTTGATTTCCTAACATATTTATCTTGGATTGGATGTTTTCTTTCCAACGTCCACAGCTTGATATATTATTGCATTATCTCTCGAAAATATCTAAATAAATAATTATATGTAATCACTAGCTGTCACTGGAAGTCTATCTAGCCAGGTCCCACGAGATTAATGCACAAAATATTAGCTACCGTCTGTATAATGGCGGTCGATAAAGAAATTCAAAATTGAGAACCTTGATTTCTCCTATATGTACATGATACCAAGATTCATCAATCATAAGTTGACTAGTACACAACACATTAATTGTAACGATCGACTAACGCCCTGTTTGGTAATATTATTAGGTATCTCTATCACTATCAATTTAAAAATTGATATTGATAGGAACCATTAAGAGGTGTTTGGTTAATTGTATCAATTTTAAAATTTGTAATGCAAACAAAGCATATTATGTAATACAAGTATCCACTTGTATTACTTTTGATATTGATACTCCAATATTTAAAAATATTAATATCAATATTGATATAGTACCAAAAATGAAACTCTAACCAAACAGGGCATAAAATAGTTGATTGACCTAACAATCGTGTTAATTAGTAGCTTTCACAAAAGGAAACCTATCCTCGGTCTACTCCCAACAGAACACGCTTAATTTCGAAATTCTTTCAACTCAACTTCTGAAAAATGATTAACCAATATTATTGATAGTTCACTGATTTAAACTTTTAAAATATTCACAAACGGGAGTGTTACAATCTATCCCCTTATGGTCTGTTTACTGTCATTAAATTTTGGGGATAACTCAGGTTTATCCTAAAGTTATCCTCATACCAAACAGCACTTTAATGACTTGACGCCCTCGTCAAGATCACACACATCACATAACACGTACCCAAGCAAGTCACACCGGATTTTCTGGCTGGGTCATGCTTTGATACCATATGTAACGATCGATTAAATCAGCTAACTGGTCCAACAATCATACTTATTAGTAAATTTTTTAGAGATCACTCATTTTCGGCCTACTCCTAACAAAGCACACTTAATTTTCGAATTATTTTAACTCAACATCTGAAAAATGGTTAACCGATATTGTTGGTAGTTCACTGATTTAATATTTTAACATATTCAGAAACCGAAATGTTATATCAATCATATTGTTCTACAAATTTTTGAATATATATATATATGTTGTGTCTCTTTTTCATTTTTCTCGATTAACTATCTATATGTATTAAAAGGCAATGAGTGGAAATATATAAAATGAGAATTTGTTGTTTGCTTCCTCCTTGTTCCACTTTTTATCGTTATCACATTCAATGTTTCACTTTCTGATATTCTTTAAAAAGATTTAAACGTGCTTGAAATGATAATAAGAGCAAAAGCTATACAGTGCCGAGATGTAGTTTAATACACTGAAATTAGTTGTTTTACAAATTAATGAGCCCTCAATCATTTTTTTTTCGATTTTTGATAGTTCGATGGTGAAAAAAATATATAAAGCATATAGGTTATCAAGTAAATATTATGATTTTAAAATACAACCATTCCAACTTTACCATGTACTCGATGGCGACATTGACTGTGTTTAATTTTTTTTCCTTTTTACGTCGTCTCAAATAACCACTGCCCTATATAATACATGTACATCTAACGGATATAAATATATATTATATATGCCCATATTTATATTTAATTAATGTCGTTGTAAATTTTAAACTGGTATGTTTTACCAAACCGCTTTACATAAATCCTAAAATCACTTGATCTCAATCTCATTTTTCCCCCCTACGCTGCTAGTCACTCGCGTAAGCCTCTTCTTTGCTGACGTTCGCAAGGTCGCAGAAAATAAATGGGTCAAAACTATATATCTACGCCGAAGATATTCTTTTTATTTTAGGAGATCGGAAAAAAAAGACAGGACGGCGAAAGATGAGATATTCTAATAAGCATCGTTCTTATCCACACGACCGTCACGGTGATAAAGGCGGGGATAAAGCCTTCCACCAGTAGAAAAGTGACAACGGCGAACTGACCCGGAATCCGAGGCGATGACGTCAGCTGCAGGTGGGGACGAACCGGGCCCCGAATCCGGAAGTATAACGGGAACCCAACTCCGCGGGTCCGGACTCCGGACCGGACCCGATACGGTTTCCTCTTTCGCGCCCTCCTCCTCTCCCTCACGTCACGTTTCCATCTTGACCGTTGAATCTTCTCTCTCCCCGTACACCTCCCTCTTTCTCTCTCCGGGGGCCTTGCCAAGTGCGGGGCGCCGCCAGGTCTCCTCTTTCCGAGCGTTTCGTTTCTTTCCTTGCCGACGAGATCCCGTTCTATATATTCCTCGGATCATCTCCCTCCCTCCCTACCGCTTCTCATCACTGCTCTCCTCTGCTTCGCCATTTCAAATCCAAGGTCTATCTCTTCCTCTCTCTGATCTGGTCCGGTGTCGCCCGATCGGGACTAACATCTCTGGTTTCCCTGGTTTCTCTGTTAGTTCTGCAGAAGGCATGGCGCCGGCGCCGGAGGTGACAGGCTGCGGAAGGGATGGCATGATCTCGCAAGAGGTGAAGGTATATGCTACTGCCGATCTTCTTGTATCTGGTTTGTCTTCTTCTCTCGCCTTGCCCGAATCCGAGACCGCAAGCGGTGCGGGAAATTTTGCTAGCAGTGAATTGTTTCACCCCTTTACCCGCATGAGCCGTCAGCTGCCTATTCCATCCGTATCGTCAACCATTTTGCTTCTCTTCTCCAGTAGCGATGGTCAGGACGACGGTCTGCAGTTTCTTCGGCGAAGAAATTAGTATATCTGTCGCAACGTTAATACTTTTCGCGCGTCCCTCTTCAGATTCCTTCCGTAAACGTGTAGAACACTGATTTCTCTTATTTTCTCGAAAGCGGGTCTTCATTGTTGTCGCCTGCTTGTGTTGGCCTGTTGGGTTCTAATAATATCGTACGTAGATGTCGTGGTCCTGCGGAACGATGATTAGAACGAATTTGGGTAAGTAGGTTGTCGCTTCTCATGATTGCTTTTTGTGCTGGAAAAGCTAGGATTATCGTAAAACAGGGGTGGTTCTAGTTCCGTCCATGATCTGCTATTGGGTTTTGATTCGTCGGCTGACGGCAATGATACCGTAGAACATCTCTAGGCGAAGCTATTGTAAACAGATACTCTCTTACTAAGTTCGCAACAAAATTGTTCCATGATGTTTTTCTGTGCATGAAGCATGTCTGTTTATTAGTTGATATCCCTCCGCTGAATTCCCATTTTCTCCTTGAATCAATTGAAAATGAAATACCTATGTTCGTGACTAGGGATTTCTTTTACCTGCGATTTCCCCCTCATCTTCCGTAAAGTTGTCGATCGGAAGTCTAGACACCTTGTGTCATTTGACGTCAAACAAGTCGACTTTCGAACGGATACCGGGAGCGCTTATGACTCCAGTCATATTTCTGTCGTCGCGTCATTGAAGTCCAGATAGTCTGCAACACCCCGAAAGCTACCCTTATTAAGATTCAGCGTGTGCTGACTTCTATCTTGGCATAATTTGTTGGGAAGTTTCCTTCGGTTGATTCCGCCACTTGCAAATACACTTTTCTAATAGGCATTCTGCCCCACCAGTTGTTTGTGAAAATGCCTTAGACTACGTGCCGGTGCGTACCTCGTCTTCTTAGACGTGCACAACATCCACAATTCCCGTATTGAAGAAGGGGAAAATGTTGAAGTGTAGACACTGCTGCAGAAACGGTCCTGCAGACAAGTCAAAGTACACCCGTTTATAATTTTTTTCCCGTTGAAGGAAAGGTCTGATTCATCTTTCCTGTTTCCGAAAGATAGCAACTTTGTTTACACGTTGTAACCATTTGATTTGACACGCCGCCCGCTGATTGCTTGGACAATAGAAGACGTGTTTGTCCCGTTAGTTGAGAAGTGAAAACACCGGTTCCTTGTGTTGAGGAGCAAGTACATCAGAATTTGGTCCACCATGGACATCAGCAATCAGCACCGGTATCCCTGGGTCATTCACTTTGGGGTTCTGAGGTTGACTTGATTGATTTAATTTATTTTTTATATTTATGCTGATCTTAAAAGCATTTCATCAAAAACATATAGAGTAATACTGAGAGAGATAGTTGTCTCTCACAAATAAAATACTGAACTTAGATTGACGCTGATTGATTATTTTATTTTGGTTTAGTCTTGCATTAATATAATTTATTTTTATTTATTAGAAAATACTGAACTTAGTTTGGAGTCATGTATTATTAGAAGCAGAGAAAAACTTATTTGTGTTGGCTGTCAAAAAAAATTAGGGTACAATGCCCTCACATGCGGTTGTTATTATTTTCTTACCTGTATGTATGCTGAAAGTTAAAAATTAAAAGTAGTTTAGTCCCTTTTCGCACGACATGGTTAATGCCTTTTCTTTTCGTGTGGGCCATTGAACTTCCATTTTCGATGGCAGGCAGCGCTGGAGAAGAAGTACGGGGGAATCACACCCAAGAGGATGCCCTTGATTTCCAAGGTATGTGGCCGTGTGCACGTTGCCCACCAGAGAAAGTATTAGTATTCATATTGCCCAGAAAGCAGCCCACGACCAAGTTGATTCTGTAAGGGATAATATAACAATTACTGCAACAATAATAACAATGATGATAGTATCAATTTGAAAGTTTATTCATGGACAATGGCCTTTTGATGCAACGCATAATCACTCGTTCGATCCCGTAAAGGCAAGAACATGCTAACGTGTTAGGATATTCTTGTGGAATATGCTCAGGACACCGGGAGGGCTTTCTTCGATTCAGCTGATTGGGCCCTCTGGAAGGTACACAAGAACACGCCCCCATGATTGACCAGCCGCACCTTTATCTCGCTTAGACTTTTGATCTGTGTACATTTGTTCTGCAGCAGGAGGCATCCAGAAGAGCCGCGATGGAGTCTTTACGCCCCAAACTTCAGGTACCCACAGGCCATGTTCGTCAGCCCGTATACCTTGAATACACAATCCATATATATTACTTAGCAGCTGCGTATTTCAAGTATATAACATTATGCCGTTCTTAATATTTCTTCATCTTATGCTTCAACTGGTTAGTTAATTATAATAGCATATCGTATTTTATTTTTGATAAAATAAATTTTTTACATTAGACCTTTTTTCCATTTCCATTTTCCTCCGACCATTCTTCGCAACAAAAATTGAAGTTAATTTTGGTGTCTTTCTTACTGAAGATCCAAAAAGTAGCAAGCAAAGAATTTAATAGTCCGTTGATTTAATCTAGTGGCATACTTTTTTACGAGTTGGTATATTTTATCTTATACCAAGTTTTCATCATGTCCTAAATTAAACTGCTTCCTATGCCAATATTGCATGTCAAAGCATTTAAAATTTAAATGTATACTTAAAATGATGCACCGGATGACGCATTTTCTCACGGGATGTTTGGTTGCACAATAAATTTTTATAGGCTTCCATGGTAGAATTTTTTTTAAAAAATAAAATCTAGGATGGCTAAAAACAAAAAAAAATGTTTGGTTAGATAATGTAACTATAAAAGGAGGTAAATGACAAGGGGAAAAATGAGGTCCCGTTTCTTTTTCTTTTTTTTGGTCCAACAAGGAATCTTCTATATATAGATACACACCTGTATCTTCGTTATTTGTTGTCAAACATCTTTTTTAACAAGTTTTTTTATATAAAAGTGTTTTGCGATTAAGATTAAATTTGTCGTGCAATCAAACAACCCATTAGCGTAGAAACGGCCGAAGGAAAGTTAAAGGTTCCCAAAATACAGAATGCCGATTGCAGTTTTTTCTGCTACAGGAGAAAGTACACAAGGTAAGATATTTTCATGTAACTCGATCATCCAGCATGTTAACGTTGGCAATTGGGTAAAGTCTTGATAGAATCCCCAACGTAAATACTCCCGACATTTAACTTCAATTAATTTGAATTATAAGGTAGGGTGTTTGGTTACGCAACAAAGCTTTTATATATTTTCGTGATAAAAAGTCATATTAAAATAAAGTGTTAACTAATGACTGATTAGCTCTGATAACAAAAAATATTAGATATCATATATGATTAAACAAGACTGGGAGATCACAAGATAAAGGAAAAGAGATGACATTTTCGAGTAGAAAAGTTATTTAAAAATATAAAGTTATAATACTGTGAAATATTTCTTTTAACAAATTTTGTTATAAAATGTAAGATTGTAACAAAAATTTAATTTATCATGCAACCAAATACTCCGGTAGAGTGAGAGGTTGATTGATGACGTTATGTACATAATTGATCGATGACCATTTTCTGATATTTATATTTTTGGCTTGCAGCCTACCCCGCACAAGCAGCTACCGCCTCGAAGGCCAACTTGCAGGTCCGTCAGGGATGACACTGTAAGCTCGAGTCGGATTTGCTTTCGTCTTATTCAGAAGAGACCATGCGCGACGATGCTTATTGCTTACATCTATCCTACATCCTTGTCGCCGACTCGATCTCTCTCTGCAATGTTTCACAGGTAGACTAGACGCTGGTTTTCAACGGAGGAGTCTCCATGTTAGAAGATCAAGGTGGTTTATTACCGGATCCCCATGATAGAATCGGGACTTGAAGATCAGAAAGAGGGGGAAAAAAGAATGAAGAAATAAAAGAATACAGCATAGTTTACCTGGGCTTCCGTAGTTGCCGACCTCTCTGAGATAACTCTATACTTGCATGAAGGTTATTGGGTGGTGGTTAGTCACTTAATAAGCCTTTGAGAATCAACCAATTCATCAGTCTTCTGCTGCCAAAAGGTCTCCTGACGGCATGTCCTAGACTGATTTTGCCTTTCTTTTAATTTGACTAGGAAGTTGCCCTCGCATTACCCTATGGTTTGCATTACCCTATCGCTTCTTATTTCGATAGGTTAATGCGAGGGCATCTTCCTAGTCAAATGCGGAGGGCTAATTCGCTCCTTTTGTTGGCTACCTGCGATGAATCCTCTAATGGATGGAATCTATGATGTGATACAATCTTTTTTCAAATAAAATTTCTTTTATAGGTTGCTTGGATACATGATAAAATGAGTTTTTTTAAATATTTATATATGTTATAACATAAGTTGCCACTAATAGTGTTTGCAAATTATTACAAAATATATTTTATAAAGGATGTTTTCTAGGAGACAAAAGAAGAGGTGATCCTTTTTTCTAGTGGTTACAGATTGTTTTTTGTTTCACTTAAATGGTCATCATTCTTTTTGTTGTCCCATCTAATCAGAGATGACATTCTGTCTTTAGGGACAGGGTGTTAAATCACATAATATAGTATTTCTTTTGATACGTACTACTAGTAGATCATACATTAGTAACATATTTCATCGCACCTAATATCAGAAGTAAACTGATCATATGTGAGTGTATAGATATATACATCATTAATGCTCTATCCAAGGAAAGTGGGGTTGGGAGTCGGGATCGTGTCGATTTGGCCCCAAATCGACTCGGGTCGGCCCGAGTCGCGACCCGGGTCGGGACGGAGTCGGCCTAGGTCACAAAAAATAATAATAAAAAATAAAAAATGGGGTCGAGGTCTTGGGGTCACGACCGGGTCAGTCGGCTCCAAAACCGATCGGGTCGGGTTCGGGTCACGACCCGGTGAACCATGGCTCTATCCAAACAGGTCCTTATATTTATTTTAATATATGCTTTCATCACAAAATTGCAAAGAATTATTTTGCAACCAAACATTTTGCGACTTCCCATTACCAATACAATCGAATGTAACGTAAGAACAGTTGTGTTCTAAGAGCAGGAGCCTTGCAGTGTTAAGCCAGTGCTACAACTAATTTGTATAACAAAAGAAGGAGAAACGAATGGTGGTCTGGCAAAGGAATATTTTTACAAACCCATATTTCATCATAATTGTCAGTTTTTTTTTGATAAATTTTGTTATAAAAATAAATGTTTGGAGAGGAAACTTATTGTATCATGTAACTAGAGATGCAAACGAGCTCACATTGGTGAACTGCGCTTCGGCTCATGTCCACGGAAACTTTGTCTCGTCTTATTTATTATGTTAAATAAGTTGGTTTGAATAAAATAAATAAAGCTCTACTCATAAACGAGTCTGAGTTTGAGCAAATTCTTACTTAACTTAGATACAAATCATGAATAACTCATTTAAATGTCTGATTAGTTATTCAACTTTGTTTAACCAAATTAAGAATATTACGTAATTGTATAATAGTGACCAAATATATTAATAACCTAACTTAAAATTAACTTTTATAATAATTCGAACTCAAGTTCGAACTACAAAAACAAGTTCAAATTCAAGTTTCTTAAGCAAGTTTAGATCAAGTTCAAGTTTAAACTTCATACACAATCCAAATCAAGGTCGAACTGAAGCTTGTCCCGGGATTTTTATTCAGGAGCGCAAACAAAACGAATACGCTCATAAAGTATTTTGAAATTTACTTCAACAAAATTTAAATCGACAAGTTTATCGTGTTAAACAAACAAATTTGAACAACAAAAAAGAAATCCTTATTCTTAAATGAGGCCAGCTTGAACTGGCCCCTACTTGGTTGTTAACCTCGTAAGTAGCTCAGTAACATGCTCAATTGAATATTTATTCAAGAAAATAAAATGTGTATTAACAACAATATGGTGTCACTTAAATATGAAGACTTAAGTTGAAATAAAATTTAATCAAAATTGGATCTGAGTTTAAATTCAGATCAAGTTTTATGATAGAGCTCAAGTTCAAGAATAAGCGAGTTCAGTTTAAGTTTTGTAAATAAGTTTATATTAAATTCGAACTTGAGTTTATATTAAATTTGAGTTGAGTTACTATCTTGAGCCAAAACTAGAGCAAATTTCTCAATTAAACAATTAGTCAAGTTTGAACAAGAGTCAAATTTACTCCTACGATCTAAATGATGAGTTGAAGTTGAACAAACTATAGGGCTGACTTGTTTACACCTCTTCTCTTGTTCGATTCATAACACCGACTATGTAAACAAATATAATTATAGCAAGAGATGAGAATCCAACTCAAATATAAGACCGACTACTTATGGATGAACGAGTCAAGTTTGAGTTGGAGCATAAATCAATAAACAAGTTAACGGGGTGTTTGGTTACGAAAATTTTAATTTTAATTTTTAAAAATTGTAAAAAAACTTGTTAAAAGAGGTGTTTGAGAACCACGACAAATTTATATTTTAAAAGTGATTTTATTCTTAAACAAAAAAAGAGGGTCTCACCTTTTTCTTTTTTCTTGTGGTTTCCCACTTTGTTTGATCATGTGTGATAGTTACTCTTTTTTGTAATCACATCCCTCCAAACATGATAATTTTATGTCATGAGTTAGTTCACTTTTTATTTTAATATATTTTTTTATCATGAAAGTGTACAAAAAATTATTATGCAACCAAACACCCCATAAGGTTGAACATCATATAGCTCTACTCGGCCTAACTCATTTGTACCCTCTACAAGTACGTAATTAAACATCCTTGGTATTTTATTTCTACCTTTTTTGTGCAGATTCCAAACAGCGTGGATCAAGATACATATAACATCCATATTGAGCGGAGAAATATCTCTCCAAGTAAATAGACGTTTAAAATGAAAAAAACATACAATTCAGCCAGCTCCCAAATAACTCGAAAAGTACGATCACAATTAAGTTAAAACTGTACATATATAATCCACTTCCGAAGAAAAAAGCGTCGGCCAAATGACTTTATTCGGATACCACCAGACTGTCTGATAAAGCAGATGCCTTTGCTGTCCTACCCAGTTCTCCACTTTGATCCCCCCCACCAAGTTGGCGTCCATGGTGATCGGTAGGAAACAGTGTCTGATGGATGGGGCCAGCCAGAGATAGATAGATAGATAGATAGATAGATAGATAGATAGACCCCTCTCTATCTCTCTCTGTAGGTCGTTGGTGGCCCTCCGGGAAGAACAGTACACTCAAGGGAAAAGAGAGCAACTTCCTTCGTGCGGCCGAACAATCGATGGAGTCACATGATGGGGCTCTCTATGGGGCATATGGTTGGGGGCCGGGTGAACAGTTCTATTGGCAGCTTTGAGAGGCTGTCTGCTTTTCCTGGTGCGAGATGGGATGGGATGGGATGCCCCCCCCCCCCCTCACGATCGGATCATCGTCCTCTTCTCATCTTCTTCCCGACGGGTCTTTCCTGCCTGGCCTACCCTGACGTGAAGGCTCGATCGGGGAGAGAAGAAAAAGAGAGGGGTGTTGAAATCCCTCGAGGGGGAGGGGGGGGGGGATCCAGTATGACCCTAATTCTCGATAAATAATAACCCCGACCCTTAAAATGCTCAAAGTCAAAATGGTCGAACCGTTATCAATATCTTACCTTTTTCGGTAACGATTCAGTTGAACCGTCCTAGATGTGGTGGCCGTTTCGAATTGGAGATTGACTGAAGTTCCCGAAAATTGAGGTGATTCTAACTCAAGAGAAAGAGATCAGATCGAGTACTCTAATATTGCACATCTACATATATATGCGCCTATAGTTATGATAATTAAGAGGAAGATTGGAAGAAATTAAAGCTATCCAGCTGTGCGCTTCAAACCGTCTCCAGATGAGAAGGGGGGGGGGTGCCGATCTCTCGAAGGTTGCTGTCGCCGAACCCACCTTACCAGCTGCATGCATGCAGTGCGGCGTCAGGCCTGGAACCCTACCCATATCATCGATCATATATACCCAGACGAGCCAATTATGGGTGATGGAGCAAGGCGACGGCAGGGGCGCCGGACTTGACCAACGTGGTGGGCCGGTTGGTTCTCGCCGCCGCCCCCCGGTGTCCCTCCCTGTCTTACGGCGGCAGGCTGCAGGCGGCGGGCGTGGTGAGCCCGACCGGGCGCGCGGGCCGGCCGGTCCTTCGGCAGGTCGTCTCAGGATCGGCGCTGCCGGGCCGCCGACTGGATGGTGAAGAGAGAGCTGGAAGGAGACGATATACATATACCACGTCCATGTACGCCGCATTCTTCCAAGTTATTTTGAGCGGTGTAAAAATTTTAAAAATAATCATTGAATATGACTTACAATTTAAGTCGTCACCGATACAAGTTTTAAAGATAGCCTCAAGCGCCCGTCCTAAATACTTCTACGGACGACTTCTTATCTAGCTGTATACGGTCAATATTATTACAGTAGGGCAGCTCGCTCGAGAACCGTCGCTGATACACATTGATAAGAGACAGCCTTGAAGTCCCCATGACGGCTTTGGGCCCATCACGAATGATCTCGGTTATTTATACGCAAGTGATATATGTATATATATATATATATGGTCGTCAGGGAATTGGACCCATAAAATCATAATTAAATAAATGTTTAATTAATATTTTAAATATTACCAAACCTTCATATATATATATATATGAGACCGAATCTCTTCAAAAGATTTCTTGAGAGAATCTCTTCAATTTTCTCACATGAATGAAGAAACAAACATGATTTAATATCTTTATATACATTCATTTAATATCTTTGTCCCCGCATTTAAATGAGGGGAACTAAAAAAATTCTCTCGAGAAATTTTCTGACAGGATCTAATCTCTATATATATGCATATACATCCACCCCGAGCATGATCATCCGAGTCGATCGCCGGCCAACTCAAGCATTTGCCTATCTAGCTAAGTGGATCTCTGAGTCAAGCCCGATCTACCTATTGCTACGTCAAGATATCTTGGGCTCCCTTGGTCAGCAGGTTGCTGCTGGCCGATCGGAACCAGCTAGGCTGCCTGTGTCATCATCCTCTAATTAATTAAATGGCCGTGAAATCGATCGAAGGAGGCCTCAACGTTAAGGCTAGCTCTAGCTAGAGATAGCTGCGGGAGCCATGATCCCCAACTCTCATCACCTACAGCATCAACATTAATTGTCCTTTTCTTCCATCATGTTAGAATGGCCCCATATTTTGGTTAATTATACCAAAATATATAGTTTGTTAAAACATATGAGATGTACTACCCAATTAATCCTGGGTCCTTCGGATTTTGAGTAATTTCATGGCTGTGAAATTTAAAAAATGCACGTGTGATGAGGAAACTCGGGTCAATGAAATTTAAAAATGCACGTGTGACAAGGAAACTCGGGTTTGAGCTATGATAAAAGTATGGAATATTTCTCCGGTAGTCAATACGGGATAAAACCCTTCAACACTCCGCCTCTCGATCAGTCACCACCGTCAGAGTCACGATAAGAATACACGGGATAGGGCCAAGCAAAAATAAGAGTAAATCTACCGGAGGACAGAGTCTACACTCTGACCAACTCTGATATCATGTGAAATTCCAAAAATGCACGTACGTTAAAGAGACTCAGGTCCAGACTATGATAATGATATTAAATATTTTTTCAATAATTAATATAGAATAAAACCCTTAGACAATGACCCAATTATGACTTGAACAAGAACTTGATTCAACGTACAGCTCGACTGCATGTATGAATGTTTGTATGGGCATACGCCATGCATATATTATAACAATTCAAGGGATCAGCGTAACTCACAACCACCACACTGTAGGCGCCGGTCCATCATCTTCAAAAACATTGAGTTTGGTTCACTTCGGAAGGGTGGTGGAGGAATCGTCTTTCACTCCTTCGTAAGAAAGTGGAACTCACAATATTTAAATGATGATTTACCTTGAGTTGATTATGTGAGTCTCATTTTTTTAAAAAAAAATGGTGAAAAGTGCTCTTTCTACCCTTCTTCTTGAGGTGAATCGAACTCTCTGAACATGTGTGCGCGCGCGCGAGCATAGCCTATTTAGTACGTAGCGGTCACAGAGTAAAGCCAGCCATTCAACGCTGTGAAAGGATCAATATATATGTAGCTAGCTAGACTGGTCCCTTCATAGAGAGAGAGAGAGAGCGCAAGACTGTCAGCCATGTGGCTGCAGGCTCCATCAAAAGCAAGGTTCCCCCAACCGAGAACGTGAAGCTGCTGGAAAGCTCGTTCAGCTGTGGTCTCCGTCCTGCAGCATCAAAGGAAGAAGACAGCTTTCAGCATACATTCAAGGCTTTCACAAGCACTTGGAGACGTGTATATATATATATGTGGTTCATGTTCATGATAGGTACGTCTGAGACGAATAGAGATAGCGAGCTAGCAAGGACAAGTAAATGTTGACAACTTAATATATAATGTTCAAAACATCAAACAAAATATTTAAAAACAAGCAAGCAAAATGGCAAAACAAGAATTTCCAATCATCCAAACCATCAGAACCGACTAACTGTGTTACATGGGAATCGGGGTGATTTAATTAGGACTAGAAATAATACTGTAGAAGGTCAAAGAGAATAAAAATGAAATTAATGCACATGAAAACTGGAGGTGGAAATCGATTCCCGTTAAAAAAATATTTATGGGATATATTTTTAAACTAATGGGGTGTTTGGTTGCATGATAATGAAGGTTTTTGTTTTAATTTTTAAAAATTGTAAGAAAACTTGTTAAAAGAGGTGTTTGGTAATCATGGCAATTTTATGTTTTAAAAGTGATTTTCTTCTTAAACAAAAAAGAGGGTCTCACCTCTTTCTTTTTTCTTGTGGTCCCCCACTTTGTTTGGTCATGTGTGGTAGTTACTCTTTTTTGTAATCACATCCCTCCAAACATGATAATTTTATGTCATGAGTTGGTTCACTTTTTATTTTAATACAATTTTTTATCATGAAAGTGTACAAAATATTATCATGCAACCAAACACCCCATAAGTACTTCTTCCACACCACGTGTTATATCACGTTAACCACGCATCCTAGCTCTCATCTTTTACCCTCCTATAGAAAAGGGAACACACCTAATTTCAGCGGGTGTTAGTTCTACAAAGTGTTCTCATTTATACATCAAATAGTGTGTGCTTCCCAGCTGGCCAATTTTTCATCTTCAGATAACAAATTAATGTGCTGAAAAGCATCTGAGTTTCTGCCGAAGGTATTCTTCAATTTTAAGGTTACTCCACTTTTCCTCACTAATCAATGTCAATTTTAACAACACCTGACATATGTTTACGTACATGTATATATTCATGTTAGATAAAACACGTGAAAATAAACAAGTCAGAAACCCTCGTAGCAAATAGAGGAATAATTAGGGTTGTTCATTATTCGGTTTGACCCGAAAAAAATAAATCGAACGAATAATTTGTTTCGATTTGGTTTAGTTTGAAATACTGATCGATTTAAATTGATTTTTAGGATCCTTGAAAATCAAACTACATCAAAAAATCGAATAATGTGAATTAGATTAAGTATTTTATTTTAAACATATTTAATACAAAACTTGTGCATCTTTTCTTATAAAAAGTAAATTTATTTTAAGAGTTTGTAAGATAAAATTAATGAATTGTATAAACATATACATTAAATTATAATAGAATATGATTTAAAATAAATAAAATAAAATTATTTATTAAAATATCTACTATACCTTAATAAAATATGATTTGAATCGAACCAAACTAAACTAAATCAAATAAATTTGGTTCGATTTAGTTTGATTTCGAAGATATATTGTTTGATTTGATTTGATTTAATAAAAAATACTCAGAATTCAAACCAAACCATGAACCTCTAGGAATAATGGACGAAGAGGTCTTTGCGGGCATCATTTGGTTTGATGAAGCCAAAGCCTTTCCACCCGTCGAACCTGGTGACTGTCCTTGTCTCACCACTGTCCTTCACTCAAAAGAACTCTATGTCTATTGAGTCGTTATGACTCACTCCAATTCTTTATTATATTTTCAGGATATCAGGTTTAGCGCAATAGAAACTTGGTGTGGTATGAAATTCGAGAAGTAATTGATTGACCAATGTACATTTTAGATTGGTATATTATTGTTTAGATTGTAAAATTTTATTACATGACTTTTTGATATGCGGAAATTGTTAGAATTATGAATTGGGACATTTATCATCTTCAAGTTTTTCCAAATCGATGTGTTTATAGGGGTTATTTTCCCGGTTACGTCGCCGAATTTTATTCCATTGTGATGGTTGAATTCCGGATCGTGACACCACATGATAAAAAAAGAGGTGAACCCTTTTTTTTTGTCCAAGCTCTTTAAAGAAATAAAATTGTAATGGTTGTTAAGCTCCACTTTTAACCTATTTTATTACAAAAACATAAAATTGTAGCAAAAACTAAACTTATCACGTAACTAAACACCCCATAAATCTTCACGGACGCTGGGCATTAAAAAAATTCTAACAACTCTGGGGACTAAAAAGAATTGTATGATCCTCGTGCACTTAAAATTAAAGGCCCCATTATTTAGCTACTTCATGAAGCAAGACATATATATACATATAGGACATCAATAATGTTGATTCCTCATATCACGAGTCACCGTATGGAAAAAAAGGATAAGAATGTAGGACCGTTGATCTAGTACAAAAAATAAATAGCTCACGGACGAAGAACGATCGTGTCTCATCTCAATAAACTGTCCGTGTTAAATTCTCTGTGCTAGTTCCGACGAGCTGAAAGATATGATCCGGTCCGCCGGAGTTGCTGAAATTTGAAGCAGTTCAATCTGAGCCGGAGTCGCATGATCTATCTATCCATCTCCCTCTGTATATATAGTCCGAAGAAGGACACGATCGAGATGTGTGTTTCGCAAATTGTATTTTGTACGTAGCGCCGGGCCAGTAGAAGTAGAACTATATAACATATAAGATCCGCAAAATGAAATCTGCAGAACCCGTGCGATAGACATACAATAACATGATCTGAAATGTTGGATCGAGATGGTAGACTGAGATCTTCGTCTTTTAAACTGGAACATATTCAAAGATATATTGGTTCTGGTTAAGATGCCCGCATATATATATATATAGAGAGAGAGAGAGAGAGCAGATGGACATGAGAGGCCTTGCTACTACCCATCATCGGCATCGATCTTTCATATGAAAAGCATCTACGCCGATGAAGAGAGAGCGCAGGTACCCCCCCCCCTCCGTCTCTACAGCACCCGTGAGCAGACTGCATAGATTTTTGTTTAACTCTCGTGTGGGAATCCGCGTGTCTCGTACGTGAATGAAGTTATGTATATCAGCTGGTTAGTAGGTAAGACAAAAGAACCTTGTCTTTGGATGGAATGACAGAACAAAGGGCAGGACGCGGAAGCTATTTCTTAGTGTACCGCACGCAAATATCGTCCATCCGGCGCTGCAGGATCGAATCTCTCTCTCCAGTCGCCATATCTGATCACAGTCGACTACGCCCTTGATTTGATTCAACACAAGAGATTGTCTTGATGTTCGCGCCCCCAAGATATATATATATATGTAACAATTAATAAGCTAGTGTCAGTATGCCCAGAAAATCAACTTATCCTCTCGAACTATTCATAAAGAATTTATATATAAAATTAGCCGGGTCGATCACCTACTACATTAAATCTTCTGATTCGCAAAAAAAATTAAAGAAAATTGAAAATACTGATCGATTTGTCAAGGTTCAGTGGGGTGATCATCTGACCCCGCCAATCAAGCTCTCTTACCTTAGGTCCCCAATAGGTCGCGCTGGCCCACCGATTTAATTTCTTTGCATATGCTTAAATCTAGGATATCGTTACAATATGGGAAGTGGTCCAGAATTAAGCTACGGGCTATATTTGCGCATACGTACACGCATGTTGCAGGCAGTTAATTCTCCCCGCTAATGGAGTACTACAAGGTAGAACAGGTCAAAAGAAGACGATCACAAGATATACATATATATAGCAGCTATTTATGAATATAAATATGCAAGGGAGAGATGAGATCGCAGTCACATGGAAAGAATAATATATTACCCATCGATTAACTTAAGATGCTAGTTAGATATTACAAGATTGATCCTAGCTTGAATTGTTCGGCGGTATGCGCTCCAAATTAAGTCCCCACCCCCGTGATAAGGGCCCTCACATCATGGACAGGTGACGGATATTCCTCAGTTGAAAATCATCACACTTTTGTGTGATTAATTAACTATATCCGAACAATATATATATATATTAACTATATAGCTAGGTAAGTATATGAACGCGGACATGCTTGTACGAGCGGAGTTAATCGCTTCGTTCGGATAATCCGCCGTCCGAGGAGCACATGGAAAGGCAAGCAAGACACCCCTATCTTGCAATGTCGACGCCGGTAAGAGATAATCTAATGTGTCCTTATATATATACATATATCTGCCATATATATATATAGATGTTGCTGTACCTGTGCCAGGCCCGGATACATTGCATGTGCCTCTCTCTTCAATTCGACCAGCAGCCATACGTACCGCCGATCCAAATCCTCTTTATTTCCTTTCCTGCTACATGAAGGCATTGACGCCCGGCCACACTCTGCTCGTGACAGCATAAAGAAAACCCTAAACAGAGGTGACTCTCAAGGGGCGAAGAGAGAGAGAGAGAGAGAGAGAGAGAGAGAGAGAGAGTGATTTGTTGTTAGTTCGACTGATTGGTATTACTCGAGTTCGAGTTCTCTACACAAGTCCTTGTTCAAGTTAGGAATGCCACTTAACTCGAGCTCGAGCTGTAGAAATCAACCCAAGTTTAATCCTAACTTGGTATAAATTCATGCATAAAACTTAAGCTCGGCACATAATCATTGAGAAAATTCAAACTCCTCCTACGTCTAAACTAAAATTAAAACTTGTTTCAACTTATTTCATGTATTTACGTCACATGTACAATTATAGTATTCAATCCAGTAATTATTAGAGTATTTAATAGAGTTACTCACCGATTTAAGTAGTCATCCATTCAAACACAGCTCGTAAGGAAAACGAGTTCAGTACAATTTTGATCAAGTCAGGTTTGGAGTTAATTGCGGAGTGTATTGGGTTCGCTTGCAATATCCGTGGCATGACATGAGGCGGAAGAAAAAGAAGGGGAAGAAGAACAAGCAAGCAAAGCAAGCACCAGGATTGCTGTCAAAGTTTCAGAAGTCCACTTTGCTCTTTTATATTCTCCGGAGCTCGAAAAGAAGAGCCCCGCACAGAGGGAGGGAGTAGAGATAAATTGATTAATACATTATACATATATACATCGCCGTCAGGCAGCAGGCTCCTCTCGGTCTGGACCTTCATCAGCCAGCTCGGGAGGTTAAAGGCAGCAGGTCCAGCTGCTGCTGCAGCCCCACGTGTAGGTTCTTTGCCTTCAGCCCAAGGGATAACATACCGATCGCCGGACGGAGAGAGCGAGGACGGGAATTGCTTCCGCCGGGGACAAAGCGGATCATCTTTGCTCCGCCGCCGCCGGCGGCGGCGGCATCAGAAGGCTCCGATAAAACCACCCAGAATTCCCGGATCTACGCGCAGGCATAGGCCAACAGCGAAGATAGCCGCTCGTTCGACGTAGCAGCAGCGTTGTCCGGAGCAAAAGTCCGGTTTTTTTTTCTGGATGAGCGTAGGAATTAAAGAGCCGCATGAAGCAGTTTTTTTTTTTTTAAAAAAAAACTAACACACTTATATCTTAATATTATAAAAACAACACAAAAGAAAAAAATACAAATCCAGGTGAAAAAGCAGCTTCTCCAAAGTCACAGTGGTCCTTACTCAGCTTCTTAACACGCTTATTTTTTATAAGTCTGGAGTTATATACATTTCAACTTCACTCAAAACGGGTGATGGATATTAATGGGGTGTTTGGTTGTATGATAATTGAGGTTTTTATTTTAATTTTTAAAAGTTGTAAGAAAATTTGTTAAAAGAGGTGTTTGACAACCATGACAATTTTATGTTTTGAAATTGATTTTCTTCTTAAAAAAAAGAGAGTCTCATCTTTCTTTTTTTCTTGTGGTCCCCCCACTTTATTTGGTCATGTGCGGTGGTTACTCTTTTTTGTAATCACATCCCTACAAACATGATAATTTTATGTCATGAGTTGGTTTACTTTTTATTTTAATACAATTTTTTATCATGAAAATATACAAAAAATTATCATGCAACCAAACACCCCATAATTAGTCCCCGGATTCAATACTCTAACTTTAAAGCCGAATTACGAATGTACTCTAAATAACTTGGTTAAATCCCTGTATCTCTTTGTAAAATAGGAGTTACTCGATCTGACTCGCGTTGGTTACACAGATTTGGTGATTTTAATCGGGAATTGGTGGTGGTTACAACCACATTTTAAAGAAGTTGGTGTGCGCAGACTTAAAGTTTTAACCGGAATCCATTGAGTCGTCCCACCTTTAACTTTCACCCCCGGTTAAACTCGGTGTTAACCGCGTGTTAGATTTGCAGAATTTTCGTGCGTGCGCGTCACTTTGATGATATTAAAATATAAGTGTACTAATTACTTATATGAAAAAGATAAAAAAAACCCTTCCGCCCTATGCATCATTGGCTTCACATGCCTTGCAACAGGAGAGGGTAGGGTAGTACCCCCTCTGCATGGTTTTTTTGCAGACAATATGCATGCCTGCTAGGGCGTCTCCTCATCGCCATTATCATGGCCGTTGGGCACATTATTTTATGAGCTCCCCGATAACCGATGCCCTGTGTGCTGACATCGTTCGATCTAAGCATCCGAAGGAAGGGGGGCTTCACAGCTGTCTTCGGCTGCAGGTTTAGCGTATTCTGCAAGAAGAAGGCTTTTGGGGGCATTTGATCAGCCCCCCCACTAATCCTTAACCGAAGGGGGGGAAGAGGCCGACGGAGGAGCCTGGCAGGGGTAGCCCGTTGTGGTACCCTAGCCAGCTCATATCAAAATAAATTTAAGGGGAGTACGTACTCTTTAATATATATAAATAAATATTAGTGAGATCTACGTACACTGTTTGATGCATTGTACATATGGCGACTGCATGTATCACCTCTTTCTTTTTCTTTTTTGGCTGAGACGGAGAATATTCTCTGAAACAAAAGATTGGGGCAGGGGCCAGCAGGTTAATTTCTCGGTGGTTTGGTTTACCTTTGGATTACTTTTGTTCGAAATGGAGCCGGATAGAATCATTATCTCGAGCTAAAAAAAGTCGGTTCATTTGGTTTGGTTGGATTCAAGAATAAAATTAATTAAATGTTTAAAATAATCAATTATTCATACGTAATATTTTCAGTTATACATAATTAATAAAAACGTTATTTTGTCACAAAAATTATAAAATATTATGTGTGTTGATAATAAAATTATTATTTTTTAAATATTTCGATTTGGTAGGTTTAGTTTCGTCCCTGGATTGATTCGAGAATTCAGTTTGATTATTGTTTGCCAGCCATTCATTCAAGGTGGTAACTTATCTCCCATCACTCGTATAGTCATTAGGTAGACATAATACTCTTTAGGTAAACACAAAAAAACATAGACCGGCCATGAAGATAAAAAAAAATGCAATCATTGAAAAAAAACATAGATATGTGGATCTCTCCAACAGCTGTGTGCCCCTATCCATGACCGGTTGCTACCCTTGAAAACCAGCGCAACCCCAGGTGTCTCACCTCTAAGATTTGCACAGACAATATGCACAATGATATTTATACATCCATTAGCAAAATATATATATAGTTTTTAGTTGCTGCAATAATATTGAACGCTATATATTTATATATATATATATATATATCGCTGCCCGGTGGTTTATATTACTTTATTAATAATCATTTTTGCTATATATATTTGATGTAAGCTTTGTGTCACCATCATGAGTCTTGTATTTGGCCACGACATATATGATAATTACACCGCAAAATACACTTGTTAAGGGTGTATTACGGCGTCTTAATAAGGTAGGACACTCGTAATTAAGTAGTCCGTCCAACGCAGTTGACATGTCAAGCCCCATTCATATCATTTCTCTTGAAGTGGAAGGTGTTAAAGAGCACAACTTCCAATCTAGCTTGACTCGATGAAACCTCGTGTCAAACTAATATTAATTAATTTAAGTTCAAGTTTAAATTTAATTTTGTTTGAATTAAACTTTGAACTCAGAGTTTAGACCATCTTGTTTGCACCTCCCGGTTTGAACCTGATTCATCTTTAATTACCAGCGTTTAAAACAGGCACCCTAACCGCGGTAAAACGTGGGGTGGTGGGTCCCACCTACGTGTCCCATCGATCCCTTTTTTGACCCCCGGAGGATGCATCCCAGAATCTAACGCAGAAATGTTGACCACCTTGTCGCCGTCTCTTCCAGCTAAGCGAGGGGGCGCTGCCCGGGGGTAGGCTGACCTGGCTGACCGCCAGCTGGACCCCACCGGCTCCGGCTGGCCACGGGTCCAGGCCGCTCCCAGCTGGACTCGGCGCAGCAATCCCCGAGAGGCGCATTAATAACGTGGTGGTATGCATCCCATGACGTGTTTAAAGGGGTGGTTAACTTGTGGTCCACGTCGGCAGGGGGAGCTTTGACGATCCCCCCCCCATCTCCCTCTCTTTATTTATTTTTTTGCTTTGTGCTTTCTATTCCTGGCTTTATTTATTTTCTCTTTTCTCCACATTTTTTACAACCCCCTCCCTCATGTGTCCTCATGTGCCCACATTCAATAATAAAAAAGGTGTATCCGAGCAAGGTTGGAAGAGAAGCTGACACCACGTTGGACACCAAATTTTACCTCCAAAAATTACTTATAAAATTATGCATATAATTTTTAATCATATTAAATTTGAACTCTAACATAATTTATCTTGAGTCGAGTTACCGTTCTCGAATCAACTGAATAGCGAATTAATGTTGAACAAGACTTCCAGGTAAGAGCGAGCGCAGTACAACGTGTCACCCATTCAGACCCCGGTGTTACATAAATACACGACCCGGATGTTCGATCGGCAGCTCGGAAGTCGGAACCGGTTTCCTGTATTGAATTGACCGAACAGCCTGTCCCGCCACCTCGGCCGAGCCCGGATCACCGAGGCGGCAAAACTCGGCCATAAATACCTGACTCGAGGTCAGGACTCGGGATCAAAAAGAGCAAAGCAACAATTAATGACATGCGGGGACATTTATGAAAACACAACAAAACGCGCTCTCTTCGCCCGAGGTTATTGAGTAATTAAACCGAGTGAGAGAAGGGGTTGGGGGGAGCCGATACGCGCAAGATTTGGGTGTGCCGAGTGGAGCGACTCGGGCGAGTCCCCCCGAGTCGAACGTGTCGAGACTCGTCAGGATCGGCTCACGTTGTGGCGTGAAGCTTTTGGGTGGGGGTGAGATGGCTCCGCTGCTGCGCCTCCACCGGAAGGCTTTTCTTGTTTTTTTTTTTTTTAAATCACGTTGACGAATAATTTAAAGACAGGGGGAGGCATCTCGCCAGCGAAGAAGCTGGGGATATAAGCTTTCCCCCAAAGGGCGAAGGGCGCTCCTCCCCCTGCCTCCTCCTCCTCTGGCGGGCAGCCACCGGGGCGGTCAAAGCTGGCACCCGGCTCCCTGTTTCTTACTTCCTCGCCGGCCCCCCTTTTTCCGCTTTATATTTGGGGGCGGAGAGCCCCCTCAAAACTCCCCTCCCCCTCCCAACCCCCCCCCCCTCCTCTCTGCCTCCTCCGGTACCGGCAGAAGGAAGGCTCTTCTCTTCTCTTCTCCTCCTCTCTGCTCCGGTCGGGGGTTGCCAAAGGTAAATGCCCTGGTCAAGATGCCGTCTTCCCCTTCGCTGTGCGCGGAGAAGAGGCATTGGTGGCTGAGCAACCGTAAGGTGGGCTTCTCCTCCCCGCGAGAGGTCCCTCTGTTCTTTGCGTCCCTTCCGGTGGTCTCTCTTTTTATGGGGTGTTCGCCGGTGATCTCCCTCCGCTCCGGCCAGGGGAGCTGCCGGCGTTTCGTCCTCTCCCCTCGCTCACCGGCATTTGGCTGTCGTTCCTGCTTTCGTTTCAGATTGTCGGCAAATACGTGAAGGAGGCCCGCGCTCTGATCGCGGCGCAGGAGCCGTCCGACGCCCCCGCGGCGCTCGCCCTGCTCGACGCGGCGCTCGCGCTGTCCCCGCGCCACGAGGCGGCGCTCGAGCTCAGAGCCCGCGAGCTGCTCCATCTCCGGCGGTTCCGCGAGGTTGCGGACATGCTGCAGGATCACATCCCCAGCTTCAAGGCCGGGGCCGAAGTGGACGACTCGTCCACCTCCATTTCCTCCGAGAGCTCCTCCTCCTCTTCATCTCAGTCCCAGCAACTGTCGAGGGAGCGCGCCAAGCTGCTCCCCTCCTCCTCCGTCGTTCCGTCGGAGGAGGAAGACCGCCGCCTGCAGCCGGACGTCATGTCCCGCTGCTTCTCCGTGGCGGATCTGAAGAGCAAGGTGATGGCGGGGCTTCACAGAGGTGGCGGCGGAGAAGGGCAATGGAGGTATTCTTCCTCCCTCTCTATCTCTCGCATCATTAAACACCGAACAGGTATGTGGAAAGATTTTAGAACAATCATCAAGATCTTTCGCTCTTTGCGCAAAAGATCACGAACAGCAGAGTCCGCCATCCACATCTTTGTACTCGAAGAAAAAAAGCTCGAGCGTAGTAATGGAATTCCGCATCTATTCTTCCATACACGCCTCTGCGGTCAGCACAGTTCGTGTACGTACTACGTACGCAAAGCGTCAGGCAGCAGAGGCCCACCGCTGCTGAGCAAGGCTGGGCTGTCGCTCACCACCACGTCTCTGTTCGGCCCCGCTCGCGGCACCTGCCCATCCGCCATGACCTTGAGCTCCCCTTCTCTGCTTTGTGTTTGCAGGTACATGGTGCTGGGCAAAGCGTGCTACCACCTCGGGATGATGGAGGACGCCATTGTCCTCCTCCAGACGGGCAGACGCCTCGCGAACGCCGCCTTCCGCCGAGAGAGCCGCTACGCCTCCGACGACGACTTCTATTCCTTGTCATGTCCCCCGATTATGGAGGCCTCGGCCGCGCCGTCGCCGGGCCCCGCCGGTTCGTCCTCGCCCTCCCTAATTCCCACCGAGTCCGAGAGCGCCGCCCACCTCCTCGGTCACATCAAGTTCCTCGTCCGGCGCCGCGCAGCCGCCGTGGCGGCGTTGGACGCTGGACTCGCGGCGGAGTCCGTCCGCCACTTCACCAAGGTCCTCGACGGCCGCCGAGGAGCGCCGCCGGCCTTCGCCTCGTCCTGCCTAGTGGGCCGCGCCGCGGCCTATCGCGCGGCCGGGCGGGTGGCCGAGGCCATTGCCGACTGCAATCGGGCGCTCGCCCTTGACCCGACTTCCATTCTGGCGCTGCGCGCCAGAGCAGCTCTGCTCGAGTCGGTGCGGTCCTATCCCGACTGCCTCCGCGATCTCGACTATCTCAAGCTCCTCTACGACGCGATCCTGCGCGACGGGAAGCTCCCGGGGCCGGCGTGGCGCCAGCACGGTGGAGTCCGCTATCGCGACATCCCGGGGGACCTGCGCTCCCTCACCTCTCGAATCCAGGAGCTGAGGCGGAGCGTCGGCAGGGGGGAAGCCTGCTGCGTGGACTACAATGCGCTCATGGGCGTCCGGCGGGGTTGCACCAGGTCCGAGCTGGAGAGGGCGCACCTCCTGCTGTCGCTCAAGCACCGCCCCGACAAGGCGGTGGCGTTCGTCGACCGACTGGAGTTGGTCGACGAACACCGCGACGTGGACGCGGTGCGGGATCAGGCGAGGATGTCGGCTCTGGTGCTGTACCGATTGCTGCAAAAGGGGTACTCCAGCATCATGTCCACGGTCATGGACGAGGAGGCGACGGAGAAGCAACGACTCAGGCAGGTGGCTGCGTTGCAGGCCGCCGCCGCCCTCCAGGTGCCGGTGATGGAGAAGCCAGAAGCGGAGACAGAAATCTGCACCCGATCGCCTCCGGCTGCCCCCGAGAAACCAAAATCAGACGAGGAAGCCGGCGATCGAGCGCCGATACTCAGTTCTGCGGTGCAGAAGAAGTCTCCCGTTGCGAGTTCGACGACCGCTGGAACTCCTGCAACCCAGTATGTGCCTGCGGAAGGGAAGGCTGCGGCGTCCGCAGCCCCCGTCTTCCAGGGAGTTTTCTGCAGGGATCTGGCGGCCGTCGGGAGCCTGCTCTCGCAAGCGAGTTTCAATCGGTCGATCCCTGTGAAGTACGAGGCGCTGAGCTGCTGAAGGGTTGGAGGATCTCTCGTCCCTGCCAAGCTCGAGCATTTGGTCCGATCACATTCTTGCTCAGTCGTGTAGAATGTACAGAGGAGGGGGAGGACTCTTGCCGGAGAAAATTTTGCCGCTTTTCTTGCCCATTGCCGCCGCCGCCGCCGCCGCCGCCGCCGCCATCTATAATTAGCTATCCTCCCCATTTACCGCCGTTTAATTAAAAATGTTGCCTTCTGCTTCTTCTGGCGGCCTCCTCCTGGCTCTGCGTCCCCTGTTTCTTCCACCACCGCTTCCCGCCGCAATGTACATACAGCAGTCCATCTGTAATCCAAGTACCGGGCAATAGCTCATCTCCAGTTCTTAACCTGACGTGCCTTGATGTGGGTTGTTATGCGCTCGCCTTCTCTGCCGTAGCTCGGCGAAGTCCAGAAGACGATGGCATGTCGCCGCCGCACTGTTCTCTGAGATAGCCATCTGAGAAAACTCCGTTTTTGGCTACTTCTGCCGAGCGCCGGGGGTCCATGCTCTGAGGGTCGTCAGACTGCCCCTGTAGCGGGAGGGCAGTGCCATAATAAGGGGCTCCCCGCCACCCGTAGGGCCGTAATCAACCCGGTGGCTTATCAGCTTTCCTCGCCTGCCATCTCCCCTCCCCGGGGACCCATGTAATCATCCAAAGGAGGCGATCGAGGAACATGATGACAGTTGCGCAGACGAGGGCTCGGCGCCTATGCTTGATGGAAGGCCAAGAACGATACTCCAACTCTACGCAAGAGATCCCCCCCCCCCCCAACAGATTCTCACAAATCTCGGGTACCAGATCGATTTTATTTTTTACCGACGATATCTCAGATTTTTACGACACCTTAGTCGATGTAAAAAACTGATGCGTTTAGATGCACGTTTGGTTGGTTAAAAAAAATGTTCGATGGATGAATTTCTTTAAGAATCTATTCCAAAGGCACCCTTTTGCTGTAGCGCGTGCTTGTTCTACCGGCGATATCTACACTTACATGTCCTCACAGAGACGTCAGCCCCGCCGTGCGCTCCGATCGCCGATATGCCTAATCCGGCGTAAATATAAAAAAGATTGTGAAGGGAAATCGACGGAAGAGCGCGGCAACACTCGTTTCTCAAATCTACCGCCTCCCGGTTACCGTGGCTCCGTGCCAGATTTCGCCCTTATTCCCCCAAGCAAAGAACACAACAGGATGGGCCGTCGCGTCGCATCTCGCGAAGCGAACGAGGTCGATGCAAAGGGGAATCCTTTGAACTGCTTGCCGGTTCCGATTTCGTAGCCTGGGCGTGGGCGCAAGCCAGAGGTTTGAATGGGATGAGGGGGGTGGTTGTGTTAAGAATACAGAACTTACAATTTGACCAGCTCTGATACTATATTAACCAACCCAAAATCGCGGTACTGAGTTAAAGAGGCTCAAGCTTATAAATATAGGAAACCTCCCCTCATTGTCCAATATGAGACTATTCTAACTCGCTCTCACGCGTTTTTCCGCGACACGACACACTTACGGGCGATGCGAGGTGCTTTCGATACCATGTTAATCAACCCAAAATCGCGGTTTTGAGTTGGTTAACATGGTATCAGAGCCAAGGGCTGTGGACCCCCATCCGTCAACCGTCACCCGTAAACAATGTACATGTGTCAAAGCCAGAAAAGCTTGCACGTGAGGGAGCGAGTTAGAATAGTGCCATATTGGTTAGGTAGGGGAGGTACCTATACTTATAAACTTGGGCCTCTCTAACTCGGTACCGCAGTTTTGAGTTGGTTAACATGGTATCAGAGCAGGTGGGCCTGGGCTCTGCTTCTCCGGTGGGTCCGGCTCCTATTTTTCCTCGGTCATGTCCCGTGTATTCCTATCGTGGCTCTGACGGTGGTGGCTGATCGAGAGGGGGAGTGTTAAAGGCATTGTCCCACATCCGCTGCTAGGAAAAGTATTCTTGATTTATAAGGACCAGGGGAGTGTTAAAGGCATAGTCTCACATCGGCTGTTAGGAGAAGTATTCTTAGTTTATAAGGCTTGATCCTGATTTCCTCGAGACCGCGATTTTGGGGTTTTCCACGGGTTGGGCGTGGCCAATGGCCGTCGGGCCGGTTCTCGATACCCTTGTCAACGAGGAACGTGGGCGTCGTAGTCTATCTTGCCTGTCTCTCGGACAGAGGAGGAGATCGAGACAGAGAGAGACAGAGACAGAGAGGGAGCAAGGAGACGGACGGTCCATCCCGGGCTCCGCAACCTTCACACGCTGGTCCCGGGTAATCATGTGGGAGCACCACCTGCATGCCGGGGCGACGCCGGCCTTTGCCAATAACCAAGTGGGCATTTCCTTCGCCGCGTGCGTATGCTTGGTTGGATCGGCGGTGAAGACAGCGTCGCGTCCGACGGGCGATGGACGCCGGAGGGGGTGTTGATCTTCGAACGGAGACTGGTTCGGACAGGATTTAAACTGCAGACGCTTGTTAATTATAACGTTGATTCAGCGCATGCGAGGCGCGGGGCTGTCTATATTTATGTTAAACGCCCGCAAATGGGCAGGCAGGTCGATCCAAAGGCTGAAAGGGGAAAGACGCTGGCGGCAGAAGACGGTAGCCTGGCTGTCTCCTCCTGATGCGATCGAAAGATGGGGATTTGGGGATTTATCAGAGGGGGCAAGGGGGTGTGAGAGAGTGCATGTGGCCGATCAGCATTAAATTTTGCTCTGATATGCATTTTCTTCTTCCTCCTCTTCTTTTCAATTGGATTGCTGAAATATTGGTAGCTGTTGCTTTTCATTCGTCGAGGAGAGAGGACACACCAACATGACCAGTAGACGCAGGTTGGGGGTTCCCCCAAGATCTCTAACATTTACAAGGGCTTTTTCTGATTGTAAACGTGGTCACAACAGTGCTAGCACAGAATCTAGTGATGTCCATCCTGGATTCAGTGTACTTAAGGCTAAGGCAAGGTCGTCTACATAGCTACGTGTCGCGGGGAATTAGAACCCCGAACAAAGCATAGCATGTCATAGTTCTTGACCATAGCCATAGGGTTTATTAATATTATTCCGGCTCACTTAGACGTCATCTTGGCCCAGGAATATTATTATATACACATGCACCACATGAACTCGTACTTTGAGGATGTATTCTTTAAACCCTCGAGTCGGTGGCACCCCACCACCACCAAGCATCTCTTCCCCCTAACAACTCCGAGGTATTAACAAGTCTAATCGAGGAAAAGGGAAGACGGTGATGTAATGGGCAGTTAGGCACGATCTTCCCCGTTTGAAAACCGGAGAATTAAAAGAAAACACGCCCGTCGAAGCTCCTGCCAAAGCGTTAAGCTCATCGAAAGCTCTGCCGTGCATGTGTTTGCCCACCTTGTGGCATACACCTGTTTTTTCCACGAGAGAGAGAGAGAGAGGTGAATGCAGACACCGGATGGAACATCGCTCCTCCCCGCGGACAAGCACGAGCTCACCCCCCCCCCCTCCCTGATCTCGCACAGATCGCCCGACCCACATCTATATTTACGGCGGCGAGTACTCCTGAATTGATTTCCAGACGGTCTTGCGGTGAACCTCGCCGGCGACGGCCGCCGCAAGTTTCTCTCCCTTTTTCTGCATCCCTCTCGCGGACACTCTTCGGCGTGCTCTCGTGCCTGCGGGAGTTCCGGACTGGGAACCGACCACGGCGCCGGAGGGCGGGCAGGCGGCGCTATCCGGGGAAGCTCCGTCGCACGATATTGCTCGAATGTTGGGGAGCAGCGGAGCCGCGCGACCTACGTCACGTGACGCCTGAGATCGTGGGAGGGCATGTGATTCCACCGGCCGGCTGGCGGTTGTGGCGCGTACTGTCCACCCGCCGCCGCCGCCACCGCCGCCGCCGCAACGGTTCAAAAACTTTGAAAGAGTGGTAGGCCGTCGCTAAAATAACCGATGTCGTCGGAGATCATCTACCCATCCCGCGTGATTGCGTGAATGCTTGGCATGCAGCAGCTCCGGGTCAGCAGATTTCAGAGAGGCTGCCAGCATCAACCACCTCTCTGCAGCCTGCACCGATCAGGGCTGTTGCCATATGAGAGGCGAGCAGCAGCTGAAGATCGGCTCGGCCTTTTATTTCCCCCCCATAGAAAAAGAACTTGACAATGTCAAAGCTTGAGAGGCCGATGCTCGTGAAATTAATCTCGAATTTCCGGGGCGAGAAGATCCTTGAAAAGGATAAAATATTTCTAACAGTAAACATATATATGTGCCGTCGAGTTCTTGATAATTACATAATATTCCGGATATTATCCGGGATTCGCCCTTGAAAGCCATATGTGCATATATATACGACGAATTTTAACAACCAACCAGGTTAATTAATGGGGGTGTCTGGTTACTTGCGCAATAAATTTTTTAGGATAAAACTTGGTATAGAACAAAAGCTAAAATGACAAAAGACATAAAATTATCGTATTCAGTGATCAGATATAATAAAAAGAGATTGTATATAAGTACGTATAAAAGCTGGCTGTTCACAATAAATAAATAAATTTATTTATTTAATGATTTTCAATGCATTTTAACAAATTTTACTATACACCGTATTTTTATAATAAAAAACTCAATTTGTCCTTCGACCAAACACTACACCTGGAACTTAGGAACAATGTGATGGGTAAGACTGCCCTTGGAAAGGACCAAAACACCGAGCGATCCTCCAAAACTCTGAATTTTCAACAATAATTTCCGAAAATCTTGTTTTGGTGAGAGAAGAGGATTAAGATATGAGTTCAGGTCATCCCATGGAATTGACCGCGAGAGAGTATCTTACATCTAAGATTAAAAAAAATTGTCGTAATTTAAATGTCGATTGAACTCATGAGACCCACCTCTATTGTACGAGTCTCAAAAATATTTATATCTTGGACCAAAAAAAAAAACTTTTTACCAATCTCTTGGCCCTCTTGGGGTGACCTGAACTTCTAAGATATTGGCCACTTGAGCCTTGTCTGATCGGGCAGTGACTCAGCGGGCTCTGTTCACCTTGTCACGTGCGTGCATGCATGGCTCTCTCTCTCTCTCTCCCTACCTCAAGTCTCAACCACCACCGCCTGCAGGACAGCGGGTTTCTTCACGTCACCTGTCGGAGACAGCACCCTCCTCACGGGCGCCGAGGAGGCAAGCGGCCGGCAAATGAATGGCAACCAGACGGGGGTGGTAGGATCGTGATCTCTGTGTATAGATACGCCTACTTGCAGGTTGCAGCCGCATCGACCGAGAGTCGGATCGAGAAAGGTGGTGACGGCCGGGCGCTGCCGGCAGGGACGGAAAGAGATCAGGTGGAGGCGGAAGAAAGGTTAATTTCGCCAGGGGAGTAGCAATTTGGCAGTTAGTTGGCCGCCGGAGAATGGAGAGTGAGGTAGGCGCGGCAGCTGTCCGCTCGTCGGAGTTAATTATTAGCTCAGACGCCGGTGGGTGAAGTCATGAAAGGTATTACCCTGGTCCCCCCCCCCCCTCCACCAGGGGAGGCTGGGGGTGGTATCTATATATCTATCTAATCAAATACATATATATATATAGATATATCACTTCTCTCTAATGCAAGGTATTACCCTGGTCCCCCCCCCCTCCACCAGGGGAGGCTGGGGGGGGGGTATCTATATATCTATCTAATCAAATACATATATATATAGATATATCACTTCTCTCTAATGCTTTCCCATCAATTTCAAGATTTCTTAAGATTATTTTCGTTGAATTGTGTTACTAACTTTTAAGTGCTATTCTTATTACTGTTATAAGTATTCTTCCACGTGCTTTTCTCATGATGTGACACTCGAATTTTTGACACGGGAACAATAGAACTTAAGAATATTACAATTTGATATCTACTGCCAATATGAAAGTTCATTGTAACCATCGTGGCAAAATAACGAATGGATAAAATTTCTAACGGAGATCACCTTGTCGAGAAAAGAAAGACAATGTTTTCCATGCATAGACTCCACTCTAGATGACATCTCAATTTCGTAGTCATTTGATTGTTATAGAATAGGCAAAGAGAGCAATAAAATGTTATAAACACTTAGTCCCAGAAGGTATTTCACAATTTTCAAGTCATAGAGTTTCACCTATACGAGACCAAACAGAGGCGCCGATGAGTTCGTCGAGACGAAAGTTTTGACGATGGTAGGTTGTGATCAATGTTTAGGTTCTAGAAGAGGAAGCAGTCATTGAATGGGAGTGGATGTGAAAAATGGAGGAGGATAGAACAATGAGAAAGAAAAGGAGATTCATGATCTCATAAGAGATGACGATTTACGAGTAGGTGCCATAGATCGATTAATCACATGTCCACAACAAAACAAACTATGATCACAATGACAATGAAGAATTTGTAGATATATAAGGAGAAGATCACACATCAAGATAGTTCTTTTTTTAATAGCATAATGGTGAACATTTCAAAGGGGTCATAGTGCAAGAAAGCGGATATACTTTGATAACGAATGGCAAGACATGTACGGTAAACTTTATTTTTCATACTTATTACTTATCTTTTCAAAATTCAAAACTTACAACTTACAAATGATATTCTTCTTAACAGGTATAACTAAAAGTATATTGTCAAACTGAGGCTATATTTTTGAAGTCTGTAGATGCATCCAAACAAGTAAAGAATGTGAATTATTTGTCTGAATTAATTGACAATATCATTGAAGAGATACAAAAAGAATGAGTTGTCTAAATAGTAACATACAACACAGTTGTAAATAAAATAATTGGAAAAATATTGATGGTCAATAATATACATTTGTATTGGACAACATGTCTTACTGATTCTCTAACTTTGATAGTAAAGGATATTTGTAAGTATCCTAAAATGAGTGAGTACTTACAATGGCTTAATTCAAATCATCCTTCATTTACAAACATAACTTCATCCTTAACATATGAGAGAGCATACAAAAGAACTTGAGCTCCCAGGGCCCAAGTGGTTTCCTCTTGCCCTTAGATCTCCCCCACTTACTGTTAACTCTCTTCTCACTCTAAAATCTCTCTCTCTCTCAAGCATTCAAGCATTGTAATTTCTCTCTCTAAAGTATTTCAATATTCTTGATTTTTCGATATTATTCAAGGCTTTGTAAGGATTGTTTTTTGTTAAATTGTGTTACTAACCCCTTTTTTATGTGTTATCTTTATTTTTTTAAGTTTTCTTCAACTTGCTTTCTCCAAGAAGTAATAATCAAACTGAATTGGTTCACAATCAACTTAACTTATAAAAAGTAGAGGAATATACTGACATTAAGAAGACTGGAGCAGTTAGTACACTGTCATTATAATATGAGATCGAAACTAAAAAATTTGCAGATGACGAGGGACAATTAGAAGGAGGAATTTATTTGAAAGGAAGAAGTGATGGGGCGATGTAGTGAGACGGCCACTATACAAAATGACGAGATCAATTTGGAAAAGCTCTTCAATTAGAAAAATATGTTTCAAGTTTGAGTCAACGATCAAGAAGCATTGGAGAAGCCAGAGTTCAACTCAAAATATCGATAATAGGCTCAAGGAGAACACGACAACATATCTTTAGCCGAGGAATTACATATCCCTTCTTCAGTGGCAACGAGATAGAAGATGGGAGTGTCTTCTTGTCAAGGTAAGAAGTAAAGAAGTTAAGAAATAAAGGTAAACAAGTTGTAACTCTTACACTGGTTTTTCCAAATCAAGAAGCGGCTGACGTGAGTTGAGAAGACATGCTAGCTAGAGTCAACATCTGAGTTCAATAACAAATATCAAGTGATTAAATGTCGAAGAATAGTAATTATGGTGGGTTTGACAATGAAGAAGCAAATGCTCGAAGCACATATAGAAGTGAGCCAAAATCCCAACCTCCACCATTGATGTAGTTCACGATCAAAGTACATTACACATATGCCACACAAGATGAAGATCATAGTGCACCAACACAAAGTGACGAAGGCACACAATGTGGCAGGCGTCAACATTAGACATTATCATATGGGGTGGAGTCAACTCAAAACTCTTAGTTTCCTTGTTATCAGCGAATGGGTTATGTGGTAACTCAACCTACTTATGGATCATCATCAAACACCTTCATGTGGTCCAACTATGACAATTATGATGAATCTTGAGTATCTTATCCTAATCACTTACAGCTAAATGTAAAGTGGCGTGACCATATATGCACTTATAAGTAAATGTATTGCTCTCAAATATTTTGCAAATAATATATTCATTTTTTAGAAGAATAATATTACGTAACATTTGAATAAAAATTAATAAACAATTCTATTCATATTCCTATATTTATAGAATTTTTATAATTTTATGTTTTTATTTTTTATTTTTTAATATTATTAGATCTCCAATCTGATTAGGTCAAATTTGAGATGTGCCGACCTGATCCTCGGGAAGGGTTGTAAAGCAAATATGGCATCTTACTATTCTCTCTGCTTAGGTAAACAGAGAAGCATGTCGAGTCCCAGTTTGACATGGATAGAGACCTAATATTAAAATTTAAACACTCACTAAATCTAATGTGAGTATAGATAATATCAAAATTTTCAATCGAATCTTATTTGATTAATAAATTTAATAATATATAAATATTTACAAATAAATGATGAAATATTAATTTTATTACATATTTATTAATCTCAACTAAATATTTAAGTACATTTAAAGATATTTCTAAAATATAATTACGTACGATGTATATATCGTAATTTAATTTATCCGGAGGGGGTCTTACAGAAAGCGGAGCAATATTTTCTCCGGTTAAGGGAGTCGGATATTGCATGCGTCAGAATATCAACTCTAAGGAGAATATCCTGTGATCAGATAGTGTCTGTGTTGAATCGGACGGTGTGTCTCTGTCTGTTTGTGAAGAGACTAGTGATGAACAAACAATGTACAAGACCATACATGCACGTACATGCCATGGACGTCCCACACGATTCAAACGGTGATGGGCCTGATCTCCACCTCCTCCTCCTTCAGTAGTGCAGGACCGCCTGAGGTTGGGTCAGCCATCTTACCGCACAACATTAATTGTTTTATTATTATAATTCACTTACGGCTTTAAGATGATTTTACAACTGTTATATGTCTGCTTTTTTTCGCTTCCAACCTCCCTCTGCATATAATCATTGAAGCCTTAAATTGAATCTTTATCAGCCTATTCGATGAATGGTGTACGTCCCAGAGCAAGTTAATTACATACATACATATATATATATGTATATAACTTCCTCGTTTCTATTTCTTAATTTCTCCCGGCATCTAAACACTAATGGAGTGTTTAATTAGTTGCATGATAGATCTTTGTACGTTTCATGATAAAAATTATATTAAAATAAAAAGTGAACCTAGTCATGACATAAAATTATCATATTTGGAAGGACGTGATAACAAAAAAGAGTAACTATCATACATGATCAAACAAAGTGGGGGGACCACAAGAAAAAAAAACAGGCGAGACCCTCTTTTTCTATTTAAGAAGAAAAATCACTTTCAATATATAAAATTGTCGTAGTTGTCATACATTTTTTTTAACAAATTTTCTTATAATTTTTAAAATAAAAAATAAAAATTTCCATTATCATACAACTAAACACTCTTTAAGAAATGAGGATAAGATTAATCATATATATTATGTGAGGTGTTTAATCTAATTAGCTTCCTCCCCGATCACGTCATTACACATACTGTTCTTTCGTTTATCGAGATCAATGTTCTGGTCAATAATTTCGCGCTGGAGATCTCCCCAGGTGCCAGCGATACGCCTCGGATTGCACGTTGTCCTTCGAAACTATATATATATATATGTATATGTATGTATGTATGTATATATATATATGTATGATGCTGTGAACAAATTAAACCAAGTTTGCAGTATCATGCATGCACCCGAATCCATCGCACGTTTCCCCAGCTATCTTTCAGTGTCCTCCCGGCAGCTGTGGGGAAAGAAATTAACGAGCTCACACATGAATAATATATATATATGATCATAAATTCATGCAATTGGATGAGCAGGAATCTCATCTCGCTCTCAAACAGGTGTGTGTATATGTGTATATGTGTATATATATATATATATATATATATATATATATATATTCGCATCGGATACCAACGGGCACAACTGCCGTCTCCTAAATTCAGATCTAGCTGATCTCATCAGACGCTTGCATGCACATGATCATCACAAACCAACAGGGTTTAATTATAATCAACGAAAAATTAATTAACTAAGAAGCCTACAACTTGCAAACTGTACTGATCACTTGTTCAGACAATGATATGTATATACATATATAAATACAACAATTAGCTAGCCGGAGTCCTTCAGTGTTAAACGTTAATGGCAGCGTACTACCCACCTCAATATTGTCTGAAATTAGGATCCAGCTGCAGGGAGTGCTTAATCAATTGGGACGGATCCTTCGATCGGAAGGCTGCAATATATATATATATATATATATATATATATATATATGTATATATATAGCAGGTGGTCAGCGCCACAGAATCATCAGTTGTTTCAAAACATCTGAACTTCTTTAAACATTATACCACCTAGTGTGATCTCATGAATAAACATTATCGGTGTCTAATTATCTGCACACTTAGAGAGAGATAAGGTGATGTTTGATTAAGGGCCTTGATGATCTGTTTGCTTAGTAATTTTTTTACCTGAGATATATATAGTATGATATGAATCACGAGATGGAGGGTGTTCGTGCCCACATGATCTGATCTAGGGCCTGTTTGGATAATTAAGGTCCTGATAACTGATTAAGGTGACATGATTTTTTTGATATCTGGTGTCATCCATCAATTTTGTGGACTGATAATATAAGTTTTAATTTTGATATTTCTACTAAACATCAGATCTATGTAAGGATATATGCAAAATATCGTAACTAATTAGCGTTGATACACTGATGGTTATAATTGTATGTCCAAAGAGGACCTTAATTAATGAATCATGAAATGTGATATATACAACAGTAATATTTGAACTTAAAGAACTATTCGTCCGTTCTTTCAATCTAAACATGCTTAAATATTAAGCTACATTTTAATTGTATTAATAACATAAATAATAAATAGGTGGTGCGGCCAATACCGAATTGAAATTGTTGTAACAGGTGCGGAATAAGCCGTACGACTCCGACAAACCGAGTCGTATCCCGAATATCGACCGCGAATGGAGATAGAAGAAGGAACAAGAACACACCAAGTAGACTCCGACTTATTGTGGTACGGCAAGGCGATATGCCTTCCTACGTCCACGGGCGACGTCGACCGTAAACTTCACTAAACCAAGGAGAATATTACAAGGAGACGCACTCCCCAAGAGGAACAGATCCTCTAACCCAAAGCTCTCAAATAACAAGAATAATCTCTCCTCAACACGCCCTCCACGTCTGGATCTCTTGAAGCTCACGACGCTCTAGAACGTAGAAGAGATCTACTATATTTATAGGAGTTTCGGACGATACCCACGTTCTCATCCTCACATACACGGTTAGACTTCCCACGTCCGTATGACACCTGCGGATGTACATCCCACGTCTCCTCACCCATGGACAACTCTCCGTTGCCATACATATCCAGAAGAGATGTGTCGCCGATGCTCGCGGGCTTCTTGTGCGGATGGAGTCCCCCGCGCACACTTCTTCGCGTGAGCATCCTCATTGATAAACCGTGCACGTCCGTCTCCTACGGCTGAAGTTGAGCCGTTACATACAGAAATAAACCATATCCTTCGTGAGGTTTGAATGCATGCATGGCCTCCATTATTGTGGACCAGGTGTCTCGCGCTTGTAACACAGTGGACACCTGCAGTCCCTGCCATTTCTTCTAACAGGGGACACGGTTCGAATTCGTGTGGTAACGTTGCGACCAGTGGCGGATCTATACTTTAAGATTAGTGAGGTCACTAACAATTTTAGTGAGGTCACCTCACCTAAAATTATTTTAATATAGAATATTTTGATAAAAAATTTAATAACATATGATAAAAATTTCAAAATTTAGTGAGATCACTTGACCTCACTAGTTATACTCCAGATCCGCCGCTGGTTGCGACCACTCTTCAAAAAAATATATATTGTGGACCTGGCTGCAAACAAGCAACCGGCGCATCTACTTGTGTCATGCCATCGTGCATGTATGTGTAAGTGTAAACCATAAAATTTAACCAGACCAATCACGTGACTAGTTCTCTGGTTTTAGAATCACTCATTCAAAAAAAACTATTTGTTTTAAAATCAAGAGTTATCATTGGGTAAAATTGTAAAAACACGTTGTCTCGTCCCTTTGGTGGATGAGACCCAGAAAATCATTGATGTGGACGTGGGTACATACCCTTATACCTCTTCTATGAGCTAGGTGATGGGTTCAGGTACATGCCCATTCCCTACCCACTGCCCTTGTTAATTAACTTCTCTCTATCTCTCTCAACTGCAAATTGTAATATCGCGGATTGTCAGACCTGTCTCTGAACTGCATGATGCAACTGTCCGATCGGCGATCACCAACTGCTCCTCCCTTGAAAATTACAAAAAGAAACACCGACGACAAGGCTGCAAATCGGTTTATGGGTGGCTGGGAGAGAAGAGATGTACACTCAGATCTTGCACACACCGGAGGGCCGTCGGATGCTCATCTTAATTACACGGATATAGATCGAGTAGCAGATCAACGGGGTTATAAATATATATATATATATACACATGGTATCCGTCAGCTTTCTACGTACGTATATATGCGTGCGTACGTACACTGGATAACGCTCTTCACGTTCTGAAACGATAAGACCCGTATGATCAGGTGATCAGGTGGTTGATCTCTCTGGGTACGCCATTGTTTATCAATCAGGCCCGGGTGGGTCGGAGAGACAAGAGAGAAGGGAATTATAACAGGGATGTGCAGAGACCGGGTCCAGCCGGAAGATGGCCGGCGGATTTGGGAGATAAATAGCTAGCCAGGCCCGGATCCCCTCATAGGTCACCTAAGAGATTCGATCAGTTCACCTCACATAAACGATGAAACAAATAAATATTTTCGTATATATAGATTAAATAATTTTTGTGTCTCTTTATTTATTTATTTATGTGAGAATGACCGATAAGATCAGAGACCTGGTAAATGGATTCGGTCTCTCGAATTAGTACACGTACTCGGCAACCCAGCGGTGATTAATGAATTAATTAATCGCTGGTTATTAATAAACAGATCGCGTCGCGGGTGGATTCGAAAGGGATGGCAGCCGCGTGCCGGGCGTCCGCGGGGGTCACGTGCGTGTGAAATTCGAAAACGTCGTCGTCGGAGATCTAGGTGGTGGTGATCATGTGCTGCGCGCTCTGCTCTCTGCCGTGTGTAGGCATACGAGACAGGCGCGGCTCCGGCGGGATCGAGGAAGGAGAAGGAGGAGTGTGGCGCGGCGCGGCGGCCTCCGGCGTCTCTCTGCACGCGCTGGCTCACCGCGCCATCGGATTCCGTCTGTTCGGCGCGCGCCATGACATGAGAGCAGCATGCAGCAGCTCGGAAGGTGCGAGAGGGAGGAAGGAATCTGTGCGTGCTGCATGTGTAATGTGGCGCCCTCGTTATCGTTTGATCGGGTTGCTTTTCTTTGTTTATTCGCTAATGCGCTGCTGAAGGCAGCTGGCCGGGACTAATTATGCCTGCCTGGGGCGTCTCTTCCCTGCAGCTCTGCCCAACGGCACCTTCGTCCTCCTGTGAGGCGGTTAAGGGGTGTTCACGGTTTGATTTGGGTTAAACTGCGTTCTCTACTTCTTCTTCTTCTTTTTTTGGCATAACACCGATCGATCAGGGGTACGTGTCGGCTCTAAATGAATCGCACTTGTTGGGTTGATTTGGTTCTACTCAAATCATAATCAAATATGTAAAATACAAGGTGCAATCTATTTCAAATAATTTATAAGCTAAGACTAGCTTGAAAAGTATATTTGAACAATAGATAATATGAAATACTATTTGTTAAAATTTTAGTTTATTGAGAAATAGATTATTTTGGGCCATCGATTCAGTTCGGTTTCACCTCTTCTTGAAACCAAACCGCGAACTGTGATGATTAGTTTAATCTGATTCAAATCGAACCAAAAGTACCTGGCTAGTTTCAGTTCAATTCAATTAATTCATTACACCCCTGTATATATATCTTGCCAAGATAATTTCTAAAACGATCGTGAAGCATTAATTGAAGACGGCGGCCCATGGGGGCTTCGGAGCTTCTGAAGGATAATAGAAACAAACATGGGTAGTATGACCCATGAGGTCTAATCTGTGCATTATACCGCCATACATGAGACGGATACGTTCGAAAATCTAATCTACAGCTGTTTGCGCATCAAAACAACATATATATATATATATTGCGATAGCAACCCGTCCCCACCTGCAATTTCACAGTGTTTGAATTCATCTCCTTCCTTGGCACTGCTCGGCGGCAGCCATTGTTGAAGGAATAAGCAGGCAGGGGATTGACGGCGCAACTGCAGGCTGCAGCAGCAGCGACGGACGGAGGGCCCTGCCTGCTCGCTGACCATGCATTATACCGATCGTTGAACTGTAGCACTGCCCGTGCCCGCAACGTCCGTAGTTGGCGACTCTTGTCAGAATCCATCGAAAGGAAGCCGATGACCGAGCCCTCGGAGCAGTGTTGACTCCATCCCCAGCTGGTAAGGGTTTCGTTCAGCCGATCTGAACGGGTCGATCCGAGCAGACGACTGAACTTTCTTTGTTTGAATTGTGTGTACGTGTATAATGGTAATTGAGAGCGGATCCTCTCAGGTGCCCACCTGAGGAGATCTCCTCAGCCCCTCTCACAAGGGGCTGAGGTGACAGTGATCTGACAGACGTCAGATCACTGTCTTGTCTGGTCACCTCACCTTCCTTGTGAGGGGGCTGAAGGGATCCGCTCAGGTGGGCACCTGAGGGGATCCGGCGATCCGCCCTCATGGTAATTTGTGCTTTTATTCGTAAAAAATGTTCGGGAGGGCACCTTGACAACCAACAGAGGAAAGGGGGGGCACCATTACAGCTGATGGGGGTGTCTTAAAACAAAATTTTATACAATTTGATGATAAAAAGTAGTATTAAAGTAAAGTTTAACTTAGGCAATGAGAAAAAACTGCCATGTTCCAAGAGATGTGAGATTAAAAAAGAGTGGACGACATGCATGACCAAAAGAGATGGGCGGGGAGAAGGGGGGACCACAAGAGGAACAAAAGAAAGAGAGTCCGGATTTCCTGAAGTGGGCACCCGAGAAAACCTCTTCGGCTCTTCCACTCCAAATATATAAAGTATGTGGAACTCACCATGTTGTGTGGATCGCACGGGGTCAAATCATCATAAATGAGAGGTCTCATCAGAGTTTTATATGTCCGAGTGGAGAGAATTTCCTTAGGTGTCCACCCGATAGTATCCCCGGATAAAAAGGTCTTGCTAAATGTTTTACCAAAAAGTAAATCTTTTTAAAAACATAAAATTTGAATAATCATCAAACATCTTTTTTTTACTGAGTAACAAAAACTCAATTTATCTCGCAACCCAGCACCATGAAAATAATATTATTACATATTGGCCCAACTAATTTTGGACATTAGTCTATGCGCTTTATCGGGCTGCTGCCGCTTTCCGGAGCCCGATACGATGTGGATCGCTCCCGCTGGCCCACGACGGAGCAATCCCTACTCTTTTCGCTGTTTGACTCTGCATTAAGGCTGTGACGTCTCTGTATATTTATTATAGCTAGATTTTGGTCTTCACATTTTCTGCAGGCCCTGAAACCTAGTGAGAAAAAAAACAGTGATGTACCAGTAATTGACAAAATCTGTTGGATGTTTTTTATGTCTGTCACTGAGGGGAAAAAAACTGGCAGATAAGGCCCTGTTTGGTTAGAGTTTCATTTTTGATACTATATCAATATTAATATTAATATTTTCAAATGTTGGAGTATCAATATCAAAAGTAATACAAGTCGACACTTGTATTACATAATATGCCTTGTTTGCACTACAAATTTTAAAATTGATACAATTAACCAAACACCTCTTAACGATTCGTATCAATATCAATTTTAAAATTGATAGTGATAGAGGTACCTAATAGTGTTACCAAACAGGACGTAATATTATAGATAAAAACTCTACGAGAGGTTTGTGCTTGAATAGACATGATACTGATTACAGTTACGGAAGTGTGAAGGGATAACTCGAATAAATTTTGTAACCAAGCTCCATCGACTCGTGTATATATATATGGGTTTTCAGTATTTCACAACCTAGAGACACTTGGCATAGACCCATTCAACAGATTGTCTTATGATGTCTCTGTTTGCTTCCGGTGGTGTGAAAAATCCGTGGGATATCCCGCTATATATCCACACAAATGTTCGCCCTGCTGATAGGACTGCAAACGGGTTGAATTCCGCAGTAAAATCATCACAATCTGATTCCGATTCCGATAAGGGTCAAGAAATTTCAATTTCGATTTTGATAGTTTTGGAATCACTATATTCCGATTTCGATTCGATTCCAATTCCGTTATCAAAATTGGAACGGAAACCGATAATTTTTGAAAGACATATTAAATATTTATTTTTATTTAAAAATAAGTTAATACTTTATAAATAATTACTAAAAATTGATATAATATTTTTAAAACTTTATTTTATTATTTTTTCAATTTATATATTATACTTTATGATTTATTTAACTTTATAATATTTAATAATATTTATTTTTTTATCAAAATTGTATTAACGGAAACAGGACTAATTGATTTCGATTCCGATTCTGATAAGTTATCGGAATATTCGATTTTGATTCCAATAGTTTATAAGATACGAAAATAAATTCCAAACTTATTAAATTTTATCTGAATTGAATCGAAATATTTTTTTTTTTGAACAAACAAACACTGACTCATTTCAGTTATAACAAAAATAGAGTAGAAGATGCCAAAGACATAGGTGAAAAGAAAAACCAACAAGACACATTATGATAGTGAAGATAACTAAAAGTTTGCCTGAAGTCATCCTCAACAAAGTAAAACATAGTCAAAAAACGACCAACACAGTAGCATGCTTAGACGATCACTCGATAGAAGTAGGGACTCCACTGTAGGAGTTTGACCGCTACCAAGAGACTGCATGAACACACCAAAAGGGTGTGATTAATCCCTAGGCTAATAGTCTCGTATGAAAGATAACATCTATGTAAAAGACAAGAGGAGACAACCAGACAGAAGTGCATCCCAGGACAAACAACATTAACAGGACTTAAAAACAACACCAAGATAGATATACTGAGCGCCACATTTCCATTGAACCAAACGACACAACACCTATATACATAGGTAGACAAAACAAAAACACTAGAAAGTGGATAAACCTACAAGAACGGAACATAAGAGAAGGGGGGAGGAAGGGAGGATCGCCGTCAAGAGCCTGTACGAAAACACCCAATCTGGACCTAAAGAGATGCCGCAAAAGTGCTGCAAAAGATCTTAGGGTAAGGCGACAGCACGAAAAGATGAGGGGCGCCGGAACAGGGGGTAGAAAATCAGTGGGAGAAGATGGGGAGGGCTGATGTGCTAGACGAGGGTGAGGGCACTGATTAAGAAGCTGCAGATGGTGGAGTGCTTTCCGGAGAAAAGATGGTTGGAAAGGGGATATATGAGAGGAGACTTGATAGAGGGAGCCGAGGACGCTGGGAAGCCGAGAGCTCTAGAGACAGAACGTCGAAGACGCCACAGCGAAGGTGCCGTCGAGGAGAACAACGAGATTCCGCCAAAGTCCGGCGAAGGTTCCGGATCTCGCGAGAGAGACGTCCTCCCGTGAACATCAACATATGCTCAACGAGCTAGTCCAGTGGAAAGGGCACGAACTAGGGGTGTAAACAAGTCGAATTCGGTAGCGGAATCACATAATCCAATTCCGATTCTGATAAGGGATAAGGTGTTCCGATTCCGATAATTTCGGAATCACCATGTTCCGATTTCGATCTGATTCTGATTTCGTTATCGAAATTGGAATCGAATCTGATAATTTCCGATTCCGATATTAAATATTAATTTTTATTCAAAAATTCATTAATAATTCACATATAATTAATAAATTTTAATATAATATTTTAAAACTTTGTTTTTATCATTTTATCATTTTATCAATTTATATATTATATTTTATGATTTATTTGACTTTATTTTGTTTATTTTTACTTTTATTTATTTATTTATTATCGAAATCGGATAAATAAAAACGAAATCACCTGATTCCGATTTCGATTCCAATAAGCTATCAGAATATCCGATTCCGATAACTTATAGGATACAAAAATAGTTTTCAAACCGATTAATTTTTATCGGAATCGAATCAAAAGTTCGAATTATCAGATTTCCTTTGCACCCCAGCACGAACATATAATAAATGCCAGGGAAAAACGATTTTCATGATCACATTCGTTGACGCCTTTACTGATTTGTGTTTTCCGTGTTTTCGGAGTAGAGCTATTTTTATTATTGTCTCATAGGGTGATGATGAGAGAGAGTTGTGTGAGATAAGATAATTTCCGACTAGGATTATGATGAGATCCAACTCGCCGGCCGATCCAAAGAAAGTTAATGCTCAGTCCAAACTATATTAGTCCAACTTTGTCCCTACTATATTATTGGTCCGGCTTAATCTATTGTGTAAAGAGTGTCAAGTTGGGTCAGTCTAATATGATCTCTAGATAAAATTTGATATCTATAAATTTATTATTAGTAGTAGTAAATTTAAAAAAAATAATCATTGAAGATTAAAAGTAATAATAACTTAAATTTAAAATATTTTAATTAATAAAAACAATATGATTAATTAATATATATCTTATAAGTTGAGATCTGCTTGACACTTCAACTTATTTTGACTCGGAGTGACCGTTCGACGGAGATCCATGAGTCAAAACTCGGTTTCACTTGTGTGACTACACATTAGAAGTCCCCCGCCTCGTGGCGGAGTGGGACACCTTCGTCCTACGGGGCGTCTGATCTCGGGTTAGAACCCGGCGTATCCACCCCGTCGTGGGCGACTTCCCCGCGCAGAATACCACTGCGCCATGAACCAAAAAAAAAGACTACACATTAGACAAATATCTAACATCTATTTATTTATTTTAGGACCATCGACAACAGAATAATTGTCATGCACCTATAAACGATTTTTTCTTTTTTTGCATCGTCCATGGGCGTATAACAAATTTGATACATGGGTATGCTTTTATTGCCTGTACTAAAATTTCGGAAACCAAATATCTTTTGATAATTTATGGCAATATCAATATTAAAATTAACGTGAGGTGCTTGATAAATTTATCAAAATTACTGCCGATCAGTTTTTTTTTTTGTGATCGTGATTATTGAGTAGACTAAGGACGTCCATGAACAAACAACTATCTAAAAACTTATTCTAGTTTTTTTTTCTGATGCCTCACGTTAGTAATCCCTGCTCTTTTACCTTTTATTCTCAAGATCCATTCAAATATCTAATAACACTCTGTCAGTGCTGTCCAAACAATTTTGAACACAATTAAGTAATTAATGTTCTTCTGTTGAAGATATATTTAAAACAGAGAAAGAGCTGTATTATTTTTATCAAAGTTTGGAGACCGAAAATTGCAAAAAGATTGTTGTCAAGGCTCAAACCAAAAATAAAAAGGAAGAAAAATACCATACAAATATATCCACTCACGAAAGATGAGAAAAGGGTCCATTTGTTTCTTCAAGTAACTGGACTCTTGCTTGGATACTTCAGTCAGGAGAATCTCTCGCCTTGAGTTATTTGGCTCCATGTAATAGCAATGTCAATAAGTAGATTTTTCTTGGTACGTTCAAAATTAGGGATTACCGACATTTGCCAAAATAAAGTTTACGCCATTAAGCGGATTTTGGGATTCAATGGAATGTAATATTATTTAATAAAACTACTGGTGGGCGATACCGTAAGAACGTCGTACGTACAGCCAAAAGAATTATTTTCAAGAAAGAAAAATTCTTACTTTATGATTTTATTTTTTGGAAAACTTAATCCATGTAACAGCTTTTCTTTAGATTATTTTCAGTGAATTTAAATGATTCTTTCGTTTGCTTGAGAATGTGTGTCACGAGATTTCTCCCAAAATTTCGAGAAACTAGAATCTACGAGCAGCACATATTTTATGTGTCTTTTTACTTCTCAAAATTTATTATTATTTTTATACGAAAGTTCAACGGAAGGTATTTGGTTGAACTTCTAAATTCTCTCTCTGTCCGTCCCTTCGAATCCGAACCAAACGCTATAATTTGCGCCATTTGAAAACCCTTATCTAAAACCCCCCTTTCGTTTCCGTTCGTCTTCTCTAACCCGGAGCAGTTCCTTCGGGGGCACCGACCGGGGGACGCGGCCGGAGAAGCTGCCTGCGGAGGAGGCAGCGCGATGCGAGGGCCGTGAGAGGAAGTCCAGTCGTGGGGCACGACTCGGCGTTGCGGCGGTCTTCTCTGCTGGACGCTGCCGTTCCCGTCTCCTCCCCTCCACCTGCTCCGCCATGGACTCCATCGCCGTCGATCCCTTCATAACCTCCAATCTCTTGTTTTCGTCGCCGCTTCCCCTTCACAGAGACCGTCATTTCCGTCGCTGCTTTCTCCCCATGGCCCGTACAAGCTGCAAACCCCGCCCTCGCTGTTTCCGAGCCGAATTCACCGGCGAACACCTCCGCGGCCACCGTCCCTCTCCCTCATCTCCCACTCTCCCCGTTCCTCCCCGCACACAGTGTTCTCCCGAACCCGCAAATTCTTTTCGAGAAGCAGAATTCGTGATGGAACTCGGGAAAAGGCTTGCGAAACCACTCACTCTGACGCTGTTCTGTGCCGTCGTCGGTTTCCTGCCCATTCCATCTAGAAACTTCCGCGCCCTTGCCGCTCCCGCCGCGGGTGTAGCGTCCGCGGACGAGGTGAGGAGCAGGGCGAGCGCGGAGGCCGGGGATCTGGGCCAGCCGGACCTTGAGTTCTCCAATTACACTCGGAGGCTTCTGGAGACGGTTTCATTTCTTTTGAAGAGGATCGAGGATGTGAAATCGTCCAAAGGGGACACGAGTGGTGTTCAGAAGGCACTGAAAGATGTCAAGACGAGGAGAAAGGAGTTGCAGGAGGAAGTACTCGGGTTACTTAACTCGGAATTGAGGGTGCTAAGGATGGAGAAGGCTGCGCTGATTAAGCGCTCTGGAGAGGTCCTGGAGTCGGCTATATCCGCGGGCAAGCAGCGGGACAGGTTGCTGGATGATGGCGGTACCGAAGCGGACGTCATGGAAAAGGTTAAGGGTTTGGAGAGGAGCATCGACTTGGCAGACGAAGAATATAACGGACTGTGGGAGAAGGTTGGGGAAATAGATGACGCAATTTTGAGGAAGGAAACTTTAACGTACAGCATTGTGATTAGGGAGCTTTCGTTTATTGAGAGGGAAAGTGCGCTCTTGGTCGAACGGTTTATGTTTCGGATGCGGCAGGAGGGAATAGAGAGGTACGGTTTCTGTTCCACTTTCGCCTCTTATGTCCTGGATTATGGCTTGATATCTCATAGTCATACTCCCAAAGCAGTCAACCAAACGTGATATGGGTTTGTATATATCCACATAGGACTTACTGATAGACAAAGTCAAGAGCAGGTGAAATAATAGTCAAAGTTGTTCCAAGTTTCCATCACATCAAAAGTTTCGACGTGCTGCTTGTAATTGCGATGTATTAACTATTTTCCCGACTATTGATGTCTGGTCTTTTCTCAGCTGTACTATGCAGTTTTTTTCCTGTTTCTTTCTCATTTATAGGAAGTTTTACAGTCTTACTTTGTTAGAAAAGCAACATATCCAGAGATTTACCTAAGTGAATTTATCGTTGTGTGGGAAAAAACTTCCATGTCTTAATAGGTTCTACAGACTTGTCAGATAGAACCATATTTGTGCCCCGTGCATGTGAATATCTATTCTCACAGCAGAATAACATCTGTTTCAAGAAAAGCAGATCCAGGCTTGAAAAAATATGTCTAATGGACAAAGGGATGTAGGTTGAACCTATCTAGTAGATGCGTTTGTAATTTTGTATAGAGTATGTCATACCCTTTCAGGCTCTTGGTTGAGTATTCTTACTGAATGATCTGGTTAAATGTTATGCCGACAACTTAGTTATCCTCGTAACATACGGGAATTGAGGCCTCTATAAGGCAAACTTGCCTATATTCGGCATTTTATCGCCTGCTTATCTAGAAGGTGTCAACCCTTTTTCAGTTTGGCTAAGAAAGGAGCACCCTTCAAGTGTGATGACAATTGTCAGGTCACCTTCAAAGAATCGGTCGGAATCGGCCGATTCCCGGAAAATCGGATCGATTCGGATCATTTTTTTCCTTTCTTCGGAAAAATCTCAAAAATTATGAAAAAAATCCATAAAAATAGGAAATGACTTGAAAAAATTCTTAAAAAAACAAATGTAACATTTACCATGCATCTACAAATCATGGGTGATGAAATGACTTAGAAAAATTCTTAAAAAAACAAATGTAACATTTACCTTGCATCTACGTATCATGGATGATGGAATCGGCTGAATTGGATTGGAATCAGCCAATTTCGTAACGATGTGCAGAGTTTTTTTGCCTTAGTTTTTAGATAATAATAAGATGTAATATAATAACTTGTGAGATGCAAAAGTATAAAACATATAACATATTTAAATGATAAGATGGAAAATATACATTACATCATTAGTCATCATCAATATCCCTGATATTGGCCTTCATTTTTAGGCTCCTGTTGCTCTTCTTACTATGGTTGAGTTGTCCTTGTATATGCTGGTCCATATCCATAGTAAAAGAAAGCTTTGGACATCTCATTCAAATTATATGGATCAAACTGTGCCATGTACATAGGTTGAGGTGTAGGTGGAGGTTACCACGACTGCTTTGGATTAGAAAATGTGTGATAAGGTGGCTCATATAATGTGACTATGGCTCTTGCTCGTTCAGAGTGTAATACGGTTTTGGCCGCCGTGAAATAGGCGAGTTTGGATCTGGAGCTCCTGTACCTGCATCTGCCATAGACACCTCTCCCTCTCATGCTGACTGGGTGGCTGGTATGCACTCCTCGTCATCATCAACTGAGGAGTGAGAAGGAGCCTGCGTGCTATCATCTGAGTTCATAGGACGTTGCCTGATCTTTGCCTAATCTTTAGCTTCCTCCTCTTCCCTTCTTTAACCATGTTTGATGTCCCATCATAACCTAAAGAATTTTTTAATTGAGAAAATTTGCTCTTTTTTTGTGATGTAACTTTTGTTTATTCTTGCCTGGACTGCGGATGGCCTGGGTAGCTGAGACTGGGGTTGGAACTGGGGCTAAAGTTGGAGGCGATTGCCGTACACTTGCGGGGGCGTAAGATGGGCCCGCACCGCCCGAGCCTGAGAAGTAGGTGGAATCATGGTGCGCCGGGCCGACGACCCGGTCGCCCGACCCGGCCGGATTCCGGGCCGACCGGCCCGGAATCGACCCTGCCGGGCCGACTCCAAGCCGGCCCGGCAGGGGGGTCGCGCGACCCGGCTTCGGGTCGCGCGACTCAGCGACTCGGTCGGCGACCCGGCCGACCGGGTCGCTGGCGACCTTTTAGCCGCCGCCCCCCCCACTAAGTGCCCCCCCACTAAGTGCTTAGTGGGGGGGGGGGGCTTTTCCCCCCACTTAACATTAAGTGGGGTGGGTGAGTCACCCCACTTAATTACCAAATTGCCCCCCTTTGGGGGCTAAGGGGGAGGGTTCAACTCCCCACTTAATTACATGCTATCTCTTCTCCTTCAACTTCTTTCCAGCTGCCTTATTGAAGGGTTCATTATCAGTTACAAACTGAACCACATTCTCCTCTTTAATCTTCTCCACCATGGCATCCATCAAGGAAAAAAGATAGTCGGCGTTTTTTGTCTTCCTAGAAGCATTCACCGATTTCAAGAATGTTGTGCCCTCGGAACAATACATCAAAAAATTTATCATGCTCCTCTTGGTGATATCTGTCCACCCGTCACACATAATTGTACAACCCCTCTTTTTTCATACCAATCTAAACCCATACATCCACTCCCTCAACTCCTGCACCTCCTCCTCCAGCCCACCACCATATATATGCTTGTCGCCGGACTTGCGGACCCGGTCCCAGGCCTCACTCACGGCATCTACCATCATTTGGAAGTAAGGGTTGGTGACCGTATGTGCCGGGATGCCTACAAGAAAGTAAAAAATCGGATCGATTCTGGATCTTCCGATTTTCTGGAGTCGACCGATTCCTGGATCGATCTAGGTGGATCGGTTCGGGATCAACCGATCCGGATGATTTTGACCGATCCAGCCGGGACTCCTGGTTGAATCGGTTGTTTGGTCCGGAATCGGATCAATGACTACCGATCCGATTCGAGAATCGGCCGATCCCGATCCGAATTGGTCGATTCTGCGAACACTGCTTAGAATTGGTGGAATTGGACCGATCTCGACTGATTCCACCGATTTAGATTAGATCAATTCCTCTGGAATTATAGGAGGATTCAGTCCTTTAGGCAGGAATTGGATCGGAATCGACCGATAAGATTTAGAAATTTGCCAATTTCGATTTGATTCGACCAATTCCGCAATCCATGGCTTAGTGGGTTATGTTTTAAAGCTAAAATAGGTCCATTTGGTATTGATTTTGGCCTAACTATTAGCCTACTTGAGCAAGTAATAGGGGTGCAGACAAACCAATGTATTTGACAAGTAGTTTGATACTCAACTTATCGAAAACTCGAATTGGATAGTTCATTAAGTTAAATAAAGAAATTTGAACAAAAAAACTTCGCTTACAAATGAGTCAAGTCTAAATAGAGTCCTATTTGACTCTATAAACTCGTGAGGATCTTGGTTAAATATTCTATAACTATTCGATTAAATATTTGTTTAACTACTTGATAAAATAATTAAATTATATTTATGATATATATTAATGATATATTTAATATTGTGTAATACTATATTTTTTTAATTTTTGAATAATTAAGATAGATTTTAAATAGTGTAAGATGAATCTTGTTTATTCATCTAGCATGTCTATATCTTGAATATTCATAACTCTCGAACCCTAGTTACAAACTTATCTCTCTCTCTCTCTCCCACACACATGCTACAACTCTACCACACCGCAATCGTTGACTTAGCGGCAACATGAAGGCCGTTTGCTCCCACTCCCTCTGAGTGATAGATCCTTTTTTGAGCAATTCTGTAAGGGCTGACTAAATCAGTTGACTGGCCTAACAATCGTGCTAATTAGGAGCCTTCCCAGGAGGTCATCCATCCTTGGCCTACTTCTAACAGAGTACGCTTAACTTCGAAGTTCTTTTAACTCAACCTCCAAAAAATGGTTAGCCGGTGTTGTTAGTAGTCCACTGATTTGATCTCTTAACATATTCACAAATCGGGGTATTACAATTTACCTCCCTTAAAGACTTGACGTCTTCGTCAAGACCACACATAACACATCACATACCGAGACGAGTCACACCGAACCTTCCGACTGGGTCATGCTCTGATACCATATGTAACGACTGACTAAATTAGCTGACTGGCCCAACAACCGTGTTAATTAGTAGCCTTCCCAGGAGGTCACCCATCCTTGGCCTACTCCCAACAGAGTACGCTTAACTTCGGAGTTCTTTTAACTCAACTTCCGAAAAATGGTTAACCGGTGTTGTTGGTAGTCCACTGATTTAATCTTTTAATATATTCACAAATCGGGGTATTACAAATTTCTCTTTTTTGAGCTCCGATGCACCTTCAAAGTTGCCAACGACGGATGCAAGGTTCGTACTTTTTTTACCATGGTTCCTCTCCTTCCTTGTCGTCATTGTTGTTTGAATCAACTTGTTCTTCTTCTCTTCTACCCAAGGTCCCCTTTATGTTCTTTTTCCCACTTTGAAATGCAGGATGCTCCTGTCGTGCATTTGCTCATGCTGCCTCTGTGTGACGGTGCTGGTAGAGTTGGCCATCCAGCTGATCAAGGCACACAACCAATGTGTTTGATAGATTCTCTCCCTTATATTGGTGTCTGTCAATCTACATTAACCACATTGTCTTGTCGTCATCCTCACCGTCTCCAACCTGTTTCTTGTTGTCTTGTGGAAATAAAATTGTTTTGTCCAAATGATCTCTGATGTTAACTATTAAAGTTGGAAACTATGTATGCCCATTTTTTAAGATTTTATTAATTATTTTAGCATCTAGGAATGACTTAAATCATGTTCGAGCTTGAGTTTTATTGATTGAAACTCGATCTGTAGCTTGTAAATGAGCTTAAGTTTGTGCCCAGTTTTTATTTGAACTTGACTCGACTTGTTTAAGTAAAACATGTTGCTCAATGAGTCAAGCTCGAACTCATTGAGCACATCGTGAGCTGAGTTAAAACGAGCCCTTACGAAGCCTGTCGAGGATCAAGTTGAGTTCGAGTTCAGGTTTAATTTGTTGAGCCGAGCTCGAACATAACCCTACTTTGCTTAGCGCGACTCGATTGCATCCCTAGCTGGTAATTTTCTGCCCAAGAATTTCGACATTTACTGCTCCTGTGAGCCCATTTATGAGGGTATTTTGAAGATTATGCCAATTTCTGCCACCTCATCACATTATAGAGGCTTCTCTCATTAAGAAGGCTGCCTCAATGGCATCAATGTGTCATTGATCTCCTCTCAAAGGGGCAGCCCTTGGAGGATGAAAAGACATCAATGTGTCATTAATCTTTTCTTAAAGTCATTAATCTTTGGAAGAATAAAAAGGCACATTGGTACAGCAATAGACCCTCATTATTTCTTTCTTAAAGGTCACTTGACCGCTTGTTTAGCATCCCGCCCCTTCATCTCCCCCCCGTTCTCTATAAAACAGCAGGTCCCACCTGCAGATGGAGGGTTCCGAGGATCCACGCAAGGAGAGGGGTCCTGGGGCCAATCTGTTCAAGGTGCCAAAGCAATGCTACATGGTCTTTCATTGACAGTAAGAAGTTGACAGACCGAGTAGCGGCAAGAGAAGAAAGAAGGCCTCCATGGTGTCTGATCCACTGCACACCAACCTGAAGATCTCGCAGAAGAGAACTGAAGATGAAGAAGAAAAGAGAGGCTGATACTAGCCTCTCCTTGCTGTTGCGGCCAGGTCAAGGTGAAGAGGAAGAGAAGAGGAGAAGAAGATAAGGTGAGGATAGCCCCTATAAACCTGCGCCATCACCTGTGCTCCTTCACCTAGACATCCGTGTTCTCATTTCAAATTCTCATTGAGACATCCCTCGGCATACCCTTCAGATATGTCTTCAGCATGCTATTCTGGGACTTGATTTCCTCAGTTTACCAGTCCTCAGCAGAGCCATGCAAAGCCCATAAAAATACCTGTTGGATCTGCCCGGTCGGAGCCCCAAATGCTTCATGCGTGTACAATCACTATAAACCTGCAATCCCACGCCTGTAAGTCCTATGATAACCATTCCCCTTTGGACACTCATGACTCAACTGCCCCGTACAACAGGTGCCTGACTCATGTCCATAGTATCTCGGCTCTGTGCACTCCTCTTCAAGCATAAGCATAACAGGTCATGTAGCCTCATAGGCATGCCACAATAATCTATCAGATTTCAGCCATACAGGCAACTCATGTCACAAACACCTGTCCCATTCTCCTGCGCAACCCCCTATGAGCTGATCCTGCTTAGCCTATAAGACAGGCAGTCGGCTTTTCCTACCCCTTAAACTGTCTGTGCAGGAACCTTACACTCAAGACATTCAGCTATGGCAGAAGTCAGATCAGTTTGGAAGGCTGACAGCGTGATAGAAGCTCAAGAATGAGGGGTTGTAGGGAAGCAACATCAGTCCAAGCAATAGGCCACCAGGGTCGAGGACACCTCAGCAGGCCATCAAGGCCATTGGACAAAAATATCAACCTTTCACTTTGGCCACTTCTAAAAAGGAGGGCCACGAAGTTTGAATTTTTTGAGGTTAGATCATGCATGCACTAATCTGGGATCATGGGCTGAGGAGAAATGAAATATCTAGTCATCGAAGCATGCCCCTAAAAAAGGGGTTTTGTAGCGAATTTAACTGAATAATTATGTAATGAAGACAGCACATGCCTTTCTCTTTGGCCACTTTGGTCACTGGAAGGATCCAGTGTAGCTGGTTTAGTGCTTGAAGATTTTTGTTAAGAGCATTGGGCTGTTGTTGGATGTAACTGTCCAATTTTTTTGAAATGATTTTCCATGAGTTATCACAAAATGTCTTTTTTTGTAAACCACTTGCCATATATTAGGTGATTTGCATGCCAGGATACTGAATTTGTTTTGGGTATCGGATTAAGAAAATAATTTTTTGTTGACGTCTTCCACATCCCACTAGTGTGTCTATCTACATTTAAATGAATAGTGGATTTCAGTCTTAATTCTTAAACTGTTCTATCTGTTGCAGCCAGGTGAGCAATTATACCAGACTCTCTACGTCAGAGATAAAAAATAATCTGGAAACAGTTCGCTTGACCTATCTGGAGCAAATAATGTTACCTACAATTCTGGGCCTTGATGACTCCGAATTGTTCACAGATCAAAATACCCAAAAATTTGTTTTGAACATAAGGCAGGTGTTTAAGAGGTCAAGGGAGCTTCAAAGCAATTTGGAAGCTAGTGTACGGAAGAGAATGAAAAAGTTTGGTGACGAGAGGCGCTATATTGTGTGTACACCTGATGATGAGGTTGTGAAAGGTTTCCCTGATGTTCAATTAAAGTGGACGTTTGGTCAAAAGGAAGTCATAGTACCTAAGGCAATCCGTCTACACTTGTTTCATGGATGGAAAAGATGGCGCGAGGAAACCAAAGCCAAACATAAAAAGAAACTGTTAGAAAATGAAGACTACAGGAGAGAATATCTTTTACGGACCCAGGTAATGTATTCATTAAAACTGTATAGATGAATGTTCACTTTGAAGAAGTATCTTTCTTTTCGGGGCTGTTGCTCCAAGCATTGCAAATGTACTATATGTTAACTTAAATTTTTACTGGATGTTGCCATATCATAGGTTTTCACATGATGAAGGACTTGTAAAAGCAATAAATTCTATATTATTTGCTAAAATATATGCTTATTAGTTACCCATCATCTCTCCACGTTCTCTTTTATTTTATATTGTTGCATAATGGTTCTTGCTTTTTTTCATACCACAACTTAGCTCTTCTGTTTTGACGACTGCAAATGCCTTAGGTGCGTGAAAGTACCTTATAATGCAGCATGTTGTTTAAGTGTAATGACAATGACCCTAGGTTTTTGTGTGGGAGGTCACCTCTAAGGAATCCTATAGATAGTTTTCATGGTTTGCAGAATTGGTTGAATAGGATTGGACATGGTTGATTTCGAAATCGGATTGGTTGATCTTGATCCGATCTTGGTCGAAAGCTAAAATTGGTCAAATCAGTCTGAATTGATCTGATTCAATTGATTTTGGCATCGAATTGGTTGATCCGACTGATTTGACCATGACAACTCAAGTTTCGGTTCAAATCTATATCGGGCCTAATTTTGATCTGGTATTTGCCTTCTATGATCGATATTGGTCCTATTCTCATGAGAACTCTACTAGGGCTTGTGATTCTAACTTCCCCTTGGCAATTCCGGTGTTCCTCCTTGCATCTCTAGCAATCTCCACTCGATTCTAGTGCGATCTAGCAACTACAACGATGATTCAAGCGATTCTACGGTGATTCTAGTGATTCCACCAGCAATTCGAGTGATCTAGCAGCTATCTTAGTGCTCCGGTGATTTCTTATTTTATTTTTTTTGTTTTTCCCCATTGGTGAGACTCCCTCCTAAATTTACTTTTAATGATTTCTAAACCCGAATTGGCACCTACATAGTCAATTTTCTCTATTTTACATGTTTTTCACTGCTGGAAGGACTGGAACCATCTCATAAATGGGTGAATGTCATGGCTGAACAGCACCCATTTACTTTTTTGGTTAATTTATTACTTCACTTAAAATTTTTAAGTTGTTATCATGCATAACAAGGAGGTTAAATGGCGGATCAAGGAGCCTCCGATACATCGGCTTCTTGTGACATTGGGTGGGAACATAGTCACATGGTGGATATGGAGAAGAAGAGGGTGCAGTGTAAGTGGTGCGGGAAGCAAATGAATGGAGAAGTGTTTCGAATGAAATAACACCTAGCTAGACTGTGTGGCATTGTGAAAAAATGTGACAGGTGCCTAGGGAGAGTATGAGGCTACCAAGACTTACCTAACAGTAAGTGCCTCACAGAGGAAGATTCGAATTGAACGGAGGGATGACTTGTATGATGAACTCATGGGGAGACGAGGTGATCGCTTGACCCAGAAAAGGGAAGGGGTAAATAAAATCCAAGTCTATACATGAAGATGAGGAGGATGAGTCTTCCATAGACTTTGAGCTGAGGAAGGCAAGGCATCCCAACAAGCATGCACGGAGAGAGGATGAGGAGACAAGGAGGGGAGTAGGAGGCTTTGGAGCTGGAAATGTTTCATTCCGTCGTTTACAATCCAATTGACACCCACCTATTGAGGGTATGAGTAGGAGAGGGGACATTTAGGGCATATCGTTGTTCACATTCCTCATGCCCTACCATCACACCACCCGTGGATGTCTTCTATTGCTTTACGAAGTAGAGTGTTTCCCAAATGATATTAAAGCAAACATTCAGCGACATCAAAGCAATTGACACAGTTGCTAAGAGAGTAGTAAGACATATTGTCAAGTTTTTCTTACATTTAGGTCAGAAGTTTGCAATGCTATTTTTTTTTCAATTTTTTCAATTTTATTTAACAATTTTTGTATGTATGTTTATGTAGTATCCCTTGGACTTGTATCCATCAACTTCTACTTTTAGACCATGGTTGATGTTACAACTAAGGTCCGATTGAAATTAAAAGTCCCCAACAACCTACACATATATGGAGCCAACCTAAAAGAGGAGGTAGAGGAGTTGAAATTATGGATAGATGGCTTCAAGCTGGTTTGGAAGGGGAGGGGTGCATAGCGATATGTGATAGATGGACTGGCATTATAAAGAGGTTTGTGATTAATTTTTTGATTTATTGTTTAGTGGGCACCACAAATTTGAACTCAGTAAATGCTTTTGGTTAGGATAAAAATGCTAACTACATTTTTTTTTGATGAATGCCGTTGTGGAGGAGATTAAGGAGGAGAATGTTATGCAGATTGTACAGATAATGAGCTCTCCTACAAAGCAGTTGGCAAGAAGAGTTAATGGAGAAGAGACAACATCTATTTTGGATTCCTTGTGCAATGCACTCTATAGATCTTATGTTGAAGGATATTAATAAGGAGTCCTTAATGTTCACTTTTATTAGCTAGGCTCAGGTTATCACGTCATTTATTTATCCACATTGTCAATTGCTATATATAATGAGACATTATATAGAAGGACATGATCTCATTATGTCTGAGCCTACATGGTTTGTCACAAATTTCATTACATTGGAGAGTTCACATATGCATAGACATGCACTGATGTAGTTCATCGCATCCCAGAATATGTAATGTACATGGTTGATTTGCATAATAGGATGGATCAATTAGAGATCCTATCACAGATGGAGAGATTGATCACGGACAAATATTTCTAGGAGAGGATCTAATATTATTTGTTCATCATCGAGCCACCGATAAATGTGTCGAGGTTTCGTGAACTCGTACGTAGAAATTAAATGTGAAATCTATATGATGCCTTGGATAGGAAAAAGTTGAGAATGAAGGAGAAGAATCGCTGGTGCTACAAGAAGTGGTGAAAAATTATAGATGTCAAGTGACATTGCACCATGATGTGTATGTAGTAAGTAGTTTTTACAAACTTTATTTTCACGATTTTCTTTTCATTCTTAAATGTATGCTTTTATCTTACGTAATACGTTGAATGCATGATATTTCTTAAACCTTAAGATTCAATATGGAGGGAATGTGCGGTGGTGAGGGGTACATTAGTTGTGATTAGAAGACTTACTAGGACTCAGCAGGACATGACAGAAGTTGAGTTAAAAATAAGTGACAAATGAATATTGAATTTGGTTTTAAAAAGAAGATATTAACACTGTGACATTTATCATTTTTTGAGATGCAATCATACAGATAGAGGGTCTGAGTGTACTTAGATCCAAATATGACACTCTTGTGATAAGATTTCTTCTGCTATGTAAAAATAAGGTGTAATAATTTATTGTTAAGAGTATTCTTGTTCGACAAAGATTAAAAGTTTGCTAGGTATTTTTTTGTTACAGCTGACTGGTGGGTGTAAGTGAGCACAAGAAGTGGATAAAATCCACTAATTTCTATTGCCGTGCACATGTTAAGTTAGAGCACCAGCTCTTCTCATTGCGAGAAGAATTAGAGCATGTTTAGCCTTGTTTACACAAATAGAAGGAATAGGCTAAGGTTTGAGAGACTAGACAAGCTGGTGTTCTATCACTACAACATGGGCTTGCAGATTAAGAACATTAAGCCCGACAAAAGTTGACAGAGGAGAGATTTGCAAGATTTGTAGGATGGCCTTATGAAGAGAGAGCTGCTTCAGAGTCTTAGGTGTCTGAAGAGGTGGATGTGAAAAATATTTTATAGGAGGAACATTCACTTTCTGCATGGTTAAGAGAGAGGGAAGGGACAACACTATCAGAGTTTGACCCAATATGACCTTGTATAGGTTGAAGGGAAGTGTGATGGTGTTGAGGGTGAACCTAGGGAAGAGGTTACTCCTACTAATATGCATATATCACCCCCAACTTCAGTTCCAATGGTATCTCAAGCCCCATCCTCACCCCTAGCCCTATTAACCTACTCTCATAAAAACAAAGCAAATGGTATATTGGTTGCACAGACTTTTCGCAACATCAAGAAGTATATTAGCGTGACTTGGGCCTCGACACTTCATCCAATTAGAAGAAGAACTTAAACAGAGGAACTTGGACATTAGGCGACGTCATGTGGTTGGAAACGACAATACCACCTCGCAGGATGATGAAGAACAGTGCATATCACCCATCCAACTTTCATTGCCTTCATACAAAGGAGATGATGGTGGTGGTGGTGGAGGAGGATCTGGAGGAGGGAGATCCGGAGGAGGAGGTGGTGATTCTTCTTCTAGTGTACGTACTTGTGGTGTTGGTGCATTAGATTTGGTTTCCAGACAGTATTCTAGTGAGAGAAGTCAACGCTGTCATCAAAGATACTTTGACGAATATACAGCCAATTATCTAGTGGCCGCTTCTCCTTAAGATTCTCATCCGTACTATTCATCCACATATCCACTCCAAAAGACAGTTTATGATTTTATCCAAATGACTGAATCACTATTTTCACATGGATGCGGGCCGATCATGAGATATAATAATGAATGGGGTATTCATGGGCATAGTGAAAATGAGGATGATACTCAATATTATCATCATTGGTGAAAGGTATATCATTTGTCATGTATATTGTAAATTTTTAATGATCATGTGTTATCATTGTTATGACATGTTAGATATTATATTTATATAATTTTTTAGAGTGTTTCGTAATTTTTTAGAATTTTTCTGAATTTTTTTGAAGCAAAAAATAAAAAATACCAATTCTCGATCTCTACCGATTCCGAAATCCTTGATGGTTTCTCATGACTTGTGTGAGTTTATCATCTTTTTAATTGGACCTTTTCTTTTTTTGATCTGACAATAGTGATACCTTTATATGAGATCACCTTTCTTTCCGTTTTTATGGGTCTGTACTTTTGTCCTTGAAGTGACGTGACTCCATGATCCTTGTAATCATTTTATTGCTTCTTTTTATGCAGAGACATGCTTCATTTGCTATACCATGTGGAAGCATTAATATCACGTCACTCAACTGATGCATATCAATGACTAAGGCTTGAACTAATTCCAAATATATCCCATAATTTTATAGCTTATGAAATGTTTTTAGTTCTAATATTCTGAAGTATTTTCATAATTCTGTAACTTAAAATCTTTTTCAGTTCTAATAATCTAAGTTATTTTTACTGTTAACTCTATGCTTGCTGACATTTCAGGTTTTCTCACACCAGTTCCTATAAATTAGACTATTTATGATCTTCGGTTCTTCTTCAGCTCTAAATTACTCATACTGTTGACTCTACGCTCATTAATTTTTAAGGTTTCCTCATACCATTTTTTTGTTAAATGAAGTTGAGGTGACTGCTTAGGTGACAAAGCATGGCGAGTCAGCCCGACTGTCTCTTCTCACCCCAAATTGCCTAGGCAATTGCTGCCATCGGCACTGTGGCCAAGGTTGTCTTTTCTGGTTGCCTCTGGCACTTCAGACTCCTTGTAAAAGGACTTACAGACTTGTAGGTGGTCACAGAGAGCCATAGGGAGGACTGAATGCCAGAGGGCTGCTTCTGCTGCAGCAGTCCTATTGGGAAGGGGATCTGCCACTTCCCTTGACATTTAAGCACTACGGGCAGTCACTGGATGCTCGTCTTGCCTCTGGTGAGTCTGTAGGGCCTCTTAGAGGCATCTGAGGCCCTGTTCTTCCCACCTTTCCTGGGTTTGCCTCTACCACCTAAGCGAGGGGACCCCTTCTCCACGTCAGGCATCTCATGCCTTTGACAACGTAGATTCTGTGTGTGCCTATAATTTTGATAATTTAATGAACTCCATTTTCTGTTTAAACTTACTTCTCATGTTTGGCATAAATAAGATAAAGATTATGGCTTGTTCTAATAGAATTATTGCCATGAAAGTGTTCATACAGAAGAAGAAATCATTTTGGGAGGATGCATTCCGTGTGGGATTATTGAAAATTAAGATGATTTTGGAGATTTCACAGGATTTATCTGTGACTTCCAGCTGCAAGTAATATGGGGTTTCTTATATCGTCAATAGGGAAGACCCCTTACAAATGAGGAAAGACTTTTCAAATCTCATTCCCTGATGCTATGTATTTGGCCATATGGAAGGAGAGGAACCAAGTTAAGTTTGTGGAAGTGAACTTCACTTAAAAAACATCTTGTAAAAATTTTGTATTCTTTATATGACCATAGTAGATAATTTATTAGCTGTCCACTCAAGCTTCGCAGTCATGGATTGCAGAATCGGTCGATCCAGATCAGGATCGACGGATTCTAGAATCGGATCGGACCCAGTCTATCCGATTTTGGGTGGAACCAGTGATTTGGATTCGAATTCTGGCCGGATCGGTCAGAATTGTCTGGATCGACTAGGATCGGTCCGATCCAACCGTGGATCGCTCGATCCTAAGTGATCTGTCAGAATCTTGAAATGTCCGGAATTGGGGCCTTCCGAGACTCAATTCCGGACCGATTCCCAGATCGATCCCCCCCAATAAGGGGGATATCGACCTGATCCCCCTCCGGCGATCCTTCTTATCCCCCCTTTCCGGCGACAATCCCTCCTAAAATAGATGATTTTCGGTCTTCCCCCTTTCAGGCTATCCACAATTCCCAAACACCCTTTTATGATAATGTAAACATATTAACATATTTCACTATTACTTATACTATCATATATTTATATAAGATTCATAATCATAAATATATTTTATATACTTAAAATTTATAGAGATCTATTTTAATTTTCTTCTCTCTCCCACACACATCACGTTTATCAAGATTAATTATTTTTTAAAATAAATATATATTTATCTATACATATTACATAAATAAAATCACATTTATATGTATGAACCTATGTTATCAGAGGTGACCGCCTCGGTCGCCTAGGCGATGAGGCGAGGCGGTCCGTCCCTGCCTCGACCCAGCGGCGATCGCCTCCCCCGCCTCAGTCGCCTAGGCGGGGAAGGCGTGAGGCAAGGCTGAGGCATTCACCTCAGCCTCTGCCTATCAGATCCGGGCCCAAGCGCCAGATCCGATTAACTTAAGATATGGCCCTCGCGGCCTCTTCTCTCTCTCCCGTCCCGGTCTCTTCTCTCTCTCCCGCCTGACCTGTTCGAACCCCAGCTGTTGCTTGCCGTCGTTGCCGCCGCCGCCGCTCGCCGGAGAAGACGCTGCCGCCGCTGCCAATCGCAGGAGATGCCGCCGCCGCCAGTCACTGGAGAAGCCCCCGCCGACCCCTTCTTTAGCCGGAGAAGCTGTCCAAACTCTTCAGACCGTCGGAAGAGCTCTCCAACCGGTCCGTTTTAGGGTTTTCACAATTTTTTTCTTTGTTTTTTTCTCTTTTTATTCATCATCCTTCTACTAATATAAGAATCTTATCTTATGTTTTACTTTATTCTATCTTGGTGTACATTGTTAGAAGACTGAATTTAAACATACAAAGTACGTTCTTTTGATTTGTCTTCTTATTTTTTTCGTTGTAAATGTGATTCCAATATTTTTATTAGGCCGTTGACAACGTGTAAAAGGCGTAAGTGTTGTTAACCGGGTTTGCAAAGATTACCGAACAACTCGGACGTTGTCGGAAGGGTATAATTTACGTTTTTTTCCATTTTTTTCGTACGCACTTCTTTTATTTTGTTATAGTTGAACATACTTGATTAAGATGTTCATATATAGTTGGCTAAATTACTTCAACGTAGTCGGAGAACATGTTTATTGTTTTTCGGAAATGTATTTGTTTTATTTCTGTTTTTCTTCAAAGTTCATTGAATCTAATTTCTTGAATCTAGTTTTTTGGAAATGTATTTGTTTTTCTTCAAAGTTTATTTCTGTTTACGGTTGTTAATGCTAGTTAGATTTCTTAAATCAGATTCCTTGAATCACCTAACATAGCTCCATAGAGGTTAACCTTAGGAAAAACCTGTCCGAGGGATAGATGAGGATGAGATTTTGGTTGGTCTTGATCTGAATATAATCAGACCATTGAGGGTTTGTACAGGAGGAATGCTCTGTGGGATGTACAAAGGTTTGGTATGGCGGATTTGTAGCCGAGCTTGGGTGGGTCAGGTGATAGACATTTCAGGCTTATACAAGCTTTATTTTGCATGGTATTTTAGACTTAATTCAAGCAGATCTTAATGCTTGGCTCGGTGTAGAATTCTGACCATTTTAGGGTCAATTTCAGGACCAGTTATAGGCTTGAATCCTAGCAATACTTAGGGGCTAGATACCTAGGCTCAGGTTGATATTCATGTCAATTACATGATTGTATGGATCTTAAGCAAGTTGAGATCCTCAACCATGAAAATAAGAGGAGAGACCCCGGACCCATATCTGGATAAGGCCGGGCCTAAACAAAATCTTGAATATTGGGAAGGCAAGGAAGCACAGTAAGGTCCGAGGTACCTATAGAAGTTAGGAATCCTAAGTCTAAGGGATGAGTAATACATCTCAAGTTTCATATTGGGTGATGATCCTAATAGATACTAGGTTTGATATATCAAAGTTTAGGAGAAAGGGGGGGAGCCCTAGGAACATGCCTATAAATATGTTTCAAATCTGATACCAATATTCCCGACAGGCCTATCTTCGATCAAATTTGATGAGGATTTAAAAGATGATAATATAATGGACATAGCCATAGGTGTGCTTAATCCGATACCATAGAAGTCAGATCTAAGCAAGCTTGACTAAGTCTAAGATATTAAGACTTAGGTGGCATTTGATTAGGCTTAATCTAAATATCTTAACTCTTAATTCGACATCTAATCTCTTAACATGTGGTAAAAAAGTGCTGATTTTGATTAAGACATAAGTGAATTATGTTGTTTGATAAAAAATCTGAATCATCCTCTTAATCTTTTTTAAATAAACATAAAATAATATAATTTACAAAATAAATAAAGCAAAATGTATATTTTACTCTAGAAAGAAAATTTGGAACATATCATGCAAGATAAATTTACGTAGCTGGTCCCCCCGGTTTCATCCTCCAGGCCCACAGACAGCGCCCCCCCCCCCCCCCGCGGAGGCCACAGCTCCCACCGACGACGACGTTCAGGCCACCCGCCCCCCGACGACGGCGTTCAGGCCACCCGGCCACCCCGGCGGACGGCGCTCCGTAACACCAAGCATCTCTTCCCCCTAACAACTCCGAGGTATTAACAAGTCTAATCGAGGAAAAGGGAAGACGGTGATGTAATGGGCAGTTAGGCACGATCTTCCCCGTTTGAAAACCGGAGAATTAAAAGAAAACACGCCCGTCGAAGCTCCTGCCAAAGCGTTAAGCTCATCGAAAGCTCTGCCGTGCATGTGTTTGCCCACCTTGTGGCATACACCTGTTTTTTCCACGAGAGAGAGAGAGAGGTGAATGCAGACACCGGATGGAACATCGCTCCTCCCCGCGGACAAGCACGAGCTCACCCCCCCCCCTCCCTGATCTCGCACAGATCGCCCGACCCACATCTATATTTACGGCGGCGAGTACTCCTGAATTGATTTCCAGACGGTCTTGCGGTGAACCTCGCCGGCGACGGCCGCCGCAAGTTTCTCTCCCTTTTTCTGCATCCCTCTCGCGGACACTCTTCGGCGTGCTCTCGTGCCTGCGGGAGTTCCGGACTGGGAACCGACCACGGCGCCGGAGGGCGGGCAGGCGGCGCTATCCGGGGAAGCTCCGTCGCACGATATTGCTCGAATGTTGGGGAGCAGCGGAGCCGCGCGACCTACGTCACGTGACGCCTGAGATCGTGGGAGGGCATGTGATTCCACCGGCCGGCTGGCGGTTGTGGCGCGTACTGTCCACCCGCCGCCGCCGCCACCGCCGCCGCCGCAACGGTTCAAAAACTTTGAAAGAGTGGTAGGCCGTCGCTAAAATAACCGATGTCGTCGGAGATCATCTACCCATCCCGCGTGATTGCGTGAATGCTTGGCATGCAGCAGCTCCCGGTCAGCAGATTTCAGAGAGGCTGCCAGCATCAACCACCTCTCTGCAGCCTGCACCGATCAGGGCTGTTGCCATATGAGAGGCGAGCAGCAGCTGAAGATCGGCTCGGCCTTTTATTTCCCCCCCATAGAAAAAGAACTTGACAATGTCAAAGCTTGAGAGGCCGATGCTCGTGAAATTAATCTCGAATTTCCGGGGCGAGAAGATCCTTGAAAAGGATAAAATATTTCTAACAGTAAACATATATATGTGCCGTCGAGTTCTTGATAATTACATAATATTCCGGATATTATCCGGGATTCGCCCTTGAAAGCCATATGTGCATATATATACGACGAATTTTAACAACCAACGAGGTTAATTAATGGGGGTGTCTGGTTACTTGCGCAATAAATTTTTTAGGATAAAACTTGGTATAGAACAAAAGCTAAAATGACGAAAGACATAAAATTATCGTATTCGGTGATCAGATATAATAAAAAGAGATTGTATATAGGTACGTATAAAAGCTTGCTGTTCACAATAAATAAATAAATATATTTATTTAATGATTTTCAATACATTTTAACAAATTTTACTATACACCGTATTTTTATAATAAAAAACTCAATTTGTCGTTCGACCAAACACTACACCTGGAACTTAGGAACAATGTGATGGGTAAGATTGCCCTTGGAAAGGACCAAAACACCGAGCGATCCTCCAAAACTCTGAATTTTCAACAATAATTTCCGAAAATCTTGTTTTGGTGAGAGAAGAGGATTAAGATATGAGTTCAGGTCATCCCATGGAATTGACCGCGAGAGAGTATCTTACATCTAAGATTAAAAAAAAATTGTCGTAATTTAAATGTCGATTGAACTCATGAGACCCACCTCTATTGTACGAGTCTCAAAAATATTTATATCTTGGACCAAAAAAAAAAACTTTTTGCCAATCTCTTGGCCCTCTTGGGGGTGACCTGAACTTCTAAGATATTGGCCACTTGAGCCTTGTCTGATCGGGCAGTGACTCAGCGGGCTCTGTTCACCTTGTCACGTGCGTGCATGCATGGCTCTCTCTCTCTCTCTCCCTACCTCAAGTCTCAACCACCACCGCCTGCAGGACAGCGGGTTTCTTCACGTCACCTGTCGGAGACAGCACCCTCCTCACGGGCGCCGAGGAGGCAAGCGGCCGGCAAATGAATGGCAACCAGACGGGGGTGGTAGGATCGTGATCTCTATGTATAGATACGCCTACTTGCAGGTTGCAGCCGCATCGACCGAGAGTCGGATCGAGAAAGGTGGTGACGGCCGGGCGCTGCCGGCAGGGACGGAAAGAGATCAGGTGGAGGCGGAAGAAAGGTTAATTTCGCCAGGGGAGTAGCAATTTGGCAGTTAGTTGGCCGCCGGAGAATGGAGAGTGAGGTAGGCGCGGCAGCTGTCCGCTCGTCGGAGTTAATTATTAGCTCAGACGCCGGTGGGTGAAGTCATGAAAGGTATTACCCTGGTCCCCCCCCCTCCACCAGGGGAGGCTGGGGGGGGGGGGGGTATCTATATATCTATCTAATCAAATACATATATATAGATATATCACTTCTCTCTAATGCTTTCCCATTAAATACATATATATATATAGATATCTAATCAAATACATATATATATAGATATATCCTTACTGTTAACTCTCTTCTCACTCTAAAATATCTCTCTCTCAAGCATTCAAGCATTGTAATTTCTCTCTCTAAAGTATTTCAATATTCTTGATTTTTCGATATTTTTCAAGGCTTTGTAAGGATTGTTTTTTGTTAAATTGTGTTACTAACCCCTTTTTTATGTGTTATCTTTATTTTTTTAAGTTTTCTTCAACTTGCTTTCTCCAAGAAGTAATAATCAAACTGAATTGGTTCACAATCAACTTAACTTATAAAAAGTAGAGGAATATACTGACATTAAGAAGACTGGAGCAGTTAGTACACTGTCATTATAATATGAGATTGAAACTAAAAAATTTGCATATGATGAGGGACAATTAGAAGGAGGAATTTATGTGAAAGGAAGAAGTGATGGGACGATGTAGTGAGACGGCCACTATACAAAATGATGAGATCAATTTGGAAAAGCTCTTCAATGAGCAAAATATGTTTCAAGTTTGAGTCAACGATCAAGAAGCATTGGAGAAGCCAGAGTTCAACTCAAAATATCGATAATAGGCTCAAGGAGAACACGACAACATATCTTTAACCGAGGAATTCCATATCCCTTCTTCAGTGGCAACGAGATAGAAGATGGGAGTGTCTTCTTGTCAAGGTAAGAAGTAAAGAAGTTAAGAAATAAAGGTAAACAAGTTGTAACTCTTACACTGGTTTTTCCAAATCAAGAAGCGGCTGACGTGAGTTGAGAAGACGTGCTAGAGTCAACATCTGAGTTCAATAACAAATATCAAGTGATTAAACGTCGAAGAATAGTAATTATGGTGGGTTTGACAATGAAGAAGCAAATGCTCGAAGCACATATAGAAGTGAGCCAAAATCCCAACCTCCACCATTGATGTAGTTCACGATCAAAGTACATTACACATATGCCACACAAGATGAAGATCATAGTGCACCAACACAAAGTGACGAAGGCACACAATGTGGCAGGCGTCAACATTAGACATTGTCATATGGGGTGGAGTCAACTCAAAACTCTTAGTTTCCTTGTTATCAGCGAATGGGTTATGTGGTAACTCAACCTACTTAATTATGGATCATCATCAAACACCTTCATGTTGTCCAACTATGACAATTATGATGAATCTTGAGTATCTTATCCTAAACACTTACAGCTAAATGTAAAGTGGCATGACCATATATGCACTTATAAGTAAATGTATTGCTCTCAAATATTTTGCAAATAATATATTCATTTTTTAGAAGAATAATATTACGCAACATTTGAATAAAAATTAACAAACAATTCTATTCATATTCCTATATTTATAGAATTTTTATAATTTTATGTTTTTATTTTTTATTTTTTAATATTATTATATCTCCAATCTGATTAGGTCAAATTTGAGATGTGCCGACCTGATCCTCGGGAAGGGTTGTAAAGCAAATATGGCATCTTACTATTCTCTCTGCTTAGCTAAACAGATAAGCATGTCGAGTCCCAGTTTGACATGGATAGAGACCTAATATTAAAATTTAAACACTCACTAAATCTAATGTGAGTATAGATAATATCAAAATTTTCAATCGAATCTTATTCGATTAATAAATTTAATAATATGTAAATATTTACAAATAAATGATGAAATATTAATTTTATTACATATTTATTAATCTCAACTAAATATTTAAGTACATTTAAAGATATCTCTAGAATATAATTACATACGATGTATATATCGTAATTTAATTTATCCGGAGGGGGTCTTACATAAAGCGGAGCAATATTTTCTCCGGTTAAGGGAGTCGGATATTGCATGCGTCAGAATATCAACTCTAAGGAGAATATCCCGTGATCAGATAGTGTCTGTGTTGAATCGGACGGTGTGTCTCTGTCTGTCTGTGAAGACTAGTGATGAACAAACAATATACAAGACCATACATGCACGTACATGCGCCATGGACGTCCCACACGATTCAAACGGTGATGGGCCTCTCCACCTCCTCCTTCAGTAGTGCAGGACCGCCTGAGGTAATTGGGTCAGCCATCTTACCGCACAACATTAATTGTTTTATTATTATAATTCACTTACGGCTTTAAGATGATTTTACAACTGTTATATGTCTGCTTTTTTTCGCTTCCAACCGCCCTCTGCATATAATCATTGAAGCCTTAAATTGAATCTTTATCAGCCTATTCGATGAATGGTGTACGTCCCAGAGCAAGTTAATTAATTACATACATATATATATAACTTCCTCGTTTCTATTTCTTAATTTCTCCGAGCATCTAAACACTAATATTGGAGTGTTTAATTAGTTGCATGATAGATCTTTGTACGTTTCATGATAAAAATTATATTAAAATAAAAAGTGAACCTAGTCATGACATAAAATTATCATACTTGGAAGGATGTGATAACAAAAAAGAGTGACTACCATTCATGATCAAACAAAGTGGGGGACCACAAGAAAAAAACCGACGAGACCCTCTTTTTCTATTTAATAAGAAAAATCACTTTCAAAATATAAAATTGTCATGATTGTCATATATCTTTTTTTAACAAATTTTCTTATAATTTTTAAAATTAAAAATAAAAATTTCCATTATCATACAACTAAACACTCTTTGAGAAATGAGGATAAGATTAATCATATATATTATGTGAGGTGTTTAATCTAATTAGCTTCCGCCACGATCACGTCATTACACATACTGTTCTTTCGTTTATCGAGATCAATGTTCTGGTCAATAATTTCGCGCTCGAGATCTCCCCAGGTGCCAGCGATACGCCTCGGATTGCACGTTGCCCTTCGAAACTATATATATATGTATATGTATATGTACGTATGTATATATATATATATGTACGATGCTGTGAACAAATTAAACCAAGTTTGCAGTATCATGCATGCACCCGAATCCATCGCAGGTTTCCCCAGCTATCTTTCAGTGTCCTCCTGGCAGCTGTGGGGAAAGAAATTAACGAGCTCACACATGAATAATATATATATGATCATAAATTCATGCAATTGGATGAGCAGGAATCTCATCTCGCTCTCAAACAGGTGTGTGTATATGTGTGTGTATATATATATATATATATATATATTCGCATCGGATACCAACGGGCACAACTGCCGTCTCCTAAATTCAGATCTAGCTGATCTCATCAGACGCTTGCATGCACATGATCATCACAAACCAACAGGGTTTAATTATAATTAACGAAAAATTAATTAACTAAGAAGCCTACAACTTGCAAACTGTACTGATCACTTGTTCAGACAATGATATGTATATACATATATAAATGCAACAATTAGCTAGCCGGAGTCCTTCAGTGTTAAACGTTAATGGCAGCGTACCCACCTCAATATTGTCTGAAATTAGGATCCAGCTGCAGGGAGTGCTTAATCAATTGGGACGGATGATCCTTCGATCGGAAGGCTGCAATATATATATATGTATATATATATAGCAGGTGGTCAGCGCCACAGAATCATCAGTTGTTTCAAAACATCTGAACTTCTTTAAACATTATACCACCTAGTGTGATCTCATGAATAAACATTATCGGTGTCTAATTATCTGCACACTTAGAGAGAGATAAGGTGATGTTTGATTAAGGACCTTGATGATCTGTTTGCTTAGTAATTTTTTTACCTGAGATATATATATATAGTATGATATGAATCACGAGATGCAGGGTGTTCGTGCCCACATGATCTGATCTAGGGCCTGTTTGGATAATTAAGGTCCTGATAACTGATTAAGGTGACATGATTTTTTTGATATCTGGTGTCATCCATCAATTTTGTGGACTGATAATATAAGTTTTAATTTTGATATTTCTACTAAACATCAGATCTATGTAAGGATATATGCAAAATATCGTAACTAATTAGCGTTGATACACTGATGGTTATAATTGTATGTCCAAAGAGGACCTTAATTAATGAATCATGAAATGTGATATATACAACAGTAATATTTGAACTTAAAGAACTATTCGTCCGTTCTTTCAATCTAAACATGCTTAAATATTAAGCTACATTTTAATTGTATTAATAACATAAATAATAAATAGGTGGTGCGGCCAATACCGAATTGAAATTGTTGTAACAGGTGCGGAATAAGCCGTACGACTCCGACAAACCGAGTCGTATCCCGAATATCGACCTGCGAATGGAGATAGAAGAAGGAACAAGAACACACCAAGAAGACACCGACTTAAAGTGGTTCGGCAAGGCGATATGCCTTCCTACGTCCACGGGCGACGACGACCAGAAACTTCACTAAACCAAGGAGAATATTACAAGGAGACGCACTCCCCAAGAGGAACAGATCCTCTAACCCAAAGCTCTCAAATAACAAGAATAATCTCTCCTCAACACGCCCTCCACGTCTGGATCTCTTGAAGCTCACGACGCTCTAGAACGTAGAAGAGATCTACTATATTTATAGGAGTTTCGGACGATACCCACGTTCTCATCCTCACATACACGGTTAGACTTCCCACGTCCGTATGACACCTGCGGATGTACATCCCACGTCTCCTCACCCATGGACAACTCTCCGTTGCCATACATATCCAGAAGAGATGTGTCGCCGATGCTCGCGGGCTTCTTGTGCGGATGGAGTCCCCCGCGGACACTTCTTCGCGTGAGCATCGTCATCTGTGCATGGATAAACCATGCACGTCCGTCTCCTACGGCTGAAGTTGAGCCGTTACATACAGAAATAAACCATATCCTTCGTGAGGTTTGAATGCATGCATGGCCTCCATTATTGTGGACCAGGTGTCTCGCGCTTGTAACACAGTGGACACCTGCAGTCCCCGCCATTTCTTCTAACAGGGGACACGGTTCGAATTCGTGTGGTAACGTTGCGACCAGTGGTGGATCTAGACTTTAAGATTAGTGAGGTCACTAACAATTTTAGTGGGGTCACCTCACCTAAAATTATTTTAATATAGAATATTTTGATAAAAAATTTAATAACATACGATAAAAATTTCAAAACTTAGTGAGATCACTTGACCTCACTAGTTATACTCGGGATCCGCCGCTGGTTGCGACCACTCTTCGAAAAAATATATATTGTGGACCGGGCTGCAAACAAGCAACCGGCGCATCTACTTGTGTCATGCCATCGTGCATGTATGTGTAAACCATAAAATTTAACCAGACCAATCACGTGACTAGTTCTCTGGTTTTAGAATCACTCATTCAAAAAAAAACTATTTGTTTTAAAATCAAGAGTTATCATTGGGTAAAATTGTAAAAACACGTTGTCTCGTCCCTTTGGTGGATGAGACCCAGAAAATCATTGATGTGGACGTGGGTACATACCCTTATACCTCTTCTATGAGCTAGGTGATGGGTTCAGGCACATGCCCATTCCCTATCCACTACCCTTGTTAATTAACTTGTAGTCTCTCTCTATCTCTCTCAACTGCAAATTGTAATATCGCGGATTGTCAGACCTGTCTCTGAACTGCATGATGCAACTGTCTGATCGGCGATCACCAACTGCTCCTCCCTTGAAAATTACAAAAAGAAACCCCGACGACAAGGCTGCAAATCGGTTTATGGGTGGCTGGGAGAGAAGAGATCTACACTCAGATCTTGCACACACCGGAGGGCCGTCGGATGCTCATCTTAATTACACGGATATAGATCGAGTACGTAGCAGATCAACGGGGTTATAAATATATATACACATGGTATCCGTCAGCTTTCTACGTACGTATATATATATATGCGTGCGTACACTGGATAACGCTCTTCACGTTCTGAAACGATAAGACCCGTATGATCAGGTGGTTGATCTCTCTGGGTACGCCATTGTTTATCAATCAGGCCCGGGTGGGTCGGAGAGACAAGAGAGAAGGGAATTATAACAGAGATGTGCAGAGACCGGGTCCAGCCGGAAGATGGCCGGCGGATTTGGGAGATAAATAGCTAGCTAGGCCCGGATCCCCTCATAGGTCACCTAAGAGATTCGATCAGTTCACCTCACGTAAATGATGAAACAAATAAATATTTTCGTATATATAGATTAAATAATTTTTGTGTCTCTTTATTTATTTATTTATGTGAGAAGACCGATAAGATCAGAGACCTGGTAAATGGATTCGGTCTCTCGAATTAGTATCATGCGCGCATGTACACGTACTCGGCAACCCAGCGGTGATTAATGAATTAATTAATCGCTGGTTATTAATAAACAGATCGCGTCGCGGGTGGATTCGAAAGGGATGGCAGCCGCGTGCCGGGCGTCCGCGGGGGTCACGTGCGTGTGAAATTCGAAAACGTCGTCGTCGGAGATCTAGGTGGTGGTGATCATGTGCTGCGCGCTCTGCTCTCTGCCGTGTGTAGGCATACGAGACAGGCGCGGCTCCGGCGGGATCGAGGAAGGAGAAGGAGTGTGGCGCGGCGCGGCGGCCTCCGGCGTCTCTCTGCACGCGCTGGCTCACCGCGCCATCGGATTCCGTCTGTTCGGCGCCATGACATGAGAGCAGCATGCAGCAGCTCTCGGAAGGTGCGAGAGGGAGGAAGGAATCTGTGCGTGCTGCATGTGTAATGTGGCGCCCTCGTTATCGTTTGATCGGGTTGCTTTTCTTTGTTTATTCGCTAATGCGCTGCTGAAGGCAGCTGGCCGGGACTAATTATGCCTGCCTGGGGCGTCTCTTCCCCTGCAGCTCTGCCCAAGGACGACGGCACCTTCGTCCTCCTGCGAGGCGGTTAAGGGGTGTTCACTGTTTGATTTGGGTTAAACTGCTTTCTCTACTTCTTCTTCTTTTTTTTTTTTTGGCATAACACCGATCGATCAGGGGTACGTGTCGGCTCTAAATGAATCGCATTTGTTGGGTTGATTTGGTTCTACTCAAATCATAATCAAATATGTAAAATACAAGGTGCAATCTATTTCAAATAATTTATAAGCTAAGACTAGCTAGCTTGAAAAGTATATTTGAACAATAGATAATATGAAATACTATTTGTTAAAATTTTAGTTTTTTGAGAAATAGATTATTTTGGGCCATCTATTCAGTTCGGTTTCACCTCTTCTTGAAACCAAACCGCGAACTGTGATGATTAGTTTAATCTGATTCAAATCGAACCAAAAGCACCTGGCTAGTTTCAGTTCAATTCAATCCATTACACCCCCTGTATATATATATATATATCTTGCCAAGAGAATTTCTAAAACGATCGTGAAGCATTAATTGAAGACGGCGGGCCATGGGGGCTTCGGAGCTTCTGAAGGATAATAGAAACAAACATGGGTAGTATGACTATGACCCATGAGGTCTAATCTGTGCATTATACCCATACATGAGACGGATACGTTCGAAAATCTAATCTACAGCTGTTTGCGCATCAAAACAACATATATATATATATATATATATTGCGATAGCAACCCGTCCCCACCTGCAATTTCACAGTGTTTGAAGTCATCTCCTTCCTTGGCACTGCTCGGCGGCAGCCATTGTTGAAGGAATAAGCAGGCAGGGGATTGACGGCGCAACTGCAGGCTGCAGCAGCAGCGACGGACGGAGGGCCCTGCCTGCTCGCTGATCATGCATTATACCGATCGTTGAACTGTAGCACTGCCCGTGCCCGCAACGTCCGTAGTTGGCGACTCTTGTCAGAATCCATCGAAAGGAAGCCGATGACCGAGCCCTCGGAGCAGTGTTGACTCCATCCCCAGCTGGTAAGGGTTTCGTTCAGCCGATCTGAACGGGTCGATCCGAGCAGACGACTGAACTTTCTTTGTTTGAATTGTGTGTACGTGTATAATGGTAATTGAGAGCGGATCCTCTCAGGTGCGCCCACGAGAGATCTCGCCTCCTCTCTCACAGGGGGCCGAGGTGACGATGTCGATCCGGACGTCGGATCCCTGTCTTGTCTGATCACCTCACCTTGCTTGTGAGGGGGCTGAAGGGATCCGCTCAGGTGGGCACCTGAGGGGATCCGGCGATCCGCCCTCATGGTAATTTGTGCTTTTATTCGTAAAAAATGTTCGGGAGGGCACCTTGACAACCAACAGAGGAAAGGGGGGGGCACCATTACAGCTGATGGGGGTGTCTTGAAACAAAATTTTATACAATTTGATGATAAAAAGTAGTATTAAAGTGAAGTTTAACTTGGGCAATGAGAAAAAACTGCCATGTTCCAAGAGATGTGAGATTAAAAAAGAGTGGACGACGTGCATGACCAAAAGAGATGGGCGGGGGAAGGGGGGACCACAAGAGGAAAAAAAGAAAGAGAGTCCGGATTTCCTGAAGTGGGCACCCGAGAAAACCTCTTCGGCTCTTCCGCTCCAAATATATAAAGTATGTGGAACTCACCATGTTGTGTGGATCTCACGGGGTCAAATCAACATAAATGAGAGGTCTCATCAGAGCTTTATGTGTCCGAGTGGAGAGTATTTCCTTAGGTGTCCACCCGATAGTATTCCCGGATAAAAAGGTCTTGCTAAATGTTTTACCAAAAAGTAAATCTTTTTAAAAACATAAAATTTGAATAATCATCAAACATCTTTTTTTTACTGAGTAACAAAAACTCAATTTATCTCGCAACCCAGCACCATGAAAATAATATTATTACATATTGGCCCAACTAATTTTGGACATAAGTCTATGCGCTTTATCGGGCTGCTGCTGCTTTCCGGAGCCCGATACGATGTGGATCGCTCCAGCTGGCCCACGGGCCACGACGGAGCAATCCCTACTCTTTTCGCTGTTTGACTCTGCATTAAGGCTGTGACGTCTCGGTATATTTATTATAGCTAGATTTTGATCTTCACATTTTCTGCAGGCCCTGAAACCTAGTGAGAGAAAAAAACAGTGATGTACCAGTAATTGACAAAATCTGTTGGATGTTTTTTATGTCTGTCACTGAGGGGGAAAAAAACTGGCAGTTAATATTATAGATAAAAACACTACGAGAGGTTTGTGCTGAATAGACATGATACTGATTACAGTTACGGAAGTGTTGTCGAATACATTTTGTAACCAAGCTCCATCGACTCGTGTATATATATATATGGGTTTTCAGTATTTCACAACCTAGAGACACTTGGCATAGACCCATTCAACAGATTGTCTTATGATGTCTCTGTTTGCTTCCGGTGGTGTGAAAAATCCGTGGGATATCCCGCTATATATCCACACAAAAGTTCGCCTGCTGATAGGACTGCAAACGGGTTGAATTCCGCAGTAAAATCATCAGAATCTGATTCCGATTTCGATAAGGGTCAAGAAATTTCAATTTCGATTTTGATAATTTTGGAATCACTGTGTTCCGATTTCGATTCGATTCCAATTCCGTTATCAAAATTGGAACGTAATCCGATAATTTTTGAAATACATATTAAATATTTATTTTTATTTAAAAATAAGTTAATACTTCATAAATAATTACTAAAAATTGATATAATTTTTTTAAAACTTTATTTTATTATTTTGTCAATTTATATATTATACTTTATGTTTTATTTAACTTTATAATATTTAATAATATTTATTTTTTCATCAAAATCGTATTAACGGAAACAGGACTAATTGATTTCGATTTCGATTCCGATAAGTTATCGGAATATTCGATTCTGATTCTAATAGCTTATAAGATACGAAAATAAATTCCAAACTTATTAAATTTTATCTGAATTGAATCGGAATATTTTTTTTTTGAACAAACAAGCACCGACTCATTTCAGTTATAACAAAAATAGAGTACAAGATACCAAAGACACAGGTGAAAAGAAAAACCAACAAGACACATTATGATAGTGAAGATAGCTAAAAGTTTGCCTAAAGTCATCCTCAACAAAGTAGAACATAGTCATAAAACAACCAACACAGTAGCATGCTTAGACGGTCGCTCGACAAAAGTAGGGACTCCACTGTAGGAGTTTGACCGGTACCAAGAGACTGCATGAACACACCAAAAGGGTGTGATTAATACCCAGGCTAACAGTCTCGTATGAAAGATAACATCTATGTAAAAGACAAGAGGAGACAACTAGACAGAAGTGCATCCCAGGACAAACGACATTAACAGGACTTACAAACAACATCAAGATAGATATACTGAGCGCCACATTTCCATTGAACCAAACGACACAACACCTATATACATAGGTAGACAAAACAAAAACACTGGAGAGTGGATAAACCTACAAGAACGGAACATAAGAGAGGGGGGGGGGAGGAAGTGGGGATCGCCGTCAAGAGCATGTACGAAAACACCCAATCTGGACCTAAAGAGATGCCGCAAAAGTGCTGCAAAAGATCTTAGGGTAAGGCGACAGCACAAAAAAATGAGGGGCGCCGGAACAGGGGGTAGAAAATCAGTGGGAGAAGATGGGGAGGGCTGATGTCCTAGACGAGGGTGAGGGCGTTGATTAAGAAGTTGCAGATGGTGGAGCGCTTTCCGGAGAAAAGATGGTTGGAAAGGGGATATATGAGAGGAGACTTGATAGAGGGAGCCGAGGATGCTGGGAAGCCGAGAGCTCTGGAGACAGAACGTCGAAGACGCCACAGCGGAGGTGCCGTCGAGGAGAACAGCGAGATTCTGCCAAAGTCCGGTGAAGGTAGGGGTGAGCATTAAACAGTTCAAACCGAAAAACCAAACCGAACCGGCCTGTTTGGTTCGGTTTGGTTCGGTTTGAACCATGTTCGGTTTGATTCGGTTTGGAAGTCCTCCAAACCGGTTTAAACCAGACCAAACCGTTTAAACCGATTTAATAAAAAATTTATTTAAAAATTGTTATAATATTATTAAAAAAATAAGGTTTTTATAATTTTATAATAAAATAATATTTATTTTGATTGTTTTTAACTTAACAACTTTTATATATATGTAAAAAATAAATAATTAATTTTTTATATATATTTTTGGTTTAAACCGGACCAAACCGAATTGAAATGGTTTGGTTTGGTTCGGTTTGAGGGGTTGAATCGGTTTGGTTCGGTTTGGGAAAAAAATGTCCCAAATCGGACCAAACCGAACCATGCTCACCCCTAGACGAAGGTTCCGGATCTCGCGAGAGAGACGTCCTCCCGTGAACATCAACATATGCTCAACGAGCTAGTCCAGTGGAAAGGGCACGAACTAGGGGTGTAAACGAGTCGAATTCGGTAGCAGAATCACATAATCCAATTCCGATTCTGATAAGGGATAAGGTGTTCCGATTCCGATAATTTCGGAATCACCATGTTCCGATTTCGATCCGATTCTGATCCCGTTATCGAAATCGGAATCTAATCCGATAATTTCCGATTCTGATATTAAATATTAATTTTATTCAAAAATTCATTAATAATTCACATATAATTAATAAATTTTTATATAATATTTTAAAACTTTATTTTTATCATTTTATCAATTTATATATTATATTTTATGATTTATTTGACTTTATTTTGTTTATTTTTACTTTTATTTATTTATTTTTATCGAAATCGGATAAATAAAAACGAAATCACCTGATTCCGATTTCGATTCCAATAAGCTATTAGAATATCCGATTCCGATAACTTATAGGATACAAAAATAGTTTTCAACTCCGTTAATTTTTATCAAAATCGAATCAAAATTTCGGATTATCAGATTTCCTTTGCACCCCAGCACGAACATATAATAAATGCCAGGGAAAGACGATTTTCATGATCACATTCGTTGACACCTTTACTGATTTGTGTTTTCGGTGTTCTCGACGGGAGAGAGAGAGAGAGAGAGAGAGAGAGAGAGAGAGAGAGAGAGAGAGAGAGAGAGAGAGAGAGAGAGAGTAGAGCTATTTTTATTATTGTCTCATAGGGTGATGATGAGAGAGAGTTGTGTGAGATAAGATAATTTCCGACTAGGATTAAGATTCAACTCGCCGGCCCGATCCAAAGACAGTTAATGCTCAGTCCAAACTATTTTAGTCCAACTTTGTCCCTACTATATTATTGGTCCGGCTTAATCTATTGTGTAAAGAGTGTCAAGTTGGGTCAGTCTAATATGATCTCTAGATAAAATTTGATATCTATAAATATATTATTAGTAGTAGTAAATTAAAAAATAATAATCATTGAAGATTAAAAGTAATAATAACTTAAATTTAAAATATTTTAGTTAATAAAAATAATATGATTAATTAATATATATCTTATAAGTTGAGATCTGTTTGACACTTCAACTTATTTTGACTCGGAGTGACCGTTCGACGGAGATCCATGAGTCAAAACTCGGTTTCACTTGTGTGACTACACATTAGAAGTCCCCCGCCTCGTGGCGGAGTGGGACACCTTCGTCCTACGGGGCGTCTGATCTCGGGTTAGAACCCAGCGTATCTAACATCTATTTATTTATTTTAGGACCATCGACAACAGAATAATTGTCATGCACCTATAAATGATTTTTTCCTTTTTTTGCATCGTCCATGGGCGTATAACAAATTTGATACATGGGTATGCTTTTATTGCCTGTACTAAAATTTCGGAAACCAAATATCTTTTGATAATTTATGGCAATATCAATATTAAAATTAACGTGAGGTGCTTGATAAATTTATCAAAATTACTGCCGATCAGTTTTTTTTTTTTGTGATCGTGATTATTGAGTAGACTAAGGACGTCCATGAACAAACAACTATCTAAAAACTTATTCTAGTTTTTTTTTCTGATGCCTCACGTTAGTAATCCCTGCTCTTTTACCTTTTATTCTCAAGATCCATTCAAATATCTAATAACACTCTGTCAGTGCTGTCCAAACAATTTTGAACACAATTAAGTAATTAATGTTCTTCTGTTGAAGATATATTTAAAACAGAGAAAGAGCTGTATTATTTTTATCAAAGTTTGGAGACCGAAAATTGCAAAAAGATTGTTGTCAAGGCTCAAACCAAAAATAAAAAGGAAGAAAAATACCATACAAATATATCCACTCACGAAAGATGAGAAAAGGGTCCATTTGTTTCTTCAAGTAACTGGACTCTTGCTTGGATACTTCAGTCAGGAGAATCTCTCGCCTTGAGTTATTTGGCTCCATGTAATAGCAATGTCAATAAGTAGATTTTTCTTGGTACGTTCAAAATTAGGGATTACCGACATTTGCCAAAATAAAGTTTACACCATTAAGCGGATTTTGGGATTCAATCGAATGTAATATTATTTAATAAAACTACTGGTGGACGATACCGTAAGAACGTCGTACGTACAGCCAAAAGAATTATTTTCAAGAAATAAAAATTCTTAATTTATGATTTTATTTTTTGGAAAACTTAATCCATGTAACAGCTTTTCTTTAGATTATTTTCAGTGAATTTAAATGATTCTTTCGTTTGCTTGAGAATGTGTGTCACGAGATTTCTCCCAAAATTTCGAGAAACTAGAATCTACGAGCAGCACATATTTTATGTGTCTTTTTACTTCTCAAAATTTATTATTATTTTTATACGAAAGTTCAACGGAAGGTATTTGGTTGAACTTCTAAATTCTCTCTCTGTCCGTCCCTTCGAATCCGAACCAAACGCTATAATTTGCGCCATTTGAAAACCCTTATCTAAAACCCCCCTTTCGTTTCCGTTCGTCTTCTCTAACCCGGAGCAGTTCCTTCGGGGGCACCGACCGGGGGACGCGGCCGGAGAAGCTGCCTGCGGAGGAGGCAGCGCGATGCGAGGGCCGTGAGAGGAAGTCCAGTCGTGGGGCACGACTCGGCGTTGCGGCGGTTTTCTCTGCTGGACGCTGCCGTTCCCGTCTCCTCCCTCCACCTGCTCCGCCATGGACTCCATCGCCGTCGATCCCTTCATAACCTCCAATCTCTTGTTTTCGTCGCCGCTTCCCCTTCACAGAGACCGTCATTTCCGTCGCTGCTTTCTCCCCATGGCCCGTACAAGCTGCAAACCCCGCCCTCGCTGTTTCCGAGCCGAATTCACCGGCGAACACCTCCGCGGCCACCGTCCCTCTCCCTCATCTCCCACTCTCCCCGTTCCTCCCCGCACACAGTGTTCTCCCGAACCCGCAAATTCTTTTCGAGAAGCAGAATTCGTGATGGAACTCGGGAAAAGGCTTGCGAAACCACTCACTCTGACGCTGTTCTGTGCCGTCGTCGGTTTCCTGCCCATTCCATCTAGAAACTTCCGCGCCCTTGCCGCTCCCGCCGCGGGTGTAGCGTCCGCGGACGAGGTGAGGAGCAGGGCGAGCGCGGAGGCCGGGGATCTGGGCCAGCCGGACCTTGAGTTCTCCAATTACACTCGGAGGCTTCTGGAGACGGTTTCATTTCTTTTGAAGAGGATCGAGGATGTGAAATCGTCCAAAGGGGACACGAGTGGTGTTCAGAAGGCACTGAAAGATGTCAAGACGAGGAGAAAGGAGTTGCAGGAGGAAGTACTCGGGTTACTTAACTCGGAATTGAGGGTGCTAAGGATGGAGAAGGCTGCGCTGATTAAGCGCTCTGGAGAGGTCCTGGAGTCGGCTATATCCGCGGGCAAGCAGCGGGACAGGTTGCTGGATGATGGCGGTACCGAAGCGGACGTCATGGAAAAGGTTAAGGGTTTGGAGAGGAGCATCGACTTGGCAGACGAAGAATATAACGGACTGTGGGAGAAGGTTGGGGAAATAGATGACGCAATTTTGAGGAAGGAAACTTTAACGTACAGCATTGTGATTAGGGAGCTTTCGTTTATTGAGAGGGAAAGTGCGCTCTTGGTCGAACGGTTTATGTTTCGGATGCGGCAGGAGGGAATAGAGAGGTACGGTTTCTGTTCCACTTTCGCCTCTTATGTCCTGGATTATGGCTTGATATCTCATAGTCATACTCCCAAAGCAGTCAACCAAACGTGATATGGGTTTGTATATATCCACATAGGACTTACTGATAGACAAAGTCAAGAGCAGGTGAAATAATAGTCAAAGTTGTTCCAAGTTTCCATCACATCAAAAGTTTCGACGTGCTGCTTGTAATTGCGATGTATTAACTATTTTCCCGACTATTGATGTCTGGTCTTTTCTCAGCTGTACTATGCAGTTTTTTTTCCTGTTTCTTTCTCATTTATAGGAAGTTTTACAGTCTTACTTTGTTAGAAAAGCAACATATCCAGAGATTTACCTAAGTGAATTTATCGTTGTGTGGGAAAAAACTTCCATGTCTTAATAGGTTCTACAGACTTGTCAGATAGAACCATATTTGTGCCCCGTGCATGTGAATATCTATTCTCACAGCAGAATAACATCTGTTTCAAGAAAAGCAGATCCAGGCTTGAAAAAATATGTCTAATGGACAAAGGGATGTAGGTTGAACCTATCTAGTAGATGCGTTTGTAATTTTGTATAGAGTATGTCATACCCTTTCAGGCTCTTGGTTGAGTATTCTTACTGAATGATCTGGTTAAATGTTATGCCGACAACTTAGTTATCCTCGTAACATACGGGAATTGAGGCCTCTATAAGGCAAACTTGCCTATATTCGGCATTTTATCGCCTGCTTATCTAGAAGGTGTCAACCCTTTTTCAGTTTGGCTAAGAAAGGAGCACCCTTCAAGTGTGATGACAATTGTCAGGTCACCTTCAAAGAATCGGTCGGAATCGGCCGATTCCCGGAAAATCGGATCGATTCGGATCATTTTTTTCCTTTCTTCGGAAAAATCTCAAAAATTATGAAAAAAATCCATAAAAATAGGAAATGACTTGAAAAAATTCTTAAAAAAACAAATGTAACATTTACCATGCATCTACAAATCATGGGTGATGAAATGACTTAGAAAAATTCTTAAAAAAACAAATGTAACATTTACCTTGCATCTACGTATCATGGATGATGGAATCGGCTGAATTGGATTGGAATCAGCCAATTTCGTAACGATGTGCAGAGTTTTTTTGCCTTAGTTTTTAGATAATAATAAGATGTAATATAATAACTTGTGAGATGCAAAAGTATAAAACATATAACATATTTAAATGATAAGATGGAAAATATACATTACATCATTAGTCATCATCAATATCCCTGATATTGGCCTTCATTTTTAGGCTCCTGTTGCTCTTCTTACTATGGTTGAGTTGTCCTTGTATATGCTGGTCCATATCCATAGTAAAAGAAAGCTTTGGACATCTCATTCAAATTATATGGATCAAACCGTGCCATGTACATAGGTTGAGGTGTAGGTGGAGGTTACCACGCATCGCTTTGGATTAGAAAATGTGTGATAAGGTGGCTCATATAATGTGACTATGGCTCTTGCTCGTTCAGAGTGTAATACGGTTTTGGCCGCCGTGAAATAGGCGAGTTTGGATCTGGAGCTCCTGTACCTGCATCTGCCATAGACACCTCTCCCTCTCATGCTGACTGGGTGGCTGGTATGCACTCCTCGTCATCATCAACTGAGGAGTGAGAAGGAGCCTGCGTGCTATCATCTGAGTTCATAGGACGTTGCCTGATCTTTGCCTAATCTTTAGCTTCCTCCTCTTCCCTTCTTTAACCATGTTTGATGTCCCATCATAACCTAAAGAATTTTTTAATTGAGAAAATTTGCTCTTTTTTTGTGATGTAACTTTTGTTTATTCTTGCCTGGACTGCGGATGGCCTGGGTAGCTGAGACTGGGGTTGGAACTGGGGCTAAAGTTGGAGGCGATTGCTGTACACTTACTGGGGCAGAAGATGGGCCTGCACCTGCCTGAGCCTGAGAAGTAGGTGGAATCATGGTGCGCCGGGTCGACGACCCGGTCGCCCGACCCGGCCGGATTCCGGGCCGACCGGCCCGGAATCGACCCTGCCGGGCCGACTCCAAGCCGGCCCGGCAGGGGGGTCGCGCGACCCGGCTTCGGGGCGCGCGACTCAGCGACTCGGTCGGCGACCCGGCCGACCGGGTCGCGGGCGACCTTTTAGCCGCCGCCCCCCCCACTAAGTGCCCCCCCACTAAGTGCTTAGTGGGGGGGGCTTTTCCCCCACTTAACATTAAGTGGGGTGGGTGAGTCACCCCACTTAATTACCAAATTGCCCCCCTTTGGGGGCTAAGGGGGAGGGTTCAACTCCCCACTTAATTACATGCTATCTCTTCTCCTTCAACTTCTTTCCAGCTGCCTTATTGAAGGGTTCATTATCAGTTACAAACTGAACCACATTCTCCTCTTTAATCTTCTCCACCATGGCATCCATCAAGGAAAAAAGATAGTCGGCGTTTTTTGTCTTCCTAGAAGCATTCACCGACTTCAAGAATGTTGTGCCCTCGGAACAATACATCAAAAAATTTATCATGCTCCTCTTGGTGATATCTGTCCACCCGTCACACATAATTGTACAACCCCTCTTTTTTCATACCAATCTAAACCCATACATCCACTCCCTCAACTCCTGCACCTCCTCCTCCAGCCCACCACCATATATATGCTTGCTGCTCGGGACTTGCAGACCCGGTCCAGCCTCACTCACGGCATCTACCATCATTTGGAAGTAAGGGTTGGTGACTGTATGTGCCGGGATGCCTACAAGAAAGTAAAAAAAAATCGGATCGATTCTGGATCTTCCGATTTTCTGGAGTCGACCGATTCCTGGATCGATCTAGGTGGATCGGTTCGGGATCAACCGATCCGGATGATTTTGACCGATCCAGCCGGGACTCCTGGTTGAATCGGTTGTTTGGTCCGGAATCGGATCAATGACTACCGATCCGATTCGAGAATCGGCCGATCCCGATCCGAATTGGTCGATTCTGCGAACACTGCTTAGAATTGGTGGAATTGGACCGATCTCGACTGATTCCACCGATTTAGATTAGATCAATTCCTCTGGAATTATAGGAGGATTCAGTCCTTTAGGCAGGAATTGGATCGGAATCGACCGATAAGATTTAGAAATTTGCCAATTTCGATTTGATTCGACCAATTCCGCAATCCATGGCTTAGTGGGTTATGTTTTAAAGCTAAAATAGGTCCATTTGGTATTGATTTTGGCCTAACTATTAGCCTACTTGAGCAAGTAATAGGGGTGCAGACAAACCAATGTATTTGACAAGTAGTTTGATACTCAACTTATTGAAAACTCGAATTGGATAGTTCATTAAGTTAAATAAAGAAATTTGAACAAAAAAACTTCGCTTACAAATGAGTCAAGTCTAAATAGAGTCCTATTTGACTCTATAAACTCGTGAGGATCTTGGTTAAATATTCTATAACTATTCGATTAAATATTTGTTTAACTACTTGATAAAATAATTAAATTATATTTATGATATATATTAATGATATATTTAATATTGTGTAATACTATATTTTTTTAATTTTTGAATAATTAAGATAGATTTTAAATAGTGTAAGATGAATCTTGTTTATTCATCTAGCATGTCTATATCTTGAATATTCATAACTCTCGAACCCTAGTTACAAACTTATCTCTCTCTCTCTCCCACACACATGCTACAACTCTACCACACCGCAATCGTTGACTTAGCGGCAACATGAAGGCCGTTTGCTCCCACTCCCTCTGAGTGATAGATCCTTTTTTGAGCAATTCTGTAAGGGCTGACTAAATCAGTTGACTGGCCTAACAATCGTGCTAATTAGGAGCCTTCCCAGGAGGTCATCCATCCTTGGCCTACTTCTAACAGAGTACGCTTAACTTCGAAGTTCTTTTAACTCAACCTCCAAAAAATGGTTAGCCGGTGTTGTTAGTAGTCCACTGATTTAATCTCTTAACATATTCACAAATCGGGGTATTACAATTTACCTCCCTTAAAGACTTGACGTCTTCGTCAAGACCACACATAACACATCACATACCGAGACGAGTCACACCGAACCTTCCGACTGGGTCATGCTCTGATACCATATGTAACGACTGACTAAATTAGCTGACTGGCCCAACAACCGTGTTAATTAGTAGCCTTCCCAGGAGGTCACCCATCCTTGGCCTACTCCCAACAGAGTACGCTTAACTTCGGAGTTCTTTTAACTCAACTTCCGAAAAATGGTTAACCGGTGTTGTTGGTAGTCCACTGATTTAATCTTTTAATATATTCACAAATCGGGGTATTACAAATTTCTCTTTTTTGAGCTCCGATGCACCTTCAAAGTTGCCAACGACGGATGCAAGGTTCGTACTTTTTTTACCATGGTTCCTCTCCTTCCTTGTCGTCATTGTTGTTTGAATCAACTTGTTCTTCTTCTCTTCTACCCAAGGTCCCCTTTATGTTCTTTTTCCCACTTTGAAATGCAGGATGCTCCTGTCGTGCATTTGCTCATGCTGCCTCTGTGTGACGGTGCTGGTAGAGTTGGCCATCCAGCTGATCAAGGCACACAACCAATGTGTTTGATAGATTCTCTCCCTTATATTGGTGTCTGTCAATCTACATTAACCACATTGTCTTGTCGTCATCCTCACCGTCTCCAACCTGTTTCTTGTTGTCTTGTGGAAATAAAATTGTTTTGTCCAAATGATCTCTGATGTTAACTATTAAAGTTGGAAACTATGTATGCCCATTTTTTAAGATTTTATTAATTATTTTAGCATCTAGGAATGACTTAAATCATGTTCGAGCTTGAGTTTTATTGATTGAAACTCGATCTGTAGCTTGTAAATGAGCTTAAGTTTGTGCCCAGTTTTTATTTGAACTTGACTCGACTTGTTTAAGTAAAACATGTTGCTCAATGAGTCAAGCTCGAACTCATTGAGCACATCGTGAGCTGAGTTAAAACGAGCCCTTACGAAGCCTGTCGAGGATCAAGTTGAGTTCGAGTTCAGGTTTAATTTGTTGAGCCGAGCTCGAACATAACCCTACTTTGCTTAGCGCGACTCGATTGCATCCCTAGCTGGTAATTTTCTGCCCAAGAATTTCGACATTTACTGCTCCTGTGAGCCCATTTATGAGGGTATTTTGAAGATTATGCCAATTTCTGCCACCTCATCACATTATAGAGGCTTCTCTCATTAAGAAGGCTGCCTCAATGGCATCAATGTGTCATTGATCTCCTCTCAAAGGGGCAGCCCTTGGAGGATGAAAAGACATCAATGTGTCATTAATCTTTTCTTAAAGTCATTAATCTTTGGAAGAATAAAAAGGCACATTGGTACAGCAATAGACCCTCATTATTTCTTTCTTAAAGGTCACTTGACCGCTTGTTTAGCATCCCGCCCCTTCATCTCCCCCCCGTTCTCTATAAAACAGCAGGTCCCACCTGCAGATGGAGGGTTCCGAGGATCCACGCAAGGAGAGGGGTCCTGGGGCCAATCTGTTCAAGGTGCCAAAGCAATGCTACATGGTCTTTCATTGACAGTAAGAAGTTGACAGACCGAGTAGCGGCAAGAGAAGAAAGAAGGCCTCCATGGTGTCTGATCCACTGCACACCAACCTGAAGATCTCGCAGAAGAGAACTGAAGATGAAGAAGAAAAGAGAGGCTGATACTAGCCTCTCCTTGCTGTTGCGGCCAGGTCAAGGTGAAGAGGAAGAGAAGAGGAGAAGAAGATAAGGTGAGGATAGCCCCTATAAACCTGCGCCATCACCTGTGCTCCTTCACCTAGACATCCGTGTTCTCATTTCAAATTCTCATTGAGACATCCCTCGGCATACCCTTCAGATATGTCTTCAGCATGCTATTCTGGGACTTGATTTCCTCAGTTTACCAGTCCTCAGCAGAGCCATGCAAAGCCCATAAAAATACCTGTTGGATCTGCCCGGTCGGAGCCCCAAATGCTTCATGCGTGTACAATCACTATAAACCTGCAATCCCACGCCTGTAAGTCCTATGATAACCATTCCCCTTTGGACACTCATGACTCAACTGCCCCGTACAACAGGTGCCTGACTCATGTCCATAGTATCTCGGCTCTGTGCACTCCTCTTCAAGCATAAGCATAACAGGTCATGTAGCCTCATAGGCATGCCACAATAATCTATCAGATTTCAGCCATACAGGCAACTCATGTCACAAACACCTGTCCCATTCTCCTGCGCAACCCCCCTATGAGCTGATCCTGCTTAGCCTATAAGACAGGCAGTCGGCTTTTCCTACCCCTTAAACTGTCTGTGCAGGAACCTTACACTCAAGACATTCAGCTATGGCAGAAGTCAGATCAGTTTGGAAGGCTGACAGCGTGATAGAAGCTCAAGAATGAGGGGTTGTAGGGAAGCAACATCAGTCCAAGCAATAGGCCACCAGGGTCGAGGACACCTCAGCAGGCCATCAAGGCCATTGGACAAAAATATCAACCTTTCACTTTGGCCACTTCTAAAAAGGAGGGCCACGAAGTTTGAATTTTTTGAGGTTAGATCATGCATGCACTAATCTGGGATCATGGGCTGAGGAGAAATGAAATATCTAGTCATCGAAGCATGCCCCTAAAAAAGGGGTTTTGTAGCGAATTTAACTGAATAATTATGTAATGAAGACAGCACATGCCTTTCTCTTTGGCCACTTTGGTCACTGGAAGGATCCAGTGTAGCTGGTTTAGTGCTTGAAGATTTTTGTTAAGAGCATTGGGCTGTTGTTGGATGTAACTGTCCAATTTTTTTGAAATGATTTTCCATGAGTTATCACAAAATGTCTTTTTTTGTAAACCACTTGCCATATATTAGGTGATTTGCATGCCAGGATACTGAATTTGTTTTGGGTATCGGATTAAGAAAATAATTTTTTGTTGACGTCTTCCACATCCCACTAGTGTGTCTATCTACATTTAAATGAATAGTGGATTTCAGTCTTAATTCTTAAACTGTTCTATCTGTTGCAGCCAGGTGAGCAATTATACCAGACTCTCTACGTCAGAGATAAAAAATAATCTGGAAACAGTTCGCTTGACCTATCTGGAGCAAATAATGTTACCTACAATTCTGGGCCTTGATGACTCCGAATTGTTCACAGATCAAAATACCCAAAAATTTGTTTTGAACATAAGGCAGGTGTTTAAGAGGTCAAGGGAGCTTCAAAGCAATTTGGAAGCTAGTGTACGGAAGAGAATGAAAAAGTTTGGTGACGAGAGGCGCTATATTGTGTGTACACCTGATGATGAGGTTGTGAAAGGTTTCCCTGATGTTCAATTAAAGTGGACGTTTGGTCAAAAGGAAGTCATAGTACCTAAGGCAATCCGTCTACACTTGTTTCATGGATGGAAAAGATGGCGCGAGGAAACCAAAGCCAAACATAAAAAGAAACTGTTAGAAAATGAAGACTACAGGAGAGAATATCTTTTACGGACCCAGGTAATGTATTCATTAAAACTGTATAGATGAATGTTCACTTTGAAGAAGTATCTTTCTTTTCGGGGGCTGTTGCTCCAAGCATTGCAAATGTACTATATGTTAACTTAAATTTTTACTGGATGTTGCCATATCATAGGTTTTCACATGATGAAGGACTTGTAAAAGCAATAAATTCTATATTATTTGCTAAAATATATGCTTATTAGTTACCCATCATCTCTCCACGTTCTCTTTTATTTTATATTGTTGCATAATGGTTCTTGCTTTTTTTCATACCACAACTTAGCTCTTCTGTTTTGACGACTGCAAATGCCTTAGGTGCGTGAAAGTACCTTATAATGCAGCATGTTGTTTAAGTGTAATGACAATGACCCTAGGTTTTTGTGTGGGAGGTCACCTCTAAGGAATCCTATAGATAGTTTTCATGGTTTGCAGAATTGGTTGAATAGGATTGGACATGGTTGATTTCGAAATCGGATTGGTTGATCTTGATCCGATCTTGGTCGAAAGCTAAAATTGGTCAAATCAGTCTGAATTGATCTGATTCAATTGATTTTGGCATCGAATTGGTTGATCCGACTGATTTGACCATGACAACTCAAGTTTCGGTTCAAATCTATATCGGGCCTAATTTTGATCTGGTATTTGCCTTCTATGATCGATATTGGTCCTATTCTCATGAGAACTCTACTAGGGCTTGTGATTCTAACTTCCCCTTGGCAATTCCGGTGTTCCTCCTTGCATCTCTAGCAATCTCCACTCGATTCTAGTGCGATCTAGCAACTACAACGATGATTCAAGCGATTCTACGGTGATTCTAGTGATTCCACCAGCAATTCGAGTGATCTAGCAGCTATCTTAGTGCTCCGGTGATTTCTTATTTTATTTTTTTTGTTTTTCCCCATTGGTGAGACTCCCTCCTAAATTTACTTTTAATGATTTCTAAACCCGAATTGGCACCTACATAGTCAATTTTCTCTATTTTACATGTTTTTCACTGCTGGAAGGACTGGAACCATCTCATAAATGGGTGAATGTCATGGCTGAACAGCACCCATTTACTTTTTTTGGTTAATTTATTACTTCACTTAAAATTTTTAAGTTGTTATCATGCATAACAAGGAGGTTAAATGGCGGATCAAGGAGCCTCCGATACATCGGCTTCTTGTGACATTGGGTGGGAACATAGTCACATGGTGGATATGGAGAAGAAGAGGGTGCAGTGTAAGTGGTGCGGGAAGCAAATGAATGGAGAAGTGTTTCGAATGAAATAACACCTAGCTAGACTGTGTGGCATTGTGAAAAAATGTGACAGTGGCTAGGGAGAGTATGAGGCTACCAAGACTTACCTAACAGTAAGTGCCTCACAGAGGAAGATTCGAATTGAACGGAGGGATGACTTGTATGATGAACTCATGGGGAGACGAGGTGATCGCTTGACCCAGAAAAGGGAAGGGGTAAATAAAATCCAAGTCTATACATGAAGATGAGGAGGATGAGTCTTCCATAGACTTTGAGCTGAGGAAGGCAAGGCATCCCAACAAGCATGCACGGAGAGAGGATGAGGAGACAAGGAGGGGAGTAGGAGGCTTTGGAGCTGGAAATGTTTCATTCCGTCGTTTACAATCCAGTTGACACCCACCTATTGAGGGTATGAGTAGGAGAGGGGACATTTAGGGCATATCGTTGTTCACATTCCTCATGCCCTACCATCACACCACCCGTGGATGTCTTCTATTGCTTTACGAAGTAGAGTGTTTCCCAAATGATATTAAAGCAAACATTCAGCGACATCAAAGCAATTGACACGATTCTTAAGAGAGTAGTAAGACATATTGTCAAGTTTTTCTTACATTTAGGTCAGAAGTTTGCAATGCTATTTTTTTTTCAATTTTTTCAATTTTATTTAACAATTTTTGTATGTATGTTTATGTAGTATCCCTTGGACTTGTATCCATCAACTTCTACTTTTAGACCATGGTTGATGTTACAACTAAGGTCCGATTGAAATTAAAAGTCCCCAACAACCTACACATATATGGAGCCAACCTAAAAGAGGAGGTAGAGGAGTTGAAATTATGGATAGATGGCTTCAAGCTGGTTTGGAAGGGGAGGGTGCATAGCGATATGTGATAGATGGACTGGCATTATAAAGAGGTTTGTGATTAATTTTTTGATTTATTGTTTAGTGGGCACCACAAATTTGAACTCAGTAAATGCTTTTGGTTAGGATAAAAATGCTAACTACATTTTTTTTTGATGAATGTCGTTGTGGAGGAGATTAAGGAGGAGAATGTTATGCATTGTACAGATAATGAGCTCTCCTACAAAGCAGTTGGCAAGAAGAGTTAATGGAGAAGAGACAACATCTATTTTGGATTCCTTGTGCAATGCACTCTATAGATCTTATGTTGAAGGATATTAATAAGGAGTCCTTAATGTTCACTTTTATTAGCTAGGCTCAGGTTATCACGTCATTTATTTATCCACATTGTCAATTGCTATATATAATGAGACATTATATAGAAGGACATGATCTCATTATGTCTGAGCCTACATGGTTTGTCACAAATTTCATTACATTGGAGAGTTCACATATGCATAGACATGCACTGATGTAGTTCATTGCATCCCAGGAATATGTAATGTACATGGTTGATTTGCATAATAGGATGGATCAATTAGAGATCCTATCACAGATGGAGAGATTGATCATGGACAAATATTTCTAGGAGAGGATCTAATATTATTTGTTCATCATTGAGCCACTGATAAATGTGTTGAGGTTTGTGAACTCAGACGTAGAAATTAAATGTGAAATCTATATGATGCCTTGGATAGGAAAAAGTTGAGAATGAAGGAGAAGAATCGCTGGTGCTACAAGAAGTGGTGAAAAATTATAGATGTCAAGTGACATTGCACCATGATGTGTATGTAGTAAGTAGTTTTTACAAACTTTATTTTCACGATTTTCTTTTCATTCTTAAATATATGCTTTTATCTTACGTAATACGTTGAATGCATGATATTTCTTAAACCTTAAGATTCAATATGGAGGGAATGTGCGGTGGTGAGGGGTACATTAGTTGTGATTAGAAGACTTACTAGGACTCAGCAGGACATGACAGAAGTTGAGTTAAAAATAAGTGACAAATGAATATTGAATTTGGTTTTAAAAAGAAGATATTAACACTGTGACATTTATCATTTTTTGAGATGCAATCATACAGATAGAGGGTCTGAGTGTACTTAGATCCAAATATGACACTCTTGTGATAAGATTTCTCCAGCTATGTAAATATAAGTTGTAATAATTTATTGTTAAGAGTATTCTTGTTTGACAGCATTAAAAGTTTGCTAGGTATTTTTTTGTTACAGCTGACTGGTGGGTGTAAGTGAGCACAAGAAGTGGATAAAATCCACTAATTTCTATTGCCGTGCACATGTTAAGTTAGAGCACCAGCTCTTCTCATTGCGAGAAGAATTAGAGCATGTTTAGCCTTGTTTACACAAATAGAAGGAATAGGCTAAGGTTTGAGAGACTAGACAAGCTGGTGTTCTATCACTACAACATGGGCTTGCAGATTAAGAACATTAAGCCCGACAAAAGTTGACAGAGGAGAGATTTGCAAGATTTGTAGGATGGCCTTATGAAGAGAGAGCTGCTTCAGAGTCTTAGGTGTCTGAAGAGGTGGATGTGAAAAATATTTTATAGGAGGAACATTCACTTTACGCATGGTTAAGAGAGAGGGAAGGGACAACACTATCAGAGTTTGACCCAATATGACCTTGTATAGGTTGAAGGGAAGTGTGATGGTGTTGAGGGTGAACCTAGGGAAGAGGTTACTCCTACTAATATGCATATATCACCCCCAACTTCAGTTCCAATGGTATCTCAAGCCCCATCCTCACCCCTAGCCCTATTAACCTACTCTCATAAAAACAAAGCAAATGGTATATTGGTTGCACAGACTTTTTGCAACATTGAAGAAGTATATTAGCGTGACTTGGGCCTTGACACTTCATCCAATTAGAAGAAGAACTTAAACAGAGGAACTTGGACATTAGGCGACGTCATGTGGTTGGAAACGACAATACCACCTCAGAGGATGATGAAGAACAGTGCATATCACCCATCCAACTTTCATTGCCTTCATACAAAGGAGATGATGGTGGTGGTGGTGGAGGAGGATCTGGAGGAGGGAGATCCGGAGGAGGAGGTGGTGATTCTTCTTCTAGTGTACGTACTTGTGGTGTTGGTGCATTAGATTTGGTTTCCGGACGGTATTCTAGTGAGAGAAGTCAACGCTGTCATCAAAGATACTTTGACGAATATACAGCCAATTATCTAGTGGCCGCTTCTCCTTAAGATTCTCATCCGTACTATTCATCCACATATCCACTCCAAAAGACAGTTTATGATTTTATCCAAATGACTGAATCACTATTTTCACATGGATGCGGGCCGATCATGAGATATAATAATGAATGGGGTATTCATGGGCATAGTGAAAATGAGGATGATACTCAATATTATCATCATTGGTGAAAGGTATATCATTTGTCATGTATATTGTAAATTTTTAATGATCATGTGTTATCATTGTTATGACATGTTAGATATTATATTTATATAATTTTTTAGAGTGTTTCGTAATTTTTTAGAATTTTTCTGAATTTTTTTGAAGCAAAAAATAAAAAATACCAATTCTCGATCTCTACCGATTCCGAAATCCTTGATGGTTTCTCATGACTTGTGTGAGTTTATCATCTTTTTAATTGGACCTTTTCTTTTTTTGATCTGACAATAGTGATACCTTTATATGAGATCACCTTTCTTTCCGTTTTTATGGGTCTGTACTTTTGTCCTTGAAGTGACGTGACTCCATGATCCTTGTAATCATTTTATTGCTTCTTTTTATGCAGAGACATGCTTCATTTGCTATACCATGTGGAAGCATTAATATCACGTCACTCAACTGATGCATATCAATGACTAAGGCTTGAACTAATTCCAAATATATCCCATAATTTTATAGCTTATGAAATGTTTTTAGTTCTAATATTCTGAAGTATTTTCATAATTCTGTAACTTAAAATCTTTTTCAGTTCTAATAATCTAAGTTATTTTTACTGTTAACTCTATGCTTGCTGACATTTCAGGTTTTCTCACACCAGTTCCTATAAATTAGACTATTTATGATCTTCGGTTCTTCTTCAGCTCTAAATTACTCATACTGTTGACTCTACGCTCATTAATTTTTAAGGTTTCCTCATACCATTTTTTTGTTAAATGAAGTTGAGGTGACTGCTTAGGTGACAAAGCATGGCGAGTCAGCCCGACTGTCTCTTCTCACCCCAAATTGCCTAGGCAATTGCTGCCATCGGCACTGTGGCCAAGGTTGTCTTTTCTGGTTGCCTCTGGCACTTCAGACTCCTTGTAAAAGGACTTACAGACTTGTAGGTGGTCACAGAGAGCCATAGGGAGGACTGAATGCCAGAGGGCTGCTTCTGCTGCAGCAGTCCTATTGGGAAGGGGATCTGCCACTTCCCTTGACATTTAAGCACTACGGGCAGTCACTGGATGCTCGTCTTGCCTCTGGTGAGTCTGTAGGGCCTCTTAGAGGCATCTGAGGCCCTGTTCTTCCCACCTTTCCTGGGTTTGCCTCTACCACCTAAGCGAGGGGACCCCTTCTCCACGTCAGGCATCTCATGCCTTTGACAACGTAGATTCTATGTGTGTGCCTATAATTTTGATAATTTAATGAACTCCATTTTCTGTTTAAACTTACTTCTCATGTTTGGCATAAATAAGATAAAGATTATGGCTTGTTCTAATAGAATTATTGCCATGAAAGTGTTCATACAGAAGAAGAAATCATTTTGGGAGGATGCATTCCGTGTGGGATTATTGAAAATTAAGATGATTTTGGAGATTTCACAGGATTTATCTGTGACTTCCAGCTGCAAGTAATATGGGGTTTCTTATATCGTCAATAGGGAAGACCCCTTACAAATGAGGAAAGACTTTTCAAATCTCATTCCCTGATGCTATGTATTTGGCCATATGGAAGGAGAGGAACCAAGTTAAGTTTGTGGAAGTGAACTTCACTTAAAAAACATCTTGTAAAAATTTTGTATTCTTTATATGACCATAGTAGATAATTTATTAGCTGTCCACTCAAGCTTCGCAGTCATGGATTGCAGAATCGGTCGATCCAGATCAGGATCGACGGATTCTAGAATCGGATCGGACCCAGTCTATCCGATTTTGGGTGGAACCAGTGATTTGGATTCGAATTCTGGCCGGATCGGTCAGAATTGGCTGGATCGACTAGGATCGGTCCGATCCAACCGTGGATCGCTCGATCCTAAGTGATCTGTCAGAATCTTGAAATGTCCGGAATTGGGGCCTTCCGAGACTCAATTCCGGACCGATTCCCAGATCGATCCCCCCCAATAAGGGGGATATCGACCTGATCCCCCCTCCAGCGATCCTTCTTATCCCCCCTTTCCGGCGACAATCCCTCCTAAAATAGATGATTTTCGGTCTTCCCCCTTTCAGGCTATCCACAATTCCCAAACACCCTTTTATGATAATGTAAACATATTAACATATTTCACTATTACTTATACTATCATATATTTATATAAGATTCATAATCATAAATATATTTTATATACTTAAAATTTATAGAGATCTATTTTAATTTTCTTCTCTCTCCCACACACATCACGTTTATCAAGATTAATTATTTTTTAAAATAAATATATATTTATCTATACATATTACATAAATAAAATCACATTTATATGTATGAACCTATGTTATCAGAGGCGATTGCCTCGGTCGCCTAGGCGACGAGGCAAGGCGAGGCGGTCCCTCCTCGCCTCGACTCATCGGCGATCGCCTCACCTGCCTCAGCCGCCTAGGCGGGGAAGGCGTGAGGCAAGGCTGAGGTGTTCGCCTCAGCCTCTGCCTATCAAATCCGGGCCCAAGCACCGCATCCGATTAACTTAAGATACGGCCCTCGCGGCCTCTTCTCTCTCTCCCGTCCCGGTCTCTTCTCTCTCTCCCGCCCGACCCGTTCGAACCCCGGCTGTTGCTTCCGGCCGCTCCCGCCGCCGCCGCTCGCCGGAGAAGACGCTGCCGCCGCTGCCAATCGCCGGAGATGCCGCCGCCGCCAGTCACCGGAGAAGCCCCCGCCGACCCCTTCTTTAGCCGGAGAAGCTGTCCAAACTCTTCAGACCGTCGGAAGAGCTCTCCAACCGGTCCGTTTTAGGGTTTTCACAATTTTTTTCTTTGTTTTTTTCTCTTTTTATTCATCATCCTTCTACTAATATAAGAATCTTATCTTATGTTTTACTTTATTCTATCTTGGTGTACATTGTTAGAAGACTGAATTTAAACATACAAAGTACGTTCTTTTGATTTGTCTTCTTATTTTTTTCGTTGTAAATGTGATTCCAATATTTTTATTAGGCCGTTGACAACGTGTAAAAGGCGTAAGTGTTGTTAACCGGGATTGCAAAGATTACCGAACAACTCGGATGTTGTCGGAAAGGTATTTTTTTCCTATTTTTTTCATACGTACTTCTTTTATTTTGTTATAGTTGAACATACTTGATTAAAAAGTTCATATATAGTTGACTAAATTACTTCGACATAGTCGGAGAACATGTTTAATATTTTTCGGAAATGTATTTGTTTTATTTCTGTTTTTCTTCAAAGTTCATTGAATCTAATTTCTTGAATCTAGTTTTTTGGAAATGTATTTGTTTTTCTTCAAAGTTTATTTCTGTTTACGGTTGTTAATGCTAGTTAGATTTCTTAAATCAGATTCCTTGAATCAGATTTCTTGAATCAGATTTCTTATTGTTAAATTTGATTTTTTTAAAATCAGATTTCTTAAATCAGAGTTTTTGTTAAATCCGATTTCTTAAATCCGATTTCTTATTGTTAAATCTTCTTATTGTTAAATCAGATTTTTTAAAAGTTAAAATTGATTTCTTAAATCTGATTTCTTATTGTTCTTAATGTATTTCATTTACAATCTAATTTTGGTGGATCCGTTTTTGATTTTTTTATTTATACTGTTCTTAATGTATTTGATGTTTATGTATTTTGTATGAAGATATCTCAAACTGTGGAGCAAACTTCAGGGACGGGGTCAAACACCTAAACAACTTTGTCGAGCCCCATTATCTCAAGACATCCTCCTAAGTCAAAGGATGTTGGTTGGAAATATGGAATTTTGGTGGATCCAAAAAATCGGGATCTTGTTAGATGTTCATTTTGCAACAAGGATTGCAGAGGTGGGATATATAGGTTGAAGCAACATATAGCCGGCCTATCCACCAATGTCACAAGTTACAAGAAGGCTACACCGGAGGCCAAAGAAGAGGTTAAACAACATATGGAGCAAGCTAAACAAGTTCGCTTTGAAAAGGTTGCGGTGATAAGAGAGATTGAAGGAAGAAACAACCTTCTTAGTGTGAACACTTCGGAGGCAAGCATGGAAGCTGAAGACACATTACTTGTTTGTGATCCAACATTTTTTGCCTCCTCGTTTGAGAGGTCCTATGGACCGTTTTATGAGGCAAAATCTAGAAGTTTCCAAAGAGAAGAGTGTGAAAGACAAAAAGCATTTGAAGGAAGAGAGGGAAAAAGTTGTGCAATATATTGCTCGGTGGATGTACCAAGCAGGTATTCTTTTCAACACCGTACGTTTGAATAGTTTTCAGACCATGTTAGAGGCTATTGGTCAATTTGGCTCGGGATTGAAAAGTCCATCATATCATGAAGTTCGTGAAAATTTGTTTGTGAAAGAGCTTCAAACAACTAAAGAATTAGTTGAAAAAGAAAAAGGAAATTGGGTGAAATATGGATGCACTATCATGTCTGATGCTTGGATAGATAGAAGGGGGAGAGCATTGATAAATTTTTTAGTCAACACATCTACGGGCACAGTCTTTCTAAAATCAATAGATGCATCTTCACAAGTCAAAGATGCAAGATTGTTGACTGATTTGTTGGACAAAATAGTTGTTGAAGTTGGAGAGAAAAATGTTATCCAAATTGTAACAGATAACGAGGCAAGTTACGTAACTACAGGGAGATTGTTGATGTCTATGCATCCTCGTTTGTTTTGGACACCATGTGCAACCCATTGCATTGATTTGATGCTAGAAGATATTTCTAAATTGTCGGGTATCAAATCCACAATTAGGCATGCCAAGTATGTGACGACATTTATTTATGGGCATACAAAGTTTCTTGTCATGATGAGGAAGTTCACCAATGGAAGGAATTTGTGTAGGGCAGCAGTCATAAGGTAAAATCTTAATTTGAAATGTATTTTTGTAATGTTTCAAATTGGTTTGTGAATTGTGACTTGTGATAGTGAATACCATTAACATGTTTATTTTTTTGTGTGCAAGGTTTGCAACAAACTACTTAAATCTAGAGAGGTTACACAAGTTGAAGGCTGAATTGAAAAGGATGTTTACATCTGAAGAGTGGACTGGCTCTAGCAACCGATGGGCTAAGCAAACTGAGGGAAAGAAATCATGTGACATTATTTTAAAAACAACTTTCAGGAGAGGTGTAGCATATACTCTTTTAATCTTCAAGCCTCTTGTGATTGTCTTACGCCTAGTGGACGGTGAGAAACCAGCAATGGGCTACACATATGAAGCAATGGACCGGGCAAAGGAAGGCATTAAGAGTGCCTTGGATGATAAGTTTGACAAATACGGTCCAATTTGGGACATTGTTGATAGGAGGTGGGACAATCAACTCCATCGTCCATTACATGTAGTGGGTTATTATCTTAACCCCCAATTCTTTTACTCAAATCCGGATGTTGAGAGTGATGGAGAAATTAAACAAGGACCGTATGATACCATTGAGAGGCTAATTGAAAGTCCTGATGAGTAAGATTTGATTACCAAGCAACTAAATACATACAGAGATGCTGAGGGCCTATTTGGTAGAGATATGACCATTAGACAAAGAAAAACTTTCATTCCAGGTTGACATTTAACTTTTTAAAACTTTTCATTTATACATTTCAAAGTATTGTTTTAAATTTGATTAATTTTCATCTTTCTTTTAGCAAATTGGTGGAAGGATTGGGGAAGCAAGGTTCCTCAATTGCCTCACGCCTCTGATCACATAGGTATGAACACATAAACATACTCATTCAATTATAACATACAAATATAATTATATATATTTTTGTATGTATGTATAAATATATAATACAAACATCTAATTATATATATATTTGATTGTGTTTATGTTTTTACACATGTATGTATAAAATTCTAATGTTATTGCCTTGACCGCCTGGGCGACCCTAAAGCGGTCGCCTTGTCATCTAAGCGGAATTGACACCCTTCAACGTCTTGGACGCCTTGTCGCCCTGACAACTATGGTCATGTCACATGTGTTGTACTCATTTAATTTTATATAATGTATTCATGTAATGAACTAGTGTGTTTTTTTAGATGTTTGTGATGATAGTTTATACTTATATGATAATTTCTTGAAATGAATTTACTTTGTATAGCATTGTTTGGCACAACATCATACACATTGTTTTTCAATTTGTTAAATTTTTTTACTCATTCCTACGATTTTTCTTGATTTTTGAGAATTTTTATGCTTTAAAAATAAAAAAATTTGGCCGATCCGGACTGATCCGGGATCGACATTTCGTCCGGAGGATCAGCCAATCCAGACCGATCAAATTGGATCGGATCGGTGGTCACCGATTTGGAGACCGATTCCGATCCCGCGAGTTGGACAAACTTGCAAGTACAAGTTTATGCTATTTTCTTTTGGTAGTTGCTTCTTTCCGTGTTGAACAACTTAAGGAGAATCTGACAGTCCGTGATTTTTTTCCTTGTAATCTTTTTTCAGTGTAACTGAGAGGTTGTAGAGTTGGTTTCTTTTTATCGTTGTTTTGTATCTTTCTTCTTCATCGATGGTTTTGTGTTCTTTCTTTTCTCTATTTTATTACCTCTGTTTAGTTATGAATTAATTGCGTCAACTGCACCGGTTTATTGTCAAAAAGAAAAAAGAATGACCCTTGAGTTTGCTGCTACATTCATAGTCTGTTTATTTAAGAAAGGAATCTTTGAGCTTAGTTTTTTGAATTACAAATATACGTAGGATTTAGATTATTTTTTAACTTAAGATGCAGTAAATTAACCTGTTTCTCAACTCTATGATGGTGAAGCATAACGGAATATGCTAGTAATTGCACGCAATAAAAATACATGTCTATTACTCGTCTAATGTTTGTGCCTGGTGAAGGTGGTTTGAAGATTCTGAAGTTCACATAAAAAGTTATGGCTTATTTCTACTTTTCTAGGAATGTATAGGACAATGCATGTGATTTCATGTTTGGATTTTGAAGGCACTGTAATTTAAAACCCCAATTTACTTGTTCAGAGTGGTGAACTGGGATCCAGGGGTCACAAGCACTTCCAATGGGAGGATGCTTGAGGTAGGCTTGTCCTATGATTGCTCATTCTTATTCCGCAAGCTTTGTTCTGCATGTGGTTGTGGTCATTGTGAAGTTGGCCTCTTGATCATTTTTAGTTGTTAGTACCTGCAACACTCAAGTTGAAGATTACATTGTAATTAGCTGACTATTAAGTGCTCCTTTCATCAGCTATTGTGATGACTTCTTTACATTATGCAGGAGCACCTCCTTTTGGATCGTGACAGGGTGGTGTCAAAAACATGGTATAATCAAGAAAGCAGTCGATGGGAAATGGATCCTGTTGCTGTGCCGTACGTTGTATCTAAGAAACTATTAGAATATGCACGGATTCGGCATGATTGGGCTGCAATGTTTGTTGCACTTAAGGGTGACAACACGGAATACTATGTGGATATAAAGGTTGTTTATCCTGGTCAAATTTCATGTTTCCGTAAGAGTAGTTAAAAGCTTTTCCTGAGTCATGTCATTCAATGTTAAGCTATTGAACATTACCCTCTTTTCATTTTTTTTTGATTCTTGCTACTATTGGTTGTACAGGAACTTGACCTACTGTTTGAAGACTTCGGAGGATTTGATGGACTATATATCAAAATGCTAGCTTCTGGCATTCCAACCACAGTCCAGTTAATGTGGATCCCATTCATGGAGTTGGATATACACCAACAGTTCATGTTGTTGTCTAGACTGTTATCCCAGCTATTGCTTGGGTTGTGGAGATCTACATTTCTATCGTATACGAGGAGTTGGATCCGTTCAAAAGCAAAAAATACAATTGATGACATGATGATAATTGTTGGCTTCCCACTTGTTGAACTTGTGATTCCAAAATCTGTGAGACCTTGGACCTATACTAACTTGCAAAGTCTGGTTTTATGCCTTAATGTATTAATTTGATATTCTTCTACTTGTACCTAGGTAAGATTGCGCTTAGGCATGGCATGGCCTGAAGGGGTAGATCAATTTATAGGCTCTACTTGGTACTTGAAATGGCAATCCGAGGCTGAAATCAATGTTAGATTACGGATGACTGCTAGCATATGGTGGTATATCGGATTTTTAATCAGAAGTTTCATCTTTGGTTATGTTATTTTCCATGTATTCTGCTTTATGAGGAAGGTACCAAGGGTCTTAGGATATGGACCCTTCCGTAGGGACCCTAACATGCGTAAGTTGAGGAGAGTGGTAAGTCATAGATTTCATTTATTATATTCTTGTTGTGCTAGCTCTTTTGTGCCTTTAATACATAATGGGGCCTTTGTTTCGTGCTTCATCATTTGTGAACAGGATGTGAAGTTGCAAACTCCTTAGCTTACTTTTTTCTTCAAGTAAATATATATAGCTTATTTTTGTGGATCATGAACTTGAGTATGGTTGATGGATCTGTAGTTGTTCTGGAATGTATCATCTGTCTAATCAGTAATCATCAACTGGTTCTTGTACTTTTATTTGATATTTGGTTAATACTCTTGGTTGATGCTGACATGAGAAAATTAGGTGGTGTCTTATGATTCAGTAAACTTCAAGGCTAAGCTTATTAGATAAACTTGTTCGACATATTCAGCCAACTTGGCCCTTAGAGCAATTTCTTGGATTACTTCTTTCTGGGAGCAGCTGTGTGCTGTGCCATGATAAAGCTGTTTAGCTGTTTAGCTGTTTAGCCACAAGAACTCTATCGGGTTCTGGATCAGCTAGTATCAATAGGAGTGTTCATGGTTTGGTTTGGTTTGATTTTTAAGCATTTTTTCTAAAACCAAACCAAACCAAACCAAATAATCTCCCAAACGTAACCAATCCAAACCGAACCAAAATAATTTGGTTTGGTCTTGTTCAAACCATATTTTATTAAGATATAGTAGCTATGCCAATATATAAATTTATTTTTTTTATTTTTAATTATATTCTATTAAAATTTAGTGTATATGTTTATACAATTCATTAATTTTATCTTAAAAACTTCTGAAACAAATTTATTTTTATAAAACAAGATACATAAGCATTGTATTTAATAGACTCAAAATAAAATATTGAATCTAATTCGGGTTATTTGGTTGTTGGCACCTAAAAAAGGGGAGAGAAATCCTAGGGAAAAAAAGATAAAAAATAAAAAACTACAGTCAGGGTGATTTGAAGAGCAAATATGCACAAGGACGATGTAATGAAAGAATAGTCGGTTGATAGCACGAAGAAATGTACCTAGTTGCAATGAAAGAGGGGGTGGGTGGGTCAAGTACCTTGTAGGTTTAATGATTTACTGGAAAAACTACTGAACCACATGAAAAATTTAGTGGTTATAAAAGTTGCTCGATCAGAGAAGGTTTGAATGTCAGAAATGGATTGACGCAATAGAGGAGTTGCTCCAGTTGAAATCAAAAAGTAAATGGACTTACAAGCAACAGAGGATCAGTCGAAAGAAGGTAAAAAAAAAAAAGAGGAAAAATGGAAATGTGGCTCACCACGTTTGATTACTATGTATGGAAGCCAATCTTTAGTTGGAGGCTACCGAAGATGGAATGTTTGTAGTCTAACTAGGATTGAGTTCTGAATATTATGGAAGCTTCTGAATCCCATTCGGAGGTGAACATGATGATTGCACGGCTTATAAAGCTTCTTTGAGGTAGATTGTCATAAAAAAAGGAAAGAGGAGAGCCAGAGAGAGGAAAGGGGAGATTACTAAAGCTGTTGCCAACGTCTTCATCCGCCGCTGTCTCTTCTGCCCAGGCCCTTCGAAAGCTGTTGGGGACCCCTCTCCATTAAGATCCCTTCGAAAGCTGTTGGGGACCCCTCTTTTGGAGCCGTTGAAGCCACCCTGCCACCATGGGGATCCTGTTTGGAGATTGTCGAGCGCCGCTGAAGTCCTCGGGTGTGGTTGCCTTAGCCCGGTGCTGCAGTGAGCCGCCTTCATCGTCTGCTCGTGATTCCACAAGGCGGTGGGGCCCACCTGTTAAACATGTTAAAAAAAGAGAGAGGTCCCCTGCAGGACAGCCGGCCGACGAGAGCGCACGGCCCACTTGATGGTCAGTGAGCCCACAAGGCCCATTGAGCCCTGAGAATGGCTGTTCGTGCGTTGTTCAACCAAAAAAAGGAGAGAAAACTTTAAAATGTACATTCAATTAAGAACTTGAATAAAATCATTAATTTAATTTAAACAAAATGAGGCGAGCATCGGGTCAACTTCAAGCCAACCCCATGATCTCAACATAACTTAAAAGAAATTTAAAACAATGGGTAACGAAGGGGCCAGTTAAAAACCCACCCCTTGACCCTCAATTAAAAAAATTAATAAAATAAAACAAACAATAAAAAAAATATTAAATAAAAATTTATTAAATTAATTTCATAATCCGAGGAGAGCATCGGGTGGGCTTCAAGCCCATCCCATGGTCTTTAGCTTAACTTAAAACAATTCTAAAATAATGGGTAACCAAGGGACCTGCTATAAACCCAACCTTTGACCCTTTTTAAGGTAGACATCAAAATGTCTATTAAGGGACCCCAATGTCTAACCACTCCATGACAGTGGGTGACTTATTCACCAAATGATGAAGAAGCTATGGATGATCAGCATGCCCATATGCTAATCCATGAGCTTTTCTTCCACATGCCTATCAAAGGCCGGGGCATGCTCAATCTCAAATTGATGGGATAAACTCCATAATGCCTATCAAAGGCCAAATGGATGAAATCTGAATTCATGAGAATTATGGCCTTCCTACCTTCCCATACAATTTTGTAATTTGACTCAAGTAATGCAATACAATGTCATGTTCTGTGCATATTTGGTGGCATTGAGAACACAAACAGCTCTCAACGAAACTGTTGGAATGCAAGCTTGTAAAAAAAAACAAATAAAGATCAGGTTTCCATCCAATACACCCTCTCTTAATCAACTTCAAAATCTGTCTGGCTCCAGTCCCTGGAGAGGAGCTGAGTCCATACAATTTAAATAACAATTTTGGAAAAGATGTAGGGAGTGAGCAGGGAATTTCTGAAATCTGAAATGCAGGGTATTAAATATGAGGATTTGATCCCAAAGCCTCACATCCATAATCAAAATCCAAGGCTAAAATTTACTAAAATCAGGAGGTTGTGAAATCGAAATAGATTCTCTCAATTTGAGAACACCAATTGAAAAATGGGAACTTCAAAACAAAATTTTGATCCAAGAATTCCATAACCATCAAAATGGAAATTTAAAATAGCCACGTCTGAAATAAATGAAATCAAATCTGAAATTAAATTTCAAATCCGGATTTGAATCCCAAAATCTCTAAACCAAGCTGTTCAAGTCGGAGGGCATCGGGCTGAGAATCCCACAGCTCAGTAGTGCACTCAAAACAAATTCAAGACAGGCCTCAATCAAAATAAATAAATCAATCAAACTCCCAGCATATCAAATCTCCAAAGGCATAATTAAGGAAACTCCAAATCAAAACATTATCAAACAAATTGCAAAAGCTTAATCAAATTCAAATCTATGAATAGGACCTGCACCAAGCATAACATAATGATATTAAACTCAAACAAATTCCCAACCCCAAAAGCGATTTTCAAGAAGTAATTTTAACTAAATCTGAAAACAGCCTTGAAGCAACATTTTAAAATACGTTCAAACCAACTAAAATCGAATTTCTAAATAAACCTTAACGAATTCACATCAAATCTGGGGGTAGTCTCACACGAGAGGCCTTAAACCATAAACTAGATTAAGTTCACATCAAAGGGCAGCAGATGTTAAAATAATTTCAAACCACTTAAAAATCAAACCAAAACCAGAAGAAACACATCTAAAACAAAACCTCAAGCAAAAACTTAAAAAGGGACAATTAACTGAAAATACATCGAAATCTTTAAATAAATCTCAATCAGGTCAAATTAAATTTGAAAATGGTCTTGAACTATAGATTGTGTCAAATCCTTACAAGAAATGAAACAAATTTCAAAATAAATCTCAAATCAAATTCAAATCAATCAAACAAACTCAAAGCAAATATTCAAACCAAAGAGGCATCAATTCTTGATCAAATCTCAATCAAATCCAGTCCAATCCTAATAACATGCATCCAAATCAAATCAAAGCTCAATCAAACCCAAATCTAAAATCAACTCCACATTTAAAATCCCATAACAAAAATTCCAAATCTGAAAGTTCAAAACTAAAGAAAATCAACAACACTTCAAATCCGAAGGATAACAAGACTAACAGATTGAAAAAACCAAAATTACATCAAATTGGAAAAACATCAAGTTTTAATTAAATTAAGTCAAATTTCAAACAGATGTCCTAAATCAAATTCAAAATTTCAAGCCAAATTCAAATCAATTTTAACAAATTCAACTTAAATCAATAAACAACCTGTCAAACATTTGAACAAAATCCATTTCAAATTAAACCTAAATCAATTTGAACTCAAGTCAATTTAAATTTTAAGAACACATTAAGTGTTTGCATTTCATCATGTTCATGGGGCCGTTGTTCTTGTGTGTTTATTTTTGTGGATGAATATTTTCTGTTTCATTAATTGCTATGGCGGATAATCAAGGGTATTCGAGTAATCTCGATGTAATTAACATCGGATCTTCGCACCATCCGATGGGGAGAGGTCAAAATAAAATTTTAAAGAATCTAACCTCTACATATATTTTTATACGTATCATTGACTTAGCTAGTACTCTTATGGAATATCATTTATTTTCCTAAGAAGTCAATGTTAAGTCAAATCAAATCAAAATGGAAAATTAATTTACAAAACCCAAAATTCAAAATTTTATAAATTTGAGGCTACATCATTGGTTTACCAGTTTGGTTTGGTTTCAAGAGTCTTGGAAATCAAACCAAATCAAACCGATCAGTAATTCAAGTCAAACCAAACCGAACCAAACTACTTGTTTGGTTTGGTTTTTCGGGTTGAACCAAATAGTGAACATCCTTGAGTATCAAGGATCTTTTTTTTATTTTTGGAAGAGCTGATCCAAGCCGATTATAGATTGGATTTTTTTCTTTGGATCGGCCTAAATTGGCTAACTACCAGGGTTTGTATTAGCTAATGTCAAGGACATTTTTTATTTTTTTAGGAAAAGCCGATCCAGGCTGATTCTAGATTGGATTTTTTTTCCTTTGATCGGTCTACATTGGCCGATTTGATCTGGATCAGATTGGGATCATCACCAGTCAATCCAAACCCCAATTCCTATCTGGTCTTTCTTGGATCATAGTTGTCAAGGCTCTAAGACACCATTTTGGTTGCTTAAAAGGCACCCTAGACTCTTTTACATGATTATTACATGATTAAAAATACATGGACTCCATTGTTGCTGCTTATTAAATATAGTGAAATCTTGTTTCTCACCCCCTTTCTTTTCTCTCACATACTTTGTGAAGATTCTCTTTTTTCCAAAAATGTTTTTTCACACATGTATAATTGCATGCATAAAATACATTTACATGCACGTAGATGTAAGACAGAGAGAAAGAGATGTAAAACTCATACTTAAAAACTTTTAAAAGTCTACTTATAATTTTCTAGTTCTTTTTTTCTATATTATATGTATTTATATTTATGCATATATATAGTTTTAGCATATATTTTTTTATTATCTAGGCGACGTCTAAACGACTGTCTTGTTGCCTAAGCATAAATTTTACCCATGAACTCCTTAGGCCCTGTTGTTGCCTTGATCACTATGCCTTGGATACAAGTGGCTCCTTAAAATAAAAAATTCTTTGCTTTTTTCATTTAATACTATGATGGATTCTGGGATCTATTGTTATTTGTTGCAAGGAAGGTCGGGTCCTGAGTCAATTCCGGGGTTGACTTGGCCCAAACACGATCTGATTGCGGCCGAGGTCCAACCGGACTTGATAATATAAAATATCAGGAAAAATATGAAAAAATAGTATTTTTCTTTGAAAAATAGTGAATATAACTTGAATTTTTTTATTTTTTTTAAAAATTTACATATTATTGTTCTTTTACAAAATGAATATACTTTTCTGAAAACATTTGTGAAGAATATATTTAGTTATAAGTGCATACATTGTCATAGAACTCTGCACTCACGTTTACAATTATCTTAAGATATATTCTCCAAGATCCACCATATTTTCCCATTTATATATCTGCAAATTCTTCACTGCCGTTGTGTTCGTAGTTTGTTTTTTTCGTGGATATGTGATTATGAGATCCATAGGATTTGCTCCTAGGTTGTCATCTTTTATGAGATCGTGGATATCCTCTTCTTTCTCATTGTTTGATCATCTTCCACTTTTGCGTCTGCTCTCGCTTCTAAAATCTTGAATCATGAATCAACCAGTACATTGATACATGTCTTCGTCTGTATATGACTTTTGGCTTGCCTCCATCACACGTATCATGTAATTTGTTTATAAGAATAATGATTAAATACCAATGTCATAGAGATATTGGTATCACTTACTAAACATTAATGATAATGTATTGTCATTGAAACCTTCGTCCCATTGTGCCATCGAGATCTCCTGTCTGGTCCGGTATCTGTGAATAGGGGTGGGCACGGTTCGGTTTGGTCCGGTTTGGATCGTTTTTTTCCAAACCAAACCAAACCGAATCACCCTCCCAAACCGAACCAAACCGAACCGAATCAATTCGGTTTGGTTCGGTTTGGTTCGGTTTAAACCGAAAATAAATAAAAATATTTAAATTAATTATTTTTTACATATATATACTGATTTTTATGTTAAAAATAATGGAAATAAATATTATTTTATTATAAAATTTATAAAAATATCATTTTTATTAATACTATAATAGTTTTTTTATATTTTTTTGAATAAATCAGTTTAAACGGTTTGGTTTGGTTTAAATCGGTTTGGAGATTTTCCAAACCGAACCAAACCGAAAGGGGGTCCAAACCGAACCAAACCGAACCGAATGGGCTGGTTCGGTTTGGTTTCTCGGTTTGAACCGTTTTGTGCCCACCCCTATCTGTGAACTCCACGACTTGAAAGTTGAGAAATTTCTTTCCTGACGATCTACTTGTGCCATTTTGTTGCTCCCTTTGTCTCTTCCATTTAAGTTAAGTGTCTATGAAATTGAGTTATTATCTCGGGTGGAGTTTATGTGCACGAGACAATGTTGTCTTTTATCTCGGCAAGGTGATGTTTTAATCGGTAAATTGTCCCATATATTATTTTTTTATAATACTTACATTGAACTTTCTATTCCACTCTGTTTTCAAGGCACTGCCAACACCTAGGCGACAAGGCACCCCAAGGCCAGTCAACGTGAGGGTGCTTAGGCAACAAGAGGCATTTAGGGCCATTTAAGTTAACTTAATGATAAATAATGATAAATAAGTATCGACATCAATTAAATTAAGTGGTTTTGAGGTAAAAATAACTAGAATTTGATTATAAATGGATATTTTGATGGAACAATAACTAGGATTAAATAATTTTATGAATGTTTACTAATAGGTAATACAATTTAAGTACTAAAATTAACTTATATCTATGTTATTCAGTCGGTGAAATTGTACAATTGCACATTATTAATTAATTTACAAGGTGTTATAATTATTTTGTATTATTTGTTACATATATATTTGTTATTTAATCAATTTTTCTATATAAAAAAAGACATTGCCTAACGTATCGCCTTATCACCCAAGTGCCAAAGACAGTACTATGTCGTCTTGGTCATCTTAAAAACCTTGTTATTCAATCATAGATATCAAATGGCAATGTAGTCTAGTCTAATTGTTTCATGTTGCGTCAGAAGTTTGAGTGTCACAATTTGGAGAAGATATCTTGGAGAAAGTTTAAAAAGATATAAACAATTAAAAAATGGGTTAGTAACACAATTAAACAAAATTAATCTCTAGCTTTGAAATGAATCGAAAAGTCAACAATCTTGAAGCACTTTTGATAGAGAAATTGCACTATTCAAACACTTGAGAGAGAGACTTTTTAGAATGAGAAGGGAGTTGATATTGAGTGGAGGAGGTGTGATGATGCGGGACTAAATGGACCGAGAGTGTAGGACATTAGTGAAAACACTCTTAAAGAATTTCAAACAAATCTTCAGTTTAAAACAATCAATTATTTCAAGATCGATCTATTTCTGTTAACACTAGAAATTGGACCAGCAAACGTTTATCCACTTTAGAAAATATCAAAGGTTTTAAACAATGCCAAGTTTCTTAAAATCGACCAACTAGACCTAATTCGCCTAACTTTTAACGAAACCGATTTTCAAAATAGATTTCAACTGGTACTCGGAAATATACTCACGTTGCGCCAACTACTTCAATAAATCGAGCTAGGATCCTATTATCAAATTGAGCATGGCGTTCGAGACGGATAATAAACAAAGTAAGTAAACATTCAAGGATTTTCTGAGTTAAGAGATTACCTCCACACTGAAGTGTGGGTGTCGGCTCGGCTGGTCTCAGTCACGATTCTTTATACATCCAAAATCAATTAAGCATTACAGATTCAATTAACGACCCACACCTCGCAGGGTGGTAACAGGTCAAAACAAACCAGAAATCTGAAATCGTGACTGCAACCAGGTTAACGAGCATGCGAGAAATCTAGGTCAGCTGCAGTTCCATTGAACAGATTCCAATAAATAGCGCCTCAAACAGAAACTTAAAACACAGCTTAGTTTTGGAACGCGTATTGGGGTTTCCGCTGCCACTTGCTCATATCCGGTTATCAACTTCCGACTTGAGTAGGCATCTCTGAGGAGTCACCAGTACGTCAACCGGAGTGAATACCGTCCCAACAGATTGATGAAGCTAGAGTTATGCACAATCCCAACTGGAAGTCCAGGTGAATAGCTTCCCACTGGACGAGGACCAGTGCAGTATCCTGTTCAACTTTCAAACCGTAGAAAATAGAAAACTATTCACTAGACAAGGACCAATGTAGTATCTAGTTCAACCCTTCAGACCGCAGAGAATAGAGAGAGCTATTCACTGGATTGGACCAGTGAGACATGCAGACTCGGTAGCTAGCAATCCGAAACAAGATCATATTTAGATATCATGAGTGACATTCACCATCTTCCCTCAACGTCGTTCCAACTTCCAACAGTCATAGATCAATAGATCTCAGAACATTAACTTCTAATGACATCATTGTTCCTGATGAACTAGTCATTTATGCCTTGAATCCGAAACCAAAATCTCAAGCAGGCGGAGGAATCCAAAGTTTCAAGACATTAAACCAATTGTATGGACTAGTTCCGGATGTGTCTCCAGCTTGGGGCTGCACCTCCAAAGCGGACGCCCACAGATCTAGAGGACTCACAAAAATCTGAAAATAATCAGGACCAGTTCTTCTGCAGGACATCTTCGACATAAGAGGTGTCGAGACGGGAGGTGCATCAGATCTGGAGAAGTCGTATCAACCTGAAGAAATGCATTCGTGGGGCGGAACAGCTGTAAACGATCACTATACTTAGCTGACAGATCCATCGCACTTCAAGTATGCGCTGTTAAGCATTCCACAAGCCGGCGGGATGTCATTGGAACGAGTTTCCAATGTGAAGCTCAACGACGAGGAGGAGGTTGAGGACGCAGACGCGCCAGTTGCAGACGTTGTAGAGGACCTCAGTCCTCAGCATTCACCATCAAGGACCACCAAAGGAAGCGATTCCCGCAGGAAGAAGCGACTCCAGCAGGAACCAGGCGAACGGCTAGTCACCCAAACAGTATACAGACCAAATCCTACTATTTACGCTAAGAAGGAAGGCATGAAAGGAAGCTAAAACCGCAAGCCACTCAGAAGCGAACTGCTGGAAGAAGAAGCTACGGAAGAGAAACCCTAAGAACAAGAGAGACTGGATGCGCAAACAGGAAATGACTTTCTCTTTTATATTCTTCCATCCGTCGAACAGTGTAGACTCTCTTTTATAAAGGAGCTGTACAAAAGACAAGGTAAAAGGGGCAAAGCGTAATGGGCCCGCGGGTGTAATGTTGCCAGGCGGCCCATCTCTCTAGTGACAATGCAAAAACAAATAATGAAAATAATGGGCCAGCTTATGACACTTGGCGGACCCACTGAACAACAAAAAAAATGCTGAAATGGACCGGAAAATCAAAAGGACTATTTTAGTCCCCCTTATATCGATAACGATGACGGCGGTAAAATTTCCCAAACCGACTTGTGCCAATGTCCCCTTCATGTGAGGGTAAGAGGAGGCCCCTTAGGGGTCTTATATAGTCCCTTAAGGGGCCTTGGAGGCATTTAAAGGTCCCACCAATGGCTAGCTTAATGGCTAGCCAATAACTAGCAATTGGGCGACCTAGCCACATTGCGGGGTCGTGCGACGCCATGCACACGATTGGCTGGAAAACTGACCAGGTCGTGCCCAAGTCCCAACCCAAGTCCCAATTCGTCATTCCATGGTCTGTTCTTTAAGATTTTCATTCAAAGACATTAGCATTAGTTTTTAAAATTTCTAATTTTTGAGGATTGTTTTCAACATTGCGATACTCATGATCCTAGTTTTACGTAAGTATGGAAAGGCAATCAAATTTATGATAAGTATATGTCTCTTTGGTTGAGACTTGATTAACTGGAATAGGGGGCATTAAAATGAGTTTCAGATTATAATAATAACTCAATGAATGGTCTTCTCAGTTGAATGATGAATTTTCACATCATGCAGCTTTAGCAGATAGCTTACGCCTGAACGCAAGAGCATTTCATCAGTTAGCTATTATCTGCTTGATATTTCTGATGGATGTCTTTTATGCTAGTGGCTAATCTTACTAATTGCTTTAAGATGAGGTCTCGCCTCCTCGGTTGATAGTTGGTGAATGTTGCGACTTTTGGCAAACAAGCTTACTGTTCGTTGTAAACATAGGTGCAACTTATTTGGCAAAACAACCATTTGAAGAATCGTTTTATTTCAAGCAATAAATAACCTCACTTGCTATTATTGTTATTTGTTTTTCAATTCACACTACCAATGATTTCAACAATTATGGATAAACCTGGTATTTTATTTGACAATATGCAACCAACATGTCTGGACTCTGGAGTATTGGGGATAAGAGTTCATTAACCTGGTTGATGCTAATCACAATTGACCTGTGTTTGTTAACTTGAAAATTTTCAGATTGACCTTCAATGAGTAACAATTTTCATCAATTTTGAGTAATAATTCAAGACAAGCTACTTTATCCTTTTCTGGGTGTATCTTGTTTTGCCAGCATACTGCATGAGTGCAACAGTTCTAGTCCTTTCCTGTATTGATCTTTTGGATTAGACTTATCTTTTCAGCTCTATTCTCCATTATACTCAAACCTTGAGCCATAATCACAAATAGATAAGGGAAAAGAAGATCTCTCTGTTGTGTACCTCTAGAAGAAGTAAAGAAGATCAATACAAAGAATTTAGGAGATTCTATCCAGCTCAACCCAAATTCTTCATTTCTTTTTGAACCACATACGGTATCTTTTTAGGGATTTCCATACCACGTGTCAGCACGGCATGGAACAACATTCTTCTCTTCCTTTTCTTACATGGATACTCTAAGATGTCACCAGTTAACTGTTTAGATAAATATTTTCTTTAAGAAAACCGACTGGTCATGATCAATGATAGAATGGTTAATCTCTTTCAGCCTGTTGGACGATAGCTTTGAAGTGTCATATAGATAACACTGTTATTGGTCTGAAATCTCCAATATAATTGCTGCTTTCTTTTTTTAAGCATGACAACCATAAATGAAGAGTTGAATATTCCGATGTGCTGTCTTTCCGGCAAATCAGATACCATCTGCGATAATATCTTTCACAATTTTCGAGCTGTCAATAGAAGCTGATTGAATAACCATCTCAACATGGTGATTTACTGGCCAGTCAAACACTCAAATTGGCTTTTTGATTTCCTCTTCTGAGAATTTTCACTGAGACTTTATGCTTCATGAGCTCTTTTTTTGTCAAAGCTCCTGAAATACTTCAAAGTAGACACCGCTTGGCCATTAAAGTGTCTTTAAAGTGGGTTTATCATTGTCATGAAGAATGCTGATGAAGTAGGAGTGGTGATCCATCGTACATAGGGTACTTTGGACCGAGGAAAGCACCGGATTTTTCAAGAGTTAGGTTGTATCTTTCATTTGGACTGCTGATCGGATGAGTGTGTGGGTGATGACTTGTTCTAGGATCTTCTGTGATTTAAATAGAGCTTCTCATCCTTTCTTAAATTCTTGCGTGGAAGAGTTTCCCATAAGGATGTAGGTATCCTCTGCCCTGCCCAATAGTGCCTATCTTGATTTCTGTGAGAGGAATAGATGAGTTTCCATACTGGAGAAATTTTTACTTTATGGAGGATTTCTTTTTTTTCTATTTCTTCAAACATTTGTTTTCTTTTTAACACTAATTATGCTGTCCAAAAGTAGTTCACCGTTGTATTCACATGTTGAACAAAATGTATCCTTGGTTTTTCTTCATGCAGCAATTCTATCATCAGTTTAGGGTGAATCGAAGATTACAAAGAAAAAGAGAAGGTGTTGACCCCATAAGGTCTGCTTTTGATCAAATGAAGGTGTTTTTTTTTCTTCTGTACTTTATATTTATTTTAGACAAGCTAAAATATGCACTAACTTCTTTTTGTTTCGCTGATTGATATTATGTGCAGAGAGTCAAGAATCCACCAATAAGGTTAAAAGATTTTGCAAGTGCTGACTCTATGAAAGAGGAGATTAATGAAATTGTTGCATTTTTACAGAACCCTGCAGCTTTTCAAGAAATGGGTGCTCGTGCTCCTAGGGTAATTTTTTTGTTTTAGATATGTAGGCTACTTTCTTCATTAGATTCAGTTATTTTCTTTACATTTACAAAAATCTGCATGCACTGGATTCTCTCTTTCACAAAAATGATAAGTTTCCAGGAGCTTCTGGACACGTGTACCTTGTTTCAGTGAGTATTGGTTATTCACATTTTTCAGTCAGTCAGTTTTTTTTCTTTTACATTTGACAAAATTAGTATGAAAGTTTATTGATAACTAGAAAAAATGTGCACAACCAATACTCACTGAAACAAGGTACACTTGACCAGAAGCTCCTGGAAACTTACCATTTTTGTGAAAGAGAAAATACAGTGCATGCATCCCATGCTTTTCTATACCATCCAATAGCGGTCAAGTTTTTCTTAGGGCTATCCATTCCTGAGCAGGATATCGGATATGTAGAAACTATAAGATGCACCTCCTCATTGGGCTAAATGCCTGCCCTCTCCTAATTCACTACTATGGTGTGTTTGACCTCGAGCTCTTCTTGGCACTCCACTTAGGTTGCACACGGTTGTGGCTGGGGTTGAGGCCGAGTTAGTAGGGAGTGAGGTTGGTTTGTCTCTGTTAATCAAAAAAGAAAAGAAAAGTGAGAGATAGAGAAGAACCTGTAATCCCTCTCAAATCCAAAATATCCAAAGTAGTGAAGGTAAAGTGGGGGGGGGGCAATGAAATATTGAAACAATTAGCAAAGGGAGGATTCACCAACATGACGGTTCCTTTTTGTTAGTACATTTTGATTTTCATGATTCATGGTGATAGGAATGGATGCAAATGGAATTAGCCTACTTGGCTTTGAAGCCTGAATCACCTGGAAACTGAGCGTTGGCCAGGATTAGCGAATCTAGACTCATGTTCAGCTAATGCCTGGTCCCACCCAAGGTAGGCTGATTTCAGCTAGACTCATGGATTGCAGAATTGGCCGATCCGGATCGGGATCGGCCGATTCTCGGATCGGATCGGACCCCTCTGATCCGATTCCCGGCGGAACTACTGATCCGGATAGAAGATCGGTCCGGATCGGTGTTTGTAGGTGGAATCGGTGCTGGAATCGACCGATTCTGGCGATTCCCTCTCCCGAATCGGCCCAGAGACCGCCGCGGCGGCCCTCTTCCCCATGGATTCTGGTAGTGACAGATCCGGTGACTTAAGTCACCGGATTCTGGCCTTACCGGGTCCAATGGAAGATGTCACGGCGGGTCCAATGTTACCGGGTCCAATGGACCCGGTAAGGCCGTATCGGGCGGGGAAGATGTCACGGCGGCAGCTTGCCGCCATGGCGGCGATTCTGGGCCACTTTTGGGCCCAAAATCGCCCCAAAATGAGCAGAATCCGATCTACCTCTTTATTTAGTTAATTTTTTTGTGTTTTAGGGTTTTTTTAAGGGTCGATCTAGATCGATTTTTCTTCCGACGAATCGGTTTGGATCGTACGGATCCGATCCGATCTGGATTGGATCGGTCCCCACCGATCCAGGGACCGAATCCGATCCCACGATCCTTGGCTAGACTACTCCATATTCACGCTGGGGTATATCCATACCTGAAAGGATTCAATTGGCCATGGCCATGCCCATTCTTGATCAACTGATTTGAATTGCGACTACAGACTTCAAGATGTAAGTAAAGCTTCTAACAAATGTTCATAGACTCACTAGGTCGCTTCTAGTCTCAAGTTTCTTTTTTTGTGATTTTAGTCCAAAATGCATGTATCTGCCTTTTCCATGGATTGCAGAATCGGCGGAATCGGTCCGATTCCGACCGATTCCGGAATCGGATCGGTGGATTCCGATCCGATTCCTGGCGGAAGGACCGATTCCAGGAATAATTCCGCGGAATCGCCTGGAATCGGTCGGAATCGATCCGATTCCGACCGATTCCTTGTGGAATCGGTCGATCCCTTCAGAAGACCGGTTGAACCGGCCCGGTTCGATTCCCGGTTCGATTCTGGACCGGGAATCGAACCGATTCCGGCCCTTTTAGGGCCGGAATCGACCACCGCGGTCGATTCCGTCGATCCCGCGGCGGTAGGGCTCGATTTCGGCGATTTTGCGGCGATTCCAGCATCGATCCGGCGATCCAGGCGTCGATCCGAGCTGCCAGCACCGATTCCAGAAGGAATCCAGCGATTCGAGCACCGATTCCGGCGATTCCAACGATTCCGGCGGCGATTCCAGCGATTCCAAGCGATTCTTTCAGCCGATTCCGCCGATCCAAGCTCCGATCGGCCTTGAATCAACGTCTTCTTCGATCTTTGACCGATTTTTGGTAAGATTTCTTCGCCGAAAACTTCGTACGTCCATTCTTACGCGTTTCCGACGAGTTCGAGCGTCGTTAAACGTTGTGATTTCCGACCGAACAAGTCCGTCCAAATTTTGAACTATCCGTTTAAGTTCATTTTGCACGGGAAAAATTCCGGATATCTCGTACGTTAATTTACGACCATTTCCGACAAATACGTAACCCTTTAAACATACCGAATGGTGTGTTACTTGGGTTGTCTGCTTCCCGAACAGCGTCTAAATCAATTTTTATGTTATCTAATCATTTTTAGTGCATTGTTTACAATTTTTGCAGATACAAGCAATGGCCGATCAAGGTGATGCAGCAGTAGCACGTGCTTCCGACGTGGGTTGGGAACACGGGCAGATGGTAGACCCAGTCAGGAAGAGGGTACAGTGCAAATGGTGTGGGAAGGAGATGAACAGGGGGGTATTCCGGCTGAAACAACATATCGTCGAACAGTGGGAATGTCAAGAAATGTGACAAGGTGCCCTGGGAGAAGAGTGAGGAGACGAGAGGCTACACGACAGGTAGAGCCTCTCAACGGGTCGTTAGGATCGAGCGGAGGGAGGAGTTGCACGACGAGCTACTCCAGAGGAGGAGGGACCGCGATTTGCCTACCTCAAAACGGAAAGGCAAGGGGAAGGCACCAGCTGAGCCGGAGCCAGAGAGCGAGGACGAGTCCACAGACTCCGAGCTTAGACGTGCTAGGCATGCTAGCAAGCGTGCATTTGCTGAGGAGGAGGAGGGGAGGAGGGGAGCACGAGGGTCTGGGTCCAGAGTTGACCCAGCTTTGGGCCGATCAGCATCGGCTCGCCCTATCTCGGGCTGGGACCGAGAGACTGACCCCAGGCAGGAGCCACACCGCCGTTCTACTCCTACCAGCACTCGATTTACACCGAGTGACGAGTATTTATTTAGGAAATAGAGTGCTGGGCAGATGGGGATAAAACAGGCAATGAAAGGGGTGAATGCAACAGGAACGGTTGCAAAGAGAGCCGTTCGCCACATTGTGAAATGGTTTTTACATGCAGGTATCACTTTTTAAATTAAAATTGACATTGTGTGTGCTTTATTTGCTTAAACTTAATTTTAGCATGATCCCAAATTTTTTTAACTTGATGTAGGCATCCCAGCACATGCAGCCACCAGCCCCTACTTCCAGACGATGGTGGATGCCGTGGGTGAGGCTGGACCGGGTTTGCAAGCCCCGGCAATGAGACACATATACGGCGCTGGCCTGGATGAGGAGGTCCAGGAGTTGAAGGAGTGGATGGATGGATTTAAGTTGGTGTGGAAGGAGAGGGGTTGCACAATTATGTGCGATTGGTGGACAGGTATCACCAAGAGGAGTATGATAAACTTCTTGGTGTACTGTTCTGAGGGGACTACATTCTTGAAGTCGGTAGATGCTTCTGGGAAGATAAAAAATGCCGACTTCATCTTTTCTCTGATGGATGGGGTGGTGGAGGAGATCGGGGAGGACAATGTGGTTCAGGTTGTCACTGACAACGAACCATCATATAAGGCGGCTGGGAAGAAGTTGATGGAGAAGAGGAAGCACATCTTCTGGGTGCCATATGCAGCACATTCCATAGATCTCATATTAGAGGATATAGGCAAGGAGGAGGGTGTATCGACACTTATCAGGCAGGCGCAGACGATCACATCTTTTATTTATTCGCATCCCCGCTTGCTACATATCATGAGATCATACACAGGAGGGCACGATCTTGTTAGGCCCGGTCCGACACGATTTGCCACGAACTTCATTGCGTTGGAGTGTTTACACCGGCACATGCATGCATTGGTTAGGTTCACACAGTCCGAGGAGTATTACAACTATATGGTGGACAATCTGCACGACAAGAAAGATCAGTTGGAGATTCTTGTCAGGTCTGAGAAGCAGATCACTGACAAGAGGTTTTGGGAGAGGATTGCCTACTACTTGGCAATCATTGAGCCACTGGTAGTTGTCTTGAGGTTAGTAGACTCAGATGACAGGGACCAGATGGGCACGTTGTATGATGCCATGGACCGGGCAAAGCTGAAAATCAAAGAAAAAAATCCCAGAGGTTACAAAAAGTGGTGGAAGATCATAGATGACCGATGGGACAAGACCTTGCACCACGATGTCCACGCTGCAGTAACTTGGTTAAAAAATTATTTTTGCTGTATAATTGTCTTATATGCACTGTGTTAACTAATAAAATCTTGCAGGATATTTTTTGAACCCCCGCATCCAATATGGAGGACAGGTAGTAAACGACAACGAGGTGATGCGGGGTACACTTGCTGTTATTCAGCGTCTGTGCCGATCTCAGCAGGACAGGATAGAGGCTGAGATAGAAGTAAGTTATAGTTCACTAAATACCTTGGTGTAGCCTTACCAGGCATCTAATGTTTTTTTTATAAAATTTTTAGATGCAGAAGTATAAGATGAGGGTCGGCGTATACTCAGATGCTGACCTGAAATATTCAGTTGACAAAGTGTCACCTGGTATAGTAATAGCTTGATGAAGATTTTATTTTCTTTTCATATAAGTTATGGTAGATGATGGGCTAATTCTTTACCTTTTCTTTTCTTGTTTTTTTCTTGCAGCTGAGTGGTGGGTTCAGGTGAACACCAGGAGTGGATGGAATCCACTTGCTGCCATCGGTATCAGGATACTTAGCCAGAGCACCAGTTCCTCCCATTGTGAGAGGAACTGGAGTACATTCAACCTGATACATACGAAAAGGAGGAACAGGTTGACCTCAGACCGGCTGGAGAAGTTGGTCTTCTGTCATTACAACATGAGGCTGCGCATAAAGAACATCAAGGATCGACAGAAGATCAGCGAGGCATGATTTGCACGATTCGCGGTGGCCCGTACGAGCGAGAGGCATTCCTCCGCCACACCACCACCCGAGGAGGTGGACGTGGACCAGATATTTCGGAGGAGCATGCACTTGCCTCCCGGATAGAGGAGAGGAAGCCGGGGATCGTACGGTCGAGTTTGATCCCGGTGACCATGCGTGGGCTGAAGGAGAGTTGGATGGTGTTGAAGCCGAGGAGGATGCTCCAGCTCCACCTCCATCTACTTCTCAGGCTCAGGCAGGGCCTTCTTCTGCCCCAGCAGCTATGGTCCAGCCTATGGAGCAGCCACCAGCAGCTTTAGCCCCAGCTCCAGTCCCAGCCAGCTCGCTACCCGGCCATTCGCGGTCCGGGGAAAACGAAAACAAAGGTGACTGCACGGAAAATGGGAGGACTTGCAAAGTTGAAAAAAACTTTGGGTTCCGGACCTTCTGGTACTTCAGAGATGGCTGCAGAGGTGAAGAGAAGGAAGCTAGAGGTCAGGCGTCCTGTCAGCTCAGATGACAACACGCAGGCTTCTTCTCACTCCTCAGGTGATGATGACGAGGAGTGCATACCAGCGACGCAGCCATCGGCAGCAGCTGAGTCTCCTGATTCACGGCATCCAAAGCCGTATTACACGCTGGATGAGCAGACACCTGATTCTTATATTATGGAGCCACAGTATCCAGCATTTAGCCAGGTTGACCAGCAGTGGATTACACCACTAGCTCCACCATCCTCTGCTTATGTCCCGGTCGTCCCGCAGTCCGATCCATACGACCTTGATGGCATAGCATCGGCATTATTTTCATATGGATATGGTCCCGGACAGTATACAAGACTGAGCACGAGGGAGGAGCGTGAAGCGCAGCAGGGAGAGGAGGAAGACCCATATTTATATCCTAGATTTTGGTAGTAGATTGATATGATGTAATTTTTTTTTTCATGATGTATCATCTCTTTGATTTTTGAATCAATGAAATTGGAATATGTACTTAACTTCAAGTCTTGAATTGGAGTTCATTAGTATTTATTCGATGCGGTCCTGTGGATGAATGCATTGGTTATTTTTAAAAATTTTTCTAACTCATTTCCTATATTTTTAGAATTTTTTCTGAATTTTTAAAATTTTTTTGACGAAAAAAAATAAAAAAAAACCGATTCCGTACCGATCCGGAATCGATTCTCTTCCCAGGAATCGGCCGATTCCTGGAATCGGAATCGGAATCGGTCCCTAGACTAATTCCGATTCCGATTCCGATTCCGGAATCCATGGCCTTTTCACATTGTATTGTGTTGTGCCATCATTTTTCTTTCTTGTTAGTTACCACAATTTTCTCTTGTGCTTGCTATTTCTGCATACATTTTTTACTCTGAAATTGTGGTACCAACCAACTCTACTCAAGCCTTAACCCCGAATTATTTGGGGTTGGATATATGGATTCTCTTTCTCCACTCACGTCGATTTTGAGTTGTTTAAATTGTGCCACCGACCACGCCAAAAGAAAAAAAAAGAAACAACATATCATTATTGCCTACCAGAAAAAAATGAGTGCCTACCAGCTATAAGCAATATGCTAACAGCGCCTCACCATTTTTTTCTTCACGCACACTACTTAAACTTCATTCAGCTGACTTGAGATGTTCCTAGCTTTAAGGTCCTAGACTCTATTTATGAAACGGAGTATAACTGACTACTGCACTAGAATGGAGCTTGACTAGCTTTCAAAGTCAACTTGTGTTCTAAATTAAGAAGTGAAAATAGAGCTAGAACCAACTTCTCTTCAAGATCGGGTGTCAGGTGAAGATGCTAGAAAATACAGCTAGAACCAGCTCCCATTTTAGGATGCAAACGAACCAATACACTTAACAAATAGCTCAAAGCGTGACTTGATAAGAACTCGACTCGGCTTGTTCATTATGTTAAATGAACAAGTTTGAACAATAAATAAAGCTTGATTCATTAAATGAGCCTAGCTTGAACTTCTACTCAACTCAAGAAGCTCGCGAGCAACTCGATTAAAATACTTGATGAAATATTTATTTAAAAAAAGAAATTATGAATATTAATAGTTATATATGATTATTTAATTATATGGAATTAGTTAAAATAAAATTTAATTGAGTTTAAACATAGATCAACTTTTATAAATGACCTAAAGTTAGAGTTTCCCAAGTGACTTTTGATTAATTTTGAGTTTTATAACTGAGTTTGTATCAAGTTTGAACTTTAATATGAATTGAAGTTGAGTTGAACTCCTATTCAAGCTTGAGCTTGAGTTCGGCTTGATTGAGTAAAGAACCAAGCTTGAACAGGGGTTTGGCATGTTCGTGAAAGTTCAAACTCAAACTCAAATGTGTGTAAAAGAAATGAGCCGAGCTTGAACACTTTACTACTTAGCTCGGCTTGACTCCTTTGCACTCCTACTAGAATTGGAGGGTGAGTTCTGAGTGGAGTAATTTGTTTGCTTTCTTTTTTTACCTTCATTTATCTGACAATATAAATGGCTTCTACATATGTATATATCTCTGTCCAAAATCTTTGGTTAAATTCTCTAAAAGATTATACTCATCTAGTGTCATTCTTATGGTTAGCTGGACTGGGCTCAGCAGGGGGCCAGCCTTATTCTTGGAGGTGATTCTGATCCCAGTGCTGATTTCTACCGGGATCAAGTTCAACTCGTTCGATTGGCTGATTATAGACTGATCTGGGTTTGATCCCAGTGGGATTGCTGCAGGGAGGTGGGGTGGTAGGGGGGACGATAAACAGGGAATCTGCCAAAGGAAGTTGGCAGATCTTCTCATATTTGGTTCATAGGAGCCGAATGAGCCTCCTTCCCTGTCTGCTTAGGGTGGGAAAGATGCAGGGTGTGAGCAGGCCTTGTTCCCTGCCCACTTAGGGTGGGATGCAGGGGGCCAGTGGCCACCTTTCACTGCTGGGAGGCAGTTGTTCTGCCAGATCCATGACACCACTTTACGGGAGATCGGTTTGGGATGTTTTTTATTGCTTTTTTTTCAAATTTTGGGAGGACAGATCCAGCCCGATTCTGACCATTTCTTTCCATTGGATGAACCAAGCTGGCATCCAATGCCCGTTCCTGACCTGGACTACTTCAGTCTTTCTTTAAGAATTATGTGCTATTTGCCTTATACACATTAAATGCATGTTTGTTTAGTTTTATGTCGAATATTTAGCTGCTTATGTACATTTTGCTTTTCGATGATGGTGCAGGGTGTCCTCATCGTTGGAGAGAGAGGAACAGGGAAAACATCCTTGGCACTTGCCATTGCAGCAGAGGCTAGAGTCCCTCTGGTCGAAATTAAAGCTCGCCAACTGGAAGCAGGACTTTGGGTTGGGCAAAGTGCATCGAATGTCAGGGAGCTGTTTCAAACTGCAAGGGATTTGGTTGTTCTCTTACCCTTGTTTGGAATGTATTCTTATTTCTTCTGATACAAACTATTTTTTTGTGTATGGTTAGTCAGCCTAAACAACTTTTCTAAAATTTTGAATAAGTTATTAATATTTGAAAAATTGCTATCAAAGTTGTGCAGAAAATGTGACTAAAAGTGATTCTTTCTTCAGCGTGAGTTTCTTTTACTGTGTTTATCTAGAGGTTGTTTTGACTGTTCTCTTGAGTTTGCATTGAGATTTCTTCATCTTCAAACATTCTATAGAAGTTATGGCAAGGAGAAAAAGATAGGAGATAATTATAATTTAAACTACCTTATTGAGAGTGGTGGCAGGATTGTGCATCCATGTGAATGATGAGGTTCTAAGGGGTAACACTGCAAGATAGATTGGATCATAGAACTGACCAAGTTGAACAAGTGACCATTTTTTGTTTGCTTGAGGTATTTGTAGTTGATCTGCTGGTAAATACGATTGCAAATGTACACGTACACTAAAGTGGTAATCACTTATTAGGTGGTTGAAATGAAAATGTTTATTTTTCTGTTTTAGATTTGATTATCTTGATCATCGTGTGAGTTGGAGACTTCTGATTGCCTTCCATCTGCCCAAGTAGATCTGATAACGCCACTATGTTAGTTTCATCCCCTGCCACCATTAGCTTTAGGCATTATTGTAGGACACATGGGAATTAGTGAAGATTTTTTCTTGGGTAGTTTGAAGTGAAAGAGAGAATATCATGCCACATAACTTTGAGAAAAATGTTAGAAATTTTATATGCAGTGCCTTGAAAGTTCCTGCCGTCACACTCCGGCCACGCTGCCCGTCGGATGGTTAGTAGTCTTTGTTGATAACTTGAGAAAATTAAATCCTACATGATGAGATTCCTACCAAAATAGGACATCCATCTCTAAGCTAATGTCATATGGATTTACATATTTATTTATGTGTGTTCTGGAGCAAAGGTCTCTACTCAACTCAAATTAATTGGGATTGGACATATGGATTCTTTTTCTCTTCTCACATCGATTTTGAGTTATTTCTTCGTAGATATTTAACTCATCCAAATCATATTGAATTACCCTCCACTAGGTTAACTTGGGTCTACCAGTCTTTCTTTTGTATCTATTACTTTGATGTTTTCTATTTTCTAACTTGAACTTCCTTAAGTCTACATTTAATAAATCCAAACCATCTTAATTTTTCTTCTTTTAATTTGCCTCTTCTGCAATAAACAAATACAGTAGATTTAACAAATGCTTACTACATTATGCAGTAGTAGGATTAGCCTGGAGCACTTATGACCAGTTCAATTTCCATTTTATGATGATTGATGCATTTTGGGCAGGTAATGATATTATATTTTACAGGCACCAGTAATCATATTTGTTGAGGACTTTGACCTCTTTGCTGGTGTTAGAGGTCAATTTATTCATACAAAGAAACAAGACCACGAAGCTTTTATAAATCAACTTCTTGTGGAGCTTGATGGGTAAGAATATATATTTTTTATGGAATCATTTTTACCACTTTTTTATATGTGCAATTTTAGCTTTTTATATACGGAACTGCCTTTTATCTTCAATTTTTTTACTTGGTAATCACAGTAAGTGTGCGAATGTTCATATTTGATTTTTTGTTGCAACTCAGTTGCAATTTTCCAATGTCACTCTGGGTGGTGAATTAGCTAACAGTGTTTGTGAGACGCTTGCAGGTTCACATATTTCAACATGTGCTAATCATTTTTTGTTTGACTTTTAAGTTTTCTACTGTATGACTGGCCATTGGTTCTACTTAGACAGGTGATTGTTGCGCTTACCCATCACTAGGATGTGGGAAATTATCTAATTGTAGTCAGTTTATAATCTATTGCCTTGTCTATGTATAAGGACAATATCAAGGAGTTTTTCCTCTAACAATTGTCAGAAAATTTCTCGTATTATGAAATACTGAAGACACTTAGTGAAAATATGAAGTGAAGCTTTTTCATTCATCACCCTAAAGTTGAGCCAGAGGACCTAATAACTTCATAATATCAGGGGCTATAGTTAAATCTATATTTTATGCAAGTGCAGACCATGTTTATGGTCTATGTGACAAGACAAAGCTGCCTGCATGTAAGGTGTGTTAGAATAATTCATTATTTTAAATGTACGTGTGAGGTTGTAAGGGGTAGCCCTATCCATACATAGGTTTTGAGTTTGGTAGCCATAAATTTAAGAGGGATTAGAGCCTACAGTTAAATCTGTGCACTCTATGCACATGTCATGTATGTGTCTTACGTAATAGCCAAAATCAGCTTCATGTCACAGGGCATGCTTGAAATAAATCCAATATTATGTTGGTTCATGTCCAATCTGGATCAGACAGGCCCAGGCATCAACTACAGTTGGTTCATATCCAATCTGGATCAGACAGGCCCAGTAGGCCAACCAAATGAAAGTTAGGAGTTGGTCTGACTCAACCTAGCATCAGTTGGATTGGCAGGTCACAGGCATGAAAATTAGGAGGCGGTCTGGCTTGACCTGGAATCAGTTGGACTGGCAAATCCCAGGCATGAATGGATGGAGGTCAGCTGGATTTGCTGACCACAAGCCATGCCTTTAATATATATTTTTAAATTGAAGGATCTGCTCCATTGCTCCCTGGCCTGCAACAGATTGATGCAGTCAATAATCGTGTCTGATTGATTTGAGAACCATATATTGGGTGCATCAGAAACACATTGAGAATTTAGAGTTGTGCCCTGTTCACTCATCATGTTGTTAAGGTTGTTGGATGACCTTATAACTTCAGCAACTTCGTAACTATTATCAGGTTATCCAACCAAATGAAGGCACTATCGCATATCCAGAGGGAATCAGTCTGCTCCAAACTGGTTGGTCAATCTGGATCCATAATGGTCCTAATCCAGCCAAAATAGGTTATTGTTGGCGCACAATTTTTTTTAAACAAAGAAAAAAGAAAAGAAGAAGAGAAAGAAGCAAAGCAGGCGGCCTGGCCCAGGAGCTGGCCCAATTGCCCATGAGATTAGCCACATTTGGGCCCAATAAAACACCCTAGCAGGGGCCGGATCCATCCAGCCCACAATTGGCACAAATTAGGCCATGTTCAGGCCATGTGCGCAGCCCACAGGAGGGCCTGGGCCTCTTCTCAGCCCGCTGGCCCAGAAGCCTGCCCAATTGGGCCAGGCCCACTTCAGCAGCAAGGCCATCAAGGCCCAGCCGCACCCACCTTGCCACCTCAGCTCCTTGGTGCGCACCCAGCTGCCAGCACAGCCCCCCAACAGTCACTTGAAGGAGAGGGAAAGCCAAGAGACAGCCACTCAATCAATGTGATTAAGTGGAGTAACTCCCATGGGGGAGGCCAAGGGTCACCTGCGCACACAACTCATGGCCCTTCACCTGCCCTCTTCACTCTCTATAAAAGGGAGGGGGACGCACCAGCCAAGAGGGAGAGAGTTGGAAGCGCCGATAGGCTGCCGGACTGCTATCTCAAAGCTGCTGCCCTCTGCGCCTGCAACCTGCTGCCGCCAGAAGAAGGACAAGAAGAAAAGAAGAGAAGGTAAAGAAGCCTGCTTGGTGCGCCCATGTAGCCCCCTCAAGGGGGCCTTCTTTTCTGCTTATTCCAAGCCCCGTCTCCAGCCTCTAGCATGTCTGCAGAAGTCACCATGCATGGCCATGTCCGGACCTAGCCCAGACCCCCCTGAAAACCCCCCTTGCGCAGGCCTGTTCCAGCCCAGCCGAACACCCCATTTCAGGCCCAAAAAAGTGCCCTCAAGCTGCCCTGAATCCAGGCCCACAATCAGCCCATGTTCGGCCTCAACTCAGACTCATGTTCAGGCCCATAATCGGCCCATGATCCGACTTCTGCTCAGACCTATAATCGGCCCATAAACTGACCTTTGTTCAGGCCCATAACCGGCCCATTTCCTGGTCTCTACCCAGGCCCATAGCCGACCTACAGCCAGCATATAATCAGGCCCCCTTGTAGCCCACTCTGAGCTCCCTGAATCAATGATTGCAGAATCGGTCGATCCGGATCGGGATCGACCGATTCTTGGATCGGATCGGTACCTACCGATCCGATTCCTATCGGAATTAGCGATCCGGCCGGGAGTCCCGGCTGGATCGGCCGGAATCGATAGGATCGGTCGATCCCGGACCGATCCACCCGGATCGATCCCAAAATCGGTCGATCCGGACCGATTCGCCGGAAAACCGGAAGACCCGGAATCGAACCGATTCCGGGATCGATCCGGTCCTGTTTTAAGGTCCGATCACCCCCTATTTGGTGTCGATCCGGACCGATTCTCCCCCCCCACTTGCCCCCTTCGGCTTCTTCTCCTTCCCCCCAAGGCGCCTTGGAGATCTAGGGCTTCAACAGCCGGCGATCCAGCATTTGGAGGGGCGATCCAGCCTATTCAAGGCTTGGGGAGGGGCGATCCACCTTGGGGAGGGGCGATCCACCCTAAACAGTCCAAGGTTTGTAAGGGGGGGTTTCGATCTCCTTTCCCCTCCCCCCCCCGGGCCTTGGCCCCTGGCCGGCTGCAGCATGGGATCCCCCATTGGGGGGGATTATTTCACCCCCCAATGGGGGGTGGAATTGCACCCCCGAAGGGGTGATTAGCACCCCTTCGGGGGTGTTCAACAGTCACCCCCTCGGGGGTGACTGTTTTTTACAGTCCCCCCCCCCTAGGTGGGGGGGGGCTGCAGCATAAAATCCCCCCATTGGGGGGGATTATTTCACCCCCAATGGGGGTGGAATTGCACCCCCGAAGGGGTGATTAGCACCCCTTCGGGGGTGAAAAACAGTCACCCCCTCGGGGGTGACTGTTTTTTACAGTCCCCCCCCCTAGGTGGGGGGGGCTGCAGCATAAAATCCCCCCATTGGGGGGGATTATTTCACCCCCAATGGGGGGTGGAATTGCACCCCCGAAGGGGTGATTAGCACCCCTTCGGGGGTGAAAAACAGTCACCCCCCCTAGGTGGGGGGGGGCTGGAATTGCTTGGCCTAATATTGTGTATGGTTTTGTGTTGTAGATAAGATGTCGGACGAGGAGCATGGCACCGGACCCGCAGAATTTCGTGACATCGGATGGCAACATGGCCATCTCCTTGATTCAGATAAGAAGAGAGTTAGATGCAAGTGGTGCCAAAAAGAGATGAATGGAGGTGTGTATCGGCTCAAGCAACATATAGCCGGGACGGGTGGCAATGTAAAGAAGTGTGATAAAGTACCGGGTGAGCTGAGGGAGGAGATGAGGGCATATATAACTGGAAGGGCATCACAGAGGGAGGTGAGAATTGGTCAGAGACAAGACCTACATGACGAGTTGCTAGGTCGGAGAGACGCCGATCTTATGGCCGGAAAGAGCAAGAAAGGGAAAGGGCCAGCACATGAAAGGGTCCAAGTTGATTCTTCATCTTCATCAGATGAGGAAGATGCCCAGGTTAGGAGAGCTGTTCATGAGAGTAGGGCTCAGGCCCGTGAGGATGAGGAACGAAGACGAGGAGCAGGAGGTTCGGCTTCTAGACGATCTGATGTGGGGGCAGGGACAAGGTCTGTTCGAGAGCCTGAAATTCGGAGGACACATTCTGTTCGACCGATGCCGACAGGAGACACTGCCATGTATAGGGAGAGTGGCAGAGGTCAGAGGGGTATAAGACAAGCATTTAAAGGGGTGAAGGCATCGACTGGGGCAGCAAAGAAAGCCCTTAAGCACATGGTCAAGTTCTTTCTACATGCAGGTAAATATTTGTTGAAGTTGTGGTTAGCATTTGCTTGTTGATATGAATTTGTTGTTAGGTTAGTTATTATTAATAACCCTCTCTTCTCCCTTATCTTGTTTTTGAATTTGTAGGTGTCCCGGCACATGCAGCCACCAGTCCATATTTCCAGGCTAAGGTTGATGCGGTTGGTGAGGCGGGGCCGGGGTTGAAAACCCCTACATCAAAGTATATATATGAAACAGGCTTGGATGAGGAGGTCGATGAGTTGACCTCATGGATAGATGGATTCAAAACCATCTGGAAGGAGAGGGGGTGCACTGTAATGTGCGATGGATGGACTGGAATCACAAGGAGGTCACTTATAAACTTCCTTGTGTATTGTTCTGAGGGCACCGTATTTCTGAAGTCGGTTGATGCATCAGGCCAGGTGAAAAATGCAGATTACCTATTTGGCTTGATGAACAATGTGGTGGATGAGATAGGGGAGGCCAACATTGTGCAGTTTGTCACAGACAATGAGGCCTCATATAAGGCTGCAGGAAAGAAGCTAATGGAGGCTCGACCTCTGACCTGATGTTAGAAGATATTGGTAGGGATGCTAATGTCAAGTCCTTGGTCAACCAAGGACAACTTATCACCTCATTTATCTATGGCCATCCACGACTTTTACATATTATGAGGCAGCACACTGATGGTCATGATTTGATCAGACCGGGTCCCACAAGATTTGCCACTCATTTTATTGCATTAGAGAGCCTATACAGGTACAAGGCTAATTTAAAAAGGTTCATTCTCTCCACTGCTTATCAGGAGTACATGGATACATACAGGAGCTCCTTGGATCAGTATGAGATACTACTAAAGATGGAACAGCTGATAGAAGATAACAGGTGGTGGGAGAAGGTGCAGTACTATTTGTCTATCATAGAACCTTTGGTGCAGGTACTTGGGTTGGTGGATTCAAATGATAAAAATCAGATGGGGTACCTGTATGATGCTATGGATAAAGCTAAGTTGAAAATTAAAGAGATGCATCCCAAGGGTTATAAAAAGTGGTGGAAGGTGATTGACAACAGATGGGACAAAACCCTACACCACGACATTCATCTTGCGGGTATAATTTAGTAGTGTAATATGCTAATGATTACAAGTTATATTTTGTGTATTACCCCCACTTGTCTTTAAACTAATGGAGTAATAATGTTGTTACGGGGTACTTGAACCCAAGGATACAGTATGGTGGCCAAGTATGTAATGATGGTGAAGTATTATCAGGTACACTATCTGTAATTAAACGACTATGTAAGACCCAAGAAGACAGAACGTGCGCTGAGGTTGAAGTAAGTAATACGTTTCATATTAATTAAACTTTTAAGTTTATCTCAAGAAGAGAAGCTAATTATTTTAGTTTGTGTTTTCAGATGACTTCATACAGGCACAAGATTGGGGTGTACGGGGATCCAGATTTGCAGTACTCACATGATAGGGTCCCCCTAGTAATATGCTTACCCGAATTAATGACTCTTTGGTTAATTGATTTTTTTTTACATAACGTTACTGATGCATGTAATTGTCTTCTTTACAATTACAGCTGAGTGGTGGATTATGGTGACAAACAGAACTGGATGGAATCCACTCGCTGCCGTTGCAATTCGGGTGCTAAGTCAGAGCACATCGTCATCCGTGCGAGAGAAATTGGAGCACCTTCAACCTTATTCATACGAAGAGGAGAAATAGGTTGAAGACGAAAGATTGGAGAAGCTTGTCTACCGCCATTACAATATGAGGGTGAGGATAAAGAATATCAAAGATAGGCAGAAGACATCGGAGCAGAGATTTGCACAGTTTGCAGGTGGATTGTACCAAGAAAGAGCACAGGCCCAAGCTACTCAGGGCTTGTCCCAGGCGGATGTGGACTTGGAATATCTATTCTAAGAAGAACATCCACTTGCAGCATGGGTGGAAGACAAGGATGCTGAGGGAGAGCCAGAGTTCGACCCGAACGACAGATCATGGGCCGAAGGAGAGCTTGACAGCGTCCTTGGTGAGGATGAAGACATGCAGGAAGCTGAAGAAAGTCAAGTTCCGTGCACAGCTCCACTTCCTGATCCACCCCGGACTACAGCTTCTCCAGAGAGACATCCAGCTCCGCCCCCGGCCGCTACAGCTCCTGCTCGGATTCCAGTTTCGGGTTCTTCTACCACCACCACCACCAAGAAGATCGGTGGATTATTTAGGGCTTTAAAGAAAGCATGCTTACTTTCGCGACAAGCAAGTCAAGGAGATCCTACATTGAAGAGGAAGAAGATAAGTATCAAACGGCGACATCATCTCCTTGACACCGAGACCACTCAGCCACCTTCATCAGATGAGGATGAAGAAGAATTTGTGCCACCCACACAACAACAGCGTACAGGGGGTGGAGGTGGAGGTGGGGGTGGCGGAGGTGAGAGTGGCTCTACTAGTAGTGCTCGGACGAGTGGAGCAGGTCCAGATGATTTGAGTGATAAAAGACACTCATGTTCGAGTGGCAGGGGCAGCGGACGGTGGACGAGGTTGAATGTTTTTGACGAGTTTGCATCTTCCTATCCAGAGCCTGCCTCAGACAGTGAGCTTGGCTATCCACCTCCACCATCTTTTTTACCTCCACCTCCGACTGATCAGGGAGTTTATGAGTTTACCGACATGGCCCAGTCTTTATTTTCTTATGGATACGGGCCAATTATGACTGACCCTAATCAATGGAGATTTGCAGAAAATCAGAATGACCAGGACAGAGATCCAGATCCAGATCCATCCTACTCCGGACGTTACCATAGTTGGTGGTGATGCATATGTATAATGTATTTCTTTGTTTATTTCACGCAATGTAATATGAGTGGTAAGAAGAATATGTGTTGTACAATTTGTGGAGTTGGGTATGATTGTTTGTTTGGTAAAAACATGTATCTTATTTGATGCATGATGTGTTCTATTGTGTGATTGGATATGATATGTGTTCTATATGATTGATTGTTAATTTGTTATATGAATGAGTGTTCCCTATATTTTTTTCACATTTTTCCTGAGTCATATGTATTTTTATTGATTTTTTGGCGATTTTTCCATATTTTTTCGAAAAGCCAAAAAAAAAAAAAAACCGATCCAGACCGATTCTGGATCGGTCTGGCTCCATTGGAATCGGCCTGGATCGGTCCGATCCGATCCGATCCGGATCGGATCGGACCCCACCGATCCAGGATCCGATCCCGATCCGGCGATCCTTGCCCTGAATGGCACCTGTTTTAGCCCACTGAGCGCCTCCCTTTGGCAGGGCATTCCTCAGCCCCAAACTGCCCTGAATCCAGGTCCATTGTCAGCCCAAGTCCGGCCCACAATCAGGCCATTTGCAGGCCCACTTCCTGCCCTGTTCGACCCCCTGCATAGGCCACCTGCAGTCCATCCAACAGACCTTCAAACCGGCCATAAGCAGCCCCTTTGAGGCACCTATTAGAGCCCTAGGTGAGGGTGGATGACCCGGAGATTCTTGGAGACCGTCCGACGGGCCAAGTCTACTCCGGGCGGATCCTCATTTCTCCTACTCAAAACAGCCCCTTTGTGGCTATCCTTGCTATCCTATTTTGGTTCCTTTTGGAGCATCTTCAAATTCCCCCCTGTTCCATTGCCCCTTGAGCAAGCCAAAACAGGTCCGAAGCTGCCCCTTTGAACAGTCCCAAAACAGGTCATTTTCAGCCTCCTTTGCCCACACTCCATGCCGCTGCAGCAGGGGAAAGAATTCCCAAAACAGGTTCTGCAGAGGTGAAGTGAAGCAGTAAGCAGCAGCTAGAATATGGGCCGGCTGGAAGGTGACGGCCCGGCACCCCTTGGAAACCGTCCGACGGGTCAAGGGCATAGCCGGGTGGCCTTCCAAGCCGGTCCAGCCAAGCAGGGTCAGCAGAGCAGCAGCTTCTCAACAGGCCCATCCGGCCCAAAGACAGTCCAAGACAGGCCCAGTGGGCCCATGAAGATTGAAGACCGGCGCTGAACGCCAATGGAACTCAAAACCGGCCCAAGTGCCCTCTTAATAACAAAAAAACAGAAATAAAACTAAAAAGAAATGGACGACTCCCCCCGGGTCCGCCCCGGAATGTCGATCCGGACGGTGACGCGGGCATGCTCCCGTAGCCAGCGGTTCCTTCCCCCAATATGGCTAAGCTAAGGCTGGCTATTTTGGATGGGTAAATTTTCACTAAGTTGGAAAAATGGCCGGCATGCCGTCGTAATGCCAAAATTTTTTCAAAGTAGTGGAGATAAACCTATATTGGGGGAAGGATCAATCATATTGCATACCAATGTACTCCACTTCACCTTTCAATGAAATGAAGTTCAAAGTCAATTCGATGCATGAAAGTGGGCACCGATTGGCAGCCCAATGGGCCCGATCAGATGCAAACCGCCAAAATCAAATAAGCAAAACTTTTTTAAAACAATCAAAAAATAAAGCAATGCAGGTTCTGAAATGGGATTTTACTGCCACATTTTCCCAACCGCCTGCAGCCTGCAGGTCTCGGACCACCAACCAGAGCCCAGTTCGGCCCAATAACAGAACCCTGTGCAGGCCCTTAGTCGGTCCCCTTGTGACCAGGTTCCAGCCCACCTGAAACCACCTGCGCAGACCCCAGTCCAGGTCCATAAACAGCCCCTGTTCGGCCCACCTGCTGACTCTCACTTGGTCCACAACCGAGCCCACAAACAGGCCCATTTTCTGGCCCTTGTCCAAGCCCATAACAGGTCCCTTCGAGATCCAATCCAACCCACCTGCAGGGGCTTTGAGCAGACCCTAACTTAGGCCCAGCTTAACTTGGCCCACGATCAGCCCCCTTATCCGGCCCACAGTCCGGGTCCGACCAACCTGATTTCAGCCTCGTTCTCAAGCTCATAACAGGCCCATTCTCTGGTCCTTATCCAGGCCCTGAGCTGTCCCCAGTTTAGTCCAAGTCCGGCAGCCTTCGCACGGTTAACTTCCACCCCCTTGTAGCTTCCCCAAAACTGGCCTAAAACAGGTCTTCAGGCGACCCATTTTCAGGCTCATGATCAGCCCATCTAGCAGGCCTTCAAACAGGCCCATATCAGCCCATTCGCAGGCATATGTCCAGAGCTTAAAACCAGTCCCTTGTGACCCGGTTTCAGCCCATCAAGGACATCCCAAGTAGGCCCATGATCAACCCATCTGCAAGCCTACGTCCAGAGCTTAAAACCAGTCCTTTGTGACCCGGTTTCAGCCCATCCTGGACACCTCAAACAGGTCCCTGACCGGTCCATTCAGAGTCACTTGAACAGGCTCCTTAAACAGGACCGAAGCTGCCCTTGTTCAGCCCACGTCCAGGTTCTGGAACCGGTGCCAAAACAGTCCTCCATGCAGGCCCATTTCAGCTCATCATAATCCATTTACTCCAGTCCCCTTGTGGCTCGGTGAAATCCTAAATCAGTCCTCAAATAAAAATTAGATTTTGATTGAATTCAAAACAGATGAAACTCAGAAAAATCAGAAAAAATCAAAGTCATTCAAAAAAATGACAAATAAAACAAACCCGAACAAATCGGTTTGCATCTGATCGGACCCAAAAGGCCGCTGCCCGTTTGAGTTCTTTACTTTATTTTGTGGATGTGCATGTCTCCGAAAACAGGTTGCCACGACGGTTAATCAAAGGCGTTCGAGCCGTTGCTCGATGTAAGTTAACGCCGGATACTCGCACCATCCGGCGGAGAAGGGTCAAAAAATAAAATTTTCAAAGAACCCGAACCTCGGTTCTAATATTTCTAAAACTATCACCGGACTACTTAGTATTTTTAGGATATCACATATTTTCCTAGAAAAGTCCGGAGATGTCTTTCTTTCTAAAGAACAGACGCAGAAAAAAGAGGTTCACACAGTTATCTTTTCTAGCAAAACGGAACCTAAAAATAAAGAAAAATAGGGAACATCTAAAAAATCTAAAACTATCTGATTCTTTACTCCTTTCACATTTTATTGGTTTTGTAGTAATTATATCAAGAATTATGTTTAAGTCCAACTACAAGAATAGTTAGCAGCAGTAACAATAAAGTACTTTAAGTCTTTAAGATATCACTTACAATATACAACACAAGTAACTAAAGTATCAATTATAATAAGAAATCTACAAGCAAGTGAACTTTTAAGTCCTATATAACCAAGGATGGCAGGGTCAGGACTGGACCCTGAATTGCCCACACCTGGAAGCCTGTCTGATGGAATCCAAGAATCAGCCTGAATTAGGCTGATTTGTGCTGACTTGTAATGACTCTCTCCCAAGTTGGCCTAATAAATTGGCTGATTTTGTGTCCAAGGCCTCCAGACTCTGGAGCCCAATCAGCCCGGCAGAGTTGGGTTCAAGTGTTCAACCGGTTTAGCCAATCTCAGCATCTTCAGACAATTCTCGAGGTGGTCATGCAACCATTTTTTTGGCTTTAAATGTGCCCTCTTACATCTTGTCATCTTTTTTTTTTCTCCTTAATTGGATGTTTGAATCTAACTTTTTTCCCAAATAAATTTGATTTTGAAAATTTTATGATGATTGACAACCGCACAAGTATTAAAATTTCAACAATACTCATCTGTTACATTTGGTAAAAATAACAAGGTTATTAAATATTAATTAGACGGGTTTGGTACTTGTCCTCTGTGACTCTAGGTGAAGACAAAAATTGGCCCAGCCATGTTGACGTGTGCTGTTACTATCTTAAAAACAAAACAAGTTGATAATTGTTTTTATTTTGAAAGAGGGTAACTAAAGAAAAAGCATCTATATAATCACGGCCAAACACATGCTTATGTATCTCTTAGGTTACTTTTTATTTTTAAAGAGAAAAGAGGTAAAAAAGTGCTCCAAACACCCTATAAGGGGTAAGAGTTGTTCTTCTTGTAAGTCTGGTTTGGGCCTTCTGGGGTGCTGGTCTTTTGGGTTACCATCTTGGCAGTGGCAAAATCTAAAATCTATCTTGCTTGTCTCTTCTTACTGTTCATTGAAATTTCTTTTTCAAATGATTCATGGGTGTAGAATGTAAACAACAACTTGATAGCCTCAGATATAGTCAGAAAATCAACAGAGGACTTGGGAGTTTTGGCAAAAAGGAGAAATGCATATGGTAGAAAAACAAATACCGAATCAATTCATAGCAAATGTCTCTTTGGCAAACGTTGAAACTTCATTTTTAAAAGTTTTGATTTTTTATTTTTAGAAGAAAAAACCTCTTTTTTGTCTAGCATTGATGACTACAAAAATACATTGCATTCATAGAAGTATTAGCTAATTTTGTGTGTACTATTTAAACGTAGGAACACAGACAGTTCCCAAATTTTATAAATGTTGACATGAGGATCGTCCATCACTTAGATGATGTTAACCACATTTTTATATATTGAGGTTATCTGAATTCTTTGAAAATACATTTTGACCTCTTTCCACCGGACTTGCGATATTATAGTGTTAATTATATCGAGTAACTATTCAAACACTTTTGGTTAACTGTCATAGCAACACATTGATTTGAAGTCATTCATTCACATAAAATACAAGACTGAAAGACATCCTCAAGGCCTTATGAGATTGGATTTTGTTTGAATTAATTTGTTCATTCAAGTTCATAGATTTAAATTTTTATGATTTGATTTGTTTTGAGTTAGAAGATCATCTTAATTGAATTTTTAAGATGTTAGGAGGTTGTTTGATTTGTGAACTTTTGTTTGATTTGTTCATTTAATTTGATTTATTTTAATTTTGTTTGTTTGTTTGTGTCTTTTATCATTAATTTGACTTAGACAATTTGAGTCATTTTTTATGATTATTTAGTGTTTTATGCATTTTTTATGTTTTGTAAGAATTAATTTCTATTTTTTATGTATGTGATTGGTATTTTTTATGATTTAAGTAAAATTTGTTATTAAGATTTATTCATATAAAACTTAATTTAATGATTAAGTTTGGTTCAACTTAATATGTTTCATACTTTTTTGATAGACATTTTTATACATTATTTTAATGAAATAATTTCAGTTTGATCGACATGCAAGCAAAAGTTGTCCTTTGAGGGACTCAACGGGGGTTTATCTCTGAGTTCAAACCTCTTAGAAGGTTAATGTCTCGATGGCACTAGCAAAGGACATGTATAAATTTTTTAATCTATGTCTTCATATTCATAGATGAGTATATATAAGGATTTTGTGGACTTTGAGATTAGCTTCCCAGTGGGCTGTTTGTAGCCCTCTTTAACAACTCTTCCTATTGTCATTTGTGGGCTGGAAACGGGCTTTTGACGGGCTATTGATGGACTGATCATAGCCCAGCTTCCCTTGCCAGTTTGTAGCCTTGCAAATAGACTTAGCATGTCGAGGACGCACTTAATTCCTTATTGTCCGGGTCCTTGCAAATAGGCTTTTGATGGGCCTAATTATTTGGCCCATTATGGAGAGCTTAAGGGGATGCCCTTGGTGATTGGTGATCCCTCTCAAGTGGGCTATTCAATGAGCCCAAAGTGAGCTGAATTAAGAATTAAGTTAGGAATGGATCCCACGGCAAATATATCCTAGAAGGGTGTGTAGACATATAGTCCCACAGCAAATTATCACAAAAATCATTTTTATACTTCACAAGGGCAAAATTTATTTTTCAAATAGTTTTGTTTTATGAATGCTGAAACAGAATTGTAACAATCCCACTCTTATGCATGTTGCCATGCTAAAATCATTATTTATTTATTTGAAGACTAATTCATCTACTAGACACTCTTGCGTCTAGCTTGGTGAGCATATGCTAGTATTTTGCCGCAATTGTTTGTCCTTCACCTTCAAAGAGGCGAGAAATGCAGTTGATTAATTTGTGAAATTGTAGAGTAGATTTTGTATCTCATGATCTATAGAACTAAAAGCTTTTGTATGATCTTAATTAGAGTACTCTTTTGCATCTTATATTATCTTGTATTGTGTATTTGTGTATGTATTCTTTGCCTTCTGCTCCCTGATAAATTTTCAGGTTTGAGAAGCAAGACGGAGTTGTCTTGGTAGCTACCACTAGAAATCTGAAGCAAATTGACCAAGCATTGCAAAGACCTGGCCGCATGGACAGAGTATTGCATCTTCAGCGTCCAACTCAGATAGAAAGGGAAAGGATATTGCAACTAGCAGCAAAAGAGACCATGGATGAGGAACTTAGTAGTTTTGTTGATTGGAAAAAGGTACTTGAACTCTTAGGTGGCATTTGTTTTGGTTTAATCCGAAAAATCTGAATTCTTAATTTCATCTCTTATCTCTTCTCTTGTCGAACACAAAACCTTAGTTATTTACCTTTGAAAATAAAAAAAACTATAGTGAACCACTTAAAAGTAAATGTTTTCTAAGAGGTTTCTGGCACATACAGATGCTCGTTCAGACATTTCACCGAATGGTTTGAACTATCTAACCTTCGACTGAATCAGACATTAGATGTTTTATTGACTTGTCTTTTCTATTAAAATATGGGTATGTGTATTTGATTTAGTTACTAATATTGGAAAAAGAACTCAAACATAACTTAACTCGAGTCTTAATCCCAAATTACTTGGGACCGATTATATGGATTCTTTTTCTCCACACATCAATTTTGAGTTATTTTTTATAGATATTTAAATCATATTGAATGACTCTTCTCTAAGTTAACTTTGGTCTATCATGTCTTTTTTTGTTTTTGTTATTTTAATATTTTTTACTTTTCTAAGTAGAGCATCTTTAGATCTATGTTTAATATGCCAAAACCATCTCTATCCCTATCCTTTCAATTTATCTACAATTGTCTCTATTCCTACATTTTATCTAATATATTCATTTCTTATTCTATTTTATATAATATAATGACTCATCTATCTTAACATTCTCATTTCAACAGCACTTATTTTAAAAGTATGTTTTTCGTTTACTATCTGACGTTCGCTACTATACAACATTACAGGTCTACTTATCTTGAAACTTTTAATCTTCAAAATATTTTTTAACAATTTTAACTTTCTATTCATTTCTTGTATCTCATGTATCAATATAATATGGTCTACAATTACCATGCACTAAGGTCTTTCATAGTCTTTGTTAATTCATCCACAATTAATGTAAAAGGGTAATGACTTATTGCATATCCTTGTTGTAAGTCAATTGAAATAGGAAAATCTCTTGTTTCTTCTCCAATCGTGTATATGTTAGTGGTTGTTTCATCATACTTTTCTTTTATCATTCGCGTATACGTAATAGGTACAATCTTTCGTTTCAACACTTACCACAAAACCTCTCTTAGAACTCTATCATAAGTCTTTGTTAGGTCAATAAACATCATATGTAAATCTTTCTTCATATCTTGATAAATTTCTATTAAACTTTTAATAAGAATTTTTTTTAAATTGTTGATTGACTAGGCATAAATCTAAATTGGTAGTTGAAATATTTGTACAATTTCGTGATCGCCGCTCAATGCCTCTTTTTCATAATTTCATCAAATGACTGATGAGTGTGATCCCTCTATTTTATTTTTACTGTAATCACCGCTCAAATTGGTTTGCTGAAAGAGAATTGTACCAACAAAATTTAGTTTTCCTTAGAAAACTTCTATAGAGCCCCCATGTCTATGCATCTATCTTCTCCAGATGTGGATATTTCTGAAGCTGGATATTGGATTTTCACTATGAGCATGGGTAGATATATCATATTAATAAAATGTATTAACACTAAAATCTGGTTATACAGTTCCACAAACATATGGAGTCATGTACTTCTAGTTGTCTTTCACCTTCAAGAGAATTAGGAAGACTTAACCAACTTTCTTTCTCTGCGAAGGTTGTAATTTCCCTTTCTACTTAAAGCAACATTTTTATGTTGGCCAATTATATGTGCATCTTGGTTAAAATTGTAAGTATGGAAATCATCATTGTCTTTGAATCCTTCAGCCCATGCAGATTTCTGGCTTCTGATATGTTGAAACTTCATTTTTCTTAAATGAAATGATTAGGGTTATTATTATTATTTGACAATAGATGGTAAACGATTGGAGTATAGACAATTTGATGTGCTATCTATATGTAGTAACTCACAACTTGAGTTCCAAAATTTTTAAGTGTTGACATAGGAAAACTTCTATAGCTTAGAAGATTCAAAATTCAAGCCATATTTTTTATATTTGAGGTTATTTGGTGAGTTCATTGAAATATCATTTAACATCTCTCCGCCAAATTTGTAATATTTTGGTGTTAATTACATCGAACAACTACTCGAACACTTTTGATTAACTCCCATGGCGACACATTCATTGCAATCATTCATCCACAGTTGATAAGGGAACTAGGAGATATCCCCATGGCCTTGTGATATTTATTTTAGTTATAATGTTGTTTTGGTTTATTTATTTTTTAGATTTGGGGCTATTTTCTGATTTGAATTAGGTTTTGTTTATGGGGTTTCATTGCCAAGTTATGGATTGATTTGGATTTTGATGACTTTTTTGTATGGGTGTGTTTCCCCTATTTCATTATTTTTTTAGTTCATTTTTTGAATTTTTTATTTTTATGGGGTTATTTATTTTTTCTTATGCACTTGTTCAATACTTCTGTTTTATTGATTATTTGCTGATTCATTCATCTGTTTTTTAGTTGCTTTGGGTCTAAGACCATTTGTTTGAGCTATTCATTTGTATTTTCAATTAATTACCTGAGAGAGTCTCATTTGTATATGTTTATTTATTATTACCATTATTATTTATGCTGTTTATATGGAGCATTTGTTTCATTTCACTTTTATGCCTATTTTTATTTTTTTAAAATTTTTTATCAACATGTGTATCAGGGCACCCCCTCAGCTTCTCCTTTATTCTTTTCTTTTATTTTCTTTCTTCTTTAGTTTGACTGCTGGTCTGCAGGCTGGTCTAGGTTGTAAGTTGGCATTTGATAACACTTAGATCGGACATCTGACATCTGAGAGTCACTTTTTACATCGGAATATGTTGCATGGATGTCTGATATGTTAACAATTAAGATTATTTGATAACTTGACAATTAATATATGAATATGAAACCTGAATAGAATAAGATTATTTGATAGTTTTCACTGAAATCTAAAATATAAACACATTATTTGTCAACAACACATGACTTTAAATATGAAATATAATAAATAATATGAGATAATAATAACATAACGTCAAAATATTATAATAATATTAGAGAGGCTACAAGTGACTATTTAAATGATGTTTTGTCACTACCAAGAGAGTGGGGAGAGAATAGTATCAATACCATGTGTAATATTTGAAGTTGCTTAGACCACTGACATTGAGAGAGAGAAAAAAAGAAAGGAGTTAAAAACAAAAACAAAAACAAAACAAAACAAAAAAGTTGCACTGCAAGCTGACATCCTACACCGTCCATATTCTGATGTTTAGAGTTAAGTGGTACTGTAGATGAAGTTTGACTGTGTAAAAGTGGCAGTTATTTATTTTCAGTTCTTAACAAGCAAAATTTATCAAACAGGAAGTCTGACCAATTCAGACTTGGTCAGACTTCAGAGCTCATTAAGTTCAATCAAATATGGCCTAATTCTATTCTGGTGCCCGTTGCCATTCATGATGTTCTTCTTTTCCCTCCCTGATGGATTGTGTGGGCATGGTGGAAAAAGCACTGTGGCAGGGCAGATGTTGCCGGGTAACGGGTGCAGCAGCAGGCATACAGTGGGCGACGGGTCGCTTTGGTGCTGCAGGGTCACTGGCCCTTCCCCTTTTTATGATCTTTCTTTCCCTTTCTCTTTGCTGCTCTCCCCCTTCACTGGCCTCACCAAGCTGTTCTGCCTTTCTGGTTGCAGTACTGAGACCATCTCAGCCCCATCTTCTTCTTTCTCTATTTCTCTGTTTTCTTCTTCATCATGGAGGGCTATCTGACCACTCCTTTCCTTTTCCGGTTACAGACGGAGGGGTACCGATGGCCTTGTTTTCCTGCTCCTGCAGCCTTCCCTCGCTCGCATTCATTGTGCCCTCACGGGAGCCACGAATGCTGTGACAGAGGCTCTTGAACTTTTTGACTTTGGCTAGGTTGTCAGGTTTCTCTGGTCATTGTTGTCATTTCATCATTTTCAGGATCCATCTCTTCAGCTGCTGGTGTGGCGGTCTTTTCTCATGATGGGGGTGTCTCTCTCCTTCTCGGCTGTCCACTCTGGGCTGGGGTCATGGCAGCTGCAAGAGGGAGTGTTCAGACACCTGTCCTGTTGGTGAACCCCTGCTGCAGTCAGTGATGACCTTATCAGGCCCTCTTCTTCAGTCAACATCCCACAACATCCTTGCTGCCACAAGGCTCAATTTCTCTCAACGTATGTTTCGACTTCACCATGACAACGAGCTCTCCCCTGGAGCCCCCCCCTTTTCTCTCTTCTTTATTACCAGCTTCAACATCTAATATTTCTTATGTATTGATGCATGTGCTTCTGGAGGCAGTTGAGGAGTCACATTCCCAGGCATCATGCGGCACCATTCCAATCTTCCTCTGGCATGAAGTTGGAAATTGAGCTAGAGGGTTTTGGTTCCACTGAAGGGTCCACTTAAACGAGCGTCAACAGTGGCCTTTGAAGACTCCGTCTCCATCCCCCATCACTATGGCTGCTGCCTCTTGGTATCCTAGATTGGCAACTTGCTCTGCAGCATTTGTTTCATCTCCAAGTGTCAACGACTTCGAGGAGGGGAACTCGGGATCTATTTGTTTGCCAAGCATACATGAAAGGCATGTATTTTCTCAACGCTTGGCCATTGGAGAAACGCCAGAGGCAAAACTTGCACGTGTGATCTGTCATCAAGGCTCTACAGAGCTCCTCCACATGGGCAGTCATGGCTACAAGGCTTCTGTGCCTACACTCGTTTTGTCAATTCATCATTTTTTGTTTTTTTCTTTTCTTTAGTCCAAGATTTGATGTTTAGCTTATATTCGATGCAGTTCAGAACTTCCTTTGCCCATTTCTTCTCTTCATCTCAACAATGTGATTCAGCAAATTGCATTTGGTGATGACCTTCTTGAATGTCTGGTCGGTGTGACCACATTGACAGACTGGAATAAGCAGACTTGATGGGCTGAACTGCAGGACCATTCCCGAGTCATGACATGCAGTCCTAGCAGCTAAATAGGTGAACCAAGTGGACCAAACAGTTAGGCTTGATTTGGCCACAAGAACCCTTTTAATGGGATTAGGCATTGACTTTAACAGGCATTAACATACGGACTAGAATTAACTAGAGCTAACGAAACTGAATTAAGAACATGATCTTCTCAATGACTAGCGGTAGGATCCTCCATTTGGAGTATTTCAATCGCATGGTTCAGAAATTGACTATCAGCCAATTTGGACACACTTGATCTTTCATTTTGGGCTTTCCCTTATAGAAATTTGGGGTTGTCACTAACATACATGGTTTGCAGGATCATTGATCCTAGATCAGTATCAGCATAGGCTGACTAGATCCCATAGTTGTTAAGGCGGCCAAGGCGATCAAGGCGACATAGTACCGCCTTGGCACCTTGGCGATAAGGCGAGGCGTTAGGCGACGCCTTGTTTTATATAGTAAAATAGATAAAATAATAAAGATATATGTAAAAAATGATGCAAAATAACTTTGACACCATGCAAATCAATCAATAATGTGGAAAGTGCTAGTTACATCGACTAAATAACTTGACAAATTAGTTAATTTTACTATTTAAATTATATCATCTATTAGTAAACACTTAAGAAATCATTTAACCCTAGCTATTATTTCATCAAAATGTTAATTTATAGTCAAATTAACTATTAAAACTAGTTGTTTTTACTCTAAAACAACTTAATTATATGATATTGACACTTAATTAGCATTATTTATTATTAAAATAAATAAAATAGTTATTTAAGGCAATGGGCGCCTAGGCGCCCATCGCCTTGCCCCCTCTGGGGGCGCCTTGTCGCCTAGGCGACGCCTTGAAAACAGTGCTAGATCCCAGTTGGGAAGCCTGATCTTCAATGGAACTTCTATGGGGATTGGCCTTTAAGGGCCAGATCGGCTGATTCTGATCCAATATAATGACAATCAGGGTTGAATTGGTACCGGGAGACAGTGGAGAGCTGCTGCTGTTGCTGCCTATGCATCTTCCTGCCCGTGGCCACTTCTAGGGATATAATATCACATGATCTGATCACTCAAAACCAGATATCGCATGGTTCATCTAGGCCTGATATCTCCGAATCTTGTCACTGGGCAGGGAAGATGTAGGGGCAGCAGTGATGCCACCCCTCTGCCATCTCCTGACATCGATCCAACCCTGATCAGGGCTAGATTGGACTGGAATTGGCCACTGGTGCATCCTACATATTTAAAAAAAAAAATTTGGTAGAACTGATCGGAGCCAGTCCGGATTGGTTTTTCTTTCTTCCGATCAGCCAATCTGATTCCAATCCCAACTCGGAATTCCTAGCTAACATATAAAACCAATCATATCTCTTCCATTTATTTTTAGCTTGTGCACTAACATTCGCTGCTAACAAATTTCTAAATTTATGTCAGTCATTGCAAGTGTTGATGCAGTTAGTTTTTCTCCTCCTTTTGCTTTAGGTTTCTTTGTAATTGTGTGTGTTCTCAACTTCTCATTGAATCATAATCCTGTTTCTGCTTTCAGGTAGCTGAGAAGACAGCTCTTCTAAGACCGGCTGAACTGCAACTCGTTCCTTTAGCATTGGAAGGCAGTGCATCTAGGAGCAAGTTTCTTGATGCAGATGAACTAATGAGCTATTGCGGCTGGTTTGCAGTAAGACCTTTATTTATCTCTTTGAAATTTTATAGGCAATTTCACTGCGTCTACATACAGTTGCTTCATGGACACCTTTTCTGCTTCCATGGACTTGCCAAATTACCTGGAGACAGACTTAATACTCAATTTTATCCGAGCCAAGAAGTATTTTTTGCTCTGTTTCTAATGATTAAAACTTATATGTGCTTAAATGGTTGTGTTCTGTTTGATGTCATCTTGTGCTAAGCTTCGAGTTGGCGAGCTAGACAAAATTTACCATATAAAATCCAGGTCTCATTTGTACGCAAACTTTGTGCTTCACATGATAGAGATAAGTTAGCACTAGGGAGCATGGAGTGCAATCTCTTGAGAGCCTTTCAAGATTTCCCAAGAATCTCTCTCTCTCTCTCTCTCTCTCTCTCTTCACAACTCCGAGAAATGTGATCACTGAAGCCACAATATCTATATAAATATTTATGATTATTGAAGTTAACATTTGTTGTTTACTTCTCAACTCCGTATTAATGCAAATTGTCTCCATTGTTTATGTTCTCTCTCATTCTATTTTATGTTCTTATTTTGGTTAATTGACCTTGTTAAGTTTGTTCTGTTTTTTGACAACTCTATTCTTGCATCCATTCAATGGTTCTCTAGGTATTGCTCTCTTATTTTCTACTACTTTTTATAAATTAACATTTTATATAACTACAAGTCTACATATGATTCTATATATCACATCAGTCTCTGAAGATTTCAAAAAGATCTCTCTCTCTCTCTATATATATATATATTCTTAATATTGATCAAGTTGAAGCCTAGATCTAACTCAGGATCTCAAATTCTTTGTTGTGTCTTTCTTGTGGACAATGCTCACCTTTCTTATATTCCAATTTTAGTTCCCTTTGTTTGTTTTCTCCAGTCTTAGTCGTCAATCTCATCCCTTTGAAGAGATTATCATTTATTTTACACATAGATGCACATATACTCACATTTCTAAAATCTGGTCTTCCTAGATTTTTTCCGAGTTCTCTTCTCTCCATCCCTCCCTAGACGAAGTCAAGATGTGAGATGGCAATCCTAGGGAGTTGGGACATTGGCGAGAAACATAGCTGGGAAACAACTGTCCTCTCCAGTCAATTGTGTTGAGGTTAAAGGGTCCAACGAGCTTGTCTTTTTTTAACAGGCTTTCATGACATGTGCAAGATAGGAGGATTATCTTTCCTTCTTCATGTGAAAGCTGTTCTGTTCAAACCAAAAACTCTAGTTAAGTTTAAAAATCTAATTTCAATTTTGGAAGTCCTAACTAGGGTTTATAAATTGTGTTTTATAATTAATGTGATTTGAATTATCTGTTTAAATTATGTGTAATTGAGTGTCATCGATGTTTAAATGACTTCAATGGAATGGTTTCTGCTTGCTTGCTTTTTTTCTCTATTTTTTCTATTTATCCCAATTTTTCTGAAACTTGTTATTTTGTATCAATTTTCGAAAAAACTGATACATGTTGATCCCAGATTGGTTTTCCTTCCCCTGGCTGATCCAATCCCAAGCATAAAAATTTTTGGTTCTGTTAATCCTCCAACATGTAATAGGCGCAAGTTTTTTGTTGCCATGTAACGTAGGTGTTGAACCTCAAACTTTTGATGATTTGATGTAGGACTGTATATTGGGCTCTTTGGTGATTTTTTTTCTTCTTGTTTTTCTTACCTTTCCCAACATGTTAAAATGGGTATTAATTATGCTGGTCAGGTAACCAGCCACTGGCAATTAACCATAAAACACCTTTTAAACAACATTATTAACTACTAAATTGAAGTTTTAAAGTCTAAATATGGAAATCTTATGCTATATATTGTTATGTTAGTGAACCAAAGGTGGATAACATGCTTGGAAACATGATCGCTATCTCTGATGTTCTGGGTGACTTGAATAAATCAACTTTTTGCACTAATCAAATGGCAGAATGCATGCTAACATCTTTTTTCTTTACTTCATCATGTCTTGGGTTTGTGATCAAGGAAACAAAACTGTCATGTCCTTCAGATCCTACTTGTCACCTTGATCTTTGAAAAACTTTTCTTCTTCTGTTTTTGTAGGTGGTCTCAACTCGAGAACCACATCATTCATTGCAATAAGAGGAAAAAGGCGATGACAAGAGTACCTAGGTAGGTGGCATAAAGGGAGATTTCCTGCACTGAACCAAGGTGGTGCCACAGTTATTTGAAACAGTGCCTCTAGTCATACAACCTAGAAAGCACAGTTTAATCACTAATAAAGAACCCAAATTTCGGAAAATACAATTTGTTCACCCGATGCATAGCCTTTTATAAGGTGACTAACTGTCTTCTGATCACTTTTCTGAAGAATAGTTCATTCCTCTCCCTCATCTCCCTCCTCGCAATCTGTAATATTGCTGCCATCTGGAGGTAGATGATGGGGTTTATCTAAAACGGTGTTGCAAGTATCTCGCTTTATTACTTTTCAATCTTAAGAGTGCCCAAAGGGATTTGCAATAAATTGGAAGCATCGAGGGCGAAGTTTTTTTTTTGGGGCATGGAAGTGGCGAGATAAAAGGTTTACATATGGTCAAGTGGAATCATATAAGTAGACCTACTAAAGGAGTGGGGTTTGTTCCACCAGATGCAATCAACAATGCTCTGCTGACAAAGTGGCTCTGGAAGTTGAACCATAGCAATAATGCTCTCTTGGCCAAAATTGTTTGCTCCAAGTATGATGTAGGGAACAATGGATTGTGGATTACCGACTTCGGGAACATGGGTAGAGTATCTTGTCGATGAAGTGGTATGTTGCATAATTGGGAACTTTTAGATTATCCTCGGATATTGGTTTGGGTGACAGCAAGAGAAGTGTAACTACTGAGAAGTCAGAACTGAGTGGAACTTTTCATTCAGAAGGAATCTAAAAGATAATGAAATTCTTGCCCTATCTTGCAGGCTGAATTTATTGGATGTAACTTTGTAAGAAACTGAGTAGAGAACATGGATGATAAACTTCTTTGGTTGTTGGGAAGGAAGAGGGTCTTTTTGGTCAAATTGGGAACTCGAATTCTAAATTTTGGCAGCCTATAAACTGTGGGACAGGTTTGTTTGGATGCCTCTTATCCCTATTAAAATAAAATTATTTTTGTGGAAAATTGGCGGACGAAGATTACCCTTTAGATGTCAGCTGTAGAAGATCTTGCCAATCGACTCCTTGTGTTTTCTGTGGAATTATGGAAGAAGATATTGATCATTTGTTCTTCCACTTCTTATGGAAAACACTTTTTAAGAGTTGGAACCTTAACTGGTCAGAACTTAGTGACACTATGGACCTACTAGTGGAGTGGTTGGACTGGAATCTGTGGCAAGAAGTTCTGAGACTGGAAAATTATCCTACCTGCAATGTTATGGTTGATTTGGAGTTTCAGGAATAGAAAGATTTTTGAAGATTACTTTGAGAATTTTTTGTCTACTTTTTTACAGATGGCGACTTTTGTCAAAGAGTAGTATTTCACCACATTGGGAACACAGATGAAGCTCTTTTTAGGGACTTCTCCTCTTTCAAACTGCTCTTTCTTAATTCTCTTTTTTTTTCTACTACTACTCTTGTGGTAGAAGTGTTGTAAATATTTTTAATTTTCAATGGAAATTTGTACCTTTTCACTCATGCTTTAAAAGATAATATTGCTGCCATACATGACTTCCAAATCTCCTGTTCCACTTTGCTGCCTGTTCATGGGTTGCATTCTACCAGCTCTGTAGAATGCGGACCGTGTTCTCTTTATGCTTCCATTGTTCTCCAGCTTTAAGAAAGGACGTCCAGAGTGCTTGTTGTGCTACATCCAAGGAACAAATGCTGGGTACTTTCTTCATGTCTAACACAATAAACAGACTTGTTCTCTCTACTGCTCCTCCAAGATAAAACAAATCAGCCTTAGGTAGCCTTCTCCATGCAAGTTTTTCTTCTTCTTTGAACCCCTTTTTGTGTAAGTTTTCTTTGGCACTCTTGGTTGAAGCTTGAAACTTATTTTATCTATGGTATAATCTCACATAGGACTTTTGAGTTGCAGGGCTCTCCACCATATATTTTTGAGCTCCCTGGGGATGTTCATAGGAATATTGGTGTCTCAAGGCACATAGATGAGGGGCATCATGCAAGCATCCTAACTAACATTCTAGTGTTCTTTGCCTTAGTTCCACCTCTCATTGGACGGCCTTTTTTTCCATTCACTCGGTGCCACCCTTTATGAGTAGCTTTTGTTCTTTGTTTAGTAGGGTACTCATCTCACTGAGATGCTTTAAGCCTTGGCATCACCACTTACTGAGTGGATTTTTGCATTTCTTTTCTTATTATATAGGGGTCAATTTTGTTTTTAATTTTACAAGACCCCCCCCCCTTACCTAGAAGTTATCCAGGTTTCAAGTCTTGGCACCAGTCCTTACCAAGCATCCTTTTTCATTTATTTCTCTTGGTACTACTACTCACCAAGTAGATTTTTATTCTTTTCTTTAGGCAGTTGGCACCACCCGTAGTGAGTGACTTTCGTTCTTTGCTTCTGTGAGGTGCATCTTTCACCATGAGGTTCTTATTTCAAGCCTTCGGACCAACACTCACAAGGTGGTCGTTTGCATTTTATTCACATGACACCGCCCTCCTTGAGTAATCTTTGTTCTTGTTTGGTGGAGCACCTATTTGAGGGCTTTTTCAAGCCTTAGCGATGTTCCTCATTAAGTAGCTTATGCATAGCTTCTCTTCCATCCTCATCAAATGGCACTTGTCCTTTATTTGGTGGATGCCTCCTTATTGAGAGTTCTTTAAGCCTTGGCATCACCTTTATCGAGTGGCTTCTTGCATATCTTTCTCTTGGCTATGAGGTCCATCATTAAATGATTCTACTGGAGTTGAAAGAAAAAAGTATAACGTATGTAAATAAGACCCATAATATTATATAGTAGTGAATGTAGGGTGATGAAAAGATCAACACGCTTCTAAGATGAAAATGGTTGGGATGAGAAGGTTACAATGGTATATGGACATACCTAGTTTAGATAGGATTTCTCAATGTGTTTCAGAGAAAAAGTAGTGGTGATAATTGAGGATAACTTGTAAGAAGGAAGACTGAGATTATTGGACATATTCGATTAGATTTAGGGCTACGGAAGCTGCAGTCACAAAATTTTATTATATTATGATAGTGGGGGGATGAAAATGAGGTAGGCTTTGATTAGCTTGAAAGAGAATAATTCAATACAACTTAAAATGTTTAAATCTCTCCAATGTAGTCCAAAGTTGTGCTGAGTATACAGCAATTCAGTAGTTCTAGGGACACAAAAAAGATTTTTACTATGGTAGCAGTGATGAAATGTTTCGAGTTTCTGAGTAAGTTGTTAATATACTTTTCTTGAAAGAATGTTGAACTTTTCTTCTTGTATGACTTAGTCAAACATGTTCAAATGTTGTGCTGAATTATTTTACTGATTTGTCAATGTCAACTCACCATCCTTTCTATGTTGACTCGTTTATCTGTTGATTTGAGGCCCAAACTTCACAAGGGCAAGATTATTGCAGTTCCTTCTTATATATCAATCTCCTTTATTTACTTGGTATTCATGCTTCTTCATTTTTTGTGCATTATCTTTTTTTTTGTATTTTTGAAGATGCCTGATGTCACCCATCTTGTCGTAGAGCTTGAGCAATATTGTTCCTGGATGCGTCAGGAAAATGCCACCTGTTAAGAAGTTCAGTGGATGGCTTGTAAATCACCTTGGTTTGTCACTGAGTAGAGAAGATATGCAGTCAGTGGTAGATCTGATGGAGCCTTATGGACAAATTAGCAATGGGATTGAACTTTATAGTCCTCCTCTAGATGTAAGCAAATTTATTTTTCTCTCATAGCTTTTAAATAGTGTTCTTATGTGCAGCCTGCTAAAGAGTATGGTGTTAATCATGCCCTACTCATTAGTTTTCAATGAGAAAATGGTAATGAGAATGGTTCATTGTTTACTTCGACATGGTTGTCTTGATATCATTTATATAACTTAACATATTTGAGATGTGAGATCAGAGGAATTCATAACTTCTTTGTTTTTACCAACCAGTAAATTGTTGTAAAATAACCTGGTTTTGATTATGCAATTTAACGTAGTTGGAGACTCATGGGAACAAGGTTAGCATGGTAGGAATCTGACATTGCATTATCCTCTTGCAGCTGATAACTTAAGTTGGTAAGGAGGACCTTGTTTTCTGGATATATTACTTTGGTTACGATGATTTCCATTTAAAGGTTCAAGATCATCGATATTTCTCTTTCCACCTCACCAGAAAGTGGCTGATTGATAGTGTCAATTGCCCAATGCACCGTCGGGTTTTCACATTTATGGCTCACAAATATTATCATTACGGACTACTTGCACATGTACCCCTCGTATTCAGATATTGATGACTGTACCTTTGTAATCTTTAAGTTGCTGCATGGATGCATCTACACGACTATCCTGTATTAATATAATCTACTCTAGCCAACCCTAGTACTGAGTAGCCCTATCTTTTTTCTCCTCCTACCCCATGGATTGTGGAATCAGCTAATTTCTGGATTGGATCGGCCTATGGCATTCCGATTTTTACCCAGAGGGGCGATCCAAGATAAAGTCCCAGCAGAATTGGTTGGGATCAGAATCTGAATCCTGATTTTTTTTAGATTTTTTAAAAGAATTGGGCCAAATCAGATCAGAATTGGTGTCGGAATCAGAATTTTTTAATTTTTGATTTTTGATCTGGATTCTTCGACAGGGATTGTCCAATCCGATCCAGATTGGTACCCACCAATCTGGGTACTGATTCTGATCCGGCAATCATTGCCCCCACTCAATTGGTTCATCCCACCATATAGTTTTTGACTTTTATATCTACAGGCTCTCTTATGGACATTATTTTGTGTATATGATGGGCGTATACGCAATTACTACTTTGTAGGGAGGCGCTGATACAAAAAAATTTGTTTATCTTAAATATAATCTCTTTTAAAACAGGACAAGGAACATATTTAGATCATTTCATGTTTGAAATGAGTTTAGAAAGAATACAACATCTTCTCTTTTCTCTTGGCTAATGAGAACTTCATTCGTGTATTTGATTCCTTGTTTTATATTCACTGTATTCTCATTTGGTTATCTTTTTATGATTGGACTGTTGTTCCTTTGATAGTCTTACTTTTGGGTCAACTTTTTAGACAATGGGCTTGACTCACTTCTCTTCGGTAGGAGCCATTTTATTACTACATAAATGTGATTAAGTTTCCAATCTGCTGACCATTTATTGAAAACAACAGGTTGAATGTAGTGGTACCAGAGCAGATGTGCAGTTTCTGCATCTGTTGTGGATAATTATTTTCACAATTCATATCTGCTTTTATAATAGTCATATAGTGAGAGGATGATATATTCTGGGATGCCTAAGAATAGAAGAATAGAAAGCTAATTCAGCTAAAATTCACATTGAGGGGGGGGGGGTTAGGTGACAGTGAGCAATGGAGGAGACTTACGGACAACTGTCTGGCATCCCCTACATCAAGGAGGGTTTAGTGACAAGCAGGAGTGGAGACTCGTTGGCAACTCTCTAGCATTGATGGGTTTGCAATTGTCTGTTGATTACACTTACATCGACTTTGCCACCACCTCCATCAACCATACTAACAGAAGGAGAGGGAGGGCAGAAGAGAGAAAGATGGGTTCTACTTCCCCAACTGCCACTAAAAGTGAGGAAGCTTGATGTCTTAGCCTTTTTCTGGTGTCTAGGTCTGCCAGTGGTCTGAGGAACTGCATACAATACATTGGAAACAGGCCAGAGGACTTCTGCATGATCTGAAAGTGGCAGTAGGAATCAAGGTGGAGGCTGGTGGAGTTGGAGAAAATTGCAGCCGAAATGTGTTGAGAGAAGGTTGTGGTGGTGGTGGTCTGAGTGTGGTGGCAGAAATCTCAGGTTTGAATATTTGATAGCACAAGCAGGAGAGGATACAGGCCAGTAATTGTTCCCCACTAGAACCAAGGAAGAAAGCCCATGCCAGGCTGCGGTATTGTGCATAGGTGAGAGGCAACTACAATCTCAACTGGGGTGTTCAGGGAAGCTGCCAGAAATTGCAGTATGAGTGTGATTTTAGCATTTTATTTTATACTTCATATGCAACTGTTGTTCTAAGATCCGATTCTGCAGATTAAACGATGCGGCAGCTTCTGTATGGAGTTGACAACCATTTCCTTGTCTACTCCACTTTTTATCCAGTTTCTTGTCTGCCGTATATTACATAATCAGATAATAATTTGGAATTAGCTTAAAGGTGCCTTACCTCAGGCACATTAGGTAGTCACCTCATTGGATAAGTGATCTGCTTTACCACTAACAATGAAATGGAGGAAAGAGGGTTCTAGAGTTAGAGAAGGGAAGGTAGAAGAGAGCATAAGAAATTGGATTTCGTGAGAGGATGGGAGATAGTGAGAAATGAAAGGAAATGGTTCTGGAAGATGGGAGAGTAGGGGATGGGGGGAAAGAGAAAATGTTAGAAAAAGACTTTAATAGATGGTAGATGTCTCTTGAGAGAGGGGGGACTGGGGAGGGGATAGGGGGAGAGAGTGTAACCACAAGAACACCTCTGGTGTCATCAAGGTGGCAGCTGAACCCGGGATTTTTTGAACTGTCATATCCTCATATCAGGTCTTCTGCTATAAATCCAGCCTTCTGTGATGGGTTTGTTCTGAAATATGAACTGATGGCATGATCCAGGTTTGTGGGGGCACATCTTTGCATGATGGAAGTGATCACTTCGATAACTTTAGGCCATGTTAAGTTTGCATGGTGCCAATGGTATAACAGTTAAATGCAGCATCATTTACCTCTATTTTGATGAGTCCTTGTGTTTATGGTAATTAGAGACAAGGAAGCACAATTATCAATACAAAATTCTTTCTTTCCACTTTTCCTTTTATCAAACAAAAAATTATTGATTAGTTAATTTTGTGGTATACAATAATAAGTTTGGAACTAGCAGTGACTAAATGTTAATATTCTTTCAAGTGGACTAGGGAAGCCAAGTTTCCTCATGCAGTTTGGGCGGCTGGACGTGGTCTGATTACCCTTCTTCTACCGAACTTTGACATCGTTGACAATATATGGCTGGAACCATCTTCATGGGAGGTCTGCTTTTCATTATCTTTCATTTGTGATCCAAATTTGTTTAACACTGTCACACATTACCCATATTCTTCTATCTTGTATTTAATTTTGCTGAATAAGATTTCACTTGTCCAGCTTTCATATTTCAAACTCAATTTGGTAACTTTCAGCATTGTTTATTGCCTACAGCAGTGTATAGGGTCAGTCTCGTTCTTTGACAAGCAGACAATTTGTCTTGCTTCTTATTGTCAAGGGATTCCTTTTAAATGATTCAAATTTTTTTTCTGCAGTATCTAGATACCATAGGGTCAATTGGAAAGCACATTCATGCGTAAAGATAAAATAGAAGTTAGAGTACCTGAAAGAGATTTTTACTATTGCTTAGTACTTGCATCTGCAGAAATTGACTAACCCACTTTTTATTTTGTTCCTTAATGATCTGGATTGTGAATCTGTCTTTCTTTGTAAGTAGCTAGTAGTGCGCATTCTTCTAGTTCTTGTACATTTGTTTACTAGATAAATAGTTTTTTTAAAGTGCATTTTTTATTTAGGTAAAATTTTTCTCCTGGGGTATAATTATAGATAATTTGATATACTTCCCATCTTCCCAAAATAAGGGATATAAGTGTTAGGTGAATTGCTGGAAAGTAAAAGTCGCCATTCGCTTATCTCCAATCCCTCAGATTATCTGTTGTTAAATAATTGAGGTTTAAATCAACTTGTTCTGTTTTTACATTCTTGATAAATTATGTTAACTTCTTCTAGAGCTTCTTATGGCTTATAACTGTGTTTTTACTTCTTATTGTTTGTTTTCAATTTTTTGCTAATCTCTTTATATGATTTATGGTAGGGTATTGGATGTACAAAGATCACAAAGTCTAGGAATGAAGGTTCCATAAATGGAAATGTGGAGACAAGATCATATCTTGAGAAAAAGTTGGTATTTTGCTTTGGTTCATACATTTCATCTCAGTTACTGCTTCCTTTTGGGGAAGAAAATCTTTTGTCAACATCAGAATTAAAGCAAGCACAAGAGGTACTTGTGTGATGGATTTTGTTTTGGTGAGATTGAAGATCTTTTGTGCGTTGTTCCTCTGGTGTCATCCATCAATATGGCTTTGTTTCAGATGGCCACACGCATGGTAGTTCAATATGGATGGGGTCCTGATGATAGTCCTGCAATTTACTTCTGCAATAATGCGGTATAGAACTTCTTTATTGGAGATTGGCATCCATAACATTTTATTTTTTTGAAAATTTGAGGCCATAGCATAAATGATATCGATGTATAGTATTTTCTTTATGTAATGTGCTATGTTATAGTTTATCCAATGAAATTACGTCTGATGAGTCCATTTCAAAAAGTTGGTGATGCCACATATCTTTGCTATTTCTGCTTTACCATTCTTTCTTCAATTCAGGTTGCAATGTTGAGCATGGGCAACAACCATGAATTTGAGATGGCAGCTAAGGTTGAAAAGGTCAATTTCTTTGATAATTTTTTTCAAATACATTCTGAGTTTATATGCAGTAGTGCGTTTCTGCATCTGCACTGATAGTCTTCAAACTGATGTTTCTTTTCAGATTTACAATTTGGCATATGACAAAGCAAAAGAAATGCTTCTGAAGAATCATAATGTTCTTAAAATCATTGTAGAGCAGTTACTGGAGTTTGAAAATCTGACAGGAAAGGTACACTTGGTTTTCGAGGTGTTTGTTTCTGCTGATAAGTAATAAGTCTTTGAAATATTCTTTTATTTGCACCGTGGTCACCCTTCTGTTCACCCATATTCATGATATTGGTTATTCATATGTCATTATGTCCATTCTCAGCATGGCTTGGCCGCAAGAAGACTACCTGAGTCCAATCCTAGTCTGATCCATGGAGAAACTTAGGCTGGCATATTCAGAATGAGAGGAGATTGGTCTTGTTTTTTTTTAAAAATGGCTGGAGCCTCAGATTCGATTATTACCATTAAATAATGGGGAGAGAGAGAGAGCATAAGCAAAAAAGAAGGCATGAGAAGGGAGGAGTTCGTCTACCGATACACTAGACTGATGTGCAACCTCGTTTTTCATAAAAATATACTTGTATGAAGATTCATTTGATTTCCATTTATTTGGGAAAATAATTTCATTATCTTTGACTAACATGAAACACATGATATTTCATAGGAATATTAGCCAAAATACTTGCTATACATAAAAATATAAACATATTGAGAATTTGAGATTAGGAGTTTATTAAAATATCTTTGGACCTCTCTCCATTGGAATGTGTGAATTTTCGATGTTTATTGTTTATATATACATATACACATATGCATATACTTATACACAATTATATGTATAATTAAATGTTAGTATTATATGTATTAATACATACATACATATATATTCATAAATATAATTATATTTGTATGTATTAATGGAATCTATATGTTTATGTGTTCATACATTTAAATGTGATTTTATTTATATAATTATGTATGCATATGTATATATTTATTTTAAGAAATAATTAATTTTGATAAACTCGACATGTATGAGAGACAGAGAAGAGAGTTAAAATAGATTTCTATAATTTTAAGTATATAACATATATTTATAATTATGAATCTTATATATATGCAATAGCATAAGTGATAGTGAAATATTGTTATAATATTATTAAATGAGAGACGTAAAGTAGTCGCAGATCAGAAATTTCTTTTTATTATGTATAAATTTTGGGGGTGCCAAGGCGGGTGCCTTGAGCACCTAGGCTCTCAAGGCGGGTGCCTTTTGGCCCTGGCAAGGCGCTGGCCAAGTAGTGCCTAGCTGCCTAGGCGTCAGCTTGACAACTATGCTAGAAGAGCCTCACAAAGGGGAATTCATGTTGATCAAAGAGAGGACTTGTATGAGCAGCTTTTGGGAAGAAGAGATAATGTGGGGTAGGGGTGCAAATGAGTCGAGTCGAGCCGAGTAACATGGTGTTCAAGCTCGGCTCGTTTATTTTATGCAAGTTCGAGTTCAAGCTCAAGTTTTAATGACTATGTTGAACTTGTGTTCAAGCTTGGTTCGTTTATTAATCGAGCTGAGTCGAACTTGAACTCGAGTAGTAGCTAGACTAAAATTCAATTCACATTCAAACTTAAGCTATATTACAAACTCATTTTTAAAACTCAAAATCATTGAAAAGTCATTTGTGAAACTTTAGATTTAGCTCATTTATGAAACTCAATCTAAGTTTAAACTTATTTTTTAATTATTTAATATATCTAAGTGACAATATATAATTATTAATTTTTATAATTTAATTTTTAAAAATATATATATAATATAATATTTATACGAGTTACTTGCGAGTTTATTGAGCTGAGCAGGAGTCTGTTCAAGGTCAGCTCGTTTAATGAGTCGAGCTTTATTTTTTGTTCAAGCTTGTTCATTTAACATAATAAACGAGCCGAGTCGAGTTTTTATCGAGCCGAGCTTTGAGCTGCTTGTCGAGTGTATTGGTTGGTTTGCACCCCTAATGTGGGGGTTAAAAAGACAGGCAAGGGAAGAGCTAAACTAGAACTTGAATCGTCTACACATTATAAGAAAGACTTCACGAGAGCAAGGTGTGCTAGCAAGTAAGTACAAGGAGAAAATAAAGAGAGAAGGATGTGAGTAGGAGGCTTTGGAGTCGGGGAACCGACATATCTCTATTCACAGTCTACCCACCCCACACCCACTGAGGATGTGGGAGGTAAAGGGAGGCAGGGTTTATTCTGTCAATCTGCTTTGATGTGCTCACTGAGGATCCCCACATGTTTAAGTGACAAAACAACTCTCAAAGAACAATAAGACATACATTTAAAGAGGTTAAGACAACCACTTTCTGTTAGTGGTTTCTATACGTAAGTAGTAGTGTTAAATTGGTTAGCTCATACATGTGTATTTTATATATTTATTTAGTGGGTTCTGACCCCTAGCAAATTTTTTTTTCATCTTAACTTAATGTTGGCATTCCATTATATGCTGCCACAAGTCCCTATTTTCAGGCCATGATTAATGCAATTGGGGAGACCAGACTGGGATTAAAGGTCCTAACCAGCCGATATATCTACACTACTAGCCTAGATGATGAAATAGAAGATCTTAAGGCTTGGATAGATGGCTTTAAATTAGTCTGGAATGAGATAAGGTGCACAAAAATATGCGATGGGTGGATTGACATGACAAAGAGATATATGATTATTTTTCTTGTGTGTTGTGCATATGACGCAACGTTTTTAAAGTTCATTGTTGCTTTAGGTTATATCAAGAATGCATATTACATTTTTTACTTATGAATGACATTGTGGAAGAGATTGAAAAGGTGAATATTGTCTAGTTTATGACAAATAACAAACTTCTATACAATGCTATAGAGAGGAAGTTGATGGACAATAGGCAACACCTCTTCTGGTTTCATGTGCAGCACACTCACATGATGAGACATCACATAGAGGGGCACGATCTAATCAGACATAGGCCAACTAGATTTGCCACAATTCTTTATCTTGGAGAGTTTGCACCGACACAAACATGTATTGATCTAATTTATTGCATTGGCTGAGTATATCTACTCTATGGCTGTCATGCATAATAGGATGGATCAACTAAATTTTTTTGCATAAATAGAGAATTTGATTATGGACAATTGTTTTTGGGAGAGAATTGTTTTCTATTTGTCCATCATTTAGCCACTTGTAACTATGTTAAAATTAGTGGACTTATATGAAAGGAATCAAATGGGATACCTCTGTGATGCCATGGACAAAGTAAAATTGATAATCAAGGTGAAGCATTGCAAATGTTACAAAAAGTAGCGGAAGATAATAGATATTAGATGAGACATGACACTACATCACGATGTGCATGCAACAGGTAAATCTTGTTAATTGTTATTCATAGTTTAATTATTATGAATGTTTTAACAAGGAGAATGAGGGGGAACCAGTTCTAGGAATTTTAGAGTCTATTGTGTTTCAGTCCTTAAAAGGACAATCTTGTGAATATTTTAAATTTATTTTAGTCTTTCTTTCGCACTTCAATTCTTAAGAGGACATATTTGTAAATAATGTCTTTTAGGGTCCTTTTTTGTGAGATTGACTCTTTTATTTAAGGATGCCATACGTTAGACAATGAAGCAATGCAAGTGCGGAATTTTTGGGAATCCCTTGGGACAGGTTCATGTGTAGGGGGCTTGGCCCTAGTAGGTCCTCCACCCTTGGGAGATCCTAGTTTCTCCTCCACCTCTGGCAGTGGCCAGCCTCCACCTTCCGACAAGGAGCCCTCCCCCTTCTTATCCTCTGGCCTCCAACCCATTCACCTCTTCTTTCCCCTTCATTAGTTCCAATTATGACATATCGCCATTGGCATTGTCAATCGCCTCTGCCCACTCGCAGCACTTGCCACCCACTACCCACGCAAGCATCACCCCTCGCCTAGTTTCCCTGTTCCGTTTCTCCGGAGGATTCCCACCTCCGAAGCCCCGTACAGACACCCCCTACCCCCTTTATGTTCCCTCCTCACACAATGAAGAACACCGCATCATTCCCTGTCTTGGGTGACCCCTTCGGCCGACCTCCGCAATCTTAGTGGACCCCTTCAGTGATCCCCGGAGGGCCACCTTCCCCCCTCCACCCTCACTTCCCCCTCCCACCTAGACGATGACGAACCAACGAAGAAGGTGGAGAAAGAGAAAGGATTCAAAGGCGATGGCATAGAGGAGGTTTCACGACGCCATCCTCCTCTTGACACCCCCGCTGTGCACGAGGTTGCCTGCTTCACTCGGTGCCTGTTGTGCTTGGCTGCTGTTCGGACGAGGGCAATGAGGCGGCCACAGAACGATGAAACCCCCCTCGACCTACTGGTTGTCCTTCACACACAAGAGCGCGTGCCTGTTCGGATGGTGCCACGAATCCTGAGATCACGCCGTGTTCGAGCGGCCACGAAATGGTCCTCTCCTCCTTCAAGAGCTCGTGGGCATTGCTTCAAACGCCATGAACCCTGCCAGGTTCTCTGATGCACATGTTCGCGGCGGCCACCTCCAGCGGCCACATCACCCATCGGGTCCGCTTTCACGTGTGCATGAGGGCACTCGCAGTTCTGCCACGGCCCCTTCTGGCCTGCCTCCAGTCGCATGGCCTACCTCCAACACACCGCGCACCCGGTTCAGCAGCCGATCAATCAGGCCTGCACATACAAGGGTTGATTTGGCCCGGTTCCAGAATAACTGGCTCGGTTTAATCCAGTTTAGGCCCAATTTGGCCGGTTTAAACCTGGTTTGCTTTTCCTTTCTGTTTATTTAATTCATTTTGAGCATTTAACGTTGTTTTCACATCATCTCAATCTGGTCCACCTGTGCTGTCCCACATCAGAAACTGCAAGCGTTTATCTGAAAATAGCAGACCAGGATAAGCGATTGGGAATTTGCCTCTTTGCACCATCATGCAACGAGGAGGACAATTGGTTCCCTGCACCGACTGTTTTTTAGGTCTACCTTCTGTAGTTGCTTGCAGCAAGAGGATACGAGCTTTAAAATTGACACTTTTCTCATCTTTGATACTACTTTTCAGTGTGTTATCTACATAATTAACACGAGATACTCCTTACTACCTGGCTGCCCATTTTGAGTCTTGACCTCCTTCAATAAGGTTTCCTGCTGCTGCCTTTTAAAAAGGTACACTCATAACCTGGCTGATGATAACTAATAGATAGGGTGAGTGAGAGAGGATCACCCTTTTTCAGGCCTCAATAATTGTAGAAGAAAATTCTGAAGGCTTCCTATTCACCAGAAGGGGGATTTGACAGTTACAGAAAAAGATCCAACCCAGGCCTTTCACTTGTTGTCTATAAGGTGAAGAATCCCAAAAGCCACCACCAGTTAAGTTTAACACGAGCTTCTTCAAAACCTAACTTCAGCATGATTTCCTACCTTTAATACATATTGCTAGTGCTCATTGATTATGTTTGATATATACTCCAATTTTGACAAGTTTGGACTACTTATAAAACTTTTTGGGGTTCAAACAAGCCAATATAACTCCACAAGTAGCTTTAGACTTGGCTCAATAAAGATTTGATTCAGCTTTTTCTTTTGCGCTAATGAGCAAGTTTGAAGTCCTTGAACAAGAAAATTTTACTTGCTATCGAGTTGAGCTGGACCAGGCTCCTGCTTGACTCAATAAGCTCATGAGCAGCTCATTCTTGTACTCAATTAAGTGTTCAATAGAGTACTTGATTAACTACTTCATTAATTTTCATTTAAAAAAATTAAACTAGGAGCAGTTGATTAGTTATATAGCATTAATTTTAAACATCAAACAGGATGAAATCAATCTTACATTTGTGCTTCATAAATGAGCTTGAACCAAGTTCAAACTTGAGCTTGAACTGATCTTGAGTCTAGCTCTTATTGGAGTTTGAGCTCAATATTGGCTTGTTCAAGTAAAAGAGTTGCTCAACTTGCTGAATTCCAAGGAGGTTCAAAGCTGCCCATCAAGTATATAGCTTGATCTTGTTAATAAATAAATGTGCCAAACTCAGGCAGCATGCTGCTCAGCTCGGAGCGTTCACACCCCTAGAACTGTCACAAGTAAGGTGATTATGTAGATTATTTATTACTAGGGAGTGGAGACCATGGAATGCCATCTAGCGAGATCTCGGTCTCGCCAAGGGGGGCGAGAAACGAGATTGCCGAGATCTTGCCCCAAGTAGCCTGGTCCGAAAAAAAATTTCTTCGGGGGGCTTTGTGATGCGGGACCGACCGGCGCCAAACCGAAATTAGCAACCAACAACAATGCGGATATGCCAATATGCTAAACAAGTATGGTATAACCAGAATAACGACTACGTACTAATAGAAACGCGCCCGCGTATCGATCCCTCGAAGTGGGAGGGGCTTACAAATGTGTGGATGCCACCGAGTTAGGACATTCGACTTTCAATGAAAATGAGCTAATTTGACCGAACAAGGCAAACTCACATAACCATGGTACACCTGGCAGCGCTAACTAAGCAAACAGCGGATACGTCTCACCATTGACACGGCAATCAGGTATAATAAATGAGCAGAAATAGGATAACGGAGTAAGGAACGTACCTCCGTGCCTCATGTATGAGACGGACGATCAAACATCGATCGGGAATTCTGTAGACAACTGAGCGATGTAGAGAGGTAACAAATCTGTCGCCTGAACGGTTTGGTGATCTCGGCTCCGATGGAATGCGTCGGCCTTGTGATTTGAACCGAACGAAGAGGAAAGCCCTGTTCCAACATCCTCCGCGAGGATCTGAACTGTAGTGAAAATCAGAACCGCCGGCGTGCAGGCCACGAACAGCAGTTGCCGCGGCGCATGGGGAAGGGGGGTTCCGCGAGGCCCGAACAGCAACACTGCAGCACCGGCTGTGCGTACACCGCGGAACTGCAGCACCGAGACAGGACGCCGGCGATGCGGGATTAAACAGCGGACGACTGCGGGTGAGGGGCAACGGAACACCGGGAACCAGAAGGGGCAACCCGTCTACTACGGGAGGTGGGAGGAAAAACCCATCTACTACGGGAGGTGAGGGGGAAACTGCGCGGCGGCGGCACCGTGACCTAAGAGAAGGGGGGTGGGATGGGAGAGACCAAGAAGGGGATTAAATTTTCTCATTTCATTCATCATCTATCCACAAAGATGTGACCGGATGTCGACGCCGTCGGTAAACGTAGGCTGGATCGAACCGGACGCGTGCACGAGTGTCCTCACCACTTTGCCCCCTTGATACCATAGTTGTCAAGGCGGACGCCTAGGCGACAAGGCACTACTTGACCAGCGCCTTTTGGGAAGTCCCCCAAAATTTATACATAATACCAAAAAATTCCTTTTGGGGGGCTTTGCCCCCCTGACAACCCCCCACAAAGGGGCACTGCCCCCTTGACCCCTGCGACCTGATCACGCATGTCAATCCGCGACTGCTCTGCGCGCCCCATTTATGATAGTGTAAACATATTAATATATCTCACTATCACTTATACTATCGCGGATAAAAATATGCTACAAGTTTAATACCATATTAGTATTTAAATAAGATTATATACAAAATTAAATCTTTTAAAAGCACACAAATCATTTTTTGGTATTGAGAGTACTTTGTAATTGTTCATTCATACAATTGATGTATAAATGTGTTATATATTTTCATGTAAATTCATTGATGTACTCCTATCTTTATAAGATATTATGTTATGTTCCATACATATATACATTTTGATCTGAGAATCCAAGATCCAATTTGGTGAGGACACTCGTGCACGCGTCCGGTTCGATCCAGCCTATGTTTACCGACGGCGTCGACATCCGGTCACATCTTTGTGGATAGATGATGAATGAAATGAGAAAATTTAATCCCCTTCTTGGTCTCTCCCGTCCCACCCCCCTTCTCTTAGGTCACGGTGCCACCGCCGCGCAGTTTCCCCCTCTCCTTCTGGTTCCCGGTGTTCCGTTGCCCCTCACCCGCAGTCGTCCGCTGTTTAATCCCGCATCGCCGGCGTCCTGTCTTGGTGCTGCAGTTCCGCGGTGTACGCACAGCCGGTGCTGCAGTTTCGGTGCCGCAGTCCCGTCATTCCGCCGCGAACGACAGCACAGCCTGGCCGCTGATCCTATGGGATTCTCACAGTCCCACAGTGGGAAATGATTCCCACTAGTGCTACAGTCCACTGCTTGTTCGGGCTGTCCGGAGTGTTGCTGTTCGGGCCTCGCGGAACCCCCCCTTCCCCATGCGCCGCGGCAACTGCTGTTCGTGGCCTGCACGCCGGCGGTTCTGATTTTCACTACAGTTCAGACCCTCGCGGAGGATGTTGGAACAGGGCTTTCCTCTTCGTTCGGTTCAAATCACAAGGCCGATGCATTCCATCGGAGCCGAGATCACCAAACCATTCAGGCGACAGATTTGTTACCTCTCTACATCGCTCAGTTGTCTACAGAATTCCCGGTCGATGTTTGATCGTCCGTCTCATACATGAGGCACGGAGGTACGTTCCTTACTCCGTTATCCTATTTCTGCTCATTTATTATACCTGATTGCCGTGTCGATGGTGAGATGTATCCGCTGTTTGCTTAGTTAGCGCTGCTAGGTGTACCGTGGTTATGTGAGTTTGCTTTGTTCGGTCAAATTAGCTCATTTTCATTGAAAGTCGAATGTCCTAACTCGGTGGCATCCACACATTTGTAAGCCCCTCCCACTTCGAGGGATCGATACGCGGGCGCGTTTCTATTAGTACGTAGTCGTTATTCTGGTTATACCATACTTGTTTAGCATATTGGCATATCCGCATTGTTGTTGGTTGCTAATTTCGGTTTGGCGCCGGTCGGTCCCGCATCACAATCTCCCGAGATTTTTCCGAGATCTCTTCTCTTTCACCCCCCCGAGGCAAAGCCGAGATCCGAGATGGCAAACCTTGGTGGAGACTTGAGAATATGTCCACTTTACAAGAAATTCTTAGTACCTAAGTTTTTTGCTTCTTTCTCTAACATGGCGTGTAATTACTGTCCATAAAAGGTTTTGTGAGTAATCTGGCCACGTATGAGAGACAGAAACACGATATACTAGTTTTTGCACAATTCTACTGATTCAAACAATTAATTCAGGTGCACATACAATCAACCATGGTCCATGTAACTGCAGGAGTCAGTACACATTCCCTGTTTAATCAGGAGAACGATATAGTTGAGGCGACAATCTTGCCTCAAATGCTACGCATCAGTTCTTAAAATGTTGAGGCGAGCATGCTTGTTTAAAAGATTTTTTATCTTGTTTTGTATATAGGTAAGTAGGCATTTATTCATGTTAAAAAGTAGTTTTATCTGTATATATAAGAATAAGATATGCCTGTGAAATTATTCACTTAAGTAATTTATTTGTATGAAACAATTGAAAAATTAAATTTATGAACTAAATTACTATAGTAATTAATTGTCTTATTTTTTGGGCGACAACATCAACAGCTGAGATGGGAAGTGTCTGCCTCACTATGAGTACATAGGCCTTCACAACATCACCTCAACCATCTTTGACATATAGGATGCCCCTGAATATTAAAATGGTATTACCTGCATCTGATACCTGGAAATTTCAGTTTATGAGCATTCTCTACAAAGGAATAGGCGGATGGAATGACAGTGCAAATGGAGTCTTCATATACTCTACATGGTTGATCGGTGTTACCTACACATCATTTTAGCTTTAGTCATGATTATTTGATCCATACCTTGTTCATAACAGGTTGCATTGTTCATATTTTTATCTTTTTTGTCTTGCTTCCTGATTGACTTGTAACCAATGCCTTGTTATGTTTGCCTGAGAAGTAATTGCTTAGGTAAAATGAAGGTCATGCTAATAAGTTGCAGCTGTAGATTGCATGAGTTGCAGATTCATCATTCTTACTTTCTGCACAGGATTTGCTACAAATTATTGAGCAGAATGGAGGAATTCAGGAGAAAGAACCATTCTTTTTGTCCTCATTTAATAAAATGGTATTCCTCATTTTAAAATTGGACCTTGCATGTTGAATTTGATATATTTATCATATTTACTGACCATTTCAATTTTGTCTTGGCTCATATTAACACATTCATGTTCCATTGGCACCGTAAAATTTGTTTTATGTATGTGACATTTACATTCAGAGTTGTCCATGTGGATATTTCCTTACGCATGTTCTCTTCTTGTGAAGTAGCTTGCCACCATTGAACATGTAATATGCACATTAAGCGTTGCCATCTCACATCTTGATTTTATCTTCTAAAGAGAAGAGATCTTGGAAAAAATCTTGAAATTAGATCTTAGAAATGTTAATCGAAGTCCATGTGTAAGTGTAAAATGTCATGCAATCTCTTCAAATGACAAGAGAATTGACATTCAAAACCAAATTAAGTTGACTAGGAGAACCAAAAGAGAGAGATGATGAACATTGTTACTAAAGGATAAATAGGGGATTTGATGTTAGATATAAGCTTCATTGCAAACTGTGTGGAGGGGGGACCTTTTTGAAACCTCTTGATAGTAGTGTAGTATCTCATGTCTATGTCACATATAAAAATTTTATTAGACAATAATGCTTATATAAGCTTTTGGATGGATCATGGATAGGGGTGCAAATAAGCTGACAAATAAGCCGAGTTGAGTCGAGTAGTATGTGGTTCAAGTTCGGCTCGTTATTTTACACAAGTTCAAGTTCAAGCGCTAGCTTTTACAAGTATGCTTAACCATTGTTCAAGTTTGGTTCATTACTTAATTGAGCCGAGCTTGAATAGTAGCTCGACTCAAGTTCAAACCACATTTAAGTTGAAACACAATGCGGACTTCTTTATAAAACTTAAACTCAATTTAACCACATTTGTAAAACTCTAACCAATGATTGCCATATTGGATCTCGGATTCGTCTTGAGAGAAGAGATCTTGGAGAAATATCGAAAAAAATATTGAGAGATCGGATATTGTATATCGTATTCTCGGATCAAAGTGTATACATGAATGAAACATAATATAATGTTTTATCAAGGTGGATTATATTGATGAACATACATGAAAAAATATAATACATCTGCATATTAATTGTGTGAATGAGCAATTACAAAACACCCTTAATACTAAAAAGATGATTCATGTGCTTTTGATTGATCACTCTGGTGGTCAATTTGCTCACCACTGTGTGGTTGTTGTGTCATAATATTACTAGCATAATCACAACTTTTGTATTATATTTAATTTTTTGTTATAAATTAAATGTAATATTACATATACTAATATTTAATAATTTTTATTATAATTTGTATGATAAATTGATGATTACTATCTGAATCTAAAATTTGAATAGATTTAGAGCATATTTGATTCGGATTATAAAACATATTTAATTATTAACAATTTGGCATCCCATAATCTTGTCTAAATGTAATTGTTATTTTCACTTTTAAGCTATAATGGAAATTTATATTTTTTTAATTAGAAATTAATATTAGTCTGACCTATTTTCAAAAAATTATCAAACAATTCGAGCTATACAAAGTTTGACTGAATACTTCAGGGTTGTTCAGCCCAAACAAACATCTATTGAGAGAAGAAAAAAATCAACTGATCAAGCATATGCAGGCATACCAATAGTATACTAAGGAAGTCTATTTGTTGAATTTTAAAAATTCTCTAACACTGACGTAGCAAGAAATGATAGAATAGAATAAAGTAGGTATTCAAAATGATTGAACAATAAGCTTAATCTGAAGAATAAACAAAACTACATTAGAATCATTTGATCAACACGTTTCCAAAAACAAAAAAAGTCTAACGAGGGATTCGAGTTGTAGGAAAACCTTGAAAGAGGAGATATTCCAGTATTAGACACCCTTCGGCGAGATTCTGGTGAAGATTTTAGTGACTTTCTGGTGAGAACTTCAAGAACCCTAGCCGCCACTTTCATTTCTTCTTTCATGCCGTCGTGTGGAGAGAGAGAGAGAGAGAGAGAGGATGGCATCAAATGCCTCATCGGGGGCCTCTAAGTCGTCATGGATCCAAAAGATTGGATCCTTAACAGCTCGGTTACACACCCGTTAAGACAGGATGACCTGTTGTTACGACAGACTGGTCCAAGTTAACCAACCGGTCCACGTGTGCAACAACACCCTCGTGTCCACAACGAAATAGGCATTGCGACTGCTGGTGCATGGTGAGAAGTTTCAGGCACTTCATTACTTGCCATCCACGCGAGATTGAAAATCTTGCTAGTTGATGTTATATGACTTTAACTTTAGCTTATTTATAAAACTCGATCTGAGTTTAAATTCAAATCAAATTTTATTTTGACTTATTTCATATATTTATGTGACAATATATAACTATTGATACTCATAAATTAATTTTTTTGAATAGATATTTAATTAAGTATTTAATTGAGCTACTCGTGATCTTGTCAGGTTGAGCAAGAGTATGTTTAAGTTCGACTGATTTAATGAATCGAGTTTTGTGTTTGTTCAAGTTTGTTCATTTAACATAATAAACGAGTTGGATGGAGTTTTTATTGAACCATGTTTCAAGCTACTTGTCTAAGTTTATTGATTTGTTTGCACCCCTTAACATGGATGCAATAAAGTGAACTCAACAAGGTCATCTAACTGAAGTAATTTTAGAAAATAGAATGAGTGAGAATATGTATGACATTGGCAGTTGTCCAGTATGAAGCTAAGAAGTTAGAGGTAACAATAGGTGGAGGAATTAAGACTAGAGATACTATGTTTTAGTGATCTTGTTTCTCGGAGATGTGGAGAGAGATTTTCGGTAGATTGTATTCCATTTTCAGCACCTTCTTTTTAAGAAATTTTCATATCTCATTGGTTGATCATAGAATGAATGTTTTCATAATCCATCCAGCATATGTTCCAACTTTAAAGAGTGATTGCCACAAGGAGTTGATGATACTGTATCTCAAGAATAGATAGTCAACATCCTTAGGAAATGTATTTATTAAAGATGGTAAAGTCAATTGTATTGAGGCTTTATCGAGTCAAATATTAGTTTGCGATCTTTATTAAATCAAGAGGCAAACAAATACATTAGAAAGAAAATTTCGAGCTAAAACAAGAGAGTGAGAACTAAAATGGATAAAGAGATGTTTAAGAATAAACTTCTTAAGATGAATGATTGCATGTTGAACTTAAATTCCAGTACCCTATTGATGAATGTGATTAAAAGGATTAGACATGTAACCAAGTATTTGTAGAATTTAAATGGCATGAGGTGTGGCTTACCCAAAAAGGAGAGGTAATGGTGGAATCTGAGTAAAAAAGATGACGAAGAATAAAATTTAATGATATAAGAGGTTTGTCATAGTCAAGCTTACAGGAATGCAAAATAATAAGAGATTGAGGAAAAGATGTGGGGAGCTTGTAGAAGGATGTATGAACAGCTTGGGCTGAGAGAAAGAAAATGGATATTTTCAGATTGATACAGGTTTGAAAGATGAAATGTTGTGATATTTACTAAGGTGTCTTGATTCTCTTGAAGATAATGAAAGATGAAGTTTTACTGAATGATGATGAGTTGATGACATAAGAGAGCTGGAGAAATTATTTTGATGTCATTTTTAATTGTAGCTTTGTTAGAAGCATAATAAACCGCATAGTTGTCAAAGTGGGCACTAAAGCAGCGCTTAAGCGCCCGAGTAAATTCGGTCCCTGAGCAGGACTCCACTTTATTGGCCAGTAAAAAAGCACCCACTTTGTGTGCTTTGAGTGGCAAAGGGGGTGCTTTGCCCGCTTAAGACTGACTGTTTTAACTTGTATGCCTTTTTGTCTTCCTGGCCTATTGCAACCTTCCATTTGACCTATTTAACTTCTATATTGTTTTAATCTATACTTGTATTTTGACTTTTATTGACTGTGTACTTGCATTTATTTTTCGTTTCCATTGAAGATTGTTTTAAGTTTATACTATATAGTGTATATTGTCTTAACTTCAGGGCCAAGTTGTCTCATTAGTTTATTGAATGTTTGAGTGAAATGATAAAAGTTATGTTTATATATGTCGCATTGTTAAGATTTTTTTGTTGTATTTGCTGGGCTTACCACGGACAGCCCAATAGTCTTACCATTTAAACACCACTTAAGCAGGCACTTAAGTGGTTGAGCATTAAAGGGACCCTTGGCCGCTTTGTGGCCTTGATAACCATGATGGACATTCAATCTACAACAGAATATGAGGTGACTAAGTCCCCTTTTGATTTGTCTTTACTGAAGTCTACACTTTGATTGTTAAGTTCAGATGTTAGACAATTCAGCTTGCTTGATATGAAATCTTAATTAAACATAATTCACGTGTCTTAATGGACCTCTTCACATTGAGTGGTGAATTTTAGTTTTTAAATTTCTGATATAATATCTTGGTAAGGATAGAAGAAACTAAGATATAGACAAATGTTCTGATTTTATCACTTAACATGTTTTGTTTGCACTAAAAATTTCCAAATTGATACTATTAGCCAAATGCCAAACACTTTTAAGTGATTACTATCAATATCAATTTTAAAATTAATAGTGATAGAGACATTTAATAGTGTTACCAAACAGGGCCTAATAGTTTAGGACTGGTTTTATCTGAACTTGCAACTATTCAACAAGATAGAGGCGCATGGACATGATAATCAGGGAGACTAAAGCAGGGTTAGCAAAATAGAGATTGGTAATGACACTTTTATGTGACCATTGAATATCATTAAAGATAAATTATTATACAGCAATAAAACCCACAATATTGTCTTGTGTCAGGCATAAAAAGTTGGTAAACTTCCACAATAAATGTTGTTGAAATGCTAAGTTTACGGCTTCATAACAATTAATTAAGAAGAGTTTTGAGATGTTTGGACATATTAGATGTCTAGCTAGACAAATTCTGGTTGCAAGTAATTTGATACGATCAGAGGGTAAGGAGTTCATCCAGATCCGCTGCAAGTGGGGGAAAGGATTCCTTATAGCTAACCCTTGCCAATTTAGGTTGAAGATTACGACTTTGTTGTGTTTAGCGTTCAAGCGTTTCACTTGGTACATTTTGATGACATACAGTGCATTAGAAAAGAATTTTTAGAAATTACTTCGCTGTAGTAGCAAGAGCATTTATTGCATATTTGTTGTTTGGTTTCAGCATAATTCTGAAGCTTCTTATGGCGTCGGAACTGGCTCTGGATTGGCTTTGACGGGGAATGGTCCGTAGCACCACGGCAGACTGGGTAGTAAAGGAGTTCCTGGGATTTTTTTTGGCACGGCGTCAATTACACCCGGTATTCAGACAGAAGAAACAACCTCTGCGCAATCGTATAATACTGAATTCTGATTTCTAAAGAGCCCGTGAAAGAGGTTGAATCATTCTACTTTTTTGTTAATCCATGTACATCATCCAGGAATTAGTTAATGCAAAAAAATGAAAAAAAAATACATTACAGATATCTTTCATTCAAAGCAATAATTTACTGTCTAACATATTACTAATCCTCTTATTTTTCTTGTTACTAACTAAAAAAATTACTACCTCAGTCACGTGCTTGATAAAACGTGGTTGGCAACGGTAAGAATAACATCTCAGCAGCAAGCAAATAGCTGCCACTTCTTTTCTACTTTTTCTTCGGAAAGAAGTGTTTTTTTTTTTTTTTACTTTTTCGGATTTGTCTTTTATGGTGACCGCCGCGCTTCTTCCGGTTGGAGGAGGAAGGACTTCTACTTCCCACACTGGAAGCTCCTCTCGGTATCTGTTGTGCTCGTTTCTTTCTCGACAACCCCATTTGCACTCATCCAGATGTCTTTAACCTAAAAAACACAAACTGCAGTGCCCAGAACCGATGTTAATTACTTAGTTCCCCCGGCAATGTTCTAACACCCACCTCCTGGCTCTGCTGGCTCGTTCAACTTGATGATGACCTCGGAGCGGTGGGCCCCGGCGGCACCCTCGGCGACAGTGAGGGCGGTGTCTTGAGCCTGCCGGCCTCGTTCCCTCCAGATCTGCATATTGCTACCTCTAGTGCCAGTGAGTGCGGGACAGCCCCCATGAGGAGAATGGTCGATCAGAGGGCGAGGTCAAGATGGCCAACCTTGGGGTTTCCAAGGTAATGGCACGGTCAGTGACTCCCATGTCGGCACTTGCGCCTACATGAGCCTGGAGCACTAAGATGCACTCGCAGAGGCAGCTAAGACGGTTACGCCGGTGGTGTTTGGAGCCCTCGGCCTAACAATCATGGGGCTCTGCCTTGGCCATTTCCCCCTTGTGCCCGAGGGGCAGCGACCTGATTGGGCCACCCACATGTGTGTCCATATGCTTCGAGGAGCACCCTCCAGCCTCAAGATTCTGCCTCCGAGGATCTCAAACATTCCGCCGAGTGTTGCCTGCAGCGCGACGCCGGGAAGCGGTGGACGCCATTGCAGGTTCTCGCCTACCATTTTGTGCCGCGGAGCTGCGCCTTCGGTTTGGCCACCGGGCCATCGTGTCTAAAAAAAAATTTTGTGCCGCAAAATCAAACTCAGTTTGTCGCGGCTTTCACAGAGCTTATACAGGAGTGAGGAGACCACCATCTTTTGATCTCCGTTGCTGCACTACGAGGATCCCAGTTTTTGAGTTTGGGTGATTGAGGAAACTCTCTTCGTACACAAACATTCTTGTGAGTTCTATAGTTTATCTATGATTCGACTGATGGGATTCACCCGGACCCACTCTAAGGGCGTACCTCACACGGGTGTTTGTGTTTGCGGCGGTAAGAGTTTCTTGATTCGTCAATAAACAAGTTAAACCAAATCTCAAAAATATTAAAACATATCAAACACATTAAAATCAAAACTAAAACACCTTGAACTAATTGAATTCATTCAAAATCAATTTAAAAATCAAACAATTAAAACCTAGAGTTGAAACTGGCCCGGTTGGCCCACTGGACCCGCTTTCAGCATATTGGGTCTTGATGGCCTGTTTTGCACCGTGCAGGCCCGGGTGGCCCATTTTCAATCTCTTGGACCCTGACTGCATGTTTCTGCATCTTGTTTGGACCTCAATTCAACACCTGTCTTGGGACCGGTCCAGCACCTATTTTGGGACCGATTCAACATCTGTTTTCGGATGTTTCTGACGGGCTGTGACAGCGGATTACAGATGGCCGAATAGGGCTAGTTTGGAGGACTGGCCGACCTCTTTGGTTTTCACGAGCGTTGGCGGGTCCTGGAGTGCCCGCCAAGGGCGCCAGCGCATACCCCGGGTGATCATCACATCGCCACCCTGCACCTCACATCTTGGCACATTGGACCGTGTAACCCGCCTGCTGTCCCAAGTCAACCACTCAATTTATGTCATCCGTAGCGGCTAACAGAACCTCCGCAGCAAGGGACAACCCACCCACCCATAGAGACAGACAGCCAGCGGGAAGACATTTATCAAATTTTCTGCCCTTAAGATACATTCCTTGAACAAGTTCTTCAGCGCCCTCCTCCGTAGAACCAAACTAAGAGAGTCTCAGTCAAATACCCCCATTGTAGGTTCTGTCCAGCCCCCACAAAAAAAAAGAGTTATAGAGGGAACCCGAACTCTTTTGTCTCGGTGCATCCGCCGATGCCGGAATCCTACACATATAAGTGCTCATCGAGCTACCTGAGCTCATGGGCGGATGCTGCAGCTCACCCATCCAGATTTGCAATTCTAGGTTCCTGTTCTTGTATTGTAATCTCTTCCCTTTCTTGTGGATCTCCTCCGTGACGCCGGAATGAGAAATTGCGGTCCGGTGGGAAGGGCATCATCTGTGTACTGCCGCACCTCGTTGTCTTGCGAAATTTTCTTTCTTCCTCGCATGCTTTCTTCCCTGATCAACATCCATGTACTACCTCTCGTTGGTCTATTTCGGAGGGTGACAATTCCGAGCACCGGAAGTGGAACCCTCTCGGTATGGGAAGTAAGAGCTGACGTATGCATCTTGACAACTTTTTAATGATTAATTTTCTTAAATCAACTTCCGCCCCTACTGCATCAGGGCCACTTAAAAATATGCAACTCCCGCCTCTGTACTCCACTAACACCGTTAACTCCTTCGTCATCTTTGACCAAAAAAAAATAAAAAAGAAAGGTACTCTGGTCAATTTCCCAAACGCACCCGTGGTCTCCAGTAGTCGCCGGTGCCGGGAGAGAATCGCCTTGGCGCGGGCCTCGCCGGCCGATGGATTTGTCGTCCGGCCCCCCACGACACAACACGAGGGGGGAGGGGGGGGGGGGAGCTTCGTCATACGCTGGAGGGCTGGGACGGCGATGGCGACAGCCTTCCCAGTGAAGGCCATCCGGCGGCCGCAGTCCGCTTGCGTGCAAGCCTCACTCGTCTCGTCGGCGTCCGACGTGTTCGACACGACGCAGCAGCCAGCGGATAGGGCTGACTTCCGCGCGCGCCCGAGCAGTCGGAACGCGACGAGACCCCAGTTTTGGCCCGGGGCAGCCGGCAGCCCGCGCGCGGCGGGCGGTCCGCCGCCGCGAACAAGCTGCGGTTCCTCCGCGCTGCGCCGGTAGAGCACAGGGCGGCTTCGTGTAGACCTCCACCGTCGTGGCAACTGGCCTGGCCCGGTCCGAGGCCGGCAACGCGCATGCCGGCGAGGACTTCATGGGCCGCCGTCAAGAAAGTGCGAGCTTGTCCGCTGGCGCGCCCCGGTGGTCATGTTACGTTCGCTCTTCCAACTTAATCTTGAAATGGGTCAGATTCGACGGTGGAATCATTTATATATATATATATCTGATTTTGATTCCTGATGAAGATTAGCTTGTAATGATTCTAATTTAGAAATTATATCATTTCTATTATCGGAAACGTAATAATAAATTAACGTCGAAGTGCGTAGTTTAAGATGGTCTTGCGCACGTACGGCATTCTTCTTTTGGCCCCCGGGACGTAGTTGAAATCGGCCTAGGTGATTAAGGTGTCCATTAAAATTTAAGCATCATATTTACTCGTTCGTTGTCTTAATATTGTGATCAGTTAAATTACGGCCCAATAATTAAAACACTCGGAGGGATCGGAAGACCGGCTCTAGATTTGGTCGGCTGTGCTTCGCGCTTCTACATATATGCACCATGCTGCCCGAGTTACTACCTATCTTGGGTAGGTAGAGCAGCAAGCAGTAGTTCGTCTATATGTGCGGGCCTGAGAAGAAGAATCAAAGGAGAGAGAGAGAGGAGAGAGACGCACAGAGTTTGAACAAGCGACAGCTTAACGCTCTCCACCTTCCTTCCGCCCGGTTATCCGTTTGATTTGATTAGTTAGCCATCTTCAGAACCCATATATATATTGGGACCTGACTTTGAGCTCTCCTCGATACTTCTTCGTCAAGAGCTCGATACATTTGACATAATTACATAACATCGTATGATCATTATAAGTACTTCAGTGTTATTTTTGAATAAACATTCAATCAAATCATTTATATAGAGTACTTGCTGAGATTTGTCAAGTCAAGTTCAACTCACTAACCGAGCTTACCAACATGTCTCCTCAACACCTCTCTTTTGTTCGAACTTACCCCTTCAACATGACAAGTAACTTGGGTCAAACATCAGCCGTAGTATAGTCGTGGAACACGAGTTAAACGTATTGCCACCCAGATTTCAAGAAGAAGGTATTTCTCGGCCCACCACATGAGAATAATTGACTTCCACAACAGGCAAGGCAAGCAACGGTCCTTCCCCTGTTCAATCTTTCAATCCCCCCTTCGCCAACATGATAATATACAGAGGGGGAGGGGGGGACAAGGACAGGCAGCTGCTGAACTGAACAATGAATTAAAGAATACAACCCATCACTCCCACTTAATCACACTTCTCTTCTGTGATTTCCATGGGTTTCCGGATTGGGTTTGAGATAATCATCCGGAAAGAATCAGCATGGATGAAAACCAAGAAAAAAAAAGGGGGGGAACACAGAGTGTTCCATCCAGCCAGCTGAGCTGCGCTAGCCGAAGCTGACGATCTGGAGCGCCCCCAGCAGCAGCAGCTTTGCCGGCAGCAGCAGCACCACCAACATGTGCACGCAGCGGGAGGACGCCAGCCGCCTCAGCAGCGACTGCCGGCCGCCCTGCAGCAGCACTCCGGGGAACCCGCCCAGCGGCCGGCGTCCGGTGCCCCGCCACTGCCCCGCCCCCCTCCCGCTGCCCGCCGGGACGACACCGGCGTCGTCCGTCTCCGTCCACCCCGGGGCGGCTGCCACCAGCGGCCACCACGTCCGGCGGCGCCGCTCCATCTTGGCCTTCTTCGCGCGCTGGAGCTCCTGCTGGATCACGCCGCGCACGGACCGCAGGTAGGCGTTGACGTCGTGGTCCCGGTACACCGTGCCCTCCGCCCCGTACGCCGCGCGGTCGCTCAGCATCTCCAAGGGATGGGGGGAGTTGAGGAACAGGGTCTGCGCCGCGCGCAGAAGCCGCGCCGACCCGGCGGCGGCGGAGGAGGAGGAGCCGTGGCCCAGCATGTAGAGGCCGGCGCCCGCCGGGAGAAGGTGGTGGTGCGGGGAGAACTTCGCTTCCGGCTGAAGTATCAGGAAGTCCCCCATGGGCGCGTACAGTAGCTTCTGTAAAGAAAATTAAAAGAGGGGTGATCGGCCGCAGGATCAGAGACTGCTAATTCAAGCAGAGGATGCCCCCCGATGATCATCATCATCATCATCCGAAGAAAGAACAGGGCAATGTCGTTCATCACTGCCTGATTACCCGGTGTTTGAGGCAGGGAAGACTGCGGAAGTTGCCATTGACCGCCTTGAGGATCTCGGCCACATGGTCGGGATAGTTGCAGGAGAAGGCGCGGGGGACGATGTCCCTGTGCATGGTTACGGCCTGTACGTGGCTCAGCGGCAAGCCCAGCCGCCGGAGCAGCGAGTTGCCGCCGCACATGACGGACGGAGCACCGAACATCACCACCGGGAGCAGCGACGAAGCCGGCACTTCTCCTCTGATCAGCAGCATGAGACTCACGAGCAGCGAGAGGCTTCCGCCGAGGGAGTGGCCGGTGAAGCGGAAGGCGGCCGAATCGCCCCGGGCTCTCAGGTGATCACGGACCTCCGGCAGCATCCGGTCGTAGATGCCTTTGGCCGCCTCGTAGATCCCCCTGTGGACAAGCACATCCAAACCCTAGCGCCAACAGAGAAGAAAGGGGATTTTCGCTTAGCCGGCGTGATCTAAGAAATCAGAGCCGGGATCAGCTCAATAGATGGATTCAGAGCCGGATTCAGGCGCGAGGTTGAACAAGAACATGAAATCGACGCCCAATTCAGAAGCAATACCTCGAATTGGACGGGTTCGAAGAGGAGATTCGCCTTCCAAGAAGCTAGGGATTCCGAACCCTGCATAATTGGGTATCGTCGTTATTCTTTGCTGGAGATGTCTCAGATAACAAGCATAATATATTATAGGGGACGATGCTATGTACAGCTCGCAGATTGAGGAGAGCACCTGGATGACATAGAATCTTGTCCCGCTGCTGTCATCATCACAGATGAACCACTCGCACGGTGAGGACCTGGCCGAGTTCAGATCCTCTGCAACCGCCTGCTTCGTTTCCTCCTTGGCAGCAACCACCGCCGTCACTGAGTTCGTGGTGGCCATGAACGAGGTCACCTCAGAACCTCCGAGGTTTTCATCTTCCTTTCCACCCGCCCCAGACTCTGTTCTTGCAGATCCGAAGGGCAGCATGTTCAACGTATGCGACGCGGCCGTAGCGGCAATCTGGTATGCAGCAGCTGCACTCGTCATGGGACCATTCTTCTGCTGCTGCTCGCTCTTCTCACCCGTCTCCGCCGCCGATTCTTCCTGCGGCGGTTCTCGGTGTGGAGCGGCAGGATGCACCTGCTCTGCAGTCGTGAGCTTTGACTTCGTCTCCACCGACGATGTGATGAACCGCAGGCTGTGGTACTTGAGAAGATTTGAAGGCTGAAAGGGGGGAAAAGTCGGATTAATCCGATGGTTTATCAAAGAGGAATTCAGAAACAAGAACACGGTGATAAACAGATTCCAAAGCAAGATTAATCCGCTAAAATTGAACCGGTGATCACATTTTTTCCCCGATTCTAAGCGTCAATCAGGGGGCAAAACAAAGGGACGCCCTTTGTAATCTGGAGGAGAAAGATCTCAGCTTTGTTGCAAAATAGGGAAATTTATCAAGAACGAAATGGACAGAGCGCAAGAACACGATCAAGAGATTTCGAACCGCGATCATGCCGAGAACCGCAAGACGGCGCACCTTAATCTTGGGAACGTTGTAGGCGAGGCTGCCGAGGTACGTCAGCTGCCCGAACAGCCTCATATCCGCCAACGACACCCGCCGGAGAAGCCCCAAAAACGTGTCCTTGTCAATCTTCGCCGCCGCCTCGTCCTCTTCATCTCCGACGGGGAGACCCTTCGAGCCCTCTGCATCGCAGCAGCCCACGCAGCGATCTTCTCCCTCGAGGATGCGATCGCCGTCCTCCTCCTCACTCGCCCACCTCTCCTCCGCCGTGCCGTCCCTCGCCGCACCCGGTTTCCTGTCCTCCGCGTTCAACATAGACCGCACACGGAGTATCTTCAGAACCCAGTTATCCCTCCCTTCCTCGGAAGGCGCCGTCCCCTGTTCCTCCTCCTCCTCCCGCTGTCCCATTGCCCTCTGCTCCTCTTCCAGCGGTGCGCGCGCCACGCTCTCCTCCTCACCTCCTCCTCCTCCTCCTCCGCCATCGACACCCTTTCCCGGCCATAACCGCAACACGGGGCGAGGAAACATGTAAGACCGCCGGGCACCGGCCGGCGCCGTCGATGCCTCCACCGCCGCCCCGGACGCACTCCTGCCCACGGCGCTCACATGCGCCTGGTGGTGGTGGTGGTGGCTTTGGGACGCGCGCACGTCGAGGCCGATCCCGGCGATCGGCGGAGCCGGCATCCCCAGCAGGGTGGGCGGCGACCAGAAGCAGAGGCTCTCCATATCTGGCTCTTCCACGACGCTCCACCAGCGATTCCTCCAAGGAAAAACACAATTTTTGCCCGGGAAGAAGAAGAAGAAGAAGAAAATGGGAGGCCGTCAGAGTCGAAGCAATTAGAAGCCGTAGGGAGGTAGAGAGAGAAAGTAGGGAGACGAAATCGGATACACCCTGTATCTCTTATAATCAGACCCACTCCCTTCCCCTCTCTGACCTCTCTCTTTCCGGACAGAGAAGCGAATTAAGGAAGAAACGAGAAGAAACAGGAAAACGTGTCATGAAGGGGCTCTCTGTCTCCCGATGGAGGGGAAGAAGGTGGTATTCCAGAAACAGCCGGTGAGGTTACTCTTCGAGCGGAAGGGGACCACCCGCTTCCTCACCCGGATGAAACGTCCCTACTAACAACCTTATTTCCACGGAGTATGCACAAAGTTACTTGTTATAATCATCCGAATAATAGCAAGCTTATGCCCATAGGCCATAACTAGGTATCGTCGAAGCACGGGGGGCAACGGCAGGGGTTGTTTACGCTCACCGGCGGTCTCTGGAAGCAAGCCGTTTGGCGGCGTGACCGTCGTGGCGCTCCGGGCAGGGCCATGACGTGTAGTTAGATATGCTCCACACGTCACGGAATCAAGAACGCAACGGGATTCCAGTCTTCGACGGGACCGCGTTCCGGAGCCCGCACGTGGTACGCCACGTCCGCCGTGGTCTGCCTCCCCGGCTTACGTGGCAAACACCTCTGCCCGATCTTCTCTCTCCATCTCCATCCACGTCGGCGGTGCCCCCCCCCCCCAACAACGGGGGACGAACATATCTCACCAAGTACCGAAGAAGAGCCGTTTGGATAAACATAGTTGATGTCTTGCCATCTTGGTGTACAGTTGCGAGAGGATCTCTCCAAGCAAAACACAGGTCTTCTTTCCTTTGTATGTGTGCATAAAAATTGAAACCATCCGATTTCTTGAAAAGATTATCAATCATTATGATTTTTCAAGGAACTCTGCGTTAATACTTGTGAATAATTTATTTTTAAAATATTCTTACAAGAGCATGTCCGAAAGTTCAAAAAAAAATAGAATCGTCCGATGTGATTCGTCATCGACAAAAAAATTAAAATGATCATTTTAAGACTGACTATCATCTTCTTCCAATAGTCCATTATGGTCAAAGGAACAGGATTAATAGCCCAGTGGGCCGACATAACATCGAGCGAGAAAAGTCCCGCCGATGGGCCAGCCCAACCTCCAATTCTTCGACACACCTTCAAGCAAAAGCGCAAATCTCCCTGTATGCATGCCAGGTATAACCTGACAGACATACGAAGAGGATGATGGGCCAATCAATTACAAGCTTCAATGGGTCCGGTCCAAAATACATCGGGTCGGCCCATCCCGACCCGTATTATAGTGTTCACTCAACCCACAAAAATTATTGACTTGACCCAATCTAATTTTTATTTCATAAATATATTATTACCGAATTTAATAAACCTAATTATTTAAGATAACACTACAAAATTGTCAACAACTTAATTAGAATGGAATTTTTAACAAATAGAAGTAATATTTTAATTAAACCATGCCATAAAAGTTAGAGCCCGCTTTGACTCGGTTAACAGCACGTTTAAGGCCCGCATGTCAAAACCTTCAATCTGTGTATGTATATATATGACCCGGCCCGATGCCTCCCCAAACTATCAATCATTGGGCATTATCACTCACTACGGACAAGAAAAGGTATTTAAATCGCATCAACCAAAAGACTCTTTGATGTGCTGTAAGTACGTAGTCGTTGAAAGTTATGATTAGCCAAGTTTTAACACTCTTCTCCAGCTTGAGACGATACAAAATTTAAAACGTATGTGACTAGTTTCAGAAGGCGGCAGGCTGCGGAGAATCGATGTGTGTTACCAGCATGCATGTCTAAGGGGAGCAGGCCGTGATCGTCCCTAAAAAGCTGCATGAAACACACTGCCTCGATTGTCGCGCCAGGGTGTTTGGTCTAGTGGTATGATTCTCGCTTCGGGTGCGAGAGGTCGCGAGTTCGATTCTCGCAACACCCCCACCCTTATCTATCTTTTTTCCTACCATGATCTCTGTTTTAGTCTCGGATACCAAAACGATCTCACTCTAGCTTCCTGTCTTCGAGTCAGAACATTTCGACGAAGATCCAACCCGACCTTAGCACATTTGTCGCGGGGCCAGAAATCTCATTTTCGGTTCCGATTAATCGTCAAAGTTTGATTTCGTATGTCTTGAAAAAGGAGTTCTCCGCGGAGGAGGAAACCTGCGCGGATACGGCTTTCGTCTCCGCGGGCACAGTGCTGAGGAGGGGAAACCTTCTCGGATACGGTTTTTCGTCTCCGCGGATGCGGGCGCTCTTTCATCTCGTCCGACGGGCGGCTAGCTCTTGATCGTTTTTTTCCTTGTTCCCTCTTCCTATTTCTTCTCCTTATCTCTTTGTGTTTGTCTTCTTACGGTCTCTGTGATCTAACTCTTGTGTTTTTTATCGGTGTGCTGCTTGCTTCATCCCCTTTGTTTGTCTTCTAGTTTGTTCCCTCTCCTTATTCTTTTCTCCTTATCTCTGTGGGTTGGTTTTTTTCCGGTCCCTGGTGTTCTCACTCTTGTGTTTTTTTTTCGGTGTATCGTTTTTTCTTCATCCCTGTGTTTGTTTTTACACTTGTGTTCTTTTAGTTCTTCTTCCTCATCCTATGAACTGGGGGTTGTTTTGTTATTTCTTCGCCTATCAATCCATCCGTTTTTCCTGATAGTCTTATCTTCATCTCCTCCATTGTCGTCCATCCTCCCCCCCCGGGTTCCAGTTCTCCCGTTTGCTGTAGCAACCAGTGACCCCTGTCTGCGGATTCTAACGGGGTGTATAGTTTCCTGTTTTGGGGTCTGGTTGACGTCCGCCAACTCTAACCCAGGGTTTACCTTTACCGGACCTGTAGTCGTACCCTCGGATTTTCTTCCGGAAGCTTCCCCGGGTCACTGTATATTTCTGTTTTTTTTTTCTCCTCTTGTCGACCTTTTCTGCTTCCATATACTTTCTCCGACTTTCCCGCTTTCCTACACTTGGTGGCTTCTTCCCAGCGAACATATCTTCTGGATTTCGCTCGAGTAGTTTCCCTTAGAGTTTTTTCTTTCTCCTCTCGGGTGGATGGATTTACCTTGTTTTTTCGAAGCCGAACAGATCCTATCCCAGTTTCAGCAGCTCATGTGTGAACCTCCTACTCCGTCTCCTCTATCTATTGATCCTTCGCGCCTTTCATCCCTCCATCCCTGGAAGAAGACTTTGATTCTGAAAGTCTGTTCCTCTACTAAACCTCGTCCGGCCGGTCTTAGAGAGTGGATCCGCAAGATGTGGAATCCGACAACGCCCTGGTTCTTTTTGGATTACCCGAATGATGCTTTTATCTTACAGGTTCAGGCTGAACAAGAAGTGGAGACGATTTGCAGGAGGGCCCCTTGGTTTTACAATAATGACTTGGTGCTGCTTGAGAAAGCCCGGCCGTTTACAGCCCCATCTGAATATCAGCTCAATCTGGGAGATCTATGGGTACGTATTTTTGATTTACCACAGGAATTGCTAAATAAGGATATTGTCATGCAAATTGCATCCCAAATCGGCATCCCATGGGATCCGCCTTCAGAGATAGTGGCATCTTGGAGTCAGTATGCTCGAATCAAGGTCCGGATAATGTTGATCAACCACTTCCCATTGATGTATCTGTCATTCTTCCTGGGGGAATTCTGCGAACTTATGAACTAGCATACGAACGCTTATCACGGTTTTGCTATTTTTGTGGACGTCTGGGTCATGAGTATGGAGCCTGCTCCAAACTGGTTCGTCTAAAATCTTTTATAGTACCAACCTTATCTCCTGTTGTGCAAACAGAGTTGCGCAATAGGCTCTTTTTCATATTTGGGACTTGGCTCTCTACTGCGGGACGAGAAGCTAATGGGGGGGAAAAGACCCCATGTTATGAGTACTCCAGTGGATGATTGTCCTGACATAATTTTTTCAAAACCCAGTGTGCCTTCTTCAAAGACGGATATCAGGTCTTCTTCAGTCTTGGCCCTCCCCCCCCACCTTTGGAGGTATCGAAATTTCCTTCACTGCTTTCTGTTCCTTCAAGTATAAGCATGGATGTTTCTTCAGTGCTACCGATTTCAGTGGCCCCTCTTACGGAGTCTCAACACGACTGTGTCACTAGATCTCTGATTCCCACTACTGATTCTGCTGGTTCTACGGAATTATCGAGTATGGTTACTAAGTCGATCATTTCCCCGTCTAAATCCTCCATGAAAAGATCTGGGCTTAAAGAAAAACATAAGTGGAAGACCCTAAATCAAGCAGTCCATCTTTCGGGTTTTCAACAAGAAAGGATTTCTTCTACGCTACACTCGGAGGTTCCATATCCAGTGGCCACGCAATCTGCACTTAAGACTGATGAACCTTTATTCCCGGTTAAGGTTGAGGTTTTATGTTTGCCAGTACCAGAGCTTAAGGGTGAGGCAGCTGGCCCTTCACAGCTGCCCCTGAGAAAATGAGGATCATTACTTGGAATTGTCGGGGCGGGAATGGGCGTCCGACAATTCGTCATATAGACCGTTTGACCCATTCAGTGAACCCTTCGATATTTTTCATCTCTGAAACAAAATGTTCTTCTATGGTTAGTAATGAATTTTTTGCTCGCAGAAGTATTGACAACTTCTTTGTAGTACCCTCATCCGGCAGGAGTGGAGGTATTTGGATATGGTGGTCCAATGACATTCAACTGCAGGTTATCTCTTCCACCTCTTCTTGGATAGCAGGTATTATCCAAGATACCTTTTCTTCATCACCGTGGCTATTTATTGGTATTTATGCCCCTAACCAAGAGGTAGATAGAATGCGGATGTGGTATGATTTAACTCATCTCATTAGTCAGATCTCCTTGCCTACTGTTTTAATCGGTGATTGGAACTGCATTAGACACCCTTCTGAGAAGTGGGGGGGATCAAAGCCTACTGTCTCTCACATGGAACATTTTGAGTCTTTTATTCAAAATAACAATCTTATGGAACTCAAGAATGATGGATCCATTTACACTTGGAATAATAGAAGACCTATTCATCATGTAAGGGAAAAGTTAGATAGATGTTTAGCCTCGGATTCTTGGTTTTCCTTGTTTCCTATGGTACAACTCCATGTACTTCCATGTTTTACTAGTGATCATAGCCCGCTTTACATTAATACTAATCCTCCTACACATCCTAGAAAATCCTGGTTTAGATTGGAGGCTAACTGGATGAAGCACCCCTCTTTTCATGAATTGGTGTCTACCTCATGGAAAAATTCTCCAAATTTGAGTCAAAATTATGACCTGAAGATGAAACGACTTCGTTCAAATATGCTCAATTGGAAAAACCATATTTTTGGCAGTTTTCGGAGGCAAATTAAGGAAGTCCAAGAGAAACTACGTTTTTTACATTCTCTGCCACCTACAATTGCTTCTCTGGCTGAAAAAAATAATTTGCGTAAAAGATTGCTCTGGTTACAAGATTTAGAAAATATCTATTGGCGGCAACGGGCAAAATCTTTTCGGCATATTGCAGGTGACAAATGTACTAAATTTTTTCATTCTAAAGTGTTAAATCGCAGAAGATGGAACAGGATACCTGGTGTTTTTCTTCCAGATGGAGTTTGGTCAGCCAAGGTTGAGGATATCAAGTATGTGTTCTGCTCCTACTTTAAATCTTTATTTCATGATACACCTGCATTTTCTGTGGCACCTGTGTTAGAGTCTCTACATCTACCGGCTCTATCTTCACATCAAGCAGAAGCCTTATGTATTCCCCCTTTCTTGGAGGAAGTAAAGTTAGCTCTTTTTTCTATGAAGCCGGAAAAGGCACCAGGAATAGATGGTCTCTCTCCTATTTTTTTTCAACAGTATTGGTCACTCATCTCTGAGGAAGTGTTTGCTTTTCTTCGATCCATGTTCATATCAAGTTATGTCCCGCCGGAGCTTAATCATACTATTATTACTCTTATTCCAAAAAAAGAGAATGCTAATCTCCCGGAACACTATAGACCTATTAGTCTATGTAATGTGTTACTAAAAGTGCTTACTAAGGTTAATGCTAATAGGCTGAAACCACTATTACCGGGTTTGATTTCTGAGTTACAATCGGCTTTTGTACCTGGTCGTCAAGGCATTGATAATGTTATTATTACCCAAGAAGTGAGGAATACTTTTAAAAAGATGAAGGGAAAGGTTGGTTTTTTTATGGCTAAGTTGGACATCCATAAGGCTTATGATAAGCTCCGATGGGAATTCTTGTATAATGTGCTTTGTAAGAGGGGTTTTCCACTTAGCCTGATAAATCTTATTATGAAATGCTCAATGACTGTTACTTACTCCCTTAATATTAATGGGCATATATCAGGAAAATTTTATCCTAAACGTGGCATACGCCAAGGCTGTCCATTGTCTCCGTACCTTTATATTCTATGTGCTGATGTACTTTCTTCAATGTTAACTCAGGCAGCTCACTTACAAAGAATTTCAGGTGTGAAAGTAGCCAGAGGAGCCCCAGAGATTTCACATCTAATGTTTGCGGATGATTTGATTATCTGTGGTAAGGCTGATATACAAACAATAGATTCTTTTCTAAATGTACTTAATCAGTATGGGCACATTTCTGGTCAAGCTATAAATTTCGCCAAATCAAAAATTTGTTTTAGCAAGAATGTTTCTCCTACTCTTTCTGCTCGAATATGTGGTATGACAGGTTTTCAACTTGCTTCTGATGATGATTTTTATTTGGGCTTACCATGGGATCCATCTAAAGGAAAAGCTACCCAATCAGCAAATTTGATCATGGCTTTTCAATCTAAGATGGCTGGGTGGAAGGCTAACTTACTTTCAACTGCAGGAAGGACCACTCTTCTTAATTCTACAATTAGCCATATGCCTCTTCACGCAATGTCTGTTGCTAGGTTGCCGGCTAAGACTTTAAACAAACTTGAATTAGTTCAGAGGCGATTCTGGTGGGCACACAGTTCTACTCAACAACATAAAATTCATTTTTCTAATTGGCAGACCATCAAGTTGCCAAAGTCTATGGGTGGAATGGGTATCAAGGATTTAGAATCATTAAACTTAGCCTCTGGAATGAAACTTCTATGGAATTTCTTGGTCAAGAAGGATTGTCTTTGGGTTAAGGTATTATGTGCTAAATATTTAAGGCATAAGGATATTTGGAACATCACAGTTAAGCACACTGATTCTTATGTTTGGAAATTTTTACTTTCTGCTAGACCTCATCTACTTAAGGCTGCTGTATGGAAGATAAAGGATGGCTTAAATGTACATCCATGGAAGCACAATTGGGTCTTTGATACTAATGGGCCTCTTCGACCCAGAGATCCAGATTGTTTTTTCCCAGGTTTTGTAAAGGATCTCATTACTGAAGGATGTTGGAATGCACCACTTATAGCTTTGTGGTTTGATGATATATCCATAGTTCGTATTCTCAATACTCCGATTCATGGTGATCTGTTACAAGACACTCTTATCTGGCCGTTCACCCCATCAAGTTCGTTTAGCTTAAAATCTGCTTACAGGTTTTTACTTGAGTCAAAGTTTCCTCCAGGGCCTTCCAATATCTCTATTTGGCGCAAGTTGTGGCACCCCAGATTAAGCACTTTCCTTTCTCAGAAAACTATAACTTGTGTGTGGAAAGCACTTTCAGGTAACCTTCCAACAAATCTGGAAATTAATAGACGTTGTGCTTGGGTGTCTTCTTTATGTACATTGTGTGGTCGGGAGGCAGAATCATTGGAGCATATTTTCCTCACATGTTTTCGAAGTAAAGCTGTTTGGCTACTTTCGCCCCTTGGTAATCTTCTTATGTGGAAACAACGATCTTTTTCAGCTTTGCTTGAGCAATGGTTGGACTGGGTCATTTCGAAGGATCAACAATTACTCCGATTGGGTGTCCTTGCTTTATCTATAGTTTGGCATATTTGGGAGGCTCGGTGTCGATTTATTTTCCAGTCCAAGCATGATGGTCCCACTCGTATTTACCAACTAGCTTTGTTAATAGCTGATTTATGCTTTGTTAATGCTCCTGAAGCTCACATGGTTCATGAACCTGCTTGGTCACCTCCAAAAATGAATCATTATAAAATCAATGTAGATTGTGCCACTTCTGATTTTGCAGGTGCTATTAGCTTAGTTGTTAGGCAGGAGGAAGGTAATTTAGTTTACTGGAAGACTAAGTTGGTTACTGTGGTGCATCCCCAGGTCCTGGAAGCTTTGGCCATTGAAGAGGCCTGTTCGTGGGCATCAACTATTGATAAATTCACAACGATCGAAAGTGATGCTAAGGTGGTAGTTGAAGCTATTACAGGCCAAGGACCCATGTTATGGAGGTCTCAACACATCATTTTGAGCTGTTCTAATTTCTTATCATCTCATCCTTACGTAGAACTTATGTATGCCAGCCGATCTTGTAATCACCTAGCACATGTTTTGGCTAGGTGGACTCTAAAATCTCAAACCGAGGATGCCTTTCCTGCTCCTCTGCCGATAATGGCTTGGCATCAATTTTGTAAGGACCTTCCAGGTTGATGTTTTTAATATAGTGCTATGCTTTTCATCAAAAAAAAAAAAAATTTCGTATGTCTTGATATTTTTGTATCAAAAAAAAGGGAGTCGTATCCGCCGCCCACCATGTATAAGATATTAAGATGGGCTTCTATATATATTCCTCTTGCAAAATGGGTTTTTTTTCTCAAATAGAGAATAACACTCTTAACATTCAAGTCTAAAATCCTCTTATTTTAATATAAGATTAAACTAGGAAGGAAAAAAAGAAAGTCCCGGTTGTCCGTTAGTACGAGCATGCCATTTTCCCTCGGCCGAAGCAGTCACCAATAGGGGTGCAAATGAACCAATACACTCGACAAGTAACTCGAAGCTCCGCTCGATAAAAACTCGACTCGACTTGTTTATTATGTTAAATGAACAAGCTTGAACACAAAATAAAACTCGACTCATTAAACAAGTCGAGCTTGAACAGACTCTTGCTCGGCTCGATAAGTTCGCGAGTAGCTCGATTAAATAGTATATTATATATTTATTTTTAAAAATTAAATTATGAATATTAATAATTATATATTATCACTTAAATATATTAAATAATTTAAAACTTAAGTTTAAATTTAGATTAAGTTTCATAAATAAACTAAATATAGAGTTTCACAGATGACTTTTTATTGATTTTGAGGTTTATAAACGAGTTTGTATATAGCCTAAGCTTGAATGTAAATTGAATTTTAGTCTAACTACTAATCGAGTTCGAGCTCGACTCGGCTCAATTAATAAACGAACCAAGCTTGAACAAAGATTCCACATACTCGTTAAAACTCAAGCTCGAACTCGAACTCGTGTAAAATAAACGAGCTGAGCTTGAACACCATACTATTAGGCTCGGCTTGGCTCGTTTGCACCCCTAGTCACCAACCCACTTGAAAGTGTTCAGCTTTGATGTCGAAGGGAGAGAGCAGTTTTAGTCAAGGAAGGCGGGGTCGGGGGGTTAGGATCGAGTCGGTCAGGTCTATAATTGACCCGAGTCGGTTGAGGTTGCGACCCGAGTCAGGCCGGGGTCAGATCGGAGTCAGAAAAAAATTAATAAAAATTATATTTTAAATTAACAACTGGGTCAGAGTTGTAGGGCCACAGCCTGGTCGGTCGGCCCAAAAATCGACTGGTCACCTGGCAAACCATGGTTTAAGCTTACGCTGGGGATTGAAGAGATGGTAATTAGTCTCAAAGTCCGATTGCCTCTTTTTCAAGTTAGGGCTCGTTTATTTTCCGTGAGTTCGAGCTCGAGCTCTTATTTAACATGTTCATCCCTTATTCAAGTTGAGCTCTTTATTTTAATCTAAGCCAAGCTAGCTCCAACTCAATTTCGAGTAGCAAGTTTACTTCACTTCGATCAACATTCAAGTTCAAGCCCAACACCGACTCATTTACAGAACGTAAAATCGATCCAGAGCTTTACAAGCTCTTATTTAACAACATGTTCAACCCTTATTCAGTTTATTTTATATATTTAAGTAATAAAATATAAATATTAACACTCATTAATGAGTTGAGCTTGAATTACCAGTATATTGGTTCATTTGCACCCGTTTCATCGCATCGAATCTTCTCCGGAGGATAGAGAATTCCGTAGTTGGTAAAAATCGGTCATCCTGGGACTACTTAAAAACAGCTTATAACTATATGGCCCTTGCTCGAGCAACAATCGTGTGACACGTACGTCGTCTACATTACACAATGCACATATATTTCTTTATTGGATAGAGTTTTTTTTACTTTTTTATATTTTACGATAAAAATTTAGATAAACAAAGTCCCAGTCTTGTTTTCAAGCTAGACACGAAAGAGGAAGTGGGGGGACATGGGAAGGTAAAAAACATGACAGAGTCTCATCCTTTTTATCTCGAAGAGGGGTGTATTACGATTGTCTAACATTCTTTAATAACTCTTAAAATTTGTGTCATTTTTATTTTGTGTGCTGAGCATTTCTTTTAAATTCCAAACTTTATATTCCTGTGCAAGACAGAATAATTTTCGAAGTCAACATTATTTAATAAAAAAAAACATACCCAAACATGTCATAATCCTGTTTAATAACAATATTATATGTTTATGTGACTGTCAATCTTGAAATTGATATTTATTGCAAATAGATGTTTGACTATCAATATTATTTTTTAAACTATAATATACATAAAACACTAATTATGATACATCTGTATAAACTTTGTCGTTGATACCTTGCCATTTAAATTATCAACATCAAAATTATTATAATATCATTCACCAACTCTATCCAAACAAAGGTGCTAGGCACAAATCATAGGCGACGTTTCGCGTCATCGGCAACTGTTACCACATTTCCGCGCGGTGAACATCCATCGCCGTTGATCGACTTGAATAGCCGTCAACGTGGATAAAAAAGATTCACACGTCGAAATCAGAGAAAAGTTCCCATCGGTATATTGAAGCAACTCACTGCATATCTTTCTTGTCACAACTTGGGCGGTCCTCGTCGCTATCCCCAGAGACTCAATCAAGTCTAAAAACAGACCACAGAAATGGCGGTGTGTCTGCTAATCTATATTTTTTTCTTTCCCAGATGGCTACAAAAATAGGTCAGTGGGGGGATTACAGCAAAACAGTGTTTTTTTCCCAACATAGGAGCTTGTTGTAGGGATGCCGTGGGGAGGCATCCCCTTCAGCTCCAAATGGTACACAGCGTGCGAGGCAGTGCCCGACATGACTCGAAGATCTCATGAGAGAACTGCTCTTATCTTGTTCTTCTGATCCTCGGTTAGCGAAGTGGGGAACAAGACCTCGTACGTGACATACAGATCGCCCTTCTTGTTGCTGAGATGCAAGGGCATTCCTTCTCCTTTGAACTTGCGCACTTCTTTAGGATTGGTGATACCCTGAAAGGTCGTTTGCCATGGCGGGAAGGTGAGCGAACGACAAAGAAACGGGTGATGTGACGTGAAGAAGTGCCCAAACTGACCTTAGTGCCGATGTTCACTGGGCGTTCGTCGAGGTGCTCTACGGTCTTCTCAAAACCCACGAGTGCCTGAAGCTGAATGAAAGGAGAAATAAACAAGTGCTACGTTAATGACAGATTCAGGTCAAGTAATCCTTGTTGCCACTTCGCAGTCACATACAAGAAAGATCAACATCACCAAAATATGACGGGTGAACGACGACGACAAGAGGGAAAACAAAAAGATAGGGCCATTTAGGGGTGAGCATTAATCGGGTCAACCCGAAAATCCAAACCGAACCAACCCGAAATTGTCGGTTCGGTTCGGGTTGTACATTGCCTTCGGGTCCATCGATTTCAAAAATGCTCAAACCGATTAAAACCAACCCAAACCGCAAACCGAACTCAACCTGCTGCCATGTGGGCCTGCGCCCTTGTAACTGTTGAGTGGTCCGAATACTATGCAATATTTGAATAGGTGAACATCCCTTCACATGACCGATGTGGGACAAATGTGCTTTCTTTTGAGCATCTGCACATCTCCTTTTTGTCCCACATCGGTGGTTCCATAAGCCTTTGAAGTCCAAGACCGCTTTAAAAGGCCATGTGCTGTGTACAGCCAACCCCCCAGTCCAGCCTTAGCGCAGGCACATATCTTGGGTTTACTTATAACCCAATTAAGATCTTCTTAATGAAGATTAATGAAAATGAAATTGTTAATTAAATATTTTATTATCCTCTATTTTAAGATCGGTAACTTTTTATGGTTTAAGATGGTTTAAACCGAACCAAACCGATTTCACTTGGTTCGGTTTGGTTCGGGTTGAGGAGGTTATACGGTTTGGTTCGGTTTCAAAAAAAAAGGTCTTAAACCGGACCAAACCGAACCATGCTCACCCCTAGGGCCATTAAGCTAGAAGCAGTTAGACCAAGAAAAGAGGCTTGCCATGTGCAACACCGGACAAAGCAACAAGAAAGGAACTTGTGCGGTGCAAGATGCTTTCGACAGGCAACCTAGGAGAAGTACGCCGTCTGGGCACTAACTCTTCTGGTTCGGAACTAGCCTTTTGGCACCACGAGGGCTGAGAAGTCCCTGTTCTACTATGTATGCTAAAAAGCGGTCATGAAAACATGTTACAGCTGAAATCAACAATAGAACAGGGTTTATGGGGCTTCAAGAGTTAGTTATCTCTGGGCTACGGCAATGGTTATAACTCAGTTAATGAGAAATTTTTGATAGATAAAGATCTCAAAAAATCCTGACGTCCAAAACTTGTGAATTCATTGGTTGAGTAAATCCATCACCGGTAACTACCACTGACGCAGAACCGTTGAAAAGGACGTCAAAAGAAACAAAGAACCACAAAAAAATACAAATGAATTTACCAGGGTAATTGTTACGGTAGTGTGCAGATCATTTCCTTCCCGCCTGAAACGCTCATGAGGTGCTGTTTTTATCCTAAACTGCAAAAAATATTGTGAAAACACATCGACTAAATAGTTAATACAAAATGCATACTAGTCAAACAGGAAATTGCATATATATATATATTAAACCTTCAAATCTCCAGGTTCTCCATCAATTATTGGTTCACCATCTTCGTAAAACATCACCTCCTACAAAAAAAACACAACCAAATATCGCAAACATTTATAACCAAGTATTAACTAAATCAGTGATAAAGAACCACACTATTATAATGAAGCATACATGCAGAAAAATCATTGTCTTAGGCCACCTAATATCAAATTCAACTGACATGTAGGTACGCATTGAAGCATTAAATATGAAAATATCTATTGATGAAAAATGAATCTCAACTTTTATTTAGGCTCCCAAATGGGTAACAATGTATATTTGTATGTCAGTAATGGATACTAAGGAAGCTTCCATGCAGAACTTGTCAAGAGAAAACCAAAATTTCCGGGAGCAAACCTATACAAATGTGTTCTCCAGGATGTCAAGATAAGGGATCTCGTTGCCCAATCCCCAACAACATGAAAAACCTTCTGAGACTGCACCATAAGTAGACATCCTTAGAGAAAACGAGCAATTTTTACTCCAACCAATCCAGCTGATTCCAAATCCCATAAGAACGTAGGGAAGGCAACTCCGCACCATCCTAGTATCCTACAATGTCTTCCTGAGATCAAGCACAAGGATCAACTTACGTTTGCCCCTAACTTTCTCCTGTTATGTAAGATCTCCTGGATGAACCATTGAGAAAGGGGCCTTTCAAGAGGGAAATCACCTCAACTCAATCATCACCACTTCCTAACCAGTTAGCTAAAACCTTGGCAACTTTTTCATGCTATATATTTAGGCTCAAAATCCTTGATCTCTTCAGCAGCATACTTCTTGGAATAATCAAATTTATAGCAGCTAAGGCTGAAAATGTGTTTTACTCTATCAAAAATACGGGTGCAAACGAGCCATTACGCTTGACAAGTAGTTCGATTTTTGGATCATTGAAAACTTGACTCAGATCAATTATTATGTTACACAAATAAATTTGAACAAAAAAAAACTCAACTTATTAATGAGTCAAGTCTGAATAGAATCCTAATCGACTTGATAAACAGGCAAGTAGCTCAATTAAAATATTCAATTAAATATTAATTTAATTACTAGATCAAATATTCATTAAAAACAATTAAAGTATGATTACATTTTATTTATGATATATTTAATATTTTTTAAAAATATATTTTTACAAAGTTAAATAGTTAAGATGTATTTTGTTGAATCATGGACAAACTCTGGCCATTCCTTCGATGTTCTAAGAAGTCCATTGAATCTTGGGGATCTAAGGATCCATGCTTTAATGTTCCCTCAAACCCTAATTACACAAAGTGCCTTCCCCCCCCCTCTCCCACATGCACATCGCAAGCTTGCAACAGCGACATTCATCCTTCAAGCAATGCACAAAGGTGCCAATGAGGCCTCTTCGTGTATTTCCTCCCTCTGCCGATGTTGTCGACGACAATCACCATGACACCCTCTTCTCTCCTCACTCCCACCTCCAAGTCCTCGCTAAAGCTGGCCCTCCACTACTCCTCCCTCCTCCGCGATGGCCAACGGCGGGGGGAGTTGTGCTCTCAGGGGGAGGGATCACGCTCTGTCGTTGGCGGCCAGCCTCTCTGTTCTGCTCCTCTTGGCGGGCACCTCCGCGGTCCATGGCAGCCTCATACAACGAGTATGCACGGGAGACGTCGGAGGTGATCAGGAAGATGCGCACCACCATTGGCATGGAGTGTGGGGACCCGAACACAGTGGCAACAGTGGCAACAGTGTCAAAGCTGTGGGAGGCATCCAATTCTAGGGTAGTGAAGTAAATGGGAGGCTCGACGAGGTGAGCTCAAACTCATTGAGCCCAAGCTAAGCCGAGTTTGAGCAAGACACCTGGAAGCTGGTTGAGTATTAAGCTGAGCTCGAGCAGTGATAAAAATCATCGAGCCAACCGAGCTCAAATAAATCCCTAGTCGACTTGGCTCAGCTCAATTACACCCCTAATTAGAAATACTGCACCACTGCCATAGCACCAGCTTTGATCAAGTCCAAGAAGGTATGAAGAAAGAAGATGCAGGGGCCACCCAGGCAGGCAAAGGGCTTTATCAGCTGAAAGCAAAAAGAGCACCTTTGTTTCCTGCCACTTGGGCAGCAAAGCTCGCTCTCATTGTCATTTCGCCAATATATTGTTTTCACACAATCATCCCATTTCTCATCTGATGAAAAATTAATAGCAAATTCCAATAAATTCATTACTGCTACAAGCATCTTCTCACATACGGATCATCTGGATGCTTCTTTCCATCGGCATCTGATACTTTCTAGCTTCTAATATACTATGTCCAATTTAAGGAGATTCTAGATTCAGGGGAAAATATTTAAGGATGTCATTTGGGTTCTGTATATATCTATGAAATCATATTAGAGTGATAGAGACCTTAATTGACACTGAACTGAATAAAGCATGTACATTTCTATGCTTCACCGTTTCAAAATTGCCTAGGCCTCAAATGGGGCTTCTCAAGTTTGAGCGCTGATCAAATTATTTCCTAACAAGATGAACTTACATCATTGTTAAACTTGGAGAATTAAATGTTCTTTGTATTTAACCAAGAATATTAAATTTATTAGCTACATTCCAAGTAAAAATTACAGCATAAAAGTCCTTTTTTTTCTAGCACGAGTGTATGGATGGATGTGTCCTTTCATTATTTGTAGATGTAAGAAATCTTGACACTATAGACCAAGGAGGGAAGGAATTCTCAATAAACATTTAGGGCCCTTTTGTCACGCTTATTATTAATAATAAACATAAAATAATTACCTGGTGATATTAATTCCACATTTTTACACCATAATGTCTGGATAAAACACATGAACTTTATTTGTAAAGAAATATGTGGAATTACCTGCCCATCTTGCATACCCTTCTCAATATCAACAGTGATGAAATATCCTTCCCTCTCATACTTCACGTTAGGGCATTGCTCACACACCTGAAAAGTTCAAATGTGTTAATATGCAAAGATGCCAATCCCTGCTGCACAATAAGAAAGGTTTATTTAAAGGCCTTGTTAAATTACAAAGTTTGAAAATTAGATTTGAAAATACACAAATACATCCAAACAAACTTGTATTGTAGTATATAGTATGCGAAAGCCAGGCGACACATCTTTCTCCAAAAGTATAACAAATGGCTTTCATGCTATTTTTTTTTGTTTACTTTACTCATATAGTCATGGTTTACAGAATCGGTCGAATCGGATCGAAATCGGCCGATTACAGAATCGGATCAGCTTGTCTCGATCTGATTCCCACCTGTAGGACCGATACAAGATTGATTCCCAGTGGAATCAGTCTAAATAAGACCGAATAAACCGGAATTAAAATCAGAAACAAGCTTTTTATTTATTTTTATTTTTTAAAATCCTGATTCCAAATCAAATTTTCTTCTCAAAAAAATTGGCCAATTCCAACCGATTCGATACTTTGGATCGAATCAGTACCTACCGATTCCGATTTTCCCATCCATGCATATAATTGTTGAGGATTCACAAAAGCCAAGATTTTGTTCACTGATAAGAGAAGGGTCCAAATGGCATTTCCATATATATAGTTCATAGAAAAAACTCAATGACACCAGTACACTTGAACGATTTTTGGTTTTGTATCTTACCTGTTCTGTCATCTGCTGAAACATTCCCGGAGCAATTTGTCTGTGATAAACCTCATTCCTGCAATTGCACCTTCTTTTGCCTGGTGCTGGCTTTACAACGTTTTTCTCCCTCCAAACCTAAAATGTAAATCACGTACAAGCAGGAAGAAGAAACAGACTAATCAAATAACGCAAGATCCTTTAAGATTACCTAGAAATGAATAGTTAAAATTATTATACAGTACAGTAAAAATACAGTCAAAATGGTGAAAATAACATATGACACCACAACATCTGGAAATCTTTTCTTGACATGCAGATAAAGAAATATTGCTACTCTTGATTACCTTTCAGTCAAACACAAATGATCGGACATGTACAGAAATAGTAGATCACCAACCTTCCAAAGATTAAGAGAAACAGACTTGTGCAAGCAAAAAAATACAAAAGGACAATTCAATCATCACCTGAAGTTCCCCACTGAGAGAGGCTACTGAAGAAAGGTTATGGTATCAACGGATAGTGAATCTCATTACAATTAAATGGCTTTAACATTAAATGATACCTTAGAGATTATGTCAAAATTAAGAAAGAAAATTGCATCTTGAAACAAACTTGTATAAAAACGCAGCATATTAGATCTAACCTTTAGAGAACCCCCCATGTATAAATCTTCTAGAGATGCTTCCAAATCAACAATTACATCGTCACCTTTCGCAATTTTCTCCTCTTCCTCATCAGGCACACCACCACCACCAAAGAAGCTGAAAAACGAAACATTAGATGTTATGTGCATTGTATTAAATGTTAGTTTTACAAAGAAAACAAGTAGAAAAAATTATATGTACATCTATTATCGAATCCCAAACAGCAGAACTACTGTGTATCCAGTTTCAATACAGCAGAAAAATCCACTGAAGCTTCTAAAAGGAACTTTAATGCAAAAAATTAAAAAGCACCACAAGCATCATTTTCTGAAAGTCTAAGAGCAAGCAGAAGACAAAAGATAATGAAGAAACTTAGATTTGTAATCCCATCTGCGCATCAGGAAAGACAAATCCACAAGGTTGCGTAATGTAAGGAATTGTAACAGTAATGTTTGAATTACACTGTGACCATGGATGCAAAAATCGGAATAGGTGGCCATCGATCCGATGTCGGTCGGAATCAGCCGATTTATTGATAAAAAAACCAAATCAGAATCAGTCTGAATTGATCAATTTTTTTATTTCTTTTGTTGTAAAAATTTCATAAAAATCATTAAACATCCTAAAGACATTGGAATATCCCTAAAAACGGTTAAAAATGATCATTTCATTAAACAAAGGTGACACGATACAAATGATATAATGACACACAATAAAATGTTATACCTTTCTTTCAACATCATTTATAGAATTGGCTTTCATGCTCATCATCTAGATACTCCTAAATACTTTATTGAGAGCTATATGTCATGATTGACCTATATCAATATGAAAATAACAAATCAGCCATATGAGAAAAATCATAGACAATGTCCTAAAAGTATGGAGATGTAGCCGGAATATATGACTGAAAGTCTTATAAGGGCTCTGGATAATTTCTTGCAGCAAACTAATTAAAAAATCTTTGATTCCAACACTAACTTCTCTCATTCAAATCTTGCCAATGTCCCAAATCATCGGCCCCTGCCACACTGATGCGTGTTCTACTAGAAGTTTCTCTTTCTTCTCCACCACTTCCACCTGAACCCCCTACATTTTGCTGTTGGGTAACTCTTTCTCCTCATCATTTGAAAAAGGTGCTTGGGTACTGTGTGTTGAACTGGCAAGTCCTCGTCTGATTTCCAATTTCATTTTATTTGCTGCTTCCTCTACTTGTGATGAAGAACTCCAATCCTTATGCCACATTCTTTCTCAATTGTGAAAAATGTCACAATATATTTGCTATGGTCTTTGTCTTTGTCTTTGTAGGAGTTGGTTGTGAAGTAAGGCTAATGTTGGGACTGCAACTAGAACTAGGGTTGAAGTTGTGACTTGAGGATGAAGTAGCAAGGACTTCTTACATATACTCAGCTAGGACTTGAGGGTGAGTTGCAACCTGAACATCATCAAGTTCCCCTTCAACCCATGTATGATCCTCATAATCAAACTCTGATGGTACTCTGCCTACCTTCTCCTCCACCTATGCAACAATTGGGTACTCCTCTTGAAAGATATAATCTCCATCATTTTCAGTAGGTGATTTATGTTCTTTTGTCTTAGCTCTTTGTTCATATGAACCACTTGTAAATCTAACGAATCTATGTTCTGTAATTTTTTAGCGGTATTTGACATTAATTATCCTTAGTCACACGTAGTGATAGAACATTGATTTCTCCATCATGTTAGATGTTAGCATATTCATTCTCTTTATGTGAATAAGGTTAAATGTACTCCAGGTCCTCTCGCATTGGAAGGAACTTGTGCTCTAAGTCAGAATTTGAATAACAATTGTAGCAAGTGGATTCCATCTATTTCTTATATTCACTTTTATCTACTACTCAACTACAAAAAAATAATAATATAACATGATGTTATTGTCATAATAAAAATTTGTATATCATAAAATAAAATGAGATTTATGTTAATTTCAACATATCAAGAGAAACCTTATCGAATAAATACCTTAAATTTCAAGCTCCTCGTGCAAGTTATCTATTTGTTCAACACAAATTACCTTTGTGAGACTCTTCCAGTCAGATACATCCTTATAGTTTCACTACTCTTTTTGGCCACCTTGTCATATTTCTTAACATTTTCTCTCACCCCACCTACATGTTTCAAACGAAATACTCCTCCGTTCATCTATTTTTCACACCACTTACACTGCACTGACTTTTTGTCGAAATCCACCATATGACTAAATTCCTAACCAATATCAAGGAAAGCATGTGCATCTTTGCTTAGCCAGTGCCATTGTTTCTTGAGTCATTGGTATACAACGTTAATAGTTGAACGGGGGTAAGGGGGTCGAAACAACCCCAACCTTAATAGTCCCCTATAGGGATTAGGGAGAGGGGGGCCAAAATAGCCCCTTAAGGGGTTGTTTCACTGGTGATTGTTTCAGGTGTAATGGAGGGGAAGGGTAATGAATATGGATTTCAAAAGAGATTTAGAGAGGAATTGGATCACCATAGAATTGAAGAGATCACTGGAATGTGGATGAATTGCCACCGGAATCGCCTAAAGGACACCAGGATGTGGACGAATCACAACTCGATCAATGCCGAATTGAAGAGATCACCAGTGCCCTAGCTGATTCGGGAGGAAGGAGCACAAAAGGGGTGATTTCATAAGTATACATAACATAATCTGGAGAGCGATCAACCCACAGTACCACCATGAACACATGTATACACCAAAAAAGAAGGATAATATCAAAGACAAGCAGCTATAAGAGAAATAAGCCCAATCACCAAGAGCATAATACTAAATTGGCTATTATTTTTTTTGGGGGGGGGTTTGAGGGGATCAGGGTTAAATCTTGACATTAAGCCTGATCATTACTAGCAGTTTCAAGAATGGGAGGTTCTTCCCATTTTGAGAAAAAAAAGAGCACTTATATGCTCTGAATCAAAAGGTATTTACACATGTTTGCTAAGGACTTCTATGGTATTAGATTGTCCTGATCCTGGTCAGGTATCTAACTAGTTTTGCACTTGCAAGTAGATTTGTGCAACAAGGGAACATTCCAATTGGGATTAGAAATCGGGCTGATCCCAAAATAGGTGGAATGAGTATAGCTCAATCACATTCCTTTCCTGGAACCTGCTTTTGACATCTTCATATCCTTCATCCCCTTGAGAAATTCCAGCAATTGGTGGTAGTCCTAAAGGTTATAGATTATGCAATAAAAGGATGTTCATGGATCAGGGCTGATCCCAAATAGGTGGAATGAGTTGGGCTCAATCACATTCCCTTCCTAGAACCTGCTTTCAACCTCTCCATATATTTATTCTCCTTTAAGAAATTCTAGCCTTTAGTGGCAGTCCTATATGGTGTCAGTCCCCTCTAGAAATGCAGCTTTGCTTTTCTGCTATTAGTCCTTGGTGTGTGAGAGATGATACTCCTCAATCACATATCTCATGCTCCTAGTGATCAACTCAACCTTAATTCCCATGACAGCTAGGAGCTCTTTCACCTTATCCAGATTTGTAGGTTGCTTCCTTAATTTTAACCAAATGCAGAAGCTTATGGGGTGTTTAGTCTCACCTCTTGTTTTATACAAGAAGGAATCTTCTATAAAAACATGCATTTGTAATGATTGCCAAACACCCCTTTTAACAAGTTTTGTAACAAAAACTCAATTTGTCATGCAACCAAACACTCCATCAAGCCCATCATTATCCAAATGCACCATTCATGCATATGACTAAAGACGTCATTATTTTTTAAAGAATAATTTCTCTTGGTCTCTCTTTCCAAATCCAGGTCTATGCAAATAATTACATGCTTAAGATATATGATAAATCTAAATGTCAGAATCAAATGATAACTTACATGGCAATCACAGTAAACTGCACCACCTTTAGGGGTGTAAATGGAATCCGATATTCCGAAATTCTAATTTGATTCCGATAAAAATTAACAGGTTGGGAACTTGTTTTTGTATCATATAGGTTATCGAAATCGGAATCAATTGATTCTATTTCCATTCTATCCGATTTTGATAAAAAATAAGCATATATCAGTAAAATTAGTTAAAATAAAGCTAAATAAATCATAAAATGTGATATATATACACTGATAAAATAATAAAAATAAAGTGTTTAAGAGATTATATCAAATTATAGTAATTATACATGAATTATTAACTCATTTTTGAATCATCGGAAATGGAATTGGATTGAAATTGGAACATAGTGAATCAAAAATTATCGGAATTGGAATCGGAACATCTTAACCCTTATTGGAATCGGAATCAAATATTGGTAATTCCACTACCGAATTCGATCCGTTTGCAACCCCAGCCACCTTATAAACAATGAAGTTAGGAATTTTAAACAGAAGAGTGATCTGAACAATTCGTTGCAAAAGCAGAAAGGTAGATAATGATTTAGCAGTAGAGGTCCTTACATTGTGTGGTATTCTAGTGTTGTAAGTGACAACCGGAAAGTGCAAACAAAAATAAGAAAACAGGAACTTGACTTACCTATTAAAGATGTCCTGAATGTTCATCCCACCGCCTCTTCCCCCGGCTGCACTCTGCTTCAAACCTTCCTCACCATATCTATCATATATGTTTCTCTTCTCGTGGTCCGATAGCACCTCATAAGCTAAGCATGTTTTGAAAGAGGAAATAAAATCATTAACCAAAACAGATATGTGAAAGCTAAAAAATACACCGTTTGCCGAGAAACTATATACCTACCATTATTGATTTCTGCGAATCTCTTGTTCGCCTCTTCGTTCCCGGGATTCTTGTCGGGATGGTATTTCAGCGCGAGCTTCCTGTAAGCCCGCTTGATCTGCTCGTCGGAGGCCCCCCGAGGAACTTGCAGCACGTCGTAATAGCTTTTCCTGGCAGGAAACAAACACCTGAAACCACGATTCGACAACGGAAACCAACGGACTGGGGAGAAGTAGAACTCATCCCTTACCCTGCGAAGCTGCAGGCGGCAAGGGAAACAGCGAGAACAAAGAACAGCAGCGCCGCCCTCGGAGGCGCCATCGGCACTCGCCGCTGTGAAAGGAGGAGAGCTTCGATCCTGGATCCGGGAAGGGTGGCCTAGGGTTCCGCAATCCACTTCAATCACGATTATCGCCGTGGAGTTCTGGGGGAGCCGCAGCCGCCGACTGTCGAGATCGCCGAGCGAATCCGGCGTAGGCACTCTTCTTCGTTACCACGCCGCTCGGCTTCCCGGCGTCTGTCGGACGCGTTCCCGATCGTACCTCGTGAGCTTCTCGTTCTCGTTGGTAACGGCTTCCACGGAGGTGGGCGGTAAGTTACGTGTAACATCCTACGTGGACCAATGGCGTGAGTCCATTTAGCACCTGGCCAATTAAAAGTGACACCGTGGCGTGGGCGACGTGTTTGGGCGTGGTTTTTTTTGGTCATGATAGGTCACTCATCTCAGAATGTCATAGACTACTACCTTACGTGTGGAAACTATACGTAGACATAAGAATAGGAGATGTTATTGTTGGTATATAGTTTTTAAAATATTTAAAAAATGTATACACTTAAATTTAAACTACGAAATTTACTTTTCATATCCTCAATAACATAACCTATTTAATTAAGATAACCACTGCGTCAAGTTAAGGTCCAAATTAAAAAGAAATTATGTGGATAACATGCCGGAGGTTAAACCCGCATATCAGTCGAATAGCTGAACTATATAAAATTTCATGTATCGTTAAGAAGAAGAAATTCTAACCAAAAAGTATATATATATATTTTTTATAACCCACATGACCCACAGGTTTTGACCATCCCATTTTCTTGGGAATTTTATAATTTCGATTGCCATTTACGAACACAGCATAAACATGTTAGTCTAATACGCTTAATTAAAAAAATATTAACCAGTGAGTTGTTATTGGAAGGTCTTGGTCTACAAATAGCATCATCTTGAAGCTAGGTCCAAACGCTAGAAAAAAAAAGAAAAGAAAGAGATTTTTTCTGTTGTATAAAGAGAGGTCATTCTGTGAAGGTGCTGAAGGTTACCTTGTACAAAGAGAATGTTCTCACTTCCTTAAGCAATAAGGCATCATCAAGATTTTTGTTTTTTGTTTTTTTTTGTGTGCAAAGTCTAAGTTTCTCAAACTCTCATTTGGATTTGTTCTCATATAATTCATCTCTTCTACAAGTTTTGCACTTCTTGAGTTCAGATATTGAGGACAGTATTACCAGTGTGTTTCCCTTGTGCGAAGTGTGTAAAATTTTTTCTTGTGAAGAGAGGTTTTAAGTGTATATATGTTCATTATGTTCTATGTATACCCTATGTGTGTGGCTCATTGAATATATATATATATATAGTGTATATGCATGATTTAAAATCCTCACATTGGTAGGTGTGTACTGAGATGGTAGATATGCAGGTCACATTGGTATATTATCCGTTTGACACCAAACTACTTCAAATCCAAGGGTTCATTGGGGTGTACTGTTGAATTTCTTCTATCTCCATTCACCAATTTATTATGATTTTATAGACTTGAGAAAATCAAATTTGTTGTGCATCGATTTGAACGCAGTGTTTTTTTTTTCAAGATCAAGAGAGAAAAGAAAATAGAAGCAAACCCAGTTTATCTCGCTCTCTTAATTTGTTTGTCCGGCCGGGACCTAGAATATTAGCATTAATTATTTGTCTACACAAATTGAAGGTGATGAAGATATCTTGAATCTTGATGATGCACTGCAGCTAGCTATAAAAGTAGGATTTAATTTTGGTATTCGTTTGTACACTTCAATTTCTTTAAATTCCCGAGCATTGATTTGAAGCTTGATAATCAATATCCAGATGCGGCTGAATAATTTATGATGCTTATTTAAGTATGTGTTGAACCTCTCTAACCATGTTGTCATAAGTGGCCATTTACAGCATGCCTTTGGACCAATTTTAGTTTTAAGAAAATGTTAGTACTATTTACCAGAAAGAGAGTACTAAATTCACCTACAAGCATAAATATTAATTATTCATTCATCTCCTCTAGTGTATCATGTAATGTACAACATTGCTAAACGTCTACATGACCATGCACTTTTCAGATGATTGATAGGCGTTTCTATTTACTTTTTAAACAATTTTACATGGTGTTATTCTCTTGCTCATTCTGCAACATGTTCTGTGCATCTTGTTTAACATTTTCACCATCATCAACTCATTTCCAAGGTTTCTTTGCTTCCTGGTACAGAAATAAACATCAAGCATTTAGAGGGAAAAAGTAAATACAGGAGTATAGGGTGGATGTGAAGACACCTATATATGAAGAAGCCTTTTTTTTTAATAAATTTTTAAGAGTCAATCAGATTTGTCCTCAAATCATAAGATGTTTGTTTGCATCATACAATGAGTTATCACTAAGTGATGATATATTATTATAGCAAAAGTTATTAGAAGGAGAGTTTGTCAAACATTACAAAAATCTGACCTTATATATAGCAAAAGAATGCCTTTTATGACAGAAGGAAGAGGTGAATCATTCCCCTTTTTTTCGTGTGGCCAACCATATATATTCTTTTTTTTTCCATGCATAGTTCCCATTCTTTAAATCATATCTAACCAAGCATGATAATTAATTTTACGTAATTGTTATGTCTTTAGTTATCTATATTTTATCATAATATGAAATTCTAGCGAAGATGTGTGTAAAAAATATTTTACAGCCTATTGCGGGCAGAAAAGTTATTAGAATGGTTAGACTATATTTTATGTTTTTGACGTGCGGAAAACCTTATGAAAATTGCCCTCTTGGCAACTATCTAAGAGATATCGATAAAGGGTCACTGATACGTACATAATGAATTAAAATATCATAAGCTTTTCAGCTTGACAAGATGTGGTATGTTAATATTCTTATAGCTAGATGTTGCTCTAATCTCTAATTTATGCGCCTTAATTACATCATATAAGCATTCATTTTTCGTGTCTTAATTATAATTCTATATATATATAGTTGGTTTTGTAGGGGTGGGCACTGTTTTGTTTGTCTTGGTTTGGCATCACTTTTTTTTTTCAAATTGACATAAACTGAATCAAAATTGAACTGGTTCGATTCCACCTAAGATTGAAAATTAATTAAATATTTAAAATAATTTATGGTTTTCATATTTACCCATTTTTAGTTATACTTTATTAAAATAAATAGTATTATAAATAATTTTTATTAGTAATTTTTTAATTTTTTAATTTATGATATTAAATCAGTTTAGTTGATTCGATTCGATTCAAGAGACTCCCAAATTAGTTGGACAAAATCGAATTTCGTTTGGTTTTGCGGTTTCATGCACACCATCTAGTTGGTTCAACTTCTTTTAACATGTGTTTACATTTATTTCAAAACTAATGACCTGTTTGATTAGAGTTTTAGTTTTGGTATTATATCAATATTGATATTAATATTTACAAGATGTTAGAGTATCAATATCAAAAGTAATACAAGTGGACACTTGTATTACATAATATGCTTTGTTTGCATTACAAATTTTAAAATTGATATAATTAACCAAACATCTCTTAATGATTCCTATCGATATCAATTTTAAAATTGATAGTGATAGAGGCACTTAATAGTGTTACTAAATAGGGCGTAAGATTGTACAAAAGAAAGATTAGATCCTGTTTGGTAACATTACTAGGTACCCCTATCACTATCAATTTTAAAATTGATATTGATAAGAACCATTAAAGGGTGTTTGGTTAATTGTATCAATTTTAAAATTTATAGTACAAGCAAAGTATATTACGGGGTGTTTGGATACATGATAAATTTTTGCACATTTTCATGATAAAAAATTATATTAAAATAAAAAGTGAACCAACTCATGACATAAAATTATAATGTTTGGAGGGATGTGATAACAAAAAAGAGTTACTATCATTCATGACCAAACAAAGTGGGAGACCACAAGGAAAAAGAAAGAGATGAAACCCTCTTTTTTGTTTAAGAAGAAAATCACTTTCAAAACATAAAATTATCAAAGTTGTCAAACACCTTTTTTAACAAGTTTTCTTACGATTTTTAAAAATTAAAATAATAACCTCTATTATCATGCAACCAAACACCCCATTATGTAATAAAAATGTTAATTTGTATTAATTTTTATATTGATACTCTAACATTTGAAAATATTAATATCAATATTGATATAATATCAAAAATAAAATTCTAACTAAACAAGACATTAGATCCTGTTTGTTAACACTATCAAACATCTCTATTATTATCAATTTTAAAATTGATATTAATGACAATCACTTAGAGGTGTTTGACTAATAATATTAATTTTAAAATTTGTTGCGCAAATAAAACATGTAAATGTGATACAAGTGTCAATTTATATTAATTTTGAACTTTTTCCGTGACTTTTTAGAAGATTCGATAGTAGTTTGGTCTTTGGAAAAAAAATAACAGTTTTAAATCTTATTTTTTATTTTATTTTTTGAATAATTAAACAAGAATTCACCTACCCACACTTCCATATCGTGTGGGCCTCCTCGGAGACCCACTGATATCAGGACAGATCAGGAGTCAGGACCATCTGACGGCTCACAATGCACGAATCATCGAGGGGATCTTCAGGGGAACACCATCACGCCAGCCCGGCGCTCGACACCGCCTCCGTCCTTCTCGATCCGAACCCGATCCTCACCTTTTCGGTCCGAATCCGAAGCTTAACGGGCACGACGCCGGGGAGTCCATCCACACCAGCGGTAAAGAAGAAAGGAGCCGCAGTAGTAGTCGTCGCCGGCGTCAGATTCGCCGGGGAGGTGCTTCACGGAGAAGCACAGGAAGGAAGGCCCGGGGAGGGAGGCGAGGGCCGAGGAAGGCGAGGTTTCGCCGGGAGGGACGGGGGATGGATCGGGGAGGCATCATGAGGCCGTCGGTGCGGGCGATCGACATCAACGAGTGCGCTAAGAAGGTGGAGGTCGACAACCGCTACTCCCTCCGCTACTACTACCGGATCGCCAACAATCTTCTCAGACAGGTGCTTCTGTCTTTCCGCGATCCCTTCTTAACTATTTAGCCTCGATTGGTCGGGTCACGGCCTATTGCATCGAGTGATTAAACGAGGCCCCGTTTCTTTAGGCCGAAAATCTGTTCGCCGTGTTGTATTTTCTCTTTTTGTTGTCTTAATGCTGATGTTCGACACTCGACGAGGGTAAAGAACCTATGGACTGTAATGCCGTATTAATTTTATAATCTAAATACCAGCAGAGGTTTCATGTGATGTAAATTTGCGGCCGGTTAGCTTGTTGATCGGAAAAAAGTGCCTGCGCTATGTTGCCCCACTTTTACGATGCTAGCTATGTTTATCATGAAGTGCAGTGGAAATCGATGTGGGCTTTTCACTTGTCTGGTCGTGATAGATTTTTAAAGTCGAAACCATTTTATGGTACATCTCGATGGAAATTCGTCATTAAGAGTAAGGGGCATGGATATTAGGAGATAATCCATAGAGCCACTGTTCCAGAAAAAAAAAGGAGTGATGATGGGCCTTGTAACTCTCTGGAAGTTCACATTTTTAGTCTAAGCCAACCTCAAGTGTATAGGCTGGATGAGACGCTAATATTCTGGGTAACTTGTTTTACATCAAGAAGTTGAGCTACATCCAGCCCAAGGTGGCTTATGTAGAACTTTTTTACAAGTTACGGGATAGTTGAAGTCAAAGATTCTTGACCATTGTCAGAAAAAAATTTAATGTGTATAATTTGATGAAGATCGGATCGTGTATACTATGTCAAACTTCGATTTTTTTTGTCTGGAAATAGTGCTAGCTTCTTTCTAGTATTCTAAAAAGGTGCTAGATTTTTTCTAGAATGATGTCATTCCTGCAGTGCAATGTAAGAAAATTTGGTATGTTCCATTCAATCGTTTCATATTCTCTAAGGTATGTTTGAACATTATGATATTTGCCAGATATGGCTACAATGCCTTTATCATGTCCATAATAATGTTAAAATTTATGGGAAATTATGCAGGGGTCAGCAAATTATCTCAAGCGAGGTTCCCTGATATTGTGGATCCTTAATCATTTTACTTGTATCCTGTAATCTGATTTACCAATTCTTTTTATAAAAATGTTGATGATTTTGCATCTTCGTTGTCACATTTGCAGTCTAAGTTTATTCTTATTGCATATTGTATCCCTATTTATACGATGAAGGATCATGTATAGTTTTTTTTCTAATCTTTATAGAACAAAGCAACTTATATATTTGTGGTGACATGTGCATCTTTGCAGGCTAATATCTATCGAGAAGAAAGGAATCTTATTGATCTATACATCATCCTTCTTAGATTCTCCAGGTGAATATCTTTCTAACTTGTATGGTGAATCTTGTCCTTTTGATATTCCTGATATTTTGTGCATCCTTATGTTTGCATGTTACATAACAGGATGCTAATTATATTCATGTTCTTTGTTTCTTTCTTGCTTCTCGCTTTTAATTGATTATTTATTCTATTTTTACTACATGTATTTTGCAGCCTGGTGTGCGAGACAATACCCTCACATAAAGATTACCATCTCTCACCTCAAAAGGATAAGTTAGTTTTTAAGAAGGTCTGCGTGGTTTCTAAAATTGACTGCTTTCTCAACAGTTTACGCATGTTTATTTTGAATAAAGATTTTCATTGTTTTTATTGAAGCAACCTGCATTTTTTTTAGAAATTGTTAGATGTGATGGATGAACTTGAGGCCTTGAAGCCAGTTGTGCAACAGCAAGTTGATGAACTAAACAGAGGGCAAATGATAGATTTTAATAGAATGGTGTCACATGGTCCTATTTCTTCTGCTGATCAATTCACTACAAGGTCGCTGCTCCATCCAATTTCCCATTCCGATGAGGAGGTACTTTCTTGAAGTGTTCAACGAGAAGGTGGACTATGGACTATGTTCCCCCTGTTGGATCTTCTTTCTAATTGCTTTTTCATTTGTGTAATGGAACTTTTTTTGTTCTTATCAAAATGACCATCGAAGTGGACAATTCTGATCTTTTTATTTGTGCTTAAATTGATTTATCCTTTTGAATATAGTTGATCTTTATTTTAGAGTATGAATTTATCTAACAAATTGACTTGAATATCTAACACTGTTTTTTTTGGGTGGGCAGATACCAATGAAAACTACATCTCAGGCTTTACTGAAGTATAATGGAAGGAACCATGTTATGCCATCCGGCCAGTTGAACATGGGAAAGCAGATACAAAAATTGTATGTATATTTGTGGCTTATTTTCTTGATATGTCATGAACAACATGCTTATGTTACCTTTTTTACGTTGCCGTTTACGTTATGTTGCCATATGGAGGCAAAGCTGTTGACTTAGATTCATGTATAGTAGATATTTTTGATGAGCATAGAACATTATGCAGATCTTGTGGCAAAAGCATGTGATTAGTCCTTGTCTGGCATGGCAAAGCCGAAGTATGCTTGTTAGACATTGTAGAGCATGTAAGAAATATTATCATCGGCCAAAAATGGTGGTCAATTTTGTCAAAGGAGATATGTCACTTGTCTAGTTCATGAGAGCAGCAGAGGCTCCCTCAGCATGCAGCATGTTTACTTTATTGTCTATGCAGAGGTAGGGAATTTGTTGAGTATCTACTCTCTGCAGGTCCAAATAGTTTTTTTTATAAAAATTGGTTGATTTAAAAGGGCCTTTGCCCCTTGTAATTTTTAGTTTGCTTGATGGAGCAGATCAGGTGGCTGATCTGCATGGAACTATTTGTATCTTGTAGTTGGAGTGGGTCTAGGGAATCTTGTAGGAAGCAGTTGTACTGAGCTGGATAATTTAATTTATTGTCAACTTATTGAACATATTAGAACTTCATTGTACTTATTATTTCAGAATCCTTCGTTGTCCTTTTTTTGCACATTCATACTTGAAAAAATTATGGTCTATCAATGGTTTAGATGTTTGTGTTTGACATATAAAGGTGTCTCAATGTGTTATCTAATTTCAGATGTACTTAATATTTTGTACGCTATAAGCAAAGTTTTTTTTATGATGCGCATACCATAATCTTTGTGGACATGAATAAGCTAGAAATGTGCATATGGGAAAATTTTCTTAGTATTTGTGATGTCATCCCCTATAGTTCTTCATGCGTCTCCCCAACATATTTCAGTTTTCATTTTGCAAATATATTTCCAACATGTGGTAATGTTTCTTTGCAATTATAGTTCTTTAATATGACATATTTATCTTCGCATTGATTAATTTATTCCAGGTAAATTTTGTTATTGTCTGTACATTAATAGAATTGATTTTCAGTTCTGTTGGTGTGCCAATTCCAAAGGAGGAAACGCTATCCAGGCATTCAATTTTAGGTCCAAATGGTCTCAAAGGTGACTGGGCTGGACCAATTACTGGTATAAAGGTATAAACTGTTCACTTTTAACAAGCACTTTCTGCACTCTTATATTAATATGTGATGCATACTGATCTATTTTGATACATCATTGCTCCTTTCCTACAGGTCCAGTATCCCAGCAATGTTGATTTTATCCAAGATGAAAAAATTAGGTGAGTTTCCTGCTTTTTTTGTTTATTTCTTTTGTTATGGATGGTAATACCTCATGTTTTTTCAAAAGGGCTATTTATTTCTATTGAAAATGCAGCGAAGTACAACTTTTGTTGAATTGTAAATCAAATTCAAGAATCTGTTCATTGAATTGAACCATTTACAATTTTACATCCTTGTAAACTCTTTGCAGCTTAAAGCAGACTGGGGATGGTCCTACAGTGTTGAATGATGATTCCAGGCGAAACTATTCTGACATGGAATCAATTCTTTCTCTGGATGATGGTAGATGGTCCATTTCTGCTGGTGAAGCTTGTACATTGTCCAAGGATCCTGCAGAAAATGATTTGGTTCAATTAGTCAAGCAACCTTCTCCTCCACCCCTTCTTGCTCGTGTGCAAGAAATGCCTACTTTACCTCCTTCAAAAATTGCTGATCCAAGACCAGGACCAGCAAAAAATTTACAGGGAAGTTCGAGTTCCGAAAGTTACCAGCATTTGCATATTGTAAGCTTACCCTTTACTCAAATTTTTTTCTTTTACAAGTTAGGATCTTATTTGGTTTCACCTCAAGAATTTGAACAAAACATGCCAGGTTCTTTGAACTGTCATGTTTTTTACTCTCTGGTTGATCAACGTCATATACCACATTTGAGAAAAAGCTAAGGTCGGTTGAAAATTTGAAATGATGACCATGGCTTCAACTTCTTTTGCAGCCTGTAAAGATGCTAGACTGCTTCTTGAAGCTTGTAGAGAGGAACACTTCAAAGAATTTGGAAACATGTGGAGTTCTTGCAGGTTCACTGGTAAGCTTTAGTAGATACTTCAATGCTATCATTTGAGTACCTTGTTTCTCACAGTATGTTACAAAATTGCAGAAAAACAGCAAATTCTTTGTGACGACACTGATAATTCCTAAACAAGAGTCAACTTCTGATTCAGTAAGATGATCATCTAAACTTTTCTATGCTTGAAAACTTTTCTAGGAATTGTTTTAAATAAAATCTTGTGCGGATAGGTAACATACTTTTATTTAATTAGCTCAAAGAATGAGAAGGTTTAATGATCTCTGCCATGTTTTGGAGAACAAGATGTAGTACTTTTTTCCATCATTTCAAATCTTGTGTTTCAGATAACATGAACTAATTTCTTGCAATTGGCATATATGAAATGGTGATTTATTGTGAGTCTTACTTTTTCCTTTGCCAAGGTTGCTGCTTGATTAGTTTTTGGTTTTGTCACATGCATTTAATGTACCAACCACGTATATGCTGCGTCTGATACAACCGTTAATGGTATTAGCAGTCTAATCAAGCTTGACATTTCCAGTGTCAGGCAACAAATGAAGAGGAAATATTTGATGTTCAAGACAAGCGCTCTCTTTTTCCTCTTGGATGGATTCATGTAAGTCAAGTTTTACCATGCTTTAAATTTGGTTGGAAAATTATGGACTTTGTTGCACTTTTTGTAAATTAAGTAGCTCATCTGCATTAATTTTTGTTTTGGAGAGGCTCATGAGCTGATAAAGATTCTGGATTCAGAACATTCAACTGCTAGGAATGTTTAAAATTATATGAATTTTCGCCACGCTATTACATAAAGGCTAGCTTCTTGGGTTTGTATAATCAGGGTTAGTTATTTTTGTCATGGTTTCCTGTTTAGGAATTTCATATAAGGAATTACTTGCTCGATTCAGAGTTGTTAGTGCTGCAAATGGGTCAGCTCAGGTTGCCAATGTTAGGTTCCTAGTTGTGATTCCCATAATGAGAACTTAGTTCCTTTGATAAGGTTAAAGCCTTTAAATAGTAATGAACTACCTTGCTCCAAGTTAATCTAGGCCTACTCCATACCCTCTTTTTCACCACTAGAAGGCTCTTTAGCTCAAGTCTAATATATCCAAAGAGTGCGGCTCCCCTCAGGTGGCCACCTGAGGGGAGCCGCACTCATATCCAAATCATCTGTCATTTTTCTCTCGGCCTATTCTTAATTGGCACCTCTCTGTTCCCTTACCCTGCAAGAAAATACTACCGAGACAATTAAACATTTGTAGATTCTTCACATATGGCACAGATGGTGTTCATTTTCTAAAATGTTTAAGAGCTTTAATTAGCTTTTATTATTTGTATATATATTTATTTATTCTTAGAATCTTCTTTGGTTTAAGGTCCTATGCTTCTTAGAGGTACATGGACTGTTTTACCAGCTAATTTTAGTGCATGCTCCAAACAAGGTGTTCATTGGTTCACTGTGGTACCTACGCACAAACTGATATAATGTCTTTTCCTAGTCATTATAGCAGTTCGATATGGGGTGAAGTTTTTTTGGTGCCTTTTCAGCTTTAGATTTTTCTTATCGTTCTGTTAATTTAGTAAAGCATATGGACTTCAGTGACCTTATTTCATGCAGTTACTGCTGCGATGGTGTTTCTCTTAAGCTTGATAATGTTCTCTTTTTTTCCCAGACGCATCCAACACAAACTTGCTTCATGTCATCAATTGACCTTCACACTCATTACCCATATCAGGTAAATGTGGATTCACTTTCCCGTCCCTACATTTACAATGGTTTGAAAGCTTGTATATTTAGATATATGTCTTTTATAATCTAAATAACGTACATGTTTCTGCCCTCTTTATGCCATGATGATACGGCTCAGGTGTATGTTAACAATTTGGCTGTTGATTGTTTTTGCATCTTTATACATATCCCTTGCCTTAATACCTACATGCACGTCCTGCAATGAATCTGTCTGCAATTTTGAGTTTTCTTTGTAGAATATTACTTGATACACTCACCAGCTCTTTCAATTGCTCGCTTGTGTCAGGTTATGTTGCCAGAAGCAGTTGCCATAGTTATGGCACCAACAGACACAACAAGGTTCGAGTTCTATCTTGAATATTTTTCTTGCACATTGTACTATTTTGACAGTCGTAATTTGTCAAAAGTAGGACAAGATGTATTTGCCCAAGGTGTTTATAGTTTTTATGCATTATGATTAGTTTATTACAATGCAATTGGTTTCAGAACCCATGGTATCTTCCATCTGTCGGATCCTGGTGGCGTCTCTGCGATACGCAACTGCCAACAGCGTGGATTTCACCCGCACGAGGAACTTCTAGATGGCAGTCCGATCTATGAGCATTGTTCTCATGTTTATATGAACCTTCATTTGGACTTCGATGTTCTAGATCTCCGTTGATGCAGCTGTTTACTGCTTGTAATATACTCACAGCCGTAAGTGGTTTTAGATGCTTTTGTAAGTATATATTCAAGCACTACACTTGGAACTATTCAAGTGACTTTCAGCCTGTAATACACTAATGTTCTTGATTTCCATATTCACCATAATGTGATGCTTATATTTGTTTCAGGTAATGGCGATACAACAAAGCCTTCCCATGCATTTCCCTCTCAGGTGCTCTCTTCTCGGTTTCCTCCCAGCTGTACAAACCTAAAGATTTATTATTTAACATGAGCCTTCGCACCTTTCGGCTCTTCTTTGTACAGGACTCCCCACGCTCTTTTATAGCTCTTTGTACTGTATAAAAAAAGTAAGAGATCTAAATGCCCAGAGGCCCCAAATTGTTCCTCCCCATTTTGAAGCTGCCTCTCTGCAACTACGCTTGCAATGAATCCTCCTATCCACAAATGCACACCTCTAGTTTCAATCTCTGGTTGGTCTTATGTTTGCTTAAGTGTTAATTGCTGAACCAAGAAAACAAATTGAATGCATATATTGTTCTGGATTTCCAATTTAGAATCGGGTCTGAATGGGACGGTGGAGACTGCAATCTTTGATTCGGATTGTTGAATCCACAAATCATGGTAAGGAGCAATTCAGCTTGTTCTTTGCATATCAAACGGTTGCTACTAAAATGAAGAACTCGTTCAAGTTCAACTACTAGTATTATCGACTTTTTATTTTGTTACTAATGGCCCTTGACAAGGAGTAAAGATAGAAATAGAAAGCTCTATTATCTTAGTTTTTTTGTTCCCAAGTTATTACTGATGTTGCGTTTGGGTGGGATTATAGAAGAGATTTTCATTTTTAAAATCTCTGATAAGATACATTTTCATCCAAACGCATACCACAACTATTTTAATTATCAAAATTTTCTGTTTCTAAAGTAAAAGAGGAGATTATCTCAGAACTTAATCGTCGTGTGATTCCAATCAAGTGATACCGAAGTACAATGTTGGGTGTGAGGTAGAACATTACTGATTGCCTTCGTGTCTCGGCCACTGCCTTAGAAACAGTGCACTTCAGTCTTCAGGTTATACAAAGAAAATGGGAACCCAAGAGACAGGTTTGCTATTAGCTCTCTTTATCCGTGATCCAACTGGCGAATTATAAAGATTAAATGGCTAAATACCATTCAAGGACCTCTAATAGCGATGGTCGTTTGTGAAATTAGCATACTTGATGCTCATCCGATTAATTAAATAGCCCCTTTTTAGCCCTACCGAGATTATGTTTTAGCCGGTGAAAGGCAATTTTAAAGCGCACGCATGTACTTTCACGGTGTCGATGCTTAATCAAGAACAGGTGCAAGTTTCTTGAACTTGGGAAAAGTATGGACTCTGAAGATGGGTGGGCATAAATATGAGACCTACTTGTTCTATCAATGTTAGTTTTGCTTAGATTTAATCTGGTGATACATTTGGTTTATTTCAAAACTAATATTGTATTAAACATATCGTAAAAGTCAATTTGGCATAGTTTAATTTAGAGACGTACTTGATTGACTTTAATTTTTTTTAAAATAAATCAAATTTATCACTTAATTAATTATGTATCAAACTTGGTCATACCCGAGCAAGTTTACCTTTGGCTTAATGCATCTTGCACTTTTCCATTGTCCACTAGACTTAAACCAGGTTAAGAAAATCCTTTATATTTGTAAAAGAAACATCTATATATGTCAATACAACAAGCTTGCTCCTTTAATCCATTAGATCTGCATTTTTTTCGTCGGGGGGGGGACCGGAGAACAGAAAATGAATACACGATCATATATATTCTAGCACAGCAATCCCGCACAGAGAAGGAATTTTTTTTTCCTTGTAGTTCATTTGAATCAAAGAGCCTCTTTGAGAGTGGCCTGAAGCTGCACCCTCAGGTTTGAGGTCCCATTGATGGTTAATTTGATGATTTATCAGTTCCTGAGATAATAAATGGGGTCTTTTGATGAGTGACCTAGTGATGCAACCTCAAATCATGCATTAATAAGGCCCCTTTGAGAGTGGCCTAAGACTACACCCTCATATCACTCACAAAGAGACCCATTTAATGCATGATTTGATGATTTTTTAGTTCTCGAGATATTAAATGGGGTTTCTTTGTGAGTGGTTTGAGGGTGCAACTTCAGTTGGGCAACTTAGACTCCTCGCTCTCAAGCCTCTTTGTGAGCGACTTGATGGTGCAACCTCAGGTGGGCATGTTGCATCCTCAGGCTACTCACAAAAGGCCCCATTAATGCATGATTTGAGGTTGTATCATCAAAGATGCCCAATTTAATATCTCAGGAAGTGAGAAATCATCAAATCAATTATCAAATCATGTATTAAATAGAACCTCTTTGTGAGTGACCTGAAGGTGCAGTCTTATGTGGGCACTTGAGACTCCCTGCTCTCAAACGGATGCCTCTTTGAGAGTGACCTGAGGGTGTAGCCTTAAGTGGGCACTTGAGACTCTCCACTCTCAAACGGAGGTCTCTTTGTGAGTAGCCTGAAAGTGCAACTTTAGGTGGGCACTTGAGACTCCCCACTCACAAACGGAGCCTGAGAGTGCAGCCTCAGGTGGGCACTTGAGACTCCCCTTCGTTTGTGAGCCTGAGAGTGCTGCACCCTTGGGCTACTCACAAAAAATCCACATTTTATGCATGATTTGATAGTTGATTTGATGATTTTTCAATTCCCGAGACATTAAATGGAGCATCTTTATGAGTTGCCTGAAAGTTCCTTAGGTGACTCACAAAGAGACCCACTTTTTTTTACTTTAACGATGGGTTTGATAGGGATACTGGAGAAATAAGAATTCTTTGGTTTGGTTATTAATAATCAAGATTAGATATCTAGAATAGTTATGCCACGGGATCAAAAAAAATATGAATAAGAAAATATGAGGAGAATTACTATACCTCTACAAGGTTGACTTCTCCAACCTCAGGTCACTCACAAAGAGGCTCCATTTAATACATGATTTAATGGTTGATTTGATGATTTCTCAGTTCTCGAGACATTAAAAGGGGCCTCTTTGTGAGTGACCTGAGGCTGCACCCTCAGGTGGGCACCTGAGGCTCCCCGCTCTCAAATGGGGCCCCACTAATGCATGATTTGATAGTTGATTTCATGATTTCTCAGTTCCCGAGACATTAAATGTGGTCTCATTGTGAGTGGCTTGAGGGAGAGACTCCATTAATACATGATTTGATGGTTGATTTGATGATTTCTCAATTTCTGAGACATTAAATGGTGGCTCTTTGTAAGCGGCTTGAGAGTGCAGCATTAGGTGGGCACCTGAGGGGACCCTGAAGGTTGCCCCCTTTATCAAGATTTTCTATGAAAAGGCTCACACCCTGTACTTGGTTATGGTGTACTTGGTCTCTGATTTTTCTTATGCTTTCTCGCATGGTCTTATTATCCTTTTCATAGATATATTGGACATGCTATCACAAGTTTTCAATAAAAAAGGCGTATCACTTGGATTGTCATTTTTCTTGTTAAATAGATTGGATCTAGTAAGCCATTTTGGTTTGGTAGAAAGCAAAAGGTGATTTAGTTTAAATAGAGCTATATGAAGTAGTAACTTGAGATGTAGTTCTTGATTGCGAATTTATTTTACCGTGCGACTGATTTTGACTGTCTGGTTCTCTATTTTTTGTCTCAAGGCCCATTTGGCCTAATGATACACAACTCTGTTTGCAGACATAGAGCAAAATACCACAGAGACAGACGACCTGACTAAACAACGCCGGCATTCCTCGGCAAAGGAGTTCGCCTTCCATAGCAAGTTGGGCGGGCTTCGGCTTCCAGAATATGAGTGCATCCACTTTTTTCTAAAAATCCTCTCAAGAGAGTATTACTTTACTTTTTGTTCGTTACAACTTACAAGTTGCGCTCAACCTCCTTTCCAGTTCCTTCTAGAACTCTTCCTTCTCTCGATCAGATGAGAAAGTGGTCGGGGATATTTGTTCCACTGCGCATGGACATCTGATGATGTCAAATCAACGTACAATCATTAGCGGTTACCACGCCACCGCCGTCGCGACCTTGGATATGAACCTACCGCAGTGCCCTTGGTCAGAGCCACAATGAATGAGTGTTATAAAATTTAAGCCTTCCCTCGCACCACTGGGCGGGATGTGTGCTCGACATCCTTCGGCCGGTGGCGACCGCCAGCATTAATCCGCTGCTAAATCTACAGTAATGAGTGGTGAAGATGTTTATAACCCAGTCGCTTCCCTCGCACCACCCACATCTCCGACTTCCTTCGGCCGGTCGCCTCCCTCGCACCACCTGCCGATGGCAACCGCCAGCATTAATCCTCTATTGAACCTACCACAATGAGTGATAAAGATCTTTATAACCCGGTCGCTTCCCTTGCTTACCAGCCATGGGAGTTAATTTCCATTATACTAATGTTTGTGTAGACACGTGAATTCGGCCAGATTACGGAGAGTACAATCTCATTCCTATAGATAACACGTGTATTTTCTCAATCAGGGAAGTCGATTTGACATAAAAATGACCAAATTTTAGAAAATCTGGAGGCGTCCCGACATCGCGACGCCAGGCGTCGCGACGTCAGAGCGCCTAGCATTTCCCGCCTTTTCACCCCTTTATCCGGCCGGACGACGTCGTACTCAGGAACGTACGATGGTGCAAGCGCTCCTCTGCCAGAGCGCTTACATTTCCGCCCGTGATAGCCGGCTTTTCAGGACGGTCAGCGGTGCGTTGTCGAAATCGTACCGAGGGTGCAGACGCTCCGCCGTCGGAGCACATGGATCCCCGCCTGCCAACTGACACTGCAGGCTCCGCGTGCGCCGAATTTGCAGGTGTCAGCCGTAGGTCGTAGGTGCTCCCCTGTCAGAGTGCCGGGATTTCCGCTGACAACCGCCGCCTGACACGCAGGGTGGTAGGTGGCGACAGGTATGGTCGGGCGTGCTGATCCGCCGATTTTTCGGCGGATTAGCAGGCGCTCCAATACGGCGACGCCAGGCATCCTCAGGCCGGAGCGCTAGGGTCACTTTTGTGCATATATAAAAGGAGACCCTTCTCCCACATTTAAGAGGTTCCAAAAAGGATTCCCAGAGCCATAACTCCACAGAGAGAGTCTTCTTGAGCCTCTCAACACCCTCCCATCATCTTCCAAGCCACACTAGAGCCCACGATCACATCTCCAAGTCATTCAACCTCTCATTACACCTCTTCCACTCCGTCCATTCCACATAACCAAAAGACCATCCCAAACCCCCCTCTACCATTAAAAGCCACTGAAAGCCATTCCAAAGAGCCTCAAGAAATCTCCAAAACGGGCCAGGAGTCCGATTCCCTTAGTTGGAACCGGGAGAAGATCATGTCAAAGGCTGCCTCCGAAGGACCTAAGCGCTCCTCCGACGGGACGCCAGGCGACCTGGAGTCGGAGCGCCTACAACCTCCAGAAGCCAGCCGGCCTCGAGCTCGCCAACGATCTTCTTCCTTATCTTATCCTCCTATCATTTTCCGTTTGGGTTTCATCATGCATATTGCACTAGCATAACTTAATGCATCTTTAACCTTAGGTCATTTAGATCCTCCCTTAAGAGGGGTTAGGAGTTAGTCTTAATCCGGTTCGTTCAACCCCTTTTATCATTGCTCTTCTTTCTTACGAATAGTTACTACTTTCTACTTAGTTCTAATCGTTATTTTGTTGTGCTTTCATTCATAACCTCTTTTCAGGCAAGCGAGTTTCTCCAAGGCTCTTCTTCCCCGACCGGCCGAGGAAGGAGAAGATAGAACCCACACAATCTCCCCATTCAACGAGGTAACCGGTCATTCTCCCCCCCCCCCTTATCAGTTTATCTCTTTTATTTTAATCATCGGAGCCTCTTTGGCTCCTAGCGACCACACCATCTCTTCCTCTTTTCGGTTCATAGGTTAAGTTAGTGTTGATAATGTCACCCACTGTCTGATCTTCTTTCCCTTCTATTCTCCTCACGACCCGGGCCGGCCCTTCGATGCCCAAGTGACATCAAGGGTTGAATAGTCCGGGGACCAAGGTGAGTGTGGATAAAGAAAGAAGGAGAAGAGGTGGGTAATAGACCGGTTTGTTGGAATCATCCACAACCGTGTCTATGGCGTGATTAACACAAACCGACCCTATCAAAACCGTAAGGAAGAAGAAACACACACACCCCACACTGAAACGCTCGCACCGCGGGAGGTCGGCGGCCACCGCCAACGGCGCAAGACATCCTTTCGGCGTCCTCATCCCCTCGGCGTCCACAGTTTGTGGTTCACTTGTATGCCAACCATGTATATTTTTTGTGATGTTGTTGGGTAGCAAGAAGAAAAAAACATAAATTTGTGATATCGATTTTACAGGAAGCTCCAAAAACAAAAAGGTTAAGTTGTGATTAAGAATGTTGGAAATAACGTAGAGGTAAGTGAATTACTCTTAATGTAATTTAAGTTTTGTACTAGTTCATGCATTGTTAAGTATTATAGTTTAGGTTTATTTTCTTTTGTTTGCATTTTAACAAGTGTTCCTATGGCAATGTAACGTCTGCTCAAGTCAGGCCCCTATTCATATATTTTATCTCAGTCTATAAGTTTTTCATTTTTTGTTAATTTTATTTTTGTTTTAATTAATTAATTTATTGTCCATTAGTGTGGGGAACAATATAACATCAATTAAACCATTTGAACCATGCTCCTGCATTTTAAGTTAGGATAATATAATGTCAATTAAACCATCTAAACCATGCTCCTATATTGTAACTTATTGTACTTGCCTTTTTTGGTTCATTATACCCGATTTTTTTGTTTTTGTAACTCAACTTCTATTTGAAGAGTGCGCCTCAGGTGCCCATTTGAGGCTACACCCTCAAGCCGTTCATAAAGATGCCCCATTTAATGCATAATTTGATGGTTAATTTGATGATTTCTCAATTATCGAGACATTAAATGGGGACTCTTTGTGAGTGGCATGAGGGTGTAGCCTCATGTGAGCACCTGAGACTCCACGCTCTCAAACGGACCCAAGTGGGCCTCTTTGTGAATGACCTGAGGGTGTAGCCTCAGGTGGGCACTTGAGACTCCCCTCTCTCAAATGGAGACCTCTTTGTGAGTGACATGAGGGTGCAGTCTCAGGTGGGCACTTGAGACTCACAGAGAGGCCCATTTAATGCATGATTTAATAATTTCTCAATTCCCAAGATATTAAATGGGGGCCTCTTTATGAGTGACCTTAAGCTGCACCCTCAGGCCACTTACAAAGAGGCCCCTTCAGGCCACTTACAAAGAGGTCCACTTACTTTTTTATTTACTTTAATGATGAGTTTGATTGGAATATTGGAGAAATAAGAATACTTTGGTTTGATGATTAATAATCAAGATTAGATATCTAGAGTAGTTATGCACTGAAATTAAAAAAATACGAATAAAAAAATATAAGGAGAATTACTATACCACTACAACGTCGACTTCTCTAGCCTCAGGTCACTCACAAAGAGGTCCCATTTAATGCATAATTTAATGTTGATTTAATAATTTCTCAGTTATCGAGATATTAAATGGGGCCTCTTTGTAAGTGGCTTGAGGCTGCAGCCTCAGGTGAACACTGAGGCTCCCCGCTGTCAAATGGGGCCCCATTAATGCATGATAGTTGATTTAATGATTCCTCAGTTCCCGAAACATTAAATGGGGCCTCTTTGTTAGTGGTCTGAGGGTGGCAGGGAGAGAGGCCCCATTAATGCATGATTTGATGGTTAATTTGATGATTTCTCAATTCCTGAGACATTAAATGGGGTCTCTTTGTGAGTAGCCTGAGGGTACAGTCTCAGATGAGCACCTGAGACTCCCCACTCTCAAACGGAGGGCTCTTTGTGAGTGGCCTGAGGGTGCAATGTGCTCCATTTGAGAGTGGGGAGTCTCAAGTGCCCGCGGCAAGTCTTTCGTTTGAGAGTGGAGAGTCTCAAGTGCCCACCTGAGGCTGCACCCTCAGGTCACTCACAATGAGGCCTCATTTAATGCATGATTTGATCATTTCTTAGTTTCCGAGACATTAAATGGGACCTCTTTGTGAGTGGCTTGAGGATGCACCCTCAGGCCACTAACAAAAAGACCCTATTTATTGCATGATTTGATGGTTGATTTGATGATTTTTCAATTCTTGAGACATTAAATAGTGTCTCTTTGTGAGTGCCCTAAGGGTGCAGCCTCAGGAATGCCTCGGGTGGGCACATGAGGCTGCACTCTCAGGCCACTCACAAAGAGGTCCCATTAATGCATTATTTGATGGTTGATTTGATGATTTTTCAGTTCCCGAGACATTCAATGGGGCCTCTTTGTGGGGAGCCTCAGGTGCTCACCTAAGGCTACACTCTCAGGCCACTCACAAAGAGGCCTCATTTAATGCATGATTTGATGTTTAATTTGATGATTTTTTAGTTTCCGATATATTAAATGAGACATCTTTATGAGTGGCCTGAGGGTGCAACCTTTGGTGAGCACCTGAGGCTTCCCGCTCCCTGACACTACACCCTCAGAGCACTCACAAATGGGCCCCATTAATGTTTGATAGTTGATTTGATGATTTCTCAGTTCTCGAGACATTAAATTGGGCCTCTTTGTGAGTGGCCTGAGGATGGGGGGCACCTAAGACTACACCCTCAGGCCACTCACAAAGTGACTAGACCCTCAGGCCACTCACAAAGAGACCTCATTAATGCATGATTTGACGGTTGATTTGATACTTTCTCAGTTACTGAGATATTAAATAGGGCCTCTTTGTGAGTGGCTAGAGGGTGTAGCCTCAAGTGTCCACCTGAGGCTCCCTACTCTTTTTCTGTTTTGTATCACCATCTTGGTTTAGAGGTGCAAACGACCATAGTGAAATAGAGTAGGATGTTACCCAGCAGAGATGGGACCTATTTATTTATATTCAAGCTCTAATTTTAATCGATATTGGACGATGTTTGAGGTCAACTCATTAAGAGATTCGACTTGCTCTGGTTGAGCTTGTTAGTTTATTTGATCGAGCTTGAACTAAAATAAATTAAAACCTGACCGTAAAGTTTGAACTTAAATTTAAACTCGAAATAAATTTAATGTAAATTTTTTTGACATATTTAGTGAATATTATATACTTTTAAGTTTTAAATTTAATTTTAAAATATTTATTCTAGTGATTAGTTAAGTATTTAACTAAGTTACTTACAAACTTTATCAAGTCAAAATAGTAATCTTGTCAAATAGTAGGACATTACTTGTTTTTGTTCAAGATTGTTACGTCAACATAATAAACAACTTTTTTTTGACTATTTTTTGTTTATAATTGAAAATAAGAAATATATACATAAATAATTATTTAGAATATCTAATTATGTCGGTCAATCGTAGGTCAACTGGCATCGACCTCCGCTCCCGAGAGCGGAGGCGAGGGTTCGAAGGGCCATGAGCCCACCACCCCCTAGGGGGAGGTGGTCACTTGTGGGGCTCGATCCCTCGTTGCACGCACGGGCAGCGTGTCTCCGGGTCAGCTGGCCAGTGTAAACAAAAAAAATCTAATTATATTTCGTTTCTCAAACCGGACTTAAATTTGATTTTGAAAATAAAGACGACTCATATCACAGCGTGCACATCCCTCGTCGATTCAAACAACCCTACAAGTAAAAATAAAATATGTACATATATATATATTTCTTAAAGGATAGTAATTAAAGTAAGGATTTAAATTAAGAAAAGATAAACATATTAAATATGTGTCAAGTAAAAAATCTCTCAAAGGACACATCCCTGAGTTTTTAAGAATTTTGAGCTTTTTGCCATTCAAATGACCAAATGCACCCTTAGTAGGAATATGTCTCCCAGTGAGACGATTATCTTATCCCCAGCCATTTTTCTCGTCTTTTTTATCATATCTGATTAAACATGCTTTAGTCATTTCGTATTTTATTTTTATATAAAATTTTATCTTAATAATATAATTTATTTATTTATATATTAGTCGTTGTATCAAGCCCAATCTTTTTTTATTACATGCATGATCCTCAACGAGCACATATAATAGCGTATAGATTTTGATTAGAAGCACATTCTAAATTTTTGTGTCCGCTTACTAACGGGACGTTAGGTTGCATGACGACAGTAAAATTTGTCCCAAAAATATATTTTCATGGCAAAACTTGTTTAGAAGAATGTTTATCAGTTATTACAAACAATATTAATGTCATGAAAAAATTGAAACTTTTTCTTACTGTCAGTACTCACACCTCTGGTACACATGGTCCATCTAAACATGATAATTATATATCTTGCTTGTATTTTGTTTTAATATACAAATTCATCACAAACATATATATATATATATATATTAGCAATTATTATACAGCCGCAATGAGATCTCTATGTGAATCAGTTTCTAAGCCCAATCCCACAAAATGGCCGGCCACCAAAATATGAAAGTATAAAAATGTCCGTTAAATTTAGCTAAATGGATATATAATCAGTGTCTGATCCGAGTTAAATACGAGTACTAATTAGATATGGCATTTCTATGTTCACTCTATTTAGTTGTTGAAAAATAATACGTATCCGGTCTGAGTTGGATACGAATACGGACACAGAATAAATATTTTAAGTCGGATATTCTCTGGATTCATAACCGACCCGGATAATATCCGATTCCAAATTTTAGTCGACTTTTGTTTGGTTGATATGCTTACTAATACATGAAAACGTGATGATAAATTCTAAATTATAAAACTTTACATATTGATCAATGCCAATTAAATATATTGACGTGTATAAGAGAATGTTAAATAAATATGTTTTTAAAATAAAATAATATTAAATACATGAGCAAATATATCATGTATTATTATTAAAGGACTTATCCGGTCACTGAGACGTTCCTAATGGGGTGTTTGGTTGTACGATAATAAAGGTTTTTATTTTAATTTTTAAAAATTGTAAGAAAATTTGTTAAAGTAAGTGTTTGGTAATCATGACAATTTTATGTTTTAAAAGTAATTTTTTTCTTAAACAAAAAAAGAGGATCTCACCTCTTTCTTGTTTCTTATGGTCCCCCACTTTGTTTGGTTATGTATAGTAGTTACTCTTTTTTGTAATCACATCCCTCCAAACATGATAATTTTATGCCATAAGTTGGTTCACTTTTTATTTTAATATAATTTTTTATCATAAAAATGTACAAAAAAATTATCATACAGCCAACACTTCGTAAGCATCCGAAAAATATACCAAGATACTGAACCACAGAAACGTTTTTGCGCAGATTTTTCACGTACCGAAGCATCTCTCCAGACTATCTACACAATCAACGAGACACATGATCGAGCAGCTCCTCCGTCCCACAGAAGGAAGCACCAACACTTTTCTTTCTTCTTTTTTTTGTGAAAAAGAAGATACCCATTTCATTCATAACAATCATGATAATACCAACTGACACATACTTTGAAAGAAAGAAGACACTTGACCCGACTAAACATAAGAAGAATTTCATTAAAATTAGTCATTTCCAAGGAGCAAAGACTTAACTACAAATGAACCAGCATATAAGAATACATAAATAGCGGAGTAAAGGGACTCCATGAGTTTGATATCTGCCACCTCTCTGTCAGACTTACCGATGAGGAAACTTCAGCTCCGTGAGAGCCATGACCCCTCCCCCGCTTATTAATGACGTCATTATTGAGTTATACAATATATTGCTAAGTAACACACACACATAATTACTAACTGTTTACCTTTTTAAAGTTACGAGTCCTGCAACGACGTCGATATATTACCGAAGAGATTGGATCGTCTAGGATGCTCAAAAGTGATAATAGTCTCGACCTTCAATTAAAAACGGTTACAACCTCAATCACTTGAGTGACATTTCAAGAGTGAATCGATACGAATCATTATCGAATCGAATTTCTTAACGAATTACTCCCTCTTATCTTCCCGTCGTCACCCACCGAGAGACATGATCCACCCGTTAATTTACCGTGCCATTACCAAGTTACTAATTATTAAAAATCACAATATATTGTTGAATATATATATATATATGTACAATCATTAACTCTATATGTTTCTTTTAAATACCGAGTGGTCAGAGTGTAATATATTATTAAACAGTGCAAACATAATTATTGACTACTTATTGTTTTTGGCTACTGATTAAATCTTGCAAGATTCCGCGGGAGTTTACTTAGGTTGCGTTTGTTTCAGCTGAACATGCATCTAAAGTCTGATTCGGTCAGACATTAGGTGTTTTTGATTGTTTGATAAAATATATGAAGATACTTCTAAGTTAACATCTTATGTCTAAAATGCCTCTGAACCGTTAAGATGGGGAAATCAACTTTTTCCGGTTCAGATGTCATAGACAGTGACTATAGCAACAAGGATCCATTTCTCAAGTTCCAACAACGCTTCTCTTTGATTTTATTTTTCACTTATTTTATTGGAAAGTTAAATATATTTTATCAACTCCCGAAATAATTATATTATGAATACTAAGATATAAAATTAATATTTTAATTATTTAAAGAATTTGCTACGGTTATGTTTAAAGGTGTAGATTATATTTATATTAAGATTTTGATTTTGACTATTTATAAAAAACATTTTTTAAAGTATTATACTTATTTAAACTAAGGCTTATTTTAATGTAAACTTTAGCTTACTTTGTCTAATTAGACGTTGATTTAGATGTTTTATCAAACAAACTTATCACTTATATCTTAATCAAGTTAAGTACTTTTTTGCCACAAGTTAAGAGATTAGAGGTGAAATTAAGAGTTAAGATTTTCAGATTAAGTCTAATCAAACACCACCTTAGTGACCATACGTAAATAAATAAAGGGGTAGAAACTCTACAGGCACCATTGAATAACATAACAAGCGATATGTTGCAGCTGCTCTTGAGAGGAGAGGAGAGGAGGAATCCTGACCGCGCCGACGGACCGCGAGGTATCGATCCTGTCCTCCTCGTTAGACGAGGGAAGAGACCGGATCCCCTTAGGAGGTCTCCTGAGGGGATCCGATTAGGTGCATACACGTATGGGTGATGTGACCGCTATCACATCACATTTAATATCCCATCACATCACCGATCACATCACCCATATGTGTGTGGCCTGACCGTATCCCCTCAGAAAGCCTCCTGAGGGGATCCCGTCTCGACAAGGGAATCTGCGACTGCGAGGAGCCAGCTATCCAAGGCGGCGGCGGCGTCGTCGTCTTCCCCACGGTAACCGATGGGCTCCTCCGCCTGCGGCCAGCCCGGTCCGCCGCCGCCGGCGGCCTCCCCCGGGTGCTGCCACGGCCACACCTCGTCCCACAGCTTGCTCGCCATCTCCGCCAGCTCCATCTCCGCCCACCCGTCCTTGCCGCTGTTCCACGCCTCCCGCGGCTGCTCCACCGCCCCCATCTCCCCTCTCGAAGCCTCCGCCTCGGCCCCCCCGACCACCTTCTTCTCCCCGCCGGCGGAGCTCGAGCTCACGGCGGCCCCGCTCCCTCTACCCTCCCTCCACGGGCTCGAGGCGCTCCAACCGCCACCGGTGCCGCCCCCCTCCTCGGCGGAGCCCCAGACCCCGCTGTACTCCGCCGCCTCCCAGAACCCCTCTCCGATGGCGTCGTCCGGGCTGAACACCCCACCGCCGCCCTCGATCGCCGTCTCCCAGAACTCGCTGGGGAGCAGCTGCTCATCGGGATCGAGCGGCTCGCTACACGGCGACTGCTCGTGCCCCCCCGGCGCGGGCAGCAGGGCACCCGCCGGATGGTCGCTTATGTCGGCGCGGCCGTCCTTGACCTCGCTCTCACCTGATCCGGCGCCGGACGGGAGCTCGTGCGAGCTGCCGGGGGCATGGATACCGTCGGCGGCGGCGGGGGCGGTCGGGGATGCAGCATCCGCATTCTTCTTCTTGATAGCCGATCTGCTGGTCCTCCCTCCCCGGCGCCGCTTGCACTGCATGCCCACGATCCGGCCGAGGTCGACGACGACGGCTGCTCCGCCTCCGTCGGCCCGCCGGAAGCTGTGCACCCGACGGCTGAGGTGGGAATTCCAGTAGTTCTTGATCTCGTTGTCCGTCCTGCCGGGGAGATTCGCCGCGATAAGCGACCACCTGCAAATGTCGGCGCCACACACCGGAAAAACGATCACAATCGCGGAAACTCCGGCGACCGGAGAAGCTAGAAAGACCATGCCATGCGGCGGCGCCACCGCTGCCCCCCCCCCAGCATATCCACCACCATGCCCATGCATGCATGCCCTCTCCGACTCGTGAGATCCGAGTGGATCTTTCCAATTTTACTTGAACCAGAAGTTTAACTTGTGTTTACAAATCTAATGCGTAGGAAAATGCGTTATTTTGATCAAAAATAAAACTTTTATCGCGCTCGTTTTCAAAACGGAACTTTAAAATACGAAAACTAAAAAACAAATGATGGCAGCTGTAGCTTGTCTTTCCCATGTTACTTAGGGAGGCCGGTGTGCACGTGACAGAGACGGATCGGTCCCGCCCCCGCAGACCCAAATGTTTCATACATATGTATATTGGTTATTAATTCATATGTTATAAACTCCCGGGGCGTCCACCATGGCCCTCTGCTACCGGTCACGTGCCCCCTTAAATGAGGGGGGGGGGGGGGCGATCCGGACTCGACCAAGAGAGCGGATTCCGTTACCTTCACATACATGTAGAGTAAAAATGATGAAATACTTTTTTATAATTATATTTAATAATAATTTAATACCCTTATCCTCACCAGAGTAAATTTAAATATCCCGGAGATCTTCTTAAAAAAATCCGCTCTCCTCGATGATATGCACAGCTAGGGTTTCCGATCTCTACCTGTTACCGAGGGAGGTGTGCAGCTTGATGATCGCCTCCTCCTCCTCCGGCGAGATGTTGCCCCTCTTCAGGTCGTCTCGGAGGTAGTTGATCCACCTCAGTCTGCAGCTCTTCCCGCATCTCAGCAGGCCTGCGTCGGAACAACACACAAGAGCATGCACGTCTATAAGAGAAGGCCGGAGGCGTCAGAGAACACGGCGGTAGCTTGCCGGCAGACAATAATGCAGGAGTGGCGAAGTAGTGGAACGAACGATATGCCTACCCGCATTCTTGGGCAGCGACCTCCAGGAGCCCTCCCCGTGGGTTTTGATGTAGCCCGCCAGTATCTCGTCCTCCGCCGCCGTCCATCTCCCCTTCTTCAGCCCTACCTTCTCGCAGCAGGGCGCCCTCCCCATCCCCCCCCCTCCCCCGGCCCGGAGATCCGGACGATCCTCCGGAGGTCGACGGAAAGCTGCTCTCTCTCGCGCGAGAGCCTTCGCTCGGGAAAGTGATCCGGGCCGTCGCGCCCAGCTTGCCGCGCTCCGGTGGCTGCGGGGTGGCGCGGCGGCGATCTCCACCATGATATGATATATAGGCGGAGGAGGGGGGTGGGACGGAGGGAGAAGAGCGCATGAAAGGAGATTAAAGAGGGGGGCGGGGGTGGGCGAGGAGGAGGACCAGGGTGGCGGCCTGTAGGCGCTCCGACGTCAACGTGGAGGAAGGAACGGTGGCCGGCGAGGCCACGTGGTAGTGCGGGGGGGCGGGGGTCGCGTGGACGGTCGCACGGCGAACGGGAGTCTTCCCGGGCTTCAATTCGCCCACGTTGGCGTCGCTCCTCCGCCGCACTTTAAGCGCACCGTGACCGTCTTCATCAATACTTTTTTTTTTTTCCTAGTCTTGATCTTTCCAGCAAGATCGTAGGTCTCCCACATTATCTACGTTCCCTTTGTGTAATTATCTGGTCTTATTATTACAGTTGTCACATACATACCTTCTTGTTTTAATAATACGAAAGAGACGTATATCATTGTTCAAAAAAAACAACAACAACAATAGAGTGAAATCTGTTTTCAAGTTCGAATTTGTTATAAACTCATTGATAAAAATCAAAATCCATCTAAATTCATTCTTAGAGCTCTTGATCTCAACTCATCTATAAGTTAATTAAATGTGAATCAAATTTTATTTCGACGTATTTCATGTCTTCGAGTAATAATTTACGACAATTACTATTTATCTATTTTTAAAAGTTCTGTTTAATGTGTGGACATTTATTGATTTCTTTTTTATGATCCGATGTTATCATCCGCCCGCCTGCAAGGTGCCGGGATATGATGCCAAAGAGAGCGAGAATCTTCCGGCGGTTCGCACGCAGCTGCGGCTCACCGCCATCTCCATCTCCTTCATTAATCAAGGAAGAAGATCCCGTGACCGGCAAACCGTCTACGCTGAGGAGAGAAATCTCGGAAACATCCAAATAATTAAAACTCTTTTTCTTAAATGCTCATAAAAATAAACCCTTTGCTGTTTACTTTAACTGCGTGTTGGAGAGAGAGAGAGAGAGAGAGAGAGTATAGGGGAGGGGCTACAACACGAGGAGTCTTATGGACCAGTAAGGGCTAGTAATATATATATTAGCGCTCAACTAAGTTATCATATTTGAACTTCTTTGACTCAATATTTGAGAAACATAACCATTAATTAACGTTGAGATCTGGCATATGTTCGGACACAACTCATCAGATGTGTTCAACTAGAAGTTGACCCAAATTTATGTTCGAACTTGATCTGAGTTTGTCTACCAGGGTGATGTTTGTTTTGATTCAACCCGAAAATTTTAAATTCCTAACTTCATCTTCGATCTCTCGTCGGGTGGAACATAACAATCTTAATTATAAAATAAAAAATGTATAATGAATCACCTGAAATAAAATAATTTTTCAAGAGATTTTCGCTAGTTTAGATATTTTGTCGAAGGATCCGACTAAGAGATCAGATGTCGAGTAAACCCAAATAAACGAAACAAGAGTTTGATCCGACTTTGTTTTCAAGACTCAACGTGATCGAGATCAGTCTGTGCGAAGCTCCAGTTTAAGTTGCCTTTACACAATTTGATCTCGATTTACTAACAAAATTGATCAACCGACGAGCTCAGCATGATAAATCACGACATGTGTGTCCCACGCTTAATCGAGTTCGGATCATCGGAGCCTTCTGAATCGGAGCCTTGTGGAAGAGTCCCCCGCAACTAGTCATATTTTCTTCGTTAAATATACGATGAGTTAATCGATTAATATATGACAAGATAAAACATTTAATATAAAAAATATGAGTGACCTCACAAAACCGATCCGAACTCCGCCTGATATGGGGGATCTCCCTCGTCGATCTCGACGCGACGACAGAGAGGGGAGCAGGAGCAGGAGGAGGAGGAGCCTTGTCCTATCCTACTTATCTTGATCGCCCCGCCCGATTCCCACTGCGCAAGGTATTAAGAAAGGCCGGCTGCTGGCTGCCCGGGAGGGGAAGAGGGATCACAGCACGCCGACGGGGAGGCATCTCATCTCATCTCATCTCGGCACAGTTAATTTATTTTATTTTATCTATCACTCCCACGTCAGCTGCACCACCCTTAATTATCGTATAATATTATTATATACGCATGTGTGTATATTTATATATATATATATGAACTTGCATACATCAAAATTTGTACCCCTATTATACATATATATATATATATATATACGCGCATGACAGGTGCGCAGCATTATAGTAGACGCCGGGTGTCAACGGGAATCGGATATTTCGTTCCTGATTCCCGATGAAAATTAATCTGTGCTGCCAACTTTTCTTTTCTTCTCTTTTCTGTACCGATCGCGATATAAAATAAGCACCTACAAAAAATTGATCAAAATAAATATAAACAAATCATAGGGTGCAAGGGTGATGAAACGATAAAAAATAAGATTCTGAAGAGATTATAGTAAATTTTAATAATCATCTGTTAATTATTAACCTATTTTAAAATAGAAATCAACACGTAGCATGAATTTTGAAAATTCTACTAGATCAGCTTCGATTATTGTCACGTAATTGAGATCAAAAGGTGGCAATGATTCGTGAATTATTGGAATCGGAATCAAGAGACTTTTTAAACCTTTATCGGAGTCGGAGGGGCCCTAATTCCTTGCCCTCTCTGAGCTTCCCAGGTCCCAGGAGAGAGACGGGACAAGATCGTACCCCCCCCCCACCCCCTCCCGTCCTCCGGGAAGGCCATGAAGCCCGGACGGAGGCAAATCATGCAAGTTTCATCTACTTTGCTCTGCGTTATTATAATGAGATTTCCAACTCTCGCGCGCGCGCATATATATATATATATATATATATATATATATAAATATATATATATATTACAAAGGAAAGGAAAGGGCCCTGGGGTACCATCCTTCAAAGGAAGGTTGTTGTGTGGTCGTTTTCTAGGTGAGGGGAGAGAGAGAGAGAGGGGGAAGAGGCGGAAGGAGTTTAATTTTACATGACCCAGCCAGATAGTTTACTTTCTAAAATACATAGCATATACTAATTTTAACTAGGATATGTTCATAAGCGCCTCATGTATCTACTAAATTTATTTGATATGCCAACTCTTAAAACGTATTTTTTTACTTTTTTCACAATTTATGTGCGATGGCTTTTATAATCGGTCTATTTTTACCTCACTATCTACAACATTGATTTTTAGACATACATAGATATAAAAATTCACTCGTTCCGCTGATTCCTAGTTCGAAAAATTATTGTATTCCAGACAGTGATAGGATACATAATGATAAACGAATTAATCGATTCCAAATAAGCATATTCTCGTCGGAATCTCAGTCGGTATCTGTTTGCACCTCGAGATGATCTTCCAAAATCTCATATGTAAAAATACATATAGACATATGTATATAAATGCTTCTGTCTCATACTTGGGTCCATGCCAATTAATTGATGTTTGTTTATGTACTCATATATATATATAAGAGGTGGGTGTGCTTATTCTTGTTGAAATCTCCGCCGGAACCTGGTTGCACCTCGAGATGATCTACCAAAATCTCTCATTATATACATATAAATACATATGCATATAAATGCTTCTGTCTCCTACTTGGGTCCATATATCAATTGATGTTTGTCTCTGTATGCATAATTATAAGAGGTGGGCATGCTTATTCTTGTTGAAATCTCGGCCGGAATCTGTTTGCACCTCGAGATCTTCCAAAATCCCCGTATTACATCTATATATAAATGCATATATGCATACGTATATAAATGCTTCTGTCTCACACTTGGGTCCATATCAATCGATGTCTGTCTCTCTGTATGCACACGTGTATATATATTGCATATATAGGAGGTGGGTGTGCGCATTTAATCCGGAGGATGGGTCTGACGACGACGACGCGTCGGCGAGGGAAACACCGACGCCGACCTTCAACCATCCGACCGCCACCGTCTTGATACCGCCGGCTTTTCCTGCACTTTTTCCCGATGCGCTCCCCCACTCCACCGGCCCAGACATACATGCCCGTAAACCAGACAAGGCCGGCCGACGTAGCTAGTCGTGCGGCACATGCGTCTACGACGTGTACATGTCCATACATTTTCGATGGAGCGCATATCACCTCAGAAAAATGTCTAAGATCGTGATTTTAGGCTCCTCGTATAAATGTCATCATTTAAATGATGATTTAATGATTTTTTAACTCTCGAGATATTAAATGATGTCATTTATACGAAAGGTCTAAAGTTACAATCTCAGACATCAACCTAAGATAATTTGCACTCTTTTCGATGAGATTTCCGAAAGATCGGGAAATTTCTTTTAATCTCTTCGTGTTTACCTTCTTTACGAATCAGTCCCCCATCCGACTCCTCTTCATCATCACCTTTGGTTGTCCATCATCTTCTTAATTTGACCCTAGATCTATCATCCCAAAGCTGGAATCTCGGCGCCATCAATGCTGGCAGCACTTGCATCTCCCTCCGGCTTCCCACACCCATCATCACTGGTGGAGGAGGCAGTTCTTCTTCATCACCTTCGGCTGTTCTTCGTCTTCTTCGACCATATGTATAGATCCCAGATCTGGCATCTCGGCGCCGACGTCTTTGCCGGAAGGGCTCACATCTATATGGCTTCTTTTTGGCCCGTCTCCGGTGGAAGAGGTGCAGTTGCATATTGTAATGACCAGGATATTTATGTAAAAATAATAATAAAAAATAGTTAATAGATATTTATTAATATTTTAATCCCTTCTTCTCCTATTTATATCCTCCTTCCCCCCTCGATACCTTCCCCGTACAAATCCTGCGCCGCCTTTTTATTTTCTCTCCCTAACCCTATTTTCCTTTTTCCCTTCGGTCGCCCGCTGCCTGCACCCCCACCCGCCGCGTGTCTGCGCGTCACCGCGGTCGCCGCCGCGTTTCCGCTGCCCGCGCTCGGCCGCCGCCTTCCGCGTGTCTGCCGCACGTCGCCCGCGCGACCGTGCCGCCGTCTTTCAGCCGTCTGCCGCCCGTGTGACCGTGTTGCGCACCCGCCGCGCTGCCCTCGGCCGCCGCGCTCCCCGTTGATGCCGCCCGCCCTCGATCCCGCGCACGCAGCCCGCTGCCGCGTGTCCATCGCCGCCTCGATCCTCCCATGCCCGCGCGCGCGCGACCTCGTGCTCGCGACCGCCGCCCTCAATCGCCGCGCGTCTCCGCCGCCTTGCCCGCGCGCAGCTGCCCCCGTTGACCGCCACGCCAGCCGGCGCCGCCCGGGCAGCCGCGGCCCCGTTGACGCCGCCCGTCCTCGGCCGCCACATGCCGGCCGCCATCTCCCGCCGCCTCGGCCGCCCGTGCGCGCCGCCGCCGCCCGGGTGCGCCGCCTGCACCGTCGCGCCTCGCGCGCTGCCGCCGTGCGCCGGCCCTCCTCTCTGTGCGGTACCCCCCTCTCTCTCTCCTATCCTCTCTCTCCTATCGCCGCACTCCCTCTTCCATTATGTTTATTATTCCTCTTAAATTATTATCCCCTTATTCCAACAGTTTGTCTATACACCTATCCGGCTCAATTTTTCGTCGCCGTCGTGACCGCGGCAGTTTCGTCACCTGATTCACTTTCCTTGGAATTCCATGCGCCGTTCGTCGTCGCCGTCAAGGTAGGTGTCTCGGCTATCCTTAGCACTCTATATATTTAATTAAAACGTAAAAATTATGCTTAGATCATCATGATTAATAGGTTGGAATTAATGGGTTGTTTTTGATTTATTTGCATGATTAGATAGAGTTAGATTAATCTGTTTAAACCGTGCATGCTTAGATTAATTTGGTTATTCATGTATGTTAGTCATCATGATTGGTTTGTATATGTTTAAATCTTAGTTAGTTCAGTATGTTTGCATCACGATAAACTCTAAACATGTATATCCCGATTTGATAAAAAGCCGATGTAAGGATTAGGCATAGTGATGTTAGAATTTAGTTTATTTTTCTTTTATGTAATAGGTAGTTCTGTTTAAGCATGTAATTAATGTGTTTAGGTTGTAATTTGCATGATCCTATTCATATGCATCTAGTTGTGCTAGATTGTGGTGTGGTACGCAAATATGTGATGCATAGAACCATGGGTGTTCATCTATGTATTTCATGTTTGGATTGCCAATTTCATATTCATGGTTACTGTCTGAGTTATTTATATGCTTGCATTGTGTGGAATGTGGTTAATGCAGTGAGCTGCATTGTGATGGAAATGTACTTCACCAGACTATGTTAGTGGCCCGTGGGTAGTGGAGATTAGTTGAAATCCGGAGCATCCTTCGATTTCGGATACCGCAATTTATCCTAAGTACTCCCCTGCCTAGGGGTACTATGGGATTTAGTTACTATATGTTACTTCCTACTATATGGTAAATCTGGTGCTAGTTTTGTGATGTGACTACATTTTTCAGATGGAGCATGATACTTACTCAAACAGGTGTTTAGTTGTGTATTTTGGCATAGATGTTAGTGTTCTAGATGTGTTTTTGGTTTTATGTTAGGTTTATGTGTGTTATGAGCATACCTAGAGTAGCCTAATGTGTAGGATATGTTGGTTTTAATGCATATAGAGTCATGTTATCATATGTGGTAGTTGAATGACTTTGTAATCACTTAAGTAAAGATATATAATTAGTTTAAATCCTATGTATTAAATCTGATTTTTAGGCTTATTATATCTTTAATATCAATAGAGAATCATTATTATAGTGGGGTAGTTCGGGTGTAAGTCCTACTGAGTCTGTGGTGACTCACCACTTCCGTTAATATTTTCAGGATTGCAGGTTTAGCGCAGCAAAAACGCAGTGGTGTTTTGGGAATCTGAGAAGCTAGTGGAGTATTTGTTCAATGTTAGTATTATTTAGATTGTAACTTCATAGTGTTAATTGGACAGAATAATTGGAATTGTTTATTTGGATTGTGATTTTAGTCTTATTTGGTTTCAGACCGATATTCTTCCCCGTTACGTCGCCGGATTATCTTCCGCTGTGCATATTAAAAATCCGGGTCGTGACACATATCTTCCGTCCGGTTCCACTTCGTTCGGCCTAGCTAGATTAACATCCGGCGGGGCTTCCAGTTCCAACGTGGTGGGAGGATATATTCAACATCCAGCTTCTTCGACCTTAGACTTGGCAGTTCTTCTGTGAGGGATAAAATCATCAGTCACCGACGCTCAGTCGCAGCAACCTAATGTCTTTGATCTATGCATGTATATTACCATGTGCTGGCATTACTGGGCGTTGGCATACATATATATATATATATATATACTCAGTCACTTGTTCTGGAATGTGCTCGTAGGCACACCTCAGCCGATCGAGAGTCCATGTATGAGGAGAATCCGAGCGTGCTCACATCTCAGCCAAGAGCTGAAGTGCGAGAGAAGGGTAAGACTGGAAGATTTTAATCACTTCCGTTATCTACGACGGGCTGTGAGGGTGAGAAAGGGGTGGGAGTTGCAAGGTTTTGAGATTTGGGACTAAACGATAAAATTGGCAATCCATGGGATTAAAAAATAAAGGGGAGCAAAAAAAGCGGTGGGGGCGAAAGTTGATTTCGCCATTTTTAATCATACACCTCGTCTGTTTTCTTTTTTTTTTCTGATCCTCTTCGAGGCCGGAGATCAACGGTCGGCGGCGGCGCCGCCGGACACGATCGCCGCGCTGCGATCGATCGATCATACGTGTCGACGTCTGTACGTGCGTAGGATTTGAGGTCGCAAATGCATCGTCGTGGCGCGACGTGCGCCCCGCGAGCCACGCTCCGCGTACGTACGTCAGACGGACCCGTCCCCGCACGCACACGCGTATAATATCGCCGGTCGCCCGTGGGAGTTCAAAGCTCCCGCGCGCACCCGCGCCTGTCGGAAAGGTCAGACAATGGGCCGGTGCCGGGGTTTCTTATTTATAAAATAAATAACGCTGTGTTTTATCTAGGGGTGTCAATGGGCCGGCTTAGGGGTGGCAATGGGCCGGGCCGGTCCACGGGTTCGCGGGCCGGGCCGGTTGCGGGTCATTTGACGGGCCAAATATTTTGGCCCGCGGACTTTAGTCGGGCCGACATACGGGCCGAAGCGGGCCAACGCGGGCTAAAATGGGCCAAATAACTTTCAATTTTTTATGTAAAAAATATCATTTTTACTTATTAAAAATATATTTTAATTAAAATATTATTAATTTTATAATGTTATCTTAAATAATTAAATTTATCATATTTAATTAATATTTATTTATAAAATATATAGTTGGGCTGGGCCGGGCCGGGTCGGGCCAAGTCAATAATTTTTGCGGGCCGGGTCGGGTCGGGCCAAGAATATAGTACAGGCCGGGTTGGGCCGGGTTGGGCCGGGCCAATATATTTTGAACCGGGCCCTAAGCGGGCCGACCTCGGGCCGGGCCCATCGACACCCCTACCGGGCCCGGCCCTGCCCGGCCCGGCCCGGCCCGAGGTCGACCCGCTTAGGGCCCGGCCCAAAATATATTGGCCCGGCCCAACCCGGCCCGCACTATATTCTTGGCCCGGCCCGACCCGGCCCGCAAAAATTATTGACTTGGCCCGACCCGACCCGGCCCGGCCCAACTATATATTTTATAAATAAATATTAATTAAATATGATAAATTTAATTATTTAAGATAACATTATAAAATTAATAATATTTTAATTAAAATATATTTTTAATAAGTAAAAATGATATTTTTTACGTAAAAAATTGAAAGTTATTTGGCCCGTTTTAACCCGCGTCAGCCTGTATGTCCGCCCGACTAAAGTCCGCGACCCAAAATATTTGGCTCGTCAAATGACCCGCAACCGGCCCGGCCCGCGAACCCGTGGGTCGGCCCGGCCCATTGCCACCCCTACCTACAGCTATTGAGCAGTGCTGTCGAGAGGGAACCGAGGGGGCAGCGGTAGGACGACAAGGTATTCCTTCTCTCCCTCACTTCACCGTCCTCCTCCTGGTCTTTCTTATTAGACAAAAGGAATATCATATTAAACCAGGGTGATTGCAATTTTATATTTTACCCCCTGTTACAATTGTACACTTCGGCGGTTGCCACCGTTCCATTGTATTTTCATACGTAACATTCACCTATATACAAATACACAGAAAAGGGGGCTGGGCGCAGTTCAGTTCGCCATCCCCGCACAACCGCTCTGTGCCCTCTTCTCGTCTGCTCTCTGTTCTCTCCCTCTTTCCTCTGTGATTGCAGGCAAATCCAGACGCACGGGACCTTCAACTTGGTATCAGACGCCAACGAATGATCCAATGTCGTCAGAACTCTCTTCGGATGGTGCTGTTCCTGCTACTCCATCCGTGAATACTACTCAATCAGGTCTCTCCTCTGATTTCCCCTTTGTGAATCCTGGTCTTCTTGCGTCGGCGTCGAGCGTTTCTCACTGTATTTCAGTAAAACTCACCAGTGAGAACTATTTGATATGGCGAGCTCAATGTCTTCCGTTCTTAGAGATGTATAACCATATTGGTCTCGTTGATGGTTCTATTCCCTGTCCGCCGCTATTTCTATCTGATCCGGCTGATATGTCTTCTAAAATCTCTAATCCTGCGGTACGGATATGGAAACAGTATGACAGTTTAGTTAAAGCGGTTTTGATTTCTTCGTTCTCTGAATCTGCACTTCCTCTTGTCATCGGACACGACACATCACATGAGATTTGGAATGCTGTCACAGCAACGTATGCTAATACCTCCAAGGCCCGTATAATCCAGTTACGTTCTCAACTTCAGCAACTCAGAAAAGGTTCAGAAAAAATGGTTGATTATATTCAACGAGCCAAACTTATTGCCAATAGCTTGGCAATGGCTATGGAGCCCATTTCTACTGGTGATTTAATTTCTTATGTGTTAGGAGGTCTCGGACCTGAATACGATCCGTTTGTGACTTCTGTCACCACTCAGATTGATGCTTCTGATATGTCTATAGAGGAATTGCAAGGTCTTTTGCTTAATCAAGAAATCTTAGTGCTTAAACGCCATCAGCAAATTTCTGATTTGTCGGCCAACTTTGCCAAGTCCAATATTCATGGTACTCAACAGCACAACAGTGGTGGTTATAGGGCTAACAATGGCCGTGGTCGTGGTAATAGAGGCAGGCACAATGGCCGTTTTCGGTATGACAGAAATGCACCTATTTCCAATTCTGTTAGTCAGGGCAATGTTTTCAATGTGAATGATCGAACTCAACAAAGCAATCAAAGGGTCTTGCAGGTTTGTCAACTTTGTGAGAAAAGAGGGCACTCAGCTCTTCAATGCTGGAATCGTTATGATTTCTCCTACCGCAATTACTATAATGAGCAATCTGGTTCCTCAAACACACCTCAGTACTCTGCAAACTTGGCTGCCAATGGCACCTCTCCTTACACTGTTGTAGACCCATCTTGGTACCCAGATTCAGGTGCTAACAGTCATATGACTTCTGAACTTGGTCTTCTCCGAAATCCAGTTCCTTATGGGGGCAATGACAAGGTCCAAGTTGGGAATGGAGATGGGTTAAACATCTCTCATGTTGGTAATACAGAATTTCAATCTTTTTCTCTTCAGAATGTCTTACATGTTCCACATTTAGCCAAGAACTTACTGTCAGTATCACAATTTGCTAAAGATAACCATGTGTCCTTTGAATTTTTTCCAACATATTTTCTTATAAAGGACCTCAAGACCAGGAAGGTGCTGCACATCGGCCCTAGCTCCAATGGACTCTATGTGCTGGACAAGAAGAGTGCAGTTGATTCTACACCGATGGCCCTCTCCACTACTTCAGTAGCTACTTGGCACAAACGCCTTGGACATCCTGCCATTCGTACAGTTTATCAAGTCTTAAACAAACTTGGTAGTTCATATACAGCTGATACCTCCTTTTTCTGTTCACATTGTGCCTTAGCTAAGAGTCACTATCTACATTTTCCTTCGTCTACACATGTGTCTAAGGAACCACTTGAATTGATTACATCTGATGTATGGGGTCCATCTCCACATATTAGCAACAATGGATATAGATATTATGTGTCATTTCTTGATCACTTTAGTAGATATTGTTGGGTATTTCTCATTACAATGAAAAGTGAGGTGTTTTCGGTGTTTGTGCATTTTAAGAATCAAGTTGAGAATATTTTCTCTACAAAGATAAAGTTCTTCCAAAGCGATTGGGGTGGAGAATTCAGAAATTTGAAAGAGTTTTTCTCTACTCATGGAATAGTTCATAGAAGATCATGTCCTTACACTCATCACCAAAATGGTTTGTCCGAGAGAAAGCATCGCCATATTATTGAGACCACACTTGCACTTTTAAGCAATGCTTTTATTCCCTATTCTTTTTGGGATGAGGCTGTTCTTTGCGCCGTTTATGTCATCAATAGACTTCCAACACCAGTTCTTCAACATATCTCACCATATGAGAAGTTATTTGGCAAGCAACCAAACTATGAATTTCTTAAACCATTTGGATGTGCATGCTATCCACACTTAAGACCATACAATCAACATAAATTTACTTTTCGGTCGGAGTGTTGCCTCTTTCTCGGATATAGTGGAGATCATAAAGGGTATAAATGTTACTTACCGCGGCTTAATAAGATGTATATAGCCCGGAATGTGATTTTTAATGAGAACATATTTCCTTACAAGGAGCTTACTGGTTCAAGTTCATTGAAAACATATTTTCAGCAGCACATTACTCTTCCTCTTCCAATATGTACCACTGCAGACAGAGCATATTCAAATCAGCATCATAATTTTCAGCTTGATCAATATTCTACAGCTGAACATGCACTCAATTCTGTGTCTCCAATATGTGCTGATCACCCACCATCTTCACATGGAATTCATCCGAACAATACCATATCTTCATCTGAACAGGTCAGCAGCCCTCCACCTTCTACCGGACAGCATTCACGGTCCCCAGAATCTGAAAATTCTGCTCAGGAAATTCCTGATTCCTCTTCTCAGCTATCGGGTACACCACCAAGAAAATACAAGTCCATGAAAGAAATCTTACAGATTACTAAACCTACAACGCCTCAAGCTTCTTCAAGGTATGCATTGAATGTTGAAATAGATCCAACTGTAGAACCAACTTGTTTTAGCTCTGCAAATAAACAACAAGCTTGGAGACTAGCAATGTCAGAAGAATTCATGGCTTTACAACAAAATGGAACTTGGTCCCTAGTTCCTTCTCCTTCTAATGCAAACATAGTGGGGTGTAGATGGATATACAAACTTAAGAGAAAAGCTAACGGCACTATATTACGTCACAAAGCTAGACTAGTGGCAAAGGGCTACACACAACAATATGGAATTGACTTTCTTGATACCTTCAGTCCGGTTGTTAAACCGACCACCATACGACTCATTCTCTCAATGGCTGTTTCTTGCAATTGGAGTATACAACAATTGGATGTTAACAATGCATTTTTGCATGGAACACTTGAAGAAGAGATATATATGGTTCAGCCCCCTGGCTTTGTTGATCCAAATAATCCGAATCATGTTTGCAAATTGCACAAAGCCATCTATGGACTAAAACAAGCCCCTAGAGCTTGGTTTCATAAGCTCTATTCTCATTTACTTAAGATTGGTTTTGAACCATCAAAGTGTGATCCCTCATTATTCATCTATAATCATCATGGTGACATACTTTATTTGTTAGTATATGTGGATGACATTCTTCTTACAGGCAATAAGGCTCACACAATTCAAAAATTCATTGCAAGCATTTCCCACACTTTCTCCTTGAAAGAACTTGGAGAGCTCAATTTCTTCCTTGGTATACAAGCTATTCGAACTACAGAAGGATTATTTCTTAACCAAAGACAATACATACTTGAGATTCTTCAAAAGGCACAACTACTTGACAGCAAACCATTCTCAACTCCAATGAATGCCAAGGTCACAGTCTCTCAACATGATGGTGATCCCTTGCCGGATCCTACATTTTACCGAACAATTGTGGGGTCGCTTCAATACCTCACCTTGACACGTCCGGATATTGCATATGTAGTAAACAAATCATGTCAATTCCTTGCCTGTCCAACTGATGCTCATTTTGCCATGGTCAAAAGAATTCTTCGATACTTGAAAGGAACACTTGATTTTGAGTTTGCTTTCAGGCCATCAGATTTCAACGTTCATGTCTTTACAGATTCAGATTGGGCTGGTTGCCCTGATGATCGCCGTTCCACTTCTGGTTATGGCATATTCTTAGGCGATAATCTTCTAACTTGGTCTGCCAAGAAACAGCACACGGTTGCTAGATCCAGCACCGAGGCCGAGATGCGTGCCATGGCTTCTGCAGTCCAAGAACTTCTATGGACAGTTCAACTTATTAAGGAATTAAAAATTCCTCTTTCCAGCATACCTAAGGTCTGGTGTGACAATATATCAGCCATATACCTAACCGCTAACCCTGTTTTCAAAGCCAGGACGCGGCATGTCGAAGTCGATTTCCATTTTATCCGGAAGTTGGTTGCCGATAAGGAGATCATCATTCAACACATATCATCCGGTGATCAACTAGCAGATGTATTCACAAAACCAGTCGCAGCACAGCATTTAGACAGATTGAGGATCAAATTGAACGTTCAACTCCCGCTCAATTTGAGGGGGCGTATTAGACAAAAGGAATATCATATTAAACCAGGGTGATTGCAATTTTATATTTTACCCCCTGTTACAATTGTACACTTCGGCGGTTGCCACCGTTCCATTGTATTTTCATACGTAACATTCACCTATATACAAATACACAGAAAAGGGGGCTGGGCGCAGTTCAGTTCGCCATCTCCGCACAACCGCTCTGTGCCCTCTTCTCGTCTGCTCTCTGTTCTCTCCCTCTTTCCTCTGTGATTGCAGGCAGATCCAGACGCACGGGACCTTCAACTTTTCTCCGCCTCCTCTTCTATTTCTTTCTCCTCTCGCAAGAGTGGCGCCGCCTACAGCAGGGGCAATGGCAGAGTATACGACCGACCCATCCGCTGTATCACTGCCGAGTCCGCCAAGGGCCTGGACTGCTCCCTTGCCCTTGTCTGCCACTGCAAGCAGCACTCCGCCTCGACAGCCGCCGCCACCCCTTGGTTTTCCTATCGATGTTGTTCTTGCTCTCACGGTGGCGGAGGAGGCCGGTGATGGGGAGGCACTGCAGGCCGGGCTTCGAGTCCTAAATCTAATGGGAGAGAGCCCCCACACCACCACCTGCTACAAAGGCCGCAGCCTGGTTTCAGATGATGTGAGCGGCGGACAATAGGGAGGGGAAGGCGCAGAGGGTGGGCGAGTGGGTTTGAAAGGGGTAAAAGAGACATTTTTATTCTAAAATGGAGTTCTTGGAAACATGAGCTCAGTGGTAAAATGTTTTCGAAAATGAATATACGGTGAAAACACTTGGTCTAAAACGGATCTAGTATACATTTCGCCTTTAATCTTTCAAGATATCGACAAACAGAAATATTCTGTTCAAAAAAAAAAAGACAAACAGAAATATTAGGTGGTTCGATTATTTTATCTCCCGTAGAGCCGTGCAAGCGAGAAGCAGAGGGTGTCGAGCCCGAGACAAAAAAAGAAGAAGCTAGTGATGGCTGGTTTGGCCACAACTCGCCACGAGGGAGAGACCGCGTTGGAACTCGGAGAAAGGCCGGGCGACGACGGGTAGCCCCGCCGGCCACGTCCCGGCGTTCTCTCTCCCGCCGGACAAACTCCCCAGGGCTCGAGCAATCAATCGACGAACTGCGCAAAACTTCGTGACCCCCTGAACACTGGCCTGCGCAGCTCCACGTGCACGCCTCCCACCCCGTCCACGCATGTCAGCGTCCGGCCGGAGAGCCCCCTCAATGCAGTGCACCTTCTTCATTCATTGCATATTTTTATATACACACCCGTCGCCAGTTGTACGTGTCGTTATTTAAGAGTGTGGAGACCGACCCGGTCGTGCCCTGCAGAGAAAAGAAAGTCTTCCCATGCACGGTAGTTGCCACCGGAAATGTGCTATATATTTTGAGTACACTCATCCGTAGAGAGGCATGCATACGCGCTGCTTTGAGTACGTGTGAGTGGCAAAAGTGGTATATGTTCTTTATGGTGATTGAGAACTGATTAATTAGGATCTGGCGTCGGAGATTTACGACGAAAACTCATTGTCGTGAGTTTCGACACAAATCTGTCCGGCACCATGCATATACAGTGAACTATTAATATTTTCGGTGGATTGTCACTGCCCGGGGTTACTATTTTTTTAACGAGCTTGAACCATCTCAATTATTTCTCGGTGAAGAGAACAATCTCGATCAATAAAACGATCACAACTTCCATTCCACTTAAGTGACGGTTTGGTTGTGATCATTAAGTGACAGTCTAATTGTTGTTGAACTCAACGGTCACTTGAGTGGGGTGGAGAGACTATATATGGTCGTTTCTTATTCTGGATCGGTGTTGTTTTTTTTATCGAGAAATTGAGATGATCCAAACTTTATTTTAACGAGAGTGTCCAACTGTTACATAAAGCCAAAAAAATTTGTATAACAATTATCGATTTTATATGGTCCAATAATGCTCCCAACTCCGTTCTTCTCGTCAGCCGTGACCTCCTACTAGGTAGGTGTTACTATCGAAAAAGAGACTTCTTCTGCTATGTAGTCACCGTCGTCGTGCTGCCGTCTTCTAGGGAGGGGTTGTCACTCGTCTACTCTCTTTTTTTTATTGGTCGTCTTCTTCGCCTACCTTATTTTATTCAACGAGCCTCTTCTCAAGATAGATGTTTTTTTTTTGGTCGATGGTATAGATCATACGTAGTGACAATCTTCATCCCTAGATCCCGTAATTGTTACGCAGTACACCTGTTTGCTAGATGGGCTGTAACCTCTGGTCGTCGGGATTCCTTTCCCAACCCCCTTCCGTCTGTTTTTGGGGATCAAGTTTGTAAGGATATGCCAGATTTAACTAATGAATTATATTTTCTCTTCGGCAGAAACAAAACAAAGCAAGACACAATGTTCATCGTTCACGCAACGGGGTGCTCGGTGGCCCGGTGTTACGACGCCGCGGCAAGTCCCGACGACGGGGTTTCACCGTCCGAGGAGCGCGATGTGTCAGGTGAAGCCGGAGCCAGCTTCTGTCTCCTTGGGCGCCGCGCGTTGGACCGACGTGGGCGACCCAGCCGCCGCTCCTCCGCCGCCGGGAGGCGAGTATCCGAAACTCTGGTCACCGACCGTATGCGCCCCACAGCAGTGTCGTCTGATCCGGTGGACTGATCGGATCGGCGACGTACGACGGGGGGACCGGGAATTGTATTAAATCCGTCGACCGGGAATTGTATTAAATCTGATGATGAGTTTATAAAACGTCGATAAGATTCATTGACTTATTAATTTGTTAACGACGTCATCTTATTAATTCATTACTCATCACTCAAACGATTGAGATCGTGGTTTTTTTTTTGGATCGAGAATATTTTCTCCACTCAGAACTGTTGGGTTGATCGAACTCTATATATAAAAGAATCCCCGAGGAAGCAGGCGTACGTGGAGGGTCGTGCTCCACCAACCCTCTCCCTGTGCGGGTGTCTCCGTCTTGGGGTGTAGTCAACGTTCATGGGCGGCGGGCGGCGCATGGTGAGATCCAGCAGGCTGACTAGTCGGAGTCCCAGCCGCCTGACTGCGTACCCGTCCGGACGTACGTACGATTCAAGATATTCACATGGACTCGGCGTTTCTGAGGTTGAAGACGGCGCCGGCGAGCGAAGAGGACACTGCTTCCCTGTCCTGGCCGACTCCGAAGGAGGAGGAGAGAGTAGCGCGGTACTGTCGCAGGAGACACAGTACTGTGATTGGGCCACGACAGAAAACCCCATGTCAACCAAAATAGAACGCCAATGAACGTACGGTGTACTATAGGTTTATATGTATATAAAGAGGGGTACGTACGACGATAATAATATTATGTCTGTTTGCCTCTTGCGTCCAGAATTATTGGAGTAGTTCTAGCCTTGTGTGTGTGTGTATATATATATATATATATATATATAAGTGCATGGGGAAGACTGTGACACCGATTGGGAGTAGGGGAGGTGTTTGTTTGTTGCGTAATAAATTTGGTTAATTCTGTCACAATTTTTTTTTCATAGCATAAGTTATTAGGAACGTGTTCGGCAATCAGTACAACCCTATATGTTTCATAACAGAGAAATTCTTGAACAAAAACGACTGTTCTTTTTATACGTTGTTTTTTTTTGTGTCTTGTGTTTTCCCAACTTCTAGGGTTATATATGGTCCCACTCTTTTTATTACCATTTCACGTCAAACACGAAAATTTTGTATCTTAAGTTTCTTTAGATTTTATTTTAAGATAAAGTATTACGTATAAAAATTATGGTTCAACTGATTAAACTACCATAAGAAATACGTGCAGCGAAGACATTGAATGAGAAGTGAGGTGCGATAAAAATCATGGTCGATAAATATCAAGGATGGCTTCACGGCCGTTGCCACACGCTAGCATTAATAAGTCCGTCGCCGACGTTATACGTGAGGTCTTCAAGGCAAGTAGTCACTACCAGCATATAATTAAATCACCGACGGAAGAAGTTGTCGTCGCAACTAAGAGTATAATCAAGTATATGATCAACGACCCAATATATAGGCAGCCGCTTAGGGTGCATTTGGTTCAACGTAAAACAAGAAACATTGAAAATAGTTTACGGGGATTAACTTTCCCAAGAAAAGTAAATGCGAATACTTTGTTTGGTACGTTAGAAAATGCTTTCACTCGATTGGTTGCACACACTTTCCTCTAGACTATTAACTTTGAAAAAAATCTTGTAACATATAGTTATATAATTATGAAATTTAATATAGGTAAATTATATATATTAATAATTTAATAAAATTAATTTTTATAAAAATAAAATACATAGAAGGTTATATGTTTGTTGTTTTGCCAGAATTTACTTTACAAGTAATTTGAATACTAAAGTGTATTTACTTTGTTGTAGAGGAAAATTTAGAGAAAATATTTTAATTCATTCTTTATAAAAAAATAAATACAAATTTTATTTTAATTTAGAGAAAATATTTACATTTTAGCTTATATACAGTAATTTAATTTTTAATGTATTTTTATTTAATAGAACTTTAGATATTGATATAAACTCAAATTTTAAACAAAATGTTATTAAGTATCTAATGTTTGAATTGTAATATATATGGTGAAATAAGGTCATTTTACAAAACGACTGCGCATCGGAAAACAGCATCTGCGAAAATGCCATGAATGTCAAAATCTTGATTAGGTAGACATCAAAGTAAAACGTTTTTCGTTGACCCGACTTCTACAGTTAACCAAACAAAGCTCCATAGTCATTAATCGGGAAAACTGAATGCATGCAGTTAGTTTACGGTGAAACAAATGGACCCTTATTACTGTCGTCACTCATGATTATTAATTAACAATGACTTAAGTTATCTCCAAACCAGAATAAAAATACCCACGGGTTGAGTTGATCTATTTTGGTGATGATTCAGGTGATATTTGATAATGATAAAATCTGATCTGAGATTGACTTCTTACATCTGAATCTATTGCATGAATATATATCTGAATTTTAATATATTAAAATTATTTAATAATCACCTCACTAACATTTGGATCAAAAATTAAAAATATTAAATATTGTTTTATAAACGCAAAATATCATTTATCCATAAATTAATTAGATTAAATGTGATTTGATAATCATGAAATAACATTCAAATTTAAAATCACAATTATTAAGTATTATTTTATAATCACCGAATAACGTATTAACATTTCATCATGGAATTCTAGTCTCTCTTTTCAAAGCATCATGTAGCTAGTGTTGTATGTGTTTTTTGCAATTTTTGTCAAACATACCTGTAAAAGTATTAATTATTGTCGTCAACACATGCCACCATCTTGGTAAAGTAACAAGAAGATGGTGAGAGAGTGACAGTGGGCGCCTTGTCTCCATTCAGCATTAACCGGCATCAGCCCACATAGCCACTCGAATGTTGACTATATGATTTATTTTCATTAAGATCCTAAAATGGTAGCATTATCAAACGCTCTAACAGATTCAAGGTCGGACTAAGTCAGACTTAAGACCCTATTAAGCTCAAACAAACACAGTCTTAAGCTGTTACAAATAATTATTTGACAACAGCTAAAGTCGTCGCAAACAATATTATGAATGACAGCTTATGGTCGGTTTGGTTAGAGCATCAAAAATGATACTATATTAGTATTGATATTGATATTTCTAGAAGATGGAGTATCAATATCAAAATTGATACAAGTTGACACTTGTATTACATAACATGTGTTGTTCTCATTACAAAGTTTAAAATCGATACTATTAGTCAAACACCTCGAAATGATTACCAACAATATCAATTTTAAAATTAATAGTGATAGAGGTGTCTAATAGTGTTACCAAACAGGGCATTAGGAAACTGTCGAAACAGGCAAGCAGTTTGCACAACAATCAACATTTGTCAATAGTCTTTCTCCAGCCAGTACTTGTCCATTGGCGACGATCTTTCACCGGCTGCCACTAATAAGCTTATTAGGGATGGCTTTATAAGCGGTTGTCATTACCCTGTACCTGGTAACATCATTTCCAATAGTGCTTGGTTAGCATACAAGAGCAATGGATATCAGGTTTGGTTTTAGTACTGTTATCCGTTTTTGTATATATGTGTGACTTAATGTGCTATAATGTTGAATGTGTTTGACTATTGGCTTCAATTTTAAAATTTGTAATACAAAACAAACACGTATGAATTGTAATTCTAATGTACACCTATATCAAGCTTGTTATTGATGTTCCCTGTTCTTTGCAAATATGGATATCAGAACCCCATTATTTTTAACACTCTAACCGATTAAACAATGTATTAAATTATAAGTGGGAGAAAACATGTGATGGATTAATATTTTACAAGAAACAATTAATGCAGCATTTTTTATTGAATTGGGAGGAGCTGTATAACTATTAACTTTATCAAACCCTACCCCTGACCTTCGTGTTTCAGGGGTATCTGATTTGTACATGAAGCGCAATATATATATATATATATATATATATACACACACACACACACTTCGACTCATAAATAGCTAGCTCACGAAAATCTGACTACTCAAATCCCATGTTTCCTTTCTCACCGTTCATTGAAAGCAATCGCCGTTAAGTAAAATCATATATAGTGCCTTACGCCCTGTTTGGTAACACTATTAGATATCTCTATCATTATCAATTTTAAAAATAATATTGATAGAAACAATTAAGAGGTGTTTGATTAATTTTATCAATTTTAAAATTTTTAGTGCAAACAAAATAAATTATCTAATACAAGTGTCATCTTGTATTACTTTTGATATTGATACTCCAACATTTGAAAATATTAATTTCAATATTGATATAGTACCAAAAATAAAACTCTAACCAAACAGAGCATTAGAAAGTAGAAAACAGAATTCTAATGGGGTGTTTGGTTGCATGATAATTTTTTGTACACTTTCATGATAAAAAATTGTATTAAAATAAAAAGTGAACCAACTCATGATATAAAATTATCATGTTTGGAGGGATGTGATTACAAGAAAGAGTAACTACCACACTTGATCAAACAAAGTGGGGGACCACAAGAAAAAAGAAAGAGGTGAGACCCTCTTTTTTGTTTAAGAAGAAAATCACTTTTAAAACATAAAATTGTCATGATTACCAAACACCTCTTTTAACAAGTTTTCTTACAATTTTTAAAAATTAAAACAAAAATCTTCATTATCATACAACCAAACACCCCCTAAACAACATCCATTTCTTTCGGGTAGAAATTGACGTATTTAATCAACGAGGACAACGCTGACATTCAAGGTTCGATTATCCCTTTTTGTACTACACCTTATAAATAATATATTAATTAATTTAGCCAGCATCAGGACTCAGGAGATGCGCTTAATTAAGCAGTACATCATCGTCCACACTCACGAAGCTGTGTACTCCTTAAAAGAAGATGGAAAGGCGATGATGAATGTTATATGTTCAGGCCCAAATTCAGCCCAGCCCAGAATCCGAGCTTGATGTATTCCATGGTTTTACCTAAAATTTTTTTAATAATAGGGTGTATGTTTGCATACACCTTTTTCTTCTATTTTCTAGATACCTCTTAAAATAAAAATTAAAATGACGGATACAATAACACTTTGGAATAGACTTGTTATTTTTCGACGTGGACATCTTTAAATTTTAAAACAATATTATAACACTTGCTTTTGTTTTCAAGACAACCTGCTGGGAAGACCTCTCACAACCAATATTCGCCCTCGTCGGGATGTCATTCTGATTTCATTTAAATTCGTTTGAGACAAGTTATTAGTTTCTTACCTCATCATTGTTGAAGATAATGGTCGTACACTTCTTGTATAACAAAAATTAGAATATTTTATTTATTTAATGTTTCCATAAATGATGCGACACATCTAACGTTCAAATCTATATGTCAATCTTGTAAGAACGTTTCACGACATTTTTAGAAATGACCGACAAATAGAAACCAATGCCAATAGTAAGTATTCCCTTCTTTGAAATTGATATCGATGATACATAATATTCTCTTTGGTGTTAAGGAGGAAATACAATTTATAGACGGTATTGATTTGGGACGGAGGGAATGGGACTCATAAGTTCTATAAATAGGTGACTAATCCTTATGGGATGGACACAAGCAATAGATCCATCGTCGGAGTCCCAAATCGATACCGCCCATAAATTTCATTTCCTCTTTAACACCAAGGAGAATATTATGTATCATCAATACTGATTTCAAAGAAGGGAATGCTTACTATTGGCCTTAGTTTCTATTTATTGGTCATTTCTAAAAACATTGTGAAACGTTCTTACATTGGCGGCTTGATTATCACAATAGATCTCAATTGGCCCATTAACCAAATTGAGATCTAAAACTATCAAAAATCGTCTAATCCAGACAGCATAAGTGCTAACCACACTACATGCAATATACTCAGCAACCTATGTGTATCGTGCCACACACCCTTGCAGCTGCACCACAAAAAATGAACAAGTGTCCCGAAGTGGACTTTCCATCATCTTTATCCCCTCCGAAATCTGCATTAGAGTAACCAAGCACATCAAGTGTTTCCACTTGGTAAACTAACTTGTGGTGCACCGTACCCTTTAGGAACTTCATTATCCTTTTAACAACTTCCCAATGAGTTGGACCAGGATTAGCTTGGTACTTACTAACCAAGCTCATAAGATATACTATGTCCGGTCTTGTACTCATCATTGCATACATTATGCTTCCAATTGGCTTAGCAAACAGCACCTTGAGCGGACCTTGTCCCTCGCTGGGACATTGTTCTTTTCCCAACCATTTTTCATACACTAACGATGTAGGTGCCAGATTGCAATTATGCATTCCAAATTTCTTGAGTACAAACCTTAAGTATTTTTCTTAGTTTATACTTAACAATCTAGACTTCTTGTCCCTTTGTATCTGGACACCAAGGACATAGGATGCCTCTCCCATATCCTTCATCTCAAATTTCTTACTGAGCTTAGTTTTTACCTTATTCAACATTCTTGTGTCATTACCGACGAGCAATATATCATCCACATATAAGGATAATATAATCACCATGCTCCCACACTTCATGACATACACACAGCTATCCAACTGATTTGGAATAAAGCCGAGATGAATAACAACATTATGAAATTTAAGATACCATTATCTAGATGACTGTTTCAAACCATAAATTGACTTTTTCAATTTACATACTTTTTCCTCTTGGCTTTCCTCCTGAAATCCTTCAGGCTATGGCATATAAATATCCTCCCTTAACTCTTAGTTAAGGAATGCAGTCTTGACATCCATCTGGTGTAATTTCAGGTCAAGATGGGCTACAATAGCCAAAAAAATTCTTATTGATGCAAATTTTGCAATTGCTGAGTAAGTTTCTTGATATTCTATACCTGTTTTCTGATTATAACCTTTGGCAACTAACTGGACCTTAAATTTTTCTATAGACCCATCAGCTCGAAGCTTATGGTGCGGCAGAAAAGAGAAATAGAACTCTAATGAATATGGTTAGATGTATGATATTTCATTCTAGTCTTCCCAAGGAATTTTGGAGAGCAACATTGCTTACGGCAAGTTATTGAATAGAATACCCACCAAATCTATCGAATGTACACCTTATGAATTGTGGAATGAGAGGAAATCAAATCTGAGTCCCAGGAAATGAGGTTCTACAACCAATGTTCTCATTCCAAAACAACTTAGAAATAAGTTGGAATCAAAAACTTTAAAGTGTAAATTCATAGGATACTGTGAAAAATCAAATGGCTATAGGTTCTTTCATAAATAAAAAGAGATTATTGAATATAGGGATGCTACATTTCTAAAAAGTCTAAAGGAAAAGGAATCTCATAAAAATGAGAAGGAATCTCTAATTGTGATAGATGATGACTATTACAATGATAACTCTAGAAATGATCCAATAATTGAGGAAGAACCAAGGATAGCAGAACCATCTCAACAATAAATAGTTAAGGAACAAAATGATCCTATGATAGAAACACAACCTAATGTACCTACAATTGGCAACAAAAGAAATAGAACTCCACTTGTGTAGATGGATGATTTTCATTTATACTCATGTGAGCCTTCATGTCTGACAGTAGACCTAGATGAGGAAAATCACACAGATTCGGTAAACTATATTGATGCCATGAAATCGCGCAAATCAGAATTATGGCTAGATGCTATGAAACAAGAAATGCACTCTATGAAAATTAATGGAGTGTGGGAATTGTGTGATTTACCCAATAATAGGAAGGCTATTAAGTGTAAATGGGTATTTAAGAAGAAGTGTCCATCGCCGGATTCTGGAGGTCACAAGCCCTATAAATAGGTGACTAATCCTTATGGGATGGACACAAGCAACAGCTCCATCGCCGAAGTCCCAAATCGATCTCATCACGTCTTCCCCCCTTCAATTATCAGCTTGATTAATAGTGGAGCAAATAGCTTGAAAAGGAAACATATAGAAATACAATATCATTATATTCGGGATATTGTACAGAAAGGGAAAGTAAATGTAACTTATATACCCACTACTGATATGATTGTCGATCATTTGACAAAAGGAATGCCGGCGAAAATTTTTATTAAGCATGTAAGCCTGATGGGACTCAAGAATATATGAGTCAAAGAAAATGATTATGCATCCCACAGATATTGAGAATTTATAGGAATATATATGTATCACATAAATGGTGGGAGTACATGGAAATATATATACATCTCATGGACAATGGAAATGTATAGAAATATTTATGTATTTCATGGATAGTGAGAATATATAAGAAAAATTTATGTATCTTTTAGATGGGTGAAGTATAAAATATTTTTGCTTCACATAAAGAGGGTGTATGTTTATTTATTGGCCAAGTGGGAGATGTAAGAACGTTTCACAACGTCTTTAGAAATGGCCAACAAATAGAAACCAAGGCCAATAGTAAGTATTCCCTTCTTTGAAATCGGTATTGATGATATATAATATTCTCCTTGGTGTTAAGGAGAAAATAGAATTTATGGGCGGTATTGATTTGGGACGGAGGTAATGGGGGTCACATGCCCTATAAATAGGTGACTAATCCTTATGGGATGGACACAAGCAACAGCTCCATCGCCGGAGTCCCAAATCGATCTCATCACGTCTCCCCCCTTCAAGTCTTATGTCTATGTGGTATTTTTTCTTATTCATCATGTGAATATTTTAATCACAAGTATATTTACATAAATTTAAAAAAATGTGACACATTATATTACTAATTTATTAAAATTTGAAAATTATGTCAACATGGAGGGTAAATCTTTTTCGTAAGTAAAATTATCTACATATAAAATTTGCAACCAAACATCCTTGCAAGTCAATGAATTGAATCAGGGGGGTCAAAAAGAATCAGTCAGTAGAGTCCGATGGAAGCATAATAGTGAAGGGGTAATAAAAAGACAAAATACAAAAAACCGTCTATTAAAATGAAAATACTTGCATTGAATTTACATTAGAAATGATCATAGAAGCGCACAGTCATTATTAATCTTATAAACTATGTTGTGAGCTAGGACATATTACCTCTTTCTCTCTGATTAGGGTTTGTTTGTTTGGTTGTAAAATTTTTCAAAAATAATGTATTTGCTTCATTTTGTAGTATTTTTAACTGTCTAAGTTAATATAAACATCATATTTGGAGACAAGATTTCTTGCATTGAATTTTATAGGGGGAGAGGTGAAAATCAAAACAAAAACATTGTGTAGTTATAACATCATCTTAATCACATTACAAGAAAGGATAATATCGGAGACGACTTAATGACGATGGCTTATAAAAGCCGGCTCCTAAAAATGTCTTCAAGATGTTACTTGCAACGACTTACAATCATCGCAAATAACTATTCTGCAATGGCTTCCCATGAGCTATCATTGATAAAAATGATGACATACTTATTTATGACATACTTGCAATGATCGTGGAGTCGTGTCCAATATGCATCAGTGACAATTTTTTGATTGTTGGTGATAACTTTCGGCTATCGTTAATAATGTTATTTCCTGTAATGTTACGTAGTCTCCAAGTGTAATTTTTGTCTTTTAGGAAGTTAACCAAATAAAAAATTCTTGTTTTAAAATCTAAGCAGAACCTTATTTCTAAATAAGTGATTTTGAAACAAAAAATTTAAATGAAACTATCAAGCCCATCGTATATGCAATTATATAATTTCATCGTATAATAAATAATATTAGTATACAAATAATAACAAGTAGGTATGGGTGCTACTGCGCCTCAGATTGCTTATGTGATTATACTAATAGGGTGTTGGATGTAATTTTTCTTACTATTTTCTATCTTACAATAAAAGGAGCTCTCAGTCAGCGGATGGACTGCAGAATATTATCTTTCGACAACTTTGCAACAAAGCTTCACATTAGTTTTTACGATGACAAATATGTCCGTCGAGCTTATCCCTAAAATTTACCATTTCGTAGGTTCTAACTGTAAAAAGGCTTTGTTTTCCTGCCCGGTGGGCCGCTGGCGTCGTCGTCGGGACTACAGAAATCCCCCGCCGAGCTCTGTGATGGTGGCCATGGGGGCTCCCTGTTGCGCCCACCGCCACCGCCACTGCACTCACCTACAGCACCTCTTCCTCGCCCCAGCTGGTCGTCCTCACCTCCGCCGGCCCCGTCGTCGCCACCACTGCTCTGCTACCTCCATCTCTTGTTCCGCCGGGTTCTCCGGTTCCTCCCCTGCCTCCGCTTGTCTAGGTCCCGCCAACGCCGACCGCAACCACCTCATTCAGCTGCTGTGCAGGCAGGGTAACCTCCGGCAGGCCCTACGGCTCCTGTCTCAGGAGCTCAACCCCACCCAGCGGACCTTCGAGGTCCTCATCCAATCCTGCGCGCGCTGCCGCCGCGGCGACGGTCCGTCCCTCGGTGATGTCGTCCATCGCCGCCTCGTCGATGATGGAATGGAGCAGGACTCCTTTCTCTCCACCAGGCTCATTGAAATGTATGCGGAGTTTGGAGCCGTCAGCGAGGCCCGACGGGTGTTCGACCGCACTCATGAGAAGACCGTTTTCGTGTGGAACGCGATGCTGCGGGCGCTTGTGCTGGCGGACCAGAGCAAGGAGGCGTTTCCGCTGCTAAGAGAGATGGTGTCTAGCGAAGTTCCCTTGGATAGCTTCACGTACTCGTTCATACTGAAGGCTTGCGTTGGGGCGCCTTCTAATTTCTCGTCGGCTTTCAGCAGGATTGGAGAGATTCACTGCCATGCACTCCGCCATGGTTTTGAGTCTCAAATTCATGTCACAACTACGTTGGTCGATGTATATGCTAAAATTGGGGATATCCATTATGCGCGGAGAACGTTCGACGGAATGTCCACTAAGAATGTGGTCTCATGGAGCGCGATGGTTGGTTGTTATGCAAAGAATGAAAGATGTTTAGAAGCATTGCAGCTTTTCTATGACATGGTCGTGCAGGATATGGATGGCATTGTTCCTAATTCTGTGACGGTGGTCAGTGTTCTTCAGGCCTGTGCTAATCTGGCTGCACTGGAGCAGGGAAAGATGGTTCACGCTTATGTTCTTCGGAGAAGACTCGATTCAGTCCTGTCTGTGGTCAATGCGCTCATTGCAATGTATATAAAATGTGGCGATCTGGTCACTGGACGTCAAATATTTGACAACATGAGTAGCCACAGGGATGTGGTGACATGGAATTCTATGATTTCTGGTTATGGTATTCATGGACTTGGCAGAAATGCTATACATGCTTTTTATGAGATGATAAATGCTGGAGTAGCACCGAGTTCCATTACCTTCATTAGTGTCTTGGGTGCCTGCAGCCATGTTGGTCTTGTAGAAGATGGGAAGCGTCTATTTGATTCTATGGCTCGTGAACACGGTCTTTCTCCTACTGCTGAGCATTATGCTTGCTTGGTTGACTTATTAGGACGTGCTGGACATTTAGACACAGCAGCTAGAGTAGTTGGAGAGATGCAAATTGAACCTGGTCCAACTGTATGGGGTTCCTTACTTGGGGCATGTAGGATCCATGGAAATGTGGAGCTTGCAGAAAGTGCATGTTCCCACCTCTTTGAGATTGAGCCCAGGAATGCTGGGAATTATGTACTTCTTGCTGATATTTATGCAGGGGCCAAGATGTGGGAAGAAGTTGATCGCGTTAAGAAGTTATTAGAAGCTCAAAGCTTGCAGAAATTGGCAGGACGTAGTTGGATTGAGGTACGAAGGAAGGTCTACTCCTTTGTATCAGTTGATGAAATGAACCAGCAAGTTGAACAACTTCAAGCTCTGCTATTTAAACTGGTAAAAGAAATGAAAGAATCTGGTTATATTCCTCAAACAAAGGTGGTGCTCTATGATATTTCTCAAGAGGAGAAGGAGCAAATCTTGCTGGGTCATAGTGAAAAATTAGCACTTGCCTTTGGACTTATTAATTGCAGAGATGGAGAAGTTATACGGATTACCAAGAACTTGAGATTGTGTGAGGACTGCCATGCTGTAACAAAGTTCATTTCTAGATTTACCAAGAGAGATATTTTTGTTAGAGATGTAAACCGTTTTCATCACTTTCGGGATGGAACTTGTTCATGTGGAGATTACTGGTGAGCAAGGTCATTTGGTCACGACACTTATTGATCCATCATAAGGTGAAATCTGTAAAGACTGTACAGCATTGATTGATGAAAAAATATTTTCAACAAAAAAAACTGTGCTTTTGATGAAAGTAAAGATATTGTAATAGCTTTCATGACGGGGCTGGAAGTGCCTGAGTTAAGGATACACTGTAAATTTCTGAATTTGATAGAGCATTTTGCTTCATCCTCAGAAGACTCTTGTATATTATTGCTAATTTTGCTTCAACTGTTTATCTGTAATACCTTCTGAACTGTACATCTTTTTAACTAACCATTTTAGGTTTTAACTCTTGACTAATTGATGCTATAGATTTGCCTTGAACTGGTGCCTTTTGTTATTCCAACTGCACTACTCTTTTGAAAGTAACCAAGGGGGCCACTTTTTATTCATTGAAAAAGAAAAGATCAAAGAAAACTTCTATGTAGACTGTGAAATGTATCCAAATGATGGAAGGGGAATAGGAAAAACGAACTCAGCACTTGTTTGACAAGGTGTGAGTTCCTTTTATTTTTGATGTAATTGTGATAGCTATGATAAAGTACTTCCCGCTTCTTTTAGCTTGATGACTTTCTCGCTCACTCAATTTTTTTCGTACTTTGTCATCGTTAGATTATGAATTTTTGTTGTGTCAGTTTGCCAAGTTGGACCCTTCTTCATATTTCGTTGTCCTGGGATTTGGTCCGGTTGTGAATCAGATATTCTGAAGTCAACTTTATTTAAGTTGTATCTCAAAGTTGCCTTACAGTTTTTTTTTGTCTTTGGCCCTGTTTGGTAACACTATTTGACACCTCTATTATTATCAATTTTAAAATTAATATTCCTAGTAATCACTAAGAAGTGTTTGGTTAATAATATCAATTTTGAAATTGATAGTGAAAACAAAGCACATTATGTGATACAAGTGTCAACTTGTATCAATTTTGATATTGATACTCCAACCTTTAAAATTATCAATATTAATATTGATATAGTATCAAATTTGAAACTCTAACCAAACGGGCCATTATGTAATAAACTTGGCATGCTCATCCTCAATATTTTGTCTTAAAATGCATTGTCCCCAGCATTTGCCAATAAATCTTGTCTTTTTTTCCGCAGCATGGCTGCTGCTAAATCCTTGAGGACGCATGGTACCATATTATTTAGGGGGATAAACATGGTTTGTTTATCTCCTAGATTGGGGATAAACATGATTTATCCCAAATTAATCTTGTGCCAAACAACCCCTAACGGCCTGTTTGTCACCAAAATTTTTTGGGGATAAACCCAGTTTATCTCCTAAATTTTGGGGATAAACCAGGTTTATCCCCAAGTCATCCCAACACCAAACAACCCCAAGTGTGCAAATGTGAAATGTTTATTTTGCTTTTCCCACTCTCCTGGACCAAAAAAGAGAACATAATTAAAAATAATTTTAAAAATATTCATAAAACTATAATTTTGTTTCATTTACAAAACACGATCTAAATGTAAACTCAAATCAAAATTTATTATTACTTATTTCGTGTATTCAAATGTCAATGTATAAATATTAATACTCATAAATTATTATTATTTAAATAAATATTCAATAAATTAATCAGCAACTTGTCGAGTGGAGGAGTCTGTTAATCAACTCATTTAATAAACTGAATTTTATTTTCTTACTTAATTTTTTTAGTCGAACTATTGTAGTTTAGAGTTTTTTATTTTTTTTGAATGTGGCCCAGTGGCCACGAGTCTCACCGCGCTGTGAGTGACGAGGGTTCGAGTCCCACTCGTATTTCACTGTTCACCCCAGGGTGCCCGACTTGTCGCCGCCGAGAGGTGAACTCCGAGGTGCAGGGACAAGGCCAGCCGAGGTACGCTCTACCTAGTTTAGAGTTATTTGTGGAGTTTATTAGCTCGTTTGCACCAAAAAATCTCGAGGTGGGCCCAACCGGTCCTCCGCGTCACGGTACACGGAGAATATGCGCATCAGCGTCTCCGTGGAACCACCGGCTTGTGACCGGTCGATACGGTTGGCTGTGTCTCCTTCCTAACCCTCCCTCGTCGCTGAACAAGGCCCGTCCATTCAACGGTGAGGATTTCGCCGAGGGCCTTCCGAAATGGCCCGGGTCGTCGGATTCGGCGAGGCTTCCCTTCTGCGGCCCAGCGGGTGGCGCGAGCGGTGACGCCAGCTGTCAGCGCAGCCGCTTGACCGACGGCGGCGGCAAAACACATCCAATCATACTGCGCCACGTAAGAGTTGCCGATTTGCGTCCAGGTTCAACGAACCGGAACATGACGCCCACACCATCCCTCTCTTTTATGTGCTCCCGTCGCACGGTCGTGGAGTCCCCAGAAGGTCGAAAGAAGCGACGCCATCAGCGCCGGGGAGGAGCAGCGCCGTCCGGCGTAGCTGTGGTCGGAGCTCAAGAAGAGAGCCGGGTTGTGCTCTTCTCTCGTTGTGTAGATGGCGTCTATGGCCGCTGCTATCTCCGGCTCCGTCTCCGTCTCCTCCCGCGCTCTCGCCTCCCTCGAGCCGAAAGGTACTCCCTCCCCGATTTCCCGCCGGACCTCTGTTCACTTCTGTGCGCGTCCGTGCCGGGTTCTTTTCTGGTGGCTAACCTTCTTTATTTGCCATCAGCAGTGGGTGTTCCGGTCGGCTGCAGGGTGCCGAGGGAGTCGTTCGCCGCGTCGTCACTGCTGAGGCGGCGGCCGCTCGCCCCGCCGGTGCGGGCCGTGGAACACGGGAGGGCGAGGAGCCCGTCTGTAGCGCCGGTTGCTGCTGTCGCCGCTGACGCCACAGCCATTTCGGGTGCGGTGGATATTGGCGGGAGAGATGCGGCGGCGGAGGAGGCGGACCTGGCGGAGGGAGTAAATATCGAGAAGTTGGCGGCGGATTTGGATGGGGCGTCGCCGCTGGAGATTATGGATCGTGCGCTGGAGATGTTCGGCAACGATATTGCCATTGCTTTCAGGTGAATTTGCCATGAAATTTGTAGATCTGTAAGGCGACGGTGCTGGTAAATGCGAGAATTCTTTCTGAATATCAGTTTGTGCACGAGGCATCGAATCATCACGCAGTAGTATCATCTATTATGATCCTCTTGTATTGTGTTCTATAACGAGGGCTCGGTTTTTTTTCCTTCTCTGACAGTGGAGCAGAGGATGTGGCGCTGATCGAATATGCTCGCCTGACGGGGCGCCCATTCAGGGTGTTCAGCCTTGACACCGGGAGGCTGAATCCGGAGACCTACCGTTTCTTCGACGAGGTGGAGAGGCACTATGATATCCGGATCGAGTATATGTTCCCCGATGCCGTAGAGGTTCAGGCGCTGGTCAGGAGCAAGGGGTTGTTCTCCTTCTATGAGGACGGCCACCAGGAATGCTGCCGTGTGAGGAAGGTGCGGCCGCTGCGCAGGGCTCTCAAGGGCCTCCGTGCGTGGATCACAGGCCAGCGGAAGGACCAGTCTCCCGGCACTAGAGCCGAAATACCTGTCGTCCAGGTACCTACTATCTTCTATGCAAACGCTTGAGTGATTCTGGAAAGAGAGTGATTCTATGCTACGTCTTCTCATCCTTTCTTTGACCTACTCGATTTTCAAATAAATAGCTGCCTTGTTTATATGATATATGCAGGTGGATCCATCTTTCGAGGGGATGGAAGGGGGGTCTGGCAGCCTGATCAAGTGGAATCCCGTGGCAGATGTGCACGGCCGGGACATCTGGAACTTCCTCAGGACCATGAACGTCCCTGTGAATTCACTACATTCTCAGGTACATCCGCTCGGATTTCGCGAAGATCGCCCCTTTTCCCTTCGTATAATTTGCTCTAACATTTGCTCGACTTCGACCGATCAGGGATACGTGTCTATCGGTTGCGAACCCTGCACGCGGCCGGTGCTGCCCGGGCAGCACGAGAGGGAGGGCCGATGGTGGTGGGAGGATGCGAAGGCGAAGGAGTGCGGACTCCACAAGGGCAACATCAAGCAAGACGAAGCAGCCGTGTCACTCAACGGCAACGGCGCCTTGGCGCAGGGCCCGTCGGACATCTTCGCGACCCAAGCTGTCGTTAACCTGAGCAGGCCCGGAATCGAGAACTTGATCAATCTCGAGAACAGAAAGGAGCCATGGCTGGTTGTGCTTTACGCTCCCTGGTGCCGCTTCTGCCAGGTACATACAACCATGAGCATCATCCACTTCGTCTTCTCTTCGATCTGGGAGTTCGTTTTCTTATATTTCGAATTCCTGCTTCTTCCAGGCGATGGAAGCTTCGTACGTGGAGCTGGCGGAGAAGCTTCAGGGATCGGGGGTGAAGGTGGGAAAGTTCCGGGCGGACGGAGACCAGAAGCCCTTCGCGGAGAAGGAACTGCAGCTAGGGAGCTTCCCCACGATACTCTTCTTCTCGCGCCGCACCTCCAAGCCGATCAAGTACCCATCCGAGAAGAGAGACGTGGAGTCGCTGCTGGCCTTCGTCGACGCTCTTCGCTGAGTACCTTCCTAGCTAGATTCCGTCGACAGCGACGCAAGCGGCGGCACCGCTACCCTGCCGGGCAAGTGTTCGACGTTTGTACCAAGTAAGAATGAGAACGGCTCTCCTCCGCGCTTCGCATCCCTCGTGCCCCCGCGGTCACGGAGCGCCGCTAGCCGCCGGCTGGCCGGGACAAGTTACTGTTAGGTCTCTATTATCGTCCAAAGCAGCGATATGTTTACGTTAAATTTGGAGCGACAGAAACGGTGGAGCCCTTGATAAACAGTGATGTTCTCCAGGCACGCCCTGCCGTCCTGTACGATACATATTTCAGAATCACCACGCTAAAGATGTAATTATATATTTTGTCCTTCTAAGTACTCTTCAATGCATTTTTATCGCACTCCAAAATGTTTTGAAGTCACGCTGGTTGCTCCTGTCCCGTACAACTGAAGGTTGTTAAATCCCAATGCCTCTATTTATCTTGGTAGCTACCATAGTCTTGCTAATACGTTTTCCAACATCATCTTCAGCGGTGCGAATGAACCAATACATGGGCAACTAGTTCCAGACTTGCGTCTGTTTATTTCTGTTAACCGAACAAGTTTAAGTAAAAAATAAAATCTGTTGAGTAAGTTCGAGCAAACTTGAATTTTGGTTTAAGTATAAACTCTGATTCAGTTTGTGCACTAAATTTGGAGTTTGTTGTGATTGATTTTGAGTTTTATAAACAACTTCGCATCCTATGTGAACTTAAACATGATTTAAACTTAAGTCAAACTATCGTTCCAACTTAACTTGAGGTTGGACTTAATTAGATTAATTAACAAATCAAATTTGAACAAGATTTGACGTATGTGTAAAAGTTAGAACTCGAAGTTGCTTAAAACAAATGAATCAATTTTAAATATTATTAGACAAGACTTAGTTCATTTCCAACAAAAAAAAAATCAAAACACATCTCTTAATTTGGATGTCCGTGAATCTGAAGGCAAAGTAAACGCGGAGAATTCACGATTTTGCCATCCCGCGTGGATGCCCTTCTCGTTTTCCTCTAAACCGAATGGATGCTTATCAGGAGGCGTTTAGACGGTTGCAAACGTTGTTGTTCAAAAAAAAAAATTTTCATTCTTTACTCGTCGCGATGCAACATAAAGATTCATCTTTTATCACACAAATATAAAAAAATTTAACAATATTTTTTATTGATGAATACTCTAATTATAAAAACGCTTATCTTTTCTTCGTATTTTACCATACAATTCATTTGAAATGTTAATAGTTCATAACCATAAAGTAGTTTGTTTAAGTTATTTCGTAAATCATTTGATAAATGTGTTTTAAATATGTGAAAAGCGAGCTATTAGGATAATAACTCATCTCTAGGAGTAGCTCTTCCCAACTTTCATTTCTAAAATGAGTTGAATGGGTTCCCTTAATTTGCGTCAAGGGGATAATTTCACGACTGCACACCTTTTCCTATAATAAATAAAAAAGAGTTTAAATTTTCATCTCTTATGCTTGAACCAAAATAGAACCTGCAGCGTGTTTTTTTTTTTGCAGATTAATTTGCATTCATTTTTCGTGATAACATTTATTCATTAAAATAAAGTAGGGGATATAGCTTAAGACAAAAAACTGTCATATTTGATGAGATATATGATGATAAAACATAGGGTCCATGCATGACAAAAAAATGATGAGAGATCACAAAAAAAGGAGGTTTCACCTCTTCTTTTGTCCTAAGAGGTATTATCTAGGAAACATACTTTTGTAACAAAAGAAACTTATTTTTCTTGTCATATAATTGTATGGAATCACCGTTATAAAGGAACTACCATTATAATTGTTGGGATCGGACCTGTTTTATGGTCTGTTTGGTTAGAGTATTAAAAATGATACGACTGTATTAGTATTAATATTGATATTTCTAAAAATTAGAGTATCAAATCAAAATTGATACAAGTTGACATTTATATTACATCACAATTTTTTGTTTGCACTACGAATTTAAAAAATGATATTATTAGTCAAATATATTTAAATAATTATCTTCAATATTAATTTTTAAATGAACAGTGATAAAGACGTTGGACAATGTTATCAAACAGCTTAAACCTGTAACGTTATCATGGCCTTGGTAAAATGATCATACCGTTTAGTTGGCTTGAATTTGCATTTCATACCTTCTCAGTTTCCTTGTTCGGAAATTTTTACTTTATTTATTTTTAAATGCCAACGACCCTATGCTGATATTTAAGAAGCGGATAATTAAATCATAAGACCAAAAATCGATAGCGCTGCTTCAACGTTCTCAAGGAAGCATTTTATTTTGATTAAACATGTTTTTGTTGAAGAAATTACTTTAGTTTATTACCATCATCATCGTGCATTTGAATTTTTAAAAGGCAATAAGTCCTTAAATAAATACTTTTTTAAAAAAAATTGCCAAATACTTTTGAGTTTTCAGAACGAGAAGGTAGGATGCTGAGCTGGCCACAGGTGTTCTTCTTCCTCTGAAGGCTCCTCGTCTGGTAATTAAGAAATTAGCAGTGTGGTTTCTTCGTCCGTCCCGTCTTGGATCTGTTTGCGGAGGGAGTGAAGCACTGAGCAGCGGCTGTAGACGGGAGCCGAACGAACGCCGGATAGGAAGCTCCCTTCTCTCCCCTGCCCGGTCGCCCTAGTACTTGATTGATCCGTTTGCGACGAGATCTGGGTCGCTAAGTAGAGTCTGATCCTCCAACTGGTCGAAGAGGATGGATGCCCTGAGGAAGCAGGCTAGCAAGCTCAAGGAACAAGTTGCCAAGCAGCAGCAGGTGCGTCAACTGCGGCTTAGATGCTGTCTATTTTACATTAGAATCATAATCCAGCTTTTCGTTTCTTCTCCCGCACGATGCTGCCCAAGAAGCTCCAACGTTGGAGCTTCTGGTAACTAGTAACGAGTGATAGATTTCTTATCTGGAGGGCTTCTAAGTGTATGCCGCCAGACTAAGAAAATTATTAATTCGTAAAAATGCATCCTACAAAAGCTTTTGTTGCAAGCATCGGAAAATTGTTTTTATCAAGTCGTTCTGAAAGGAACTCTCCCGTTTATATTTGTGCTTCGTCTTCAACTTTCTCGTCAATAAGCCAAACCTGTAATGAGGCCGGCCTGCTCATTCAGAGGCTCTCTTTGATATAAGATGCTTATTATTTTTCCGATCCTCAAGGAAATTGGATATTCTAAACTGTGTTTTGGCAGATTGGATAAATTGATCCACTTGTTCAGGGATGGCTTAGTTCATTAATGTCTTCAATTATGCTTGTTTTACGATTTGCCTAATCTGGAAATAATTTGTTGTGGTTTCGTGCCCTAATGATCCTTACCTTTTTTGAGCCTCCTAAATTATCCAACTTTATAATAAGCGGGGAAACTAAAATTGCAACACATCTTGTACTATGTCAAAAAATTGTGGAGATATTGCTTGCTGATATCTTGGCTCGTTGGAATAGACTGTATCTTTTGTCAAGCGGAAAATGTCTTGGATAACACGTTGGTGCATTCTAAATTCTCCAATTAAAATATAGAATTATCAGGCTGTGCTCTTTAGCTTGAAAATACAAAAGAACCCACTGGATTAGGGCTAGAATTCTCATATGTATGGCAATAGATGCTAACGGTTTATCCTTTGATCTGATCGAATTGATTAGATACTACAAGTCTATTGCCTGGTTCAAGGTCGATACTATGATTTCATTATCATCTCTTAGTTCTCTACAACACTCCTAAAATGTTTGCCTATGTTAATTTCACAAATCATCTCACATATGTATCTTCAATATTCTTTACTGAGTAATCATTTTTCTAATGGCTAAATCAACACGTTGGCTCAACAACCATGCTAATGGATAGCATTCCATGAGGCCATCCATCTTGTAACTACTCTCATCCAAGCATGTTTAACTTTGGAGTTTTTTCAACTTAACACTAAGATTGAAATATGAACATTCAAATAGTTTTTATTCACCTAATGTTCCTTAAGTATGTCAAATAAGAGAGTGGCAAGGTTTGCAGGATCAGTCAATCCAGGGTCAGAATCAGCATCTTCCAACCTGATTCTAGAGGAACGGGGAAGGCCTGTTCCGACCTCGATCATGGTCAGATGGATGGGGGGAGAATGGTGTCGCTGCCTCTGCAACTTCCCTTCCCTAGAAAAGGCGATGGCACCACTGCCTCTGCATTGCCAAATGGTGGCAATCATACCCAGTCCAAGCCAATGCTTCACCGGGGATCACGTCAGACTGTTTTTTATTCTTGTTCTTTTAATATTTTGAAGGCCGATCCAGGCTAATCTTGGATTAGTTTTCTTCCACTGGATCAACCAAGCTGGCTGATTGGATCCCAACCCATATTACCTTGAATATGGATGAGTCAATTATGATCCAATTTTTCAAAGGCTCTTCATTACACTGGAGTGGACATGCAATCTCTTCATTGCAAACCTCCGGAAAGAATATGTTCAAAATGCTTACCAACTTTGATAATTATGTGATGTTATTATATTTTCTTAGGAGTAGGCTGGAAGTTTTCAGGGTTATAGAAGCATGAGAATCAAAACTTCCACACTTTTCTTCTTTTACTTGTTACTATGGATTTTTGATGGTTATGGAAGTGAGTTCTTTATCTTTGATCCCTTGTATTCTGCTCCATCAGCTGAATCACCCAATTGTATTGTTTTTTGTTAATAAGGGAAAATTCCATCACGTCCCCACTAACTTGACCTCCACCGCAGCTGCACTTTTATCTGATCTTAGTGAGGTGCCAAGATGACTTTGTTGTCAAACACACCTGGTGGTGAATTAGAGTGGAGGATGGACATTCAGCCCAGGGCACTAGACACCGTACTCCACCTTAAGCTCAACAGTATGGCATTGGCTAAGACTCAACTCCCAATGTTTCTGTTGGCCCTAGTTATCTTTGACCAACTCCACCACCCTTGCTCTCACCCAATTGTATTGCTCTTCCAATTTGCTACCATCCAGTCCATCAGGAAACTCACATCCCCTTTAGGAGATTTTTCTGTTTGTAGATGTAAATTTGCCATGCTTTTAGCATTCCACTCTTTGCAAATATATTGGCCATTTTCTTTTATGTAGGCATTTGCATTTTATGCTCAGAGGTGTACTTTGCTTCCTGCTTCAATCCTGGTTTCCATTATATTGATAAACATTTGCATTAAAATAATTTTTATAGGCGGTGATAAAGCAGTTCAGTGGAAGTGGTTATGAAAGCTCAGATGTGATGGTAATTGACGACGTTGAGATGCAGAGGCATCAGCAGCTTGAAAAGCTTTACCGGTCAACACGTGCAGCAAAGGTACGGCACTTTATTGTATGGCTCTAAACAAGCTTACTGTGTCCAAACATCATCAAAATTTTATCCATTTCTCCTTGAATATTTGACAGGACAATCATTTCATATACAGCTCTTTTGAAATCAATATCATGTTGAGATAAGATGATTCTGAATATTGATTTTTTAGATATCAGACAGATTCAGCTTGGTTATCTACTTGCTAAACTCCAACCACAACCATGTAGTGACCGCATTTTTATAGTATCAAGCAGTGCAAAAATGTTGAGCTGCGAAATGCCAATCTTGAAGAAGCACCAAACATCTTCTAGTAACGTCAACGACAGTTAAATTCCTGCTTAAAGGGCACTTCTATTGTTTGCCAACAATAACATGTTGAAACAGGTCAATATCACAGTTGTATTGGATTTCCGGGGTCAGCTTTCCATCTCCACATACCTGTACCACCAACATGCCTGAATAAAGATATCCTCTCATCTTCATATTCATTGTTATAGTTCTAATTTTGAGAGGAATAATATTGTTGCAATCTTCCCAGGCTACCAACTCCACCATTATTTAGAACCTTACTAGTGGACTTGACAGACAAAAGCTTTACTTCCCATCTCCAGGACTCAAGGAACTATCTCTATGCTAGCATGGTTCTGTTGAACCCCCCTTGGCGTTCTTTTAATGAGGAGCCCACAATCATGTTATCCCAGTTCACCTCCATTATATGGAGGAGATTGGAGTCTAGGACCTTCAACATTTTGCTGAAAGTCTAGGCATACCTAGAAGAAAGGAAGGTTTTGTTTATTGGATTGTAAGAGTAATTTGACATCACAGATTCACAATACTCGATTTCGTCCAGTGTTTCCTGCTTATATTTTAAGATTTAGCTTGGAAGATTTAAAGAGCCAAGTCTCATTTCTTTCTTTTATTTCTCGCTTTACTTCCAGCTGTCACTTCAGACCTTGGCAATGAATGTTGGCTCAGTTGTTTAGATGTTCTTGTGTACTTCTTCCTATATGTACTAGGTTTTTGGTTTATGAGGACATGTAATTCATTAGGGCATAGTAGGAGCTACACTTTTCTTGTTACATTCCTACTTTAGTTAGAGATGGTGCAACTCCTTTAGATAATTGAGCTGATGCAATTTTACGAACTATACCTTCTTTAGTTTCAATAAAAATGGCACTTCGTAGAGGTTTATGGAATTTCTATTTGTCTCTCAATTTAACACCAACAACTTTTGCCTCAGGATTTTCAGAGGGATATTGTTCGAACAGCTGAATCATTTACAAATATTGGGTGTAAGCACATAGAAGTAGGTATGTATTCCCTGTTAGCATAGAAGCTGCAATTCTGGAAGCACCTTATATATCTGACAACCTGATCATACGTATCAAATCACTGTCTTTCTGCCTTACAAGGGACAAAATTTTCCGATGATTGCTGTAAATATGGAAGTGAGAATATCAATTATGGTGATCTAGCAAAGGCTGCATCCTTGTATGGTAGCACACTGGTGCATTTGGAAAAGGAGTATGAAGAATTCAACAGGATCTTGTCTTTGCAGGTTTAATGTCACTTTACAGTTTTGACATTATGCACCATCTTAGGTGATAGCTCTTGAATCATGTTCTTTCATTTATCTATCGGCTGAGGCTTCTTTCATCTCCCTGTATATGGCCATTTAGTCTTATGAGGTGAATGCTTTTGAGTTTTTGATAGTAGTTCTGATTTTATTGATTTCATTTGTGTAGATCATGGAGCCATTAAAACAAATGATCAATGGTGCTCCATTGGAAGATGCTCGTCATCTGGCTCAGCGTTACAGCCGAATGCGACATGAGGCTGAACTTCAGGTAGAGGAGCACACATTTTATGGTACATGCCATGGATGCTGCAACCAGGGGTTGACCTTTTCATATTTTTATATCTAATTGACTTTGAGGTGATTGGCAGGCAGCAGAAATTTCTAGAAGGCAGGCACGGGTAAGAGAATTTCCTATTCCCGAGAACACTGCAAAACTTCAAGTAGCTGAAGCTAAAATGCATGAACTTAAAGCAAATATGGCAGTTCTTGGCAAGGAGGCGGCAGCGGCATTAGCTGCTGTTGAATCCCAGCAACAGAAGTTGACTCTTCAGCGTATAATAGCCATGGTAAGATGATAGCGTCCATCTAGTCATGCTTTCTTTAACTGCTTTCCCCAAGTTCTAAGTTATCTTAGTTTCTTCTGTAGATAGAGTCAGAGAAGTCGTTTCATTTAAGATTAGCTGCTATATTGGATGAAGTGGAGGCTGAGGTAATTATTGCTCATCATGAAGTATTTGTTAATGTCTCTACTAGGTTATACAAACATCTGATACATGAAATATACCTTTTTTTTAGATTGTTTCTGACAAACAGCAAAAGGAGTCAGCACCACCTTCAGCTCCCAGTCAAACTCTATCTCGTAGCTGTGTAGACAAATCCTTGTATTTCCTTGCTGAGGTAACTTATTAGTATTTTTTATATAAAACATTAGTATCTTGGAATAAAAAGTTACCTTCTTGTTTGTATGTGTATATCTCAGTCTTGGTATGCCAGTTTATTTCAGCCTACCTCTGATTCCTTGTTGCAGGTGGTTCATCCCTTTGAAGCTGCAGCTGTGAATGAGCTAAACTTGAATGTGGGTGATTATGTTGTTGTTCGCCAGGTAAATTTATTTTTCTAGTAATGCATGGCCTTATATATATAGATGAATTTTATGTATGATCTAACTGCATGTAACTTGTGTGTTCTTGGTGTTTCTTCTTAAACCAAAATCAATATCCATCAGGTAAGTTCTTTTAATTTATATGATTTCTTATAGCCACATCAGAAATACTGACTAGTTTTTTCATACCATGGTGGCATCAGCATGGTAAGAATGGATTCTTGAGACCACACATGCCTTCCCATTGTTTTGGCTAATTTGAATTTTGGTCATTGAGGTGCACAAAACCCAAAATGGGAAAAAAGTTCATGCGAGTATGCTTAATACTATATCTGAAATGTTACTGACTGTACATATTAGCAAAAGTGGGCATGTTGCTTGTCTGAGCTGTTGCATCCCCTCAAGGGGAAATGCTTGTAATCGTAAATTGCTAATGACTTGTTTGGTTAGAGTATCAAATTTGGTACTATATTAATATTGATATTGATATTCCAAGAGGATAGAGTATCTATATTAAAATTGGTACAAATGAACATTTGTATTATGTAAGTTATTTAAAAATTGATACTATTAACCAAACACCAATTGATGATTGATATCAATATCAATTTCAAAATTGATGGTGATAGAGGTTTCCAATATTGTTACCAAACAGGGCCTAAAGTTGCATCGGGAGATTCTGATAAAGAATGTTCCGGAATACTACTGTTCTTACAGTGTACAAGGAGAACAATGTTGGCATAGCACTTAGGACTTAGGAGAATGATGTTTCCAACTTAATTTTTTCTCAGGATAAAATTGTCTTGAATTTGGAGATTGTTGGACTTGCTCCTTTCTGTGAAAGCTGTCGCCACAATGGATTTTTTGTTTTGTGCTTATCGTAAGCATCACCTTATCTGAGAATGCAAATTACACCCCATCCCCCTGGTTGGAGATGTCTGACATACCCCTTATCTGAGAATGCATTCAACTGCACGCTTGGAGATGTCTGACATACCCCTCTCCAAGGTTCAAGATAAAATTGTCTCTCGCGGTCTCTATTTGGAGTGCTGGTGCTTCAACCTGAAAGCTGATACGACCAACCAACCTTTCTATGCCCAATTTTGGGCTTTTCATGGTTTTGAAACATGAAATGGTTATATATACATGTATGCACTCTTCCTCCCATGACCTTGTTATGTAATATTTAATGGACCCAGGTGACTCCGGCGGGATGGGCTGAAGGGGAATGCAGAGGTCGGGCAGGTTGGTTTCCAGTGGCATATATTGAGAAGCGACATAACACACCCACCAGCAAAGTTGCTCATGAAGTGTTTTAGATGTTTGAAGGGTTGAGTAGGTTCTTTTAAGATTCTATAAAGCGTACCACCATCTCTTGTCAGCCTTTGGCTGGTTTTGTAATTAAAACTGTGGCCTCAGATACCATTTTTCATGCCTTGAAAATGTCTGTATTTGTTCATGCCGTTGGATTATAAGAGGTCAAGCTCGTTCGCAGTATATTGTATTGTAATGTACACAATCTTCAATCCAACATAGTTACCGGGTTATCAACGAATTCTTCCCGCCTTGGTGAGATCCCTTTGTCGTTGACGGGAGCAGAAAGCTATTTTATTTATGGATCATCGAGAAGATGATCCATGGTGGTAAAACTAATCAAAGGTAACATATGCCACTGGAAATGTTGAATTCCTCTTCTAAATTGAGGGGCTAATAATGCTCTTTTTCCTCGTACTTGATAGACATATCACCTACAGGATGAGAAACTGTTGTTTTGATTTTGGGTGATGTTCAAATTATATTGTTTTCGGAATTTTAGGAGACAAAATTGGAGAAACTGTGACAATTCGCAGATAATCCTTTTGGGAGATTCAATTGATAAAGATATCGTGGGTGAACATTTTTTGTCAACGATATAATTTGGACACTCCTCGTAGATATTTAAGGGCACATTGAACTTTAGTACCACATGAACTCACCCTCTCAGAATAAATTAATATAACTTGATGGCCTCGTTGTATTCAAATGTTATCTCAAATGGAATACAATGATTAAATCTGGGCCTAACATTAATTAATCTTCCCATGTGGTCAGTATTTAATAATAAGTTCAGAGTTTTTTTTCAATTTAACTTTTAAAAAATAGTTAAATAAATTTATTGATAGTTTATTAATTTAACCTCTTAACATATTCACAATTTGACATATTACAATTTATTCTTCTTAAAGACTTAACATCTTTGTCAATATCACACATACATTATATATCCTATACCTAGGCAGGTTAAAATGATCTTTCCAATTGGGTCATACTCTGATATAATATGTAATGATTAAATCAACATTATACTAATTAATAGTCTTCTCCAAGTATGCATAACTTTGAAGTTTTTTCAACTTAACATCTAAAAAATAGTTAATTAGAATAGCTGGTAGTCTATTAATTTAATATTTTAACATATTCATAATTGGGGGTGTTTTATGAAAAAAGTCCCTTAAGTTAATTGATAAATAGCCACTGTGATTACAAAATGTCGGCAGTGCATTTATTTAAAAAATCTATCTCCTGTAAGTTTATAGCTTCAATAATTTAAGAAAAGCAAAATAATTTTTATTTTATTCTGGGAAATAAGTAAATTAGAATTTTAAGCAGGTTTGATACACACATGCATTTAATAGTTTCAGATCTTATATGATGAAAAAAATAAAAATAAAAACAAATCACGATGGTCAAGAATCATCCCAATGCATCTTGCTTGTCAAGATAAGCAAGATACAAGTGGAAGCATTTTCAAGACACCAGTTTTCCCCCTTTTGGGAATGAAATTCCATCAGAGTGCCTTCAAGATACTTTGAGTTTGTAGCACCGTCGTTAGGTTCTTTATGCCATTTGTTCTTCTTGCTGTGTTATTTAAATTCAAATAAGTATGGTCATGATAAAATTTTACAAACTCCAAATCGATTACATTGAAGTTGAAAATCCCAAGAAAAATAAATTTATATTTCTGCGGGGATCAATAAGCTCTTTGTGCTAGGGAGTTTTTTTTTTCAGACTTGCATATCTTTACTTATTGTGGTTGTAAGTTTTAAAGCCAAAAGAAAAAAAAACATAGAGAATAAACAAATGAACTTTTGGCTTCCAATCCCTCTCCCCGTAGAGAGATAATAGGGTGTTTGATAGCGTTTTTAATTTTAAGACAATCTCGTTTTTAAAATCAAGATTATTTGACTTCTCAGTTTTGTTTTTAAAATCAAAACAGTCCAATTACTTTGTGTTTGACAAAATTATCACAATTTTTAAAAATTAGACAATAGTGTTTGGTTATGACCTGTGGCTCTGCGAACCCCCCACCCTCCCCTCTACCGTTGTCCGCCCTGCCCCCTCCCCGTGTTTGGCTGTGTTTGGCAAAACTATCACAATTTTTAAAAATTAAACAGTAGTGTTTGGTTATGACCTCCGGCTCCGCGAACCCCCTGCCTCCCCCAGGTCCGCCATCGTCCGCAGGACATCCGCTCACCCTCGTCCGCTGGTCGTCCACAGCGAGAAGAGCGCGATGTCTCAAGTATGAAAGAGAAACGACACCCTCTCTTTCGGAAATAAAACAAGACTGCAGTTGTTTTGTTTCCGAAATAGAAATCACAAAGGGGAGTAACCGATTTTGAAAAAGAAAGAGCCTTTAAAAAATCTAAGCAAATATCATATCTTTCCTATTTTTAAAAATAAGATAAAAATAAGGTAAAAACTGCAACCAAACACCCCATAAACGGGGAAATAGAATAGATCACCTCTAACCTAGGTTGCTGATCCGAAGACTCTTTATTATAGATATCTACATATATTATTTTGTAGACATTATACTTTATATATTTACAGGTGTGCGTGTGAACTCCACGCACATTTTTTTAGACACTATACTTTATATATTTACAATTTTGTGTGTTTTCTGGTGTCAAAGGTGATCTCTTCTTGTAGTGGAAGAGGCGGCTCGAGATCTTATGTTTGCAGCATAGTGGATACTTACGGCCCTTGTGTCATTTCTCTCAACGGATAATACAGATTCGAACTCGCATGGATGCGTATACGCGCAATTGCTAGTTGCCATAACAGTGAGAGAGAGAGAGAGAGAGAGAGAGAGAGAGAGAGAGAGAAAAGGGAGGTCGATCTTAGGATCATTACTAAGCTAGATCAGGAGGGATGGGCATAAAAAAGTTAGGGTTATGAGGCGATTGCTTGTTCACGCAGCCTTGAGATGAGATCCAGATGATACTAAATCGGTCAATCAATCAATAGATACTAGATACGTAGAAATATATATAGAGATCCTTCCCATTTGATCCATGCATGATACCGTACACGACATCGTGATAAGGAGACTCAATGTAGATCGATCGAGACAGGAGCATCTTAGGTAAGAGCCTATACATCTCATCAGCCCTGATGCTGAATGACTATTCTTTTCATTGTAGCAGGCATTCTCCTATATATTATTTGCATAAGCTCCTTTCTGGGGGTTTCTATCACAAGAGAACGAACAGCGGCGCCTTAAGGATCCTCTTCTTTTCATCTTCGGATGTTTAAACTTCTGACGGCAATATCTACTGTTTGGAACTAATCTCTTTCATCCTTCAATTAATTTGCATTAACGCTGCCTGTTTTCTCGACGTTATATATTACTTTCGTTATGTTTTTGGAAACAAATAGTAATCACTTGAACGTGTTTTTCGATTATGCAAAGCTAAAACAAGAAGAATATGGCAAAAATCACATAGAAAAGCATGCAAAAAAAAAGCACACTAGAAAATGCCCATGCTAGGAGTGATCATAAATGGGTCAGTTTCTATTTTGTTCAAATCAAACTAAATCGAGTACTCACTTTTGTTCTGTCCTGACCTGTTTTTTAAACTATAACATATATAAAAATGTAACTATTATGGCTTATGAATGTATCCGGTATATTAAACTAAATCTCCCAGCGTAATTTAGCTTTAAGGGACTTCAAAGCCAAGTATCCCCAAATTTGACACGCTCCATTTGATTCTTTTGGTTACCACAAATCAGTGCATACCCTTAAATTCCTTCGCTGTGCAAAACGAGATGGCATTTTGACTTAATGATTAAAGAACAGTGTCTTCTCTGTTATCTTTTTTTTTTGAATAGATATAAAGCAGCACACTAAAAAACTTGCAAATTCTTACAGAGTTCAACAGATACACATAAAAGAAGCGGCTGAGGATACATAGCCTCAGAACCCAGACTCAACGACCACCTAGCAAGAGTATAAGCTACATAATTACATAACCTAGATACAAAAATAATAGAGAAGTTAAAGAATTTACAGAGAATATGCTTGCATCTGTCGATAACATGTTGGGCTCTCCATGGCGTAGTCCATCTCCATTTATAGCATCCACTATAATCTTAGCATCACTCTCAACTATGATCTTAGAAGTTGATGAAGAGGCCCAAATACAAGCATGATAAAGAGCTATAGCTTCGAGGACTTGTGGGTGCAGTGAAGAGTATGAGCCAGTCTTCCAAAATACTATCATACCTGCCCCATCTCTGACGATCATTCCAGCTACCCCCCCCCCCCCAATATGAAACAGCAGCATCAACATTAACTTTTAAATGATAAAGAGGGGGAGGTAACCATTTTTGCTAGGAATTTGGTGAAATAGGTGGGCCAAGTGTGATACTAAACTGAACCAGATGCAAAGCCTGCTGAAGAAGTCTATGTGGAGAAACAATCTTCTGATGAAAAGAAGCTTTTGCTGTCCATAAAAGCCATATAATATAAAGAGCAGTAAGTCCAATCTGTAAAAAAAAAGATTTTTTGTCTACCACCTAACCAAGCCAAGTGTTCAATAAATCAAACAAAGAGATGAAACTCCAACCCAAGTTACTACCTAATGGAGAGATTAACCATAAAACTCTGGCGCGCGAACAATGCAAAAAAATATGTTCTACTGTTTCTTCTTCATGGCAGCAGACTGGGCAAAAAGGACTAACATAGGAGCACCTCCGGTGGATTTCCTAATTTGTGGGTAAATTCCTAAAGAGTAATTTCCAAAGACACATCAGAACTTTGTTTGGCAAATATTTTCCTACTTTCGGGTGCCAAAGTTTACGCCAAATAACAAGGTTGGAAGGCCCGGGAGGGATATGTTGCTCAAACAAAAACTAGTAAACAGATTTTAAAGAAAACTTACCATCAACCGTATAGGGCCATATAGGAGTGTCTTTGTCCAAACACTGATGAATATGTGTATTGAGGATACGCTGAACTGAACTAGAATCAAACCATATGGATATTATATTGTTATCCCACTAATTATTTGATATAAGTTGACTTATCGGTCCTCGGAGAATAGCCTCCTAATGCCTAGGTAAAAGAGGACCCCTGTCATCCGTTAACTAAAGATGCTTCCAAATGTCAATTGAGGTACCATCTTTCACCTTCCACACCATCGCTTTAAGGAAATCCTATCTAGCAAGAAGAATAAAATTCCAAACTGGAGAATTTGTTTGCCTGAATTTTGCTTGTCAAATGCTACTTGTTCTCAAATATCGGTGATGAAGAACCTGAACCCACAAGGAAGACTGCTGATGTAAGAAATTCCAAAGTAATCTCAGCCCTGTAACTTTGTTCAAAGTTATAAGATCTCGAATACCCATACCCCCAACCATTTGGGTTTTTGAATTTCTTTCCAACTAGAAAAATGAATGCGTGATTTTCCTAAAGAATGGGCCCACCAAAAGTTCTTTTGAATTTGCTCTAACTTTTTTAAAAAATAAATCAGAATTTTGAAACAGCCATAGCATACATAGAAAAATGAGTAATAGTAGATTTGATCAAGGTAGTTCTCCCTCCTGTAGATAAGAGATTTTGCTTTCCAACTAGCCATTTTATTCTGACATGCATTCAACAGGTTTTGGAAATAAGAAGCCCTACCCGCCTTTGGATCCTAAGGAAGCCCAAGATACAAGTCTTCCTTAGAAGCAAGTTGGAAACCCGTAATAGGACAAATGTATGAAATAGTATCCGAAGAAACATTCCTACTGAAACAAATATGAGATTTGTGAGAATTTATTACCTGACCAGAAAAGCTTCATAAATCTTGAGAATAGCCATCATATTCCTGATTTCTTCCTCTATAACTTTGCCACAAACCACTAGATCATCTGCAAACATTAAGTGGGAAACCCGAGGGCCTCCCCTAGCAGTTCTAATGCCAGACAACATCTTAAGTTGCATAGTCTGAGATAACATGGCCAATAAAATTTCTGAACATAAAATATATAAATACGGAGAAAGAGGACACCCTTGATGAATTCCCCTATGAGGAATAATCCTATCTGATAGGTGCCCATTCAAATTTATGGAGTAAGAAACAGATTGTGTACAAGCCATAATTAATTGAACCAACTGGGTGGACATTCTGATTTTCGTCAACACCCACCGCAGAAAACCCCATCAGATACTATCATAAGCTTTATGGATATCTAACTTTACCATAAAACAACATATTTTACTTGCATCCATTTAAAGGTGTTCCTAATATCTTGGACAACAATAACACTTTCTTGATTGGTATTGAGAAACCAGATTAGGTAAGAAAGGCTTAATCCGGTTAGCAGTAAGCTTGGTAAGAATTTTGAGAAGAACATTACAAAAACTAATCAGCCTAAAATGTTCCGGACCTGATGCTTGCTCTCTTTTAGGAATTAATGTAATAAGCGTATGATTTAAGGTAGGAGGAATATCAGATGACCCAAATAGATGCTTCATAAAAGAGTACACTTCATATTTTATCTGATGACAGTAATGTTGATAGAACAAAGAAGGAAAGCCATCCATACTAGGATATTTATCCAATTTCATTGAGAATACCACCCTTCGAACCTCATCCATAGAGGGAGGAGAAGATAGAAGATTAGCTTAATCTGAAGAAAGCATAGAAAGTTGCAATGATTGCAAAAAATCAGGAAGCTCAGTAAAATAAGTATCACTAAAAAGCTACTGAAAATAAGCTGTAAACACTGACTTTATATCAATAATATTAGAGGACCAAGATCCGTCTGGGGTATAAACTCTAGAAATCCGGTTCCATCTTCTTCTATTCATAACCTTGGTAAAGAAAAATTTTGTACATTTATCACCTGATAAATGCCAATAAATCTTTGAACGTTGGCGCCAATAAATACTTTCCAATTCTTGCAGCCATTCAAGATGCTTTTCAAGTTCAGATTGCTCGATTTTCTTATGAACAGAGGGAGGAGAGTTTTGCACCTGGATTAGTTGTTCTTGACAGACCAAATCTAATTTTTAAGGTTGCCAAACACTTTCCTTCGCTAAAACAGCATCTTAGATCTAAGGTGTTTCATCTTAGATTCATAGCTTTGGCTCAATTCCGGAGAGCAATTCCACTCTTGATCCACCAATTCATGAAAAGAAGTAAACTTTAGCTAGGTAACTTCCATTCTAAATAGGAAGTGCTTTGGTCTAACTGGAGGACAGGTATTAACATATAGTGGAGTATGATCACTATTAGTACAAGGAAGAGTATGCAGCTGCACCTCAGGATATAAATGAAACCAAGAAGTTCCCAGGCACCTGTCCAATTTTTCACACACATTAAAATTATAAGAACGTCTATTATTCCAAGTATAAATAAGCCCATCATTCCGCACCTCAAGCAAACTATTATCATGAATAAATTGTTGGAAATGAGCCATGTGATAGCGGTTTGGTGGAGCCCCCCCTCTTATCAGAGGGAGAGAGAATACAGTTCCAATCACCTATAAGACAGACAGGTAACCGCAGTTCCTTAACAAAATCAGTCGTATTCTACCACATAATAAGTCTATCCTTATCCAAATTAGGTGCGTAGACTAAAATCAGCAACCAACTTACATCCTTCTCCGAGTCAAACAAAACCCCCCAATCCAAGCAGAACAAGAGAATAGGATCTGAAACTGGATAGAATTATTCCACCAAACCCAAAGACCACCCCTTCTATTCATAGATGAGACAATAAAAAAATTGATATACCTCTTTTATAAAAGAAATCTTGGCTAACTGATAAAGGGCATTTAGTTTCTGATAAAAAGAAAACACGAGGCTTAATAGAACGGGCTAAACGGTCAACATGTCGAATTGTCGGGAGCCCATTCTCACCCTGACAATTCCAAACTACCATCTACATTTTGGGGATGGCAGCTGATAAGGGTCAGCTGCCTGAACCCCGACTGCATTTTCCTTGTCTTCCGAGGATGCCGGAACAATGGTACCAGAACCATGATGACATTGGTCAGCCGTCTGTTGAATAGCTTGAGTGAAATATTTCCATTTGGATTTTCCACACATGGAAGGTTTCTTCATGGGTCCTTTTACAGGAGAAATTATGGATTTAAAAGCACCACCATGACGGGTGGTAGTCTCAAGAGAAGCCGACAGGCCAACATCCTTCACTTGTTTATCATTAGCAAAGGAAATGGGATAAAAAAGAACCCCTGAGTTCTGGATAGTCAGAGTAAAAGGAATACTCATATCAGACTTGTTAAACTTTGCACTAGAGATGCACTTGTTGCGGAGAAGAGAAGAAGCATCATCATATGAAACTAGAATAGTGATCAGATTCGTTGAAGTATTTATGTCATCATGTTGAACCCCAGCACTCGGTAAAGCCAATACAATGGAAGTAGACTTGCCTGAAGTACTTGAAATAATTTCTCTATTTTCGGAAACAGTCACAGCCCCTGAATATTGACCCTAAGGTCTCCTCCCTCCATATGCCCCTCTTCCAGCCGCCGACAGCCAATCCCCAAATCTGAAAACAAGCTTAGATTTCATATATAATTGATAATTTTCTGATAAGTCCAGTTTAATAAGAGAATGCAAAGTAGCTAACAAACCGCACTCTCCATGTTCATACCCTAACCGCCCACAAAAATAACAAAATCTGGTGATACACTCATAGGCCAATTCAAACGTCATTAAAGACCCATTAGGCAAGACAACTGATACCTCCGTAGGCAATTGATCCTGAATATTAAACTTGATTTTGATCCGAGCAAACCTGCTCCAAGAGGCCACAATCTCTGCTGGAGGGTCCCAGGGGATACCGATCTGAGAAGCAATGTGCATAATAACATCTTTGGACAATAGCTCAGATGGTAGATCATAAATATGAACTCAAAGATCCCCAAACGTAAGTAAATACTCAGACGGTGCAGTAAGAGGTCGAGCCCTCTCCAGCAGAAGCAGGTCATTCTTATAGAACCACGGAGCTCTTCTACATACCTTATCAACTTCATCTTCCGACTGGAAGGTCAAAATAAAAGCTTCATTTGGAAAATCAAACAGAGACCATGGAAGAATAGGGTTCCACATCTTCCGAACCCATTCCTTAAAACCAGCCGGACGTGTCTTAACAGACAAGTGGACCTTGATAATCAGACTGCGCTTCCACTTGAGGTCGTCAAAAGAGGATGAGTCATCCAGTCGAAGAGGAGGGTGAGAAGGAGAGTTTTGTAGAAGTTGTTCGAACTACCCTAAGAGACTATCTTCAATGGAAGAAGAAGAAGCCTCCATTGACTACAGAGAACATAAACGAAGAGAAAATACCCCCGGATACTACCTACACAAACCAACAGCTAACAAACCCGGCTTCCTAAGAACTCTAGAGGAGATAAGGAGAAGCAACTTATATGGATAGAAGACCCTAGAAGACGCGAGAAGACCTTGGAAACACTAAATAGAATAAAAATTAGAAAAAAAACATATACAGAGCCCACACCCCAGAAAGACAAGAAAAAAAACAAAAAGTAAACAAAAACATATGCCAAACAGAAGCAACCTCGGGAAGAAGAGAATGGGAAACCCCAATTCTCAAAATCTAGCCAAGAAACAGGGCACCCCTACCATTCTACAGATATAACAAACATCCATAAAGATCCCCCCTGATACAAAGGGTGATCAGAGACAAATGACTACAGTGAAGGAAAAAGTTCAACATACCACCAAAAACGAAGATAGACAGCCAGCAAGATGAACACAAAACGTAGAAATTAACAGAAGGATATGGTAAGTCGAAAATGAAGAAATCTAAGAACAGATTCAGAATGGCTTGCGAAAAAGAAAACGTAGGAAAGAAGAAAGGAAAGACCAGCTAGAAAGCCCATGAAGAATAAGAGAAGGAAGAGAAGACCTGACCAAAAACCTAAACCAATGTCGTGGAACACTCCAAATCCGAGCTCGCCAAAGGCTCCACTCGAAGAGTCCTCGAGGAATCCGTCACAGGATATACATAGCCTGTGCACCCCTCGAGAAAGGCTCCGGGACAATCCCGATAGAAGAAACTCTCCTCTGAGATCGATCATCCGTCTTCTCTGTTATCTTCCACATGATATTTACCATCTAATTACGCGTTGAAGCTTCCCTTCTTTGCTCATATCCAGAAAGAAGAAAAATTCACATTATGGCTTAGCTGACATTTTCCTTGCAGACTTGTGCTAGGTAGATGGTGGATGGGATATTATACGCTTGTTATGACTTTGATGCCATTATAATGTCCTTGTTAGCTAAAACACTCCGGTTCCAACTCACTAATGACAGGGAAGCTCGTCCAAGGAATATATGTAGTTTAACATTCTTAGAAACTATCAGGCTTCTTTGCAGAGAGAAATTATATATTAATTATTGTAAGTTAAGGGAACACAATTGAACAAGAAGAAAAAAGGTATATGAAAAGAAATATTGTCTATAACATCACACCTCCATACATCTATTTGCCAGACTTGCCAAGAATTCCTTTGGAAGGGCTCCTAATATCAAATCCATCAAGAGATCCGACGCCAAATCCGTTCCCTTACTGGTAATTACCATCAGTACGTATATATGTGTTGGTCTCTCTCTCTCTCTCTCTCTCTCTCTCTCTCTCTCTCTCTCTCTCTCTCTATATATATATATATATATCATATAATTAATCAAACTAAGAATGACTACGTACTATGAACTTATCCTTTCGGGCTTACACTAACGTAATAAAGTTATGCGCAAATAAAGAATTTTGAATGTTTCTGCATATCTCGTTTGATCATTTGGGCTCTCAAGTTTCATCAGTACTGCTATTTAATCTAGTTGCAATTTTATTCTGGGTTGTTTCTAAGATACTTGAATATCTTTGACCATATAATTAACAACTCTATAATTTAACAACTCTATTATCTTTGACCATATAATTAACAACTCTATTTTATATTGAGCCGTCGCCATTAAAATTGGCGACGGGCTTATTTGCGACAGTATTGCGACGGCGGAAGAGCCGTCGCTATTGCCTTATGGCGACGGCTTTTGTATTTTTAGCGACGGCGGTAAACCGTCGCTAATGACTTTAATTCCTGTAGTGGCACCTGCGACAAATATAACCACTTTTAAATGATTGTCCTGGATTTGAACCCGGGATGACCTCTCGCAGAAGGAAGATGCCTCAGTGTGTGGCTTGTCCCCCGCTATGCTACGTGCTGCTGGGGAGCAAATATGCTCCTCATCGGTCCATGGCATTATGCAACTAACTTCTCAAGCTCCATTAATCTAGTGAATAATTAATCTCCATTAACTCCTAGTTCGCATCACATTTTTCTTAATCCCCTGTCCGTGACAATAATGCCTGCTCTCAATTATTTTAAACTGTATGTGATTAGAGTATTAAAAATGATACGATATCAATATTTTTAATATTAATGTTTCTTAAGGATAGGGTATAGATATCAAAATTTGATGTATACAGGTGAGGAGATATACTACATAATCCATGACTGGTTTGTATTACAAATTTTCAAATATAAATGTCTTGTGATGATGTATATTAATATCAATTTTAAAATTAATAATGATAGAGATGTTAATACTCTTACCAAATAGGATATTACCAAATAGGCTATTATGGAAGGTGTTTGTGACCTGGACCAGACATGCATTGTGACACCCAATTGTTGACTATATGAGCACAGTCTCCCAACAAGAATGAAAGATAGGTCAGAGTTATTTGAACTCGTGAAGAACCTGCAAATATATTGTGATAACTTAATAAGGTCAACACATTTTATAGGGTGCCTGCAAGGACGTAGTTCGGAGTCCCATACCTACCATCTTGAAATTGTGTACGGAAACATACCTTTCAAATACGCAAAAAAGGTATGTATACTGCATGTTTACCTACTAAATATATGTCCAAAGATATATATGTGTAAGTAAAGTTAAGATTTTATAATGGTGATGGTCGCATTATATTAAATATTCTCTACGAAGATATATACTTGAATAGCAAAACTTGTAAGAAGTGGTGCTTGGCAAAAGTGATAAAGATACAGTTTGGACGTGAGCCCTCACTTTCTATCTCATGGTCCTCTACCTTTCCTTTCAAATTGTAGTCTACATCACAAAATGCCACTTGCAAATAAAAAAACTGTTATTTATGTATTTTCATTGTCATGTAATTTATTCTAGCACATTATCTCATCAAGAAAAAGAAAAAAATCATATTCTTTTACAGGTAGTTGAATGGTTAACACGTTTGTTTAGTTTTGAGTCCATCAATTGCTTCTATACTAGTTGATATATATGTACACTTAATTTTTTCGGAGTTTCCCCGCACAGACACACTGAAGTAACAACAGAGAATATCCCGCGCTCGTAGCGCAATGGGATACCCCCGCCCTCCGGGGCGGCAGCTCGCGGTCTCGAACCACGCCCTCCGGGGCGGCTCTCTCGCGAGCGCATACCACTGCACCAATGTCCAAAAAAAAACAGAGAATGAAAGCACATATGACCTATAAAATGCTCTAGATCTCTTAAGCAGCTCGGATCAGAAATATGTTATCGATACATGATATGGGTCATATATATAGATATATATTCATGAAATGCAAGATCAGAGTTGGGTCACTAGACCCGCTCGATCTAGACCCATTAACTCGATTCACACCCAAATGGGCCGGATCGGCTAAGGTCGGACCGGATAGCCCAACAACTTTGGGTCATCACGACTACTATATATATGCTCGGATCGGTCCGATCTTGACCCAACTTATCTTCTATAGCATATATTAATTATATATGATTAACCATAAAAATTAAAAAATTTGTCAACAAAACCGAATATTCTTATATATGCTAGGAATTGGATGGAGAAACAACGCTCGCAGTTTACTCACAACGCATGCATGCATGCATGCAGAAACCCTAACGGTGCTGATCTCTGATACACACATATATATAGATGGGAAGATCGGTCTCGCGCAGAGCACGTTAGGGTGTGGGAGGAAGACGACCGGTAGCGGATGAGACGGACCCCGTAAACCGGCGAGAGAGGAACGCCGGCCGGCGCCGTGTGTATGTGTTGAATTGAAGGATTAGAAAGCAGCAAGGGTAGAAGACGACGTATCCCGAGGACCTCTCCCGGCGACCATGTGTCCGCCGCTCACCGGCCGCCCCCTCCGCTTCCCCCGGTCGAGAGCACGCCTCCCCATCTCCACCCCTCTCTCTCTCTTTTTCCCTCCCTCTCTTCCCACCGTCCTGTGACTTCTGTCTTCATTCATCACCCAACCAGTCTCTTCTTTCTCCCTCTCTCCCCTTCTCTCTCTCTCTCTCTCTCTCTCTCTCTCTCTCTCTCTCTCTCTCTCTGCACATGGGATCCATCCGCTCCGGCCACTGCTCTTCCGCCGCGTACGACGCTCCCCCGGTCGCCCGCCGCGTACCTCCGCCTCCTGGTGCTCTCCGGTTGGGCTACCACCGCTGTCGTCGTCGTCTTCCCCCTTTCTCCGCAGCCTTCCCCCCCTCCTCCTCCTCCTCATCATCATCATCGTCTCTCATCATCACCGACTTTCCTTCTCGATCTGCTCCGTCGCCCCCTTCTTCTATCTCTCTCTCTCTCTCTCCCTCTCTCTCGTCGCCTCTCTAATGGCCAGCCCTGACGCCTCGTCCTCCGCTCCGCCGGTTCGACCCCATTCCCAGGCGCCGGCTCCTCCTCCGCCGCCGCCGCCGCCGTCTATGCCCTCTCCTCCCGACGACATGTACACGATGCCGTTTCTGCCGCCTCTACCACCGTTGACGCCGAACCATAGCTACCAGCTCTCGCCGCCTCCCGATCACCTACAAGAAAGCGGGCAGAGAGAGGAACTTCATCATCCTCAGCCAGGAGCTGCTCCGCCGCGGCCGCACCCCATGCCGGAGGACGACCCATTTGATCAGCTTCTTTCTCCTCCTCCGTCGGCCGGCGATCTCTCTTATTCGGGGGACATTATTCCCTACTCTTCCACCATGTTTCCGGAGAGGATCGGGGAGGAGTTCTGCTCCTGGGACGACGACGAGGAGCTTTCACTGCCGTGGATCAACGAGTACTGCGCGGCCATAAGCAGCAGGGATAATCATACTCCAGCCGACGGTCGGAAGGCCGCCGGTGAAGAAGAGTATCGCGGCACCACCACCCCCACCGAGAATCCGTCGTTATCCTCAGACACCACAAGATCAGCTGGATGGCCGACCGTCGTCGGAAGAGGAGCTGTTCTTCTTCCAATATCGCCGCCGCGGCCCCCGCCGCCGCCGCCGCAGCAGCAGCAGCAGACGCCGCCACCCCCGCCGCAGATCGGATGGCTGGAGTTGCAGATGCAGCGATGGAGTGGCATGGCGAAGGCGGCCAGGAGCAAGCGGAGGATGGCGAGGCAAATGAGCACCTCCGCCGTCCCGCGTTTCGTTCTCACCCGCAGAAGCGGTTATTCTTCCTCGTCGTCTTCCTCCTCCACGCCCTCCGCCGCCGCCGCCGCCGCCGCCGGGATGATGAGGATCGGTCGACGGAATGCATGTGGAATTTCGTCGACGGCCACGAGGAAGAAGTCTCCGGCGCCTGCTGCAGCTCGACCCTGCCCGCCTTTATTCCCTCCCATTCACATGGTGAGAGGACTATCTTGCTAGCTAGCTGGCTCTTGGTCTCATCTGCTTCGATATGATCCCATCTTCTTCTTTATTATATATCAACTAGGGTTCTCTGCTTCCCGGCCGGTTTCCAGCTAGCTAGCGAGTGCCCATGCATGCGATCTGCCCTAAAAAATTAATCTTTACTTCCGTTTAATTAATTACATTAATTGATATCTCTGCAGCGCGCCCCTCTTCCGTGAAATTAACAAGTTGTGTTTCTTTTTCCGGTGTTTCTTCCTTGAATGTTGTAATAACTGGTGATCCTCTTCGCAGGGGCTGAGGTATGTTCTCCACAAGGAGCTCAAGAACAGCGATGTTACGACCCTCGGACGGATCGTCCTCCCCAAGGTACGTGCGTACCTCCCCTTTCCCTGCTTGTAAACGGCTGTTGTCGGCGGCGGAGATCACCGCGCGCCGCCGTGATCTTCTCGGATTCGCAGTGAATTAACGAGAGAGAGAGAGAGAGAGAGAGAGACCTGCGCCATCTCTGTAGCCCATTTCGCTTTCGGCGGCGAATGGGGCGCCGCCCGCTTCCCAAGCGGCCGTTAATGGCGATGCGGGTGCCGCTCCACCTCCGCCGACACTTCCAGGCGCTGCGATGCCACCATTCTCCGCCCGTCACCGTCACCCCCTCTGCCCGGCCGTCTTCCCCCCGCCCCCCCGCGCACGTGTTTGGCCCGCGTACGCACGTGGCCGCCGCTGCTGCTCGCGGCTAGGAAAGCAGGGATTTTTGCTTCCTGTCGCCCCACTGGAAACTCGTTAAAAGTTTCATCTTTCGACCCCTCGAAAAGGAAGGAGGGGGCCTGCGGGGGCAGGAGAGCAGCCACTGAATGTAAATAAAACGGCCATCTTCGGAAAAAACTTTTAAAAGCGACCCAGCTGACATATATACTATGATGAGATCATAATAAGAAATAAAAAAAAGAGTGACAGATGAGATGAGAACTCATCTCGGGTGATGGCGCATGCATAATATATGTGTGTAGATATATGTCCGTCGTCGTATCGTCGCGGTCATCTTCTAATTTCTTGCTCTCTGATCCCGCTGCTGTACGTTCTTGCTTGTGCATGTCTGGAATGGTGGGGGAACAACCTGAAGAGGGAATCCGAGACGTTCCTCCCTTTCCTCGCTGTGAAGGAGGGGATCCAGATAACTGTGAAGGACATGTTCTCCTCCAACGCCTGGAGGATGAGATACAGGTATTTATATACACACACACACAAAATCTTTAGCGTGTTAGTTTTTTTTAAAAAAAAGGGTGTTACTTTAAAAAAAAACTCCATATATATCTATCTGTAAGGGAATGTTGAACCATGAAAGGAAAATGTTATCAAGATTAAAATGTTAATAGGGTGTTTGGTTGCATGATAATAAGAGTTTTTGTTTTAATTTTTAAAAATTGTAAGAAAATTTGTTAAAAGAGGTGTTTGATAACCATGATGATTTTATGTTTTAAAAGTGATTTTCTTCTTAAACAAAAAAAGAGGGTCTTACCTCTTTCTTTTTTCTTGTGGTCCCCCCACTTTATTTGGTCAGTTACTCTTTTTTGTAATCACATCCCTCCAAACATGATAATTTTATGTCATGAGTTGGTTCACTTTTTATTTTAATATAATTTTTTATCATGAAAGTATACAAAAAATTATCATGCAATCAAACACCCCGTAAAGGCAGATGAGTGAGTGATGGTACTAAATCAGGTAGAATAAGAAATAAATATATTAGATAAAATATAATAATAACTTTAATTATAGATAATTAAATTGAAAAAGAGAGAGATTGAGATGAATTAAATATATTAAACTTAGATTTAAGATTCTAAAAATAGAAAATATTAAAATAACATAAAAAAAGAATATGATGGACCTAGGCTCACTTGGAGAACCGTATTTAAGTATCTCTAAAGAAGAACTGTCTCCAAATAATTTGGGGTTAAGTTTTGAGTTAAGTACATATATTATGCCGACCCAAACCTTTGGTGGGTTGGTACGGTGCTTGTCCAGTGGACAGCGCTCCTGGGTTCGAGTGACAGCTCGATCATTTCGACCGCCGCTCGACTCTCTTCGGCCTTGGGCCAGATCTGTCCCCGGCGGCGGGTTCTCTAGTGATATTCGAGATGGAGCTCGAACATTGCACTGCGCTGTGCACGCTCTTGGCCTCTCAGCCATTTGACCAAAAAAAGTACATATATTACTTTTCATCCAAAGTATTCCCTGCGTATATTTGAATAAAGAACCTATACGTTATTCTGGTGTCAGGTTTTGGCCAAACAACAAGAGCAGGATGTATGTGCTTGAGAACACAGGTACGTACCTGCAGGAGATTGATCTCCCAGCAACCATCTGCGTTCTTCTTCCGCTGTCATTATTATTTTGTTTTCTGTCTTGATCACTCTCTCCTCCATTTGATGATTGCGCTTGATCTTGTTGTGATCACCGCCTGTTCATCTGCTCTCTGCAGGAGATTATATAAGGCAGAACGGTCTCAAGTGTGGTGACGTAGTCGCTCTCTACCAGGATGAAAGCAAACAGCTAGTAAGTCGCCCTGCGTTCACCACACTGCACACGCTTAATTCATACATTTCCTAAAATAAAAGTTAGCCCTTTACATACGGCAAGAGGCCAAGACTGATGAATCATCTGTTCTTTAAGTCAGATATATAACCTCAAAATTAATGAGATCGACCATACTCACACATTAGATCAAAATTTGAATATTGAAGTCATATAGCATTTTAGTCAAGTTTTAAGAGTTGATCCGTTCATGTAAGGGAGTAGAACGAGTGGGTAAACATTCGCCATGTTTAACATATATAGGATAAAAAATGAAGTAATGAGAATTTTGGCCCTCTTCCTGTTCTGGCTGCTAATTTTCCATGCACCATCTTTTCTCCTTCTGCAATTTTAGACAGTACATATGGATATATATATATATATATATGAGAGTAGCTAGGAATTTGTGTGATTAGATAAAGAAAATTCTCATTTCTCCTTGGGATGCGATCTCCCGAGACATGACATAACCTCACCTATTTGAAAAATAAAAAAAATTCCTTGTTCATTTTTTCATTCAGTTATTTGAGCTTTTTACTGCAAGGACTGGATGTAGCTAGCTAGATAGCAACAAAATTACCCAGCAATATACTTCATCTTGATGGATTTAACGTATGTATCTGACTTCTTTAATGCGTGCTAGTAGTATATTTGTGCCACAAAGGTGGAGAACACCCCCGTCAATCATTCCTTTGTTGGATGCACCAAAGAAGAAAAGAAGGATGAGCAATATATGCAGCTAATAGAGGAGCTCCCAGAAGCGAGCAGCGGTGACAAGGTTGAATCTTGCTTCACCGGCAAAGACACAAAATAGCAATTAAATTTACTGGCCACCAGTACTGTTTACAAAAACATATGATATATATAGGTACATTGCAAACATTTGACTTGTTTCCTCTCGTAAGTTTGACTTTTTTTAAAGATATTAACGTGTCTAGACTCCGACACAATAAATGGTTTCTCAAATGAAAGTTAATTATATATTAAGCATCATATGGAGTGTTCTCGACCATTCCATCTGTGGGCATCTTTCTGTATTGTTTGTATTTCATACTTTGAAGTAGACGGTAGATGTGATGGAACGGTTGATCTTGGGCGTACTTTTCCCTGACGGATTAATCCTTACTTTGTCGATAAATTACTTGTTAATTATTTTAACAGAATGGTAACAATTGTTCAGCATGCCGCTAGCTAGTTATAACTTGATGATTTCATATTTTTTAAAAATGAAAAAAATAATGTTTTTTTGTCATATAGTATTAAGCAACGAAGATAGGATCAAATTTGAACAGCAGATCCCCATCCGATCCTAAGACCGAATGGCATGTCCGTCATGGGGCTGATAGCCAGATTGACAAACTATATATGGGTCCAGAGCGAAATGATCTGCTCATCATACTTTGCGAGGGTGTTTGGTTGCATGAAAAATTGATTCAATTTTTTTTTGTAGCAAATCTTGTTAAAAGGGGTGTTTGATAATCATTACAGAAATTTATTTTTATAGATGATTTATATTTGGACAAAAAGGAGGTGAAGCCTTTTTTTTCTGTTGTAGTTCCCCACCTTTCACTCCTTATGTCATCATATTTCACCAAACTTGATAATTTTGTAACTTTAATTATTTTAGATTTTATTTTGATACAAATTTTTTATCATGAAAGTGTGACCCATTAGAATTAAGATCATCAAGTCCACGCTCTTAACTGAAACGTCCAGAATTGAACTTTTTATTGCCAATGGGATAAACGGGAAGATGAAGCTTGTTTTTAGAAATAGATATTGCCATTTCACTATCATACAAGTATCATGGGAAACTACGAAGAAAATGCTGATGTTGAGCAAGAGCCTTTTCATTATAATAGTAGTACGATGATGAAGTCTCGCACAAAACGTATCGTCGCTTATATAACTACTAAATTTTGCAATAATGATATACAAGAGATATTTAGGTGGCATTTGGTAGGAATTATGGGAGAAGGATCTTGTCAGAAATATTTGACAACTCAAAAGTTTAACCAAATACAACATATTCGTATTGACTTCTGTACTTGAGAGTTTTGAGAACTTGAAAATATGGAAGAGATCTATTGAAGATAAAGATGTAAGATCTATTGACATAACTATGGTGACAAATGTACCAAGTTTTTCTAAACAAAGTGATAGCTAGGAGAAGGTGGAACAAAATTCCGAGAGTTATCTAGATGGACGGTTCATAGAGCTACAAGTGGGAGGACATTAAGCACACATTTTGTTCCTATTTCCAATACCTCTTCACTGATAACTCATCCATCCAATTATCAGACTTCTCTCCTCTCCTAATGCCATCATATATTGCCAACCATGTGAAAAGTCCTACTTTTGATGAAATCAAACAATCACTCTTTTTCATGAAATTAGAGAAAGCCCCAGGCCGCGACAGTCTCCCATCTATATTCTTTCAAGAATTTTGACCCACTGTCCAAGAGGAGATTGCTGAGCTCTTTAATAACATCTTCTTAAATGGCCAGATTCCCTATGGAGTGAACCACTCTTCTTTCATCTTAACTCCCAAGAAGGCACCATTCCTCGGAGGACTTCAGGCCTATCAATCTTTGTAATGTGGATCTCAAAATTCTTGCCCAGTTCATTGCCCTTAGAATTAAACTTTTACTTCTCTATTTGATTTACGAAAATCAAGTTGCCTTTGTCCCAAGTAGATCAAGCCGAGACAACTTTGTGATTGTGTAGAAGATCCTAGATGCTTTCAGATTCAAAAAGGAAAGACAAGTTCCTTTTATGCCCAAGCTTAATATCCGCAAGACATATAATAGCATCAGATGACCTTTTATAAAAAGCACTTTCGGATCCTTTGGGTTCCCAGATCAACTAGTCAGCATTATTATGGAATGCATTACTACAATTATTTTCTCCCTCAACCTAAATGGTCAAAACTCTAGTTTCATCAAACCTAGTAGAGGTGTTCATCAAGAATGTCCACTATCTTCGTATATCTTCATTCTTTGCGCTAAGTTTCTTACTAGTTTGATCAAAGAAAGCTTCTAAGCAGGGCCATTTATCAAGTACTAACATCAACATAGGTGGTCCAAATGTCACACTTCTCATGTTCGAAGATGACCTTATCATATTTGGGTCGGCTAATATGCAAGAGATAAAAAACCTTATAAGAATCTTGAAGTACTATGAGGAACGGTTTGGCCAAGCTGTCAATATAGTTGAATCAAATATTATGTTTAGTAAAAATATTCTTACCATACAAGAAAATCCATATGTAGTACTATGAGTTTCTCCTAGGGATCAAATTCAGATTTCTACTTAGGGATTCCCATGAGCTAGTCGAGAATTGGCATATCCAACTTCAAGAAGCCTATGGCTACTTGTTGGTACAAGCTAGTATCTTGAAAGGCCAATCTCTTGTCTACAAGAGGAAAAACCATGTTGATTAAATCAACACTCAATCAACTACATGTTCATCTTTAGTGTATGAACTACCAATCGAAGTAATTAGGAACCTCGAATCTATGCAAAGTTTCTTTTGATGGACTCATGGCCCTCATGGCAAGAGAAAGATTCATTCCACCTCATGGGAATCTATTAATCAATCAAAATAGGGTGGCAGATTAGACACCAGGGGCTTCAATTTCATGAACCAAGCTCTGATCATGAGACTTTTTTGGGCATTCATCCATGGCAAGCAAAAACTCAAAGTCAAGATGTTGCGGGCCCAATATCTCTAAAAACTCAAAGATAAGCATATGGGAGGTCAAAGCCACTAGGTCTGCTTCACACATCTGGAAGAATATTTTGTCAACTAGATCATGCATTTTTAAATGTACCTTACGAAAGATCAGAGATGGTGGCAAGGTGAATATTTAGGACTGCCAATAGATTTTAGATAAGAGAGGCCATCCTATTCCCAATTCATCTGCCCCCTACAAATCGAAGTGGGTCAAGGAACTCATATTCGAGGGTAGCTAGAATTCGGATCTCATTAATGTAGGAGCGTTATCTAATGTTTATAGAAATGGCCAATAAAAAGGAAACCAAAGCCAATAAATGGAATATCCAATGAGGAAGTATTCTCCTCTTTGTAATCAATATTAATGATACAATATTCTCCTTGGTGCTAAGGAGGAAATAGAATATATGGGCAGTATTGATTTGGGACGGAGGGAATGGGGTCACAAGTTCTATAAATAGGTGGCTAATCCTTATGGGATGTACAAAAGCAATAGCCCATCGCCGAAAGCAATAGCCCATCGCCGGAGTCCCAAATCGGTCTCACCATTTCGTCTCCCCCCTTCAGTGGTATCAGAGCAAGGTTCGTCTGCTACTGTTCGCCGCCGCCGCCTCTCGGTCTGCTGCCGCGCGCGTTCGTCCACCAGCACCTTGTCCTTCGTTGCCGGCGGCTTGCTGCTCACGTTGGACGCCGCCATCTCGCCCCCCCCCCCCGCGTCGGCTTGCTGCACCTGATTCACCGTCAACCGCGTTGCCGTCTCTCCACTCGTGTCCGTGTCCGCAGTTTCTCGCCGCCGCCGTCGAGGGCCCCTTCCCACCCACTCTCCTCGCGTCTCGGTCGCCTTGCCACCCCGTCATCCTAACCAAGCGGGTGACCACCGCCGGGATACCTACTTCTGAGCGATCCACTGTCACTGCTTTCGATCAGCCGCGCGCTCGCTAATACGGACCTCCCAGCGCTTCCGCAAATCGCTCGTTCACCGTCGGCCGCGAACAAACGGGTGATCTCCCAGCACGTACTGCTATCCAGTGCACCTCCACGAAGGCTTCATCATCGCCGCTTCACATCATCGCCCGCTGCCTGGTCCGTTGCCCACGGCTTCATCGGGTGAACTTGTCCAGAAGCTTCTTCGCCAAGCTATTTTTTAATTGCATTTACGTTTTTCCCAAAAGAGGTAAGTACATATCCGTTCTTATTACGTACGCAGCATAATATTAAACAGAGTTAATTATATATGCTGCTTGATTCGGTCCTTACCTATTTTGCTTCGTCATTGCATAGTAGTAAATTTGATTGAGCATTGATACATAAATTGTTTATCATAAAATATATATATATAAATATTTGTTTTGCCTTGATAGTTAATATGCATATATGTTATCTGCATAGTTAAAATATTTAGATATATTCTTTCTATCCATGCTAATTAGATAGAGATTATCTTGATAAAATTGTTAATTATTTGCATAATATTGAGCTCTTGATTTTGCTTATTCAAAAATAGATAATATTTCGTAAGCATATCAATTTTGATATTGTAACTTAGTTTAACGATTGATTACATATTTATTCTTGCTCAAGCATGTTAAAATTGATCAGCATGATAAATAAATTAATTTTAATTGCCATCATGTTAGTTTGAAAAATCATGAAATTCTTTTATTTATATTTCAGAAATTTTCTAGTCATAATGGCTAGTAAACTTATAGCTTCGGAATTGGCAAAGTTGGACAAACTAAACGGAACAAATTATGATATGTGGCACCGGAAAATAAGATATGGACTTATTCATGATAATATAGAATATGTCTTAGAAGCTGATGTCCCAGAACTTAATGAAAATTCCACTGAAGTGGAAAAGAAAAGAAGGGATCAGTGGATTATAGATGATAAGAAGGCTAAGACATTCATGCTCATGTTCATGGAAGATAATTTAATAAAATGCTTTGAAGCATATGAAACATCAAATGAACTCTGGAAAGCTATCAAGGAGAAGTATGACACCAAAACTGAGATAAATACTCAACTCCTTTTGCATCGATACAACACATGTAAGATGCAGGAAAGTGATAGCGCAGTTGAGCATGTAAATAAAATGATTGTCATGGCTAAGGACTTGACAACTGCAGGAACTGAAATTCCAGAAAAGTTGCAAGTGGCGACTATATTGAATAGTTTGCCACCTTCCCTTGACATGGCAGCCACAACCTTAAGAATGAGTGGTTCAGTTTTATCTGTCACTGACTTTCCTTCAAGATTAGCTATAGAACAAGATATTATTGCTAGAAGAAAAGGACTAGAGGCAAACTTAGAAGAGGCTAATGCAATGAACCGAAGGCCTATTGCTCAAGATCGATTTCATAAGCCACAGAAGCCGCAGTTCAAGAATAAATTCCAAAACAAAGGTAAGAAGGTTCCTAAAGGTGCTTGTTATACATGTGGGAAATTTGGTCACTTTAAGGCTAATTGTCCCAACAAGCAAGAGAATAAAGGTGTAAATAGGCACCCAGGCAATAAAGGAGCCGGAAAGCAGGAATTTATTGGAGTAACTGAATGCAACGCCGCTTTGGTTGATTCAAATGAGTGGTGGATAGATTCAGGAGCAACAAGGCACATTGCAAAGACAAAGAAAGGACTTGTCTCCTTCCAGAAGCTTAATGTTGGTGAGCAGAGGATATATATGGGGAACAACACCCATCTCGATGTGGAGGGTGTTGGAACTTATAAGCTGGATCTTGGGGACAACATTATGGTCCTCAAGGATGTGTTCTATGCACCAAAAATCCGGCGGAACCTCATTTTTGTTCCAGCATTGATGAAGAATGGCCTCGAAGTCAGATTCTATAATCAGAAGGTATCTATAGGGAAAGACAAGAAGGTGCTTGCTATGGGAAAATTTGTACCCGAGTATGATTTATTTTGTATCCCTGTAGTTGAAACTGAAATAAATGAAATTGAAACTTCTGATTATTCTTTGTGTGTCTTATCTGAATGTGATCTATGGCATTTTAGATTGGGTCATCCCGGAAAATCTAAAATGGAAAAATTAATAAAGATGAATTTGCTACCGGGTTTAACTAAGGTTGAGTTATCACCTTGTGAACATTGCTTGGTCGGAAAGATGACTAAGAAACCATTCTCGGTAGGACATAGATCACAAGAATTGTTAGAATTGGTCCACTCGGATATTTGTGGCCTATTAAGCATAAAGACATACAATAACAAAGAATATTTCATAAGTTTTATAGATGACTACTCAAGGTATGCCTATATATATCTTATTTCTGCTAAGTCTGAGGCATTCAGCTGTTTTAAAAGATATAGAGCAGAAGTAGAAAGGCAATTGGGTAGAGATATTAAGGTGTTAAGAACAGATAGAGGTGGTGAATATAACTCGAAAGAGTTTGAATTATATTGCCAATAGCATGGAATAAAACGGCATGTAACAATGCCATATACGCCACAACAGAATGGTGTGACAGAAAGGAAAAATAGAACTCTGATGAATGCGGTTAGATGTATGCTATCCCATTCTAGTCTTCCCAAGAAATTTTGGGGAGAAGCATTGCTCACGGCAAGTTACATATTGAATAGAATACCCACCAAATCTATCGAATGTACACCTTATGAATTGTGGAATGGGAGGAAACCAAATCTGAGTCATCTCAGGAAATGGGGTTCTACAGCCCATGTTCTCATTCCAGAACAACTTAGAGATAAGTTGGAACCAAAAAACCTTGAAGTGTAAATTCATAGGATACTGTGAAAAATCGAATGGCTATAGGTTCTTTCATAAAGAAAAAGGGATCATTGAATATAGGGATGCTACATTCCTAGAAAGTCTAGAGGAAGAGGAATCTCATGAAAATGAGAAGGAACCTCTAATTAATTGTGATAGATGATGACTATTACAATGATAACTATAGAAATGATCCAATAATTGAGGAAGAACCAAGGATAGCAGAAACAACTCAACAAGAAATAGTTGAGGAACAAAATGATCCTACGATAGAAACACAACCTGATGTACCTGCAATTGGCAACAAAAGAAAAAGAACTCCACCTGTGTGGATGGATGATTTCTATTTATACTCATGTGAGTCTTCATGTCTGACAGTAGACATAGATGAGGAAAATCACACAGATCCGGTAAACTATATTGATGCCATGAAATCGCGCGAATCAGAATTATGGCTAGATGCTATGAAAGAAGAAATGAACTCCATGAAAATTAATGGAGTGTGGGAATTGTGTGATTTACCCAAGAATAGGAAGGCTATTGGGTGTAAATGGGTTTTCAAGAAAAAGCTTCGAGCTGATGGGTCTATAGAAAAATTTAAGGCCCGACTAGTTGCCAAAGGTTATAATCAGAAAGCAGGTATAGATTATCAAGAAACTTACTCACCAGTTGCAAAATTTGCATCAATAAGAATTATTTTGGCTATTGTAGCGCATCTTGACCTAGAATTACACTAGATGGATGTCAAAACTGCATTCCTTAACGGAGAGTTAAGGGAGGATATTTATATGCTACAGCCTGAAGGATTTCAGGAGGAAAGCCAAGAGGGAAAGGTGTGTAAATTGAAAAAGTCAATTTATGGTTTGAAAAAGTCATCTAGACAATGGTATTTCAAATTTCATGATGTTGTTATTCAACTCGGCTTTATTCCAAATCAGTTGGATAGCTGTGTGTATGTCATGAAGAGTGGGAGCATGGTGATTATATTATCCTTATATGTAGATGATATATTGCTCGCCGGTAATGACATCAGAATGTTGAATAAGATAAAAACTGAGCTTAGTGAGAAATTTGAGATGAAGGATATGGGAGAGGCGTCCTATGTCCTTGGTGTCCAGAATACAAAGGGACAAGAAGTCTAGATTGTTAAGTATAAACCAAGAAAAATACTTAAGGTCTGTACTCAAGAAATTTGGAATGCATAATTGCAATCCGGCACCTACACCGTTAGTGTATGGAAAACGGTTGGGAAAAGAGCAATGTCCCGAAGAGGGACAAGGTCCGCTCAAGGTGCCGTATGCTGAGGCAATTGGAAGCCTAATGTATGCAATGATGAGTACAAGACCGGACATAGCATGTCCTATGAGCTTGGTTAGTAGGTACCAAGCTAATCCTGGTCCAGCACATTGGGAAGCTGTTAAAAGGATAATGAAGTACCTAAAGGGTACGGTGCACCACAAGTTAGTTTACCAAGCGGAAACACTTGATGTGCTTGGTTACTCCGATGCAGATTTCGGAGGGGATAAAGATGATGGAAAGTCCACTTCGGGACACTTGTTCATCTTTGGTGGTGCAGTTGTTTCTTGGGGAAGCAAGAAACAAGGGTGTGTGGCACGATACACACAGGAAGCTGAGTATATTGCCTGTAGTGTGGCTACTACTCATGCCGTCTGGATTAGACGATTTTTGTTAGATTTAGGTCTCAATTTGGTTGATGGGCCAATTGAGATCTATTGTGATAATCAAGCCGCCATCAGCTTGATTAATAGTGGAGCAAATAGCTCAAAAGGAAAACATATAGAAATACAATATCATTATATTCGGGATATTATACAGAAAGGGGAAGTAAAGGTAACTTATATCCCCACCAGTGATATGATTGCCGATCCTTTGACAAAAGGAATGCCGGCGGAAAATTTCATTAAGCATGTAGGCTTGATGGGACTCAAGAACATATGAGTCAAAGAAATTAATTATGCATCCCATAAATAATGAGAATGTATGGAAATATATATGTACATCTCATGGACAGTGGAAATGCATAGGAAAATTATAAATCTCATGGATAGTGAGATATGAATATCATTGTATCTCATTGATAGTGGGAGTACATGAGAATATCTATGTATTTCACGGATAGTGAGAATACATAAGAAAAATATATGTATCTTATAGATAGGTGAAGTATAAAATATTTTTGCTTCACATAAAGAGGGAATATGTTTATTTATTGGCCAAGTGGGAGATGTAGGAGCGTTATCTAACGTTTATAGAAATGGCCAATAAAAAGGAAACCAAGGCCAATAAATGGAATATCCAGTGAGGAAGTATTCCCCTCTTTGTAATCAATATTAATGATACAATATTCTCCTTGGTGCTAAGGAGGAAATAGAATATATGGGCAGTATTGATTTGGGACGGAGGGAATGGGGGTCACAAGCCCTATAAATAGGTGGCTAATCCTTATGGGATGTACAAAAGCAATAGCCCATCGCCGGAGTCCCAAATCGGTCTCACCATTTCGTCTCCCCCCTTCAATTAAAACCCTCTTTGATGCCCCTTCAACACAAAGGATCCCCAAGACTCTCACCTTTATCAGTTGTGTCGATGATTCTCTTGTTTGATCATTTACCCAGGATGGTAACCTCACAACCAAGGCTGCCTATAGAATTTTTACAGAGCAGACTAGATCCTCGGGGCTATATAAATTGTTGTGGCACCCCAAGATTGCTCAAGTTTGTCCTCAAAGAAGTATCAATTTCATCTAGAAGTGCACGTCCAAGAATTTGCCTACCAATATGAAGGTTGCCAATAAAATCTCTCACATTAGTGGCATGTGCAATGTTTGCTTTGCTAACCAATAATCTTTGCAACATATTTTCTTAGAATGCACCAGGAGCAGGACCATCTGGTTAGCTTCTCCATTGGGAGGGCCTGATAAATGGGCTTACAAACATATCCATGAAGCAATTCGGACTTGGTTGTCCTAGATCCAACAGGAGCTCTCAGTTGTCTCAAATTTAGGCATCATGGCTCTATCTATTCGTTGGCACATATGCAAGGTCAGGTGTAATATAATCTTCAAAAATCGGAAGCAAGAGCCGCTAGCCAATCTCAAGCATGTAACTCAGGATGTTGGTTTCTTTCTGACCCAAAGAACTTCAATCAAGGATAAACACTCACTCAATTGGTCTCTTCTCTCTAAAATAGCTGTGAAGGTCAATGTTGACTGTAGAATCCACTTTGGTTAGGGTACACATATGATAGTGCGAGATGATGCTGGACTTTTGACCAATTGGAAGGTCACACAATCTATATTTGATGATTCCCATATTCTAGAAGCTCAAACCATCTGGGAAGCTTGCACCTATGCTATTCTAGTTGGCTCCAAAGCCATAATTGAGAATGATGCAAAAGGAGTCGTCGATGCTAATTTAGGGTCAGGGCCCATGCTCTAGCTCTCAACATATCATCCTCGAATGTCAGGAGCTTATTAATTCTACTAACTTGCAAATTTTCTTTATCCCTAGATGTTGTAATCAGGTTGCCCGTCTCTGGGCAAAGTGAGCCCTAAACTACCCCTATCCCTCCTTTATCCCCAACGAACTTCCCTCCTCAGTGAGGGACCAATTATGCATGGAGTTGCTGATTTAATATATTACTATCACCTACTTTTCTTAAAAAAAAAAAAGAAGACGACTTTGATACTTAAGTGTAAAAATTTTGAAAATTAAAAAGAGATAGACACGTATAACCTATATCAAAAAAATCTCTCAAGTCTCAATGGGCATAAACTTTGAGAGATTTTGGGAGGAATCTTTGACATAAAATCCCCACCAAAGGAACATTTGGTACAAGACAACCATGCTTGTACAGTGAATCATCAATTTTTTATGCTAATGGAGACCTGAAATTGTTCCACATCAGCATGCATGATGTTATGAGGGGGACAGATGCTGCAGTTCGTTGTTTATTTACTTTTGTTTTGCTTGAACATTCCATTGTACACTGTGGAATGGTGGTGAAAATTAATGTAGTGTCTACGGCAGGATGTAGTTACGACAAGGTGCAAACAAACCAATACACTTTGAGTAGTTCAAAACTTCACTAGATAAAAATTTGACTTGGTTCTCTTATTATTTTAAATGAAAAAAATTAAACAAAAAATAAAGTTTAATTCATTAAACGAATAGAGTTTGAACATATTTTACTTGACTTGATAAACTCATTAGTATGTAGATTAAATAATTATTTTAACAAATCAAATTATGAATAACATGAGTCACGTATTACCACTTAAATATATAAAATAAGTTAAAATAAAAATTAAATTTGAATTTAAATTTAGATCAAGTTTTATAAATGAGCTAAAGTTAAGATTTTATAATTAATTTTTTTATTAATTTTGAGTTTTATAAATGAATTCAAATTGAGTATGAACTTGAATACTTGAGTTGACTTGTTATTCGAGATTGAGCTTGAGTTCCATTTTAACGAAATAAGTTTGAACAGACGTACTCGTAGAACTTGAATTCAACTCGAACTCGTGTAAAAATAAATGATCCAAACTTGAACATCATGTTACTCGGCTTGTTTGCATTCCTAAACATGGTTCAATTCAAATTGGACTTTAGCGGTGCAACCAACCAATAAACTTTGATCAGGAGAGGAATGCAAATAACACAAACAATTCTATGCTGCTGACTGTCCGCAAGTAACTAGTTTAATTCTATTTGACACCGAATGTTGATTATTTACATATATGTTAAGTTATAAATAATTAAAAATATTATTTTATTGCAAAAAAAATTTGTATTAACACCGTAGTAATAATCTTATAATACTTTAATGTAGATAGGTTGGTCATGTTTAATTAGGTTTGCAAGATCCTCTTGGCAACTTTGAACTTTTTAATGCACGCCTTGTTCGGTATTCTGTCTCCTACCATATTTCGTTAGGTCATATCCTATATACTCAATGCTGGATTGAGCAAAAAAAAAAAAAAAAGCAACGAGTAGATAATCGTACGAGTAACCAAGATCACCGGATTGATTACATGTATGCGTCAAGGATGATGATTCAAATGTTATTTACTGTTAAAACAAATAAAGTAGCGTGGGCTAACTTAAATTTTTGTAGAAAGATCAGAGTAGGCGATCGAACATCGAAGCTTGTGAGGCACATGCGTAGCATTCTTTCCTGTGGAAATCTGCTCCCACCCATATTTTTTAGACCTCCTAATTTTAGTCCTTATTTATTTAGGGCATATATTCATTTTTTAGCACCACCGTTCAAGTCACCAATCGACTTTGTCGTCCCGCCCGTGAGTTTCGCGGCGAGGGCAACTGGAGCGATCAGACCATCCTCCTCCAAACAACATCCGCCGCTCGAAGGTGTCCACTTTCCTTTTCTTTTCTTCTTTCCGGGAACAAACCATCCTCCTTCAAACAAATAACACGTAGTACAACAGTGATAAAACATATAAAAGACTAAGGGTCTGTTTGATTAGACTTAATGAACATCTAAAGACTGATTCGATAAGACGTTAGACTTTTTAGATTGTTTGATAAAATCACTTATTTAACCTCTAATTTGATGTCTAAAATCTGAAAACGGTCTGAACCATTCAGATATTTTTTTTAGCTTTTTTCGATTCAGACCAGGGCAGAACTCGACGGAACAGCATGCTCGAGGCGAGTCCGCGGGGGGCGGAGCGCCGTCCGCCGGGTGGGCGGGTGGCCTAAGAGGGGGGGCATGAACGCCGTCGTCGGGGGTGGCCTGAGAGGGGGGGCGGAGCGCCGTCCGCCGGGGTGGGCGGGTGGCCTGAACGCCGTCCTCTGTCGTCCGCCGGGGGCGGGGGGGGGGGGGCTGGGAGCTCCGCGGGGCGGGGTGCGCGCGGGGTGAAGGGCGGGGTGCCGCGGCGGCGACCGCCGGGGGGGCTGGGAGCTCGGGGGGCGGGGGCGGGGGCGCGGGGGCGCGCGGGGTGAAGGGGGGGGTGCCGCGGCGGCGGCGACCGCCGGGGGGCTTTGCTGGCCGACGCCGCCGCCGGGGGGGGAGAGAAGCCGCCGCGGGGGGAGGGGGGGTCCGCGAGGCCGCCGGGGAGCTTCGTCCGCCGGGGGGAGGGGGGAGGGGCTCCTGTCTGCGGGGTGGGTGTCCGCGGGCCGCCGCGGGGGCGGGGGCTCCTGTCTGCGCGCGGGGGGGGGGGGGGGACTGTCGGGAAGGACTTCGGGGAGTGCCGCCGGGGGGGGCGGGGTGTTTGCTGGCTGCCCGCCGGGGAGCGCCGCCGCGGTCCGCCGGGAAGGGGGGGGTGTTTGCTGGCTGCCTGCCGGGGAGCGCTGCCGCGGGCCGCCTGGTGAGCGCCGCCGCGGTCGCCGGAGAAAGGGGGGGAGCTCGTCCGTCGGGAGGGAGGGGGGGGTTGCGGCCACCGGGGCAGCGCCGCCGCGGTCCGCCGGGAAGGGGGGAGCACCGTGCATTTTTTATAAATTTTTTTATTAAGTCGATTTAAACGTTTGGTTTTATTTAAATCGATTTAGAGATTTTCCAAATCGAACCAAACCGAGCGGGTCCGCCAATGGGGGGGGCGGGGAGCACCGTCGGTCCGTCGGGAGGGGGCGCGGGGAGCGGCTCCGCGGAGAGCACCGTCGATCTGCCGGGGGGGCTCCGTCCGCCGAGGAGGGGGGCGGGGAGCACCGTCGGTCCGCTGGGGGGGGGCTCCGTCCGGCGGGTGGAGGAGAGGGGGCGCGAGAAACACACTTGCTTCACGTTAAAATATTCCATCTAATAAATTACATTATTATTCCATCTAATAAATTACATCTTGCATGATATGTTCCAAATTTTCTTTCTAGAGTAAAATATACATTTTGCTTTATTTATTTTGTAAATTATATTATTTTATGTTTATTTAAAAAAGATTAAGAGGATTATTCAGATTTTTTATCAAACAACATAATTCACTTATGTCTTAATCAAAATCAGCACTTTTTTACCACACGTTAAGAGATTAGATGTCAAATTAAGAGTTAAGATATTTAGATTAAGCCTAATCAAACGTCACCTAAGACTAGCAGGCTTAACTAAAGACCTCGACAACAATAAACTGATTATGAGGACGTTATCCGGAGTCTTCACCAACACGCACGGGCAAAACCACGAAGATTAAAAAACGAGCTGCTGCACGGAAGAACAAACGTCTTCTTCACAACCCCAGCGCTTGCACTGACGGCTGACGTTAACACTACTTTTTTCAACGGTTGTGGAGGTGGCTCAACGGCCGAAGAGCACAAACGTTCGAAATCGACAAGAGAAAGAGACAGCGGGCACTCGAGCCCAAGACCTTTCGTAACAGATAGGTGGTGTGCTCCCGTCGCGGTACAGGCCCGATACACACAAAAAAAAGATCTATGCTTTAGTCCCAAATCACCTCACCATCATTTTTCGTCCAGAGCAGTACGAAATAGAGATGAACCAGGCTTCTGTTTCCATACGGGATTTTAACGTGGCATTAGCCGACACTGTTCTTCGTGCAAGTGCCTGCCTTGCGGTAGACTCTTCGATTGATCTGTCCTCGACTTGGTGAATTCAAAGGACATTTCAGATTCCTCCGCTTGAATTCACCCACATTGGATCAGAGTCTAACTTGGAGTTCTGCCGGTCCACATATCTGAACTAATAGAACTCGTCCGACCATCAATCCATCTGCTAGTGCCATCGATCGGCAGGAATAAACATGGCAAATGTCACGTATAGATTCTCGACGGTCCTTACTTAAGTAGTAGCGAAGATTTGGGAGGCAAGAAATACAGATCAAACATGTTTGACCGAAGCCGCAACATAGGGTCCCGAAGTCGAGGATGCGTTATAGGTCACACGCCAGGAAAAAGCCGGACTCAAAATGGTCTTGCGGACGGCACAGAAATCAGGGACGGTAGACGTAGGGCCGCAAGCGAACCAATACGCTCGACGAGTAGTTCGATACTCGACTCGTTAAATACTCGACTCGGATCGTTTATTAAGTTAAATAAACGAGTTTGAACAAAAATAAAAGCTCGGCTTATAAACGAGCCGAGTATGAACAGAGACCTACTCGGCTCGATAAGTTCGCGAGTAGCTCGATTAAATATTCGATTAAATACTCGATTAACTATTCGTTTAACTACTCGATCTAATAATTAAATTATAAATAAATATTATTTATAATATATATTTACTGTATATTTAATAAAAATATATATTTATATATTTATACAATTAATTTTATATTCAAATAATATTAGACGATCAATACCCTTTGTTCGCCTGTCATTGGCTCGTCGTCACTGATTTTATACAGTTTAAAATAAAATTAGATGAAATCTGGACCGTTCGTCCATTGAAAACCCTAACATTTTAGGGTCCACATCTATCTCCCTCCTCTCTCTCTCTCTCTCCCACATCACCCGACGCGCATATCCCGCAGCCGCGGCCGCAGGAGCCCGCCCACCTGCAACTCTCGGTTGCCTCCATCCTCTTCGCGACTGGCCGACGGCTGCCTCCAGCCTCTCCGCAGCTCTCGGATTTGGACTCCACGCTGCAGCCTGCTCGCCCACCCCGCCTTTGCCTGCTCTTGAGTCCTAGATCGGGACTCCGCGCTGCAACCTACTGACCCTCCCCTCCCGCCTCCGCCTTGCTCCCGGATCTGGACTCCGCTGGCGACTGCGTGAGCTCGGTCTCCTCTTCAAGCACTGCAGCCTGCTGGACCTCCTCCGCCTACTCCCAGATCAGGACTCCGCTGGCGACTAGCGTGACGCGTGAGCTCGGTCTCCCTCTTCAAGTGCTGCAGCCTGCTGGCCCGCCTCTGCCTGCTCCCTGATCAAGACTCCGCTAGCAAGTGGCATGAGCTCGGTCTCCCTCTTTACTTGTGCCTTTCTCCCATTCAGTTTTTGCAATTTTGTTTTGCTTTCAATTTCTATCAAGCGCCTGATTATAGGGTGTCCGCTATTTGAGATGCTCATGGAAAGCAACAAATACAGAAATTTTGCAAATTACCTATATCCCTGCAGCCAGGATCTTCAATCTTTTTATCTTTTCCGAGCTCAACATATGCAGAGATTATCAAGTTGCAGATTTTGAGTTCAGATTCCATGTGATTGAAGAGACTTTCGTTTCATTTTACTTTTCATTTCATGGGAAAGAGGGTATTAATCAAATACTTGTATTTACTATTCTGTGTTAGTTTGTTTTAGTTAATATCCTCTTGAAAAGAGGAGGTGAATGACCAGAACCAATTTTAATGTCAAATTTTCATATAAAGAGTTTTGTTAGTCATTTTAACATCTGTTATTCAATATTTTTTCAGGATTTTATCGTGTGTTAAACCCTTATTGTTTTAACATATTTTAAATTTGAGCTTAAATTCGAGTTCGAGCTTGAATTCGAGTTCCAAATAATCGAGCTTAATCTCGAGCTTGAAATTGAGTTCGAATATGATTTTGATTCGAGTTCGAGCTTGATTTTGATTCGAGTTCGAGCTATTAGGCTTGTTTACATAAACGAGCGGCTCGACGAGCCGAGTTCGAACTCGTCGAGCTTAAATCGAGCCGAGTTCGAACAAGACATTTGGAAGCTCGTCGAGTATCGAGCCGAGTTCGAACAGTGAAATAAACGATCGAGTCGAGTTCGAGCAGAGCCCTACTCGGCTCGGCTCGGATCGTTTGCACCCCTAGGTAGACGTTACGAAAAAATTGTTTACCTTGAGAAAAAAAAAAGAGAAAATTGATTTCGGATCCGTTTTAAAGAATCACTTTAATTATCAATCCGTTGACCAAATTTGTATAAGATCTAGTCCGTTCATACACACTTTTAAAACATGCGGTCCATTTTCATGACGGACCGTTTCCTCCCGATGAATTAACAATTTTCTCCCCATTTTACTCTCCGTTGCCCTACCGTGACATTGTCGGTGGCGAGGCTTCATCTCCTGCGAAATCCCTATCTGCCATCGTGAGCGGCAAGGCTCCCAGCTCCGGCGAAATCCCTATCTACCCTATCGTGCCATCGCAAGCGACGAGCCTCCCAACTCCAGCAGATCGCGGTGTCATGAGGCTTCAGGTCTCGCAAAATTCCTCCCGTGGCATGCCCCCTTCAAATCCTCCGAAATCCCTTCACCGCGTGCACCCTTCAAGTCTTGCCCCCTTCGAAATCTGTTCATCGCGCCCCCTTCGAAATTTGTTCCCAACTCCAGCAGATCGCGGCGTCGTGAGACTCCAGGTGTAATATTCCGGATTTTTGTAATATTATTTAGGTTATTATAGCGGTGTTTAAATTATTTCCATGGAGTGCTTAAATTATTTTTAAGATGTATATATAGATACGTAAGTATTTTTTTATTTTTATTGTGTGTTAATAATTTTATCAGATAGTTATATGTTAATTATAATAGGTGTTAATTATTTATTTAATATCTCCTTAATTTTATCAATCTCTCTTTCTTAGTTACGTACAATCTTATTAATAATATTTGTCCTTTTTTTTTAATTGTATCCCTATCGGTCTCATGTTCCCCCCTCCTCATGTTTATCTCCTCTCACGAGTTATATATATTTCGTTAGATTTATATCTTATTAATAAATTTTCTGGCATGTTACGTTACTTGGTACGGCTATGGTTTCTATCTGGCCGAAATCGTTGTGCTCTCTCTCTCTCTCTCTCTCTCTCTCTCTCTTATTCCTCCTCCGCGAGCGCCGCTCGATTCTCCCAACCGCCTTCCCCGGTTGACCACCCAGTGCGCGCCATCGCCGCTTTCTCTCTATCTTCTCTCCATCGCCGCCCTCGTCCGCCAGTGCACCCAGCGCCGCCTCGCCGCGCGCCGCGGCCAGCCGCCCCGCCCATCCGCATGCATGCCAGCGCGGCCATGCACCGTCCGCCCTTGCCGGCGCCGTGCGCCGGCGGTCTCCGCCGCTCGCCACTCACCGCCGCAGTGCCGGCCACCGTCCCACCCTCGTGCTGCCTGCCGTCACCTCGCCCTGCTGGCTGCACAACCCCGTCGACTGCCCACGCGTGAGCGCGCACCGACGTCGCCCGCGCGAGCCCCGCGCCACCCCGAGCCAGCGATCGCCGCCCACCCGCGTGTGTGCCAGTGCGGCCTTGCGCTCTCCGCCACCCCCCCCCCTCGTGGTGCCTTCGCCCCCTTGTGCGCGCAGCCCCGCAGCCCCGCTGGTTCTGCCTCTTCCGGCCAGAGCCCAGCCCCTTGTGCCCACCCCCTGGCTGCCTAGTCCCCCTGCGCACAGCTGCAGTGCACAGCTCTCTCTCTCCCTCCCCCCCCGGATATTTCTCTCGTTCTCTCCCTATTTTCTCTCTTGCGCAGCTTCCTCCCTCCGCCAGATTTTTCTCTCTCTGTTTTCTCCCCCACATCGCCCCCTGTTCCTCCCGCTCAACCTCGTAGCCGCGGCCCTGGCGGCTGTTAACCCGCGCGAGGAGCGCAGCTGCGGCACCGCGGTGCCATCGACTGCCCCCTTCGTTGTCGCGCTGTCTGACGTGTTCCCGCGTGAATGTGCGCAGCCGTAGCACCCTGGCTCCTCGGATCCTGCCTCCCCTGTGTACAATTGCACCGACCAGCACGGCGGCGCCTTTGACGCCCCCCTTCAAATCCTGCTTCCCTGCTCAAGTCTGGGTATTCTTTGTATTTTCCCCTCACTGTAATACCCCGATTTGTGAATATGTTAAAAGATTAAATCAGTGGACTACCAACAACACCGGTTAACCATTTTTCGGAGGTTGAGTTGAAAGAACTCCGAAGTTAAGCGTGCTCTGTTGGGAGTAAGCCAAGGATGGGTGACCTCCTGGGAAGGCTCTTAATTAGCAACGATTGTTGGGCCAGTCAGCTAATTTAATCGGTCGTTACACTCACTCTCTCTTTCTCCTAAGCTATCAGATTGTGTTATATTCTTCTACATTATTATTTGCTTGCAGCTAGCTTAGATTGAGGAGTGGAATCTTTATTAACCGGTCAAGGCACGTGCTAATTCCGGATCGAAAATTGTCGACTCCATCTCGGTAGGCATCTTTGACGTGTCTACTATCATTAAAATTCCTATTTTAATTTTTCATGATCTATAGAATTGACATTTAATTAAAGGGTGTGTGTAGTTATGATTTTGTGCTTAAATTGTGAGTGGACATGGATCTGTTAGATAGATATGTGTAATATCTTGTGATGATATGTGTTTATGTCTCTATTATGTATATATGAGATCTTGCTTAGTTAGTAGTGTATTATTGTTCATTTTTAGCTAATCATCTGGTTACATATTAACTTGATTATATTATGTTAACATTGTTAAATAATGGTGATAGGCTAACCAGATTAGACGATGTGATGAGAAGTTTTTCCAGCACCTAGTTATATTCATGTTCAATCATGTTTAGTTAGTTATATGTTGATATTGTCTCGTTCTAGTTCATTTTGAGCATGGTTGTCTAACATGGATCAGTTGTGTATATATTCAAGTTAATGTTCATAGTTTGTGTTGTTATGTCATGGCATAGTATTGTTGATGTTCATTGATCTAGCATATTGGTGGTCATGGCATGGCATGATTGAGGTGGATGCATGATGCATTGAAACTGTGAATGGAAAACTGAGCTACACCAGACTAGTTAGTCGTGACTCGAGGGCAGCGAGGGGTTAGAACCGTCTGGTGCATCCTTCGATCCCAGATCCCGCGGGCATCCTACGTGCCACCACTGCCTAGGTGCACTATGAGATTTTGATTAGTATATGTTATTTTTATATGATAGATCTGGTGGTAGCTAGTTGAGGTGGCAAGACGATGCATTAAAACTGTTAATGAAAATCGTGTACATGATATGTGCATCTATGAGAGGATAGGTGCATATGTGTGAATGTGATTCTTGTTAGAGGATAGATGTATTTTGCATGGTATGGTATAGATGGTCTAGTGATGTATTTTATTTTGTCGAGTATCGAGTTATGTGGCATGGTGTATGTATGGTGTGTCTCTCATTTGTAGTATATCGTATGGAGCATATAGTAGGTGTTTATGCATATGTTCATACCATCTTTCTAGGTCATGTTATGATGCATATAGGTGCTGGTTGGTGTGATTATAGGCTTTGGTTGGTGGTGTAAAACACTTGGATTGAGTCATATATCTAATATATTGACTAGCCTATATTTGCATATAATTGGTGTAGGTCTGGGTACCTATTTAATTAACATATAGGGCCTTTTGGCTATCCGATTTGGCGGATGATGGGGTGTCTACTGAGTCGTCGTACTCATCACAATCCTCTTATCAATTTTTAGGTAATCAGGTTTGACGCAGCAGAAGCATGGTGGATTGATTCCCAAGAAAACAAATTGGATGATTCTTGTAATTTAGATGGTAATTAGATTTGTTTAGATTATAGCATAGCAATATATTTAATTTGATTCCGTAGATGTATAAACTGGGACCTAGTTGTCTTCATTTTTCCCAAACTGATGTTTTTACGGGGTTAATTTTCCCCGGTCGCATCGTCGGATTATCCCGCTGTGCAAGTTAAAAATCCGGGGCGTGTGACACTAGGTCCTGCAAAATACCTATGGCGGCGTGCACCCTCCAAATCCTTTGAAATCCTTCACCGCGTGCCCCCCCTCAGGTGTTGCGAAATCTATTCACTACGTCCCCTTCGAAATCTTTGCCGCTGCCGAGGTGGAGGAGCTGTACGTCAAGGTGTTCTTCTTCACCACCGAGGAGGCATCAATCTGGGGAGGTCGCTGATCTAGCGTAATGGTTGTTTTTGGATGCACAACCAATTTTCATGTATTTTTATGACAAACCATTGTATTATATCACGTAGCGGAGAGAGATGCATACGAGGGAACTCTCTTGACTGTGGGCAATAGTCTTTTCATGTTCATGTTAACAGTTCATTCACGGTTATCTTTTCAAATGGAGCAGATGTTTCAAAATTTTGAAAAATCGGATTGATTGTTATAGAAATATTTCTAACGGATTGTCTGTTAAACTGAAATTTCAAAATCGGATGGGGAGTCAATTTTCTCAAAAAAAAATAAAATAAAATCGCCCGCTTTCCGATCACGGATTTTGGTTTGGAAAATCAGACCAAAAAGCTGCTGCGAACCCGACTAGCAGCAAGCCAAATACTCGCATCGAGAAGCAACCGTCTTCGGACATGCAGCAAAACGAACACTACCTGAACCACCTCAGAAAAAGATAGAGGTGCTTGCTAGCATAATAATTTCTATACAATTTTCCGACAGAGTTACATACTAGGGTAAAATACAAGAAAACAAAAAAAACATAAAATCATCATGCTTGTTAGATAGGATAATAAAAAGAGTAGAGATCATATATAACTAAAAAAGTGAGGATCTAAAAGCAAACAAAAAAAGATCTTACTTTTTAACCTAATAACAAACCATAAAATCATATTTTTATCACAATGTATTTTGTTGCAATAATATAGTTTTATAGGGAAAAACAAACACCCTGTAAGACGAGTATTGAATAACCTATCACTAAGAAATACATGACAATTCCAAGATTTCAACCAGTACAAAATTACCTATGTGTATCTCCGAGATGATTAAAACTTGCAAACAAATCTTGAACATCAACCTGTCGCTAAGAAATGCATGCCAATCCCAACCAGTACCAAATATGTCTGCCGAGAAGCGTGAATGATGAAAAAGGCAAAAGGAGAAGAGAAAAACACAAATAGCTAATGATCGTCATCATCAGGCCTGAACTACTCACGAGAAAGCAGTAACATTAGCCGCCGCCACCTGATCCATACTTCTTTCCAAAGACGAGTACCTGCAGCTTGTCATAGCCAGCAAGAACACCAGCACCAGCTACCGCCCGAAGAATGTTAGCGCCTGCACCCTTGAAAAGGGATTTAGACCCTTCATTTTTCACAATCTGATTGAACGCATCTAATGAGCTCTTATACTTGACAGCTTCACCGGATGTCATCATCATCCTTCTTCTAACCGTATCAATCGGATAGGAAGCAAGACCCGCACCTATTGTAATTCCCCATCCCAACAGGAAGCTCGCTAAAAAATTGTCCTGCATCAGACAGTGAATATCAAAATAGTATGATAAGATGTTTCGATCTCCTGCCCTAACAAGATTGGGAAGCAATTAAACTCAAATTTTTTGGTCAAAAAAAAAATTAAACTCAAATTTAAGTATTAGAAGCTACATCTGAAATGTTGAATATGCAAGGACAGCGATTCTGAAGTGGTAGCCCGTAGAATTGTCAAGGCTAGGGGTGTAAACGGTTCGGTTCGGTTTGGTCATTTTTTTTCCAAACCGAAACCGAACCGATAAGGCGAACCGAACCGAACCAGTGAGCCCTGAACCGATTGTGGTTCGGTTCGGTTCGGTTCATCAGTTTAATGTATATTTAAATAAATAAAAATAAAATAAAATAAAATATACATTATAATAATTATTTAAGATTAATATAAAGACTAATACTTTATTTATAATATATAATTTTATCTTTATACTAATTAACTTAAATTTATAATAATATATATTTAAAATTGATATAATATATATTTAAATATAATATAATATGTAAATAAAGTGAGTCAAACTTTATCAAACCGGGTCAACCGGTTTACCGGTTCGGTTCGGTTTGGGGAGGTGCCGAACCGAACCGAACCGAACCGATAAGAAATTATCGGTTCGGTTCAGTTCAAAAAACCGAATACATAGCCTATCAAATCGAACCAAACCGAACGATTCGGTTCGGTTCGGTTCGGTTTACCGGTTTTAGATGAACACCACTAGTCAAGGCCATAGGAAAATGCATACATGCTCCAGAAAACTAGAAATTTCACAATTCCTTCAAGAAAAAAACCGACAGATGAACATACTTGCATAAAAAATTTATCAACATTTTTACCTGCAAAGGACCAACAAGCACCACAGGTTTAAGCGAGTCATACATTCCAAAGTACAGTCCACGGTACACAATAATACCAACACATGAGATGTTAAAGCCTCGGTATAGCCCAGCAAGTCCATCTGATTTGATAGTTTTCCTGTATACATCAATCAGACCATTGAACTGCCTTTCGCCTCCTTTCTTAGCAGCTTTGGCATCATTGGCAAGACGCGTCCGGGCATAGTCCAAGGAATATACAAAAAGAAGGGAAGAGGCACCGGCAGCACCTCCTGATGCCAAGTTACCAGCAAACCACTTCCAGTACCCATCTTTATCCTTCTTGAAGTTAAAAAGGGATTTGAAGTAATCCTTGAATGCAAAATTCAAAGCCTGGTGTGCAAAGCAACATCAATCAATCTGCCTAAAAACATAATTCAAAGATGATTATAGCAATCAAGCATAATACCTGAGTAGGAAAGTAGCGAATAACATTTGCCGTATTCCCACGCCACAAAGAGATGAAACCTTCATCTTTGATGGTCCTGCCAAAACAGTCAGCTATGCCCTTGTATGGCTCAGAAAGGCGGCCAGCTTTTATCATCTCATCCTGATTCTGAATTAGAAGTTTCACACGCTCAATTGGAGCAGCTGCCGTCTTAGAGACAGCAGCAGAAACTCCTCCCATGAGAAAATCTAATACAAATCCATAAGGACCTTTTTCCTTTGGAGCATTAACAAACACAGGAGACAGCTGCAAATTGGAGAATTCATTGTAACGTCGATATGGTTGCATCAAATAGCTGCTGATATCCCCATGAAGACTAGGAATAGAAACTGCGCAGATGTTACTCTTCCTAAGACATGAGTAGGAAGAATTTCTAGATAACAAGTATGGTTGCCCACATAATTTTTGACGTATAGTTGGATAGTGCAACTCTTCCGCCATGGCTATTGATTAATCAATGACCTGTATAGAAAAAAAACTAAAGATTTTACTCTCTTACAAAAGAAGGGCTGATACGCAACAGAAGATGCTTGAATTTTAAAACATACAAAACTTACAGAAATAGAACACATGTTGCTGAACCTTTATGCTTTATTAAAAGTCTCAGCTGAGAATAGCTGTTTTTCTTATTTTAAAAATTATTACAAATATCAATTGATAAAAAGATTGGATTATTGGAGTTCTTGAGAATTTAGTTTTTTAACTACGAGTATTCTCTCTGGAGCAGTATGGGCTAATGAAGCATGGGGATCCTATTGGAATTGGGACCCTAAAGAAACCTGGGCATTTATTACTTGGACCATATATGCGATTTATTCACATACTAGAACAACCCAAAGTTGACAAGGTACGAATTCGGCAATTGCGACTATCACAACTCAAGCAGGATAAAGGGTCTAGTCTACGGAGTTTGGAGAACATGAACTCTTAGCTCCCTAAACTGAACACATTTCAAAATATAAACAGAAAGTTATTGGATACTTGAGAAGCACGTCAGTATCACAAATACTCTGTGGTTAGAGGCAAGAGGCGACTGAGTCAAGGGAGGCCTTGCATCATTATTATTATTATTATTATATTTATAATATTGATACACTTAAGGGTTATTTGAAAGTGAAAAAAAGGCATCTCTAAAAAACTGAAAATACATGTAAAAAACATGAAATACTTCTAAAAAAGTAGAAAATATTTCTAAAATACAAGAGGTACATTTTAAAAAGTAAAAAATATATCTAAAAATGCAAGAAATATAGCTAAAAATTGGAAATACATCAAAAAATACAACAAAAAATGTAGGAAAGATGCACCTTTTTCTATGTTATCGGACTTTGCAACAACAATTGAAGTACATTAATATGTCCAGTGACAACAATTGAGTAATAATTCTAAAATAAGCATGGAAGTATATTAATAATTCTAAAATAACATTGGAGAAACAACAATTGAACAATAAATCTCAAGTTTTTGCCTTTTTTGATCTTAAGTTTTTTGAATGTGACACAAGATCACTATTTCGTTGATTTTTAAAAAAAAAGGAATTACAATGTATAAGATATAATTTTAAGTTTAACTAAACAACAAATCAAAAAATAAATCTGAAAATAGAAAAAAAAATGTAAAAGTATAAATGTTTGATGCGGTCAAGGCGCTCAAGATGACCGCCTAGGCGGTTGAGGCAGGAAAGGCAACTGCCTAAGGCGGTTGTGGGCTAAGCAAGGCACTGAGGCCTAGCCTTGCCTCGCCTCAGCATCTAGGCACTTGAGGCGGTCGCCTTTGATAACATAACAAATACTACAAGAAATAAAGAAGACAATGGTAATGTATAGGTGTACAAGAAGAAGAAAAATCCACTCAGCCCCCAATGAATCATAAAAATCAGCTTCAGAAGAAACAACTCATTTCACCTCCAAACAAAAGAAATAATGTATAAGAAAAGTAGAAGGTTTTGGATATAGCTAATACAATAAGTCAAAATAGCAAATATTCATGTTAGCAAACCTAAGCCTATGCATCCATGAAGCATGCCCTAAAATGTGCAAATATGAGTCTCAATAGAATTTACAGATTGAAAATTGGAAGCCCAACTATAATGAGGTTGGCCTAACCTAATTATGTTTCCATCGTTATGATAGTGTATCAAGGCAAAAGAGGACAGAACACAAAGGCTTCACAAAGTATATTGTCCAGAAAAGGTTAAAATACTATAACAATTAACAAGTTAACTAAATCAGAGAGTGTTAATTTCATCAATTGGTTTCCACTCCTCAACAGTGAGTACTAAGCATAAAAAGAATAGTTATTGCTTGACAATTCGCAGTCAGTGAACTTCTGAATGACATTAATATTCAAGCAGTCAATACTTCGCATGTATTTTCCACAAATAGATAATCATTCCAAGTTCCAACTATCCATGGGGATTTGCAGCTTACTATCTTATTAGGGTGACCATTCTCCAAGGTGAGATGAGGGACACAAACTGATCACCTATGCTTCTTGACTTTTAATTACCACTACCCATTTCACAAAAAAAAAAAAAAGTGCAAAAGGTGCATGCATGAGCAAGAGATATGTTCTGTTTTCTGTAACATGATGAAGCTGTCCTCTCTTCTTGGTCCTACGATAAAAATATTGATACATTTGTGCAATTCAAAAAGTATTATATATTATTACTGGCAACTATCTATCTCCCTCACAGAATCAATTATTTTAATGCGAACTGCCAAGAAAAGTTCACTGCCCACTTTGGCTTTGAATAAGCGAAGTTCTCACTTGCCTGTTGCCCTTGATTACATTCTCCTAGCTCCTGAACAATCAATTTCATATTAATTGCCATTAGCGAGAATAGATACTTAAAATTCAATGCCAACAATAAGATCTGTTGCTGAATCTATCACGGAATAAACGGAACATAGAATTTCTTTCAAGGAATATACAATATGAAGAATTTACGTTACAGATAAACTGAGAGAAACCATTTTGCTAAGCCGGCAACAGTAGCAGAGAAAATTTCAGGACTTCTGATGCGGCCTCTAACGATACTCACTAGACAGTAAGCAGATCTACTTGCAAGTTGCAACAATCAAACGTTCTCTTTCTCATCCAATTACGAGGTTCTCCCACATACCCTTAGACGAAAAATGTCAACAACCACAGCAAAGTAACAGATCCAAGTCCAACAACAAAATAAGAGATGAAATGAGGGGAAAAGAAATCACCCTTAAACGATTTCGAAGATGGAAAATGAGGAACGAGTACAAAAGAAAAAGATCCACACTCGACAAGAATCAAAACAATGATGACAACGATAACAACATAGAAGATCCACACTCAGACAGAAGCGGAGAAACATGACGGTGTACGTGAGAGTTGCGAGAGACGGCCAGCAGTGTGAAGAAACCCTAACCTTGCGGAAGGCCGTCCCCAGTCTCTCGGCCCGTGAAGGTAGGAAGAACAAGTAACGCGAGCTTTTATAGTTCGATGTCCGTGCGACGCCCTACCTCGATGTCTCGTTCGCAGTCGTCCCTCTTTCTTCGTTCGTTACCCGCTGTCTTCCAGTGTAACGTCGTAAGGTAATTACCACTGCAGTTTGCCATGTTTTCGGATAAACGCCTGAACTTCTTCGAATTCCATGTCAACCCCTTACCCAGGTTATCTATGTGAGAATACGTAAACATCTCTGTGAAAGTTAACTTTGAAACTAATATTAACATAAATCATCACAAGATGATTAACCGTTAATATCAATTTTAAAATTTTAAATATAAATTGTAGGAAATTATTCGCATAAATCAATTTTATTATTTGTACTTTACCTTTTAGAAATATAAATTAAATGTGTTCACGGGTCAGTTTGGTCTGGTCGAGACATCTTTTACTAATTTAAACCGAGCTGAATGGGACACGACCCAAAGTGAATGGAACCAGTTCTAATTGGGTTCCACTCAGTTTAAACTATAATTATTATAAAGAATATATACACTTGAAGCAATTTATAAATTACAAATATTTAAGAAGCTTATTGACACTAAAATATTTATTACTATTTATTAATATCATGATATACATTTAAGATATTTTGATTTAATGTAGATTAGCAGGTTGATTTGATTTCATCTCTCCAAACCGAATCATAATGAACCGACAAGTGAACACCCTTATTATCAATACCAAAATTGCTAGGTGTTTTTATGAGTAGCTAAGATCAGCTAAGAGTCGTGATATAGCTCAGCCCAAGTTACATAAAAGTCTGAAATCTATACATACGCATGTTAGATACCATCATGTTAATACTATTTACATAATATTAAAGAAACATTTTAGGGCTCACTAAACTACAAGTATTTATATACCGATAAGTGACAGAAAGGATGTAACCTAAAATTAGATCGATCTGATTTACTTCGACTGTTTCGTCCAATTTTTCATCTGGTATTTTTTTTCGTGGAAGTCGATGTAAAACGAATCATGATTCACCAGGTTGATGACCCAGGTCAACCGACTTGGTCAGTTTTTAGACCGACTGACCAAACTCCATGACCTCAACCCAGTTGTTAATTTAAAATAAATTTTTTATTAATTTTTTTCTCGACCTTGACTCAACGCAGGTCGCAACCCCAACTAACTCGGGTCAATTTTAGGCTTGACCGACCCGATTCCAACCCCGCCTTCTTTGAAACGAACTTTGAAGACCTTTTGTTGGTGAAAGCACGATGTTGCTACGAATCCGGAATGTAAAAGAAGCTACCCTATGAAGAAAACGAGCTGGAGGTGCCTTCTTAGGACCCAAAGTCGACATCATTGGTAGCGCAAAGAAAACTTGGATGGAGATGGAGTTCAATTTTCTTTTATCCAAGAACGAAGCCATCAGCGTAGGACGCTGTAGGATGGTACTTAGTATCGATTATGTAAAAGGTGCTATCATACCACGGTACCATTGGAAACTTGGATCTCTCTCTCTCTCTCTGTGCGCCTGGGTCTGGGTCATGACCCAAGTCGAAACTTGGGTCGGCAAAGGTCAGAATAAAATAATAATAAATTATTAAAAAAAACTCACCAGAGGTTACGATTGAAGCAGTCACAACCAAAACCGACTAGCCCGACCTGGTCGAGACCCAACGAACCAATAAGATCAAGAGTGTCTGGTCATTTCTATCGAAAATAACAGTTGGACCGTAATTGTATACATGTTGGGTTTCGTCCTTCCAGAAAACGCTTGGAACAAGAAAATGCCAATGGGAATTCTGAGAGTTTCTGGTTCCTAGTAGTGCAGATTCCTTCTCCGGGGGTGGGCTGGAGTACAGATCCTCGGAGGTTCCTAATCAGTCGTCGAGAATTTCTGAATGGTGATATGCACAATGCTGTGCCTCTATATTAAGTGGGGATATTTGACAGCCGTTTACAAAATAAGGACCAGCTATGGCTGGTTCCAGAGTTGGGGTTCAAATTATGGTCGAGTGTATGCGAAGGTTCCGCTCCACTACTGTGGAAAATAAAAAAAAATACTAGGGATATCTGGGGCTAAGCAGTGGCAAAAAGTGTTGGAGAATACAGCCCCGCTAACAAACATTGAGAAGCAAGCAGACTGATAAAAGAGCACTAGGCACCCTTGGGGAAGAAACATGCGCATCTTGGAATGTTGAAGCTTGAAATTGTGCAAATACGTGAGTAACAAAATCTCATCTTATCACTGTATTCTCATACAATTAAGGAAATAAAAATATACAGCAATGCCTGATAATAATGCCGACAGAGCTAAATAATAAGGAAAAAATTTATGGAACGATATGTACACTAAAAAAATTCAAAAAAATATACAGAAGAAACTAGAAAAGCCAAAATCGTAAAATGTTATTCCACCTTTAAACTGACTTGAGGTCCTGGGAAACCTGCCCCTTCCATCTGCACGAATCAGATAGGTTAAATTATGCTTAGAACATAAAATATTGTATCTTTTTGCATAGCTTCCAATCCAGATGTATACATGCAACAAACAGTCCAATACATTGCAGTCTGGCCCATCTCCTTTAGTCCACCAACCAAGAGATACGCATAAAAACAAAGCGAAGGGAAGAGCTACCTCGTGAGAAGAAACCTCGCAAGTGGGCTAAGAGTTTGAGACTCAATTTCAGGTCTAATTTGTTTACTGCTATCTGTTGCTTCCTTAGCAGCTACATGATGCTTAGTAAAAATGTGAGATGAGAAATCCTTCAGTTCTTCGACGGAAGATTCATTTGAACTGCAAAAGGACGTTTAATTGTGTTTCTAGAGGTAACATGAATTCCAGTGGAGAGAAATGGCATGTAGCAAACAAAGTAAATAAGATCAAAATCATACGGACCTTCCAAGCCTTTGCAGCAAATTTCTGACAAAGGCCTCACAAGAGCCTGGATTCTTATATTCCAGATTCAACAGTGATTCAACCACAGATTGACTAAAAGACCGTTCTGCAGCAACCTGTTGACATTAATGGGATGTTGTTATGGTGGATTCATACTCATTGAGACAGAATTAAAGTAGACCTAAGAAAGAAATCTCTCAACTAAATAAAATGTTCAGCCGTTAACTTAAAATAGGCATTGTAGCATAATAAGGTGAGGAAGAGGTTCTATCTCTGTTTAACCCCAAGAAAGTGAATAAAGAATACGGGAGACATTATTCTTGTAGACTTCTGGGTTTGGCAATCTTTTACCTGGATAATTTAGAAACGTACCTATTTTATCACAAAGAACAAAACTATGTTAACTAGTCAGGATAGTCTGGCACTGCAACTTCGCTACTTACTGCATCCGGTTTAACCAGTGTCTCTGTGGGTTGCTATTGTGCCAACCAACAGTATCTGCTGGATGCATTTTACCTAGGTAGCAGATCCAAGAGTGATAGAAGGAACAGCCTGTCATGTACCTAGCAATGTCACCAAAATGGTGATAGCAAATGTTTCACTTATGTCGATCACTTGAATTTGATAAAAAAAAGTATAGCAGTGTATTTTCCTCCCCTCCATTTCTATCAGAGGATTTTAATTGAGACATGAAACAGAGGTGCTTTATAGATCAAGGCTAGACTTTACATTACTAAAAACTAGCAATAACTACAAGGTTCAGAATAGACATTTCATGTTAGTCAATAACAATCAAGATGGCTGCAGATAATTGATTAACTCTATGCAAGTCTGAAGGTTGTTTAAACTATATTGTTCTCTCCTTCCAGACATTTCAACACTTTTTACACCCGCAAGACATTGATGAATGTAATCATAAAAGCTGACTTTAAGAATGATCAGTTTTGGCAGAGCTCAATTCGAATAGAGTCCTCCTTTTTGAAGTGGGATAAAAATTCATTAAACAACATTAAAGTTTAAAAATAATCATCAACGATATGCAAGTTTCAAGAGAAAAAAAACAGAGAGAAAGAATCAAAGAACATTATCACAGGGTCCAACCTCATTAAGTGATGGAATTATCAGTAATGATAGCACAGGAGATGTTGCAGCCACAGAGGCACGATCATTATCACTTAAATGATATGATTTGTGACTTGCCCTTTGTGCATCAGCATATTCATTTGGTCTCCTGACATAAAGGACCAAACATTCAAGATTATTTTGTTGTGAAGATCCACATTTTTAACCGTTGAACAAGAAGCAGTTGTTAGCATTCTCCACCCAAAAACATACCTAGAAAAATCTGAATCACCCGTCATTTCTGTTCCTTTAGCTTCTTTTTTCGTAACACCTTTACCACTTGCAGATTCCTGACTTCCTTTCCTGATACCTCTTGCTAACTTAGCCTTGGCCTAGACAAACAAAGCAGAAAAGGCAAGTAATTAATATTTTATACAAGTGAGGAAGCAAGTATAAGCACAGATGATATATGAGAGCTTTAAGCAAAAAAGAATACAACCTCTGCAAGATTAGTTGCACTATCTTCATGTGAATTACTTGATGCTTTTTCTGGAGTTCCCAGTCTAGAACTGGAAGTTTGAGTATGAGAGTCATCAGCTTGTCCACGGATAACAACTGTTCCACTTGGTGATACATCATGAGAGTACGTGCTGATAGGCTGCCAACATAATAGCAGCAACTTAAATATCTAACATCACCACCACAACACAAGAAAATTTCATGAATCTTAGATAGCATACCACAGCTTGTCCATGGATAACAACAGTTCCAGTTGATGACACATCATCCGATGACGTATTGCTCCTCACGGACTTTACAAAAGAATAGCAAAAATTTAATAGTCTAGAATGGAGCAATCAAAGTAAGCTATGAAACAATTACTGATAACTGTGGGCACCAGGTGGTTAAATGATGTATGGGTCTGAGCTTTTGGAGACCGCACAACTACTGTCCCAGAATCACTCACAGATATATGGTCCTATCACCAAGAATATAAAAAAATAAGTCAAAAAATATACATAAAAAAGAAATTGATAGAAACAGAAAAACAAGGAGAAAGTAAACATCTGCAAAAGAATTTTCCCCTCTTCCACCAAAGTCATTTCAGTAAATATCTGAGAGTCAGAAAATGATTCACGACTTGAGTTATCCAGGTATGTTTACCCTTTGGCTTTCTCCATTGGCTGGTACTATATTTTGTGACACTAGATTATATGGGGCATCAAATTTTCTTTCCCCAAGTACAGAGGTCTCGAGCAGCCTTGAAGATGGTAGAAGAGTTCCAGGACCCTTGGATCCACCAATGTTGAAGTCCCAGCCAGCATTCCTCGACATTCCTTGTCTAAACTTAGTTGATACATATCAAAACACATACCATAATAATATAGTTGAAAAACGAACATGACCATCATTTCACATACCTTGATTGTGCAGTTTCATCGTTTTGACTTCTATTGATTTTGACAGTCATCGATGTATCATCTAAAGCTTTTGCATGATTGTTTTTCTCAGTGTCCATATGTTCTTTAAACTGAAATTTAGGGCGTTCCCTATGATAAACACAAAACATGTAATATTGAAACCCATTGGAAGCACATGGACAGTAAGCAAACATCTGGTATCTTGTCCTTGCTTAAAGAACAGAATCCTAACTACAATAACGAAAACAATAAAGGATAAGACCTCAAACCTTATTCTTTCCAAAAGTTTTGGGCTTTTCCGGGCATTTCTGATAAAACGATGCTTAAGAAGTTCCTTTGCACTAGCTCTCTGAATTTACAACAATAAGAAACATAACCGAACATACACAATTTGCCTTCTATAAGTTACATGAAAAAAGATATAAAAATAATTATGGGGTGTTTGGTTGCATGATAATAGAGGTTTTTATTTTAATTTTTAAAAATTATAAGAAAACTTGTTAAAAGAGGTGTTTGGCAACCTTGACAATTTTATGTTTTGAAAGTGATTTTCTTCTTAAACAAAAAAAAGAGAGTCTCACCTCTTTCTTTTTTCTTATGGTCCCCCACTTCGTTGGGCCATGAATGATAGTTACTCTTTTTTGTTATCACATCCTCCAAACATGATAATTTTATGTCATGAGTTGGTTCACTTTTTATTTTAATACATTTTTTTATCATGAAAATGTATAAAAAATTATCATGCAACCAAACACCCCATTAAACTTCAATGCATGTACAGGAGAAGCATATTCCTACCTTCTGCATATAAAATCTTCAAAGTGGAAATCATAAACTTACCTTCTGGGCATATGTTTGCTATCTATCACTAAAAGTGCAAGTGAAGTACAGAACAGCAAAGGAATGACCTATACAAGGTTCACAGTTCACACTTACACAGGATGTCGATCAGATTAAGATTGCAAGCGTCAATTTAGACAGATTCTTATCTTGTAGTCCTATGAGCTTTCATATAGAAAAGTAAACTAAATTGTGCAACTGTTCTATCTTCACTTTTCACATCATCAGCATTCTTGTCGAGGTCCTCCAATGAAAGGAGGAGGCACACAGAAAAACCCAACAAGAACTAAAGAAAGCTAGTATGATATGCAGTCAACTTTCATTTCATGAACTAGAAAAAAATAAAATGCATTCTAGTTTTCATTTATTAATGTACGACTAATCATGCATTGGTCTATATTGTATCTCTTGAAGCATCTGCAATATTCCTAGAGCTGGGACCATAGTTGCTGAACGAGATTATAAGGCTACCGCACCATCTCTATCTATTCACTTCCTTCATTGAATTATAAATTTATTCTGATTTTTATGGTGATTAAGGATCAATATACCCTGGGGAAAAGCTGATCGAATTTCCCCTATTTTCAATCTCATCAACTATTTGAATAATCAACCCCACAAACTAGAATTGCTATGAGAATCAAAAGCAAATAAAAAGGCCAAAAAGATGCAGAACACAAACATTGTGTTCAACACCATCATAAGTGAGATGCGAAAATTGAAGTTCTCAAAGCTGGTTGAATTGACAGCCAAATTGCCTACAATCACCACTAGTGCAGCTAAGGCAGGTGCTGAAGATGCCCAAGACACTTCCTAGATGCTGTCTGGGAGATTGCCAACTCAAGGTGCAAGACCTAGCTGTTAGAAAGCATAAGCAGGTTATCCTCATTGTATGGGATATGGAACCTAGGACCCCAGTCCAGATTCCCGAACCCTATAATATTAGTGAATCTGGATCTTGAAACTGTCTTTCCTGCCCAGTAAGGGCAACCCACTTTCACTGAGGACCACCTGCCAACAGTACCTCCAGCACCCCAGACTTCCGCCAAGACCCACTTAACCACTTTAACACACCTTCTAACACACCTTCAACCATTATTGAGAAAGAAAAAAAGGGAAGAAGTGATTTACTTGTTCTTGAAGAGTGCTACATGCCACTTTACCACTTTACAATTGAGAAAGAAAAAAAAGGGAAGAAGTGAAGAACCAAGAACCATATTGTTGCTACCAAACAAGTATCCCTAACATAAATTGCCAAGCCTATTGCCCACCTAATCCTTATGAATGCCAAGCTAAATCCAAGTATACTTAACATTCCTTTTTTACTTTGTTTTTGTATGAGGGAGAGAGTTTAGATACTTGAATGACAGAGAGATGCAGAGCATCAAGACTAACAAGAAATCCTACTCATTTCTCACTTAACAACAAAACAAACATTAAAAGGACCTCTACCCAAAGTACAGTTTTAGTAGAAGTTACCTCAGAGGGCACTTTCTTTAAGCACAATGAAACAAATTCCTTCATTAGGCGAGAAAAATGTTCATCTAACTGCGCAGGCAAAAAAAACATCTATTAGAAAAAAAAACATCTATTAGAATATAACAAGACACGATAGTTAATTATAGACCTGTGGTGGATTTTCACGAGGTATGATAAAAAGAACTCTCATTGGATGAAGATCTGCAAGAGGTGGTTCTCCTTTTGCCATCTCTATGGCAGTTATACCTAAGGACCAGATATCAGCCTGCATTAGGTGAAAGATAACAGTGAACATATCAATCAAAGCACATTAGAAGTATCAGGATTTGCAATTAAATTTCAAGACACCTTCTCATTGTATCCTTCAGAGTTTTGAATCACCTCCGGTGCCATCCAGAATGGCGTTCCAACAAATGTCTGATAATACATAAAACAGAAATAATTAAAAAGTATACATCTTGTATGTGATGTAAGAATCATGTAGTTAAACATGAAGCTCTAAATGACATTTTGATACATAGTTGACATAAATCTACAGATGTTGAGAATTTATGAGAATTTCACTGAATTCATATTTTGAATATGTTCTCTTCCCTCTATCGAAACTATGATAGTTTTTTTTTAACGTGGCATGTTGCAATTTATTAAATGCAATAATAGAAAAAGAATAACAACAAGACGAAATGAAAAGAGATGGGTAATGGTTCCTACTAAAACTATATAACATTATCTAAGAAAAACCATCCAGTTAAAAAGCACTGAGAGGTAAGAAATGAGGGGAAGGCCCCCACATGCAAGAATCACAAGATTGGGATCAGTGGGGTCTGATCCACCGATCCAGAATTGGTCTGGATCATTTTTTTTTCCTTTCTCCGAAAAAACTGAAAAATTGAAAAAATTCCTAAAAATGCCAGAACATTAAGAAAAAATGAGAAAAATTTTGTAGGAAAGAAGAACACAAGAAAGTTGTCCAATCTTAGATATTTGCACACAACTTTGACGTTGACTTTATGGCACATAAGGACACAAGTGGTTACAAATTGTATCATATAATCACACAATACAAAGCCTACTTAATATTCATTTAACATTCCACTAAATAAAAGAAAAAAATTACAAGTTATACAAAGATATCTTACAATGATGAATGATCTCATCACCACCAACTGGGATATTGTCTCGGATCTCTATCCTGCTCGTCCCGATCTTTTTGAGTTCACCACTGACTTTGATCAGTCATAATTGGCCGTCTGACCCATACCTAAAGAAAAATAAAGATTAAGTCATCTCGCTAAAATCATGAACTCTACCCTCAGTCGAAGCTGGAAGAGATGGTGGATAGCAAGGCTCAATGTTTGAAACAAGATCTGGATAGGAAGATGTGAACTTATCGAATACATTCATCTTCGTCCAATGTCCACTACTCCTTCCACTTGAACATGAATTCCTTCTCTCACTCATCATCTGAACCTACTCCACTCATGCATGCACTACTAGTAGAACACCCTCACCTGAGGCTCCACCTCCACCTCCACCTCCACCTCTTGTACGTTGTTGTTGTGTAGGTGGAACAAATTCTTCATCATCCTCATCCGAAGAAGATGGCTAAGTGATGTCAGTATCAAGGAGATGTACTCAGCGTTTAGCACTTATCTTCTTCATCTTCAAAGATTCTTGTGGTTCACTAATTTGCTGTGTTGGCATGTAAGTTTTCTTTAAAGTCTTAAATAAGCCACAACCCTTCCTGGGGGTGGTAGATGGACCTACACCTGAAACCTGAGCTAAAGTTGTGGCAAGAGTTGGATGTTGCTCTGGAGAAGCTGTAGTCTCGGGTGAATCAGGAAGTGGAGTTGTGCATGGAACTTGACTTTCTTCTCCTTTCTGCATTTGTTTGTCCTCACCAAGGACGTTGTCAAGCTCACCTTCGGCCCAAGATCTGTCATTCAGGTCGAACTCTAACTCTCACTCAGCATCCTTCTCTTCCACCCACACTGCAAGTGGATGTTCTTCTTAGAATAGGTATTCCAAGTCCACATCTCTTCCACCCACGCTGCCTATATTCTCCAACATGAGGTCAAGAGAGTATGATGCACAAGTTACTCAGAAGAGATGTTGCCTCTTCTCCATCAATTTCTTTCATGCTGCCTTGTAGGAAGGTTCATTATCAATCACAAACTGAACCACATTGTCCTCCCCAATCTCCTCCATTACAACATCCATCAATGAAAAAATGTAGTCGACGTTCTTTATCTAACCCGAAGCATCAACCAACTTCAGAAATATTGTGCCCTCTAAACAATACACCAAGAATTTATCATGCTCTTCTTGGTGATACATGTTCACCCATCACACATAACTTGCAACTCCCTCCTTCCATACCAATTTGAAACCCTCTATCCACTATCTCAACTCCTAAACCTCCCCATCCAGCCCAGCAACATATATATGCCTGTTGGTAGGTGTTGGCGTACATTTTTTCAAAAAAAAAGAGAGAGTAGGCGGGCTGGCATAGGAGCTGGCCCAATTGCCCATGAAATTAGCCAAATTAAGCCCAATTGGACACCCCAGCAGGGGCCGGATTCATCCAGCCCATAATTGGCACAATTGGGCCAAGTTCAGACCTTGTGCGCAGCCCATAGGAGGGCTTGGGCCTCCTCTCAGCCTGCTGGCCCAGAAACCAGGCCCAGTTGGGCCAGGCCCACTTCAATTCCAATGAGAACAGGCCCAGCCGCACCCACCTGCCACCTCAGCATCCCTGTGCGCACCAAACCAGCCACCTGCCAACTCAGCCCATTCATTAGTCAATTTATGGAGGGGGGGAAACCGAAGAGGCCAGGGGAGATCAAGGGACAGCCAGCCATTCATTTGGAATTAATGGTGTAACCACCATGGGGAAGGCCAAAAGCCATCCACGTACAGCACATAGGCTGGCCTTTCATCTGCCCCCCACTCCCTATAAAAGGAGAGGTGCGCACCAGCAAAAGGGGGGCCTGTTGGAGACGCCGCCAGGCTGCTGGTTCAAGCCCTCATCCTGCTGCTCTTGCTGCCACCTGCTGCCTGCGACCAAGGAGAAGAAGAAGAAGAAGAGGAGGAGAGGACCGAGGCTGACAGGCTGCCAGTTTTGCTGCTGCCCTCTGCTGCCCCCCCTCTGCTGCCCTCTTTGCGCACCTGCTGCACCTGCTGCCCGCGGCCAAGAAGAAGAGAAGGAAAAGGAGAAGAACAGGTGGGTCAATATTCTATAAATATGTAGCCCTCTAAGGGCACCCCCTTAGTCTTTCTCTCTTCTGCTCAGCCCTCTCCATGGCCCAATCCGACCCACACATGGCAGGGTCTTAGTACCTTTTGTTGGAAGCCCCCCTCGGCCAACCATTCAGGCTCTAAACAATGCCCTGTTCAGGCCCCTATGCAGCCTATGTCCAGGCCCCCTGTCGGCCCACCTGCATCAGTCTTAAACAGGCCCATGTTCAGCCTCCTAAACAGGCCATTTGCAGGCCCAATGCCAGCCTTGTGCGACCTCCTGCATAGGCCACCTGCAGTCCGTCCAATAGACCACTATGCAGGCCCAGAAAGGAGCCCACAGACCTGCCCAATTGCCTGCCCATCTCGCAGCCAAAATCAAGCCCCTATGTGGCCCAACCGAACATATATCCTGCAGGTCGGAAATAGGCCCATACTCAGGCCCACCTTCAGCTCCTTCACAGCCCACCAGGAATGGTCTAGTGCAGGTCCAAAGAGAAGCCCATAACTGGCCCCTACACAGCCTGCCACCAAGGCCTCTCTGCGGCCCATTTACCAGGCCCCCCTTTGCAAGCCCACTTTCGGCCCAGCCAAGTGCCCTTGCGCAGACCCATCTCGGCCTCCTGTCCAGTCCACAAACAGACCGCAGCCAGGTCCATAACCAGCCCACGTCTGACCCCAAATCCAGGCCTTCAAAAAGGGTCCATTTTTTTAGCTCCCTACCAGCAGGAAGTGAAAGAAGAAGTTGCAGCAGCCCCTGGCAGCATGTACCGGCAAAGTGAGGGATGAACCTCAACGGCCCTTTCACGGGTCCGGTTCTCCCCTCAACACATCAAAGGAGAAGAGAGCCTCAACGGCCCTTTCACGGGTCCGGCTTTCCCTCCTAGAAGCTGTCCTCCCAAATTCAAGCAAATTGAAGCCCGGCTTTGAACGCCGAAGGAATGGACCGGCCCGAAGTGGCCTTCATAAAATCAACAAATAAAAAATCAGAAATGCGAAAGCTACATTAAATTAAGGACTTCACCCCTAGCGGGGGAACTCCACCTTGGGCGGAGGCGCGGGCATGCATCCCGTAGCTTACGACCCGGACGGGGGCGCGGGCATGAATCTGTGCAGCCGTCGATCCTTCCCCCAATATGGCTAAGCTAAGGCTGGCTATTTTGGATGGGTAAATTTTCACTAAGTTGGAAAAATAGCCGGCATGCCGTCGTAATGCCAAAATTTTTCCAAAGTAGTGGAGATGAACCTACATTGGGGGAAGGATCAACCATGTTGTACACCGATGTACCCCACTCATCTTTCAATGAAATGAAATTCATAGTCAATTCGATGTATGAAAGTGGGCACCGATTGGCAGCCCAATGTGCCCGATCAGATGCAAAAAACAAACTGTTTTCAAACAATCAAAAAAATAAAACAATGCAGGTTCTGAAATGGGATTTTACAGCCACATTTTCCCAACCGCCTGCAGGTCTTGAAACCACCAACCAGAGGCCAGAGCCCAGTTCGGCCCAAGAACAGAACCCTGTTCAGGCCCTTAGTCGGTCCCCTTGTGACCTGGTTCCAGCCCACCTAAAACCACCTGCGCAGACCCCAATCCAGGCCCATGAACAGCCCCTGTTCGGCTTCCTGCATAGTCCACCTGCTGCCCCTTCTTTCAGGCCTAGCTTGAACCTATATGTCAGGCCCAAATATGGCCCAAGTCCAGTTCAAATCAACCTACGATCGACATCCCAAACAGGCCTATACTTCAGCCCATCTGTAAGCCTATGTCCAGAACCAAAAAACCAGTCCCCTTGTGACCCGGTTTCAGCCCATCGGGGACATCCCAAACAGGCCCATATTCTGGCCCACTTGCAAGCCTAGGCCCAGATCCTAAAACCAGTCCCCTTGTGACCCGGTTTTAGCCCATCAAGGACATCTCAAACAGGCCCCCCGATTGGTTTACCCAGAGCCATTTGAACAGACCCCTTTAAACGGGACCGAAGCTGCCCATGCTCAGCCCACGGTCAGGTCCTAGAGCCGGTTTCAGATCAGCCCTCTGTATAGGCCCATTTTGGCCCACCGTAATCCATTCGCTCCAGTCCCTTTGTGGCTCGGTGAAATCCTAAATCCCTCCTCAAATAAAAAATCAGATTTTGATTGAATTCAAAACAGATGAAACTCAGAAATCAGAAGGCATCAAAGTCATCTAAAAAAATGACAAATAAAACAAACCCGAGCAAATCGGTTTGCATCTGATCGGACCCAAAAGGCCGCTGCCCTTTTGAGTTCTTTATTTTATATTGTGGATGTGCATGTCTCCGAAAACGGGTTGCCGCGACGGTTAATCAAAGGCGTTCGAGCCGTTGCTCGATGTAAGTTAACGCCGGATACTCGCACCATCCGGCGGAGAAGGGTCAAAAATGAAATTTTCAAAGAACCCGAACCTCGGTTCTAATATTTTTAAAACTATCACCGGACTACTTGATATTTTTAGGATATCACATATTTTCCTAGAAAAGTCCGGCGATGTCTTTCTTTCTAAAGAACAGGCGCAGAAAAAAGAGGTTCACACAGTAGGGACTTGTATTCGCAGTCCAGTTTTAACAACGACATCAATCATGGTCTGAAAGTAATGGCTCGTGGTTGCATGTGCTAAGATGCCTACATTAAAGTAAAAAAAATGTATCAGCCATAAACATGTTAAATAAATAAAATATACATACATCACATTTAAAGACTTATACCTACATTTAAAGACTTATACCTGCATGTAAAAATCACTTTACAATGTGCCTCACCACTCTATTCGTAGTTATTCATGTTGCATTCACCCTTTCATAACTTGTTTAATGTTCATTTGCGAAACACTCTGCTTCCTAAAGAGATACTCATCTGTCAGTGTAGATGTTGTACTACCAGACCGACGAAGTGGCTCCTATCTTCCTCCCTTAGTGTGGGTAGGTTGAGCCAATGCTGATCGACCAAAAATAAGGTCAATTCTAAACAAGGATGGTAGGATCGGAATTGGCCACCAGATCAGTGGGCACCAATCCGATCCAAATCAGATCGGATCAGACCGATTCTGAGCGATCTGCCGGAAGAAAAAATAATTCAGAATCGTTCCAGATCGGTCCTTCAAAAAGTGGTAAAACCTAAAAAAATACCAAAATAAAACTCTAGATCGGATTCCGATCCTATCTAGAGCATTTTGGAGGCGAAATCGGCCTGAAATCGCCCTCAAAATGGTGCCGCAGCTAGGGGTGTTCACTCATTGGGCTGATCCGATGACTTGAACCGAACCAACCCATAATTGTCGGGTTGGTTTGGGTCATGCTCCAGGATCGGGTCACTCGGGTTTAAAAAAATAAACCGAACAAACCCGACTATCAGTAAGCGTCGAACCCCCGGGGCCTCACCAACAAAGCCCGCTTGAACATTTGTGATGGGTTCAGTCTTGAGAATAATATAAGCAGTGAAGAGCCTCTAATCTGGGCAATATGGGACTAAACAGAGTGCTTGTTTGCCTATGCTCTCCAACTGTCCACGTTCACATGCCAGCTATCTGGGGCCCTGCCCAGCCCATGCTCAAGTAGCCCTTTAGTCCCACATCGCCACTCTCAAGGAAAAGAGGGCTGAGAAATGTAATAAGTAATGGCTAAAGCTTATTAGCACCGCTTCATTGTTGGATTGGATGAGATCCTACGTGTCCTACGTAGGATCAGGATCCTACCTTAATCTATAGGACATCTAAGATTATTTTTTTTTTGGGATAAGTTAACCTTATTCCTAAATTAATAAAATCAAATTTTCGGTTCAACCCGAACCAACCCGATCTATTTTTGTTTGGTTTGAGTGTTCTCATCGGGTTGGTGAAAAATCTCTATAAACCGAACCGAACCAACCCGTGAACACCCCTAGCTGCAGCGGCCTGTGCCCGCTCTTCCCCGGGACCCGGTAGCCCCATCTTCCCCGCCTGATAGGGCGGGGAAGACGGCCATGGCGACCGCAGGGCCTCCACGGCGCCATTTCCGGCCGATTTCGACACGGAATCACTGGAATTGACCGATTCGAACAATTTCGGCCCCGATTCTATCCAAAAACACCGATTCCGATAGATGTTTTCTCCGGATCGGTGATTCTGTCGAAAATCGAATCGGCCATGGCCGATCCGATCCAAGAATCGGCCGATTCTGCAATCCATGGCTCTAAACCCTCAAGCTCCCCTCCTCCTCTCTTCCTCCATTGCTGCTACATGGTTACTTGCATGCCTAACTCTCCTGAGTTCGGAGTCTGTGGATGAGACCTCTTCAGCTCCAGTTCGGCTCTTGCCTTGCCTTTCCCTTACTTTTTGTGGGTTGGCACCTCTCCCCTCCTCTCAAGGAGCTTTTCATACAATTCTTCACTTTGTTCAATCCTAATCTCGCATTGAGAGGCTCTTCCTGTAAGGTAGCCTCTCATCTCTTCGCTTATCTTTCTAGCACATTATCACATTTCTTAACATTGTCATCTACTCCAATAATGTATTGTTTCGACTGAAATACACCCCCGTTCATTTCCTTTTCACACCACTTGCATTTAATCTCTTTTTAGACATATCTACCATGTGTTCGTGATCCCAACCAACGTCAAATGGACGTGCCGACACTACACCTTGATCATGATCGATCATTGCTTACATCTGCAACATACGTAATCAATTTATCACAGCCGTTAGATAAGCATAAATTAATTTAGGAGCTGTTCGGGAAGAGAACAGTCCGTTAGATGGGGGTTTCGGTATGTTTAAACCATTTTAGAATTGTCGGAAACCCGTAAAAATGAACATATAGGCATTCTGGCACTGAAATCTGACCAAGAAGATGAAAACGTTCAAGAAATGGCCTGATTGGAGCTGTTCGGGAAGAGAACAGCCCGTTAGACAGGTTGATTGGTATGTTTAATTGATTACGGAGTCGTCGAAAATGCGTAGAAATAAGCATATGGAGATTCTAGCGAATAAATCTTACCAAGAAGATTCAAAGGATGAACGAACGGCTTGAACAAAGCTAAAATCGTGGATTGAATTGCTGGAATCCAACCTGGATCGCCAGAATTAATTTCTGGATTGTTGGAATTGCCCTGGAATCGACTGATTCCGCCCTAAATTGCCGGAATCGATGCTGCACCGCCCGGAAAAGACACTGGAATTGCCTGGATCACTGCACTTCGCCATGGAATCGAGCTACTGGAGCTAGAAACTGTCGGAATTAGTCGATCTATAATGGCCATAAAGATCGATACCGATTACTGGGCCCAGAATTGATCCAATACCAAAACTTAAAACCTTCCAGCAGAATCGGTCGGATCGATCGATTCACCCTCAGAATCGGTGGAATCAGATGGAATCGGACCGATTCCACCAATTCAGACCGATTCCTCCGGAATTCTTCAGCCCGAAACCAGATCGGAATCGACCAATCTGATTTAGGAATCGGCCGATTCCAATCCAATCCGGCCAATTCTGTAATTCATGTCTCCATCTCAAGAAAAATGGAAAAGGGTTTCCCACCATGGAAGGCCGGGTCGGGGTCGGGTCAGCTGACCTGGCCCGATCGGTCGGATTTGGGTTGCCCAGGTCACCAACAGCTAGCCCATCGGCTGCAGGTCACCATAGCTAGCTAGGGCTGTAAACGGAGCGGATACAGAGCGGATATGACGTTTCCGTATCCGCTCCGTTTAACTATTCGAATAATCCGTATTCGGTCCGAATCGGATACGAATACGGATCGAATATTATGAGTCGGATAATCTTCGGATTCGGAGCGGATACGGATAATATCCACTTCGGAATGTTAATTAAATATTATTTAATTAATATATTTAATAATATACAATACATATAAATAAAATTATAAAAAATAAAATTTATCATACATTTATTAACATTAACTTAGTATATTAATATATAGTAAAGAATACTTAATCATATTTGTAAATATAATGATTTTAAATATATAATTATATATATTATGTATATATTATCAAAGATGGATTCGGAGCGGATCTTAAACGGAGCGGAGCGGACATTTCCGTGTCCGCTCCAATTAACAATCGGATAATATCCGTATCCGGATATCCGCTCCGACGGATATCTAAAATCGGATATTATCCGCCTAAACGGATACGAATTCGGAACGAATCCGAATTTTATCCGGATCCGTTTACAGACCTATAGCTAGCCCATTCGGATCCGGGTCGACTTGGGTCGCCAACCCTGGGTGACCCAGATTGGTCAGGGCCGGGCCGACCTGCTCCAAACCCCTAACCCGGCCTACCTTGTTTCCCACCATAAGCAAGCATTAAAGAATTTTCCAGGAAGAGTACCAATGCCAAAGGTGGTAAAACAAGGTTTTAAAGCTTCTCCATAACAAATGGCTACAAATTCTTGAGCCTTCTCATTCCATCACCTTCTTCTTGGACTGGCTTTGTCAATTCTTAATTGAAGATGCTATACCTGGTGTCTTTCTGATTCAAGAAGAACCTGATTTTTTCATCATTTTTTTACCTAAACCCAACAGGTCATTCCATGTATATGTTGATACCTATGTTACAGACACTTTAAGGATTGGCCAACTCAGATCAGGATCAGCACTAACCAATACCAAGGGGGACACAAATGAACTTCACGAGATCAGTCAATTCTGGACACAGGCCAGCCAAACTGTACTGGATCTAGGCTGATATCGTTGAATTGGTTCAGCCAGGCTGAGATCGCCAGCATCTGCTGATTTCAGCTTGACTCAGTCTAAGTTGGACCAAGACCCAGGCAGGTCACAGTTGAGCCGTGCAAGGATTGACTGATTCTTGGCCAATCTTGGGCTTAGATGGATCAACCTATCTGATCCTCATCCAGAATTTATTGGGTGTGCATGTCTAGTTCTACATGTTACCTTGAAATTAACAAACCATGGAAGTGCATGGTGAAGCTAAAAAGCAAACAGAAGTCTAAAGATAAAGCATATATACGTATATGTATAACAAAGCTTACATATAGATTGTTATATATCCTAAAAACATTACTAATAGACTGATCATTATAGACAAAGCTGGTAATGTACTCAAGAGTATAGATCCTAAATAAATCACTGATAGGCCAATCACCTTTCTTCGGGATATTGTCCTTGTCAGCTGAGCAGAAACACCAAAATCTGCGACCTGTTATATGATCAGCAAAAGATGTATCAGGCCAGGTCTAGCGGAAAGGAGGGTGCATCAATTATATGTTACTGGAACAACAAAAACAGAACTCCAAACCTTAACATCTCCATTTTCTGTAAGCAAAATATTTGCCGCTGAAAAGATAACAATTAAAAATTGTCATCCACAAATGCAAAATGTCTACGTTAAAGGAAGATCTTTCTTATGAACAGTCCCTTAAAGTAACAGAATTTCAAAAGAAAGTCCATAAATTTTCATATTTTTAAAAACTTCTTTAATTTCGATTGACTTCATGAAACAGCATACGGCAATCAGACATTTGGTAAAAAAATAATATCTTGTCTTCCTCATCTAAATAAGTTAAGAACTTAATTTTTACACTTCCTTTGAACAAATCACGCTGCTATAATAGAAAAACAAGACCAGTCTGCAAAACTATAATTCAAGGTTAAATTAATGAAGTACAAAAACATAACAAGCAGGTAAAAAAAAGTGTGTTAAAAAAGGTAGAATTCCATGGAATTGACCTTTAATATCTCTGTGAATTTTTCCCTCATTGTGAAGATAATCAATTGCATGGAGCAAGTCGCGTAGAATACATGCTATTGATGCCTCATCCAACGGCGTACCTGATTGAAGCTACACAAACAAGGAGTACAGCTATTACAATGAATACTAAATATTTACTGTCAGAATCTAAAAGAACTCTCTCTCTCTCTATATATATATATAAGATCTACCAAGAAGATATAACAGATTTGACAAGGAAAAACTGCTGCCACAAAATTTAGACGATAAATATTGCAAAGAGAACATCCTCTACCATGGGTTGCAGATCGACCGAATCAGATCAAAATTGGCTAATCCTATAATCGAATTGGCCAATGCTTATCCGATTTTAACCTGGAGGACCAATCCAACCCGATCTCCCGCCAGAATTGACCAAAATTGGTCAAATCGGGCTGAATTGGTACTGGAATCAGTTAATTACGGACCGATTCTGGCGATTCTGCCACAGCAACCTTCCCTGCTTAACTGGGTCCATCGGGACCGAGTAAGGCCATAGGTCACCGGATCTGGTGAATTAACCCCTTAACAGGTCCCAATGAACCCCATAAGGGGTTCTTCCCAGCCCAATAGGACAGGAAAGACCACCACGGTGGTTGTGACAGACAACCCCAAAATGGGGCTAAAATCAGCCCCAAATGACCTAGGTCCGATCGAAATCCGATCTAGACCCATGTTACATTTTTTCATTTTTAGGGTTTATAAAGATTTTTTAGAGTTTTTTAGGAACCGATCTAGACCAATTCTAGATCAGTTTTCTTCTCAAAAAATTGGCTTGAATCTGCCGATTTGGATCAAATCAGTGCCCACCAATTCCAATTGCGATTTTGCCATCCATGTTCTCTACCCATTTCAATTACCAATAAAAAAGAGGGAGCATGAAATTCCCACTTGCCAGTCAAAGCCTCATCATGAAGAAGGCTGCAAGAGTGCCAGATTCTCAACTCTACCAGATACTACTCGAAGTCTCAAACAGTGATTGTTCCCTCAAGCCAAATGCCCCACATGCACTTCTTGTTTATGGGCATCCTTTTCAGCTATAATTTCTACAAAATAAAATTTAAGGTACCCATAAACAAGGATACAAAAATCTCTACCAAGGGTAAGAGGAGTTTGGCAGCCTCAATCAGATCCAATGATGAAGGCAAGGTTGACAATGGAAAAAGACACAGGTAGACAGCTACAAGGGCTTGAGCAATTGAATGGAGAAGGAAGATTGGAGAGGTGCAGAAAAGCTGGTGGTTCAGTAGCTCCACGATGATAGTTCAGCAAAAATGGAGTCACCATATGAAGGCACCATTTTTTATTCGGTCTCCAACCAGGAAAGCCTGGGGCTCTTATCGTTTGAGTTCTCTTTGATTAAATTGCATGGATTTCAGATTTGTTGTTTGAGATTGAGTGGTTTGGATTTGATGTTTAAAGATTTTTTTGGTTCTAGTTTTAGGTTTAATATCGTCAACTTCAGTTTTCAGATTCTAGGGACTTTGATTTGAGACTTTTTTTTGTTTCAGATTTGGAATTTGAAGTTTTTTGTGTTTTGATATAAGACTCAAATTTTCATTCTTAATGGTTTTATACTTGTGATTTGTTAGGACCTGGATTGAAGGGGGCATGACTTTCATGTTTGTTTCCAGATTTAAAACTGGTGATTTAATATTTCCCTTTGAATTTCGGATTTGAGCATCCTCGGGCATGAGATCATTATCTTGCAGACATGATTCTTTTATTTAATTATAGTTTTAAGTATTTTGAGTTTCCAAGCCCTGAATTCCTCTTGAATAGTCGAATCCCTCTGACTCTTCAATATTTTATGAGTGTTCTGTTCTACAGACATCTGCAAGTTTCTGGTTTATTGAGCTTAATCAATTTTGTATCTCTCAGGCCTTAGCCACCCATAAGCTATTGAGCCAGCCTGACCTTAATAGTTTCAGATTCCTTCTCAGCTTTTAATCCTGTTCAGAACCCAGCCTGGGATCTTGAAATGTTCGGATGCTCAGTGCAAATTTTCTGATTTGTATATTTCTTCCCATGAAACTCAGTCCTCTGTAAATCTGATGATCTGAATACTCCCAACTTATAGATCTCTGTAATTGTTAGATTCCTGCCGCCTAGCCATCTTGGAAGTTTTTTTCAGATCTGCAGTTTGTTTATCTCTTGTATGTTTGCATTCCTTCAACTCTATACTCCTGCAACATCAAATGCAAGTGGAACCTGAAATTTTCATTGCTTGCTCAATTTGAGATACATATACATGGAAGGAAGACATGAAAGCCATAATTCCCAGAATTTAAATAAATTAAGATTAAATCCATTTGACATTCAATGGGCACTAAGGAATTTATCCCAATGAATTGATGTGGGATTGAGTCACCTTTGGCCTTTGATAGGCATTGGAGACTATTCCCATTGATTTAGGATAGAATACACCAGGCCTTGGATAGGCATGTGAGGATTCTTCAAATGGTTTAGGATAAAGTGGGGACTTTTCCAATTGGTTTAGAATAGAGTACACCCAGCCTTTGATGGGCATTTAGGGACTCATCCCATTATTTACAAAATTCATTAGCTCGTGGTTCGGCATATTTGCATGTTACACATGCATAGTCTTCTCATAGCTTAATGGATATATTCCTCTATGTCATGTCGGGGGCATGATATGAAATTGGGAACGTTTAGCTTTGGGGGTCGACCTTTGTATGTCAAGTTGTCAACCTTAAGAATGTAGTGGCATGCACAGCCCCCCAACTAGTCCATATATTATAGTTCTTTTAGATTTTGCCTGTGTGGCCACCCAACTAGTCTTGATTGCTTGATTAGTTTGTAGATGTTTATTTAAGTTTGGCTGAGACATAGGATGTGTACTTAGACCCTAGCATCATTCCCAACGTGATTTATTGTTGATTTTATAAATTTTAATGGCCATTAGGCCAATCTTAAGCATTGTTCAAGCCCAATAGGCCTGCTGGCGGCATGATTGTCCACCGGTTGCTCCAGTCAGACCTTGCTGTGTCAATTGTCTTCATTCTCTCCCTGTCAGGCTGTCTTTGACATATATACATGTAGTAGCCAATGTCTTCTCCCCCTGGAAGCTCCTGCACAGAAACTCAGTCTATGTTTTGGTCATCGGAGATACCCGACCATGGTGTAGAGGCTCAGACAGGCCTTATAAAGTTGACTATTCGGGGATTTATGGCACCCAGGACCTGAGATGCACCTGAAGGGGCCTGAACGAAAGAAAGGGGAAAGTGGACGTTAAGTCAACTTCACAAGAGGAGGCAGATAACTGGTTGGGGCATTCCTTGATCTTCTCCTTCTATAGTAGTCCTCCAATGTCGAGGGTGGTAGGAGAAGCCTTCATGATGGGCACCAGACTTCCGCAATGGTTTCACAGTGTGTTCCGACTTCAACGCAGGCAGATGGCTTGGTAGAAGCCCGTAGAGTGAACTGCTAGTATCGATGATGGCAGATGACCTCGTGGAGGGCCTCACGATCACCCTCTGGTGTCGTTGACGGCTGGTGGATGTAGAGATGGCTCTGGCAACAGCTAACAGCACAACAAGGCTCCTCTATTTCGGGCCCCGCTGGTGTCGAACGGCCTCAGTGGGACCTATGCAATGTGTTGCTGGCTCTGAGAGAGACGGATGACGTTGTAGCTAGCTACAAGGCATGCCTCCGAGATCGACAGCACCAAACAATGTTGCAGGAGTCTTCGCGGTGTGCCTCCAGTGCCAGCGATAGCATGAAGACCCTCTGGTGATGATGGCAGGGGCCTCCTTCGGCAGCCTCGCAATGGGCTTTGGCATTTGCTCTTCTCTCTCTCGATCTCTCCCTGCTCCCATACCCTCTATATGCTTTCAATTCACCACACGATGCTTGGGGTGGCCTATGCCACAATTCCTCTCCACTATGAGGAAGGATTCCTATTCCCCTTGAACCTTTGCTACAATCCTGGGTTGCTGAATTTCAGGACTGTTGGGATCCTTATCTTTCCTCGTTGATCTTGCCTCATTTGCCTCTCAATGCCCCTCTTTGAAGCCTTTGGAGGATTCCAGTAAGCCTCCTGCCAGTAATGGCCTTTACCGGCTCCATAGAGGACTCTACGAACTTGTCACGAGTGCCCTGTCATCGCAGGAAGCTCGGAATAGCCTCAACATCCTTTCCTCCCTTTAGGGGGATTCCAATGACCCTTCCAAGCTCCTAGGATAAGTGATTATCCTCTGTTGATGCCTCCTCTTCTATTGGGTGGCCTCCTCAATGCCTGGAGGGTAGTTGGGAGGTCACAGCTGCACTTTCCATCATTGGATGTAGTCTGACTGGATGTCAGTCTTGCAGGATATGATTGCGGGCATGCTATATTAGGATAAGACTATAAAGAAGAGTCCTGTGGAGGCATTTCTTCCTTCAATGGGCTGTGAGGTAACAGGAAGTTGAGGTAATCCTAGAACTACCCTTACCAAGGATGGCCCACGGCTGAGCATGATAGAATATCGGCCCAGACACTGACTGTGCACACAGATAGTAAATGGGCCAGATTTAGTTCTTAAATGGACTATTTTTGAAGTTGGAAAATAGATCATTAGGTGCATGAGAAAGAGGCTGCGAAATTGGCATTAAATTGGGTTAAATTTAACCCTAATGGCTCTGCTTTAAGACAAAGAGGCAGCCACCATGTATATAAAAAATGGGCTAGGCGGATGGGCATTGATCTTGAGCTATTTTCTCAATGAATAGCACTTGAAGTGGACCCAATTAAACAGCTATATCTGATAATTAAACAATATGGCTCAATGAGGATTGGATTAGATTTAATCCCAATGTAATAAAATTTGAAAATTATCGGTACCAACAGACATCTAGGAGGAAGGTTCCAATCATACCCAAATGTTGCCCTTGGTTGCTTCCTTGTGAGTCAGTGACGTGCAACCACAGCCCGTCCTGAACCAATCCAACAAATGGAAAATGAAAAAGACTATAAGATGGAACTGAAAAAAAATAGGGAAGATGGTGGTTGTAGGTGCAGATATCAAGGCCATCAAAGCCCCATGCTCTTGTAGCATGACTTTTTCAATGAGTAACTTGGGTTTCACTCTCATTCAAGGATTTTTGAGTGGGATCAGGAATGGGATTGGCTGATCTGAGGGTAGAAAAGATTGATCCAGGATTGGCCCAAACCAGCTCTTCAAAACAATATATATACAAGATGGACCTCTTTCATTCCCTTCACTTATTCCATCATGAGAAACAAAAAGGTCCTTTCATAGGAACATTTACATGATGGAAGTGCTCTCTATGTGCAAAAAATAGAAGATCCTCCCATTTAAACTGCAATTAAGACTAACCAAGAAAAGTACCTAAAAATCAACAGGAAAAGCATAAAAAAGTGTCATGTTTCTACTTCTTCATCAGGGCTCTGTATCAACCCACTGTTGCCAGCAAAGCATGGTCCGCTGACACAATCCATAGATAATCATGGGGCCCCAACAATAGAAAGAGCTCAATGTACATAAGTATGTTGTTAGTTTTAAAATTAGCATTTTTCATTTATTCAATTCCTTCACTAAGTTTTTGACCCTTTGCTATCAGGAATTATTTTCTTTGTTCTCTTGAAATCTTACTAGGTTAGCTTACTGCAGATTATTCCAAAAAAATTAAATATTTAAATATCAAGCAAGCATCTATTTGACCAGGTGCATCCATGTTAACATGAAATGATGATAGAAATGTTGAACATATATAAAGACCATGAAATTTGAGGACACATCAATGAAAATGTCATTCCATGGAAAAAAACAATTCATAATATGGCATTACCAGGTCAGCAACAGAACCACCAGCCATGTATTCCATTACTATCCATAACTTGGTTTGGTGAAGATATGAGCCATAATACTCTGTAATATATGGGGAGCGGCATTGGGACAGAACAGAGATTTCCTGAATACAAACTTCTCAAAAAAATCAGCCGAAAAAATACATTATGGGATTACTATTTGATCTGTTTTTGCATGGAATACCTTCTGAATATCTTCAATTTCATCTTCCCTGAGATGGGAGAGAAAAAAATCAGTAGCCAGTGATCACAAAGAAAATAGAAAAATAGAACATTGCATTGCTTTCATTGTAAGAGCACTAACAGTACACTGAACTGAAAAAAAAACATATTTTGAGTATTCATAAAATAAACAAAAGATAAATTCAATAAGCATAACAAATGAAAGTTCTTATCACAGTAAAAAAAAGGCAGACAGGAGGATCCATATGGGTGACAATCAACCATCAAAACAAAAATGATGAGGCATGTATGAAGCTAGGCAGGGATATTTGTGCAAGGTGCTTCTTGAAGGACCATTGGGCTCCAGCGTGCAGGAATGACATTTGATACCAGACGTCTGGCAACATTCGACATCACAATCAGTTCTGTAATGGTTAGTCCTTTCAGAAAAGGGGTCTGTGCCTAAGAGACAACTATGGAAGCTTCATTTCTTGAAGGGTGGTCAACATGACATGGTCCAAGAGGGCACAAAAGCAAAGATGTGGCTGGAGAATATCAACTAGAGATGTTCTGTATTTTGTTCAACCCAAAAAACCAAGCCAAACCAACATTTTGGTTCAGTTTGGTTGGGTTTCAAAGATCCTTCAAACCAAAACAAATAACCTAAAATAGATTAAATATTTGTTTTAATCTAGATATGTTAACAATATTTGTGTATCTTTTTTATGTATAAAATATTTTTAAAAGTTATAGTCATCCACAGGTCCTCCTGTCACTCTAGCAGACGAGTGCAGCGGCAGGTCGCCCAGTTGGTGAGCACGGCACAGCTCCTGCATAGGGATGTCAATGGTAACCAATTATCTAATTTCATAAAGATATTTCATTGAGTATCCAAACAATATTATATCTGTTTGAATACTGATTAATTCAACCTGTCAACTAGTTTAATTAGATATTTGTGTACGTTATCTTTACAAGTCCGTTAACCGTTTATTAATTGCTTCTTAACGGAAAGTAGAAAGTGATTTGCAGATACCCCCGTTCCTAATAGTTAGTGAACAGCATACGGATACACATTATGCTTATAGGATACAGATACGGATAATGTCATTATCCGACCCATATCCAACCTGTTGACATCCCTACTCCAGATGGGCAACACCAGCATCATAGAGTCGACATAGTCAATTGGTCCAGTTGACAGCAATTGGCACCGGGGTGGCCACTTGGTCGGCTATGGCAAGGTAGCGCAGGGCTTTGGTATAGCCGTTGGCCACCATGGTGGGACGCCTAAACAGGGGAAGAGGAGGTGGAAGAGGATGATCCGGGTGGGGAAGGAGGAGGATAAGAAGAGGAGGGATATCCAGGAAAGGGGGGAGCGCACGGCGTGGTTGAAGGCCCTGTGCACAAGCTTGAGAGAAAGAGGAAGGAGATGGCATCAACAACGGGAGAAAGAAGCAAGGATTGTCGTCTCGGATCTCGATTTCGTCTCGGAAACGTGAAAGAGAAGAGATCTCGTGAGATTCACGAAAAAATCTCGGGAGATCGGATCTCGGATTTCATTTATGCAGGGTATACTTTACCCAATGATTGCCATCTCACATCTATATTTTATCTCACAGAGATTGAAGATAAAAGATCTCGAAAAAAATCTCAAGAGATTAGATCTTGGAAATACTAATCAATGTGCATGTTTAAATGTAGAATGTCATATAATCTCTTTAAAAAGGACAAGGGAACTCATTTTAATTATTAAAATAAGCTGTGATAAAATTAAAAATGTAATATATAGATGGTAAACTATTATTAGCATGAAACATACAAAGGATCTTACGTCAGACCAAAGTTTCATCTTGAACAATATGAATAGGAGATTGATAACATTTTGAGTCAATTGTACATATATAATCATTAAAATATTAAGTTATGAAATTTTATCAAACAATAATGTTTAGACGAATATTTGGATGGATTTTATAATAAAATTGGCAATATAAGAAGAAAACTTAACAAGATCATCTAACAAATTGGGGATAATAATAGGCGGAGAAGATCAAGGTATCACAGGTACTACATAGATATTCTCGTTTTGGTGATCTCGTTTCTCGGACTCACGGAAGAAAAGAGATTCTCGGGATATCTCGAGAGATTCTCGGGAGATCGCATTCCATGGAAAGAAGTCAGAAGGATATAGAGGTGTGTACACACTAGGGGGTGATGGCTGCAGGTGGCTAGATGCAGTAGTTAGTTGCCACAGTGGTTCTAGTGGGCTCTCTGCCCAGTGACAAGGAGGCCTCACAATCCAGTGCAGTCTGACAGAGCTACTGCACATCAAATGGCCTTGTAGAATGTCCTGGCAGGGTCCTGGGGTGCTGCGGAGGTGGATGCACTGAGAAGGGGTGCCAAAACTGATGAAGAGGCGAGCGACAGGATAAGAGGGTGGAAGAAAGTAGAAGACAATCAAGACATCCAGAAGAGGGAGGGGAGAAAGAGAGATAATTAGATGAAAATATTTCTTTTCTTCAACAATATCTATATTTTTTGGCAATACATGATAGGGGGTTTCATAAAAAACCCATTTTACATTGTAGTACCTGCAAAACAATTTAAATAAAAAACCACCTTTTTCTTTCACAAAATATAACTCTCAAAAGAAGTTCTCTAATTTTACTCTGACGCACTAAACTTTTGAACATAGATAGTCCTAACACTAGTAAAATGTTACAATTTTGATGTTGAATGAGTCCAACTAGTGACGTAGATTCTTCTTGAGTCTATGTTCCTATGTACGGTCTAATTGAAAATGCAGCAATATCTTCATGTTACGAAAAAATTTGTCTTATGTTTTGTAGTGTCATGTGATCCATACGGTCACTACCAGTGCAAGAGATGATTTTGACACAACCCGGATGACAATAGGGTGAAACTCAAAATCTCCATATTTGTAGCAAAAGTTGTCCTAGACACTGTCATAATGTCCTCTAAGTATCAAGTATAGGATTGTCAGTCAGTGGTGACTCAATTGACTTGATGTTTCTGTTGACTTTGTCCTCCAGAGTGCACTGGGGTGCACTGCTAATAATATTCCTCTGCACACTCAAAACTAGCCTTGTCGGTGATGTCAATAACTATGTCAAACTGCTTATTGATAACTAAACTACAGAAATAAATGTTGCTTATGTGAATCAGCTCTTTGTAGGAGCTATATTCATCGGTCTATAATGTGAGCTCTTAGTCTTAAGACAAAAGCATCTAGATCAACACGCACTCAGCTAGCCAATAATATCTCAAAATGATAAGTAGCCATATGGAATAATCACAAACCAGTCATTATCTTACCAAAGAGTCTGTAATGTCGTTCTGCTTCTGATTATGTGTGCAAATTGGATATAAGCAAAACCACTCTCGATCTCGATGAAGCTCAAGGCGACTAACTCAAGAAGCAATGGATATGATCCTCACTTTACCCATAGACTTGAACCTCTATGTCATCAGGCGTCTGAAAGGTATGGCATTGGAGTCTTTCTCCCTTTGTGGGATTGAAAGTTTTGCCAAAGTGTAGGGTGCCTAGGGCCGACCCCCAATTAATTTTGATTGTTTGATTAAATTTCCAAAGGCATAGGTCATATCTAAGACTGGCCCTAAATTAGACTTGAAGTAAGTTGTTATTTAAATTTGATTGAAACACAGGGCATGTCTAGGATCGGCCCTACATTAGTCCCAATTGAGTTAATTGTGTTTTAATCCATTTTGATGGCCTCTAGGACTGATATGTCATCTGTTTTGGGCCCTATGGGCTGCTGTTGTCTTGTCAGCCCACTGATTGGCCACGCTTTGGCTGTTGCCTGCCTTGCTGCAGCTTTGCACAGCTTTTCCCCTTCCTCCTTTGACTGTGATGGGTTCTCTGGGCAGGAGTCAGATGGGGTCTAGATCAGTGTTACGAGCAGGGAACAGAATGGGGCTTGACATGGGTTGGCCTTCGGCTTCTTTTAAGCCCAGCTATCTGGCAAATCAGAGGGTGCACATAGGCACTGCCAAGTGGGTGGCTGTCCAGGTGGGTTTTGAGACATGGGGTGCTCGGGTCAAGGTTGGTTTCAACCAGCAAGTTTGGCACTTGCTCAGGGGCTGATTAGGGGAGTGCAGATGCAAATATGGCCAACTGTCAGCATGGGGTGGCTTAAGTATTTGGATGAGTTATAGAGTGACCTTGGGGCTTAGAAGGATGGTCATGCAGGGCTTAACCCCGAGGGGTATCAGGCCTGGCATCCCAGCCACCATGGAGGATCATAGGAAAGGGTTAGGAGGCAATCAGGCTGACTATACGAAGAGCACCTGCGGAGACTATCCAATGGGCCACTTACATGACAATCTCCGGACCAACTGAAGGCTGATCTGACAAGGATTTAGGATGACAGAGGGGAGGTCTAGATGACACCGAGGGAGCATAGGTGAGAGTGCAAGCTCATGGGGGTTATTCTCACCCTCTCTCCTTCTCTTCTTGATTCTTCACCTTTTCTTGAGTGTGACAGCAAAGGGATGGCTTGGGATGGCCCTTCCCCTCCTACTCCTTCAGATCTTCTTCTTTCTAAGTGCATCATAGGGTGTTTGGTTCCGTTTTTATTTTTGATACACTCATATTTTTGAAATTAAGATTACTAGTCACCTCAATTTTAATTTTAAAATCACAAAAGCACACGTCTGGTGTGTTTGGTAAAATTGATATAATTTTTAAATTTTATTGAGTCATGTTTGGCAGCATATGTCTCACTCCCCTCTCTCTGTCGCCCGCGACTCCGATGTTGTCTTCCTCATCGTCAGTTACCCCTCCGACGTGTGCCATGTCGTCCTCGATCTCGCCATTGGCGTCCTTCACAGCCTTGCCAAGTCTTACTCCATGATCGACGACACTTCTGCTACGAGGATCACGGTGCTCGGGATGGCACCGTATCCATCATAGTGATGTGACGACAGCAGGGGTGTTTCCGTCATGCCATGCCTGTCCAGGTAGAACAGACGAGAATGGGGTGGTGTACACCTCGACAAGTACCGTGGCTGGAGGTGGCCATTTGTCCCAACGGGAGGTGATGGAGAGAGGCAAGTCTTCTTCGGTGAGGTGGCAGCCTGTAGCGCAGTGACCCCTGCCCAAGCGATAGCTCCGGCGGTACATGCCAAGTCGGCAGAAAGAAGGGGGATAAAGGGAGAGAGAGAGGGGGGGATGGACGACAGCAAGAGAAAGAGAGTTAGGAGACTGAGGGCAGGAGGACTCCACCGGCCAGCCGCACACCTCCTTTTGCGTTATTTTCGTCTTCCGGCGGCAGCTAACGCTGTCATTGCATGGAGTCCCGATGTCATGTATTTTTCTGGGTGCAGGTGCCCAATTTGATCATGTACACCGCCACCTTGATCGGCAGCTACACAGCGGCATTCATCGTGCTATGGCGGTTGGCGGTGGTGGCGCTTCTGTCCATGATCATCCACGTCATCCCGGGCCTGATGTACAGGCGTATTTTGATGGGGTTGGCTAGAAAGATGCAGTCAGAGTACGACAAGGCGGGGGTCATGGCCGAGCAGGCCATCGCCTCCGGCCTCACCGTCTACTTGTTCGTTGCCGGGAGAGGAACCATGTCGGAGTATGCAGAAAGTAGTAAACCAAAAATAAAATGAAGATGGGGAAGGGGCATACGGTTTTGATTGTCCAGTACGGGTGTAAACGGGTTGGATTTGGTAGCGGAATCACATAATCCGATTCCGATTCCGATTCCGATAAGGGTTAAGGTGTTCTGATTCCGATTCTAATAATTTCATAATCACTATGTTCTGATTTCAATCTAATTCTAATTTCGTTATCGAAATCGGAATCAAATCCGATAATTTCCAATTTCGATATTAAATATTAATTGTTATTCAAAAATAATAATAATTCACATATAATTAATAAATTTTATTATAATATTTTTAAAACTTTAGTTTTATCATTTTATCAATTTATATATTATATTTTATAATTTAGTTGAGTTTATTTTAATTATTTTTACTTATATATTTATTTTTATCGAAATCAGATGAACGGAAATGGAATCACCTGATTCCGATTCCGGTAAGCTATTGGAATATCCGATTCTGATTCCGCTTATATGATACAGAAACAGTTTTCAAACATGTTAACTTTTATCAAAATCGAATCGAAATTTCAGAATATTGGATTTCGTTTACACCGCTATCATCTAGTTTGGTTGGAAGTCTCCGCGTCTGTCTCAAAAATAAAACAGATCCTTACCTGTTTTATTCTCAAGAGAGATGTACGAAGGAGGATGCAGCATTTTTCTTTAAAAAAAAGAATGAAAAAACATAACCAAATGGGGTATCTCATTCATTTTTAAAATTTAAATCAAAAATAAAGGAAAAACAGTAACCAAATACCCTATCAATCTTGTGTGCCGCAGACCCGGTGGTCAGATGACCTTCTCTTCTGCTCCTATCCTTCTTCTCCTTTGATATTTTGGTACTAGTGGCGGCTAGAGCTTCATCAGGGCATCCAAAACTGGTTGATGAGGGCCACAGGGTCCTCGGGAGTAGCCTTGGTGCCATCAGAGAAGAGTCCCTTGCTTGCTGGGCTCTCTGGTGGCAGTCCCAGTTGAAGAAGGAAGGCCGCAGGGCTTCCTGATTTGCAGGATCTTCCCGGAGATCCTTTCTCCTGATTCCTGAGACAGGTGGCAGTCCCAGGTGGCCTTCGCAATGGTCCTCCTGCTATCAGGAATCCCTGGACTTCTGGAGAGGGGTTGGCAGGCACGTGAGGGCCCTACAGGCCAGCAGATCTTTCCTCCTGTAACTCCGGCAGGTTTAGTTGGCTTCGATGGCTAATTGGTACTATTATGGGCTGTGGTGATCTTCTTTGGTTCTCCTGCCAAGTGGTAGTCCCAACATATCTTCTTGGAGATATCCTTGCCCCTAATGGCTCTTAATTGTAGGAGAGGATCATTAACACAATGGGGCATGCTAGATATGGCCAGGGATATTATTTTGGGATTAGAACTAGAGAGGAAGGCCCGGTGGTTGGTAAATGGAGCTGCAGACCTCAAAAGTAGGAGAAATAGGTGCTGGATCAAGCTCAGGTGGCAGTAGGCAATATAAAACTTAAGAATATGCACTTAGCAGGCTCTCCCCGCGGTGGAGCATACTAAAAATGTGGGCAAAGAAAAGTTAGCACAAAGGGATATTCAGTGGGCCCCAATTGTTACTTAATGGGCTTGCCTTTGGTATTGGAGTACAGCCCATTAAGTGTATAAAGAATGGTCATGTAAGATTCGGTATTAAACTGGGCTATTTTCCAAGTGGGCTGGGACCATCTTGGACTCTGATTGTTGCTTTGGCAGGTCCCATCTTCTGGACAGTGTATAGCCCAATAGATGTACAAGTCATAAATGGGATTCGTGGGCTCTGTTCAATGAATTCTTGGTCAGATTAAGCCCATTTTCTGCCGTGGTAATAGATTATTTTGCTGAGAATTATATTACATAGTTCATCCTTGATTTGGACTAAAAAATCCTATTCCTACTAGGAGTAGGAAAGGCACCGCACAAAGGGCTGAGTTTGACTGGAATGGGGCTTTGATTTAGGTTCAAACGCCCACCCAAATTCACTCGTAAGCCTGCTCTTTCTTCTTCCTGGTGGCCAGTGGTTGAATCGACTGACTTGTTCAGGGCTACAGAAAAAGTGAGATTCATCTTCTCTTCTTGCTATCATGGCCTTCCCGGACTGGTGTGTGCTTGAATTCGTCTATTGCTCCCTCTGTTTGACCATCAACCAGCTCAGCTTTGACAAAAGTTATCCTTTCTCCATTTTCCCATCGGCAGTACTGAATATGTTCTCCTTTCCCTATATTTTCGAGGTTCAGGCATCTTGGGTACACCGTACACCTGGGCTTGAACTGCCCAATTACAGGCCTTGGCAGTGGGTTATATGCATTTATTTTTCTAAATACCTCTTTATTCAGTACAAATTTGATTTGAACTGATTAGTCCTAATCCTAGTAGGACTGGGATTGGCGGCGCAGGCAAGTTTGAATTTGGTTCAAACTCTCATCTAACCCCTTCTATTTGTTAAGTGGACTTGTCCTTTTGAGCTTCCCATGCAGGACATCCCTACCGACCTGTTCTTTCTTCTTCTTGGCTGCCGCAGCTGGACTTGCAAAGGAGTTCTCATCGGGGCCTCAAAGAGGGATGGTCTTTCAACTGTTCAGGCATAATCAGACCCATCAGGGCCTGTTGTTTTCTGTCCCAACCTCCAATTGGATATCTACCGGATCTGCCTTTGAGGCAGACCTCCCTCTCTTGTTATCTATCTGCCATATGGGTATTCCCAGACCTAAGAAGGGCTTGGGTCCTTTGCGTTTGGCCATCGGTGGTGACAGGACTTAATAGTAGTCTTCTATTTTCAGCTCTCTTCCTCCACCGACAGCATTAAGTATGTCTTTTTATGTTTATTTTCTTGGTGTTTGGTAATCTGGATGGTGTTAGAACTTGAATTATTCATCTTCTGATTACTGCAGTCCCTGGATTGAGTAGACAACTTCCCTGATTGCTCTTCATCCCTTGATTGTGGAGAATATGAAAGAGAAACACCCATGCTCGCCCACTTTGGGTCTGGTCTACAAGAAGGTAATTTTCCCCCATTTTTACATTGTCCATTCTTTGGCTATGCATTTTCTTCTGACACCATAGGCCCCAGAATTCAAATTTAGTTCTTCAGCCGTCTAACTCTCAAACTTTCCCTTCGGGTACTTGAGAATTCTATCAACCGACTGTGCATTTTTTATCTTCTTTCTTGATACCAGTCTTCATTAGGATTAATGTGACTCTGAGCTGGCCATCTTCAACTTTCCTACCGACCAATTGTAAGACTTAAAGGAGATCACTACATCAAGCTGAAAATGTGTCTGCTTGACTGTGTATCTTGTTCTTCTTAATTCTATTTGTAATCAATTGGACCAAGTAGGTTTAAGCTTCTACTTAGTGATCCATCTGATGGTATTCCTCACCAAAATTTAATGCCCGTAGAATAAATGAATCACATTTTTTATCCATTTTGGTCCCAGACCTGTAGGATTTTAGTTTGACTGGGGGTTCCCCTTTGTGCTACTTTGGATTCTGCTAAATCCCCCTCAATCTTGCATCTTTCCTTTTCCGGTCATCATTTGAGCATTTTTTTATCCGCCAGCACCATAATAAGGTCTAAGTGATTCTTCTTCATCCTTGGCCAAACATCTCCAACTTCCTGTGTGCTGCCCATGAACCAAAGACACTTTTATTGCTACTCCTACTAACCTTGGATCTATGAGATTATACAGAATCCTAAGACTTTTTATTTTTTTTTGGGCCTAACATACTCCTTGCTGGTTCCCCTGATCTTATGCCTATGCAGTTTGCAGATTTATAATTTTTGTTTGTTTATACTATCAGCAGATGCCTAAAAGCCAAGGATTTCCGAATCAGAATAAGTCTCCAAATCATAGGGGAGTGGGGACCGATCACATTTGAATCAGATTGGATCAAATCAGTCCGATTCTGACCGATTCTCAAAGAGAGAAACCGATCCGGGATTAAAAATTAAAAAAAATAATTCCAATTCCAATTCCAATTTGGACCGATTCGGTCCAATTCTGGCCGATTCGGCCTGAATATTTTAAAAAAAAACTATAAAATCAGGATTCCAATTCTGAACCGATTCGACCGATTCAGACTGATTCCGGCGGAACTCAAGTCAAAATCGGTCCTTCAAGCAAGAGTCGGATCAAAATCAACCGATCCGATTCTGGAATCGGCTGATCTGATCCAATTCAACTGATTCCGCAGTCTATGCTCAAGGCACATAGGTCTTGAGCTCCCCTTTATTTGATTTCTGGATTGCCAACCCATGTGTCACCGAAAATTCTTGGATTGTTTAATCCTCCATTTTATGAAAATTTTAGGTGCCAACAACAAGCACATGTTCTTCTACTGTGGAATGGTGACAGTGATTTGGACTGTAATATCCAAAACCTTGAGTTTTAAATCCTGCAACTCTGTTAAAGCTCTAGTGACATGCTGAAGCTTCTGCAAGTATTACGAGGAAGGAGGAATTAGATTTTGACCCTGAATCAGCCAGGACTGATCCCAACCAGATCCTGATTGGATAGGCTGATCAACGTAAGAAATGGCATGAGCCATGAAGTCAGCCAGAAACAACCCATCTCAGCCATTAGCTGATCTGAGTAGACCCAAGTCAGCAAGAATAGGCCAATTCTACGCTGGGAATGACCTGTTTGGCCTCAGGACCAGTTGATCCCAGTCGATTGAAAACCAGCCAAGCCACTTCACCCAAATCCATTGATTGTGAAATTGGTCAATCTTAATCAGAATGGACCGATTCCTGGATCAGATCAGCAACCATCAATCCAATTTTGGCTTGGAGTCCAGATCCAAGCAGGACTTCGTCACAATCAACCGAAATCAACCAAGTTGGTCTGGATTGGGATTGATTTGACTCAAATCTACCAATTCCGGTCACCAGAAACAGCGGCCGCAGCCTCTTCCCATGGGGTGGAAAGATGCAGCTTACGCTGCAGTGGTGGCTGCCAGCACCAAATTGATCCCAAAAAGGTCAGAATTGAACCGGAATCGCACTAGAAGTTTACCTAGAGTATTTTATTTTTTTAACTTTTTTCCCAATTTTTCTTGTTTTTGAATAACCGATCCAGGCTGATTCCAGATCGGTTTTTCTTCCAAGGAATCACCCAATTTTCTGCTCCAATCCAAATCGGAATTGGAATCAGCACCCAACGATTCATTGGCTGATGCCGATTCCACAATCATTGCCCAGATCAGCCCATCCCAGCCACTATCAGCTGATCCTGTCCAATCCCAGCCAGGAATTGGTTCTTAGAAGCATATTTGGCCAATTCTGCTAATAACAGAGCATTATCCTCTGGGTGAAACTTTGAGAGGCTTAGTTCCTCACTGTTCAGTGAGCAACTTGTCCCGTTTTGAGAGCACTCCAAAATAGAAAACATTCATCAAAACTGAGTAGTACAACAAGAGAGAAAGGGAGAAAACCAAGAACCTGTCAGGCAAATCAACAAATGGCCTACCACCCCCATAAAAAAATTGATACATATGAAGATGGAACCACCCTCGATTTATTCATTACATACAACACATCCTGCCCACTCCCATCCCCATCAAAGGTCCAATCCTAAGGATAGTGCCATGTATGCAGAATGATGCCCAGAATTGGAAGCATACAGATCTCTAAAAGGTTTGCAGTTCTGGATATTCCACACGAGCCAGTAGAGCATCCCATGACATGATAACACCAGTTGAATTTTGGAATGCTTCTTGTCCCCCCCATGTCTGCCTTCTGACCCAGCTAAACTCTAACACTTGAGTATAAAAATTCCAAATCACCTGAACAACACCACAATGAAGAAAAATATGGCTCTGATCCTCCTCAAAAATACCACAAAATGTGGCCTACACGCCAAGGCACTTTTCTAGGAGCGCCTGCACCCAAGATGCCTGCCTAGGCACCCAACGCGTCCACCTTGGCACCCAAGGCACTTGAGCTAGGTGCCCTCGGTCTTCTTTGTGACTAAATTTTTTTTTCATTCATAGGGGCTTTGCCCCCCTAATAGTGCCCACAAGAGACACTGCCCCCATTGACCCCCGCAACTTGACTACATAAGTCAATCCGTGATTTGTGAGCACCCATTTAATGATAATGTAAACATATTAACATATTTCACTGTCATTTATAGTATTATATATGTATAAGATTCATTTTTTAGATAAAGATCAGAAGACCAAATTTCTATTAAAACAAAAGATAAAGTCAACCCATTACAACCAAAACAGAAGGAAAAAAAAAGAAAAGAAAGAAGGGCTACAAACCACTACCAAGATGATAGTAGGAAGGGACATTAAAAAAAAATGCTTTGAAACAACTGAATCTCTCTGCGAAACTAGGTGAATCCAACTAGCACCCTGAAGATGCCACAAGCCAGTCCTTGACATAGGCATACATTAACAAAACGATCAAGTTTGGGTTATCAAAACATTCTTCAAAAATGCACTTGTTCCTCATGAGCCAAATAGCCCAAAGCATGACAGGACACACTGCTATCCACACCAAAATGTCTATAGAGCACGAGTTGTGCCCCGGCCAAGCTAGCATAAGAGAGATAGTATCTGTAGATTCATTCCATGCAATCTTCTAGAACTTGAAAATGACCTGCCACAAAAAATTTATAATCCCACATTTGATAAAAAGATGTTCCACACTTTCCTCCTTACTGTAACAGAATACACAAGTAGACATTATAAGGAAAATCTTATGCAGATGGCTTCTAGTAGGAAGGTGATGCTTTCCTATCTTCCATAAGAAGAGTTTGTTTTTAATTGAAATAGGTTGCCTCCACACAACATGACGCCAAAAATTCTCAATTCCACTATTAGTCAGTCTCTTCATAGTTGACTTAACTGTAAAAACAGAATTGATGCAGGGAAGCCAGACTAATTTATCCTCTCTACTGTTGAAGCATTTGCAATCCTCAAGGAGTCCAAGTAAGTGGGAGAACTCATGGATCTCCTCATCCTTAACGTTCCTCCTAAACAATATACACCATTTTGAAACCTTATCCCATGATTCACTGCCACTAACCTTAAGGTTGTTACACAGATGAAAAAGAGTACAAAACAAATTAACCAACGGAGCATGTCCAATCCACTAATTCTCTCGTAATGAGGTTCTTCTTCCATCTCCTACCTTAATGGTCATTGCAGAATTGAAGAGCTCCCAGTTATGAAGAATACATCTCCAAATACTTGAAACCAAGGAGGGTTGGGTCGGGGGTCGCGACCGGGTCGCGGGACCCCCAGGCCGACCCGGTCGCGACCGGGTCGCGACCCGGGTCGCGACCCTAATTTTTAATTAATTTTTTTTTAAAAAATTCAAAAAAATAAGAAAAATGCGAAAAAAAATCTGAAAAAATACAGAAAAATTGGATAAATTAAATGACATGATTTAAATAAATAATGCATCAATTTTATTCCAACATGATGTGTTGTACACTCTGTAGGTAGTTGATGTGCTCTCCCCATGTCATTTGAGTTGAGTTCAAAGCTTGATCCATCTACACACGATGATCATATTAAATCTGTCCTCGGGAAACTATCCTAAGACTTGATCCAAACGAATCACCATAACTATAGGTCGATTGGATCGAAGTATCCGATGACTCCACATAATTCATTTCACAAGGTACTCTTCGATCGTATGTAGGGGAACCAAGAGCCTTGGGATGAATCATTCACATAGTCGGAGGCATCGTGTTATTCCGCTCCAGCTCCATGGCTACGCTGACCTCCTCTACCTTGCGGCCGCCTTCTACCACGATCGGCATCTTGGGTCGCACGAGGATATTGCTCCTCGCCGGAAATCCGTAGCGACGTGGCAGATGCTATGGGAGGATCTGAGGGCCGTTGGTCTTGGATAGTGTCCGTGCCCCCATATCGAGCACTATCATCGGCTGGCTACTCTTTGACGACGAATCCTCGACGTACGGCATGCGCACTCGGATGTTCGGCTCCGGCGTATCTTCTCGATCGTCTTCGACCGTACGCATCCGCAATATCAAAAGGATCGGGCCATAACTTGTTTACCTTTTCGCCTACTTTGCGTACCTTGGCTAGTTCCTTCTCCGGTCCTTCTGGCACTTTGCTAGGCGAGGGAGAGATCCGGAATTCTTCGGCTAAAGTGGACATCGTCGAGCACTCCTTCGGCCCATTGCTCGGTCTTCGGGGTTGAACTCCGGTTCTCCCAACCCTTCTCGGTCGTTTACCCAAGCTTTCTAAGGAGTTCTTCTCGTAGAATATTTCGATCCAAATCGATATCCTCCTCTTCAATTGGCGGCTCGTCGACCGAACGTCCCGCGCGCGTGCTATCCAACTCTTTTGCTTCCATCTAGTTCGCTTCATTCTATCCAAATTCCTCAACTTTAACCTCGTACGTTGTAGTGACAATACACGAGGTCTTCAAGCCTCCTTGATGTCAACCTATTTCTCTGCCGTGTGAATCAAGTCGAATGTGACCAATTTCGCTCGCGGCCCGAAGCGGATGTGGTTTGACTTAGGACCCGATGGCTACGTCCGCCAAGTCCTTGTACCCCGGTACTTTACCACGTAGTCCATCCACCAATCACCGCATAAATTGAATGTCGTACATTATTATCTAATTAAGCTTTCGATTAATTAAGTGATGAAAAACATTTCTACGTACCCGGACTTAGTATCATCACGGCTCTGCTCAACTCGCTCGTCTAAAGTGAAAACTCCGCATTCGTAATCATACATCTTGTTGCAAGCGATAATAGCCGGTCGTCGTCACCAAGCAACCGTCGGATGACGCTCTTCACGTCATCTAATAGCTCGTTCGTCGCCTTGAAATGTGGACTATATGATTCTTGGGTTGAAAAAGTAACCTACGAAACAAATAGTATTAGTAAACAAGTTATACACAACTTCGATTAATAAAAAGATTAGTAAATGTTTAAGAAAATATACGCCGCATGTATGGGTTGATGTAATGTACGCTCCTGACGATCTATAATATCCCACCACTGGGCGAAGTCGGACACGGTCTTGGAGATTTCTTCTTTGGCTCTCTCAATCGCATCATATAAATACCCCATGTCTCGCTTTTCTATCTCCGTCAACTATCCTTAAGTACCTTCACTATGGGTTGGACGATGTCTAACGTCTTCTTTACAACTTTCCAAAATCACCACTCTCTATCGTCTCTTCTACTTTTCTCCCTTTCTCTTATCCGATGGGTTACATCTAGCCATCCAACTACCCCAACCAGTGAAATGACCATTCGAGTTAGAGCTCTCCTTTCGACTCAATAAACTTTCTAAGGAAATATAGTGGGAGGCGAACCGGGTTGCACCGGGCCGTAACAACTCTCGCCCTCGGTGTGTTCCCTCATAAGTGCAAAGGACAAAGTTGTGGGTTATAAATAAATGAAGAAATAAACTGGGCTAGCTTAACTACTCGTCTATTTGAGGATCCTTGCATATATCCTCCAACATCAAATCTAAAGAGCGGGCGGAACAGGGGTGTCCAATACAACTTGGTCTTTTCGACCATAAGCATCCGACCGGCCGCTTTGTATGCCGCCACATTGTCCGTGACTACTTGAACTACCCGCTCTCTCCTATTTCTTCTATCACTCCATCTATCAATCGGTAAAGATACTCTGCATTCTTTACTCCGTCCCGATGCGTCGACCGACTTCCAAAAGACCGTGCCGGCCGACTTTACACTAGAAATTGATCATAGTCTTCCTAAGAATACATGTTAAGTATAAGATGTAAACTAAGTTATACCAAAAAAGAATGTTAATACATATAATATGAATGAGTAAAAGAAAATTTAATTACCGGTCCATCTGTCGGTCATTAACGTGCAACCTCGTTCCTCCCAGGATGCGTTCAAATGACCGCACGTACTTCTTTGTTTTCGCACCTCCATAGGAAGATATACATTGTATATCTCCTTCGGGTTTCGGACCCGTGCACTCCCTCCCGACGTCCGCGATCGTGTCGATCATGGCGTTCTCGTAGTATGGTCCCTTCGCGGCATTTCCGCCGAATGCCGTGGTGAAAGAACCACCTTGACGCGTTGCCCGCCAATCCTATCCTTACATAATTCGAGGTTCTTCATCGCCGTCGTGATTGTTGTTTGACGTTGTCGTGGTCAGTGATTACGGGATCCACGGGACCTACCGCCGGGTCGTCGTTCGTGCGAGATCACGAACTCGATCTTGCGGTCGGTTGTCGATCCTCTTCCGCCACCTCGACCACTCCCACTTCCTGCACCCTTGACCCATCATTCGGCGGTATGTCTATGTAACTCTTCCTCGGCGAACGATCTTCGACTTGCTTCCATCCCTTGCGAGAGTTCATCTTTTTAAAAAACATTTAAGTATCAAGGCTACTTAATTATCCTTTAAAATAGAATAATGAACAACGTTTACGAGTAACACCTCCCATACCTTCGTACTCTTCGTCTCCAAAAATATCCGGCCTCTCTTGTCCGGTTCCGTAAATGTGTACGGATCGTCTCCCCGTTGTTGCAATTCTTCTCGACGGTCTCTTTATGTCTTCTCGCTAGTTCCCTTCGTTTCGCTCCATCGCTTGTAGGTGCCTACGAAATCGAGCTCCGACCTCCGGCGGAGTCCGCGCGCAAGGAAGAACATTTCCTTCACGCCTACAAGATGAAATTTTAAACGATAAATACCACCGAATATTACTTTGTCGCAATATTTACATTGCACTTTTCTCTCCGCTACGGAGATCAAATCGCAATGCAACCAAGCCGGATCACTCCGGGTCGCACCGTAGTTCGGGTTGTTCGACTTGAGAAGACATTTTTTAAGTAAATAATTACTTAAGTAAGTAATTAATTATTTAAATAGCTAATAACCTTAATTAGCTGACTACTAACGTAAGTATATTTTTATTTATATAAATTGAATGATTAACTAAATATAGGATTAAGTAAGTAATTAATATTCCTTCAAACTAATGATGTGTTAAGTAACTACTAAACTAAATATCTAACTAATCTTCTAGCTAACTAACTATGCAAGTAAGCAAATAAGTATTAAAAAGAATAAACTACTTAACCCACTAATCAATGGAACTAATATTAAATAAATATACTAAATGAACTAATGAAATGCTTCGATGAAATAATTAAGTAAATGAGAAAAAAATTTTGAAAGCAATGAGAGCAATGAGAGCACTGAGAGGTCGAGTGAGAGTGGGGGGTGGGAGTAAGGAATAGCCCTGTGGCTGAATGGGGGGCTGCGCCCCCCAAGACCGTTGGCACCGGCTCCGAGACCGTTGCCAACGGTCCGGCAACGGTCACGTGACCGTTGACCGGGTCGCGCGACCCGGCCGGGTCGCGCGACCGCGCGACCCGGCCACGACTCCGCGACCCGGCCGGGGGAGTCGCCCCGACCGGGTCGCGACCGAGCCGGTCGGGTCTAAACCCGACCGGGTCGGGGCCGGGTCGCGACCCGGGTCGCGACCCGGCATTCCATGCTTGAAACTATGCTCCTGTCTCTGAAGTCCCTGATCCAAGAATCATTGCCACCAATATTGTACCTGGAACAAACTATCTTACCCCACAAAGAATTCCCATCAAGGTTCAGCTTCCATAGCCATTTTGAAAGTAGAGCATTGTTCAAGGCCTCAAGTGGGACAAGTCCCACACCCCTTGTATGGTGGGCCTACACACCTAATCCCATTTGATTAAATGCAGGCCCGTGCTACCATTGTTACCATTCTAGAAAAATCTAGACCTGATGATTTTCAGTTTTTAACAAATACCTCTTGGACTCTAAGAATAGATAAGTAAAGTGATAGACTCTGCAAACAATAAACAATCAGTCTTTACTCTTTGACAAAATCCATCTCCCTCCTAATAATAACATTTTAACTTTCCAGCCCTAAAGTTTGTTCTCGAACTTTTGAACAATGCACTACCAGTCCTTACTCTTGATTCCCTTATTAGAGAGAGAAGCACCCAGATATTGTTTAAGATTTATAATTATAAATAACCATTATATACTTAAAATTTTATAAAGTTCTTTTTAAGTCTCTTTTCTCTCCCTCTCACTTAGTTTATCAAGATTAGCTTTCTTCCAAATATATATATCCACAAATACATAATTACATAAATAAAATCATATTTATGTGTTTGCACACATAAACACACATTCAATTATAAAATACAAATATGATTGTATTTATGTATATATGTCTATTCATAGTATTAACATCTAATTATACATTATTATATATATGGATATAGGCACATATATATAATCTTCATATGCTACCGCCTAGGCCACCTAGGTGACGCTTAAGTGACCGCTTTGTCACCCAAGCGGAATTGGCACCATTGAATGCCTTGTCTCCTTGATAACTATGGGGTCTTGTATCCCATTCTTTAGCCATTTCTTATAGTTATAGGTACCACAAAATCTACAGGGCCTTCTATCTCCCTCTTGAAAGCATCAAAATATTTTTGTAGAAGTTCACCTTCAAATATGTGGTCTTTGAGCCATCCAAAATAACAGTTTTCAACTATGATTCTTCAGTGAAACAAGAATTCAGGATAGCATGATGGTTGAGAATTAGACAGAAACTAATATTGATGTTTTCCTGGCAAACAATAAAAGAACAGGAGAATCTTCTTAAAACTTAATTGTTGTTAAGTATTTTGCAGTTGTAAATAGTTTCGTAATTTTATTTTTTTATGCCTCAATAGAAGATGCAGCGGTATCTACACTTGTCAAAGATCGATCTCCTGGATACGGGTTTTTCCTCCTTTGAACTCTTCTTTCTCATATTTTACCTTGACAACAATGAATTGCCACTTTTGGGGACAGCTTTATAGAAAACATTTCCACGGATATCTACATTATATGATTCTGTACTTCCTTTTTGAAGAAATGCAAAAAAATTTGGGTCATACAACAAAAGAAATAAAATCATCCCAAGCAAAGAGTTGGAAATTTTTCCCTTGCTTGCATAAAAGGAATCATCTCTGAGTTTTCAAGGATATGATGCCAATGAGTGAAATTGAACATTTCATAAATCAGTTTCATCTGTATACCCAGTCAACAGTTTGCCCGATCAGGCAATATGGGTCAGCCGTTCTGGCTCAGCTCTGGCCAACCAACCCAGCTCTAGATCAGGATCAGCAGAACCAGATCAGATCTAGGCTGTTCCTGTTGAACCAGCTTGGCCTGGCTGAGTCTAACAAGCTGATCTAGAGTGTGGATCAGCTGGCCCTAGCTTGGAAACTGCGGGATTGGCCGATTATGGCTTACCAGGGCAGAGTCTACCAGCCCGATCAGGCAATATGGGTCAGCCGTTCTGGCTCAGCTCTGGCCGACCAACCCAGCTCTAGATCAGGATCAGCAGAACCAGATCAGATCTAGGCTGTTCCTGTTGAACCAGCTTGGCCTGGCTGAGTCTAACAAGCTGATCTAGAGTGTGGATCAGCTGGCCCTAGCTTGGAAACTGCGGGATTGGCCGATTATGGCTTACCAGGGCAGAGTCTACCAAGTCACAGACAAGTCAGGCTGAATCAGCCCAGGACCAGCTGACTCCTGCGATCTGATTGATCAGTTTCATCTGGAGTATGAATTGTTGAATACTCTCAGATTCCTTTCCATTCCAATGGGCCATAAGGCAGGACAGAACAGACCCTGAAGCAACTGTTACCCAGCCCAAGGATTGAACAGGGGGTTATTATCTTCATAGTGCTACAGAAGTTAGTTCAAGTGGCATTAACACGTGAAAAAAGTAAGATGGTAATGATACCAGACTATGAAAAGTGATGGTTCATAATCTCCGGAAAACAACCACAGAGTACACATCTTAGTCAAATGCAGAAGTAAAATATTTTCATTTAAAAATGCCATAAAATTAACTCACGCTTCCTCTAAATCAATAACTTTTATAGCCACCTCCTTGTTTAGCTCCTTGTCAAATCTGTATCCAAACAAAAAACAAACATTGAAAATGTACATTTTGAATCATTAAATTACACAGACAAGTAAGAAAACAAAAACATGTAATCATTGAATTTTTTTATTAGACATTCATTTGTTTTTTCTTGATATTCCTGGGAGGGTGAATGAACTGTGCGTACAACACAATGCCTGACGCACTTTATTCTACTACAAGATGATTAAAAAAAGCGCATAGAAATGCTAATATCATCTAAATAACCAGACGCATAAAACTTTTATCTATATGTTCTGTAAAACAAGACTAATAGAAGATGCAGAGAAGCACTGAAGATTCTAAAAGTTCAATCTTGCATTGCAAAGCACCCCCCCCCCGGGCATTGTAAAACAAGACTAATAGGAGATGTAGACAAGCAATGAGAACTTCTAGAAGTTTGCACTTGCATTACAGACCACCCCCTCCCAGAATGTTACAGGACCCTCAATGATGAGGAGGGGCAAAAAAAAGATATACCTGAACATTCTTGTTAAGAAGGTGCACAGAATTGCTTGATAATGAGTTTTGAGAGTTCATTAGAAGAAAATTGGTAGGCTAAAACTAGATTCCCTTTTAAAGAAACCTAAAGGTCATTTAACCCTTTACATTGATTGCAGAATCGGCCAATTTCCGTATTGGATCGGTCTCTTTTGATCTGATTTTGACATGGAGGACTGATCTAGAATGGATTCCCAACGTAATTGGTCTAGATCGGTGGAATCGGCCGAGAACAGCAGGATCGGATCAGAATATGTCAATTCTACCAATTCCGCCAAGAGGCCTTAAGTCCCACGGATGTCCCGGACCGATCCAATATCACCGCTGACCCCCCCCCCAACCCTTGACCGATTCCCCTTCGGCAGCTTCCCCTCTGGCAATTTCAACAATTCTCTGGCAATCCCACAGCTGCAGCAGCAATCCCAGGCGATTCTCCAGCGATCCACCCTGTAGCTCCGGCGATTTCCCCAGCTCTCTCCTCCAGTAGTTCTAGGTAGCTCCCATGGCAATAGCCTCCTCCCACCACCGATCCCCACTCTCCAGAGAGAATCATACCCCCCCCCCTTAACCCCTCCCCTCCGAATCCTGCTGGATTCCTGGCAGCCTCCCTAGGACAATCCCCTTCAGGGGCTGTTACCCCACTCCCTAGAACGCCTTGCCGCCTCCCCCCGCCCTTTAACAGTAACCTGAGGGTTGACTGTGTGGGCTGTCAGCAGCCCCCATGTCGCCCTGCTCCCCAGACCCCCTGCCCCCACCCCCCACCCCCAATTCAACAGTCCAGCCAGTTAGTCCCCCACAAGGGGGCTGTATCCCCCCCCAGACCACCCCTTAACCATTAACCCAGTAGTTTTGTGATCAACTAATCTGACTAATATTTTTTTATGTGTTAATACTATAAAGTCTAGAACAATGGCGGACCAAGAGCATGGTGTTGATGCATCTACTCCCCTTCATGTCGAGTGGGAACATGATACTTTAGTAAATGTGGAAAAGAAGGGTACAATGTAAGTGGTGCAGCAAACAAATGAATGGTGGAGTATTCCATTTAAAGCACATAGGAGGGGTGGGTAGAAATGTAAAAAAAATGTGACAATATGTCGAGGAAAGTAGTAAAACTATGAAAGTCTACCTCATAGGAAGAGCATCATCACAGAGGAAAATCCAGATTGAGCGGTGAGAAAACTTGCACTAGAAACTCCTAGAAAGAAAAGATACACAATCAAGCCAAAAATGTAAAAGGAAAACACGAACTTAACATGATACATCCACATCTTCTAATGAAGAAGATGAAGAGTTAAGAAGAGTTGTGTATAGCATCAAGTGTCACAACATGAAGATGAAGGGAAAATGAGACTTTGGAGATCCAGCATTTCATCAGTCACAATCGACCAACCCACCAATAACGATCAAAAGAGGCGACATTTCATCAGTCACCTTTTACATGACTCCTAGATGATGCCTCGTTCAGGAGACATAATAGTTCTCAAAAAATAATTAAAGAAGCATTTAAAGAAGTGAAGATTACCATTTCAACTGCAAAGCGGGCAGCGAAATATATTTGCAAGTGATTTTTACATGCAGATTCCAATCTTAAATTTGTCATCTCAAACATATTTATTATATCTATTCCTTAAGTTTGGCACTAACATCTTTTCTCATGTTAACTTAATGTAGGCGTTCCAACACGTGCTATCACTAGCTCGTACTTTCATACTATGATTGATGCGATTAGGGAGGTTGAACTTGATATTACAAGTCACAACCTCTAGGTATACTTACAATGCAGAACTAGATGAAGAGGTTGATGAATTAAAATCCTAGAGTGAAAGATTTCAATTGATCTGGAAAGAGAGATGATGTATGGTCATATGCGATGGGTGAATAGGCATAACTAATAGAAGTATGATAAGCTTCCTTGTCTATTATTTTGAAAACGCAACCTTCTTAAAGACTATTGATGCATCAAGACAAATAAAGAATGCAGAGAGTACATTTTTTCACTAATGGATGTTGTAAATGAGATTGAGTAGAAGAATATTGTGCAACTTGCGACAAATAATGAGCTCTCATACAAGACAACAAGAAATAAATTAATGAAGAGGAGACCATATTTATTCTAGGTTCCATGTTGATGTAACCTCAAAAATTTTAATATCTCCCCTCTCCGACCCTCGCTCTGGCTCTCCTCTATTTTTTTCCACCCCCCGAAAAGATGTTGCGGGAGTCTTCTAATAGCCACGGGAGCTCTGTGCTATTGGAGGGAAGTCCCGATCGTAGCCGCCTCTTCAAAAGAAGAAATCTTGGCTGGACGCGAACTTTGCAAGGACACATTTGGATGCTCTACAACTATTGCAGTAGGCTACAACTCCATCTTGGTCACGATATGGGTTCCCACTCATCGAAAGGAAGTTGCGAGGACATCGGATGCATCGGGTGGCAACCTCCAGTGCTCCTAGAGGGTCGTAAGGCTTTTTATCCTTGTGTGTTCCTCTTTTAGAGTCATTGGAGCATTCATTTTCCTCCGCATGCAGCCTCTTCTTGCTATTTGTTAAAATCTCCCTCAAATCGCACTTGGCTCTAGAATCTGCTATGCATCTCAGCTATTCTCCTAAGACCTCGACAGGGCATCGAAGATGCTAGGTCTCAATCAAACTTCCCAACGCTTGTCATGCAGAGGGGTATCACCGGTAAGCTGTGAGGTATATTAATTGGAAAGGATTTAATTTAAATCTTACCCCCATTGGATGTGAGGAAGATGGGCTACGCAGCAAAGTGGGTTAGCATCGCGTGGCCATCTCATGGGCTATATCCCAAGTGGGCCTTTCTTGAGATAAAGTTGAGCCTTTCAGGCTTGCGAGAAGTAGTTTGTAATAGGCTTTGATATGTTAAGATGGGCCCATTTCTAGTGTTTATTCTTATTCAATTCATCTCATTGTTCTTTTTCCTTGAAATTTTCGATGTCAACACGTGTAGCACACTCCAACCTCATATCAAAAGATATTGTCAACTAAGGACAGCTAATCACACCCTTCATATATTCTCATCAGCGTTGTTCTATATCATGAGAAAACATACCAAAGGGTATGATCTTATCAGGCCTGAACCTACTACATTTGCTACACATTTCATTACAATGGAGAACTTGCACCGACACAGACATGCACAGTTTTGGTCCACACATTTGTAGGACATCATGTACATGGTTGACATATATAACAAGATGAATCAGTTGGAAATCCTTGCACAAATGAAGCATTTAATCATGGATAAGCGCATTTGGTAGCGAATTCAGTATTAATTATCCATTATTAAACCACTTTTACAAGTGTTGAAAATATTAAATTTAGACAAAAGAAACCAGATAAGATACATGTATGATGATATGGTCAAAGCGAAATTTAAAATAAAGGTGTACCATAAAAATTATAAGTAGTAGAAAATCATTGATGGGATATGGAACATGACACTGCATCACGATGTGCACGCAACAAGTAATTTTTCTTACCTTTAATTTAATCATTGGTTGATTCATAAAGACACTTCTTATCTGATACATAATAAATGCAAGATATTTTTTAAATATGTGGATGCTATATGAAGAGCAAGTGTGCAATGCAAATGAAGTGCTAGAAGGTACATTATCCATCATACGACAACTTTCACTATTCAACAAGATAGAACAAAAACTTAGTTGGAAGTAAGTGTCAAGACCTCCAATTATGTCTTTCTTTAGCAAATGTTATTGTGTTATCCATATGACCACTAAAGATTTCGGTACTCTCAATTTTCAGATACAATCATACAAGATAAGAGTTGAAGGGTGCGTTTGGCAATTCGGCAGGAGGACTTCTTGTAGAAAGATCTTTTTTTAGAAGGCACTTCGTTTTGAAGAGCTTCTTGTTTATAGAAGCAAAAGACATTTGGATATTTTTGTTGGCAAATGAATAAGTTATTTTCGTCGCTGGCACGGGAGGCAGGGGGCTCGTTGATGCGGGAGGGGGCTCGTCGTGGATAGTGGTTGCAGAGGGGACTCACCAATAGGGACACGTTCGCGAGGGGACTCGCCGGTGGCGGAGGGGGCTCGCGGAGGGGGCGTCGCCGGTGGGGGAGGGGCCTCGTGGACAAGGCTCATTGGCAGGGGGTGCTCGTCTACAAGGGGCGGGCTTACGGAGGGGAGGGGGCTCGCCGATGCGGAAGGGGGGATCGCATAGGGGACTCGTCCGGTGGGGGGGTCGCGAGAGGGGAGGGGGCTCGCTAGTGGGGGAGAGGGCTTACGGACGAGGCTCACCGGCGGGGGAGGGGGCTCGCGAACGAGGCTTGCCGGTAGGGGGTGTGCTCGCAAGGGGAGGGGGCTTGCCGGTGGAGAGGGGGCTTGCCAACCGGGGGGTTCATAGAGGGGACTCGCTAGGGGGGAGGGGGCTCGCCGACGCGGTGGGGGGGTTGCAAAGGGGAGTCCGCTACCGAGAGGCACTCGTGGAAGAACCGGGTCGAGAGTAGGGGTGTAAACAGAATCCGATATTCTAATTAGATTTTGATAAAAATTAACGGGTCCGAAACTTGTTTTTGTATCCTAGAAACTATTAGAATCAGAATCGGATATTCCGATAGCTTATCGAAATCGGAATCAGAATCAGTTGATTTCGTTTTCATTAATCTGATTTCGATAAGAAATAAGTCTATATAAATAAAATATAATATAATATAATATAATATAATATATAAAATGATAAAAACACCATTTTAAAGAGATTATATCAAATTTTAGAAATTATATGTAAATTATTAACTTATTTTTGAATAAAAATTAATATTTAGTATGTATTTCAAAAATTATCATATTCGGTTCCGATTTTGATAACAGAATCGAAATTGAATCGAAATCGAAACATAGTGATTCTGAAATTATCGGAATCAGAACCTCTTAACCCTTATCGGAATCGGAATTGGATTCTGGTGATTCCGCTACCGAATCCGACCCGTTTACAGCCCTAGTCGGGGGGGACTGGCACGGGAGCGCTTGTAGCAGTTTTAAAAAGGAGAAAATTTCTCCTCCAAGCTTCTGCCTTCGACGAGGAGGAGGAGAAGTGAAAATAGGAGTGTAACCAAATAGTATCATAAAAATCAAAAGCACTTTAGAGAAAAGAAGAAGTGAAGAAAAAGTCCTCCTGAGTGGTTCTCAAACGCACCCGAAGTTTACTCAGATCTAAATTTGAGGCACTCGTATGACAAGGTTAATCTATATATATGCAAATGGGCTATTATGACAAGTCACTCGTATGTGCAAATAGGCTTTGATAGTATCATGAATGTCATTGAGGTCTGTTATCAATATTGTACTTATCTAGTACTCATACTTCTTAGAGTGATAGGTTCAGGTGAAAAAAAAATGGATGAAATTCACTTGCCGTAATTGTTGTTCGCATACTAAGTCAAAACACAAGTTATTCCCAATGCGAGAGAAAGTAGAGTACGTTTAACTTAATTTATACCAAAAGAAGGAATAGGTTAACACCTAATAGATTAGAGAAACTTATGTTATGTCATTACAACATGCGTCTGAAAATCAATAATATTAAAAAATGAAAAGAATTACATAAGAGAGACTCTCCATATTTGCATGTATACCAAGAAGAAGCTAAAACAACATGTTACACGTCAAGGATCCAACGAAGAGGTTGACGTAAACTATATTTTTCAAGATGAGCATCCACTTGTTGCGTGGGTGGAAAAGACAGATAGATCACCTCTAAAGTTTGATCCTGAAAATTGTACATAGATTGAAAATGAGCTAGATCACGTTTAACCTAATGAAGAGATATAAGATCAAGTACATGCTACTTCAGCTCCAACCCCAACTCCATCACAAACAAACCTCATAGGACAAAGATTGATACAATTTAGACACTTCAAATATCATGGCATTAGAATTGGGTGTCTTCACAAGTAGAAGCAGAAGAAAATAAAGTTAGAAATCAGATGAAGGCCTATAAGTCCCACAGATAGTATCTTCCTCCTCAGATGAGAATGAGAAAAAGTTTATTCCACCAACTTAACAGGAATACGTAGGAGGTTCAGAAGGAGGTGGAGGAACTGATATAAGTGCACATACCAGTGGGGTAGATGTTAATGATTTGGGCCAACACCAATATTCAAGTGGATGGAGTTAGTGTTAGACACAATTGGATTTCTTTGATTGAGTACACAACACAATCTTATTTAGAGCCTCCGGAAACAGAATACTTCCAACCATATATTCCTGATACATGCCTAGCAAGGCCAACATCAGACGGCCGATATGATTTTAGCAAGATGGTTGATGTAACCTCAAAATCTCAAAAGATTTATTCTTTTTTGTTTTTGGAAATTCATTTTCCTTTTGAATTTGAATTAGATTTGATTAGACCTTAGCATTGACTTCTTAGGAAAATAGATGGTATTCCATAAAAGTACTAACTAGGGTCAAAATTATATGTTGAGGTTGTTAGGTTCTTTGAAAATTTGTTTTGACCTCTCCCCGTCGGATGGTGCGCAGATCCGACGTTAATTACATCGAGATTTCTCGAATACCCTTGATTAAGTGTCATAGCAATAGAAAACATGCATCCACAATAAACATTCACACACATGGACATAGAAGAAAACAATCCCATAAAATGATGGAATGCAAGCATTTTGATTTAGTTTGAGTTTGATTTGAATTGAATTGATTTTAGTTGAATTAAATTTGTTGGTTTGAATTTTGATTGGTTTGATTAATTTGAATCTGTTTGAATTTAGTTTGAGTTGAATTTGATTGGTTGAATTGCTTTTATTTTGGGTTGGGGTTTGATTTGTTCATTTATTTAAGTTTGGTTCAATTTGAATTTGTTGATTGATTTTAAACTTGATCTGAGTTTGATTTAATTTGTTTTTTGATTTTTAGTTTGAATGGAGTTGAATTTGAATTTTGTCTTGATTAATTTGGATTTATTTTATTGAGTCTGACTTTGATTTAATTTGTATTTGAATTGATTTGATTGAGTTTGAATTTGTTTGGATTTGTTTTGAATCTGGTGGATTTAATTTGTTCGGTGGATTGTTTGATTTAATTCGGGTTGAATTTTATTTTATTAGAATTCACTTGAATTTAGTTAATTAAATTTGACAGATTGTTTTGAACTTGGAATTTCTTTTTAACAGTTCTGTTATCAATTTTGGTTCATGTTCTGTTTTATTGAGTTTTTGTCTTGCTAAAATTTGGGTTGCAGATTTTAGGTGACCATTGTGAGTTGGATTAAATTACAGATTCTTGAACTGTGTTGATTTTTTATGGGTTTGGTTGAATTCTGTTTGATTGGATTTAGCTTAAGTTTAAGAGTTTGATTGAATGTTTTCCAATTTCGGATTTTTTTACAGTTTCAGATTTGCTCGAGTTTGGATTACTTAGAGAAATTTGATTAGAGTTGAGTTTGATTTGAGTTCAATTTTGATTGGTTTAGATTTCAGTTAATTCTGCAGATTTTGTATTTCATGAATTTGACAGTTTCTGGATTCTTTTTTTATGCAATTTTCAGATTTTATGTGAAATGATTTGGGATGGCTTGAATTTGAATTCTCTTATGGGTTTGAATGGTTTGGGGTCAGCTTCTGACTTGTCCTAGTTTCAGTTTTTGAAATTCATATTTGAAACCTCAGATTTCAGATTTTTAGTTCGGATCCCCTGCAGACTCAGGCTTCTTGCAAATTCTGCACATTGCACATCTTCTGATTCTCGGCTGCAGGTCTATGGGCCTTAAACTTTCAGATTTCCTTTATCTACAGACTTCAAATTGCTGATTTCAGATTTCAGATTTTGGATCTGCAAAGTCCAGATTTTGACCTCTTCAAATACCAGACTCCAGATTCTAGATTTCTGCATTTTCAGAAATGTGGAGTTCAGACCTCTAGATTTAAGATTTTTGAGATGGGTTCTGGCCTTCTGGCGCACAGGCTCTAATTTCTGATTTTTCGGTTTGTTCCAGATTTGGGTCATAAATCTAAGGATTTCAGATTCTGCACTACTCCAAATTTCAGATTTTGGATCTCTCTCCAAATTCTCAGCCTCCAGATTCTGCAGCAAACCCAGATTTCCCTTCTTGTTTTGAATTGCCTGGAATTCAGATGTTGAATCTCCAAATTCTGGATTGCAGAATTTTCTATTTAGCACGGACTTCTTTCAAATTTCAGGCTTCCTGCAAATTCTACACGTGGATTCAGATTTTTCAGACCCTGTAGACTTCAGATCTTGCTGCGGCTCCTGCACCCCCCCATCTTCAGATTTAAATTTTTTTAAAGGGGGTAAGTTCAGATTTCAGATCTCCTAGATTTCAGATTTTTTTGATTTGATTTCAGATCTCAGACTTACAGGTTTTAGTTTTTTAAAGTCTTTTACTGGTTTCAAATCTTCCAGAATTGCTTGTTAGTTTTTTTTTGTTGTCTTGCATTCCAGAAATTCCATGTGATTGTCTCTCCTCTTTGAGACATTGATCTATGTACCGAACATGAATTTCCCCTGTTTTCCTCAATATGAGACATGATTTACAACTTGACCAGCAATTTAGGTCTTTTTGAGTCCTTGATGAACATGGAGCTTGTTTGATCAATTTGAGATGGAAAAACACCCGGTCTTTGATAGATTTGTGGGCATTCCTCTCACTGATTTGAGATTGAGCATGTCCCGGCCTTTGATAGGCTTGTGGGGACTCATCTCCTTGTCTTGAGATTGAGCATCTCGATCTTTGATAGACTTGTGGGAAATTAGCTCATCTCTATCTTCATGGCTTCTCCGTGAGTTGATGAACTTGTCATTTCATGGGCGGCATGTACCTGGTCTTTGATAAACTTAGGGGCATCCCCCACTGGTTTGATGATTTCATTAGCATATGACCGGCGTGACGACATATTGATTATGCTATAGCCTTGCATAGCTTGATGAAAAGTGGTAGGACATTGGGGTCTTTTATAGACCTTTGTATGTCTACCTTAAGGACGTAGGGGTGGATGGTTAGTCGACCCCCCAACTAGTCCAAATTTTGAATTCTTTTAAGTTAAGCCGAGACGTAGGGGCGGATGGTTAGTCGACCCCCCAACTAGTCCGGTTTGTTGAATTAAATGTAGATTTTTATTTATTTTCATTGGATTGTTTGTTTTAAAACGATTCCTTTTTTTTTGGTTGAAAAAGACCCCTGCGCTGTGCGCAGGGGGTCCTGGCTGCAGAGGGGCCGGTCCACTGTTTGGACCGGGCCGGCGGTTCAACCGCACAGGGGCTTCAGCAGAGGAGGAGGGGGCCGGCCGGCTTCGCCCGGCTGTGCCTCCTCTTCTCTTTTTTTTTTTTTGCGTTTCTCTCCCTGGGTGGGCCCCGCCCATTTTCCGCGGTGGCATATAGTTCGGGAGACATATTCTCCCCCCTTGCTACAGTCCCGCGCGGTCTTCTCTGGCATCCCGGCGGCACCTCGGCATCGCGGCGGCTTACGGCGGCAGCTCCGGCCCTGTTTGACGGCGGCGGTTCTGGAGGAAGGAGAAGAAGGGGCCGGCGGCCCTAGGGGAAGAGGAGGGAGACCTCACCGGCGGTGGCGGAAGGATCTTTCGGCTCCTACGGCGGTCGCGACCGCTTGTGGAAGGCTTGCGGCGTCCGGAAGAAGAAGAAGAAGAAGGGGGTGCTTTATGCGGCTCCAACGGGACTCCAGGGGATTGGTAAGCTCCCTTGCCTTCTACGACCTCTCCTCTTGCTCCATCCTTTCTCTCCTTTTGCTCTCTCCTTCCCCTTTTTCTGCGGTGACTTGCGGGCTACCTTTTATAGGCTTCGGGCGATCTCCGTCTCCTGCTAGGAGAGTGGTTCCGGGTCCGAGAGGGACTCGGAACCTGCCATAGCTTAGCCACCGTAATCCCGAGAGGAGATCGATCTCCCCGCCAAAACGAGGGATGTCCTTCCATGAATCGGACGTACCGATCGGGACTCACCGGCTTTGTCAATATTCCGATGCGGATTTTTTTCCTTCCTCCGACTTCTTGCCTTGTTCAACAAACTCCTCCTTCCTCTTTTTTTCTCGTCGAACCCGTGTCCGAGCGAGGCCCGCAGGCAGCCTCCTCAGCCCATTTAGAGAATGTCCGCCTTTTTGAAAGCGGCCCGTGGGCCTTGGAGATGGCTTGCAAATGGGCCTCTCCAGCCGGCCGAATTGGGTTAATTGGAATTCCCTTCTGGGCTATGTCGATGGGCACTTCAGGTGGACTGAATTGGGCCGATCAGGGTCCTATTATGGGCCTTGGAGATGGACTAAATTGGGCCTGTTTGGGCCGAGCATGCCATTCCTTTTGTTTCTCTTTTTTTGAATCGGCCTTGTCAATATTTAGTTCCTCTTCTTTTTTTTTGAAAATTTTTGGTTACAACAATGGTCCAATCGTTATTTGGATATGGATACAACTATACAAGTCAATCATAACTTATCAACAACAATGGTCTTCAAAGGAGACAAATAATGAGGAGTCACATGACCAATATCATAGATATTGGTACCATTATACCATATGGTATGATTTGTATTAAATATCATTTTTACATGTATTTATATGGTTGAATGTGAGGTGACAAATTTCTACATGTCTATTGTTTTTTAATTTTTTATTTTTAATTAAAAAATTAGCCAATCCGGATCAGTTTTATTCCCGAAAAATCAGCCAAATCGATCGAATCGATTCTAATTCAGATCAGATCGGGACCAACCAATCTGACTCTCGATTTCGTTCCCGCATTGGGAGGCTAGGAAGCCATAGTTTGTAGATGAACTGGCCTCCCAAATGGTTAAATCCATCAAGAATGACCTCAGGGAGATACTACTGTATAATAATCTTTTCCTTGTGGCCTACCAAATGGTTAAATCTATAGATACTCTCTATTACTTGTGGCTACAGTGAACTCTCTCCTCCAATAAAAATCATATTTGTACTGGAAAATGACTTTAGGTAGGAAGGACCAATTAACTGAAAAAATGCACCTGATACGCCAGATCGCAATAAGACGAACACAATTCTAGCTTGATGAGTCAATCCAGATCATATTCCACCCGGAATCAGCCTGGATTGCCTGATTTTATGCCTGGACCTGCTGTTCCAAATCAAGATCGGTCATTCCGGTTGGACCCACCTCTGCCAGATTGAGATAGGTTAGGATCAGCCAGTCCAGGCCGATCTCAGGTGGAATCAGCCGACTCAGGCCTGACTTGGCCTAAGTCAAGGCTCAATCGGCCCAATCCAGGCTGAGTTTTGGCTTCCATAGCATCAGATAATCATGCATGCCGATCCAATCTGAACTGAGAGCAGCCCTAGCCAGTCCAAGGTCCGATCCCAAATATGACTTCATTGGCAATAATAGTCTTTAACTATCAATTTAGTAACATGAAACTTAATCCCTCTATAACTTGAGCAATCTTGTATACCTCTTTTTAAAAAAAATAGTATAATGATGTTTTTCTCTGTTCACTCGATATATTCTTAGATATTAAAATTGTTAACCGTGCCATCTCCAAATCTTATAAACAATTTCATAATTCAATAGACATACCTTACTTGCTTTCATCCTCTTCCGACACTTTTTTAACTTTTAAAAGTTCAATTCTCTTAATATAATTCATATTAAGCTTAGTTACATTTTCTATATCTACTATGTTTTTAGCAAAATTATCATTGAAAAGAGTATCAAAATAACTTTTTCACCTTTTTTAATATCATCATCTTCGATTAAAATCTTTCTTTCATTATCCTTGATATATCTAATCTAACTTAGTTAAGATCTTGAGATCTTCTCCCTCTTGTCCTTGCTAATTTATAAATATCATTTTACCTTCTTTAGTTCCAAGTTTCTCATGCATCTATTTAAAAGTCCCATCTCTTAGCTGTCTAGAAATCCTTTTTGCTTCACTTTTCACTATCTTATAATGTTCATAAGTATCATTCTTATTACAATTAAACAATCTTATATAGTAATATCTCTATTCTTTGTTGCATTTTATACTTCTTCATTATAATACCATGTCTTTTTTTAGGTGGATTATGCCATTTAGACTATCCAAGAAATCTTTTAAGTCTCTCTCTAATCATTGTAGCTATGTTCATCCACAACATTAGCTTCTCCATCTAATTTCTAATCATTTATCTTAAGAAGTTCATTCTCTCTTGCTACACCCTTTTTAAAATCGACCATTTTTATTCAAAAAAAAATATTTTTTAAATATGTTTGTTTGTATTTTGATCTTAACAACTAAAATTACTAACCTATGTTGAGCGGTTAAAACTTCATTAGAAATAACTTAACAATCTTTGTAAAGAGCTTGATTGGTATTTCTTATAAAATTAAAATTGATTTGATTTTTAGTGTCTATTTTGAATATTATTAAATGATATTCTCTTTTAATAAAATAGGTATTTGTTAATATTAGATCATAAGTTGTAACAAAATTAAAGATACTTTTCTCCTCTAATTAAATTCCAATATCCGACACCTCCGTAGACTTTCTCATGTCTATGACATTCATTTCTAATATGTTCATTGAGATATCCTCTGATAAATTATTTCTACATAAGGTCATCCACCCTTCCAAAATATTTCCTTACTCTCACTTCTTAATCCTAATTGTAAAGCATGAAGATAAGCACAATCACATTGATTACCTCTTTTTCTATAATCATTTTTACTACAATAATCCTTTCTCTTACTCTTTTCACCAACATTGTAACATCTTTCAATGTTTTATCAACAATGATGCCTACCCTACATCTGTTTTTTTTTCTTTCTTGGATACGAAAGTTTAAAACCTTATATTTCTCACTTCTTTCCTATCCATTTGAACTCTTGAATACATGCAACATAGATTTTTCTTCTCTCTATACAATTAACAAGTTCCATAAGTTTTCTTGTAAAAGGCCCAATATTCTAAGTACATATTCTCCTTTTTTTTTCCAATCATTTCTTTTTTAGATTTCCTTCTATATATTTTTAAGTTTGTTCTAAAAATTATGTCTTACTCCGCACTATGGACTAGCTTCTTTACCCACACCCTTCTTCAATGTGGAAACATTTTTTTATTTAACACCGTATTAGAGAATTTATGCAGTGTGTGACATACAAGAAACACTAATGTTTATATCATTTGAATCCATATCATTCAATAATTTTATGTTGGTTGTTACCTACTGCGACCCTCTTTTCTCATCTAAGCTTAGGACCAATCACGGCAAAGTTGATTTCAGTAAAATAAAAATTATAAAAATACTTAATAGGTTGTCCTCACAGGTAGGAGACAAGAGGTCTTATTTCCCAGGACCAATGATCAAATGACAAAATCCATAAATTATATTGATCGACTTCCATATTGAAATGCACCATTTATATATATGGTCTTCAAACTAAAGTAGTTCTTCAAAAAAAATAAGACCATAACCTCCTTTTTCTTCCAGATAAATATCTCACCAGATTTGGGTCACTTAGTTTTAAGTTTGTCATATTCAAGTTCAAGCTTAAGTGGTCTATTTTTGTCAAATTGGCTCTCCCTACAAAACATCACATCTGGTGTAATCTGGAACAGGCTGCAATTACTTGGATTAGACTTCTCTAATTGCATCATAAGAACTAGGAAGGATGTAATGAATAAGAAAATGGGTTCATTCATGCTTGAGTCAAGCCAAATAACAAAAAAGATGCAAGTAAACTTTTCTATTTGCAAAAAAGTATGGTCATTCTTTTTGTTGTGGCATTTACAATACATATATATACTTGACATTTTTTCTCAAATCCACAAACCGTGAGTGTTTTTTTCAAATCCACAAACCGTGAGTGTTTTTTTCCCAAATCAGACACAAAAAAAACTAAGCAGACAGATGATCAGATTCCAATAAAGTGAACATAGCAGTTTCCAGAGACACAAACAAATGTAAGCGAAAATAACATGTTTCTGCAATCCATAACACCATAGGTCCGGGAGACCTACCCCTTGAAGACATCACCAAAAGAACCCCGTCCAATGAGCTCAATGGAGCTGAATCTTGAATCGATGGAGGTGTCCACTGTGGCGGAATCTGACATTTCCCCTTCAACAACGTGATGGGGGGAGAGATTCTCCCCCTTTCTGCGGTCACAGTTCTCTTATATGCACTGCAGTTCTTCAACCTAAAAGATAGATTCATATTACTGCAGCCCCAGCTCGAACGGATCGCCATGACTAATGTAACATTTTACTCGGCCGATAAAGAACTATAACCCGCAGAACGAAAAGAAAGTAAGGGATCCAAATGGGTCGGAGGGGGTGGTCGAGAGGTTCATTTGACGTCAACTAAAGGAAAAGTGGTTGTCGCAGACAAAATCCAACGACAATCCCTTTCATTTTCACCCCGCACTGGCACCTGAATAAGCACTTCTATCGATTGTCCATAGCCATAAGTGATCGAGAATTCGATTTTCCGAAAAAAAAGCAACAAGTAAACAACAGATATAAGAAGTGAGAGAGCACGAAGACTAACAAACGAAGCCCTCCGGGGGGGAGGCGTGGAACCGACTTTTGAAAGAAAGAACTCGTGATGAATTACCGAGATCGCCCGTGAGCAGATCAAAAATGGAGAGAATTCGGGAAGAACCGAAGATTAGGCATCGGGGATTACCTGCCCACTGGACGACGATGCACACGTCAAATCATCATCCAGACGTCTGCAGCTGCAGCTGCGGCAGATCTGTTACCCTGCTCGCTCTCTTCGCTGCAACTCTTAGAGTCCTCGCGCTCTAGTTGCACGTTCGTCGGGCAGAAGGGAACGAAGGGAGAAAGAAGTGCGCTCCATTACCTGCGGCGTCCTCACCGGGTGGCGAAATGGGAAGAAGGTTGGGGATGGGTTGTTTGTATGCAGGGTGTACACCGGACGCCGTTCCGTTGGGCTCCGTTCCGTCTCAGGGAAATCGTGAACGCAGAGCAGAAGTTGTCTGCTGCCCGGAGAGCAGAGCACTGGAAGCGAGGAGGCGGGCCACAAGGGGGAACGTTAATGGGCTGCAACAATCCCTAGGCCCAGTGGGCTAAAAGCACTTTGATCAAATTTCCATTTCATACTTTTAGTATAGTAAATATATGGTTAAAATATAATGTCGTTTCTATCATTATCAAATTTAAAATTAATATTAACGATAATTATTTAGATATGTTTAACTAATAATATCAATTTTAAAATTTTTAGTACAGACAAGGTATATTATATAATATAAATGTCAACCTGTATCAATTTTGATATTCATACTACAATCTCTAAAAATATCATTATCAATATATCGGTATTGAGTAGGACCATAAACAGATTGGATAAGCGGTTTACTTGTCTACTTTATTTAGCTAGATGGATAATTAGTATCCAATCTAAGTTATATACAATTGAATATTTTGATTCGGATATTCTCCTAATGTATACATATAATAACTGATTTAAAATTATAATTATGTAATTCACATATTGAATAATATATAAATACATAGAAATAAATTTTAAAATATATAACTTAATGTGAATATGTCAATGCCAACCAAGTACATTGGCGTGTATTACAAAATTTTAAGCTTACAATTAAATAATAAATACAATTTAAATATATATTTAATATGTTATGAAAGATTATTTGGAATAGATTTAAATAAAACAAAATAGACATAATTAACAATCAGATGGTATCTCATAATCAGATATCCTATGCGTAAACATATACAAACCTAGAATTCACAGCCCCAGTATTAATTAAGTGTAATATTTAGTAGCATCAATTTTACTAGTGGTGTCTAATACGAACATAAAAATAAAACTATGTTTTTTTAATATCCCAACCAATCAAGCCCTGGGCAAGCATAGACATTTATCATAAATTGTGTATCTATCTCAAAGTTGGTGGAAACAAGGAAGCGGTGTGCATGAAAGATGATAGGCTGCTTGGTCTCACAATACCTTTTTTATACGTTTCCATCACAAAAAGTTATATTAAAATAAACTACGAACTAATCAATCACGTAAAATTGTCATCTTTGAAGAGATGTGATGATAAAAAATGAGAACAACTTAACCGGAGAATCATACGATAAAAAAGTGGTGAGATTTTTTTCGAAGAAAAAACTATTTTAAAAATATAAATATATAAAACAGCGTCCCTTTTAATAATTTTTGTCACATAAACATAAAGTTATAACAGAAAACTTAATTTATCGTGTAACCAAACATCCTAGTAAACATTTTGTCGATTCACACACTAGCGTACACCATCTACACTCGTCGTTCTTTTCTTGATTAGCAGTTTTAAAAATTGAAAAAAAGAAGAGTTTGGATCACATCAGATCTTGGGTGGAGAGAGCTCCCGAAATCTCCGATGGCACGAGAACACGTGATGTCAAAAACAATGAAGCGACATTGCATTTTAAAGACGACGTGGCATCTAGTTTCCTAAGACCATGTTACCAAGTCTAGTTTAACTTACTATCGAGTCTTTGAGAACTTATTATCAAAATCCGTTATCAAGACTCTATTAAGTTGCTATCGAGTCTTTGAAGACCCAGTACCAACTCATTATTAACTCACTATTGAACTATCGAGACCTTAAAATTTTGTTATCGACTCTTTACTAATCCACTATCAAACGATGTCACGTCCACTTTACGTCCTCATTAAAATACACTCTCATTGTAATATCACGTGTTGCCATGTCATTGGATACTGAGGTGATTCAAACTCAAAAAAAAAAGAGTAAACATTTTGTACCGCAAGCATGTCAAGTAGAAACATGCTACGTTGAGCTCTCACTGCGCGCTGGCCGGCTGCAGGCCAGTTGACACCACCCCTGTCCCGAGGGTGGGTGGGCAGGGATCGAATAGGCGTCGAGCCCTCCTTCCCCCAGGTGGGATCGAGCTGGGGCTCAGCTCGATCCTCGATCGGTGCATGTGCAGCACGCTCTTTGCCCGTTCGGCCATGTCATCAAAAAAAAAAAAAAAACTCTCACTGCGCACTTTCCAACCATTACGATTAATAAGCTGCTCCAAGGCTCCACCCAGTTTAGGGGTGATCACAGGACAATTTTATTTGGTTCATAGAAATTTTTCTCCAACCCAATCGAACCGAACCAGATCAAGTCAGCTTCGTTCAGGTTGATGGTTAAAAATCTCATGAGGTGTTTAGTTGCATGATAATTTTTTATACATTTTTATGATAAAAATTTATCTCAAAATAAAAAGTGAACTAACTCATAACATAAAATTATCATATTTGGAAGGATGTGATGACAAGAAATAGTAACTACCATTCATAATCAAACAAAGTGGGGGATCACAATAAAAAAGAAAGAGGTAAGATACTCTTTTTTTGTTTAAAAATAAAATTACTTTCAAAATATAAAATTGTCATGGTTGCCAAACACCTCTTTTAATGAGCTTCTTACAATTTTTAAAAATTAAAATAAAAATTTCCATTATCATGTAACCATACACACCATTAGAAACTAAGTTATGATCAGACTAAAAAGAGAAAATGTATGAACACATGGAGGGCGGATAATAGGACTGCAAACGGTTCGATTTGGTAACATTTCGACAAAAGTAAAAATAAATCCAAATTCTATTAAATTAGAATTATGGAAATCTGATTCCGATATCCAAATCAAAATAATTTTTAAATTTTTAAATTTTCTAATATATATATCAATTATTTTTTAAAATAGTAAAAATAATTACTATTATTTTTTGATATAACATTTTTTTTTACTTTGTTAACATGTATATATCATACTTTTATTAATTTATAAAGTTTTATTTATTATAATATTAATGTCTACGTATATATGTTATTTTTCATCGAAATGGGATAAATGCATATGGAATAGATGGCTCCAATTTCGATAACTATCCGAATACTTGATTTGATTCGGATAAAACTATGTTTCCAATCAATAAATTTTTATAGGAACCACATGGGAATAGTGTAGTTCCACATTGACTATCTTATGACCTATTTGGTTAGAGTATCAAAAATGATATATTATTATTAATATTGATATTTTCAAAAATTAGAATATCAATATCAAAATTGATACAAGTTGACATTTGTATTATATAACATATTTTTACACTACAATTTTTAAAATTGATATTATTAACCAAACACTTCTAACTTATTATTATCAATATCAGTTTTAGAATTGATATCGACACAAATATTTAATAGTATTATCAAATAAGGCCTTAGAAGAAAATAGTTATTTATTTTTTTCTCCCGGCGTTGTAGTGGTATTTCAGATCGGATTATTGGATGTCAGCACCAACCGTAACCAAAACATGGTTCATAACCCGCACCAACGCGACATTTTTAAACTAGTTCGGAGGTCAACCCGGTTAACGAACACCCTTCCAATATGGGTGCAAATAAGTTGAGCCGAATAGTATAACGTTCAAACTCAATTCGTTTATTTTACACGAGCTCGAGTTTTAACAAGTACGTTGAACTCTTGTTCAAACTTGGTCCATTTATTTATCAAATCAAGCTCAAACTCGAGTAATAATTGAAATAAAATATAATCAACATTCAATCTTAAACTATATACAAACTCATTTATAAAACTCAAAATCAATGAAAAGACATGTGAAATTTTAAATTTAGTTCATTTATGAAATTTGATCTAAAATTAAATTCAGAATTTAAATTATTTAATATATTTGATGATAATATATAATTATTAATACTCAAATTTTAATTTTTAAAAATAAATATTTAATAGAATACTTAATCGAGCTATTCACAAACTTAACGAGCCGAATAAGAGTCTATTCAAACTCAACTCATTTAATGAGTCAAATTTTATTTTTTGTTCAAACTTATTTATTTAACATGATAAATGAGTCGAGTCAAATTTTTATCGAGTCGAGTTTCGAACTATTTGTCGAGTGTATTGGTTCATTTTGCACCCCTACTTCCCATTAGGATAGATGAACACCATACATCCCAGATTTTGTCGCCGTTGGGTTTGTTATACCCCATATAGCAGCACTACATGGTCCCAAAATGAACAATAAGCAATGTTTTCCTAAAACATTTAAAAAATTAACTAGACAAAATTACTAGGTACAAAGAGCCTGCATATACATTGTCAACGAAAGAACAAGGATAGGTGTCATCGCTAGAGCAAATCAGCGTATCAAATAGCCCTGTTGAGAAATCATGGATTGCCTTTCTTGACACCAGCAAGACAGGCCCAACCGTCCATCTCAGTTATTGTTATGCACTCCAGGTACCGCATATATTTTTCTTCAATTGCAGGAATCTAGCAGATAGAAAAATAACGTGTATGAAAATATAGAGTTTGATTTTTATTTCTTTTAATTTTTTATTTGCGGGGGGTGGGGGGGGGGGCATTATAACTTCCCCATTACAAGAGAAATTTCAGTTCCCCTTTGGCACTGTTGGGCAGATATCAAGGTCAGGAGCAATATTCCTACACGTTTGGAACGTTTAAAATATATAACGTCTAAGAACGAAATAAGACATCCATTGACGGTGCAATGAGAATATAGTAATTGGGTTCCAAGAGAGATACCTGCTCGGAAATGATTCCTGAGAGACCAACAACTGCACCTGGCTTCCCATAAGAAGTTATTTCTTCAGCCAGCTCCAGCAAAGGATTTAAAAGTATGTTTGCTACAATAATATCAAACTTCTTCTTTCTAGATTTTAATTCCTCATATTTTGGATCCTCAGAAGATCCCTTAGCCTGAACCAAATATAATTCCATTTTTGCTGGTTCTATTGCATTCATAGATATATTATGACGAGCAGAAGATAGAGCATTAGGATCTACATCAATTCCGACACACAATGCAGCGCCCATCTGCACATGATATGATACTAATCAATAAACCATGAAATGGTTAAAAAAATATTTTTCTTAACAAATAGAGTAGAAACAAATGGGTATAAGATAGGAGAACCAACACCTAAAGAACTGAAACTTATAACTGGAAGATCCCAATGCAAAATACAAAAAATGTAACTGCCGTTGCTAAGGATGCTCGTCTTCAAAAAAAAAAAAATTTGTAGGATCGTCACTTGACGACCAGATCCCAGGAAGGAGCCCAATCCTAAAAGAACCCTCCGGGATCAAGCTAAACGAAATTACATGGGGATCCCCTCGGACTAAATATCAGATCAATCCGACTGCATAGGGATCTCCTCCGATAAAGACGGGGGTGGCTGCCACCAGCCCCTTGCATCTTTTCAGCCGGTTTCAGGCAGGAAGACAAGGGTCCGTGGGTCCTATTTGGACCCACAGGCTCAATAATGCAGAATCTGCAACTTTAAGCAGCAGATCCCCTAGGTATTACGTCCTCACAACTTGCTAAGTCATCAAAGATGCTGGATCGCAGAACGGGCCCCCCTTCCACCCTTTGCTGGCCACTCATTTGGCCACCTTGCCCACTGTCGGTCAGCCCGAAACCTCTGGCGCTGGCACATGTCTATTTGTGATTTTTGTGGCTTTTTCAACCCCTGAAACAACTGAACCAGGCCAGACCTAGCTTAGATTTTCTTCCATTGGATCGGCCAAGCTAGCCAATCTAACCCAGATCCGGTTTTGGATTGACACTGGCCAATCCAGAGAAAGCCCTGGAAATTCTTACTTCAAACATTTTTCCCAAATAAGAAAAAGCATTATCCTATTAGTTCACTAGGGGTTAATCATAAGTCATTCCACCACATATTAAGATATTTGTCACAGATTATATGAATTGTTTTATGGGAAAAACAGACTGGTACATGTGAACTTTAGCCAGTTAGTTCCGCAGGCAACTGAAGTCTGAAGAATAAAATAAGTTACTACTCGACTCTAGTACTTAATTTGTACCTGATATTGAAACCTTTAATATTACTATTAAAAATAATAAATTCTATTTTATTATGCAAATACTTTAACAATAAATTAGTTTATTTGATTCAACCAGATTGAGGACTCCATGTATCGAATGCATCAAAGGAGTGGTTCAAACCAAACCACACTACTCATCGGTCTGAACTAAACATAAATAGTTCCATTTGTTAAATGCTGCATCAACAAAGGTTTCATAACTCGGTACAAATCGGTCAATCCTTGATGGATCTCGGATTCTCGGCCAATTCTCTGATCCTAAGTTACATTCTGTTCATTTCAGCTAATATATTTCAACCAGGGTGGGAAATCTGACAAAAGGGTTGATAGAATTGGCTAGAGTTGTCGCTCTTTCAAGGAAATCAATATATAGCCACCATTAGAAGGTTTACCATCATCAAGCCAGTACACTCAACACGCTCTTTCATACATAATATTAGAGAGGCAAGGTGATGCGGGACGGTGCAGTGGAACTAGGCTAAAAGCTGCAAAAACGGCATTTGAATGCTCAAAACGAAATTAAAACAGGTCAAAACGGAAAAACTAGGTTTAAACCAGTCTAAATGGGTCCAAACCAGCCTAAACCCTGTTGAACCGGCCCCAAACTAGTCAGACAGGAAGGTGTGGGGCTAAACCAGCTGGATTGGCCAGGTAGACCGCTAACCTGCTGAGCCATGAGTGACTTAAGCTCCGTGTGGTCATGGCCGAATCTCTCGTTGTCCGGATGGGGGCTGTGGCACACCCTGGCAGTGCCCAGAGGTGCATGACAAGCACTGTGGGAGACCGCGGGCTTCTTCATCTCGTTGCTTTTGTGATGTAACCTCAAATTTTTTTAAAAATTTAAAATATTTTGGAAATTAATTTCCCATTTTTATTTGACTTTGACCTTAGCGTTGACTTCTTAGAAAAATAGGTGATATTCCATAAAAGTATTAACTAGGTTAATGATATGTATAAAATATATATGTTGAGGTTGTTAGGTTATTTGAAAAAAATTGTTAACCTCTCCCTATTGGATGGTGCGAAAATCCGATGTTAATTACATCGAGAATGCTCGAATATTCTTGATTATCCACTATAGCAATATATAGAAATAGAAGAACATGCATCCACAAAAATAATCACACATATAGGAACAACGGCCCCATGAACTTGATGGAATACAAACACTTAATGTGTTTTAAAAAAATTTGGTTTGATTTGAATTTGAGTTGAATTAAGTGAGATGGGTTGGTTTATGAAAGATTTGGCTAATTAGGGCTGAATTTAAATTTTCCTTATCTATTTAAATTCAGTTTAATTTGAATTAAATTTGTTTGGTTAGGGTTGGTTTGAACTTGGTTTAGGTAATCTGGTTTGAGTTTGATTTGGGAAGTTGAATTTGGATTTGACTTGAAAGTTTTTTAATCCATTAGACTTGCTATCTCTCAGATTTAATGTGTTGGTGATTTTTTGTTTTAGTTTGAATCTTCAAGTTTGGAAATTTTTTTCTTTTTGTAGAGTTATCTTCTGGTTTGTTTTAATCTAAGTTTGGAATGTTCATATTTCTCTAATATTTACTGGTTCAAGATTTATTTGAATTTTAATTTGGGTTTGACTGATTTGGGGGAGACTTGATTTGGATGCTTGTAGTTTATATTAAATTGGCTCGGCTTGGCTTGGAACTCTCAGATTTTGGACCCTATAAAATTTCGAATTTGTTTAGAACAGGTTAATTTTGTGAGTTTGCTTAAATTTTAAGAGTTTGTTGATTGGATTTGGTTCGGCTTAATTTAGAGAATTTGATTTATCTGTGGATCAAGATTCATTTTTAGATTTAATTTGAATCTTATTAAGGTGGGAAGTCTCTTTTATTTGAGCTTGATGTTTTCTGTTTTGCTCGGTTTAAATTCTGTTTGTGGATTTGACTGAATTTGTGGTTTGTGGTTTTTCATCTTTGGAATTATTGGTTTGGGTTGATTTTAATGATCTGTTTGAGACCTGGATTAAGGTTTTGATTGATATTTTGATTTAGATGTATGTTATTAGGATTGGGTTTGGTATGATTAAGATTTGGTTAAGATTTTAACATCATTTGGAGTTTGATTCAAGTTGACTTAACCTCTTGACATCTTTTCATTCGAATGACTCATTGGGTTTATATGACCTCTCCAGATTTTAGGATTTTAAGATTTCAGGTTGCATAAATTTCAGGTTGATTGAGTTTTGATTTGGATTTGAATTGATTTGAGGGGAACTCATATTGGAGGTCTGTTATTATGATTGAGTTAAATTTTGGTTTGATTTAATCCATTTTAAATTTTAATGCCTCCCTTCTTCCTTTTTGTTGGAATGCTCATGCTCTTTTTTTTTAAATGTACTTCTCCATTTTGCAAAATCTGAGATCCTGGAGGGCTTCTGTTGGAAAAATTGGAATCTGTCGTAATTAAATTTCAGATTTGATCTTGTTTTAAAGCTTTGTATCATTTGAAATGATACTGTTCAGTCCTGGACTTCATGTTCTCCAATTCTCCTTGAAATTCATATCCATTGGCTCAGACTTGATGAACCTCATTAACCCATAGTTCGACATATCAGCATGTTGATCATGCACAGCCTTCCCATGGCATAATGGGTAAATGGCTCCCTGTAGGGACATGGTAAGACATTGGGGTCTTTTAATAGACCTTTGTATGTCTACCTTAAAAGGTCAAGAGACATGCTTAAAGTCGACCCATTGGTTTCTCATATTTTATAATTTTTTAAGTTAAGTCAAGACCATGAGGGGGGCTTTTGGCCAGTTAGATGCTTGTCTCGGTTTGTGAAATTAATTTCATGAATTTTTATTTAGATTTTTGTTTGTTGTTTGTTTCATTTTTTTTAATTGAGGGTTAAGAGACGTGCTTAAAGTCGACTTACTGATTTCCCGTTTATTTTAGAATTCTTTTATGTTATGCCGAGATCATGAGGCTGATTTTTAGCCGGCTGGATGCTTGCCTCGATTTGTTTAAGTTAATTAATGACTTTCATTTAAATTTTAGTTGATGGTATATTTTAAAAAATTAAATTTCCTTGGGCCCCTCTTAGGCTCCTATTCCACTGAGGCCTTTTGGGCCCCTGTTGAATCTGGCCCCGCAAAGGCCAGCTCCCCCCTTTTTTTATCATCTCCTCCCCGGGTGGGGCCCACCACATGCCACCACGGATGTAAGTGCAAAAGAAAATAATCCCCGTGACTTCTTCACCCAACGGCTTCACATGCCGCTCGGTCGTGATGACGGCGGAAGATAGCGACCGCAAGGGCTTAGAGGAGATCCTGCTGGCTCGACCAAGGGAAGCAGAGGGCGACGACGGCTGTCGGGTGAGGAATCACGGCGAAACCGCTCACGGCTCGCCGGAAGAAGAAGACCACTTAAGCGTTTGTGCTGCTTGAGGAAGAGTGAGGGCTCAACGGCTTGAAGGGAAGAGAAAGATAGTTTCGGCGGTCCCCGACGATGACTTCCTCTCTCCCTCTCCTTCTCGATACCTCCAACCCTCCGATTTTTCTCCCTTTCTATTTTTCATAACCAGCCACGACCCTATTTGGACGCGGAAGTGTATCTTTCTCCATTATAGGAAGATCGTGATCCGTGATCCCTTCCACTGTTGGGGAGAATCCTAAAAGAGGCAAGCTCTATCAACAGCAGTCCTTCCATTCGTAGGGGACTTTCCTAGTGCAAAGTGCAAACCACAACCTTTAAGGGTATTACTGTTGACGTGGATGGGCTTACATATACCAAGATGGGCCCGTTTGTAGTGCTAAAGTTTGACCTAACAATTGGAGAGAAAATGGAATGCTAATCTAGCATAGAATTTAACTCATGTTTGCACTGTCAAACTGACTAAGAATTAGATAAATATTAAAGTAAATACCAATTATCGTGAAATTTAGGTGCCAACACTTTGCATTCACCTTCAACGCCTTTGGCATAACAGAGCAAGGTAGAGAACGGCAGAGATGGTCAAGCATCCTTGCACGTAGAGAGAAGATGTCGAAGGGAGCCAAGAAGGCCATGGTGTGGCTAGCAGGGTGCCACCCAGAAGATGGAGTGGTCCCAAAGGATACGATGGATCCAAGATGGAAAGATGGATGCTGGGGAAGAAAAAAGATGATGAAAAACTATAACACGGTGGTTGCAGAGAGCTAACGGGTACCGAGGAATGGACTACAAACCTCCGAGATCGTCGGAGGTGTCCACGATGGCCGTGGAGATAGCTGGAACGTCCGGTGCTAAGCCGTATGCAAGAAGAATGGCGGTCATCTACCGATGCATCGACACAGGGCCACTGTTGATGGAGTTGATAGAAGGCAAGAATCATGTCCAAGGATTGCCAAGGGGACTTGTTGAAGGCAAACTTCGAAATGACCATTGGATGGCCCAACTATGTGCAAGCAAGGACAACCAATTGGAGGGAGGGAGGAGGAAAATGGGAACTGGTAATCAGAAACCGACCTTTGCCAGAGGTGAAGAATGTAGTCACCCTTCTGCTAGTGGGGGAGAGCATGCCTCCTAATAGAGGGGGTGGAAAGAACCCGGGCCAAACCCCCTATGGAACCCAAGGGCGTCAGTTTTCCATAAATCTCACTATTGTGTAATTATTGCATCGCTCTTTATATAGAAGAGCCATATTTACAAAAACTGACTATGAAATGACTATTTACAAACATATCCTCTAAGAACCATAGGGGACTTGTTTTTAAATATATAAAGTTATTTTGAGTCATTTTCTTTACTTTCAGTCCTTAGAGGGCATACTTGTAAATAGTTTTTTATTGGTCCCTTTTTGTAACAGTTGACCCTCTATATAAGAAGCCAAAACATGAATGGAAAGAAAAGATGAAATTTTTGAGAATAGAGGGCTCAACCTTGGTTTCATGTGTAGGGGCATGGCCCCACAGTAGCTTCTTCAACCCCTCCATCGAGAGACATCCTTTCCATGACCGACATGAGGCCAGCAGTCCTCTCCACCCTCAGCGGAGGCTACTTCCATTCCACCTCGGCAAGAGGCCACTTCCAAGCTCTCCTCTCTTCCCTCCAATTGGCATCCATGTCATTCCTTTCCCCTTCCTCTTCACGGGTCACACAATCCCCTATCAGCTTTGTCTACACTGACTCACCAATTCCGTTGGATGTCAACTTGGCGATCCCGTAGAGGCCTCGAGTGATAGCTGGCTGGCAGTAGGAAAGAGGCACACCAACTAGGGATGTTCCTGTGAACCATAATAACTGTTAAACAAAACCAAACTGACATGACCGGGTTGGTTCGGTTCAGAGGTTTGACTGTTCGGTTCTTTGAACCAAATTGAACAAAAAAATGTTTATTGGTTTGGTTCGGTATGGCCAATATCGAAACAAACCGAAGTAGTAAACAGTTGACCCAATTTGAGCTAGTTATTTATGTATTATACAAATTTTTAATATATATTATAAATCTATGTCAAGCAATATAAAAAGAGAGTTTTCTCCTGCAAATAAAGTTTTAAACTTAAGATTCGCTCTTAGTTATTTTATTTTACTTTTTATAAATAAATAATATATGTTAACTGATGAACCACACTATCTACTTGAGGTTCAGTCGAATAGATACAGTTCAATTTAGAATTTAGTTCATATTTCAGTTTGGTTTCAAAAAAAAAATGGACCTGAACCGAATCGTTTACAGCCCTATTGCCAACCTCAAAGCTATGAGTGAGAGGATAACTGCTATGCAGTCTTCCTACAGTGAAAAAAAAGAGGAAGGGGAGAAGTATCTCCATCAACATAAATAAAAATAAAAGCTGCTCAACAATAGAAGCTGAAGAAATTTTAGATGGCAAATTATTTTAAAATAAAACAAGACTTAGAAACCTTTAAGACCTTCATTTTTTGGGGACATCATTAGAAATATGAACAATTGTAGGGACCTGATAGGGACGATTTTAGCATTATATTGAATAGTCTTTTGTTTTTGAGAAAGCTTACGTTTCTAGTTCTAATGTCCACGAGGACAGACTTGTAAATAGTCCTTTTATCAGTTTTTTCTTTTTTTTCTGATTCATCGTTCCTGTAAATAGTCAAAACAGGAGGTCCCTTTTTGTAGTTCGATGGGATTCTCCTCTTTATATAAGAGGGAGTTATGTATGCACAGAACAAGTTGGAATTGAAATTTTTGGAGTTTTCGGGTCTCTTCCCGTGTGTGCAGGGCTGCGGCCCGGTTTCCCTCCTCTGTCTCCTCCTATCAACCAGTAGGGTCTTCCCCTTCCATCTTCCCAATCCGGAAGGTAGCCGATCTATTTCTTCCCCCTCACCCTCCGGCCTCCGCGCCGTTCTTCCAACTCTCCCCTTCTCGGTTCTTCACCGACGACAACGCAGTATCATCCGGCTATCTCCAGATCTGGGCATTTTCCTCTTTCGCTGATCTAGAAAACAGGCCGGCGATCCCCGGTTCTGTTCCAAGGGCTGGGTCTGGCGGCTTCATCCGACGCCTGATCGGTCTCCCACTGATCCGCTGGTGCCAAGCCTTCGTCATCTACAGAACACCTTCAACGATGATGGCTGGCTTCCTCACGATCTGGTCGACATCTGAGGAGCCCATTTCAGCAGTCCGGCAAACCTTGAACAACCGTGGACGACGAACATCAACGGGAGGTTCGCTGCAGGCGCGAGATATTGCCGGCGCCTGTTTCCCACTCTGCCAGTTGCGTGCGACAGCCGGCCGGACAACGCCAGGGCATCGGACCATCGTCTGCCTCCCTGCTCTGCCGCCGGCATGCGGCCCCTTCCCCCCTTTCGGACGGACGACGAAGACGATGCGGGCGCCCGCCCGCCCTCGCCTTTTGTCGCGGCCCACGCCTCGCGGGACCGCCGCGATGCCGCCACGGCGACAGACGACGACGGCGGGATCACGGCCACGCGACCCCGGACGGCAGCCCCTTCGTGCGCCACGACTCCCCCCTTCCCCTCCGTTCCGCGTGCGAGCGCGCGCGGACATCCCGTGCGGGCCGGCGGTCCAGACCTACCGGTCTGACCGGTTCAACCAGGTTTAAGGCCGGTTCACCCCGGTTCACCCCGGTTTAGCGCCTGAACCGGCCGGTTCATCCCGGTTCAGGGTGGTTCGACCCGGTTTGGAGCGTGGTTCGGTCCATTTTGACCGGTTTGAGGCCGGTCCCTTCATTTTGGCTTCGTTTAAGTAGTTTAAGTCATCTTTTCGTTCCGTTTAGACCGATCTAGCCGGTTTGTCCCGCATCAGGACCGCTATGTAAAAATACATTACTGATTTTAACAACATCCAAATATATATTTTATATGAAATCAATAGATAAGTGTCATTAATTTAATTAACATGATACAGATATTAGAATTGTTTATTTTTGTTCCCAGTTTTGAAACCAATCAATCAACCAATGACCCACTCAAACCAAACAGAAGTTGCCTAACAGCCAACTTTGTTTCATCGAACAACATAGTTAGCAACCCCTATGATTGCGCATATTCAATTTTTGATAGCGTTGCAATTTCATTATTACCGCAAAAAAGAGCACAAGGTACAAGATACAAGATGTCTCAGTCCCTCTCCTCCAAAACCAAAAAGATCCTGCACTGCAGAACATAGCAATAAAAATCTCCAAGATTTACATAAAAAACTTCTGTCCCTGCCCCTGGCCCTCCCAAGTCCCAAACTGTCCTCATAGTCATGAATGAGCTAAATAGTTCTGAGAAGGATGGTTGGCAGTGGATGTGTTGTGCCCTTAAGGTCACGCAGTTATGATCTAGCCAGACTGCCCACATGAAGGCTGGGAAACAAGCATCTCAAGCTATTCAATATGCTGGACCTTTTGACATAACCTGTTCATGATAAAAAAGGTGGTTCTGTTTTTCTTCATATGTGCCACAAAACTGACGAAGTTTTTCTTTAGGTTCATTTATCTACCCTTGCTTGGTTGTTTTTGGAAGTCTCCATCTACTTTTTCAAAGAAAAGGTCTGGATGTTGATAAGAAGTTTCTTAATCCACACACTTCTAGTCCAGCCACCTCCCTTGATCAGCATCTCTATCACCATATAGATGAAAATTTTCCGCCTTTATTCCTTCTCAAAACCTTGTTATCCTCTATATCTGGCCTAATTACAACATGTTCTAGAGTCTTCATCAAATCCATGTATCCTGCCACTTCACAGCTTAGCAAATACTTGTGGATGTACATAATCCAGCATAGATGCCCAGAGGTCTCTCATAGCACTCAACAATGAAATTAACTGCATTCCTTCCAACTACATAAATGTAGAGGAAACTGCCCTTCAAAGTTTGCTTGTCTAACAACACATCCATCTAGAAAAGAGCCTTTGCTACATTGCCAACAGGAATCTCATCTCTGACGCACAACTCATGATGTCCTTCTACTGAACAATATATTTCCACACTTGAAATGTCCATGATTACACCTTTTACAAGTTGCAAAACTGACCGATCCAACCTCTACTGATGGGGATGCAAACGGAATATGATAATCCAATTCAATTCCGATAAAAATTAACAAATTTGGAGCATGCTTTTATATCCTGTAAGCTATCAGAATGGGTGATTTTTTATCAAAATTGGACAAACAGATACAGAATTCACTGGTTTTTCTGATTCCAATAAAAATCAATATTTATGTAAAAATTAATATTATAATAAATAAAAATACAAAAATAAAATTTTAGACATTATTTCAAAAAATAATAGTAAAATAAGATGTATTTATTGATTTTTAATAAAATAGTAAATAATATAGATTTCAGAATATTAATGGATTATTCCGCTTCCGATGGCAAAATTGGAATTGGAATGAAATCAGAATGTCATGGTTCCAATTAATTGGAATAGGAAATATAATTGTTTAACCCTTATCAGCATTGGAAAGAGGCAATACCACTACCAAATCCCCGTTTGCAGCCCTATAAACCGTGGTAGGATGGCACACTACTGGGAGATGGCAGAGGGATGCTGCCACCACCACTGCCCATGTCTTCTATCAGGTCCATCAGACCTGATACATAAGTTACCAGATCAATGGATATTAGGTGTAGAAACTGAATAATCTATGTTCTGATCACCTAAATATTTAATATAGGTAAAAAACATTAAGTATCTAATATACATGATACAATCATGGAAAATTTAACAAGAACAATGTTTTGCAAAAGAAAATCCACTCACAAGTATATTCAACTATAAGAAGCATTAATCCCAAATTTTATTCAAGTGTACAAAAGATACCAAGGATACCAAAAAAATGCATATATGCAAGTACATGTACATTAGAAGAAAACATAAAATACGAAGAAATGTGATTTTGATCATGCTCCTACAAGTGTTATACAGAGTTTAGACTAGAACATAACCTTGAGGGCAGCAATTCCTAATACACCAGATCCTGTGCCATAGTCCAAGAAAACTTCTCCACCTTTTACTGATTTATGTAGCAATAACAAGCACAACTTAGTTGTAGGATGGTCCCCTGTTCCAAATGCCATTCCTGGATTTAGTATTATATTTGTTGCTTGAATGTCCTGACACAAGCGAGATAAACAAAGACATATACATATGTATCATTCAGTCTCACATTCAACTCTTTAAATCTCTGCAGAAAAAAACTCACGCCAATTTAAAAGCTGTTTAAGAATGGCAGATAATGGGCACAAAACGTTCAATGGTAGTAGTTAAATACTACAGAAGAGAGGTAAATTTTATCCAACTCATCTACATAACATTTGATAGAAGAGAAAGAAAAGCTTATTAGAATTGAAAGATCGAGCACATTCATCCAATATTGTGACTGCATTTGACATGCTGATGACTATTGAGTATCTATCAATAGAAAATTAACTAATGGTTTCATATTTCGATAAAGACATATTTTATAGCAATCTTACCGGTGGTGTTCTCCATTCAGGAACAACCCAAAGGCCCTCGGTAACTCGAATAGGTTCAAAAGCCTCCTGCATGGTGTATAACAGGTAATAAGCGAAAGACCAGGATCATCCAAAAATAGTTGTATCCCTATAAGAAAGCAGTCATTGACAAGGATGCCTAATTAACCAGGAAGAAAGTAAATATTTAATGATTTAATTACTCCAAACTAAAATTAGTTTATGGCACTAATTGTAATCAGGGACAGAGGAAAGGCACAGGGAGAAGTGATAAGCTTGAATATGATAATATTGAATTTTTATCTGAACCTGTCATCTTCACAATTCTCACTCTAAGATCTTTAATGAATATCCATATAAATAGAAGGACGATCTAGTAACACATGAAACATATGCACTTTGTGACAACTTTTAAATAAAAAGTTACAATATATAATTTTTCATCCAGACAATTAAACTAGTAATATAATTAACAATCGATCAAAATAAACCTAACCCAATGAAATCTTAATACCAAATTATTAATGAAAAAGGATACATAGAGTACAATCAAGTATATTTCATACCAGTTAACAAGGTATCAAATATGTAGTTCTATTAGAATTGTGAACTTTATCATAACTAGATGGTTTTTATCCATATATTGATATCCATACACGCACACACGCATGTGTATGTGAGTGCACATGTACACATATTTTTTATCTTATAGAGTGTAAATGAACCACAAATCAGAAATATTTGAAAATAGAAGATTAGAGAAGAATATATGTATATTGCAATGTTAAAACTAGCCAGGATCATAGAATAAACTAGTGATAGTATTTTGACTTTCATATATGGAATATACGGTACAAGCATCAGTAGAATACTAAGACAAGGTCAAGATTGATCCAAGGTCTGATACAGCCGATCCTGATCTGTATCCAATGGGATAGTAGAGATCAGCCAATTCAGTAGAAGCCAAGGGTCGGCCTGACTTGTCACTGACTCAGTTCACCTAGGCCTAGCTCAAATAACTCAGCCCAAATCAGGCCAGAATCAACTGATAATAAACAACACCGAGGCCAGGCTGGCTGATCCCAGTTGATTCCAGCTGGAGTTGGCCAAGGAGCAGCTGCCCAATGCTGAATCAAGATTGGCCATAGCCGATCAAATCTGGATTTGATCCATCCCAATGAGGATCAGCCGCATGATATTAAGTTAAAGTAGACAAATTCCAAGCATAACATTCTTTTTGACATAGAATTCATTAGTCTTGATCCAGCCTGCCAAAAAGAAAAGCAGGTCTGAGAAGATAAATAAAGACATCGTAGTTAGCCAAGATCAGGTGACAAAACTAGAAGAACCAATGTGTTTATCAATTAAAAGGAAACATTCGTGCAAAAAACACAAGAAATTAGGACCTCTTTTCAACCTGACTCAAATTCCTTGTCATCTCAAGAGAACTTTTAACAGCACATGAATCATGCACATGCAAACGTTGCAGCCCATAGAAAGAAAGAATAAACAAAAATGAAGCCAGGAATTTTCAGCTATACAACCTTGAAATTGTCTATCCAATTAAACTGCTTTCTCACTTTGACTTCGTATTTCGGTATGTTTTCCAGGCCAATGACCTTCGCAGCACTAGATATACACAGATGCACATCTTGATCATAGGTGAATATGGAGGTGATATATATCTGCAAAAATGGCATATAAGTTACCTACTAGGATGGTGCCCAAGAATCACAGTCCGTTCAACGAAGGAAAACAAGATAATCTATATGATGATGCTTACAGTTATATCAGGTGAAATGAAGCTGGAAAGAAACAGGACAGGACATGAGAAAATAAAACTTTAAAGTTACAGATATTTCAGCACCATTCTTTTAAAACCTCATAGGCAGTTCAAGGCACGAACTATATAATTCTGAGATGCATACTAACTAGAATGAAATTATTTGTATTATTTCAATTGATTTAATGAAATAAATATTTTATAGTTCACCTCTGACTTAATTTCTTCCTTTTGAGTCAGAAATTATGACCAAGTCTAAAGTAAAACATGAATATGATACTTTAGTCCAATGTAGCATATCAAGGCTAAGTGAATCTAAGAAAGAGTAAAAATTATTGAAAGGCTAAAAAAGAAGACATATTACTAGAATGCAAAGTGTATATAATAGCAAAGTGCAGAAATGTCGACCATACTTTGATAAGTAACAAGCTGCATTATGCTGAGTCAGGAATCAGCAAGTCAGGTGAAGGAAAACAATGCAAGGTTGGTGAAGCCAACGGCAGGAGTCAATAAAACCAGCCAGGCGTGGTTGCTTTTTATTTTCTCAACAATTCCTCTGAGAACAAAATTGATTACAGCATACATAGGACAAACGCAGAAAACCTCTTCTTGCTACTGTTTGAAGCCTGGAGGCCTATTTGGTTTCAAAACTCAAACCCAAGCTAGTTAGCAGGTGAAACAATACAATCTCTGAATGACCCTATGACAAAGAAAGCAGATTACGTGATATTCTGAGAAATCATAGAAGAGCAATTATTACATATGTATTAAGATTCCTAAATCATAGACTGGGTATGACCTTTTCTGTTTAACATTGCCCTTAGTCCATCGCATGAGTTAATCAACAACCTTGACTCCTCTACAAACACAATTCTTAGGACAACTGCCAGACATAATATCTATGGAAGGATAAGATCATCAAGACATTCTAAATCAGAACCATACTATTGACCAAGTGAAGGAAAAGTCTGGAACTGCCTTGGATCAGCAATTACACTATATCAGAGCATATGGATATAGATCTGAATTGGTCAACTCCAACTCGAATCAGCCAACTAGGAGTACCATAAAGACCATCCAATGAACTAAAATCCAACCTCATGCCTCTTTCCAATAATATTATTCACCTCTTCAATATTGTCTATTTTGATTTTTTTAATAAAGCTCCAACTTGTCATCAAGTTGGAAGCTAATATCACCCTTAAAAGAATAAACATAGCAAGTTCCAGCTAGTGACATAAGCACAACAAGTTAGTAAGCATTTTGCTCCAAAAGCACAAATGCAACTACACACTTTCTTAAGGCAAAAAAGAAAGTCAAGAGATAAGTCAACACAGGCTAGAAGCATCATATGGTGATGGTTCGGCTGCGCCAGAAGTGTATGCTCAATGCAAAAACTATTGATTATGAAAAACACCAGTATAAATACTTGCAAATAAAATAAAATCTAGTACAAACTCACAACAAAAGGAAAGGAAGATAATTTTTCTTAGAGCAAGTACAACATATTAGTGCACCTCATGTTTGCTATACAATCTACATTCTACTTAAGCTCATTACATATATGAATTTTCAAGCATTACTTAAAACTTAGAACATATATTTTCAACTGTTGGCACCTAAATTTTACAATAAAAGCAAAAAAGTAAAATAGGGAAGTTCTTGCGCCAAAAATAACAATAACAAGGTCATATGGCATATAAGAGGGTTTGGAAGAGACTCGGCATTCAAAACAAGCCCGATTCCCAGTCAAATATATCCCACCATGTGCCACCACTTTCCTTTCCCCAATTGGTCTATGAATTAATTAAATCCAAAGTTCAATTAGGCCATTAAATATAGCTCTCAGAATTACCCCAATTCTAATGTCAATATTGGGCCCAATTCAATTTTAAGCCTACTCAAAATAGAGGCCAATTTCGCAACTTCTTTCTCATACACTTAATGGGCTATTTTCCAACTCCAAACCAAGCCCACTTATTGTCAAATTCTGGCCCACCTCTCAACCAAAATGTGCAGCCAATTCCTCAGTTAAAATCTGTGCATGCTCACATGGGCAAACTTAGGAGAAGATCCTTTTAAATCTGCCTTAATTACCTTCCACCTTATTTGCTATATCCAGTATCCTCTCTTCCTATATTTAAGGACCGCAACCACAACAGTCACCTGTGGACCTTCCTCTGCATCCTTATCCAAGATTGGCAAGCTCGCGGTCTTACTTGGTTGGCACCAAAGATAGCAACTATATACAATTCAACTCAACTTGAGCCTTAATCTCAAATTAGGTGAGGCCAGCCATATGGATTCTCTTTCTCCACTCATGTCAATTTTGAGTTATTTCTTCAAAATTATTTAAATCATCTAAATCCCTCCAAGTTGACCAAAGTCTACCGCAATTTTTGTTTTGTTTTGTTATTTTAATAATGTCTCCTTTTCTTATTGGAGCCTTCTTAGGTTTAAGTTTAATATGTCTAAAGCATCTCAATCTCCATTCTTTCAATTTATTTACAATTGTCACTACTTCTACATTTTCTCTAATATATCATTTCTTATACTATCTAATCTCGTATGACCATTCATCCATCTTAAAATTCTCATCTCAGCAACACTTATATCAAAAGTATGTTTTCTTTTCATTATTCAACATTCACTACCATATAACATTGTAGGTTTTATACTTGTACAATAAAACTTTTCTTTCAACTTTAATGGAATCTTACGATCACATAGAACCCTTGTAACCAATCTCCACTTCATACAATATGCTTTAATTATATGGTTAACATTTTCATCACATTTTTTGAATTCGGTTTCAACTGAATTTATGTTTGAGTTTTTTTTCAATTTGAGTTCGATTTAAATTTTAGTTTGGTTGGAATTATCTTGTTTCAATGCGGAAGTTTGGTGAGTGAGTTAAGGTGTTTTTAGAATTAAATCAATTGATTTGGAAGTGATGTGTCTTGAGTTAAAGTGTCTGAGATTTTGATGTTTTCATTATCGTTCTTATGGTATATATGTAACTTGGGTTCAATTTCAATTTTGGTTAGATTGATCTTTGATTTCAGTTTTATTAACATCAAATTTGATTAGCTTGTTTTAGGTGTGTTCCATATTAGGATTTTGGTTTTCACTTTGTTTTAAATCTGTTTTTTTAGGTGACTAATTTTTGATGTTTTAGATATTTCATTAAATCTCCTTTAATCTAACAAAGTCATTGTTCGGTTAATAGTTTAATTCCATTGGTTAAGTAACTTAGAAATGAATTTTCAGATTTTTAAATGACTTTTTAAGGCATTTTTCAGATTTAATGAAACATCTTTTATGTTTATTTTATTTTGTTTAGTTAGTCCAAGTTTGCATTCCATCAAGTCTATTGGGCTTGCATTTGATTGCTCAAAATTCACATCATTGTCGGCACTTGAATTTTCATTGCATTGAACGTTGAATTTTGAATACATTGGCGTGGCATGTGCGCCATTGATGATGATGTTCCTTCCCTCAAGTAGATTTTCAATAGATTAAAGAAAAATTTCGAGATTACAATGGCATGACCAATTCATCCTTGATCGAATAAAATTTACTTCCAATATGACTAAGTTTTTTGACTTGTCATATCGCGGAAAGGATCCGTCTACAATAGGAGCTTGTCCCATACCTATGCCAAGATCAACATACCAGGAGCGTGCCCAGAATAGCTATCCAATGGAGCGTCCAGTAGTGGACTAACTCCTTAAACTTAATTTTTTTTTGGAGCGTCCAGTGATGGACTAACTCCTTAAATTTAATTTGAAATTCAAGTAAGCATCTAGTGGTGGACTAACTCCATGAACCTAATTTTTTTGTTTCAGATTTAGTTAAGTCCATCTCATTATGTCCAAGGCCCAGTGAGCTGGTTCATGTCATCATGGACCTAGATGGCCAGCTTTATGTCTTCTTGGTCCCAGTTGACCTGCTTTGCATCATTGGGCCCAGGTGACGTGTTTGTGCTTTGAACTTCTCTTTGTAGCACCTGTTTTGAATTTGAAGGTTAGGGCCTGCCCGGAAAAGACTTTGCCCATCCTGTGAGTTCAAGAATGCCGGACGTCAACCCTCACCCTAAGGCTATATGGGAGGTGAAGGGGAAGATTTTAGGCTCTGTTTTGGAGGGGCCAGAAAACGATTTTGATGACCTGTTTAAGGGTCAGTGTAGGGCTGTTTAAGACCTGTTTAGAAATGAAAACTGGGTCTGATTTTTTAGGACTGCGCAAGGGCTGTTAAGGGTCAGGTCAAGGTTTGAATACGAGTCCTGTTTTTTCTCTGTTTATGGGACCGGAACAGGACTGTTGTGGGGCAGCCTTCAGGTCTGTCTTGGGTCAGCAAAAGGGGTCTGCAGAGTGGACCGTAGGGTGACCTGTTTAAGGGATCCAATTGAGGGGTTTACAGGTTTGATTTAGGGACCTATTGTGACCTGTTTAGGGTTTGCAAAGGGGTGCTGCAGGAGGGTTTGATTTAGGGGTCAAACAGGGGCTGACCAGAGGGGTCGAACAAGGCCTGACAGGGGTTTGAACAGGGATCAAACAAGGGGTCAAACAGAAGGGGTTTTGAAGGGGAATTGAGAAGGAATTGAAAGGGAATATAAGGAGAACAGAAGGAGAAGAGGGGTGCAACAATGAGACTCCTTTCCCTTATCTTTTCTCTTCCTTTTCTTCTCTTCTTCATCCTTTCTTCTTGACGTGGCAGCAGGGCAACGGGTTGGAACTCCCCTTTTAGGCTTCTTCTTCCTCTTCTTCACTTCCCCTTGGGCTGCCAAGGCTTGTACGTATCAGATCAGAGGCTGTGGCAGGCTATCTTCTTCTTCTCCATCTCTCTTCCTCTCTCTTCAATGGGTGGTCATGGCTGGAGCAGATGGCAGGTCACGAACCGATCTTTTTGGCCTTAAAATAGTGCTTTTATAGAAGGAGGGAGGCATGGCAGCATCGTAGATGTTTTTGAGATGAAATCTTATTTCCAATGAAAGATAAGATCAATTGGAGATAAGATAAAATGAGATTTTCCAATTTCTGGTCATTTACTGAGCATTTTCCCTATTTTTCAGGTGGTGGACCCCACCTCAAACCCATCCAACGTGAAGAGATAAATGTGGGAGGTTTCTAGATATTTTTTAAAAATTTTATAAATTATCCACGAATTTATGGAATTTATCCTCCACCTTTCCGGAATTTCCAATGAGAAAATACCCGAAAAAAATAAAAAAAATGTATTTTCAGACCCAAAAATATAAAAACTTCAAATAATATTCAAATACCTTCAAAAATAATATCGGGCATAAAGAATTATTTTTTGACCCAATATTGAAATTTTTTTGAAAGAGAAAATGATTTTCTAAAATTTTTAGAAACAATTCTAAAAAAATATGGAATTTCCATAAAACTGGCTTTGGGTATTTTTTTAAAAAAAGGGCCCCATGGGTCAACATATTCAATTTGGGCTTGAATTGCAAGGAATTTGAGATTTATTAAGGAAAAGACAATAAGAAATTGAATTTCAATTGAATTCGGATATTTAATTGAAATAAAATAAATATCTCAATTAAAAAATCAAAAAATCACATGTTTCTTTTTTCTTGTAAAGGATTTTCAGTGCTAATGCACTATTACCTACTTCTCTTTAGTTTTTATTAAATTTACAATGTATATATTCTATTTTAGTTATACTTATCTTGAAACTTTTAGTCTCTAAAATATATTTTCACAGTTCTAACTCCTTATTCACTTTTTTTTGAAGATGCTAACTCCTTATTCACCCATTCTTTTGTCTCGTCTATCAATACAATATCATTTGCAAATGTCATGCAAATGTCATACACGAAGATATATCAATTTGTAGTCTTTGTTAATTTATTCATAACTGATAGAAAAAGATAAAGACCTTTGATGTAAGCCAATTGAAATAGAAAATTTTCTTATTTCTCTTAGAATTGTGTATATGCTAGTCATTATTTCATTATACATATCTTTTATCATCTATATATACCTAACATGCACCATCTTTCGTTTTAACACTTATCACAAAATCTCTCTTAGTACACATTTTCCAAACAGATAAACACATATGTAAATCTTTCTTCATATCTAAATATTTCTCTATCAAATTTCTAATAAAAAATAGTTTCAATTACATATTGAATAGGCATAAATCAAAATTGGTTAGCTAAAATATTAGTATAATTCCATAATCGCCGCGCAGTAACTCATGAGTTTGATACCTCTATAATTTGTACAATCTTGTATATCTCTTTTTTTCTTAAAATTATGTATAATGATACTTTTTCCCCATCCATTTGTCATTTTTTTCGATATTAGAATTGTTAAAAAAATCAAGTTAACTATTCCACCATTAAATCTTTCAAATATTTTCACACTTCAATAAGCATGCTATATTGATCATATGCCTCACTTATCTTCATCATCTTCAAATTTTCTTTAACTTCTGAAAAATGAATTATCCTAATATAATTCAAATTAAACATTGTCACATTCTATATGACATCTATGTTTTTAGTAAAGTTGTCATTAAAAAGAGTATCAAAATAATATTTTCATTTTTCTTTGATATCATCATCTTTAATCAATATTTTTTCTTCTTTATCCTTGATACATCTAACTTGGTTAAGATCTTGAGACATTTTCTCTTTCATCCTTACTAATCTATAAATATCATTTTCACCTTCTTTAGTTACAAGTTTCTCATACATATGTTTAAAAGCATCATCTTTTACTTGTTTAATAGTTATTTTTGCTTCCCTTTTCAGTATCTTGTACTATTCATAAACTTCATTGTTATCACTCGAGCTTTTTTATATCAAACTCTCTTATTCTTTATCACCTTTTATATTTCTTAATTCCATCTCCAAGTCTATTTTTTGGTGAACCGTGTCATTTAAACTCTCCAAGTACTTTTTTAACAATCTTTTTAATATTTATAGTCATATTCATCCACATAACATTAACATATACATCTAATTTCCAATCATTTATATTAATATGTTCATCCTTAAATACTTAATCTTTCATCTATTTTAACTCCCTTCATTTTATTTTAAGAGAAACATTCTTTTAAATGTGTTTGTATGTGTTTTAATCTTAACATTTAAAACCAATAACCTATGTTGACTTGTTAAAGTTTCACTCGGAATAACTTTACAATCCTTACAAATAACACGATTAAACTTTCTTGTGAGAATAAAATCAATTTAACTTTTATTTTGTCCAATTTTAAATGTTATTAATAAGATTCTCTTTTGATAAAATAAGTATTTATTAAATTAAGATCATAGAATCTCTTTTAATAAAATAAGTATTTGTTAAAATAAGATCATAAACCATAGCAAATTGGGTCTAATGGGCTGAACGGGCCTATAAGTCTTACTGGGCCCGATCAACTAGGAGTTGGCCCAATAATAAGTGGGCATTAACTCATAGTCCACCCAGCTCAATTTTGAGCAACGCTTGAATTAGATTGGAAATCCGACCTATATTCGGCAAGTTACGGGTAAAGCACTAAAAGCCGACTTCTAAATGGCATTATCAGAGTTTAATGGGCCTAAAAGAGCAAAAAAGTGAGCCCATGGGTCCGTGCCAATGAGGACCTTAGCAACGATGTCCCAAATGTCAAAAACTAGTTCCCGGGGTCAAAATGACCTTGTTGCCCTCTAGGGGTGGCCCAATAAAAAAGTGGCACCAAAATAAGATTCGTCTAACTTAAAGTTGAACAACACTAGAGTCGGATTGAACATCCACCCTATATTTAAAAAGTTATAGATAAAAGATCAAAATTTACCTTCACCATGCCTCATCTCCTCGGGGACAAAATGGTCCAAATGACCAAAGAGTAGGCCCACAGGCCCAATATTTAAATTATTAGGTCCATGGTTATGATCCCAGGCGCACAAGAAGACTATGGTCTGGAAAAAATTATATCTCATTATATTTTCCATGCAATTTTCGTAATAATCGACGACTGAGATTATATCAATCGGGAAGATCATAAAATCATGGATTTGATATAATTCAAAAGCCCTTAGCCATAGATCTTCGTGAAACGCACAATCTATGATCATCGGAACACTCCCAAAACATTATCCAGTCACATTTATTGGATTTAAATAATTCCAAATGGGGGATTATTCTCAACTGTTGGATCGGCGGTCACCTTGATGAAGATTTGGTCAAAAAATCTGACCCAATTCCAGCCTTCGGTCAATTGCTTCAAGGCCAAGTCTTCCCTTAGATTGGATGCCTACAATTAAAGAGGGAATCAAAGAAATATTATCTTGATTGGAAAATTTCAAAAAAAAAAATATGAGAAAGGGAAATGCAGGCCGCGGCCAACTGATGTCTATCCCTTCCTCTTTTCTCTTAATTAATTACTTGATAAGAAAAGACCCATTGGCCAAGGTCTGAAGGTTGGTGATCCACGAAAGAGAAGAAAAAGGGAGCATGCCATCCACCTACTGCGACAGCACCAAGAGGAGAAGAAAGAGAAGGAAGAAGAAAAGCCACAGCTCCTCCCCATTCCTTCTCTTTCTCCCTCTTCTCCACCCCTTCTCCTAGCTGTACCCGTCTCCTTCTCTTCCCCTTTCTGCTGGTGCACCCAAACAGCCCCATAGCACCCTTGCGGGTCTGCCAAGACAGCCCCAACAGGAGTCTGTTTTGACAGACCCCACCCTCCTTTTTTCTCCTCTTAAATCCTCCACCGGCAACCCCCTATGCAGGCACCCGCAAGCCCTCCTGCCACAGCCCCTTCGGCCCTCACAGACCGCTCTCGGCCAACCTGCGACCCCCATCTACAGACCCTGTTCGGTCCCCTTTTAACACCCTGTCAGTACCCCTTTTGCAGGCAACTACAGATCCCTTTCGACCCCTTCTGCAGACCTAAACCCCCCTGTTCCACCCCTGCAGCAGACCCCAAATAGGTCCAGTTTTACCCCCATCTCCAAACTGCTTAACCCCCACCCCCCCTCCCCACGTTAGCCATTGCAGACCCTTCACACACCTGCAGCACCTGGCCATTTGCACCCCCTTACAGACCCCTGGACTGCCCCTTGAAACTGCACCTGCAATTTCAGCCTCCCCTTGCCCACCTGCAGCAGCCCCTCCTGCAAACCCCCTAAGTCCCCCTTTCAATCACCTACAGACCTCCATATGCAAACCCCTTAACACCACCTGCAGAGCCCCCTAAACAGCAGCCCAGTTAGCCCCTGCAGAAACCCCATTTCATGCCCCTTGTGGCCCCTATTTCTGTCCCTTGCGCAGCCCTTAAAAACCATCGTACAGCCCCTATACAGGATCTGTTCAGCCCCCTTGTGGCTCACTCCTACCCTAACTGGACCCCATGTTGCCCCAGTTTAAATGCCTTTGAAACAGCCCCTGTACACACCCTAACAAAGCCTAACACGGTCCCCCATGCACACCCCACAATAGGTCCCGACAGATGGCCTAAATAGTCCTAATTAGACCCTTGTTTCAACCCTGTTTTCAGTCCATATCCACCCCTAGTTTGGACACCAAACAAGTTGCCCGATCGATCTCCTAACACAGTCCCTTGTGAAGACCCCACAATAGGTCCCAATCACTTCTTCAAAATAGTGCCGAACAGCCCTTTCTCTTCAGCCCATATCTAATCCCCAAACTGGTCCTTAAAACCTCCATCTCCATCTCCCCTTAGAACCTTAAGGTGAGGGTGAAGTCCTGGTCTTCTTGGAATCCATCTAACGGGCCAAGTCTTACCCAGGCGGACGCCGCGGACCCTCAACTTCCTACCCAAAACAGGTTGCACAAGGTGAAGAAAGGGATATCAAGTGTGTCATCGAGTTAAATGGGCCCAAGAAGACTTCAAGACCGACCAATCAAGCCAAAATGGGCAAAAACTAGCCCAATAGAAATTAGACTAAAAAATAAACTTTAATTAAATTCAAAACACGAAATGAGAATTAAATTAAGAAGTTAGCTCATTTCTTGAATGCTCTACCTTGGACAGCTATTCCGGGTCCACCCCAGTACGTCGCATCCGAATAGAGGCATGGGTTGGTTCTCATCGTCGACGCATCTTTCCCCGACGTCGTGAGTCAAAAAACGTAAACTATTAAGAAGGTAAATCTCATTCGATCGAGGGTGGGTCATGCATGCCATCATGCCGACTTTTCCCTTAGATCTTATAAAAATATACCCGGGAGAAAGAATGCCACCATGTTCGTCCGAGTTTACTTTCAGGTAGATGGCACATTTATATACCAATATGTCAACTGATGTACTCGTGCCAACCAATGTACTGACCGATGTATTCAAGTTCTGACAAACAATCATTGAAAGAAAGTTCAAGCACCAAAGCCGATGTTCAAGTTTAGGGCATTCGATGCTAACCTAATGGACTCGATGATATACAAACAGAACCGAAATGAACAAATAAAATAAACTTAAAAGACATCTAATTAAATCATAAAATGCTTATAATAAATTATTTAACAATTTTAAAATTCAACAAAAAATCATTTAATCCATAAAATTAAATCCCAAATCAAGTAATAATTAAATGATGTGAAAAAAAATCAAATAAATGACACTCAAAACACTTGACACCAAAATTGATTTCTAAACCACAAAAAATCTGATCATAGTAAATTTCAAACCAACAAAATCAAAACACATTTCAAATATTCAAACCAAACTTAAAATGCTTAAATCAAACTCCAAACACCCAAACCATCATAAAAAATATAACCAACATAAAAAAGGATAATCAAAGCCTGTCAATTAAGTGAATTAAATCTTAAAACACTTAATTTACTCACTAAATCCAAAACTAAAACAAAATAGTTCCAATCGGAATTTTAATCAAATCAACTTCAAAAAATCAAAATAAAAGCAACAATATAAACAGCTTGAATATAAAAATCAAGTCAGCATCAAACTTCAACATAACATTAAAGTCACTTCAAAACAACTTAAAACCAACCTCAAACAAACATAAAACAAAATGTTTGTATATCATCGAGCCCGTAGGGCTACCATCCTGTTTGAGTTTATTTGTTTATGTGGATGTGTACTTTTTCGACAAACAAATTACTATGGCAGTTGATCAAGGTCTTCAAGTAGTTATTCGATGTAATCTAACATTGGATATTCACGCCATCCAACAGAGAGAGATCAAAAACAAAATATTTTTCACAGAACCCGAAAACCTCAGCTCTATTTTTTAAAAAACATATCGTCGGACCATTTAATACATTTATAAGCTATCACCTATTTTCCTAAATAGTCTGAAGGAGATACAAATATTCTTAATTCTTTCCTAAAAGAATTTCGAGGTTTTCACAAGGTGGAAAATGAATTAGAGGCATATGCTTACCACATCACTATCATCAAGCTCACTTGAATCATCCATGCTGGCAGAGTTCGCACCAAAGCACAAGAGTGCATCTGAAAAGCAATCCTACATGGTAGAGCCAGTGTCACCCAGTTGAATATATACTAGCAAAATGCAGCAAACAAAACCCATCTACAAAATGGCAAAGCTGTGGAATCTGAAGACCAGTGTCCTTCACCTTGGACCATCATAAAAATATAACATCTAAGCAAAAAAAAAGCATTATCCATAAGTTCAAAAAGATAAGATATCGCATGAGTACTTTAATGAGCCTTACATAAAGCATTCAGTGGCAAAAAAATGGATGGCATACCCTAATGGCATACATATACATGGCAGATGATTGATTAGCGCAGTGCCCTGTAGCTATGGCAATGTAAAAAGGTTTCCTGAGATTTACATAAACAATAAATAACAGGCAGTCACAGTCAAACTGAAGGAAGACGGGGATGGGATTGGACCCTGGAATGGCCAGGGCTGTTCCAGCTCAAATCAATTGGCTTTTGATCAGTCAATAAGCTGGAAGCCAAGAATCAGCCCAGATGGGTCTGATTCATCCCTGACTCAAGCCAACTCGGCCTGATAGGCCAGAATCGGCCAATTTCAATTGGGATCGACCGGTCCAGGCTCTGGATTGGCCAATCTCAGCCCAGCAGAGCCAGACCCAACCACATTGGCCTATCATGGCCAATTCCAACTGGAATTGTATCTAGATCAGCCCATCAGGATTTGGCTGATTTGATCCAGATCAGTTGAGACTGATCTGACAAACTATGATACTAAACTTTGCTGCCCTTTTATCCAGATACAGGAAAAACTCATTGTGGCCCATCATAACCTAACCACCACCGAACAATGCATCATAATGGACATGAATTGTAGTGAGCCGGAAATGAGCTCATAGGGTCAAACCCACTCAAGGTGATGGAGGGAGGCAGAAGACGATGGCCAAGCTGGCGACATGAAATCATAATGATGCAGGAGCTACATCATACAAAATCTGATTAACATGTGGCATATAAAAATCCAAGTATTGATGTATAATTCTTCATTCTAGTGTTCCATGGTCATTGATAAGACAACTCAGGCTATCACAAGTCAACTTAAACTTAATCACCAATTATTTTCAATCAGCCATATAGCTTCTCTTTCTCCACTCACCTCTTTAAAGATATTTAAATCATCCAAATTATATTGAACTACCCTCCTCTAAGTTAACTTAAGTCTACCATATCATTTTTTTGTTTATATTATTTTAAATTTTCTACTTTTCTAACTGGAGCTTTCTTAAGTCTACATTTAATATGTCTGAACCATCTCAATTTTTCTTCTTTCAATTTGTCTACAATTGTTGTTACTCACAAATTTTCTCTAAAATATTCATTCATTATTCTATCTAATCTAATATGACCATTCATTTACCTTAAAATTTTCATTTCATCAACACTTATTTTGAAAGCATATTTTCACTTTATTGTCGACATTCACTACCATACAATATTGTATGTCATATAACTAAACAAAAAAAATTTCTTTCAACTTTAGTGAAATTTTACAAGTGCCTATTCTTCATTTTTTGTTTAAAGTGAGTCTAATTAATTGTTATATTCTTATATAAAAATATATATTTATAAAGACATGGTGATGGCTAAAAATATTAGGGAGATTGTTAAAAAGGTACTTGAACAGTTTAAAGGACATAGTTCAGCTAAAAAAGTAACTTGGTGGAGGAATGAAAAAGTGTGAAAGGTGATGAAGAATAAGAGAAATTGATATTGAAAATTGTCCAAATGTGACAACAACGAAGATTATGAATAGTACAAGATAGCAAAAAATAAAAAAGGACTATTAGACGAGTAAGAGATGATATTTTTAAATATATATATATGAAAAGTTTAGAACTAAAAATACGAAAAATATGTTTATAAATTAGTAAACATGAGAGAGATAAGGCACCAAGATCTTAACTTAGTCAGATGTATCAATGATAAAAACTTATTTTGATACTTTTTTAATGACAACTTTACTAAAAATATAGATGGCATAGAAAATGTGACAAAACATAATTTGAATTATAATAAAAAAATTTAATTTCCAAAAGTTAAAGAAATATTGAAGATGACGAAAACAAGTAAGACATACGGTCCAAATAGCATTCCTAATGAAGTGTAAAAATATTTAAATGATTTAAGAGTGGAATGGTTAATTCGACTTTTCAATAAAATTATAATATCGAAAAGAATATCAAATAAATAGATAAAAATATCATTATACTTATTTTTAAGAAAAACAAGAGGCATTTGATTATGTGCAAATTATAGAGGGATTAAAATCATAAGTCATAATATAAAATTAGAAGAAGGATTTATTGAAAGGTGATTATGGAATTGTACAAATAATTCAGCTAACCAATTTAGATTCATGCATGGTCGAGTTACAATTGAAGTTATTTTTTTATTAGAAGTTTGATAGATAAATATCAAGATATGAAGAAACATTTACATAGGATGTTTATTAATTTGAAAAAAGACCTATAATAGAGTTCTAAGAAATATTTTGTGATGGGTGCTGGAAGCCTAGAATGAAAGATGAAACATGTTAAGTATATACAAGTGATAAATGACATATATAATGCTAACATATGCACAACTGGAGGAGAAAAAAGAGATTTTCTTATTTCAATTGATTTACATCAATAGTATATATTAAGTCCTTATCTTTTTGTATTAATTATGGATGAACTAACAAAAACTATACAAAATGATATACCTTGTTATATTGATAGATGAGAAACAAAAAGAAGTGAATAGAAAGTTTGAACCATTGAAAAATACTTTAGAGACTACGGGATTCATGATAAGCAGAACTAAAACAAAATATGTGCATTGTACATTTAATGAAAACCAAAAAGAAGTAGGTGATAATATTAGTTTTTATGAGGTAATATTATCTCAAAGACCCCAAATTAAGTATATTAGATCAATAATTCAAAAATATGGAGAATGTGATGAAAATATTAATCATATGATTAAAGCAGGTTTAATGAAGTGGAGAATGGCTACAGGGGTTCTATGTGATTATAAGATTCCATTAAAGTTGAAAGGAAAAATTTATCGTACAAGTATAAGACTTACAATATTGTATTGTAGTGAATGTTGGACAAAAAAATAAAAACATGCTTACAAAATAAGTGTTGCTGAAATGAAAATGTGAGGTAGATGAGTGGTCACTAGATTTGATAGAATAATGAGTAAATATATTAGAGAAAATATAGAAGTGACAACAAATGTAGACAAATTGAAAGATGGAAGATTAAAATGATTTAGATACATTAAACATAAACCTAAGGTGGTTTCAGTAAGAAAATTAACAAAATATTAAAGTAACAAAAACAAAAAAAAGATAAATTGAAAGAAGGAAGATTGATATGATTTTGACACATTAAACATAAACCTAAGGTGGTTTTAGTAAGAAAAATAACAAAATATTAAAATAAAAAAAACAAAAAAGAGACAGATTGAAAGAAGAAAGATTGAAATGATTTTGACTCATTAAACATAGACCTAAGGAGGTTTCAGTAAGAAAATTAACAAAATGAAGTAACAAAAACAAAAAAGAGACAAATTGAAAGAAGAAAGATTGAAATGATTTTGACTCATTAAACATAGATCTAAGGAGGTTTCAGTAAGAAAATTAACAAAATATTGAAATAACCAAAACAAAAAAGGATGTGATAGACCTTTGTTAACTTTGAGGAGGGTAATGCAGTATGACTTAAATGATCTAAATATCTCCAAAGAAGTAACTCAAAATTGACATGAGTGGAGAAAGATAATCCATATGACCGACGACTAATTTGAAACTAAGGTTTGGGTTGAGTTGATTTGAGTTATATAAGAATATAACTTCAATCAACTCAAGCTATTTATAACACACTTAAAGCAGAGTTTGTGGAATCAAACTTACATAAATGAAAAAATACAAAGAGGTTAAAGTTAAAGGAATGAACAACAAGATCCTATCAACCCATAAAAAGAACCTCCTTGCCTACAAAAAAGTGAAAGCCCTGTGAACGGAAGGTTTAAAGGCATAGCATGTCTCTGCAGCTTTAAAATATGTGTACACTCTCCCATACACACATAAAAGGAAAAAAAGGACAATGGGAAGTTCATTATCATCGTTATAGGGTGAAGCACACACCAATCTTACAGCGTAGTCTGACAATTAAAAAGCCAACAATATGGCACATGTTCCAAGTTGATAGCCAACCTGGAATCATCCAGGCATAGGTAGAAAGCTATTAGTGATGTCATAGATGGGATAAGGTATCCCAGATGTTATAGACTCTTGCTTGATAATAAAATATGAAAATGCCCAGATCAGTGATATCAGACATAAATAGCAGTCTCTAAAACCTGAGTAAGTGAATATCTCAAAATAGTGAAACAATTGTGCGTATACACGAGGATATGCATCTTGAAAGAGTTGGCCCGATCTTCTTTGAGAAACTAGTACCAAAGTCTAAATAATTGCACGGTAAAAATGTAATTCCAAAAGTGTATTCGTGATTTAGTAGAACTTGAACCCACAAAAGTATCAAGAACAACTGCTTCCTTCCTCTGCGATCGGTTGCAGTTCTCTATTCAGTCTTATTTCTAAACCAAAAGGGCCTTACAACTCCGCTCATCTGTTTCGACGTGTAGTTCAGTTCTCATTGGCAAAGCTCTTTTCTTCAAGTCATCCCCCCACACATACTCCTTAGTCTGAACAATGTGCACTTCAGACAAAGAAGACAATATTCTTTCATTTGGTTCTCGTCTTGCATCGAACGCAAGACAACCTAAATGATGCACGGAGCAAAAGCGCCGCACTCGGATAAGAACGGAGAACATACATCCGCTTGAATATGGAGCTATGCAGATAGAAAATAAAAGGCCTTAGACACCGAAATCAACAGTAATATCCGTGTTGGCAGATGTACGACTGCACGACTGAATGGGAAAATTGTAGAAATAAAAACTCGCTTCCCATTGACCAAGGTGGCCGAATGAGGGAACAACTTAAGCTCACTCACAGCGTCGCGCTTACAGCACCGGATGCCGACGGACAGATATGGCGGAAATAAATCGGACTCTTCGATGGCGAGTGGCTGTTCCTGCGGCGGACAAGCCCGGGACAGGAAACCCGCCGCCCCCTGCTTCCCCTGCTTTCGGCACAACAAGCGGGGAGAGACCGCGCCGCAGCCCAGGCCGAGCCATCCTCCTCCACCTCCAGGGTAGCAGGCGGGGTGATGACGACACGGCTTGATGGACGCGTTAGATGACGCCCTGCAGGAGCACGTGCTGGCGGGGTAGACAGAGAATATATGGCGCAGGGAGCGGAGAGAGCGGGAACTGGAAGCGCTGCGCGCTGCCGACATTGTCGGGCCTTCTAACGCCGAGGAAGAAGGGACGATGAGTGGACTACGAAGCGGCCGCTGCTCTGGTCCTGGCGCCTGGCTGGTCGCCGATCCATCCTAATCCTGCTGGTTGCCTCTGGCTTCCTCCGTGCTGCTGTGGCCTGTGTTGCGGTGGCTGGTGACCGTGGAACGCTCGGTTTCTCCCAGCCGTGTCCGAGCCGCGCGGATTTCGCAAGCAGCTCGAAACCGGACGGGACGCCAGGAAAATTCGATTCCACCGGATTATTATTTTAAATAAATTTTTGAATAGAAACTGAATCGTAATTTATCAGATGAGTTGAGCTTTACGGTGTTTGGTTGCATGATAATTTTTTGTACACTTTCATGATAAAAACTTGTATTAAAATAAAAAATAAACCAACTCATAACATAAAATTATCATGTTTGGAGGGATGTGATTACAAAAAAGAGTAACCATGGCACATGATCAAATAAAGTGGGGGACCACAAGAAAAAAGAAAGAGGTGAGACCCTCTTTTTTGTTTAAGAAGAAAATCACTTTCAAAACATAAAATTGTCATGGTTGTCAAACACATTTTTTAACAAATTTTCTTACAATTTTTAAAAATTAAAATAAAAACTTTAATTATCATGCAACCAAACACCCCATTAACAGTTTTTGGTTTTGCCTGACAACGGTACGAGGCATGTACCCTGGTCGACATTAATTTTCATGCGATGAATAAAGTGTTTGGTTGAGGATATCAATTTTATATTGTTACTCTGTTGTCTATAAAATATTAATATTTAAATAAAATATAATATTTTTTTCGACACTCTGACCAAATACGACATAATGCACTGTTGTTTGGATAGGGGTATTCAAAATGATATTATATATACGATCAACTCCGATATCGATATACTTTTATCGCTGAATTTGATATTGATATACATTATCGTGAAGTATTTAACTGCTAATACCAAATTTGAAATTGTATTTCAACAAACCTCGATATTCAATTAATGCATGTCTATCTGTATCTGTGTTTGATATTGACCCCGTGACCAGTAGAATATGGATGAAAGATAATGCATTGTTAATTTTTGATACTCTACCAGTAGGATCGATACCGATACCAAACTTTAATGGGGTGTTTGGTTGCACGATAAAATTTTATATTTTTTTGATAAAAATTTATATTAAAATAAACAGTGAACTAACTCATGACATAAAATTGTCATGTTTGGAGGGATGTAATAAGAGAAAAGAGTAACTACCATTCATGATCCAATAAAGTGATCACAAGAAAAAAGAAAGAGGAGAGACCCTATTTTTTTGATTAAGAAGAAAATTACTTTCAAAACATAAAATTGTTAAAATTCCCAAACACCTCCTTTAACAAGTTTTCTTAAAAATTTTAAAAATAAAAACAAAAGTTTTCATTATCGTGTAACCAAACACTCCATGACATGTCAAGATAATGAACGTTGTTATTACGCGCGGAGTAATATTGTGTCGATTTAAACATTAGTATCACATGTGTGGTGACGCTATATTTATTGGTTCTACAAAGTCAAATACAACAAACGTTAGTTTCAAAATATGACCATAAATCTAAAGAGACAGTAAAGGTATCTACGTAACATTACAAACTACTGAAGATACATAAAAGTTACAAATAAAAAACAGAATTTAATATCAGTATTCAGAGTTTTTGTTTAAAAAAACAAAGAGTGCCATTTGACACGAGAGATGACGTATTTCAACGGCACACGAAACATTTTGAAATTAAAATATAATACTTTCAACTACTCTTCTTGTCTTCTATTTTGTTTATTTTTTGCGTCCACATAGCACAATGTCTAGAAGTGCGCACTGTGTCGTGTGAGGCGAGAGACTCGATCCCCACGAGATCCACCCCCACTCCCAGGGTGGCCCGGCAGCAGTCGGGAGATTCGAACTCGGGAGCAGAGAACACGCCAGTCGAACTAAACTCGATCGGCATTCTATTTTGTTAGAATATAATAAATAATATCATATTAAATTTGACATGACCGACCTAACAAGTTTCAGAAATGATGTTATTAGTAAAAAATTTATATTGGTGATTTATATTAATACCAATTAAAAACAATAATAACATAGGTGACTATGGCATTTTCAGAGGCCTTAGAAAAGTTAATCAATAAGAGAGAAAAATATAACAATTGCGTTTTTTTTAAATGTTAAATCGTGTCATCCAAAAAAAAAAGCCCAAGGAATACACACGCCTAAATATACTGTTTCAACAGCGGCAAGTTAGTTGCGAAGTTTTGCAGGGGCTTATGGACAATATGACGACGATTCACGGGGTCCCCTTGCCGTTCCCGTGCCCGTGGCCCCCCGGGAGGTCGTCCAAACCGGGAAGATCGTCTTCAATCTTCGGCCATGTGAATGGACCGTCGTCCCGAGCCCGCAGGCTGCGGCATCACGACTCTGCAGTCTGCAGTCTGCACAGGGCACACGGGTTCCCTTCAATCCAGAAGTCTACGCGCAGCCCGGCGCGGGCCATCCGCCACGACCGCGTGCTGACCAGTGACCGCGAGGGTCGACGTGCCGAGCTTCGCACGGCCGTCCAGGGAGACGCCGCCCGTGCCGGGGATCCGCACTCGGCGTGGGTCCGTCCTTATGGGGTCCAGATTTTTCTGCGAGGCCGAAGGCCGGCCGACGCCTCGCCGTCCACGTTCTTGTGACCTGGCAAGTTGAGGGTATGGTTGATCTTTTCGTAACAGAGGTCTGATCTCATGCGTGTTCCCCACTTTCGAAAAAGGCGTACTTGGACCAGATCAGCGGCAACATCACTGCGTAAGGAAGCAGATCCATCTCCCTCTTCCTCACCCCGCTCCCTCTATCTATTATCTTCTCGTTCTCCGAATTCCTCAGCCGACGAATATGACGGGGAGGGAGATCCTGCACAAGATGAAGGACAAGGTCAGTTATTCTGTTCCGATGTCGATACCGGTGACTGGTTTCTTGGCGCATCGTGATTTCCTGAAAAATAGCTGGTGGATGTAGTCACCTTGATCGCTTTTGTTCTGTGGAATATGATCGAGACTGATAAGCACTCGACGTCTGCTTTCGAGTTACTTGTGCATTGGATCTGTTTTGAATTGACCGGTGCTTGTCGGAGACGACTGAAAAGTTCAATTGACAGGAAGATCTAGAAGTTGTTTCCGGAATGATAAGGGAGGGCGAGTGTCCCTGCGGAGTGCTTTCGGCTCTGTAAAATACAATTACGGTGGTAGGCAGAGGCAAGATCATCATCAGGTCTTGGCCCGTTTTTTGGGCAGAGGGCTGAGGAAGCGGATACTACCTTTTATCTGACCGACCTCTTTTAGTCGTTCTCCTCTACCTGCGTGATACATGATCAATGGCTGTTTAACATGTATATGTGCCGTGTCCATCTGCTTCATGAACTCTGTTAATTTAGATAAGGGTAGAACTTGATCAGTCTCTTCCAGTTTGCACCATCCACCTCTCCCCACTCCCACCACATATCTTAAAAGAAGAAGAAAGAAGTTTTCATCATCAAGCTTTCCAGAACATTTAACTGTCAGTTCAGTAATACCTGGTAGTCCAATCCAACATTCATTTCTTCCACGCTTTCGGAATATGTTGCCAAGTATTCTGAAAGGACACACTTTTCTGTTCTTGTGAGCACGCGTTCAAGCTTGCTCTTCCCTCGTATTAGCAATATTTTCTTGTAATTATTATAACGCCGTTCATAACTATAGATCGCAGATAGGCCATGCAAATCCAAAGCTTGAACATGTGCTGCTCGTACGTTTCCTTTTCTTTCATAGCATTTCAATATTGTTTCTACATGTCCCATTTTGCAGCAGTAACATGTCTTTTAAACTCAAATTTCAAATGGTTAGCTGTTTTATAAGCCAGTACTCGGCAGTTTCTTAAGGATATTTGTTGCCGATGGGTTTGAAGGAAGCATCAAGTGGTACGCATGTGGTGAAGAAGGATGATTAACTGAAAAATGGCTGTTCAAAATATAATTGAGGAATGAGCATTATAAAAGGTTTTGTTTAATCTGTATTCTGATCTTACTAAGTGAATCCTTATTTTTTTAGAAAAGGGAAACTGAATGCTGTAGATCAAGTCGATGATAGCTGGAGAACATAGCATCTATTTAAAAGATTCGCAGAAACACATGTTTCTGCAGTGTGGGATCATTAACTTGGTGTTGACAATGTTCTTCAACCTGGTGGATAGCAAGTGGAATATTTTTCAAGAAAGTATGGTCCTTGTATGGAGTGACTTGAACCCTGTGGATCAGGATGAGAAACTTGGGAACACGTGCCTTCCTAGTTTGCTTTGGGCTTTGAACTTTAAGAAATGGGGATATCTTTAAACAAGACTTCAAACTGATGGCTCATATTTATAGAATGCAAGATGCTTCTCCTTCATTGGCTCTTTGCACCCAAAGCACATCTTGGGATTGTAATCATCTCTCTTGCAATGTTTGAAGGGTTGGGTACCTCTATTTCTATGATCCTTATAAGGTGGGGTTTTCTCCTTAATGTTTTATTTTCTTTCCTTCTAAACACATATTGCGACACTTATTTCTGTTATCATTATAAGATGGGATTTTTAAAATGTGTTTTTTTGATGCTTTTTTTATTTTTCTTTCATTATTAGCTGTTTTGAGTATACTGTAAAATGCACTTTTATGGGTACATCACCCTGATCTATGAAGTTAACTCACTCTTAATTTAGCTCAACAAGGACTTAATCCCAAATTATATACAGTCTGCTAACAACTGAAAAAGATGGTTTTCATGAACCTACTCCAACAAGATGCTTTCTTGCAAACATGGTCCAACTAGGCTTCAACTTCAAGCTTCCCTACTTTATGTGAAATTGATGGATGTTTATGATTGTATAAATTTTCTCTCAACAGCATTTTCTCCATCCTTTGTTTCCATGAAATTTTATTTTATGATGAATACACAAAAATCCATGCACTCTGACTATCAATCAAACCATTGTGTTTGAAGTCTGGCATAGGCTATATTTAATAGTTGGACATTTATATTTTATTATGGACCTTTATAGGTTGCTCTTAAAATTTACCTTTTACACAACTTACAAAAGAAGGTTATTTACTGCAGGAGGATTGCCAGGGTTACATGTTTTCATAAGGAAGGAATTCATGCTTAGAATTTTAGCATGATACTTACATTTCTCATATTTGGGTGAGTACTTTCAAGGATTTTACATCTTTTCAAGAGTGGAGATTGGAGAAGGATCTTATAAGGAGATTTTGGTCATTGTAAGAATTTAGCTACTTGACAGTTTTTCAGCTCCATGCACTACCAATGTTTCTGCATTCCTAGGAGTAGTGCAGCCTCTTCTCCCATGAACAAAAGAAACTCTGATCGTAAGGCCTTGTTTCCTGAGAAGGACCATGTCTGCTCATAGTTGGTTTCTTGGATCTTGGAGTTGGGAACTACTTTTATCTGTCAGGTCTGCTAGTATTGCATTATCCTCCTCCAAGTTAACCTAGGTCTACCATGTCCTTTTTTTTGTTTCTGTTATTTAATATTTTTCACTTTTCTTATTGGAGCCTCATTAGGTCTACGTTTAAATTAGAAATTGATAACTAGTACAAAGTTTATGGAATAACTTTCCTGAAGAATGAGATAGTGTGATGGTGTCACATGATGTCAGTTTGCTTTCTGTATGCTCTGTGACTACATGTTCTGAACTCAACATAGACGAGAACGTAGATGACACAGTGACACTCCCACATTAAGAATTTATTTTATTCTTTTATCTTGTGAACAGTCCGTTCTATCTATTTAAGAACACCTAGTAATTGAACTTGCAACAAAAGTGTGATTGTCTTTTTATGGACAAATGTATTCAGTTCCTAATAGGTGCTTTGTGCAAAATGATTACTATATAAATGAAGCTTGATATTTTGCTTGCAATTAAGAAAATAAGTCGACTTTGTATGGTATCTTTCTTCTAATCTTTGGCTTCCTATTTCTAGTTTTTTATGATTTCTTAGCATTTAAGCTTTGTTATTTTCATACTGACAATAAAAGGTCGTGCATAGACCACAAAAGGTTATTGAATTTTATCTTTCAATATTTTTGACAGGTCAAAGCTGGTTTTAGTTCATCAACACCAGAAACTGGAAAAGGCAAGAGCAAGATCTGCGGAAAGCATATCAGACATGGGTATCACTTGGTGAAAGGCCAATCAGCCCATGCTATGGAGGATTATATTGTAGCACAGTTTAAGCAAGTGGATGATTCTGAGTTAGGTTTATTTGCAATTTTTGATGGCCATTTGGGGCATAGTGTTCCAGATTACTTACAGTCACACTTATTTGAGAATATTCTCAATGAAGTAAGTGCACCAACTCAATTATTAGCAATACATGGTATTTAAATACATTTTCCTGTTTTTGTTACTATAATGGATCACTTTAATAATCAACTCAACTCTAGCCTTAATCCCAAATTATTTGAGATTGGCTATAAGGATTCTCTTTCTCCACTTGCTTCATTTATGGGTTATTTCTTCAGATATGTTTAAGTCATCCAAATCATATGAAATTACCCTGCCTTAAGCATAGCCTAGGTCTATCACATCCCTTTTTACTTCTATAATCTTGATATTTTCCAACTTCCTAAATGGACCACTTTCACGTTGCCTAAAAATCATACTTTCCTTAGGCAACTGCCAAATTTCAAAAATGTAAACGATTTAATTTCTGGTTTTGTATATAAAATATAACTTTTCTCCTGTGATTGCTCTCAAACTTAGAACCCATTAAATTTGTCATAGGTTGATGCTTTTATTGTGTCCTTTATATTTCTTTAGCAACCAGGCTATAAGTTTTAATCAAACTGAGCATAGAATTTGATCCATTGTCGTCATCCTTCCTCTATGAACAGCCTGATTTCTGGACTCACACAAAAAGTGCAATCATGAAAGCATATGTAGTAACTGATGATAAAATCTTGGAAAAATCAGCTGAACTTGGAAGAGGAGGTTCAACTGCAGTCACAGCTATATTGATCAATGGTGAAAAACTAATAGTAGCCAATGTTGGTGATTCTCGAGCTGTCATTTGCAAGAATGGTGTGGCAGAACAACTATCGGTTGACCATGAGCCAATTACAGAAAAGCAGTCTATCGAGAAGAAAGGTGGCTTTGTCTCAAACATTCCAGGTAACTTAGCTTGTTTCTTGAAGTTCATGTGGGGAAGGAATGTTTATGATAAGCAATTTGTCAGGGTTATTCTACTTTAACAGTAACATTCTATAGTTGAGCAATGTTGCAAAAAAATTGAGTGCCCGAGAAAGAGAGGAATAGAAAGATAAAAGAAAAGGATGCATTTGACAATGCATTTCTCATGTATTGGTAATTTTGAAGGCCACTTTTGCTTGCACTGAGTTCCTTTTGAAATCACCATGACTTTAAGCCACAGGTGATTCTCAATTCAGCTTTAAATAACTGTCGATTAATTACACTTCTCTTCCCATGCATCAACTTTTCTTTGAAGTGTACTCGATATGTTCTCACCTTTCGTGGTATATAACCTGCATTTGTATATTCACCTTAGATCTCTTATTTTAAGGAAGAGATTTTCAGAATATTTCTTTGTCCTGTTGTCAATAGTTCATGTGAATACCGTAAACAATAAACTATTTTCTGTGGTGCATTGCAGGAAAGGGCTTCAATGTCAATGCCCTTCTTTTATTGAACCTTTGTTCACATTCCTCATTTCTTAGATTGAGCTTTTAAGATTTGAGGTTCTAGACTCATTTTTCACTTACACTTCTTGCGTCTCTTATTTTGTAAGATTAAGCTTTGAAGATTCAAGTTTAGTTTCTCGCTTTATGTTCTGCATTTCTGTTCTCCCTTTTCAAGTTTTTAAGATTTTTATGTTTGATTTTTTTCTCACTTTATTTTGCTTTCATTATTATGTTCCTTCACCTCCAGTATGGAGTGTACACTGTACAGAGTCGCCTACTACTTTTCTTAACCTCTAACAAATGATTTCTGTTTCTGTGATTCACATGTTTATGTCCTCGATGCCATTCTTTATAGGACAAGGGTCAGTTTAATGTCAAATTATTTGTGGTCATCCATAGAGATTGTCTTTCTTCACCTAACTTGCTTTTGTGTTATTTCTTGAAAAGGCTTAAATCATTCAAATCATATTAGTTGTCCTCCTCCAAGTTAGTCTAAGTCTACCATGTCCCACTGTTTTAATACTTTACACATTTCTATTTGGAGCTTCCTTATCTATATGCTTAGTTTATTCAAAATTTTAAATATCTCAATCTATGTCTTCTCAATTTATCCAGCTTTGGATTTACTCCTACACCCAATCATTCTATATCTTGTACAATCTAGTATGTTCATATATCTACCTTAACATTGTCATCTCAACAACATTTATTTTGTAAGCATGCTTTTCCTTTGTTGTACAGCCCTTGCTACCATACAACGTTGCTGATTTTATTGTCATACGGCAAATTTTTCTTTCAACCTTGTTGAAATCTTATGACCACAAAGTACTCTTGTCATTGATCTCCACTTCATGAATCATGCTTTGATCTTTTGATTAGCATCCTCGTCACATCCTCCGTCTTTTTAGATAAGCCCAAAAATCTCAACTTTGGTCAGATGAAGGAAAATATAAAATGTTGTCGGTAAGTTGAGAGAGCATCTCTAGTGGTAAAAGCCTATCATGGTTTAACTGTGAGAATATGAAACATAAATTATTTAGTAGTCACATGTTCATCATAATCCCTGTGATGTGTTACTTGAGTAGAAGAGCACTTGAATATGCACTTTGTTACTTTTTAATTTGTGGTTGCCCAGATTCTCAGAAAGTAAAACATAAAAATCCATCCTTACCGGCAAAGCTTGAAAATAATATAGAAATTATCAGAAGTTTTTGGGACCACACTCAGGATTTCCGCTTAATGCTACTGACAAATACCAAATTTAGAGGAAAAACCAAATGTAGCAGGTTCAGCTGCGTGGTTCCGATTTGGTACGGTATTGATATTGATTCATGGAGAAACCTAATTTATTCCTAAAATGTTGGGTACAAACTAGGTTTATCTCCAAATTACATTCGCACGAGAGGTGTTTTTAAAGTTTCAGGTATTTGTCTCCAATGATAGCAATCTTACCCTTCATTTCTCAATGATAACATCTGTATGACTACTTAAACCAACATAAATGAGTCCTGGGCTTTTATTGCGCTTTGACTTGAAACCCCAGCCGCAGAGTATACATCATTTCTGATTGTTTCCTTTCAGGAGATGTGCCGCGTGTAGATGGGCAACTTGCTGTGGCAAGAGCATTTGGAGATCGCAGTTTGAAAGCACACCTTAGTTCAGAGCCCCATGTTGTAGAGGAGGATATTGATTCTGAAACAGAGCTCCTAATACTGGCGAGTGACGGGTTATGGAAGGTGAGCCATTTTTTTCTCTCCTACCCCCTTCTTTAAAAACGCTGCCTAATTCTGGCGCAACTAGTCCCCCATCCTTGCACCAAACTGAAAAAGGTAGAAGAATAGAAAAAGCTTAATAGCTGTTACGCATTATGTGTAAGATGAGTGGCCATTTCTGTTTCAGGTCATGTCAAATCAAGAGGCGGTAGATGCAATAAAAAATATAAAAGACCCACAAGCTGCAGCAAAGCATCTAACTGAAGCGGCTGTGTCCAAGAAAAGTAAGGATGATATCTCATGTATTGTTGTTACCTTCAATTGACTGCTGATACCCTGCTAGTAATTATTTTGTCTATATGAATGTAATGCTTTATGCTGTTTAACGAACGTGATGATTGACATTTGTTTCAGTCTGTTGAACGTGAAAATAGAAAAAAAGTGTTCCTCGTAGAGTGTTTGGTTGCGTGACAAAATAGGTTCCCTCAAAAAATATGCTTTTGTCAGAAAACTTGTTATTGCAGGCTTTTGGCAATCATGACAATTTCGTAGAGCTTTTTCTTGAATAAAAAATGTGAACCCTTTTTTCGTCGTGGTTCCTCACTTTTTTCCAGTTACGCATGATCCTCACCGTTTTTGTTACCATATCTCACCCAACTTTATGATTTTACGTATTGAACTCTTAGATTTTATTTTATTGTATAATTTTATCACAAAAGTATACGAAATTTTGTTTTGTATCGTTTACCTGATAACCAGGATGTACGGTTTAGGCCACATCATAGCAAGTGCCTTTGGACTTACCGAGGATTTTGCTGTGTTGTCGTATCTCAGTGTGCCACTTATTTTTAGCTGATCCCTCTGAACTTCTAGCGTGTATTCGACATCTGGCTCACCACGTTTATGAAATATTAAAACTCAATATCAAAATCAAGAAAACTAAAACAGCATTCTGTATCTTGAGCATTTTCATTTTGAGACGCCTGATCTTTAATAGCTGAAATCAAGACTCTGTTAGAATTGTTTTAGTTATTCCCATGGAATCACCTAACACCCATGGGTTGATCCGATGTTGAGTTTTCTTGATTAGGTCAGAGTTTTCGGCCCAGGACTTAATATGGTATTTGCCTCATTTGGCAGCAAGATAAAATATTGTTCCCCATAAAAATATATTCTTGATAAAAACTGTCAAAAAAGTGTTTATAAAAAGTTTGATTGTAAACAATTGTTCTTAGATAAAAAGAGGCTAGGCCTATTTTTCGTTACTTGTGATCTACCTTTCCTCAATTAATATGAACACTCTTTTTTTCAATCCTACCGCACCAAACATGATAATTTTACATGTTAGTTGTAGTATACTATATTTTAATACATACTTTTATTATAAAATATATTGTGCAACCAAACACCTCATAAGAGCCTCCAAGGTCACATGAACAATGCAATTAAAGAAAGACGTCCAAAGGGGTGTTAGGTGATTCCATGGGAATGGGAACGTCATACCTAGCAGAGGACAAGGTTTGTGCAGGCTTGAAAAATATGGCCATCTTTGAGACGGAACATCGGATCAACAAACCGCCAACCCCCCGCCCTCTAATCAAAACATCACAGATATGCTGACCACTTCTTTGGGTGTGTTTGGTTGGGATTATGAAAAATATTTTAATAATAAAAAATCTCCAGCAGTATGTAATCACATCCAAACACAGCATCCCTACTTATCCCTTCTTTTTGAATTGTAATCATTAGTTTTAGATGCAAAAAAAAGAAGAGAGAGAGAGAGAGACTCGTCCTTTATCATCTCTCTCAACTTTCATTACGTTTTTTTTTTTTAAGTAGGAAAAGATAAAGATTGTTCCACAAATTCTTTCGATATAATCCCAACTGAAAACACCATTTACATCACGCAGACGCATTTCATCTGTAAAGCTGATGCTGTCTGTTCGTACATAATGCTCTGACTAGTAGAGGTGAGGCAACTTCTTAGAAGACGAGAAACTTGCACTCGTAAAATGCAGGGTCGTGACTCGAGTTTAACCCGATCAATTTTTAAGTTGACCGACTCGATCTCGACTTTACCACTTTGATCTGGTAAATATTTTAAAATTATTATTTTTTATTTTTATGACGACCTCAACCAATCGTGACCCAACTCGAGTCTCGACCTCAGTCGACCCAGATCAATTTGGGCCCAACCGACCCGGTCCCAACTCCGGACCCCACCTACTTTGCTTGCACTGTGATATCAAGTTCATCCGATACAGAGCACAATCTACGGTTGCAGTTCAAATGAAACGATAGATGATACGTAATCTGACATCAAACGGTCCATCTGCATCAATTTAAACATTGCCGGCAATTTTGTTCTGCTTATCATGCGAAAGAAAAATTATCTACGTCTGAACACAAATATTATAAATCTTTATGCATTATGCGAGCCGCAAGCAGAAAATATGCATGTACTTCATATGGTAATTGTGTGTCTACAAAGGCAGGTGTGTCACCGATGTTTCCTCTCTCTCTCTCTCTATATGTATATATATGCGAGCCACAAATCTTCTAAAAATCTTGAACAAAATGTCATCTCGTGTTATATACATACATATATATATATATATATATATATATATAATAGGACACCCGCCATCCTACTCGCCCCCCCCCCCCCCCCCAAAAAAAAAACTGACGCACAGCTCAATTGACAGGAGGCTAATCAATGGGCAGACGGTGAACAAACCCATGTCATATTCGATGCTGAATAGATAATAATATATACCTCGTATTATTAAAGCACCGCCTTCTGCTTAATTAAGCGTTCGTGTTTAGCATAGCTCTCGTCATCCTACTTCGAGAAAAAGGACAAAACGACAGTTAGAATCTGTTCACACGTTATAGCACATTGTTTTGACACTACGGGCTTCTGTATTTCCAAAAAAAAAAAACACTACGGGCTTCTTTGTTTTATTATAATTCACTCGTTTAAAACCATTTATGTTAAAAACAGGAGTTTGTATTTGGTTAACTTTATAAAACAGAGTAGGAGACCAGGTGACTAATATGATCTTAAAACTATTATATACTATTATTTTGGTTTCCACCCAATATTCAGTGTAATTTTAAAATGAGAAGTATTCAAGTTTCAAAATACTATGCCTTGCATTGAAACATATAATTGAAATTATTGCAAGGGAAAACAAGCACTGTTTTACGAAATTTTATAATCAAACAAACTAGCCCTAAAATGATTTTACAGCTTAATATATTCTTATTTTAATTTCTATTGATTCCACACAAGTAATTTAAAATAACAGCCATTGTTTCAAAATACGGTGTTACATTAACCTAAACAATTGAAAATGCTGCAAAATTGAACAAGTGCTCTATTTTGTAAAATTTTACTATCAAACAAACAAGCCCTGTATTGTTCTCACTGGCAAATGAATGTGTTCATAAACCAATATTGATGAGCATGTCAGTCAAACCAATCAGTGCCCTAGTATATATAGCACCCGTGAGTTTCCTATCTTAATTAACATGTATGCAAAATTTTCATAGTTATATAAGTACCCGATGGCAGGATTGTGTCATGCAATATATGGTTCAAATATCCATATCCGTAGAGCTTATACTGCAGAAACGAGTCTCACGAGTTAAATCGATATTTAAATCTTGATGAATCCTGAATATTTGTGTCTCAGACGGCACGTACTCTTTATGCCAACTTTCTGAGACGACTCAAACTCTTCGTATGCATACCATACAGGAAGAACATGTGTGCAGAACCAGCAGGAATAGCAAAATAGGGTCCGCAGCAAAAGAGTTCATAAATCGTGCGTAAAGACGTCGTCACAGTAAGGAAGGAGATTGTACCGTTGTGCGTACTTACCCGTTCCGTGAGCACGCGAGCCGGAGAGTTCATCTGATTATCGCAGCCGCCCATGTCACTTGCTGTGTCACGGGAGACCTCCTCCACTAGCAAGCTATAAACTTATCCTCGGTCCGTGCATTCTCCTGAGCCATGGCGTCGTCCAGCTTCAGCTGCGGCTCACCCACCATCAGACCTGTGGACGAGACTGATTCCATAAGAGTATGACGTCATCCCACCGCACTGGAGTTATATGCATGAGACCAAGACAATACGTTGATAGTTTTTTAAACATGTATGATAGTCTATATATCATAGTTCCCGGGAGAGAGAGGCAGAGTATGGAAAAATGCATTGCCACAAACGTGAAATGATAAAAAATTATCAAGATCCGCAGTAAGATCAACAAGATAATATGATAAAATTAAAGATGTATTATTCTGGTATTATAACTAATTTAGATCAAACATAATGCTGGGTGAGCCTGAAAATGAACTTGAGCTTGGATAGATGAAATTTGTCATAACTATTAATCTCAAAGTAAAAGTTCAAGAGTTTTTAAACTCTTATAATGATACGTTAATTCTTCACAATCACATGCTCTTTTCAATAGGTAGGAGAGAGTTTAGAAGAACCTACGCTATATGAATAAAGTAGGATAAAATTTTAACATTCACATACAAGGATGTGCTGCATGAGCAGATGCACGACAATTAATTAATCTAATAAAAATATGCATTTCGGCATTTCCCAACAACCGTGACAACAGGAAATTAAGCTGTGGTATATGAGGTGGCTGCATCTCTTTGCACTCTCATCGATCACCTAGGAAGAGATGGGAACGGCCTTCTTCGGGATGCGGGACGAATCGAGAGACCGCCGCCACCAGGAGGTGCAGCTCCTCCTCTGCAGGACGCCGAACTGGAACGGAGCCCCAAAGAGCAGGTACTTCCTGAAGCTGAGGGCGAGGAGGCTGAAGGTCAGGATTGGGCGCCGGCTGATGGGCATGAAGAAGAGTCTGCAGTTCACCATCTCCAGGGTGAAGACCTGGATGAGGGCGCGTACCAGAGGCCAGATAAAGCTGCTGACAGGACCTCCGTGCGGCTCCGGAGGAAGCAACCCCCTGCTTCAGTTCTGTTAGCGACGGCGTCTGGTCATACTGGTACGGCGTGGTGTTCTGAAGTCAAGTTACACAAGTAGTTTGCTTGCCATCCTAAACTTCATTGCTCTTTTTAGCGTGAATAATGCTGACCGACTTTTCCAGCTATACATACGTGTGCACTCTCTCGACGGCTGCAAACGGGTCTGATTAGGTAGCACAATCACCTGTGTCCTGTTTTGATAAGAGTTAAGTTCTGATTTCGATAATTTCAAAATCTTTATGTTCCTAGTTTCGATTCAGTTTAGGCTCCTGCGCACAGTTGCTTAAGGAAACATCTATATATTTTGGAACCGATGTTGAAGTTCCATGATCACATGATGGCAGCTATTGTAAAGGTAAATCAGATATTTCCCTAAATTTCGTTAGACTAGTACCTTATTCTCTGTAGAGAACCATAGAAGACGCTGAAACTCATTCGTTTTTTGGAGAGATATGCCCAGCGAACCTATAAGATTAAGGCCTTCGTAAATAATGAACCAGATATTTTTGAGGTGGCGATACCGGGTCTGCTCATTTCCAGCGAAGAAACTCCAAGCTACCGACTGTCAGATAGTTGAATGCTACAACTACATAGTACATACCCACAAATAGCTATAACAGGGTCTACTCATTCTTTGATAAGTTCCAGAGAAAACGACCACTATTCAACGGTAGTTCCCAGTTAAGCTAGGGACTTTGTAAGACGATCAAAGGGATTGCAGGTTGTAGCAGCTGGGACGAGGCAAATCTCAAACGAGTTCAAGCTGAATCCCGCGTAACTGTCAGCTGATTGAGCCATCAGCGTATGAGAACAGAGCCAGATCCATGAGTTCCAGGGGTGTTTTTGGTTTGATTTGGTTTGATTTCTTATGGGGTGTTTGGTTGCATGATAACGAAGGTTTTTGTTTTAATTTTTAAAAATTGTAAGAAAACTTGTTAAAAGAGGTGTTTGGTAACTATGATAATTTTATGTTTTGAAAGTGATTTTCTTCTTAAACAAAAAAAATAGGGTCTCACCTCTCTTTTTTTCTTGTGGTCCCCCACTTTGTTTGGTCATGTGTGGTAGTTACTCTTTTTTGTAATCACATCCCTCCAAACATGATAATTTTATGTCATGAGTTGGTTCACTTTTTATTTTAATACAATTTTTTATCATGAAAGTGTACAAAAAATTATTATGCAACCAAACACCCCATTAGGATTTTTTTCTCAAACCCACCTGCTGCCTAGCTAGCTCTCAAACCAAATTTGGTTTGGTTTGGTTCAGTTCAAACATATTTATTAAAATGCACTATATATGTCAAGGCATAATTTCATTTGATTTGTTTTAAATCATATTCTATTAAAATATAATGTATTTGTTTATAAATTTCATTAATTTATCTTAAAAATTCTTGAAATATATTTAATTGTATAAGAAAAGATATATAAATCTTATTAATATGTTTAACTTAAAATACATATTTAGTCTAATCTGAAATTAAATTATTCAGTTTATTGGTTTGACTTAGTTTCATTTGAAAGATCTTAAAAATTAGAGCAAATCAATCATTAGTTCAAACCAAATCAAACTGAACCAAACTACTATGGGGTGTTTGGTTGCATGATAATTTTTTGTACACTTTCATGATAAAAAATTGTATTAAAATAAAAAGTGAACCAACTCATGACATAAAATTATCATTATTGGAGGGATGTGATTACAAAAAAGAGTAACCACCGCACATGACCAAATAAAGTGGGGGACCACAAGAAAAAAGAAAGAGGTGAGACCCTCTTTTTTTGTTTAAGAAGGAAATCACTTTCAAAACATAAAATTGTCATGGTTGTCAAACACCTCTTTTAACAAGTTTTCTTACAATTTTTAAAAATTAAAATAAAAACTTCAATTATCATGCAACCAAACACCCCATTAGTTTGGTTGAGTTTTTCCAGAATAGCAAACACTCCTAATGACTTCATATAGACCGGTACATCCTTCTGCGAATTTTCAGCTTTTGCTTCGTGATTAGGATTGCTGCACTGGTTTTTTTTGTCAATTATGGATTTTAATCATGTACTAGAATATGTTTTACCCCTCAATCGTCCGCTAGACAGCAACATAGATATGGTAAAATCGATCGTGCATTTGTCTGCACATTGTGACACATTTTTTTTCAACTGAAGGGAGGGAGGGTGAAGAGGGGACAGAGATAAATGTAAATGGGATCGAATTAACTGGCAGAATGATTTATCGATGGGCATAAATGCAATATTATCAGCATGCGGGGTTAGAATGCTAACAGGTGTTTCATGGGGTTTGGTGTATGTACACTCGGGGACATAAAAATGACCAAACCAAACCACTATCAGGTATGCTAACTGCCTGTCGTGGGCCTCTTGACTATTGCACGAGGCCACGGACCCATGTGGGAGACTCTGGGTTTTGATAGACGACGGAGTACTCATCTATCATACCACCGATTTCACAACTATTGATTTTGGTTTCCAGTAGTTTGAGAGTCAAAAATCAAAATCTATACAAATATGTTATGACATTGATAATCAGAGTTTAGAAGTGCAGCTATTTGCAGCATCCCAAACTTGAGAAAAGCAATAAAAGCCTCATTAATTACAGCTATTTACAGTATTTTACAGCACAACAAAGAACACTCTAGTCTTACGTATTGTTTCGTGATGTTTTATCATTAAAGGGTGTTCCTTAGATTAAGATGGGAAAATTAGTTTCATATACATGAAGTCATCTTCATTGAACATCTAATATGAAATTGAAGACGAACGATGAGATCATGTGCCTGACTCATTGAAATTTAGACGCCTATTACTCATTTAAAAGTTACAATCAGGTTATCTTAGAGAGTTCTCAGAGAAAACGAGCTTGTCTGCTGATTTTTTTAGGTGACAATTATATGTAAATCTTGTTTCTGCTACGGGCTTGTACAGATAAAAAATTCTTGCAAGTGGCGCTCATAATAACGACATGCGCAATGCCCCATGATAGAAGAATGTTGTCTTCGAAAAGATGTATCTTAGATTAACTTCATCCCATATTTATTAAGTGTTTGCCAACAAAGAAAGAGCCACTTATATAAATATCAACATGAATCACACAAGAACATCAAAATTCTAAATCACTAAATCTCAAAAACTAACAAAAAGTTGCATTTGTGCCCGTTCATTCGCTCCTAAATGCGACAAACACGCCTAGGAATCCAGCAGCGCAGCGGACAGGCAAATCAAAGCAAGGGAACTGGGAGCAGAAAATACCTGGTATCTGTCTTCGGTCCCCCGCCATCACCACCATAACCACTATCTCTTCTCCGTGGCCACCCTCCCGCCGCCGCCGGCTCTTCTGGACGACCGGCTGAAGCGGACGAGGTCCGTTCGGAGGCCTCAGACCAACGACTATGGCAGCGTAAATAATGGTTGTTCATGTCACGAGAATCCCGCAGATCTCGGTCTCATCGATCAATCCTAGAGCACAAAAATAAGCGGGGCCATGACCAAAATCGAAGAGGTGGAAATGAGATCTGGGGCCGCCGGAGAGCGGCAGCGAGGCGGGAAGGGAAGTAGCTCCAGGACGCCATACCTGCAGGTTCGAGGATCTGCCTGCTCGTCGGTCCTTCCCGCCCGACAACAAGCTGGCTCGGAAGCCGGCGGCGGTAGCACGGAGCGACCTCTGTTCTTTGCCTCTCCGGCACGACTACCCTTCGGAGGAGATTGGGGGGAAACGCCCCCCGACAAGCATTGGCGCTAACTGATCTTTTACAAATTCTATAGGTTTCCTGAGAACTTGGTAAAAAAAATTTGCAAATGGTCCTCTGATAATCATATTCTATTAACATAGTAACATAATCTAACAATATAGCACAATATTTAAAGTTCCATAATAACAAAAAAGGGTGGGGGACCATAAGAAAAAAAAAAGCGAAGTTTCCCTCACCTCTTTTTGTCTACTTTTTTCTGTATAACACGTTTTCATAATTGTCAAGCATTTTTTTCTATATGACGAAAAAGATATCAATCTACGTACGAGGAGACGTGTTAGAAAAAGTCCCATGGGGGTGTTTGTTTACGTGATAATTTTTTGTGCACTTTCACGATAAAAAAACTTATATAAAAATAAAAAATGAACTAACTCATGATATAAAATTATCATGTTTGGAGGGTTGTGATAACAAAAAAACAGTTTCTATCATTCATGATCAAACAAAGTGGGGGACCACCAGAAAAAAGAAAGAGGTGAGACCCTTTTTTGTTTAAGATGAAAATTACTTTCAAAGTATAAAATTATCAAGGTTGCCAAACACCTCTCACCTCTTTTAACAAGTTTTCTTATAATTTTTAAAATTAAAATAAAAACCTATTATCATGTAACCAAACACCCCTTATAATGGGGTGTTTGGTTGCATGAAAATTTTTTGTACTCTTTTGTGATAAAAAATTGTATTAAAATAAAAAGTGAACCAACTCATGACATAAAATTATTATGTTTGGAGGGTTGTGATTATAAAAAAGAGTAACTACCATACATGATCAAACAAAGTGGGGGACCACAAGAAAAAGAAAGAGGTGAGACCCTCTTTTTTTGTTTAAAAAGAAAATCACTTTCAAAACATAAAATTGTCATGGTTACCAAATACCTCTTTTAACAAGTTTTTTTACAATTTTTAAAAATTAAAATAAAAACTTTCATTGTCATGCAACCAAACACTGCATAAGCATTTAGAAAGAGTTTGTGAACATATAAAAAATGTGGCTGCTCCAATAATACTTAATAGGGTGTTTGGTTGCATGATAATTTTTTGTACACTTTCATGATAAAAAATTATATTAAAATAAAAAGTGAACCAACTCATGACAAAAAATTATTATGTTTGGAGGGATGTGATAACAAAAAAGAGTTACTATCATTCATGACCAAACAAAGTGGGGGACCACAAGAAAAAAGAAAAGGTGAGATCCTCTTTTTTTGTTTAAGAATACTTTTTTTTTCAAAATATAAAATTGTCAAGATTGTCAAACACCTCTTTTAACAAGTTTTCTTATAATTTTTAAAAATAAAAATAAAAATCTCCATTATCATGCAATCAAACACCCCATAAGATTTCAAGTTGAACAGACCGACCGTACATGTTGAACTAAAATGTCCAGCATCTCACCGAGCTGTCCAAATTGGTGGGTAAAATGTTTAATATCTACATTTCAGATATTCAAATTTTAGACTATCTGACAAAATGACTGAAATAACGATTGAATTGCCAAGTTTAAAAAACTACTTAATTTTAAGTAACCTATTATAATTTTTATGATTGTCAAGTCTCAAATAGTTAATATGAGACTATCCTCACAATTCTAACACTCTCCCTCACTGCCAAAGTGGGTAGTGAGAATAAGAGGCAAGATAATCAAATATTAAAGATCGATAAGTGTCCGCTCTGATACCATCTTACAAATCTCAAAATCATGGTGTTTTGGTAGAAGAGCCCAGGACATATAAGCACTGTATCAAATTTCAAATAGTCAATATGAGACTATCCTCACAATTCTAACAGTTTTCTAAAACATACAAACGAAATTAAGAATTTAAATATTAATATCGAACAAACGTAAACAGTGCCACAGTTGAAAAATATTATGCCTAACCATGTTGAATGACTCGAATGTCATGTCATATTTACATGCTTTCTGGGTCAAAAAGATGGTAAGAGAGATAAACACAAGTAATTAACATGTTCCTTGCTAGTTCACTCTAATTCATAATGAGATGTGCGTTTGTTTTGAGTCCTCCTTGAGCTTCACTCTAATTCACAATGCATACAGTTTTAGAGCCTGTGCGGTAACAACATTAAATATCTTTATTATTGTTTATTTTAAAATTGATACGGACATAAATATCATGAATTATATTTCAAGTGTTCAACTTGATCATTTCGTTTATAGATACTCAATCTTTGAGTGATACCAATATCAAAATGGATATAATACCATCATTTTTAATATTTTAACTAAACGGACACTAATTAATATGAAAGCAGCTGAGATGAGATTTGATTTTGAATTGTTTTTTTATTTTTAATTCTTTTTCACCCTTCTATAGTGTAAGAATACTTGAAAATAACTCCAGATACCTTTTACGGGTTAGTTGGTTGCATGATAAATTTAAATTTTGTAGTAAAAAATATTTTCAAAACAAAAAATATTTTAAAAATATTGACAACCGTTACAAAATATATGTTTTTAGATGACTTTTTTATCGAACAAAAAACAGTGAGAGCTGTTTTTCTGGGCCACATGCATTTCAAAAAAGAGAGCTTTTTGTTTTCTATGTGAACCCCCCTCCCCCTCTTTTATAGTTGTATGTGATTCTTACTCTTTTATTTAAGTAACTCACCTAAAATACTGTCCTTAGTCATCTTAGATTAAGTTTTGATATAAAATTTGACCTTGGAAGTGTATAAAAAATTATTGTGTAACCAAACACTCTATAACACATCATTGACTTGGTTGGAGCATTTAAAATAATATAAATATTTATTTTCGATGTTGACATGATAAACATCAATGCCAAAATTCGATACTATATATCAATAATTAAATGCAGACTGGTATTGGTCCTGGTAATTCATTCAAACAGGTTGCATTCTAAGAGCCCATCTAGATAAATTACTAACCATTGATGCAGTATTGTCTTTGATATTTGGTAGTGCCAAATTCAGTGAGAAGGTCGATATTCGTTTCGACACTACAATAAAACTATAAAATTTTGCTCACCGAACTAAAATATATTTGTAGTTTTAGTTTAGTTACACTAAATTTCAGTGAGAACTAAACTAAAACTATAATTTTTTTGCTCACTGGAAATAAAAAAGAATGGACACTTAATAGGGTGTTTGGTTGGACGATAAATTTTTATACATTTTCACAAAAAATTATTAAAATAAAATGTGAGTTAGTCAATAAAAAAAATTTTATATTTAAAAATATAATAATAAAAAGAGTGAATATTATATATTATGACTAAATAGGGTGGAGAGAAATCACAAGATAAAAAAAGAGGTGATATTTTTTGTTTAAGAAGGAATTTTTTAAAAATATATAAAATCATCAAATATTTTTTAACAAATTTTATATAAATATCATCAATTTTAATATTGACATGATAACATATAAAAACATTAACATATAAATTAATATAATGTTTTTTTACACTCTAAGTCTAATGCATAACCTACGAAAAAAACCATAGGTCCATCCTTTTATCCGGATCCGGACCCGTTTAATCAGGTCCGGATCCAGCAGGTCCTCTAAAGGCTCACTTAATGCGCCCACCGGGAAGTACGGCGGCTGCACCCAACTGCCCGCGAAGGACGATCACGCGGAGCCGCACCGCGCTTCGCCGCCTTTTCTAACCTCAACGTTCACCCCGTCTCCAGTCCCCCACCGCCGCCGGCGTCGGCCGCCACAATTACCGGAGGGCGCGCGCTTCTCCCCGCGGCGGTTGGACGGCCGTGGCCGTGGCGGTCCCCCTTTAGTTCAGTCCTTCGCTTCCATGTATTGTCACTCCGCAGCAGCAGCAGCAGCAGCAGCGACGGCCGACGCAGCAGCACTTGTTCGGAGCTTGGTGAGGACTGAAGTCCGAGGAGGTGAAAAGGAGTTGGGGGTTAAAACCAGTAAAGGGGAAGGAGGACGAATGGCAGGAAGAGGGCGGTGGGGTCGTTGTGGTCCTGGTCCTCACCTCACGGCACACCCTTTCTACCCCCTACACGTCCCCTCTTCTGCTCGCTGCTCCTGCTCCTGTTGCAGTCCTTCCACCTCCTTTTCTACGGCTCTGCCTTTCCCCTGCCTACCCCCACTTCATCGCCTCCTCCCCCAACCCCGTGTAGCTTTCCCTCATCTGGGGTCTACTCATCCGCCCTTCGCTGCCGGGATTCCTGGAATCTGTCTTGTGGCGCCCTGCTCTGCTTCCGCGATTTGGGTATTATGCCGATGCCGAAGAGGGGAGGTGGTGGAATGGACGAATTGAAAGAGGAGATGCCGGCGGACGACGCCGAGGGTGAGGAAGAGGCCGGCGCGGGCGTAGCGGACGGTAAGAGGAAAGCGGGGGCCGCGGGCGGGGTAGGGGCTCGCGCTGCCGGCGGGGGCGGTGGGTTGCGTGGGACGGGCGGGGGAGGGCTATCGCCACCGCCACCGTGCTGCCAGGCGGAGAGGTGCACCGCCGACCTGTCGTTGTCGAAGCGATACCACCGGCGCCACAAGGTCTGCGAAACTCACTCAAAGGCCGCTGTCGTCATGGTTGCCGGCCTCCGCCAGCGCTTCTGCCAGCAATGCAGCAGGTGCCTGTTTCCCCCCTTCCACGTCCCTTCACATTATCCCTCCGGTTGCTGGGATTGCTGCTCGTTTCCATAAGATTTCTTTGTGCAAGCTACAACTGGTCCGTTCCACTTTCACTTCCCGGAGCAGCACACGCTTTCCTGTGCGCACAATCAGATGCATCTAGATTTGTATGTTGCATTGAAGCTGATGATCTAACTTTTTCGCGTAGGTTCCACGAATTGTCAGAATTCGACGATGCAAAGAGGAGTTGCCGCCGGCGACTGGCGGGGCACAATGAGCGTCGAAGGAAAAACACGTCGGAACCTCAAGGCGAGGGCTCTAGCCGCTGCAGGCGGGTCGACCAGAATGGGACTGGGAGGATGAAGGCATCCCTTCCAGCGAACACCGCCTACAAGCATTTTCACATCAGATAAGATGCTGATCCTCTCACCATTTCGAGCATGCTCTCTCTCTTCTGTCACCATATGGCTTCCCCTCTAACTCAATGCCAATGCTTCCTCCTATGTTTTCATGAACTGTGGTTTAAGATTTCACTTTGTGGCCGCTACCGCAGCCTCGCAGATACCCTTTTTTTGTTGTGGCTGTTTCATTGGTGATATGGGACCCTGCAATCTGCTATTTTTCTTATACCTTTGATGTTCAAACCACGCTTCGTGAAAGATTCGGTTAACTCTATCCTTCAAGAATATCTTGAACATCATGGTGTGGGATAACGTCTATCTTTTGTTTGTCGAAGTCGTGAATGTGTGTTGTAAGCCTATTTTCACGCGTGCGACTATGATATGAAATATGACTGTTGTGCAACTTTCAGACACAGAGAATTTGGAGATGCTATCCCCGCTAAAGTCTAGCAAATGTTATGCATCCACTAATCACAGCTCTGAAGCCCAAGATGTAACATTTAAGATGTCTTGCAAAACTAGATATGATGCAAATTTGAAATCAAGCTTAATCCTTGAGTGGGATAACTATATCAGGATGGTTGCTGGGTTAGACGTTAACGTGGTTTGGGGTTGTTTTAGCCTTTTAGGTAACAAAAGCGATTTTCTTATATGTGGTTTACAATTTCTATTAGATTAAGGACATGAACTTAATGCACTTGGACAAAGGATATTTTTTAAATATAAAAAAAAGGTTCAAGAAAGACATATTCCATTTGCTGTTCTCTCCTTTTTAGGTAAAATAACACGCATTTTACGTTTTTATTTGTTTTATAATGGTTCCTGCTTCTCGAGTTTAACAGTTCATTCCATCTGTTCTGCTTGTTCTTTTTGTGTTTTCTGTTAAAATGGTGTTCAGGACTTTCAGTGGTCCTTTACTACCTTACGAAATGTTTATGGTCAAAGATACCATTTATCTCTCAGTTTAGTTTGATGCTATGTTGAGAGATTGCCCCAGAGATTCACATTTTACACAAATTTACGTTTCATTGCATACTTAAGTATTTGATTTTTGATAATGTAGATAAGCTTACTTCTGATGAAATAAGCACTTTGCTTATCATTCGCTTTTTCTAATTGTCATGATCAATCTGTTAGAAATACATGATCAATCATTTCATCTTACCTCTTCACACCTTAGTGGTCAATTCCTGTACCTTTTTTTTTGTCTATTACGCATTTTTAGCTGAAGTTGGTGTGAATATTAATAGTGATAAACAGGAATCCAAGTCTCTTACACTTTGTTCTTGTGCGCATCTTAATTTTAAATCAGACATTAATGCCCCTTTTGGTCAGAGTATACAAAATGATATCATATCAATTTTGATATTGAAATTTCTAGTGGATAGAGTATCAATATCAAAATTGATACAAGTGGATACTTATATTACATATTATGCTTTGTTTGTAGTGTGTACTACAAATTTCAAAATTGATATTGGTTGCCAAACAACTCGTGATAATTTATATCAATATCAACTTTAAAATTGATCGTGATAGAGGTGTTTAATACTGCTACTGAACTGGCTGTAGGGAACATAATTTTCTATTTGGTCCTTATGATATCTGAGAACAATGGCCGAAAAATAATAGGGAAATGCAAATATAGGCTTTACAGCTCAGGAAAAAACCTCCACGTTGGTAGAACAGCAACTTGTCAGCTATTTACCAAACGCCCTCCTCCCCAATGAGGAAGGTAAACAATTCAGATTGAAGCAACTTAGTCGTTCACACCTTGGCAGCCATTGCATTTAGAGTTTCAGACATTGAAGGTCCTGCATGGTTATTCCAGATATGCCTGTTTATCTTGATTAACAAATGCTGCTAAACGAAGTGTCCAATGCTTTGGTGACAATGCTCTTCCTAGACACCTGGTTGGGGTTAATACTTTGAGCCAGTACCTCTGGCATATACTTTTCTTTTAACTGTCACCATGAGAAATATCTTAAATCTAAATACCAGAGGAAACAATTATGCAAAAAGTTGACAAAGGCTTGTTCCCATGATCATTACATGTGGTATCTTTTACATATATCCGGCTTCTCTAGGGGCTCATAGGGTAATCTGAAGTTTTGAACAATGTTACTTAGGAAAATGTTTATCTTTCATTTTCGGGTTAGATATAGAAGGCTCTGTTTCTGTCTCCTAATGGATGAGTAAAGTTGGTTAATCAGCTCAATGAAAGTTCAGCTAGTTTTTGGATTTGTTTTGGCAACAAAAGCAGTTCGCAGTTCAGATGTAGTTGGTTTATTCACTTTTTTCATTCTACGTTTCACGTGCTACCCGAAATAGTACCTCACTCTAGTGGCTATGATATCCGCTAAGTTGTGAGTGATATTTTTAAAAAAATATTTTGTTTATAGTAGGCAACTCATTTGGACTGCTCTCAGTTGTTGGGGCTTTCCGATTAGAATTTAGAACATTAAAACTAATACAACACCACTTTTGACATTGATCTGGGACAATGATGATGCTTGTTCTGTCAAGCACCATGTTTAATATCGACAGAGGTGTCTGATATCGTGACCAACATTGTCTTTGCTGTCTTTTGGTATATCTTGTGAAATCTAAGTTGATTCTAGTTGCCTTAAGAGCTTGTTTGTTTGATTGTGAAACCTTGCAGAACAGTGTACTTGTTCCATTTTGCTGTATTTTGAAGTGTTTGGTGAATGTAAAATATTATATTGAGAAATTATGATTTTTTTTTAAATTATATGAGGGAATATGTGAAAATCAACACAAGAATACGTTAGTTGTAAAATCATGTAATCATGTGAAGGGTACTTAATGGCCTGTTTGGCACCCAATTTTTTCGGGGATAAACTAGGTTTATCCCCAAAATTTAGGGGATAAACCTGGTTTATCCCCAAGTTATCCTCATACCAAACATGCCCTAATGGCCTGTTTGGCACCCAAATTTTTTGGGGATAAACCAGGTTTATCCTCAAGTTATCCTCGTACCAAACATGCCCTAAGTGTTCAACAAAATCTGTACGGAGTAGCGACGTGAACATTGACGCGGTCAAGAATTGTTGTTTCTTCAGTTTTGAATCATACGGGAAGGACAATGATCAATCTATTGCATCTTGGGAAAAACGATACGTGGGAGTTGGCTCTGTTGAAAGGTCACTGTGAGAACCTCGTTTTTACATTTTATTTTTCTTTTTTTTAAATCATTTTTGCATCTCCTTTGGGCTACTTAGGAAAATAGGTATTAACCTATAAATGTATTAAATAGTCCGACGATACATTTAAAATTATTAGAACCGAGTCGAGAAGCTTAAACCCCTCGTCTTGGTAGGGGTGCGAACTAGCGTGGCGCACCGGGTCTTCCAGTCCCAATGCACCCTCATGGGGCCTGTCACGACGCACTGACGTGAGCTAGCTCGGGGTTTAAGCTTCTCGACTCTAGTCTGCTGAGATGCCGATCCAGGGCAGGTTGAAATTTGGTTGACGGCGGGGGCTGCCTGCGGAGGTGCTGATTGCTTCGCCTCTTTGACAGCTGGGACCGCCATCGGTGCGTTCAACTGTTGAGGAGTTGGCTTGATCCCCTGGTATGTGCCGAAGGAGACCATGACACGTTCAGTGTCGACCGCCGGGCTTCGGAGTGAATCGCAGAAGATGACTCCAAAGTTGGTCGACATTTTGCTTCTTACTGCAACAAGGAAGACAAACTTCATTAGATGCTGATAGTTTATCGGGTCGCAATAGATGTGCACTTTCTTGGCTTGCTATGGCGGAGAGATGGAGGGAAAGAGGAGTCCCACCGGGCGTGCCAATTTGTGAGAACCTCGTTTTTACATTTTATTTTTCTTTTTTTTTAAATCATTTTTGCATCTCCTTTGGGCTACTTAGGAAAATAGGTATTAACCTATAAATGTATTAAATAGTCCGACGATACATTTAAAATTATTAGAACCGAGGTTCGGGTTCTTTGAAAAAATTTGATTTTTGACCCCTCTCCGCCGGATGGTGCGAACACCCGGCGTTAACTTACATCGAGCAAGTACTCGAACGCCCATGATTAACCGTCATAGCAATCTGTTTGGTAGAGAGTGCACATCCATACAAAACAATAAATTAGAGGGCCGTAAGCCTTGCGGGCCCGATGAGATGCGAACAAGTTGCGTTACGTTTGGTTGACGTTGATTTTTATTTGATTAAGATGTGATTTTTTTTAACAATTGATTTAGATTTGATTTTTTCAAGTTGTTTATTTTTTTTAATTTTGTTCCTTCCATTAATGTTTTGATTTAATGGGTTGAGTTTGATTTATTTGTTCTGTTGAATCTCAATTTTGATTATGATTTTGTTTTGGATTTAAAGTTTGATTAAATGAGTTAAACACCTTAGGATTTGAGATTTAATGGTTAACATATTGATTAGTATTATTTAACTTCATGCGTTGTTTTTGTTGTGACGTTGATTTAAATATGTTCCAAGTATTTTAATTAATTTAAGATTTTGATTATGTTGTTTAAATATGTTTTCTGATTTTTGTTCTTTGCGGTTTATTTTAAAATCTGATTTTTGTTGTTTACGTTTTGATATGTTTTTTTTATACATTAGAGATTATTTATTTAATTCTCTTTGGTGTTATTTAATTACAAATTAATTAAGAAATTTAGTCCCATGCGTTACGCATACTTTAATTTGATTTTTGGGTTGTTTAAAAGTCTAGTTTTATGTTTTCAAATTTGATGAATGTTTTTTATTATTTTCTATCTTATTTATTTGATTTGAGTTCGCATCCCATCCGACCTGTCGGGCTAACAATCGGTGCCCATTTTTGAACATCCATGTCGACACTTGAACAAACTTCATTTCATTTCAGGTCGGGTTACATCATGTCGGTGCCGAAGTCCAATGTCTGAAATTTTTCTTCCCCGGTGCGCTTCTCACAAGATCGGAGGAGAAGTCAGCATTTCGGCAGTATGCCGGCCGATCCTCGATCGAGTGGGCTCACCTCCAATACGACGAAGTCTTTTGACTTGTCGCACCGGGGAGAATGGAACCGTTTGCAACGGGAACATGCCCGCGCCCACGTCCAGGAGCGTCTACCCGAGACGTAGTCGGAATAGTCGTCCTAGGGCGCTTAAATTTTGAGCTCACCCTTTATTTAATATGACATTTCGCATTTCAATTTTTATTTAATTTTTTATTTGTCAAAGTCTTTTAGACTTGCTGCGAGTCGACTCGGCTGAGTCGAGACGGCCTCCAGCGGTCCGGCAATCCCCGACGGCCAGATGGGCCCTCTTGCGGTAGATGAAGGTTGAGCTGATCGGCTCAGCAGCAGCTCCCGGTCGAGCCCCACTGGATGTGCACCCGGACGCGCGACCAGCAGGTGCGCGGCTGACCTCCCTACGGTCGCAGTCGGTTGGTCTCCTTACGGCCGTAGATGACCGCGGTTCAGGCGGTCGCGAGCACCCGGAGGCCAGGAGTTCCCGTTCGCGGCTTCCATTCCTCCGGCAGCACCTCTTCGGCGGCTTTCCGTGCCATCGCGCCACGTCACGCTGGTGGCGATTGGCATCTGCCGAGGCTGCCGCTGCTATGGTGAAATCGACTTTGCGGCTGCCGTGCAAGCTACTGACGCCGCGAACATTGCAAAGGAACTGGAATCGGGGTCCGCCGACGGACCTGCGCTGCCGCTGCTATGGGGAAATCGACTTTGCGGCTGCTGTGCAAGCTACTGACGCCGCGAGCATTGCGGCGGAACTGGAGTTGGGTCCGCATACGGACCCGGTTGGGGACCTGAGCATTTGTGCGAACAGGGACCTTGACTGACCTGCGTGAAAGACCAAACAAAGGGATTTTCTGGGGCCTTTTCTGGTTTGCGCAGAGGGGCCGAAGGGGCTGCTTGGATGGCTGAAAAGAAGTTGGTTCAGTGTCTGCATAGGAGTCGTTGGAAGGAGATGAGAAGAGCCATAAGATTAGGACCGGGGCCTGCCAAAACAACCCCAGTGGGGGGGGGGCCTGTTTGACAGTCCCGACCAGCAAGTGTTGGTCCCTTTGGGTGCTGGAGAGAAGAGAATAGTGGAGGAGGAGAGGAAGAACGTGGCGGGTAGAGGAGATGAATATGAGTGTATGTGTGTGTATATATATATATATATATATATATATATATATATATTACCTTGAGTCTTCTCTCCCTCCTATGGTAACTGCAGGACGTGGAGATGGAGGGGAGCTGGATCTCCCTCTCTTTGGCGGACGTTGGCTACTACTGGCTGGGCCTCCAACAGATGCTGCTGCAGGCTCCCTTTTGTGCTGCAGCTGCTGTGCCTTGGCTGATGCGGACGGTGGAATCAGACCTCTTCCCCCGCTCTCCTCCTAATGGCCGCTCCGCTCTCTCCTTTTCTGTTCACCGGCTGGTTCCCCCTTCTCTTCTGTTGGCAATGAAGGCTGGCGCAGATGCCTCTGTTGGCGATAGAGGCTGGAGCAAGACTTCTCTTCTGCAGACGTTGGGCTGGAGTTGGAGATCGGCTGCTGCTCTCCCTCTCTCTTTCTGCTGGCCCCCCCTGGCTGCCGATGGATGAAAGGGCTGCTGTTATTGTTGGAGAACCACCCGGAGCTATTGGCGATGAAGGCCCTGCTCCTATGCTGCCTCTCTCTCTCTCCCTCTAGGCGTCGGGCTGCTGAACCTCTCCCCTTCCCCTTGCCTTTTTTCTTTCTTTTATACGGCAGCCTGTTACCCGGGGATAATAGGAGGGGGGAGAGAAATTGTGGGAAGGTTGAGGTGGCAGGGATTGTTACGGGAAGGGAGAGAGGGGTAAGGAGGGAAGGTTGGCACTCTCAATCTCTCTCTCTCTCTCCTCAATCGGCCACGGGGTGCTGCGATGCCGATCTTGCCATTTGTTTGTCTTTCTTTTTTTCTTTTCTGCTGACAGCATACGTGGGCAACAGAGGGAGAGAAATGGCAGGTTCCTCCTCGATCTTCTCCTCTCTTTTATTCTTTTTCTTTTCATTTCCAAATGAAGATCATGAAAACAAAATACTCTTCCCAAATTGTAGGAGTTAACAAAGGATATGGCGGCTGATGCTGGTAGGAGAGAAGGGACGTTGGTGGCTGGCCTGCTTAGGTCAATTTCGACCTAATCTCGATCAAGATGACTTCGATCCGACGTCTGACATTAATTCCGGGTTAGAATTATTAAAATTAACTTCAAAATTAACCGGAATAATCCGGAAGATATCCTGATAGCCGTTGATTTTGTGTACCATCAGATCTACGGTTAATGACCCTCCAATTGTCCGAAGATCACCGATTTGATAGAATTTCCGATCGGTACGATCTCGGCCCTCAAAAATTCTGAAAATTGCACTTAAAATGCATTTAAATAAATATACACCAGGACTTTAGCCTTCACCACAAATAATGTTATCTGCTAGCGGGTTGGACAAAATTGCCCTTATCTCGAAGTATGTGCCGAAAATTTTTTTTTTTGAATTTCGTCCATAACCTCCCGAATATAGATCGGATTGATGATCCGACTTCAACATTGCTCTTCTGGGTGTCGGGCGGACATTCTGGCGGCGTCGGTTGTTAATGGGCCTGCTTGGATTTGTCCTGGCCCAATAGGGGCAAAATGGTTATTTTTTCATCCGAAGTCGGATTGTGACATTTTTAGGTGCCAACAGTCACCTTGTTCCTTACTGGAACTTTGTAGGGTTAAATGGTTATGGGAAGTTTGGTTGTACGATGCATTGAATTTTTGTTATAATTGTTTGTTTTTGTAACAAAATTTGTTAAAAGAGGTATTTGATGATTATTATAAATTTATGTTTTTAAATAGATTTTCTTCTTGACTAAAACAAAGTTCTCTTTTTTTATCTAGTGGTTTCCCATCTTGTTTAGTCATATATGGTACCTTTTTATCACATCTTTCCAAACATGATAATTTTATTTTAATAATTTTTATTATTAAAATGTATAAAAATTTATTATGCGACAGGGAGATAACTAATGGTAACCGTTACTTTTTAAATTTCAATAGCTTTGTTCTTTATTAAATTTTAGACATTTCGAGCATAATTATTAAGACAGGTAAAACATAAAATTACAGCGTTTGGTGAAATATGATCATAAAAAGTACGTGGACAATGTATAATTGAAGGAGAGTTCTAAAAAAGAAAAGAAATTTTTTTGTCTCTCTTATTTGTCTAAGAATAAATTCTTTCCAGAAATATTTTTTTAGTATGATTGTCAAAGACTTTTTAATATTTCTTGTTACATATTATACTTTTGTAAAAATATTAGTAGCATGCAATCAAACACCCTGTTGGCTAGGGTAGGGATGCAAGCAAATCAATACGTTTGACGAGTAGTTCGATACTCGACTCGTTAAAAGTTTGACTCAGATCATTTATTAAATTAAATAAACTAGTTTGAGCAGGAAAAAAATGTTCAACTTATAAACGAGTCGAGTCTAGACAGAGACTAACTCAGCTCAATAAGTTCACGAGCGGCTCGTTTAAGTATTCGATAAAATATTCGATAAAATATTCGATTAACTATTTATTTAAATAATTAAATTAAAATATATTATATATTTATATTTTTATATTGTGTAAAATTAAATTTTTATGTCTAAATAGTAATTTAAAATATTTTTTTAATATTTGAACTCTACTTTTAAGTAAACGAGTTCAACCTCGAGTTCGAATATGAGTTCAGTTCGAGTTTGAGCTAAGTTGGCTCATCTACATAAGCGAGCAGTTCGAACTTGTTGAACTTATATCGAGTCGAGTTCGAGTAAGACTTTTGAAAATTCGTCGAGTATCGAGCTAAGTTGTTAAATAATCGGTCAAACTGAGCTCGAACGTAGCCATGCTCGGCTCGTTTGCACCCCTACTGTTGGCTAATCCATCTCTCTCTCTCTCTCTCTCTCTCTCTCTCTCTCTCTCTCGGAGACTTGATAATCCCAAAATACCCTAATAAAAAGTCGTGTTTTAACCGTGACCGGAACAGACCTTCCTAAACTAGACTTTCACTAGAGAGAAAAGAACAGAATAACAGTATTTGACAAGGAACTAGAAAGGAAGAAAGCGTGCTCAAACCACTTTGACAAGCGAGCATACGATCCTCTCAACTAGAGGTGAAAACGAGCGGTGCCAAGTAAAATATTGTTTAAAGTTTGATTCATTTATTTTACATGAATTTGAATTTGAATTTTTGTGAGTACATTGAACATTTATTCAAACTCAATTCATTATTTAATTGAGCCGAACTTGAACTCAAATTTAAGTAGTAGTTTGACTCATGCTCAATCCACATTTAAATTCAAACTGGATAAAAACTTATTTATAAAATTTAAAATCAAAAGAAACCTGTGAAACTTTAACTCATCTCATTGATGAACTTATAATTTAAACTCAATTTTACTTATTTTATATATTTAATTGATAATATATAATTAATAATATTCATAATTTATTTTTAAAATAAATATTCAATTGAATATCTATTCTAATTATTTACGAGTTTATCAAATTGAGTAAGAATTTATACAAACTCAATTTATTTAATAAGTCAAATTTATTTTTGTTCAAACCTGTTAGTCAAATTTTTTTTTCAGAGTTACAGAACTATTGTCTGAGTCTATCAGTCAGAGAGACACCATTTGGGGTGCGGGAGAGATCCAAAGGTGCCTCCGAGACAGCAATCAGCCAAAGCATCTACAAATCCGCTCGATCAGACCGTTCACCGGTTGGTACAAGTCGGTTTTTCAAAAACTGGAGCAATTTCAGGATTAAAACTGTAATGATTAAATTAGTTAACTAGTTTAGTAACTGCATCAAGAGATCATTATCATATTATTTCCCACAAAATATATTTAATTTTGGAATCATTTCGATTTAGTTTTCAAAAAAACAGTTAATTAGAGTGTCACAAATTCGCCTCTCTCTTGGAGACTCGACATCATCAAACCATACAGTCATACACACATCGATAGTATATACATATGTCCCGCGATTGTAGCGCAGTGGGACGTCACCGCCCTCCGGGGCGGCAGCTCGCGGTCTCGCCCGCCCCGTCGAGGGAGGCTTCTCGCGCACGGTCTGCACCAATGTCCCAAAAAAAAAGAAAGATAGTATATACATATGCCATATATTCAAATGTCACAGCAAATTTTCTGTTCAGATCATGATCTGTGTATCATATATATATATATATGAATCTATGATGACTAAATAGGCAGACGCAACAGTAGTGTTAATTTGCCATGTTCTAAGAAGATCACCCGTGCCATGAGCTCGCGGTCTCGAACCGTGCCCGCCCCGTCGAGGGCGGCTTCTCGCGCACGGTCTGCACCAATGTCCCAAAAAAAAAGAAGAAAGATAGTATATACATATGCCATATATTCAAATGTCACAGCAAATTTTCTGTTCAGATCATGATCTGTGTATCATATGTATATGAATCTATGATGACTAAATCGGCAGACGCAACAGTAGTGTTAATTTGCTGTGAGATGATTACTCATAAGACACGTTTAAGTTTAGAGTTCTTTTTAACTTAACCTCTAAAAATTAATTAATTAAAACGGTTGAAAGCCCGCCGACTTAACCTACCACGTCACGAGGGTGTTAACAAAGCAGAGGAAAATCATACGTTATCTTATCTTCCTCGGTGGCTAACCCGGCAACAAGGCCGGAGGGTGCGACGAGACAACAGCAGAAAACAGAGACATACAGTATTTACTAGCAGGAGCCGGCGGCCGCGCTCGCGCATGTACAGGGTGTAAAAACGTTACCCAACGTTTTAGAAATGGCCAACAAATAGAAACCAAAGCCAATAAATGGAATATCTAATGAGGAAGTATTCCCCTCTTTGTAATCAATATTAATGATACAATATTCTCTTTGGTGCTAAGGAGGAAATGGAATAAATGGGCGGTATTGATTTGGGACGGAGGGAATGGGGGTTACTAGCCCTATAAATAGGTGGCTAATCCTTATGGGATGGAAACAAGGAGAAAATTTTTAAACTAACGTGGTTTTAAATCTTATTTCCGGAACTAACACCCAAAAAATTTTATTTCCAAAACTAACATACTTTGGGCAAAGTCGCTGCCTAAGTCAGCGACTTTAGGGGACGGACGCAAAGTCGCTACCTAAATCAGCGACTTTCACTCCTTTTTTAAAAAAAAATTGAAACGAGGCAAAGTCGCTGGATAAACCAGCGACTTCCATTTTTTGTTTTAAAAAAAAAGTGAAAGTCGCTGGATGCTCCAGCGACTTTCACTCATCTTATATATATATTATTATAAGTTAATATATTATGTAGTTAATATGTATAATTATTTTAAACTAAATTATTAAATGTTAATATATAATTGATATTTTAATTATATAGTAATGTTAATATATAAAATTTATTTAATTAAATATAATAATTAATTTCATATATATTTTTATAAATATTATAGATATTCTTTTAATATAAGATATTATATTATATTATATTATATTTATATTTATTTAATTTAGAAATATTAATATTATGTAATTAATTTATTAATTTATAAAATATTTATAATTACTTTTCTATAATTAATATTCATAACATTTAAAGTTAATATTCATAAATTATACAATATAATATATATATTAATATAAATAAATTATTATCCTATATAGTATTATAATATGTTATAAATATATAATATACTATTTAAATTATTTAATAAAATAATTTGTATATACTATTTAAATTTATAATTATACCTATAACATTTGTAAACATATAGATATAAATTAATTATTACATTTTAATTAAAAATTATATATTAATATTATTAGATATTTTAACTATCAATTATATATTAACATTTAATAATTTTATTTAAAATAATTATGCACATTAACTACGTAATATATATCAACTTATAATAATATATTAATAAAATAAGATGAGTGAAAGTCGCTGGAGCATCCAGCGACTTTCACTTTTTTTTAAAAAAAAAAAAATGGAAGTCGCTGGTTTATCCAGCGACTTTGCCTCGTTTCAATTTTTTTTAAAAAAAGGAGTGAAAGTCACTGATTTAGGTAGCGACTTTGCGTCCGTCCCCTAAAGTCGCTGACTTAGGCAGCGACTTTGCCCAAAGTGTGTTAGTTTTGGAAATAAAATTTTTTGGGTGTTAGTTCCAGAAATAAGATTTAAAACCACGTTAGTTTAAAAATTTTCTCTGGAAACAAGCAATAGCCCATCGCCGGAGTCCCAAATCGGTTTCACCATTTCGTCTCCCCCCTTCAGTGGTATCAGAGCAGGGCCGTTCCGGGTGCTCGCCTTCTGCGGGGTTCTTCTCCGTCCCTTAGCAGAGCTCGGTTCGTCTGCTACCGTCCGCAACCGTCCGAACGGCGTGGTGGTCGACGACGTCCGCGTCGCCGTCGTCGAGCAGGAGCAGGACTTCGATCTCCTAGGCGGTTGCTTCGACGAGTCCCGCCGCCGCCTCTCCGTCCGACAGCCGCCGCATCCTCGCCCGCGGCTCACATCCAGGCTCCGAGCCCCCCCCTGATTTCCCGAGTGAGGAATCCGACGGCAAACGGCACGGCAACCTTCTCCGCCGGATCTACCCTTTCTGTCGAGTGAGTCGAGACCTCGAGGCCTCTTTGCCCTCTTAGCTGCCCTCCGCGGATCCGCCGCTTGCTCCTCGCCGGCAGACGGTCCGCCTAAGCTGAAGCCCTCTCATCTTCGCCGGCGACAACCCTGTCGAGGCCCTCTCCTTCTGCTGCTCCCGCCGTGCGCCTGTCCGCGTTGACACCGCTGCGCTCCCATCTGCGTTGGCATCGCCCTCCTGCGCTTGGCCACCACACCCTCGCAGCAGCCGTCGTCATCTTGCGAGACCAGCAGCGGAAGCTTCTTCGCCAAGACTCCTCGGACGCCGCTGCTCTCCCAACGAGGGCTTTTCTGTGCGTTATTTGCCCTTTTGGTTAAAGGAGGTATTTTGATTATTTTTTTTTACAAAGTAATCTGTCCACATGTTAGTAACGTATCCGTTACACCAATAATTTATCATTGTTTGCATATATTGTATATAAATACCGTAGGATATATAATTGCATTTGTGTATTTATGTTAATTAAAAAAAAAACTGTGTGATTATATAAGCATTATTTATATATCTGGTATTCGAAGATAATATTCTTCATTTTGTATGATTAAAACAGAATAATTTTAGTATTCTTGTTATGCTATCTACGTTCATATATGTCCGTACTTAATTGTTTAGTTACTTGATTAATTACATGTTCATTCTTTAATTTAAATTTTGTGCATGTAATTGATTACATAATATTTGTTGCCATCATTTGCTATTTTAAAAAAAAAAATTGTGTATATTGTTAATTATTTCAATCTTGTCATAATCCATAGCATGATTAGCATAATAATTAGTTTAATTTTAATTGCCATCATGTTAATTTGGAAAATCATGAAATCCTTTTATTTACATTTCAGAAATTTTCTAGTCCTAATGGCAAGTAAACTTATAGCTTCGGAATTGGCAAAGTTGGACAAAATCCAACGGAACAAATTATGATATGTGGCACCGGAAAATAAGATATGGACTTTATTCGTGATAATATAGAATATGTCTTAGAAGTGATGTCCTAACTTAATGAAAATTCCCTTTGAAGTGGAAAAGAAAAGAAGGGATCAGTGGATTATAGATGATAAGAAGGCTAAGACATATCGTACGTTACGTTCACGTGGAAGATAATTTAATAAAATGCTTTGAAGCATATTAAACATCAAATGAACTCGAAAGCTATCAAGGAGAAGTATGACACCAAATCGAGGTAAATATCAACTCCTTTTGCAGATCGATACAACACATGTAAGATACAGGAAAGTGATAGCGCGATTGAGCATGTAAATAAAATGATTGTCATGGCTAAGGACTTGGCAACTGAGGCCCCGAAATTCCGGAAAAGTTGCAAGTGGCGACTATATTGAATAGTTTGCCACCTTCCCTTGACATGTGACCACAACCTTAAGAATGAGTGGTTCAGTTTTATCCATCATTGACTTGCCTTCAAGATTAGCTATAGAACAAGATATTATTGCTAGAAGAAAAGGACTAGAGGCAAATTTAGAAGAGGTTAATGCAATGAACCGAAGGCCTATTGCTCAAGATCGATTCCATAAGCCACAGAAGCCGTAGTTCAAGAATAAATTCCAAAACAAAGGTAAGAAGGTTCCTAAAGGTGCTTGCTATACATGTGGGAAATTTGGTCACTTTAAGGCTAATTGTCCCAACAAGCAAGAGAATAAAGGTGTAAATAGGCACCCGTGCAATAAAGGAGCCGGAGAGCAGGAATTTATTGGAGTAACCGAATGCAACGCCGCTTTGGTTGATTCGAAATGAGTGGTGGATAGATTCGGGAGCAACAAGGCACATTGCAAAGACAAAGAAAGGATTTGTCTCCTTCCGGATGCTTAATGTTGGTGAGCGAGAGGATATATATAGGGGAACAACACCTATCTCGATGTGGAGGGTGTTGGAACTTATAAGGCTGGATCTTGGGGATAACATTATGGTCCTCGAAGGATGTGTTCTATGCACCAAAATCCGGCGGAACCTCATTTCGTTCCAGCATTGATGAAGAAGGGCCTCGAAGTCGATTCTATAATCGAGAAGGTATCTATAAGGGAAAGACAGAAGGTGCTTGCTATGGGAAAATTTGTACCCGAGATTTTGTATCCCTGTAGTTGAAACTGAAATAAATGAAATTGAAACTTCTGATTATTCTTTGTGTGTCTTATCTGAATGTGATCTATGGCATTTTAGATTGGGTCATCCTGGAAAATCTAAAATGAAAAAATTAATAAAGATGAATTTGCTACCGGGTTTAACTAAGGTTGAGTTATCACCTTGTGAACATTGCTTGGTCGTAAAGATGACTAAGAAACCATTCTCGGTAGGACATAGATCACAAGAATTGTTAGAATTGGTCCCTGCGGATATTTGTGGCCCATTAAGCATAAAGACATACAATAACAAAGAATATTTCATAAGTTTCATAGATGACTACTCAAGGTATGCCTATATATATCTTATTTACGCTAAGTTTCGAGGCATTCGAATTTGTTTTTAAAAGATATAGAGCGAGAAGTAGAAAGGCAATTGGTAGAGATATTAAGGTGTTAAGAACAAGATAGAGGTGGTGAATATAACTCGAAAGAGTTTGAATTATATTGCTAACAAGACATGGAATAAAACGGCATGTAACAATCAGTATACGCCACAACCGAATGATGTGGAGAAAGGAAAAATAGAACTATGATGAATGCGGTTAGATACGTATGCTATCCCATTCTAGTCTTCCCAAAGAAATTTTGGGAGAAGCATTGCCGCGGCAAGTTACATATTGAATAACCCACCAAATCTATCGAATGTACACCTTATGAATTGTGGAATGGGAGGAAACCAAATCTGATTCATCTCAGGAAATGGGGTTCTACAGCCTATGTTCTCATTCCAGAACAACTTAGAGATAAGTTGGAACCAAAAACCTTGAAGTGTAAATTCATAGGATACTGTGAAAAATCGAATGGCTATAGGTTCTTTCATAAAGAAAAATGGATCATTGAATATAGGGATGCTACATTCCTAGAAAGTCTAGAGGAAGAGGAATCTCATGAAAATGAGAAAGAACCTCTAATTGTGATAGATGATGACTATTACAATGATAACTCTAGAAATGATCCAATAATTGAGGAAGAACCAAGGATAGTAGAAACAACTCAACAAGAAATAGTTGAGAACAAATGATCCTATGATAGAAACACAACCTCCGATGTACTGCCGATTGGCAACAAAAGAAATAGAACTCCACGCTGTGTGGATGGATGATTTCTATTTATACTCATGTGTGAGCCTTCATGTCCGACGGTAGACATAGATGAGGAAAATCACACAGATCCGGTAAACTATATTGATGCCATGAAATCGCGCGAATCAGAATTATGGCTAGATGCTATGAAAGAAGAAATGAACTCCATGAAAATTAATGGAGTGTGGGAATTGTGTGATTTACCCAAGAATAGAAAGGCTATTGGGTGTAAATGGGTTTTCAAGAAAAAGCTTCGACGTGGGTCTATAGAAAAATTTAAGGCCCGACTAGTTGCCAAAAGGTTATAATCGGAAAACGGTATAGATTATCAAGAAACTTACTCACCAGGTTGCAAAATTTGCATCAATAAGAATTATTTTGGCTTATTGTAGCGCATCTTGACCTGGAATTACACCGGATGGATGTCAAGAGCATTCCTTAACGGAGAGTTAAGGGAGGATATTTATATGCTACGGCTGAAGGATTTCGGGTGAGGAAAGCCAAGAGGAAGGTGTGTAAATTGAAAAAGTCAATTTATGGTTTGAAACAGTCATCTAGACAATGGTATCTCAAATTTCGCTGATGTTGTTATTCAACTCGGCTTTTATTCCAAATCGGTTGGATAATGTGTGTATGTCGTGAAGAGTGGGAGCATGGTGATTATATTATCCTTATATGTGGATGATATATTGCTCGCCGGTAATGACATCGAATGTTGAATAAGATAAAAGCGAGCTCGGTGAGAAATTTGAGATGAAGGATACGAGAGAGGCGTCCTATGTCCTTGGTGTCCGGATACAAAGGGACGGAAGTCTAGATTGTTAAGTATAAACCAAGAAAAATATTTAAGGTACGTACTCAAGAAATTTGGAATGCATAATTGCAATCCGGCACCTACACCGTTAGTGTATGGAAAACGGTTGGGAAAAGAGCAATGTCCGAAGAGGGACAAGGTCCGCTCAAGGTGCCGTATCTTGAGGCAATTGGAAGCCTAATGTATGCAATGATGAGTACAAGACCGGACATAACATATCCTATGAGCTTGGTTAGTAGATACCAAGCTAATCACAGTCCACACATTCGGGAAGCCGTTAAAAGGATAATGAAGTACCTAAAGGGTACGGTGCACCACAAGTTAGTTTACTGGCGGAAACACTTGATGTGCTTGGTTACTCCGATGCGATTTCGGAGGGGATAAAGATGATGGAAAGTCCACTTCGGGACACTTGTTCATCTTTGGTGCAGTACTGCTTGTTTGGGGAAGCAAGAAACAAGGGTGTGTGACACGATACACACGAAGGCGAGTATATCACTTGTAGTGTGATTTACTACTCTACCGTCTGGATTAGACGATTTTGTTAGATTTAGGTCTCGATTTGGTTGATGGGCCAATTGAGATCTATCATTGTGATAATCAAGCCGCCATCGCCTTGATTAATAGTGGAGCGGAAATAGCTCAAAAGGAAAACATATAGAAATACAATATCACTATATTCGGGATATTGTACGGAGAAAAAGGGGAAGTAAAAGTAACTTATATCCCCACCGGTGATATGATTCTTGATCCTTTGACAAAAGGAATGCGCGGAAAATTTCATTAAGCATGTTGGCTTGATGGGACTCAAGAACATATGAGTCAAAGAAATTAATTATGCATCCCACGGATAATGAGAATGTATAGAAATATATATGTATCCCATAAATAGTGGGAGTACATGGAAATATATATATACATCTCATGGACAGTGGAAATGCATAGGAAAATTATAAATCTCATGGATAGTGAGATATGAATATCATTGTATCTCTATGGATAATTAAGTAAATGAGAATATCTATGTATTTCACGGATAGTGAGAATACATAAGAAAAATATATGTATCTTATAGATAGGTGAAGTATAAAATATTTTTTTTGCTTCACAGAAAGAGGGAGTATGTTTATTTATTGGCCAAGTGGGAGATGTAAAAACGTTACCCAACGTTTTAGAAATGGCCAACAAATAGAAACCAAGGCCAATAAATGGAATATCCAATGAGGAAGTATTCCCCTCTTTGTAATCAATATTAATGATACAATATTCTCCTTGGTGCTAAGGAGGAAATGGAATAAATGGGCGGTATTGATTTGGGACGGAGGGAATGGGGTTACTAGCCCTATAAATAGGTGGCTAATCCTTATGGGATGGAAACAAGCAATAGCCCATCGCCGGAGTCCCAAATCGGTTTCACCATTTCGTCTCCCCCCTTCACAGGGCTCGGAGCCGAGCAGCTTCCGCCCTTCCTCAACGATGACTGCTCCTGGTCTCCCCGCTGTACAGCCTGCCCAAGCACCAAGACGAGTGACTTACCGAGAGACACGACAGAGAGAGGGAACAGAGGCAGGACGGACCAGTCGTAGACGGTGGGGGAATTCGGCCGGGGCTCGTCGAAGATCCCGGCGCCGACGCCGCTGGAGGCCCTCCCAGGGTTGAGCACGCGGCGCCACACGTCCTCCCTGCTACGAGGTGGCGGCGGGGCGCCCGGCGCCCCCGCAACAGAGGCGGATTTCCGGAGCTTGTTCGCCCCGTCGCCGCCGCTGTCCCCGCCGGCGTCGCCCTCTGCGGAAAGTTCACCCCGACGGCGGAGTTGTTGCTTAATTTCACGGCGGGAACGGAATTCGCCGCACGAATGGACGAACGAAGGGCGGAAAGAGGAGGAGGAAGCTCGAAAGCCACGCGCACCTTTGGGCGGGGTGGCGGGGGCCCTGGTGGAGACCTTCCTGAGCTTGCCGAGGCCACGGTCGGGGTGCGGCCCCGCCAGCACGCCGTCCCACAGCTTGTCCAGCAGCACCATCCTGCTCTCTCTTCCTCGACCCACCGCCGCAATCCCTCGCCGCGCTGCACAAGCCCACGCCCCCACAGACCGGCCGTATATAAGTTGGAGCTGTCACTAATCTAGCGGCGGCGAGAGACCTCTGCAGCCCACGGGAGAGCTTTCTCGAGGAGCCCGCAGAATATTGTCATCGGCGCCCAGCTGCAGGAAGATGGAGCTGGAAACCGAGGAAGAGAAAGAGACGTTGTAAGTTACTGCCGACATGCAGCAGATGACGTTGAAGACATGGGCGTATCCGCCGTTGAACGGATCGGTAAAGACCAAAGACAAAATAGGCTTTCTTTTCTCGATGTCGGCCGACGAAAATATTTTATTCTATAACTTAAAATATAACTACTTTGACGTCTAATTATATTTAGCGCATTTATAAATTTTGACTATTTATATTTAGTTTTCTCTCTGAGCAGTGATCTTGATTTATTTATAAGCACAGCGAGTACGAGGACTGTGTTTACTTTTTTTTTTGAGAAGATCATATTCATTCAAATACAACTGAATGAGGTACATACTTGAGAGGACTGTGTTTACTCGGTCAGTGGTTTTGTGTTTAGGTTTGTTTGATTAACCTATATAAATAAATTATTTAATGGTTTCTGATCTAAATTACATTATATATATAATATTGCTTATAATTTGTACTTTGTCGTATGAACCAAATTAAATAACCAAATCAATCTAGTTCGTTTAGGTAGATGATGATATTAGCATAGAGTTTATTTGGTTATATGTAAAAAAAGGTGAAATTTTTGTAGATATGATTATTTACAAAAAAAAATACACATCGCATATATGATTGTAGCTGACGAAAGCAGCTTTTCTAAAAATATTTTGAACTATTTAGTTGATTATAAGAGATTTTCGGAACATTTAAGTTCGTAAAGGATTTTGAAAGTTAGAATAAGTACACAACCAATAACTTTAAAATTAAAAAGTTCGATCTTTAATAAACATTTACGTTTGTAAAAATGTATTTTATATTAATTTGTAAATTATTATTTAAGAAATAGTTTTTACTTTAACATATTAAAGTCATATTGTTTTTAAAATTGTAATATATTTTGTATTTAATATATTTTTATTTTTTAAAATAAGTTAAAACTCTATGATATAAAATATATATAATACATATTACTTAAATATATATATTTTAAAATAAGATAAATATGACATGTAAAGCTTTTAAAAATTATGCACATCTTGCCTCCGAGAAAAAGCATTCGGATGGAAGAGATGAGATGCAGAAATTCACACATCAAAGACATTAACGAGCCAACTTTTTAGCCGATAGTCATTTTTTTTCAACATCCAAGTAAATGGATTTATAGTGTTTTCATGGAAAGATGTCTATATAGGTCAATTTTTACAAATAGACTCTTAATATTTGTTAACAACATGTTCATATGGAATCGTTTTTATCGTAGTTGTCAAATATTTTTTTAATAAATTTTAGCATAAACTACATTTTATAAAACGCATCTTATCATGCAACTAAATATCTTATTAATATTTGAATAGAATTCAAATTATATCATGATGTATTTGTTTGTCTAACAATGAAAGAAAACACGAACTTTCTGCTATATTTTTATGCAATGTTTGGTTTGAGTGTCAATATTATACCAATTTTGATATCGATATTTTAAGAGATATTTTAAGAGATTAAAATATCAATAACAAAAATGACAATATCAATTTTTTTGGCATTTGATAATAATATATCAATATTTAAAATTGATATTATGTATTTTGATAATATTATAATAATATCATTATCATGTATTTGATTGATTATCAAATTCAATATCAAAATGTCATTAAAAATATAAATATGTTAATAATATTTTTATTAATATCTTCTGTGTATCCATTAATCTTCGTAACCATACTTCTTATCACCAATAGGAAGATGATGAGATGAGATTGATGTCGCGGTAGCACCGAGCGGCTCTATCCATGACAAGCCGCAATCATCGATTCCCAGACCTGACATTGTCTTTGCCGCAAGATCCCTCCTTGGCAGTCCCCCTCTCTTCCCCTCACATCCTCCACCTTGTCCAACTCATCACATGTGCGGTCGTTGTAACACCCCAATTTATGAATATGTTAAAAGATTAAATCAGTAAACTACACCAACATTAATTAACTATTTTTCAAAGGTTGAGTTGAAAAACTTCGAAGTTAAGTGTACTTTGTTAAGAGTAAGCTGAGGATGGATGACTTCCTAAGAACGTTGTTAGTTAGCACGGTTGTTGGGCCAGTCAGTTAATTTAGTCAGTCATTTTATATAGTATTAGAACATGATCCAGTCGAAAAATTTGATGTGACTCACTTGAGTATGCGATATGTGATGTGTGTATACTTGACGAGGGTATCAAGTCTTTAAAGAGAGTAGATTATAACATTTCAGTTTGTGAATATGTTAAGTGATCAAATTATTAGACTATGAACGACATCAATTAACTAATTTTCGGAAGTTGAGTTGAAAGAACTTCGAAATTAAACATGTTTTATTAGGAGTATGTTGAGAATGTGTGACTTTTTGAAAAAGTAACTAATTCACATGGTTGTTAGATCAATCAATTAATTTAGTCGTTCGTTACATTCGTCACCAGCTTCAGTCGCCAACTGCTCTGTCCCTACGTCTAACGCATGAGGAGTGTTGGAGCGGCAACGACAACACAATATGGATGGTTTGCCCCCGCAACACAGGCCATTGCTATGCCCTCAAGGTCATATACAAGTACCATGAGCACAATGTCTGTCGCCGAACTCGTTGCGAGAACTACAAGATCGAGATCCTTCGCATTGTCGACAATCCCTTCGTGCAGTGGCAAGGTATATACAACAAGGCTAGGGAGATCAAGTTCATGTTGGAGTTCAAAGATGATGGCTTGCTTGATAGTCGATGTCACACGTCGGTGGCGGCCAATGATCATATATTCATTGACTTCCATGATCACAGTTGAACACAACATTGATTTGGTATGACATCAAGGAGCCAGAGAATGCGATGAGCAATTTCTACTAAAATAACATGATCTACGGGGGGATGGGGTGGGCACTCTGATTACACTTTCATGGTGGTGAACAGGATGTTGGAATTAGAGGAATTGCTACATCATTGATGGAAGCAACGACAAGTAGGATGGTGGACTTTGGGCTAGCGAAGTTGAACCACAAGGATGGGGAGAGACGAGAGCTTTGACCTAGAGGGCTTCTAGCATATATGAGTACTTCAAACTTGTGAAAGAAACGTTGTATCATTTTCATGACTATATAAGAAATTATATAATTTACATTATTAATTTTAAAATTAATGATAATATTTAAATATATTTATATCACCCTTACTAGCCAACAACCATTTGACACGAATGGACTACTTTCTACATTTCATCTATTAATAACATCAATATCATATTGATATTCGAGTCACAACCCAACCCGCACCCAATCAAGTGTTGGATGAGTCAAGCCTCCCAACCGAGTACAACAATTCGTGACTTGGCACGTTTGTTGCGAGGTTTCACTAGCCGCTTTCGCCGCGAGGGTTTCGCTCGCCATGGAGGCCATGCCGCAGAGCCGCCTCCGCTATAGGGGTCCACTCCCCCTCCCCTCGATCTATCGCTGCGGGCTCTATCCTGTTTTGTGCGTCAAGCTTGTTCTGACAGATTTTGTGCTGTTCGCAAGAGGAAGGAGTTGTGTTATGAGTTAGGACGAGGGAAAGTGTTTCCACTGGATGAGCCTACCTACTCTTTTGGCCACTCTCTTTTTCGGCGGACAAGGTAAAATCTTCTTCTTTTTCTCCTTGAAATCTCTCCTTTGAGAGTTTCAAAACTCTGTGAGCTCTTTATCTCGGAACCCTTATACCTACCTTTTATCTTTGTGTTTTGTCTAGTTTTTTTTCTCCTAATCTAGTGATCTTTAATGTTTGGTTTGACGATCCCACCACTTTGTCCTCCGTTTGAGATTTTATTTGTGTTTAGTGGGGAGTTTGTCTCATCTTTATTTTGTCGAGTATATTATCATGTTTTGTTCTTACTTACTGTTCTATTTTTGGGGTCTTTTTTGACTCGATTATATTATCATGATCTTATTTATGAGACCATTAGTTTGGAACATCCATGTCTTCGAGGTGTGATCATTTAGCCTCTTCACATGTGTCAGACTCCTGGAAGAGAGTTTTACTCTTAGACCGTCAAAGCACACTTGTGTGCAGGTGCAGTATTTTTCATGGCAACTTTCGATCGAGTTGAAGACGAAGCTTCGAAATCATTCTACACTTAATTTTAATATTTGTGTTTACTGGTGTCAAAGTTTATTTTATGAGTTTATTGGTTGCATCTGTGTTTGTAGTTTAGTGATTTCTATTTGTATCAATCTTGCTCTGTCGATGTAATTCTTCCTCTTTCAAAATTAACATAGTTCGTTTTTCCAAAAAAAGAGAGAGAGAGAGAGATTCGCGACTCGACCGATGAAGAGACCGGCGAACCGGGAAGCGGGAGTGAAAAAGCCTGGTCCTGCGCGATGTCGCACCACGCCCCACTGTTCTGTGCCACTCCTCATCCAGCTCATCCTCCTCCTCCTCTCCCCTTCTGCAGCCAACACCGGCGACTTCGCCTCCGTCGCATCACCTGCTGCTGCGGCGCCAGCATTCCCGCCACCAATCCCGGCTCCGGCGTCGGGCGGGGAGACAAACGACTGGTGTGGGCCGAGAGGGGGAGGATGGCGTCGGGCGGCAGTGGCGCCCGCAAGTGGCTCGAGCAGACTCTGGGACAACGGCTGAACCTGGCCGGGTTGGCATCCTTTGTCCGCATTGTGGCGACGGAGGAGGGGAGGCGCCTCGCAATCCCGCACCTCCAGGTTCCCGACATCCAGTGGGTCGACTGGAAGGAGATGGAGAGACTTGGTTTCCGGGGGGTCGTGTTCGACAAGGACAACACCCTTACATCCCCGTACTCTCTCTCGCTTTGGCCTCCGATCTCCGCCTCGTTCGCACGCTGTGCTGCTGCCTTTCCGGGTCGGATTGCCGTGTTCAGTAACTCCACTGGTAGTGACAATTATCAATTCATGTCCATCGACTGGGGCATTTTATAGACTTCTTTATAATTATTTGAGCAGCTATGGCCATTTTTCATCTCTGTTACCTTGGTGATCTATCTTTTCTTTGCTTGTTTAGGGCTCTATCAGTACGATCCAGATGGTTCCAGGGCCAAAGAGCTGGAGGAATCTGTCGGTGGAGTTCATGTTATACGGCATGGCAAGTGTTATACCTTTTGTGCCTGTATTCCTACTATTATGTTTGATTATCATGTATTATAATTTCACGCCGTGCTGCTAGTTCCTTTTTTTCATTTCCATTTTTCCTGTCCCAACTCGCTCGTCGCCAGATGGGGGTTCCTAGTCTAGCGTCTAACTTTTAACCATCTATCGTGAACTATCTGAATTTGTTTACGGACCACCATTCTGGTTCTGTACATGACTACTTGTGGTAGACTCTTTGTATAGCCTCCTCCGTAAGTAAGATGATATGAACCAGATGGACAATCCTTCAGAAAAAGGAACCAGCGTTTAGTGACTTCTTTCAATTACACCTACCTTTTTCCTTGCATCTGGGTGAAAATTTGTTAAAACGTGATCTTGACTGTTTGATGGAGACGAGAATTGAAACGTCCAAAGAAGTCAGACAAAAGATAAATGTATGGCTGGCTTGCCTTCATCTGATTTTGTCTGGAGATTGTAAAACCCTAGTTCATTACTATTTTTAGGAAAAGGCTGTCTAGATTTTCGAGGCAGGGTTGGATTCTGATGCATTTTGATCCTCAGCTGGGGCATGTTGGTGGAACCTTAGATGATACACAAATTTTCTTGTTGAGGCAGACCTAAGTGCCACACCACCATAGAATGCGATCTCCCGAGAATCTCTCGAGATCTTCTGAGAATCTCTTTTCTTCCGTGCGTCCGAGAAACGAGATCGCCGAAACTAGAATATCTATATAGTACTTGTGATACTTGATCTTCTCTGCCTATTATTATCCCCAACTTTTTAGATGATATTGTTAAAAATTTTATTATGGAATCTATTCAAATATTCATTTAAACATCATTGTTTGATAAAATTTCATAACTTAATATTTTAATGACTATATATGTACAATTTACCCAAAATGTTATCAATCTCCTATCCATATTGTTCAAGAAGAAACTTTGGTCTGACATAAGATCCTTTATATGTCTCATGCTAACAATAGTTCACCATCTTTGTATTACGTTTTTAATTCTCTCACAGTTTATTTTAATATTTAATATAAGTTCTATTGTCATTTTTAAAGAGATTATATGACATTCTACATTTAAACATGCATATTGATTAGTATTTTCAAGATCTAATCCCTTGAGATTTTTCAAGATCTTTTATCTTCAATCTCCATGAGATAAAATATAGATGTGAGATGGCAATCATTGGGTAAAGTATACCCTGCATAAATGAAATCCAAGATCCGATCTCCCGAGATTTTTCCGAGAATCTCAGGAGATCTCTTCTCTTTCACGCTTCCGAGATGGAGCCGAGATCCGAGATGACAATCCTTGCACACCACACAATAAATAAGATTCAACTGTTTGTTAAAAGATGGGAGGGACTAGGCTGATTATTATATCTATTGTTATCAGTTACATAGCAACATCTTAAGGTGGGTTGGTTGATTTGAAAAATGACCTTATCGAAATACTTGTACTGAAATACTGTTCTATAGATCACATTACTCGCCAAAAAGTTAAGCACTGAGCCAATAATTTAAACTGAGCTGAACCAAAATTTACTATCAGTTTAATATGTTGCAAAATGGTTCGATATGGTTTTGGTTTAGTTATCTGTTTAGTCTTATTCCAGAAAAGAACAGTGCTAACCAGGACGAGCTGAAACATTTTCAGCTCTACCCATGTGTTCAACCCCTCAGCTCCAGCCTCTTAACTTCAGCCCAAATATCCTGACTTTGAGGCCTTTTCTTATGCTCGAGTCTTTGATGGATCTGTTGCTGTTGATGTGCATATACAATATGTACGTTTAAAGTATGGAAGAATATGATTCTTTGATATTGATGCTTTTATGGACAGGTAGTTTAGGATCACACAAGCGAAGTTTCATGGGATCCAATATTTTCTTGTCATCTGGGGTAGTTTAAATTAAGAACTCATGAGGAACGCTAGAAGAGGTATATGTATCAATAATAAGAGTAATTGCCATCTTATTGATTCTTTTTCCACAATCTCCTTGCTTGGATACTTCCAAATAATTGGATCATGTTGGACAAAGTTTTTTCTCTATATCTAGATTCTAGAGACAATAGCAACGATATATTTACAGGAACCCTTGAGAGACCCCACCCCAAAAAGTTACCAGTTATTCTTTTTGCTTCTGGGTCATAAACATGAAATTTAATGCCAGAAGTTGTTTCATGATTTCTTTAAGCACTCTTGTCTTGTATCATCTATGATGGCTTTACTTTCTTTTTTATGTTCAGCCTTGTTTGCAGCTGCTTTCATATTTTTGACTGTTGACAAATAGGACCTGTGAAAATGTGGCCTACTTTTCGACATAAGGATTTTCTTTCTGTATTTTAGAGACAAAGAAGCCAGCTGGGAGTGCAGAAGATATAGAAAAGTACTTTGGTTGCTCAGCCTCTTATCTTATCATGGTATCTGTGTAGTGAAATGAATTAGCAATTGTCTTATGACATTACATTTTGACCTACCGTCTTTATTTTCCTCTTGTCAGGTAGGCGACCGATGTCTTACCGATGTTGTATTTGGAAATCGAAATGGGTTTCTTACCATTTTGACAGAGCCTTTGAGCCTGTCTGACGAACCTTTCATTGTTAAACAGGTAAACTTGCCTTAGGCTTGCACGTTTGAATTTATCAGTTGGTGGAAGTCATATAATTACTGGCTCTCCCCAGTGATTTGAGGAAATAAGTGGAGGGGACAAAAGGGTTTGGAGACAGACCTGCTTAATAAGTGTACATCAAGTGCATAAGAATGTGGGCTACATGGATGGTCAGTCACCATAGCATTGCCAAAGTGTTGCCAGATGATGTCCGTGGGGATGGGATCTTATCAACACACATTAAACTGCATAATAAATAATTTATACTACATACTAAAATAATTTGGGCTGTGTATTGATCCTTCGAAGTGCTGCCAAACTCTGTTTGCTCCTCGTCTATGACTCAATGTCTCATGAATTGTAGACTCAAATGTAGCTTCAACAGACCGCAATCATCTATCATAACTCTAAATTTCTACTTGCTTCATCTATTTCTTTATTTAATTCACTGGACTTTCTTGGGTCAGTATGAATCATTGGGACATAGTAAAATTTTCACCTCCTCATATTGTCCATCGTTGCTTCTCTCCCTTGAGTATGAATCATGGAGACATAATAAATTTGTCACCTCCTAAGCTCGTCCATCATTATTTTTTCTCCCTTTGGCATGCTCTACCCTGGTGCTGTTAGAGGTTTTTATATTAGTCTCTGCCACAACCAGATAGTGGATTTGTCATTTGAGACGTCTTCTGCCCAGCTGTTTACATGGATGGAGGATGGTTACAGCTATTAACGTTTCGTGGTTATTGATGGCTGTTGCCGTGTATCAAAACGTATCCCTGGACTAAACTGGCGGTCTGTTGCTGGCTTTTGTAATGTACGTATCAAAGGAGGCACCAAAACAAGAATTTCTTCTCCAGATGATTATTATCAGAAATAAAATATAAAGTTTCCATCCGTTCATCCTTAACTGCATATGTATCATTGAGAATGCGTCATATGTGCAGGTAGAGTAACTTCAACGAGACTCTTGGCGTACGCATGATGGGTTTTTTTTTGCTTGCATTCGCATTTTAATGAGATGCATGTAAATATGAATATTAAAGCAGCAGCTTTTAATTTTCATTTTTAGTATTGGTTTACTTGCAGAACTTAAGTAGAAGCAAAAGCAAACAAGCACAAGGTATCACTACTCTAAGAAGTTGGGAGGTTTAGACTTAATAAACCAGCTGCCTTAGCATATCCACCTTTCTTGTTCGTCCGAGCATTTTTTTTTCTGTCTTGCAAGCGTTATGGGCTAATGAATTTAAAATTGTGATTATGGGAATGGCTTCAGGTCAGGAAGTTGGAGAGGTGTCTTCTTGCTCGCTCGAGCAAAAAAGGGTTGAAGCCACTTAACCATTGCCTACTTCTGGAGTGCAGAAAATGCATAAAACCTCCTAACAGCGAGATTTCTTGAACAATGAACGATACATTGTTTATGGCCAGCTCCGAAGCGCCTTGATTGTCTCTCTGACAACGACAACACCCCTTGCTCCAACAGGGAAGCAAATGCCAGCATCACAGCATGTGCACCAGTCGCAATGTCATCGCTGCAATTTTGTTCTTCGTCACATGTTTTGCTTGCATGGGTAGATGCAATACACGTCTTTGCATCTCTCAATTCTCTGTTGTCTGCCTGGAGGTGCAATACCAGCCTCCGAGCTCTGCAAACTCGGCAATTGGCGTCGCAATGGAGAATTGCATTTTTAGCGATCAAGTCAATCAATATGTTTTAGCTAGAGCTTCCGTTTCGCAGTGAACTGCTTTTAGAGTTTCACAGTCGACATTTTTATACTGTGGAAACAATTCTGTATAGTAAGGAAAAAATTCAGTTGTACTGGATTTGGGGATTTTTTTTGTCAGGACAATGTGTCTGTCTTTTATCTAAATTTTACTACCGCCCGTCGCATTCAGGGCTTGTTTGTTTTATTGAAATTTTTTGTTTTAAATTATTTTTCCGAAACAATGTTTTTTTATTTTAAGAAAAGTTTTTATAAGATTAATTTAATGAAAGATGTCAAATATAAAGTATGAGAGCACGGAATTAGGCTGATTTTATATTTATAACGTCTTGTTTTGATTTTTGTTCTCTCCTTCTGTAATTTAATTCAAGAATTATTGTTTTAAAATACAATGTTTTCGCTGACTCAAATAATTGAAAACATTGTAAAATGAAATAAGCGTTTGGAATTTTACAATGAAATAAACTAGTACTGATTCTACTAATTAGAATCGGCAGCAAAAGCCAAACAAAAAATCGAAGTCTATTCACAATTCTTGTTTAGATATTACTCCATAAAATTCATCAAGTTTTTAGATATGTTTTTGTATACTACAACACAGAGAAAAAAAAATCTTTTTAATCTTGTGTTCGATAATAAGTGCTTGTCCTCTAAAATAACAAAACTCCTTGTTCATACAGTCTTTTTTAACCTGTTTGACAAAAACACCCCTCTACGGTCTACACAAACTCTCTCCTCGTCTCTCTTCTACATCACTGTCTATCTCTCCCTCAATAAAATAAAATAAGAGTCCGGCTAACACCATTTCAGAATTTTTTTACACATATATGCTTACTTTCTAACACCATAAGATTTAAAGATTTTCAAGAACATTCAAAAATGCAGATTACGATGCCTTGTATGTAAAAATCCCTACAAAACAATATAAGCAACTTCTGCGTAGACATACAACTAAAATGGGTGACATTGCTTTCATCTAACCGATTCTAAACTGCCTTGACCATTTGACGATTAACGCTCAAATTAACCAGGTTAATTAACTAGTGGCCGCAGTCAACCGCGTCGAAAAAATTTCAAACCAATATACCGCGGTTGATCTTGACATCAGACGCTCGTCCAGCACCATGAAACGATCTAATCGGAGAGTCCGCTGCCTACTGCCACGTTTATTACCAAGGTCTTCTGCTCCGGTCAACGCTCGTTTTACAGAGAAGAAGGGGGAGGGCGCGGGGGATAGTCAGTGTCGTGTGGCCGTTGCCTTTCGTGTAAAAGAAGATTTGATTTAAAAAAATATTTTATAACAAGAAATCGGTTCCCAACCCAGAAGAAGAAATTAAAAGACCGCATGCTCCCCCCTCCCGGTGATCCCGCCGAGACGCGCGACGGAGCGGCAGCCTCGGTTGCAGCCAGCGACCACCGCCAGCACTACCAGGCACACGCATCCGGCGGCGCTGTAGTCAGGATCGAACGGGGTAAGTTATTTTACCATAGTTCCCAAGAATCCGTGTCGTCATGCTTAATTTTTGTTGTCGGCCTAATACCAGGAGAAATCCGCCATCTGAGCTTCATCATCGAATGCGTGAGGGAGGGTTTGGTGGGGGTGGACCATATGCAAAACACACCGAAAAGGGCAGTGCGCAGGAGTCCCGCGCGTTTCGGACGATCTGCCCGAGTTGAACGAGGTCGTGCCTACGAGTCCGCTTGCCGCCTTGTACTCCAGTTGCGGTGGCCGTGACAGCAGCTAGCAGCGGAGCCGCCGCCGCAACGCCAATGCGTGAGGCCTCTGTACCAACCATAACTGGATCTGATCTTTGCATTATCTTTCATTTGCTTCGTTGCGTTGCTGAACCAACACCAGGTTCCGCCGTACTCGGAGTTGTGCTGCATTGAGTCGGGCAAAAAAAAAAAGAAGCAGTAATAGCTACAGGATTAGGAACTATTTTATTGGTTATCGTGCAAATTAGTGCGCGGTCATCTCTCCTCCAACTAGACAAAACATGGCAGAGAGCTTACGCACGCAGAGCTCAGAAGCGGATGAGAAGGATGAGCATCTTGTCTCGCGAGAATTATTGCTGGACAGATGTGCATTGCACGATCTGATGCATTGCCTGGGGGACGGGGACAAGAGCAGAAAGAGAGTTGTCATCGGAGTGGGTACGTGGTGGCTGTGGCAGGGAGAAGTTTGAGCCGGTTGGTGTCTTTCACTGAGAACGAGCCCGCATTTGCTGCCCTGCTTGCTGCTTCTCAGGGGAGCGAAGTTGCATTCTCCATCCCGAATCCAATGCTTCGTCTGTCGACGTTGCCGATGGGGTGGTTGCTACTGCTTTGTCTTGGGATTGCTGCTAGCAATTTCTGCGGAGCTGCTAAAGGTAAGCAGTGTCATTCCACTCAATTTTGGTTGTTCTGATATGCGGCCTAAAGGCATATCAAAGTTATTGCTTCCAAGCCGCTGAAATTTGGGTACTCTCTCATGGATTTCCCCTTTCCGCGGGCGAAATTTCTGTTTTCTCTTATTTTTAGGTCTTGTTCATAATCAATCCAAAAATTTGTTGCTTCCAAGCCTAATAAATTACGTAAATATCAGGCCCGAAAAGAAACAGAAATGGGGAAGACAATTCAGACATTAAGGTTTCAACTGTCGTATGTACAAATACGCATGCGTAAAATTCCTTGACACTAATTCCGTAAAGTCTCATCCTAGGTTTTTTGCTTGTGCTCTACAGGCGCTTTTCTCGGGCAATATGACAAAAATATGTGAGTTGCTTGTTTTTTGATGTTACAGAAGCTACAGTTCCTGGTACAGTTCTCAAGAATGCATCAACCATTGTGCGACAGATTATCTCACTAACGTTGGAAGTAAATTAAAAGATAAAGATGTTATCTTTATTTTCTTTTGATACCAATCACATCTTTTCCCAATGCTGAAATCTTTATGATCTGATTGATCAAAACGATGTGGTACTTGCAGTTACTTGAGCCAAAAGTCGCTATCTTGTGATTTTAAACCACAATGAATAAATATTGTCAAAACCAGGGACAGTAGTAAAATATTGCACCTACTTAAAGCAAGCTGGTGATATATTACATGGAGCTATGCCTTTGTTACAACGGGCATATGCAAGGACGAACTACTCCTATATCCAAAATCTGAGAAACATTAGGAGAGGTGAAATGATGGATCTGATCTATAAATTCTAGGGCACCTTTTGGTAACTGGAGCATAGAGAGTGATCTGAGGTATCGTTTCTGATATTTTTCTCTTATTTTCCTGTAAAACATCAATCATTTTTTAAAGTTAATTTTAAGGAGAGGGGGCAGAGGCACCTTAACTTTGTTTCTCTTTCTTGTGTGGTAAGATATTAGGATCCTTGTTGTCTACCCATCTAGTGGTTTGTGCATATTTTCTGTTTCTATGTTGGCGATAGCATCCACTTCTTAATGATTTGAAAATGCTTCTGAAAGTTATAATGGAGGTATCCATTTATAAAATAATCAATGCAACATGATGATGATTGGTTTAAGAAAAGCCATGTGATGGCTATTAGGACTTATTGAGCATTTACCGGTTGAAGAAGCCTACTTATATGAGAGGATGGCTGTTAAGTATTTGTTGTGCTTAGTCACAATTTGGAGTCACCACTATGTCTAGACTTGGCCAAGTATGAACCTTATTGGTCATAATCTCTCGAACAGACAACAAGAAAGGGATCAAGTTATTGATGAGTCTACAGGCCGTCAGACCCTAAATTTTTTAGCATATTCTTGAGGTGGACTGCATTTTTAGCATAAAACTAGGTAATACCCATGGAGAATTATTTTCTGTCATTTGGTTATGTTGAAGCATGAACTGAGCAATAAACAAAGTATGCTAACAGGAGAGAACTACCTTTGGCGACTTGTGCTCCTCCAGCAACCATTATAATGCCTAGGGCCATAGGTATCAGCTAATCAGTCTCTGGTGCATAGTTGTCAAGGCGCCCGCCTAGGCGGCAAGGCGCCTTTCCAAGGGCGCCTTGCCAGGGCGCCTTGTCTGGGGCCAAAAAGGCGCCCAAGGCGCCCGCCAAGGCGCCCAAGGCGCCAGCCTAGGCGCAATCCGCGACTACTTTGCGCCCCCCCATTTAATAATATTATAACAATATTTTACCATCGCTAATACTATTGCACATATAAAAATTTTATAATCATAAATGAGTTATATACTTAAATTTTATAAATATTTATTTAACTTTCTTCTCTTTCACACACACATCATATTTACTTATGTGCATTGATAAAACACTCATATTCAATTATAACATAACAAATATAATTATATTTATGTTTTTTTTATATATAACAACCTCCCGACTCAGCCTTCCTTGAATACCGCCTTGACCGCCTAGGCGACGCCTAAGCGGCCGCCTTGTCGCCTAAGCGGAATCGGTACCCTTCAACGCCTTGGGCGCCTTGTCGCCTTGACAACTATGCTCTGGTGCACAAGAAAGGTAATTTACTAACCTATATATGTAGTCTACTGTTTTCCAGAACAGAGCTTCAACTTTATTTGGGACTGTTCTGGGCAATGCCACATACATGGTGGCCTTTGACCTACTTGGTTACACCCTCACCCTTCCATTCATTGGATTTAGATAAGAATGACATCTTGGGTAATACCATTAGGGATTGGGTTGGAAGGACTCATTTGGTATCACATGGATTGTGAACTCATTTGTATAAAATGAACCAGAAATCACATAGATAGGGGCTAGTGGATTTTTTTTTAAGACTCAGCCATGATGTTGGCGATAGGAAAAAAGCAATAATCCAATATGTAGAACATGCCAATCTCTAAGGTATGAGCAATGTAGAACATGGAACAATCACAATGTGCAACTGTCAATGCATTTGATAGTTGCTAAGGATGGTAGTACAGTTACTTCACAGTTCACATTAGAAATAAACTTTTGATCAATGCACATTTTGGGATGTGTAGCGTACTCTTTGTGCAGAGCCGATAATGTTTTTAAAAGAGTTGGAATTGGAATCTCATTCATAGTTTGTAGAATTAGCCGATTAGGATTGAAATTGGCCAGTTTTGGGATTGACGGGTGGACAAATGATTCAAGATCGTTTCTCGGAGGAATTGGCTTAGATCGAGAGAATCAGCCTTGGATTTACTGATTTTTCTGGATCAGATCGAGAATCGACTGAGAAACCGAAAATATCAGAGTTGGGTATGATTCTGGACCCAATTTCCCCTGAGTAAGGGGGAAAAGAGTAAGGGGAAAAATTGGCTGACTCTCTCTTCCACTTCCCGATTCCCCCTCCCTCCCGTGCCCCCTCTCTCAATTTAGGACTCCCCTTCTTTCGGCGGCCCACTCCAATGAGTTTTTCCTCCCATGAAGGTTAGTTTCCCCTCTACTTTTCTCCCTCCCCTCTTCTCCCTCTTTCCCCTGTCCCTCTCCCTCTGGATTCTCCTCCCCCTTGATTCATTTTCACCCTCTAGCTGGCCTTAAACCAAAGGGGGGGGGGGAATTTCTTTAGATTAACTATAGTTGCATTGTATAAGAACTTCTTAGCTATACAATTTCACTTGTTTAAGAAGTTGAATTTCATTAGATTAAATGTTTTTTATTTAAATTTCTAGATTACATTAAATCTGAATTTTCTTTTTATTCTTCCAGATTTCATGAAGTGCCTTTTAAGTTGGTTTGAGTTTGTTTATTTAATTCGAGTCCACATCACATTCGGTCCGTCGAGGTAGCATTGATTGCCCGGTTGCATCCACTTGAGTTGGCGCTTGAAGTTTATTTCATTTGACATGTCGGTGTACATGTTAGTTGGCTTAAGTGTTGAGGGGTATGTTGTCACTCCTTCCCGCGATGTAAATTTTCATAAGATTGAAATTTTTTTGGCAGTATACTAACTTATATCCGATCAAAATGGAATTTACCTGTCTAATATCACTGAGTACTTGACTCGTCACACCGTGGGAAGGGTCATTGACAACGGAAGCCGGCTCACGCCTACGTTCGGGTCAGCATATTGTAAGTGTGTCAGGTTAGTTGCCTAATTGTGGAGTACTCACGAAATAGTGTTAACCTTCTTATTTAATTTTGCATTTCCCATTTCATATTTTTTTAGTAAGTTTATTTTTTGGTCCAAGGCCCGTTGGGCCAGCTTCATATCTCATGACCCAATAAGGTTGGCTTTATATCTTCATGGCCCGGTTGGCCATTTCAGCTTCTTGGACCTTGGTGGCCTGATTTGACTCATATTTGGACTGGAATTGAGGGCCGCCCTTTCAGCCCTTGACCCATCATGCAAGACAAGGGGGATTAGGCCGTCGCCCCCAACCTGGTCCTTGCAAGGACCTGCTTTGTTTGCACCGAACTAGCACCTGTTTTGGGACGTCTTCAAAGGGCTGTAGCAGTGGGCTAAATTGGCCAAATTGGGCTGAAAGGGTGCTGTTCTGGGAGCTGGCTTTAGGGGCTGCATAGGGAACGGGTTTAGGATCTGTTTGGGGGGGGGGTTCAAAAAGGGGCTGTTTTAAGGAGTGTGGAGTAGAGAGTCACCCAAGCGACGACTTGACCCGTCCGGCAGATTCCAAGTGGCCTTGAGCTGTCCCCTCCTTCCCACACCCCAAGGGAAATTGCAAACTTGAGATTAGTTGTTTTACAACCGGTTTTTACCGATTTCATCTCACATCAACTTGCCAAGGATGAGAAATGGCTGTAAAAGAGGATGTGACTGCACATAGTACTATGTCCATTTATTGTCTAATCTGCTAATCCATATTTTATGGTTTTTGTTGTTAGCCTGGATTTTTAGCTCCCTTGTCGACTAAAAGTATGCCATATATTCGTTTGGAAACTGTGACCTCTTGAAAGTTTTCTCCAATACATTCATTTTTTATTTTATTCTTCTAAAACACTTTTGTTTTTTATTTTTACAGATCAATTCACTCTCCGCATCAGCTGTGGGGCTCCCCAAGATACTCGCACTCCAACAACTAACACTCTTTGGTGCAGAGATTTTGGTTATACTGGTGGAAGAGTAGCAACTGCAAATTATACTAGCATCATCACTCCTCGATTGAAAACACTGCGCTATTTTCCTCTGTCTGATGGTCCTGAAAATTGCTATAACATTGACAACATTCCACAAGGGCATTATTCTGTCAGGTTTTTCTTTGCCCTGGTTGCAGAACCTAATTTCGGGAGTGAACCTCTTTTTGATATTTCTATTGAAGGAACTCAAATTTATTCTTTGAAGCCTGGATGGAGCAGTGTAGATGATCAATCATTTGTTGAAGCCTTGGTATTTGTCACAGGAAACTCCATTTCTTGTTGCTTCCATAGCACTGGCCATGGGAATCCTGCAATCCTTTCATTGGAAATCATACAGGTTGACAATAACGAATACTATTTTGGTCCGTTATGGAGTCAACAGATTGTGCTTAGGACAGCCAAAAGGTTAACATGTGGCTATAGAAAGCCTGCATTTGATGAGGATTACAGTGGCAGCCACTGGGGTGGTGACAGATTTTGGGATCACATCAGAACTTTTGGTCAGAGTTCTGATCAGTCCATATCCACTGAGAATAAAATTTCACAATCATCAATTGCACCTAATTTTTATCCCCCAAAACTTTATCAATCAGCAATTATTAGCACTGACATTCAGCCTGAGTTGTCGTTTGAAGTGGAGGTTGATCCAAGAAAAAACTACTCTATTTGGCTTCATTTTGCGGAGATTGATTCCAGAATTACCAGTGCAGGGAAGAGGGTGTTTGATATACTAATAAATGGTGATATTGCTTTTGAGGATGTTGATATCATTCAAATCACCAGTGAGCGTTATGCCGCCCTTGTGTTGAACAGAACTGTCTCTACAGAGGGCAAGGTCCTGACAGTTACTTTACGCCCTCAGAACAGAAGTCATGCTATCATCAATGCAATTGAGGTCTTTGAACTTATCCCTGCAGAGTTCAAAACTTCAGCTGAAGAAGGTAGATATCATTGCATTTTATCTTCTTTATTGTCAACTTTGCTTGACAGGTGCCTGGAAAATTAATATTTACAGCCGGTTCATATTATTGCTTCCTCGTATGTTAAATATTAGTTGTCCAATGAAATTTCGCTTCCTCGTATGTTAAATATTAGTTGTCCAATGAAATTTCTTCATTATAATTTTAATATGTAATATGACCACATTGACCAGATAGATATGGGCCATATGGCTAAATAACAAAGACGGAAAAAGAAGTACAAAAGGTGTTCTGTGACTTCTGTCTGTAGCTCTCTCACAACAGACATCTCTCTCCCCAGATGTAGAACTTATCCAGCTTAAATGAGGCTGCCACATCTGAAACTCTGTTTACAAGGTCACACCATTTTTTTATGATTGATAGGATCTTGTCACAGTCTGTTACACAAGTGATCTTTCATATTGAATCTATGCAGAGCATTAGGATCCAACGATCACATGCCTGTGCATCATTCTGTTTTACCCACCTTGAAAGAACCTAGTGATATGAGAAACAAGAAAAAAATATATCATGTGTGCTTGGGTCTAGTGATGAACTCGTTGAGCAAGGTAATTATTATGGAAACAAATTGATGCGGGACAAACCGGCTAATCCGGGTTAAACCGACCGAAAACGACTTAAACCGGCGCTAACCGCCGCTAAACGGACTTAACGAACCCAAAATGGCCTAAATCGGTCCGAACCAGTCGAAACAGGCCCGAATCGGGCTCGAGATGGACTGGACCGGCTCGGAACACCTTGAAATGGCCCGAACCGGACTGAACCGGCCGGTTCAGGCCCTGAACCGGGATGAACCGGACCAAACCGGGTCTGGACCCGGTCGAACGATCGACCGGCCGGTGCAGGCGCGAACCGGCACAGCGAGCCGCTGCGGGCGTCGCCCGCTCGCGAGGCGCGAGCGTACCCCGGAGGGTCGTGGCGCCTTCTAGAACCCGCGGGGCGGTTGCGTGGCCGGCCATCCCGCCGTCGGTCGACCGTCGCCGTGGCGACATCTCGGGCGGCCGCGTGAGCGCGGGTCGCGACAAAAACGCCGCGCGCGACATCCTCGCGGGGAGGCGGGGGTCGGCGGGGGTGCGCGGGGGTCCGGCGGCCGCGGGCGGAGCGGAGAAGGCGGTGTCTTCACGTCGACGTCGTCGCTGGACGAAACCGCAGCCGGCGCCGGCGCGAGGAGGAGCGGCGAGGGGGACGGAGCCGCGGTGCCGACGGGGGACTGGTCGCGGCGATGCCCGGCTGGCTTCATCGCGGTCGACGGAGAACCGGATGGCGGAGGGGAAAGGCTGCGGAGTCCGCCGTCGGGAGAAGGAGCCGCGGAGGGAGGGGGATCCGGGGATCGCCGGATCCTCCCCCTCCCGCCACTCCTCCTTCTCCGTCTTCTCTGTTCTTCTCCTCTGCGCCGTCGACAAGGGGTCCGCAGGACCTGTCCGCCATGGGAGGAGGCTGCAGGGGTGGGGGGGGGTTTAGACCCGGCTATGGCTGCCAGGTAGAGAGGGAACGGGAGGCGGAGGTCGAGGCTGGGCTGGTGTCGAACCAAGAAGGGGAAAGAGGAGAACGGCACGGAGGCCGGAGGATGAGGAGGGGGAGAGGATCGGCGCACCTCGCCGGTTCTGGAAGGTGGAGGGGAGGCCGGGGAACCTTCCCGGAGGTGAAGAGGAGGCCGGCCTCACGCCGGAGGTGGGAGAGGGGAGCGGCGCTCATCGCCGGGGTGGGGGAAGAAAGGGGGCCGCAGCCCCTACGCGGGAGGAACCAAAACACCTTGAACCGGCCTGAACCGACCCAAAACACCTTGAACCGGCCTGAACCGGGCGGTTCAGGCCCTGAACCGGGATGAACCGGACCAAACCGGGTCTGGACCCGGTCGAACCGGTCGGCCGGCCGGTCTGGGCGCGAACCGGCCTGGCGAGCCGCTGCGGGCGTCGCCCGCTCGCGAGGCGCGAGCGTACCCCCGGAGGGGGGGTCGTGGCGCCTTCCTGGAACCCGCGGGGCGGTTGCGTGGCCGGCCATCCGGCCGTCGGTCGACCGTCGCCGTGGCGACATCTCGGGCGGCCGCGTGAGCGCGGGTCGCGACAAAAACGCCGCGCGCGACATCCTCGCAGGAGGCGGGGTCGAGCGGGGGTGCGCAGGGGGTCCGGCGGCCGCAGGCGGAGCGGAGGGCGGTGTCTTCGCGGCGACGACGTCGCACGGACGAGCCGCGGCCGGCGCCGGCGGCGCGGAGGAGAGCGAGGAGGGGACGGAGCCGCGGTGCCGACGGGGGACTGGTCGCGGCGATGCCCGGCTGGCTTCATCGCGGTCGACGGAGAACCGGATGGCGGAGGGGAAAGGCTGCGGAGTCCGCCGTCGGGAGAAGGAGCCGCGGAGGGAGGGGGATCCGGGGATCGCCGGATCCTCCCCCTCCCGCCACTCCTCCTTCTCCGTCTTCTCTGTTCTTCTCCTCTGCGCCGTCGACAAGGGGTCCGCAGGACCTGTCCGCCATGGGAGGAGGCTGCAGGGGTGGGGGGGGGTTTAGAGCCGGGTATGGCTGCCAGGGAGAGAGGGGACGGGAGGCGGAGGTCGAGGGCAGGCTGGTGTCGAACCAAGAAGGGAAGAAGGAGAACGGCACGGAGGCGGAGGATGAGGAGGAAGGGGTGAGACGGCGCACCTCGCCGGTTGGAAGATGGAAGGGAGGCAAGGAGTCCTGCACGGAGGTGAAGAGGAGCCGGCCTCATGCCGGAGGTGGGGGAGAATGGGGCCGCAGCCCCTTGCACGGGAGAACACCCTCCGAGAGGCTCCAAAAATTCTGTGTATTGATCCCCTTTTTCGTATGTACATGACTCCTCATATAGGAGGAGAGGAGAACAATTAAAGAAAAGACCCTTGAGTCCCTATTTACAGACTTGTCCTCGTATGGACACAAAAATAAAAGAAAACCTCAAAATATTCAAAATATGTCCCCATCATTCTCTCCGACCGGGAGAAAACTCGACCTCGAGTTTTAAAACCGTTTCAGACGTACCCAAGACTCGACTCGTGAGAACGAGCCGATTCCGGGCTCTGATACCAAACTGATGCGGGACAAACCGGCTAATCCGGGCAAACCGACCGAAAACGAGAAAAATCGGCGCTAATCGCCGCTAAAACATCTAAAGAACCCAAAATGGAGCGGAACCGGTCCGAATCGGTCCAAAACAGGCCGAACCAGCCCAAACCGGGCTCGAGATGGTCTGACTCGGCCTGAACCGACCCAAAACACCTTGAACCGGCCTGAACCGGGCGGTTCAGGTGCTGAACCGGCCTGAACCGGGTGTGAACCGGGCCAGAACCGGTCGAACCGGTCTGGGAGCCGGTCTGGGCCTCGGACCGGCCGGTCCGAACCGCGTGGCCGACCGCGCGCGTCTCTCGCGGTCGCGGGCGCGAGGGGAGGGGTCGTGGCGTCTTCTCGCGCTGATCCGGAGGTCGCGTGGCCGTTTCTCCGGCGTCGACCGGGCGTCGACGTGGCAGCATCTCGGGCGGCCGCGGGAGCGCGGGCCGCGACAAACGCGAGGGACGGCGGCGCGGGCGTCGTCTCTCTCGTCCGGACGCGGCCTCGCGGGTGGAGCAGCGGGGCAGGCGGCGTCCTCGCGGGGGCTTCGCGGCCGCCGTCGTCGCCGTCCGGCAGGTGCAGGCCCGGAGCAGGGGGCGAAAAGGCGCAGGCGATGGCCGAGCCGCCTCGACGTTGTCCGGCAGGAGGCGGAGGCGCAGGCGGAGGCGCCGTCGCCGTGGAACACCGCCGGAGGAGGGGGGGGTAGTCCGCGTCGTCGAGGCAGGAGGAGGAGATCCGGGGATCGCCGGATCTCCCCTCCCGCCACTCCTCCTTCTCCGTCTTCTCTGTTCTTCTCCTCTGCGCCGTCGACAAGGGGTCCGCAGGACCTGTCCGCCATGGGAGGAGGCCGCAGGAGTGGGGGGGTTTTGACCCGGCTATGGCTGCCAGGTAGAGAGGGAGCGGGAGACGGAGGTCGAGGGCTGGGCTGGTGTCGAACCGAGAAGGGGAAAGAGGAGAACGGCACGGAGGCCGGAGGATGAGGAGGAAGGGGTAGACGGCGCACCTCGCCGGTTGGAAGATGGAAGGGAGACCGGGAGTCCTCCCCGGAGGTGAAGAGGAGCCGGCCTCATGCCGGAGGTGGGGGAGAATGGGGCCGCAGCCCCCTTGCACGGGAGAACACCCTCCGAGAGGCTCCAAAAATTCTGTGTATTGATCCCCTTTTTCGTATGTACATGACTCCTCATATAGGAGGAGAGGAGAACAATTAAAGAAAAGACCCTTGAGTCCCTATTTACAGACTTGTCCTCGTATGGACACAAAAATAAAAGAAAACCTCAAAATATTCAAAATATGTCCCCATCACAAATTTATCCAGTGGTTTGAGAGGAACATGAAGATGAGAGAATGAGATTAAATGATGATTCAACCTGAGTAGCTACGACACATTGTTCTAAGCAAACAATGAAACTGAATTTGGTGTTTAGTTTGATTTGGTTTGAATAGGTCATCAATTGGTTCAATTTCTTGGCCCATTGAACTGAAACAAATCCGAGATAATATTGAATCAATCCGAGATAATATTGAATCAATCCTATTATATGGTAGCATTAATAATTTCCATAAATTTTCTGTTGAAAATAAATATTTTAGTGTTACAAACTTACAATCTAAGTTATAGATGTATCAATATTAATAGATTTATTAATTTTAACAAGATGGTATGAACCACACCAGATGACTCTTTTGGCTTGGTTTAAAGGATGAATTTGGTTCATTTACTGGAAAATATTTTTACTATCTGAGGTAGAAATATGCAATACGATGAGGAGCTGTCAAAGCGTGACATCCCTATTATAGGCTTCCAGCGGCAGAAAATAGCACTGAGAATCATCCGAGAAGAAGCAGTAGAGCAAGGAGGAACTGCGTTTAAATATGTGGTTAAAGTTTCTTATGCATCTCATCTTCAGGTTCTGACGCGTATTTTCTGGATATCCTAACTGTTTTCACTAGAGCTTCAGATCTTGTTAAGATCTCTGATAGCTCAAGCGCTTTTGACTCTCTGTTGTCTTCCCAGAGTGCTGCATCTTTCTGCCACCTTTGTTACTGCAAGTGTCAGCATTCAATACCATAAACTCCCGCACCTGAAAAAATGAGATGCGAGTCATGGTAGGTCCTCCATTTTCTGTTTTCCCTCAACATGCATATATCAACATACTTTTGTGGGAAGAGAGTTGTCACTTGTCACTGAAATCTGAACTGGAGGTGAGCCAAAAAGGAATCCAAAGATTCTGACGGTTAAAAACCCTTCAAATGCTTGCACATAAGCTCATTCTTGAATTCGTTTGAATTTGATGTGATCTTCGCAGGCATACAGTTTATCTTGGGAAAGAATTGTTATTCCATCTGTCATGAAGTTGTGCTCTAAGCCCCAGGGGGTATTTTCTGATTGGAAGGATACCATGTTCTGGAAGGATAGATGGATTCACTGTTTGCAATCTTGCAAGAATCTCATGATGCGAGATTCCGTGTCTCAACATGGTTGTAAGAGCCGGACAACTGAGATACACTTCAAATATCCACACCCATGTTTATGTGCTATTTTATCGGACCAGATGCTTTGAATGCTTGGATCTACAACGGAACCAGATTGTCAACCAATTAGTGTGGGTTTAAAATCCTTGGGTTCATTAGTTACCCTCTCACTAGACTTCTAACCTGTGACAACCATGGTTTGTATGATCGGCCGATCCATATCATGTTTGCCAAGTGCTGATCTGATCCAGGGGGGACCAAATCTTGGGTCCAACTTCCACCATGATCGGGCTAGATACCATCTGATCAGCCGATTCTAGACAGATTTGGGGCTAATCCCAACAGGATCAGCGCAACCCATAGGTGGGGGCAGCTGCTGCCTCTGTTGTACTCTCTGATGCGGGACCGACCGGCGCCAAACTGAAATTAGCAATAAACAGCAATGCGGATATACCAATATGCTAAACAAGTGTAGTATAACCAGAATAACGACTACATACAAGTAGAAACATGCCTGAGTATCGATCCCTCAAAGTGGGAGGGGTTTACGAATGTGTGGATGCCACCGAGTTAGGACACTTGACTACCAAAGAAAATGATCTAATTTAACCTAAATCAGGTAACACTCACATAAACACATTAACCTGGCAGCGTAACATTTAATTGGTGTAACACGTAGCTCACAAATCGACACGGCAAACAGGTGCATAATAAATGGGCAAGCAGCAGACTGAACAAAGACGTACCTGTGCTCCCGTTGCTAGGGAGGTCGACTACCCATGTCACCACGGAGCATTGGCCCGACGGGAATGTAGCGCTGGTAGAATCCCACCGGACTACCGCGCGGGACTATGGCACGGAGCATAAATCTGCCGAGAAGGGGCTGTGCGGGACTGTGCGGCTGATCCGATGCTGTGCAGAGGAAGAAGCGAGAGCTGTACAGGTGACGCGCGGTCAGCTTCAACAGTTCGATAGCCGCGAGCGACCCGGTCGCGATCAGAGCTGTGCGCTATCCACCGGATGCCAGAAAATTGCCGAAGGGAGCAGGACGCGAGCACGGCCATCGGACTCGGAATGTAGCACTAGTATAAGCCCCGGAGGGATCAGCAGACGCCGGCGTCCGCGCGAGGATGAGGCGTAATCAGACGCTGCGAATGATGGAAGACTGTAGCACTAGTAGAAATCATATGGAGGGCTGCTCGGGACAAAGGATGCCGTCACGGAAGCACTACCTCGATCTGTTGTGGACCTGCGGACTGTGCGCGATGGAAGGAGAATGGAACCCATTGATCACGTGAGGTGAAGGCGGAACCCGTCTCTATGGGCGGTGAGAACCGCGGCGGCGGCGACCTAGCTGAGAAGGGGAAATGGTGATTCGGAGGAGAAACATTTGCTATTCATTTCATCCATTCTTTCATCATGTTCAGCGTATACAAAATGAGGCCCTTATATAGGCCTACGACAAAAGATCAAATAAACCCAAAATTCTTATGTATACCTCTATGTACCCGATCCCATATGTATATATGTCATATCAACAAATGTGCAAGTGTGAAATGTGCTGACTTCACTCGAATAAATCCCAAAAAAATACCCAAAATATGTCATGAGCTAATCAATAAAATAAAATAAAGAATGTGACCGGATGTCGATGCCGTCGGTAAACGTAGGCTGGATCGAACCGGACGCGTGTGCTGAGTGTCCTCACCACTCTCCTCATACTAAGTGGGCAGGGAAGAAGGGTAGTATCAGACTCAGTGGACCCAAGACAGCCAAATCTACTAACTTAAGTTGGCCAATACAACCAGTTGCCAATGAACCTTGGATCAATTAGAGATATTTTTCTATATTTTTCTATTTTTGAAAGAACTGATCCAAGCTGATTTTACATTCATTTTCTTGGTTGGATCAGCCGATCCAATCTCAATCCATGGACCAATCTGGACTGGATTACTTGGGTGACCATGGGTTTAGTATCAAAAGGGAATGATATTATGACAGGTTTATTTTAAGAGGTCACCATTCTCATGTCATCTTACATTTGTAAATGCACCTAACTGTAATTCTAGCAGCCTGATTGGTTATAATATTAAACATTTTTATCATTGTTAATTTTGAAATTGATATGATATAAACTATCACCAGGTGTTTCACAATTAAAATCAACTTTGAAATTTGTTTTACAAACAAGAGATGCATCGTAATACAAGATTAATTTCGGGACAACCTGATTTATCTGAGATGAGACAACTCCTTTAATCAGATGATATCTCCTAATGGGGATAAATCATGATTAAACAGGCCTTAGACATTTAGTTAAGAATGGAGTAACTTTTTATCTAGATGTTTTATAGCGTTTAAAGTGTAAAGTAAGCTGTTTTAAATTTTACCATTCTACGAAGAAGAATTAAATGAAGAGGATAATTTAAATGGAGGCCCAACCTACAGATATGACTAGCAAGAGAACCAGTGTTATTAACAGGAGGTCCAAGTTGATAAATTCTTATAACTCCCACTACAATTTAGATGGTAACCATCCGGGGGAATGTGAAAATGCTTCTTATGCCCTCCTGTTAATGCTACTCCTTAATAGCTTCTTGCCAAAAATTTGACATCATGGACGTGACCAAAATAGATGGGGTGGTCATATTGACATATACAAGTTAAGTTGGAAACAAAGTTGAAGTAACAAGGTGCATTGGTGAATCTTTTGGAGAAGGTACATTGTTGCTGCTTTTCCTTCTTACATAAAGGGGTGCAAATGAGTTGAGTCGAGTGGTATGATGCTCAAGGTCAACTCATTTATTTTACACGAGTTTGAGTTGAGCTCGAGTTTTTGCAAGTATGTTGGGCCTTTGTTCAAATTTGGTTCGTTACTTAATCGAGTCAAGTTCGAATAGCAAGTCAACTCAAGTTCAATTCATTTTCAAGTTCAAACTCAATATGAACTAGTTTATAAAACTCAAAATCAATCAAAATTATTTGTGAAACTCTAAGTTTAGCTCATTTATGAAACCTAATATAAGTTTAAATTCAAATATCCTTTTATTTCAATTTTTTATATCTTTAAATAATAATATATATGTATTGTTATTTATAAATTATTTTTTGGATTCAATCAACTATTTAATCAAGTTTGTCGCTAGTTTATTTAATCAAGTTAGAGTTCGTTACTTTTTTAATGAATTGAGTTTTATTTTTTGTTCAAACTTATTCATTAGTTCGTTTGTACCCCTGCCTACATGTGTATATTTTTTTAATCACATAGTTTTATTTTGTTTTTTTTTCAAATTTTTATTTAATCAACTTTTTTATGGAGCCATGCATTGGTTCGTTTACACTCCCACTTACATGTGTATTTTCCCTGTTTAAGGAAAGGTGATAACAGGACCTCGACAAACATCGTTGATTGTATTCCAATTGCTAAGCTAAATTTTATTTTTACCTGTACCTGGTTGTGCCCACCAAAAGGAAGTCTTGAAAGATTCCAATTTGTTGATGGTCTTCACTTGAATCTTAGCAACTGACATATTGTGGATTGGGAGTTGGCTCAATGTGGACTTAAGAGTAGTTCTCCCTCCGGTGGACAGCAGTGCTGAGTTGCATCCTGCCAATTTTCTTTGACAAGAGTTATGCAGTCTATCAGAAACAATTGACTTGGTTCCTACCAGGTCTAAAGGGATACCCAGGTATAAGTCTGAGCTAGCAGCCAGCTGAAAACCAGAAAGGCCACAAAGCCAGGTTCTATCAGCAAAGCTCACATTTCTGCTGAAGATCTTGGATTTTCCAGCATATTTTGAAGCTCAACATCATTAGCAATATCATCTGCATACATGACATGACTTTTGGGCAACCTCTTCCAATTGAAACTCCACTGAGAATACCATCCCTTGCAGCCTTATTAATCATTGCAGACAAAGCCTCAGCACAAATGATGTATAGGTAGGGCGATAATGGGCAACCCTGATAAATACATTTTTTTTTGGCTTGATAAAATCCACAATGTGACCATTCAAGTTTAAGGAGTAGGTAGCTGATGTAACCTCAAAATCTCAAAAGATTTTATTTCTTTTGTTTTGGAAATTCATTTTCCTTTTGAATTTGAATTATATTTGATTAGACCTTAGCATTGACTTCTTAGGAGAATAGATGGTATTCCATAAAAGTACTAACTAGGGTCAAAATTATATGTTGAGGTTGTCAGGTTCTTTGAAAATTTGTTTTGACCTCTCCCTGTCGGATGGTGCGAAGATCCGACATTAATTACATCGAGATAACTCGAATACCCTTGATTAAGCGTCATAGCAATCCATTGAAGTAGAAGACATGCATCCACAAAAATAAACATTCACAGACACAGGAGAAAACACCCCATGAATTTGATGGAAGGCAAGCACTTAATTTAATTTGAGTTTAGTTTGGATTTGATTTGAATTTAAGTTGAATTGAATTGATTTGAATTTTTGATTTGATTAATTTGAATTTGATTTGATTTAGTTTGAATTTGAGTTTGTTTTATTGATTTGCATTTGTTTGAGAGATTTGAATTTTGAACCTTGAAAAAGTTGGATTTAGTGACAGATTGATTGAGTCTGATTTGGTTTAATTCAGGGAATTTGATTCGCCTTCACATTTTGGAGTTTTTGTTTGGGATTGTTTGATTTGGACATTATGTGAAGATTTAGATTTCAGATTCTGGGCTTTACAAATTCTGGGGTTTACAGTTTTCCAATTTCAGTTTTCGGTTCATATTTCAGAATTTTCTGTTTGTTACCTGAGCCCTCTCAGATTTTTATCTCTGAATGTGAAGTTCAGATTTGGGATTCAGATTTTAAACCTCCAGAAGAAATTCAGATTTTAAATCTTCAGTTCTCAGATTTTTGGAGTTCAAATCTCATGTTTCAAAAGATTTCAGATTCTGCATATTCGAATTTTCAGATTTGAGGTTTTACAGAACAAGTTGGTTTTCAGATTTAGGAGCTCTTCATTATTTCTCTACGTTCAGGTTCCTTGTGTTGAATATGAAGTTCAGATTTTTTGGATCTTCTACATATTTCAGATTTCAGGCCTCAATTTCTTTGTGAAATTCAGATTAGCAAGTTTTAATTTCTGATTCTTTTGAAATGGGTTCTGAACACAAATTCTGATTTTCGGTTTGGTGCATTCAGATTTTAGATTTTACAGGTGCAGGTTTGTGTGTTTTAAGTTCAGAGGTTTTTTATTTCAATTTTACAGGTTCGGTTTCAGATTTCATATTTTAAATTTTCAGATTTCTTTTGTCTTGTCTTCCAGGAGTTTCATGGGGTTGTCCTCTCCTTGTAGTATCAATCAATGCACCGAACATGAATTTCTCTTGTTTTTCTCAATATAAGACATGATTTACAACTTGACCAGCAATCCGGTCTCTTGAGTTCTTGATGAACCTGTCAATTCATGGGCGGCATGTACCCGGTCTTGATAGACTTATGGGCATCCCCCACTGTTTTGAGATTGAATACACCCGGCTTTTGATAAGCATATGGGGACTCATCTCACTGTTTTGAAACTGAGCATATCCCGGTCTTTGATAGACTTGTGGGAAATTAGCTCATGTCGATCTTCATGGCTCCTTCATGAGTCTCCGTCGAATCGTTTGATGCACCGGTAAGACATTGGGGTCCGTTTTTATAGACCTTTGGATGTCTACCTTAAGAAGAGGGTCGGAGGTGGGTTTAGAACCGGCCTCCCGGTTTCCTTTGTTTTCAATTCTTTTGTGCCGAAGCCATGAGGTGGGTTTAGAACCGGCCTTATGCTTGCCTCGGTTTGTTTGAATTTAATGGATTTTTATTTAATTTAAATTGATTGTTTGTTTTATTTTATTTTTGAATTAATCATGGGTCAGGAGGTGGGTTTAGAACTGGCCTCCTTGTTTCCCAATTGTTTTGATTCTTTTAAGTTAAGCCGAAGCCATGAGGTGGGTTTAGAACCGGCCTTATGCTTGCCTCGGTTTGTTGAATTAATTAGTGTATTTTCATTTAATTTAAATGAAGGAGTTTGTTTTAAAAGGAATTTATTTATTTTTTACTTCCTCTGCAGGGACATTTGGGCCCCGAAGGCCCATTATGGCCTGGCCCTGCGCGGGCTTCGCCCAGCCGCGCGGATCCTCTCCTTTTTCTTTCTTTTTTTTGAACCATTTCAATTGGTGGGCCCCACCATCGCCTCACACGGCCAACCCGCGCGCCTCTCCCGCGGTCGACAGCCGCGGATTCCCTTTTTTTTACCTTTTTTTTTTGTGGGCCCCGCCCTTTTTCCACCGTGGACGGTAGTGGGGGGACATATTCCCCCCCCCCTCCCCCCGCTACAGTCCTCGTTCCGGCACTCCTCCGGCTTCCGATGGGCCTCCGGCGTCCTCCCTTGACATCGCGGGCACCTCCCGGCTTCACGCGACGGCAGCGGCTCCAGAGGGGGAAGGGGAATGAGGGTTCGGCATTCCTGGGGTATGAAGAAGCCTCCTCCGGCGTCGACAGCAAGCTGTATTGGCCTAGACGGCGGCGGCAGCGGCTTACGGGAGCAGGCGAAGGCCCGGCAGTCTCGGTGTGGGAGGAAGAAGGTTTCGGCAGTCTCGGATGGAGGAAGAGGCTTTGGCGTCTCCAACGGCACTGTTCGAAGGAGGAAGAGGCTTTGGCGGAGGCGGCGAGAGCTTCCCTTGACGGCTACGGCATCGGAGGACAGGGGACGAGACGGCTGTGCTTGCGGACGATGGAGAAGGTCGACTCTCCTCCCCTCCGGCCTGCTTCTCTCTCTCCTTCCCCCCCTTTCTATCGTGCGATGGCTCCGATGGCTTTTATAAGCCCCCGGCTCTCCTCCTTCTGTAGGGAAGCTTACTGAACAATGCCTCCGGCCTCGCGCTGGACTCGGAAAGGTCCGAGATTTGCGGGACTCGCTTCCCTTCTCTTCTTCGATCCTCTCTACCACGTTGGGAGACTTCCGTAAAGCAGGATTCTGCTCCGAGATGAACTTGATCGGGTGCTATATCCGCGGGATTGATTCCCCGATTCTCCCCTGATTTCCTTCCTTTTAAGCAGGTCCGGTTTCCTGTCTTGTTTAAACAGAAAAATCTCTTTTTTTTATTTTCTGTCGAGCCCATCCTTGAGCAGGCTTGTGGGCTGCGTACTTGGCCCATTTCTGACCACCGACCCCTTTGAACAGGTCCTCTATCGTGCCAACTCCACCTCCACATCGACTTATTCTAGCTTTGCTACTTTCTCAACCTGGTTATGTCGGTTTTGCCAAATTTTTAAATTGGCCTCATTTTTTTTCAAAATTTAGGTGTCAACAGTAGCTAACTGGGTACAAACCATAACCAGGTCATCTTTTATGACCAAAGTCCAACTGTGGGTACTCTGCTGAAGTTCCCTAGATGTCAAAGTGTTAGTTCCGTGACGGGAAAAAATAGAAGGCAAATGCATAATGTCTTTTCATCACCATAGAAAATGGATAAATGTGCATATGTCTGTATTCCTGTTCTCTTGCCAGGGTTCAGTAATTAAGCTTATTTTGATGGAGAAGGTGATGGGTTTGTTGGTAACTTAAGGAGATGGAGACCGTTTACGACATTCTTAGGGCAATTTGCTCTGTCTTCCATTTGTTATAAGGTGCTGGTGTTGGATCTTAAGTCCATATCCAGAATAAAATATCTAGTTGTAATAACTTGAGCTATGGTTGAACAGAAATAAGATTTAATAGCCTTATCATTCGTTTAGTTGATATTAGAACTACACTTTGCTCTCTAAGTTGCCTTGCTCCATTTGCCTTTGTGGACTCCCGAGGTCTAACATTTGAAACGACTCAACAGTTGGGGCTTTACAAACTCTGAAGGCTGCTTTGGAGCTTCCACTTCGCTTTGGATGGAATGGTGATCCATGTGTTCCCCAACAGCATCCATGGAGTGGAGTAGACTGCCAATTCGACATGATTAGTGGCAACTGGGTGATTGATGGATTGTACTCACTTATCTTTAAAGTTTTTGTCATGCTACGTGGTTCTGTTTGTATTTATTTTCACTATTCTTGCATATTTTTGGTAAAAACTTGTTGTCATTCACTGCTTCAGTGTGCTGTAATTGTCACTCTTTCCTATAGTCAACTAGATATGATTATCTTAAGATATGGTCAACTAGATATGATTAATCTTAATCTATGCTAGATGATTTGACGTTAATGATTTCAATGAACAAAAAGAATATCATTATCAGTCAGGATATGATGTAATTTTGACTAAAATGTTTGTTTGCAAAACTATCACACCTAGTATGGGATGGGTAAAAAGGCTTTGCACTTTTTTAGTGTTGACCTATTCACTGTTATTCATTTTCATGAATTTGTAGCAATATTCTCCTTTATTTGATGTTTCTGTATTATTTCTTCCTGCACTCCTTTTCAAGTTGACCCCTTCGACCTTGTCACTTTGTTATGGTCATGTAGGACTTTAGTGTGATCAAGCTTTCAGCCTTCACCTCCTCCAATCATAGTATCTTACCATGTCCCACCCATGGATGGCATAATTGGAGTCAGAATCGGTAAGTATCAATCCGAATTGGTTGGAATTGGCTGATTTTTTGGAAAAAAAATCGATCCAGAATCAGTCTAAATCGGTCATTTTTTACTTTTTTTCATTGTAAAAAATTTGAAAAAATCATTAAAAATCCTAAAAATAGGAAAACCCCTAAAAACTGTTAAAAAATAATCACTTATTTTACACACTTTCATGTCATTACAAGAGAGTTCAATAGAAGTAGATATACTTTAATGCAATGATCATTTCATTAAACATATGTAACATGATAAAAATGCCATATTGACATGAAATAAAATGCTATACTTTTCTTTCACCAATATTTATGGAGCTGACCTTCATCCTCATCATTCTCTTTATACTCTTGGATGCTCCACTGAGAGCTGTTTGTCATTTTTTTACAATTTATTTTGGGGCCAAATATACTGTTTTTTATCTAATAACAAAAAAATATCAGTGATTGTCAAACACTATATTGATATCTAATGGTTAAAATTTTAAAGACATACCATAGGAAAAGCATAGCACATTTCCAAAGGCATAAGAAATGGTTGTATGAGCGTGCATTTGTGCACATGAAAAATTGTTCAAACAGTATATTGATATCCAATGGTTAAAATTTTAAAGACACACCATGGTAAAAGCACTACACATTTGATAAGGTGTAAGCAATGGTTGCAAGAGCGTGCATTCGTGCACATGAAAAATGTTCTGTGAGTGGGTATTTTGTGTGCATCATCTGATCTTTTGATTAGACAGTCTTTTTTTTATCTTTGTGTTTTAATGCCACTATCATCCTATGTATTTTGGACCTGTGGCGATGATTTTGGTGTATTCAACATTGCAATCAAGTTCTTGGGTGTCAGATTAGATTGCAATCCAAAAATATGTTCCAATCTTCCATTTTAAGCAAGCTACCTATTGATAACCATGTATCTTTTTTTAGGTTTTTTGGTATAATACATGACAATCTTTTTTTTTGTGATAAACAAAAAAGGAATATTAGTGATCATCAAACTCCCTTATATTGACATGTATTGGATAAAATTTAAAAGAAAAGCCTTGTGAAAAGCACATTGTTGGCACCAAAAAATTCATAAGTACCTAAATATGTCAAGTTTTGGGCAAAAGTATATGGAAAAAGTGAACAGATAGAGGTGACCCACATTATATCACATTTGGGACCAACGAGCCGAACGGACCTGATAAGTCTTATTGGGCCTGATCGACCCGATGACTGGCCGATAATGATCAGATACCACTACCTGGTCTGCCCAAATTTCAAACTTCGAGTAATGCCAAGTCATATTGGAAATCCGACTTGTATTCGACAGTTACGAGCAAAACAAAGGACTTACCGGCCTCGGTAAGCCTAATGGACCCAAAGAACAAAATAAGTTGTCCACAACATCGTACCGGTCAAGGCCCCGCAATAATGCCTTCGAATGCTAAAATCTGCTCCGGGTGGCATAATGACCATTTTGCCCTATTCGGCCCGGGCAACCAAATGTCACCTAGTGACGATCGTGCACCACCATCAGTCCACCTAGCTCAATGTCGAGCAATGCCGTAATCGATCGGAAATCCAATGCATATTTCGAAAGTTATGTAAAACACCGAAAGTCAATTTTCGGATGGCCTTACCGCGGGCATATCAGGTCCGAAAGACAAAACAAGTGGGTCCATGAGACTATATTTGTCGAGGGCTTCGCAATGATACCTTGATTGTCAGAATCCGATGTCGAACAGACCTTAAACGGTAAAATGGCCTCTTTCGCCCTTGGTAGGTTTGGACACTTCGTACGTATCCGATAACACACGGACACATCATTGGGTCCGTCCACCCATATCGAGCAACGTTGAAGTCGATTGAAAATCCGACTAATATTTGGCAAGTTATGGGCCAAAACACTCGAGACGGGTCCAAATGACCAAAATGCCCTTCTCGGCCACATTCGGTTCGGAAGACCGACTCGGCCCATTAACAAACTTCAGGGCTCATATGATGCAGGAAAGTTAGTACATGCGGAAAACTGATTCAGATCAGAAATCCGACCCATATTCGGAAAGCTATGGAAGAAAATTCAAAATTTGTGCTTCTCGCCAACCCACCAGGTCAGGGGCAAAATAGTCCAAGTGATCAAAAAATGATTCAGATGAGCCAGGATTGAAGACAGATATCAGATATATTCATCAGAAAATTCTCGAGCCAAAAAGAATATTTTTGTACATCTCTCCACATATAAAATGGAGAATAAGTACAAAATTCATTAATTGAGATTATTTGGGACAAATTATGTTACTTCCATTATGATCATGATACAATTGATGAGCTCGAGATAATAGATTGGAAAGATATATGAAATCAAGTCTGATCGAAGCTAATTGTGTCTCATATCATGTTTATTTGGACATTTATATGATTTGAAAATCATATAAAATGAAATAACGAATATAAGCCATCAGATCGGCTATCAAGATGATGATGGAGATGGAACACCAATTCAAGGGTCTGGATGCATATTTATTAAGTATTGGATCACTTCTTATTGGATCTTTAATGACAATGGATTCTACTTAAGTGAAGATTAATATGAGCCATTGGATATATGGAAAATGATGAGATATTAGGTCAATAGAGAGACCTACGTACTGTATCTCCCACAACCACATGGACCAAGTCAAGGGCTGTCATCGGATGCCAAGAAGAAGGAGAATAAGTTAAAAATATAAATGTCAGCCACCTCCTTCCATGATGCCCACGTCCCCACCTTCCCACTACCCCACGTCCGAGAGAACATGCTCCCACTATCAGCCATGGAGGAAGTTGCGCACGAAGGCTTCTCCTTGCCAGCAACCTCCCATCCAGCAGCCTATATAAGCCAGCCTTCTCACGCTGCTCAAGGGGGGGAGGATAGGAAGAGGGAGGTGCAGAAGCCCTGTCCAAATGCATCACCGAGGCAGCCAAAAGAAAGCAAAGGGAAGCAGCAGGAAGGATAGGTCCGCAGGAGGGAGGTTCTGTCAAAATTGGAGCAGTTCTTGCTAAAAAAAAAAAGAAGCTGGAGCAAGGCAAGGAGGGGCAGATGAAAGTAGCGAGGGCAAGCTCCCATGAAGGCTGATCCATTCCCCCTTATGTCCAAAGGCCCTCACGTTTCTCCTTAAACTCAATGGAGTCTTTATCTTCATCCTTCTCCCTCTCCAATGGTATTTTCATCGACTTATGCCCCATGGTTGATCGGAAGCCCACACAGCCCTCTCTGTTTGAATCCCATATAAGGCCAGATTGCAGCTTATATACTCTCTGTCCAACCTCCTAAACGTCACCTGTCAGCCCTTGTCCAGACCTATATCCAGATTATCTTTTCAGCCATACATCGACTTATGACAGGTCATATTTTCAGCCCCTTTGAGACCCTATACGGGTCAAAATTTCAGCATGTTCAGCCCTTATACAGGTCACCTGGAACTCTTTCCAAGTCAACCCCCATATGTTCCTTGCAATGCCAAAGGCCAAAAGGCAATACAGATATGATATCGAAGGCACAAAAGCAATGAAGAATAAGGTTATACCCGGCCTCTTTGGAACCCACATGATGGACCAAAGATCCCCCGAGTAGGCTTAATGAAACCTAGAAGATTTCATGAAGAAGAGGATCTGAAGCCTATAAGAATATGGCTGCATATGAAGGGATCGATCATTTGAGCCAGGATGAAGTTAAAAATACAGTGAGGAGGGCATTATATGGCCCAACCTATTTGAAGATGATCTTCATGAAGACTCAACAATAGATGGGCACAAAAAATATACAAGTTATGGATGAATTATCTACTGATCATGAAATCAGGAGGCCGAGAGTGCCTATGGACAGATTCATGCCCACAGCAGGACATGATTGTGGCCTAATGTTGGGCCTGGTTCAATGCATATGTTCCGGGCAGGACTGAAGTGATATGTGCAGTCCTTAGGCCCATCTCATAGTAGAGAAAGTTAATTGTAGATATATGTACTTCTAAGAGGATGAGATGACCTCGATATGATGAAATTGGGGTTATAGTTAAACTCCACCAATGCAAGAATATGTTATATGATGATGATCAAGGACCATTGCATATACTATGTAATACAGGACATAGAGAGCATGTGGGCATAGAGAGCATATACTATGTAATACAGGGCATATACTATCTAAACCACCAGAATCTGATTGAGAAGCTAAGTCCGAACATAAGAGGGCATAGAGAGCATGTGGGCACATTGTGAATTTGATTCCAGGACCTAAACATCTAGGTTCTGGTCTACCCATTATAATTAAACAAGGAGGCTGGACATATAAGGTTTAGTACTATGATTACTAGCCTGAGCCTAAACATGAAATCTCAAGGCCGAGTAGGGTCGCAAATGTCAAGTTCCCAACACCCATTTCAGACATGACATTGGGTTAAAATACAGCCATATTCATGGACATCCCCAATCTGTTTGGACTAGAGTTCATATATACTTCATCAGATGAGTGAGAAGACATTGAGCCCAGTCCAGGGAGTCTGCATAGTTTGATACTTAAGGCTAAGGCCTGTTTAAAAGAGAGGGAGGGGGGAGACCGTCGGGCTGTTCTTCCACTCCACCGCTGCCCATCTCTCTTGGATGCTGTTGAGGAGAAGCCTACGTGGACTTGGAGGAGAATCTGTCGGATGCATCTCCCGGTGGCAGTCTTTCTCCCATCGCTCCTCCTCTTCATCCCTTCGGCTGTCTATACTTGGAGGAAATATTGATGTCCGATGGCTTATACATGTACGTATAATTCATGTTTGACTCTCCTACAGGACCCTGCACAAGTATACCAGCCCCCTTCTATCCGACCATACGCTGGTCATCTATCAGCCCCCTTATCAACCCTATAATATGTCACCTTTTTTTTCAGCCCATACAGATCCCATAATAGGTCACCTGTCGGCCCCATGTTTGGCCTCGATATAGGTCATCCACCAATCTCCCTACCGACACCATATCATGTTACACATTGCCCTCAATCTGACCCTATATCAGCCCATGTGCAGAGCGTAGACCCCTTTGCATACCTACATCTGATGACTATATACCCATGTAAACAGTCCCCTCTTGGTCCATGTATATGGCCCACCCGGCCCCATAGAAGGCCATCATATACCAGTCCTCCTATCGACACATATCAGGCCACATATAGCCTTTCTATCCGCCTATAAACATGCCATTTATCCAGCCTATATCGACTCCATATATAGCCCCAATGTGAAGCACCATATGTTCCTCAAGGTGGCAATGAAAGTGAGGTTATACCCGGCCTCTTTGGAACCCACATGATGGACCAAAGATTCCCTGGGTAGCCTTGATAAAGCAAAGAATATGAAGAGAAGATGGCCAACCGGGCCTTGAAGATGTCACGACAGCTGAACACAGAAATGCTCAATATGCAGGGGACTGATTCATACCAGTTTGAAGATCATGAAATCCGGAGGCCAAGAGAGCCTATGAATGACTGAATTCAGGGGCATGACAGTGGCTTATGTTTGGGCACACAAAAATAACGCTATATTGACCTATATACGTAAAGTCCGTCGTTGTCCCTCTCATTGACCTATATACGTGTCATCATTTCAACCTCCATACCGCCCCATGTTCACCTCATACTGTGCCCATAACAATCCATATATCAGTCCCTCTACCTGACCCATATACGTCACATATTAGGCCATATATCGACCCACATACGTGTCACCTTTTCACTCATCTATAGACCCCATAACCGGTCACATCTCCAAGCCTTCACATAGCCTTGGTCAATGATCGTTTTATCTCACAAGTAGTCCCCTATTCAGCCATATACAGCAGGACGTTTACCTCTTTTGCATACTCACATTCGATAACCATATACCCATGCCAAACAGTTCCTCTAATCCGACTCACATGCTGGTCACCTATCTGCCCCTCAAGACCCCATAACTGGTCACATATTCACTCCATATCGACCCACATACAAGTCACCTTTTCACCATCTATCGACCCCATAACAGGTCGCATATCCAAATTCTCTATTCAACCCCCATACACAAGTCATATACCTCGCCCCCTCATCACCCCATCTACGAACCATATACCAACCCCCTGTTCGACCCATATACAAGTCACTTTCAGCCATATATTAACCTTATAACCAGTCACATATTCAGTCCCTATCAACCTACATACAGGTCATTTTGTTTAGCTATATATCAACCCCATAGTTGGTCATATATCTAGCCTATATTAACCCCATAGCAGGTCATCCTTCCAGTGTATATCGACCCCATATCAGGTCACTTTTCCAACCTATTGATCCCATAACAGTCGGATATCCAAACCCATACGAACCCCATAACAAAGTTCTCATCAAACCCTCTATAAATCCCCACCGATCACGAAACAAATCCCGATGTTGTCATCTACACGGAGAAGGAAGATGGGCTGCAGCCAAGGGATAAGGCGATATCCGGCCCCTCTTAGAACCTATACGATGGACTAAGGGCCATCCCAAGTAGCCTCAATGAAGCCAAGATATCACGAAGTTGAAGATACGAAGTATACGAAGACATGGCCAACTGGCATAGAAAGATGACGAAGACTTGGTCACCCGGACCAAGATATGACAATGGCATGATGACAAGGCCAAATGTGGCCCAAATGACATAAAATCATATATCTTAAATATTTCGACACATAAAAAATATTTAAGATGCATAATACGAGCCTATACTTAGGCAATATTCTACGATACTTGAACAAATATTATCGGGTAAGTCCCGAATTGTTTGTTCCGGACGGGGCTCCGAATATGCACTCGGCGTCATCGATCCATCCCAAAGTGGAAAGAGTACATATACTCAATCCATTAGGGAAATTCCCACTTTATCTAGAGTGAGGTCAATTATAGACTAAAACTCTATGATTTAAGTGGAAAGTCCGCGTCTGCATAAGACGGGATATCCTCAAATGAGATGTATGAAATGATATGGTATGATGGGATTATGGCTATGTTTAAGCCTCCCCACATGATGATGTGATTATGTTTTGCGGATGACTGTTTCCTTTTATACGAGTTGCTACGACGGTTAATCAAGGGTGTTCGAGAATCTCGATGTAATTAACATCGGAAATTCGCAACTTCCGATGGAGAGAGGTCCAAAGACAAACTTTATGAACCCTAACCTCGACATATATATTTTATACATACCACATATTTTCGTTAATATCTTCTATGAAATATCATATATTTTCATAGTAGCCAAAGATAAGATAAGGAAAGTTCATTTCCCAAATAAACGGAAATCAAATGAATTTTCAAACTATGTCATACAACATATATACTTATATTTTTATATAAATTTCTTCGAGGTTTCACACACATGTTCGCATAGGTGAAAGAAACAATTGTGTAAGCATGCAATTCTTGTGTATGCACATGAAAAATGGTTGTAACAGTACTCTTTTGTGTCCATTATACAATCACTTGTTCGGACAGTCACTTTCTTATTTTTGATCTTCGTGTGCTAACACCTTGACCTTCCTTTGTATTTTGGACACTGAAGGTCATGATACAGGTTTACACTATAAATTGAACAGATAACTTTTCTTTGTTCTAAGAACAGGCTAGCCGTTACACAGATTAGATTAGATTGCAGTCCAAAGATATATTCCAATCTTTTGGGTGCATAAATTAAGCAAAACCTATCTGTTGCTTATATTTGATTTCAATAATTCGTGTTTTCTCTCCTCATTGTTTCTTATTAAATTTTAGAAATAATTCAATTATTCTGGCATGTATCTAGCAGGAAAAAATGATATAGAGTATGTGCACTTTTTTTACAGAAAGGGAAATACCATATGAAAATGGATTTTTGCAAGTGCTAAGATGTGAATTTATAAAAAAGGTGTGCACATCCTAATAGATCCCCAAGATTATCCGTTATAATATGTGAACCATTATAAGGCATCTCCTCAACTCCTTATTCAGAATATTCTGACCCCTAATATAACTTCCTAGAAATCAGTAGACTCGTTTATTCTTAATCTCGTATTGATTTTTTTGTACTACTTATGCTACAGATTCTAAACACGTGTCTGTTTTTTAGTTTTTGCAATTCCTCTTTACTATAACCATGAGGTCTTAATTCTTCTCTAGTACAAATTTACTGGATTTTCTACCTTTAAAAGGGGCCTTGACAGCCAGGGTTTAAAAGGTTTCCTACCAAATGACATATCCAAGCTGCGCCATCTGCAAAGCATGTAAGTTGCTATTCTGTTGAATTGATTCTTCATTGTGTGTAGTTTGCCAGTTATCATGATTCCATATGACGAGACATGCACAAATACATGGATATGTAAGTAGGTGCAGATTAATTATGAAGTTGCTTCTGTTTGAAGTTAAGGTGAGCTGTGAGTGAGCAGATATTTTTTGAAACCCTTCTTAATGAATAAGTACCAATTGTTGTTATTTGATGATAATTTGTGAACGTATCATTATGCCTATTGTCGATTGTAGCTTGGCATCATACCAATAATGATTTTAAGGAATTTCCCTAGGGTGTTTAATCATGCACAGCAGAATCAAATAACTGATTAACAATGCTAGGATTCTCATATATTGGTTTGGCTTGAAAATAGGCATGAATTACGAGATAGAGATTCATAGATTGTGGAATCGGTCGAATCGGATCGGAATCGACCGATTCCGGAATCAAATCAGTCGATTTCGATCCGATTCCTGTTTGAAGGACTGATTCCGACCTGAATTCTGCCAGAATAGATCTGAATTGGTTGAATCAGATCGGGATCAGAATCCTGATTTTTTAAAGTTTTTTTTAAAAATATTTAGGCCAAATTTGACTCGGAATTGGAATTTTTTAATTTTTTTAAAAAAAATCCTAATTCCGAATTGGTTTCTCTTCTCGAGAATCGGTCAGAATTGTGCCAATCTGATCTGATTCGAATCGGATCAGTACTGACCGATTCCAATTCCGATTCAGGAATCCTTGTAGAGATCAAATCTCACCTTGTGGAGGTTGTGGATCTCCTTAAATCAATGGAGGAAAAATCCTCTTGATAATAGAAACACTCGTGTTTGCTCTAACAATATCCATAAGGTTGAGAGAGAGAGAGAGAGAGAGAGAGAGAGAGAGGCACTTGTGGACGCCAGGGAGACTACTTCCAGAGGGTTTGAGATATATACTAGTCAGTAAGTGGTCGATTTAGGGAACTTATTCTCTAATAAGTATTTGCAGAACTCTGTCTCCATACAAGCAGATATGAGGTCAGCAATCTTCATTTCATTAATAAATAAATAGTGTACTAGTCTACCGGTTATTTCTTTATCTTTCCCAAGTAATCTATAACTGGGCATGTACAAAGAATGGGTTTATAGAGAGTTAGTTACGATCAAGGAGGGATGGGTCGCGGGACCCCAGGCCGACCGGGTCGCGACCCGGGTCGCGACCCCTTTTTTTAATAATTTTTTTTTGAAAAATTCAAAAAAATAAGAAAAATGCGAAAAAAATCTGAAAAAATACATAAAAATTGGATAAATTAAATGACATGATTTAAATAAATAATGCATCAATTTTATTCCAACGTGATGTGTTCTACACTTTGTAGGTAGTTGATGTACTCTCCCCATGTCATTTGGGTTGAGTACAAAGCGATACATGTACACGACGATCATATTCGTCTGTCCCTCGGGAAACTATCCTAAGACTTGATCCAAACGAGTCACCATAACTATAGGTTGATTGGATCGAAGTATCCGATGACTCCACATAATTCATTCCACAATACTCTTGATCGTATGTAGGAAACCAAGAGCCTTGGGATGAATCATACACATAGTCGGAGGCATCGTGGCATTCTGCTCCAACTCCATGGCGACCATGACCTCCTCTACCTTGTGGCCTTCTACCATGATCGGTATCTTGGGTCGCATGAGTATATTGCTCCTCGCCGGTAAAACGTAACGACGTTGTAGGAGATATGGGAGGATCTGAGGTCCCTTGTACTTGTAAAGTGTTCGCGCCCCCGTATCCAGCACCATCATCGCTGCTACTCTTTGATGACGAATCCTCGGACGCCGGTAGTTTGGGTTGTTTGGCTTGGAGAAGATATTTTTTTAAGTAAATAATTACTTAAGTAAGTAATTAATTATTTAACTAACTAATGACGTTAATTAGTGACTACTAATGTAAGTATACTTTTATTTATATAAAATGAATGATTAACTAAATATATGATTAAGTAAGTAATTAACTATACCTTCAAACTAATTATGTGTTAAGTAACTACTAAACTAATTATCTAACTAATCTTCTAGCTAACTAACTATGCAAGTAAGCAAATAAGTATTAAAAAGAATAAACTACTTAACCCACTAATCAATGGAACTAATATTAAATAAATATACTAAATGAACTAATGAAATGCTTGATGAAATAATTAAGTAAATGAGGAACAAAATGAGAGCAATGAGAGCACAAATGAGAGGTTGAGAGTGAGAGTGGGGGGTGGGAGTAAGGGGAGCCCTCGGGGGCTTTAAATAGCCCCCGAGGGGCTGAATGGGGGCTGCGCCCCCCGCGGCCGTTGGCAACGGTCTTGAGACCGTTGCCAACGGTCAGGTGACCGTTGCCCGGACCGGGTCGCACGACCCGCGCGACCCGGCCACGACTCCGCGACCCGGCCGGGGGAGTCGCCCCGACCGGGTCGCGACCGGGCCGGTCGGGCCTAAACCCGACCGGGTCGGGGCCGGGTCGCGACCCGGGTCGCGACCTGGCATTCCATGGTTACGATAATTCGTCTTGATCCAATTCTCATATGCATTTACTTACGAACATTGATATAACCATGCATAGCATGAATGGTGTTCTATTTATACCAAAATGAGAAACACTCACAAGTAATAGGGCCATCATGATGGTTTGAAGGTGGCAGATCCAATCCAAGGGAAGCTCGATCAGACCCAGGGCATCCTCTTGAATTGACCCAAATCGGTCTAGATTGGCCGATCTGGGGCATCATGGTGGAATTAGCTGTTTTCAGCACTGACACAAGAATTGGACGAAAATCTGCTGATCTTCCATCCTTATTATTTATTTATTTTTGGAAAAGCTGATCTGGGTCATCTCAGATCAATTTTTCTTCACATGAATCAGCCAATCCAATCCATATCAGGATCCTGATTAGGCCTTCCTTGGCCATCACTCATAAGCAATATGACTTGTAGCCTGTAGGGCACCTTTCACTAACAATGAAGACCTTGTAGTGCATACTTCCGAGAAGTATTGAAGAATGCTATTAAAAATATGTGATTCAAACATGAAATATAGATATAAAAGAATGTCCTTTAGAAACAATAAATTGTATACAATAGCACTGTATGAAATCAAGAGTGGGGAGCACAGCTTGCTAGCCTTATATTTATTTTGAATTGAAGTTTTCTATGAGGAGCATAATTTTCGTTTTATCCTCTTAGTTGTCAACTTAAGTTCTCGGGGGTGGGGGTGGAAGGATTACAGCAGCTGCTACTTCTTTCCTTGTTTTGGAAGTGCTCTTTCTTGCAGTTTCTCGAAAGGTTTTTCGTAAAATTTACTTATGTTGGACCCTGATGGTTTGATGGCCTTTAATGAACAAAACCACAATTTCATGGAACCTTAATTGGTCAAAAACAGTTGAGGATGTGATGTTATGTTGGTGGTTATAAAATAAACTAGACTGTCGTTGATATTTCTCATGCTCTTTGCCTTGTAATTTTTGTAGCTTATGAGTGGACAATGGTAACCATCTCTTAGAGTTCTCATATTGAAGAACAGACTTGATGTTATGTGAAGTGGGCATCATAGGGAAGATATTAGACTACTCTTGGTGAATTTGTTTGACAGTATATTCTCCCACTAATTATGCCTGGTAAACTTGTAGGGTAGGCACCCTCAGCTTTCTTATTGTGTAATAATCTATCCAATGAAGGAAAAAGCAATTGCCACTGCAGACGGGAAAGGTTCTTCTAATCTAAAGATGATCTATGTGATCTTTATGTGGTAAATTTCGATGGTGGAAAAATGCTTGTGCAAGGTGGATTTAAGAAGGTTAAAAGAAACAGGTTCTATGGAATTTTATTCATAGGAAAAGAAAGCTTTTTCATATGTTCTACGTCAGCAATTAATTGTTTAGATACGCTAAAGGAGACATTTGTTATTTAGATTAAAATAAAATGTAGAGGTGCTTCATTGATGAAAATAGTGTAAGATAGTAAAATTGGTAAAACCAAGGAAAGATGGGTGTCACGACCCCTATTTTATTTTTTTTTGAAAAATTCAAAAAAATAAAAAAAAGTGATTTTTTTTAAAAATACAAAAAATGAGAAAAAAAATAAATGACATGATTTAAACAAATATTTCATGAACTTCATTCCAATGTAACATGTTCTACATTTTGTAGGTAGTTTATATACTCTCCTCATGTCATTTGTGTTGAGTACAAACTTGATACATGTATACATAACAATCATATTCGTCAGTCTTTTGGAAAACCATCCTAAGACTTGATTCAAATGAGTCACCGTAGCTATCGTAGCCATAGGTCGATTGGATCGAAGTGTCTGATGACTCCACGTAATTCATTCCATAATGCTCTTGGCAATATGTAGGGAACCAAGAGCTTTGGAATGAATCATATGCATAGTTGGAAGCATCGTGGTATTGTCACAAAATTGAGCTCTTACCTCCGATGGAGTCTGTGTGCAAGAAACAACATTGCGTTAAATGCTTGTAAGATGAAATTTCAAACGGTAAATATCACCGAATATAACTTTGTCACAATATTTACATTACACTTTTTTCTTCGCTATGGAGATCAAGTTGCAATGTAATTAAGCTGGATCACTTCGGGTCATGCCGGTAGTTTGGATTGTTTGGCTTCGAGAGGACATTTTTAAGTAACAAAAAATATATTTAATTAATACTAATTAAGAAACTAATGAAGTATTAAGTAAGTAATGAACTATTGAGTAAACTACTTAAATATCTAATTAACTTGACTAATTAACTATTAACTAGTTAAAACTAAAATAATAATGAAATAACTAATTAAGTAATTAGCAACATAATTAAGTGATGAACTAGTTAATAAACTAGTTGAATATTTAATTAAATAAGTACTAACTAACTATTAACTAATGAACTAAATAACTTAAACAAATAAAAGAATCAAATATTTAATGAACTAATGAAGTAATTAAAGGAAGAGAGCAAAAAATTGAGCACAAAAACTTGAGATCAAAGAGCATTTATGTGAGCAAGAGTGAGGTGAGCAAGAGTGAGAAGGAAGAGAGCCCTTGCTAGCAATAGTCACATGACCGTTGCAGGCGGGGGCGGGTCGCGCGAACCAGTCGCGACTCCGAGACCCGGCCTGTCACGACCAAAACCAATTGGGTCGGGCCCGCGTACCCGGTTTTCCATGGGTAGAACCATCAGACCTATGGTTACTGATTCAGTTGCGAATCTAGAAAGAACTCCAAGAAATCCCCTAAACTTTTCTGTCACCACTCACCAGCTTTGTAAAAGTAACTTTTCGTGCTTGTGTGGTGAGCAGCATGAATCTTGCTGAATGAAGAAAGCTTCTATGGCAAATATGAGAAGTGACTGCCTTTTTGTGAGCGGGTGTAAAGTTGGAAGTACATCCATGACCACTTTGCACTTTGTCTAAAATTGTTACCTTGTAGGTTAAACCATATTTTATTTAGAGAATGCCAGCTGTTTATCAACAATGGGATCATCATCCTATTTTTTGTTTGCATTGAGATAACCTTATCAAAAGATACTTTACGTTTTTCAAGTTATGTGATTTTGTTTCTGGGTTTATTGTATTTTGATATTTAAGCATGACCTCTCCCCACTGAATTGATTTGGTGTTAATTATATTGATCACATACTTTAAAATCTTTGATTAATCACCACAGTGACGCATGCACATTGAAGAGAACTCCAAAGCAACAGCCTTTGGTCCATGATTTAACATGTTTTTATTTTTTAACGTTGTTTTGTCTGTTTCACTTAAATTTTGGTGTTCATTATTGTTTTTTCAATTTTCATTTACTTGAATGATCTGATTATTTTTGAAAATTTCAACTTTATGATGAATTTACTTGATTTGTTTGAAATTCCAGTACTTATTCTAGTTATTTGAATTTTTATTATTTATTTCATTTATTGGAATTTATGCTTATTTGCATTTTATATTTTACTTTAATTTAATGTTTTAATAATTTATTCAAATATTCCGACCTTATTTCTAATTTATGTTTTGATATGTAGATCTTATCATCATTTTTATGCTGGATTGGTTTAATTTGACTAGTTCATTTATTTAATCATGTTTAATTTAAATTATTTTAATTCTGATTTGACAGAAAAACCTTATTTGATATTTGACTTATTCTAACTTTCAGATGATTTAAAATTTTCTTAGGTTTTGTGTATCTTTTCTTTGTCATGTTTCGTATTTTTAATGATTTATCTGTGTATAAGGAATTAGAAACCACTTTAAAACCAAAAAATAAGGAATTTGCTTTATTTATGTTTTTATGATATGTGATTTGCTTTACCTTCGAAGGTTTTTTTTATTATTTGTACATTTAAGTTTCTAGGGAGTGGAGATTTCAGTTTAGTTTCTAGTGTTTGTAGCCTTACTGTCTTTTACTTTTTATTTTATTAATGATATTTTTTTCATCATGTTGTGGCGCCTTATGTTTTTTTCTGGTTTATGATTGTCATATTTGACTTAATTATCGCTTAAATTTTACATTCTCATCCTTACTAAAGAATTATTTATTGTGTTTTTTATAATCTCAGCTGATTCTTAGAGATTGATTTTAAGTGGTTCTATCGATTTCTACTTATTTTACTGTTTTTTGTCGATTTTACACATTCCTGTTTGATTTTCCTGGTTTCACTAACTCACCTGTTTTTTATTTTATTATTTTTAATGATATTGACTGAATTTTACAGATGTTTTCTGATTTATTCCAAGAGCATGGCAGGCTTGTGTTTGCTTCATGTGTTTATGATTTTCTCTTTATATTCAGTATCGGACCAAGGAAATGATGATAGTGCATGCATTTCCAGAAGGATCATAATTCATTCATTGATCACAATTCTTATCGCATATCAAGTGCTGAATGATGGCTCATACAGGAAGTACTAGAACATCTCAAGAATTCTCTTCACTGATTTTTGCTTGATTATTTCCTTCACTTGTCAGGCTTTCCAAGCTTGCTTCACATTAGTTGCCCAGCACTTCTATCACTGCTTCAAGTAATGGTTTGTTGCAGTACAAGTATTATAGAGGAAGAGGCTTTCATCGGATGGGAAGGACCATCAGTTGATCCTTACTCCACTCATAACAATTCCCCTGCATCCAATCATGCCATGAAGATAGGTGATTTGTTCATAGTTCGTTTGATGAGTGGACGGGATAAGAGAACATCATTAGGGCCATCTAGTGGTGGTATAGAAAGAGAATTGCTGTGGTCCTCCGATGGTGGCATGGAGGGAAACCATCAATGTGCCATCTGATGAAAGCATGGAGAGAGAGCATCGATTGGGCCTTACACTGGTGATGGCAGAGACCATTGATGAGTCCATCAAATGGTGGCATGGAGAGGGCATTGATGGGAATGGCTCCTACTTGGCTACCATTCCATCTTTAAACAATTCTTTACTTTTTCAGGAACAGTTGGAGCAAATAAAAAGGCCATTGATGGCCTCCTTGGTGTGATTGGATATCCTCCTTTCATTGAATGATGTGGTCTCAGCACAAAGCCATCCCATCCCCGTTCTAGGTGAGATCTGTTGTACTGATGTACCCATTTCATGGTTGAGAGTTGGACCCAGTCCCTGTGGGAATCAGACCATCTTTTAGAAGCCTTGTTTTCCTTTTTTTTTCTATCTATAGTAGCCTATCACCACGAACTGGATTCAAAATCTCAACTGATGGAAGCCTTGGGGAAAGATGTTGGCTGGCTTATATGGATGAGCAGCATGTCATCCTTGATGAGACAAAGCAAGAGCCTTATCAGGTTGAGTCATTTAAGGCTCAATCTCTTTTCATCTGGCATGGACCATGGTTAAACATCATAATGTCTGATGAGATTGACTTGTTGATTAAGCCCCTCCTTTCTCATTCGATGAGGTTGGCCCATTGATTCACTCCCATATTTTCTTCTCCATCAGCCTCATCCTTGCTCATCCACTGAGGTGGATCTGTTGGTTCAGCCCGGCCCATTCTTTCTTATCCAATGAGGTTTGTCATCTGTTCAGTCTCACCTTTTCTTACCCATGAGGTTCTTTTTTTTGGGTCAGATCTTACCCATGAGGTTGATTCATTAGTTTGTCATCCTAAAAAGCCACTAGTTGGGATGGAACAGTGGTGTGCGACCATCAATTGACTCTCACTTGGGATCAAGGATTTCCAGATCGGGATCGGCCAGATTTGGCTGTTCTGACAGAAGCCCAACATCAGCCAAGAATTGGCAAGCTTAGCTCGACTCAGTCTCATTTGGACATAACTCAGCTGAGACTCAGTCTGAGTAGTCCCAAGTCAGGCTGGACTTGACTGACCTGGCTGATTCTAAGTGAGAATTGGCCAATTCAGCTCAAGATCAGCCACGTGGCTGATCCAGGTCAGAATCCTGGGTGAAGCTCGAAATGGGATCTGCCTTCCTCCTTGAGATCAGATAGGCTGGTGCCAATCCTGATCCAGGATTGGCTGATCCCATCTGGGACCGTTCTTGCGATCGGACCCATGTTCTCTTCATAACTAGCAGTTGATGGTGGCATGGATAAATATAATCAGTTGAACCATTTGGTGGAGAATGAAAACCCTACAAAGGATTGGATGTTCTTTTTTGTATTTTTTTCTTTTATTTAATCATCATCAGATGGTTGTTGATGCAAGATCTGACAATGGTGCATGAATCCATCAGATTATCTTTTAAATTCATGGATCATGTAATGCCTTTAGACATCTGTATGCTATGCTTTGACATGGTTAAGCGTTTCTATTCTCCTCAAGTATGCATGTTGAGAGAGAAAGTCGGCTACCTGTTGCCATTACTTGAATGTGTAAATATGATGAAGAGATGTTCCATGTCTGATATGAAAGTGGGACATTCTTGCTAGTAGCATGACAAATGATAAAAATTCCCCCACCCAATATTAAACCAGTAGGGGGAATCAGAGACAGCCACCAGCGACCTGTCCAGCATCTGACAGCTATCAGTGGTTGCATTTGCTTCTGGAATGGTAAATAGGGCTTTCTTTGAGACTTATGGGGCACTGGACTGTCCGTGCCTCGCTGGCTATGGCAGTGGAAGCAATCACCAGGCAATCTTGTCTGAGTCAAGGCAAAGAGCAGCTGAGATGCGGGAGTGAACTAAAACTGGAATCAAAATGCTATTCAGAATTAAAAGGGCAAAGGACTAAAATCAAATTTATTTAGCTGAAGCACCCTCTCCCCCGAGGTGAGGGTCATGGTGTGTGCTGGTGACTCTCGTGCGGAAGGAGTCATGGAAGCTGGAGGCAGCTCTGTGAGCACGTGAGTGGTGCCTGCGCTGGCAGAAACTGACAAAGGGGCATCTCCCTCCTCCGTTGCCTTTGAGTGTCCAGATGGTAGGTGGAGCAGAGGAGATGGCACACAGCCTTGGTGAGGTGTCCTCACTTGACTGTGGCTTCGTTAAATACCTCTCATCAATTCAGGGTGTGAAACTAGAAGGTTACAATGGCACTGGCAGAGGATGAAGCAGCAAGTGGGAGTGAATAAGGAGAATGAGGTGATGATTGAGGGAGAGAGGACGCTTGGAAGCAAGAGAAGAAGGGACCGGGAGAGGTTTGAAGATGGCTGGGCGGACTGCAGTGAGGAGAATGTGAATCTTTTTAGGGCGTGGATGGAATGTCAATGACATGTGAGGTTGATCCGGGGATTGCCAGGTCTCCTCGGTGCAGGTTGCTGGTGTGCGGGCATCCTGATCATGGATCTTGCACAATTCCGGTGTTGTAGACGAGGAGTTGCTTTAGAAAGCCAGTGCAACAGCCAGGCGGGTCTGGGAATTACTGGAGAGTGCCTCTGACACAGATCTGAACACCAGGTTTGAAGGACTCTGATGCTGGAAGTTGTGCAACCTCCATCGGGGCTTTCCGGATTGAGGAGATCTGATATCGAACAGGAAGATAATGAAAGAGAGCTGATGAACCGATTGAAGCCAAACCACAATTTATGAAGGTGAAGATGGGAGGAAGGCATGGAGGCCAAGGATGAGGAGGGAGAGAAGAATGGCACACCACCAAAAGGATGGGAATCAGTAGACCTCCTCGGCCAATCAGGAGGCAGAGGAAGAAGAACTGGTGGCCGCGCCCCTCTGCAGACGAACATGCGCTAAATGCTCCAAACATTCACTGTATTCTCTGTTGCATGGGACTACAAGGGCTCTGTTTATAGAGCTTTGTTTATTTACAAAAGGACCCTCAAAAGAGAGTATTAACAGACTTCGATGGAACAATAAAAAAAATCTATTAAAGCTCTCTAAAATTGGTCCTCATCAAGCCGCATTGCCATGTCTCATCACCTAGGTGGTTACCTCAACCACCTTTGATAACGTAGTGTGTGCATGATGGGGGAGATCACAGAGAGGTAGATTACAGCCTTGGAGAAGTTGTTCTTAGCTTAAGTTTACATAGAGCCTGTTATTTAGTGAGGATTGCCCCGATGCAGTTCATGTTCACATGATGATGTCAAACTTTGCACCTCCTTGATGTACAGCAGTCATGACTATGATTCTGATGTCTCCAATTAGCAAGCCATTTCCGAGCCTACTCATCTCAACTAGGGATTATGATTAACTGCAAAATTAGTGTTTATATGCTTGTTCAGTCAGCTATTTCTTAGTATTTTGTGGTTCTTAAATTGATTTTCCTTTATTTACAGAACATTTTTTAAATATTATGTATGATTTTGTTCTTTTTTATATGAGAAGCTTGAGCGATAACAGAACAACATTCATTTTATGCTCGTTCAACATGTTTAGAACTGTTTTTAATAGTTACTTTAGTGTACTTAAAATTTATTTCCTTGTTTTACCAGAATATGCGGTAACTATCCCTTTTGTTTCTGTTTTTTTTTCTATCAGAAACTTTAGCGGCAACAGCATCCATGGGCCTATACCATATTCTCTTGGTTCTCTACCCACGCTTGAAAAGTTGTGAGCTTTCCATACAATTTTTGTATAAGTTGTGTTACATTTTGTAGTCTTCACTCTGCATACTTCAATTACATTGTCTCTGCGTACTTCAATTACATTGGGAGTGGCAAACTCTGGATCTTTTCCTTTCGTTCTCAATTCTATAGCTTCTATAAACAATAATAATCAGGTAAGTCTAAAAGTGTATTCGGTGAACTAGTTATAGCTTTCTGTTTTTCCTGACCAAAAGGCACAGTTCATTATAGCAAGCTGAAACATGAAGATGCAACAAGTCTTACTAAGTAATAAACAGAAAGGCCAGAATCTTTACCAGTCATACATTATCCTGATGCTATACAAACTCTATAAAGCACATATATCATGTAGAAAGTTAATGCAGTTAGATGACATATGATACTTCATTCAGAAATATTTCCTAAATATTTTAATTTTAGGACCTTGCTTGCAAAATGTTGGCACTCAAAGTTTCTAGATGAAATATGAGCATATACAAATAGGGAATGAAAATATTTAATTCCCTATGGCCTAGCAATAGAGAAAGGCCTAAGGTCATGTGCCCAAGACCGGCCAAGTATGGCATATGAAGAGATGAAGCCCCTCCATATGATGAATATGCTCCCCTAAATCAGGACCTCCCAATGCAATCCACCATGTATATGGATGCAAAACAAATGGAATATGACCCAAGACATGCTACCAATGGATATTTGGAAAGGTGGGCCGATTGGCTCTCGTTTGGAGGCCTTGGACATATACATGTATATATATATGTCCAGCTGGATACACACTTGATTTCCGACATAAAGACATGCTCACGACAAAGCTTTGAAGAGAGAGAGGGCTGGAAATCACAAGACATCAAGTTGGACAGACCTGGCTATAGTCACTTAGGTGATATACTACCAATAGAGGGCTCATAGCCAGCTGTATGTATATATAGAGGGACATGCTTATAATCGAGCATATGGCAGCTTCGAACAGACCCACCTTAGGAAACCCGCCTCAAAGATATACTTAGAACATATGTCCTGGGTCCACCAAAGAGGGAGGGGGGATGTGATAAAGACCCCGGTCACCCGAGGCTCAATTCAAGTACAAACAAATAAGGAATCGAGAGCCAAGACCTTTATAAAGCCGGCAGGACATCATCGGGGCCCGCATGTCGAAGAAAGGAAATAGATATCGACATATGCATGGTATGAAATAAACTATAAAGCACATACACGGAGAAGCCAGTCTTCACACATGCTCAAATCAACACAAAAACAAATGAGAAGAGGGTCATGGATATAAAGCGATGATAGACCTTCTCCAAAGGACCCAATTCGGCATGTTGAAGAGCCGGGTCCTCACCTTCATATGTACATATCTAAGGACATATGTCCCGTCTAGCCAAAGAAGAAAGGAGGGCCGGAAATAGCAAATAGAAGCTAACCGGCTCCCGGATACTGTGTCCGCAAGAACCACTTTAGTGACATGTCGCCGATGGTTCAGATACATACGGAAGGCATCCATTTGGCCCGGGGATTGGGAGGATGACCCAATCCAAAGATATCGAGGAACCGGATCTTCACATACATATGCAAACTAACACAAAACAATGTGGAGATTGAAGAAAATACATCTCTATGTAACCGGCCATGCATATATGGCATGATATTGAATAATCGGAGCAACGGGCATGTTATCGACCGAAAATAGAAAGAAGTGCATAGCATAGATGAACAAATCAGGATGACAGAGCTTTACTTACCCGGGAATAGCTTCGCGGGATGTGCACCTCCTCGGCCCGATCCCAAGATGGAAGAGGGCGACCCGGAACTCCAAGACAAGATCTCCTTCAAAGAATATCCAAGCAAAGGAGAAGAAGGGTGCGGTAGAAGAGATTTAAGGCCGTATAGAAGAAGGCCCCGCTGCTGGTAGAGAGTTTGTCTCCAATGAGGAGACTTAACAAGAAAACAGATGAGAGGAGGATCCGCGGGAAGGAGGGAAGAAAAAATGCCCGCACCATTCAAAAAGATCCGGATCATCCAATGGACAAGATCAATCAATCAACAAGATATCGATCTCCTCGGCTCATCAAAAGACCCTACCGGATCCTTAATGAGATAATATCCATTTGGATTCTAGTTAATGGGATATCCGGTAGATACCCATGAGCAAAGATGCTTACCGGATGATAAATCCTTCGGATCCTTAATGGTATTAATATCCATTAAGTGATTGAAATAATATACGATCAAGTGGTCGGATTGGCCAATTATCAAAGGCATTGGAGCATGGATATTCCCCGGTCCATCAAGATGATCAAATTGGATCCTTAATGGGATTAATATCCATTAAGGGATTAGGGGTCCTGATTGATTGGATTTGCATGTGATTAAGGGCCGGGATTGATCAATAGACAAGATTAGTGTAGCAAAGATGCTCCCCAGTCCATCGATATAGCTAATTTGATCCTTAATAGGATAATATCCATTGGATCCAGCCTAATTGGATATTTCCGATTAAGGAGGATTAATTCTTTCGGGCGTAGGCAATAAGGCCTAGCCTCAATCAAGCCCCGGATGGCCAATGATTTGCCATAAGCATACCCCATGGATGGAGGGCTAGGGATGGGCTATCAAGAGAGGGGCCGGGGCAGCCTAACCAAAGGCCGAGATCCGTACTTATGTAATGGGTGGATCCGATGATAATGAAGGACCGGGATCATCCAAGGACTCGGTCAAGCCCCACTCTCCCACGTTGGAGAACATGGCCCCACTCTCTCCACCCGCACACTCCCATGATCCCCCACTCTCTCAGAACAAGACTCGTCCAAAGGGCCTATAAATAGGGCCAATCCGCACATGGAAAGGGGGCTCGGGCAAGAGAAGAGAAAGGAGGAGGAGAAGGGAAGGTCCGCAGAAATCCTACCAAAGAGGACAGCCGCACTGATCAAGAGTCTAAGGGAATTCCAAGGGATCCAAGGTAAGATGTCATAGCCATTTCATAGGCCGTCCCCTCCTCTAGATGCTATATCCATCTTGAGGACAATTCCCTCAATTCCCCTCCCATTTTAGCAAAATATGGCCTGGTCCAAACCTGCAACTCCTAGGCATATATTAAAGACTTCACAAGCCCATTCTCTTCATCCGCTCGGGCATATCTGTGCCTATTCTTGAGATATAAAGAAGGCCATGTCCAATCGAGCCCATATTGCTCTCCGGATATATCCCCATATACCCTTACAAACCCGTTAGACAAACCTGTCTTTCCTCCATCATTCCTCTCATAACAGTCCCCCTCCGGTCTGAAAGTTATGAAAGAAGGTCTCCCAAGGTCCAACTACACAGGAAGTGGAGCAAGGCATATGAGGATGAGGTTATACCCGGTCTATTCGGAACCCATACGATGGTCCAAATGCCTCCGGTAGCCTTAGACAAAGCACAAGGCAAGAGGAGAAGATGGCCGACCGGGCCTGGATGGAGATGTGGGATCCGACCATGAAGGCATGCAATTCATGGTCCGGGGTTGCCAAAGGGCTGATCATACCCCAATGTTGGGCATAATCCCATGAATATGCCTCGGATGGGACCAAATACATGAATGGTCCTATGATAAAGAAGATCAATTCCGGGACAGATTGCATGACAAGAAGCCTTGACATAAGGAGGCTATGGACATATGTACACCTCACCATAATGTAACATGCCATATGGCATAATCAAAATATGTATGTTGATACTCATAAAAAGATGAGCAAAAACCAATGTATGTCTATATGTTTATGCTCCGGTTATGAGGACCATAAGTAAGCAAAAAAAAAATCTATAACAGACCATAATCAAGGCCTAATAGTAGGCCTAATTCAGTGAGCAAGAACCGCCTATGGCTTATCTCATAATAAGAGAAGGCCGGTCATGGGGCAGATCCACATAGAAAAGGGAGAGATGACTTCAAAAAAAATGATAAAATTGAAGTTCAACTTCATCAACATATCCTATAGTTCCAACCAAATATAGGATAGTGATCAAGGATCCCTTCTCATATGTATGTTGGTGATCCATAAAAGGAAATGGGCCAAGTCCGGACATAATTGGACAGAACAGGAGGGTGGTCTCCAATAAGTGCATATCATGTTTTAGAAATTGAGGCCGGGAGGGCCTGTGGGAAGTAACTCCCAGTCCGAGGCATGGTGGGATTTGAAAGCAATCCCATCCACTCATCTTGAACAAGAGGAGAGGCAAATATGCCCATTTCTCCTAGTTCACAAAAATTTAGTACAAATTCCATATAAGAGAGAGGTCAATCATGGACCGAGCCCATATGTCAATGGAGGGTGATGGTGATCAAGTATCATCTCTTATATATATGATTCATAAGAATCTGACTGAGGGAACTAATTCTGAACGTAAGAGAGCAAGATGTACATACAGTCTAACCATAGATTGGACTGAACTCTAGCCTTCGGGTTTCAAACAAATTGAAGACTTGATTTTAGGACCTAGACGCCTAGGTTCTGATCTACCAGTTCAAAATAAATAGGAGAGGATTGTTCTTAAATCTGATAATGAATGAGAGGCTGGACATATGAGCACTAGCCTAAACCAGAGCCTGAATCTTGAGGCTGAACAGAATCAAGTTTCCAATGCCTAATCCAGGTCCAAGCACAGTCTGATTCAATCAGACCACACCTATCACAGGCCAGAGCATTAAGACTCCGGAGCATGTTAGTGTGTATAACTTATCACGCATATATCAGCATATACAAATAAGGGCTTTCAAAAATTAAAACATTTAGGGACTGCAATAAATTGAATGATTGCAGAAGGGGAGGAGTCATGGGATCCAGCCCTCAAAATAGACTTTCAAATCTGACCCCTCCAGGGCATCCTGGGCTTTGGCATTCCAGCTTTAGCAATAAGGTGTAAGAATCCCCATCCCGGAAGCTCATAGGGTCTTCATCCTTGAGCAGGACCTAGCTTAAATAGAGCTCTGAAGAGGAGGTTTAAGATAGCCTTGGACCTGAATGTAACTGGATTTTGGAGGGGCTTGTGCAGGAGGTTAAGATAGATACCCCCTTGGTATGCACCAGGGTCCTGTGTGATAGGCGACCATCCCATGAGCCTCCTGGCCATAGGCCACCGGGTTCACAAAGAAAAGATTTTCGACTGTCCCCAGATTTGAGCATAATCAGATCTCCATAATATGAAGGTCTTATATAACAGAATTGTGGGCCGAGCTTGGGTGGTTCAGGAGATAGGCACTTCAGGCATGTACATGCCTTATTTGATATAGTATCTTAGCCCGGGTCTTTGCATGACTAAGCATCCGTCCATAGCCCCTGATCAGTCCATTTAGTCTCCTATTAACACCCCATACAGGACCATATTGCAGTCTTCAATATGATACCTATTGGCCTCATACCAGGCTACATTTAATCCCTCACCTGGCCCCATATAATATGTAGACATACATCAAATCCCAGTCCCGGTCTAATCTGGGTCATAAACCAGGTTTAAGCCCGGGACAACCCAGGAGGATGACAGGGCCCTGTATATGAGCCGGACCAGACTAAAGAGAGAGGAAGAAGAGGCTGTTACTCCTCCATAACACCCCATACTTAAACCACATGCCAGCCCATGTGCAGGGCGTACACCCCTTTGCATATCTACATCCGACGACCATATGCTCATGTAAACAGTCCCCCTTATCGATTATATTTCAGGCCACATATAGCCTCTCTACCCATCCATAAAAGGGTCATATACCCAACTCATATTGACCCATATACAGGTCACAGATTCTCCCCCATTGACCCATATACAGGTCATTGACCCAAAATCTGATCATAAACCAGATCTAGGTCCGGGACATCCTGGAAATATATCTTTTAGGACAAGATCCTATGCATGTCTTTGGCCGAGCCAGATAAGGATGAGATTCATAAAGTGTTTGGTTTAAGTCCAAGATGTTAGGACTTGAAATTAGATAGCACCCACTTACTCGAGCCTAGGATATCCTCAAGAACCTCATGATTGAACATGAGGGGAGACCTTGGTCTTTTCGGATCCAAGTATATATCATCCTTGGATTCTCCGAAATTTATGAGTAAAGTTGCATCTTGTTAAGTCAAAGCATAAAGACTTAAATAAAATTCTGTTTTCATCACTAAGTCTAGAATAATAGACTCAAATATGGACAACATAAATTCAATAAAGAAGGTATGTGGGGTCAGATTTCATTTTATTCGATATATAAGAATTCATATGAAATCGACATAGAATTTGATCTCGAATATGTTCGGATCTTGATTAGCCTTAATAATTCAACCTATGTCTTAATATAAGACATTGAGTTGAGAGATTAATCTCTTGCAAGAGTATGGTTAAAATCCTTGCCCATACCCTCAAGCCTAGATATCAAGTTCTAGCATCGTCATTTAACCTTATATGTCGTCGTCGTCGTATTTAAATATTAAATCTGCATTCCATTGCTTTTTATGGGTCATAATACCCGATATTAACATTTTACATGGATGAATGTTCCTTTTCATATACGAATTGCTACGACATGCTTAATCAAGGGTGTCCGAGAGTCTCGGTGTAATTAACATCGGAAATTCGCAACTTCCGATCGGAGAGAGGTCCAAAGACAAATTTTATGAACCCTAACCTCGACATATATTTTATATATGCATATCACATATTTTGGCTAATATCTTCTATGAAATATCATATACTTTCATAGTAGCCAAAGATAAGATAATAGAAGTTCATTTTCCGAATAAACGGAAATAAAAAAAATGAATTTTCAAACCATGCCATATGCCAAGACTCATATATATATTTTTACATATACGTATTTTTGCATATATCATCTTCGAGGTTTCACACAAAACTATACAAGCAAGAAAACCATTATTTATTATCTTTCTCAAACATAGGGAAGCATCTATTCCATAAAGCCGCTAAAATTGTGCACTTTATACCCTCCCAAAATCTGGGCCAACTCTAAAATGGTGATCAAAGCTCATAGCTGTCAAGGCACCCGCCTAGGCGCTGCTTTTCCAGTAGCACTTTGCTAGGGCGCCTTGTCAGGGGCCAAAAAGGCGTCCGCCTTGGCACTCAAGCTCCCATTCATGACCTTTTTTTTAAGGGGCTTTGCCTCTTGAAACTCCCCACAAGAGATGTTGCCTCCTTAACCCCACGACCTAATTGCACAAGTGGTTTTGCAATTTGTGAACACTCATTTATGATAATGTAAACATATTGCATTATCACTTATACTATTATATATGGTTAAGATTTGTGATTTTAAGTATATGTTGTATGCTTAAAACTTCAGTTCTCTCTTAATCCTCTTTTCTCTCTCACTTTGATATTAGGCTATTTCTCATAAAATATATATCAATACATTCATAATTACAAAAAATAAAAGCACATTTACATAAATATGTATACATGTATATATGTTTGTATGTATACATAAATATACATATAGTATTAACATCTAATTATATATATTTGTATATATATGTATATACACATACATATATATAGACATCTATTGCCATCGCCTTGACTGCTTAGGTGGTGCTTAAGCGGCCGCCTTATCGCCTAAGTAGATTTGGCACCCTTTAACGCCTTGGGCGCCATGTCGTCTTGACAACTATGTTAAAGCTTGCCCTTCTTTGCTGTCTAAACAAGCAATCTGTCATATGTTCTGTTTGTGGTATCCTGGTATCAAATTTCCACATTTGACTAGGATATTAATAAGCAGATCTGTCACTTATCAGTCTAGATATACACTGGTTACTAAGATAAAATGGAATGCCAGAAGAACAGTGAAAACAGTGAAAAGAGGATGATACGCTATTCCTAGACCTGTCTCCAACTATAAAGACACTTAGGTTCCCTGTTCTCATTCAGTTGGGTGGTTCTTGTATTTCTTTTTTGGCTGTTTTTCCTTTGGTTTTTGGATCCTGTAAAAAGCACTATTTTCCCTCTTTTTTATGTGTGTGGGAGTTAGTTTTAACCATTTTGTTCTTTATTGCTTTCATGAGATATCCCCATGTATTAGTGGTGCCATCGTTTCTAACCAATATGATCATATTTATTGGTTTTGTGCATTGCTATTGTACCAAGTTGAAACTCACTTCTGGAAACTGCAAACACTTTTTTTTTGCAGAGATCTGTCTTATAACATGTTTAATGGTTCTATTCCTGAAAGCCTTAGTCAGCTAACGTCACTAAAGATACTGTAAGGAGAAACCTTTTTGATGTCAGATATTGATGGTAACCACTTAAATAACTTGACAGCCGTATTATTGTAGGAATCTCAATGGAAATCTTCTGTCTGGGAGAGTTCCTGCTGCCCTAGGAGGAAGACCACTTCACGGAGCTAGCTTCAAGTATGTGATATTTATCATATTTTTGTCAGGAAGTTTTAGACTTCTGACTAACTAGAAAGATTAATCATTATATCAGTCAATACTGCTGAAGTGGGGATAATGAGTAGTTAGCAAAAGGAGAAGGGGAAATTCCAAATATCAAGACCGTTGAGCAGAATATTTGAAAGAACGTCTATGCTTTTATCTTTTCCGCTCATTCCTTTCATCAATTAGCTTCAATGTGGAATGTGGAGAACCTTTTGCAGTTGGCTTCTATGGAATGAACAACTAAGAACCTATTTCATCTTGCATGACCTCTAAGTTTAGGTGTCTGCCTACGGTTGCAAAATCAGTTGAGATTCAATCAGCATCATCTGAGGAGTGAGAATTACATTAAGGGTCCATTTGGATCAATGTAAAAACAAAATCTTGTAAAACGTTTTTCTTGGAGTAGCTTTTCCAAGGAAATTGTAAACATAATATGTTATTTGGTTGTATGTAATTAGTTTTCCTCGGAAAAAAATTCATGATTTAATTTGTCATAAATTATTTTTCTTACAAAAACTATTATAATATTTTTTATTCTCTGAAACTTTAACACACTATTCAAAATTCATTACGTGATAAAATAGTATATTTAAGTTATACTTTTAGAAAGAAATTTAATTTTAAAATTATGATTTAAAATAAAAATAAAAATATTTATTTAATTTTTAATTAGATTTGACAAAAATATTTAGATATGAAAATACAAAATAAAATATATTGAACGATTAAAACAATGATGCATTTGGTTGAGAGAAAAATAAAAAACAATAAAAATACTTTTTAGAAGATTATTTTTTGATAAAAATAATTATAAAATCTTATTTGATACACGTTAAAATAAAATATTTATAATTATTTGGTTACTTGTAAATTATTTTAACCTGTTAAAAATATTATTATGATATATAAAGAACAAAATATTATGACTCTAAACTTTGGTATTTATATATATATATTTACATATTAAAAACTAATTTCTACATGTTAGGTTAATATATATCATTCGTATATTTTTATTTTAATGGTTATGATAATAAATTAAGATTACATATATCATTTTTAGATAATTAAGATGGAAGAAAAACATTTATCTCATTTAAACCTGTAGACTGACCTCTGTGCGCTGCTCATCGAAAACGGCGTCCGGAAGAATTTTCCGAATGCCAAAATTCAGGTGTTAGACAAGTCAACGGAGTATATTTTTTGTTGACTGGTGTTTTACTGGTAACCAAATGAAAAAAATGCTGGACATTTCCAGAAAACTTGCCCATGCAGCAGTTTTTACAAGGATCCAAACGGACCCTAAATCTTCGATATTGGTAAATCTAGATAATATTTCTAATCTAATGGGTTATCTTTGTCCTAGCGGATAGTAGGATGATAATAGCTGGTGCAGTAGGAACAATGCTTTTTAAGTCCTTAGAATTTAGATTGGTGTATCTTCTAGAGTTTAAGTTTTGGCTCTCTTTGGTGACTGAAGAAGATAAGATAGCTTTATGCATATGTAGCCAATTTGGTGCCTTCTAGGACATGATGCTGTCTTTAAGGGGCACAGTGGAAGTGCTGACCTGATATTTATGGTGTGAGCCTACAGATTGGATGTGTAACACCGCTTATACATAACCTGATGGATGTGCAATGTCTCTATTATGTACATGGTTATGGAATGTAAACATGCACACTCGATGATGCACCTCATGTTTGTGGCTATATACATACATCATCAATCTCACAAGAGAAATAAAAATGGACCTGAAAATCGTTTCCTATTCTTGCTATATATGCATACCTTGTATACATGTTTGAGCTTGCTTGCATGACTTGCATCATTCATTGAACATGTCTGGCATCAACCATTAACATGTATATCATGCAAAATAAGTCTGCATATCCACAATATGAATTGTGTCATTCTCATGCATGGACATGAAAATAAAAGTCTGCCACGGTCCATACCATGATAGACCTGCACGTGAGTCCAGTCTATAAAGTCTCAACATGTATATGCCTGAAATATTGCCTGCTGTCGACGAGTAAAATCAAAGGTTCTCTCATGTGTACGTGAATGAATATCGTCTACAGCAAGTGATTGGTCCTCAATATGCCTCCTCAAAACGTGCATCACCTGTGGAGTTAAAAGTCAATATTTTAGAATTCTCGAGTCACTGTTCCATTCATTCATACTCATGCAAAGATACATGGAAATGTATATTTTTAGACTACCATTTCATCTTATCAAAAATATCATATTTATTCATCTAAAATCGATCTTGCATTTAATGAACTTAAGCTTACATGTGTAAGAAGCACAGAATATCTTGGATCAAATCAACAATTTAACATAGACATGCATGGAGCATATAATATAAACTTATTGTAACATGCATGGACTAAGCATGAGGATGGCATAATGCATAACCTAAACTAAAACACGACTTGACTTATAATTATGAGACATTTTTTTTGGCAATCATAAATTATGAGACATAGATGTATACATGTTTGGCTTGTCAATCCTGTAATTTTGAGTATCAGTATGAATACCTTTGGCATTGACATGAGATTCAGAATAGCTGGTCGAGCGTAGCTCGATTGGCATCGTCCTTGCTCCTGGGGGAGCAGGGCATGGGTTCATCTCCTAGAAGCTACAGCCGGGCACCCCCTGGGGGGATGATCTGTGGGATCGAGCGTGAGTTCGATCCCTCGCCACCCGTGGCGCTGCGGGGCTTTGAGGCCACTGGCCCAGTGTCCAAAAAAAAAAAGACATGAGATTCAGAATAAGCTATGTTTCTTTATTTGGTAACTCTAGGCCTTCTATATTTATGGCTTCTTATACGAGTGTATACAAAATAGTTTTGGTCCACTGTTAGGGCTTAACTACTTAACTAGTTGTGTACATGAAAAATGTCTTCCTCCAACATTTTTTTCCAAGGGTGTAGTAGAAGGTTCCATCATTGTGTTCTAGGACTCTTTAAAATCAAAAATTCTGTTCTTAGGTAAAAGTAGAAACCCTTCTAAACATAACTTAGATTGGAGCCAGCTCGTCCTTGAAAATCATTTTTCTCCAACCATTTAGTCCATGGGTGGATGGAAACACTTTTGGAGGGATTAACGAAGACCAACAAAAGAGCGGTTCGATGACATTTTCAACAATAGTTGTAGAGCCTCAACCAATTTGACGAAAGCAGCCCAGATGCTGCACTTCAAGAAATTATGAGATGTGGGATCCTTGAACAGTCCACAGAAGATGCATAAATTAAATAACTAATGATTTCCAGTTCAAAACGATTATCTGTGGGAGGTCTATCCCAATAAATTTTGGGAAAAAATATTCCTTTTAAGTTGCACTAGAGTTTATTATACCAAGGAAAGAAAAGTAGATGCCACCAAGGAAAGGGCAGATTTAACAGTGAATGACCTTTTCCAGATTTTGTAGTCCAAAGAGCAAGGGTAATCTTATTAAAGCATCCCAGGTATTGATGTCAAGTCCTCAAGACAATCAGAGATAGAGAATTTTTGGAGCTAGGCATCCTGTATACGCTATTGGATTTGTCCAGAAGACAAATCTCAAGCCAAGCATCATCCCAGGACTTTTGAAGGATTATTACCATTGTTGATAATCATAAAGTCCTTATAAAATCTCAAGCCAAGCATCATCCCGGGATTTTGCGAAGGATTATTACCATTTGTGAGATATATGCACCATGAATAAAACTGATTTTTACCTCTCCTTGATTGAAGAGCCCCAAAGTTTATGAACTATCGTCAAATAATTTTATGTACGGTAATCCACAAAATAGATATATTCAAACTACTATAATGAACATGATAAACAAGCATGATTGTGAAGAAATAGCTTTCCCAATATCCAATCCCTTAGAGTCTGGAAATTCGAGAACTGAACATAAGTGATAACCTAATTTTCTCGCTAATTAACCCATAAATCATAAGCATTAATATGTTATACAACTAAGCCAAAGACTAGACTTTAGAACCATCACTTAATTTATAATGCCATATCGAAATCCTCAAATCTTAGTAAACTGTTCAACAGTTTTCAAGTTTTATATTCATATAAATAAATTAAAATTGTGATCCTTTTGCATGAATGAGATATGCTTATTGAGGGGGACCTGGTTCCTTAAGTTTTGGGTTTATTTTGTGCTTCCGTCCTTGGGGACCTTTGTAAATACATGAAGTTCTTTTGTGTCCTTTTGGTTACATCCCAATCCTTAGAACTTAGTTGTTAATAGCTGTTTAGAGGTCCCTTTTTTGTAATTGGGTGGCTCTGTAGTCTATAAATAAAGCCTTATACTCCCGTAAGAATGCACTATAGTGAAGAATTTTTTGAAGATTGGCACAATGGCACCCTTGGGTTCCATAGGGGGCTTGGCCCTGGTTCTCTCCAACCCCTGCATCGGGAGGCATGTTCTTCACTATCGGTAGGAGGCCAGCCATCTTCGTCACCCCCGGCATGAGACTGGTTCCCATCTTCCTCCTTCCCCTCCATCGGGAGGCATGCTTTTCACCATCAGCAGAAAGCCGGCCATCTTTGTCACCCCTGGTAGGAGGCTGGTTTCTGATTCACTCCCGGTAAGAGGTTGGTTCCCATCTTCCTCCTCCCTCCCTCCAGTTGATCGCCATAGCATTCCCTCCCCTTCCATTTAACTGGTTACGCAGGTCCAACTTCTCCTTCGGTGTTATCTTCATCCTCATCATCCACTCTTAGCATCAGCACACCCGTGCAGTCCCTCATCGCCACCCTTGTTTGTCTAACTCCCGACGAAGGTGGCCACCCCTCTACGCAGCCAACACAGTCTGACAACGTCTTCAGCTCCATCGGCATTGACAACATTGATAGTTCCATAATTCCCTCTAAAATTCTATGGAATCTTGCCTTTCAATCAATGGCGTTGGCATGGCCCTCCAGCAATCCCGGAGTGCTTCTTCCCCAATGTCGCCTCCCCTCCCTTCTCGACCCTCATCGTCCCCTTCCAGCCTCACCACCCTTGCCACCTCCCGCTCACCCCGAATCCCCTTGCCTTCCACCGACTCTCGATCATCGGCACTTCCTTCTCCCTACTCTTACGAACCAGTATGGAAATCCCATTGTCGACATAAGCCCAACCTTGCCCCCTTAAACTCTGCTCTTCCTAACACATCCGTGTCTCCTCCCTTTTGGCACCTTTCCCTCTACCAAGAACCGACCACCCCGCTCTACTGCCTCCCTGCTCCCTACCATTGGACGATGACAACAAAGAAGGATAAGAGTTAAGACAATTGAGGAAGCACTTCCGGCTTCCTGGCCCCCTCTCAGCCATGTGTGCATGCTCCTGCCATCGCCGTTTTGCACTGCCATACGAACAATTGATGAAGGCATAAAGACCTTGCCCGACAGATTCACTGGGACCTTCATACGGTGGGTGCCTTCTCATGATCATGGGCTCCATTGGGCGGCCACAACCCCCTTCACCCGGGAGCCACCAATGCATTTATGTACGCCATGCCCCCGCCCGCCTGGCCCAGGTTAGCCCTAGACTAGCCCGGTTTGCACTGGTTCAATCTGTTTTAGGGCCAGTTCGGGACATTCCAAGCCGGTTTACAACCAGTTTGATGTGGTTTACCTGCTCAAGTCTATTTCAGACCAGTTTAAGCTCGGTTCACTTCATTTTGGTCTCTTTTAGTTCATTTTGAGTGTTCTAATCCTATTTGAAGCATTTTAGCCCCAGTCCACCACACCGCCTTGCATCACTTATCCATCCTTCCAACTACATCAACATATTAAGTCATCAAAATCACCAAAATGCATCACAAATCCAACATGGTGCCATCGCTTAAGGAATGGAACTTTGAAAATATTTATCCTATAACAACTGTAGATATAGATCAATAACGAAAATGAATCTTTTTTCCACTTAAATATTATAATCCAGAGCTTGTAATCAAATCCTCATACTGGATATATTTTTTAAACCATAAAGTAGCACATCTGTTCTGAGATAAATTGAAATATTACCTCAAATTCCTTGATAATCCAATTCAGGATTATTTGTTTCACTCAGATTGTTATGCTATGCCTGCATTTGATTTAATTCTCCATCAAATCAACTTAATAACATGGAACCAGTCCAAATGGGAAAGGATATGTAAGGGAACTCCCTTAAATTCATAGGAAGTTCGAAACCTAGACAGAGAGGGTTGAAATTCTCTGGCACTTGTATATCAGTTTGCAACAGTCCTCCAATCTGCCTTTCCATTTATCCAAGATGGGATAATCAATTCACTCTGCATAGAACACCAAAATTCATGGAAACTCCAGCATTGAAAGAGAGTTAGTATTTAAAAATAGGAGAAAGTTTGAATCAAAGCAAGAGGAATAATAGTTCTGCTGATTCGCGAGAAGAATTCTCATCTAAAATATCCCTTTTGACAATTCCTATCTTTTCATGCTTAGATCCTAAGTGTGATCCACTCGATAGGTGTACAAGGAAGAGGTTAGGAGTGATTTGTGAGTAGAAATGGGCTAGATCTTTACTTGAGTTCATCCTCCAAGACCACCCTTTATAGAGATTCAAGATCATCCTCAAATGTGAGAGGCTTCAAATGAGAAAATTAGGGGTTTAGAGGGCTTATATACCATATAGAGATTAGGGTGTTCAAGATCATGCTGAACCAGTTTAGGTTCTCAAAACTCCTCTTCGGATGTTGGCTTCATGGAACTGGTTTGCCCACCCAATTTAAGTTTCTGCTGTTGAGTTTATTATTGTCATAGATAGGGCAGCCACTAATTCATTTCCATGTCTAAGTTTCATATCCAAATTTAACTTTTCTTATTCTTCAATTTGGTCCTTAGAAGTTTGTTTGCATACATGGAGTTGATGCCAATAGCTATTCTTGTCCATGATCACATCCATAAATAAAACAGATGTCAGATGCCTATCCTGTTGACATCCTTTTAGAGTTTATGCCCTCAAATGCCAGTAGAAACTGTCTATTTCCCACGAGGCCACAAATAAGCAAGTAAAGACAAAGTTAGTAGTATATTATGAAAAGTACATTAAAATGGTAATATCTTGAAAGAACAATAGAAAATTCAGTAGGGCATTTCTATATGAACAGGTTATTATGTCATTAATGACAAATAGGCTCATTAAGATTCAATAACACCATTCTTCTTCATGAATTCCTTCTACGGATCCCTTAGGTTTGTCAAAAACTTTCCAGAAGACAGGTCCCATATTCCTTCCTCTCCTCTAGTTGGGCTCAGACTCAATTTCAAGCAACTGCCACTGTGAATTCCTCTGACAGCACTTTTTCATCATCAAAAAAGTTCCATTTACAATCACTGGTGCTATATTGCACCAGATTAATATTGTTTGTTCCTGGAGACAAACTAATGGATGGTTGTCTTCATGTAGTTAAACGTGCTGCTCGAGACATAGTAGTTGCCAAACCACTTGTTTGTCAGCCTACTATTGTCGCCCTCTCTATCTTTTATAAAATCTCCAATTTTATGACAGATGCTAAACTTGTGGTGGTTGTGTTTCACTGTGATATTATGAGCTATTTTGAAGGAGAAGCAGCAAAAGGACTTTCAACAAGCAGACTGGTGACTCAAATACTGGTCTTTTGCTCCTGCCGGGTGTCTCCTGAAATCTGGATCTGCCTCTAGAACTTGTAGCTGGATACCATACAACGTTAAGGAACACTTGATCACTATTTTCTTTTTCTGATCATCATTCTTGCCTTTTGATTTTGTTCTCTGAGTTGATTAAATAGAACACTTCATCACTATACCTTGCACTGAATGTTCAATTTATCTATCAATGAAATATGACGCCATTTTTTCGGACATCTTCAAACTTTGTCTTATTGTTGACCTTATGCCTCCCACAGTAACCTGGTATGTTTTCCAATTGCAGTTTTACGGGTAATCCTGGGCTTTGTGGTATACCTGGACTACCTACCTGTGGTCCTCCTCTTTCGGTGGGTGCTAAGATCGGAATAGCCCTGGGATCCCTTGTTTTACTTTTTATGTTAGCTACCTGTGCGACATGCTGGTGCAAACGGAGGCAAAACATTCTTCGTGCTCAGCGGATTGCTGCTGGTATGTTTTCAGTATACAGATTTATCAGGAAAACTAGAAGATAGTGATTGAAATTCATGAGTTTGCTGAGGGAAAACCTTATTTTATGTCCTCATCGCAGCAAGAGACGCTCCGTATGCGAAGGCGAAGACTCATTATACGCGCGATGTACAAATGACCAAGCATCATCGTACCCACCACCACGCCGGAAGTGCTTTAGACAGTGGGTCTCACCTGCTGTCTTAGTCCTGATTGCTGTCGCTTTAGACACGTTTTTCTCGAACTGCTCACGTTGATTTTAAAATAAAATCTCAACGCTGTTAGGGACAAAACTGTAAGGTCTGGTGGGATGTGATGATAAAAAAGTGAAGATCGTGTATAGAAAAAATGAGGTATCACGAGAGATAAGAGAAGCGCACCTCCTTTTTGGTCCAATAATAAAGTCTTTATTAAATTATTAAACGGTAATGATTACCCAACATCATTTAAAACAAGTTTTGTTACAGAAAAAAAAATTATAACAACCCCCCAATTTATCATCTAACCAAATGAACAATCAGCTGCAACACTCGAATTGTAAAATTTTTTTCTGTTTTGTGTGGTCTACTGGTACAGGTAAAAGAGCCCTCAAATGTTACAACCGTGATGGCCGCCTAAACATCACGGTAGAATTAGATGCCAATATTATAAATTTGTATATACAAACATACAAAGAGAGAAAAGAGAGGTATAAAAAGTATATTTTAATATATTTATACACAATTTTGAAAAAGAGACAATCTTAATGAAAAACAAGTGAGGAAAATAAAAAAATTGAGAGAGAATTTTATAATGTTTAAATATATACCTATAATCAAAATCTTAAAATTACGTAATGATACAAATGATAAAGAAATATTTTACGTCCTACTTGGTAACACTGTTAAGTATCTCTATCACTGTCAATTTTAAAATTGATATTGATAGAAATTATTAAGAGGTGTTTGATTAATTGTATCAATTTTAAAATTTGTAATGCAAACAAAATATATCATGTAATATAAATGTCAACTTGAATTAATTTTGATATTGATACTCCAACATTTGAAAATATGAATATCAATATTGATATAGTTCCAAAAATAAAATTTTAACCAAACAGGGCATTAAAAAATAATAGTATCATTTTCTGGACAATCAATCCACTAGTCAACTTTCATGGCCGAAAGGGTTGGTGCAAGCCTTATAGAGAGGTTGTATATATATGGTCACTTATTTTCGGTCTACTCCTATTAGAACATGTTTAATTTTGAAAATGTTTCAATTCACTTTTTGAAAAGTAGTTAATTGGTGTTGTCAGTAATCTATTGATTTAATGTTTTAACACATTTGTAAATCGGAGGTATTGTAATCTATCCCTCTAATATCTTCGTCAAGATCGTACACATATCACATATCTAGACAAGTCATAACGAATCTTTGGTCATGCTATGTAATTATATGTAACAACTAAATTAGTTAATTTATGCCCTGTTTGGTTAGAGTTTTATTTTTGATACTATATTAATATTGATATTAATATTTTCAAATGTTAGAGTATCAATATCAAAAATAATACAAGTTGACACTTGTATTATGTAATATCTCTTGTTTGCACTACAAATTTTAAAATTGATACAATTAACCAAACACCTCTTTATAATTCCTATCAATATCAATTTTAAAATTGATAGTGATAGAGATACCTAATAGTGTTACCAAATAGGGCGTTAGCTAATAACATTGCTGATTAAGAACTTTTTCAAGAGATCCATGTTCGTAGATAAATAACTTGGGTGGGCACAAAGAAAACATCTTGAACCATCGTTTTAGTTCCCCGGAAGGCACCACCCATTGGATTGGACCCGAATATTTTTATATTTCATAAATACATTACTATTAAATTAAACAAAACTTCAATTATTATTTTTTCACTCTTGACTATCTAACTTTCTATGATGTAAAATATAAATTTGTAATATTGACAAACTTTAATTATAACCTATTTCCACAAGTAGAGATGATATTTTTTTGTTTAGAGAAAAGTTAAATAAATAATGATACAATCAATGATTGGAGGGTTAACATACTAATAATGACAATACAAACAAAAAGATGGATACTGTTGATTGCCGAGGCCAGTACTGTTAGTGAAACGCTCTCTAGGCCCTTTTTGAACTCTCTATGGCCTGAAATCTTTGACCCACGTATTGGCCCGCTGAAAACTCAAATCCTCAGGCTAACCCTATATAGTTTTGTTATCCATGATAAGACAAAATCCCAATATAGTTAATTTATCAGAAATTTTTGATTTTCACAGAAGTATAGTAGAAAACTCAGTATGTATAGAAATAAAAATTCAGTTTTCCTGCACCGACCGTAATTACCCCGGACGGGCCTGGCCTACCTGTCACTACGCGTATCACGTGACAGACAGGGCTGTATTTCTGTGTCGCGTGCGGGCATCCGCCCGATAACCCGATAACATTGCGCATCATGTACAGTCTTTACAAACAAACCTTTTCGACGGAAAATTGTTTTATTCAAATACGTAATAAACTGATACGTTTTATTGCCCGAAGGAGTCCACCGGAGATGACAAACAAGCATCTCGGGACAGTGCGAGGGTGGTAGCAATCTGCTTAAGAAGAACTCTACGGCTCCGTTTGATAAAGTTTATTGAAGCTTCAGTGTTCAGAGATATTTAAGAGCGTTTGATAAAATAGCTGAATCACCGTTCAGATCGGTGCCCTAACTTTTTCATTTTCAGACGCCGTCTCGCTCGTCCGCGCGGTCGCCCCCGAGATCGACCTCGCAGCCGATCGTGTCCATCCAGTCTCCTTGCCGTGCCCCCGGTGTCGGGCTGCCGATTCTCCTCCGCTCGCGAGCTTCGCCAGTCCCTGGTTCTCTTCTGCACGGTCGCCACCAAGAGATTCGCCAGTCCCTGGTTCTCCTCTGCTGGTTCTTCTCTGCTTGTGAGGTTCCCCAGTCCCTGGGTCTCGTCCGCGCGGTAGCCACCCAGAGTTCGACATCGCCCTCACGGTCGTCATCCTCGGGTACCCTCCTCCGCAAACCCTCTCGTCTGATTCAAGCACATCCCTCTTTTTCTCGCTTCTACGGCTTGAGCTTCCGACGTCTCCTCCGCAAACCCTCTCGTCGTCCCACATCAGCCGGAGTTCCGTGCTAGCTTCAAACGAGTGGGTGGCTATGGCACGGCGACCCGATCATCATCTCCTTCTCGCTGGCCACCACCAAATTTGAAGTGTGGCAACCAGATTGCCGCTGTGTCATTGTGAGGCACAGGACTCGGTGGATATGCACTCCCCTTGAAAAGGGGCTTCGCAAAAAATGTTTTAGATTTGATGCCTTTTTTATGGTAGTTGGTCTGACAGCTCCGATTAGACTAGGAATCTACGTATGTCTAAAATGTTCGACTCAATGCATGAGAGGGACATTGTGCTATGCAACATAATGATAAGAGCATATGCTCAAATGGGCTCAGATGGGGTTCGAAGAAGAAGATTTTCTTCTCCAGGATATGTTCTTCTTTCTAACATTACTTGTTAATGAAAGGTGGTTCCTGTCATGATCAACATATATGTTTTTATTGATAATTTTTCCCTAGAAAAAATAAAGAAAGAAAAGAATGAGACTTCCTTCGTTTCTAGTTTCTGAACCCCCACCCTTTATTTTTGTTATGGAGATAAACTACAGATTCCCCCACCCCACCCCCTCTCGCTAAGTTCACACACTTTTATCCCATCAAGTTTGATGCACATTCATCAATAGGGTCATTGTCTGACCATCTGGGACACAAATTTCCCTTTCCAATATGATACTATGTTGCTGCAATTTCCAAATGAAAAGGAATATAATTTTATCCCTGCAGTCCATGATACGAAGGTACCTCGATTTCCTCAATGAAAAATTTTGAAGAAATTAAATGTCTTGTATAACTACGGTGTCAAACAATTGCACCTTGACTTGCTCAGAAAAGAAAAGTAAAAAAATACAAGCCCCCCTCTGCATTGATATTCCTTTTACAAATCACTGGTTCATGTAGAGCAATATGGCATGATAGGATTCAATTGCACCTTGACTTATTTATCTGCTTAAGTAAATAAGTTTAAATAAGCATCAATACATTAAATAAATGGAGTTTGAATAAATTCATACTCGACACAACAGAATTCAGAGAAATTTGATTAAATATTCATTTTAAAAATACAATTATTAATAATTATATATTGTTGCTTAAATATATGAAACAAGTAAAAATAAAGTTTAACTTGAATTTAAATTTAAATAAAATTTTATAAATGAGTTAAATCAGAGTTGAAGTCTAGATAATTTTAAATTTTATAAACAAATTATTTGAACTTAAATATAAATTGAACTCGAGTTAGAATTGTTATACGAACTCGACTTTATACTCAAACTTCAGCGCAATTAAATAACAAATCTCAGTTGAATAATATATGAAACATGCTGGGATAAACTAGAACCTGCGCTCCGAAATAAGATCCGAATTATTGGTCGATGGAGGAGGCCGCCCCTGGTTAGATTGCGGGGCTGTTGCCCATGTGTGGCCATGGGCTCGACACACGGAGAAAAAAGAGATTGATAAGCAAATATCGTTGTCAGGGGTGATAAAATATCGTAGTTTAGGGGGTTATACCGTATGTCTACAAAAGCCTTTTTTACGCGAGTAACAAAATCAGAGATCCAGAAGATTAAAGTCACGGACTCGCCGCAATGGAAGTCTGAAGACTTGAACCCTAATTCGGGGCTGCCAGCCTTTCCTCCCAATTTCAGGGCGACGCATCATCGTCTGGTAGCCCTCCCCCGTCCCCTAACAGTGTGGTAAGCTCTCAGCCATCGCTGTAACCAATCGCCAACTACGTTTTCCAATCAGTAGGCTGACGTGGTTGGTGCCATTTGGATGCAGCGGTCACAGAGGTTCTTGTGCGACAGCGATTAAGAATCTCGGTTCGTCTGATAGTATGTTTTTTACCCCACCTTTTTCTGATCCCCTGCTCATGATCTAACCATCTATTCTGTAGATCTTGCTTATATCTCCTTCTTGATCTTCGTTTTATGGTGATTGCTGGTTCCTACAGTGGGTAGGTCGTGTTTGACAATTTTCTGTGTTGGCTACGTAGGTTGGTCGACTTCCCTTAGTTCTATTCTTCCCTCTAGTTGCTCAGTGTGACTGACGACGTCATCTGTCAAGGTTTAAGTTCAATCAGGCGCGTGCGTGCCAATTCATCCATTCGTATTCTTTTATCTGTTCACATGTTCCAAAGATTGGTCATAATTTTTTTTGAATAATGGCTAAAAGGCCACAATGTTTCTATTAATGCAAAAATGAGTGCAACCAAAATCGTGTACACAGTTGAAAAGAACAAGTAAGAGCAGAAATCACTCAACTACTGAGATGGTAGATGAGCTCGAGAGTTACACAAATAAGGATCTGTAGTAGAGAAAAACTGCCCTGAATGTAGTCTCATCCAATTTTCTGCTGGAGTGAGCGAACATCCAGTCTTTAAAATAGGCTGACATTAGATGAAAGATCATCCTCGGATTCTCAAAATTCTATTCAAAGACCCATCTATTCATAGTACACCAAATAGACCAAAGCATAGCAAGTAAAACAAGTTCCCATAGTTTAGGCTCTGTAGTCCAAGGCTTTAGGTGCGTCCAAAGACTCGAAACATGCAGGAGGGAGATAGTATTGACAAGTTCCATCCATTGCATCTTTCAGCACTCGAATAAAGCTCTCCAGAGTGAATTGATGATCCCACATTTGATAAAAGATGACCCATGGTTTCTTCCCTAATACCACAAAAAATGCATGCTGTGGAGACATCTTAAATTTTTTTGAGATGACACCTAGTTGGCAGTCTCTGTTTGCTAATCTTTAATAAGAAAAACTTGATTGTGGTTATCATGTTTTCTGGTATTAAGCTTTGATTAAGGATAGCGAGGTATTCATTAGATACAGGCATACTGCAGCATGGTATTTCACGCAAAGTTTCAAGTTGCAGATAACTTGTATGATGCCTGTAAAGTCACCTCTTCTAGATAATGAGGTTGGGCATAAGGGGAAGATATCACAACAGTTTGGAGGGATCAAAGTGTTATCTGTCGCAAGTAGATAGGCCTTGCTTTTAACAACAAAATATTAATTTAAATGGTACCGTGACATTGATATTACTGTTTTTTGCTATGTGAAATAGGTTGTTAATCTGCTATTCTATCCTGAAGCAAGAGATTTTTTTTATGATGACCAAGAGTTCAAAATTTCTTATTAATGCAAGAAAACATTACAATATAGAAAAATAAAGGAAAAAAACTAAGGGCCATTGAAAGACAACTACTGAGATGGTAGTTATCCATGGGTATTACAAAAAGAAAGCATTAAAAAGTTAATGATTCCTTGTGCTTTCTTGAGTAGGTATACATCCAATCTTCGACTAGAGCTTGACATGTAGTCTTACATGTGCTCCAGTTCCTCTCACAATGAGAAGAACTAGTGTTCTGACTCAGTATCCTGATATTAATAGTAACAAGTGGATGTCATTCACTTCTAGTGTTCATCTGAACTCACCACTCAGTTGAAAAAAAAGCAAACAATCAGCTCTCTTTGACATGAATTAGTGGACTGCTAACTTATAAGATAAGGAAATAAAAATATTATCTTAAATAACTATACCAGGAGATATTTCGTCATAATAATATTTCATATCAGCATCTGAGTATACCCTAATCCTTATCTTGTATCTCTGTATCTAAAAAATGATAAATAAAAATTGACTAGTTGTCAAATAATTATTGACTCCAAATTCTCAATGCAACTCCTACTTACTTCTAACTCATCTTCTACCTTTATCTGTTGAGATTGGTAGAGGCGTTGAATAACTGAGTGTACCCTGCATCACCTCATTGTCGTTCACCAACTGTCCTCCATATTAGATGCGAAAGTTTAAAAAATATCTTACAATCATTTATCAATATTACATTATGAACAAGACAATTATTGATTAAGCAAAAAGTAGATAAACAAAAAAAATTTATTTACTAACTAACTTGCAGCATGTATATCATGATGTGAAGTCCTCTCCCATTGATCATCTATGATCTTCCACCATTTCTTGTAATCTTTGGGGTTCTTCTCTTTTATTTTCAATTTGGCCCCATCTATTGCATCATAAAACGTGCCCATCTAGTTCTTGTCATCAGAGTCTACCACCTTAACATAACTACTAGTGGCTATATGAATGTCAAGTAGTAGGTAATCTTCTCTCAGAATCTCTTGTCAGTAATCTGCTTCTAAGACCTGACAAGAATATCCAATTGGTCTTTCTTGTTATGCAGGTGGTCCACCATATAATTATATTACTCCTCGGACTAGATGAACTTGACAAGCGTATGCCTGTGCTGATGTAAGTTCTCCAGTGCAATGAAGTTCGTGGTAAAACGAGTAGGACCGGGCCTGACAAGATCGTGCCCTCCAGTTAGGGGTGTAAACGGGTCGGATTTGGTAGCGGAATCACATAATCCGATTCCGATTCTGATAAGGGTTAAGGTGTTCTGATTCCAATAATTTCGGAATCACCATGTTCCGATTTCGATCCGATTCCGCTTCCGTTATCGAAATCGGAGTCGAATCTGATAATTTTCGATTCTGATATTAAATATTAATTTTTATTCAAAAACACATTAATAATTTACATATAATTAATAAATTTTATTATTATATCTTAAAACTTAATTTTTATAATTTTATCAGTTTATATATTATATTTTATGATTTATTTGATTTGATTTTAATTATTTTTACTTATATTTATTTATTTATTATTGAAATTGGATAAATGGAAACGGAATCACCTAATTCCAATTCCGATTCCGATAAGCTATCGGAATATCCAGTTCCGATTTCGATAGCGTATAGGATAAAAAAACAGTTTCCAAACCTATTAATTTTTATCGGAATTGAATTTTCGAATTATCGGATTCCATTTACATCCCTACCTCCAGTGTATGACTTCATAATATGTAGCAGACGGGGATGTGAATAAATAAACGAAGTGATAATTTGCGCTTGCCTGGCAAGTGTGGAAACCGTCTCTTCCTTGCATATATCCTTCAATATAAGGTCAATGGAATGTGCCTCGTAAGTCACTCAGAATATATGCTCTTCTCTATCAACTTCTTTCCAACTGTCTTATAAGAGAGTTCATTATCAGTAACAAACTAAACCATATTCTCCTCCCCAATCTGCTCTATCACGACATCCATCAAGGAAAAAATGTAGTCGGTATTTTTTATCTTCCCAAAAATATCCATCGACTTGAAAAATATTGTGCCATCTGAAAAATACACTAAGAAATTAATCATGAACCGCTTTGTAATGCTAATCCACAACCCTTCTCATTCCATACCAATTTAAACTCATCCATCCACTCTCTTAACTCCTGCACCTCCTCATCCAGCCCACCACCATATATATGTCTACTGGTCGGGACTTGCATTCTCAGTCCAGCCTTAGCCACGTATCTACCATCGTCTGGAAGTAAGGGCTAGTGACTGCATGTGTTGGATTGTCTATATCAAGTTAAAAAATATCTATCAGCCATAAACAAGGTTAAATAAATAAAACATACATACATGCATGTAAAAATCACTTAACAATGTGGCGAACTACTATCTTTGCAGGTCGTTTCTGTTGTTTTCACCTCGTTCACGGCTTGTTTGATGTTCATCTGTCCAGCACTTTGTTTCCTAAGCAAGTATTCATCGCTCGGTGTAAATTGAGTACTAGAAGAATGACGATGTGGCTCATGTATCCATCTCTCAATTTCCCAGTCCCAGGTAGGGCGAACCGATGTTGATTGGCTAAAAACTGTGTCAGCTTTGGACCCTCCTACTCCCCTCCTCATCTCTTCCTTCACAGCAGCTGCACGCAAGGATCGCGGGATCGGAATCGGAATCGGGATCGGTGGGTACCGATCCGATCGATCCGATTCCGACCGATCTTCCGGAAGAACTTTCGATCCGGAATTGCTCCGGATCGGTTCTTCAAAGGTGCTAAAATATTTAAAAAAATCAAAATAACATGCTAGATAGGATTCCGATCCGATCTAGCATGTTTTGGGGTGATTTCGGGCCCAAAAGTGGCCCGAAATCGGCGCCACGGCAGCAAGCTGCCGCCGTGACATCTTCCCCGCCCTATCAGGCGGGGAAGACGACCTTACCGGGTCCATCGGACCCGGTAAGGCCGGGTCCATCGGACCCGGTAAGGCCAGGATCCAGTGACTTAAGTCACCGGATCCGGCATTTTAGCGTATCGGGTCCCATGGACCCGATACGCAAACCGGTAGGGTTATACCCCTACCGGATCCATGGGACCCGATACGCTAAAATGCCGGATCCGGTGACTTCCTGGCCTTACCGGGTCCGATGCCGCGGCGGCCATCCCGCCGCGGCAGCCTGTGGGTCGATTCCGGCGAGGGAATCGCCGGAATCGATCCGGAATCGACCGATTCCGGCACCGATTCCACCTACAAACATCGATCCGGACCGATCTTTGGTCCGGATCGGTAGTTCCGCCGGGAATCGGATCGGAGGGGTCCGATCCGATCTAAGAATCGGCCGATTCTGCAATCCATGGCTGCACGCTTGTTGGTATCTGGTTCTTCTGAGCTTGGAGTCTGTGGAGTTGTCCTCATTCTGTGGCTCTGGCTCAATTGTTGTCTTTTCTTTGTCTTTCCCTTTGTAAGTTGGCAAATCTTGGTCCCTCATTCTCTTAAGTAGCTCATCTTGCAACTGTTTTCTCTACTCAATCCTAATATGCCGTTGAGAGGCTTTATCTGTAAGTTAGCTTCTCATCTCTTCACTCTTCTCCCTATGCACCTTATCACATTTTTTTATATTGTCACCTAATCTGACAATGTGTTGTTTCAGCCGAAATGCACTCTCGTTCTTCTCCTTGTCACACCACTAGCGTTGTACCTTCTTTCTTGATATGTATACCATGTGGCTGTGTTTCCAACCGATGTCAGAAGGATGTGCCGGCGCTATATCATTATGATCGGTCATTACTTATACCTGCAACATATGTAACTAATTCATAACATCTTGTTAGACATGCATACAATTGTTTTAGGAGTTGTTCGGGAAGAGATCAGTCCATTAGTTGGGTTTTTTGGTATGTTAAAACTATTTTGGAGTTGTTAGAAAGTTGTAAAAATTAACTCATAGCAATTTCGGTGGTTGAATGTTATTAATAAGATGTTAACGACGTATAAAAAAATTGATTGAATCATTTCGGGAAGAGAACAGCCCGTTCGGTATATTTAGAGGGTTACATCTACGTCGGAAAGGGTCGTAAATCAACGTATGGGGATTCCAAAATTTTTCTCTTACCAAGAACATTTGATCGATGTTCTCATAGGTTGAACGGAACTGTTCGGAAAGAAATCAGTGGATTTAACCATGGTCGGAGTTGTCGCAAATACATAGAAATGGGCGTACTGGTTTCTGCCGAAGACATTTTACCAACAACCTTTAAATGGTGGAAGAACATGTTGAACGGAGGTGGAACGAAGCTTGGATCACTGGAATCTGTGTTGGATCACTGGAATCGCCGAAGGATCACTGAAATCACCGGAGGATCGTCGGAATTGGTCCGATCCTACGTTTTGTAGGTGGAATCGATCGATTCCGGCCAAGAATCACCGTTGAATCGCCTTGTTGAGGAGGGGGGTCAACGGGGGATGTGTAAGGGCTTCGAAGGGGTTGATTCCAGGTCCGAACTGGACTCAGAATCAATCCGGATTCAGAACTTTTGTGTTCTGGCGGAATCGGTCGGTTCCTGCCTCAATCGGTCAGAATTGGATCGGTTCCGATTGATTCAAGCGATTCGGGCCGATTCTTCCGGAATTCCCGGAGGAATCGGTCCTTAAGCCATGGATCAGATCGAAATCGACCGATCCGATTCCGGAATTGGCCGATTTCAATCCGATCCAGCCGATTCTGCAATCAATGGCTATATCTTAATGTACTCATATCTTTCTTTTTTTTCTTTTGCTTTTATATGAATTGTGCTTTTTCTGTTGAGGTCATCATTTGAAAAAGGAAATATTTTAATCTGGCGAGTCTATTAAAGAGTAATTTGTATAGACTAACTCTATGTGGTCAAAGACGTGAGGTGATTGAGGCTAGGGGTCCCTTGCCTCGCCCCAACCACCTCCAACCCCCCTTCAGGCTCCAACATCCACCGTCCATGTTTGAGCAAAGAAGAGAAGGGAAGAAGGAATTTGGGGGGGGGTACAAGTACCTTAGGAAGGTTATTAGAGGGTTTCTGGACACATATTGGTGTAGGTGAGGGTCGCCGGAGGGCCTGCTCTTACCGTGGTCTGGCAAGGAGTTCTTCAGGCAGGGAAGAAGAGATTTTGGGTCCATCAGACCTGATAAAGGGGGATCCGTTAACTTAAAACAAACCACCCTCTTAACCTGGAACCAGCCGGTCGCACCAGGTGGTTTGACACTTTTGCGGTGGTTCATGTTAGGTTAATGGATCTGGATCCAATGTGGAGGGGTCCGAGAGACCTATATTCTCCACCCAAAATTGGGTGGAGACAAGTCTCCTATAGACAAGCAGCGACCTAGCAGTAAAAGGAAGGATCACTTAGGCAATCTGAGCCAAAGCGAACCGTTTTATGCCTGCCTCGCTTCATCACCTAGTGAGCCTTTGAAAACTTACTGACTACATAGAATGTCTTTGCTGTAAGGTGTTTACACTTTCTGTCTTGTTTCAGGAGCAGCTATTCTTGTTGTTTTCAGTTCTTGGCATATTAGTATTTTCTCTTTAATCCTGCAGGGTTATTTTTGTTTTTTTCCCTCATTGTTTTCTTCTTTTAACTTGTGAAGTTGCTTCTAGTTGTTCATATTAAAAAAATATACCTCTCTAGCATGTATTTTGTGATTTCTCTTACATCCATTTTCTCCTTTTTGTTTGGTGAGCTATGGTTCCATTCTCTCCAATTTTCTCACATCAAGCAGAAAAATTCTTTTTGGCATTTCTTCTGCAACTAACAGTGATAGTATATATTATCTTTTTTTTGTTGAAAAGAGATAGTATATATTATCAATTGATAGGTTACTTGGTTTTGCAGCTTGTCTGAACCTTGAAGTGCGATGGCCATGATTGATGAACCACTATATCCGATAGCAATTTTGATAGATGAATTGAAGAATGAAGACATACAGTTACGTTTGAATTCTATTCGTAGACTTTCTACAATTGCAAGGGCTCTTGGAGAGGAAAGAACTAGGAAAGAATTGATTCCTTTTCTCAGTGAAAATAATGACGATGACGATGAGGTGCTTCTTGCAATGGCAGAAGAATTAGGTGTGTTTATTCCTTATGTTGGAGGTGTGGAACATGCACATGTTTTGCTTCCTCCCCTGGAAACCTTATGCGCAGTAGAAGAAACTTGTGTCCGTGAGAAGGCTGTGGAATCATTATGTAGAATTGGGACTCAAATGAAGGAAAGTGATTTGATGGACTCATTTATACCTCTAGTGAAGGTAACTAATAGCATGAGTTTCATTTTCCTGTGCTGTCAAGCAATTATTTCTTGTCCTTTTTTGAGAAGCATGGTCTCCTTAGTTTTAGGAGCAGTTTGTTGTTTTCCTAGTATAAGTGATTGTATTTGCCTTGAAATCATCCTTTTTCATATTTTCCATCTTCAAAAATTATATCTTTGTTTTTTTATTAGGTCACAACTAAATGTTATTTTGGTACGTACTAGTCTGATTGGCAATATTCTTTGGTGATTATGAGTTGATGCTTAGGTGCCTATTTTGCGGTCTGAATTATAGGTTGATTTGATCATTCTGCCTTTTTGTTTATTGCTTCACAAGTTCTAGGTGTGTAATTCTTTTTGTCAAGGGGTGGTCTTGGATGGCTGAAATGTTATATTTATTGTTTCTTCTTGGTATGAAATGCAGTTATGAAAGAGTATTATCATCTAACTCGTTTCAAGGAGAAAAATGATCTGTATGTGTTGATTTAGTGCAATAATTCATGCTCCTCCTGTAGCAGATTGTTTGATTCACTTTGATGAAACAATACTAATTAATCATTTCTTTTTGGAAAAACAACATCGTTATCTTATAAATAAATATGAAATGGATGTTATTATAAATTTTCTTTACTCAATTTCTGGACTTCTGTGTTGCTTATTTTATTCTTTCTTGATATTTATGTTTTTGATGTCACTGCTCTAAAATAAAAAGTACATTTATGCAAATTTGCTTTTGACAATCTATATATGTTTATAATAGAGAGAGAGCGAGAGAGTCAATCGAATCATGTAAACAATCATGGAAGACAATATTAGCGATTTAAGTTTCTTAATGTCTCCTGGAAGCCGCTGTCCGGAAGAATTTTCTTTTAAGTTGGAACCTTTGGTTTTCTGCTTTATATTCTCAGATGTGTGCCTGCCTAATGGCCTGTTTGGTTAAGGTATCAAAAATGATACTACATCAGTATTGATATTGATATTTCCAGAGGTTGGGGTATCAATATCAAAATTGATACAAGTTGACACTTGTATTCATGGTTTGCCGGGTGCCCGGGTCGCGACCCGGCCCCGACCCGGTCGGGTTTACTCCCGACCGGCCCGGTCGCGACCCGGCCGGGCCGACTCTCCCGGCCGGGTCGTGGGGTCGCGGGTGGGTCGCGCGAGTCGCGCGACCCACCCGACCGGGTCGCGCGACCCGGCCCATTGGCAACGGTCATTGACCGTTGCCAACGGTCATGGGGGGGCCGCAGCCCCCCCATTCAGCCCCTTGGGTCCCCTTACTCCCACCCCCCCACTCTCACTCCCAAGCTCTCATTTTTGCTCTCATTGCTCTCATTTTGTTCTTCATTTACTTAATTATTTCATTAAGCATTTCATTAGTTCATTTATTTAATATTTGTTTCATTGATTAGTTAGTTAAGTAGTTTCTTCTTTTTAATACTTATTTGCTTACTTACATAGTTAGTTAGCTAGAAGATTAGTTAGATATTTAGTTTAGTAGTTACTTAACACATCATTAGTTGGAAGGTATAGTTAATTACTTACTTAATCATATAATTAGTTAATCATTCATTTTACATAATTTTTTATTTAAATCATGTCATTTAATTTTTCCCAATTTTCTGTATTTTTTCAGATTTTTTTTCGCATTTTCTTATTTTTTTAAAATTTTCAAAAAAAAATAATTAAAAAATAGGGTCGCGACCGGGTCGGCCTGGGGGTCCCGCGACCCCTCCCTCCTTGCTTGTATTACATAACATGTCTTGTTTGCACTACAAATTTCAAAATTGATACAATTAGTCAAACTCATCTTAATGATTGTTTTAAATATTAATTTTAAAATTGATAGTGATAGAGATGTCTAATAATGATAGTATTACCAAACAGTGCCTAAGCTTTAGAAGCTGTTGGTAACCAGTGTTTCCTTGCTTTATACTCACAACCATAATTTTTTCTTTGTCAGAGACTAGCAGCGGGCGAGTGGTTTACTGCTCGAGTTTCTTCATGCGGTCTCTTTCATATTGCTTATCCAAGTGCACCTGAGCTGACGAAAGCTGAGCTAAGGTCCATATATAGCCAACTCTGCCAAGACGACATGCCTATGGTTAGAAGATCTGCTGCTTCTAATCTAGGAAAATTTGCAGCTACAGTTGAACCTGGCCATCTTAAGACTGATGTCATGTCCATGTTTGAGGATCTGACTCAAGATGGTATGTATTACCCAGTCTGTACTAAGGTGTATTTCTAAGGTGTATTTCGTTACTTGACATCACTGTCTTTAGGGAGGTAAAGAAGTTCCATGTACTCATTGTACTTTAGTTTACTTGATCTTTGTGCGTACATAAAGTGAAATACAAACATGTTTTGCAGGATCAGCTAGTGTGGGATTGGCATCAGCACCTCCAGACCAATCTGGTGGGCCGGTCCTGGAAGGAGTATCCTCCAGATCGGGCTCTGAACTATCAGATTGGCCTGGATTGGCCAATTCGAGATGGCCGAAGGGGTCTGCCGCCACCGCCCCTGTATTTTCTCAACTCTAAGGGCGGTGAAGATCATTGACTGATTTGAGATGGCACAGGGGTGCCACCATCACCGCCCCTATTCCTTCTTGGCTTTAAAGGCGTGGAAGATATCAATAATCCTGTAGCTTAAAGACCCAGTATTCCCAGATCATTGTATATTGGGTCTCGAGACCTGATATTCAGTAATCCTGTAACTTATAGTTACCTGATCTGATTGGGTTGCTTGGCCTGATATGATCATTGCTGAAGATGCAGGGATTTGTGGTGCCACCACCTGGCAATCCTTATGGGATTGGCTGCCCCAGCTCCCTTTTAAAATTTTGAATTTCTGAAGAACCTAGAGAGGTCAATCATGTATCAAAATTTTTTCCTGTGGATGTTGGCCAAGCCAGCCAGTATCAATCAGATCAGGATTGGTCATGGCTGACCCAAACCTGGAAATTCTTGAATACAACCGCTCATTTGGCCACAATAGACAATTACAATTGGTGCTGCAGCCAAAATGCATCTTCAGCCAGTCCTTAAAAAAATTCTCCTAAGAAAAGCCTTCAATCCCTAGAAGAAGATTCAGTTTAACAAAGCCATTGTTTCAAAATGCACATGTATGTGACCCTAAACATTGGTATTGCAATGTTCTTTATGTATCTTGTAGCTTTTTTATTTGCTGCTGTGTTGTTTTTTTATTTCATTTTTCTTTGTTTTGGAATCTTAGTTTTTCTTTCTTGGTGACATTGTTCATAGTTAATCCTATTCATTGCAGATCAAGATTCTGTTAGGTTGTTGGCTGTGGAGGGTTGTGCGGCACTTGGAAAACTATTGGGACCTCAGGATTGCGTGACACACATCTTGCCGGTTGTGATCAATTTTTCACAGGTATTTGTATCATTTGCAGGCTTTATTTATTTGTTTTAGGCAGATTTGTGTATAGTTCTCCATGTTTCTATGGGATTCACTGTAAATAGTATATACACTGCAAAACATCACGGGGTACTTTTTCCATAGCCTATATCTGTATGCTGATCTGGCAGATGAATGTGGTGCAAAATGAAATTTTGAGACATCTGGCATACCAACATGCAGATTGTTTCTAGAACGGTTTCTTGGAACTGATTCTTTTACTGCTGACATCTCTCTTAATTGATATCCTTTTTGGAATAGGATAAATCTTGGCGTGTGCGCTACATGGTTGCTAATCAATTGTATGAACTTTGTGAAGCAGTCGGCCCTGAGCCTACTAGGTATCAATTCAGTTATCAATTGTCTTTCAAAATATCTTGTGATTATTTTAGTACATAAATATGATTTATTTGATTTTGCCTTTTGCTGGTACTTATGCTGTACTTTGTCTTGCAGTATCAGTAACATATCCATTTAATGGCCTTTTTCTATGCAATTTTTTATGTGCAATAGCATTTTTGGAATTTCTCTATGAGAATTATGGTTTATTAGACTAATTTGACAAATTTGTTTACCAGATTGGTTTTTATATATATTTTTTGTGTTGTGTTAAAGGGTGGACTTGATGCCTGCATATGTGCGGCTACTTCGTGATAATGAGGCTGAAGTGCGTATAGCAGCTGCTGGAAAAGTAACCAAGTTCTGTCGGATATTGAATCCTCAGCTTGCTATTCAGAATGTTCTTCCTTGCGTAAAGGTGCAAGTGCTTTATATAGTTGTAGACAACATTCTTTTTGTTTCAGAAAGTGCATGTTATCATGACTCAAGGGAGCATTTGGAATTATTTGTATTATATGTCCTTCGTTATATCCTTGTGTGTAAGACTAGGAGCTTTCAGTTAGAAATTTGAATCACCGATTTGCTTTAGATATAAAATTCTTCTCCTCATTATTTGTACCATGTATTGACATTGCTTCTTGCTTTTATGCTTACTGCCAGTTGCTCCTGACTTTTAAGCTTGAGTTAACCATATTAATGTACCCTCTTGTCTTGACTAGTTATATAACATATGCGTTGGCTTGGTCTTTCTTCTACGGAGGGATGTTAGATATTTGTGTTGCCTACTTGCTCCCCAAATGTTTGGTTGTAGGATTTTTTGAACGTATGCATTTTGGAAAGTATCTAAGATTGTTTAACAACATATCCTGTTGGACATCATATGGCTTAAGAAATGTTATGAGATGCATATGGGCCTGTCCTGCACTGGCATATCAGGAAGGAATGTTAGATGCCTTCCCTTGCAACTTAATTGTTGCACGGTCCTTAAGAACATCTTATCATGGTGTTCATAATTGTTGAGCCAGCAGATTTGGATTGAATTGTGCCCTACAAACTTATCACGTCTGGATCAGTTAGGGCAAATTCCTGGTGTGTATTGAACCTGCGCCAATTTGGAATTGGATCCTGAAATTTGTGCATCCCATATGTCTCTAGATTATGAAATGAGAGCATATCTAAGGACTTCAATGAATGGTTCTTTCCTAGGTCATGTATTAGTTGCCATGGTTGGTAATGCGGAAGATACCTGATAATCCTGAAAATTCTCATCCTTTCCTCTTTTGCTTCCAGAGAGCAGCTTCCTTACCTATATCACTTCCAATATGTAATATTTTTCATGGTTTGCTGGACCAGCAGATCCAGGTTGGAATCGACAATGGTTGAGCTGCTCCTAGGAATTGAGTACCCCAATTAAGAATAAATTAAGAGTCTGCACAGATTTGTGAGGAGGTGCCACTCCTTCCCAAGGTATTCTGAGTCAGAATCGGACTTGGGAATCTGGGATTGGCTAGGACTGATTGTGATTTGATCCAGAAAGCATTGGTTGAGTCTGCTGGTCATTAGGAAGTTAGGGAATCAACCTCACTCGCTCAGGAAGTGGCCTGACTTGGATTGGATTTGGTTGGACTCGGTCTGCTCAGATTACCAGTTGCAGACCTGGAACGAGGTGGAACTTGGGATCATTCAGATTAGCCAATCCTTTGGTTGTGTTAACATTTTAGGGAGTTAAATAGTTCTTTGAAAAAGGTCAGGATTCTTCTGATTCCTTGTCCAATTTGGTCAAATCGATAATGTTTCTGACCAAGTCAAGATAACTTTGAGCATTTTTTTAAATTCTTTTCATTTTCTACATGTAATTAGATCAAACACTGCTGATTCTTATCCGGTTTGGTGAATTTTGCAAACCCTGAACAGATCCCAGGCAATTCAGCCGAACCAATTCCCAATAATTAAAAGTTGAAAAGCATCGGTTCTAAGTTGCTCTGTATCAGTCTGACTCCACTAGAATTGGAGAGGGCTAAGTCTGTTCAATCATCCCTTGACTTAGTTGGAACAGATTCATTGTTTTTAGTGCACATTGGCTGGGAGCACAAAAGCATGCAGCATATTTTTTTGTTTTTGTTTCTACATTATTTTCACATGCATATAGATTCATTCTTTTTTATGTTTCACACGCATATACTACGCATATACTCTCCTCAATTATTATATTGTGTCTGTATATTTCTTCAGGAATTGTCATCAGATTCTTCGCAACATGTACGCTCCGCATTGGCTTCAGTTATTATGGGAATGGCACCAGTTCTAGGAAAGGTATGAACCATGAAGACAGATGTATTGTGATTTAATGATATGTAACATGTGAGTTCATTTTAAATGTTTATACTTGTTTTTTACCTGTTGATTTGTGTTGATTCGTTTTATTTCTTTCCGTGGTCAGCATGCTGCATGCATCATGAATTGACTTCCTGTTTCATTGTGCATTTCCTGTTATATTGATACAACTGAAATTGTACTTTTCTGTTATTTCCATGGGCAAGTAGTTTCAGGTTTCTTAAGACATGATTTCTGTCAAAACCATGTGTATTAACTTTTGAGCAACTATTGTTGGTTAGGCATGATGCCTTACAATTTCTTAAAAAATGAAACAATTAATTAAAGATTTGAAAATATAGTCAAAAATAAATTCAAGCAGACTTTTCTGCAGGTTATTCAGTTCATGGACCCATTCAAGGCCCCTGGACTTGAGATGGGTTTTCTGCAGGTTTTTATGAAAAGTGTTGGCAGATCATTCAGGAAGATTTCATGGCTTTGGTTAAGGAGTTTTAGGACTCCAAATTGCATCAGATAATTGAAGTTTTGTTCCCTGGTTTTGCTTACTAAGGAGTATGTAACTGATATCAAGGATCTTAGACTCATCAGTCTTCTTAATTGCAGGCTACAATATTATTTTAAAATCTTGACTACTAGACTGAGTAAAAACGTTGAGAAATTGGTTAGCTCAACTCAATTAGGCTTCATATCCGGGAGATATATTCTGGATAAGTTCATAGTCGCTTATAAGTGTGTTCATGACCAAAATCAAGAAAGACGGAATGCTTGTCACTTAAGCTCGATTTTGAGAAAGTTTATGACAAGGTAAATGGTAATTGTCTTACTACAATGTTGCAACTGCTAGGTTTTAAGCACAGATGGATTGAATGGGTTAAATGCTGGATTTCTACGACAAAGTTCACAGTGGATGTTCATGGTAGTTCATTTTGTTTTTTGTTTGTTTTTTGTTTTTTGAGCTTTAGGGGACTCAGGCAGGATAGCCTTATTTCACAACTTTTTTTGTAATTGTGGGACAAGTATTGACTTTTCCTTGGGACAAGGCTTAAACTAGGTGCATATGAAGGAAGAGGTAGGGCCAACATGGTGCATATTACGCATTTACAATTTGCAAATAACACTTTGTTGTTCTCTTTGAATATGAAGAAGTGCTTAAACTTGATAATTCTGCTTTATTTCATAGAAGTTGCGACATGTTTTAAGATCAGCAAGCATAAATGTGAATTGATTGGAATCAACGCTAATGATTATCAAAAGTTTAAATATCAAAATTTATTGTCCTTCTATATCAGATTTTTAAAATGTCATGGAGCTCTTTGTGAATATGGATTTGGGTTTGCCCTTCTCTGATAGGGCATCCAAAGTTCAAACAATGTGATTGGCAACTTCTGATTTAGAAGGTGGAAAGGAGATTGCAAGGGTGGAAAGGGCAGGAGGTCCTTAGCGGACATTCTTATGGTAAACATGGGTCTTTTAACTATGGGCCTAGCAGAAGAAAAGTTGAGCCAGGTCTCTCATTCGGCTCAATTAACTAACAGTTCCAGACATTTATTAAATGAGAGAGATCCACCATGATAAAAATCATATAGATGCAAGACAGGGAAGGGAAAAATATATTTTATTTTATTATTTTTTTGGATTATTAATAAGGAAAATCAATGTTTTATTTTTTACTTTTTTCTATCATCAATAAACCTTTTTCATTTTAATTGTTAAATTTATCTTCTGCAGTATTTCTTTCAAGCATGAGATCTATAACAAGACATGGAACTTTTGATTCTGTCTCCATTTTTCCATTTTTGTATAATGACAAAAAATTCGTAAACATCTTGATATATTAATAATATAATAAAATTATGCAATAAATTTTTATTATGTCCCTGGCCTTCTGGCGCAAGTGGACACGTAGTTGTATCATACTTTATAATTTAATATGAAAATAATAAATTAATAGTAAAAATTAATATACTATTAATATAATGTTTACAAAATAACTAGTAAAAATGAAATGTATTTTTTATTATTTAAAATATTTTTGTTTGAAAAATATACTGAAAAGTAAATGTGTTGGTTATTTTAAATACATGATGAAAATATAAAGATAAATGAAGTATAAAAACAAATAAATATACATTCTATTTATTACAATATGTTTGTATTTCACTAATTGAATTCATTACTTTTGATCAAATAAAATTAAATAAAAATAAACATACAGTGTTCATTATTCATTGGTGCAAAAGGGAGTAGCTTTATGTTAAACCACTAAAGGAATTAGAAGACCTAGTATAATGCAATGTGTAATTTGATCAAAATTATCATTTTATAGATTCATGTGAATAACTCGAACAAACTGTGCATGCAAATCGAAGCTTTTAGCTCAGTACATATTTGCTTTCAAAGCTTGAAGAGTAATCAACATGACATGACATTCCAGTTGGTCTTGTTCCAAGTATTTCAGTGTTACTCTACCACATTGAAGTGGTTGGTGAAATTCTACCAAAATAGATGCTATCATGACATCAGAAGGTTGTACATTGGCAAACTAATTTGTGGTTGATGATTTGTAGGATGCTACAATCGAGCAGCTTCTTCCAATTTTCCTCTCCCTCCTGAAAGACGAGTTTCCTGATGTCAGATTGAACATAATTAGCAAACTTGACCAAGTGAATCAGGTGAGTACACTTTTCTGCATACATTTTATGGAGTTCTTTTTTTACATTACATACAACATCATTATTAGCTCGTTTCAATGATTTCACTTGTGCACCTTTCTCCTGTAACTTTTTTTCAACATTTACTCTTTTAATTTATCTTTCTATTGATTATTCAATTACTGCCCAACGTAGTTCAGCTTGATAGAGACTTTTCTTTGTGGCATCAGAGTACCTCTCTTTCCTTTTTTTCCCTTGTTATTTTTAGTGTGGGACTTTGTCCTCTAAGGGTGTTCACTCCACATAGAATTGTTCAGCTGGCGAGCAGACAAGAATGTGCATTGGGAACTTCCATGTAATCATCAAGATGGCATGGATAACTTCAAAAAAGAAATGCATTTGACAAGAATAGCATCCTCTTCAAACGCCAGAATCCAGATAGCCTCTGTGGCGTTCTCCTTTTTGTGGCTTGTGCATGCACATGCGTTTGTGAGTCAATGTTACTAGTGTTTTTTTTTTTTGGGGGGGGAGGGTGCATCGGGAGTAAGGTCCCAATTTTAGGTGGACGGAACCTTGAAAAGATTAGCTTGTGTCTTGAGGGGGGAATAAATCTTGGAGGATTTGGACAGTAGAGATCTTGATGTACTGCCGAATTAAATATATACTAATAGGAAAATAGTACTAAAAACTCTCAAATATGGTTGTCCAGATGAGGCAATGATTGGGTTGTTTTTTTTTTGGGTTAAAGAGGAGGGCAGAAGGTTTCTGAAGAACTCTAGACTCTGTTTCTTGGTTTTGGTGCTTATAAAAGAGGTAAGAAAGGAAAACCTTCATGCTTTGAGAAGAGGTAAGAAAGGAAGCCTGAAGGTTGAAAATAGATAAATGAATCGTGTGCCAAAAAAAGGCTATAATGAATGCTCAACAGCCCAGGAAGCCGTGATAGTGTGAATATGGTATTCTTATGATGACACTGGGTTGGAAAACAACACACCGAGTGCATGTAAGAAGATATGAGAGGTTAAGAGGCCAACCGGGAAAGAAAAGAGTTACATTTGTGTGCATACAACATATCTGTCTAAGTACCACCTCTTCACCGTTTAACAACTGAAGTGCAAAAGAATCATATTAAGACTGGCTTTGGTTGCCTGATGGATGTGTCCCAGTCACGGTGCTTAAATTTGGCTAGTGCCTAAGGAGTAAGAATGGTAAGGTCAAAGTGACCAGAAAGTTCTCATCTGTAATATATAAATACAAAATTTGACATTTCATACAAAAAAGAGACGTACTAAAACCAGTCTTCATATGATATTTCAAGGAAATGAAATTTGTATATAAATAACAAAAAGTAAGGCATCAAGGCATGGAGGATTGATGACTGACTGCTGGAAGGGGAGGGAGTCTGAGATTGCTAGATTGGAGAGTGGAGACTGGGGATTGGCAGCCTAAGGGGAAGCTCTATTGAGTTAGGATCAGACTGGCACCCGCTGGTTGGGAAACCAGAGAGCCCGGCTGTGTCGCGGCGGACCTAGATAGAATGGACAAGCCTGAGGTGGGAGAGATGAGTTTAGTGGATCCAGACCCAGTTGTGGATCACCATTTAATTGGTCGGTTGCGGACTTGCCTGAGCTGGGTCCCGATTCCAATCCCATGACCTTTGGTCTGGAGTCCGCTCATTTAGGTTAGTACACTCTTATCATGAACAGGCCAGATGAGCTGCTTTTCATTTCTGGGGCCCTTGCACCCTTTCTTCCTGCGTTCAGTATTGTCTATATTCTGCTATCTTCTTGTAAAAGGGATGTTTTGGTTGCAATGGTGGTCGCGTGCTTTGGTCGCCTGATGGTTGAACTAGATATAGCTCATCTTTATAAGATACTTATTCAGCTGTTTTTTTTTCTATAAGCATAGTTAATTTGAATCTTGAATCTGATTAGCATTTTTGTTTATTTAGGGTTTTATTTATTGACCCATTTTTCCAGTTCGACCTTGGAAGCAAACACCTGTGTTTTAAACCAATTACTTGATCCTTTCACAGAATGTTGATGAAATCTAGTCGTGCCTTTTCCCATTTGTTTCTCCTTGATCTTATCATGTTATCACTGAAATGGATTCTTTGTAGGTGATCGGTATTGACTTATTGTCCCAGTCACTGTTACCAGCCATCGTTGAGCTTGCAGAGGACAGACACTGGCGGGTTCGGCTTGCTATAATTGAATATATCCCTCTTTTGGCAAGCCAGCTTGGTGTAGGTTTTTTCAATGATAAACTTGGTGCTCTTTGCATGCAGTGGTTGGAAGATAAGGTACACAAAATTTACTATTCCATATGTTAGATTAATCTAAGATTATGTTCTGGAAGAACCAGACCTTAAGTACATAAAGCTTTAAGCAACCGGCTAAGCATTTTATCCACAAAGAGTTTGTGGTTTATTGTTCATGTGTTCCCTCCTTATGTTGGTTTCTTGTTTATGCAACATCAGTGTTTCTCTTTCGACTTCATTCTTATGATTGCAATGGAGCTTCTTGTATTGAAACAAACAGGCATTTTTTTAAATTAATCTTAAATTTTCTTGCACTCATTTTTGTATAGCTTAATGGACAATGATTAATAGATGTCATTGTGGAATCATCTTCTTGATGTCAGAATTGTTTAATAATTGTATGAACCCACAAATTGATATTCGCAGGTTTACTCCATCCGTGATGCAGCTGCGAATAACTTAAAACGTCTTGCTGAAGAATTTGGCCCGGAATGGGCACTACAGCATATTCTTCCACAGGTGTATTACTTCGCCTTAACCTCATATAGAATTTTTTCTAGTTGACACATATCAAGCTTTTATTGGAACGTTATACCTCTGAATTTTTCTTTATCAAAGGCTTCAATTCTCTTTAAAACACATGTTTTCCTGGATTGGCTGATCCAGTGAGCAGATCTGGAAGTAAGATCTGCCAGGATTGGACTAAATGCAACCAGATAGGCTGATTCATTGGATGGGTCAATCCATGGGGTTTGGCTGCATTGAGGCTGGATGGACAGCTGGCGGCTGCTTTGTGCATCTTTCCTTGCAGATATGCTATTCCAGAGACATGTTATATGGCGGATCTGTTCTATGGAGGGCGATGCCACTGCCATGGAGAAGATAAAAACTGGCCTAACAAGACACCCAGAGTAGAGAAGAGAAGAAGATAAGAGGGGACCAATGATTGCACCCAAGACATGCTTGACTCCAAATTCACTACCTTGAGAGTTGAGACATGAACATGAAATCAATAATCTGGCCACTTCCCTGGCTCCTTCAACCTACACTAAATACATTTAATATTCATACTTATTCCTACTTATCCCATCCACTGCGACTGTACTCAGTTGCGAAGGAATTTCCCATGGTGTCAAATTATGTTATGAATGGGGCCGTTACTCATCTCTTAAAAGAAGATTCCTAGTCCTCTTAACAGACCATTTCACCAATTAAAGGTGAGTGATCCAGACAAAACAGTTAATTGTGACTCAGCTTCATCTTTCACTGCTCAAGAAGGGACTGTAACCAAATATCAAGTACTAAGAGCAGATACGTCCGCCCCCAAGCAATATCCATCAGCTGAGACAGATCCAGTACATGTCCGATATTGGATCCAATTCTAAGAAATTATTTTCACTTTAAAGCGAAAAACTATTGAAATGGCACTCGTAATTTCTGTGGCAAGGGTTATACTTTAGTTGGTTCTAGACATTTTTCATTTTAATGTTTTTAATAACTTGTAGGACCCACTGACTGTATTCTCTTCATTTATGAAGTCAACGAGGTACTTAATAGTGTGCTTTTTTAGAAGTTCTAAGGAAGAAGTTGCAGAAGAGAAGGGATGATTTTGCAAGTATAAAATTATGGGCTCTTTGTTCTAATAGTTGTATTTGAATTGAAAGTAGAAGGATTAAAACCTAAAATATTAATAAGAAAATTAAAATGGAAAAAAATTAAACATCATTACTACTCAGATGTGTCCATCTTGATATCATCTCGAATTACTAATTCTATTTATCTTGATTCAATTATCCAAAAAAATGAGAATGCCATGAAAATGTTAGCTATTAAACGGTAGCAGGTTGGATGAAGTGGAGATAAATCATAAGTGTTCTCTATGATACTAAGATTCCACTAAAGTTGAAAGAGAAATTCTTTCATATGTTAATAAGACCTGGAGAGTAGCCCGTCCAATTCCACTTCCTCAAGTGCCTTGATCATACTACTTCCCGGGCCAGCCATGGGCAAGAGAATGGTCCTCACTCAGACTACATCGTAGGAGAATGGTCCTCGATGGGTTGGACTACAATATTGTTCACAGTATGTGTTAGGCAATGAAGTGATCTTTCAAAACAGGTATTGTTGAGATAAAAATATTAAGATGGATATGCAAAAAGAACTGACTAGATAAAATACATAATGAATATGTTAGTGAAAATGTAAGAGTAGCATAAATTATAGATGGTTCATGTCTAATAGATGTATAGATATGGAAACTCTAGTTAGAATCATGGTGAACATTGATGCGGTGTTTGGCTGTACGACAAAATATGTTTTTGTACCAAAACTTGTTAAAAAGTATGCTTAGCAATTGTTTAAAAAATATACTTTTATACATTTTCTTTATTGGACAACAAAAAAGGCGAGACCACCTTTTTGTTCTTTATGGTGCCCCAGCTTTTATAATTATAGATAGTTCTCACTTTTTTTTTGTTATCATATCTCACAAAACATGATGATTTTGTCTTTAACCATTTTATATTTTATTTAATATTAAATTTTATCATGAAAGTGTACAAAGAATTATTGTTTAACCAAATACCCCATAAGACGGGAGTGAAAGGACCAAAGGGTGCACCTAGGATTATTTAGAGGATAATTAATTATCATTCGGAAAGTTGAGCCTCTCCGAGAAAAAACTTGAAATTGCTGCTAGCAGAAAGAAAGAATCCATATAGCCAATCTCTTATAGTTTGATATTGAGTTGCTTCCCTCCCTGAAGAGTATCGACAAGCTTGTACCTGAAAGATGTGGTATTTGAAGTTTGTGGGTAGACGTGCGTGTATTTTTAGATATACATGTATGACTCTGTGGGGCTCATATGGAAGAACCTAAAATAAATGGCTTGAAGCACTCATGTTTTTTTAGTTCATACTTTTATCACACAATACGATGTTTATGTTTCTTTATGCGTCCATGTGTAAGTCACTAAACGGAATTAGGATACATCACATACTGTGAATTTTTTTCTTGTGCGGTTGATCTAAACACAGGTTCTCATTTTACAGGTTCTAGAGAAAACAAGTAACCCGCACTATCTATACAGAATGACAATACTGCATGCGATTTCCTTGCTTGCTCCTGTCATGGGCTCAGAGATCACATGCCAAAAGCTGTTACCTGTTGTCATCGCAGCTTCCAAGGACAGGTAAATTACTTAAACTGCATAGGGGTGCAAACAAACCAATACATTTGACAAGTAGTTTGAAATTTGGCTCGATAAAAACTTAAACTTGTTTATCATGTTAAATGAACAAGGTTGAACAGAAAATTAAGGTTGATTCATTAAACAAGTCTAAGTCGAGCTTGATTAAGTTCTGGAATATTTATTTAAAAGAATATCTTATGAGTATTAATAATTATATATTGTAACTTAAATATATGAATAAGTCAAAATAAAATTTAATTTGAGTTCAAATGTATATCAAGTGTTATAAGTTAGGTAAAGTTATTACAAATGACTTTTGATTGATTGAGTTTTATAAATGTGTTGGAATGAGTTTGAACTTGAATGTATATTGAACTTGAGCTATTATGTGAGTTTGCGATTAACAAATCAAACTTGAACAAAGGTTCAACATGTTCTTAAAAGCTTTAGTTCGAACTTAAAATAAATGAGTTGACTTTAAACAATCTAGTATTCAGCCCCACTCGTTTGCACCCCTTGAACTGCGTAATCATCCAAATTTCGTGCACTATGTTGTAAATTTGTAATGTTGCTATGTGGCTGATGATCTTCTAAATTTGTTAGGGTACCCAACATCAAATTCAATGTAGCAAAGGTGCTGCAATCACTTATCCCGATACTCAATCAACCTGTGAGTGGGAGCAAATCAAGATCTTGCCCTTTATCCTATTTGCAAAATTTTTTGGAGTACCAGAACTATGTTTTTATTTTCTAGCCTTTTATCTGAAGGTGGTCGAACAGACGGTTAGACCGTGCCTACTGGAACTTGGTGAAGACCCTGACGTGGATGTAAGGTATTTCGCTAGCCAAGCACTTAAAGCCTGCGACAACGTCATGATGTCCAGTTAGGAGTACCGCGGCTCTCCCCGTCGGTCTGCTGCTTTGGGGAGAAATGTTGATTGATTGATTCGAACGAGTATCACATGTTTCGGATGTAATCGTCAGAATCAGAACTATTATGTTTAGCCTACTTTAACCAGTCGAGCTGATTGGTATGCTGCCATGCATTCATTACACAATCGTGTCTTTCATGTACCCATATCTGATTTTTACCTCTGTTCCCTTTACTGGTGAGGTCTAATGTCTGATTGCCGTGGCTCCTGCGTCATTTCCAGAGCCTTTCATGTTTAGATAGCAGATACTAGCAGAGCTGCAGAGATGTCCGAGGCGTCTATGCCCTGGTATAACAGTGGTGATACTTAGGACGAACCATTAATACTGTAAAGAGCTGCAGAATGTCGGCCGTATCGACAAGCTGACAGCATGACGCAAAAATCCTTGAGATTTGGTGTCGATTTGGTGTCCTGACTTTCATGAAAACCTGAAATAAAATGGACTCGACTTGTGCTCTCTGGCCGCATCATTGCTCAAAGTTAACAGAAGGTGACCGCCAAGCATTCTCTCCGGTCAAAACGTGGGGGGTTTCTTTTGCTCCCAATAGCCCCTCATTTAGTTACATCAAACTACTCGAAGCCAAAAGGGATGATGCAGGTCGGTTCGTAGTTTAATTAGCACGAGGCATTCATCCCAGCGAACACGTTTCCTTGGGATTACAGCGGTATTTTCTCTTTCTTTGTAGAGGTCTAGAAGTCATGATTTGCAAGATTGGCCAGAGATCGGGTGCAACGCTTAAGATCGGTTGATCCTCACCTTTCCGACCTCAGATTGCTCCCTATTAGGCAATGGAGGTCTCCTTAAAGTAGAGGTCTGGACGTCATGATAGACAGAATTGGCCAGGCGTTGGGCTCAACACTACAGATCGGCTGATCCTAACCTATCCAACCTTAAATTGCCCCCTATTTGCAGGGGAGGTCTCATCGTCCCCTAAAGATCAGCGTATCAAGTCCGTAAAATTTGATTATTCTCTGAATGTGGCAGTTTAAAACTACTGGATCTTCATTCAATAGGTCTCTTGATCTGTTAAAAGATCCGATTAAGCTGTCGGATCTAGAACATAATGGATAAATTAAGAAATATTGTGACTGCTTACGTTCTCGTTAAGAGGCGCTACCATTCACTGTCATCCTCCGAAATACCCCATCAGGGTCGAATCCTTTTTTCAACAGTACTGTTTCTTCAGGATGATGCTTGCTGAAAATAGCAGATTCGTTGTTGGAGACAACTTTAGATTTGTGATTTGTTTTCAGCATATAAGACCATGCGCCAGTAGATTACCATTACCCTCCTTCCACGTATATAGCTGGCTCCTTGATGTGGTTGGGTTCATTATAGGTTTAAGGTTTAACATTTGACAAGCACTAAATAGTGTAGAAATGAAGTAAACAATTTGTGCTGTCGCTCGATTCGATGTCTCCAGCTTAGAAACTTGCGTGTTGCTTATTCCGTCGACACTAGTTGTTCTTCCAAGGGAAGTGATCATCCATGAGAAGCCGTCCTTGGTCTTCAACAAACAACATCCAGTTATATTTCGCTCAGCATACGGGCGTCAAATTGTATGTTGCATTTGTATTTTTCTATCATTTTTTCTTCGCCTTTCTTGGGTGGCACACGGCTTAGCTGCACTGCCCTTTTCTTTTCATGTACAGTTCAGTTCTTTCACGTTTTTGACCACCTTAAGAAGAATCGTCTGATCAAAATGTCAAAGTTATACTAAATTTAGTCACTTCATGGATTACCTATTATCTTTCTTATTGGAACTAAGTAATTTATTTTAGAGCTAAACTCCTCGATTCCAAACATCAAATTACCACGTTCACTCTTCGCTACAAGCTACTAAGACACCTTTGAATCTCATTAAAATTTACTACTTACGTCACAGGTGAAACAATATACGAGGTCAAAGTCGTTAAATAACAAGATGATCGTTCTTTTTCTCTAAAAGCATTTCTACCTGGCTCTAAATTCCCTTCTGCTACTCAGATTTTGTAAAAAAATCACTAACTTCAGCTTCATACTTCAGATGTACTTGGTGCCAGAAGTCACTTCTCAAGCCCCGGTTGATAGCATCAGATACTAGGTTTAATTTTTTACCCCGAGATTCTATCTTCTTTGGGTCTTTAAGGCACTGTTTAGTACAATATTAATATAGGATAAACTATATTTTTCCCAAGATAAATCAAGTTTATCCCCTAAATAATCTTTTGTACCAAACAAGCCACAAGAGTGCATAATGATCTGCTCTGCATACTTTCAAACTTTCTTTCATCAAGTGAGCACTCTACCACATGTAACATCAGTTTAAGTGTTTAACAGTAGGTTTCTTCTCTATATATTACAGGATGATGTGAACATCCTCCAAAGCTATGTAACAAGGGTTCAACGGTCCGTTTCCTCTTCATATATACAAAATACGTGAATCCTCTATAGCAATGAACGTTAATATTGAGATTTTGGGTATAATTTGTCCGCCAGAGAATTTTTTTGAGTTCATCATCCGAACAGCTTTTATGGTAAAAGTATGGATTATACTATTATAGTATTATACCACCCGTAACAATGGTTCAACTCTGTATGTTTTTAAAATAATGTGAACACTGTGGTTATGAACAAATCTGAAGAATAACCCATCCAAAAGTGAGTTCGAGTAGATTGATCCTTTCCCTTCTTTTGATCTTTTATCTACTGCAGACAGACATCTCTGATCTCATTGATACTCTACTTCCACGTTAAGCTTAGCCATAAAGATCAATCAAGACAGTATCTGCAAGCCTAATTCCAACACCCGGCTGGATCTGGATCAACCGTGGAACGGCCAACTCAGACGAACCATTGGCAGCCCATCCCAAGGTACCCCAGAGCCAGAGGTCAGGGGACAAGGATGTGTTCAAGCCGTGTACAAAAAGGATGATAATAAGCATTCGTTCATCATTTTTCTAGTCTGCTACCAGGACGGCTTCAAGTAGTGTACTCTACAAAAGGATGTTACTCTTGTATCGCCTCCCATCTACATACCCAACACCTCTAAGGACATTCATTGGGCCATCTTTGTCAAAACGTTGGGTCATTATCCCTATAAAAGACTGAGTACAAATGACATAATTCAAATTATAATGCACACTGCTCAAAGCTGGTCACTTCGACCAAAAATTCAAGTGTATAGAATACAGATGACATTCTTGAATGGGTTTTTATTTGAAAATGATAATAAGCTTCAAGTAGAGTACAATATTTGAAGCCGTCCTGGTGACTCAGCTCGGGCCTAATATCAGTCAGATAAGCTCGGCTGAGCTGATCCAAATACCTAATCTTTCTTGCATTAAAAAGCCACCTATTGTTGTAGACAATTAGGATTTAACAATTTACAGCAAAGCAGAAGCGCTTAATGGCTTCCCAGATCCTACACTACACTTTGTAGAAAATTAACACTACTTCGTGGATACAAGCAGTTAAAGATGGTACTACATCAATTTTGTTATTGATATTAACAAAATTGATACACGTGGACATACATCACAAATCATGCCTTGTACCATAGTTGTCAAGGCACCCGTTTAGGTGGCAAGGCACTTTTCCAGCAGCACCTTGGCCAAAAAATGCACCTGCCTTGGCTGCCCCCTTGACCCAAAACCATGCACGTCGATCCGCAATCCGTGATTTGTGGGTACCAATTTAATAATATTGTAAATATATTTTATTATCACTAATACTAATATATACGGTTAAGATTTGTGAATTAAAGTATATGTTGTATACTTAAAACTTAAATTCTCTCTTAATCCTTTTTCTATATCAACTATTTCTCATAAAATATATACCAATATATTCATAATTACAAAAAATAAAATCATATTTACATAAATATGTATCCATGAATATATGTTTGTATGTATACATAAGTATATATAGTATTAACATCTAATTATATATTTGTATATATGTATATACATATATATAAACATCTAATGCCATATAGTATTAACATCTAATTATATATATTTGTCTATGCATATACATACATATACATATATATATATCTAATATCACTGTCTTGACTGCTTAGGCGGTGCTTAAGCGGCCGTCTTGTTACTTAAGCAAATTTGACACCCTTTAATGTCTTGGGCGCCTTGACAACTATGCCTTGTATAGTTGTTTGTATTACAAGTTTCAAAATTGATGTTAATAGCCAACCACGCAATTTCAAAATTAATGACAGGTGTTTAATACCGTTGCCAAACATGCCCTATGCTATAGTTGCGTATACATTGACGTCAAGGAAATCTGATTTTGCCTCCTACAATAAACTGTCTTGAAACAGCCAAAAGGTGATACTAGGAACTAGGAAGGCACGTTGGTGATGCTGTCAATTTCAGAAATTTTAGTCTAAATGGGGTGCTTGACTGCACAATAATTTTATGTACACTTTCATAATAAAATTTTGTATTAAATAAAATCTAAGATGGCTCAAGATATAAATTTATCATGTTTGATGAGATGTGACGACAAAAAGAGTGAAGACCACAAAGAAAAACCTCTCATCTCTTTTCTTGTCTAAGAAGTCCTCTACAAAAACATGTTTTTTAATGATTGCCAAACACCTTTTTAACAAGTTTTGTTACAAAATATATTTTTGTAACAAAAATTCAATTTATCATGCAACCAAACACCCCATAAGATGCTTTTTGGATACTAATTCCTTTTTACATGCTATTGATGGGGAAAAAAGCCCCACCACAAATTATCCTAAGGCCACCTACCTTTGTGACACTAATAATTCCAAGTTCGACCACTAAGGAGCATTTCCCACATGCAGGTCTTTACAAAACTCAAAGGACCCTGCTCAGACTCAGGATTTCCACAAGGAATCCTTCTATCAATTTTAAAAGACAATGACTTAACGCATTGAGATGTATGCCTCAAGGCGAGGCAGTCTGCCTCATTAGAGCTTGAGTTTCTTAATATAGAAGTGACACTTATATCTCTCTCTCTCTCTGTACGAGGTGCAGCAGCATTAATGTGCTAACCCAGTGAACTTAAAAAATATATATAAACCTCTTTCCTATTTCAATGAGTCAGAATTGCACGGAAAAGCCAATTGAGTCTAAAAAAATGTGTTAGAATTCAAGTGCTGGGCAGATATTTGTTGGCTCAGATATCCCCCACTAACTAAAAGAAGAGGAATTCGGTACATCTCCTCTGCCAGTGTGTTCTACTTTTTCATTTTGTTCTTACGCTAACGTAGGCATATGGAGATTTTGAGTATTGATATACCGATCACTACGTGAATGGTGTGAAGTTAGCTACATGTAGTTCATACTGTCGTGCTGGAACCAATTCGCTCTCATTATGGATTGGCCAACCATTGTAGGGAGGGGGTGATCCACCTGGTCTAGTATCTTTGGATTTCAGATTGTTTATATTAGATTTTACTTTAACATTTTTAATTTAATTTAAATATTATCCTTTATGGTTTTCCCTATAGAAAACCCAAAAAACTTGTATTTGTAAAAATGGCCCCATTTCACAAATTTATTTCATTTAAAAAGTTAACAATCACTAATTAATTTTAAAAACTAAATAATTAATAGTTAACAAAACCTAAAAAATAGTAAATAACAAAGAATACCTAAAGTAAATTGCTTTTTTTCAACCTACCTACTGCCAAATTAAGAAATAAAATGAAATTTTATTTTCCACTCCCGCTACAATATTAAGAAATTACACAAATTATTCATCCAAAAATGATAAAATTTTAGTATTTTTTATTTTCCACAACAAATGACTTGCTTATGATCTGATTTGGATCAGTCCATATTAGGCCCATATCAGATCCATACTGGTTAATATTTATTAGCAGAATTATCTGCTCTCTAACATGATACTTGGTTTATGTATTACCTTATTGATTATTATTTCATAGATATTTGCATTTCACATTATCTATAGGCATAGAACATAGATTTTTTATGCAGAAACTTACGCCTTAAAGTCTTAGTGTTACACCTTATGGCTGCAAAAAAAATGTCTCATAACCACCACAAGTTTTTACAAGCATTGCCGGCAACCAAAAGATTAAGAGGAAAAAGTTAGGCAGCAGGGATGGATAGACCAAAGTGCTCCCATCAGTTATAAGACCAGTCTCCTCTTACATTTCCTTCCTATAAAGGCAAATATAACAGCACAAACAGCAGGGTTGGGGCAACTGAAGTAACACTGAAGTTAAGGCAGGGTCACGAAGGAAGGATTGAAAGAGGCGAAGGAAGGTGGCTGCCACACGGCCTAAATTGATAGAGGATCCGAGGGTTCTAATTCTTGGATCTATAGGACCATATAGCCTCAGATCTGTAAGGGGATATGGCCTACGGGGCTCTCTACAAGGTCTAGAACCAGATACTCACTGGGATCATTCCAGCTCTATAAGACTTGTCACCCGGTCTCCAAACACCTACAAACAGCAGCACCCCACCTTTGGCAGCCCCTTATCGTGCCCCATGAACCTCATGCAAAGGTAGTCAGAACACTCATTGTTGGAAAAGGTGAGTGATGCAACACCTCAGACTATGGGAACCCCAAGTTAGACAAATCGTGAGGTGATCACCTCAGTCACAACCTTTCTTACGTACATCAATATGAGTTTATGTGAATTGTGGTAATATGAATGCATTATTCAGTTATTTAGCTAAAAACATCATACCAATTATCAATTCTACTTGTCTAAACTTAACCTGCTAATGCAATGAGCTGTTAAATTTACATGTTAATAATACCTTTTATATAACTAAATGAGAGCATAAAGAGTAGTGCATTTATTTGCAGAAAGCCTAAAACTGCTTGATTTTCTTTTCCTCTTAGAAAACACTGCCAAGTGCCAATATCCAACATTTCTAGTGGCTAACATGGTGTGTACGTGGCTTCCAGTTGATACCTACCACATTTATAGATGGTGCGAATATTTCTATATCGAAGTCCTTCAAACCATCTATCTAGGTTCTAGTTTCTGGGAGACTTTAAAACAGTCTAAACTATGAACCAATATTTCATATTTAAATTTGAAACTATACTGATAATGCAATTAAAGATGGCGCAAATATTTCCACATGGTAAACGAACCATGGATGCCGGGTCGGGACCTGGGTCGCCATGGTTTGCTGAATCGTTGGAATCGGCCAATTCCAGAATCAAATAGGTCGATCTCAATCCAAGTCCCACTTGAAGGATCAATTCAGGCGATTCTTACATTGAATTGGTCGATTTGACCGATTCGACTGGGACAAATTATGTCCCGGTCCGAATCGATATCGGGCTCGATTTTGGCCTGATGTCAATTTGATTTCAGCCCTTTTAAGGTTGATTCCGGCTGCTTCAGCTAACCTCTTCGCGATTCTAGTGATCTCCCAGCGATTCCAGCATCGGAAGTGAAGAATCGACACGATCCAGGCGACTCTACTGCGATTCTGGCAGCAATTTAGTCAATTCAGCGTCAATTCTGGCCATTCCTTCTTCCAACAGTTGGTTCTAACACCTGTCGGTGATCTTCCCTCCCACTAAACTTGATTTTAATGAATTCAAAATCTAGATTTACTCCAACATAGCTGATTTTCGCCTTTTAGTACGTTGTTACCATCCAAAATTGGCTGAAAGTTCTAGAATTGACACGTTAAGGGTTGTTCTGGTCCCCCTTGCCCTGACAGTCACCCATTAGGAGGGTTGTTGACACTGATCAGCTTCCTAAGGAGGTTGTTCGGTCTTGAAAAAATTCAAGTTACCTTTTTTAGGTTTACTTAATACTTTATTAAATATTTTTAAGTTGTTGACATTGCTAAACAAATAATTTAGATGGTGGAACAAGGAACATCCGATGCACCAACTTCCTATGATATTGGGTGGGAGCACGGTCACATAGTGGATATGAAGAAGAAGGGGGTGCAATGCAAATGATGTGAAAAACAAATGAATAGAGAAGTCTTTCGATTAAAACAACACAGTTGGACTTGGTGGCAATATAAAAAAAATGTGACAAAGTTTAGAGAGAGTAGTGAGGCTATGAGGACTTACATGTCAGGAAGAGTCTCACAGAGATCGATTCGGATGAAACAGAGGAATGACTTGCATGATGAGCTTATAGAGAGAGGAGATGACTACCTAACCCATAAAGAGAAAGGGAAAGGGAAAGCTAGACCTATACCTGATGACGAGGAGGATGAGTCTTCCACAAACTATGAGCTGAGGAAGGTGAGACATGAAAGTAAGTATGCACAGAGAGCAGGAGAGGAGGAAGGGAGCAGGAGACTTTAGACCTAAGGATATTCCATTGGATTGATCACAGTCTAGCCGACTCCAACTTAATGAGGGTGTGAGAGTAGGAGAAGGGATCTTTGGGGCGTTCATCATTCGCAATCCACATGCCCGACCACTGCACCACTAGTTGAATAAAATTCACACGTCCTATTGGTTTAGGAAACAGAGTGCTTCCCAGGAGATATTAAGGTAAACATTTAAGGAGATCAAAATAACTAGAATTGTTGTCAAGAAAGCAATAAGACATATTATAAAGTTTTTCTTACATTCAGGTATAAATTTTACATTGTTAATTTATTTTATTCAACTTGTTTTCTTCAATTTTGTTTAACCTTTACATATGGATGTTTATGTAAGTATCCTTGCACATGTATCCACCAATCCCTACTTTCAAACTATGACAGATGTTATAGCTGAGGCCGTAATGGGACTAAAAGTCCCCAACAACTGATACATATATGGAACTAGCTTGGAGGAAGAGGTACAAGAGCTGAAGTCATGGATCGATGGTTTCAAGCTAGTTTAGAAGGAGAAGGGCTGCATAGTGATGTGCGATGGATGGACTTGCATTATAAAGCAGTCCATGATTAATTTATTGATATACTGTTCAGAGGGCACCACATTTTTTAAGTCAATAGATGTTTTTGGTCAGATTAAAAGCATTGATAGATGTCGTTGTGGATGAAATTGGGAAGAAGAATAATGTGCAGATTGTGACCGATAATGAGCCATCTTACAAGGATGTCGGAAAATTTTTGATGAAAAAGAGACACCACCTGTTTTGGGTTCTTTGTGTTGCACATTCTTAAGATCTTATGTTGTAGGATATTGGTAAGAAGTTATCAATGTCTACACTTGTCAGTCAGGCATAGCTTATCTCATCTTTTATTTATTCACATCCTCATTTGTTCCATATTGAGACAATTCGTAGAGGGGCACGATCTCATTAAGCCTGAGCCCACATGATTTGCTACAAATTTCATTGTCCTAGAGGGTTTGCATATGCATAGACATGCACTGTTGCGGTTCATTGTATCTCAGGAATACATAATGTACATAGCTGATTTATATCATGTGATGGATCAATTAGAGATCCTGACATAGGTGGAGAGGTACATTATGGACAAGTGTTTTTGGTAAAGGATTCAATATTATTTAGTCATTATTGAGCCACTGGTAAATGTGTTAAGGTTAGTGGATTTAGATGAAAGAAATCAGATGAGAAATCTCTATAATGCAATAGACAGAGCAAAGTTGAGGATAAAGAAGAAAAATACTAGAGGCTACAAGAAGTGGAAATTTGTGTATGCCAAATGGGACAAGACATTGCACCATGATGTGCATACAACAGGTAATTTTCACAAAAATTAATTTCAATATTCTCCTTTCACGAGTAAATATGTCTTTTATCTTTCATCATGTGTTCAATGTAGAATATTTCTTAAACCCCAAGATACAAAATGAAGGAAATGTGTCCAATGACGATGAGGTGGTGAGGGTACATTGGTAGTCATTAGAAGACTTGTCATGACTCAACAAGATAGGACATAGGCTGAGTTAGAAGTAAGCTATAAATAAACATTGAACTTTTTAAAAAAAATAAAGTAAATGACTAACTTTGTAACATTTATCTTTTTCTCAGATGCAATCATACAAGATGAGGATCATAGTGGATATGAGATACTCTTTTGATAACATTTCTCTAGATATGTAAATATAAGTTGTAATAATTCGGTGTTAAGTATATTCTTATTTCACAACACTAATAGTTTGTTCCGTTTCATATTTTTTTTTGCAGTTGAATGGTGGGTGTAAGTGAACATCAGAAGTGGATAAAATCCACTAGCTTCCATTGCTGTGTGCATTTTGGGCCAGAGCACCAGTTCTTCTCACTGCAATTGGAGTACCTTTAGCCTTATTCATAAAAAGAGAATAAATAGGCTGATGTCTAAGAGGCTGGACACGCAAGTGTTCTATCACTACAACGTAACGTGTGCTTGCGGATCAAGAACATCAAGGCCTGCCAAATACTGATAGAGGAGACATTTGCAAGATTTGCAGGAGGGCCTTACAAAGATAGAGCTGCTTCAGAGTCACAGGTGCATGAAGAGGTGGATGTAGACACCATTTTCTGGAGGAACACCCACTTACTGCATGGCTAGAGGAGATGAAAGGAAGGCCACCACCAGAGTTTGACCTAGATGATCGTGCATGGGTTGAAGGGGAGCTTGATGGTGTTGAGACAGAACCTATGAAGGACATTATTCATGAGAGCACCTATACCACCCCAGCTTCAGCTCCACCCCTAGCCCTAGACCTACCCCCAGCTTCAGAACCTACTAAAAAAAAGAAGCAAATGGTACATAGGCCACATAAGCCTTTTACAGCGTTAAAGAATGCTTATCAATGTGGGTTGAGCCTTAGGACTTCAACCCAGGTGGAAGAAGAGCCTAAAAAGAGAAAGTTAGATGTCAAACGACATCATATCATTGGAAGTAGTGATACGACCTCTGAGAATGAAGGGGAAGAGTGCATACCACCCACCTAGCATTCATCATCTTCACATAGAAGAGGTGGTGGTGGTGGAGGAGGAGAAGAGGAAAGATCCTGAGAAGTCTAGTGCACGCACTAGTGGTGTAGGTGCATCAAATTCGGGCTTCAGACATCATTCTAGTGGAAGAAGTAAGCGTTGGCATCAAGGGTATTTAGATGAGCATGCAACAACCAATTATCCAAAGCCAGAGACTATTTCTTCAGTTTTCAGCCTTACTATTTGGTGGATCCTCACCAGGAGAGCTTATAATTTCAACCAGAAGGCTGAACATTATTTTCATATGGACCGTCAAGCCCCGCACTGATTATAAGGAATAACAATGAATAAGGTATTTATGATCAGAAAAAAAATGATGATGACAACCAATATCACTAATTTTGGTAAGAGATATATCGTTTGTATCATTGTACGACTATCATTCGTTATTTGTGTTTCAAATTTGTAATGATCATGTGTTATGATTCTTATGACATGTTAGATACTAACATTATATTTTTAACAATCTTTCAGAGTGTTTATAATTTTACCTGATTTTTTAAAAAATTTTGAATGAAAGAAAAAATAAAAAAATGATTTGGACCAACTCCGAATTAGTTTTCCTTCTTGGGAATCGGTCGAATCGAACTGATTTGATTCGATTCAAATCGAATCGATACCTACTGATTTTGATTCTAATTCCACTTCTCACATCCTTGCGGGTCACAATCTGGTTGGAAAATGGGCCAACCGACCCAATTGAGACCTGGTCAGCCCGACCCGTCAGAAGGGTCTCACACACATTGCTTCAAGCTCTCTCTTAAGTATTTTTCATTAGTTCTTAATTGCTTGCTCAGTGTTATTTCAGTACATTAGTTGTTTATTTAGTGCATTAGTAGTTGTCTTATAATTATTCTTATCATTTCTAGTTGTTTAATTAAATTATTGATTAATTTGATTAACTATGCCTTCTTCAAGCCGTGACACCCAAATTCTTGATTAGTTTGATCCAACTTGGACACATTGTACTTTGATCTCTATGGCGGCCAAAAAGTGCAATGTAAATACCATGGTTTGCCGGGTCGCGACCCGGTCGCCTTTGGGGCCAACCGACCCGGTCCCGACCCCAAGACCCCGACCCCAAAATAAATATTTTATTATTATATTTGGCGACCCCGACCCGACCCGGGTCGCGACCCTGGCCGACCCGGGTCGGTTTTGGGCCCAACCGACCCGGTCCCGACTCCCGACCCCACCTTCCTTGGTAAATACTATGATAAAATTAGGTATAGTGGTCTTTTTAAATTAAAACACCATCTTGCTAGAATGAATGACAACATGCTCCTGTGCTCCGCTAGAGGTAAGAACACAATTCCATAGACATCTACAAGAATTGAAAGGGGCAAAGAGAACTTCAAAGTGGCATAAGGATACCTTTGGGAAGAACTTACCGAACTGACAAGACATTTCTCGTACGTATATACGGGATCGGACAATAGTGTCCGAACATTTGTTGTGATGTAGGCCTTGAATACGATATGTATCTCTTAATCATAAAAGTACTTGATTACCTTCTTTTCTTACCATCTTTAAATAATAGAGGATCTCTATTGGGCTATACAGGCAAGTCGGAAGTCGTTCGCCGATAAAGACTTCTTACAACACATTGGTCGGTCAATCAGTCAAAAATCGAAGAGTGAAAGGGAGTCAAACTTTCTATAAAATGAAAAAAAATATTTTTAGTACGTCTCCAATTTCCCCAAAAATTTTGTTAATTTTATGTCATTTTTACATTTTTTATTTTTTTCAAAAAAATATTAAAAAATTGGGTTGGACCGGGTCACGACCTAGTCTTCATTGCTAAAAATACTTTCAAGGTAGCGCAACTAGAAAAAATAAAAATCAAGGAACTTTTAACAGAGATGAAAAAAAAATCAATAACCCCAGATAGGTTAGGAAATCAGGTCCTTTACCAGGAAAAAAAACTCCAAATCGATCCATATTCTTAAAATTTTTATGCCCATTGCAATGAATGGCAGTCTGCATTTTGGATATGACGTACTCCAAAATCATTCTAAAATTGTTTTAATCACCCAATGATACAAATACGGTCGTCAAAAAAGCAAGGTGATCAAGGGGCCTTGGATCGTTTGGTGGTAAGGCATCCTCTTAAATGCTGCTTAGTGGTGAGACACCCTATCAAATACTGCTTAGTGGTAGGGTTGTATGCCCACTATAACAAAATATATATTATATATAAATTATTATTATTATTATTATTATTATTATTATTATTAAACATGCAACAGATCCGAGAGAGGGAGGGAGGAATGGATAAAGAGAGTTTATAGGGGGGAACTAAGAATAGACTTAAAGAGGGACAATGAAAGGCAAAGTGTTTAGAAGAAAGAAGGGAAGAACAAGGACTTGAGAAGGAAGCCTTCATGCTTTGTGCGCCCCAGGCACTTGAGCATGGTTGCCTTCTGGCCTCGCATAAAGGTGATGTCATGCCTTGCCCATGAGAGCTCCTGTTGTCCATTTCAACAAATAAGCCAGAAATTGCATTTATTCCTTTTTCTCTTAATGATCAAGCTAACAAATGATTTAAGGAAGAAGATGATGGAGCTGAAGAAGACAAAGCCGTCACACATATGAAGGGGAGGAAGAGATGAAGGGCATGGAGACCGAAAGGTGATGAGAAGGATACGAACGGTGCCACGCTGAAAAGGTGGAGATCGGGAATGCGCTCTCGGCCGATCGGAAAGGTGAAGAGGAAGAATAGGGCCATACCCTTTATGCAGAAGAACTGCCAAAATGATGCCAAAAAATTCACCATGTATCTATTCTCTGTGTTCGGGAACATGAAGTCTCTTATATAGAGAGCCAGTTTACAAACATACCCAGTAAGAAAATTATTTACAAACATGTTCAAATATTGAAAGAGATTAAACTATCAAACTTGTTTCTCATCACAAGGCCCGTCAATGGTCCATCCACAAGGCTCTAAACAGTAAGATGAGGGGCTGGTAAAAGCCTATTACGGGCGATGCCTTCGATCAAGTTCAGGCCCACTCAAGTCCACGTCAAGGTCCATAAACAGACAATTCTTTTAAAGTCCATTAAGAGCCCATCAAGAAACCATTCTTGACCCACTCATAGCCCCCTCTAAGGCCTGATTGAGAGGACCGACTACCAGCCTATTGTCAGGGTCCTTTTACAATTAATTTAGGAGCCATTTGGACACATACCTGCACTTGTGCAATCAATTAGAAAAAAATTTAGGCCTTTCTGAGAAGATTAGACCCTTTAAAAAAGCCAAGAGTCTAGAAAACAAAAAGATAAACCCCCCTCAAGCCCCATTGAGGAACAGCCTATAGCTTCGAAGCCTATTTTCGAGGAAATAAAGCCCTTGTTGTATCTTCAGAAAAAACTCCAACAATCTGCCTTTAAGAAAATCTAAAACCTGCAACTACTCAAGGGAAACGGCTAATAGGATAGATCTACACACACACACACACACACAGGGAGAGAGAGAGAAGAGGGAATAGATACCACACGATGGCAAGTGAAAAGAGCCTTGACAACATTAGCGGCCCAGACTATTAATACCGGACAGAAAGAAAGAGAGAAGAGCCCTTGGAGTTCATGCCGTCAGCCAATGGAGACCAAGGTTTCTGACTCTCTGCTCATGATGACCTCGAATGTCCCTCTTGTCAATACCATTGAAGAAAAGAAAGGAGAGAGCAGGTCCGATGAAGGAAGAAAAGGAAAGTGAACAAGGGGGTTCCTCTGCCACCGAGAAGAAGAAGAAAGCCCCTAGAATCCCCCATGACGTGTCATCTCCTGTTGCCAAAAATGCAAAGTACTGAAAGGAAAAGGTAAAGTCCCGATGATCCCAGTAAAGAAAGAAAGGGAAGGAGAGACCAAGGATCACGGGATCGCGATCGGGAACAGTGATCACCGATCCGATTCGGATGGGGATCGAATCGGCCGGATCGGCCGATCCTCGAGAAGAAAGGGCGTCTTGGATCAGTCCAAATCTGGCAAATTTTTTTATTTTTTTTAAATCATAAAAATCCTCAAAAAATCAGGAAAAATCATATAAAAATAAATAAATAAAATAAAAAACAATGTGGAAGACATTCTATCAAACAATGCCATGCAACATAAATTCCTTTCAAGAAACTGTCATATAAGTATAAATTATTACATAAAAGAGAGAGAGGAGAGAGTTAAAATAGATCTTTATGTAAATTTAAGTATATAATATATATTTATGATTATGAGTCTTCTATATATGTGATAGTATAAGTGATAGTGAAATATATTAATATGTTTACACTATCATCAGCGGGATCGGAGTCCCCCCCTAAATTTACATGTTTAGGGGGGTATCGGCCAATGATCAAGGTGGATTGTTAGGGGGAGGGGTCTAGGGGGAGCCCTAGACAATGAAGGAGAGGAGGGGAAGTGAGAATGAGAGGTGGGAAGGGGGAATCGGTCCGATCTCCCTCTTATTGGGGGGATCGGACCACAAAATGGTCCGGAATCGGGTCCTGAATCGATTCGATTCTGGACCCTTTTGGGTTCTAAGGAATCAGTCCGGATCGACCGATTCCCGGATCGATCCACCTGGATCGGTCCAGGATCGACCGATCTGGTCAATTCAGATTGATCCAGCCAGGAGTCCCGGTTGGATTGGTAGTTCTGGCTGGAATTGGATCAGTGGGTACCTATCCGATCCAAGAATCGGCCGATCCCGATCCGGATGGGCTGATTCTGTAATCCATGGGAGAGACCCAAGAAGGTCTCCCAATGTAGCGACCTCCTGCTGTCACCGGAGAAGGAAAGAAAAAGAAAAAGATGGACCAGGGAAGCTCCGCAATGTCCTCTGCCACCGAGAAAGGAAGACAAGGAATAAGACCGGCAAGGCTCTCATATCGGGCACCAAAGAAGAAAGAAGAAGAGGGGCACTGCAACATCCTCCTTTGTTGCCGATGAAAGAGAACAAAGGCCCCACGGGCTCCCTATCGACACCGAAGAAAAGAGAAGACATAGCAGGCCTTGTTGCTGCTGGTGAAGGACAGCACAAAGCTCTCCTGATGTCGCTGGAGAAGGGAGGACGAAGACGAAGAAGAAGAGGGCCCCGCAGCCTTATTGCTTCCGAGCGAGAAAACAAGGGCTGGGGGAGGTCCGTAAACCTCCAGTGAGCACTGCACAAAGTGAGAAGGGGAGCCCAAGGAGCATCCTTACCAGACTATTTCTGACAGTTATCCCATGCTCATCCAATATCATTCCCATTGCCTTCGCCTTGGTCGTCGAAGTATTCGGGGAATCCAACGCTGTCATGAGTCACCAACACTATCATCCTCAAAAGAACCACCACCATGCTGTCAGGAGAGAGGCAGCTGCTTTGTCATTGTTACCTGGAGAGAAGATGTCGAGGGATGGCTCAGTCAAAGCCGATTCCTCACGTCCCCAAGCTACCCAAGGGACCAAGTCAAAGCTTACTGCCACATGCTGGTTGGTCAAACAACGAAAGAGAAAAAAAGGGGAGACAAAGAAAAGAAGGTATGTTTACCTCTTACCCAAGCTATCCTCCACTTTAACGAATAAGTGTAGTGGAGCCAATTTCAAAACAAAAATACCCCTCCTTTGGCTCCTTATAAATAGTGGATATATGTTTCCCTTTTGCCATCTTATATAGAAAAAATTTGATTTTGGTTGGTATCTGTTGTTTCCAAACCTCCTGGTTCCATGGCACAGCAACCCCCCCCCCGGTCCAACATGTTAGTCTTCTCAAGGCAGTACTTACAGTGAAGATAGATTTGCTGCACGGAAGCCACATCAACTTATCTTCTTTGTTGTTCATGCATATGTAGTCATTAAAAAGTGTAACTTAGAAAAGCCCGAGTTCCACCTTGAGATTCCCACGTAAAGTTACATTCCAATTAGAGAACACATCCCAGTTGTCTTTAATTGTTGCGAACGGATTGCAACATAAGTTGAACAGTGTAGAAAACAGCAAAAATTGGAGGTCCATGGCCAGCCCTACAAACAACTTAAATAAACACCTTAATTAACTAAATAAGAGAACATAATCGAATCAAAACAATTTAACAAAATAATACATAAAAATGATTACAAAAGATAAAAAACTTGATATATTAAAGTAAAATAATAAAATGAAGATGATAATAATAATAATCTTTAAATCATATTGAAACACACAATATAACAATAAACATAATAAACAAACAAAACAAAACAAAAATAAAAATGACAAGTGAGACAACTCCAAAGAAACAAAAGATATATAGTAAATAAATAACATAAACCCAAAGCGAATGCCCAAAAAAAATTTCAAAAATTCATAGGCTTAAATCTAAGTCTCAAAACAATTTAACAAAATAATACATAAAAATGTTTACAAAAGATAAAAAACGTAATAAATTTGAGTAAATTAAGTGAATGAAGATAATGATAATAATAATCTTTAAATCATATTGAAACATAGAACATAACAATAAAGATGATAAAAAATTAAACAAAAAATAAAAATGATAAGTGAGACAACTCCAAAGAAACAAAGAATATATAATAAATATCAAAAACCCAAATGAATGCCCAGAAAAAAACATTCAAAAATTTAAAGGACTTAAATTATCTAAGTCGATTAAAAAGTCTGATAGACTAAATAAATTCTAAAAAACCCAAATCAACACCCAAAAGGCTATGATGATAATAATAAACAAAGATCTCATATATAATTCAACTAAAAAAGAAACATAAAACAATCAAAAGTCAAATCAAAACAAAATGACAATCCACTAATTTCGTCAAAATGTTTATCAAACTTAAAATAAATAAATATCACAATTTAAGTCTCATAAGACCAAGAGAATGTCTGTTAGTCTCTCTATATTTTGTGTGGAATGTGTTGATATGATGGTTAATCAAGAGGGTTCAAGTAGTTCTTCGAAGTAATTAACTCTGAAATATTATGAGTTCGGTGGGGCAAGGTTAATTTTTTTTTCTAAACCTGCATAACAACCTCAAATAAAATGTGGTTTGGACCATGGTTCGCCGGGTCGCGACCCGGGTCGCGACCCGGACCCGACCCGGTCGGTTTTGGGGCCGACCGACCCGGTCGCGACCCCAAGACCCCGACCCCATTTTTAATTTATTATTATTATTTTTCGCGACCCGGGCCGACCCCGTCCCGACCCGGGTCGCGACCCCGGCCGACCCGGGTCGGTTTGGGGCCCAACCGACCCGGTCCCGACTCCCGACCCCACCTTCCTTGGTTTGGACCTTCCAAGTTATAAAGATTTCCCAATTTCAATACTTAAAAAATTTTGAAACTCAATTGTCCGTTCCTACCTATATATCACACTAAATCAATCTAATATAATATCAAGCATCATCTACTTATGATCTGACAACATTTATGACCCTTTTCCTCTTTTGTTCTCCTTACCGGGTGTCTGCGGAACATGTTTACTGGGTTCTCCCAAGTGGCTTCCTCTGAATGGAGATTGAGGGAGTTCCCTTTTCCGGGCATCTAAGGCGATCCAAACTCCAAGCAATAGCACATAATGCCAAAGAAGATGAAGCCGACAAAAAAGTTGTTGACTTACAAGTTACAACCATCCCCAAAGAAATAGAGAATGGCAACTAAGCCATTGTGGATGACTTGGTCGAGATCAATCCCGTGACAACAAAAAATCCAAGGCCAATGTTCATTAATGTGCTCAGCGGTGAAGGAAAAAAGAGGAATATAAAATGCTAATAGAAGAATTTCGGGATTGTTTCGCCTAAATTAACAAAGAAATGTCCGGTCTTGAACCTCATATAGCACTTCCTTCGGCCAAAAGCATTTGAAACAAGATCAAAGACGAATGAGGGCCAAATTAAAGGTCAAATTGAACAGAGGTTGACAATCTATGGGAGATCAACATCATAAAACCTTGCATGTATCTTACATGGCTTCATTGATCAAAGTGTCCCCTACAAAATGGCATTATTAAGTACAAAGCTAATTTCTCCTTCGCCTATTGTCCCTTCTTTCATGGATGTATTACCACCCTAAAGATGTTGTAGGTTGCGATCTTTTCTAAAGAGCAAAGGAAACTTTTTTAACTTCCTCATCGGCATCAAAAGAGAGCTTCATAATACAGTCAATTGCCTGGTGTGTTGTCATCCTATGTTATTAGAGGCGGGAACTCAAGCACCTAGGCACTATGGTGAGACAAGGCGGTCAAAAACTACCCCACTTTGCACACCTAAGGGGGGCGAGGCATTCCCCACGCCTGCTACAAGGCCAACCGGATCTAATTGGCTTAACCGCCCCAGACCCTCTCTCCCAATCCCTCCTGCCCGCAACTGAACTTGAAGGTTGAAACCCCTTGTACCCTCCTGTACAACATAAAGATCGCCATCGCCATCACCACCACCAACTACCGACGCTGCCATCTTCCTCCTCCTCCTCCTTCTCCTCTATGTGCCTTCTCCTAAGTGACAGAAAGACCTCAAGTTATTTTCATTTCCTTTTTTGTTATGTCTTCTAATGCCATCTACTTTTAAACATGTTCTATTCTTATTAGTGTCAATTTTAGGCATCTAACAAGCCCCATATGACTATACATTATTGTTCTTCTGGCGTACATTTGACTTGTAGAGCAGTAGAGGTGAGTTCTTTGATTTCTTTTGATTCTTCTAAATATGTAGATATCCAGTTAAGTTTTTATTTTTTTCAACATCTTGATTTGGTTATATTTAGGGATTTTGCACAACTCGTCAGGTTTTCAACCAGTTCATAATTTATACACCCCCGACTTGTCACTAATGACATCATGGCCTTAGTGGTGAGTTGTTTGATTTTTTTTAACTGTTATAACATGGTGACATCATTGGTTCATAGTTCATTGTGCATAGCATATCCATTTAAATTTTCTATTTTAACATCTCCATTCATTTTAGGTAGTTTCATTTTCCACACCTTAATCAGAACTGATTTAAGATTAAAACATACACATCTAACCGGTCAAGCGGTTACACCCATATGCCCTAGTAATTGTAGTAATTATAAATTTGTTATTGCTTATTGCATTTTAATTATTTATGCTTCTAGTTATTAAAATGTTGAATTCATTTCAATTTTACGAACATTTTTTTGGATTTATTTTATTTGTTTCTATTCAATATATTTATTATTAAATTAATATATATCACATGACGTGCCTACTCATAGCATTTGAGTCAAAGAGAGGGATCCCTCACCTTGGGCACCTCGCAACTTGGATAACATAGGTCATCCCAGTTTCCTTCTTCCCATCATGGAAATGAAGGCTCAAGACCAAGGGTAGCTGGGTAGGCCCTTTGGTGTCTCTTAGAAAAATAAAGAGCTGATTGCAATAAGGTGATGGCAGTCAACTTCCTAAAGAAGGATGGTTGTAGAGCAAACTGTGCTTGTAAAAAAGGCATGATCTAGAAGTTATAGAAGTTATCGTTTGAAAAAGACTGGACTAAAGACAGTCCAGTCAAAAGGGTGTTGTATTAAGTTGAACTCAATTTTCAAGGCGACATAGTACCATCTTGAATTGGGTTGAGCATTGATCGCCGAATCGGAATTAGTAACCCGATCGGTGGGTATCGATCCAATCTAGATCAGCCAATTCTAGACAATTTTTTGGGATGAAAAACATTCCAGAATCAGTCCCTCGAAAAAATCCTAAAAATTGAAAAAAATCACATAATATGGGCCTAGATTGGATTCCAATGTGTTCCACGTCTTTTGGGGCCTATTTTGGACCCAAAATGGAGCCATATAGGTTGTCGTGGTAGTAGAGAGAGCGATTTCAACGACGAATAACAGGAATCGGTCAATTCGACCAATTATGGCCTCAATTTGATCGATTTCGAATGATTCCAATGGGAGATCGGGTTGGATTGACCCTCTAGGCAAAACTCAGATCGAGATTGACCAATATGATCTCAGAATCGGCCGATCCAAATCCGATCTGGCCAATTCTGCAATCAATGGGGCTGAGGCTCCATGGGGTCCAGGCATTTCACAACGGTGGTGACTAAGACGAGAGGATCGGTAGATACAGAGGTGGCAATCACAGATTTACCTATCATGCCACTTGAAAACTCTGTCCCATTGTCTTGGAGTCACATCCATTTGCAGCACCCAAATGTGTCACTGCCACTGTGTTGCTGTCTTCTTCCTCCTCTCCAGTTGTTTGCCCTACAAGCTTCCCTACTGGTCCGCCTCCAAGATAATCGGTGCATTTTGTGATATGACCGCCCAAAAACAGAAGTGCTCCACCCTTACCCTAATGGGGTGTTTGGTTGCATGATAATGAAGGTTTTTATTTTAATTTTTAAAAATTGTAAGAAAACTTGTTAAAAGAGGTGTTTGTTTGGTAACCATGACAATTTTATGTTTTAAAAGTGATTTTCTTCTTAAACAAAAAAAGAGGGTCTCACCTCTTTCTTTTTTCTTGTGGTCCCCCACTTTGTTTGGTCATGTGTGGTAGTTACTCTTTTTTGTAATCACATCCCTCCAAACATGATAATTTTATGTCATGAGTTGGTTCACTTTTTATTTTAATACAATTTTTTATCATGAAAGTGTACAAAAAATTATCATGCAACCAAACACCCCATAAGCCACACCAGGATTTTGACTCCAGCATTAAATTCCTACAGAGCTTGAAGATGACTGATCACAAAGTCCTCCGATGCACCTCTTTGAATGCTAACCAGATGCCCCAGCAGTAGAAGGATCTCCTTTACGGCTTCTACACTCCAGTGGAATGAGAGGCCGGAGATGATCAAGTGAGAGGCATTTAGTAATCGTATTGGGGTGGCTCCAAGTTCCAGGGACCATTTGACAAGGTTGGCAGTTGCACCATCCAGTTTTTTGAAGGAAAGGTCGTTGACCTAGTTTCCCCAAGGTCCAAACAATTTGGTGTCTTCACCTTCAAAACCCACCATGCTCTGGCCGTATAACAGGCTGTGAACCATCTCCACCAACTTTCCTGATGGTGGTGTTTTTGAAACGGTTGCTAACGTGCACCTGCAGGGCCTGTCCATCCTTCTCACATAGTCAGGATGCATGGCAAGTTGATGACAGCATCTAACGACACCATTTCCTGAAGGGTTAGATCGGATGGTATGTTGGCAGGTTTAAAGATCTAGGTGGACAACCAGCTTTGATGAGTTGTCCATTGGCAGGATTGGCTGGTGTGGCACATCCCTTCACAAAGACAGCATGATATTCTGATTCAGCAGTTCAACGCCAAAGGTTTCTACCGAAGCAGCAACTGCAGCACATCAAAGCCTATGCATGGGTACCCACCAGGTGGTTTAAAATAATCAGTATTCAAAGTGTGGGAATGGCATGGTGACTGCAAGATTCCTGAAATGCCCATCATTAACCTCTAACATTTATTTTTTATGGTTCATATAAATTGGTCAACTCTGCAGCATTACTACAAAGAAATACCAAAACAGCATGCTGACTGGCCATTAACACACCCTAAAATTACCCATATTGCAACTCCAGATCCATGAAAAACTTACTTTTTTTGTATAACCATAACCTGTTGTTATGCCATTATAATAGTTCTTCTATCGTGACTTCAACCTAGTTAACTAGGATCAAATAGTAAAACACCCATCCTCCAACCTCCTTCATCCCCCTCACACATTTAATAGTCCCCTCCAACCAGCCTTTCCCCCCTCATTGAATGGTGCCACAGCCAAAGATCGTGGGATCAGAATCAAGACTCTGATCGGTTGGTCTGCCAATCCTCTGAGAAGAATCCCAATCCCGAATTAGTAAAAAAAAAAAACGATTGAGATTCCGATCTGATCCTGACCAATCCAGCAGGGTTGCAAACGAATCCAATTCCGATCTCGATTCGACCCCGATCGATCCGGCTGATCACGGTCAACTCTGCCGGGACCCTTTCCTGATTGGCCCTCTAGCCGAGAATTGGATTGGCAATAGTCGATTTGATCCAAGAATCAACCGATCCTGTAATCTATGGCCATTGGCCACCCTTGCTCCAATCTCCTCACTCATCAATGAGTGGTCCTCCCCTCCAGTCATCGGTGCCACACTCGCTCCCCTTTTTTGAAAAAGGCCCAAAGATCAAATTTTCTATGAATGCATGTAAAGGTCACAGCATAAAGTAAAGAAACAAAAAGGTTACGATAAAAAAAAGGAAAGAAGACACCCACTACCGAGATGGTAGAAGGCGGTAAAAAAAACAAGTGACAAAAAAATCATGTAAGCTTTGTGGACATTTCCCTGAACTTTGTCGCTTCCCAAGAGCTCCCACGATGAGCCAACAACCAGTCTGTAACAAGGTTGTCCAACAGATGGAAGATGAGCTTGGGGTTGTCGAAATGGTCTTCAAAAATACAAGTATTTCTTGTGCACCAAATTGACCATAACATAGCCAGATGTACAAGCTTCCACTAAACAACATTCGTATGCCATGGATTCAGACTGCCACAGAAAGATAGAGTAGAAGTAGGTTCCATCCGTGTAATGCTCCAACTCTTGAACACGATCTGCCACATAGAACTAATGATTCCACACCTGATGAAGAGATGATCTATGCTTTCCTCTTTCATCCGCGAAAAACGCAGCTGCACACCGGGCCACCGGCTCTTGTTATTCCTCTTCCTTTTTCTCTCCATCTTTCTCATGTGTGCTCTCTTCCTGTGCACTCTACCAATGATTTTCGATCTCAGCAAGATCATGAGATTCTCTGTTTCAGCAGGCTCCAAGATCTGAAGGACCCAAGAGGTGCTGCCGGAGTGGCACCGTCTAGCACAATCGTCTTCACCCAAGAAGATGGGTCTTGCCGGTCCAGGTTCGTAGGCCTAGCAAAGATTGAAGATAGGAAGATCCACGACTTAAGCCATGAATCTTGAGACCTGGAACCACTGAAGTTGCAGATTTACATCTTCCGGTCTGCCGCCGGTTCCAAGAATTTGAACTCGTGACCAAGGATTACCATCTCGGATCTCGACTTTGTCTCGGGGGAGGGGGGAAGAGAAAAGATCGATCTTAGAGAAATCTTAGAAAAATCTCGAGAGATCGGATCTCAGATTCTCGGATCAAAATGTATATATATGTATGAAACATAACATAATATCTTATAAAGATGGGAGTACGTCAATAAATTTACATGGAAATATATAACACATTTGTACATCAACTATGTGAATGAACAATTACAAAGCACTCTCAATGCAAAAAAGATGATCTCCGTGCTTCTAAAAGATTTAAACTCGTATATAACCTTATTTAAATATTAAAATGGTATTAAGAGCATTTTTATGTTGTTCTTGATTGTTTATTACAAATTGATGGTTAAATATTTATGAAATTGTATTGATATAATTTTTATTACATAGGATATAATCTTTGTACAAAAAATTGATGATTAATATCCAAATCTAAAATTTGAATACATTAAGAACATTATTTTGACTTAAGTTATAAATAAATGTGTATGTTTGTGTGAGAGAGAAGATAATTAAAATAGATCTTTATAAAATTTAAGTAAATAACATATATTTATGATTATGAATCTTATATATATGTGATAGCATAAGTGATGGTGAAATATATTAATATGTTTACACTATCATAAACGGAGCGCAAAGTAGTCGTGATAGAAAACCATGCTCGTGACCCATCTTTCCAACCCAATTGAGTGAGGAAGACCACCTCTTCATAAAATGGCCATGCTCCATGCTGCCACCCACCGGCCACCATCACTGCCCCTCTAGAGCATCTTCTCCAGCCCAATATCATGAAAATATTGGGCAATCTTACCTTACCAACTATCCGGAGACAAGGCCAATATCTGAGTTAACATACCTTAACTCTCCCCCCCCTCCATGATTCTCCCTCCTCCGAACTCTTTCCCTCCCTATACCCCAAGGAATGCTAGATTAGGATCATGATAGGCCCATCCAAGGGAGGAAAAAGCCAATCCGGTCCGGATCAGCTCTTCCAAAAACAAAAAAAAAATAAAAACATAAAAAATTACATAGGATGAAAGATCAGCTGATTCCAGTCCAATCCAGTAATAAGGAGTCAGAAATCGGCTGTACGGGCAGCACTGGCACAGGAAGACACTCCTATCAAATCTGGTTGTGTCCCACTCATATCAGCTCTGATGGATCTGTACAAGTGTCTTCCTCCGGGATTGGACCCAAGGTCAATATGATCTCAATCTCACCAATCTGGACCAATCCCAGGGCATCTCCATGGTTGGACCAGAGCTGATCTTGCAAACCATGCTCTGTACTCTCTTTCCCAACACTCTCCTACAATGGAGACTTCCCACATTCCTTCTTTCCCTTCTCCAAAATATGAGTATATTTGGCTTTTTTCAAAACCAATCACTATCAGTTTAAAGGCCAGAATGTTTAATTGACAAGGACATGCCCATAACTATGTTGTCTTTACGAAGACTATACAAAACAATATATTCTCTATAGGTGTAGGTATAAATAGAAGTAATTCCAGGGTTATTTTTTGCAACCGTCAGACCTTATTTAGAAGATTCTAGAACATTTGGTAAATGATGTAACCTCGAATTTGAAGATTTTATTCTTTCTTTTGTTTTGGAAATTCATTTTCCTTTTGAATTTGAATTAGATTTGATTAGACCTTAGCATTGACTTATTTAGTAAAATAGATTGTATTCCATAACAGTACTAACTATGGTCAAAATTATTTGTTGAGGTTGTTAGGTTCTTTGAAAATTTGTTTTGACCTCTCTCCGTCGGATGGTGCGAAGATCCGACGTTAATTACATCGAGATAACTCGAAAACCCTTGATTATCGTCATAGCAACCCATTGGAACAGAAAACATGCATCCACAAAATAAACATTCACACATGGAGAAAACAACCCCATGAATTTGATGGAAGGCAAGCACTTAATTTGGTTTTGAATTTGATTTGAATTGAATTGATTTGAATTAAATTTGTTGGTTTGAATTTGATTTAGTTTGAGTTGAATTTAATTGGTTGAATTGCTTTTATTTTGAGTTGAAGCTGATTCGATTTTGTTTGAAATGGATTTTTGTTGGGATTGAATTATTTAAATTCAGTTTGGTTGGAGTTGAATTCAATTTGCCTTGTTTGATTAATTTAGATTGTTTCATTAAGTTTGACTTAGATTTAATTTGGAAAGTTCAATGGGTTATTTGTTTGATTATGATTGACTTAAATTGAATTTGGTTTGTTTTATTGATTTGTATTTGTTCGAGAGATTTGAATTTTAAATTTTGAAAAAAGTTTGATTCTGTAGCAGATTGATTGAATTTGGGATTGACTAATTTGCTTGGATCCTCCGAAGAAAATCCTTAATCCCACAATTTTAATTTACAGATTTGTGCAGGTTCTGATTTGGTTTGGGGTTTGATTTGAGTTGTTCGAGGATACTCTCAATTTTGCAGATTTCAGATTTATGAATTACAGATTTTTTTGAAGTGTCGGCTTCCAGATTTCAAGCTTTACAGATTTCAGACTACTGATTTCAGATTTTCCAGATTTTTAAATTTCAGAGTTCAGATTCTGCATTTCTCGAAGATTGCAGATTCAGAATCTCCAGATTTCTTGTTTATGAATTTAATTAAGTTTGTGATTTGTTTGAGGGTGTTTTAATTTGGGGATTTGTTTTATGACTTGGTTCAGATTCTGGGTTTTACAGATTCTGGGGTTCCCAGGCTCTAATTTCTGATTTTTTGGTTTGTTTCAGATTTGGGTCACAAATCTAAGGTGGCGTTTGATAACACTGAGATCTAACATCTGATATCTGAGATTCACTTCTTACATCTGATTATGTTACATATATATCTGACATCTTAATTATTAAGATTGTTTGATAAAATTGAAAGTTATATCTGAATTTGAATATATTAAAATTATTTAATGACTCGGTGTTATCAAATGCCACCTAAGATGAAAAATTATTTAATGATCACAAACTAATATTTAAATATGAAATTAAATATATTAAATATTATTTGATAATCATGAAATAATATTTAAATATATAATTAATTATTAAAATTATTTTATAATAAAAATAACATTTAAATATAAATTTATTGAGTAAACGTTATTTGATAATCATAAAATAGAATTTAAATTTAAACTTATTAAGTATTATTTAATAATTAAAAAAATAATATTTGAACATTCCATTTTTAAAATTTGACATCTCTTTTCAAATAATTATGATGTGTTGTTTATGCTTCTTGAATTTTTTGTATCAAACATATCTGTAATATAAAAAATATGTATATTTATCATTCGGAATATAACAGTAAACACACCAAATAAATAAAATGTATATAATAAAAAATATTTATGCCTATCATGTGAAATACAATTAATAAAATTACTTTTTTTAATAAATATTGAGACATTTAATGGAGCATTAAACATGCAACCATATCTTGTTTACGTACAGCCAGTCATTGATGCCAAGGAGGCCGGGGACAACATCGTTGTTGCCCGTTCAGCGCTAAGTGCTATGAGCTCACTTAGCGATTCAGACCTCAACCGTCTGATTTATTCACATTCAGATCTTAGAAAGGATGAAAAATCAAACGGTCTGAAGAATTCAAAGTCTGACCGAGTCAGACTTCAGACATTTTTAAGCTCAAACAAACGGGGCCTAAGTCTGGCCTTAAGGGTTTGAGAATTTCAGATTCGGTCAGATGGTGATTTTGTGTACGGATTTAGAATTCAGATTCTGCACCACTCCAAATTTCAGATTTTGGATTCTAGGCTCTGCACAAATTCAGATTTCGGACCTTGGTGCATGCATTTCTCTGATTCAGATTTCAAGCTTCTGATTTAAGGGATCTGATTTTTGAATTTCAGACTTGGCAGGCTTTAGATTTCAAATTCTTAAATTTGTCCAGATTATGGATTCTGCAATTTTACAGGTTTCGGCTTGCTATCTTAAAGTTGTTCAGTTCTCAGATTTAAATTTGTAAGTTGGCTTAGATTTCAGATTTGGAGTTCAAATTCTGCACTTCCCATTTTCAGAGTTGGGGTTCCCAGATTTATTTCAAATCTCGGACCTCAGCCACAAAGTTCAGATTTTAATTCCGGACTCCAGATTTTAGGCTTCTTACAAATTCTGCACAAAGCACCTCTCTGATCTCGGCTGCAGGTTTATGGCCTTAAACCTTCAGATTTCTTTTATTTACAAACCTCAGATGCTGATTTCAAATTTCAGATTTCAGATTTTACACTCTGCACATTTTACAGCCCTCGGTTCCTTGTTTAAAAAGTTCAGATTTTAACCTTTCAAACTCTAGACTTCCTGCAGATTCTGCTCCTTTTAATTGATTTCCAGATTTTTAAATGGGTTCCAATTGCAGATTTTGTGTTTTAAGTTCAGAGATTTTTATTTCAATTTACAGGTTCGGTTTCAGATTTTTACCGTTTTCAAATTTCTCTTGTCTTGCCTTCCAGGAGTTTCATGTGATTGCTCTCTCCTTGTAGCATCAACATGTGCACCGAATATGAATTTTCATTTGTTTTTCTCAACATGAGACATGATTTACAACTTGACCAGCAATCCGGTCTCTTGAGCTCTTGATGAACTTGGAACTTGCTTGATCAATTTGAGGTGGAAAAACACCCGGTCTTTGATAGACTTGTGGGTATTCCTCTCACTGATTTAAGATTGAGCATGTCCCGGCCTTTGATAGACTTGTGGGGACTCATCTCCTTATCTTGAGATTGAAAATACCCGGCTTTTGACAAGCTTATGGGCAATCGACTTACTGATTTGAGATTGAGCACACCCGGCTTTTGATAAGCTTGTGGGGACTCATCTCATGATTGAACCTCATTAGCTCATAGTTTGGAATATCAGCATGTTGATCATGCACAGCCTTCTCATGGCATAATGGGTAAGTAACTCCCTCTTGGGGCATGGTAAGACATTGGGGTCTTTTTTAAACAGACCTTTGTATGTCCACCTTAAAGGGTCAAGGGGCGTGCTTAAAGCCGGCACATTGCTTTCCCTCTCTGTTTTGAATTCTTTTAAATTAAGCCAAGACCATGAGGCGGGTTTTTAGCCGGCCGGATGCTCGTCTCGGTTTGTTGATTAATTAAGTAGATTGTTATTTAATTTTTGTTTTTTGTTTGTTTTTTGTTTTTTTGAATTATGGGTCAATAGACGTGCTTAAAGCCGGCCTATTGCTTTCCCATTTATTTCCATTCTTTTAAGTTATGCCGAGACCATGAGGCGGGTTTTTAGCCGGCCAGATGCTCGCCTCGGTTTGTTTAATTAATTAGATGCATTTTTATTTAATTTCAATCAAGGATGTCTTTAAAAAAAAATTAATTTGTTGGGCCCTCTTCGGATCCTGTTTGCAGCCCATCTTCTTCTCCCCCTTCTCTTCTTTTTTTTTTAAACCTCTTCAAAAGGTGGGCCCCACCAGCATTTTGACCTCCGGGTCAACTCCTCTCCCCCGCGGCTCACGCGTGCCATTTCTTCTTTTTTTGGCTTCTTTTCTCCTGGGTGAGCCCCGCCACATTTTGACCTGGGGTCAAAATTGGATCCGGCGGACCCGCGCGTCTCCCCCTTTCTCCTGTTCATGTGCCAGCATGGACTAAAGTGTGTAAAAATAACTTCCGGCGCCCTTTTCTCCCTTCCCCCGACCAGACGACGGCAGCGGCGGAAGCTTCCGGCGGAAGCGGGTGAAGGCGGAGGCTCCGGGCTTCTCCGGCGGCGGAAGAGGGTTCTCTAGGTTTCTCCGGCGGCGGCAGGGGGTCTTACGGCAGGGTCCAGCCGAGGAGACGGCTTCCGGAGAGAGGTTCGGCGACGACGACGGCAATTTCCGGCACAGCTTCCGGCGAGGGCAGCTTCCGTGGAGGCTTCCGGGCGGACTTGCAGGGCTTGGAGGCAACGGCCTGGGGAGAAGACGACTCCGGTGGGCTTTCTGTCTCCTCTCCTTCTCTCGGTAGCTCTCTCTCTGGCAAGGATCGCGGGATCGGGATCGGATCCTGGATCGGTGGGGTTTGATCCGATCCGGATCGGATCGGATCGGACCGATCCAGGCCGATTCTCTTGGAGCCAGACCGATCCAGAATCGATCTGGATCGTTTTTTTTTTTTTTTGCTCTTTGAAAAAATATGGAAAAATAGCCAAAAAATCAATAAAAATACATAGGACTCAGAAAAAATGTGAAAAAAATATAGGGAACACTCATTCATATAAAAAATTAACAATCAATCATATAGAACACATATCATATCCAATCACACAATAGAACAATCATACATCAAATAAGATACATATTTTTACCAAACAAACAATCATACCCAACTCCACAAATTGTACACCACATATTCTTCTTACCACTCATATTACATTGCGTGAAATAAACAAAGAAATACATTATACATATGCCATCACCACCAACTATGGTAATCTCCGGAGTAGGATGGATCCGGATGCGGATCTCTCGTCCCGGTCATTACGATTTTCTGCAAATCTCCATTGATTAGGGTCAGTCATAATTGGCCCGTATCCATAAGAAAATAAAGACTGGGCCATGTCGGTAAACTCATAAACTCCATGATCAGTCGGAGGTGGAGGTAGAAAAGATGGTGGAGGTGGATAGTCAGGCTCACTGTCTGAGGTAGGCTCTGGATAGGAAGATGCAAACTCGTCAAAAACATTCAACCTCGTCCAGCGTCCGCTGCCCCTGCCACTCGAACATGAGTGTCTTTTATCACTCAAATCATCTGGACCTGCTCCACTCGTCCGAGCACTACTAGTAGAGCCACCCTCACCTGAAATAATCCCCCCCAATGGGGGTATTTTATACCAACCCCCCCCACCTAGGGGGGGGGCACTGTAAAAAACAGTCACCCCTTCGGGGGTGCAATTCCACCCCCATTGGGGGGTGAAATAATCCCCCCCAATGGGGGGATTTTATACCAGCCCCCCCTCACCTAGGGGGGGGCACTGTAAAAAACAGTCACCCCTTCGGGGGTGACTGTTCAACACCCCCGCCCGAAGGGGTGCTAATCACCCCTTCAGGGGTGCAATTCCCCCCCCCCCATTGGGGGGTGAAATAATCCCCCCCAATGGGGGATCCCATGCTGCAGCCGGCCAGGGGCCAAGGCCCGGGGAGGGGGGGGGAGATCGAAACCCCCCCTTACAAACCTTGTGTACTTTAGGGTGGATCGCCCCTCCCCAAGGTTGGATCGCCCCTTGAATAGGCTGGATCGCCCCCTCCAACAGCTGGATCGCCGGCAGGGGAAGCCCTAGATCTCCAAGGCGCCTTGGGGGGAAGGAGAAGAAGCAGAAGGGGGCAAGTGGGGGGAGAATCGGTCCGGATCGACCCCAAATAGGGGATGATCGGACCTTAAAACAGGACCGGATCGATCCCGGAATCGGTTCGATTCCGGGTCTTCCGGTTTTCCGGCGAATCGGTCCGGATCGACCGATTTTGGGATCGATCCGGGTGGATTGGTCCGGGATCGACCGATCCTATCGATTCCGGCCGATCCAGCCGGGACTCCCGGCTGGATCGCTAATTCCGACTGGAATCGGATCGGTAGGTACCGATCCGATCCAAGAATCGGTCGATCCCGATCCAGATCGACCGATTCTGCAATCCATGCTCTCTGGGGGGGTTGTTCGCGCACTCTCGGGGGTCTGTTCCTCAGCCTCTCCTTCGGTTCTCTCGATGGCTCTCTCCCTCTGCGCGACTGCTCCGATGGGATTTTGTAGGCCTCCGGCTCTCCTTCTTCCGTAGGGAGCTTACCGAACAATGCCTCCGGCTTCCAGCTAGGCTCGGGGAGATCCAGGATTTGTGGGGATTTGTTTCCGTTCTCTCCTCCGATCCTTCCTACCACGTTGGGAGACTTCCCGCAATGGAGATCGCGGCTCCAAACAGGACTCGGAGCAATCCCGGATTTTATGGGATCGACCCCCCCTTCCCTTCTTATCCTCCACTGCCTTCTCACGGCAGTCCCCTGCCATCTTTGGCTCCGGGGGAGAATCCGACGGGAGTTGGTTTCTTTCCTCGATCGGACAGCTTCTCTTTCTGTATTTTTTTTTTGAATGGGCCAGCCAGGAGAGATGGGCGTGAATGGGCCTTGGAGATGGACTGAATTGGGCCTGTTTGGGCCGAGCATGCCATTTCCTTTTGTTTTCTCCCTTTTTTTTTGAAAATTTTCTGTTACAACAGTAAACAAATAAAATATCAAAAATAAAAAGTTAAGATCACAGAAACCATCATAATAAAAGTGCTTCAAATTAACCTTCTATTGATCTGAGTATGGCAAATTTTAAAATTGACATCGCTATCCACATGCATATACTGTTCAGGAAATGCATGCAACTTCCAACAACAAGGGAGGCAAGAAAGAAGATGCTACACTGAGACATGAAACACAGATTTGATCACAAAGCAATTCGATATAGATTAAATTTCACAGCATAGTTAACAATTAAGAAGCACATCAGGGGTCAATGTACCCTACAATTCTGTCCACGTAATGCAAGAAAAACAAAAACTTCTCTCAGACACAACCCCTCCCCACCCAAAGAAAATCAGTAGCATACCACTGAAAAAGGTGAGCTGCAGCCATTGATGCTGTTACCTAAGCAAACCCAGGATGGAACAAGTAAGCATCTGTAGTATAGACCTAAAATCTCAAGTGCGGCAACTTAAGATTTAGAATACTTCTCCACATACCCCTGAAGACAAAATAATTCAACCTATCAGAAGCGAGAAAGATACACTAAGAAAATGATCAACCAATCAAGTTATAGGAATCACCTCCACTAGCTTTATAATTTTAGGTCGGGAAGCAGACAAATATTGATTTACTGCATCAACAGTACTTGGTATTTGATTAGCCTGCAAAGCACTAAGAACTTTTTCAACTGCTTTCTTAACCACAGTTTTGTGGGCATCCTTACTCAAATGACCATCCCTCCATGAAGGTTTTAGCAGCTCTTTAACAAATTCAACCAAAGAAGCACGAAAGTTCTTCAAAGCTTTACTTTCCTTGTGATGCCTTGCCTTGTCTTCCTGATTTTTAGTGGTTCCTTCACAATTCACGTCTTTCAAGTTTCCACTATCAGTAAAATGACCAGGACTGAAAGATTTATCCTTGAGCATTGAAATCTTGTTAATCCCATCAAATGTACCCAACACAGAAACTCCTGTACTGTACGATGAATAATCACCCATTCCATAGTCAGGGTTACTCTTATTCAATACAAACTGATGAGACTTGTGAAAAGATGTTTGCAGATTGATATTGGAAGCATGATCAATGTTTTTATGCCGATTAGACAAACTCTGAGGATCTAGGCTATCAGAGAGTGGATCATATTGGCCACCAGGAGACGGTAAATTAGCATCTGGACAGTAAAATGATGACCTAAAGGGGACAGATGGCTCCCAAGCAAATCTTGATGATTGACCAGTTTTATCAGCAAAAATCGAAGTGCTCCCTGCACTTTCATGCTGCCCAGATTTTTCTGGACCAAATTGAGAAAATGGAGAGGTGGACCTAGATGCCTGATATCCTCTCTCATGGTCCCCTTCTTTGTTGGCATCCAGGTACTCCATGCTCGGAGGAATAGACCCTCGAGTAGAATGCGAGGTATTTAGTGAAACTCCACTTGGTACCAAATCTTTTGTAAAATATGGAGTTGCTGGTACACGGAAAGAAGGTAGACATTGATATTCAATGGATTCAGCAGCACGCCCATCATTAACATGTGTACTGCTGCTTCCCAGATATGAGTTTGAGCGCACTAGTGAAGTGCTTGAACAATGTTGATAAGGAGTAACAAATGAATCCTTGACCAGAGAGGATCCTTTAGAAAATTGCCCATCCTCTTTGCAATCCGTTCTGGACAATTCACTAAGGTATTGTCCTCTTGACATTGGCCACCCTCCATCAACGGACTTAAGATGAGAACTCCATTTCTCGCCGAGGTCTGAAGCACCATAAGATTTACCATCCTCTGCCTCAACCATCTGTGCATGTTCACTCAATGGAAAAAGTGGCCTTTCACAAGGAATGCTAGCTCCCTCAGTAAATGCTGCCTTATACGTATCCAAAACAGAATTGCTTTTGGATGTTGAAAGTTGCACTCCGACATTTCCTGTCCTGATCAATGGTGGATCCCTTTGAAACACAGGCTGTGTATCTACATCCTGAAACTGGTGAGATCCATGGCCACCATAAGCACGAACAAGGGCCCTCTGTAGAGACTCCGTGGAAGAATTTTCTGCAGACAATAATAGTGATTCAGAAGGGGAATAAAACCAACCAGTTTCATGTGTACGTCCAGAATATAAGATCCAGAAATATCAGAGCAATGCTCATGAAATGTACTGTTTAATGTCATTCAATACAAAATATTAGGGTGTCTTACCTTCTTTTGGATCTTTCTGCACACTTGTTTCATTGCGATCTTCTTCAGTTACTTGATTAGTATCATCCCCATCTTTCTGGTGAAGAAATCTACATGAATTCCCTTTAACACACCAACCTCTCGCAAAAAAGGCACAAACCATAGCAGGTCTTTTATTACCATTCTCAAGAACAACAGCTCCCGGGCTTTGATGCCTTTGGTGCACATTTAGAAGGAAAGAGATTAAGAATGGCACATAATTCCTTATACATAAAAATGCTTTTGTTATCTTTTGTTGTCATTGTTCATGTGCTGTGTTTTGTTGATTGGCTAGAGCCAAGGATTTCCTTATGAAGATTGGTTCCGGATCGGCTAGGGTCGATCCTGATCCAAATCGAGATTGGATTGGCCAAGGGAAAAATAATCAATCCAGGATCAAATAGATTGGCTCTTCCAAAACTTAGAAAAAAACAAGAAAAATATGAAAATGTTCTGCCGGTGATTCTGCACTGATCCCATAGGGTTCAGCGTCAAGATCACCATGAGATGGTAGTAGAGGGGGACGCAACAGCTGCCCCCGCTGTCATCTACCGCTCGGGATGCAGCCCTAGATCTATCCAGATTCCAAAATCAGCAGATCCAGGCTGCTACAACCAAGGTTAACCCGACCCTGGAGACAATCAGCCCCAGGATTTGGTTTCACCCAAGGATCAGGTCAGCACCAGCTGATCTCAATCAGGATCGGCTGACCCTATAAACCATGGCTAGAACTTTCCACATAATGACATGCTACAAACTTAATAAATAATTTCAAATCAAAAAGATTCTGAAGACGTATAGCAGAACACAATAAAATAACCATCGAAAACCTATCATATGCGAATATACTTGCCTGCCACTATCCAAAACCAGGTCTTCTGAATGCACAATGCAACTATCATTTCTGTTCCTCTTGTGGGTTACTTCTGCTAAGGTTTTTTCTTTTGGTTGCAACGATCCACATTTATCTGCATGAACAGAGCCTTTAGTTGTTGAACACTGCTGATCACCAACAACTTCATGTTTATCTTTGAGACTGACAAATTCAGCAGATGCTTCTGCAACCAAAGATGCCCCTGAGAATTTTCACGTTATAACCAACAACAGAAGAGGCCAGGTCTCAAGTAATGTACTTCAGGAAGTACAAAACAATGGAAAAGAAAAATTAGTACGTCAAAAGTATTTGAGTTCATTTTGCTTTAGAATTATAGAAAGGCCCTCACCTTCCCCTTCTGGCTTGAGTTTGTGGACAGTATCTACAATAAAAAATAAGAAAAATGAAGTGAGAACAAATACAACTTTCAACCAGACAAAAAATGTAGTAAATCACATCCAAGGGAAACACTGAGCAAGGATTGTCATCTTGGATCTCGGCTTCATCTCAGAAAGGTGAAAGAGAAGAGATCTTGTGAGATTCTCAGAAAAATATCGGGAGATCGAATCTCGAATTTCGTTTAAGTAGGGGTATACCTTACCCAAAGATTGTCATCTTACATCTAGATTTTATCTCATGGAGACTAAAAATAAAATCTCCAAAAAAATCTCAAGAGATTGGATCTCGAAAATACCAATCAATGTGCATATTTAGGTGTAAAATGCCATGTTATCTCTTCAAAACGGACAAGGGAACTCATTTTAAACACCAAAATCAGCTATGAGAGAATTAAAAACTTAATACAGAGAGAATGAACTATTGTTAACAGGAAACATACAAGGAATCTTATGTTAGACCAAAATTTCATCTTGAATAATAATGATAGAAGATTAGTGACATCTTGGGTCAATTGTACATATATAGTTATAAAATTTTATCAAACAATAATATCTAGATGAATATTTGCATAAATTCCATAATAACATTAGCAATATATGAAACAAATTTAGCAAAGCCATCTAACAAGTTAGGGATAGTAATAGGCAAAGTAGATCAAGGTACAAAAGGTACTACATAGATATTTTCGTTTTTGCGATCTCGTTTCTCAAACGCATGGAGAGAGAGAGAGAGAGATTCAACAGAAATCTAGAGAGATTCTCAGAAGATAGCAATCCATGACACTAAGTTACCAATAAATACTTTTTATAAAAGAAAATTCAAGAGGAAATCAGACATACACCCTCCTTACTCAGATAACCTTCTCAAAGGAGATATACGCTCATGATAATTGATAATATGTTACAAGCAAAGTAAAAGAGTACCAAGACAGAGAAAAAGTTCTGCTAAGATTGTACAGGTAGAACAAATACAACTCATTCCAATTATACAAAAAAAAAATTACCCATCATAGAGGTCAAGCAAGAACCTCCTTTTTTCTAAAACCAGAAAGAGCTGGTGACAATTAATTTATAACAAAGATAGATTACTTCAAAAGGACAAAAACTATCAGAGCCTGAGAAACAACGTGATCGCTAAGCTGGTTTGCAGGATTGCCTGATTAGGAAGAGGCAATCCCAGGAGGAGTTTCCATTGGGATCAGGCTCCAAACTGCCACATCGACCGCAACACCGATTCGGGTCTAACTATATTCCCAGATCCAGTAACTTAAATCATTGAATATAAAGTCTCAAGCCCTAATATTCCCAGACCTGGAACTTTAAGTTACCAGATCAGATCGTCTCTGGTCCAATGTACTTACAATCATCTTCCCCACCCAATTAAATGGTGGTGATTCCCATGGCATTCGCCATCCTTCTACCATGAATAAGTTTCAGGATATTTGTTTTTTTCCTGATGTTTGAAGACTGATTTGGGCCAATCCTCCTTTTTTGACGGTGGCCAAGAGCTACAATGCATTTTATTGCACAGAAGTATAGATACACTTGGAAAAGAGCCTAGCCAACTCAACTCAAGTTTTAGTCCCAAATTATTTAGAGTTAGCCATATGGATTCTCTTTTGTCACTCACGACGATTTTGAGTTACTTCATCAAATATATTTAAATCATCCAAATAACATTGAATTACCCTCCAAATTAACCTGGTCAACCACGTCCTTTTTTGTTTTTTCTTATAATAATATTTCTACTTTTCTAACTGGAGCCTTTCTAAATCTATGTTTGATGATCAAACCATCTCAATCTCACCTCTTTCAATTTGTCTACAACTATCATTACCCATGTATTTTCTCTAATATATTCATTCGTTATTTTATCTAATCTATTATGATCACTCATCCATCTTAACATCATCATTTAAATAACATTTATTTTAAAAGTATATTTTTATTTTATTATCCAACATTCACTATCATACAACATTACAAATCATATAGTTGTACTATAAAAAAAATCAACTTTAGTGGAATCTTAAAATCACATAGAATGTTTGTACTGAATCTCCACTTCATCCAACATGTTTTCATCTTATGGTTAGCATTTTCATCACATTCTCCCTGAATAATTGATCTAAGAAACTTGAACTGTGTCCTTTGAGATAATATTATCATCCAAACTAACTCTCTCACCTTGTTCTCTTTGGTTTTCATTAACTTTATAATGCATATATTTTGTTTTAGTTCTATTTATCTTGAAACTCTTAATCTCTAAAATATTTTTTTCACATTTCTAACTTATTATTTACTCCTTGTGTCCATAGTTGTCAAGATTACAAGGTGCCCAAGGCGTTAAAAGGTACCGATTACGCTTAGGCAACAAGGCGGCCGCTTAGGCGTCGCCTAGGCGGTCAAGACATTATTCAAGGAAGGTTGGGTCGGGAGGTCGTTATACATAAAAATAAACATAAATATAATTATATTTTTATGTTATAATTGAATGAGTGTTTTATCTATGTATATAAGTAAATATGATGTGTGTGTGAAAAAAAAGAGTTAAATAGATTTTTATAAAATTGAAGTATATAACACATTTATGATTATAAAATTTATATATGTGCGATAGTATAAGTGATAGTGAAATATTGTTATAATATTATTAAACGGGGAAGCACAGAGTAGTCGTGGAATATGTATGATAGTATAAGCGATAGTGAAATGAAATGATAGTATAAGTGATAGTATGATCTTAATTAAGTATATAATAAGTGAGATAGAGAGAGAAGAAAGAGCTGAAAATGAACTTAATTAAGTATATGATATATGTTTCTAATCATAAATCTTAAATATGTATGATAGTATAAGTGATAGTGAAATATATTAATATGTTCGAACTATCATTAAATAAGTGTCACTTGTGAGAAGTATCAAGGGGAAAAACCTCTCAAAAAAAAATTTAATCATGTAAAAATACCCAGGGCACCTTGCATGGGCACCTTGGGTGCCTAGGCGGACGCCTTGGCCGCCTAGGAGGACGCCTTGGACACCTTTTTGACCCCAGACATGGCGCCCGGGCAAGGCGCTATTGGAAAAGTGCCTTGCCGCCTAGGCGAGCGCCTTGACAACTATGTTTGTGTCTCATTCATCAACATAAAATCATATGCACACATCATACACCAATATATATCATTGTATAGTATTCGTTAATTCAACTATAACTAATGTAAAAAGATACAGACTTATGCTGGAGTCTTGATGTAAACCAACTAAAATAAGAAAATCTCTTGTTTCTTCTCCGTGTATATATTAATAGTTGTTTGGCATACATATCTTTTATCATTTGTATATATATATATATCATGCACCATCTATTGTTCTAACACTCACTCCAAAACCTACCTTAAAACTTTATAATAAATATTTTTAATTTAATAAATACCATGTGTAAATCTTTTTTCATAACACAATATTTCTCTATCAAATTTCTAATAAGAAAAGTAACTTCAATTGTAAATCTACTAGGCATAAATCCAAAATAATTAGCTGAAATATTTGTGCAATTCCGTAATCATCACTCAATAACTATTTCCCATAATTTCATAGTAAGACTCATGAGCTTTATCCCTCTATAATTTGCACAATCTTGTATGCCATTTTTTCTTAAAAAATGATCATGTTCTTTCTCCATTCTTTTGTCATTTTCTTAGAGATTAAGATTTTGTTAAAAAGTCAAATTAAGCAATCTACCTCTAAATGTTCCAAATATTTCACACTTCAATAGAGATGTTATTTGAATCACATGACTTGTTTTCATTATCTTTAATGCATCTTTAACCTTAAAACTTTAACTCTCCTAATATAATTATAATTCAATTTCCACTTAGTGAGTTGCCACCAAAGGAAGCCAAAACCATATGCGAAAAAAGAAGGCCATGTGCTGAAGAATCCTCACCGGATCCTCGAAATTCTCAAAAAGTTTCCTGTTATGCACTCCATATAGCCCATAGCCAATTTTGGTTTAAATCACCTGAAAGATTAGTTTCCATAAGTTTGGTACCTCCCTCCCTGATTGTTTTCTTGACACACTAGAGGTGCAAGAAATGAACATCCGCGTGATCTACCACTGTATGTTCTGACTTTAGAAAAGCATGCAACACAAGAAATTTTTTGAAAGTGAAAAAAAATCCATGGATAATACCACACTTCAAGAATAGATGGTCTATACCGGGACAGCTCTCTACCAATCCACTTTTATACCCCCTTGGTTCAACTTATAACAAGAACTAACTAAAAGATAGCTGATCTTGGAGAGGAGCCATAATACCCCCCCCCCCAAATCATATGTGAACCTATTAACATTAACGATACCCAGCATATTTAAGAAATCAGTTATTTCTTAAGATCCCCTATGAACTTGATAGATTATCTCCTCGGTGATTCCCAGACAAAGTGAACTTTTTCTTCCCTGTCTGATGCAATCATGAATAACCTAGAGTCTCTCCCTATCATGGATTGCAGAATCGGCCGATCCAGAACGGGATCGGCCGATTCTTGGATCGGATCGGTACCCACCGATCCGATTCCAGCTGGAACTACCAATCCAGCTGGGACTCCCGGCTGGATCGGTCTGAATCGACCGGATCGGTCGATCTTGGACCGATCCAGGTGGATCGATCCGGGAATCGGTCGATCCGGACCGATTTCCTAGAACCCGGAAGGGTCCAGAATTGGATCGATTCAGGACCCGATTCCGGACCATTTTCTGGTCCGATCCCCCCCAATAAGGGGGAGATCAGACCGATTCCCCCTTCCCACCCCTCATTCTCACTTCCCCCCTCCCCTTCATTGTCTAGGGCTCCCCCTAGACCCCTCCCCCCAACAATCCACCTCGAACATTGGCCGATCCCCCCCTAAATTTAGTGGGGGCTCCGATCCCTTCTTCCCCCTTCCCTTTACCACTATAAAATATTTTTTCTTCGGGGGGCGTTGCCCCCCTGATACCCCCCACAAGGGGCGCTGCCCCCTTGACCCGACCGCGCAGGTCGATCCGCGACTACTCTGCGCCCCGCTGATAATAGTGTAAACATATTAATATATTTCACTATCACTTATACTATCATATATATAGAAGATTCATGATCATAAATATATATACTTAAATTTACATAAAGATCTATTTAACTCTCTTCTCTCTCTCTCTTTTATATAATGATTTATACTTATACGACAGTTTCTTGAAAGGAACTTACATTGTATGGCATTGTTTGATAGAATGTCATCCACATTATTTTTTATTTTTTAAAATTTTTATTTATTTCTATGCTTTTTTCTGATTTTTTGAGGATTTTTATGATTTAAAAAAATTAAAAAAAAATTGCCCGATCCGGACCGATCCAGGACGCCCTTTCTTCCGGTAGATCGGCCGATCCAGACCGATCCGATCCGGATCCGGATCGGATCGGTGGTCACCGATCCCGATCCCGATCCCGATCCCGCGATCCTTGCCATCCACTCCCTATTTTTGAAGGTGACAAAAGCCAGATTTTCATTAATTCAAAATAAAGAAGTACAATGAAAAAAACAAAGACAAAATAATAGGAAACGAAGAGATAAATAGATAGGGAGAGACTCATCTGTCCACTCTCCATGCTAATTGTTGTAGATGATCCGAAGAAATCTCAATTTCCAAGAATGTCTTTCCAAATTATACAGTCTGTTGTGATCTTGAAAATCTGAAACCCAGCGATCCTCCAAACCCAGCCCATAATTCAAACAAATAATCTTGCCCCACAAGATGATTCCCTCTTGTGACTCAGCTTCCATAACTAGAAGCGCATTGTTGATTATCTCCAATGGCATAATATCAATCCCACCTGTTAACCCCTGAATTTGTATTCACTTAAGCTAACAAACAAGTTGCTTATGTCCAGCCCTGTATAAACTGAACCTTACCTAGACCTATCTAGGCCCAAATGAAATCAAGATCATCATTCATATTGAGGGCCTAATTGAGGCTGTTCTAGAGCTAGAGACCAGCAAGTTAGGGTATAATTTTGGGGTCATCTGGCAGCCAATATAAGGACAGCTCCATGGAGACATACGAAAGGAATGAGCAAAGTCTGCAAACTCATAGAAAACTTGCTCAACCGAAGAGCACACAAGCATAGAAAACAGCCATCCTGCCTGAGGTGCCGGCGTTTGCCTGTTTGGGGTATATTCTTAGACAATAGATATTTGGGCCTATGTTTAGCCCAATTCAGGTCATTCAAGGGCCAATCAATGGCCTGATTGTGGGCTTGCTCAGAGCTAATTTTCAACCCATTAAAAGGCAATTCTGAAGCCTTCTTTGAGGCCTGGTTGGCAGCCCTAAAAGGCACATATCCTGCCCATTGAAAAAAGACCTTTAGACCCATCAGAGGCTCATTCTCACCCAATCTTTAAGACCATTCTCAGCCCATGTAAAGAGTTGATAAAGCTTGTTTTGAAGACCCATCACAGCTCCATATAGGTCCACTTCCCAGGCCATTTTCAGACCTATCCTAAAGAGAATTTCTGGCCACCTTCTAGCTTAATTGGACCAGCAATCAATACATTAAGAGAGGGCTGTCACAGCTCATCTTTTCAGCCCATTTCAGGCCCACATTGAAATTCATCTGCTCATATTATGTTATAAAAATTAATGGCCTGTTAATGGCCTAAATTGGGTCCAATTTCTGCTTGCTAGAAGGCCTATTTGATGGCCCAATAAATTATTGCGCAACAGCCTGCCATCTCTGTCATCCAATAAAAAAATAGAAGAAGTCGGTTGAATTCGCCTTTTTTTGGATAAAGGTTAGAAGACCAATTTCTATTAAAATGGTAAAAGCCAAGACATTACAACGCTAACTAAAAATGAAAGAAAAGAAAGACAAACAGAGGGTGAACAACATAAATCTACCGAAATGGTAGAAGAGAAAAGACAAAAGCTAAAGAAAAAAAAAAGACTTGAAGCAACTGTATCCCCTTGCGAAAGTAGACAAGTCCAAAAACTTTCTTGGAGCTGCCACTAGCCAGTCCTTAACATAAGCAGCCATTAATGGTAGGATCAAGTTTGGCTTGTCAAACAATCTTCAAAGATTCAATTGTTCCTCATGCGCCAGATAGCCCAAAACATCGCAGGAAGAACTACTTTCCACAACAAGTGTCTGCATACCACTGGTTGACACCCAGCCAAACAAGCATAAAAGAAATAGTATGTGTAGGTTCAAACATGCAATCTTTCAGCATTTGAAAATGATCCGCCATAAAAAAAAACTATAATCCCACACTTGAAAAAGAGATGGTCCACACTTTGAAGATTGTTTGTAACTTCTTGTGGTCAAACACTTTGAAAAAAAAATTATAATCCCACCCGGCCAAATGCACCAAGTAGACACAATAAAAAAAATCGTATAGACATAACTTCTAGTGGTCAAACAATGCTTTCCTATCTTCCATAAGAAGAGCTTGATTTTAATCAAAGCAGGTTGCCTCCACAACTTGGTGCCAAAAGATCTTCATACCACCATCAGTCAGTCTCTTCAAAAACGACTTAGCCATGAACACAAACTTGTTGCAGAGAATCCAGACTAACTTGTCATCATGATCACTAATGGGGTGTTTGGTTGCATGATAATGAAGGTTTTTATTTTAAATTTTAAAAATTATAAGAAAATTTGTTAAAAGAGGTGTTTGACAACCTTGACAATTTTATGTTTTGAAAGTGATTTTCTTCTTAAACAAAAAAAGAGGGTCTCACCTCTTTGTTTTTTCATGTGGTCCCCCACTTTGTTTGATCATAAATGGTAGTTACCCCTTTTTATTATCACATCCCTCCAAACATGACAATTTTATGTCATGAGTTGGTTCACTTTTTATTTTAATATAATTTTTAATCATGAAAGTGTACAAAAAATTATCATGCAACCAAACTCCTCATAAAGCATCTACAGTCCTCAAAGAGTCCAAGCAAACCAGAGAACTCCTAAACTTCCTCATCCTCAAGGTTCCTCCTAAACTGCATATACCATTTTAAGACCTCATACCAAGAGTCACCGACTCTAACATCCGGGTTGCTGCACAAAGAAAAGCAAGTAGGAAACATAATAGCCAGTGGAGCATATCCAACCCATAGATCCTCCCAGAATGAAGTTCTTTTTCCATCCCCTGCCACAATGGCTGTTGCGGAATTGAAAAGTTCCCAATTGTAAAGTATACCTTTCCAAATAGCTGAAACCCCAGCTTCTGTCTCTGTAACCCGTGATCCAACTCATTTTCACCAATATTGTATTTTGAGCACACTATCTTAGCCCACAAAAAATTCCTATCAATGTTCAGCTTCCATAACCACTTAGACAGTAGAGTATCATTTAATGCCGTCAGTGGGGCAAGCCCCACAGCCTCTTGTTCGGTGGGTCAACACACTTGATTACATTTTATTAAATGCAGGCCCCTGCCACCATTGTTACCATTCCATAAGAATCTAGGCATGATACTTTCCAATTTATACCAAATACTTGGAATTTGTAACACAGACTTCGACAAAATTCATCACCCTCCTAACGATAACATTTTACCTTTTCATCCGAATCATCCCTAAATTTTGTTCTTGAACTTTTGAATAATGTAGTCTTTGCTTTTGATGCCCTTGTCAGAAAGAGGAAGACCCAAATATTTAATCAGGAAAGCCACCCACTACATATTAAAAATGAGCTACACAAGATCACGTTGATATTCATTCAAGTCAATTCCAACTAGCTCACATATTCTTGTTACTTTTCAAGTCAATGACAGATTCAGGTATATCATCTGTAAATTGGAGATGTGTGATGTGCACCCCGACACTCCCCATTTCAATACCCTCAATCAAATTGTGTTGCTTGGCTTTCTCCAACATAATGCTCAAAATTTAGCCAACAAGTACAAAAAATAGCAGAGAGATCATATCACCTTGGATAAGATCTCTTGAAGAATCAAAGAAATCAAATCATTTCCCATTAATATCAACAAAAAACTTAGAACTATTTAAGCAGCACTTGATTCACTCAATCCACTTGCAATTAAAACCCATAAGTTGCATGATTCTTACAAGAATAGAATCTTCACCCTATCATAAGCCTTCTCATAGTCCAATTTTAAAAAAGATTCACTACTTTCGCTTTTGTTTCTGATCATGCAAGGCATTCATGAGCAGCCATGCAATTATCCAAAATATATCCACCCAAAATAAAAGTTGATTGGGTGAAACCAATCAGCTTGCTAATGTACCTGCCAAGTCTAGTAGCGAGAACTTTAGTGATAATCTTGTAACTATAATTTAACAAACTAATTGGTCTGAGATCCCTAATGTCCTGCGCACAGCCCCTTTAAGAAGAAGTACATATGTTGAGTTCACGAGCCTAATGCAACCCGGGTCAGTCTCAAATTCCTTGATGAGAGCCGTGTAGTCTTCCATGATAACATCCCAATAGTCAGAGTAGAAACTAGCTAAGAACCCATCAGGGTCCGGTGCTTTATGTGGATCCACATCTTTGATTGCACACAAAACCTCATGTTCAAAAAAGGACAAAAAAGAGACTCAAAATCTCTCCAGATCAAGAGCCTTCTGCAACAAATCGCCATCTATAAATGTAAAAAAGACTGAATGTGCCCACTAAGGACTAACTAATCTGTATTGTACCGAACTGGACCAAACAGGTCCTAAACCTTCGAAAGTTCACTTAATCAATTGTTTATGCTAACTGGATGAGACTGATTGGACTGTGTCGAAGCATGTTAAAATGAATGGACTCAATTGAGCTGATGGGCATGTGGCTGGGCATGTGGCTCAGCTCAATTGGGGCTGATGGGCATGCGACCCAATTAACTTTCGTTGTGCCTGGCACAACCAGGTTAAGGCCCGTGTGTGGTGGTATGGACCCAATCAGAACCAACTATCTCTCAAGACCCAGATGGCTCAGTGGAGTCGACCAAGCAGCTACAATTCTATAGCCACAATATGTACCCCATGAAGCCTTCTAAGAGCTACACTGTAGCACCATCTCTCGTAGAAATAGGAAAGGAAAATATGGGGGATCACCAACCGCTTCATGATGGCAGATCTCTAGAAGGCGATGGTGAGATCATGATGAGGACGGAGGTGGAGAGGTCATCAGTGTTGGGGAGGGTGACTACGACAATCGACTACCGGGTATGGAGCTTCAGATGAATAGGAGCTAGAGAAGGGAGCCAGATAGATCGTGGTGTTGAGAGACTGCTGGAGACTTACAGGTGGTGTTGAGGGAACCAGAGGTAAATGATAAAAAGTCTAAAAGTTGTCGTAGAAGAATTGGAACTGGAGGTGTCTCACGGTGAAGAACAAGAGCCAATGGTGAAAACAAATAATTGGGATCCCCGGAGGTTAAAAAAAGATGTCGGATGTTCACTAGGGGTGAGGGAGAAGTGCAGGTGATGAACCAGGGGTGAGGGAGAGCAATAGTGATATGGAGGGGAAGAGCTAGCCAGGAGCCACTGATGCTTTAGAAGTGAAGAACAATCAAGATCTCTCAGAGACGGAGAAGAAGACAAGCCATCCAAAGATGGAGCTTACCTACGGGAGGGAGAAGGAGATGGGCCACGTGAAAATCGGGATCCTCTAAAAGAACCAGCATCAAGGAAAAAGAACAAACCAAATGAAGAGAGAGAGAGAGAGAGAGAGAGAGAAGACTATCACGGGGAAGAGCCCAAACCGAAGCTTCATTTCATTCATCATTGCCCAAATTTTGCTACATGATGGAATTTTAAAGAAGCCCATCTCTTACACTTAAACCCCCTCTTAAGACCACATCACAAAATAGCCCCATATGCATATTTTACAAATGCAAAAATAACTCCTAAACTCTAATAAAAATTAAAATGGCTAGTTTCTCCAAACTCCCATGGTGTTATTCATGGAATACGGGGTCACAACTCAGGCCCAACACGGTTAGTTTTTGGGCTGACCAACGCTACCCCGACCCCAACCCGGTGAATGTTTTAAAATTATTATTTTATTATTTTTTATTACGACCCCGACCGACACAAGTCTCGACCCCGACCGACCCGGTTGGTTTGAGCCCAACCGACCTAAACCCGACCCCGACCCCACTTACCTTGTGTTATTTTTTGCATCTTAAGTCTTGGTACATATCACCACAACCAAGATTGAGTCATATTTTCTAAGGGTTCTAGATAGACCTAGTACAAAATCCATGCTTAGGTCTTGTCAAGGAACTTCAGAGATGATAAAGTAAAGAAATATACAACCTAATATTTTGTTTTCTCATTTTGACTGTGGCACAGGTATAATATTGAGCTACTATCTTTGCCACATCTCTTTAGAGAGTAAGCCAATAAAATCTATGCTCTACCAGGTCGATAGTCTTATTCCGACCACAATGGCCACCAAGGCAGCTAGAATGGAGTTCCCAAACCAGAAAATCTCGAACAAATGTTCGAGGTAAACAAAGTCAATCACCTAAGAAGAGATAGTCATTCTGTATGACATACTCATGATATTCTCTAGATGGTCCTACTTTTAACATTAAATAAATGATAGAAATGTTGAGACAAACCAAATGCTCTTCCAAAATCTGCTCAAATCCAGCTACCTCAGTGCTAAATGAAGACAAAAGAATGACACGTCAGCTAAGGGCATTAGCAACCCTAATTTCCACACCAGGCTTATGTTTCAACACAAATAAGGCCTGAAGATATTCCACCAAGCAACTATGTACGGGATTAAGTTTCTTTTGGACTTGTAGAAATCTAAGGGCCTCATGATCTAAGAAAAGAACAAATTCCTTAGACAAGAGATAATGCTGCCAAAATTTTAAATTTTGTACTATGATATAGAATTCTTTATCATAAGTTGAATACCTTAGCTTACCTTAGCTTGACATCTAAAAATTTTTCACTAAAGCTATCGGATGACCTTCTTGGGAAAAAACACTTCTAATCCCTATGCCTGAAGCATCACAAGCAACATCAAAAACAAAAGAAAATTCAGAAAATATGAGGATAGGCGCTTGTGTCAGGAGATGTTTAAGAGTTGAAAAGGCATTATTAATACCCTTGATCCAACTGAAAGTGACTTTCTTAAGACAATCTGTAATAGGAGCAGTGATTGTACTGAAGCCTTTAACAAACCACCTATAGAAGGTTGCCAACTCATAGAAACTCCGAACATCATGATTGTTCTTTGGAGTTGGCCAGTCCATTATTGCCCTAGCCTTCAGGATCGGCAAAGACTCCATCTTTTGAGACTATAAAGCCTAGGAAAGTAATTGTTGAAGTAAAAAAGGTGCATTTCTTACAGTTTCCAATTAATTTTTTTGTCCTTAATACAAGGCATACTTGGCAAAGATGTTTCAAGTGTTCATTTTAAAAAAAATTGTAAATCGGGATGTCATCAAAACAAACAACAACAAATTGTCCAATAAATGGTCTTAAAACTTGATTCATCAATCTCATGAAGATACTTAGAGCATTAGACAAACCAAAATGCATTACTAGCATTCATACAAACCATCTTTGGTTTTGAAACTTTTTTTACGCTCATCCCCAAGTCTAAGTCTAACCTGATGATACCCACTTTTAAAGTCAATCTAGGAAAAGATGATAGCACCAACTAATATGTCAAACATATCATCAAGTCTTAAGATAGGAAATATATATTCGACAGTTATTCAGTTTATGACATGGCTATCCACACACATTCTCTAAGATCCATCTTTTTTTGGGGCAAGGAGTGCTGGTGTTGCACAAGAGTTTAGACTTTCCCTAACATAACCTTTCTCAGGTAGTTCTTCCACCTGCCTTCTAAGTTCCTTGTGAGATTTTCGATCCATCATATAATGTGGCAAACTTGGGAGGGTGCATCCTGGCACAAAGTCTATAGCATATTGAATCTCTCTCATTGGTGGAAGGTTTGGTGGTAATTCTTCTAGAACGACATCTAAAAATTCCTAAAGTACTCTTTCTACGTCTGGATCTACTTCTCTTTTCTTGGTTTTTGGTTCCACTTCACAAGCTACTACAACAAAAAGAGGACCATTTTTTATTTCTTATTCAAACTCATGTTCTCCAGAAATATGTAGACATGTTTGAAACATGTCTGGACTCACTTTTGGTCTTACCCTGTTGATCCTTTGGTGTTTATGGTTTAACCTGACTAGAAACATAGAAGGAAGTTTTGTTATCTCCTTCTTAGTAGTGGAGAAAGAAGGTTTATTCTCAAGTTTTAAACATTCACTAGAAGATCCAATGCTCTTTAGTGTAGAAGGGGGAGCTAGAGAGAGTAATATCGTGACCATCATAAAAAATTGACATATATTAGATTGCCTATGAAGAGTGGCATCCACATCAAACAACCAAGGCCTGGCAAGGATGATACTTACTTCCTACTTTCATAGGAAGTACATCACATCAAATATTTTCTAAGGTGGGAAATGAACTAGAACAAGACACCCACTGAGGATAGGTATAGAAGTTGACTCCACCAAAGATACCATGTAAAGAGTAAGCTGATCAACTGGACTAACCCAAACTTTAAATAGTGTTAGTGGAAATAGCATTTATACAACTATCACTACTAATTATAAGCTTACAAACTTTCCCATTTACTCAAAAGTAGGTGCGGAAGATAGAGTTCTCCTCCATCTCACCGCACCCAATCAAGTTTCATCCTCATTTGATATTTTCTAAAACATTATTACTTCTCCCTCTTGAAATTCTTCCAACAGGTTTAAGTCAGCCTTATACACTACTTCCTCAATGTTTGGATCTTGATAATCATCAGGAAACTCCTTGATACAGAGTGTTCTATTTTGAGGACATTAGGACTTGTAGTGTCCAATCTTTCCACATCCATAACATTGAACCTTCCCCTGTTTGTTCTCACCGTCCATAGGTTGCTTACCTTTGTCATACCTTCTAACAGGGGGTTATAGACCACGAGCTTGTTTGGTGGTAAAGGTAAGAGAGCTTCTCTAGTGAGGTTTTGGGAAGTACTTCTATTTGGCTACATAGGTGACCTAGAATTTAAAAATTATTGATTTTTAGCTGAGGTTGAGATACTCTAGGCCCATGTTTGCCACGGAACTCATTGTAAAAATAGTATTTCTACCTAAGATGGTCGTGCATAATCTCAAATCGTTCAAATTGCAAAGCAACCTCATATGCATGATCTAAAATTGTGACCAATTACCCATACAATTCTCTCTGATATTCTAGCCTTAATCCCTTCAAAAACATTGATAATGTCATCATTTCATCTTCTCGGATTCCACATCTAAAAATATTATCATCAAATTCAGCTAAGTAGGCAAAAATAGATATGTTTCCTTATGTAATACTCTACAGCTTATCCACTTACATTTGCTTATATGAAGATGATTGATACTTCTCCCTTAGCTTAGCCTTCATTTCCTCTCAATTTTGCATTGGCTCTTGATGTTGCTACCTAAGTCTTCCAAGATTATTCCAATGGATCTTGACTTGACCTAAAAGTTTCATCTTTGCGAACCTAACTTTCTTAGCTTCTAAGAGCTCATACCACTCAAAATAATAATCCATGCCTAACTATCAATCTATGTGATATTTAGGATTAAAAATCCTCAAAACTAGGAGCATCCACCCTAATGTTCCTGAAGCATTGCTCTTTAGCTTTCTGGAGTTCTCCATTATTCCTATGACCAAAGTCTTGATATCAAAAGTCTAGTGGTGGTTGATTAGAATAGGCAAGTTCTTGGGAATAAGCTAGTTGATAGGGATAAACAAGTTGTTGGGGATAGACAAGTGGATGTTCCTCCCATCGTTGATTAACCCTAATTGGTTTAGGCCCAACTTGGTAATTAAAATTCCTAGGCTCTACCATCTCCAAGACAGCCAGTCTACCCTACACAATGGTAACCCTATCAGACAGATCATTGAAAGAATGTTCAAGTTGGATAAACCTCCCACTCATATTCCTAATCATTCCCTCAAATGTGTTAAACCGCTCTACTAATTGAGATAATTGCAACTCCAAAGATGATAGGTCAAATAGAAGATCTTAACATGTTTAACTGATATGTTGTGCCTCTATATATGGTCATACAAGTTTTAAATAGTGGTGACTCAAGTGTACGTGCAAAGAATGAAATAATTGATGCTGAATGTTTCCTAATTCTAATCGGGCTTTGATACCAAGATGATGCGAGACAACTAGGACCATTGAATTAGGACATAGCTTGCGCAGAAACAAGAAGTTTATGATTCCTTTGTATTCAGATTTAAGAATTTACTACTTCGTGAACTATGTTATTATTAGAAATTAGACCTAAGTTCCTTTTCTTTCTAAGATATTTCAGAGAAGTTTTAAACAACAATTAATTCTATTGAGATACGCCCAAACTAGAGTAGCCTTATCATTATTGATTTCCAATTTTGATAGTCTCAAGTTTAAGACACTCTAATTTTCTCACCAAAAACTGAAGACTCTTTGAAAGTAGCTAGGACCTATCGCACTCTATTTGAGCATGGCATTTAGGCACATAATAACGGAATGATATGAAACAAGCAAGGATGTAAGGACAGATTCTAACTCCACACTGAAGCATGGGGAAGCCGGCTCAGCTGGTTATAAACACCTGCAGTCCCTTATACAACTTATCCAAATCAACTAGACCGTACAAAACCAAATAGATGGCCAACGCTTCGCAGAACAGTAAAAGGTCGATTACACAGATTATGGGAAGTGCTTATATCCAGGTTGACGAGCAAAGAATGAGATCTTCTCGCTTCCAGATATATAACCGTAACATCAACTAGCTAAGATTTCGATCCATCAACTTTGCTCACGAACAAGTGCAGTAGTTTTCAAAATGTGAGTAGTTATCACAAATCTATGACTGATTATAAGGTAGACTTGATATATATCAGAGTTCTTTCGAAGTTGAACAAATGATGCTATGCATAAACGAGCTCAACATCGACATGTCATGAAGAAGTCGCTAGAGTGTCAAACCAACAAAGGGACAAATCAAGGATGAAAAACAAGAGCTGCCAAAGGCGCTTAATGAATGAATTAACTTGAAGGAAGTCGACCAAAATAAGTTCTTATGGCGTTCCACAAGAATAGCTCCTACTTTCGATCAATCCAGTTTAAGAATCTACATAAAAGATTTTGTCCAAAGCATCTTCATCATTCCCCAATCATCAACATGTTAAAATCATGAATTTGATTTAGAGATCTCAGAACCAACAAGGGATAACTCTAAACATCATCGTCCCAAACTTGTTTAGTTAGAGATCTAGCCGCGATGGGCCAAACTATTTCCAAATCGACAAATCAATCAACGGAACTCATTTTGGAAGAAATATACAACAGTGCAGAACTAGTTCCCTGATATTTCCATTCCACCATCATCAATAGATGATCAAGGCGAAATTTCCCACAGATCTAAAGTAGCAACGAGGGAAAGCCATGGTCAAACTCAGCCAATCTAATAAAGGACCAGTTCTATCAACAGTACATCAATATAGTAGAATCGAGATGCATATGAAACAGATCTGGAGATCTAATGCCTTGAACCTCGATAAAACCAGATGAGCACATTGAACTGATAAAGAAACCACAGACTGTAAAGACGGGATCGATGAAGCCAACTTATCTCAGAACCACTGCCAAAGTTCTCAACAGAAGACAGCCTCAGTCAGACTAAAAAAATGCATGCACAGGCCAAACAACGCTAGATCCCAACAGTACTCCAAGAAGAAGACCAAATAATTACAGTTTTCCAAGGAGAAGACTGTAGCGACAACAAATATTCAAAAAGGAAATCGAATAACAATAGATCTCCAAGGAAGAGACTGTCACAACAGTAAATCTCCAAGAAAGCGACCGATCAGCAACAGTTCTCCAAGAAAGAGATCGATCAACAATAGAACTTTAAGAAAGAGACCTAAGCGGCAGCAACCTTCATTGAATCTCCAAGGAGAAGAACAAAACAACCATATAGGAAGAAAGTAACGGATCTCAATGACGGAATCTTCAACCGACGGACAAGAATAAAGTGGAGAGGATAACTAGAGAAGGAAGAAAGTATTCTACACCAAAAGAAAAAGAAGAAAGTAGGAGAAGCTATGGTTGAAGAGAAATCCACCACGAAGTCGCCAATGAGAAGAGAAAGAGAGGGGAGCAAGGGTTTCTACAGAAATCGGACGAAAATAAGTCCACCAAAGAGAGAGAGAGTCACCAAGGTTTAAGAATAGGAGGTAGGGATATAACTGAAAAAGAAAATTACAGAAAAAAATCTGTTCGTTCAAACCTTTTCCACCATCTTCATACAGTAGCGACTGACCGCTATTTATAAAAGAAAATCATGAAAATGCCCAAAAACTGTAAGGAAATCGGAAAACACCACTTTGTCCCGTAATAGTAAAAAAAATTCCTTTAAGACTACCGAAAGCACTAAAAACAATATGCAAAGCTAAATTTTAAACCAAAACCACAAATCACATCCTCCCAACCAAATAATTCCAACTCAACGACGACAACGCCAAAAAACATGATAAAATCGATCCCGCACATTGTTGTTCTCACCAAGTAAGGCGTGCAAAAAAAATATTTTTCATTTCATTTCTATATATATGGATGAAGACTTTTTTTAATGTGACAAAGTCCTATCTTCATAGATAATCAAAAGAAGTACATAAAGTATAAAAAATAAAGGTATAGCTTGACCGTCACTACAGAAAAGGTAGTAAGCTAGCAAATTTACAAAAATAAAAAATCAAACAAAAGAAAATAGTCCTTGAAAGCATCCTTGTCCCAACGGGAGATACTAGAAGCATCCTCCATAAGTCCATATAGATGACAATGTTAACTTCATCATTTATCAAAGGAGAGCAACATGATTGCAATTACAAGAATTACATTTTGTCATTAAGTTATTTTCCCCAATGCTTGAAAAGTTGTTATTATGCTTGTCAATGTGTATACACGAATACACATATTTTAACAATATGTCTACAATATAGTTTATCTATAGTTCCCCTCAATATGAAGTCAATATCAAGTTGGCATTACTTAAACATGGTTTACATCATGGAATACAGTCTCGCAAGATTTCGTGACATTTTTGGTATCACTTGCTGCCAAATTCAACTATTCTGAGGTCTAGCTGTCGACGATGGCCGTGACTGGGTGAAACCGCCACAACATTTCATCCCACCCAATAAGGCGAGAAAGATGCCTCATTTCGGGTCTAGATGGACTTGGTACAATGGGATCCAGTCACTTATCAGACAGGAAATAAACGCAACGGAGCCACTACGACTGGCACCAACCAATTCGGACTGAAATATCTCTAGGAATGTTTCTAAGTCATTATTTTTATATTATTTTTCATTTTTATATATATTGTTCCTTAATAAATATCTACATAAAGCTAATACGAGATATGATCTTCCGAGATTTTTCTGAGAATCTTGCATGATCTCTTCTTTTTCACCCTTTCAAAAAGAAACCGAGATTCGATATAGCAATCCTTGGTTGGCATTCCTCTAAAGCAAAGGCCGACTATGGATCACCTCATTTAAATGAATTGATTATGGATCTGACAGATGATATACACTTATATTGTAGTAATTTGAGTGTAAACATGTCCATCACCCTAACTTTCTTTATTAAGGCCAAAATTTCTATTGAAACGAAAATAATAACAGATAAATGAATAGAAAGAAAACTTCCTTACCGACAAGACTCATCTACCAAGGTGGAGAGGAACAAAGAAACTACATGACGAAAAATAAGAAGTGTTAAAATTTGTCCCTAATCGAAGCTTCATCCACGTAAAATCTTGAGAAAGAGAATTACCGGTCCTTAACATATGTCACCGTAAGGTGAAGAATCAATCTTGGATTCTCCAAATGATCTTAAAAGATTCCTCTATTCATGGCTCGCCAGATAGACCAAAGCATCATAGGCACAATAATTTTACACGATGTTAATTCAATGGGCAGAGGGTTAAGAAGTGGTCATTCTTGCTATATAGACATGATGTTGAAAGGCTCCATCCACTGTAAATTCTAACTCCCACATTAAATAAAAAGATACTACATAGTTTCTTCTATTCTACCACAAAAAGACAGACTACGGAGATATTAGAGAAAATCTTGTGGAGATAACACTTAATAAGAAGTATGTGCTTGCCCGTCTTGTAAAGGAAGAGCTTGATTTTGATTGGCAGAGGGATCATCCAAACAACTTTGTGCCACAGAACTTCCATACCTCCCATGGACAACTTGCGCAAGGCTGATTTCACCGTGAAAGTAAACTTGTTACAAGGTAGCCATACCAATTTATCCTCTCGATACTCATTACACCTGCAATCATCTAGGAGGACTAGCAAGCTAGATAGCTCATTAATTTCCTCTTCCTTTATAGCTATTCTGAACGGAAGACACCATTTAATTGTATCATCCCAACAACAACAAACATTTTCTTGTGGGTCGCAGGACAAACTAAACAAGGAGAACATATCAACTAGAGAGGCATGCTTGGTGCATTGATAACCCCAAAATGAAGTTCTCATGTCATTCCCTAACATAATTATGAAGAAGAGATTGAAAAAGCTCCTCAGTTGTAAAGGATACCTTTCCAGATGTGAGACAATTTACCAATGTCCCTGAAATCTTTAATCCACAAACCATTCTCCCTGATCAAGGATTGTCATCTCGGATCTCGGCTTCGTCTCGGGGGGGGTGAAAAAGAAGAGATCTCGGAGAGATCTCGAAAAAATCTCGGGAGATCGGATCTCGGATTCTCGGATCAAAATGTATATATGTATGAAACATAACATAATATTTTATAAAAATAAGAGTATATTAATGAATTTACATGAAAATATATAGCATATTTTGTACATCAACTATATGAATGAACAATTACAAGTACTTTCAATACCAAAAAGATGATCTTTGTGCTTCTAAAAGATTTAAACTTGTATATAATCTTATTTAAATACTAATATGGTATTAAACTTGTAACACATTTTTATGTGATAGTGAAATATATTAAATGTGTTTACAGTATCATAAACGGGACGCATAGTAGTTGCAAAGCCCCCCGAAGAATTTTTTTTATGGACCAGTCTACATGGGACGAGATCTCAGCGATCTCGTTTCTCGACCCCCTTGGCGAGACCGAGATCTCCCGAGGTGGCATTCCATGTCCCTGATGCTATATTTAGAGCAAACAAGTCTAGCCTAAAGAGCATCTCTATTAGTGTTCAGCCTTCGCGGCCATTTAAATAGAAGTGCATTATTCATGGTTTCTAGAAAAAACATACCCGCTCCCCCTTCTTTTGTCGATCTGCATACATGGTCCCATTTAATTAGATGAAGGCTATTTCTTTCGATGATCCCTTGCTAAAAAAATCTAACTCAGATGCTCTCTAGCTTGTTACAAATTCCCTATAGACTTTGAGAATGGTGACAAAATGTAAAGGAATCCTTTACACCCATCTTTCACCTACAAAAACATTCTACTTTTCCAACTTTGCAATTTACCCTCTATCTCAAGGACCGCACATTACCAGTCCCTACTATTGATACCCTTCTGAGAGATGTAAAGTGTAAACTAAGCAACTTGATTGGAAAGGAGGTCCAATACATATTAAAAATATCCTGCAGTCAAGCTCGTTGAGTCGAATTCAAGTTAAAGCCGATGAGTTCACATTTGTCCTCATTAATCCTTAGTCGTGTTGTAGCATATGGCAAAAAGAACAAGATTCTTAAATGAATGCAATTGTCAAGGTTCCCTGAGAAAAAACAACTGTGGGGTCTACGAATTGGAGGTGTGATACTCGTTCTCTATTAGCCCCTAATTGAATGCCTTTAATCAAGCATGCATGTTTCACCTTTTCCTATATAATGTGAAGGACCTGGCCAACAAGCACAACCAAAGGGGAGAAATAAGATCACCTTGTCTGAGCTCTCTTGAAGAAGCAAAGATCCTGTACGCTTTTTCATCAATATCAACCAAAAATTTAGCAGTAGAGGACTGCCTTTGATCCACATTATTCATTTATTATTGAATCTCATAACTTGCATAGTTCTCAAAAGATAAAACCATCTAACGATGTCAAAAACTTTCTCAAAATCCAATTTCAAATTGATACACTCTAACCGTCTACAACTCTAATCATGTAAACACTTAAGTGCAACTATGAAATTAACTAAAATGAATCCCCTGAAATGAAAGAAAACTAGGATGAGTTAATCAACTTGTCGATGTACCTACTAAACCTAGTTGTTAAGACTTAGGTGACAATCTTGTAGATGCAATTCAAGAGGCTAATCAATCTTAGATCTTTAATGACGATTGCATTCTCTCTCTTTTTTGGCACTAAGATTGGCAAAATGGAGTTCAATGTCTTGATACAACCAAGGACAGTCTCAAATTCTCTAATAACAGCCAAAAAATAATCCCTAATAATGTCCCAGTATTGAATATATTCTACAACAGGGAAGTTGTCAAGCATGTACTTTGTAAGGGTCTATATCTTTGATAACTTGAAACACCTCCAACTCTGAAAAGGTATAAAGAAGGGATTCAGATTCCTTGTCATCTAGAGTCTTGGACATATTCAAATCATGGATTGCAGAAACGGCCAATCTGGATAGGGATTGGCCGATTCTTGGATTGGATCGGCAGAGCCAGAGAGCCAGACCCAAATTCTGGCCAGATCGGTTGAAATAAACAGGATTGACTAGGATCTGACCATGGATCCCTCAATCCCGAGCGATTCACTAAACACCAAAAACATCTGGAATCAGGTCGATCTGGGATCTGATTCTGGACTGATTCCTGGATCGATCTCACCCAAAGGGGAGATCGACCCCAATTCTCATCTCCTCCCTCTCCTTCAAGCCCTTGCGATCCCCCCCCGGCGATTCTCCTTGGTGACCACCGATCCCCCCTTGTTGGCGGTAATCCCCCCTAAAACAGGTGGCTTTCGGTCCCCCCCATCCTTGCTTTGGGCCCCTTCAACCCCTCTTGTTTATGATAATATAAACATATTAACATATTTCACTATCAATTATACTATCACATATTTATATAAGATTCATAATCATAAAATATGTTATATACTTAAATTTAAAAAAAAAAATTAACTATAGTCTCTCTCTTATATGATAGTTTATACTTATATAATAATTTTTTGAAATAAATTTATTTTGTATGCAATTGTTTGGTAGAACGTCATCCACATTATTTTTAAATTTTTTTAACTCATTCCTATGATTTTCCCTAGTTTTTTCTAGTTTTTTTGAGAATTTTTATAATTTTAAAAAATAAAAACCTGGCCAATCCGGACCAATCCAAATCGTCCTTTTGTCTAGAGGATCAGCCGATCTGAACCGATCTGATCCGATCAGATCGGTGGTCACCGATCCCACAATCCTTGATTTAAATTAATGAAAGGGTTCCAACTTAAATCATCGTCGAAAAGATTCCTGTAAAGTTTCTAAGCACGTTGACCAATATGATATGTGCCTTCCTATTCAATTCCTTCCATGATCAGCTTATAAAGAGTGTTCTTTTTCTAATTGAAGCATGCATATGAAAGAACATCATGTTTTTGTCGCTTGTCTTCAGCTAAATCTCCTTCAATCTCTGTTTTCACTAGACCACCTCTCTTAGATTCCATTCTTCGTATGCAGCCTTGACTTTATTCCACTCTTCTCTTTGATCTTCATTAATGAGTCCAACACCATTTAATTGCTAGAAGTGCTCCATTTTTGACCACGCTCCCCTTGTATGGGCTAAGACACTGAAAGTATCAGATTTTCACTTTTTGATCCACTTAATCTTGCAAATAGATCTCCACATGACTGAATAGGTGCTCATGTTTATAATGTTCCACTATTGTTTAACTCAAAATAATTAGGCTCCCTGAAAAATGCCAGTTCAAGACGAAATTTATTGGTATGCACCTTGCAGTCTTCTGCATATAAAACCTAATGCACAACGATCAAAGGCCACCTTAGGGATGTAGAATCCCTCAGGGGTCCCATATTCTTGAACCTATGAGGTTGATACAAAAAAAACTGTTCAATTTTGATTGGGATCTAGAGTTCGACCATGTAAACTCGATACCAAAATTTGAAGCTTCAATCAAACCACAATCATTGAAGAAAGTCATCTCGTTAGTCCATGTCTTCTACCCAAATCCCTCTTCTGGTTTTAAAACTACATGAAGTCACCCCCAAAGCATCGGTTAAAATTGATAGTTACCTATCACATCCTAAGTTCGAGAAAATCAAGTTTTTCCATTTCCCCTGATGGGTCATACAAATTTCATGTCGAGCAATGCTTCCCTGTATCTATAGAAAAGAATTTTAGGGCATGTAAGTGTCTTCCTCTTGTAATCTCCTCTATAATGAAGATGCTTTCATTCGGCAGTGTTGCCAAACCTCCACTTCTCTCAGTAGAATGATCACATAAGAACCGTATCAACTCCCTGCAATTAAGATCCACTAAGTCTTGGGAGTTTCCAAAGTCAATTTTGGTTTCCTACAAAAGTAGAATGTTCTGCTTATGCATAGCAACAATGTTCAGCATCTCTGAGATCTTCTACTGAGATCTTCTCCTTACCCATAATTCCACAGCAATTCCAGTTGATCACGCTAATCATGAAAAGATAACAATATTCTTACCCTCCTTCATTCATCTGCCTTCTAGCAAGATATCATTACTCAAAATATATTTCATTTCTCTGAAACCAACCCTCTGCTAGTTAGATGCAAAGTATGGTAAGAGAAGAGAATCTTCGACGGTTCGAGAGGTCAAGCAAGGGAGGGGCGTCGGAAGGGGGATTCCCCTATTGGCATTCCTAGGGTTGGGACGGTGTGCTGGGTGGTCCCATGAGGTGCCGGGTGGTGACGCAACTCATACATACTCTGGAAAGTCATTTCATTGCAGCAGTGGCCCAAACAACCGTGGATTGCAAGCTCCAGCACTAAAGCAACATAGTTCATTGGTGGACGAGGTCATAGGCATCAGCAACTGGGTGGCAGTGAGGCGGACGAAATCTGTCAAGGGAAGGCCAGTAGCAGTGGCACACAGACACTCATGTGATCTATTTTAGATGCCAGGAACGAAGGCATTTTGTGGTAACATGCAGGAACAGGGTGGGTTGCCGCAAATGTAGGAAGGTTGGCCACTGCAACTGGTTTTGCAGATCCTCTTCATCGGTGGCAAGTGGAGGCGGTGTGTAGAGGGCATATTCGCCAGTGGGTCTCCACCGATCCCTTTCTTGCTCCAATCAGACATGGCAGTGGCCCTGAATCCGAGTTCTCTGCTTCCAAGATGGCTTGGCTCTCTGGGTGTGCATTGATGGCTGTGCAAAGGTCCCCTTATTCCTGGTGACCGGGAAGCGAAACTCAGAAGATTCTTGGACGGTCAGTGGCCTGCTGGAGGTGTATGGTGACATAGGCGGTTTGCTCCAGGCCTCCTCCTGGTCAGGAACAGGCATGATAGGGCCTAGCTAACCACTGTGATCGACAAATCATTCTTTAAGAAAGATAGAACAGAACTTTCTTTTAGAAAATGTCTCCAGTGGTTGGGTATTTGCTTCAGGCTTATGTGTCATCCATGCCGGCAGTTGCAGTGTTGGTGAAAAGATTAGGGACTCTCGCGCATGTGGCCTTTTAGAAGATAGGTGCTGGCATTGATTGATACTTGGCATCCTTTGAAAAAGGAATTCAATATTTTAGCATGCTTGGCAGGCGGCGACTTGGATCACCATAAGTAGAGCTTGTTAGATGAATTTGTCAGTGCCGAAGAGGGATATGCTCCAGGCAGGTCCCTTTGTTTCTATCTGAATGGATTCACCACACCACTCTAAGCTACCAGGGCCTCCAGCAGGTGGTGCCCCAGGAATGATCAATGCCTCGGGCTCTCCCCCAGTCATCAGCGGGGGTGGCATGCTCCCTCTAGAGAGGACTGGTTCGGGCATGGAGGGCAGTTTGGCTTTGGGTCTTGCTGGACCCAATAAGGCGTTGGATCTATTTGACTTATGGAAGCCCATAGACCTCAACAGTCCAGCTCTCCACGATGTGTGTTTTGCCCGATCAAAGGAGTCCAACTGGATCCTCGTGCATCTTGGCCTCTCGTCCACCAGAGTCCTCCTCGGCTTCCAGACGAGTGTTGGGTGGCGAGTGGAAGGCCCCTATGGATGTCGTCGTTGTGGTTAATGGCCCAAGGTGCCGGGAGCTTTCCGGCAAACAGGTCCTTCGGGCCTTGATAGATGCAAATCAGGAGGCTTGCAATTGGACTTGTGGTCCCAGGATCATTTGGAGGAGATGTCACTGTGTGATCTTGTGTCCACGGACATTTCGCCTCCCTCTAGTCAAGTTGAGCCTTACGCTTCAGAGAATTTTCAAGTTTCGAAGGTTGGTGATCGGATGGAAGCCTCCCTCGGGGTTTATTCTTCAATGACGGTGACAAACAAAAGTCTGCGGATGCTGGGAAGGTTCTAGATATCAGCCAAGTTAGCTCTCTTTGCATTGCTCTGTTCCCAAATATCCAGGCGACTCCAGGTCAAGGGGATGATTCATTGCTCATGACCAATGAGAATATTGTTTGCATGGGAAACACAGCTGGTCTCAACTTCGCAAGAGGATAAAATGAAATCTTTTGTGAACAAACTCGAGAGGGACCAGGCCTTATCAGATGTTCCATTAGTCGCCAAGAAACAGTCACAGATAAGGGTGGGTTCCAGGGAGTTGAAACTCCCATTGAGCAACGATTGTGTAGTGGACTCCAAAACAAAAAGAAAAATGAGGAGGGATATATAATCATTTACCCATGTTGAACATTGCCAGCTGAAATATCAAGGAGGCCCATGGGTGGGCGAAGCTTGTGGAGCTAAGAATAGTGTTGTCCACAAGGGTGGATGTGTTGGCATTATAAAAGACGAAGTCAGAATTTTCCTTTCCTGGTGTGAGTGACAGAATTAGAGTTTGTGACTTTAATGATGTCAGGATACCAGGTGAGAGATAGAATCAAAGGAACCGAATGTAGAGATGAATACATTCAATAAGTAGGTGAATATTGCAATCTCATTGAGATCTTTGATGCTGGGTTAGAATTCTCCTGGTCTAATTCTGTTTCCAAGTCAAAGCAAGGCAGGTTTTTTGTATCGGCACTTTGGGCTAAGGTGTTTGGGGTCCCCTTGGCTTTCCACTTACCATGGGTAACCTCAAATCACTTTCATGTGGGCATCATTCATGGCAGAGTTGGCTTGGTGTAAAGAGTCGTCATTCATGGAAAGGGTTCAGGAGTGGTGGGACAAGATCAGCCCAAACTCCTCTACTTCAGGGAACTTTGTGAGCAAGCTCGGGCATATGCAGAAACAACACCATCGCATTTTATAAACATTTATTTGAAGAGGAGGCTGGTTGGAGCCCCATTTTAGACTTTGACTCTTGCAGAAACTTGTCGGAAGAAGAGACAGCTGCCTTGGAATGCTCTTTGTTTGAAGAAAAAGTGTTGGCAGCTTTGATGTTGATGGATCCCCATCCCAGATGGTTGTTATGCAGGGTTCTACTAGAAATGTTAGAGTATCATTAAAAATGATTTTATGACTACGGTTAGAGAATTTAAGTTCAATATGCAGTACATAAAGTTACTCAATTCTTGTCTTCTAGTCCTTATCCCAAAGCAAGTGGGTGCCTCGAATATTAAGGATCGGAGACCCATCAGCCTCCTCAACTATTGTTACAAAAAACTGTCTAAGGCCTTGGCTAACAGGTTAAGCAAATTTGTAGAGAAGTTGAACAGTCCTTCACAATCGGCTTTCATCCAGGAAAGATATGTTCTTGATAATTATATGACTGCCTTTGAATGTAATCATGATTAGAAATCTAGAAAAAGGTAATGTGTGATGAAAAAACTAAACTTTGAAAAAAAACTTATGACGTGGTGAATTGGAATTGTCTTACCAAGATAGTGCAATTGTTGGGCTTAGGTAGAAGTGAATTTAATGGATTCAGTGTTGTGTAACTACAGCTAGATTCTCTGTGAAGGTAAATGGTAGCTCCTTTGGAAGCTCTAGGTCTGAAGCAAGGAGATCCCATCTGACCCCTTCTCTTTGTTCTGGTGGGTCAAGTTCTCAGCTCTATGTAGGAGAACGCCTTAACAATGGTTTTATTAAAGGAATTAAGATAGGTGTTAACAGATTACATGTCACTAATCTTCAGTTTGTAGATGATTCATTGTTATTCTCCTCTACTTCTTGGGACAAAAGCATCAAGTTGAAAATTTTGCTATACTTTGTGGAAGCGATCACAATGCTGAGAATTAATCATGATAAGTGAGTTAAACGGCATTATTATTCCGGAGGTTATGAAGACAGGGTTACAGAATATTTTTTGCCATGTCTTAGAGTTTACTTCCCATCAAATACCTAAGTCTACCTCTGACTGGTGGTAGGTCTTGAGCGAGAGTTTGGCAACCCCTCATCCAGAAGATAAAGAATAGATTGCAACGCTGTAAAGGCATAATATTATCGGTTAGGGAAGGTTGATCTTAATGCATAGCGTGTTGCAGAACTCACCATTGTGCTTTTTCTTGGTCCTCAAAGCTACCAAAGAGGTTTGTGATAAAATTGAAAGTTTGAGAGCATCCTTTTTTTGCATGGTGGAGCTACAGAGAAAAGGCTCCAACTTATCAAGTGGAACCATATATGTAAGAGTAGGAAGGAAGGGGGCATGGTCCTATGCCAGCTACACTCCATAAACAATGCACTTCTCACCAAATAGATATAGAAACCTAATATTGAAGAGTCATCCTTGTAAAGTAAGATTATCAGATCCAAGTATAAACTAGCTCAGAGATAAGTGAATTCGCAACTTTTCCAACGGCAGAAAACTTTCCAACATCTGGAGGGGCATTCTTCAGAATTGGCGCTTCTCTTCTTCTTTTATTTCAATGGCCAATAGAAAAAAAAAACTATTTTCTGGAAGGACAGATAGGCTGGTCATTTGTCCTTTGATTTTTGCTTCCCCGGTCATTAGAGTTTAGCTCTTGCTAGACATGCTACGGTGAATTCACATTAGATGGAATGGCTCCCAGGATAATTGATTTTTTTTCTTTCGAGAGGCCTATAAAGGATAATGAAGTTATCAAATTTGCTGGCTTCATAAATGTATAGAAGAATTTTACATGTGAATAGCCAAAAAGGCAAACCAAGTTGGAACCCAGGTAAAGACTTCGGTTTTCTCAATGAAGTCTACCTGCACGAGGTTAACACTCGGAGATTGTGAAGTTCCATGGTGGAAAGTAGTTTGGTTTGCACCGGTCCCAATCAAGATCAAAATCTTTGTTTGAAAAATGTGTAGAGAGAGAATACCATCCATGTCATACCTGCAGCGAATCCTCCCAATGGCAGCTAACCGGTTGGTTTTTTGCAGCTCCTTCCCAAAAGACATTGATCACCTTTTTGTGTGATGTGGGGTCATTGCTTTCTTGTGGAGGGTTTTATCCCAAAGCTGCAAGTTTGAGTGAGAGGAGCCAGTTGATGTGCTCAATCTGATGCAAAAGTAGAATAGGAGAAATCCTTAGGCTAATGAGCCTCTTCTTTAGTACATAACCTTGTCAACTACCCTATGGTCCATTTAAAGAGCGAGGAATACAAGTATTTTTGCGAGCATTTCAACCACCCGTCTTCTATCCTTTATCTAGAGAAGAGCTGGCTGAAGGACTTTTTTGCACACTCAAGGAGGTCTCCTTGTGAAACAACATTCCAAGATAGATCATAGATGTTGTGCTTGGAGTTCTTATTATACATATCATCTTTATGGTTTGTTAGAGCTTGGTGCACCCTCTTTTAATACTCCATCTGGGTAGTACTTTAGGGTGTCATCTTTTGTGGTCATTTGCCCTTTCCTTTCGTAATCATGCTTTAAATTAATGAATTGTGACTTTATGTCACCTTCAAAAAGCTTCTGCTAGTTGCATTTATCAATGACTGGGGATTCCTTGTGAAACCTGAGGTCCTGTCTGAGATTAGCAAAGAACCCCTTGATGTCTTGTTCTCAACCCAAGAAGTTCAATCCAACAGCCCTCATATAAATCTAAAAGTCTCAACAGAATAAAACCCAACGGCACCACCGGGCAGAAGGGACGCTAGCGGCTTCTCTTAGCAGACATCTTCAATAGCCCTCAAGACCAGACCTTTCCTCTTAGTATCATCCAATGCTTCTGCCTCCGTCAAAATTCCGAGTAGAAGCTCATCTTTATAAAAATCCAAAGAATGTTGAGAATCCTTAGCCGACACAGTGTCAACCTGTCCCCACGAGGTGGGGAACAAGATGCCATCCAGGCCGGTAGCACTGCAATCAAACCGGGGGAGGAAGATCGCCCGGTTCACCAGCCACCGTCCTCAGCTGTTCGCACGCACAGTTCAGGCCAGGAGAGACAGGACCCAACACTAGCTCACATCGTCTATCCAGACAGCCGGACCAAACACTGTCTTCAGAAAACCACCAGCACTACTCAACCCGGGCAAACCAGGTGCACTTGAAGCTCGAACAGCAACATCTCCCTGAACCAGCCATGAGTTACACGGATTTGGTGAATTTCAGGTCTCTCCTGCCCCGACAAACCCAGAACCAAGGCAACAATGCTTTCCCCTCCGCCCGATCAGCTAGACAGAAGAATTCCCATGGATTTCTGCCTCCATTGCCAAAAATAACTTCAAGACTTCCCAAAGCTGTTATCCGCATCAAGCCCTTCCTAAACAACAAAAATTTTAAATTTTGAATAGATAATGCACCGACTTTCTTGAAAGTAAGCTCGAACTTATAGATATGGGAATTTAAGAAAAAACAGTCTTATTAGGATTTCACAAAGTCAATGTTCTAAAATCAAGATTCTTAAGTTGATAATGCTGAAATCACGTGGAATTTAGTTTCAGATATGGGATGAACTCATGATTGCCATTCTTTGGGCTATTTAGAAAGAACGTATTACAGAATTTCATAGTCATCCTTCCACCTTATATGTGCCATTGTCTGCCAGGCATTTTTCCCTTCTTCAAGATTGGCAACTATGAGGGATTGGAAATGGTAACTGCTCACCTATGCGGTGGTGCAGCTTTTGGGGGGGTTAGTGGTTTGCTGTACTGTTTTGAGCGGACCCTCATTGTAGGTTTTTTTCCATCTTGTATTTCCTTTTAGTCTCTTGAGACCATGCCTTCTTCCTCTTTTCAGTGGGTCCTGTGTGGCCGCTTTCCATCTACTTGACAGATAGCCTGATTCTCTTTCTCTCTGATACTTTGTAATTCACTTTAGACCATAATAAATTGCTCCCTCTTGGGATTGCTTTCAAAACAAAGTATAAAAAAAATAACAATAGGTTCTTAAGCACACGTGTCTTGAGTCGACTGCTTCAAGTGGCAGAGGCAGAGAGGGATCATTTCATTTTGCCTCAATCTCCGTTGAAAACATAGCATTCGAGAAGATCCCAAGGTTCAGACACAGGAGCAAATAAGACTCTTTATTGAAGCTATACAAGTATGATCAAAATATGAATGACTTGGCTAACATCGATACCCACCTTCTGAGAAAAAGCAATGGCTACACATTGCATGTACTGCAAGCCCTAAAGTCAAGGTCAGAAAATTTTAGCTTCATAGAGTACAAATATACTGACCATATAAATCCAGGATGTTACTTAATACAACGTTAAACAGACATCTGGGCATAACCCTACAGTGGTTCTTTGAAAAAATGAATGAGTTAGAACATTGTACTTTGCATGAGTTGTTTCAATGAATTGTGGCATCTTCTTGTCACCTTCGTTAGTTTTTTTTTTTTTGGCTTTATGACTCACTAATCAATGATTATCTCGTATTTTTCAGCTTTCCTTATTCATGACCCCATAGGCACGTAGCATGATCAAGAACGCACTGAAACGAGTAGAACCATGTGGAAAAGAGAAGAAACCCGCACGCATGCACATGCAAGAAAGGCTAAGAAAAAGAGGTGAGGAACAACAAACCGTCGTCGGCTTTCTCGTCGACAGTAGTCAGTGAACCTTGGAGAGAATCCCCATGGACCCCATCTTCTCCACCTTCTCCCTTCCCTTCTCCCTTCTCATCTTCTTCCTCTGCATCCTCGTTTTTATCTTCGCTGCCCGTGCCGCTAGCGATCTCTTCTATTTCTTCACCATCCACGCCTTCCTCTTCGCCATCATCCGTATCTTCGCCTTCTTCACATTCTTCGCCTTCTTCTTCGCCTTCTTCTTCGTAATCTTCTTCTTCCTCCTCCTCCTCTTCTACTTCCTTATCCACCTTTTCATCATCCTCATCGCCGTCACTGAAAGTGTCGGGGCCCCGCTCGGAGAAGCCGCCCTGCGTCGACATTTGCCCACCCCCTCGTCCAAGGGTTCTTCGAGAAAGCGGCTAGCGAGAGGGTGGAGAATCAACGGGTCACTCAAGACAGCCACCTTCCTGATGTTTCACCGGGATTGAGCGGGAGGAGCACGAGCCAGAGATAGCGACCAGAACCAGCCTGACGCACCGCGCAGCCGCGAGCGCAGCAGAGGAGCAGGATGGCAGAGGAGCATCTGTGGTTTATTCCTCCGTCCACTTTCAACCCCCTCGTCGAGTCTAGGGCTTTGTTTCCCCGTCCATGTAATTTCGCAGTGCAATTATACATTCAGATTAATCAATTCTCACTGAAAACGCATGAACTTTCTCGTTAGAAATTTTGCTCACTGGCGATACGCTAATTCGTTGATATCATTTACGATAAAAACTCTATTTTATGCTGAAATTTTACAATATTATTACTGGTCATCATTGTCTGAAAAAATATTGTAATATTTTATTTAATAAAAATATATATACTATAGAGAAGATGAACAAATTAACAATATTATAAGAATATCCAGATAGAGTTTGCAAAATGTTAAAATCTATTAATAGGTTGAAACTAGTTCCCATAGTTAGAATAAAAAATGTAACAATATTAAATCTTATAATTTCATTAAGAACAAATAACCACGTGTGTACAAGAAGACAACTGGAAGTGTTAATATTTTCTTGATGCTGCAATGACATACTACTTCTTAGAAATGATATAAGTATGTTATCATCGGTGAATGTCTAACTATCAAATCATTTCTCCATAATTGATATGGATTAAACATCATATATTTTGGACATTAAGATCCATAAAGATAGATCTAAATGGATATTTAGCTTAAGTCAGTCGATGTATATAGAGATCATAGTTAGAGTTTGACATAAGAAACATCAAGATAGATTTTTTTACCTATAAGATATAAAGTTTATGTCACGTGAAAGAGTATCATGTGAATAAAGTGTCATATGTCTCAGTCATAAGATCTATCATATATGCTATATTATGTACGTAGTCTGATATGTCTCAGTCATACGTATTACAAGTGCTCAAGAGGAGAGTCAATAGACACATAAAAAATGTACCATTAAGTAATTGAAAATTACTAAAAATATATTTTTTATACATGGAAAATAAAACTTCAAGTTTTGCTATTCTACAAACTCAAGTTTTAGTTTAGATGAGAATGATAACAAGACACAATATTATAGTATATGTTCAACGTGAATAATAGTGCAATAAGTTATAAGAGTTTCACATAGGAGATCACTACAGATTCTACAACTGATATAAAGTACATATATGTTTCAAAATCGCTTAGGAAGTGGTCTAGATGAAAAAGTTCCTCTCATATTTATTAAATCTCTAATAATGAACCATTATGTTATAAAAATAATAAGATTTTGTATATGTAATAGAGTTGATGTCTTATTAAAAGATTAAACACTTATGCCCTGTTTGGTTAGAGTTTCATTTTTGGTACTATATCAATATTGATATTAATATTTTCAAATGTTGGAGTATCAATATCAAAAGTAATACAAGTTGTCACTTGTATTACAAAATATGTTTTGTTTGCACCATAAATTTTAAAATTGATACAATTAACCAAACACCTCTTAATGATTCCTATTAATATCAATTTTAAAATTAATAGCGATAGAGGTACCTAATAGTGTTACCAAACAGGACATTATGTAATGAAACCATCTGACCAAGGAAGATGCAACTCAAGAAAATATAATTAATGATATATTAACTTGTGTTAATAGCATTCTAGTTCCAATAATTGAAGTGTTAACTTGAAAAGTGTTTGAGCGTGACTTTAAACTGATAGAGGTCAAATAGATGGGTTATTGGCTTTAGTATAAGTAGGTGATTGATAGAAATATGTACCTTATAAGTCAACCATATTTGACATGATTTTCCATTTCTTAAATTATCTCATTTAATTAAATTAGCATATATATTTTTTACTTACTCTTATTAAATACACATATTGTAATGAAGTCATTGATCACATAAAATGATTATTAGAAAAATGATAACGAGATAAATTATATAAATATGTATGATCCAAATATTCATAATCATAGGATATATTAGATAGCACATTAAGGATATGGATAAACTAATGAATATGATGTCTTATCATAACATGAGGATGACTAATCTCATTAGTTGTTAGTGTGGAGATACTGAAAAACACATACAAGTGCTCATTAGCAGAATAAGTTCACTAAACTAACCGATTAAAAATCATAAATGGTATATTACTTTACTATCTATAAAGATGTTCTATCATCATAGTTGCACAGTTCGATATTTGACCTAAGTCGCCGAAGACGTCTTACTAGGCATATATGCTTTATGGCCTGTTTGATTAGAGTTTCAAATTTGATACTATATCAATATTGATATTGATAATTTTAGAGGTTGGAGTATCAATATCAAAATTGATATAAGTTGATACTTATATTACATAATGTGCTTTGTTTTCACTATCAATTTCAAAATTGATACTATTAACCAAACATTTCTTAGTGATTATTAAGAATATGAATTTTAAAATTAAAAGTGATAGAGGTGTCAAATAGTGTTACCAAATAGGGCCTTAGCTATTGACAAATGAATCACACAGTTTGATGGTCAAGAGTAGTTAATGAATTGGATACAAGAAAAATTTCGATGTAGATAATTGAATGGACACTGAGAGATTATTCAAACTCGATAAATGAGAGAGAATACCCTATGAGATAGTATTCTAAATCACTAACTAGAGTGGAGAGAATATTTGAAAAATGAATTGTTTTAATTGATCTGATTCTGAGCACAAAATCCTATAATATCAATATACTAAGAGTTTATTGTCAATGTCATACTCCTATCCAACTTATTACATTGGATAGACAGCAGTTTATATCCGTATGGTAATTGATGATGAAAAAGCTCAATGGAGATGAGATCATCCCTAAAATCATATGAGATAATGATATATTACTTGTACACTTAATGATTAGAAGACCATTAAATATGAAATCTAATTTAAAATAAAATTATTATTTTAATTGGGCATCAACTAAATAGACTATTGGGCTTAGTGCACATAAGAATCAATTAATTAGTACAGGGGCATGAAAGTAATTTATAGAAATTGAGGAGTTTTTATAAAAAATGACAAATTAAATTTGTGAACACTAATGAAGTGAGTAAGAAGTTTATCAAGCCAAAAGTATGCATCTCAATTATAGCCCTCTCCAGTATGTTTTCCCACCTTGGCAGCCATCACAAAGAAGGTTTATGTGAATACTGCTACAACTACAAGAGTGTGCTTGGATGACTTGAAGAGCACATATTATCCTATGCTCGTTCTTATCTAGTCTTGAAGAATTGGTTGATTATTGCAAAGGTATATTCAATTTGATTGAATCTAGTTTTCAATTACGTCGCTCAATACTAATCAAGACAACAATAATGATATGCAAGAAATCATTAAGTTTGTTGCACCTAGGTCGATTATTTACACATATTGCATTGCATAAACTTGGTGTATGAAATCAAGTTACAAGAGACTGCCGTATGTACATGTTATTGTATATACATGTGTATGGATAAATTGTTGTACCTTGTTTGTATTTAAGTGAGTATACATGTTGTGTGTAACATGTTATTACATTGTTTGTACCAAAGTTGTTGTGCATATGTTATAATGGAAGTCATTGTATCATAAGTGTGCAAGTTGGTGTAAGTTGTTATTAAGTTGAAAAAATACATATGTATATATTAATATTGCATACTCTTGGCAACGACTTTGGACCCTCGTGTAAGATGTTGTAAACTCAATTTGTTTGCGTTGCTTGTTGTTGTTTAGCCAATTTGTTTGTACAGCAGTTGTTGTACAATTGGTTTGTTTGCACTATGGTGTAATATGTTTTTAAGATGACTTGACTTCAAAGAACATCGACGATAGAATGGTAGAAGTGGAAGAAAGTGTTATTGGTCCAATGAGGTCAAAAGGTATTGGATATACAATACATACATACAACTCAAGACAAATATTATGGTGCACGGTCGCACGATCGTGAAGATTAACACACAACAAGATAGAGATCATGAAAATTAACACACAACAAGATAGAGATTACTACTACGTCAATTTTATGGAGTTAATTCATCTCAATAGTCTTGATTTCTTATGTATCACTAAAATAGTATCAAATGACTTAATTTACTTTTGGATTCTCATCAAACATTTGCACTCCACACATGATAATTTTGGTGAATCTTTTTAATCTTATCATAAGATGATTGCATCGACGAGTGATTATTATAATCAGTATGTATACATTTTCAGCATTGTGTATTATTTTCAAATGTCATGAAGAGAGTACATAAATTATACAAAAGAACAACAAAATATAAGTCTTGAATAAAATGAATAAATTTTTAATTTTTTTATATATTTAAGAATTAATTTTTGACTCGATAAGATCGAATATTCTTTGGGCCGAACACACCTGGTTCAAACCCAACATTCTTTGATCCATTGATGCTAGCCCAGTCCAATGGATCGATACTCCTACACCCTGTTCTTGTTCATACTACACAATGTAGATGGGATCTAGACGAGAAATTGTTGAAGAATTTAACTAAGAGGTAGAACAATTGAAGAATTATCTCGAGATGGAACTCATAGAGTGCACAATAGATGTAATTTACCTAAATTAAATGTGACAAAACTATATCTTCTTTCTAATAGAAATGTATGCCCTACAAGTCAATCATATAAGGCAAATCTTCATTATAAGCTCTTATAAGATGCGAATATCATAATGAAGTTATTGATCAAATGCAATGATGATTAAATCATGATGATATCATGATAATAAGATTGATCATTTAGAGTTAATTGAACTAAATGTTCCTAGTCATATGATATTTGAGATGGAACATCAAGTATCTGGATAGACTAATATATGTGATGTATTCTTATGTGATGAGGATAATTAATCTCATTGGTTATTAGTGTGGAGACATTGAAATACACATATAAGTGCTCATTAGTTGAATGAGTTCACTAAACTGACCGAATTATAAACCCTAAATGGTATCTTATCGAACTGTCAATCAGGATTTTCTATCATCACGGTTGCATAGTTGGACATTTGACCTAAGTCGCCAAAGATACCTTGTTAGGTGGAACTTGTGTTTTGACCATTGACTTATGTATCACCATTTAGATAGTCAATTATAGCGATGGATCGGATACAAGAAAAACCCAATGGAGACAATTGAGCGGACAACAAAGGATCGTCCACTCTCGATAAATGAGAGTGAATGTCCTATGGGATAGTACTCTAAATCTCTGGCCAGGGTAGATAAGATAATTGGAAAAGGAGTTTTCCGATTAATCCAATTCCGAGTGTAGGATCCTATAGAGTTGGTACACTAAAAAGTTGACAGTCGATGTCGTACACCTTTTCGACCGAGACATTGGATGGATAAGGGTTTATATCTATGTGGTAACTGATGATGGAAATGCTTAATGGAGATGAGATTATCACCATAGTCATTTGGGATCATAGGATGTGGCTTGTACCCTACATGATCAGTAGGCCGATTAATCTGTTATCGGATAATAGATTTAATTAAATAAATAAATTATTTTATTTTATCTAGGCCTCAACCAAATATGCTATTGAGCCTGGTGGGTCACACACAAAAGGACTTATCCACAAGTATAAGGGCAAGGACGTAACTTATGAAGATTTTAGTTTTTTATGAAAAATTCTAAAATTCTCTATAAATACTAATGGTTTCTGTCAAACCCTATTAAGCCAAGGGTGAAAATCACGTCCCTAGCCATCTTTCTACCTTCTCCTCTCTCTAGAAGGTGTCCACGGTTGATGGAGCTCCGTTCGAGAAGAGTTCTCGAGACCGGTGCATAGGGAGAACCTGTTGTGGATGAAGTTCGTGTGGATACTGCTAGAGACTGGACATTTGAATGGTTCGAAGAGCTTAAGAAGCTCATTTCCTTTCTCTCCATAGGATTATATGAATCTCTATTAGGTATATTAAAACCTGATTGGATCAATTTTCGGTTTTCGTCGTTCAGTTCCGATTGAGATAGATTCTAAAGGAACCCAGTCGCTTCTGCTACACCAAAATTTTATGGAAAATTTCTTACACTTTCTTCCTCGGCAATGGGTATAGGGGGAGACAAGCTAAAGGGAATGGTAGCTATTTTGCCATGTCTTCTACCGTGATGGGTAGTTCGTAGTTTCATCTGTGCTTGCTCGAGTGTACCTTGCACTTTATGAGTTTTTGTGATGCTCTCGGGCTCACTAGTCGAGATGCCTAGCCTCACCAACAATAGGCGAACAATGGTACTTCCATGGTCGGTTGAAGCAAGCATCATTAGCCCGAATTTAATTGACTTCTTCCTCGAGGCATATGCTAGCGGTATCGGCTTTGGTGACACAGGGTTGTCACTGTTAGAGTTGAGCCTATTGGGGTCCTCACTTCTATTGTGTAGCACTGTCTGTCTTGAAGAAGTTCTGGGTTTTAGATTGGACAGCGGCATGATCACCTTGGTCGCATGTGCTCCTAGTTGGGGAGCAAAAGCCATAGTTTCGAGTGATGAACTAGGACGAACACTCGTGTCTAAGCACCTAGAATTGTCATGATCACCAGCCCCCACAGAAGCACATATGAGAATATCTTTGGAAGCTGACTGGAGAGAAGGGAGCAGTTATCGATGCCAGAGAGGAAACATACTTCATCGGACGGGCTACTACTTCGATGGTGAGCACGAAGTTGCCTGTCACCTAGTTAAAGAGCAAGGCAGAAATCGATATGCACCACGACGCTAAGGACAACTAAGTGTAGTGCCCTAGTTGCCATGTTGTACATCTTCAAACCTCCTCTAGGGTGCAAACGGCAATGGTTGGCCAGCAACGGGCGACACAAGCCAACTGCCAACTTCTTGGCTCAGAGGGGGCACCAGGTGAGAGGGTTGTCTTCTTGCTTGCAAATAGAGTGTGGATCACCTAACGACAAAAAGAGAAAACTCTCTCAACCTTTCAATCAAGGTTAGATTCATTTATTTAATAAGAAAGTATTTGACTTATTAGTTAATTGAAAGAGTGTTCAACTTTAACTCAAGTGCAGTACATATTCATATTCAATACAAATTTATTTATAAAACTCAAAAAATTTTTAAAATTATTTTTAAAATTCTAACTTTAACTTATTTATAAAATTCAATGAAAATATTAAATTTATATTAAATTTTATTTTATTTATTACACCAATTTAAGTTACAATATAAAATTAATTTATTAATATTTATAATCTATTTTTAAAAAATATTTAATTAAGTTTTTAATTGAGTTATTCACAAATTTATTGAGTTGAGCGTGAGCCTATTCAAACATAGATTACTCAATAAATTAAATTTTATTTTTTTAAATTTTTTATTTAACATAATCGATAAGTCTAATTAATTTTTTATCAAATTGAGTTCCAAATTACTGTCCCTACTCGTGAAAGCTTAACGCCCTATCTCTTTTATAAAGTGTTCGATTGCATAATAAATTTATATATTTTTTTCATGATAAAAATTATAGTAAAATAAAGTGTAAATTAGTTAAGGACATAAAATTATCATGTTCAGAGAGACAAGACAACTATGAGTCATGTAAAATCAAAAGTGGTGAAAGGCCACGAGATAAAGAAAGAGTGTATTATTTTTTGTTGAAAAGAATTTTAATTTTAAAACATAAATTTGTAATAATTATTGATTTTTTTACAAAAATATAAAATTATAGCAAAAACTAAACTGTAACCAAATACTCTATTAACTTCTTGTTGCGCTGGCCTGTTCTTCCCTCTCCAGTAGACAAAGCAAGGAAAGTGACATGAGCAATCTTGCAGGAATCTCCTCACAAGCGAAGATCGACGCTGGAGATGAGCGTATGCTTGTCTTCTCGGACACCTTTGATCAGTTTCTGGCCAGAGATGCTAGTCGGTCCATAAACTAATGATCTATTTGGATCCATGTAAAAAGATTAATTAAGGAAACTATTTTTTTCAATCTATCTTTTTAAAAAAAGTTAAAGACATAATCTACCATTTAATTATATACAATTCATTTTCTTGAAAACACAACTTATTATTTGATTATCCAAAAATTATTTTTCTGAAAATAGTTTCGATTATTTAGTTGATTGAAATTTTTTTTCAACAATTTTATGTTTTAAAACTTGACTTATTATGGGTTATAAAGTAATTAAAATTCTGACTAAATATCAAATTTAAGTAAACGTATGCACTGGGAGGTTGATATACTCCTAGATTGAATCTTATTTGGAACATATGCACTGGGAGGTTGATATAGTAATTAGTAATTACGTAGTTGACGATAGCCCGTCCAGCGATAGTAATTTACACGGGCGACACCATTTCTTTGGACACGAGAAGAGGTAACCTCAATGCCACCTTCAAGAGGGAATAAAGATGACGAGGATGAAGAAAGTTTTAGCCGAATCCAAGCCATCCATACAGGTTGAACTCACGGTCACTTCAAGACTATTCCAGGCTTGAACTGCATTACCAAGATCGCGCATTTTCGAATTTTAAAAATCTTCTTAAATAAAGATAGATGGAACATATTTCCTTCGTTTCTCTCCTATTTGATTTAACGGGAAATACACGCTAGGTCCGATTTCAAATGTCCACTTTCACATTAGGTCCGTTGTGAAAATCACTTTAACACTAGGTCCGTTTTTACTAATATTCATCGATCCCACTCCATTTTGAAGGTTTGACGTTAGAGGGGTGTTATAGTTAAATAAAAATGCCTAAAATACCCCTTAGGTGGGTGTTACATGTGCAGCGTACGCACTTGCTGCCAAATTGTACCGGTTGCTTTGTTAAAACTACACTCTTTTATTTCATTACCATTCAAATAAGAAGATCAAGTCCTTTTAAATAAATCACTTGGTCAAACGTTCTGATTTAATCTAATGAATTTCAAATATAATATGGCGATACAAAATTGACTGTTCCAGATTTTTATCAACTATAATATATAATCTGCTTTAAACGTATATAGATGTTGTCTTCATCTAAAACTTGACTCCTCTAGTATTTTTTGTACTATTGACGTTCCAGATTTTTTGCACTATTGGCTGCATAATTTTTTGCACCATTCACGGTCAAGATACGTTACCCCTGTAGAAATATATAGGCATTCTAATTTCTGTCAATTTTGAATTGTGGAGAAGGTGGGACCAAGCACGGTTTGAAATGCAAACAGATCCTGATCAAACTAAACGAAAAAAAAGACAGTAGGAGTTGAAATGCGCATAGACATTTGTTGGTGGCGACAAGTAGGAGTTGAATGTTTGGCAAAATAGATGAGCACCGCCGCTTTGCCCCTTTTCTTTGCCGGGAGGAGCAAGAGATCTTACCTTCGCACAGAGAAAAGCACCGCCGCACACCGCCGCACACCGCCAGAAGGACCAAGCCGTGAGCTTCGCCGTGCGCCGTGAGAAGCTGCGTCCGCTGTACGCAAGAGGTGAAGCTGCTGTGCTGCGTCCGCCGCGCGACTACCCCTGACCTAAAATGCTGCGTTCTTCCGCCGTTTCTCTCTCTCCTCAGCGTTGCGGCGACTTGGAACGGAGCTTACGGCGTTGGGCGTTGGGCGATGGGCATTGTTGGAATAACAATAAAAGTTAAACGGTGTATATACGCTGTTATGACGGAATGGACACTGTGTTACAAAATTTTCGGTCAACGGACTAGGTGTAATAGATATTTGGTCAACGGACCTGGTGTTATAGTGATTTTGTTAAACGGACCTGCTATTAATTTTCCCTTGATTTAATTTGCCCCATTCACGTGCCTTCGCTGACGAGCAGATGATAAAGGGCCAAGTAGGCAACCGGCTACACCTGTTAACATCTATTGTAATATACCCTGGGACTGAAACCCAGCCCGAGTCCGGTAGATTCAAGAAAATATCGCACCTCCGGCTAACTCAACTTTTCAAAATTTCCAGGTCACTAATTTATGCCTTATTTGGTGAGAATTTTATTTTTGGTACTATTTCAATATTGATATTAATATTGTCAAATGTTGGAGTATCAACATAAAAAATAATATAAGTAGACACTTGTACTACATAATATACTTTGTTTGTACTATAAATTTTAAAATTGGTACAGTTAATCAAATAACTCTTAATAATTTTTATTAATATCAATTTTAAATTTGATAATGATAGAAATACCTAATAATGTTACCAAACAGGGTGCGTCAAGGTCGTCCGCCAAGAAAGGTTGTCCGTCAAGAAATCATGCTTCCTAAATTGCCCGCGATGGACGAAACCCGAGGGGGAACTTCAATTTCAACTGACGGACTGAGGCATGGTGCGAGAATCCTCTAGAGTGCTTTGTTCTCATCTCGTCTCCTGTTATCAACCTATAACAGAAACGGCGACAATCCATCCCAAAGAAGAGGAGAGTTTCCTTACAGGAGCTTCTTCCCATCCAGATGCTAGATAAGTAACGGCCATCTCCTTTCTTTTTTTATTGTTTATGTATCATGTGAGGCTACGTGGCTGGATAAACGTAGGCACGTCACGACAGCCAGATTCTTCGGTGGAGGTGGCCTGATCCTTCTCCGGGATAACATCAATACGTTCACTGACTCTTCCTGACGCCTTCATATCGTGGAACTGATGCTTCTTCTTACTCCTCTTTGGATTAGGCAACAGCAAAGTAGATGTGCATCTGCTTAGGAAGCCAATATGCCTTGAGCAACAAGAACAAGAAGAATTCAGGGCGAGACCACCCATCTCCAATTTCTCACTCCATCAAGAGACCCACATAGGGCCTGACGTTTCCTTCGGCCAAATCCGAAATCCAGTTCAGATTCAGGTCAAGGACTGAATCCAAAAACTTAAACTTCACCCTACTTTATCTCGGATTTGGGTCAGATATATCAGGTTTGGATTCAGATCCTTGTGGATCCGATCCAAACCTGACCCATTTACAGGTCTACAATCAGATAGTAGTAGTTTGCAAAAGCCCTTTTCTTGAGAAGCTAACACTTCCCACGTAATGTTCGACTAGCACCAGACACGACCAATCATAAAGAAGTAGCCGACAAACCAGGAAAATGGTACCAAACGCGCTACACTACGATACGCAATCACGATAATGGGTAGGTTACTTGTAAATGGCTACTCGTCCCTGCGTGGTAATCAGTAAGAAAAGGTACAAAGCACAGTTGCAATGTCACATTACCCGATTGGCCGCTTGAAAGAGGGGAGCACCGAAGAGGCGTTACAAGGGTAAATATGACCTAATTTACTTCTGACCAGTCTTCACGGTTAACACGCCACGAATTCCCATAGAATAAAAAGGCAGAGAGACAATATATGACAAAATAAAACCACGACGCATTCATACATATATGTGAACAATTTCAGATGAGTAGAAGCAGAAATATCCAGAAAACATGAAACCACCACCGTCATAACTCCTGCATTCAAGGAGAATAAGAGAACCAACAAAAATCTGTTCACACGCCCCCGTATTTCATGCTTGCTGGATAGCGTGATGTGGATTGTGGACAAATGGGTTCACCGGTGAAAGGATCAAACTTGAATGGCCGGCCAGTGTATGGATCAAACTTCATTTGCGGCCGTTCCACAACACGTTGAGGTGGGGAAAGCTGTGAAACCAATTTAGTGTCAGTGCCGTAGCCACCAGATGATGCCGCCATATGGTACGTAGCCCCCTTGTCCCCCAACCTACTTATCACAGAACGATGAGGGGGCTCATCCTCAAGAATGCGGTGGGGTGGGCTAAGGTGTGAAACCAATCTGGACTCGACATTGTAGGTTCCAGATGATGTCGTGTAGTAAGCAGTTCCCCTCTCTCCTGATTTCACAGCGGCAATGCGAGGTGGGGGAGCATCGTCAAAGTCAGGTGAGTATGGACCCGGCGATGATGAGTAGCTGATGTACCTGCAAGCAAATGTATAACCCACTTGCTAACCATATAAGCTTCACTTCGTAGAAAGAAAATGTGACATTTTCAATCTCATCAAAGCAGCTCACTCATGGCTGGGAGATTGACAAGACCACATAAGAAGGTAAATTAGCCAAGTACAGGATTCATGCTACATGGTTTTTAGAGTTGATGCCTGAGAAATATTACGTGAAAAAGCAGGATAATCTGTTGGACCATGAGAAGTATCTGCAAAATTGGTATTGACTAACCTGACGACACTACTGCCTGTGGGCAGTGACGCACGTAAATCAACTGGAGCAGACCGATGTGTTAACCTCCAGTTCGATTCAAGCTTAGCAGTCTGGTGCTGCATAATGGCCAAAAGACAAACAGGCATCAGTATAAATGCGAAGTAAAACCTCTGTGAAATAAGGGTAAATAAAAATATATTAAGAGCATACTTTGGCAATCAATGAATTGAAATATTCTCCTTTATCACGTCTACTCGAACCAGATAAAATGAACTGCAGAGAAAAACAGGGGAGGATCAAAGCGAGTTAAGTACTTAAAAAGTGATGTCTCAGATACACACCTGGTCAAGAACAGCCAAAGCTGCTGATTCAGGAAGCTCCTTCAGGGCATCTATGCAGCAGATATCTATCTGCCAAATAATAATACTTCAGGTCAAAGTCAGACATAAAAACAAGGAACAGATATAAAGGTCCCAAGCAAAAATTGTGGTTTCAGATGGACTAAGAAGACATGTTTTCTTCGTCAGCAACAGCAGTAACAGATAAACCAGAAAATGAGCACCAGATGACAAGGTTTCAGTGAGCGGCATAGTACATCATATCGAGTAGCAATTCCAAGTCTCAGTATACGAAGAAAGCGCTCTTTTAATGTTGAAGGTAATGAAATAACAGCTGCTTCATATGGATCAGCACCATCAGGTTCCTGGAAAAATGAAGCCAGTCAAATATGCAAAAGAACAAAAAGCAAGTCGAATTTAAAGTGGGTTAACCATCCTGAGTGCCCACACATGCCAGCACCCAGGAACGAGCAAAAATATTCTCAAGTACATACACGGATATAATTTTCTTGTTCATCTAAGAATGCAGGCATGCAAGGTAAAGCAAAAAAAATGCCTGGTCTGGAAACTCCCCCCCCCCACCTAATTTCTATGTTATTGAAAGCTGCAGAAGACATTTGATGTGTTTCAGATCGGACCACGTGTGCAGATGGCTACCTCAAGAAGATGTGGCATTCACCAGTTGGGCTCCATCAACAATGACAAATTTATGATATTTATTTAGTTTTAGGATTTTCATTTACGTCTCTTTTATTATTATTTTCACGTCTTATGAGCATCAAAAGAAAATTTTCAAGTTTAAAAACTTGAGTGAATCACATTAAAAAGAATAGCAGATATTTTTCCTTTGAGCGACGAAAGTTTAAAACTGGGGTTTCTATACAAGTCCTCGTCTTGTACCCCTATGAAATATTGAAAATGAAATTATGATTTGAGACCCAAGCCACCTACTCTCCCCCTTCCCCTATTTCCGCCAAGGTTGTTTTCTCTGTCCTTACCCCAGCTGAGTTCTCTCTCTCTCTCTCTATCTCTATCTCTATCTATCTATATAATCAGCCTCCAAGCCTCTCTTACCATATTGTACCAGTGCTAGTACACCCGTGAGGCCGTGACAGCTCCCATGCTACCTCCTTTGGTTGTTCCTCAGGTGCCCAGGAGGCTTAGTCACCTTCGTCGACTCTTCTCCGGGGAAACTGCAGCAGAAGCATCCTTGATTCCTTGGCACTGTGCTTATGCTTGTGAACTACCTACCACTGGAGTGCCCCTCCAACAGTTCTTCAACCACCCACCTCTGTCATCTACTCGTCCCCCCCTTTCCGCTGCTGAAGCCTGAGATCTTCCACAACCCCTAGTACTGTCGCAGCACAGTAAGTCCTGCCTCCCCATGCTGCTGTAGCAGGTCCTGCCTCCTGCCTCCTCTCTCCTCCCTATCAGCCGCGCCTGCCCCCATCAATTCCACAATGTTTTTCATTCAGCGCGGAGACTCCTGTGAGTGCTGTCAATCCATCCTGGCTCGTGAAAGCAGCATCGGAGGCCCAAACCTCATCATCACGACTGTTGTCTCCAGTCCTCCCTGTCCACCATGTTCTTCTCTCTCTTCCTGTACTTTACACCCCCAGGAACCACCTGCACTGCCAGTGCCAGGTCCCCCCCTGCCCCCCACTGCATGCCTCCTCAGCACTACACGTCTTCTGCCACCCACCAAAACTACCTCTGGGGGACAGCTTCATAATGGCCAGCGGCACCCACTACAGCAGCCTTGCCTACCTCTGCCAACTGGCCCTGCATCGTCTGCACAGTACCACTGCCCCCCCCCCCGGCTTGTCAGGCCACAGAGCTACTCCTAGTCATTGCCCCTTAACTGCCCATCGTGACCAGCCACCACCTTAAGCCTGGTCCAACCTGGTTCGACGTCAGTTCAGGCCAGTACGACCAGATACTGCTCGGTTCATCTCTGGCACCGGTCAGCTCAAGTTGATTCGGTCCAGTACGTGCCAGTTTAGCCTAATATACGCCAGTTAAGCTGGCTTATCCCAATCCTGGCAGCTCAGACCTGGTTTGACCCGGGGTTCAGGGCCTGCTTTAGCCCAGTGCAAAGCCAGTTCAGCCACCAGTCCTGTCTAGGTGGTGATTTAAACCTGCCCAAGGCCTGCTTGGTCCATCGTGGTTTTGTCGGTCTATTTGCATGTCGAACTACTCATTTATGTAAGCAAGCAGAGTTTGAGCTCAAGCTTGAATACAAGCTCAACTCAAACGCAATCCAAGCTAAAGTACAAGCTTAGTCTGAGATCATCTATGAAGCTCAAAGTTGACCTCAATCTAGGCCGGTTTTTGAAATTCGGATTTGAGCTCGTTAATGAAGCTCAAACTCAAGATCAGTTTAAACTTAAGTTAATTTCAGACTATGTAATAGATTTAAATTGACATTAAATAACTATTAAGCAATCATAATCATATTTTTGAATATATATTTAATTAAGTAATTAATCAAGTTTAATCAAGCTACTCATGAGCTTTATCACGTCGACCGAGAGTCTGCTTAAGCTCAGATCATTTGCAACCCTACGCACATGGCCCATCTGATTTGCATAAGAGGGGAAAGCACAATACTCCACCAGACAGTCAACCCGGTTGGGTCTTTTTGTTGTGGCTAGGTCCCACCTGGGCAGTTATGGTAGTTGCACAGGTGGTCGGCCGGGCACACATTGTGCAGAGGGTTTGGAGATTCTGCATAACTCCCCTTCCAATTCTGCAGATTTTCTCTGATTTTTTTGTTTGCACTGTTGGGTTCCACTCATTAATTACAGAATCGCCGGAATCAGATCGGAATCGGCCGATTCCAGAAGCGGATCGGAGCGATTCCATGCAGAAGGGCCGATTCCAGGAGGAATTCCGCTGAATCGGTTGGAATCGGTCGGAATCGATCCGATTCCGGCGATTCTGTCTAGAATCGGTTGATCCCGACCGATTCCGCCGGAGACCGATATGGCCGGACCGGTTCAATTCCCTATTCGATTCCAGACGGAGAATCGAACCGATTCCGGCTCTATGGTCAATTCCGGCGATCCAACAGTGGCGGCGACTTCTTCCAGCGAAAATTCTGGATATCCCGTATGCCTATTTTTACGCGTTTCCGACGACTCCCAGCATGGTTAAACTCGGTGATTTTTGATCAAACAACTCCGTTCAAGTTGTAAGAACATCGATTGGATGTTCTTTGTATGAAAAAAATTTCGGATACCCCATACGTCGATTTACGACCATTTCTGGCAAATACGTAACCCTCTAAACATACCGAATAGTGTGTTTGACGGGTTTTCTGCTTCCCGAACAGCCCCTAAAGTAATTTTTATGTTGCTTAATAATTTTCAATGCATTGTTTACAATTTTTGCAGCTATAAGCAATGGTCGATCAAGGTGACGCAATACCAACATGTCCTTCTGACGTGGGTTAGGAACACGGGCATATGGTAGACTCGGTCAGAAAGAGAGTGCAATGCAAATGGTGTGGGAAGGAGATGAGCCGGGAGGGGGGTGTTCCGACCGAAACAACATATTGCCGGAACATGTGAAAATGTAAAAAAATGTGATAAGGTGCCAAGGGAGTAGAGTGAGGAGATGAGAGACTACAAGACAAGTAGAGTCTCTCAACGGACTGTTAGGATTGAGCAGAGAGAGGAGTTGCACAATGAGCTACTCCAGAAAAGGAGGGATCGAGATTTGCCTACCTGAAAAGGGAAAGGCAAGGGGAAGGCATCAGCCGAGCCGGAACCAAAGAGTGAGGACGACTCCATGGACTCCGAGGTTAGACATGCTATGCACGCTAGCAAGCGTACATCTGCTGCGGAGGAGGGCAGGAGGAGGGGAGCAAGAGGGTCAGGGTCCAGAGCTGACCCAACTCTTGGCTGATCAGCATCGGCTCACCCTACCTGGGACCAGGAGACAGAGGGATGGAGACAGGAGCCACACCGCCATTCTGCCAGTACTCAGTTTACGTCAAGTAATGAGTATTTATTTAGGAAACAGAGTGCTGGACAGAGGGGATCAAACAAGCTATGAAAGGGGTGAAGACAACAGGAACGGCTGCAAAGAGAGCCGTCTGCCACATTGTGAAGTGATTTTTGCATGCAAGTATCACGTTTAAAATAACATTTATGTGTGTTTTATTTACTTAAGCTTAATTTTTGCTTGATCTAATTTTTTTTAACTTGATGTAGGCATCTTAGCACATGCAACCACCAGCCCCTACTTCTAGACGATGGTGGATGCCGTGGGTGAGGCTAGACCGGCTCTGCAAGTCCCGAGCAACAGGATGAGGAGGTGCATGAGTTGAGGGAGTGGATTGATGGATTCAAATTGGTGTGGATTGAGAGGAGTTGCACGATAACGTGTGAGGATGGACAAGTATCATCAAAAGGAGTATGATAAACTTCTTGGTGTATTGTTCTGAGGAGACCACGTTTATGAAGTCGGTAGATGCTTCTGAAAAGATTAAAAATGTCGATTTCATTTTTTCTTTGATAGATGTGGTGGAGGAGATTGGAGAAGATAATGTGATTCAAGTTGTCACTGACAACGAACTTTCATATAAGGCGACTGGAAAAAAGTTGATGGAGAAGAGGCAACACATGTTCTGGGTGCCCTGTGCAGCACATTCTATTGATCTCATATTAGAGGATATAGGCAAGGAGGAGAGTGTATCCACCCTTGTCAGACAGGTGCAGACGATCACGTCATTTATTTATCCGCATCCTCGTCTACTACATATTATGAAATTACACACAGGGGGGCATGATCTTGTCAAGCCCGGTCTTACACATTTCGCCACGAACTTCATTGCACTGGAGAGTTTACAACGGCACAGGTATGCATTGGTTAGGTTCACGCAGTCCGATGAATACTATAATTATATGGTGGACCACCTGCACAACAAGCAAGAGCAGTTGAAAATTCTTGTCAGGTCTGAGAAGTAGATCATTGACAAGAGATTTTGAAGAGGATTGCCTACTACTTGGAAATCATTAAGCCACCAGTAGTTGTTTTGGGTTGGTTGACTCAAATGACGGAAACCAGATGGGTACACTGTACGATGCCATGGACCGGGCAAAATTGAAAATAAAAAAGAAGAATCTCAGAGGCTACAAAAAGTGATGGAAGATCATAGATGACCGATGGGACAAGACTTTGCACCACGATGTCCATGCTGCAGGTTAGTAAGTTCAAAAAAATATTTATGCTTACCTACTTTAAGTTTAGTCAATAATTGTCTTATTTATAATGTTAACTATTAAATTCTTGCAGGATATTTTTTGAACCCCTGCATCCAATATAGAGGACAGGTGGTGAATGATAACGAGGTGATGCGGGGTACACTAGCTGTTATTCAGCGTCTCTGCCGATCTCAGCAGGATAGGATAGAGGTTGAGATAAAAGTAAGTTGGAGTTTAATCAATACTTTGGAGTAACTAATTATTGAACAACTAATGAATTTTTTTTAAATTTTTTTTTCATATGCGAAGTATAAGATGAGTGTCGACGTATAGTCAGATGCTGATATGAAATATTCATGCGACAAATGTCACATGGTATACTTATTTATGATGAAGATTTTATTTTATTTTCTTATAAGTTATTGAAGTTGATGAGCTGACTGTTTACCTTTTCTTTTCTTTTTTTGCAGCTGAGTGGTGGGTTCAGGTGAACACCAGAAGTGGATGAAATCCACTAGCTACCATCGGTATCAGGATACTCAACCAAAGCATTAGTTGCTCTCATTATGAGAGGAACTGGAGTACATTCAACTTGGTACATACAAAAAAGAGGAACATGTTGACCTCAGATTGGCTGAAGAAGTTGGTCTTCTGTCATTACAATATGAGGCTACGCATCAAGAATATCAAGGATCGACAGAAGATCAATGAGGAGCGATTTGCATGGTTCACAGGTGGTCCATATGTGCAGAGGCATACCTCTGCCACACCACCACCTAAGAAGGTGGACATGGATCAGATATTCCAGGAGGAGCATGCACTTACCTCCTGGATAGAGGAGAGGGCAGCCAGGAATCATCCAGCTGAGTTTGATCCCGATGACCGTGCATGGGTTGAAGGAGTTGGATGGTGTTGAAGCCGAGGAGGATGCTCCAACTCCACCTCCACCTACTTCTCAGGCTCAGGCAGGGCCTTCTTCTGCCCCAGTAGCTATGGAGCAGTCACCTCCAGCTTTAGCCCCAGCCATCACTACCCAACTATGTAGTCAGAGGCGAGAGGCGACCGAGGCAAGGGTGGGCTCGCCTCGCCTCAGGCACTTGAGGCGGGCGCCTCAGGCACCTGAGGCTACATTTTTTATATTGAAGAACTTCTCAAAAAATATACATATAACATTGAAACTTTTGAAGAAGAACATAAAAAATACAAAAAAATCACTTCTAGGACCTATAATGCATCAAGATATTGGAGTCTCAAGGTAGAAGATTGGGCATTGTTGGTTTCGGGGTGGGGAAGAAGAATTTAGGTTACCAAATTTGACTTTCACAAGGTCCTCACCCGGGCGAGGCGAGATCTGCCGAGGCGAGGCGTTTTTGCCTCGCCTCGCCTCAGCGCCTAGGCGCTTGAGGCGAGCGCCTCAGATAACATAGCTACCCAGCCCATTCGTAGTCTAGGGAAAACGAAAACAAAAGTGAATACACGAAAAATGGGTGGATTTGCAAAGCTAAAAAAATCTTTGAGTTCTGGTGGAACTTTAGAGATGGCTAAAGAGGTGAAGAGAAGGAAGCCAGAGATCAGGCGTCCTGTGAGCCCATATGACAGCATGTAGATTCCTTCTCACTCCTCAGTTGATGATGACGAGGAGTGCATACTAGCGACGCAGCCATCAGCAGCCCAGTCACCTGATTCACGGCGGCCAAAGCCGTATTACACGCTGGATGAGCAGACATCACAACATCATTTTATAGAGCCACAATATCCAACACTTGGCGAGACTCAATAGCAGTGGATTCCTCCACCACCACCACTAGCTCCACCAGAGTCTGCCTACGTCCCAATCATCCCGCAGTCCGATGCCTACGACTTTGATAGCATGACATCGGCATTATTTTCATATGGATATGGTCCAGGACAATATACAAGACTGGGCACAACTCAGGAGCATCGACAGCAACAGGAAGAGGAGGAAGGCCAATATCCATATCATAGATATTGGTATTAGATTGATATCATATATATTCCTATTTTTTATATTTTCATGATGTATCAATTAATTGATTTTTGCATCTGAATACGCACTTAACTTCATTTAATATTCATTAGTAATTATTCCTATTGATTATTTTTTTATATTCCTATTTTTTATATTTTCATGATGTATCAATTAATTGATTTTTGCATCTGAATACGAAGAGGATGCATGCTAATATTATTTTTAGATTTTTTTCTAACTCATTTCCTATTTTAGAAATTTTTTAAAATTTTTTGAGAAAAAATAAAAAAAATCGATTCAGGAATCGGCTGATTCTGACCGATTCCTGGGAATCGGTGGCGGCCACTGATTCCGATTCCGATTTCGATTCCGCGATTCTTGGTTCCACTTAGTATTGAAAACGGTGGGACATCCCTTACCTGTTGAAGTTAGATAGTGGGACATCCCTGCCAATTTAAGGATTGACTGATTCCTGATCAAAAGCATGTGCCAACCTGATGCGAGGGAAACCTGATGGCAAGGCCAAGATCATGAGAGATACGACAGGCTTGGCTGATTTCAGACCAATTTGGGATAGATCATGAAGACTCAAGGGAGGAGAGTAGCTGCCACTGCTGCCCTGTTTTTCCCCGTCCTAATGGGTGAAAAAGAAAAGTCTGGATCCGCCAAATTTGCTGCACCCAATAATAGACTGGATCTATCAACTAAATTTGGCAGATCTGCTCAATATTGGGTCTCTAGGTCCGATGAGATTGAATATGCCAATCCTGATCCATATTGCGATCCAAGAAATGATTCGGGCCCAGAATAACTTATCCCAAGCAAGTTGAAGTTGGTCAGTAAAACATCCCACCATCATTTGAAGGTGACCAGTAAAACATCCCCCGCCAGTTGATATTGGCCAGTGAGACTCCACTGGTTAAGGCTGGCCAATGAGGAATCATCCACCGATTGAGGACAGCTGGTGGAACACTCCTCACCAGTGAAAGTTGGCCAGTGGGACATTGAAGTTAGCATATAGGATATTCCCACTGGTTGAGGTTGGCCAGTGGAACATCCCCACTGGTCGGGGTTGATCGGTGTCAACTTCCACTGGTGTGACTTGGCCAGTGAGACCTCAACTGATCGAAAATCGGCTGGTGGGATAGTACCACCTAGGGAGGGACTCTAGCCCCCATGGTGGTAGATGCAGGTCCCTTCGCATTTATTTTTTGCTGTTTTCTTTATTGTTCTTTTTTTTTCTTATCTTGCAGGGCTCACTGAGCTAATCGCTTCAATTAATATCTGAGAGTCCTAAATAGCTGCAGAGGGGGGTGAGGGATAAGCCTCCCTGATAGGTGCAAACAACAGCAGTAACGACAGGTTTCTCTTCCTCTTCTTTTTCCATCCTCAACTACAGGAATAAGCAGTCTCCTTCCTCTAATGACACACAAGTTTTTTTCCCAAGCACATCTCTTCTTTTCTGGGTTGCGACAACATCAAATGTACATAGGTTAATAATAAGATATTCACAGAAAAGTGTGCATCATACTGAGCATCCATGACAGTACAAAAAAGCCTAAATGTCTAGTCACACCAACAGATCCTATGAAACTAAATAGATATAGAAAGGGCAGGGAGAAACTATTTGTAGCTCTTCTTTATTCTTGAAACAGACTTCCAATTTTTCTCAATGAAATTGCAGTCGAATCCTGATCTAGAATATGCAGTTCAGTAAGTGAACTAGCCAAAGGGGTAAACTGTGCCCCGACATCTATCCTTAAGAGGTAAATAAAACAAATTGAGGATATAAATTTTATGACCTTTTTCACTGAATAAGTCATTATTGTAAACAAGGATAGTACAAATAAATGGTAAGAAAAGAAGTACCCAAGTGCAATGGAGGAAAAGATTACCACCTTTGTGAGCCTTGGAACCTTTGTCTTACGATCATGCAGTGGGCTGTCATCATGGGTGCTCATTGAAGAATTATATGAAGTCACCAACTTACTAAATAACTTGCCTTTTGCCTCTTCATGAATTTGTTTTCTCTCTTTCTCAATAGGCCGTGCAACGGATACCTATTTATTCACAGGATCTCAAGAATAAGTATTTGGTATCATAATTTTGGATATGATGAAATTAAGAGGTTCTGAAGTGACATGCCTGGATCTTAAATCTTGAACCTCCATGAGGTCCAGTAACCATTTTCCCATCTAGACCCTTCATTGCCATGTCCAAATCCTGTAAGCAATGTATTAACGAAGCTGATAACACAAATAACCAAGAAGATATAGACAAGTCGATAGCCATGTTGAATCATGGATTCATGTGAAACCATCAGAAGTCTAGATAATTCACAAATGAATCACATTCCAAGGTACAATTTTCACCAACTCAGACTAATAATTCAAGTACACAAACGTTGATAAGGAATACATAATCCATGAAATGTTTTCCTTCATTCACATGGGCAATTCTATTTGCTTCAGTAACCAGCGATAAAAATACTCACAAGAAATGCACAGTATCAAGAATGTCAGATTCAAAACACGATGCTATACAAAGGATCTACAAAATACTCACTGATCTCTCTGAAAAGTGGACAAATCCCACCGGAAACTGCCCTTTCCTAGATAATGCCACTTTTTCCACCTGAAAGACAAAGGCAAATAAGAATTCTCAAGCACAGAAAAGAACAAATGTCTCGGTTATATCAACCTTTCCAAATGGCCTAAATAGTTCCTTCAAATATTCTTCGTCCACATTTGCGGGAAGATTTCCAACAAATGCAACTTTTATCTGGAAGCAATAAAACAAGGATCAAAAAGATCAAGTATGAGTAAGTCATATACCTTCAAACACTTGTAAACATATTAAGATTCATATCATGAATACCTTGGCAAATTCCTCAGGATCAAGTTCAGGCTCCTGTTCGGCCCAATCAATAGCAGGGTGACAATTTCCAGCCAATAAAAATTCAGAACTAGATCCGACACGATGGGCTCGTGCTGCAGCCTGTTACCGAATTTTTATAAAGAGATCAAATGCCCAGGACAAAGACAAGGTAATGAGGTATCTGAACCCTTTATTTGAAGATTACAAAATGCCATAGGGCCCACAGGGCATTAGCCAACAAAAAGAGAGTGCTTGCTCGTAAGAGAAGCAGGCAAATGCAGATGATGATTGGAAAAGAGCAGTGTCAATAAAGTTTTTGACCCTAAGATGTCCAGCAAGATAATTGCATTGATCTATCATAGTATCACACAAGATGTGGACTATGCAAGTATTATCAATAAAGGGTGAAAAGATACAAGGTAGATGGAACAACAAATTGAAATGATGTAATTAACTAGCATGAGTAGGATATAGTTGTCATAACTTTCCAGCAAGTAAATAGTATATGGTCAGGATCCATCGATCTGAAAAGAATTGACCCATAGACCATAGGTAGATCATTACATTGGAAGAGGATAATGAAAGATGCACTTTTAGTAGAGATAACTAACTGTTCATATCAACACTATCTCCTTGAATGAGAGAATAAATTGTTACTAATGCAATTATTAATTCTACAATTCCCGATGACATCAGTATGATTGACATAACTTAGATTTCATAGGAGGATATCTTGATTCAGGACTGAGGCATGCACTATGGAAAGGTTAAAACTGGAGAAGAATATGGTAGAATCTTTTGATCCATATTGACTTTAAACATCATCATACGCTAGTAACTAATCAAGGGACAACGGTAAGATAGTTAAAGCAATGAGAAAGAAAAAAAAAGATTCATGCAGACTTCTTGATGACAAGAGCAGAAATAGTGCATGGTATGTTGCTCAGAATCCAATATCCCAGATAGCTTCCTGATCAGTGACAGCCTTCCCAATGCATAATCTAAAAGACCTGCTGATCAGAATTAGTAATAGCATGCACAAACAGAGATTGCAGCAGACAGCATGGTACTATTGATACCAAGACTGAGGGCTTTTCATGGGTCACAAGGAAATTGTCTTACATGTACCACATAATCTGACTAAGTAGATTGTAGATGATTACTGAGATTCCTTACACAGATGGTTTCGTGAATTATAATGTATAAAAGCACGTTGAATTGTTCAGAATATTCATAATGCACCTTGACACCCATATATCAAAGAGATAGGCATGATGCAATGATCCAAAAGAAAATTTTGTCAAGGTCAATCATAAAAAGATAAAATGAGAGAACAGAAATATATTCGACTTTTAAACATGCCACTTGCTACTCTCTGGGAATTCATCTACAATGATTATCATAAATCAAATGGTAAAACCTAACAACATTTTACTATATATTTGATATTAAACCGAGAAGAGTTTCACTATTGTCCAAAAGCCGCTCATTGGTAACTATCCCTGCAGTACTCCCCACTAGGGCTTAATGAAGTTTGTAACAGTGGATTCATGGTATCTCTCTAGTTTGAAGATCATACATTCATGATTCAGTATAAAATGGAATGCTCCAATCCAAATGCATGAACTCAATTAGCATGCACACCAGGTTAATGTAAACATACAAATATTGAAAAGAGATGCAGCAGTGTGAATCCATCAAAATGAACTTTATAAGGCCTTTTACCTCTTATGCATGTGGTTCTTTCATCAAGTTGGGACTAATCGTAGGTACTAAAGAAGTGAAATTACCAAGGCCTTAGAAGGATGAATTTCTTTAGTTCTTAGACTTACTGGATGTAAAAGAAATGTGAATGGTTTGCAATGGTAAAATATTGAGATAAGACAATCCATCTAGACGTGTAATTGTGTTGTATGAACAGTTAGTTTGAGTTGTGCTCAAGAGACAGTGCTCAGGAACCTCAGATCTTTGACCTAGAGATGCTATCAGACAGCGAGAGGCTCAAGCACAGGTATTAATATTTTAGACTGTCATCAGAGATTAAAAGATAAATCATGAAGTGGACCATAGATTCTGTTATAAAATTAAAATAGATATAGATTACTGAACCAAGCTCCCAAAACTTATACAGACCATTGAACTTAGTGGAGCACAATACAGAAGTCATGACATTATTAACTTGCTAATCATCAATGTTAGACTGCTGTCTGACTTATATTGTGATCAACATTCTTCCACATTATTTGAAAAATGCAAATTTTATAGAGATCTGAAATGTCGTGTTCCACAATGTTGAATTATCTGATCATATGCTGAGAAATGATTTCTGCAGCTGCTCCACTGAAGCGATCATAGCTCCGTTCTGTGTGAATACAGTGTTGACTTCAGTGGATAAACTTTGGATTCATTACTGATCCCTCAAGTCAGCTCAACATGGTCAGAACCCAAATGCCTATGATAGTTCAGAACCAATGAAAGATGATACTAAACTTGGATGGCAAAGACTTCCTAAGCAGAAAATCACGCTCTTCAAATTACTTTCAGGTTGGCATGACTGAGGTTTAGGCATTTTGTACTATGCACCGTTGATTGGCATCTTTAATACTTGACAAAGGAGTATCCTCTTTCCCTTTGGCTTGTGCCCGTCTACTTCCTTGAGCAGTATTTATAATGCTTTCCCTTGAAATGACATTCGTTTTTTTCAAAAGTTTTTTTGTCCTTTTGGTAACTTATTATCGAAACTGTGTCATCACAATCACAGATTTTACTTTACATTATTGGTTTTGAACAACCCCCCTAAGATTTTGTAACTTCAAGATCTTGTATGCGGGAATAACATACAAAAAGGAATATTTATAGATGAATCCGATATTCTTCCAGTAAGTCATGGTAGAAAACTAAGATAAGTCTGGATGTAGGGGCTAGGCTGCAGACAATATCAATGCCAAAAACCTGCAAAATATTATATCATAAGGTCATAGTTCAATCACAAAAAAGAATGGGAAGATAAAGAACTGATAAAAAAGGTATAATAAATCTTGGCTCATGAGTTTATTAAAAAAGAACCTTTACAACCAAGCCAGAATTACAGTGACATGCAACCCCAACAGAAAACAAGCCTACTGGTGCTTTAAAGATTGCTACTCTACCAGGTTGCCTTCACTCATAAACATAATTCCATTTCATGGCAGTTCATGCACCATAAAAGAACAAATAAAACACAACAAGAAACTATTTGCTAGGTGAACATGACACAATTACTTACTGCATGAGAAGAAAACCGAACAAAGCCGAAACCCCTGTTCAGTTGTCTATTCCCTGGAGAGGGGTTGACAGATGACATTGCAAGATCCACACGTACAACGTCCTGAAACGCCTACAAATAACAAGAAACCAAAGGTCTTGATCTTCTTTGAATGACAACAGAAGACTACCTTTTTTACTATCATCGGCTATCCATTTCATTAATACAATCTAGCAGGTCTGCAGCATCATTTCTTCAACTAATATAGTAATATGGCTGAAGAAAAAGAGCTGAGGAATTGGATTTGCAAATGGAATTCATCATCCCCTTCTCAGGTAGACAAAGTGTTGGAAAACCCTTCTGCCAGCGTTGTTACGAGTCATATGAATGGCAAGGAACAACAGGATTTTCAGGGTTGTTTTTCCTCCGATCAATTTTTTTATCACAGGCATCAGAACTACTGCAAGACTGGGGAGTGTCAGCCAATCAGGATCCATCCAGCTATTCTTCAATCTCCAGGTGCTGTTGAAAGGGAGAAGGGGTCCTTTATGTTATTAAGGCCTCCTTTCCCTCCAAGGTTCCCAGACTAGGTTAGGGTGGGGTGATAACCATTTTGGTTGTTTTGCTTTATCAGCTCGATGGAGCTCTCCTTTTCTAAGTCTTGCCATTTTAATTAAGGCAACTGGTTTTCTAGATCACTCTAAAGTAAAATAAAAGAAACAGACGTGATAGTAGTTATCATAAAGTATTTTGAAAACAAAATCTAAGGGATTAAAAAATTTACTTGCCTTACGAACCAAACTGTCAAACTCCTCAGCACTCCAACCTGAAACATATATACCCAGTAACCCAAATAAAAATTGAAAAAGCTCGAAGAGTAAAGAAATGATCCCACATGAGAAGTGAAAATCTCCAACAACATAATAAAAAATAAAGAAAACTGACAATCATAACCTTTGTGCAGATTTCCAAAAAATAGACGATCCCGATCGGATGATGGTTCAACCCCGATCTTTTTCCCATTTAACTGAATAGAACACCAAGAAAAATGTTTAGAATGATGTGTTCACCAAATCATCATCAACAAATCATCATCAACAAATCCTCATATCAGCTATTTTGAGTCAACTACAACAAGCATGTCTCAACAATCATCCCAAAATAACGCCTGGAACTAAACATCGGGAACAACTAGTTTATCTAGAAAATAATACGAAAAGCAATATGCAAAGCTGCTAAAAATCATTTAGCTTTTTAAGCTATATTTCTTTTTAAATATTGGCACCATATCTGCATTGTAAAAAGGAATGCAAGTTTGGGATGAAAAGAAAAAAAATCTTCAAAAAAGGAAATAACAATGTAATCCCTTCTCTCAGAAATGGCTGGTACCCTGTCTGTGATTTTTACAGGATACCAAAAAGTGATCTTAAGATCAAGCCACAAAAGCCCCTCTAGAGAAGCAAAAGTTTGAAAATTTCATTTGACCCAAAAGCAAGAAACACACAACCCAAAGTCGGAGAGAATTAGAGCGAACACCAAAGTCATTCCCACTTCCTGATAGAAAAAGACAATCCTCCAAATATTCCAAGTTCATATCCTGAAAATTTTCCATTTTGTCTCCATACGAAGAAGGCAGATAAGATGGAGATCTATAACCAATGATACATAATTGGTGCTTTGATATAAGAATACTGTTCATCTTCTTATCTTACATGTATTTCAGCAGGACGAAACCTAATAACAGCAAGAAGAGAGCCCAGCGTGTGGCCTTGAGCACTTGACTTACCATAAATCCATCTCTTTCTTTTTGGGCTCTTAATGAAGCTTCTTTGGTTGAAAAACGGACAAAGCAAAATCCCTATACAGAGTAAGGAGCAGAAATGATACAAGTCAGCCATAAAGACAAGCAGTGCACATCTAGTTCAGAAAAATGTTCCCTCTCAAACTGCACAAAACCACAATGACCTTTGAAACTCCGTTCTGATCCTTCATCATGCGTAATTCTAAAATCTCCCCATATGGCGAAAACATCTGCAAAGCACAAAATACATCTACAAGTCAACAAATGTCACGAACAGTTAAACCATTTTACATGTACTACAACAAACACTGCCAGTAAATTAAATGGCATGCATTCTCTGTTATTAATTTACTTGGGATGTTGCAGTTCAAAAACTTGACCCATAATGCAAAGTGGAAGTTAGAAAGGATTGCAGGGACGGACGAAATTCATGACTTCTTAAAAAAGGCCATAGAGGCCTCAATTTCTATTCATACAAAAAAAGGTAACAGAGTAACACAGAGCTACCCGTGGAGGGAATCCATGGTAGGATTGACCAGGCCCAATTGACCAGAGTTGGGTCAGATTTGCCAACCAGCAATCTGCCTAATTAATTTTGAAAACTACCAGTTCAGCTGATTCCAATACTTGATCAGGTTAAGGCCAGGCCAATTTTTACTAATTATAAATAAATCAAAATTTCAATTCCCAGATTGGCCCAAATCAGATAAGAAACACGTGGATCAGGAACCCCCCCCCCCAATCCCAGCCCCTACAAGTGATTGAGATGATTTGGGTTTTGACAAAAATGTATTATAACATAACATCATTAGTATATTTACACAAATAAATGTTTAAACAAGGATGTAATACACTTAAAACTTACTCATCTCAATGAAATATTAACTTAAACTCATCTAAAACTGTAATAAAAAATTACTAACAAAATCAATTAATTTAAATTTTTCTAGAAGGAGAAATGACCCAATGACCCTGGGGCAGGCATGCTCTTACAAAAGTGGGAGCAAGGAACTGAGGAAGAGGCCACTTTGCCTAAGTGCTCAAGCAAGGGCCTTGTTTGCGTTTGACAATATACCATCTTTAGCTATTCCAATTTGCAGAGCAACGTAAAGTCAGTTACAGATGATTAGAATCCTGATTAAACAACCATTTCATAATCCTCATATCAGAGACTCAGGCACACATCCATGAACAAAGAGAAGGATATCTATGTTGTTGATAATTGGAAGGATGGTAAGACAAGGGAGTTCCAGCAATTCTCAAGTCAGGATACTCACATTTTAATGCAAACTCTAAGACACTTTGGATGGGAAGCAATCGAAGATTGTTCAAACACAAAGTGGCTCCTACAGAATTGATTGCACCATGAATAAAAGGGTTGGGTCAGGTCGCACAACCAGGCCTGACCCGGTCACTTTTTAGGCGACCGGCCCGACTGCAACACTGGGTACCCGAATAGGCCTGACCCGATAGGCCAGCTCGTGTAACACCTAGCCACGGGGAGCTCCAAGCACCCCAACATCACAAAGGGGCCTCCTCACTCTCCCACACCTCTCTCATGCATTGTTTTAACTCTCTCTCTCTCTCTCTCAAATGCTCTCTCTCTCGCATTCTTTGCGGTCTTTTATCTCTCTAAAGTTGTTCCAATTTGTTGATTTCTCATGATAATCTAAGGCTCTCAAAACGTTCTTTTTTGTTTAATTATGTTACTTATCCAGTTTGTTGAGTGTTACTTTTTGTTGTTAATTTTTTAATATAATATTTTCAAGATGTCTTCTTTGAGCTGTGACGCTCAAACCTCTGGTTCAAGCCAAAATGATCCAATTTAGCTTTATTGCAACTTGATTACCATAGCCGAATGAAAAGTGTAATATACGTATCATGAGAAAATCATGTATGGTAGAATTTACTTGTTAAAACATCACTTTGCTAAAATAAAAGACAATGTTCTCTTATGCACAGACTCCGCCCAATGTAAAGGCACAATTTCGAAAAGATTTATGATCAATTATACGGGTGAGAGCAAGTAAACGACACAAGGACACCATTTGAGAAAAGATATTCCAACCATCCAGCCGTTAAAGTCCACATGTACAGTACTAGATAGGAATGCTCAGCCACGTAAAAAATTCCCTTGTATGAATGTCTCGAGGAAAGCACATTTAAATTAATACTTAATAAAATATATCAATATCAACTCCTCTTCATATTTAATAGTTATTCTTTTAAACATATGACTAATGTGTGCTATAGAGGCAAGCCAGGACCATCTTCTGGAAGTCAGTGAACTGATGTGTGCTATCAATTCCTCTGGTGTCCTTGTTAATAGGTATAACTAAAAGAACGATGATCAATTTCCTAATATATTGTCAATGTCAAGTCAGAATCTTTGAATGTCAATGGAGGCATTCGGCTAGGTAAAAAATGCCAATTACTTGTTTAAATTAATTAATAGTATCATAAATGTGATTGGAGAAAATCAAGTTGTCAAAGTAACAACAAACAATGTAGCTAACTACAAAATAACTTGACAAATACTGATGGTCAAGATACCACCTTTGTATTGGGTACCATGCACCTCTCATTCCTTAGATTTGATGTTAAATAATATATACAAAGATCCTTAGATTGATCAAGTGGCTAAAATGACGGAATGCATATCGTCATTCATCTATAACGATAATTTTATCATAAACTTGATGAGAAAGTATATAAAGTGTCAACAGCTCTTACCGCAAAAGCAACCAAATTTGCATCTCAATATATCTTTTTTGGGAGCTTAACACAACAAAGACATCCTCTGATGCAAATAATAATTTCACCCAGATTGACTAGTTGGGTTGTTTAAGCTAATCTTCGTATAAGAAAAAAGAGAAGAAGACAGAAGAGATGTTAGACAATGGAGACTTCTAAAAGATTGTAGAGAAGATACCTTATATAATGCAACATATAGTAAAAGTGCTTAAAGTAGTTGGTGAGATAAGAAGACAAACATGGAATATTCGTACGATGCATTTGAATGGACAAAGAACAAAATCTCAAAGAAAGTGACCAATTTAACAAAATGGTGAGATATCATTGATCGTTGATAGGTGCAAACGTTGTATCACCTTGTACATGCAACATGTAATGCATGGAATGTCGAGTTCCGACCTGGTCAAATTTTTGGCCAACCGGCTTGGATTGTGATCCAACATTGATCCAAGCCGGGTCGCGTGACCCTGTTAGCCATTTGGGGGGCTTTCAAAGGCCCCCCGAGGAACCTCTTACCCTCATATCACCCCTCACTCACCTTCAACGCTGTTCTCATTAAAAAATTGTGCTCAAATAGTGAACTTATTTCTCTCTCTAATTCATTTCAGGATCACTCCTTCAGTGGCAAAGAGACAGAAAATCAGACAATCTTCTCGCCGAGGTAAGAAGTCAAGAAATAAATGTAAACAAGTTATAATTAATCTATTGAACCTCGCAAATCATGAAACAATTGACAAGAGTTAAGAAGAGATGATGTAGTTGAACATCCTAGTTCAATACCATATGTTAAATGATTTGGTTTCGAAGAGTAACAATGATGGAGGGTGTTTAACAATAAAGGAGCAATTGTTCCAAGCAGATAAAGAAGTAAGTCAGAATCACAACTTCCACCAATGTAGTTTATGACTGAAAACATTACACATATGTTACGCAAGATGAAGATCATGATGTTCAAACACAAGGTGGAGAAGGCGCGCAACGAAAAAGATCTCAACACTACACCTTATTATACAAGGTTAATCATCCCAAGACTCTTAAACTCTTAGTTACCTACTTATCACCAAGAGGGTTATGGATCATTATCAGATACTTTCACGCAGTCCAACTATAGCAACTATGATGGATCTTAGGGATTTGATCCTAAGGTGATTGCAAACGGGAGTGCGGAGTGAAATGACTATGTATGTGATAGCAACCAAGTGTCCTATTCCCAAATGACTTGAAAAGAGTATATTCATGATGTAGAAGAACATCAATTTATAAGAATTGAATAGAAATCAATGAAAAATTTTCTAGTCATATTTATTATTTTTTCACATTTTTCAATTTTTTTTCATATTTTAATGTTATTGATGACTCATGACCCGATCCAATTGGGTCAGATTTGTGCTAGGCCAACTCAGTCCCAACCCTAGACCCCACCTTCTTAGATGCAATGTTAATTCTCTTTAATTTTTTGGTTGTCAACACGCATATTTAATTGTTTAATGATGTGCAAGTTATGTTGTGTATGATATTTTTTTTATCAACCCACAATATGCTTACTCCTTTGCCTACAACACATCCAATGAGCTTCTAGAAGGTGTTAAGTTTGTAATCCATGAGATGTTGGGAGATGATGATTGGCAAATAAGTTGCACAATTATAAGTTAAGGTCAATGCATTTTGAGACATCGAGAGCACTAAAAGCCCTTATCTTGTCATATAACCTTCGTTATTTTATATTTAAACATTTCTAACACATGTTCTAACATAAACTACTCTAATGTAGCTGACCAATAAATGAATTATGGTAAAACAACATGGTATGAAGACCTAGCATCAATTGCATGAAGAGTCCTGAGCAAAATGACATTGACTTCAAGATGTGAAAGAGATTAGTCGACGTTCAACCTTGTACATACAAAACAGAAGAATATGTTGACACAAATAAAGCTGGAGCAGTTAATCTACTACCATTACAACATTAGGTTGAAGCTAAAAAACTTGCAAAAGTCAAAGAACAATTAGAAATAGCAGAGATGGAGAGATGAAACTATGGGGTAAGTGAAGTCGGTCGATCACAATAACCAATGAAGACAAATTTGGATGACATATTCAGCAAGCAAAATGCAATACAAGCATGGGTCAATGATCAAGAAAGACTGAGAACATGCATTCAATGATGAAGACCAAACTTGGGCTAGAGGAGAGCTTGACAAAGTACCAGTATCCGAGGAATTTCAAATTACTCCATCACTAACAAAAAGACAAAAACCTAAAAAATCTTCGTGTCAAGACAAGAATTCATCTCATAAAGAAAAGCATATTACAACTAATCCTTTAGATAATGTAGATAAAGATACAATTGATGAGACACGAGAAAACACATTGAGCCAAAAATACAAGTTGAATATCAGATGTCCGACAATTCGACTTTGAAGAGTAGCCGTGATGGACCATTAGACGATAAAGGAGTAACTCTTGCTCAAATGAGGTCTACAGATCCAAAGATACAACCTTCATTGATGTACTTCACGGCTGAAGAACAATACACACATGCCATGCAAGATCAAGATCATAGTGAACATACACAACGGAAAGAAAACACGTGAGGCAAACCCTTGAAAGATCAATGTCACTGTTGTTAAGGTTGAGACATCTCGACTCTTGAGTTCTTACGTTTCACCAAAAGCATTGTAAGATATCTCAAGAGAGTTATGGATCTGAGAGTTCCATACACACCACTAATGGTGGTTATAAATATGAAGATAGACAAGCTTATCTAAGAATAATTGGAGAAGTGTAAAATACAATCAACATGTATATATTTTTAATGCTATGTACTTTTCCCAAATATCTCTGAGAGAATATAATCATATATAACTTATAAGTTATGTAGAAGAACACCAAAATGTAAAATTTAAATAGAAATGACATTTTTTCAAACAATTTTTTAAATTTGGACCCTTATTGGATCCTAGTCACAACCCGGTCCAGCTGGGGTCGAGTTGGGCAGGGATGACCCGGTTCTAACCGGGAACCCGGCCTTGGCACCATACACCTGTTCTTGTTTAAGAGAGTGGTATTATGCTAAAGCACTTCTTTTATTGTCTTCTTTTGGTTACTAGAGCACCGCAATTCCTTGATGCAGATGCATTTACATAGTTTTGTTGCTTTTTCAACCATTGCATTTTTGGTATAGCTTTTACCTCCTATAGTTCCTTTTTTAATTTTTCATGAAATTATGATTCCGACCACTTATAGCCTTATCAAAAATATTCACAAGCTCTTTAAAGTTTCATCCATCTAATTATGACTTTTCCATGATCAATACACTTCAGGACAAACGATTGAAAATTATAAGATTAGAAAATGAAAAGACTATATAACCTAGTTGATGGTTCTTATTCATATCGTCCCAATAACATACAAAATGCAATATCACAGGAGAGATAGATTGCATCCTCCTGCATTGGGTCATCTTTCTTCCCAAACATAAGCATTACTCTTACCAATGTAAGCATAATCTACATAAATGTTGATCGGGAAAAAGAAAGGCAGATATCTAATGAAGTAGAAAATGACCTCTTTGATCATATCTTCACTGACATATCGGGCCAACCCCCCAATGAATATCTCTGAACCCTTAACATGAGATACTGTTGAAAAAAAATATAATATTCATAACAGGCCAAATTTAAAGTTTAGAACCAAAATAACAAAAAGTGGTAAAAACAAGGATAAGAAAGAAACAATGAAGGGAAGCCCACCATGTTCTTTGATCTTAGAATGTGATGCATCATTTACCTACAGAAAGAATAGAAAACAAAGAAAATAAATAATTTAAACAATATAGCACAGTTAATAGCTAGTTCTAGTTTTCTCCAACTAAACAACAGCCATCTAAACTTTACAGAAGTATAAAAAAACTTCATGTCCAGTCTAAGCGTTAATTAGATCTGCAAGAAACATCATGCATGATTCTCCATGTTGGTTGATAGATGGCCATGAAATACAATGCAGACATTAGGCTTTTTTTACCCGATGCAACTTTAAATTAGCATCTATCTTTTAAAAAGTTATATTTTTTAAGGCAAATACTGAGTATTGCATTAGCACAAAAACATACACAGCAGATACAAGGCAAAAAGACCAACTTCTTTGGTCATGTAGAATCCAGAATGAGTAGATCTTTGGTGCCCGAGGTTGCAAAAGTAGAGGGGGATGGGAAGCTAGAAGAAGGTTAGATCCATAAAGATTCCACACCGTTTAAAACAAAGTACATCAAACATATCTCAACAGATCCAGGAAACTCCTAGGCCTCCTATGGTAGGTGGGCCCTGCGCCATCAAACCCCCTGGCTAATCAGCACTCTTGCCAACCCCAAAATGTTGGACAGCGAAGATGAACGACATTTAAAGCACCTGTTGTTTCTCTCTCCACATTGAACATAAGTTGGTTGGGACAAATGTCTGCCAAAAAAAAACACCTTTTACTCACTGCAGTGCCACCTTGCCCCAGTGGCACAATAGTTCTTCAGTTAACATTGGAATACAAGCCTGCAGCTGAAGGGCTCTTATCGCGGCCTGCCAGAAAACATAGATCACCCCACATGTTAAAAATAAATGGTCTCGGTCTTCTATGACCACCGCACAAAATTGGCATAAGTCATCCGGAGCTTGGAGTCATTTAAGGTTCGCTACAATCAACAGCCTCCTCAGGGCAATTTTTCATAGAAAAAAATATATCTTCAAGAGAACCTGCAAGTGTCATAATATGTGCCAGTATACTCTGACCCCTGGATGTTGTTACTTGTTTTATTGATTTGATCGAGAAAATATTAGACTTCAACCAATTCCATAGTCATGTATTTTCTATCCTGGATAAGTGGCCAGGATTTAATCAAATTTAACATCTAAAGAAGCCTTCTATTTTCACTTGCTGTCAAATCCCTTGATAACAGACACCACCAGGACTTTGCTTAAAACGACCACTTGTTCACCAAGTGACTATCTGGATCTTGAGCAAGCCCATTATCCTTCGAAAATCTAGTTCTTCCATTGCCAATTATGATCTCTGAGCTACTGATTATGATGCCCCTGCTCTTCCATGTCTCTCCACAACCCGGACCAATAGGTAGTTGGAGTGGCCACCTAGCACCAGGCATCCCTTCCTTGCATGTACTTCATTCTAACCACCCTGGTTCATTGATTCTGCAATCCACAGTCCAGCGCCCAGAAACATTTAGCAAGAAGGGCCTGCTTAACAGTGTCCAGAAGAATACATCATATACCACCCTCATTTCTTGGGGTGCATGCTTTGTTCCACCCTATTAAGTGCCCCCTCTGTATGGACTTTTTGAGCCTCTCCAAAAAAACACCACCCTTATGGCCTGTAGATTTTGATTTATCTCCTTCGGTAACCTAAAAATGGACATAAAGTATATAGGGATATTTGATAAAACTGTTGGAAAAAGGATTGTTCTGCCCTCAGCCAAAAGCAGTATGCCCTTCCACCCGTGCAGTCTGGACTCACTTTTTAACAAGTAAAGTTTCAGTCTTTGTTATTGACTCTTCTGTCTGTGTGATAAAAAAAAGTTATAGGGAAGGAACCTGTTTTAACCCCCAAGGATACTGCCATCTCCTCAGTTTCCCTGTCCCTCGTATTTATCCCAACCAATTCACTTTTTTCCAAGGTTTACTTTGAAGCCTGAGTTTCTTTAAAGAAGAAAGAGCAGAATTTTTATGCCACGGAATTTCCCAAAGTTGGCAATAGAGAGCAATAGAGTATCTCCCTTTTAAGAAGCCTGAATGCAAAAGATCAACCACTTTGGTGATCACTTTTTGCAGCCTGGTAGTTAAACTTTTCATGAAGATTTTATATGTGATGTTGAGTAAACGGATCGGCCTAAAGTCTTCCTGACAGGAGTTGTTCTCCTTAGCTAAAAGCATCGAAAGAGTAGCACTGAAAGATCTAATTTTATTCCGACTCTGCTGAATGTCTTAGACCACCCCAACTACCCAACTACTACCTTGCCAACCAAATACCAAAAGTGCTGAAATAATGCTGCCAGGAAGCTATCTGGTCCAAAGATTTATCCCTCCCCAAGTCTTAAGAATCGCCACAATTTCCTCAGTCATCAAGGTGGTGAGTAGCATATTGTCTAGACTTCTGATGATTGGCCTGCACAAGGCATTCTCTTTAAAAAGGAGGTGAAATATTCTACAAACCCAACAGCAATTCCCTCTTCCGAGGTGATGACATTCTCATTAATGGCTAATTGAGATATGGTATTTTTCCTATTTCTTTGAGTAGTCATAGCAAGTTTGTATTTATAACCCCACCTTTGAGCCATCTCTGCTTTGCCTGATGCTTCCATTTACCAAGTCATGAGTCCAACCACTTGTTTTTTTGAATATGGCCAAGGCCAAAATTCTATCAATACAAAAAAAAAGATGGAGGGGCTACCAAAGGGGGATGGGAAAACGCAACTACCGAAGAGGTAGATGATAACAAGCATTACAAGAAGAAAGCAATCAGGAAAATAAATTTATCCTTAAAGTTCTTCTCCAATGGAATCCCAGAATATGCCATCATCCAATCTCTGGCCCGGCAAGCCCATCACATGCGTAACCACAATTGGATCCACAAAATAATCGTCAAATACTCATCTATTATGTGAATGCCAAATGGACCGCACCATAGCTTGAAGGGTGAGCTTCAAAACATTGAGATCATCCGGCCAAGGATTCAACTGTTACCAATCCATTAGAAATGACAAAGTGTTGTTGGGATTCACTCAATAAATCTTCCAAGGCAAAGATAATTAACGAATCCACAATTAATAAAGAGATGATCCAAGCTTTCCTCCCAGTTGCCACAGAAGATGAAATTAGTGGAAAACGGGAAAAATCCCCTGGAGATGACATTTAACAGGTAACAACTTGAGGATCTTCCAAAGAAAGTGCTTGATCTTCACAGATAACAAAGGTGACCAAACTTCAATGATATGGGATCTCTACACCTCCAAGATTTTTTTCTTTTTTTGAACATAACCAGTAGGTTATTTTCCATTGATTAAAAAAGTGTAATTACGTTAAATCTTCTAACAAAATAGTAGAAAGTATATAAAAAAAGAAAAACTAAAGGAAGAACACAGAATTTAAATAATCACTCCTTAAAAGTGTAGGTAACACCGGAAAGCTGCCAACAGAAAATAGAATGAGGTGGATATCAGTATATGACAGGAAGACATGTAGTTTACCATATCAAGCTGTACTTTACCATCCCAACAGCCAGTAATAATCTTGGAAATGTTAAGTGGTACATCACATATTAAATAGTTCTTAGCATATCAATTTTGCAATTTATGTGGGTATTTTCGGGGAGGTCTCAAATCACTTACTTTTCAATGAGAGATGATATATGTTATATGGACAGTATGTTAAAGAATATTTGAGAGGCCAGTGGGATAATGTTTCAGATTTGGAAGTTCTATTTTCAGCTTCAAGGCAGATAAAACCTGTGGGCCAACTGGATAGACTGGAGTCCGTACTTACGGGCACTGTTAACCAATGTTCAGAAGATAAGAAATTATTGGATCTTCAATGAAGAGTACATATACATTCACAACATCCTTCTATGTGCAGTAAGCTTCTTCTTTCTTTGATGGTGGTTTTCACCACAATTCATTTATTGATAAAAGAAGAATACAACGAATATAAATGAAACTAAAAAATGATGAAAAGAAAGAAAAGAGGATAGAAACAATATAATTGTACCAAGAGCATAGAATCGTAGCAGGCTTTCACAGTAACACTTTTTCCAATTGAAAAACATCCTACCGAAGACCATACAGTCTGGGTAAGGGCAGCAAGCTTCTTACAAGACTGGCTTTTGCAACGGATTGGCTATATAGAGAAATGTTGAACATTGTTCGTCTTTTTTGGGGTTGGGTCTAGTTTTCAATGTGATTCATATTATTTGTAGTTTGATTTCAGTGGAAGAGGGCTGATTTCCTCCTATAATTCTCCTCTATCATGCCTTTATCCTCTTGATAGAGGCATTTTCTTGTACCCTATCTCACTTCCTGTCTTCGTGGAATGCCCCCTTTTTGGGGTTGCCTCATAAATCACGGAAATTGAGCAATATTCACGACGAAACAACTACCTCGGCAACTCGGCATGCAGGCAGCTTAAGTGAGCCAACACAACTTATCTTGCCTTAAGTATCCCCAACTCAAGCTACGAAAGCACCAAAGATCTTTGCTTTAGCTATGGGGCGTGGAAAGGTTTGGAGGAGCTCTATGTAGTTAAAGGTAGTTCAAGAAGTTGCCAGGGCAATTAGGCAAGGCAACCTCTACTCTTTTCGAGGCCTTGAGGCAGTCAGCCAACACTTTCATGCCTATTTCAGTCTTTAAATTTTGACCGAGGGGAGGTTTTTTTTTGCATGTAGTGACGGAAAGATATGCTCCAGGCATCATCTCAATGGCCATCAAAACACAAGAAGTAGGCCGGAAACAACAAAAGGGTGGATGTGCCCTGAGATTACTTGTAGTGTTACCAACCATTTGAACACCATGCGAGATTTGTAAAAAATAAAATAAAATAAAGTGTATGAAGGTAGTCACGGCGCCGATGAACCCACCAGATGCTGATCTCTAGGTGCAAGAACCATCGGCATGGAGCTGTTCTGCTGGATCGGGCGACGCTGCTGATGCCGCATCGACGCCATCGAGACTACCGGGTTAGGGTTTTGCAGCCCGCTTCCAACGTCGCTACGACGAGATTATGTTGCCGTCCAGCGTTTGCAAGCATACCCCTATGAATTTGATAATGACATTTTCACCTGTAAACATGGTATCATTGCCTTGGCGGCTTACATTGTCATTTGAACCAATAATTTGACATAACGTGAAAGCAAAAAAGTTACTGTCAATTAAAATTAAAATCGATAAAATTTTGAGCCACGTTATAACTTTATTTGCGACAGCATTTGATAGTTCCCACTGAATTGCTTCTTGGAAATAGTAAATTATATAAAGATAAACATTTTTTCGTCGTGCACTAATTTTCAGTTAAAATAAATTAAATACGGTTTATTTCAGCTTTTTATATGGTTTCAGTTCAGGGTTTCGAAACGAGACCAAAGTAAATAATTAATTGAAATTTTCGGTTATAATAAATAGTATATATCTGAGACTCGAATTATTCTAACTTACATATGGCGACATATATACGTGCGGAGGATACATAACAAAAACAAAACTGGTGACATAATTCATTATGATTCCTCCAATGGCTTGTTGGCTTGATTATAAAACTCTGCAAAATACATCACTTGGTTAAAATTTACAACATTCCGGTTATTTATGCTAAGATAGATTTTTTAAAAAAAAAATTACATGTGAAGGCGTGAAAACTAAAACAATAACATGTTATAATTATAAAAGCATATTCACAGTGGGATCAGCTACTTTATTTTATGTATTTTAAAAATTAAATAAATAAAATATTTTGCTTCATGGGGTGTTTGGTTACATGATAGATTGGATTTCTATTATAATTTTATATTTTTGTGAATTTTTTTAAAAAAGGTGATCAACAACTATTAAAATTTTATGTTTCGAAAAAAAAAACTATTTTGGACAAAAAAGTTGTGGTCCCCGTATCTTATTTGGTCATATATGGCACTTTTATGTTGTGGGTTAGTTCACACTTTATTTTAATACAACTTTTTATTGTATAAAAATGTCTTGTGCCACCGAACGCTCCATTAACCTTTTTAATACACATTTATTAATAAAAAAATATGATAAACACAAACAGTCTGCGCATGCCATTTTCCTGACACAGTCATTTGCAAAGGCAGACTTTCGCATTCATGCCACATTCGCCGGCGAAGAGTAAGGGAAATTATGGGCTTACGTGGCCCAGAAAGGTATTTTACTTCACCATCGAATTTCATTTTCCTGCAAAGGAGTTTCAGAAATTTGGAAACTTTAATTTACGTTTGATAGAACATATCAAACACATGAATCATTATTATATATATTATAAATATCAAATTAACAGTAATATATATTTTGTAACTTAACATATTTGATATCAGAAATAACTCTTACGAAGTGTTTGATTGGATGATAAATTAAGGTGGCGTTTGATTAAGCTTAATCTGAAAATCTTAACTCTTAATTCCACATCTAACCTCTTAACTTGTGATAAAAAAATGCTGATTTTGACTAAGACATAAGTGATTTATGTTGTTTGATAAAAAATCTGAATCATCCTCTTAATCTTTTTTAAATAAACATAACATACAAAATAAACAAAACAAAATATACATTCTTCTCTAAAAAGAAAATCTGGAACATAAACTGTTGGAGTAGAAGGAGCCGACGGTGCAGGTGAAGGTGCCGGCGGGATCGTCGAAGGGATAGCTGTATGCCCCGGGGCAGGCGTCCTCGAACGGCTTCGAGAAGTTCGTCGGCCGGCAAACCGCCGGGTCCCGGTACGCGCCGCGGCAGCAGAACTCATCGGCGCCGAACACCTCGCAGGCGCTCCGGCAACCCACCGTCTGCCCGCCGACCCTCAGCTGCAGCTCCGGCGGGCAGGTCGGCAGCAGGTCGCCGTCGCAGCTGGCGGCGCTGCAGTTGCCGCGACCGTTGACGGGCTTGACGACCACGGGCACGTTGAAGCCGCCGACGAGGGTGACGTCGTAGCGGTCGACCTCGGCGAGGGTGAACCCGGAGAGGCTGGCGGGGGACTGGCCGGAGGTGGAGCGCCGTCGGAGTCGCTGCGAGCGCCGTCGGCCTGTCGACTTTCGCCCTTCCGCCTTTCGCCCTAGGTGTCTGAATCGAAAAAGCGAACGATGAAATCTGAATCGTTCAGACGATTTTCAGAGTTTAGACATTAGATAAGATGGTAAATCAGCGATTTTATCAAACAATCGGAAATGTCTGACATCTTACCGAATCAGTGTTAAGAGGCTCATTAAGCCTAATCAAATAGCTGAAAATCTTAACTCTTAAATTTATGTCTAATCTCTTAATAAGTGGGAAAAAGTACTAAATTTAATTAAGATATAAGTGATTTCTATTATTTTGATAAAAAATTTAAATGATCCACTTAATCTTTATTTAATTTGAATTGATAAATAAAATAAAAATAAACAAGACTTTTATTATCAGGCGAGTCTTAAAAGTAGTTGAAATGGTTGAAATTTTATTTTTAATAAAATTAAATAAAAATACAGCATTGTAATTACAAGCACCCACCGTCTCACGTCTCACCACTCATAGTCTGTCAGTCATGATTTTCCTCTGAAAATAAAAAAGCGAACTAGCAGATCTGAGCGAATAAGATGTTTTTAAGAGTTTAGACGTACATTCAGACGTGCTTTCAGATATTTTATCAAACAAGGAAAAAAATCTAACCTCTGACCGAATCAGAGGTTAGAGTTTGAATCAGCGGAATCAAACAGGGCCTAAGTTTTTGTTTGATAGTTGGCGATCATTACAAATTTTCTTCTAGAATAAACAAATATGCGAGACTCTTTTTCAACTAGTGTTTTTTCACCTCTTTTTGGTCTCACATAATTCTCACTCTCTTTTGCCATCAGATCTTCCCAAACATGATAATTTTGATATCATTGGCTAGTTTACATTTTATTTTAATATAATTTTTTGTCATAAGAATATATAAAAATTGTGGTGTAACCAAACACCCCATTGCATTCCTAAATATCAGTACATTTTAAATTTAAGATTGTTTACATGTTAGTTCCTTGCAATTTATCTCGATATTAAGGACGTCACTATATTCATAAGACTCTTTTAAACCGTAAAATCTACTTCACTCCAAAATCAGTACGGATTCAACATTGATAATTTTCATTATTTGTTTTTAAGATAAAACTAAAAAAATGTAAAAATAGCCTCTCTCTCTCTCTCTCTCTCTCTCAACTGCAAGAACTAATCTCAATCATTCGAAGGAAGTAGTTCCCACACTTCTCATAGTCACCAATTTGCGGGAGTCAACATTTTTTCATCCTTCTCACTTAGTAACGACGTTGTCACTAATGGGGTGTTTGGTTGAATGATAATGATGGTTTTTGTTTTAATTTTTAAAAATTGTAAAAAAACTTGTTAAAAGAGGTGTTTGGCAACCATGATAAATTTATATTTTGAAAGTAATTTTCTTCTAAAACAAAAAAGAGGGTCTCACCTCTTTCTTTTTTCTTGTGGTCTCCCACTTTGTTTGGTCTTGTGTGGTAGTTACTCTTTTTTGTAATCACATCCCTCCAAACATGATAATTTTATGTCATGAGTTGGTTCACTTTTTATTTTAATATAATTTTTTATCATGAAAGTGTACAAAAAATTATCATGCACCCAAACACCCCGTAAACTACTGAAAAGTACAATATATTATTAAACGGTGCAATATATTATACTTTGCAACATGTTAATATATTATACTTCTTAACAGTTTATAGTAACTTATTAAGTCGGTTGTTACTGAGGGTCCATTTGGTTTCATGTAAAACCAAAATCATAAAAAATGTAATTATATTTTAATTGTTTTAGTGAGCGTCCGCACTCCAGTAATCCTAAGCACTCAGCCTTCCGTTAGTAAAAGGAGAACCAACCTTAAGGGGGTGTTTGGTTGCATGATAATTTTTTGTACACTTTCATGATAAAAAATTATATTAAAATAAAAAGTGAACCAACTCATGACATAAAATTATCATGTTTGGAGGGATGTGATTACAAAAAAGAGTAACCACCGCACATGACCAAATAAAGTGGGGGACCACAAGAAAAAAGAAAGAGGTGAGATCCTCTTTTTTGTTTAAGAAGAAAATCACTTTCAAAACATAAAATTGTCATGGTTGTCAAACACCTCTTTTAACAAATTTTCTTACAATTTTTAAAAATTAAAATAAAAACCTCAATTATCATGCAACCAAACACCCCATAAGATTAAGTGGGTCTGGAATGCCCACCCCACTTTCAGAAATGTCATTGAATCTGCTTGGAACAACTCCCCAACTCTTGAAACAAATTACAAGACTAGTACGGTGTTTGGTTACAGTTTTTTCTCCTTTTTTAACATAATTTTCAAAAATGAAAGAGTAAAGGGGTTTGGTTGTTCACTTTGACTCCTCTTTCTTTTTTAAAAATAGGATGATCCGTACATAAAATCTCCTCCGGAAAAAATAATAAAGTAAGACTTGTTTTATTATAAAAAATGTAAAACCAAAATCATAAACTTCTCACTATTCAAATAAAAATATAATTATATTTTAATTGTCAAATCAATGCATTAGATGCAAGAACATATGTTAAATGTTAAGTTGTACGTCAACGCACAATGCACCGTCTGAATCAAAAAAAGCAATATACATTCACTGAATGACTCAGAGTAATATCAGATTTCAGAGTTTCGATCAGACCCTAATTCAGTCATATTATCAAACATCATCAAACATCTAATGTCCGACCAAATCAGACATTAGATGTTTATTCAGAATTATCAAACGAGCCCTAAGTTGCTAAGTGGAACAGGGAGGAGTCGTGGATTTTGCAAGTTGGTCACTACGGGAGCTCTCTCTTTCAGATGGCTGAGATGGTATGTTTTCCTAGACTGTTGGGCGCCACCCAATCGTTGCTCTTCTTGACATAGCCAAGCTACACAACTTCCTGCACTTTGCCTGCAACGAACAAGGTAGAGATTGTGGAAGAGCAACATTGAAGGGGGAGACGATGGTCTGACGGATCGGTTAAGTTAGTTACTTGGCATGGGATTGAATTTAGTTGAATCATAATTTGACCAAGACATTGATGGACATTGGACAGACTAATTTTAGGATAGAAACAAAGTCCAGTTTTTTTTTTCGAAAGATGTTTTTAAGAATACAAGGACATACTTGGAATTAAGATAAATTATAAAGATCAATATGGAAAACTCTATATTTTAATAGCATAATAAAACTAAAACAAATAAATAATATAACCTATCTCACATCAAGTGCTAAAAAACTAAAATTAAAATTTTGAGGTAATCGCCTCAAAATTCAATCATTACATGGGATTTATGAATTGATTTTACGTAAAATTTAAGGGCAAAACGTATGTTCAGAAATAAGAATTCGACCTCAAATTTGACAATGAAATCATAAACTAAAATATTTTAGAATAAATATTAAATATTTTAAAACCCTTTAACTGAAAAAAAGAGTACCACAGGAAGAAAAGATCTTATCTTGCCTCATTTTGTCTAGGAAGAAATTCTCTGCAACACATTTTTGTAGCGAATGCCAAACAATTATTTTAATATTTTGTTACAAAAACATATTTTCATAAAAAAAAACTCAGTTGCCATACAACCAAACACCCCATAAAAGATATACTGAATACGCACCTATATTGTTTTACAAGCTTAGGGAAACGCTCCAAATCAGCTATACAATGACAACTCTGTATATCGGCCATACATGGCAAATGCATCATAAAGCACTTGAGCACCACATCGGATGTTATCACAAAGCAGCTCTCCTATTGTGTACATCGGATGTTATCACAAAGCAGCTCTCCTATCACATGGGATTGAGGTCATAACGCAGCCCCACCGGAGCTCGTTGAACAATTTTATGCCTGTTGACAAGGCAAATGAAAGTAAAGAGAAGTAAATAAATCACACTGGAAACCATCTACAATTCTTAGATCATACCTTCGCACATTCATGAATGCCAACACTTAACGCTATCCCGGGGGGGAGGGGTTAATATATATATATATATATATGCACAGACATATATACATACATTATACGTATCTATGGAGTAAGAGCACAGTATTCCAAAATTGCCATGTTACTGTTAGCTTGTTACAATACCGAAGTGTCAGGACGGAAGTCAAGCGGGTCTCGCACCTCCGAGGAACTCTCGCGTTGGTATCTCCACCCACAGGTCAGAAATACTGAGGCCTCCCCTCGGTCATCTTTCTTGCCCCCCCACTCCCTTCCCCTCCGTCTCCTCCCCTATTCCTACCACCAGCTGGCTCCCTCTTTTCTCCTCCCCTCTTCTACTCCTCTGTTGCCCCCCCCCCCCCCAGCGCACTGGAGATGGAGCATTCTACTGTTAAGAGGTGCCGTTACAGTATACATTTTGTCTCGCCTCATTGTCTACCTCAACCTCAAGAATACTGAAACCTGGTCCATAACTGTGTCCTCCGAGTCGCCCCAAACATCAATGCACCCCCCCTTCCATGAGTCACTCCATTGACCAGTCATCCCCCGCACCACATGACCACATCTTTCAAAAATTTCAGTCACCACTAGTTTAAGACTTGCTATTATTGTGGCAAGTTAGGTCACGAACATAAAGCTGCATAGACAAAGAAGTATCCACCTGAGTTAAAAGAAAAGATGAGGAGCTTCATTGAGTTCAAATTTGGTGATTGGTAAACACCAATGGGTAGAGCCGCCCGAAGCTGCCTGAGCCCGGTAGCCATCCCCACAACCAACGCCATCCACCACAACCAAACCGATTACCCTTTATTGACTACCCCGACCTCTTCTCCTCAGTCCTCACTTGCTAGGACCCCTCCTGCTCACTTACCACCCCTGTCAGGCATCCCCCCCCCTGCGCCCAGAACTTTTCACCTATCACCATTCCACAAACCACCCCACCGGCTTCCCTCTTCTTTTCACCTGACATCACCCCTCGAGCCACTCAACCTCAGCACTTGATCCTTCCTGCAAGTAATTTCTTTGACCCCCTGTTACTGACTTTCGATACCCTCACACAATCTCCTGTCCCACAACCCAATAGCAGCAAGCCACCATGCTCCTCAAGCCTCCAATAGTAGCACTACCCTCATGACAACCTTGGATATACTGACACTTCTTTTTCACCTCCCACTCTTCTTCCACTTCCACCACCAGCAAACCACCACCCTCCATCCCTATCTCGCTCCAACCTTCCAATAGACCCTCCTTGAAGCATGCAAACCTTAAAGTCAAAACCAAGAGAGGCAACCCCTCTACCCTACCACATGAAGCATGCCCTCTCAAATGCCAACTCACATGTGAATTTGACCCAATACCTCTTGACCCAACCCCCATAGATTTAGCTGGAATTGTCAAGGGGGGAATGGGGCCTTAACAATTTCTTACCGAGACCGAATAACACGCTCTGTTAACCCTAGCATCACCTTCATATTTGAAACAAAATGTAAACACCCCAAAGCAGTCAGCCTCTTCCGTCTTAGATCCAAACCTGAACACATCATCATTGACTATGTCGACGACAGTGGAGGTCTGTGGTTTTGTTGGCAAAATGACATAAATCTCAATGTTGTGAGCACAAATGCAAATTGGATCGGTGCCATTATCCAAGAACAGCAAGACAACAATGTAATGAGCATAAACTCATTACAGTGTATGCACCTACCAAACAGCAGGACATGGTTTTTATGTGAGCTCATTCATCAGGTTCAACTTCCTGCGCGCCTAATTGGAGATTGGAATTGTGTTATGAACAACAAAGAGAAGACTAGAGGTAGAGGACTGAATAGACTTCACTCCCAGGCTTCTAACTCTTTCATCTTCTCCAATGGCCCGATTGATGTTAGAAGCAACGGTACCACTTTCACCTGGTCCAACAGGAGAAGCTCCTCCCCTTGCCACCACTTTTCTAGTGTCACCACCTTCACCTTACCTATGGGTCCAAGCGCACTCCGGTAATCCTAAGCACTCAGCCTTCCGTCAGTAAAAGGAGAACCAACATTAAGATTAAGTGGGCCTAAAATGCCCACCCCACTTTTAGAAATGTCATTGAATCTGCTTGGAACAACTCCCCAACTCTTGAAACAAATTACAAGACTAAAATCTCCCTCCAATGGAAGGATATTATTAGCTGGAAACATCGGGTATTCCAAAACATCTCCGCCGCTATCAAAACAACTGAAGCTGATCTTCTTAAAGTCCAAGCTGCCGCCCCCACTAAAGCCAACATCATTCTGTCTCGTCAGCTCGAGAATCACCTGAACAGCCTCTATGATTTTGATCAATGCTACTGGAAACAATGCTTTAATTTACATTGGTTCAACCACAATGACAGGTGCACCAAGTTTTATCACACCATTGTCAACATCAAACGCAGAGATAACATAATGATGTAACCTCGAAATCTCAAAAGATTTATTCTTTTTGTTTTGGAAATTTATTTTCCTTTTGAATTTGAATTTGATTTGATTAGACCTTAGCATTGACTTCTTAGGAAAATAGATGGTATTCCATAAAAGTACTAACTATGGTCAAATTTATATGTTGAGGTTGTTAGGTTCTTTGAAATTTATTTTGACCTCTTCCCGTCGGATGGTGCGAAGATCCGACGTTAATTACATCAAGATTCTCGAAAACCCTTGATTATCGTCATAGCAACTCATTGAGTAGAAAACATACATCCGCAAAATAAGCATTCACAAACACACATAGGAGAAAACAGTCCCATGAATTTGATGGAAGGCAAGCATTTGATTTGTTTGAATTTGATTAAATTGATTTGAGTTGAATTAAATTTGTTGGTTTAATTTTGATTGAGTTGAATTTAGTTTGAGTTGAATTTAATTTGTTGAATTTAATTGTTTTTGGTTTGGGTTGAAATTTGATTTGTTCATTTTTGAGTTGCTTATTAATTTAAGTTTGATCTGAGTTTGATTTAATTTGTTTATTGTTTGATTTTTAGTTTGATTGGAGTTGAATTTGAATTTGCAGGTTTTAAGTTTTGCCTCGGAAGTTTGGTTTGAAATTGAGTTTATTCAGTTTGGTTTACTTGATTGAAATTGATTTGAATTTGGGTGAAATTAATTTAAATTTGTTCAAGTCAAATTTGGCTTGAAATGAAGTTTGTTTGGTTTAATTTTGTTTGATTCTGCAGATTTTGTATTTCATGAATTTGACAGTTTCTGGATTTTTAGGTTCTGATATCGGATCCTACAATTCTCTGGATTTGCAGAAGTCCAGATTCCCTTTTCTCCTGCAGATTTTGATTTCTGATTCTACATGTTTCAGATTCTCTTAAATTTCAGATTTCAGCTTGTAAATTTCAGTTTTCTTTTTCTGTATGTTTCAGATTCCGGATGTGATGTTCAGATTCAGATTTCAGATTCTACACTCTCAAATCCCAGAGTTTGGTGGAGTTTAAATCTCATATGTTTCAAAAAAGATTTTCAGATTTATTAGATTTCAGTTTCTGGTTTCAAATTTGAAGTTCTGATTTTCTGAATCTTCTGCATATTTCAAATTTCCATGTTTAGAGATTTCCAGACTTCTGACATCCGAACCTCAGATTTTAAATTACAGATTTTGTGTGTTTTAAATTCAGAGATTTTTATTTCAATCTTACAGGTTCGATTTCAGATTTCATATTTTAAATTTTTTAAATTTCTTTTGTCTTGTCTTCCAAGAGTTTCATGGGATTGTCCTCTCCTTGTAGCATCAATCTATGTACCGAACATGAATTTCACTTGTTCTCTCGAAAATATGAGACATGATTTACAGCTTGAATAGCAATCCGGTCCCTTTGAGTCCTTGATGAACATGAAACTTGCTTGATCAGTTTGAGATGGAAAAACACCCGGTCTTTGATAGACTTGTGGGCATTCCTCTCACTGATTTGAGATTGAGCATATCCCGGTCTTGATAGACTTGTGGGAAATTAGCTCATTTCGATCTTCATGAGTTGATGAACTTGTCATTTCATGGGCGGCATGTACCCGGTCTTGATAGACTTATGGGCATCCCCCACTATTTTTGATGATTTCACTAGCATATGACCGGCATGATAGCATATTGATTATGCTTGAGCCTTGCATAGCTTGGTGAACTTGGTAAGACATTGGGGTCTTTTATAGACCTTTGTATGTCTACCTTAAGGACGTAAGGGCGGATGGTTAATCGACCCCCCAACTAGTCCATATTTTGAATTCTTTTAAGTTAAGCCGAGACGTAGGGACGGATGGTTAGTCGACCCCCCAACTAGTCCGGTTTGTTGAATTAAATGTGGATTTTTATTTATTTTCATCGGATTGTTTATTTTAAATTATTTTTTTTGAAGGAGGTCCCTGCGCTTGTGCGCAGGGCACTGTTTGGCCAAAGGGGGGCCCGGTCCACTGTTTGGACCGGGCGGTTCATCCGCGAGGGCAGCCTTCAGCGGAGGGGGGCCGGTCGGCTTCGGCTGCGCCGGCCCTCTTCTTTTTTTTTTTGATTTTTCTCCACTGGTGGACCCCGCAGGTTTTCCACGTGGACTAAAGTGTGGGAGACATATTCTCCCGGGTGCTACAGTGTCCGCCCGACCTTCCCTTCGGCACCCAACGGCATTCGGCGACCTCCGGCAGTGTTCTCGGTCCCATTCGATGGCGACATCTCCGGAGGAGGAAGGAGAAGGGGCCGGTGGCCCTAGGAGAGAGGGAAGGACTCTCACCGGCGGCAGTAGGAGGATCTCTCGGCTCCTACGGCAATAGTGGCAACCTACAGACTTGCTTGCGGCGTCCGGAGGAAGAAGGAGAAGAAGGGGGGTGCTCCGTGCGGCTTCGACGGGACTCCAGGGGGTCAGTAACCTTCCTCCTCCTCTCTCTTTCTCGTCGTTCTACCTTCTAAGACCTCTCCTCCCGCTCCTCTTTTTCTCTCCCTCCCGTTTGCGCGGCGGCACCGGCAGCTTTTATACGCGTCGGGAGGGCTCCGTATTTAGTCAGGGAGGTGGTTCCGGGTCCGAGAGGGACCTCGAACTTGCCACATTCTCCTCCCCAAATCCGGCAAGAGATCGGGCCTCCTTAGCACCGTGATCGACCGTCGCTTCAATTGTCTCCGAGTAGGACTCGGAATCGCTATAATGCTCGTAATCCTACATCAACCGGGACTCAATGGATTGTCAATATCCCGATGCGGATCTTCTTCCTTGTTCTGTCTGATTTTCTGTTTTTATTATATATTTTTTCTGTCGAGCCCCAGGTTTGAGCAGGCCCGTGGGCAGCTTCTTTGGCCCACTTAGAAGACTGTCCGGACCTCTTCTTTTGAGCAGGCCTGTGGGCCTTGGAGATGGGCATTGTGGGTGGGCTGAATTGAGACCGATCAGGGTCTGGTTATGGGGTCGGTTATGGGCCTGGACAGGGACTGCTCACAGACCAGACTTTGGGGAGACCGAACATGTCATTTCTTTTGTCTCTCTTCTTCTTCTTTTTTCCGGCCTTGTCAACACAAAATTGGGTGTCAACACATAATTAACAAAGTTCAAAGAGAAGATAGCACCTTGGCTACCGATTTACAAAACATCAAGGGCACCTTCATTTCTCACTTTGGTAAGCTCTTCACCACTAACAGGATCACCACCGGCATTTTCCCTTCTGTTGTCAACATGCCCTGCCTCACCAATCTACAAAAAATCCTTTCTCTCCAACACACCCACCTATGATGAGATCAAATGAAACCTCTTCTCTATGGCGCCAGATAAGTCCCTGGGTCTAGATGGCTGGCCACCCTCCTTTTTCCACAACTGTTGGCATATTTGTGACAAGGAGTTGATCGACTTAGTCTAGTCCGCCTTACACTCCTCCACCCTCCCCAGCACCATTAACCATACCAATATTACTCTCATTCCAAAATTATACCACTCTACCAACCCTTGGGACAACTGACCTATCAGTCTAATACCACCCTCAAACTTATCACTAAAACTTTAGCCAGTCGTCTCAAAACCCTCTTACCACAGCTCATTTCCACCAATCATTGTGCCTACAACCTACATTCAACGAAGACTACCCACTAATAATACCATCTTAGTCAACAAAACTACCTACCACTTCAGCAGGATGAGGGGCAAACATGGTGTCTTTCTTATGAAGGTTGATATATGCAAAGCTTTCGACCATATCAATTAGACCTTTCTTGCCAACACACTCCAACATTTTAACTTCCCTACCCCCACGATCAACCTCATCTCAAAACGCACTACCATTACCACCTTTTCTATCAACATCAATGGTGAACGTTCGAGCTTCATCATGCTCACTCACCAAAGGCCTTAGACAAGGATGCTCCCTCTCCCCCTACATCTTCAATCTCTGCACCGAAGCTCTCACTTCACTCATTCAACTCAAGAAAAATGAAAGAAAAATCAGTGGGACCTAATTTAGCAGAGGTGGCCCTTGTCTCAAACATCTCATGTATGCCGACGACCTCATCATTTTTGGTAAAACAAACCAGCACGAAATGGCAAGATATCTCAAATGTTTTTGGTAGTTTGAACTCAGCTTGAGCCAGTCTATCAACTACAACAAATCATGCATCCTCTTCAGCAAAAACACACCCACTAGCACCCGCAACCTACTATGCGGCATGGCTAATCTTAAGCAGATGGAGGCAAATGATAAGTACTTGGGTGCACCTCCTATTGGCGGCTGTCTCTCCAAAAATCACATATCTTTCATTAAAGACAGGTGTGCCTCCAAGTTGGTAGGCTGGAAAAGGCAACTTCTCAACACTGGTGGTAGAACATCTCTTATTAAATCATCTTGCACTCCACTTCCCATTCACACCTCATGTCCATCCACAAGCTGCCTGTGTCCACCCTTAAGCAACTTTGAAAGATATCAAACGCAGTTCTAGTGGGGGTATAACCAGTAGGACAAGAAGCTGCATCTACTACAAGTCTGCAATGGAGCAAAATCAAGCAAGGGAAAAGTCACGGGGCCTCGGCATACATGATCGCCTTGGCATACATGATCAGGCAATCCTAAATCAAGTGCTCCATATGAAGCTCGCCTTGAAGTTTTTACATAGTGAGAACCATCTTTGAGCGGCAGCCCTCAAGCATAAATACCTCAAAAATAGAAATTTATGGCAAGCTGGAAGGTCAGCTCCTCAGCCCTCATTAACATCAAGCGAGGAAGTTTTTGGAGGGTAGGTAACCACAATGACACCAGCTTAAGGGACCACAACTGGATCCCTGAACATCCGAGTTCCCCCTGGCTCCTACCAAGTACCAAGTATGTCTCTCTCAGGTTAAAGTGTGTGATCTTATCGTCAATGGCATTTGGGACGAATAGGTTATCCATCTTCACTGTCCCCAATTCTCAGCCGAAGCTATCATGAAAATCAACATCTCCCATTGTCCCAATGCCAAAAACACCCTCGTCTGGCCTTTTAACTCAAATGGCCAGATCGCCACAAAATCCGCCTACCACTTTCTACAAAACGAAAACATCCCTCCCTGCTCACCAAACCAAAACATTTGGAAATCCTTGTGGAGTCCGAAACTAACCAAAATCCTCCCTCGAAAAACCATTCTATTCCTTTGGAAAATGCACCCAGGACATCCTCCCTACAAATGCCAAGATATTAAGGAGGTGCAAGAAGCCAAGAACACATCCCCCACCTGCAACATCTGCAATTCTACCAATGAAACCACCGCGCACATTTTTCTTCACTGCCCTTGAACTTGAGCCACCTGGCAAGGATCATACATCACCCCTACTCGAACCTTTTTTGTCCCGACCTTTACTATCCTCCTTCTCCTTCTTGCTCAATACTGCTCTCAAAGCCAGACCAGACTGCCACATAATCCTCACTTCGGGGGCTTCATTCCTCTGGTGGATCTGGAAAGGTAGATGTAAGATCACCATTGAAGGCACAAAAGCATGCCCTATCTCAACCATCAGAAAGGCACTCGCCAAGCCTCTTTCTGGCTCTCTTCCACAAAAACCATCAATGCCAAACCACCTTGTCTCTAGCAACCACTGCCATTAGGCTACTAGAAGATTAATGTTGACACTGCCACTAATAAATCTTCTGGTGCCATTGGTACCGTCACTAGAGATTCTGCATGGGAGGTCATCTTCTGTTGCACTCGCCTCTTCAAGACAATGGACCCCACATCCTGGAAGCCACAGGCTGCTCTTTATGCTCTCAACTATGCCCTGCTTCATGGCATCATGTACATCTTTGAAAGTGACTCCAAAATGGTTGTCGATGCCTTTCGCTCCGACTGCAGCTTCATTGGAAGATCGAAGATCTTGCTCTACAAGTAGGGCTCTCTTGAGAACTTGGGACACTTCAATCAGGCATATTCTGAGAATGTGAACTCCGCAGCTCACCACTTAGCTCGCCAAGCGCTACACTCAAATTTAATTTTAGACCTTGCGGCCCGTGCCTCCATAATTAATGCAGCCTATTATCTGTAATGACATTATTTCACTTGCTTTGAATTGAATTTCCCCACTTTTCCAAAAAAAAACAAAACACACTGAAGTGTCAGAAACTTGATCATGCTTATATATGGTGAACAAACTTGCACCCATGGCCACAAAAAAATTTTCGAAGTATTCCAAACTTGCCATGGAGCTGCCACAACAACATGGAATGCAATCTCCAGAGAATCTCTTGAGATCTCCCGAGAATCTCTTTCTCTCCGTGCATCCGAGAAACGAGATCGCCGAAACCAGAATATCTATATAGTACCTCGATAGCTTGAATTCCTCCACCTATTATTGCCCCTAACTTGTTAGATGGCCTTGTTAAGGTTGCTTCATATATTATCCAATTTATTATGGAATCCATCCAAATATTCATATAGACATTATTGTTTGATAATATTTTATAACTTAATATTTTTATGACTATATATGTAGAATTGACCCAAGATGTCATTAATGTTCCATCCATATTGTTCAAGATGAAGCTTAGATCTAACATAAGATCTTTGTATGTCTTCTGTTAACAATAGTTCACCCTCTCTGTGCTTGTATTTTCTTTTAATTCTCTCACAAGTCACAACTTATTTTGAAAAGATTACATGACATTTTATACTTAAACATGCATATTGATTAGTATTTTTGAGATCCAATTTACTGAGATTTTTTCGAGATGTCTTCTTTTCAATTTCCATGAGATAAAATTGAGATGCAAGATGGCAATATTTGGGTAAAGTACACCCTACAAAAATAAAATCCAAGATCCGATATCCCGAGATTTTTTTAAAAATTTCACGAGATATCTTCTCTTTCACCCTTCTGAGACGAAGCCGAAATCCGAGACGGCAATCCTTGCACAACACCGAAGCAACAGAAACTTGATCATACTTCTAAGTGGCAGACAAACTTGCACCCAGGTCACTGAGGAATTATCTTCCCATGGTCCGTTGCATGAATGAGCTTTTATTAAAAAAGTAACTTTGCAACAACCGCGTTGAGAAGTGTTTGACAATGCCCCCATATTTGTTGTCATACATAATTCCCACCCTTTTTGTTATCATAACACACAAAACAAGATAATTTTATGAGACCCTTGGTTAGAGCATTGAATCTAGTCAGTTTTACTTTTGATATTTTAGTAGATACATCAGCTAAGAATAGGGGTATTGTGCTATTGATGATTAATACTATATCAAAGCATGCCCTTTTATTTTACTCTAATATGTAATTTTTCATCACAAAAGTGTATAAATTATTTTGCAGCCAAACACCTTATAAGGTCACGATGAGCTCACATAGAAGCCATTGCACGTCGTTTTTATTTTAGACAATTGAAATGGTTTCAATGACGAAGAATCAATGAGTAATCAAACAGACTGAATATATCACAAGCCCAATGATAAAATAGCAAAAATCATTAAAACACAAAAGGGAACAGGAGTTTAGCATATGTGGTGCAAACCTTGCTACCAATGTTACTAGACAGCCAGTCCAAGCCCTCGTAGAGACCCTCGCCAGAAGTGGCACATGAACTCTGAATATACCTGAAAGAAAAAGACAAATGAAAAAGGGATACATGCCTCCGCAGCTAAAGGACATCGCTGTAAGCACAAAAAATACCAGCGACGCTGGCGTAGTGAGTGTAAGCCAAGCTTATCAGTCATTTCTGCAGCGCTCATAGCATTAGGAAGATCTTGTTTATTTGCAAAAATGAGTAGCACAGCATCTCGCAGATCATCCTGTCACAATATTTGGTTATTCCATGGGAGTATCTTATTTAGATGAACAGTTTTCCAGATCGTCAAAGCAGCCAAAAATAGTCACCCAAGATGTGGATAAAAAAAAGAATAGGTGATAAAAAGAAGGGCCACTGGGAAGTGACGTGAGTCTGCAAAGTGGTATCAAAGTTTAATACTTAAATGTTAGGGACAACCCCTCAACCAATTACAATACATACCAAAGTAAATGATATCTGCACCCACCTTCAAAACAGTGAAAGATAATACGACTCATTTTACCTGGACAGAGTTAGCTATATTGACTAGGATCAGTCAGAAATAAAAATACTTCCTAAAGAAAAGAGACGAAAGGCCATAAATCTTCTTTATACGAAAAGGCCAAAAGCCTCCAAGTCTGTCAGATTCAGCAGTCGGTCATAGGAGAAAAAAACCTTGCAATGAATAGAGATAGTCAAGAAAAAAAAAGATTCAAACTTATCACTGAAATTTAATTATCCAGGCAGATCATAACAATACCTCATTCAGCATCCGATGAAGCTCGTCCCTTGCCTCAACAATACGATCCCTGTCATTGCTATCAATGACAAATATAAGGCCTTGTGTGTTCTGGAAGTAATGCCTCCACAATGGGCGAATCTACAAAGAAACATGACCACTTTTTCTGTGTAAATAATAAATCATTAACACTTGAAAATTGTGAATGACATTAATAACATGTTGAACAGAAGTAGTCAAAACATATGAGAGAAGAGAATAAGGACCAGTGTATGGCTCATGGTATATTGTAGGAAGGCTTTTATAGAGACAACTCACTGATCTTAGAATTACTTATATCCACAATAGATGCTATGCCAGTGACAACCCAGCATCCTACAATTAATATACATGTGCCTCAACATTGCCCAACTCAAGCAAGAAACAGAACAAAGAGAAGAAAATTTAATCATTCAAAATCATTATGGATATTGTATGTGAGAAGTACATATAAATCCATGAACAGGCTTTCCTTGAGTAAATGATTTTAACTAATTAACGACATGTTTGGTTAGAGCATTAGATTTGATACAATGGTAGTTTTGATATTGATAATAGACACATCAACATTAGATATGATGTTATCAAATATCAAAAGTACTAGGAGCTTGATAGTTGATACCATAACCAAACAGGGTCTAAGTTTCCCTGGCAAAATCAAAAAATATGAGTAACAAATAAATAGCATGCCTACATATGTAAAGTTGAAAATCTTAAAGATCACATAATTTTGGAATTACAAAACTACTCATAAAGCAGGGTTGCCTACCTTGTCCTGACCACCAACATCCCAAACGGTGAAGCTAATATTTTTATACTCTACGGTTTCCACATTAAATCCTGCAGCACATAGAACAAAAAAATCCAACACCAGTAAGACTTTCTCAATGAGTTAAATGTAAATAGTGGCTGTATTATCAATGCCAATTCTTATTCTTTTTCAAAAACTTGATCTCCTAGTTCTAGTCAAATGTTATCAATAAACAAGTTCTCATATGAAATTATGAATTCACAGCTCAATAAAAATAACATGAATTATAGTTATATAATGCCAATAAGTCATTTTTTATTTCCAAAACCTCTATGAGTCAAGTTAATTCAGAAAAATGATCAGACCAACCTTATTGTTTGACTTCTTCAGATGAAAGGAAAAAAGTATCCTCCGATGTGGCATGATTCTGTTCTTATAAAAAAGATGAATGGCTGATCATATAGTAGAAAATATAGCTGATAGTTAGCAGTTTCTTTTTTTCCCCAAAGATTGTCATCCTAAAGAAAAAAATAATGACCAAAATATTGCTTGAAGGCCTCCACCAATACTATTAAGACCCTTCTGTTCCCATCTTCTCTATAGCTAGAAAGAGCAGAATCTAACTAAAACACATTGCATTTCCAGATTTCTTCCTCTTTGCTGATAATAATCCCCTTCATCAATTTATCAGATAAGAATATTAAGACAATGTACTTGAGAGTTATTCTATATTAAAGAGTTATTCGCAAACATTCTAAACATTTTCTTATTGTGTTTGCCATTTTCTAAAGAAGGTAGAAATCAGGATGAGTTCTATCAGATGATAGAGCGACTGTAAAAAAGAACATCTTCTGATGAATGATTCTCAAATGCATGCAGAAGCCAAATGAATAAGTGCATGACACGGGTAAGCTCAAAGTTAATGCCTAACTTTGGATTCTGTACCCATCAGAGCACAAGATAAGACAACTATCTAATGTTTTGACAATGGTAAGTATAAGTTGGAGGTATCAAGGACATGACTGTGCCAGGTGCCCTATGTTATTTGAAGCAAGAGGTGGCAAGGTGATCAAGGGGTCACCTCGCCAAATGAGGCTATCCATGCCATTAGTGCAATTAATACCTTAGACAGATAAAAAGAAAACTTCCGCTGATAAACATGACAATTATACCATGATACACTAAAAACTACTGAGGGCATCAATTTATTGCTCTAGAAATCATTTATCAATTAAGTAAAGCAAATAAATTGTAATAATAATTAATTAATTTAATAGTTTAAAAGTATAAATAGCCATAAAGGTGTTTGAGGCACGCGTCAAGGAGGAAAGGTGAAGAGAGGGCGCCGAGGTAAAGTGAGCACAACAAGTGCCATTAATGAGGTACCAGGCACTGCCAACGACCAGTACTCTTCATAATCAACCGAAACTTGGTAATTGCTAATACAGATCCTAAATTCCAAGAGATGAACACTGCTAAAAAAGGTACCTAGAATCCAAACCCCTCCATCAAGCATAAAGTGCCTATTAGTCCGAGGTTATTGAGTTGATCCATGTGCCCTCTCTTCTTGCATATACAGGTGTCCAAGACTCGCCAGTTAACAGGTCTACCCAGATAAGATGAGAGGTAGGCAACAAAGTAATTCACGAAGGAAATGAGCACCTAGGGAACACATTCTGCTATCTTTGGGGGAATCAGTTTGATGGTATCTCTGGAGGATAGAACTTCGTCTAAACTGTGCGGACCAGCAAACTCAAGACGAAGAATAGATAATGTGCAGCGGGTATACAGAGGCACTTTCGTCTTTCCGATAAAAAAACAAAGACTCACCGATGGTCGGGATGGTGGTCACAACCTCGCCAAGCTTGAGTTTGTACAGAATTGTCGTTTTACCGGCAGCGTCGAGGCCAAGCATTAGGATCCGCATCTCCTTTTTGGCAAAGAGACGACTGAAGAGCTTCGCGAAAGTAAGCCCCATCCTCGATGCCTCTTCTAAGACACCTGTTTCTGTTCGTAAGCTGCTTACAATTGTAGACAGGGATCCACAGAGGTTTCTCCAACAAAAGAGTCGAAGGCAAGGAATGGTTCGTGGGCCATGCAAGACATGCAAGAGATAGCAATAGCAAAAGTATACTATTTTTTTCTGATCATCCAGTACGACGAGGCACAATAACGGACTTATACAGAGATCCTTACCACGAAATCACGGGGAACTGAGAGAGCAACAACAAAGAATAACGCGAACAAGAAAAATGAGAAATCAGTAACCTCCCTCTTCCGTCGAAGAAAAAAATTCTGAGCGGTAATACGCGCGTCGGCAAGTTGGGAGGAGGAGTAGTACAACTTCGAAAGTGTAAGAACCGCGCTTGAAAAAGAACATCGACAGCACTAGGGACAAGAACCATGATCGAGACGACCGGCTCGAAACAAGTGGAAGGCAACGGTCACGCCAATAATGGTTTGCATAGCAGAAAAAGGAGCAAAGGAAGGACAAGCATACCTCTGCTTCGTCTTCTGGATTCGGACGATGCTGAAGAGAGGAATAGCGAAGTCGCAACGTTCACAGCTCTGTGGAAGAACTTGGAAACCACCTTCCGCGGGATGAAGACGCCAGGGCGGTAAAAGACGGCCTGACGTGCGAAGCACGCTTTTTTTTACTGAAATTAAATATAGTTTAAAAGGAAAATTAGGGAGTCGGGTCGGTTGCCTCGAAATCGACCCGAGTTCATTGAGATCACGACCCGAGTCGGGTCAGGATCGGGTAGGGGTCGAGAAAAAATAATATTAAAATTAATATTTTATCAGTTTTGATTATCTATTTTGACGTATAATTTGAATAAAACAAAAACTAAAAAAAATGACCGAGTTAGGTGACCCGGCTGACCGAGTTGTCGACCCGATATTCCATAAGTTTAATGTTATCAAATGTTAAAAATAATATTAATATAAGTAATTAATAATATACCCAAAGAATCTTATATCCGCCAATAGTATTGAATGCCTCCATCAGTATTAATATAGATCATCAAATGGTATTTAACTATTAATTTTTAAATTTATAATACAAATAAAAAATGATGTAACGCAAATGACCACCATTAGCAATTTGTTACAGATATTTTTTTATAAATAATAATATAAACATTAATATTATATTGTTTCAATACTTTAACCGAGGCATTAGGGTAGAGTAACATAAAATTAGTGATTGCTGGTCGACCATGGATCAACGGGCAAGACCCCTGCTCACAGGGGGCAGGGGCATGGGATCGAAACGGGCGTGTGCCCAGTCACCCCCCCCCCCCCCCCCCATCCTGTGGGGATCGAGCGACCTCTCGATCCCTCGTCTCGTGTGATGCAGCGCGTCTGTCAGCCGTTGGACCACCGTGACCAAAAATAATAATAATAATAAAATTGGTGATTGTTGTACAGGACGACCCACGAACAAATCAACGTATAGTGCCATGTTAACAATTGTATTAATGACAAAAAATTGATACATGTTAACTGATATTGTATCAATGACAAAATTGATACATGTTAACAATTGTATTACATTTAATAAAACTGATGAATGTTGTACAGGGCGACCCACGAACAATCTAGCATCTAGTGTGATGTTTAGGACTAAAAGTGATATCGTATCAATAACAAAATCGAGACATGTTAACATTTTTATTACATTTCATATCTTATTTGTACTACACATTTTAAAATTAATATTAACAGATAAAAACTTAATGATAATTTATATCGACATCAATTTTAAAATTAAAAACGACCAAGGAGTTTGTTAGAGTGTAAAAAATGATATCATATCATTTTTAATATTGTTAATATTTCTAGAATATTCATATCAAAATTGATACAAGTAGATACTTCTATTAGATAACATATTTTAGATAAACAACAAATCTTAAAATTAATACTACTGGCCAAACACCTCTATCTTGATAACTTATATTAATTTACGTTTCAAAATTAATTACTATAAAGATGTCGAATACAGTTACCGGTAGGGGTGTTCATGGTTTGGTTTGGTTTGGTTTTTGAGTATTTTTTTTCAAACCAAACCAAACCAAACTATCTCCCAAACCAAACCGAACCGAACCAAATTAATTCGGTTTGGTTTGGTTTGGTTCGGTTCAAACCATATTTTATTAAGGTATAGTAAATATATCAATATATAAATTTTTTTGTTCATTTTAAATCATATTCTATTAAAATCTTGTGTATATGTTTATAGATTACATTAATTTTACCTTAAAAACTCTTAAAAAATTTATTTTTATAAGAAAAGATGCATAAATACTATCTTATATATAACTTAAATTAAAATATTTAATCTAATTCGGGTTATTCGGTTTATCGGTTTGATTTGGTTTGAAGGGTCTTAGAAACCAAACCAAATCGATCGGTAGTTCAAACCAAACCAAACCGAACCAAAGTACTGGTTTGGTTTGGTTTTTCGGGTTGAACCGAACAGTGAACAGCCTTAGTTACCGGGGACATAGAAACGTTACCGAATAATAAGAGAACATAAAATAATGATAAGTTGACAACAGTGGAGTGGAATACTTCAGCTCCACGATTAAACTGAAAAAAGAATGTAGAACTACCCCTAACGGATTTCTTGGTTATAGATAGTGAAATTTAACTTATTTGAACCATATTGTACAAATACAAACAAGCTGACTAGTCTGGGAAGAGATCGGGTATACAAATGTGGTAAAACAAAAGTAGGTCACAGGCTTTAGGCAAATCATGTACACGCAGACATGTAGAGCACGTTGGCCGTATACGTGAATAGGCAAGGCAACCACGAGATGTAGAGCATACGACCTTGGACAGCTGTTACTATGAGACTCACAGTAAAAGATTTTATTGAAGCCCGCTCCATTTTTCGAGGGCTCTGAGCCCAGCCCGCGATGGGCTTTCTGACGGGCTAACGGGCCCAGCCCATTCATTTGACACCCCTACTGTGAGTCCTCTGTGGGAGCTCTGTGATAAGGCATGGAGTCATTTCGACGAACAGGATCCGCGTTGTACTGGCCATAGCTAGCGTAGAAGGCAACGGCTACCAAGCTAAGGATAACAAACCTCCACCAGGCTTCTTCATGCAGCTGTAAATTAAAACCAATGGCATAACCGTGAGTTTTCCACCCAGACGGAAATTTATAACCAAACAATTTGACGGTTACGGTTATAAAAATAGTGCTCCAACTGTGTCGTTTCTTGTGATCATCAGACGATATTAAAAAGAAACTGGAGATGTGGTATACGCCTGCTCATGACTTGTTTTGCATAAGAATACCTTATCCAGAAAAGTGGTTAATAAAGTACGTATCAAGCTGTACTTTACCATCCCAACAGCCAGCAATAATCTTGGAAATGTTAAGTGGGTACATCACATGCTAAATAGTTCTCAGCATATCAATTTTAGGAGTTAGTCTCTCTACTTTGAGAGTCAAGTAAGTACTGTGAATTATTATACTAGAGAGAGAGAGTGTGTGTGTCCCCCCATCCTGACACCGCGACAGGTTAAGTACAGGCGGGGCGGGTATCCCCCCATCCTGACACCCCGACAGGGTAAGTACTGGCGGGGCGGGTTACACAGGTATGCCGTATGCATAGCTATTAGCTCTTTAACACTCCCACAAACTGCGACAACCCAGTTAGCTCAAGGCCGGTTAGGAACGGGAATGAGTTATCCTAGAATAACTAATCTAGAATGAGTTGCATTGGATTACAGAGGTGTTTGGTTGGGTAACAGGGTATGAAATAAGTGAAGAGTTACACCGCTTATTCCATAGCGATTTAGAAGTTACACAGCTTATATATTGAATAATATATAATATGTGATATTTAAATAATAAATTTAATTATGTATATAATAATTGATTATATTATCTTGATATAACTATAATACTTGATATATTATCTGATCAAATTTATATAATATAAATTATACAAATAAAATATAATAATATAATATGCTAATACTCAAGTCGAACCTTAATCCCAAATTATTCGAGATCAACCATATAGATACTCTTACTCTACTCACGTCTATTTTGAGTTATTTCTTCAAATATATTTAAATCATCTAAATAAAAATAAAATATTCTCCTCCAAATTAACTTAAGTTTACCAAATCTTTTTTATATTATTATAATATTTTTTACTTTTCTAACTAGAGGCTCCTTGGGTCTCTATGTAATATGCTCAAACTAACACGACCTCTTTTTTTTTAATTTGTCTATAATTATTGTAACTCTTACATTTTCTATAACATATTCCTTCATTACTCTATCTAATCTAGTATAACCACTTATCCACCTTAACATCCTCATTTTAACAACACTTGTTTTAAAAATATATTTTTATTTTATTGTCCAACATTCACTACCATATAACATTGTAAGTTTTATAATTATACGATAAATTTTTATTTTCAACTTTAATAGAATCTTATGATCAAATAAAATATTTATAGTTAATCTTCACTTTATCCAACCTACTTTAATCATGTAGTTAATATCTTCGTCACATTCTCTATCTTTTTAAATTATTGATCAAAGATACTTAAATTGAATTCTTTGAGATATTATTATCCTATCCAAATTAACTCCCTCACATTCTTCTCTTTTATTTTTATTAAATTTACAATTCATGTATCCAATCATAATTCTAATCTTAAAACTCTTAATGTCTAAAATACTTGTTCACATTCATAACTGCATATTTACTCCTTTGGTCTCATCTATCAATGCGATATCATCAATAAACATCATACAACAAGGTATATAATCTTGAACAGTTTTCGCTAATTCATCTATAACTAAGAACAAAGCAAAAACTTACTGCAGAGCCTTGATGTAAATCGATTGAAACAAAAAAAATATTTTATTTCTTCTTTAATTGTGCATACACAAGAGTTGCTTCATCGTACATATATTTTATCAATTACATATACCAACCTGCCACCATCCTTCGTTCCAAACCCACCACAAAATTTTTCTTAAAACTATATCATAAACTGTTTCCAACTCAATAAACATCATATGTAAATATTTTTGTATATCTCAACAATTTTCTATCAAACTTCACATAAGGAAAAAAAAGTTTCAATTCTAGAACTACTAGGTATAAATCAAAATTTGTTAGTCAAAATATTTGAACAATTCCATAATCGTTGTACAATAACTATTTCTCATCATTTCATAGTACGACCGATGAAATTAATCTTCTCATAATTTGCACAATTTTATGTTTCTCAATTTTTCTTAACGATAAGTATGATGATGCTCTTTCTCCTATTAAACATTATTATAGAAATATTTCTTATCTTTTTGTATTAGTTATGAATGAATTAATGAAAACTATACAATATGATATACCTTGGTGTATATTTTTGCATACTTCGTTATCTGAGACAAGCTCCTCGGTCGCCTAGGTGACAAGATGAGGCAAAATCACCTTGCTCCAACCCTCGTTGCCTAGGCAACCAAGGCCATTGCATCCGACATTGAGGGGGCACTGGAGAAGCCGCTGCAACATCTTCCCCATGCTGTTGTGTAGGGAAGATAGCCCTACCAGGTAGGGATTTTACTCACCAAGTCACCAAATTCGATGGGATCAGGTTTATATTGGATATAATGATTTTGGATCTGTTGAGTAAATACCTTACTAGGTCTCGATAGACCCTATAGGGTTGTCTTCCCAGCTCGACATGGTGGGGAAGATGCTGTGACTGTGCCACCACAATGGCCACAGAGGCCGCCGTGAGTTGCCTCTGATGTCAAAGGCGACAAGGCGAGGGGGCAATGCGAGGGTTTGCTATATAGTTTGTACTACATAATTTGTAGATAATATCATATTAATAGATAAGATACAAGAAAGAATGAATGAATAAAAAGTAAGAACTATAAAAAAATATTGAAAAAAATAATTATTTCAAGATAAGTAGAACAAATACAAAATATATAAATTGTACGTTTAATAAAAATCAAAGTGAAATTGTACGTTTAATAAAAATCAAGGTGAAATATGTGATGGTGTTAGTTTAAATGAGATAATACTATATCAAAGAATTCAATTTAAGTATCTTAAAACAATTATTCAAAAAGATAAAAAATGTGATAAAGATGTTAATCATAAGATTAAAACAAGTTGGATAAAGTGGAGATTGACTACGGGGGTTCTACATGATCATAAGATTCCACTAAAATTGAAAGAAATATTTTATCGTACACATAAGATATACAAAGTTGCATGATAGTTACGGTTAGATAATAAAATAAAAACATACTTGTAAAATAAGTATTGTTGAAATAAGAATGTTAATATTATATGCGCGGTCATATTAGATTAGATTGAATAAAAAATAAATATATAAGAACAAATATAATGGTAACAATAATTGTAGATAAATTGAAAGAAGGGCGATTGAAGATGATTTAAACATATTAAATGTAGACCTATGAAGACTTTAGTAAAAAATATAAAATATTAAAAAATAAAAAAGAATGTGGCAAATCTAGGTTAACTTGGAATAAGATGATTTAATATAATTTAGATAAGTTAAATATTTCCAAAGAAATAACTCAAAAGTGACTTGAGTGAAGAAAGAATGTCCATATGGCCAACGTCAGAGTAATTTGAGGCTAAAGCTCATGTTGAGTTGAGTTGAGTATGCAATGTATAATATATATATATAATTTAAATAATAATTGGTAGAAAGAGTCGTACCCTTATTCCACCACCGTAAGCAGTAAAAGGGGTGTAACTAACCTAGGTGGAATTCCTTCTCCAACCTCAAGCTTAAAGAATAAAGTTTTACATATTCAGATTGGGATCAACACCCTACAGTCTGGCTAATGCTGACCAAATCCCATCCCATGCTAGGTCCGGATCAGCTGATTCATATCAGGATTAGCATCAATCCTAGATGCTGATTCCAATACTGAAATCCCAAGGCATTGGCTCCGTTCAAAACTTTCTTACAATTCTGTATATATTAAGGATCATCACTCACTCTAGTCCAGGGGAATGATCGGAGGAAAAGGAGAATGATGGACAAGGAGTTGCTAAGTCATTAGCTGAAAGTAGCAATTCTTGATTTTCCGGCCTTTGATTATGGATAAGGAAAAAAATGGCAGACAGTACACTTTTCCCACAAATGTAAAAGAATATACTTCCAGAGGCAGTGATGGAGACAAACCTGTGCAAATAAGAATATATTGAAGAAGATGGAGATTGCAGGCAGAACTGGAACTCCAGGACAAGAGAAACCTGGTGGTTCTTCATGAACCTAAAACAATTTGCAATAATGTCATGAAATACGATGAAACAACACGAAACAAACAGTCACATGCATTATTATTTCAAATAAAAATGCTCAAGTATCAAAGATCTGGATATTCAGTTAACACAATGTCTGCTCACAAAAAATATAAGAGATGATTTAACAAGTTGTCTGGCATGGAGAAGATTTCGCACGCAGCACGAGAGAAGTGTAGTTTCAGGTCCTAATCCACAAAACTGAGATTGACTGTATAAACATCAACAGCCTGATGTTCATGATTTCACTGGAAGGCCCCTTTCACCTATGCATCTTTATGCTTTTATTTAACAATAACAGCAACCAAATCATAGTTCATCAGCACGGGATAAACAATCAAGATTTTCCGTTATATCAATAATGTTCTTCATCTAAAGTTCTCTTCAAATATTCCTGTTTCTGGAGTTGTACTGGACCTACACGTGGACAACTGGTGTAACTGATGTCACTAAATACACACATTCAACTACAACTTGTCCATAAGACCTGTCATTTCATGAAAAAGAACGAAGCATTTCCCGGCATAAAACACAACAGATAGCATATTCCCAAGCCACCCAATTCAGATAAACATGCCCAAAGTTAGAAATGCTAATGGGCTGTGCTGGCACATACAAATACATCCAAAATCATGCTGCGATGTTTGAGGTCCTCGGTGGCTTAGCTGCGTATTTAGAGTCGAATCTTAATAGAAAGGTCAAACAGCTCCGTTTTTTTCTTCAAGGGTGAAGTTGCACAAAAGATGAACTTGAATGTCCACCCAAGGGCATTGTCAGCATCCAAGAAAGATGCACGAACTGTAGATTTCTTATCTTCCATAATGGAGCAACCAATGTGTTGCCAGACCACAAAGTGTGGCCGACCTTGCAATTTTTCACATAATAGATCAGCATACCTGGCCATACATATCCATGCCTAAGATGCACATGTTCAAAACAGTACATCGAACACCAAGTTATCCAAGAAGAGAAAGGTTTACATTTTCCAACCTTGCAAGTTTGTAAAATTTCCTTGCAATACCCCAGTGCAAGCCAACACAGTTTTGCTAAGTAAATAACAGGAAAACAGAAAGCAAAACAGATATACTTGGGTTTCAGCCATGCACAAATACAGCATCAGTAATAGCCTGTGGTGTGGATGGACAACTATAAGCCTAATGGCAGCTGGTCAAAATTATGAAAGGGTAATTTTCAGCAATACGATGTCTAAAAATGTTCTTCATCGATTGTGCTGGTAGCAGCAAAGACACTGTTTGGGGGGGGGTCATTATGCCTCTTAAAGATATTTTTATTCACGTGCAACAACAAGAGAAAATGGTGGCAAGACTGCTCTGATTCTTTGGCCGGCTGCCATGGTGTAAGTCCGTCTCAAGTGAAATCTGCTGCATTTTGCAGAGGTTCAGCTGATGGACCAGCTGCAGAAGATGGACACACACAATGAACACAGAACAAAGAATATAACATGCTGCTTGTGGAACTGAAATGGGCTTTTCTCTTTACAAATCTGCCTCAACCTCGAGTCTTTTGAAAAGGATGTAAGGACCTGCCCATCCAGATTAGGATTGGCATTTCCATATTCATGGGGCTGATCCAATCATGCAATCTTTGACGATTGTTGACTGCGCTTCCAAAGCTTGGAACAGAAATTTCTCCTAAAATATCCAAACTTTTTGTTAAAAATAGTCTGGAGGGAGCTTTCCCACAGCTGTCTTATGTAAGGTTGGTGGGGTTATTTTCTGGGGACTAGGATCACCTACTCTTTAATTGTGAAATCATTCAGGTTATCCTTCAAATGTGCTCAAGAATCTTTTGCATTCGGCTGGGTGATGGAATGGTGATTAAGATAGCAATCCAGACTCAGGAACACAGAAATCAGACATTTAATCAGGTTTCTTCAGGCTGATCTGTTAGGGCCTTTTCTGTAGTCTGGGTTGTTCCTTTTAAACTTGTCTTGATAGTAAATTCTACTATCTTCCTCACCAAGTTTAAGTAGTTGTACCCTTTTAAAGACATTTAAGACACAAATATAAAATATCCTTGTGATTTATTGCAATTGGTGTGCGCTTTGTATTTATATGCCCTTAACCACACCACACATGTAATAAAATGTGCTACTTCCCTGACGATTTCAGAGTATCATTGTTCTCCTCAATATGGTGTAATAAGATATCAAGACTTGAGATTTCATTCACTTGGTAAGATACTCAATAGTCAATATCACATTACCTCTGCATGCCTCAAGATCAGATAATTAAGCCTTCTTTACTCCAGTGATGAATCTGATGATGCTTTCGTGCCACAGGCAGGACACCAGGGGATTGAAAGTTGTCAGAGTTCAGGATTAGCAAATGCACATTTCCAAATGTAACTGGTGTTGTCATCTCCATTCTTGGGCATCTTTGCTCCTAAAATGCCTGATATGCTGCCCTCTAGCATTACATCAAAATTACCATCTAAAGCATAAGTATTTAGCAATGCCTGATATGCTGCCCTCTAGCATTACATCAAAATTACCATCTAAAGCATAAGTATTTAGCAATTCCTCTGTTCGCAACCATGTAAACTTTATTCCTAAGATTTTTCTCCTACTAGCAAATGTAATAGTTTCACCTTGCCACATTGCTTTCTTGCTAGAGAAGACAAAATACTGCAGATAGTGTTTTTAAATGGTGATAATCCACCCCACACACCAAAACACAAACTGGCCTGGATTGCACTAGAAATAAAGGGTATGAGTATCACACATCATTTTTTGAGTAGCAAGTTCCTGCCAGGACATTTCACATCCAAGCAAACAGAAAAGGAATTGGATGTATGCAACAGATCATAGAGAAAGAAAGGTCCGGTACCCCCCCATGCATCATGTAACATACCCAATGAATATAAATTATTAGCCCTAGACTGGTCCCTAAACTTTATTTTAAGATTAATAATGTTAGTGTTTTAGTTTTGACTCCCTAAAACAGCCATAGCTCTTGCTGCTCAAAGTGCCACAAAGCCACAGCAGCTGGAACTAGAAACAATATAAACATGAGTTGGTGCTAGCATTGTTCAATGGCCTTCAGGTTCTGCAAGCCACTGGATGTAAGTCTCTGTCTCATTAAAGTAATAACTGGTATTTAGTCAACAAAATAACAAACTAGTCCCTTTGTGATTCAATGGGAACAAAATGTCCCATTTGCTGAAATTAGTATAAAGGTTACAAATTAAAGATTGGAAGAGTAGATGACCATTTCAAAAACGTATCATTTTAATACCAAAAAACAAGATATCATTGGTTAAGCCACTCACTTGGCGAAACTGAAGACTTGCAGTAGCAAGTACTGCAAGCAAGAAAGCAGCCAACATAAGAATAAAAGATGCACTGTAGCGATAGCATAGCCCAGCCACAAATCCACAAAGAGCAATGGTGATAAGACATATAATCCCTTCTTGACCAGAAGTAATATGTCTCCTTGAAACTAGACTCTGAGACTTATCCTTCCAACGAAGTGCAATAACACAAGCTGAGACAACAGAGTAGCCAGTCTACAAAAGAACCAGCACTATGTTTCAGAACATAATTCAACAGAGAAAATCAAATCGTGCAACCATTGTATGGTATAAAAAACCAACTCACCAGTGTCCCTACTGAAAGAATATGTGAGAGTTCATGCACGTTAAAAAGACCAGACATAACACTAGCAATAGCACACACCCAGAGCTGAGACATGACTGGTGTGTGATGTGTAGGGTGTACTTGCGCAAAAACTGAAGGCAACAGACCATCTCTTCCAAGCCCAAGATACAAGCGAGACTGTCACAAAAAAATCATGTTCAAAACAACCTGATAAACCTTGTTGCATGCTACATGATGTCGGTATATGAAAAGATCACCTGAACATAGAGTCCCACAAGCAAGGTGGTGGTAAGGCCTGCAACAGCACCTATGCTGATCAGAACAGAGACAAATTTCAACCCTTTTGCAGCAAAAGCTTCTGCCAATGGAGCATCTTCACCAAGAAGGCTGTAAGGGACCATTCCAGTAATTACTAAACATACACTGACATACAGTATGGCACAGATGAGAAGGCTTAGAAGGATTCCTATGGGTAAGTCCCTCTGCAAGAAACACATTTTAAATGTAAGAAAACAAAAAATATATACAAAGAAACCTAGTGAAAAGAGCAACTGGTTAATAGGGATGTGCATTAAAGGGTTCAAACCGACAAACCGAACTGCGCCTGCTGATTTGGTTTGAGCCCCTGGTTTGGTTCAATCAGTTTGGAAGGCTTCCAAACCGGACCAATCTATTTAAATTGAAATAGTTAAAATATTATAAAATTATTAATAAAGATGATATTTATATAGTTTTTATAATAAAATAATAAATATTTTAACTACTTATAACTTAGAAATAAGTATATATGTAAAAAATTAATTATTTTGAATATTTTATCTATTTTTGTCTTAAACCAAACCAGTTTGGTTTGTTTCAGTTTGAAGATTCGTTCGGCTCAGTTTGGTTTGGAAAAAAATGATCGCAAAACTGGACCAGACCGAACCGTGCACACCCCTAACTAGTTTTGCACCGAGAAGGACAACCAATATGACAATAATTAAATGTGGTAATACATTACCTGAGGTCTCTTAGATTCTTCAGCTGAATTAGCCACTGCATCAAAGCCAACATATGCAAAGAATACTACTGTTGCTCCAGTAATGACAGCTTTGACTCCATTTGGAGCAAAAGGAGACCAATTTGATGTATCTACCTCAAAAATTCCAATAAATATCACAAGAATCACAATAGCAACCTGCAGAGTGGCTCAGTACATTAGAAACAAAGTTGAAATACATTTAATGATATCACTTCAAGTAAGTAGTGACCTGTTTAAGCCCGACAAAGAAAAATAATGTCAAACAATGCATCCAGTAAAAAATATTCCAGCTTAACCATCACTTTCCACATTGGCAAACGGAGATGGTAATTGGTAATGAGTGAAAAAATATATAAATCCCAAAAGCAACAATGGCCGAGTTACTTTAAAACTTATGCAGTTATGCTTGTTAGTTTGTTTTTTTGACTCGTGAAATACCAACCCGTTTACCTCAAGAGAAAACATTCATGAGCTGTGCAAGATCTACAAAACTGTTTTGTCATTATACTTGAAACGGAGAAACCATCTAAGATAAAATCCCGATGGAATTGACCAGGATCAGATCAAAATAAAAAAAATTAGATTTTTATACAAAAATAATTGGGCCGAAACAACCATAATCGGATTGGAATCAAATTTATTTATTTTTAAAATTCCCGATTCCAAATCAAGATTTCTCCGGGAGGATCAAATGATCCGATCCAATCTGGGTACCAATTCTGATTCGGTGATCATTGGCCCCCAGATGGCCGGACTCCATAGAAAGATTAAGACACTAAAACCGAACCAAACCAAACCAAACCAAACCGAATAAAGGTAGCGGTCTAGTGGACAAACGAGTCAAAGCCTTAGCATGACCACTAAACGCCTGAACCTGAAGACTGCACTTAATGATAAAAGAAGAGAGGCACATGTAGCTCAAAAACGTACGCTTCTATATCTTAAAAACCTCTAAAGCATCACATCAATCGAACCAAGGTTTGCCATCTCGGATCTCGGCTTCGTCTCGGGAGGGTGAAAGAGAAGAGATCTCGGAGAGATCTCGGAAAAATCTCGGGAGATCGGATCTCGGATTCTCGGATCAAAATGTATATATGTATGAAACATAACATAATATCTTATAAAGATAGGATCAAAATGTATATATGTATGAAACATAGCATAATATCTTATAAAGATAGGAGTACATCAATGAATTTACATGAAAATATATAACACATTTATACATCAATTGTGTGAATGAACAATTACAAAGTACTCTCAATACCAAAAAAATGATCTTTGTGTTTCTAAAAGATTTAATCTTGTATACAATCTTATTTAAATACTAATATGATATTAAACTTGTAGCACATTTTTATCCACGATAGTATAAGTGATAGTGAGATATATTAATATGTTTACACTATCTCGGCAATCTCGTTTCTCGGCCCCCTTGGCGAGACCGAGATCTCGCGAGATCTCGGCGAGATCTCGCGAGATGGCATTCTATGAATCGAACCAATTTAGACACAAATGGTACAATTGAATTCAATTAAACCAAAAACCGAATGCTCACACATGTTAGAAAAGAGCCATATCCTGCTATGGATATCTGTTAATATATGATTTTCTACCTCTCTGGTCTTTGTGGCCTATCCGTTTTTCCAGCTCTCTCGTCCACAGTTCCCTCATTTACCCCATAACTCATAGCAACATGGTCAGCTCCTGTATCCTTACTACTCTATCACTGTATTTATTCACTGCCAGGGTGAATGCAACTCAAGCAAAATACTTTTTCACCATTTTCCACTTATCAGGACATATACATGGTATAGAATTGGGTATCACCCACTGGCACTTGCTTGGCAAAAGGTATGAAACATGCACCTCCTTGAGTGATGATACCAAGAAGAGACTTTAGTCATTCAGGTAACATACACAAACAGACGATACTTAAAAGGGTGATGAAAATGAAATGCGTAGTTCTATTTGTTTAAGAGTATCTAAACCAGAGGTGTGACTATGACTCTTTTTCATCTCGGTCTCTCTCCTTAAGGACAGGTATACATATATATCTTCGGTTCATAGAAAAAAAAAGACCCAAAATGCCGAGGTAACGGATGGTGGTAGCCATGAGCCTCTTCGATCATATAATTACCGTTGCTGACAACACACAAAAATAACCATGTATACTTGAGATAATATATCTGAAGAAAGAAACATGTCAGGAGAAAATAACGAATACCTTTGTTATAGTCATGAATGAGTTCACCATGGATGACTCACGAACACCACGGCAAAGTATTATTGTTAAGATGAAAAGAAGAATAGGAGCAAGTAAATTGATAGACACTATTCCTCCAAAAAATTCTTTGCCCCCTTTACCTATCCAGCTAGGTATATGTCCTTGAATGAAAGGAAATAGTTCCAGAATGGCAATTATGTAACTTGCTAAGCTCCGTGCTATGCTTGCAGCCCCAATGTGATAATCCAGCATCAATTGTGTGAATACAAGAAATGCGGTCAGTTCGTTAAATGCAGCATAAGTGTACATATATGCTCCACCAACTACTGCAGGGAGATACGAAGATAACTCTGCATAGCATAAAGCATTAAGCACGCAGGCGGCACCAGCTAGAATGAAACTCATTGTGACAGCTGCATAAGAACAAATGACCAGTGAGCGATAATAAGATATGATAAGATAAATATTAAAGAACTGGTTTGCAACTGATCACGTATGAGAATATTCTTCCAATGAGATTATATCAGTCTGCGTAATATAAGAAGTGCCATAACCGGATAGCCCAAGACCAAGTAACAACACCATCGATAACCAAGAGACAGAACTACGGACAGGAAAATTAATAGTGAAACAGCGAGGGTGGAAGCTAAGTGCTACCTGGTCCGGCGTCGCGAGCGACCGTACCGGTGAGGACAAATATTCCAGCGCCGATGGACGCACCAACTCCTAGGAGGACGATGTCCAACAGTCCGAGACGGCGAACAAGGAGGCGCTCATAGCTTCCGCCGCCTGCGGAGGATGGGAGCGCCTTCCTCCGGACGGCAGACGAGCAAAGGCTGGAGAAGAAGGAAGCCGCCGTGCTCGGCGTGGATGAGGAACCGGCGACATCATCCTGCGCTTGCCCGAAACCCATCAAGTCTCTCCACCGACGTCGTCGACGACGCCCGCCTCCCCTCCAATCACCGATCCTTTCGATCACCTCGTGTTCGATGGCTCTCATTAACAGCGTGGACCGTGGAGCGTCGAACAAGAAGACGCTGGCTCCCAAATTTCCCAGTCCGGACGGTAGGGGATCAGAAATACTGTAACGGTCAGGGAATCCCTTTGACTTAGACGTCACGTTTGGGCCTTCTCAATCACTTGGGCTCTTTGAAGTGCCGCGAAGGCATTGTTAGGCTGCAACCGACAGATCAGAATTACCGTCTTTTTCCTGAATCCGTCATTCATACGAGTGCAAACGAACCAATACACTCGCAAGTAGTTCGAAGTTTGACTCGATAAAAATTTGACTCGATTCGTTTATTATGTTAAATGAATAAATTTGAACAAAAAATAAAGTTCGACTCATTAAACGAGTCGAGTTTGAACATACTCCTTCTCGGCTCGATAAACTCGCGAGTGACTCGATTAAATATTATATTATATATTTATTTTTAATAATTAAATTTTAAGTATTAATTATTATATATTATCACTTAAATATATTAAATAATTTAAAATTTGAGTTTAAACTTAGATTGAGTTTCATAAATGAGCTAAATCTAGAGTTTCACAAATGACTTTTTATTGATTTTGAGTTTATAAAATGAGTTTGTATATAGCTTAAGTTTGAATGTGAATTGAATTTTAGTCTAACTACTACTCGAGTTCGAGCTCGACTCGGCTCGATTAATAAGCGAACCAAGCTTGAACAAAAGTTTCACATACTCACTAAAACTCGAGCTCGAACTCGAACTCGTGTAAAATAAACGAGCCGAGCTTGAACACCATACTACTCGGCTCGACTCGACTCGTTTGCACCCCTTATTATTGGTAGACAATAAATAAAATTTGCCTTGTTCATTGTAACAAATGCAATTTCCTAATCCTGAACCTTCTTGAACCCCCTATGATTAATAATCTTAAAGTAAATGTTGATTTTAAAATGTTGCAAGTGCTATCTGTATGATCATTAAAAATGAATAAAGCGGGCTAATATTCCGGAAAACTAAATTGTCATCTTCAACTCATCCACAAGTTTTGGAGACCTAGACTATTGAAGACGCATGTATTTGGACCTGTTCATCTAACAAGTATGCAGATATAGAAAGAGATGCTAAGTGCATTGTGGAAGTCATTACGGGTCATGATTCTATGTTGTGGAGATCTAAGAATGTATCTTGAAATGTTCTCAAATTTTGTCCTCTTTTTCACATGTATCTATCTCATATGTCAATAGTTCTTGTAATTTTCTAGCTCATGTTTAGGCTAGGTGGAAATCCAAAACACAGGACATGTACCTCTCTCTTTCGCCGCAGGAGGCATAGCATCAATATTGTAAAGACTTACCAGGTTGAGGTTTTATAAATCTTAATCCTACGCGGTTAGCAATCCCATCGATTACACATGATGATGAGAAATGGGGTCAAAGGGGGTAGCACGTAGAGTGTAATGCACAGGGTTCAACAATGCAGGAATAGGATTGCTAGAAAACGGAGGTGAATCTCCAAACGCCGAGAATTGCGTCAATATGGCGGCGTAACATTATCCTGTATTTTCATGTTGCAAAATAGTTGACTAGTATCTCGATAATCGACAGACAGAAGTGGGATCTAATTGTGAAGTTATTCTCCCCCGAACATACCAGAACCAGTTGTGAAGCTGGGATCTTACAACGTACAAATAGCTGCCTTGTCGTTAATCACCATGTTACTTGCATCCAGGTTGTCTAACTGATAAAGAAAGAAAACTAAAAACGTTCGAAAATTTCATTTTATCTTTTTTTTTGTACTCATGCAAACAGAGCATTCCGTTTGGAGAAATGGCTGCATCTGAAAAATCTAACATTGAAAGACTATTCACCACAATCCCAAGCTAGCATGTGTGCAATGGACGCCTGTAATCATACACGTTCACCTTTCTTAAGAATGGAATATAATGCAAGTACGGAGAAGCTTAGAAGCACGGGACGGGATAATCTTAAACAGGAACTCCATAAGCCAGCCCATTTTTTGACGTTTCAACCAATATTTATAGATAGACATCACAGTTGCCATAACGGCACACATTTTCTTGCAACGTTGACAATCATGGAGGAGGCCATGAAACCTGCGCATAGTGCAGGCCCAAGCTCATTAGCCAAGGATGGGAAGGGACCACAACTGAGATTTGTTTGACAACAATAAATTTTAGCTAGAACCGCAGGAATCTAAGAGATTATGGTATAGACATGAAGATTTCCCATCAAATTTTGATATTACAGGATGAGCAGACAATCCAAAGTAACAATTCTGAAGTCTTGCCATGCATATTTCAGTAATCCTCTTGAACATCTCGTCACCTTGAATGCATGGCTGCTTCACAAATTCGTCGAGGGGCATCCACTGGAAATAAAAAAAAATTGCAAGTCGCAGTACATAGTAAGTCACAATGGCTCCAAAATAAAAAAGTAGTAGCAACAGTTCAAAGATAAAAAAGATGTAGTGATATATTAAGTACTCCGAGAAACAAAACTATTCCTTGATGAAAACTCCATGCAAGCTTTAAAGTAGTAAAGTTAGCTCGTACACTTTTTACCTAGTCTATGGATTTGGTCAACTCTAATAAGGTAAAAGCTCATACGACATCCTCCACGTATCTAGATCTACAAGTGGTTTGATTTGCAAATTGACTTATCATTTGATTTTTGTTGGAGTTGAATAGAATTTGCTGGTTGTATTTGGAACAAGTAGGAGGCTGCTGTACAGATTCTGGGGGGTTTACAGTTTCTGGATTCCGGATTTGGAGTTAGGATTCTGCACCTTTTTTTTAAAGACTTTCAGATTTTAGACCTTGGAGTTCAGATTTTGAATCTTTGAAATGCAGATTTCAGATTCTACACATTTTAGATTTTTACACATGTTTTATATTCTAAACCTCCAGACTTCAGACTTCTTTATGGTGATTCCGCACATTACAGATTCCAATTTCAGTTTTTCTGTATGTTTGATTTCAGAATTTCTATTTATTTCAAATCCACGACTCTGCCTGAATTTCAGATTTTCAGACTTTGTTTCATGTCAGTTTTTTTTGTTGTCTTGTCCTCTAAAAAAAATCTCTTGTTCTCTCCTGGTGGCATCAACATCAGCACCGAACATGAACTCTTCATTTGTTCTCTCAATATGAGACATGATTTACAACCTGTATGACCAGAAATCAGGTCTTTTTGAGTCCTTGATGACCATGGAACTTGTTCGATCAATTTGAGATGGAAAACACCCGGTCTTTGATAGACTTGTGGGCATTCCTCTCACTGATTTGAGATTGAGCATGTCCCGACTTTTGATAAGCTTGTAGGGACTCATCTCATTGTCTTAAGATTGAGCATCCCGGTCTTTGATAGACTTGTGGGAAATTAGCTCATATCTATCTTCATGGATCCTTCATGAGTTGATGAACTTGTCAATTCATGGGCGGCATGTACCCGGTCTTGATAGACTTATGGGCATCCCCCACTGTTTTTGATGATTCCATTAGCATATAATCGGCTTAGCGGCATGTTGACCACGCACGGCCTCATATAGCTAAAAAATGGTAAGACATTGGGGTCTTTTATAGACCTTTGTATGTCTACCTTAAGGACGTAGGGGCGGATGGTTAGTCGACCCCCCAACTAGTCCGAATTTTAAATTCTTTTAAGTTAAGCCGAGACGTAGGGGCGGATGGTTAGTCGATCCCCCAACTAGTCCGGTTTGTTGAATTAAATGTAGATTGTTATTTATTTTTACTTGATTGTTTATTTTAAAATGTTTTTTTTGTTGAAAAGGTGCGCAAGGCACTGTGCAGCCGAATAGGGCCTGCGTGCTTCAGCGGAGAGGGGGCCCGGTCCACTGTTTGGATCGGGCCGGTTCTTCTTCTTGGACCGGTGGACGCATCTGCGGGGGCCGGCGGATGCTTGGGGGCCGGCCGACTTCGTCCGGTCGGCTCTCTCTCTTCTTTTTTTGTGTTGTCTTCACCGGGTGGGCCCCACCTCAATTCCACCATGGACTATAGTCGGGGGACATATTTCCCCGCGGCTACAGTGTCTGTTTGGCCTTCTCCGGCACCCGACGGCAGCGCGGGCATCCTTCGCGGCAGCTCTCGACGGCAGAGGCACCGGTGGAGGAGAAGGTTGGTTCCTGCGACGACGGCGAGCTTTGGAGGAAGTCCCGGCGACGGCCGCTGCTGCAAGGGAGGCTTCCGGCGATCACAGCGTCGGCAATAGGTGCTTCCGGCGGACTCGGCACGATCCTGCGGCAGCTCTACGGTCCTCCGTGGGCTTCAACGATCTTGGAGAAGCTTCAGAGCTCTGGCGATGGCATTGGAGGAGAGGTAAGGCCTCAACGGCAATCCCCTCTCTCCGTTCGTCTCTCTTTCCCTCTCCGGTTTCCGCACCGTTCGCCTTTATCTCTCCATCCCCCCCCTTGCGCAGCGGCTTGCGCCTCTTCTTTTATAGGCATCGCGGGCACCCCCATCCCCTACCGGAAATTGGTTCCGGGACTAGGAGGGACTCCGAACCTTCTAATTGATCTGCCTGCCATCTCCGAAGGATATGGGGCTCCCTGTAGAGTCCTTCTCCGCGGCGGAGTCCAATTCCCAGTAGGATTCGGAACCACTCCGAATCACACGGGATAGACTTGCTTACAGTCTCTGATTCCTTCAGCGAATGGGGCACCTTCCGTAACAAGGCATTCCTACTCTAAGAAGGACTCGGAACAGTCCTGCTATGGACACGAGAATCCTCTTCCTTTTTTATTTCTCCTTCTTAAACAACCGATCTCCTGCTTGTTCAAACAGAAAATTTTCCCTTTTTTATTTGTGTGAACCTCTTTTTTCTTCTGCGTCTGTTCTTTAGAAAGAAAGACATCTCCGGACCTTTCTAGGAAAATAGGTGATATCCTAAAAATATTAAGTAGTCCGGTGATAGTTTAAAAAAATATTAGAACCGAGGTTCGGGTTCTTTGAAAATTTCATTTTTTGACCCTTCTCCGCCGGATGGTGCGAGTATCCGGCGTTAACTTACATCGAGCAACGGCTCGAACGCCTTTGATTAACCGTCGCGGCAACCTGTTTTCGGAGATATGCACATCCACAATATAAAATAAAGAACTCAAAAGGGCAGCGGCCTTTTGGGTCCGATCAGATGCAAACCGTTTTGTTCGGGTTTGTTTTATTTGTCATTTTTTAGATGACTTTGATTTTTTTTGATTTTTGAGTTTCATCTGTTTTGAATTTGATCAAAATCTGATTTTTATTTAAGGACTGATTTGGGATTTCATCGAGCCACAAAGGGACTGGAGTGAATGGATTATGATGGGCCAGAATGGGCCTGCACAGAGGGCTGATTTGGAACCGGTCCTAGGACTTGAACGTGGGCTGAGCAAGGGCAGCTTCGGACCTGCTTAAGGGGTCTGTTCAGATGACTTTGAATAGACCGGTCGGGGATCTGTTTGAGATGTCCTTGATGGGCTGAAACCGGGTCACAAAGGGACTGGTTTTAGGATCTGGACATAGGCTTGCAGGTGGGCCGGAATATGGGCCTGTTTGGGATGTCCTTGATGGGCTGAAACCGGGTCACAAGGGGACTGGTTTTAGGCTCTGGATATAAGCTTGCAGGTGGGCCGGAATATGGGCCTGTTTGGGGTGTCTGCTGGAGGGCCGGAATATGGGCCTGTTTGAGATGCCCTGGATGGGCTACAAATGACCTATGCAGAAGGCCGAACAAGGCTGAAAATGGGCCTGCAAATGACCTATTAGAGATGCTCTAAATGGGCTGAAATCAGGTCGCAAGGGGACTGGTTGCAGGTTAAATTGGACTGGACTTGGGCCAGCTCTTGGGCCTGACCATATGGGTTTGAATTGGGCCTGAAAAGGGGGCAGCAGGTGGGCCGAACAGGAGGCTGTTCATGGGCCGAACTGGGCTCTGGTTGGTGGTTTCAAGACCTGCAGGCGGTTGGGAAAATGTGGCTGTAAAATCCCATTTCAGAACCCGCATTGTTTTATTTTTTCGATTGTTTGAAAACAGTTTGTTTACTTAGTTTTGGCGGCTTGCATCTGATCGGGCACATTGGGCTGCCAATCGGTGCCCACATTCATGCATCGACATGCCATCGAATCTTCATTTCATTGAATGGTGAGGTGAAGTACATCGGTGTACAATAAGTGGTGACCCTTCCCCCAATTTAGGTTCTTCACCACCTTAGAAAAATTTCGGCATTACAACGGCATACCGACAAGTTTCTAATTTGGTGAAGTTTACCCATCCAATAAGGCTAGTCAATGACTTAGCCAAAATTGGGGGAAGGATCATCGGCTACGGGAGCGTGCCCGCGCCGACGTCCGGGTCGTAAGCTACGGGATGCATGCCCGCGCCTCCGCCCAAGGTGGAGTTCCCCGCTAGGGGTGAATCTCCTTAATTTAAATGTAGCTTTCGCCTTTCTGATTTGTTTTATTTGTTAATTTTCTGAAGGCCACTTCGGGCCGGTCCACTCCTTCGGCGTTCAAAGCCGGGCTTCAATTCTTGCTTGAATTTGGGAGGGCAGCTTCTAGGAGGGAAAGCCGGACCCGTGAAAGGGCCGTTGAGGCTCTCTTCTCCTTTGATGTGTTGAGGGGAGAACCGGACCCGTGAAAGGGCCGTTGAGGTTCATCCCTCACTTTGCCGGTACATGCCACAAGGGGGGCTGCTGCAACTTCTTCTTTTATTTTCTGCTGCAAAGGGGGCTGCTGTAGAGCTTCTTGGGGAGTGGATTGGACCCGTGAAAGGGTCATTGGGTTGGCCCTTGAAGAGGCTGGCGCCTGTCTACAGGGGTGCTGGAAATAGGCTGTTGTGAAGGCCTGGATTGAGTGCCAAACGTGGGCTGGAAGTGGACCTGGATAAAGACCGGAAGGTGGGCCAAAATGGGTACGGTTCAAGGCCTGGGTAAGAACCAGAAAATGGGCCGCTCATGGGCCAGCCTGGGGTCTGCTGGATGGGCTGCGGAGGGGTTTAGAACAGCAGGCCGAAAGAGGGGCTTGGTGCAGGTCCTGCAGGTGGGCCTGATTGGGCCGAAGTTGGCATGAAGTGAGGCTCAGCCAGGGTCTGTTTTTCTGGGTCGAAATTGACCTGAATGTAGGGTATTTCGAGGGGATTCTTCTTAGACCGGAGTAGGGTCAGGTTGGGTCTGATTGAGTGACCGAACAAGACCTGTTCTTGGGCCTGCAGTGGAGACCGAACTGGGTCCTGCTAAGGGGCATTCAAACAGTCCCAAGAGAAAGGTCCACTTTGGACTGAAATGGGCTGGACCGGGCCTGCAAAGGGGGCATCTGGCTGGCACTGGAATCTGATTTTTTTGATGCATCGCAGGGGGCTGCATATGGGCTGTGTATGGGCTGTTTAGAGGACCTGGGCACGAGGCCGAAATGGGCCAGCGCAAGGGCACTTGGCTGAACTGAAAATGGGCTTGCAGGGGGTCTGCTAAATGGGCCGCAGAGAGGCCTTGGTAGCAGGCTGTGTTGGGGCCGGATTTGGAGCCTGAAATGGGTTGATTTGAAGGTGGATAAGGGCAGGAAAGAAAACCGCCAGAAAGAGGGCCCCCTAAGGGGCTACGTGGGAGCCAACGAATCCTTCTTACCTTGTCCTCTTCCCCTCTTCTTCTTCTCCCCTTTCTCCTGGCGGCAGGTATCAGCAGCGGGTGGCAGCAGCAGGTGCAGCAGCAGGTGCAGCAGCAGGCAGCAGCAGGTGCAGCAGCAGGGTGCAGCAGAGGCAGCAGGAGCAGGGCGCAATCCAGCAGCCTCCCGGCGTCTTTAGCAGTCCCCCCTCTGGCTGGTGCGCCCCCCTCTTCTTATAGAGGCTGGAGGGGGAGGTGAAGAGCCAGCAGGTGGCCTGTACGTAGGCCTCTTGGCCTCCCCCATGCAGTTACTCCATTTATTCCAATTTATTGACATGCTGTCCCTTGATCTCCCCCTGGCCTCTTCGGTTTCCCCCTCCATAAATTGACTAATGAATGGGCTGAGGTGGCAGGTGGCTGGCTTGGTGCGCACAGGGGTGCTGATGTGGCTGAATTGGGCCTGTTTTCAATGGCCACGGCCCACTTCTTCCCTCTCTTATGGGCCTGTACGTAGGTGGGTTATAGGAGCTGGAAATCAGTTAATTAAATCATGTGAGATTGGGCCAGCTGGAATTTGTGCCAAAGGGCCCAATCTAGGACTTGTTTTGGGTCCTGATTTGACCCAATTGAGGGTCGATCCAGCCAGAAATTGGCCTGAACCTATTCTTTTTTTTTGTGCTGCCCCCCCTGTTTTTTTTTCTTTTTTTTTCTTGAGAAAAAAAATCTGATGCCAACATTATTTTTTCACCGAGCCCCTCTTTGAGCAGGCTTGTGGGCTGCGTACTTGGCTTATTTAGAAGACTGTCCGGCCCATTTTTTTTGCAGGCCTCCTCCAGAATGGGTCTATTATGGGCCGACAATTGCTGGCCCCATCGACTGCTAGCCGAATTGGGCCGTTCTAGGCTCTAATCACTCATCTCTTGCCTCAACCGTTGGAAGCACTGTAGACATAGACTGGGCTTCGGATGCCCATGTTCTGGCCGCTCCAAATGCCAAATAGGCCTGGTCTTGTTCTTATGAAATCACATGAAGGGTAGACCGGCCTTAGTTTTAATGGGCCTATTTTGACATTGACATGAGCTTATCTTGAAATGGGTTGTGTGAACCTCTTTTTTCTGCGTCTGTTCTTTAGAAAGAAAGACATCTCCGGACTTTTCTAGGAAAATAGGTGATATCCTAAAAATATTAGGTAGTCCGGTGATAGTTTAAAGATATTAGAACCGAGGTTCGGGTTCTTTGAAAATTTCATTTTTTGACCCTTCTCCGCCGGATGGTGCGAGTATCCGGCGTTAACTTACATCGAGCAACGGCTCGAACGCCTTTGATTAACCATCGCGGCAACCTGTTTTCGGAGACATGCACATCCACAATCATAAATTAAAGAACTCAAAAGGGCAGCGACCTTTTGGGTCCGATCAGATGCAAACCGTTTTGTTCGGGTTTGTTTTATTTGTTATATTTTTTTGGATGACTTTGGTCTTTCTGATTTCCGAGCTTCATTTGCTTTAAATTCGATCAAAATCTGATTTATTTAAGGACTGATTTGGGATTTCACCGAGCCACAAAGGGGCTGGAGTGAATGGATTATGGTGGGCCGAAAAGGGCTGCACAGAGGGCTGATTTGGAACCGGTCCTAGGACCTGAACGTCAGCTGAGCAAGGGCAGCTTCGGACCTGCTTAAGAGGTCTGTTCAGATGGCCTCGAATAGACCGGTCGGAAATCTGTTTGAGATGTCCCTGATGGGCTGAAACCGGGTCACAAGGGGACTGATTTTTAGGGTCTGGACATAGGCTTGCAGATGGGCTGATTATGGGCCTGTCTGGGATGTCCTTGATGGGCTGAAACCGGGTCACAAGGGGACTGGTTCTAGGCTCTGGACATAGGCCTGCAGGTGGGCTGATTATGGGCCTGTCTGGGATGTCCTTGATGGGCTGAAACCGGGTCACAAGGGGACTGGTTTTAGGCTCTGGACATAGGCCTGCAGGTGGGCCGGAATATGGGCCTGTTTGAGATGCCCTGGATGGGCTACAAATGACCTATGCAGGAGGCCGAACAAGGCTGAAAATGGACCTGCAAATGACCTGTTAGAGATGCTCTAAATGGGCTGAAATCAGGTCGCAAGGGGACTGATTTTTAGGGTCTGGCCATAGGCTTGTAGATGGGCTGGAGTATGGGCCTGACAGGGAGGCTGATCGCAGGTTGATTTGAACTGGACTTGGGCCAGATTTGGGCTTGACATATGGGTTCAAATTGGGCCTGAAAAAAGGGGGCAGCAGGTGGGCCGAACAAGTGATGTTCATGGGCCTGTTTGGAGCAGCTGCAGGTGGTTTAAATCGGGTCGAATAGAGACCTGCAGGCAATTTGGAAATGTGGCAGAGAAATCTCATTTCAGAACCTGATTTGCTTTGTTTCTTTTCAGATTGTTTAAAATAACAGTTTGCTTATTTGGTTTTGGCGGTTTGCATCACCTTCGTCCCATCGGGCTGCCATCGGATGCCCACTCTCATGCATCGAATTGACTGAACTCCATTTCATTGAAAAGTGAGGTGAAGTACATTGGTGTACAATATTATTGATCCTTCCCCCAATGTAGGTTTATCTCCACTACTTTGGAAAAATTTTGGCATTATGACGACATGCCAACTATTTTTCCAACTTAGTGAAAATTTACCCATCCAAAATAGCCAGCCTTAGCTTAGCCATATTGGGGGAAGGATCGACGGCTACGGGATTCATGCCCGCGCCTCCGTCCGGGTCGTATGCTACGGGATGCATGCCCGCGCCTCCGCCCAAGGTGGAGTTCCCCGCTAGGGGTGAATCTCCTTAATTTAAATGTGGCTTTCGCCTTTCTGATTTTTTATTTGTTGATTTTATGAAGGCCACTTCGGGCCGGTCCATTCCTTCGGCGTTCAAAGCCGGGCTTCAACTCTTGCTTGAATTTGGGAGGACAGCTTGTAGGAGGGAAAGCCGGACCCGTGAAAGGGCCGTTGAGGCTCTCTCCTCCTTTGATGTGTTGAGGGGAGAACCGGACCCGTGAAAGGGCCGTTGAGGTTCATTCCTCCCTTGATGGATTGAGGGGAGAACCGGACCCGTGAAAGGGCCGTTGAGGTTCATTCCTCACTTAATGGATTGAGGGGAGAACCGGACCCGTGAAATGGCCGTTGAGGTTCATCCCTCACTTTGCCGGTACATGCCACAAGGGGCTGCTGCAACTTCTTCTTTCACTTTCTGCTGCAAGGGAGCTGCAAAATGGACCTTTTTTGAAGGCCTGGATTGGGTGCCAGACGTGGGCTGGGAATGGACCTGACTGAGGTCTGTTTGTGGGTTGGACAGGAGGCCGAGATGGGTCTACGCAAGGGCACCTGGCTGGGCCGAAAGTGGGCTTGCAGGGGGACCTGCTAAATGGGCCGCAGAGAGGCTTTGGTAGCAGGCTGTGTTGGGGCCGGTTATGGGCTTCTCCTTGGACCTGCACTAGACCATTCCTGGTGGGCTGTGAAGGAGCTGAAGGTGGGCCTGAATATGGGCCTATTTCAGACCTGCAGGATATATGTTCGGTTGGGCCACATAGGGGCTTGATTTTGGCTGCGAGATGGGCAGGCAATTGGGCAGGTCTGTGGGCTCCTTTCTGGGCCTGCATAGGGGTCTATTGGACAGACTGCAGGTGGCCTATGCAGGGGGTCGCACAAGGCTGGCATTGGGCCTGCAAATGGCCTGTTTAGGGGCCTGAACATGGGCCTGGATTGAAGGCAAGCGTGGGCTGGTTGTGAGCCTGAACAGAGGTCAGGTTATGGGCTTCTCTTTGGGTTTGAACAGAGGTCGGATTATGGGCCGAGATGAGGGGATTTCCCTACTGTGGGAAGGGTGCTCGGCTGGATCAAATGAGCCTGCGGATAGGCCTGTTACATGGGCTGTATATGGGCCCGAGAGTGGGTCGGCCATGGGCCTGCAGCAGGGGCTGCTCAGCAGGCTACATTGGAGCCTGATTTGGGCCTGAAATGGGGTGTTCGGTTGGATTGAAACAGGCCTGCGCAAGAGAGCTTCTAGAGGGTCTGATCTAGGTCCGAACACAGGCTATACAAGCTGATTTCTGCAGGCATACGAGGGGCTGGAGATGGGCCTGGAATAAGCAGAAAAGAAGGCCCCTTGAGGGGGCTAGATGGGCGCACCAATCAGTCCCTTTTACCTTTTCTGCTTTTCTTCTTCTCCTTCCTTCTTCTGGCGGCAGCAGGTTGCAGGCGCAGGTGGCAGCAGCACTGAGGTAGCAGTCCGGCAGCCTGTCGGCGCTTCCAACTCCCTCCCCCCATGGCTGGTGCGTCCCCCTCCCTTTTATAGAGGATGAAGAGGGGAGGTGAAGAGCCGGGAGTTGCATGCGCAGCTGTCCCTTGGCCTTCCCCATGGAAGCTACTCCATTTAATCATATTAATTGAGTGGCTGTCTCTTGGCTTTCCCTCTCCTTCAACTGACTGTTGGGAGGCTGTGCTGGCAGCTGTGTGCGCACCAGGGTGCTGAGGTGGCAAGGTGGGTGCGGCTGGGCCCTGATGGCCTTGTTGCTGAAGTGGGCCTGGCCCAATTGGGCAGGTTTCTGGGCCAGCGGGCTGAGAAGAGGCCCAGGCCCTCCTGTGGGCTGCGCACATGGCCTGAACATGGCCTAACTGTGCCAATTGTGGGCTGGATGAATCCGGCCCCTGCTGGGGTGCTCAATTGGGCCCAATTGTGGCCAATCTCATGGGCTATTGGGCCAGCTCCTAGGCCAGGCCACCTGTTTTACTTCTTTCTTTTCTTTTCTTCCCCCTTTTTTTGTTTAAAAAAATGTACGCCAACATGGGCCTTATCCCATTAAGCACTTGCATCACAGACTGCATAAGGGTAAATATCTTGGGCCATTCTAATTGAATGAAGATTGAGGCGGACTTCAGTTATTGTGAAAATTTTGGTGTCAACACATGTGCAGTTAAAATAATGAATAAAGATAGAATCAACATATAAACGCAGAATGCAGTCTAGTCAAAATCTTCAAGCTTACATGTAAAATTGGAACAAGCAAGGCTGGTTGGTAGTTAGGGCAGCATGCTTTCACAACTAACGAGAAGTGGACAACTCCGCAACCATAAGAATGTCAAAGATTATCTTTGTCAACATAAACTTAAGAATTTGACTGTAAAAAATATTGTTTTACACATTACAGAAAATTTGGAACATTGTTTGCATAATCAGCCAATCCAATCCTAGGAGGGCCTGGATCCAATCCTGGAACTCACCTGGGATCGGTACAATCTGGACCAGATCAGCATGAATCGGCCAATTCTAGCCAATCAAGCTGGAATTGGCTGCTCGGGGTAGCTCCACCGTGCACCTGTCTCCCAATGCTGATCCAACCCCAGCATTGAAACCCACCGATCTTCAGTCATTTCTATTTTTTGCATTTTTATATTTTATCCAATTTTTGGAAGAGCCAATCCGGTTCGATTCTAGATCAGCTTTTTTTTCCCTTGGATTAGACAACCCGATCCTATCCAGCCTTCAGAGTTTGGAACACATTTTACTTTAATATATGAGGAAGGAAGCACAGAGGTGCTATTACTGAAATATATGGTAATCTTAAAACCAAAAACACACACAAGCTTGGATCACAAAGTACCTTGGCTGCTTGTACTTCCATATCATCTATCTCTATCTTAGTAGTCAGAGGTCTCAGCATGCAGATAAAGAACAAATCTGATTTATCAAATGCCACGCAATGCACATGCCTGAAAGTGAAATGATACAATCAATAAGTCAGCTGCTACCGAATTATTGAAAACATTAGAAAGATCTTGACACATTCGTCACAAAAATGGTAAAACCAGAAGAATAGTTTCCAGGTATAAATTACTAATAAAAGAAAGTTCATTCATTCAAATTTTACAGTAAAATAGAACCATTAGGTGTCTTTCGTAAAAAACATTAACAACCACAGAAAGAAACCATATGTGTGTGCAATTCAAACAGCTTGGAGATACGGCACTGAATGAGTGAACAAAAATTTCTGCAGCTATTTGTGTCCACAAGTGAAGCACCAAACCATGAATGACGTTTATGAACCCTTGCAAGTAAATGAACATCTAATTGACATTTTATATGCAAATTGATTTTGAAATAAATGAACATAAAACAAATACATAACTTGGTGAGCAAGTAGTTTTTCAAGTAAATAACAATTGAAAATTTCCATTTTATCAGACACTAGAAATTGATTCTTTTTGCCCTATTAGAGTATCAAAAATGATACCAAATCAATTTTGATATTGATATTTCTAGATGTTAGAGTGTATCAATATCAAAATTGATACAAATTGACACTTGTATTACATAACAAGTTTTATTTGTACAACAAGTTTCAAAATTGATATTATTATAGCCAAACATGATTTATATCAATATCAATTTCAAAATTGATCGTGATAGATATGCCAACTATTGTTACCTAATAGGACCTTAGGCATCACCATTTTGATGGAGCATTTTCTTTTCCATGCACTCATTGTCAGTGATGCCTCTAGTGGGTAGTGACCAAGGACATCTCAATTTTATCTCAGTGAGAATAAAGAGGAGATCTCGAAAAAATTTCAAGAGATTGGATCTTGGAAATGTCAATTAAAGTGCATGTGCAAGTGTAAAATGTCATATAGTCTCTTCAAAAAGGACAAGAGAATTCATATTCAACATCAAAATGAGGTGACAAACAATTAAAAAAGAAATCCAGTGGGTGAACTATTGTTAGTAGAAGATATACAAGAGATCTTATGTAACACTAACACATAAGCTTCATCTTGAATAGTATAGAGAGGAGATCATTTTGAAACCTCTAGAGATTGATATGACATCTTGGGACCATTGTACATGTAGTCATAAAAATATTAAGTTAAAAATTTATCAGACAATAATGTTTAGATGAAACTTTGGATAGATTTCATAATAAACTTGACAATATATTAAGCAAACTTAACAAGACCAACTACCTAAAATAATAATAGAAAATAGAATGAGAGAATATATACGTAGGTAGTTTGTCCAATATGGAGTTAAGAAGTTAGGGATAGTAATAGGTAGAGAAAATTAAAAGACTAGAGGTACTATATAGATATTCTTGTTTCGGCAATCTCGTTTCTCGGATACGTTGAGATAAAGAAATTCTTGAGATATCACATTCCATGGTAGTGACAAAAGAATTATCATCTCATTGTGCTCCTGATCCTTTCAGGATGCATGTTGACTTAAGCATAACCAAAGTTGCAGTTTTCACTACAACTTCCCACCGGAAGTTTTCTCCTATATAGAACAAGTTAACAATATTTTACTGAATGCTCTCACTCAATCATCTTTCAAGAACCTCTCTCCACATCCCAGAAAGTCCCCCTGTAAGACACATCTAGGTCTGTTTGATCCTCTTTCTTCTTAAATAGCACATTATAAACAGACATACTTTGTGTATATGTGGGTGGGTGGGAAGGTGGGTTTCCCTCCTGTTGCAATACATCCATTGTTCAAACGGCACCTTTTTTCCTCTTTGTTTTATGACATGTGGTCCTCGCTAGCATTCAGCAACTCTACTATCGCACCTAAGTTGCCTCTCCCATGTTTGAGGAAGCCACCATGCACATCATTCTATTCATAGAAATACATTTTATGAATCAAATGCCAGTCCTTCAGAGTTTCCAATATGTCTCTCTAAGATCTCTTCACTTTACCACCCCTCATCACATAAAGCTAAGAACCAAGTTCACATTTCTTGTGCTATTCAAATATTCCAATATTTTTCAAGTTAAATGCACGGAAGGAAACAAACAAGAACAAATGCCGTATAGCAGGAATTATTGAATCTGAGAATGGGCATAATTGTAAATTATTGGAATTGCAATGTCATAATCCAAAGAGCCATACCAGTTTACTAAAAAAAACTAATATTCATGTTTCTCCTTGTTTACAAAACCATAGTGGTTTTGCTTAGTATGTTCAATGATTCAATCACGTGAACAATTCTATATCACCAGAAAGGATTTGACGTATAATAGATATCCCAGTACTATTTTCAGCAGAGACTTTAAGGGGTAGAAGGAATTTCTGGTAATACATAAGGGAAAGGAATCATTACCGGAAAGCAATTACCTCCATGAACTCTGTGTCAACCTACATGCCAAGAACAGCTGTTAATATTGGGACTTAGTTGACCAGAAGTTGCATAATCAAATTGATGCTGTGGTTTGGTAGAACTATGCAGACTGAAGTATGATGATGGACAAGAAGTAGCTTCACTCCTTACACCAGTTTCCTCTTTGACCTCTCTTACTGCTCCCTCAAAAATTTCCTCACGCTGCAAACATGTTAAAGTAACAGTTTGATCGGGTAGTATATAAACTTTTTCCCAACTAAACATATAATGCAACTATACCTCTAGAACGAAACCTGTTGGCACTTTCCATACACCAGAAGAAGCAGAAGTGCAGTTCTTCTCTTGCACCACGAGAACCTATACACATCACGTTGTCAGCAAATAAAACAAGTGGGTAAACCACAGTTCACTGGATTGGCTGATCCGGGAGGAATCAGCTAATCTGTATGGGTGACTTGATGGGCCAATCCTTGACCGACTAGAGTTAGAATCAGCCAAAATTGACCAAAATTGGCAGGATTTGGCTTGGATCAGCCAACTCCATGTTGGGATCGATCAACAGGGTTGAACCAGCTAAGGGTGTGCACATGACAGTTCAAGCCATCAAACCAAACTGAACTGGTTCAGTTTGAACCATAAATTTGGTTCAACCAGTTTTGATGTCTTCCAAACCAGACCAAACTGACTAAACTAATTAAGATAAAAAAATTTATAAAAATAATCCTATATCATTGACGAAAAATATTTATATAGTTTTATATCATAAAAATATTTACGTTAATACTTTATAACGAAAAATGAGTATATATGTATAAACAATTAACTATTGTAAATATTTAATCACTTTTTGGTCTCAAACCAAACCAAACCGAATTGAACGGTTTGGTTTGTTTTTGTTTGAGCCCAGATTCGGTTTGGTTTAGAAAAAGATGGCCCCAACCCAAACCAGACCAAATTGAAACATGCACATTGCTAGAACCAGTTCTACCAACTAAGATTGGCCAAGATTGTCCAATGAGCCTGGACTAGTCAATCCAAGCTCGGAATCAGCTGAATACGTTTCTCAGTAATATCATCACCACTTCCATAGTCATGCAGGAGTAATGGGATCCTGAGATAAGCATTGGCTAAACATTAAAAATCTTAATGCCATAATGTCATTCAAATCCCTTTGGCCATTATGGCCCAAATCAGGCAGAGTCAGTCCAAGAAAGGGCCAAATTGGACCGGGTCAGACCCATTCCTGGCAATAAAGGTGATTATTGGCTTACACCTGACTGGTTGATCTAATCCAATCCAGGATCAGCCCTTGCTCAACCAGGTGGCCGATCCAGACTGCCTTCCTTGGGGAAAATCAATCCCGTGGAATGGAAAGCATGTGAACAGGCAGCAAAATAATGCATAAGCCATTTGATTACAAAAAAAAACAAACTGATAGTTTGCTTACTTTTTCACATCTCAGGCATACCTCATTTTCCTCACTGAGCACAAAACCTCCAATTCCAACTTGGTGCGAAGCATTTGCAGGGAGCATGTTAGGTCCATCAGGAATCCAATACGTTAGCATCACATATTCTTCCTCTGCATGGTGATACCTGAAACCCTCCTGAATGCAACAAGATAAATAGTTTCAGAAGAATCTACACTCCAGTTTTTCCATTCTAAAATGAAAATATGGATAGTTTACGCCAAGACAAAGTACATCAAAATGTATGTGAATATATATAAATATCATTAGGCACTTTACAGAAAACAAAATATTATGTTTGATGCTAAGAGTGGAAGAGTGAGATAGATAAAAATATCAAGGATTGCAGGATCTGATAAGCCTCTTGAATCAATCAGGATTGATCTGATTCAGGTGAAACCAAAAATCATACAGTAGGCACAGTAAGGCCCAAGTCTGGACTCTGGACTGGCCTAGGCTGATTTCCTGTTACTGATTCTTTGAGATTTGTCAGCCACATCAGCCAGAATCAGTTAGCCCCTACTTATACATGCAAATGCTACCTGATTTCCCATTATTTTCCTATTTTGGGGTAGCTAACCCCGGGACAGGATCATATTCACTGTAGCCCATAACAGCATAAGACAGTCAATCCGGTAAACCATGGCAGTCTAGGTTAAGATATTACGCTTTCTAAAGGGTTTCCATTCTTTGAAAATACGGGTTTGTTTGAAAGGCATTTAAAAAAAAATGAGTTAATAGAATACCACCACAACATTGAGAGCACTGGTCGGATAACAGCACGTTTAGAGTCAACAAAAATGGTTTTCAGAGGTTGTACCAGTTAAAATTGGATGAAAATTGCACAAAATGTCTGTGTTTCAGCAGATAATTTTTGCACAAAGTATAGGCTACAATCAACAAACAAGAAAGCATATGAACTTTATGCAGATATATCTCTTTTTTTTTAAAATAAAAAGAATATATAGTGTGTAATATAAACTGCGCATGGCTTGTTAAACTAAAAACTGATCGAGATCATAAATGTTGTTGTGACAAAGTTAAGACATGCTCAACCATTTGCCCTCTTCGTTTGCTCTTTAGAAAATTTAAGTGAATGCTCTAATAAGATTCAACATAGTATCTAACCTGTTAGCAAGCATTTTTGTGCTTAAATAGTGGTGACTTACCATCTGCTACTTAATTAAAAATAATGTAGCATGTTGGAAATTAATACACCTACCTTCACAGCAACAGGTACAAGCTCAGATCTATCTAGTGGCAACTTAAGCCAAACGCCTTTCATTCCCTACATCAGATAAAGTTGTTTTGAGTGAATTGATGTTGTTTATCATTTATGTGAAAAAAGAATCACATACTCTTTACATTGAAAATGAAAAAGAAACTATTTTTATCACGTAAAGAATTAAAACCTTGAATTTCCAGTGAGTCAATGAAGCTCGGAGAATAATCGCAAAAGTACTTGCATTCCAAGGCAATCTCTCAGGGTTAATAACAACTCCACCATATTCATCCTCAAAAGCATCCAGTATGTAATTTCCTCCACTGTAAGACCATGAATGTGCTCCATTCATCCTGATTACATTGGATAAGCCATTTACAAACAGCTTCTTTTGGCTATCCAAGCCAACATGTTGACTGGTGACCTGACCAGTTGAATGACAAGCACCAACTGAAGTGTCTGGAAGCCAAGCAGAAAGAAACAAAAAATGAATGTTAAGAATGATTCAGGCTGAAGGAAAGCTTTAGGCATAGTGAAGTTAATCTCACTCATAAAGATGATAACCGTTATGCATGCAGTGACAACCCACGTTGCACATATAATCTTAAATTTTGAAAAGCCAGCTCATGAAGAACACATAAGTTTTGCACATATAATCTTAAAATTTGAAAAGCCAGCTCGTGAAGAACACATAAGTTTTGCAGCTAAACGACTGGAAGAACCTACGTCTGTTCAGTACAAGTCAATAGCTTAAGTGTTTTTTATGAAGTGTCAGAATTGTTGATTGGACTTGATGATTGGACAGTATATGCAGTGGCTGTCGGAGCAATAACAACAATATGAGATAATACTGTTGAAACATGTCTACAAACCGTACGCTAAAGATTGGTTAAGCATGTTCGAAAATGTTATGGATTTAATTATCTGAAGTCTGAACTACCTGTACTGAAAGAGGGATATGAAACAACTCCTTTGTTAAAGATAAGAAGAAAGAAAAAAGAAAGAACATACATTGTTTCCATCAGAGAAAGATGGTGTCCCGTCTCAGCGAAGGATGGCTTATACCCAGTAGAAACTATACTTGACACGTGTACAATACACAAACACAAAACTAATGGGAGTACTTGACCAATGCAAATAGTCATATAATTTAGATGCGTATTAGGTGAAATAACAAAAAAGCTATAACTAGCCTAGATGAAATTCATGTTCTTGGAGATACAATTACAGAACTCAGATGTTAAAAGGTTTGAACATGACGCTTCATCACCTCTGGCTGGAAAATAGTACAGTTTTCTCGAGATTCTCCTGAAGCTCCTTCGTAGCAACGGTGAGGAGAGGCTTCTTTCCAGGAAAGCAGCCTCCGATCTGTGCAATGTTTTCGTCTCCATCGTGGGCGCACACTCCAAGACCAGTCTCTTGTTAAGCTAGCTGTCATGTATGAAGAACTTAAGAAAAACCATGTAGTTATACAATACGCTGAAGTAGGGAGAGAGACAGAAAACGGGAAAAAAAGATCAACCACATGCTAAACATTTTACCACTAACAACAACCGGAGGACACGACGGAAAAAGGGAATCACATCCTGCTCCTGCCCCGCATATCCAGCTGCCCAGTAAGTGAGGTCACCAAAACCGTCAACTTTGCACACGGAGAAAGGCAAACACGTGGATTTCACCACCCGCCGCCCGCATTCTCTCCCGGGGAGAAAGATACCGTGAGGGCAATTACAGGAAGGGACCGCCATTCTGCTACAAGACACGAGATCAAACAGGTGAAGTGGTTTAGAGAGTATGAAGGAAGATAGCTGGACTAACAGAGGAAGTGATCTTACCAGAGGTTTAGTCGGATGTTCGGCAATATTTAAACAGACAATCCAACACCCAAGACAGGGCAAACCACGTCCGGGACTTTAAATCCCTTTTGATAATTTAAGGATAAATCAAGTTTAACTCATTAGTTTTGCAACAAACTGGCCTTTAGAAAACGAGATTCGTCATTTATTTTCATCAATGTTAAGTGAATGGGAATTCAGAACTTCAAGTACCGACAGCGAACTGGGAGTTTTTTTTTTTTTTGAAGACAACACCATAATATATTAACCAACTAACCAGGAAGTTCGTTACAATACTGATACCAAACCTGAGAAGGTAAGATAGACGGAAACTCATCCTCAGTACCTGAAGAAACAGCCCACCTAGCTAAGGTATGAGCAACTTGATTACAAGACCGACTAACATAAGAAACGGTTATACAAGGAAAGGAAGATAACAAAGTAGAACATCTAAGAATAATCTCCTGAGATCGCCAGAGCATATCCCCCTGGCCAGATATGGCATCCACCACAGCGAACTGGGAGTTAAAAAACGAAAATACCAACGTAACTTTCTTTCTCTGTCGGTAAGCACGATCATCTGCTCATTATCGACAGAGTATAGCACGATCGGACTGGCTGTGCGTCTCGTGCCCTCCTGAATAGGAGAAATCTTTTAATGGTCCTCGTGTGCTGGAGCGAAGAAGCACCGCGAAAAAGCACACGTGATTCCTCACTCACCGACCGTCTGGCTGCTGGCTCGGGGGATGGCGGGGCTCCGGCGCCGCCCCTGTGGCTGAGAGCGAGGAGCAGAACGCGATGGGGGTCCACGACCCAACGCATTCTGCCGTCTTCTCCTGTCTCGATAAAGATCTTTCGTCTGGTTGTTAGCATGCCCGCGGTCTAGAATTTTTCCGACGGCATCCGCGAGTTTTGGAAAAAAAATGGAGGTTAGTTTGAATGGAAAGTAACCCAAAAAAAAGAAGACAAACTTATAACTGAAATCAGACAAAATTAAAGAATTCTATAGTTTTAAGTGAATCACTCGAATTGAAAAGTATTGTGTAACGGGATGTGAATATATATGACCATAGTTGGGTAGTTAGAAATGCTCTAAGTGTAACGTTTGTTTTTTTTTTAGGTTAAGGTTATTTTAAATTAATTTTTTGGGAGCATTTTTATTTTATTTAGACCCCTTCCTAATTATCCTCCACCGTTACCGTTTTTCCTCCTTCCTATACCCTAACTTTTCACCTTGCCGTCTTCCCCTTGCGAAACTGTCGCTGCCTCATCTCTCCCTCTGGTTATTGCCCTCGCGAGCAGCGCCGTCGGCTGTTTTTTCTCTCTGCGTGCGTCGCCCGCCTCGTCTCTCTCTCTCCGTCGGCCGCTTCTTCCTCTCTCCACGCGAGCGCCTCCGCGCGGTCACCGCGGTGCCTCCGTCGCCGACATCAGCATCGACGTCCACCGCCTCGCGGCCGCCCTCGTCCGCGCACGCTCACGCGCGAGCAGCCCCGCGCGGCACCCCCGGTCAACGCCGCGCGGCGTCTCCCCGCCGCCTCGCCGTCAGCCGCCACCCACGCGGCCAGTGCCGTCGCTGCCGCGCGGCCGCCTTGCGCCACGCTCAGCACCGCCTTGCGCCGTCGTGCGCCGCCCCCTATTCCACCGCGGTGAGCATTCTCTCTCCTATCTTATCACTCTCACTCTTCTATCTATTGCCATATCATATCATTATGCTCTTCAATTATTTTTCTAAATTTTTCCATTGATCCAACAGCTTATATTGCCTTGTGTATACTCTTTTTCCAGCAGCCTAAGTGGTGAGAATTATCCCTTTTCGACCGGTTCAAGCGGTGCATCGCGTTGTCAACGTTCGATATTCTTTTCGGTCGCCGATTCTCGAGTTTCTTAACGTCGATCAGGTAGGCACTCTTGACGTGTCTACTATCATTAAAAATTATATAATAAACTCTCTATGACCCGTAGTGAATATCATTAGTTTAATTAGCCGGTTTTGTTGTATACGTTGTGGGTAATTAATAAAGGTAGCGGTTGTATTGTTCCTTTTGCATATAATGGAGTTTTTGTTAAGTTGAAGTGGGTTATCTCCAGCATGTTAAACGTCATATTCTGATTGATTTCAGCCCCTTTAGATAACTTGTCTAGTTAATCTATTGATATTTCCTTTGAGTACTATTGTTATATAATTATGGTGATAGGATAATTCAATTAGACTTTGTTTAGTTAGCTTACCTAACTCATGTTTTTCCAGCCATGTTTATGTCATTAAATAAGGTGTTAAGGTCTGATTTTTTTGTCATATCATATTGGGTTGAATGTGTGATGTAGTACATGAGTTAGCTCTCATTTAATCTCATCATTTTATGGTCTTAGCATCATGAACAGGTTATGTAGTTGTGGTTTTCTCATGTTATTTTTGCATTGTTGATACGTTATCATGGCATGACATGATTGATACGGATGCATGATGCATTGAAAACTGTGAATGGAAACTGAGCTACACCAGACTAGTTAGTCGTGACTCGAGGGCAGCGAGGGGTTAGAACCGTCTGGTGCATCATTCGATCCCAGACCCCGCGGGCATCCTAAGTGCCACCACTACCTAGGTGCACTATGGGATTTCGATTAGTATATGGTACTTTTATATATGATAGATCTGGTGCTAGCTAGTTGAGGTGGCAAGACGACGATTTCCTTGCCAATATGAAAGGATGTAATTTCTTTTGTAAAGGATAGGTGCATGTTTGCATTGTCTGGCATAGTTGGTTTGGTAAGGTAATTTATTTTTGTCATTTATCACTGTGTGTTGCATAGGGTATGTTTGAAATGTCTCATTTATAATCTATTGTCTTGTGGGGCATATACTATATGTCTATTCATGTAGGTGTTTATGTTTATTGATTCTTTTTAGAACATATCAAAGTGCATATAGGTGCTGGTCATCATGGGCATAAGGCTGGTTGGTGGTGTAAAAGATGTGATTTAAGTCAATGGTTAACATATTGACTAGTTTTACTTATATGCCTACAAAGGGTGCAGGTCTGGGTATTTATTTAAATATCATTTTAGGGTCTTTTGGCTATCCGATCTGGCGGATGATGGGGTGTCTACTGAGTCGTCGTACTCATTCCAATCCTCTTATCCATTTTCAGGTAATCAGGTTTAGCGCAGCGGAAGCGTGATGGATCGATTCTCGAGAAGACAATTAGATGATATTTATGACTAGATGGTATTTAGTTTTGTTTAGATTGTAGTGATTAGTGATGTATTGGAATTTGAATTTGTGAAATTATGAACTTGGATCTAGTTATTTTTATTCGTCCCAAACCGATATATTTTAGGGGTTATTTTCCCCGGTTACGTCGTCGGATTATGTTCCGCTGTGCAAGATTAAATCCGGGGCGTGACACTAAGACTTAGAATGCATCTAACGTTACATTTGTAACAAAAATGATATAGATTGGACTTCCTTGATACTCCCTTTCACGTTGGAGTGAATAAATTTCACACCAACTAGGTAAATAAGTTATGAAATTGATCAAATCTCCTAACTTTAGTAAAAAATGTCTACAAGTTGTTATTTTGTTGTCGTGTAATGTATTTGAACTATTATTTTTTACAATTTTTTCTTGCAATATGATATTTTATTATATGTTTTGTTCTCTCGTGAAATATCAGATTTGCAAAAATATACATAATAGATTGATTATCACAAAACAATTGAGCTCTTGAACAATTTAAAACAATCTTTTCAAAGATAAAGGATCCATTGTGACTCACAAGTACCGGTTGCCAATGACTTGTACTCAGATTCTATTGAAGACCCTGAAATGGCAAAATGTTTCTTTGTTTTCCATGAGACAATAGATCTATATGAATGTAATGAAACATGTGATATATTTTCTTATAATAGGGCGAGCAATCCAATATTCATGTGTGTATGCATTAAGGGTTTATTTAGTTCTTTGTAAAGGTAAAATCAATGAAAATATTTGTCGTTGAGCACTTTTTCCAAGAAAATCAAAAACATCTTTTACCATTTGGTTCCTTGTATTTTTTTAGAAATATTTTAGGTCGTTTGGTTACAAATTAAATACAAATAGACACACATTAAGTAGTCATAAGTAAAAATTTCGAAACATTCATTTAGTATATGTCTTTATGCTTAATAAGCCACATAACCTAGGTGTACCAATTATAACAATTTATGTGATCTATGTCGTATTGAGATTTGTTTCTTAGTTACATTTTCATCTATTCAACATTCACAATGTAATGACACAACTTTAGTTAAGTTTGGTAGTAAATTCATCTTTGTTAAATTTCTCATTTTAGATTGTTTGTGATGACACAATTTAAAACACAAAAGTTTGCATCGAGATTAAACAAGAAGAATAATAAGAAGCTTGCATGTCATTTATTTCATCATGAATTATAGAGATACAAAATAAATCATACCCAGAAACAAAATCTCTCATTGTAAACACTTTCTTGTCTATATTATTTGACACTCTTTTATTATAGAATCTGACTTTGAGGTAATTCTTCATCAACGATGGCATGAAAATGAGGTTCTGTCAATTTTTTTTTGCATATCATTGAGGGCTATGATATTATCCTCAACATTCAACATATGAGTTTCAACACCTTTTATGTTGAGATAAGTGTTGTTCCATATATACAGAAGAGAGAGAGAGAGAGAGCCTTTGTTTGGAGTTTGGGTGAGAACAATTTTCATCTTTGTTACAAAATGCCAGCTGCTCTGTGATTTCCTTTTCTTCTTAATATGAAGAAGATTTATGATTGTCGTTTACATAATCAAATGAAAGACAAATTTCCTTAATTGTTATGTACTTATTGACATTGATTTTCACTTATGGGCCATCCATGGTTATATTAGATTGCAAGTGTCCTATGTTGCCAAGGTCTATCTTCTTTGAGAGTGAAACATACAAAGAAAAACAAGGTGATGGCCAAAAGAAGGTGGCAAGTGGTGGAAAGTGTCAATAGAGTATGCCAAAGAGATAGATGTTGCGTGATCGATAAAGTTCAACAGCCAACACATCAACTACATAAAAGCTTGTTTCGTTAGTGTATGAAATTTGATATCATATCAATTTTGATATTGATATTTTAGGATATTAGAATATTAATATCCAAAGTGATATTGTGAAATCTTGATGGTGTTTGGTAATATTATATCATTATTAAAAATGATGTTAGACAATTGATAAAAATGTGTTCTTTTGTCCATGTGGTGTAGGAGCATGCACATGAACATGAGATTGCACGTGTAGGATGACAAAGCTATTTCTAGGGACACCTGTAGTTGGGAAAATAGGATGAAGGCAATACTAACAAAATGCCCCTTTCAAATTTCATCTTTCTTGGACACGGCGACAGAAAGACATTCTTGATACCGTTGACCATCTACCGAGGGGCAACTGCTTAGGCAAGTGTTGCAAGCAAGGTATTCACGACTCTAGACCACCAAAGACTAGAGGGCTCATGTAGGGAGAGGGCAACTAGTTCGTGGTACCAATGAATGATAAGTGATTTGACTAAATCGAAATGCAAGGGCAGTCGCATGAGCCTTCTCTCTCCATTTCCCTTCTCATGTACTACTCCACCCTGAGAGTTTTGCTGAAGCCCCGTCCTAGATATAGACCCATCTTACTGCCATTAGAGCCACCCTTAGAGCTTCAACATGGCTTCCTCTGGCAACCACCCCTCCAATGAGATTAAGGATGAGAAGGTAGCCTCTTCTCAATGGTTGTCAGTTATTGATCCACCAACGACCCCACTTTCATTACATCGACGAAGGCATCAATATGTCAATGCTGGCGTGTATCGTACCACTATGGCATGTGGTGCTCATCACAACGATCACCGGACATAGTAGCACATAGAGATTCCTTCGGGGAATAGCTACAAGGTGCATAGTTTCATTTGTCGATCCTTTTCTATGTTGACCGATACCACTTTGCCATACAAAATGTCATGCAGATCGAGTATGTGAATCTCACTACAGAGATCATTTAAACATGTTAGTAAATGATTTCCCCAATTTCGCCACCACTTTATTCTCACGAGAGATCCTCCTCTCTGTCCACCATGAAGACGGTTAGCTCTTGGATGACCCATCATCTTCCCAATGTTGTGCGACATTGATTGTAGCTTTAGCGAACATCAAAGATCGAGATGGTGGAGGCTGGTCAAGTATCTAGCGGTCGTCGGCAGAGTAACAAAGTCGGTATACGGGAAAAAATCGGTGCGATGAAAAAATCTAACATAGTATAAAGATCGTAATTATTAGCAAAAACATCGGAAATAAAACATTTAATATGATATATATTATCTTAAAAAATATTATAAAATAGACTTAACTTCCAACATAACAAATAATCTAATGAGATTGAGAACAACAAGTATATTCAATTGTAACATAAAGTTCAAATGTACCATTGTCCTCAAACGTACCCAGCCCCTGCAGCCGTAGGCCGTCAGAAATAGAATCGGCCGACAGCGGGCCAAGAAACCGAAGAGGCATTGGGAGTACCGGGACGGCCCACGGCCCCCCTCGGCGGTCGGCGGTTGGCACCCACCGGACGGGCGGCGGCGCCGGAATCCAAGCCGCGGCGGGGAAGCAAACTCACGAGTCACGGCACGGGCCGCCTGGCCAACCGCTTCCGGGGGGATTCTCCGCACAACCGCAGGTCCGCAAGTGGTCCTTGCAAACTCGCAGCCGCCGCACGCCGTGGGGTCGTCGAACAGAGGGAGGGGGAAACGGCCGGGCCGATGGCATTCGACCTATTTTTTTATTAAATCGGGAGATTTACATCGCGTATTCACGACTTAATCGCGTACCGTACGATTTTTTCAAAACAACGCTAAAAAGAGTGGAAACGAGCGGCGACAAGAAAAAATCAGATTTTTAGGAGATTTTTTAAAAAAATCGCCGATTTCTGTTACATTGGTCGTCGGAAAGAATGGCTCATAGCAACGTCGGGTGAAGGTATATGGAGATTGGTCGAAACTTGTCTTGAATGACTTCAACAGCTATTAGGACTTGAGGGAATGACCTATATTATTTTCAATACAAGTGTTGTGTTGTATCAAAATTCATGAATTTCTACATTATTTAATTTAAAAATAATATTGTTACACAAACACAATTCTATTATTTCCATCAATATCAAAATCGATACTGATATTATCTCTTAATAGAGTTATGCCAAAAGCACTGAATTTTGTTTGATTTAGTTTAAACATATGCTATTAAATTTACAAAAACATTTATTATATTTAAAATATATAAATATATTATTGAGTATTTAAATTAAGAATTTTTTTATTTAAGTCAATCAACCCCGTTTGATTTGGTTTGAAGTGTATTGTAAACCAAGTTAAATCGACGGGTACTCGGTAGTTCTCAAATCGAATAAAATAAATTAATGTTTTGGTTTGATTTTTAGAATTGAAGTTAATAATGAGCATATCTTGAAAAGATAAGAAAATGGGGGTATTTAGTAATTTGACGAAGTTACAGCCGACGGAATAAACGATGTAAATAGAATAGAATAATGAGGGTACTTTGTAATTTGATAAAGTTACAGCCAACGGAATTAAACGACGAAAACAGAATAGAATAAGTTGTAGACAAGTTAAGAATTATTATAAAAATTGTAGAATTAAAAACTGATACGACTTTAAAAGCTAAAACACGTATAACAAGCAGACGCGGTGTATACATATATCCGAGGTATGTTTTAACGTATACGTGGCAAATTGAAATCTTCTACGGCTGTAAAACGAACAAATTATTTCCAGGGAAGCTTCGGCACGTCTACGGGTCCGTCTACCCGATCGGGTTGTGAATGGCTGAATGCAAGCAGAACGAGACGGTGCGAGCTTGGTAGGATGACTCACCGGTGGCCCTCCTGAAATCGTCGGCCCTTTGTGCGCTCCCGATATTTCTCGTATTTTTCTGATCTGCACGCTTACCGTGCACAGCAAAACGTATTTTTCCTCGTCTGATCCCCATTTATCGCTTTCGTCGTCACGGGCGAAGGTGAGAAGGCGATCTCGTGGACGGAGCGATCGAGCGCGGGACCCCAGCGACAGGAGAGGCGAGTAAAGGAGTGGGGGAGGGGGGTCGTGGAAGACCCTCGGGGTTTCCTCTGCGTCCCTCCCGATTTCCGGTCCTAGGGGTCTGCTTTTGCGAGCAGATTTGGAGATCGGCGTTGCGAGGGATCCGCCGGGGTTTCTCTCCTCTTCGTCGCCGTGGGAGAAACGAGCGAGCTAAGAAGCTGCGGGCATGGCCGACCTAAGCGGAGGATTGGGGGCTTGGTGCTGCCCGCCAATGGATCTGATGCGGTCGGAGCCTATGCAGCTGGTGCAGCTTATCATCCCCATCGAGTCTTCCCATCTCAGCTTATCATACGTCGGCGACCTGGGACTTCTCCAGTTCAAGGACGTAAGCAAAGCCAATCCGATGCCACTTAATGCCCTATTTTCTATTCATGTTCTAGGGCTCGCATGGTATATAGTGCGTTCAACTTAACATCCTATCTCATTGGCGGAACGATCACCTCGATGAGTACTCATCTATATTTGCATAACGTGAGGTTAGTTTATCACGCCTCTGGCCGTTCCCAGGTATAGGCTAGTTATGTCTTTACTACGCCTTCTCATGTATAAGCCGTACAAAGGACCCGGAGCACCGCAAGTTCTGATGTCTCACGGTGTGATATCGAGCACATTGAAAAGTTGGATGTTCTAGCACAAAATTTAGGAACGTGTCCCACGCTCAAGACGCCAGATTCTTTGTAATGCACCATAAATTCCTAGAAGTTCAAGTTATTGCCATAGCTTTCTTTTTTTTACAAGCAGAAAGCATTCCAGGTGGATCTCGTACTCCTCAAGCTTGGATCCTATTTTTATTTAAGGGTGTTTTTTTGAGGTGATTTAATCATTAATTATTGTACATTTTCTTTTTATGTATAGAATAATTGTGTATCCACATTAAAAAAAATGAACGTTGAGCTTCTTGGGTCACGAGGACAGTTTTTTAGATGCAGCTTACATGAATCTGGAACAAATATTTCTTTACCAAAGTAGGAGCCACCTTGGCAAGTCTTATTGTCTAAATCATTGCAGAAGTGTTATTAGAAATATCTACTATACAGCAAGCAGATTGTTAGTGTTCAATTTGTTAGCCTGTTTCTTGATCCCATCCATAAAGTTATTGTAAAACAAAGGAAAAATGGTGGCCAAGTGCTGATGATGACACAAACTTGATAGGTTATTTCTCCGTTACATAAAAATCTAAATTCCTTTGATATTTCTCTGGAAAATTAGCATGTGAGGGCTACAGAGGATGCTGTCTATTTCATCTTAAACAATTTCAAGGCTGAAACTAGTCATTTCATTTGTATTCTATTCTAATCTTCTGAACATGCGCCATTGCACTTTCCATATGTTAGACATACAAGATAGGGAAGTTATATGATGATAATTTTGTAATGTCATGAAAAAGGTTTTTAAAATGAAGAGCCCTTTCAGTAATTTTTTTCTTTTTGTCTCTCTCTTTGGTTATCTCCTTTTTTTTGCTTTTTTCTTCTATTTTCTTATGTTGTATCTTTTTTTGCATTAATGAAATTCTGGCTCATAGCCATCTTATAAAAAAGATGAAGAGCCCTTTCAGTAACCCTAGAGTAGACTGTTTTTTATCGTTGGCAATTATGAAAGGAGTATGAGCATGACAAGCTCTTAAGCTCTTTAACTAGTAGGAGACTGAACTACTATGGTTGTTAGTAAGTAGTCAATAAATTTGTTTTGAAAGTGGCCAAGGCCATGTTTCCTTTTATTGATAATGAAAAAGAAACAATCAAATAAGATTACTACTTTATGTCTGGAATATGTGTTATTCAACCTGGAGGATTTTGCCCATTGTCATTCAACCTCTCAATGGACAAGGCTGCCAAGGTTGCCTTTGTGTGGGAGGATGAGGCCATGGGTGACCAATGGTTATTGTCATTCAGGAAAAATCTCAAGGAGGAGGAAGTTATATAGTTTGCAGTTATGGTTGATTTTCTGAGTGTTTTTTCTTATGTGACGACCCAGGAGGATAAGTGCCTGTGGACCCCCAATGGGGGGGCTTCATTCTCAGCAAAGTTGGTTTGTATGCGATTAGCATGGGGTGGAGTAGAAATGCCATGGCGGAATGTAGTTTGGTTTATCATTGTTTTCTCTCAAGATCAGATTGTTTTTGTGTAAGTTGTGTACAGGAAGGCTTCTCACCAAACTCTACCTACGTAATATCTTCTGCAGTGTCTTTTATGTGGCCATCATGTGGAAGACATTGACCACCTCTTTTTGCGCTGTGAGGTCATCACTTATGTATGGAATATGTGTTTTAGGAGCTAGAAGCTAGAAGTGCAATGATAGGATACTAAGTAGACCATTTATCCCATAAATATTTAGGCCTTCTTCCACTTGAATGTTATGGACCTAAATCTTTAGGTCTTGCTCCACTCGTACGTGCATTGTTGGATCCTGAACCACCTTTTCCTTCTCGTCATTTTCCTTCATGTCCACTTGAACCACCTTGATTTTGTTGTTGTGTGGGTGGAATGAACTCTTCTTTATCATCTGAGGAGGGTGCCTGAGTATTTTCACCATGACTCTAAACTCTTCGTTTGACAATTAGTTTTCTTCTCTTTTCTGCTTCATCTTCTTGCGTATCCTATCTAATACTGCGTTGGTACACCTTCAATGATCTGAATTCTCCAAATCTTTTTTTTCTTTGTGTACTTTTTTGGATAGTAGGACCTAAAGTTGTGGCTAGAGGCTCTGGAGCTATAGTGTGTGGTGGGTCCTACTGGACTTGTGCTATCAATAGAATGAGTTCCTTCTTGTTTTTGCATTTGTTCATTTTCATCCTCACTATGTTGTCAAGCTCTCTTTTAGCTTATACTCGATCGTTGGGGTCAAAATCTGTAGTTGGATAGGCATGCTTGTCCTCCATCCATGTTGAAAATGAAATTTTTTTTTTTTTGAATGAGGTATGCCAAATCAACATCCCCCTGCAATAGGTCCTGACCACCTGCATTGTGTCTCTGCCAATAATGTCTACTTGCAAATCTTTCTTCAGAAATTTATTCGTGATCTTAATGTTCTCCATTCTTAGCCGCATACTGTAATGACAAAACACTGGTTTGTTCACTTTCCCACTCTTCAGTTTGTTCCTTTCTTTTCACACTGTGATGAACTAGTGCTTTGATTCAACATTCGTACAACAATAGTGGCGAGTGGATTCCATCCCCTTCTGTTGGATAGAGTGACGCTATTTGTGGCACAGTTAGTCTGTTGAGTTAGGTTGTAGCAATAATCTTTAACTTAGCTTCATGCTATGTAGTCAGAGGCGAGAGGCGACCGAGGCGAGGGAGGGCTCGCCTCGCCTCAGGCGCTTGAGGCGGGCGCCTTAGGCGCTCGAGGCGACATTTTTTTTTATTGAAGAGCTTCTAAAAAAATATGTATATAACATTAAAACTTTTGAAGAAGAACATAAAAAATACAAAAAACTCACTTCTAGGGCTTATAATGCATCAAGATATGAGAATTTTAAGGTGGAAGACTGGCCATTGGGGGTTTTGGGGTGGAGGAGGAGGATTTAAGTTACCAAATTTGACTTTTACAGGGTCCTGACCCGGGCGAGGCGAGATCTACCAAGGCGAGGCGTTTTTGCCTCGCCTCGCCTCGCCTCAGCGCCTAGGCGCCTGAGGCGAGCGCCTCAGATAACATAGGCTTCATGTCAACAGTATGAAGGCCTTGTCTTCATCGAGCAAAATGAAGCAAGGGGCTACTATTGTCTGCCCTGGCATGTGTGCCTCTCAGCTTTCCTATTGGCGGTCTTGGCTAGAGCGACGCTGCAGGGAGTTTATGGGCACAATTCATCCACCGTCAACCATCCTTCCCAGAACTACTTGGTTGTTGGTTCATTTGTGACTGGTCAACTGCCGATGGTCAATGGTGGAAGATTTGTTCGACAAATTGAGCAGCGGCCAGCGATTTTCCATGTAAAGTTTGATGATTCTTCTGTACCTGGGTTCTTCGTTGCAGGAATTTTTGGTTGTTGGGGGACAGCGTCATCTTGTATCATGCCCCCTTACCTCTCCATCTCTTGTCTCTTGAACACCTGGCCTTACTTTCTTTTCAGTTATTAATAAAATTGCAACCTATTTTGCACACCCCTTTAAAAACATGAGTATGTTATGCCTGTTTTCTGTATTTATCTGCAGATACATTTGGCTTAAGTTTCATTTAATTTTTCACTGGTAGACATCTGCCCAACAATGATGCAATATGTATTTTAGATGATTTTTTACAAAAATTACCAAAACTTGGTATTTAAGAATCAGGGTAAGGTTGTTTGACAATGCCAATGATACGGTGTCTATTTTGCAGTTCCATTTTTTATATCTTGCTGATTATTAATTTTATTTTCTTTTTCATTCAGCTTAATGCAGATAAGAGCCCATTTCAGCGAACATATGCCAACCAGGTAAATTGCTTTCTCTACAGTCAGTGTGTAGGTTATGCTGATTTATGTCTTTGTTAACTTAGTTACTTTATTTTTGTTTTTGCACTCTACTTCACTGTTAATTGTTTCTTTTGGTGTTTTAGCATTTGCCTTTATGATAATAAAGTTGGTTTAGGGTGGGACTCTCTCGAGGTTATACTAGCCTCTTTGGCATCTTGTTCCATGGTCAACTTGACAATCGAAGTTGACTTAGTACTGCAGCACAGTGAATATGATTTTCCCCAGAAAAAATAATGCTTTAGAGTTTGGACAAAGGAGTCTTGATGCGGGACAAACCGGCTAGACCGGGCTAAACCGAACGAAAACGACTTAAATCGGCGCTAATCGCCCTAAATAGACTCTAACGAACCCAAAATGAAACGGACCGGACTCGAACCGGTCCAAACAGACCCGAAATGACCCCGAACCGAGTCGAACCGGCTTGAACCGGCCAAAACCGGCTCAAAACAGGGTGAACCGGGCTGAACCGGCCGGTTCTGGCGTTGAACCGGCCTGAACCGGGTCAAAATCCGGCTGAACTGGTCTGGGGGGGGTCCGGGCCGCGGACCGGCCGGCTGCGAACGGTGCGCGCTCGATCGCGCGTGGGACGGAGGGGGGGGTCGTGGCGACTATCCGCGAGTGCATCGCGGTGGTCGCGTGGCGGAACACCCGCCGTCGACTCCTGTTGACGGGGCGGCATCGCCGGGCACCCGGGCGGCGTGAGCCGCGACAAAACGCCCGCAGGCGGGCGGCGTCCGCAGCGCCGTGGCCTTCGTCCGGACGGATTCCCGCGGCGGAGCAGGTGCCGAGCGGAGGGGTGGCTGCGTCACCGTCGTCGTGCGGCGGTCGCAGCACGCAGGCGACGGAGCAGAGGAAGGGGGGGCAGGCGAAGGCTCCGCAGCCACTCGCGTCGTTCTCGCCGGCGGGCGCAGGCAATGCACGGACGGCGGAGGCAGGGAGAGCGAAGGGAGGCCCGCGTCGTCGTTGTCGTCCCGTCCGGACGGGTCGCGCGGTGGGGGCAGGGAAAACAGGGGAGGCGAGGACCTCAGCGCCTCCGGCGATGTCCGGCCGAGGCGGCGCCGGAATGATCGCAGGGGAAGGATCCGCGGAGGAAGGGGAATCCGGGGATCGCCGGATTCCTCATCCCTCTCCACCGTCTTCTTCTTCTCCTGCTTCTTCTCCGTCGTCGACTTCACCGGCCTCCGGATGGGAGTGAGTGAGGGCATCAACGCGGAGGTGTCTATCGTGGCTGTCGAACCGAGAAGAGGAAGGGAGGAGGAATGGCACGGAGGCCAGAGGATGAGAAGATCGGCTACCTGCCGTGCTTGGAAGGTGGAAGGAGAAGGGCCCTCCTGGCCGATCGGGGAGGAAATGAGACGCCGGCCTCACTGCCAGAGGTGAAGGGGAAGAACGGCGCTCCATCGCCGGGGTGGGAGGAAGGATGGGGGCCGCAGCCCCCTGTGCGGGAGAGACACCTCCGAAGAGCTCCAAAAATTTCACACTTGCTTGTATAACTATGTACATCGGTTCTCCTCTTATAGGGGGGGAGAGGAGAACAATTTAAGAAAAGGACTCCCAAAAAATCTATTTACATACCAGTCCATTTAAGGACTCAATTTAAAATTGCTCAAAAAATGTCCCCATCAAGTCTCTAACACACTGGAAAGAGTGAAAGTCCTATACAAAGGTTTGTCCAACAGGAAGAGAATTCATCTTGTGACATGGAATCATGTATTCAAGATGGTGGTATTGGGATAGTTCCATTAGAAGTTCATAATTAATCTTTGTTGACGAAGTAGCTTTGGAGATTGCACAGGGAGGACAAAAGTATACGGATCAAGGTAATGTGGTCGAAGTACATGTTCTTAGAGGAGGATGGATGATGATTTTTATAAGGAATGATAGAAAAGTTGTAAGCTATATGGAGGAATGATATATCTGTTTAGATCTGGTGCTAGGAAATGGGGAGAGCCAGATGGTATTCATTTTTTGGAGCCATGTGGACATCGAATGGAAGTCTATCAAAAACTTTTTCTGATCTTTATTGGTTGAGAATTGCAGACACGTGGGACAACACTGGCTGGAACATCACATGTAAATGAATACAGTGAGAAGGCATTTATAGAGTTTACCCCTTTATCCGAGGAACTAAGCAAGTATGCCTGTAATCTAAGAAAAGAAGATATCACCGAGTGTACGCTATAGAACAACAAAAAATTACATCAAGGTCAGTATGCAAACGACTCATGTTAGGGGAAGGAAGGTGGATTGGTAGATGAAGATATGGAATCCAAAGATACCTCTTAAAATAAGAATTTTTATATGAAAAATGCACTTTAAGGGAATCTCATTTTGTGCATACCTCATAAACATGAGATTGATAACATAAGACGAATGTTCCATCTGTACATCCTATGAAGAAGGCATGGATCTTGTGGTTTAGCAATGTGAGATCGGGAAACTGGACTAGTATTCATTTCACCAACATTATACATGTATTTGATGTATGGCAAGGCTTGGGGGGTCAAGGATGAGTTATGGTAGTATTTCCTACCAGCTATGCTATGGGTGATTTGGAAGGAAAGGAATGAGTGAATATTCAACAAGCAAGCCATAAAAATAAATGATATCTTACATCATGCAACATCCCTTGATTTTTTTGGGTATTTGGGAGTTAACCTATAAGATAGTTTTCTTGGAAAAGAATAAGACATGATAGTTTAGCTATTTTACTCATCCTATTATTGATGGGATCCGGACCGGACCATGCATATGGAAGATGGGTCCAAGACGATTTGATGCCACCCATTTGATCCGATCAATATTGTCATCAAGGTTGTATTATTTTAATAATATTAGGGTCTTAATGTCTTATGTATTAGGAGTCTAAGTTAGGATTATTTAAGTGATTAGGATTTAGATATATAAAATATATATTAGAGTTTAAAATTTGGATATATAAAATATATATTAGAGTTAAACTTAGGGTGTATTAGTTCATAGTTGAGATTTTGGGGTCTTTGTTGAAATTTTGTAGGTAAAGCTCTATAAAAAGAGTCCTTGGTATGCATATGCAGAGGAGGATCCCTTTTGAAGAAAAAGAATTGAAATCTCCTTTTTTATCTGTCTTTTCTCTTCCCCGCTGGTCTCCTCCTTCTTGGCGATCGTTGCCTCCCTTGCTTCTCCCTCTCAACCTAGGCCCGGTGCACCTTTGCCCCCATTTCTCTTCTATTGCCTTCTTCTTCTCCACCCCCATGCAGGCTCACCCTTCACTCCTTTCTTCTTTTTATCTCTTTGTTCGAACCGAACACCACCCTGCCTCTTGCCCCCTGCTGCACCACCGCCGCCCGACGCTGCCAGAACTTTGTGACTCCACCCGCCCTCCGGGTGCCTCCGTGCAGGTCTCCTATAGCTGTAGTAGCCGTTTGATAAGGGTTGACGTGCTGCTGGTCCAGCACCCACCTGCACAGGTTGCCAGCAGCCTTCCGATGACCATCTGCCTCGTCATCCAATGACCATCTGCCTCCTTTTTTCAGGAGTTTTAAAATGGATGACGATAGCTGATATCGGGAGTGCTTTTTGGTTATTGAACAAGAAATATTCTCCTTCGGGCTTCCTCCTCCGAAGCGAAGGAGAAGTTCAGATGGTTAGGTAACCAAATGTGACCATCAAAATAGGAATGATTTCCGTTTGGAGCGAAAGCCTTCTGGAAGGCCTTCGCCAGTGTTCCCAAATGCACCCTTAATGCTTACAAAATAGTTCCCAAGTTTCTGAAAATCAGATGTACCTTCCTGAAAAAAATGTTTTTTTTGGTTTTTATAATGATTTTCAACTAATTTAGCTAGGTCAGACAATAACAAAATACTTTTTTTTTGCAGATTAAGCGCTGTGGGGAAATGGCACGTAAACTACGGTTTTTTAGGGAGCAAATGTCCAAAGCTGGTATTTTGCCCTCAGGTGTACCTGTAGCAGGTCGAATTGATCTTGATGACTTGGAGGTATAATGCCGATGAACCATGTCATATCCTGTTTATGAAAACCTGTTTTCGGCATTTCATGATATTACTATTGACAACATAGATGAAACTTGGTGATCTGGAAGCTGAGCTTGTAGAGGTTAATACAAACAGTGAGAAGTTGCAGCGGACTTACAACGAGTTGGAGGAATATAAGCTTGTTCTCCATAAGGTTTTTTCTTCTCTCTCTCTCTCTCTCTCTCCCTCCCTCCCTGAGCGTATGTGTTCTCTTTTTTCGCGTGACCAAGTTGCATGTAGTACATATTACTTGAAGCCTGGCCTGAAGCCCTCAGTGCAGTAGAAGCATTATAAGAAATGTTCCAGGATCCTACTGCAATGCCCCAGTCTTTTAATTTTTTTTGCATCTTTCGGTGAAGTGTAATGTTTTCTACGCAGTCCAAACAAACTCTCCTAAATCCATTGCATGGACAAAACTGCTCTTTTTTATTGCATTCAGCCACGCCTTGTCACTTTTCAGTTGAAACTGGCTGGTCATTGAATGCATGATTGGGCAGAGTCAGGGAACTGGAATGGCAGATGTTATACTCAATGGCTACAAACGATTTTTCATGTAAAGGGCAGGTCTCTTCATTTCCTTCTATTTTTTTGAATGGTTCAAAAACCAAATTTTATAAAAGTAAAATATAAAGGAGCACAGTTCAAAGCGATTACAAAGAGGGATAACAAGTCGAACTAAAAGAATAAGGGATGGTAGGTTTCTACTACTGATATAGTAATAGAGTGGAAACACTCAGATTGCATAAAGAATGTAAAAAGAATATGGAATTTCTCCCTGAAAGTATGTATATATATCCATGGCGTGACCAGAAGATACCAGCAGCCAATCCTTGACGTAAGAATTCTCCAAATTAGTATTAGCTTTGGATTATTAAATTGTTATTTAAAAATGTGATTGTTTCTCTTACGCCAAATAGACCACAACATAGTCGGGAAAATCAAATTTTATAGTGATGATACAGAGAGCCAGGGATTTAGTCTGGACCAAGCTTGAAGAAGAGAGAGAGTATCACCAGGTTCAACTCAAGCAATTTTCAAACATTTGAAGACCACCTGCCATAAATAATTGATAATTCCACATGATGAAATGGTGATCCAAGCTTTTCTCATTTAAGTCACAAAAAGCACAAGTGAAGATAGTAGGAAAGATCCTATGTAAGTAGCCCCCAGTGGAGAGGTTAGGTTAGATGTTTGAGATTTTATGATGTTTTTATTATCTTTATTATGATGTATGTCGATTTGCATATTCAATTTTGGTTTTGGTTTGTTCAGCCATAGGTTTCGGTTCAAGTGTTTAGGATGTATTTAATTTAGTGATTCATGTTCCTTTTTGTTTATAATCTGATTTTTAATTTTAGGTGACTGTTTTTTTATGTTTTGGGTGTTTGTTTATTTGGTTCTCTTGAAGTCATTTTTATTATCACTTGGTTAGAGATTTAATTTCATGGATTATGTTTAAGGGTCTTTTTAATGTATTTTTTAGATTTAATGAATTATGTTTAATGGTCTTTTTTAATGTATTTTTCAGATTTTATGAAGTGTCTTTTTATGTTCATTTTTATCTTATTTTTGTTGTTCATGTTTGCATATCATCGAGTCTATTGTAGTAGCATTTGAATGCTCAATCTCATCATCAGTGTTGGCACTTGAACTTTCATTTCACTGAATGTTGAACTCTAGTACATCGTTGTGTAACGTGTATGCTATCAACATGAGGTTGATGAGGTTTACCCTGGACGGGCATTGAGCATGGCGACAAGCATGATCTACTCTTGATCAAATGAGATTTACTGCCCTTTGTAGGTAGAGTCTTGCAACTCACCACATCGGGGGAAGAATTTGTTGACAATGGGAACTGGTCCATGCCTGCTTCTAGGATGCGACATACTGGGGTGGATCTGGAATAACCATTCTCTGAGGCATCCAATTCAATAGCCTAACCTCTTAAATTTAATTTTTTCTTTGTTTTAGATTTGATTTGAATGCATTTTTATTTTTCCAAGACCCATTGGGTTGGTTCATGTCATTCTTGGCCCGGATTGGCCGACTTCATGTCTTCATGGGCTTGGTTGGCCCGGCTTGAATCTTATTGGGCCTGGATGGCCTGCTTGTACCTGTTCTCTTCACCTTACATCCACTGTTTTGGATGGAGTTTGAGGGCCCGCGCGGGTGAGACTCTACCCATTGTACGGATTCCGAGAATACCCAAGCATTGCCCTCACTTTAAGGCTCTAAGAGAGGTAGAAAAGGGGATTTTGGCTCGTGTTTAGAGGATTTTTGGACCTGAATTTAGGTCTGAAACAGGGGGGGCATTTTGGACCGGTTTGTGGTCGGATTTTGGGGGTTGTTCGGATCTGCCATGGGGACTGCGCAGGGGTTGAAAACCGGGGGGGGGTATAGAGGGGTTGATGACAGACCTTTTTGGGGTGCTTATAGGGGCTGGTTTAGAGATCTGTTAAAGGTCAGTTTGGGGGTCTGTGCAGGGGTCTGTACAGGATCTGTTTTGGGTCTGGTTGGTGGTCTATGTAGGGTCGGCTTAGGGATCTGTTTAGGGTCTGTGTATTGGTCTATGTAGGGTCAGCTTAGGGATGGGGGAGAAGGATGAATGATGGGGAGGTGGAAGTGCTACATGGCTAAAGTGTAAAGCTGTGGCCTGTGGAGGAGGTGAACGTCGGTACTGCAGCCTCTGCATCTGTTCAGATTTTCTTTTCTATTTCTTTTTCTTCTCTCTCTTGGACTGGCCTGTGGAGAGATGGACATTGGCGCCTGTAGCTGATGCTTCTCTCTCCTCTTTCCAAGTTACGAATCTCCAACCCCTTGGCCAGACAAAATGCAGGCCCTTTTATAGGAAACAGGGAGGATTGCTGGTTGCACCTCTCTCCTGTGGGCTGGATAATTCCTCCTCCTTATCTTGATTGGAGGAGCTAATCCGGGTAATTGCTTTGCCTTGAAGTAAGTTAACTGGCCGTTATGATGGCTGGAGATTAGGTTAACAAATTAACCTAATTCTCATCAAGATGCTCCAGATCTGATGGTGGAAAATAATTCTTATCCGGAATGACTTAAACCTATTAAACATGATCATATATTATTTTGAATGTGCTCCGATCACCTTAGATCGTATGTCTCATCAGGATCTATGGTTGAGGACTTTTAATTTACATGAAAGCTATGATATATGTGATTTCATCGGTCGGTGAAATCTCAATCTTTGATTAGTGAGAACATTGTATTAAAATGTAATTAAATTATTTCTTCATCAAACCATAATTTTTTCTGTCAAAATGGACATAGATCCATTAATATGGATCTAACGCTTAAGTTCTTGACTAACCATGACTCTTGGATCATAAAATCCTAGCATCAACGACCAAGATAATTCGGCCAATCCATGCGCAAGCTAAATATGGAAATACCTTTATTAGTCGGATCATTCTCCGATTGGTATTCCAGGTGTTCCGATGTCATTTTGATTCACCCACTTCAGTTTTCTCATCATTATTTATATGCTGAGGACCTTATCCAAAAGGGTTTCAAAGAAACTCAAAATTTGTTTTTTGCTAATAACTTACTAAATATTGATCGGATTTTTCGATCCAAGTCTGACATCTGTTAGCATTGACTCAAATGGATCAGTATGGCACCATCATTTTGTTATTGGGCCTGTTCTCGGTCGTTTAGGACCAATAAGCACCAAATTTGGAATTTTGTCCTTCAGGTCTATTTTCTAACATTTGTTACCTGATAATTAAAATATTTGCTTTGGGTCTTTTCTTGGGTCATCGTGACTATTTTGTCCTTGACATGACTGGGTTTTAGAGAACTTTAAAATTTGATATTTTATCTATAACTTGCCGAATATTGATTGGATTTCCGATCCTACTCTGTCTATGCTCAACATTAAGTTCAACAGACCTTATGCTGATGTCACTTCGTTATTGGGCCGACTATCGGTTGTATAATTAAGCTTTTGATGTAGCTAAAACCAAAAAGGATATAACCTCTTCCTGTTCTGAACATGTTCTGGATTTGTCAGGTCCTAGTTTCTTCATTTTTTGTTGTTTTTTCTCAGCTATGTTCGGACCTGCATATATCCAATATTTACCAGGGATATGAGGGGATCAGCCCCCTGCTGTCTAGGTAATCAAGGCACGAATTCTCATTTGATTTCTGCACACGGATTTGGAGAAGAGAACTCGTTATCCCTATAATCCTATCAGCCTCTTAATTATCTCATTTTTTTGGCAGTGGTGTAATTAAGGAGAGAGATCCCTGTCTATCTTCATCTACTTCTGATATATAGGCACTTCCTTGTATGTGTCGCCCATGAGTTCCCTTTAGGAATTTGAATTTCCATTTGGTGACAACCGAGCGTGCTACTTACAATTCAAATTGATATGCCCTTTTCTCGGCCTTCATTGGATAGCATCTAACACCACGTATTGGTGCTCAAATAGCGAGCATCCATCGCACCTGAGCTGTCCGTTGCCCAGCCATCAAATTTGGTATGTTGTACATCCCATAAGCTGAACATATGTCAATTTTATGTTAATTTCTCTGTTGATTTAACTTGCCTCAGAACCTAATTTGTTTAAGATCAGGATCCCATATGGGATATGATTTAAGTGGAAGTAGCTTTTCTATTTGTTACTTATTCCAAAAATTTGTGCAAATTTCCGGTGCACAGGTAACAGTCTTCATCTTCTTCATTCATAGCCTACAGATGTGTAGAAGCTCTATATTTTTATGCACAATGATCTGTTGCCTACCTCTCATTGTTTGCGTTTGCTTAAGTGCCATTGTTTTGCATGTTTTTCATGAGGCATGCTACCTTCAATTGTTTCTCTAAGTCCCAACACTAAGTTTAGGTTATGATAAATTCTCTTGTTGGTTCTCTTTGGGATAGTTCAGTATAGCAGGTGGTTGGAGCGAGAATAAAACTTAGTTAGACTTGGGTCTTGCTCAGCCAATCTTATTCTCATGTTTATTCCAAGGGCTGGCATGGACCTTGCTTCGATCACCAAAGTTGTTAATTATTTTTATTTAGGCATACTGAATGTTATACTTAAAATTCTTTGATTCTGCAGGTTTTTGTTTGTTTTGTAATCTTCCACTTGAGTCTCTTTACTGTGATGTTGCTGGTAGGTTTGTGTAGGTGTGAGTTCATTCACAGATCTGTGTCTTATGTACTAATTTCAGGCTTCTGAATTCTTTCACTCCGCTCAAATTGATGCTACTACTCAGCAGAGAGAAATTGAAGCTCATAGTATTGGCTATACATCTATGGACAGTCCTTTGTTACTGGAGCAAGTATTATCCTCAAAGAATTGTTAAATTTCTAACTTGTTTTCATTACTATTATAGTTTGTTGTATAACGCCAATTTCCCCATTTAAAAGGAAATGTCAACTGACGCTGGGAAACAAATTAAGCTTGGATTTATCAGTGGCCTTGTACCAAAAGAGAAAGCAATGGCCTTTGAGCGGATTCTATTTCGTGCTACCAGGGGCAACATGTTTCTGAGGCAGGCATTGGTGGAAGATCCTGTTACCGATCCAATGTCCGGTGAGAAGGTTAGTCTTAATTGTTGTGTAACCTAAACTCTGGGAGTTGCTAGGCTGGAAAGTTACTGGTTATCAATGATAGTCCTTACTTATTGTAGAACTTGTCGAACATGTAAGCTTCTTTACTCTTTCTTTCTTGTGCAATAACAAGGAACGCTTTGAAAAATCTGGTTTTTTTTTCTTGTAAACATGTTCAGAAACAAGAGCTAGAGAATGATCTTACTGCTATATTTATGATATTGGGACCTCTTTTCCATTTATTTTATAAAGGCTGATTTGGCACCAATTCCCGTCTTTCCTGTTACCAGCCTGTCTGGAGCTAGGATTGGCTGATTGGCTTTGGCGATTTTCTGGCCTGAATTGGCTGATTCCTGATGGGTTGGGCTAATTTATAAACTTCAATAGGATTCTGGTTTATTTTTTGGCTTCCGCCCAACCAAGCAATTGGTGAATTTTACTGCGATGGGATTGGATTTACCTTGACCGATCCATGTTTTGCAGGACTGATTGATCTGATCAGCATCAGTACCCATCTGGCTGATCATGCTGATTTCTGCCAATTCTGATTGCAAATTGCTTTGGATTGTTACCTGCTGATTCTGGTGCCCATTCCATTAATTTTTTGAACAGATCTGTGGGCTTCCTTGTAGAATGGCTTTGAATTGTGATACCAATCTTTCCAGTGAATATTTATGAAGACGCGCTTAAATGTGGAAAGAGATACATGCAAACATCAGTGTGGAATATTATTTTTTGTTTCATTATGTTTTGATTACCCTTATCAGGTAATATGCATTTTGTAGGTGCTAATGGTGAAAATTGTATTTAAGGCTACACGGATGTAAAAATACATGAAAATGTGATTGTATATTTAAATTATTTTCCAACAAGGCATCTTACGAATTCTCTACCATGTGGGTGACAACCAGGCCTGCTGGTAAAAGATGGACCTAATATTGATGGAAGGGCTCACAAATGAGCCACAAATTAGGTGGTATTCTCTGCTTGCCAAGGGATAATTGTAAGGTCTTATTGTCACGTTAATATGTTCAAGGAAGTGTCCCTTAACCTGAGTCCTGTCAGTTCAATTCAACTCAACTCTAGCTTAAACCTTAAATTATTTGGGATCAGTCATATCAATTCTTTTTTTTCCTTCATGTTAATTTAGAGTTAATTTTCGATATATTCGAATCATTTAAAGCATACTGAATTATCCTTAGTTTAGGTTTATCACGTTCTATTCTTTCTTTTTATCTAATTGGAGCTTTCTTAGGTTTACGTTGTTATGCCCAAACATATTATTCTTGGTTGGGATCATGTCAGCCAGCTCGGCCTATCCGGTTAGAGGAAACTGATCCAGGATTGGCTTGGACTGATCCTTTTAAAATAAACAAATTATCATTCCTGCTCAAGCTCCAGTGGAGTGGCAGCCCAGATGGGGCATGATCATCACTGTTTGACAGCGTAGGGGTGGTGTTGCCACTTCCCTCGAGTCTTTCTCACTCAAATGGCTGGGGATGACAAATCCTATCTAGGGGTGTCAATGGACCAGGCCTGGCCTGGCCCGAAGGTCAAGGCTCAATTTATAAAATTTCTAGCCAGCCAGGCCCTGCCCTCATTATGCCGTTGGCTTGGCCCACCGAATTTTAAATAGCCCAATCTGACGCATTTATTTGTGTTTCATAAGTACACTTTTATCAAATTCAATAAACTTAATTATTAAGGATAAGATTATAAGATTGACAACAACTAAATTGCAATACATTTTTAATGAATACAAATTTCATTTTTGAGTTTTTAGGCAAGGAAGGTGCGATTGAAACCATGGTTCACATTGGCTAATGCCAATTCCGATCCAATCCAGTATGGATTGACCTATTCATGCAGTCCAAGGGAAGAAAACTGATCCGGAATTTGTCTGAATTGGCTTTTTTAATGGCAGAATTCTTTTTTTACATAGGACAAAAGATCCTTCAGGTCGGTTCAATACTGGAATTGGCACTGCCCCTGCATCTTCCCGAACTTATCGGATGGGGAAGACATCATTTGCGATAGTTATAAAACATATTGAAAATGCATATACCTGATATCCCATGGTTCCAGTCACCAAAGATGTAGGCAGATCCCGTACCATTTGGGCAGAAATTGACAAATTCTGGGGAGAATCCCTCTCTTGGATCAGAGTCCCCCCTAGATCGGATCGATCCGGAATCAGCCGATTTTGCGAACCATGGTTTAAGGGAGTTTTGAAGAAACCAATTTTGTGGGTTATGTAGCTTATGATGGAGGATTGGATGATATTGTAGGCTGAGAACTATGAAGGTTCAATGGAGTCAAAAGTAATGACTGTCGAGATGAGGTTGTGGCAGTATAACTTTTATCCCATTCAGCCTGTTTCAGCCGAACAACAGCCCGATTAAGGTCCACAGGGGGCTAAAATCTTTGATCTGTGAGTTGGCCTGACTCTCAAGCTCGCAGGCCAGATCGGCACATTGCATCCCTGTTCCTATTATTTCTATCAAGACCTTATTCAACTAGATCTGGTAACTTGAGTTATCAGATTATATATTATCAAGTCTCAGAGACCTGATATCATATGATCCTGGTCACCCATCTAGGCGAGGAAGACACATTGGCCTTGGTACTGCCATCCCTTTGCTGTCGATCCAACTGTGATCAAGGTTGCATCAGACTATAGTTGACCTATCTAAGCCAATCTGGCAGCTTGGCACCCTATCCCGACTTAAGCTCAATTCGGGATCAGAGAACCTGCCTTTGGATTGGGCCGGCAGGTGCTGATCGAATCCCGACTTTGGATTGGTCATTCTGCAAACCATGTGTCAACCGCAATTTTCTTCTTTCAATTTGTCTATGGTTGTCCTTATTCTCACATTTTAAAAAATATATCATTACATATTTTATCTAATCTTGTATGACCACAGTTATTTTCACATTATCATTGTAATATCACTTAATTTGAAAGCACTTTTTTTCCTCGTTGCCCAATGTTCAATAGCATACAACATTGCAGGCTTTGTAGCAAGGATTCCGGAATCGGAATCGGAATCGGAATCGGTTGGGACCGATTCCGATTCCGATTCCCAGAATCGGCCGGAATCGGCCGATTCCTGGGAAGGGAATCGATTCCGGAATCGGTCGGAATCGGTTTTTTTTTTTGGATTTTTTTTTTCGTCAAAAAAATTCAAAAAATTCAGAAAAAATTCTAAAAAAATAGGAAATGAGTTAGAAAAATTTTAAAAAATCACCAATGCATGATATCCACAAAACCACATCATACAAATACTAATGAACACCAATTGAAGACTTGAAGACTTGAAAGTTAAGTACATGTTCCCGATTCCATTTATTCAAATATCAAAGAGTTGATACATCATCAAAAAAAATTACATCATATCAATCTACTACCAATATCTAGGATAAAGATGTGGGTCGTCCTCCTCTCCCTGCTGCTCGTGACGCTCCTCCCTCGTGCTCAGTCTTGAATACTGTCCGGGACCATATCCATATGAAAATAATGCCGATGCCATGCCATCAAGGTCGTATGGATCGGTTGGACGACCGGGGACGTAAGCAGAGGACGGATGGTGGAGGCTGGTGGTGTAATCGCCTGGGTCAACTCGGCCAAATTTTGTTGGAATCGTGGCTCCATAATATAAGGCTGCGGTGTCTCGCTCATCCCGGCGTGTAATACGGCTTTGGAAACCGTGAATCGGTGACTCGGGCTGGCCGCCGATGGGCTGCGTCGGCGGTATACACTCCTCGTCATCATCACCTCGAGGAATGAGAAGGAGCACAAATGCGTACCGTCATCCAGGCCGACGGGACGCACGACCTCTAACTTCCTTCTCTTTACCTCTTCGACCATCTGCGAACTACCGGAAAGTCTCGAACCCAAAGTTTTTTTCAACTTTGCGAAATCCTCCCATTCTCCGTGCGGTCACCTTTGTTTTCGTTCTCCCCGGTGCCGCGAATGGGGTGGTAGCGACCGGGAGCCGGGCTTTGAGGGAGGCTGGGGTAAAAGCGACGGTGGCTGCCCCATCGTGGCAGGGCGAAGAAGGCCTGCCCCGAGTCGTGGTAGTAGATGGAGGTGGAGCGGAGCATCCTCCTCGCTGACACCATCCAACCTCCTTCTTACGCACGCGGTCATCGGGATCAAACTCGGTACCGCGTGATCCCCGGCTTCCCTCTCCTCACATCCGGGAGAGCAAGTGCATGCTCCTCCCGGAAAATGCGGTCCACGTGTCCACCTCCTCGGGTGGTGGTGTGGCGGAGGAATGCCTACGCTCGTACGGGCCACTGCCGAACCGTGCGAAATCGCTCCTCGCCGATCTTCGCCGATCCTCGATGTTCTTTATGCGCGACCTCGTATAATGACGAGAAGACCGGCTTCTCGGCCGGTCCGAGGTCGGCTGTTCCTCCTTTTGGTATGTATCGGGTTGAATGTACTCAGTTCCTCTCGCGGTGGGAGGAGCGGTGCTCGGCTCGAGAATCCCGATACCAATGACGCCGCAAGTGGATTCCATCCACTCCCGGTGTTCACCCGAGTCCGGCACTCGGTACAGAAAAACACAAGAAGAGAAAAGGAAAACAATTAGCCCATCAAATCGAGAATAACTTGTATGAAAAGAAAGAAATTGCTCATCAAACTATTACTATACCAGGTGACACTTTGTCAACTGAATATTTCAGGTCAGCATCTGAGTATACACCGACCCTCGTCACAGCCTTACACGTACGAAACATTTAAATAAAAAATTTAGCTGCCTAATGCTAGTCGAGTATTTAATGAACTCTAACTTACTTCTATCTCGGCCTATCTGTCTGTCGAGATCGGCACACCATTTGGATAACCGCAAGTGTACCCCGCATCACCTCGTTGTCGTTCACCACCTCGTCCTCCATATTGGATGCGGGGGTTCAAAAAGTATCTGCAAGATTTTATTAGTTAACAACGTGCATATAAGATAATTATACATCAAAAATAATTTAAGAACCAAGTTACCTGCGGCATGGACATCGTGGTGCAAGGTCTTGTCCCATCGGTCATCAATGATTTTCCACCACTTTTCGTAACCTGCGGGATTTTTTTCTTTAATTTTCAGCTTTGCCGGTCCGTAGCATCATACGGTGTGCCCATCCGGTCCCTCGTCATCCGAGGTCTACCAACCTCAAGACAACTACCGGGTGGCTCCGATGATTGCGAAATAGTAGGCAATCCTCTCCCAAAACCTCTTGTCGGTGATCCGCTTCTCGGACTCGACGAAGAATCTCCAATCGCTCTTTTTTGTCGCAGGTTGTCCACCGTTATAGTTGTAATACTCCTCGAATTGTGTGAACCTAACCAATGCAAATCCGTGCCGGTGTAAACTCTCGGCGCAATGAAGTTCGTGGCAAATCGTGTCGGACCGGGCCCGACAAGATCGTGCCCTCTGTGTGAGATCTCACGATATGTAGGAGGCGGGGATGCGAATAAATAAAGGAACCGATGGTGCAACGCCGCACAAGTGTAGATACACCCTCCTCCTTGCCTATATCCTCTACAAATGAGATCTATGGAATGTCTGCACAGGGCACCCGAGAAGATGTGCTTCCTCTTCTCCATCAACTTCCTCGGCCGCCTTATATGATGGTTCGTTGTCGGTGACAACTGAACCGCATTCTCCTCCCCAATCTCCTCCACCACTCCATCCATCGGAGAAAAAATGAAGTCGGCATTTTTAATCTTCCCGAAGCATCTACCGACTTGAGAATGTAGTACCCTCGGAGGTACACCAAGAAGTTTATCGTATACTCCTCTTGGTGATACTGTCCACCCATCGCACATGATTGTGCAACCCCTCTCCTTCGCACCAACTTGAACCCGTCCGTCCACTCCCTCAACTCCTGGACCTCCTCGTCCGGAGCCGGCGCCGTATATGTGTCCGCGCCGGGGCTTGCGCAAAGCCGGTCCCGGCCTCACCCGCGGCATCCACCATCGTACGGAAGCAGGGGCTGGTGGCCGTACGTTTGCCGGATGCCTACATCGAAGTTAAAAAAAATGGGATCGGGGTAAAATTAAGTTTTAGTAAATGAAACAGGCATAATGTCAAATTTAATTTAAAAAGTGATACTGCGTATGTAAAAACCACTTGACAATGTGGCGAACGGCTCTCTTTGCGGCCGTTCTGTAGCCTTCACCCCTTTCATTACTGCTTTATCCCCGTCGCCCGGCACTCTGTTTCCTAAATAAATACTCGTCACTCGGTGTAAATCGAGTCTTGGTGGAAGTGGAACGGCGGTAGGGCTCTGTCTCCGGGGGTCGGGCTCTCGGTCCCGAGTAGGGGCGAGCCGATGCGGATCGGCCCAAAGCCGGGTCAACTGCGGGACCCGAACCCTCCTCCCCTCCTCCCCGTCCTCCTCCTCGGCCGATGCACGCTTGCTAGCGTGCCTAGCACGTCTCGGCTCGGAGTCCGTGGACTCGTCCTCGCTCTACGGCTCCGGGCCGAGCTGCCGCCTTCCCCTTGCCTTTCCACTTTGGAGGTAGGCAAATCGCGGTCCCTCCTCCTCTCGAGTAGCTCGTCCCTGCAACTCCTCCCTCTGCTCGATCCGAAACGGCATTCCGTTGAGAGGCTCTACTCGTCATGTATCCTCTCATCTCCTCACTCTTCTCCCCAGGGCACCTTGTCACATTTCTTTACATTCCCATGTTCTAAGGCAATATGTTGTTTCGACCGGAACACCCCCCGTTCATCTCCTTCCCGCACCACTTGCACCGCACCCTCTTCCCGACTAGGTCTACCATATGCCCGTGTTCCCTGACCCACGTCGGAAGCACGTCTTTGCTTGATCGGCCATTGCTTATATCTGCAAAAATTGTAAACAATGCACTAAAATTGATTAGATAACATAAAAAATGATTTAGACGCTGTTCGGGAAGCGAGACAACCCAAGTAACACACCATTCGGTATGTTTAAAGGGTTACGTAGTTGCGGAAATCGTCGCAAAATAACGTACGGGATATCCGGAATTTTTCCCGTGCAAAATGAACTTAAACGGATAGTTTAAAACTTGGACGGACTAATTCGGTCGGAAATCACAAGGTTTAACGACGCTCGGACTCGTCGGAAACGCGTAAGAATGGACGTACGAAGTGTTCGGCGAAGAAATCTTACCAAAAACTCGGTCAAAGATCGAAGAAGACGTTGATTCAAGGCGGATCGGAGCTTGGATCGGCGGAATCGGCTGAAGGAATCGGTCCGAATCGCCGGAATCGCCGGAATCGCCCGGGGAATCGCCGGAATCGCCGGAATCAGTCGAATCGCCCCCGGATCGACGGATCGCTGCACCGAATCGCTCGGATCGAGCTGGATCGCCGGATCGATGCCGGAATCGCCGAGGAATCGCCGCATGGAATCGTCGGAGACGAGCCCTACCGCCGCGGGATCGAAGGAATCGACCGCGGCGGTCGATTCCGGCCCTTTTAGGGCCGGAATCGGATCGATTCCCGGTCCAGAATCGAACCGGGAAACGAACCGGGGCCGGTTCAACCGGTCTTCCATCGGAAACGGTCGGATCGACCGATTCCTGACAAGGAATCGGTCGGAATCGGATCGATTCCGACCGATTCCAGTCGATTCATACCGATTCCGCGGAATTATTCCCGGAATCGGTCCTTCCGCCAGGAATCGGATCGGAAACCACCGATCCGATTCCGGAATCGGTCGGAATCGGTCCGATTCCACCGATTCCGTAATCTATGCTTTGTAGTTGTACAATATTTTTTTTTAACTTCAATGAAATCTTAACATCAAAGAAGACTTGTGACCAATTTCTACTTCATTGCCCAACGTTCAATAGCATACAACATTACATGCTTTGTAGTTGTACAATAAAATTTTCTTTTAACTTCAATGAAATCTTACCATCACGTAAGAGTTGTGGTCAATTTCTACTTCATCTATCATATTTTGTTCATATGGTTACATTCTCTTCACATTCTCTTTTCGGATAATTAAACTAAGATAATTTAATTGAGTATTTTGAAATAACATTACTTCATCCAAACCACCTCTTATCTTTTCTATTTTTTGGCTTTTATTAAATTTAAAATTCATGCATTTTAGCTATACTAAGCTTGAAACCTCGGTGTGTTTATCAGAAGTTATAATTTTCTATGAACTTCTTTTTGTGTCACATTCACATCCATCGATAAAAGGGTTCAATAGGGCAAATACCGAGTATTGCATTATCAAAAAAAGGAGCCATGGAATCTAGTTACATAGAAAGCTAAAATCACACATCACCTGTCCTTTTAGATCTAGGAGGAATAGAACTGTTGTGACTGAGGCAGCAAAAGGAGAGAAGAGGAAGGAACAGGAGGGGTCTCCTAGTGGTGATAGATCCACCAAAATTCCTTACAACAGACAACCCTCAATTGCTTGCAGAAATTCCAGGGACTCCTTTGGCAGGTGAGCCGCTATCACTCACTGGCTAATGAGCAATTTAGCCATCTTCAAAATGTGTGGTGGATATGATTTATCTTTGAAGCACATGACATTCATTTCTTTCTACATTGACCAGAGAATGGCTGGGATGAATGCCTTCCAAAAAAACTGTCTTCTCATCATGTTGTGCCACCTTGCCCCAACTCCTCGGCAGCTCTTCGGTTGTAGTCAGAATATTGGCCCACATGTGTGGAGTCCTTCCCACCACCTGCCAATGGACATAGATCACTCCCCATGTTAGAATAGAAACAACTGGTCTTGATCTTCTATGAAGGTCCCACGTAGCCATTCAAGATTTGCTACAGTCAGGAGTCTCATCCAGATGATTTTTTTTACAGAAAAATTGTAATCATCATCGGGACTCTCGAGTGCCATATACTCTGCCAATTGACCATAACCCTTGTGATGTTATTTGCACTATCGATTTGACCAATAAACAGTTGGAATTTGTCGAGTTCCAAACTATTGCTTCTCTTTCCTGGTTGTGCGACAAGTGGTTGATCAGTTTTAACATTTCTAAGCGCCTAATACTCTCACTTACTATCAGGTCCCTTGATAGCATGCACCACCAAGAATTTGACTGAGTAGACCAGTATTCCACCAAGTAGATATCCGGGTCTTGAATAAGGCAGAAAAGGATGGTGAAGCTGACTTTTACGGAGCCTCTGCTTAACTATTTGTTTTTCCAAAATCTGGTTCTTCTCCAATTACCAATTCTGATATCTGAGGCACTGCTTATGATGTCTTTATACTTCACACCTTGGATCCATGAGGAGTTGGAACAGCCACCCCAAACCAAGTATCATTTCCTTGCAAGTATTTGTTTGGATCATTATCTACTACTGGTTTTGCAGCCCACAGTCTAGCATCCAAATCCACTTGGCAAGTGCAGCTTGTTTTATGGTGTCCAGTGGAATACAGCCTATCCCACACTTGTTTCTTGGAGTGCAGATTTTGCTCCACCCTATTTGATGCCTCCCTTGCCTGAAGTTTACTTTAAGATCCATAATTTTTTGGAGGAGGAACAACATCTTTATGTTTTGAAGCTTCACCAGGTCAGCAGTTAAGAGGAGAGTATCATCAACATATTGGATGTGGCCTTCTCTCCATTGATCAGAATCCAAGCGTCACTTCACCCGTTGAATGCACTTTCTACTGAAATTCAAGATTTAAAAGGTCATAAAGAGAGCATTTCAGTTGACCTTATCGTACTCCTTTCAAAGTCCAGTTTAAACACCACGTTTCTTTTTCTTTAGATGTCATTAATATTTTCGTGGACAGTCGTGAATGAGCTGATGATCAATCTACCTTCTAAGAAGGTGGACTGAGATTTGTCAACCGGTTTGACAATCTTCTTCTGTAGTCTGTTGGCTAGGTTTTTTGTGAAAACTTTATAAATGGTGTTGAGCAGACTGATCGGTCTAAGGTTTCTGGTTGAGGGCTATTCTTCTTAGCTAAATAGCATTAAGAAGGTAGAATTGAAAATTTTGATTCTCACAGGGTTTTGCCAAATGTTTTGAACCGCCTATCCTACTTTGCCAACCAAATACCAAAAGTGCTGTAAGAATTCAGCCAGGAAGCCATTCGGTACCTGTGATTAATTATCCTTACCCAAGTGCTTAACAGTCATCTCAATCTTCTCTGACATCAAGGATGAAAGAAGCCGGTTATCTTCATTGATTAGCTGTGTATGTTAAGGAGTGGCTTGTGGCAGCTTCTGTTCATTCCCAGGACCTGCCATCTCTTACCAAGATATTTAACCACTTCAAACAAATTTTCCTTTAGATCCTTTTTTCTCTTTTCTACCATCACGGTAGCTCCTGTCTTTCTGTACCATCTGTCTGGTATCTTTTTTTTTTGTTTTTTACATAGGTCTGTACCGATGGTCTTGTTTACTGTTGTAATAAAATTTGCTCTTTCGACTGTTATAAAAAACGTAGACATATTGATAATGGATGGTCTTCACTTCATCCTTTTTAAAAAGGGAGTGAAGTAATGTAAAACCCACTACAATACCATCTTCAGAGGTGATGATATTCCCATTAATGAAAATGTGAGATCTGTGATTTTTCCTGTTTCTTTGGGTGGCCATAACATGTAAACATTGTGTGTTATTATCTCCTCTTTAAGCCATCTTTGTGTGATCCAATTGTTTCTACTTACCCAGGTCCAGGTCCTGTTACTTATTGTATTCCCTTCCGAGGACCAATCTACTATGTATATCCTTTTCCTTGTCCCCCCGGGTTATCCATTCTTCTCTCAATTCTTTTTAGCTCTGCTAACATTACATATGTTTGCAGATAATGCAGATCACCGAGTTAAGCAAATTGAAATAGAAAGAATGTTGTTTATCCTTAAATTGCAAAGACACTAGTTGTTGCTCCATCATGCATGTCTTATGATACCCATCCTTGTAGTCTTTTTCGACCTTAATCACCACATTCCACTCATTTTTTAAGGTTTGTTGATATAATGGAAGGCTAAAATATTTGATCGGAAGGATCTGATCTGAAGTTCAGATTGCCACGTTTATCAGCATATTTGATTTTATGGTAAGTGGGGGCTTGCAGGAGTAGAGCCTTCAAATTCTGAATTCTACCAACATTTTCATTTGAGAAGAGTATACTATCATCATATTAAAAATGCATTTGTATGGTTCATGTGTGAAGTTGTGTTCAGCTGATATGGGTCAGGCAAGCAAATCATTTTTCTTGGGATAAATAAAAGAAGGGCGGTGTTGATGAATCTCATTGGTTTGTGATCCTTATGGAAGAGGTGATTTGCTTGCTGACATGACATCATTGTTGATCAACTGGCGAATGTAATCCAGTCTGCAATTGGCTCAGTTCGGGATCAGATTGGTGAGCTTGGCCAATCCAAGGGAATGCAACTGATCCATAATTGGCTTAGATCAGTTGTTACAAAAATTGAAAAAAAAACATTGCAGACTGATAGCTGTTGGAGGGACAACCAATATCTGGAGTTGTTGGCACTGAATCAGTCTGGAGTTGGTCGATTCAACCATTCCTAGCCCCCTGGCTTACTTTTTGTTATTGCACTTAAAGCTTAGTACAAAAAATAGTTTTTCTTCGTATGTATACATCAACCCAATTTAATTAACTTTATATGATTCAGAGTGTTAGCATTTGCATTAATAATCTATATATTTATAGAGAGAGTTTGATACCTCTGGTTACATGACCATACACATCTGTCAAGGCTTTCTGACTCGATATTGGATCTTGAATAGGCCCTATTCTCATCTAGATCAAGATTGATCTGTTTGACAAATCTTGTGGAAGTCAAGGATTGGCCAAGAGTTGGCAGATTCTGGGCTGACTTGGCTGTCTAGGCTCATTGCCAATCCTAGCTTATATCAACCAGGCTGAGCTGACTCAACCGGATAGGCCAAATTTTGATCTGGGTCAGCTTATTCGGACCTGGAATTTGCCAGTCCTTGCTTACTCTGGCTGATCCAGGTGGATCCAGACTGATCTTGTGTGAAGATCACTCCATGATCAACCATACTTTACTGGTGGATTGTTTGGTGCCATTACTGATTCTAGTTTGATCAATCCTCTTCCACTTTGGCTGATTCTAACCAGACTATTTGGGAATCTTAATCAACTTTGTTACAATTGGAGGATATGTAAATATGAGAAGGTATGCCTTCTTTGCTTGCATTTGCACCTTGGCGAGCAACAACTTTAGATAACACATGAAAGACTCATTTTTTGTTGTTGAAAGCAATCCACAGAAGGGTGAAACTCATTAATAACAGAAAAAAGATGCCAGGTACAAAATAAAGTGATCTATGTATACAATAGTACATGGACCATCGGAAAGCAGAGTCAATGAGTGCATCCACAAACCAGAGGCAATAAAAGCACAACAGGATTACAAGTAGAAGAATTCCCAGCTGTTAAGAACAACAAAAAGAGGAGAGGGTGCGGTTTCTTTCCATTCTTCTAGCATTGCCTTTTATTAAAAGAAATGTCAAGCTTGTCTACCTTGGAAATTTTAGAACAAGTTTGCCAAGCTACTTGAATAACTTTGGACTTAAAGAACAGATGATCTTGACCCTCCACCTTGCCACAGAAATTACAATTCCTTTTGCTTTTCCCAGAGTCCGTCCCACCTGATTTTTTTATAAAAAAAGGAATCTTCAGTGGGAGTGTATCGTTTCTCAGTGACTCTAATTCATCGTTACACCTCTTGTACGAAGCATGTGCAATATGGATCTCACTGTAAATTGATATTTCCTGCCCCAAATCCACCTTTAAATATTCTCTCTATCTTACTGAATATTAATCTGACTGATCAACCTATGGTTTGCAGTATGGGTCGATCTGCCTGTGCCCTCTGGTTTGGCAGTTGCCAAACCGATCCTTGAGGGGAGTGGGAGCCCGATGCTGGGGCTAATTTTTGCCAGGCTTGGGCTCGACCAGGTCAGATTGGTGTGAATTGGTTGACTCTGGACTGATCCAGGGCCTACCTCAACATGGTCAGCACTAGTAGGCAGCAGGGGAAGGCAGTCTGCTGCCCCCTCCATTATCAAGCCCTAAATGGGCAGGAAAGAAGCCCTTGTTTCAGGTCCACTCAACATGTTGGCATTGGGATCTGCCACTTAAGTTGGTGGATCCACTCGCCCTACATTCTGGAAGGGAAGGATCAGGGCGGGGGCTGCCACCTTTTCACTTCTAGAAGCTGGTGATTTAGCCAGAGCCAGGCCACCTCTCCATCTGGGAACATTCCAGGATGCTTTTCTTATTTTTTTTCTTTTGGAAACATTGATCCAGGCTGATCCTGATCCAGAATGCCTTGGATTGATCTCATCATTTTTGCAAATTCTCTTTCTTCACAACTTATCAAACATCTATTGAAGTGAAGGTTCTAGTCTGCAGAGTCCTAGTACTCATGTACGGGCTTACTAGCATTACTTCCAATGCACAACTACTTGGGGAACATGTACAGATGTACTTATTAGGCTGCTGTTATCCATCTATGGATCCCGACTAGTCTTGCATTGCCATTCACCATAGGAATGAAGGAAGCAATTATGAAGATCTTTCTCCACTAGGGGTGTGGACGGTTCAGTTTGGTCTGCTTTTGGATTGTTTTTTCAAAACCCAATCGAAGTGAATCGGTTCAATTCCGTTTGGTTTGGTTTTAGACCAAAAACTAAATAAATATTTTAAATAATTATTTATTTAAACATATACTCATTTTTAGTTACAAATAATTAAGATGAATGTTATTTTAATATAAAAATTATATAAGTATCGTTTTTATAAACAATATATTAATACTTTTATAGTGTTTTGATTTAATCAGTTTGGTTTGAATGGTTTCCAAACCAATTGAATGAACTGGTGGTTCAAATCAAACATGCAGTTGGAACTGCTTAGTGCACGATCTTACTCTTTACAATTTCGACTGGCTTTTGCTCGGATATTATTTTCCACTCATTTGTTTTGCGGGCCATACTTTGGACTGCTTTTCTCTTTTCAACTGCTCAAACCATGTGATCGCCTCTATAGTCACCTGTCCTACTCTTCATTTATTTTGACCTTCACATTGCTCCATCTGTTTGAACGAAAATCCCTATCTGAGGGGTGCTTCCTTTCCAAAAGAAGGCTTCTCTGAAGGTCTCCAATTTGTCTCAAACCTTCTTAGGAACTTTTGAATATAGAAAAATCGTGTAGAGGTAGATTCACAACTACTGAGTATACAAGCAGCCTTTTACTTCTATCAGAGATAGGATTACCCTTCAATGACTTTTTATGACAGGAACCCAGTCATTTTCTGTTAAGGCCCTGTCATAGGCTTGTGTACTCCCATGTTCTTTTAGCTTCGTTTAGTACTCATCAGTCATCAGCTCAATCTGTAAACTGGTATGGCTTTGTTGGGGTTTGTGTTAGTCCAGCTGAGGTGAGTTTCACCTAGAAAGTCTGACAACATGGGATGCTAAACTTTGGATTAAAGGGATTTAGGACCCCTGAAAGGATTCCAATGTTCAGTTAACATCATCCTGGGAAACTGATTTTTATATTTTCTGATAACATCCACTGGTCATGTTACCCTTGACAACTTTGAAACTTCAATATCTTGTTAGCTCTTATGATTTTTTAGTGTTTGCAAGGATATGATGACATCTTTTACAATCAGCTTCATATATCGTCTTAATAGCATGTACGACTTATGCTGGCCAAATATACGTGGCTTTGGTTGGTGACTTGACTTCACTGATTAATTTACCAAGTATTTTTATATTCTTATTTTTTAATATTTTGGCATGTTTGTGGAAGTATAACATGAGGCCGACTTTCAGTTTTAAGGTTGCTTTTTATGTGCTTGTATGCTGATTATTACTTTGTTGTCCGTTCTTTATTTTCTCAGGTTCTAAAAAATGTATTTATAGTATTTTATTCTGGAGAGAGAGCAAAGAGCAAAATCCTCAAGATATGTGAAGCTTTTGGAGCAAATCGTTATTCGTTTACAGATGACCTGAGCAGACAAAGGCAGATAATTGAGGAGGTTCGTCTTGCTTTTCCATTGATCTTTAGTGTGAAACAGTTTATGTGTAGAAAGATGCTTGTATTTAATAATTACGGAATGGTTTTCATGCAATTAAATCTATTTGATTTTATTGAATAACTAAGGAACAGTTTTGAAGAAATTAAGACTATTCAACCTTGCGAGTGAGGATGCTTCCCACAGGATAGAGAATGGCCGTTAGCCAAAATGATAAGGAATGCGATGAGAATGCTATCCACAAGATTAAGCATGATGATGAAATGGAGATCTGTCACGTGAATTTTGTGTGATCATAAGATTTTACTAAAGTTGAAATCAAAATTTGTACAGTTATAAGACCTACATTGTTTAATTGTAATGACTGTTGGACAATGAAGAAAACACATGCTTTCAAATCAAGGGTTGTTGAAATGTGAATGTTAAGATGGATATGTGGACATTTTACATCAGACAAAATATATATTAAATATATAAGAGAAAATATGAGAGTAGTGGCAATTGTCTTATTTTTAACTCATTTATGTGATGAGAGAAACTAATCTTATTAAACGAAGAAATTTTAATTAGTGCTACATTAACACATTGGAAAACTTACATTTTATTGGACATGTATTTTAAATTATAAGCTATGTGAATAGATGTTACAAAATTTTTGCAAGTAAAAATATCATTTAAAATTTATATTAGAGATAATAAAAAAGTAGATTTGATATTTGGTTTTTACAGGAGGTTTTCAGAAAAATAGAAAAATATACTTGTCTTAAGATAAATAATTTTCTATGAAACCAAATAGTCAGATCATGTTTTGCATTTCTGGTGAAAATCATATCCAACGGACTATGTTTTCTTTGATTTTGTTTTACAGGGATCCAAATGGACCCTAATTTTCAAACTCAACAAGCCAAATCAAGAAAAACAGCAAAAACAAAACGCTTACAGAAAAATCTGTGAGGTGAAAAGGAAAAAGAGTGAAAAGTTAGGTAAAAAAGACTGCAAATATGAAAATTCATTACTTTAAGACCAAACAAAAAGAACCCAAATGAAAGAACACTCCGGCCATAAAAATGAAACTTCGAATGTCAAGTTGATAAAGTCCTTTAAGGATGGAACTTCAAATCGGTAAGTCTCAAAATCCGAAACTCAAAATAAACACCAAAGTTTTGGAAAAAAACTCAAATCCCAAATTTGAAATCCATAGGAAAACTCCCCAATAAAAGAAACCGAAATCTTAAAATACACTAAGCACCTGAAGCTTCAACATAATTCAAATATGGAATCATAATCATGAAACTTCGTAAGTTTCAACTGTAAAATCTTTTCAAAACACCTCAAGCAGAAAGATAACAAGCAAAGTGAATAAAACATGCAGCAGAATAAACTCAAGGCAGAGTCCAAACAAAAAAAAGCAACATATCAAACAAACTCAACGCCCTAAAGAAACCAATCCAATCCAATAAAGACAAAAGTTTGACAGGGCCTTGGGGCTATGTCTCCAATGTGTGTTGTGTATGAATAGCTTTCGTACATAAATTGCTGCGATGAATAGCCATGGATATATAAGTAGTTGTTGGGTATAAATAACATTGAAATATTAGAAGTTCGTGGGAAGAGGTGAACTTTTTAAATAACTGGGATAACCTCAACAATGATAAAACGTGGTTCAAATTGTCTGAGTTATAGGTAATCTTAATGTTAAAACTTAGAAGATCTCTGAAACTCACCTTGTGAGTACCTATGTATGGATACCATACGAAATTAGTTAATACTCATACAGATTATCCTTTATTTTCATAGCCATAGTGAAACTTAAACATTGAACAGAACATTTTCTGTTAAGGTAGTTCCAGCCTTGAGAGCGAGTATTCCTCTTTGTATTCATGACATACCCTGGCCCATCAGATTTTGGTATTTTTTAACATCTAATTGACCATTTTTTGAAGAGAGAGACTCTATTTCTCTCCTTCGCATCTAATTTTTCTTTAATTGCCATGATATCCTAGATGCATAGCCAACCATCTAGTATATTTAAACTTGAGGATAAAATGTCTTTTTTAAGACTCAAACACCCATTGGCCATAGGCCTTATTTTTTTATTTCCATGTTCATATTTTCATATATCCCTTTGATTGGCCAATCAGTGCTCCGGTGATCTATGCTTAACATTCTCTCCTAGGATGTGCTCATATATGTGCATATGTGCTCAAACTCAAGCTCATGTACATGTGCTCAAACTCTTACTCATCTGATTTTTCTTTCCTCGGATGTGCTCATATATCAATTATTAATACATAATATGTTAAAATGTCATCATATTGTCTGAAAATGACCTGCCAGTTCATTATTTACCTGTGCTCGGACTTGCATGTGTCCATTAGAGTCATAAAGGGGCCAATTCCTCATTGTCTAGGTAACCTATTCTTTAGAGTCATCTGATTTTGACAGATTTTTGTAAGTTAGCAATTTTTGGTGCTGAGCAAGGATCGCGGGAACGATTCTGATTCCGATTCCAGGAATCGGCCTCGGCCGATTCCTAGGATGAGAATCGATCTAGGAATAAGCCTGGATCGATTTTTTTGATTTTTTTTCAACAAAAAAATTTAAAAAAAATCAGAAAAAATTTCTAAAAATAGGAAATGAATTATAAAATTTCTAAAAATAAGATTAGTATTCATCCACAGGACCACATCGAATAATTACTAATGAACATGAAATGAAGTTAAGTACATATTCCATTGATTCAAAAACCAATTAATTGATTCATCATGAAAATATAAAAAATAGGAATTTACATGATATCAATCTAATACTAATATCTAGGATATGGATATTGGTCTTCCTCCTCTTCCTGCTACTGTCGACGCTCCTGAGTTGTGCTCAGTCTTGTATATTGTCCGGGACCATATCCATATGAAAATAATGCCGATGCCATACTACAAGGTTGTAGGGATCGGACTGCGGGACGACCGGGACGTAAGCAAACTCTGGTGGAGCTAGTGGTGGTGGTGGAGGAATCCACTGCTGGTGAGCCTCGCCAAATGCTGAATACTGTGGCTGTATAAAATGATGCTGTGGTGTCTGCTCATCCAGCGTGTAATACGGTTTTGGATGCTGTGAATCAGGTGACTGGGCTGTTGCTGATGGCTGCGTCGCTGGTATGCACTCCTCGTCATCATCAACTGAGGAGTGAGAAGGAGCCTGCGTGCTGTCATCTGGGCTCACATGATGCCTGACCTCCAGCTTCCTTCTCTTCACCTCTTCAGCCATCTATGAAGTACCAGAACCCAAAGATTTTTTAGTTTTGCAAATTCGCCCATTTTTCGTGCAGTCACTTTTGTTTCCGTTTTCCCTGGACTACAAATCGGCTGGGTAGTAGCGGCTGGGACTGGAGCTGGGGCTAAAGCTGGAGGTGGCTGCTCCATAGCTGCTGGGGCAGAAGAAGGCCCTTCCTGAGTCTGAGAAGTAGGTGGAGGTGGAGCTAGAGCATCCTCCTCGGCTTCAACACTATCCAACTCTCCTTCAGCTCATGCACGGTCATCGGGATCAAACTCAGCTGGATGATCCCTGGCTGCCCCATTGTTTTCAAGGCGTCGCCTAGGCGACAAGGTGCCCCCAGAGGTGCCAAGGCGATGGGCGCCTAGGCGCGCCCATTATCTTAAATAACTATTTTATATATTTAAATAATAAATAATGCTAATTCGGTGTCAATATCACATAATTAAGTTGTTTTGGAGTAAAAAAACTTGTTCTAATAGTTAATTTGACTATAAATTAACATTTTGATGAAATGATAGCTAGGCTTTAATGATTTCTTAAGTGTTTACTAATATTTAATAGAATTTAAATAGTAAAATTAACTAATTTGTCAAGTTATTTAGTCTATGTAACTATGTACTTCCCACATTATTAATTGATTTGCTTAGTGTCAAAGTTATTTTGCATCATTTTTTACATATATATTAGTTATTTTATCCATTTTACTATATAAAAAAGGTGTCGCCTAACTTCTCGCCTTATCGCCAAGGCGTCAAGGCGGTACTGTGTCGCCTTGATCGCCTTGGTCGCCTTGGTCGCCTTGACAACTATGGGCTGCCCTCTCTTCTATCCAAGAGGCAAGTGCATGCTCCTCCTGGAATATCTGATCCATGTCCACCTCCTCAGGTGGTGGTGTGGCGGAGGTATGCCTCTGCTCATATGGACCACCTGCGAACCGTGCAAATCGCTCCTCACTGATCTTCTGTCGATCTTTGATATTTTTGATGCGCAGCCTCTTATTGTAATGACAGAAGACCAACTTCTCCAGCCGATCTGAGGTCAACTTGTTCCTCCTTTTTGTATGTATAATGTTGATTGTACTCCAGTTTCTCTCACAATGAGAGGAACTGGTGCTCTGGCTGAGTATCCTGATACCGATGGCAGCAAGTGGATTCCATCCACTCCTGGTATTCACCTGAACCCACCACTCAGCTGCAAAAAAAAGAAAAGAAAAGGTAAACAATTACCCATCATTTTTAATAACTTATATGAAAATAAAATAAAATCTTCATCATAAATTAATATATCAGGTGACACTTTGTCACACGAATATCTCAGATCAGCATCTGAGTATACGCCGACCCTCATCTTATATTTCTGCATCTGAAATTTTTTTAAAAAATAATCATTAGTTGTCTAATAATTAGCTACTGCTAAGTATTGAATAAACTCCAACTTACTTCTATCTCAGCCTCTATCCTGTCCTGTTGATATCGGCAGAGACGCTGAATAACAGTTAGTGCACCCCGCATCACCTCGTTGTCGTTTACCACCTGTCCTCCATATTGGATGCGGGGTTCAAAAAATATCCTGCAAGAATTTAATAGTTGTCATTTGAGTCAACTAACCTCAAGACAACTACCAGTGGCTCAATGATTGTCAAGTGGTAGGCAATCCTCTCCCAAAATCTCTTGTCAGTAATCTGCTTCTCAGACCTGACAAGAATTTCCACATGATCTTTCTTGTCATGCAGGTGGTCCACCATATAGTGCTGTGTGTGACCAGGCTTAACAAGATCATGCCCTACTGTGTGTGATCTCATAATATGTAGCAGACATGGATGCGAATAAATAAATGATGTGATCGTCTGCGCTTGCCTGACAAGGGTGGATACACTTTCCTCCTTGCCTATATCCTTTAATATGAGATCAATAGAATGTGCCGCACATGGTACCCAGAACATGTGTTGTCTCTTCTCCATCAGTTTTTTTCCCAGCCGCCTTATATGAAGGTTCGTTGTCAGTGACAACCTGAGCCACATTATCCTCCCCGATCTCCTCCACCACCGCATTCATCAAAGAAAAAATGAAGTCGGCATTTTTAATCTTCCCAGAAGCGTCTACCGACTTTAAGAATGTGGTCCCCTCAGAACAATACACCAAGAAGTTTATCATACTCCTCTTGGTGATACCTGTCCACCCGTCGCACATAATTGTGCAACCCCTCTCCTTCTACACCAATTTGAATCTATTCATTCGCTCCAACTCTTGGACCTCCTCATCTAGCCCAGCGCCGTATATATGTCGGTTGCCCGGGGCTTGCAAAGCAGGTCCAGCCTCACCCACGGCATCCACCATCGTCTTGAAGTAGGGGCTGGTGGCTGCATATGTTGGGATGCCTACATCAAGTTAAAAAAAATAGGATCAGGCAAAAATTAAGCTTAAGTAAATAAAACACACATAAATGCCATTTTAAAAGTGATACCTGCATGTAAAAACCACTTCACAATGTGGCGAACAGCTCTCTGCAGCCGTTCCTGTTGCCTTCACTCATTTCATAGCTTGTTTAATCCCCATCTGCCCAGCACTTTGTTTCCTAAATAAGTACTCATCATTCGGCGTAAATCGAGTACTGGCAGAATGACGGTGTGGCTCCTGTCTCCATCCCTCCGTCTCCCGGGTAGGGCGAGCCGATGCTGATCGGCCAAGAGTTGGGTCAGCTTTGGACCCTGACCTTCCTACTCCTCTCCTCCTGTCCTCGTCCTCGGCAAATGCACGCTTGCTAGCGTGCCTAGCATGTCTAAGCTCGGAGTCTGTGGACTCCTCCTCGCTGTCTGGCTCCGGCTTGGCTGGAGCCTTCCCCTTGCCTTTCCCTTTCCAGGTAGGCAAATCTCGATTCCTCCTCCTCTGGAGTAGCTCGTCGTGCAACTTCTCCCTCTGCTCAATCCTAACAGCTCGTTGAGAGGCTCTTCTTGTCATGTAGCCTCTCATCTCCTCACTCTTCTCCCTCGGCACCTTATTACATTTTTTTACATTTCCACCTGTTCCGGCAATATGTTGTTTCAGCCGGAACACTCCCCCGTTCATCTTCTTCTCACACCATTTGCATTGCACTCTCTTTCTGACCGGGTCTACCATATGCTCGTGTTCCCAACCCACGTCAGAAGGACTTGTTGGTGCTGCATCACCTTGATCGGCTATTGTTTAGACCTGCAAGAATTGTAAAGAATGCATAAAAAATTATTAGGTCTGTGAACCTTTTTTTTTACGCGTCTGTTCTTAAGGAAGAAAGACATCCCCGAACTTATCTAGGAAAATAGATGATATCTAAAATATTAGGTGGTCTGGTGATAGTTTAAAAAATATTAGAACCGAGGTTCGGGTTCTTTGAAAATTTTTATTTTTTTGACCCTTCTCCGTCGGATGGTGCGAGCATCCGGCGTTAGCTTACATCGAGTAACGGCTCGAACGCCTTTGATTAACTGCCGTGGCAACCTGTGTTTGGAGACATGCACATCCACAAAATAAAGTGAACTCAAAAGGGCAGCGGCCTTTTAGGTCCGATGAGATGCAAACCGATTTGTTCGGGTTGATTTCATTTGTTTGTTGGTTGACTTGAAGTCGGTTTTGAGTTTTTTTGGGTTTTGAATCAATTTGTTTGATTGATTTGTTTGTTGTTTAATTTGGTTTCGGTTTGGCTTTTTTATTTGGGTTTGACCGGTTTGGGTTGTTTTCATTTCAATTTTGATGTGTTTGAAGTGTTTTAAAACATTGTGGGGTTTTGGTTTGATTGATTTTTTGTTGTTGTTAACAATCTGAATTTTGGTTTAGATTTAGTTAACAATCTGGATTTTTTGGTTTTGAGTTGGTTTTGATAAGCTTTAGATGTTTGAAATGTTGTTTATTTGATTTCTTTTGGGAAGAAGTTCAGTGGATTTCCAGATTTTTTATCAAACCAGACTTTTTGGATGTGTTTTAAATAAGTTGGAATCTGATTTTGGCAGATTATCTGATTTTTGTTTTGGCAGATTTTTATTGAAATCTGATTGTTTTTAATTGACATATTTTATTGAAATCTGATCTTTGATGTTCAGTATGGTTCAAAATCTGATTTTTGTTGTTGAAAGTTTGGTTTAAAATCGGTTCCTTCTTTTTAAAGGTCGGTTTTTGTTGAACCGGAGTGAGTTTGAGTCTAACTTTCAGATTTCTTTAAGTTCTGATTTCTGTTTTGACTTTCAGATTTTATTTTTCTGTTTGAATTTTCAGATTTGGTTTTCTGTTTTGGTTTTATTTTTTAGTTTGGCGGTTTGCATCGCCTCCGACCCATCGGGCTACCATTGGGTGCCCGGTTTCATGCATTCCAATGTAGACATCAAATTTTTATTTCATTGAAGAAAGGGGTACATCGGTGTACAGTATGGTCAATCCTTCCCCCAATGTAGGTTTCTTTTCACTACTTTGGAAAAATTTTGGCATTACGACGGCATGCCGGTTATTTTCTAACTTAGTGAAGTTTACCCATCCAAAGTAGACAGTCTTAGCTTAGCCATATTGGGGGAAGAATCGCCGGCTACGGGATGCATGCTCGCGCCTCCGTCCGGATCGCCGGCTACGGGAACATGCCCGCGCCTCCGTCCAAGGTGGAGTTCCCCGCTAGGGGTGAATCTCCTTAGTTTAATGTAGCTTTCACTTTCTGATTTTTATTTGTTGTTTTTTCTAGGCCATATAGGCCGATTCAAGTTCCATCGGCGTTCTTAGCCGGCCTTCGGTCTTCATAGGCTCAACGGGCCTGTTTTGAACTGCTTCGGGCCGGAAGGGCTTGCTGGAAAGTCTGCTGCCTTGCTGGAGTTTCTTGATGAAACCGGCTTGGAAGGCCACCCGGCTATGCCCTTGGCCCGTCGTGCGGTTTCCAAGGGGTGCCGGGCCGTCACCTTCAAGCCGATCTGCCTTCAAACTGCTGTCCTCCTGTTTGTATAGCTTCTGCAGAACCTGTTTTGGAGCACCTCTTCTTTTGCTGTGGTGACAGAACCATGGGCCGAAGAGGGGCCGAAAATGGCCTGCTTTAAGGGGCCTGTTCGGGATTGTACAAAGGACAGCTTGGTGGCCTAGCTTTGGACTGCGCAAAGGGCTATTTGATGGACTGGTTTTGGGCCTGTTTAGGGGGCTACTCAAAGGGCATGAAAACAGGGGGGGCTTGAGGATCCGCCCGGAGTAGACTTAGACCATCGTGCGGTCTCCAAGAATCTCCGGGTCATCCACCCTCACCTAGGTCTCTAGTGGGTACCACAAAGGGGCTGAAAGGGGAATCAAGGATGGCCACAAAGGGGCTTGAGGATCCGCCCGGAGTAGACTTGGATCGTGCGGTCTCCAAGAATCTCCGGGTCATCCACCCTCACCTAGGGCTCTAATGGATGCCACAAAGGGGGCTACTGGCAGCCTGCTTGGAGTTCAGATATGGGCTGAACATGGGCCTGTTATGGACTGCGCAAAGGGGGCTAGAACATTGTCTGCACAAGGGGCGTTTGGCTGGACCGAAGGTGGACCTGCAGGGGTCTGTTTTGGTTGCTTGTAGGTGGGCCGACAAGGGCTATCCATGGGTCTGAAGGGGGTTTGATCAGGGGGCGGTCATGGGCTGTGCATGGGAATTTTCTGAAGACAGACCCGGGGTTGGAGATGGGCGCTGGAATCAAATTTAACAGAAGCCCTTAGAGGGCTACATAATAAATATATATTGCCCCTTCCTACCTTGTCTCCTTCTTCTCTTCTGCTGGCCGCAGACCAGCTTCTGTAGCAGGGGACAGAGCACGGTTGGCAGCAGGTGGCAGCAGCAGCAGGGGGCAGGGCGCAAGGCAGCAGGAGCAGGGTGCAGTCCAGCAGTCTCCCGGTGTCTCCAGCAGCCCTTCTCTTTCTCCTAGCAGCAGGTGCAGGCGGTGGTTGCTTGGCAGCAGGGTGCAGGCGGCAGTTTGGCAGCCTCCCGGCGTCTGAAGCAGCCCCCTCCCTCAGGCTGGCGCACCCCTCTTATAGAGAGTGGAGGGGAGATGAAAAGCCTACAGATGGGCTTGTACGCAGGTCTCTTGGCCTCCCTTCGGAGGTTACACCATTAAACTGAATTTATTGATTGGCTGTCCCTTGGCCTTCCGGCCCTTCCCCCAGCCTTGACCTGACCGACCGGATGATGTGGCAGTAGGTTGTGCGCAAGATGGAGGTGAACTGGCAGGTGCTGGTGTGGTAGGTGCTGACGTGGCAGATGCTGACATGGCATGTGCTGATGTGGCAGGCCCTGTTCACACTTGGCCGCAGGTGGGCCTGGTTTCCTGGGCCAGCAAGAGGCTTCGGGTGGGCCTGGTTCCTGGGCCAGCAGGAGGCTGCAGCCCAAGCCTCCTGTGGGCTGCGCGTAGGGCCTGATTAGGGGCTGAATTGGCTCAATTACGGGCCAGCTAATCAAGGCCCCTATTGGGGTGTACAATTAGGTTCAATTGTGTCTGATTTGTGGGCCGTTAGCCCAGTTCCCAAGTTCGCCCATTTGTTTCTTTCTTTTTTTTTGAAAAAAATGTACGTCAAAATTAGGCAACATAAAAATTGCTTTAGGCGCTGTTCGGGAAGCATACAACCCATCAAACACACTATTCGGTATGTTTAAAAGGTTATGTATTGCCGGAAATGGTCGTAAATCAATGTACGAGGTATCCGGAATTTTTCCCGTACAAAGAACATTCAATCGATGTTCTTACAACTTGAACGGAGTTGTTCGATCAAAAATCACCGACTTTAGCCATGCTCGGAGTCGTCAGAAACGCGTAAAAATAGGCGTACGGGATATCTAGAATTTTTCCTGTGCAAAGAACATCCAATCGAATAGTTTAGAACTTAAACGGACTTGTTCGGTCGGAAATCACCGAGTTTAACGACACTTGGAGTCGTCAGAAATGCGTAAGATTGGACGTACGAAGTTTTCGGCGAAGAAATCTTACCAATAACTTCTAAGGATCGAAGAAGAGGTTGAATCGAGGCCGATCAGAGCCTGGATTGGCGGAATCCCTCGAAGAATTAGCTTGGAATCACCGGAATCGTTGTTGGTATCGCTGGAATCGCATCGGAATCGACGTACATAACTGGGATCGACACCGGAATCGTCGGAATCCTCGATTTCGAGGTTGAAATCGCTACTGGATCGCTCGCCGCCGTCCTGGATCGTCGGAATCGACCGCGGCGAAGGGCCGGAATCGGTTTGATTCCCGGTCCAGAATCGAACCGGGAATCAAACCGGACCAGCCAGACCGGTCTTCTGTTGAATCGGTCGGGATCGACATATATTAGACGGAATCGCCAGAATCGGATCGATTCAGACTGATTCCGACCGATTCCACGGAATTTCTGCTGGAATCGGTTCTTCCCACCGGTCCAATTCCAGAATCGGCCGATTCCGATCCGATTCCGGCGATTTTGCAATCAATGGTGCTGAGTGTTAGCACCTAATGCATCTCAGCCACAGGTTGTCCAGCCATCAAGCATTTTGGACATTCCATGAGTCAAGTTAATGTATGTTCTAAGATGATAGGGTCTAAATTTCGTATAGAATAGGATTGGAGGGAAGCATATACATATATTTTGTATTTTACTTCTTCTAAAACGTAATGTAAATTTTAAGTGGCAACATATCTTTTTCCTGCCTCTTTTGCGGAATCATATTCCTTTTTCATGCATATAAATGAACTGTGGTAAACTTGTGATAACCAACCAAAAAAATCATGGCTTTTAATTTGACAGGACTGCTACACAATTATTTGGTCTATTTTCTTTTTTATAACATATGGAAGCGGTGATTCTTTGATTCTTTTTGGGTCATTTTGTTTTTGGGATTCAGGAGATAAGTTAGGCTCTGCTAACTCCAACATGCTGACATGAAAGCAGATTCGAGTTCCTTTGTCACCATCTTTGTTATCAAAGGCTATCGAGGTGACCACTCACCTTGGCGGTCACCTTCACCACCTCCAGCATTGAGGCCAGGTGCCTCCGATGCTCTGTTTGGGCAAGGAAGCTAGGGAAATGGCAGACTTCACTGCCTGAGATCAGATCTGCGGGCCTTGCCTTCTCTGCCCGAAGTGCCAGCTTTCCCGGACCTTCTTCACCATCCAGGTCATCCGCAACCACCATTGCTAGATCGCCGCTATTGTTGGAGGCAATAGGGTGAGGTGAGTGGTCCCTCGCCTCGACTACCTTGTGCCTTTAACCACATAGGGCAGTATAAATGCAACATACTGGCATTGGGTTCACAAATTGCAAATTAACTCTACTTTCTTAGTCTGGTGAACAATTAGGAATACTTTATACTAGCATTAATCAAATGAAACAAGAATTATGCTGGTATATCAACATGACTAGTTCCACAGTCAAGGGAACATGGCATCCTTAATTTCTTGAACCATCCATACTTGTGCTCAGGACGAGCCATGTGTTCTTCCTGCCCCTTAAGGCTTCAGCTACATCCCCAGCCAAAAAATGGTCCTTGATTTTTCTTTTGACGTCATACCTTTTATCTGATGTAAGAACACATTTTAGCGATAGTTTGTGCACTTTGTTCTGGTGATCCTTCTATCCTTTTACGTAATTATGTGGCGTACAGGGATCAGTTTCTTCATTGTGTTTATGAACCTTTATTTACACCTATTTCAATGAACTATACACCATCAATTGGCGTCAAACTTGTTACTCAGTATTTTTACATTTTCTTTATGGTTTGTCAATTTGCCTTGGACTGGACCTATAGGCAGTTTGACGTGTAATGTCATGTGTAGTTACTTTGGCCTTTTAAACATATTTTATTTTTACGTGCTATTTCTTATTACAGGTTCATGGAAGAGCATCAGAGCTAAAGACTACAATAGATCTAGGATTACTGCACCGGGATAATTTATTAAAAGGCATTTCTCACCAATTTGATCAGTGGAATCTTTTGGTTTGTTTCTTGCTTTTTTTGGTGGCTTCCACATGAGATTTCTTTTTCATACTTTTTCATCACAATGGCTACATCCTTATCCAGATTGATTTAATGGGTGGTAATCAATTTTTTTTTCTTTCAATCATTTAGGTGAGGAAAGAAAAATCGGTTTACCACACTTTGAACATGCTTAGCCTTGATGTTACAAAAAAGTGTCTGGTTGCTGAGGGATGGAGTCCTGTGTTTGCTACTTCACAGGTATTTCCAATGGAGATTTCAGTTTTGCAATTCTTTTTCTTTCAGTGTAGATGCAGAGTTATTGAGCATATTGATAAACATTTTGCATAATAGATACAAGCCGCTCTGAACCGGGCAACAGTTGACAGCAACTCCCAAGTTGGATCAATTTTCCAGGTTTTGCACACTAAGGAGTTACCACCAACATATTTTCAAACAAACAAGTTTACTTCAGCTTTTCAAGAAATTGTTGATGCATATGGGTGAGTTTTTAGTTATGCTACTAACTAATTTATTTCAAGGGATCATGTGTTATTGTGTTGCTATTGGTTACTCTAGGTTCTGGAATTTCTTTCTGCACTCCTTTCCGCAGCAAGATTTTTTTTATCTATCTCTTGTCTCCAAATTAGTCATATCCTAGCTGTTGTTCATGCTTTTGTGCTTCCCCTTAACATATGGTGTAAATAATTCTTCATGAATGATTGCTTTTTCTTCTTGTTAGATTTCTAGAACAAACAACGATGGATATGGTTAAGGTTGCTAGTGGTGGAACATTACTCATCCAGGTTTACATTGCCAAACAATTTACTCCGTTTTTTACTGTCCCCACTTATACTGGGTGTACTCTTGATCTATCCTCAGGTGACATGCATGTTATGCCTGCCTTCAGTAATTTATCTTGGTAGTCTCTTCGTTGTCATGGGACCAATCAATCTATTTTTTCTCAAGATAAATTATCTGCTTTTTCCTGCTCCAAATGCTTTGGATCCACTGGCACCATGTGCAACTACTACAAATTTTTTCTATCTCCAATCCTTGCTACTGGCTCTCCCAAATTTGTGATTCCTAGATTCTTTTCAGGTCCAATGGTTTGGACCAATGCCTATGATATGCACATATGCTCAGAGAGCTCATTGACAAGATAAAGTGGGCAAGTAAGAGCAATACTTTATTGGCATCATTTTTTGCACAAGCTCCCAAGATACACATACGGTGTATAGCCAAAAAGACAAACCCATTAAAAGTGATCGAACCATGGAAACTTTGTAAGCATCCTGTCAAGGTTTTCCGAATCGGAATCGATCACCGAATCCGTGGGGACTGATCTGATTTGAATAGGATTGGATCAGTCCGATTCAAACTGATTCTCAGGAAGAGAAACCGATCCGGAATCAGAACTTAAAAAAACTAAAAATTTTTTATTCCAATTCCGATTCGGGCCGATTCTGGTCGATTCGGTCTATTCAGCCTGAATTTTTCTTAAAAAGATCTAAAAAATTCAGGCTGCCAATTCCGATTTCTTTTTTTATTTCGATCTGTTTCGTCCAATTCAGATTAATTCCGGTGAAATTTAGATCAAAATCAGTCTTTCAAGTGGGAATCGGTCGATTTCAATCTGATTCGACCAATCAACTGATGCCTACTGTTGATCACATGAACATTCATGTGAACCATTTGCTTGTGCCCTAGTCAAGATTCCTGCCACCCCTAGTTTAAATGATGAAAACATGTATGTGGAAAGTAATAGCATATAAAGGATTCATATAGAATGCTAAAATTAACGAACTGAAATAAATATTGTAAGTTAGCTTAATCAAAATCATGCAGTAATGGATACGAACAAAAAACGGCAACCAAGCAAATGTAGTGGTGAGTGGTGCCACAACAAAAACAGGTGAACTTAAAACTGCATTTGATTAATTTTAACATATTTCTGACATCTTATTCATTTGGAGGTTTGGATATTTAGATTGTTTGATTATGTCGAGCCTCTAAACACATCTCTTATATCATAATAATACGCTTAAATCAAGTGGTATGTTTTATCTTTTTATTTTCCGACAATTTTTTTATTGAGGATAGAAGTATGTATACAAACATCTTAATTAAATTAAATATTTTTTATCGCAAAGTAACAGGTTAGGCATGGAATTAGGGCTGTTTAGCAGATGTTTGATTTGAGGATAGAGACCTGGTTTGTCTGTACATTTTTGGAGTTAAGCCAACATTTTACTCAAATTAATCCCGTACCAAACGGACCCTAAGACTTCAGATTAAAGCCAAAACAGATGCCAGCTAATTATCAGATATTAGTCACAAATGGACATGGTCGAACCCTACAGATCACAAGCACAGAAGTATCTATTATTCAAAGAGTGTTCAACAAGCATCTTGGCTGTCTTGTGGTCTTGTCCAACTTATACCAGAAACCTATTCTAGCACGCTAGTCTGTCTACAGCTTGGGACTGAGCTTCTCCCCACTTTCTCTCACTAACATTGATTGTAAAATTGGTCGGATCGGATTGGGATCGGCCGATTTTTGGATCAAATTGGTCGGTCTTGATCCGATTATTGCTAGGAGGACCAATCTGGACTAGACTCCCGGCGGAATTGGTCTGGATCAGTGGAATCGATTGAGAAACGGTTGATTCATGTGAATCGGATTAGAGTCGGACAATTCCTACTAGCATGATTCAGCGATTCAGATCTTGATCTCATGCTGGAAACCGCGATTCAGGTCGATCCAACATTGATTCCTGTGATTCCACTGGTGATCCAGCCATGTGGAGAGCGATTCAAGCCGATCACGTGCCAATCTCTCACCTCTAGACCTCTTGCGACTGTCTACTCTCTTGAACCTCTGTTCTCACCCCCTGCCGGTCCTGCCTTCTTTCCCCATCACCTGCCATCTATAAACAATCATTTTTGGGTGACGGTTTATGGATCTCCCCCCTAGCTTAAACAGTCACCATTAGGGTGAGCGCTTGATGGAAGAACAATCCCTTAAGGGGTTGTTCTATTCCCCCTGGTCCCCTTTCCTCCCCCTTTCTTGACCCCCTTAAGTGGTTATTTTTTAATTTATTTTAAATTTTAATGAGTTAATGTTGCAAGTTTCTGAGCAATAGCTGACCAAGGAGGCGGTGATGCACCTCAAACATGTGATATCGGGTGGGAACTTGTCACATTGGTTGATGTCGACAAGGAGATGATGCAAAGTAAGTGGTGTGGTAAACATATAAATGGAGAAGTATTTCGATTGACACGGCATATAGGTGGAGTTGGTGGCAATTTAAAGAAATGTAACAAGGTGTTTATAGATAGTAGCGAAGCTATGAGAGCGTATCTGACTGGAAGAGCTTCACAAAGAGAATTCACATTAAACAGAGAGAAGAGTTGCATGAGGAGCTTCTAGAAAAAGAGATGAGAGGGGGACTTAAAAAGGCAAGGGCAAAGGAAGAGTTGAAGTTAAAGTCATCTACAAATACTAAGTAGATGAATAATTGATGAGAGTTAAGCATACTAGCAATCAATCACAAAGAGATGACGAAGAGTGGAGGAAGAGAGCATGAGGCTTTGGAGTTAGGGAGCTGACATATTGTTGATCGTAGTCCACCCGACCCCACACCTACCAAGGATTCCGATTCCAGGAATCGGCCGGAATCGGCCGATTCTTGGGAAGGGAATCGATTCCGGATCGGTCCGGAATCGGTTTTTTTTTTGAATTTTTTTTTCGTCAAAAAATTCAAAAAATTCAGAAAAAAATCTAAAAAAATAGGAAATGAGTTAGAACAATTTTTAAAAATAACCAATGCATTCATCCACAGGACCACATCGAATAAATACTAATTAACTCCAATTGAAAACTTGAAGTTAAGTACATATTCCAATTCCATTGATTCAAAAATCAAAAAGTTGATACATCATAAAAAAAAAATTACATCATATCAATCTACTACCAATATCCAGGATATAGATATGGGTCTTCCTCCTCTCCATGCTGCTCGTGATGCTCCTCCCTCGTGCTCAGTCTTGTATACTGTCCGGGATCATATCCATAAGAAAATAATGCTGATGCCATGCTATCAAGGTTGTATGGATCGGACCGCGGGACGACCGGGACGTAAGCAGAGGATGGTGGAGCTAATGGTGTAATCCACTGCTGGTCAGCCTGGCCAAATGCTAGATATTGTGGCTCCATAATATAAGAATGCAGTGTCTGCTCATCCAGCGTGTAATACGGCTTTGGATGCCGTGAATCGGGGAAACTGCGTCTTTGTCATCATCACCGAGGAGTGAGAAGGAGCACGCGTCTTTGTCATCTGGGTTGACAGGACGCCTGACCTCTAGCTTCCTTCTCTTCACCTCTTCAGCCATCTCTGAAGTACCAGAAGGACCGAGACCCAAAGTTTTTTTCAACTTTGCAAATCCTCCCATTTTCCGTGCAGTCATCTTTGTTTTCGTTTTCCCCGGACTGCGAATGGGCTGGGTAGCGGCTGCTGGGGGGACTGGAGCTGGAGCTGGGGCTAAAGCTGCAGGTGGCTGCTCCATAGCTGCTGGGGCAGAAGAAGGCCCTGCCTGAGCCTGAGAAGTAGATGGAGGTGGAGCTGGAGCATCCTCCTCGGCTTCAACACCATCCAACTCTCCTTCAGCCCATGCACGGTCATCGGGATCAAACTCAGCTGCATGATCCCTGGCTTCCCTCTCTAAAAGGGCCGGAATCGGTTCGATTCCCGGTCCAGAATCGAACCGGGAATCGAACCGGGCCGGTTGACCCAGTCTTCCGAAGGAATCGGTCGGATCGACCGATTCCACAAGGAATCGCTTGGAATCGGATCGATTCCGACTGATTCCAGGCGATTCATACTGATTCCGCGGAATTCATCCCGGAATCGGTCCTTCCGCCGGGAATCGGATCGGAATCCACCGATCCGATTCCGGAATCGGTCGGAATCGGACCGATTCCGCCGATTCTGCAATCTATGACACCTACTAACGATGTGAGAGTAAGAGAGGGGGTATTTCGTCGATCTGTTTCGACGTGACCCACTGTCAATGAGGATGCTCATATGTTCATATGACAAAATATCTTGCAAAGAACAATCAAACAAGTATTTACAGAGGTCAAAGACAACCACTTCAGCCGCAAAACAAGCAATCAAGTATATTTGCAATTGGTTTTAACATACACATAATAATCTTAAATTAGTTAGCTTAGACTTGTATTTTATATTTTTTTATTGGATTGATAACAATTTTTTTATCTTAATTTAATATAGGTGTTCTAGCATATGCCACCGCTAGCCCTTACTTTTAGACAATGGTTGATGTAATTGGAGAGGCTAAATTGGGATTACAAGTCCCAACTAGTCGGTGTATTTATGCCACTGGCCTAGATGAAGAGGTAGAAGAGTTGAAATCCTAGATTGATGGATTTAAGTTGGTTTGTAGTGAGAGAGAATACACAATGATGTGTGCTAAGTGGATAGGCATCACATAGAGATTTATGGTAATTTTTTTTGTCTGTTGTTTAGAAGGAATTGCAATTTTGAAGTCTATTAATGATTCGGGTCAAATTAAGAATGTTGATTATATCTTTTCACTTATTGATGTCGCTATAAAAGAGATTGAGGAGGATAATATTGTACAATTTGTCACCTCCTACAAGTAGGGTTGTTTACTATTTGGTTCAACTCGAAAAACCAAACTAGTAGTTTGGCTTGGTTTGAACTACTGATCGGTTTGGTTTGGTTTGGTTTTTAGGATCCTTCAAACCAAACCAAACCGTTAAACCGAATAACCTGAATTAGATTAAATATTTTATTTTTAGTTACATATAAAACAATATTTATGTCTTTTCTTATAAAAATAAACTTGTTTTAAAAGTTTTTAAGACAAATTAATGAATTGTATAAACAAATACATTAAATTTTAATAGAACGTGATTTAAAACAAATAAAATGAAATTATATATTGACATATTTACTCTACCTTAATAAAATATGGTTTTAACCAAACCAAACCAAACCAAACTGAATTAATTTGGTTCGGTTCGGTTTGGTTTGGTTTGGGAGATAGTTTGGTTTGGTTCAGTTTGAGAAAAAAATACTCCAAACCAGACCATGAACACCTCTACCTACAAGATAGTAGGAAAGAAGTTGATGCAAAAGAGGCGACATATTTTCTGGGTTCTATATGCAGTACACTCCATTAACCTTATACTAGAGGATATAGACGATGAGGCTTCAGTTTCTATGCTTGTCAACTATGTACATCTTATAATATCTTTTATCTAGTCACACCCTTGTTTACTGCACATAATGAGAGATCATATTGAGGGACAAGATTTGATCATGCTTGTCTAACTAGATTTGCGACATGCTTCATTGTCTTGGAGAGCTTGTATAGACATAGGCATGCATCTATCCATTTTTTAGCATCAAAAGAGTATATTTTTATATAATTGGCTTACACAACATGATGGATCAATTGGAGATTCTTGCATAGATGGAACGTTTAATAATAGACAAATGTTTATAGGAGTAAGTTGTTTATTACCTGTCCATCATTGAGTCATTTGTAAATGTGTTGAGATTAATAGACTCAGATGAGCTGGGAACCATATGGGATACATGTATGATGCCATAGACAAAGCGAAGTTGAAAATAAAAGAGAAGTATCATGAATATTACAAGAAGTGAAAGCTTATATGTGTTAGATGGGATAGGACAATACACCATGACATGTATGCACTATGCAGTTTTCATTGTCTTTAATTTAATCATTGGTTGATGCGTAAATATATGTTCCTTATGTCATATAGGGTGAATGTTGGGTATCTTTTAAATATGCGGATACAATATGTAGGACATATGTGCAATGATCAAGTGTTGAAGGGTATGTACTCACAATATAATGGCTTTCAAGAACTCGGCATGATAGAAGTGAAGTTGAGCTAGAAGTAAATGAGAAACTTGTGTTTCTTATTGTTTTTACATCGAAACACTAATAATTTGACAACTCAAGTTTTCAGATGCAATCTTATGGAAAGAGAGTTGTATATTCAAATTTAGATCTAAGATATGTATGTGACAAGGTTTCTTCTAGCAGTGTTGAAACAAACTTTTATTTCGTTTCATGATTTGTGATATTATTGTGAGAGTAATGTTTTTTTCTGTTGTTTTTTTACAACTAACTGGCGGGTTCAAGTGAGTACAAGAGTGGATGGAATCCACTTATTGCAATTGCTATTCAGAGTACAAGTTCCTTCCAATGCGACTGGAATTTGAGTACTTTTAGCTTACTGAGATCTTTGGGGATGATTCCATACTACAGTTCGGTGGAGGAACTTTAGGACACCCTTGGGGAAATGCACCAGGTGCAGTAGCTAATAGGGTAGCTTTAGAAGCGTGTGTACAAGCGCGTAATGAGGGACGTGATCTTGCTCGTGAAGGTAATGAAATTATCCTTGAAGCTAGCAAATGGAGTCCTGAAATTCATTTTAAAAAGAAAAATATGTTAACATTTGGTAGATTGGACAAACGTGTTCTATCACTACAATATGTAGCTGAAGATAAAGAACATCAAATACAACTAGAAATTTTAAGAAGAGCGATTCACAAAATTTCTAGGTGGTGCATACGAACAAATAGATGAAACACAAACGTGTCACCCACCAACTAAATGTCATACATGGGTTGATGTGAATTATCTTTTACAGGAGGAGCATCCATTTGCTACATAGGCTCCCATATGCAACCATCATGGTTTTCTTTTACAAGCAATCCCTAAGTGGTCGCCTCTCATCCCCATTAGAAAGGGAATATTGACTTGAAGGCATAATTTGCAAAATCAGTCGATCCGGATTAGAATTGGCCGATTCGTGGATCAGATCAGCCCTTGTCGATTCAAACCATGTGCTAGACAACTTATCCATGATTGATTTACGAAGGAATTGACCTGGATCAACCAATTCTCCATGATCAGATTGAAAATCGGCTGCCCGCTTCCCCCCAATCCCCCTCTCTTCTACGTTCCCCTTCTTCGCTAGGGTTTCCCCTCCTTGTGGCATGCCCTCTGGCAAGCTTAAGGAACCCCCATCCAAGGTGAGTTATTCCTCTTTTCGCTCCCTTCGGATATCCCTCTTGTCCTCTCTCCTATCCTTCTTCCTCCCACCTGGATTCCCCTCCCCTGAGCGATTGTCCTTAAAAAGCTAGGGGGGTTCTCCCCAGATCTGGGGTTCCCCCTTGGGGTACTCTGCTGCACCTCGAGGGGGTGACTGTGCAAAGTTTGTAGACTGCAATAGTCACTTGAAGGGATGACTTCGGGTGACTAATTTTAGGTCCCCTTTTAGACAGTTTAGTTGTCTCCCCACTGTCCATTGATTGCAGAATTGCCGGAATCGGATTGGAATCTGCCGATTCCGGAATTGGATCGGAGGGCCAATTCCACCTGGATTCCGATCCGATTCCATGCGGAAGGGCCGATTCAAGCAGGAATTCCATGGAATCGGTCGGAATCGGTCGATCCCAACCGATTCCACGGAAGACCGGTCTGGCCGGTCCGGTTGGATTCTGGACCGGGAATAGAACTGATTCCGGTTGAGCGACGCAGCCATCAGCAACAGCCTAGATATCACAACATCATTTTATATAGCCACAATATCCAGCATTTGGCGACGCTCAATAGCAGTGGATTCCTCCACCACCACCACTAGCTCCACCAGAGTCTGCCTACGTCCCGGTCGTCCCGCAATCCGATCCCTACGACCTTGATAGTATGGCATCGGCATTATTTTCATATGGATATGGTCCCGGACAATATACAAGACTGAGCACAATTCAAGAGCGTTGACAGCAGCAGGAAGAGGAGGAAGGCTAATATTCATATTGTAGATATTGGTATTAGATTGATATCATTTAAATTCTTACTTTTTATATTTTCATGATGTATCAATTAATTGGTTTTTGAATCAATGGAATATGTACTTAACTTCATTTCCTGTTCATTAGTAATTATTCGATGTGGTCTTGTGGATGAATGCTAATCTTATTTTTAAAAATTTTTCTAACTCATTTCCTATTTTTAGGATTTTTTCTGAATTTTCTGAATTTTTTTGATGAAAAAAAAAATTTGATCCAGGCCGATTCCTGGATCGATTCTCTTCCCAAGAATCGGAACCGATCCGAACTGATTCCTGGGAATCAGAACCGATCCGATTCCGATTCCAATTCTACGATCCTTGCCACTGTCAGATATAGTTATTTAATATGAACTCAAATTTTTTGTTTGCATAGGTAAAATGTCAGATGAGGAGCATGGTGCCAGTGCCCATACACCTTGATATTGGATGGCAATATTGTCACATGTTAAATGTTATCAAGAAGAGTGTAAAGTGTAAGTGATGTAAGAAAGAAATGAATGAAGGTGTTTACATTCTCAAATAACACATTGGTGTGGTCAGTGGAAATGTGAGTCCTACAGGTGGGGTATGAAGAAGTGGAGAAGAGGAGAAAGTTTCTTGCCAAGCGAAGGCACGTGAGTCCCATAAGTAGTACCCAATTATCTTTATCAAATTATGAAGAGAAAAACTTCATTCCGCTTACATAATAGTAAGATGATGTTGGTTTAGGTGGAGGTGGAGGAGAAGGTGGTTCTTTGGGCGGTGCATGTACTAGTGGAACATGTTCTAATGATTTAGGTCAGAGATAACATTCAAGTGGAATAAGTCAATGCTAGAATCAGATAGATTTTTTTATGAGTACGTAGCGGTAAATTATCTAGGACCTGCTTCAGATTTTGAGACATGTTATCCAGCCACACCTCCAGTTTTAGCATCATATAGTATGTATGACTTTGTTAAATGGTTGAATCCTCATTTTCATATAGATATGGGCCAATCATGAGTGGTTAATCTCAATGGAGCATTCAAGAGAATCAAGAGAAAGAAGATTATGAAAGGTAATTGCGTAGATGGTGGTGATAGAAATGTATCTTTTTTATTGCAAATGAGTTGTACCCTTTTCTTTCTTTATTAGAATGAATATTGATATTTTTTATATCTACTTGTCTTAAAATATCTCATAGTCATAGTCACACGAAAGTGTGTTAAATGTCACATTTATATTTTTTAACTTTTTTAGGTGTTGTCATATTTTTTTAGGATTTATCTTGATTTTTTTAAATAAAAAAATTGGATTTGAATTTTGATTTCAATTGATCGAACCTCTCTTGAAAAGCTACTTGTTTAAACACCAATTTAGTGCAACATGCAACAGACTATTGGAACCTGTTCTACTTCTGGGTTTGTTGTCTACTTTTATATTGAATCATATGTTTTAGATAGGGCTGTTCACTACTCGATTCAATCCAAAAAATCAAACAAAATCAACAATTTGGTTCTGCTTGGTTTGGTTTGAGCTACCAATCAGTTTGATTTGGGTTTTAGGGCTCTTCAAATCAAATCAAAGCAAACAGGTAAACTGAAGAACCCGAATTAGATTAAATATTTTATTTTAAGTTATATATAATATAATGTTTATGTATTTTTTATATCAAAGTAAATTTGTTTCAAGAGTTTTTAAGCAAAAATTAATGAAATGTATAAACATATACACTAAATTTTAATAGAATATGATTTAAAACTAACCAAATGGATCAGCCAACATATTAAAGATGCCCGCAAACTCCATCTTTCTCATATGGAACTTGAGCTTAATGAAGGCCTGTGATAGCGCTGTATTCTCGTTATACCACTGAGCTTCTTACGTTCCTTTCTTCACCAGTCCAGAATTCTTGCCAGCGTTTGAAAAGCCAATAAGCAGGTTTACTAATGTCCAAATGGAAGATTCCAGCTCTTTATTTTTTATATTACTTACATTTGCCCGTTTATGTATCTTCTCATCTTCTGATTCTTTATTGTTCCAATTGTAGGGTGGCAAAATATCAAGAGGCAAATCCTGCTGTTTATACTATCATCACATTTCCCTTTTTGTTTGCTGTCATGTTTGGTGATTGGGGGCATGGCATATGCTTGTTACTCGCAACATTATACTTCATAATTAGGGAAAAGAAACTCTCTGGTCAGGTTAGCATCTCTTATCATTGATGTGGTCTGGAAATTACTTAATTCCTTGGGAAACTGGCATTGCCTGTAAACATGTTGCAATTTTTTTGTGAATAAGTTGATAATTTTAGTTGAGTATGTTTCCTATTCTTTTTTTGAAGTATCTCCTGTCAGGCTCATAAAACAGCCATATTGGCTATTTTGGTCATGTTTGCTATGGGCAATGGTGATCCAGATGGAGCTGCCATTGCTATCCAGATTCCATGGCCAATTACTCTGGTCGTTGAGCATGCCAATTTTTTTAGCCTATGGAACTAAGTGTTGTCAATTTTGGCTTGTCCATCCTTCATATACGTTTTTGTCATTTCTCTTTTAGCTCTCGTATTGTGGTGCTTATGGTGCTTATATATAGTTTTTAATGAGCTAGGACTGGTTGTTGCATGTCACATCATAAAAGAAAGTTTTGTGTGGTTCTAGGCTTCTAGCAGCCCCTTCAAATGTTGGTATGCGCCAATTTATCATCGCTTTGCAGTCTCTTCGGTTTCGTGACATGACGATGATACAATTCTCTGCTCAGCATTCTAGATACTGAACAGCCGCAAAGTGCATTATGTCATTACTTCTGTTGCACAACATCATTATATGTACAAGAGATTAATAATACCAACTGAACATGATTTACATCATGATGTCTTTGTTCCATCCAAGAAAATGAGAAGGGATCTATGCAGGATCAAGTATGTGATTCTTGTTTATTTTATTTATTTACTATAGCTACGCTTTTGCTACCTTAATAAATTACACGGGCTGCAGATTGTATGAACTGATGTGTCCTTATGATTTTTGTTTTATTTTAATTTTTTAAGGTGACCAAGGTCACAATTCATTTATTACGAAGGTAACAAGTACAAGAAAAAGAAACATCGAAGCAGGGGGAGGGAGAGTACAAATAGGGATACGATCCATCTCACTACCAAGATGGTAGTGGTCAAGCAACCTCTACTGACAAAAACTCTTATCAACTTTGAAATCTACCAATAAAAATTCTCTTTTCTGGATAAAACCCGAACACAAATATCAATCCTTAACAAAAGAAACCAGCAGAGCAGAGCTGATTGAGGATTCCTGACGAATTTTGAAACTGCTTCTCGAAAATCCTCATATACCTGGATCTCCAATTATACCACAATATGGCTGGCAAAGAAAGATTCCATGGGTTCGGTTCAACGCTCCATGGATCAGCTTTGAACCATTGTTGAAACAAGGCCTCTATACCCTTAGGCGTCGTTTGGTATCGGGATAAGTTTGATGGGGATAGGGATAAACCAATCCTTGTGGTTAACCCTATCCTCATCATGTTTGGTTTAACTTAGGATAAGTTTAGGGATAACCCTATCCTATGTTTGGTAGGTTAACAATAAATTCGAGGATAACCATATATTTTTATATTTTTACTTTATTTATATTATCTTATTTTATTACTCATAACATATTCATAGACATCTTAACCCACTTACATATTTATATAATAAATTTAAAATTTTATTTAAATATATAAATAAAAATAAACTTAAACGCGGACGGAACTCAACCCGCCCCCCCTCCGGACGAACTCGGCGGACGGTGCTCCTCGCGGAGCCGCTCCCCGCCCCCCTTCCCGACTAGGGGTGAATAGAAAACGGTTTAAATCGAGAAACCAAACCGAACCAGCTCATTCGGTTCGATTTGGGACCCCTTTCGATTTAGTTCGATTTGAAAAACCTCTAAACCAATTTAAATCAAATCAAGCCGTTTAAATCTACTTAATCAAAAAAAATATTATAATATTATTAAAAAAAACAATTTAGCACCCCCTCCCCGACCTGACGGAGCCCCCCGCACCCCGCGCGCCCTCCCCCCGAGCTCCCCCCCCGCGGAACCCCGCCCGCGCCCCCCCACCCCGCGCGGAACCCCGCGGCACCCCGCCCCCCGGAGCCCCCCCGCGCGGACGTCCCCCCGCGGCACCCCCCCACCCCGCGGCACCCCGCCCCCGGAGCCCCCCCGACCGGAGCTCCCCCCGCCCCCGGAGCGCGGACGTCCCCCGCGGCACCCCCCCCCGACCGAGCTCCCCCCCGCCCCCCGGAGCCCCCCGCGCGGACGTCCCCCGCGGCACCCCCCCCCCGACCGAGCCCCCCCCCCCCCCCCCGCGGCACCCCGACCCCCGGAGCTCCCCCCTCGCGCGGACGCCCCCCGCGTGGACCCCCGCGGCACCCCCCCCCCCCCCCGAGCTCCCGCGCGTATCCTCAAAGTATTATTTTGGGAGTAAGTTATCCCAAGTATTATATAGGATGACTTATCCCTGCATTTGTCCCTGATTTTGGGGATAACCTGGATTAACTTAATCCAGGCTAACCCCATTTTTAAGTGTGTGCCAAACAGGGGATTGGGGATAAACCAGGTCTATCCTAGTTTATCCCCATACCAAACAGGCCCTTAGGTTCTACCCATGGTGATTTCCAACTTTGGTACAATATGTGTCCAAGTTAATGAATAACTCCACAATAAAGAAATAAGTGATCGATGTTTACCATGTTTGAGCCATAGAATATACAACCCCTTGCCTCGACAAGAAACAATTTTAAGAAATAAGAAGTGGTAGGTAGCCTGCCCCCATGGAGGTGAGTAGAGATGGGTTAAGTTGGATATTGATTGTGATGGTTTAAACATATTAAACATAGACCTAAGGAGGCTCAAGTTAGAAAAGTAGAAAATATTAAAATAACAACAACCAAAAAGAATGTGGTAGACCTAGGTTAACTTGGAGGAAGGTAATTCATTATGATTTAGATGATCTAAAATATATATGAAGAAAAACTCAAAATGGATGTAAGTGGAGAAAGATAATTCATATGGCCAACTCCAAATAATTTGGGACTACAGCTTGAGTTGAGTTGAGATAACTTGCCCCTACACATCTTTCATTGAAATAACCTGATTTTGAAAAGAAACTGTGGAGACCACACAGCTTTCCACCAGCTATCCGGCATACACTTCAAGCTTGCTGATTTAACAGAAAGAAAAACCCTCATTAGGATCCCACAACTTATCCTCGAGATTCCTTACATGTAAGGTTTTATGAGTGACCCATCAAATTGGCCAAATCACCAATTTCTTCTTTCTTTAAAACTTTTATTTAACCTGATGGACATTCCAAACATAATAAGAGTGAACAATGGCTTCCTTGTTCCAATCCCAATAAATGTTTTATTGCTATTTAATTATTTGTGCTAAAGCTGCTCTCTACTTACACTATAACACAAGAGAAACAAGTTGTTAGCATAATTGTAAAGTTCCGAAAAGACTGTGTACTCACCTTAATTATAGGGCAGCAAGAGGAGAGCTTAACATGACAGAACAAAAGATAGTGTGCAAAAAGATCACTTCCCAACGAAAGAGGATCATCCATATTTTGCTGATAACCGGACTTATTACCTCCTTTTCTGGTCTCGGGCATGCTAGCCTGCTATTGATGTATTATCAGTACATAGCTTTTTTGCTTTTCATCTTTGTTGTTATTGCCACTTTTGGATTGGAGTTGGAAAGGTTCAAATTTTTAATGTCCCTTTCATGCCAGGGGCTTTTGTGGGCCCTGATCTCATATATACATGTTTTAAAACTTCAGGCACTGCAGATTGCCCTTTTTCTGTTATATTTTCTTGGCAGAACCCTTTTCTTTTTTGCGTCTTAGTTTATTACCTTATTTAAAGTTTTCAATTAATTGTGGCTACTTTCTGGTTGGCTTTAACCAAAAAATGAGTGTTCTTTTCTTGATGGCTCGTTTTATATCCTCTGTTTGTATTTCACTTCATTGATGGCTTTTCTCACATTCAAGTATTTATTTTTTATTGGAAAATAATTGAATCTTATCATCTCAAGGGTAATCAAGCTTTTTCTAATTGACCAACTAGATCATTCCTTACTGGGCTGGCCGCCAAGTGAAACAAAATAATTTCTTTTGCAAGAAGCTCTGAGAGTAAACCTATGCTTCAATCACTTTATTAGCAATTTTAAGGTCTCTCTTCATGTTATTGGTGTAGATTTACAGACAGATGTGCAACTTTTATCTAGGTGCTTCCGTGCTTGACCTTCATTTTATTCTGCTCATTTATTTGAATAGTATAGGCAAGATGACTATGAACTTATTATTTCGTGAGCCAACATTTTTGGCAGTGTTTGGCCGTAGATCTAAATTGTTTGAATTATTTTCTTGTGTTTTCATCTTTGGTCATCGGTAATTTTAGTGCTCAAAATTCTTCCCTAATTTCCATGTACATTCCTACCTGATTCCATTTGTATGAAGTAAATTATGTGTTTTTCTAAAATATTTTTATTCTATGTTTCAGAAGCTTGGGGACATCACTGAAATGACTTTTGGTGGACGTTATGTCATTATGTTGATGGGATTATTTTCAGTTTACACAGGATTGGTTTATAATGAATTCTTTTCAGTTCCCTTTGAGCTTTTTGGTAAATCTGCATATGCATGTCGTGATAGTTCTTGCAGGTACATTTATCCTTGATTCTTCTAATTCAAATCTTATTTGTGTTCTTGTTGACTACTTTTAACAATATTGTGTTTTCTTTATTAGAGATGCTTACACAGAAGGCTTGATTAAAGCACGACATACCTATCCATTCGGTGTGGATCCTGCCTGGCACGGTAGCCGAAGTGAGTTACCATTTCTCAACTCTCTCAAGATGAAGATGTCAATTCTTCTTGGTGTGGCACAGATGAATCTTGGTATTGTGTTGAGCTATTTCAATGCCAAGTTCTTTGCAAATAACTTGAATATCTGGTATGTATCTTTTTTAAACTACATTCGGGCATTTTAATGTTCCAAATATCTAAAAATGGTTTTTTTTGTTTCCTTTTTCAATTTCGGTGGTAGTGTTTTTAGTGGAGAAGGATATATTTTAGATTGGCACATATGACTTTAAGTATCACCTATCCGGTGATATTGATTCTCCTCCCAAAACAATGACTAGGTTGGAGCAGATTTACTTTATTTGATGTTATACTTTGTAGGATTAGAGTGTCATTTCATTTTTTTAACAAATCTTTTTCTCTTTATATGGATTAGAGAGAGAGGCAGATTAACCAAAAAAATCAAATTGATACAAATAAATTTTGGATCTGGGATGATGTCAGATTTTATAAGAAGTTTATTCCCATTTTTCTTACCATGTTGTTTTGATGTTCATGTTTTTTGTGATCTTTTTTTTAAAGAAAAGTGGTCTTACCTTCCGAAATTGATAAAGAAATTCAACTTATCTAACATGTTTGTTTATATTGGATATGATCCACTCCCATGTCTTAAGAAACACTGGGATTAAATCTACCACACTTGGGGCTGTTCATCTGAACCAGTTAGTCCAGTAAACCGAGCTGGCCCAGTTGGTTCAGTTCATTTTCAGAGCCAACCAGTTCAGTTTTTCAAGCCGATCCCTGCCATTATGTGACATAAGGTTTGGTTAAGGTTCATATATATCTTAAAGTCATGGTCAAACCAAAAACCGGTTGCTCCATTTCTTTGCTGATTGCAATGAAACCGGACCTGTGGGCCCACGGCCTCTCATCATGTGATGTTAGGTTGCTGGACTAACAAAGTGACAAATAGGGCCTGGACAAGTGGCACGGCAGCATCAGTAGATGGCACAACAGCTGGAATTCTTGAATCGAGCAATATGAAGCCTAGGAGAAACAAGCTTTGGGACCTTACTTTACAAGCAATCCTTAGGGCGACATGGCAAGAAACAAAAGAATTGCTGGAAGATTCTTACAAGCAACCAAATCATATCTTTTTTGATGAGTCTCTTTGTTCGGGATTGGCACTATGCATCTTGTGCAGGTTCTAACTGGATCAATCAAGTTTTTAGATCTTTGTTTTTGAGTTGAAGAAATTTGTGTGATGAGTTTCTAGTGGGTTCCTACTACCTCGATAGTATCCCCTGTCTCTCTTCTTATCTTCCACCCGCTCTTTTTTTATTTTTCTCTTTAAATCTCTTTGTAATGATTTTTTAAAACGGCATATGAACATTTAAACAAACTCAAAACGGAATGAAATGAAGAAGACCAGGCTTGATTTGGTCTAAATGGCCTTCAACCACTCTGAACCTGATTGAATTGGCCTTGAACCAGGTCAAACCGGCCTGAACCCATCAAACCTGTTCTGAAACTTGCTGAACCAGGTCTGAAATGCCTGGACCGGCTTTAAACCGGGTTGCACCGGGTTGAACCGGGGTTGAACCTGGCTGCGAACTGGCTGCGAGCAAGTTGGACTGGCTGAACTGGCCGCGGCTTAACCTTGGGTGGGGTTGGGGGCCATGGCTCCTTCTGACATCTCTCAGGCCCAGGTGTGGTCGTCACAGCACGGCACCAGGCTGTCTCATGGTTTTAACCACATGAGGCATGTGAGTGGCAGATCCCAACAAAATAGTCGGGCACTCATCTTCCTCGTTTGTCCAGATGGCAAGGCCGGGCAGAGGGCAGGGCAGACAAAGCAGGGTAGGATTTCGGATGCTCTTGGAGGATCCGGAGAGGAGGAAGGGCGCAGTGATGATGAGATCTCGCGGATCCAGAATGGAAGCTTGGTGAGCAGGAACTCTGGGGCCTTATGGTGCTAAAACGATATAGGAGAGGTATGGTGGTCTTCTGCCAGTGCATTGATGTGGGGCTGATGTTGTAGGGGTTTCTGGAAGGCAGGAATCTCTGCGGGGGATCACTGGAGGGACTTGCTGCAGGAGGGGACTTGGCAGATGTCATGACTTCCGTTCAAGGTCTCGGTCACATTGTTGTCAACACAGGATGCAGCTTGCAGCTAGAACAACCGGAAGATGATGGTCTGTTGGGCACTCCAACGTACAATTGCGGAGCAGCTTGGGCAGACGACGGATGCTTCATGAAGCTCTGGAGGTGACCTCCTGATCTGTCCAGGGATTGCAGGACAGACTTGGAAGTTGGTGAATATGAAGCCAAACTGTCTACATGTGAGGGGGATTGGGGGGTGAACAAGGGGAACCGGGATCTAGACGAGGTGAAGAGTAACAACCAGCCACCTGCCAGGGGTGTGGGAAAAGGATAACCAGCCTCCTACTGGGGTAAGGAGAAAGTCTTTCATTGGAGGGTTGAAGAAGGTTCCTACTGGGCAACACTCCCTACTCATGAAGCAAGCCAGAAGGCCTTCCAAAATTTCACTATTGTTCTATTGCTTCCAACGAATTAGCCCTCGTTATATAGAGCGGCCAAATTTACAAAAAGGGACCTCTAAAGAACTAATTACAAGGAAGTCCTTTTAAGCATTGAAATGTAAAGACAATAACTCAAAAGGAATTCCAAATATTTTTAAACAAGTAAAAAAAGCACAAAAATTCAAAAGACCCCTGTAAACTCAAACCGGATCCCCATCACTGGCATTCTGGAAGGCCGTAAAACCAGACAGTCTGGGAGTCCAACACTGCACAAAAATCACATTCTGCCTTTATGAGATAACTAATGACTCTTCCACCTTGCTAGTTTTGTCAAACATGTGAGCAGAGGATGACACTTATCTTGATTCAAAAAAGTAATTTCAAGCAAGTCCTAGATGAAGCATAGGTCAAAACCCAGTATTACATAAACCTTTCCTAAACCACCTCCTCCAAAATTTATTACTACAATTCTATTTATTAACTTTTAGCCCTCCAGTGATGATTTTTTATTCACTATTCAACAAGCTGATCAGCTGAATACTATCAAATATGTTAGCACAAAATTAGAAACATGAATGTTCTATTTCACGTTTTTATGTCAAAGTATGAGAAAAGAGGAGAGTTGCGGTAGGTGACAACCAATGTAAAACTATTGTCACATCACATAATATAGATTCAAATGATATAAATGTTGGGCCGTGCTCACCTTATGTCGCGTTGCATTGCATTGAAACCTGGGTGTAGCAAAAAATACAGCAAGGGTGAGGGTGTTCCCTATATGTGACACATCACATAAGCACCCTAGTGTGGTGTTTAATAAGCAAGGGTTAGCACATCAAGCATGGGTGTGCGTAAAGAAGTTTATTCATGATGGAGAGCAAGATATAAGTTTTAGAACAAATTTAAAAACAAGTAGACATTATCATATAAAGAGATCTAAGAAATAAAATATTGAAATAAGAATAAGAATATGTTCTTGGAATGTTAGGTCCTTTACAGGAAAATTTAAAGAACTTGTTGATAACATGGAGAGGAGAAAGATTAATATTGTTTGCATGCAAAAAAACCAAATGGATAGAAGAGAAATATAAGGAAACAGGAAATACATGTTATAAGTTATGGTATAGAGGAAAACAGAGAATTAAAAAATGGGCTAGGCATTATTGTTGATAAACACTAAAAAATGTAGTAGTACCAATGAAAAGTGTAGGAAGTAGGATTATTGGTAAAATGATTATAAAAAGAGAGATAATTTATATAATTAGTTTGTATGCTTCACAAATTGTATCAAGTTGCGAGATTAAAATTTTTTTTTGTGAGGATAGGGATGACCTTTGTAGAGTATACCAAATGAAGAGAATATATTTATTAGAGATCTCAATGGACATGTTGGAAACAAATGTCATAGATATGACAAAGTTCATGGAGGCATTGGTTTTGGAAGTTTAAATTTAAAGGAAAAAAATATTGTAAATTTTGCTTCGACTTATGACCTTATATTAGCATATATTTATTTTATTAAAAGAAATCATATTTAATCACATTTAAAAGTGGACAAAATAAATGTTAAATTGACTTTACTCTCACAAGAAAGTCTAATGGTGCTCTTTGCGAGGATTCTAAACTTATTCATAGTGAAACTTTAACTAACCAACATAGGTTAAGGGTTGTAGTTGTTAAGATCAAATGACAAACAAATATATTTAAAAGAAAGATTTCTCTTAGAATAAAATGGAAAGAATTAAAATGGATAAAACAACAAACATGATAAGAATGTTCTTCTTTGGATAAATGATTGGAAGTAACACGTAGACATTGATGCTATGTAGATGAGCATGGCTATAAATATTAGATAGATCATTAAAAAAATATTTGGAAAGTGTAAGGACATGATTCCATAGATCGCGGAATCGGCCGATCCGGATCGGAATCAGCCGATTCCTGGATCGGATCGGCCATTGCCGATCCGATTCTTGGCTGAAGGACCGATCCGGAAAAAAGTTCCGGCAGAATCGGTCGGGATCGGATCGGAATCGGAATCGGATCGGCCGAATCGGTCGGGATCGGAATCGGAATCGGAATCGAATCATTTTTTTTCATTTTTTGCTATTCCAGTCGGATCGGCCAGGATCGGCCAGAATCGGTCCGGATCGGTCTGGGATCGGATCGGAATCGGATCTTTTTTTTTTTTTTTTTTGCTTACCGATTCTGGACCGATTGTCTTCCATTGGATCGGTCGGAATCGGTCCGATCCGATCCGATCCGGATCGGATCGGTACCCACCGATCCCGATTCCGATCCCGCGATCCTTGCATGATACTTGGTGTTGCAATGAAGAAGTACAAAAGACAATTAAGAATAAAAGAGAATAGTACTAAAGGTTGCCTAAATGTGATAGCAACGAAGCACGTGAACAATACAAAATAGCAAAAAAAAAGAAGTAAAACTGCTATTAGATGAGTCAGAGATGAGATTTTTAAACAATGTATGAGAAATTTGGAACTAAACATGGCTAATATATATATTAGCAAGGATGAGAGAGAGGGAAAGTTTTAAGATCTTAACCAACTAATAAGGTTGCAAACGGGTCGGATTTGGTTTTGGAATCACTAGTATTTAATTCAGATTCAGGTAATATCAGAATTACTATGTTTCGATTTCGACTTGATTATGATTCTATTATTGAAATCGGAATTGAATCCAATAATTTTGAAATACATATTAAATATTAATTTTATTGAATAAATGAGTTAATAAATTCACACGTACTTACTAATTTTTTGTATAATATGTTTACAACTTTATTTTTATGATTTTATAAATTCATATATTATGTTTTATGATTTGTTTACCTTTATTTTAATTAATTTTAATTATATATGTTTATTTTTATTGAAATCAGATAAACATAAATGAAATCAATTGATTCTGATAAGTTATCAAAATATCCGATTCCTATTCGGATAGTTTATAGGATACAAAAATAAGTTCAAAATCTATTAATTTTTATTATAATTGATTTGAAATTTCAAAATATCAGATTCTGTTTGACCCGTACCAAGTAAGATGTATCAAGGATAAAGGAGAAAAAGTACCAAGTAAGATGTATCAAGGATAAAGGAGAAAAATTATTGATCGAAGATGATATTAAGGAAAGGTGGAAATTTTATTTTGATACTATTTTTAATGACAACTTTGATAAAAACTTAGAATACATAGATAATGTAACAAAATTTAATTTGAATTATGTTAGGTGAATTAAATATTCAGAAGTTAAAAATTTATTAAAGATGATGAAAACGAGTAAGGTATGTAATTTAGGTAACAAATTTTGTGAAGTATGTAAATGTTTGAAAAACTTAGTGGTGGATAGGTTAACTTGACTTTTTAATAAAAAATTATTCTCTAAGAAAAAATCAAATAAATTGAGAAAGAGCATCTCCATACTCATTTCTAAGGAAAAAAATTGTGATATACAAGATTGTTCAAATTATAATGGGATTATGCTCGTAAGTCTATGAAATTATGAGAATGTTTTGAGCAACAATTACTAAATTATACAAATATTTCAGGTAATCAATTTGAATTTATGTTTGGTGGTTCTACAATTGAAGTTATTTTTCTTATTAGAAGTTTAACAAAGAAATATAGAGATATGAAGAAAGATATGCATATGGTGTTTATTGACTTAGTAAAGACATGTTAGAGTTCTAAGAGAAGTTTTATGGTGAGTGTTGAAGCGAAAGATAGTGCTTGTTAGATGAAACAATCATTAGTATTTGTACAACTGGACTGGAAATAAGAGGTTTTCCTATTTCAAAGATGGTGTTAGAGAGTTTGTTTGAATAGGGTGATATCATCTCAGAGAACTCATGTTACATACCTTAGTTCAATTATTAAAAAAGATGAAGAATGCATAGTTGTCAAGGCAACAAGGTGCCCAAGGCATTGAAGGGTACCGATTCCACTTAGGCGACAAAGCGGCCGCTTAGGCGTCGCCTAGGCGGTTAAGGTGGTATTCAAGGAAGGTTAGGTCAGAGGTTATGATACATAAAAATATGTATAAATATAATTATATTTTTTACGTTATAATTGAATATGAGTGTTTTATCTATGTATATAAGTAAATATGATATGTATGTGAAAGAGAAAGGAGTTAAATAGATTTTTATAAAATTTAAGTATATAACATATTTATAATTATAAAATTTATATATATGTAATAATATAAGTGATCTTATATATGTAATTATGAAAGTGTGGGTATTTATTTTTGGATAAGAAGTTAATTTTGATAAATTAAGATTTAAGAGAGACAGAGAGAGGAAGAAGAAAGAGCTGAAAGAGAACTTAATTAAGTATATAATATATGTTTATAATCATAAATCTTAAATATATATGATATTACAAGTGATAGTGAAATATATTAATATGTTCAAACTATTATTAAACAAGTGTCCCTTGTAAGGGGTATCAAGAGGGTAAAATTCCTCAAAATTATTTTTTAATCATGTAAAAATACCCAGAGCACCTTGCCTGGGCGCCTAGGCGGGTGCCTTGGGCGCCTTTTTCGCCCCAGGTAAGGGGCCCTGGCAAGGCGCTGCTGGAAAAGCGTCTTGCCGCCTAGGCGGGTGCCTTGACAACTATGGAAGAATGAGATGAACATGTTAGCCATAGGATTAAAGCAAATTTGATGAGATGGAGATTGGTGATGGATGTTCTATGTGATTGTAAGATTTCACTAAAGTTGAAAGGAAATTTTTGTCGTACAACTATAAGACATGTAATGTTGTATGATAGTAATTGTTGAATAATAAAAGAAAAACATACTTTTAAAATAAATGTCGTTGAAATGAGGATGCTAAGATGGATGAGTGGGCATGCTGATAAGATAGAATAAGGAATGAGTTTATTAAGGAAAATGTAGTAGTAATGACAATCATAGACAGATTGAAGAATGGGAGATCAAGATGGTTTGGATATATTAAACATAAACTTAAGGAGACTCCCATTAGAAGAGCAGAAAATATTAAAATAATATTAACAAAAAAAGAACGTGGTAGACTTAGATTAATTTGGAGGAGAGTTTGTCAATATAATTTGGATAATTTAAATATCTTGAGAAAAGTATCTTAAATTTTACAATGGAGAAGGAGAATCCATATACCTGACCTCAAATAATTTGGGACTAAGGCTTAAGTTTAAGTTGAGATGGGTTGTGTCAAAGGATAAATATACTGTTTCGGCGTACCCTAAATACATGTTTGGTACTTCCCTAAAGAAGGATACCTGGGTACCATAAAAAATAGGAATTGTCCAAGTTCTATCCTCCAGGAATTCTGACAATGACATCAACCAGATCTTCATTAGTGTTTTTAATAGCGTGTTTGGTTTCACTTTTTATTTTTTATGTTTAAATTTTAAAAATAAAATCAAGCTTTCGAAAGATAGCATTTGGAACATGTTACCTATTTTTCAAAATAATGTCCTTGTCTCTTTCTTAGTTCTCCGAGAAAAAAGCACAGTGATACCTGTTTTATGTTTGAGAGAGATGCGGGAGCACCTTTATCGAATCTAGCATCTACAACTCCTCGCATCCTGCAACTCCAAATAGTTGATACGTTACAGTTGTTTTTCTCTCTTCAGTACGTGCTTTTGCGGAGTACCTCCCGTCATCAAGTTGGGCTTTATTTCCAAGCTATTGAACCCACCGCAAGACCATCATCACTCGTGTTAACAAATCTTTTGCTATGCTCTTGACTATGTTGAACCATCTTTATACAATTAAGGATGTGTAAAAAAAAAACTTAGGAAAAACTAATGTTCATTTCAAAGAATGTAAAAAATATATATTTATTTATTTAGTTACCATGGAATTAGCTTTTTGAAAATTATTTCTTTTATTTGGTTATTCATATTTTACCTTCTAATATTTCTTGCTACGTCATCCACTAATGCCTTAATAAATAATGTTGATTGATGTTTTTATAAAATTTAATATTTTATTTAGCAATATATCATTATGTTGACATAGACATTCAACAATTTTTGATCCTTTTATAAATATGTTGGGATAAGTTTTAAATTTAAAAATGTTATTAAACACCACACTACAATTTTTAAAAAATATCACTTCTTCCATACACCTAGAGTACATATTTTTGTAATTTTAAAAACATACTAAGATATAATTTGATTTATATTTTACAAATAAGTTGATCAAGATTTAAAAATTACAACCAAACACCCTATAAGAAAGCCTTAACAGGGAGGTGGTGAGCTATCACGATACTTTATCTTTAGTAAATCTGAAATTGCCTTCTTCACATCTCAATGGGTGCAGAACCTCCAAATGTTCTGTTTGGCTCCTTAATACGAGGAAGCACACCCTGTTTAATGCTAAGGATGCGTGTGCTCGAATGGCTTCATCTGATATAAGTACACGTTTCTCTTTTCCTGTACTCCCAGGATATTCACCTTGTTTCCTTAGATACCACCCTATTGAAATAAGCAGTCATTTGATCCCCTTCTCTAATCCACTTCTTCCTTGGCTGATATTTCCAAATCAAGACATTTTTAATGCTGATATTTGCATCATTTTAGCTGCTGACATTAACATCTTCCAGTGGGCATGCTCCTTTTTAACCGTCCAACTATGGATTTTAAAATTGGCTAACGTGATAAGGTAAGGTAATGGATCGGACCAGAATCGGCCACTGGTCCATCCTGGGTAATGTTTGTTTACATGTTTACTTATTTTTTCAGTTTTTCTTCCTTCGGATCAGTCGGTATCAATTTATGCCTGATTGTTCCAGATATAGTGCCTTGATGTGCATTTTTTAAATGAACAAGCGCCAATCCTAATTGATCATGCAACAGATGTTCTACAGAACAAACAAGATATCAAGGGGGCGATCCTGACTTGGAAATCCTAGTATTCAGCAAAACTGAGTTAGAAGGGCCTCCTGTTTCTTTTCTTCTTTTTCTATGTGATTGCAGCTTTCTTACAAGCGGACAGTTACTTGATCAGATATTGAAGCTTTCTGATCAATCTGCATGCTCTTGTCGCTAGGTCATGAATGCTTGCTCTTGCAACCAGGGTATTTCAAAGTGAAAAGGATGATGCTGCCTTTTCTTAACTAAACAGGCTGATGGTCTGACAAATACCCAACTAAACATTCAGGTGAAACCCAAGATAAATGAGCCGCCCAATACTTCGATACAAGAATTTGAAATGGATGACTGATTTGGGGTTATTCTAATTATTTGTACACCTTTACAATTTTCTTATGGAATAAATGTAATTGGTCAAAGTGCAACCGTATGAACTGTTATTTTTTTTCTTGACTATTTCATCCATTTTCTATCCTGCTCATGTTTAATACAAAGCCGTTTCTTTTTTGGCTTTGGTATATATGGCCCCAAAACATGATATTCGCATATGTATACATATTCACAAGAAAACCTAATATGCTGTACAGCTCCAACATCCTTGGATGTTGCTGCTATGCACCTATAGGAGTAAAGTTTTAAGTTGCATATTTTATTTCGTAAATTCGAAGTGGACAAACTGAAGCATTTTGGGGATGTTGGAGATTTTGTCTAACAGGTGTCTCTCAGGGTATACATTTATATATATGTACAAATTCCAGTACTTCTAGACTTCTAGTATATGCAGAGGAGCCTCTTCTTTTTATTTTAGAACAAATGCTTATTTTTTCCACTTTTTGTTTGCATTGTAGATAACATGCATTTGTTGTGCTTGTGAATTTCATACTGCAGGTATCAGTTTGTCCCGCAGTTGATATTCTTGAACAGCTTATTCGGTTATCTTTCACTTCTTATCATTTTAAAGTGGTGGACTGGTTCGAAGGCTGATCTCTATCATGTCATGATATATATGTTCCTAAGCCCTGCGGAGGATCTTGGTGAAAATCAGCTTTTTTCTGGTCAGAAGACAATTCAGGTTTATTTTCACTAGCGTTGATGTAACGTTTGCTTAATAACTCATGGTTACTTCATTAAAATCTCTGCGTTGTGGGTTTGTTACAGCTTGTCTTGCTGTTTCTTGCTCTTGTGTCAGTTCCGTGGATGTTATTTCCCAAGCCTTTTCTTTTGAAAAAGCAACACCAGGACGTATGTTTCTCTCTTGACCATTTACTCTCAGAATGTTTTTTGTTCCAAGTATCTGAAACGAAAATTATTTTGTAGAGGCATCAAGGACAAGCTTATGCTTTGCTTCACACCTCTGATGTTGATTTGCTTGAGATAGAGACAGATCATGGTTCACATGATCACGAGGAGTTTGAATTTAGTGAGGTTTTTGTTCATCAACTAATACACACTATAGAGTTTGTTCTTGGAGCTGTATCCAACACTGCATCTTATCTCCGACTCTGGGCTCTGAGGTATAGTTTTAAATCCATGGTGTTTCGTGTGTGTGTTTTTTGTTAGATTTTTTTATTAGAGCTGAAGGTTGTAACGCTTGCTTCATCCATTTGAAACTACGTAGTTATTCTTCTCGTCATAATCATGGCATATGAGTTTATTTTTGATAGTTTTGTTCATTCTGCGAAGTGTAAGATTGATGATTTATTTACGTGTTTAATTCTTTCTTAATTATAATGTTAAGAGAAGAATCGAGTTCTTTTCTTATGCTTATTGCACATCCGTTTATACTAGTCCATTCTACTTGTCTGCTGTAATTGGTTGAAGTATTCTTTAGATGGTTGCTATTGTCAGAAATATCTGAACTAACCAATGTCTTGCCTGCTCAGTCTTGCCCACTCAGAGTTATCGAGTGTGTTTTATGAGAAAGTTCTACTTCTTGCATGGGGGTAAGCTTTATTTTCACTATTTATTTCAATTTTTTTTGGATTTTGTTTTAATGATTTCATTTATAATTGGCAGGTACAACAATATCATTATTCTTATTGTTGGTGGCATCGTGTTCATCAGTGCGACTGTCGGCGTGTTGCTTGTCATGGAAACTTTGAGTGCTTTCTTGCATGCCCTGCGTCTTCACTGGGTGGAATTCCAAAACAAGTTCTACGAGGGTGACGGATACAAATTTGCGCCATTTTCATTTGCTCTAGTAGCGGAGGAAGATTAGGCCTTGCATCGGATATGGATAGTGGAGGGAAACTGTCGCCATCAGCCGTAGGTGCAAATTCATGACGGTACTAGGATAGAGAATCACGGGGGATTTTCATGGTTAACAAAATTCGGTGTGTTGCCTGTCACCTTAAGTACCGATCGAATAAGGAAAGCTGGAGTCATTATATGATGAGGATGCCAATTGTTCATGTGTATACATGCCCAACTGGGATTGGGCTGTATTTATGGTATTTATTCTTACGGTTCTTTTTTTTCCAAGATAATAAAACCATTGCTGCCGAGCACGTGTAAGTTGATATCTTGGTGACTTGGCTCCTCGAAATAATAACAATAGTTTCTTCGCCTGGATTTACTTCTACGTTACATGCGCACGCACACGTAGTGCTTGGTCCTTTTGTCCGTCTATGGTTAGTATATCTGGTTCACTCGGTTGGTTTGTTCGACGTGCGTCCTAAACTTGTTCGATCGATTAAATTATATTTTCAGGCCTTATGGGGTGTTTGGTTGCATGATAATTTTTTGTACACTTTCATGATAAAAAATTGTATTAAAATAAAAAATAAACTAACTCATGACATAAAATTATTATGTTTGGAGGGATGTGATTACAAAAAAGAGTAACCACCGCACATGACCAAATAAAGTGGGGGGACCACAAGAAAAAAGAAAGAGGTGAGATCTTTTTTTTTTGTTTAAGAAAAAAATCACTTTCAAAATATAAAATTGTCATGGTTGTCAAACACCTCTTTTAACAAGTTTTCTTATAATTTTTAAAAATTAAAATAAAAATCTCAATTATCATGCAACCAAACACCCCATTAAGTTTGACAAACATTATGCTACGATTGCCTAGTAGATTGCTTTCTTTTTTTGATATATTTTAGCTCAGATGGGGGAAGCTCGCTACGGTCGATGTGGACTATGTTCTCAAATCTGTAACTCTCTTTGCGTTGTTCTTGAAAGTTATAACCATCTTATGATAAATAAATTTTTTCTTAATTATTTATAACTTATGGGGTGTTTGGTTGCATGATAATTTTTTGTACACTTTCATGATAAAAAATTGTATTAAAATAAAAAGTAAACCAACTCATGACATAAAATTATCAAGTTTGGAGGGATGTGATTACAAAAAAGAGTAACCACCGCACGTGACCAAATAAAGTGGGGGACCACAAGAAAAAAGAAAGAGGTGAGACCCTCTTTTTTTGTTTAAGAAGAAAATCACTTTCAAAACATAAAATTGTCATGGTTGTCAAACACCTCTTTTAACAAGTTTTCTTACAATTTTTAAAAATTAAAATAAAAATCTCAATTATCATGCAACCAAACACCCCCATTAGCTTATATGTAAAATTTGATTATTTAAGATATTCTGTCTATTTTTGATCTCAGGGTGAACTAAATCAAAGTTCGGTTTAAAAGAATAACCCCAAACCAAAGTGGACAACGTGGATGCACAACCCTGGTGTCAATACAATGAACTTGGACACACTGAGTTAAGAGAACTATAATGAGGTGTTTGGTTGCATGATAATTTTTTGTACACTTTCATGATAAAAAATTGTATTAAAATAAAAAGTGAACCAACTCATGACATAAAATTATCATGTTTGGAGGGAAGTGATTACAAAAAAAAGTAACTACCACACATGACCAAACAAAGTGGGGACCACAAGAAAAAAGAAAGAGGTGAGACCCTCTTTTTTGTTTAAGAAGAAAATCACTTTTAAAATATAAAATTATCATGGTTACCAAACACCTCTTTTAACAAGTTTTCTTACAATTTTTAAAAATTAAAACAAAAACCCTTCATTAACATGCAACCAAACACCCAATAAGTGTATGCAAATATTGAGAGACGTGGGAACGACTTAAGTGACAATTGAACTAAGTTGATGACAATCCTTTATCCAACGATAAATATTATCAAAGTAAGTCTCAATCCAGTACAATGTTTAGCTGACTCGAGAGTAAGTCAAAACTTCGACGAGAGCCTATGATACTTTGTTGCATAAGTTTCACATATTAGAAAAATAGGAGTTCATTGAGCCTTCATCATGAAAGGGTAGCTCTCTGCTTTTAACAGATCCTCTTTTAAGAGAAAGGAGATCGAAGACCCATTGTAGATGTTAGTGGGCAAAGTCATGAGGTGGTCATGTGAGCGCACACGTCATAAACTATGAGAGCTATACGGCGTCAGGAACAAGTCAGAGTAGACAATTAATTTGGAAGGAAAACAGAATTTTGACAACTAGCAGCCTTCTTCATTCTTTGCCTCATTAGCCACATTGTTGTTAGCTAATTCTTTTGGAAGTCCAATCCCATTGTGAATTGAGATGAATGATGTGACTGAACCTAATTCTATTACAAGACAACAACAAGGGATTAATTCCTACCAATTTATTCTTCGCCAACCAGACTAAAATTGGGATAGAAAGGTCCAAGTCGTCCCAAAAAATCAAATATAAGGAACGACAAGAAACCAGTTAATCTTAAGTCAACTGCAACTTCACTTTTGGAATTCAATCATATGCGCAGCAATCAAAAAAGGCACGCAATCAAAGAGAACCTAACAACGGACACACTTAACTTGGCTAGATTGCTCATAGTTAAATATCCACTCCTCGACCCAATCAGAGTTGCAAACTCTTTAATTGGCACAAGCTCTTTGCCACCATAGTGATTAGCACCAAAGAGAATGATTCGTATATCAACAGTAATCAAATGGATATCAGATGACTATCCATCAAGAAAGCAACACCAGTAGATTATTCTGGCCCAGTTCACATCCTGCTAAATGTATACAAGCCAAGGCTAAGTTGGCATAATTATACGGAATGCTCCGACATGAAAATACCTATATATGTATATGTTTTTTAAGGTAACAAAACGGAGCAGATATCACGCATATATATACACACTTAAATGGACACAACTGTGAAAAGTTTAATTAGTGTTTGACCCCAATGGCAGTTACCGTGGATACCATGGAGTCAACACCGCAAACATTGCGACCCCTGCAGATCTTGTAGTAACCATGCTCACCCCAAGTCTCGCCCCAGGAGTTCTTTATAATCCAGTACGGCTTGTCCTTGAAACGTATAGGCGCATAACCAGCTGAACCATAACCAACAAGGAGAACTCCGTGGTCGAGGTGCTTCCCGCAGATGTAGGGACAAGAAACACCACCTATGTATGTCTGCATAAAGACAGCATTGATGCCAACTGCAAAAAGATAGAGAGGAAAGGGTAAGAGTAAGCTTAACAGCGTTCAGAAATACACGAACTGAAAAGAGAAGATCAAAGAATGCTAGTGTGCAGTCAGTCATAATTGGGAAAACCTGTGTGTTAAAAGATTTAAGCATGCAAATGTGACAATTTTCAATCCCTGACCTAATTTCCTTTTTCAAACAGCTATCAGATTTGGGGCTTGTTTGCATTATTTTAATTTTCTTGTTTCAAAAGCCGCTTGTTTAAAAAACAAGGTGAGTTTTTTGTTTGCATAACTTTGTAAAAGACATGAAGAAAACAGGGGACCACATGATTAAGATGATGTTACAACTAAAATGTTCTTGCATTGATTTTCACCCCCCCCTCCTGTAATCCACGACAAGAACAACTGTTTCAAAATACAATGTCTAACGTCAACAAAAACAAATGAAAATATTACAAAATGGAACAAGTACTCTCCTTTTCAGAATTTTACAATCTAACAAAAAAAACAAGCCCTTAAAGATTGCTCCAACGCTGAAATTCATTTGATTATACATACAATCAAGAAGATACCACCCAAATTTCAAAGAGGGCACATGTTACTTACGGCGTACTTCGGTAGTTTGTGCACTTAGTAGCCGCATGGAAAAGTCGTACGTACGTGTGGTGTGACAATATGTAAGATCGGTACTCCAAAATTATACACCCCCCTAAAAAGGGTTAGGGAAATTCAGTTGTTACCTGCAAGGGGACCATGCTTGACAAGGTTAGCGGCAATCTGATCTTCATCCATGGACACAACACTGAAATTAGTCACGGAGGCGACTATCTTGCTCTTTTCGAATTTGCACTGGTCACGATCGGTTCCAGTGTAAGGATAGTCTTCCTCTCGCTCCAGCCCTCCAGATTTGAGTAGATACTCAAAAGCAGTCGTCATCAATCCACCTTGGCATCCGGAATCGCATTCAGCGGGCTCCGATGGGTCACACTGCACATCAAGCGTTGCAAGTATTTTTTATATATTCCTCGATTTGTACAATATCAACCCTAGGAAGCTTTCAGCAAAAATCGTCCGACATAGAACAAAACAAGGTGCTAATCGTTTGGGATAGGGGTCCTTGATGCATCCATACCACCCGGTAACCACGGAAAATTAATGTCATTAAATTATTGGGAGATGTGAAACGCGGGAGATGATCGTTTTTCTTCTTTCCATAATCTCCAAGACACGAGCGAATTTGCAAATAATCTCGTAACAGTATTGGCCGGAGAAAGGAAGATGCAAGAAAGTACCTCGTGGTCACAATCTACGAGCTGCTGCTCGCTGAGACTCTCGAGCTTGCCCGTCGCCAGGAAGTGCGCCCCTTCTAGTGCCCCAGATGTGCTGAAGGACCAGCAAGATCCGCAGGAGCCCTAACATCAGAAAACAAGGAGAGAAAATCTCAAAGATTCGTGAAATTTTCTTAAAAGGGGAAAAGGAAAGTCGTCATCGGGTGAATTAGGATCTTGGGATCGCCCCCCTCAACCTACCTGGTTCTTAACGGGTGTGACGGCGCCGTGGTCCCTCCAGTCGAAATCTTCCGGCAGGCCGTCGGTGGGGAGGATCGGCGCGTCGAGCGCCGATCCGAAACCCCTGTCCCCCTTCTTTCTCCAGAACGTGGCAGGCCGACGGCTATGCAGGCCGAGGTAACCCCGCTCAAACTCCTCCGGCGTGAGGTCGGAAAATTGGGTAACGCCGTGGGCGGCGGTGGGGTCCAGAAGCTGGTGCCGCCGCGCCCGGCGGAGGTTGGCCTTGAAGACGGAGAACCGGTAGTTATGCTCCTCCCGAGTAGCGTACGACTTGCCGTAGGTCCTCAGGAAGCTGGCAAAGTGGCCATCCGCGTTCAGTAGCGCGTCGTCCGCCTCCGCTGCCACGTCGGCGTCGGAGACCACCTGCCGGATCAGCAACCCTGCTTCCTCGTCGCTCTGGGGGGGCGTGTAGCCATCGGCGAGCAGGAAGAGAACCAGGAGGAGAAGAGAGAAGGGAACCCGAAGGCGATCCATGCAGGCACCGCCGATCAGTCTCACCTCCCCGGAATCCGGGCTGGAGGAGGAGGAGGAGGAGGAATCCTCCTCCGTGCTCCTCCCTTCGTCCTCTGTCTCTAATGCTCTTCTCCGGTCCCGATCTAACCTCCGACGGCGCTATGCAGCTAGCTTGTCCTCGCAAAGTCGCGCCTGCCGACGTAAGCGTCCGAAGAATATCTGCCGGGCGGGCGCTCTTCCGGACCGGATAATCCATTCGGACCTGCTGGCAAATGGCGGATCACCCACTAGCAAAGGAGAGCGGATCGTCACAGTTCTCGAATCAAAAGAATATTCTCAATTTTTAATAAAAAAAAGTTAAAATATCAACCACTCAAGTAATAGATAGTGAATTACGAGGTATCGATAACAGTTCAACTTTGATCGACCATGAATTAATAAATCAGTAAATTGTTACTGAATCGTTACCGATATCTTACAAACTCGTTATCGAGTTAATATAACTCGCTATCGATAGTTAATGAGTTAACAAAGAGTCGATAGTAATTCAGTCTTTTTCGGTAGTGATTCACCATTTAAATAATCTGAGATCGTGATTTTTTTCACGAGAGATTAAAGGTATTTTTTCCACCAAAAAATTTAGGTGATCCGCTCTCCTGGCAACACCGAGATGGCTCGGAAACGTGGCAGAGCGGCCGCCAAGGACGTCCGTTTGGATACGCTTCCAAGGATGTCCACGCTTTTATCCGCGCTCAACGAGTCCCTCGACTCGAGCGAACATTTGGTTGGACTCATCCGATCTTGACCGACTTTCTGTGACTTCTGTCGTGTCGAAATAAAATTGTTCAAAATAAGTATAAATACTATAAACACTTTGATCCTCTTACGTCGTTCTCATGTTATTTGGTGGTAGGATAAACTAAAAAGTTAATTTATCGCTGTTCTAATGTTATCAGAAAGATAGTGGTGCAAACAATAAGGAATAAAAGAAAAATTAATTATGGCCCGGTTTGAAAAACAATCTTAATAGAAGACCCGATGACCAAATATCTTTAATGATAGGTCCAATCTTTGTAATTCATGTTATTTGGATTGTGACCGGCGGTGTAAACGGAATCCGATATTTTGATATTTTGATTCGATTCCGATAAAAATTAAAGGATTCGAAACTTGTTTTTTTATCCTATAAAGTACAAAGTATCGGAATCAGAATCGAATATTCCGATAGTTTACTGGAATCAAAATGGGAATCAGTTGCTTCCGTTTATGTTAATCCGATTTCGATAAAAAAATAAATAAAATTAAATAAAATTAAATAAAACGAAGTTAAATAAAGTATAAAATATATTATATAATTTGACAAAATGATAAAAATTAAGTTTTAAAACAATAATATCAAATTTTAATAATTCTATGTGAATTATTAACTTGTTTTTGAATAAAAATTAATATTTAATATGTATTTCAAAAATTATCGGATTCAAATCCGATTTCGATAACAAAATCGAAATTGGATCGAAATCGAAACATATATAGTGATTCTGAAATTATCGAAATTGAAACTTCTTAACCCTTAGCGGCATCAGAATCGGAATCGGATTCTAGTGATTCTGCTACCAAATCCAACCTGTCTACCGCCCTAATTGTGATGGTTTCTTCTGCCGTCGACTTCCTTGTCTCACCGTTGTCGATGATAGGATTCATTTCCTTTGGTGCAGATTTACTTGGGAAACAGTGCCGTCTCATTAGAGTTTTAGAAAAAATGTGTTTCTTGTCCCCTTTTGTTTTCCCCTATTCACTCTTCCTACGCGCACTGTGGGTGGGATTTCGAAGGCTTCCATTTGAATCTCGATCCATCTATCCAGTTTATGGGAGTAGCTAGTTTGCTAATTTTCTTGGTATCTTGACAACCAGTCGATTTTTCATGGTCACTCTATGCTTCCTCAATCTTCTTGTTATGTCGTCACCCTTGCAAAAGGAGAGGATGGGTTTGTATGGGAGAAGAGATCACATCGATACCCATCCAGACGTTGATAGAGACATGTGCATGAAGGACTCCTACAAACGTGAGAACACTGCAGTTTATTCAAACTTGGGATGGGATAACAATGTGGGTTGCCTACATGGAGCCTTTAAATAGGAGGGTATTCTTCCTCATTGAAGCACACGTGAGTGCATAAAAGGAGAGATCGTTCTTGTTTATTTGAGAGCTTTAGAAAGAGAATGTTTGTTCTTCTTGAGTTTTGCTTATTCTTGTTCCACCTTCTATCTCTATTTGCATGTCGATATCCAATGGTCGACTCTATTCATCAAAGTTGAATGATTTATTTCACTTGTTGCAACAAATTGGTATTAGAACCCTATTTTCAGTTCAATCTTTGTAATGGTTGTTAAATCGGCATCATCGATGATGTTTGACGTCAAGATGTTCAATGAGAAGACGAAAGGCTTCAACATATGATGGTTGAAGATGTAGTCCATATTGGTACAACAAGGATTGAGTAAGGCGTTGAAGGGTGAATATGCTTTACTCGAAGATTGGAAGGACACCGACAAGGAGAAATATCTCTAGCAGATCTTGGTAACAATTTGTCTCAATTTGTTAGACGACATATTACGAGAGGTAACTGATGTGAATACCCCAAAAAGTTATGACTCAAATTAAAAATCGGTGGTGTATTTAAAGTAGAGATTGTTCACATTCCGCATGGAGGAATGTAGGCCCATCATTAATCACTTAAATAAGTTCAATTGTTATAGATCTGAAACTTATCAATATCAAAGTTGAGGATGAAGATCAAATCATTATTCTCTTAGGTTTACCACATTCGTATGAAAGTTTACAACATAAGTAGTCTATATATAGAAGATGTCAAATCATCTCTAAACTTGAAAAAGTTAAAGAAGTGTATGCAAGAAATCTATGGCAAAAATCAAGCAGAAAACTCTACTGTACAAGAAAATTCGAGAAGAGAGGAAAAGAAAAGAATGACATATCTAGATCCAAATCCAAATTAGCAAATAATGCCAAATGCTATGGTTAAAACCAAAGAGGGCACATCAAGAAGGAATATTCACAATAAAAGGAACAAGGCAAGGTCTAATGCGGCAAACATTGTTCAAGAGAAACTTTAGAAGGGGAGATAGTCTGTACAGTCTTAGTAGGTACATCAGGAGATGATTAAATACTCGATTCTACATGTATTTTTCATATGTCCTCATAAAGATTGATTTTCTACTTACATAATTGTAAGTAGTGATACTGTCACCTTGGGGACAATACAACTATTGTAATTGCAGGAGTTGATATAATTAGAATCATATTGTATGACGACATCATCATAACCTTAGAGGTATGCCATACTCTTGACTTATAAAAAAGTTTGATTTCTTTTAGCCTTTTGGATGCACATGGAGATTGTTTTACAGTTGAGAATAAAGTGTTTAGAGTCTCTAAAGGTGCATTGATTGTGATGAAGGAAAAACTTGCTGAAGGACTTAATCACTAACAAGGCAAAATTGTAGTTGCTAGTGGTTCGGAGGACAATCCAACTTAGCTGTGGCACATGAGCAAAGAAGGCATACTAGAGCCTGGTAAGCTAAATTTTTGTGAACATTATGTGTTTCACAAACAATATAGAGTGAAGTTCGGTACGGTAGTTCATAGGACTAAAGGCACGATGAATTACATTCACTCCGACCTTTGGAGTCCTACTTTAGTTGCTTCATTGGGTGGATCACACAACACGTTGACCTTTATTTGATTGCATGATAAGTTGAGTTTTTGTTACAATTTTATGCGCTTGCAACAAAACTTGTTAAAAAAGTGTTTGTCAATCATTTCAAATTTATATTTTTAAAGAGATTTTCTTCGGAGAGAAAAAAATTAAGACCCTCTTTTTTTATCTTGTGGTCCCTCCTCTAATGGTCCCATTTTTTTTACTCTCCCAACTTCCGGGTCATGACAATTATGTCAATGGTTAGTATCTTAATTTAATATAACTTTTACCATGAAAATATATAAAATTCTATTGTGCAGTCAAACACCCTCCTAACGTGGTCATCAAAATTTTTTGAAAACAGCACTGATACGAAAGATATTTTTCCAACAAATTTAGTGTTAATCTTTTTTCTAAATAGACCGAAGATCAATTTCTTTTCTCATTTTTTAGCGTCAGCTCATTTCTAGCAAGATCATTTGTATTGTTTGAGCTCCGACATGCGAGGTATCCTTCGTCACATGATCCTCTTAGTCCTTCTCCTTTACCTTGGTTCTAACCCTTTCTCCCGGCGAAGCTCCGTCAGCTTTGATCCTCTAAGTTTGTGTCCATCAGTTCCCCCCAAATCAAGATGTTCAATCGTCCCTACGCATGAGCATTCATTCGGCATAGGAGGACAGCGATCAAATTGGGATCAACCCCCTGCGAGATGGATCTCTATACCATGGTTCACTGGGTCGTCCGACCAAGCCGGTTTCTGAGCCGATCCGATCGATGGGGGGTTGTGCGACCCAGCTTCGGGTCGCGCGACCCGACGACCCAATCGGCCAGGTTGCCCCCCTCCCCCTTACTACCCTAAAAAATTTTGTAAATAATTTTATCACTATGCGACTATTCTGCGCCGCATTTAATAATAGTATAATAATTCTTCACTATCACATATAAATAAGATTTATAATCATAAATATGTGTTATATACTTAAATTTTATAAAGATCTATTTTAACTCTGTTCTCTTTCACACACATGACATCATCAAGTTTGTCAATAATAATTATTCTTTGAGTGTTCTATTTATTGATAGTACAATAGTATTTTGTTATCATTTATATTATTACGTATGGTTAAATTTATAATTATAAATTTATGATACATCTTAAAATTTATAAAATTGTTTGTTAAGTATCTTTATATTGTCACTTAAGATTAACTATTTCCCAACATATACTAATACAACATAATCACAAAAAAAACACATTTACTTGTATACATAGATAAACACTCATATTTAATTATAATATAAAAATATAATTATATTTATGTATAAATTTTATATATACATAAATATATAATATAAAAATATTGTTTCTATGTTTAATTTTTATATAATTTTTATATTTTTATAATAAAATAAATAAAATCTGACTCCGTCCGACCTGGAGGTCGCTACTCCGTCTGACTAAGTCGGTTTTAGGGCCAACTGACCCGGGTCGACCCTGACCCTGCCTTACTTACTCTATACCACCAACTACAACATCACCCGATAGTGAATATTTTTAAAACAAACACGTGAATCTTTTCACACTCTCCAACAAGAATAGGTTACAATATTTCCTAACTTAAAGTACTCGTATGATAGGATATGATGACGAAGGTGAATAAACATAATCATCTTTTCAGGTTATTAACCCGTATCATTAATTTTTACATATGTTACAACTCTTCTGAATTCTGTTTTTTAATTACTAATCTTTTATATATATTAATAACCCACAAAATAAATTGATATTAACATAAAAAATTGTGAAATTATTGACTTATGTTATTTCTTATTTTTCATTTGCTAATCTTTTACATATATTATTAATTATTTATATATTACTAACTCTTAAGAAAAATCGGTATTTATTACTGACCCGCTACTTATAATACTAACCTCTACATATTTTACAAACTCTCTACATTTAACTCCCCTAAAAATTAAAAAATCATATAATCAACTATTAAGCCATGTTCTCCTATGTTTTCCACTTCCTAATCTCAAATATTACTAAACCTTCAGTTACTAACTATTTATATATATATTTAACTTCTTACATCTTTTACTAATTCTGCGGAATTCAATTTTTTATTATTAATTTTTCACATATATTACCAATGTTCAAGATGAATCAATATTAACCCTAACCAAATCCTGAAAGTCATCTATTTAGCTATTTAACTAATGTTCTTTCGGATTTTTCAAGTCACAAACTCTTTAAATGTCTTAACAACTTTAAAGATAATTACATAGTACCCCCAACAAATCTTTTTGAAAAAGAGACTATAACCTGGTTAAATAATTGAAAACACAGGCGTTACAAATCAAAGACACAAATACAAGTAGATAATACAAACACAACACAGAGTTTCAAGACCAAGCTAAGACCAGAGATTGACCACAATAAAGATAAACATAGACCTAATAATGATACTGCTTCGATGCTTTGTCTTCAATGCGGTTGAGAATTGCCACGAAATAAGCTAGACCTGTACATAAATGTACTTCGACGGCCTGAGTAAATCGACTCTTCTCTTGGAGTCTGACATAAGCTTAGAGGTCGGATGATCATATCGAAGAGATGTGGGTGTTGCCCAAACTAACTACCTCACCAATGACCACATGACAATGTAACCAACGTCGAAAAAAACTCTGATGTTAGAGTAGAAAATAAGAACAAACAGGTTAATACAACTGTGTACATAAAATTAGGACGATCTCACTGCAAAGCATATAATAGGAAACCAAACCAAAAATGATGAGATCGATAGCCTAATCAGATGCTTAAAAGCACTAAAAATAGAAAGAAAACCTAATAAGCACCTATAAATATAAGTGATCCTAGGTGAAACCTAGTAGACTTCCGAAACTCTCAAAAAGGGATATTGAGGAAGACAAAAGGGAGTTTTTACTATGATGGCAAGGAAACGAGATTGACTAAGAAAATAGATAGTTATTAACTTATGTTTTTGCATATTTATTAAATACTAGCACTTTACATATATTACTAACACAATACATATATTATTAATTAGATAAATTTTCTAGTTACTAAATATTTACATATATTACTAACTATTTACATATATCACTAATCCTCACCCTGATTTTGATTTTTATGTACTATCCCTTTACATATATTATTTACTCTCAGATGAATCGATATTAACGCTAAAAAATCTTTAAAAATCTCATACTTGGTTACTAACACATGTTCTTCCAAAAATTTCAATTACTAACTTTGAATAATAATATATTCCATCATAGACAATCCAAACTCTTCGTCATATGTCAGTTACTGAGAAATACTGGAACTTGTTGGTGTTGACTGTGTCACTCAATCAACTGTTCTCAGGGACTAGGATTATCTGTTGCTCTTTATCTCCCAATGGAGGGAGATGGCCTCCCTTGTCCCCATTTGCACAATGGAGGGAGCTCTCCCTTCCACTTTGATGGAGGAGGGATACAAAGAGATGAGGAGCTAGAGATTTACGATAAGGGTTCAGAAGGATCCGTAAGATTGAATGCAATCACTTAAAATTAGCTTCATGGAGCTCCATCTTCTGTGACCTCTTAAAAGCACCCTTCGTGTGTGGTGGATGAGAGAATGACCTTGACGTGACGCAACAAGGTCTCTTTTTTTTTGGACACGATGGCCCGGTGGCCAAACCGAAGGCGCAGCTCCGCGCCGGCGAGGGATCGAGCACTGCCGATCCCCACTAGATGCCACCTCTTCACCATGGGGAGGTGGTTCCGGCAGTCCAACGCCGGGATCGAACCCCCGCCACCCCCCCCCCCGCGGGGGTGGCGTCGTGCCAACCGAGCCACGCTCGGTCGGCGACGCAACAAGGTCTCTTGAAAGAGGGAAAGGGATTGCGACTGTCTAGGGCATGAAAATGTGATTATGGAATAAAATCTTTCTTCAAATGACAGATAAAATAATGGTTGAGATAATGAAAGTTGTTTTCTTTAAGTATAGATGGATTCAGTGAATGAAATGGTGTACATAATATTATACAAGAAGAATACGAGACATTAAACATATACACATATTGATTATACATGTACCGTGTCGAAGTATCGAATGATGTTTTATATGATAATTGGATCATCTCATATCCCTTTGGTGATACATATAGTTGTCAAGGTGACAGAGAGCCTGAGGTGTTAAAGGGTGTCAAAACCACTTAGGCATTGCCTACGCGGCCAATACAATAGTATTAGATATTTTTATATATGTATACACATATGTATATATACATACATAAAAATATATAATTAGATGTCAGTATTGAATATATTTAGGTATTCATAAATATAAATATATTTTTATAATATAATTAAATGTGTGTTTACGTGTGTGTGTGTACAAGTAAATATGGTTTTTTTGTGATTATGTTGTATTGGTATATGTTGAAAAAGAGTTAATCTCAAGTGAAAGAGTAAAACGAGTTAATAAATATTTTTATAAATTTTTAACGTTCATCGTATATTTATAATCACAAATCTTAACTATACGTAATAGTATAAGTGAAAGTGAAATATTGTTATACTATCACTAAATAGGTGCTCTCGAATCATTGATTGCCCGACTAGTACCCTATGCCACCAGGTTGGTCTGATCGGGTCATGGCCAGACTAGTCGACTAGAAAATAGACCGGGTTCGCTGACCTAATCTAGCCTCGAACCAACTCAGTGAACCATGAACCCAATCAACCCCAGTACTACATCCCATGGCAAAGATACACCTCTCTCGACTCCATTACACCCTTTCATTTACTCATGCCATTTGTGCTGATCCAATTGCTTTTAGATTGCTGGTTGTATTGTATTCGGGCCATCTACGTATCTTAAGGCTACATTTATTTAGTTTCAAAAATATCATGAGGATGAATTTTGGAATAACTTTGAATTGTGGTATGACTCTAAATAGACCGGCGGCACGTGATGTGATGTCACGTGATGCCTGTCCGTTTGCTTACAGCCTGTTTGGTAACAGTATTATGTAACTGTATCAGTATTAATTTTAAAATTGATATTGATACTTTGTATCAATGGGTGTTTGGATACCAACATTAATTTTAAAATTAACAGTTAAAAAAATATCACTTTTAATACAGGTGAAGACCTGTATTAAAAGTGATACATAGACGTCTCCAGCAGAGAGGAGTCGGAGCCGGAGACCCCCCCGCGCCTGCGGACAGAGCCCCGCGGAGTCCCCCGTCGCCGCCCCGCTGCGGAGAGCCCCCCCCCCCCCCCCCCCCCCCCGCAGCGCCGGAGTCCCCCGTCGCCCCCGAGAACCCCCATGCCGGAGACCCCGTCGCCCCCCCGCAGCGGAGAGGACCCCCTGCCGGAGACCCATCGCCCCCCCCCCCCCCCCCCGCAGCGCCAGAGTCCCCTGAAGCCCCCCGCTGCGGAGAGGACCCCCGCCGGAGATCCCATCGCCCCCCCCCCCCCCCCCCCCGCAGCACCGGAGTCCCCCGTCGCCCCCCCGAGAAACCCCCTCCCCCCATATCAAAATTGGTATTGTATCAATTTTGATACTCTAACCAAACAGGCCATCAGGTACACTGCGCGGAGCGCCGGACAAAACAAGGCACGACACGACACCTTCATTTATCGTTCATTTATATATGCATATGTAAATATGTAAATAATGATGCAGGTGGCTCCACTCGGCACGTGACAGTGCGGGCGTCACCTGCTGCAAGAGTCCCCCGCCCCCCAGGCCACGTGATTGGCCTGTGGTTGGAATCGATCTCACGTGCCACCTGGCCCCACCTCCCGTGGGAGCAGGACGTTCGGCCCGAACTCCTTCCTTGATGCAAACAAGATAAATTGTCTCTCGAATCAAATCAAATCAAATCAGATTTAATTAATTAAAAGGTGTTTTGTTTATTCAATAAATTTTTATATATTTTTGTGATAAAAATTAAATTATAATAAAATATAAATTAATGAATGACATAAATTTATTATATTTTAAAAAATATGAAAGCTAACAAATAGATGCCCTGCACAACTAAACAAGGTGGGTAGGGCAAAGCAAGGTAAAAGAAAGGGTGGCATTCACTTTTCTTTATTCGAAAAGAAAAACTCTTTAAAAATATAAAATTTTGATGATCCTGAAATATTTTTTTAATAATTTTTATTACGAAAATATAAAATTGTAAAAAAAAAGAATCTACTTTATCATACAACCAAAGACGCCCATTAGGTTTCATTTAACTTGGCTAGGTCCGGATCATATTTATGGATCGATGTATACGGACCGTGCGGCGCCTTCGTCCCGCGCGCGCTGCCCCGCTGCAGCTTCCCCCCCCTCGGGTTCTGCCTGCGCGAAGCCCCCCACCCTTGTACGCACCACGACGCCTCTTCCCCTCCCCCCGGATCTCTCTCTCTCTCTCTCTCTCTCTCTCTCTCTCTCTCTCCCTATTTTCTCTCTCGCGCAGCTCCCTCCCTCCGCCAGATTTCTCTCTCTCTCTCTCTCTCTCTCGGTTTCTCACGCGCGAATCCCCCCCTCTGCGGCGCCTTTCCCCCTTGCGCGCATGACCCCGCGCACAGCTGTCCTGCTGCCCGCAGCTGTTTCCCCCTGGTTGCGCTCGGCCCGCTCCGTCGCAGCCATTCAGCCCCCTCAGCCTCGCGCTGCCTCCGCCTCCTCTCTCTCGCACACTCAGCCGCCCAGCTGCAGCCGCCCAGCTCTAGGCAGTAGCCCCCTTGCATGTGCCAGCGTCGGCGTGCCCCTGTGCGCCGCCACATCCTTCGCCCCATCCAGATTGCTACAGTAAGCAACATTTGCCATTTTCCTATTTTATTTTTTTCACTCCCCCGTGTCCTCCTTATTTTTCTACTATTGTATGTTTGCAGTCAGCTTAGATCGAGGAGTGGAATCTTTTATTAACCGGTCAAGGCACGTGCTAATCTCGGATTGAAAATCATCGACTCCATTCCGGTAGGCATCCCGGACATGTCTAATATCATTAAATTTAAATATTTAATATTCATCAATGACTTGTAGATATTGATTTATATGTATCGGGTTGATATTGGACGTGGTGATTGTTTGTAGTTGTATGTTTTAGTTTTGGTAGATACATACAATTTAATATGGATCTTAGTAGTTGATTAATCTCATTGTGTCGAAATTATGTGCATGACATTTGGTATAAATTTTAGAGGTTAGTTGTAAACTTATTTGATTATGCTCAACTCGATTGAGTCTATTCTATATGTTGTTACAAGTTAATTAGATTAGACAAGTTCTAAATAATTTATTGGACTCTTCTATGTCTAGTTATGCAAATCTTGTTGTATATGCTTTCGATTGTAGGTTAACAAGATTAAAGTGAGTAACTTTTTGTTATTAAATCTAAATTTTTTTATATATATTCTTTTGTTCTTAAATCAAGTTAAGATGCCTTAATTGTGCATAGTCTTATCATGGCATATGGTGTGCGTGCATATCATGTTGATATTTGTCTAAGCATGTTAATTGGAGTTTTAACATCATGAGCATAGTATTTAGGTTGTGTTTAATAGATGGTAACAATTGCATTATTAATGTATGTCATTTTAGTTGTCATATTAGTATGATGTTCATCTTCTAGTGCTTAGTATGTCATTGCATGGTGTATTTGCATAGTATTTGAGGTTGAGCATGGCATGATATGAGATGCTTGTGAGAGACTCATGGCAAGGCATGAGATGTTGTGAATGCATGTGTGCATTAAAGATATTTAATGAGACCGAGCTATACTCAACCTTGCATGGTGTGAGTAGTCGTGTCCGTGGACAGCGGAGCTTAGAACTGTCTGGTGCATCCTTCGATCCCAGATCCCGCGGGTTATCCTAAGTGCCACCCCTGCATAGGTGCACTACGGGATTTAGCTTAGCTATACAATTACTCTATATATGGTAGATCTAGTCATAGCTCGTCGAGATCACAAGACGACGCTTTCCTTGCGAAAAATGAAAATGTTAATGTTTCATGTAGTGGATAGATGCATTGTAGAGTAGTATTGGTGTTAGCATTTATGTTGTGTTCATTAGTTCATATAAGCATGTATGTTTTGTATGATATGCATGGTAAGTCCTTTAGTTGGTGTTGCATTGCATAACCTCTTCATCGTATTAGATATATTTGTGAGAAGCCCTCTTTGGTCCTAGTGGTTGGTAGGTTGGTTGTATGTCTTAAAATTTGTGGAATGCCAACTTTCATATATATATATTGTTTAGTTTTATATGGTATGTATCAAGTGCAGGTTGGGTAATGTATATGTAACATGATAGGGCCTTTGGCTATCCAATTTGGTGGATGATGGGATGTCTACTGAGTCGTTATGACTCACTCCAATCCTCTATTATATTTTTTCAGGATATCAGGTTTAGCACAGTAGAAGCTTGGTGGCATGGACTCCAATGAATGATTGAGCAGTTATTGTGCAGTTTAGACCGGTATATGATTGCTTAGATTGAAATTTTATTACTTTATTTGAGATGATTGAATAGTGTTAGAATTATGAACTGGGACCTCTGTCTTCGAGTTTTTCCAAACCGATGTGATTTTGGGGTTGTTTCCCCGGTTACATCGCCGGATTGTTTTCCGTTGTGCAGGTTGAAATCCGGGTCGTGACATGCCACACTAGAGGAATTTATGTGTGATTAAATTTTTATTAATTGCCATCAGAAATTAATATATCAAATTTCAAAATTGTGCACTGCTATTACATTTTATTGAAAGAGTCGTTCTTATAATTTATCATTATACAAATTGGAGATTGGGATTTCTGTTGTTACGTTTTATATTGATACATGATTTATTAGAAGTTAATTTTTTCAATAAAATGTCGGCTGGGATGTCTATTCTTTCTCTTGTTAATGGGGACAATTGGGTCATTTAAGAAAAACTTAATAACATTTTGGGGAGATTGGAATGGAAATTATACAAGTTGCAAAGAGTGGATATTCTATTAAATATTTTCTGGACCTCTCTTTAAAGTGTTTCACAACCGTTGGGTCTCATGTTAATTTTCTCTAAACAAAGCCAGTTTTCTTCGTCCTGAGCATAAAAGACTTTGAGACTGTAGAGTGAATAATACTCAAGCTGCTTAGCAACATCTTAAGCTGCCGTAGAAGTAGGGGTGCAGTCCAGGTGAGTCAGAAAGCTGAGTAGTATATTATTTAAGTTCGGCTTATTTATCAAATTTGAGTTTGAGTTCGAGTTTTAACAAATATGTTAAATTTTTATTCAAACTTATTCATCAATTAATCAAGTTGAACTCAAACTCGAGCTCAAGTAACAACTTGACTCAAGTTCAATCTAAGTTCGAGTTCAAACTTTTATATAAACTTATCCATGAAACTTAAAATCTATCCAAAGTCACAAGTGAAAAATCTAAATTTGAACTTATTTATGAAACTTAATTTAAGTTTAAACTCAAAGTTGACTTATTTTATATATTTAAGTGATAATATATAAATATTAATATTTATGTTTAAATTTTTGATAAATATTTGATTGAATATTTAATCGAACTACTGGAGTCAATTAGAAATATGTTAAAGATAGACTTGAATCGATTTTTATTTTTGTTCAAATTTATTTATTTAATTAATAAATTTATTTAAATTTTTATGAAATCTAGTTTCGAACTATTTATCAAATTTAGTTACTTCTTCGCACCACTACACGAATGTATTGGGTGCTGCGTTGGATGAACTTTCAACCCCGTAGGACGTGCCCTACCTGGGCCCCCTTCAGTGAACCCTCGCCCGACGCCCCTCTTCCGACGGCACCCTCGCCGGCGAACTCTCGTCCGGAGGCCCTCCTTCGGTGAACCCTCGCCCGACACCCCTTGTCCGACGAAACCCTCGCTGCCCCCCCTTGTCCGGCGGCTACTCCTTCGGCGAACCCTCGTCCGGCGGAATCCTCGCCGGCGAACCCTTGTCTGGCGGCCCCTCCTTCGGCGGAACCCCCGCCGGTGCCCCTCACCTTTCAAGGAGGCACCGTCGACCGTCCAAGACAGATTCCTCTTCAGGCGCTTCATCGGACACTTGGCGGCCCTCCTCCGGCGGCCCTTTGTTTGGCGATTATCCTCTTCCGTTCAAGGCGGCACAGTTGCTTTCTCGCGGAGATCCCCTCTGCCTTCACCCGGTGGTATAGCTCCTTTGTCGAGCAGCACTATCGGGGGGATTTTCGGGGCAATTTTTTGGCAGATTCTCGGAGCGCAGCTTCGTCCTACGCCCTATTCCAGTTGATCCTTAGGCGTAAGAGTCTCTCTTGCCTTCGCCTTCGTCATCCTGAACAGTTTCTTTGACTATTTTAAAATCCACTGATTTAATCTCTTAATTTAACACATTATCAAACAAAAACCTCTCTCTCTCTCTCCTTCCTTCTCCTCCTCCCTTCCCTTACATGGATTAAAATGGTCATATGTTTCTGAATACGCCCTACCATTTATTTACCCATGAATTCGTACAAGTTATCAAATTTAGTGACTTCTTCGCACCACTACACGAATGTATTGGGTGCTGCGTTGGATGCACTTTGAACCCCGTAGGACGTGCCCTACCTGGGCCCCCCTTCAGTGAACCCTCGCCCGACGCCCCTCTTCCGGCGGCACCCTCGCCGGCGAACTCTCGTCCGGAGGCCCTCCTTCTCGGTGAACCCTCGCCCGGCTCCCCTTGTCCGACGGAACCCTCGCTGCCCCCCCTCGTCCAGCGGCTCCTCCTTCGGCGAACCCTCGCCCGGCGGAATCCTCGCCGGTGAACCCTCGTCCGGCGGCCCCTCCTTCGGCGGAACCCCCGCTGGCGCATTTGGCTGCTGTCGGTGTCACCCGTTCTCTTGGGCAATAAGTTTTTTTTGTCTTTCACAAATCTTTTGGGGGCAGCAATAAGATGAAATTTGTGATTTTTTAACCACCTTGGTAATAGTGATTATTGATTAATTATGGGCCATCACAACAGCCTATTAATCAATTTTGAAATCCCACCTTACCAAGAAACCTAAGTCCCAAGGTTGCATTGCCTTTTAAATATTGCCTTTTTTTTCATAACGATAAATCGTGAACGGGCTCTCATGGGATCTTAGCATAGGCTATAAATGAAAGACTCCAAGAAAATTGGATTGCTTATGCTTATTGGAGGTACTTTCGTTTAGTTTTATATGAATGTTGTTGTGCACACTTGTTGGGAATCCTCCCACACTCCCTTTCTAGCATTCCACCTAAATATGGTTTTAGGTTTTTTGTCTCATTTTGTTGCGCTAGAAATGTGGAGTCCGATTTATTTATGTAGGTTTGTTTCCTTCGATTCCATGTTCTTGTTCGTTGCCGTGTGGCCTTGTTCCTTTAGATTTTCTTTTCTGGTTCTCTTCATGGTCACTCACCTTATCCCGAGACCGATAGTTCATGTGATATTCACACCTTTCTGGTGTGATCATCCGGTCTCATGGCAGTTGTCAAACTCTTTTTATGAAGTCTTTTTATCTGCTGTTCGACTTTATAAACACCTTTGTGTGTTGGTCGATTTGTGGCTATGTTTGAGTTTCTTAAAAAAGATATGTTCGTGTAGAACTTTAATCGTTTTTAGTTTGTTTGGGTGTCACTTCTGGTTTAAGTTTAGTGTTGTATTATCCTGTTTGTACTCTTTCATGTTATGAATATATATATATACGTGGTCTTCTTTGTTAAAAAAAGTATTGGGTGCTGCGCCGGAGCATGGTAATAGCCTGCTTCTAGCATAACGTTTTGTGATTACTATGGGCCATTTAGATCCAACAGGCCCAAGTTAGGAGGACTTGGACCGGAACCATAGCAGTTTTTGATGTAGGGTCCGACTGACGCTTTTCTGGATATTGCATTTCTAACTCTGAATCATTTCTAAACTTTTATATATACGATTTTTTTGTTTGTTATAAAGTGACATCAAGTAAATATCTGAATTTTTATTATCAAATCAAGCGTACTTCTCAAATTTATATTATTTATTTTAACTTATTTCTATTCCAAACCGTATATAGAATGACCCGCAGAGGTTCTTCTCGTCCTCTTCGGTAAGACGGGCTATGTGCGGGTTTAAAGTAGGCTCCGCTAGGTTGTTTTGTGTCGCATGTGGCGATTTTCCAGCGCTTTTCAGTCATCTCTCCATCTTCCTCCCCGTCTAAAATGTTTCCGCCGGTTGCTGTGGGAACGGCACTGGCGTATCGCATCTTATTTTTACATTTTTTTCTTCCCTGTGCGCAGTCAGTGTCGACGAGTATTGCGGTCAGTGTTCGGAGCAAGGAGCTGCGAAAATGGTTTTTAAAGAATGGTAGGCCTTCAGACCCGCACTACTCAGAGCTAATTCTTACTTCTTCCTTGCTGTGGCTTATAGTTACTGCACCTAATTCGGTGTACAGTACGGATGTCAATGTGGACTCTCTTGCTACCCCTGTGCGAACCGCTGTGGACAAATTCCAGCTCCTTCCGGCTTTCTTGAAGGTCCATTTTCCCATACATAACAATTTACTATTTTACTATCCGGATGATGGTGGATCACTTGTTATTTAGTTGCAATATTCTGTTGATAGCATCCTCTATTTTTGCAGGTAAGGGGCTTGGTGAAGCAGCACATAGATTCCTTCAACTACTTTGTCAACTGTGACATTAAGAAGATAATGAAAGCTAATGGGCGCATTGTGTGTCCTTATGATCCTTCATTGTACCTGAGGTTGTATTACATTGCTTCTTCTCCTCGCCCCTAAAAAAAGTTTTGTTGTGGTTTAGTACTTAAATTTGCCTTTTATGGCGCAGGTATACCAATATTTATATTGACGAGCCCTCAATAGACCAAGATTTCACAAGAGAGAAACTCATGCCCCATCAATGCCGCCTCTCAGACTGCACGTAGGCCCACGAATCTGGCTTCAAGTTTCTGTAGTTCAATAGTTAAGGCCTTGTCTACATAGTATATTAGGCACATTATCAATGTTAACATTGACATTTGCTAGTACTATTTTTGATGTTGAAGTGTCAATTTTAACGCCAAAGTGGATTTTTTATTAGCTTTTAGTATTCTATCTAAACAGGTATGAACTTTCTACATGCTTCATTTCTTAAAATGTTTTTCATAATTGTCTTCTTTTTTCCCATGTGGGAACGTGTTCTAAGACCTGATATTCTCAGTTGGATACATCCTTATGATGTCTCGGCAGCAATTGGCCTGTGCTAAAACTTTGGTCACTTTAGTTCTTATTCTCTTGGAGGTGACCTTGGATACCTGGAAAAATAAATTCTCACTGCTGTGTCATGATATTAGCCTGGCTAGTAATAGAAGGATTTTTCATTATGATTTCATTTCTGCTTTTCATTATTATCAACTTTTTCACATTGCTTACATGGAAATTGGATTTTTGGGGATATTATTTTGAACAGAGCGTAATATCTTTAATTTTTATAAAAGGCTCAGCATTATTAGTATCTACGAATTGGGTATTGAAAACATCAATAAACACAGATAAAAATTTGTATATGGTCATCCATATCCTCACAGAACTATTCATTAATCTCACTTTATAATTTAATTTGTCTAGCATTACATTAATTAATTCACTTTCTATAATCATTTTTACAAGAATAATTTTATGTTAGACTCTTTTTATGGACATCACTGTATCTTTCAATGTTTTATCAGCAGACCTCCTCCATTTTTATTTCTCTCACCATGTTTATAACCTATATTTTTTACTTCTTTACATTTCTCTCACATCCACTTGGTTTTTTGAATGCAAACAAATATTTAAGAGTTAAGTAACAAGAAAACATATCCTTTTATACCAGGTTTGATGGGTGGATCTGTTGTCGCTGGCTGGGAAGATACTGGGACGCCAGTGTGCCGCCGACCCTTTGCCACTGATCTGAGTCATCTGACCCCACCGACCCAGATTGGGGTCAGATTGGACTGGAATTGGTCAATTCAGGTCTAACTGGCAGCTTCGAGCCAGATCCTTGCTGAAATTCTTTTTGGGCTTGGACAACCTTTTCAGATCGGGTCTGCAGGCGATAATCTTGACCCTCGATCGGCTAATCTGACAAACAATGGATATGGGACTAAATGAGGAGAAGAGGTTTGGGAACCTGCCACTGTCAGCCTGGTACGTTATGCGCAGTTGTTTGTCCTGCATTGGACACCAGGTTTCTGTTTTCCCACAGCTGGCTGGGAAGATGCAGGGATGGCAGTGCTGCCAGCCTGCCACCCCTTTGCTGCTGATCTCACCCCATCCACCCTGATTGGGGTCAGATTGGACTGGAATTGGCTGATCCTGGTCTAACTGGCAGCTTGGAGTGGGACTAAAGGAGGAGAAGAGGTTTGGGAACCTGCCACTGTCAGCCTGGTACGACATGTACAGTGGTTTGTACTGCATTGGACACCATGTTTCTGTTTTCCCACAGCTGGCTGGGAAGATGGCAGGGATGGTAGTGTTGCCACCCCTTCACCACTGATCTGACCCCATATACCCTGATTGGGGTCAGATCAGACTGAAATTGTCCGATCCAGGTCTACCTGGCAGCTTGGATCCCGATCCTTGCTGAAACTCCTTTTGGGATTGGGCTACCTCCTTAGATCGGGTTGGCAGGTGATGATCCTAACCCCTGATCGGCCGATCTTGCAAACGATGGATATGGGGCTAAAGGAGGAGAAGAGGTTTGGAAACCTGCTATTCTCAGCCTGGTATATCATGTGCAGTGGTTCCCGCATTGGACACCATGTTTCTGTTTTATCCCATTATGCATTTTTCTTCCATAAGCACACTGCACACACAGAACGAGTAAGCCCAATCTTTGCTAAAACTCCTTTTGGGATTGGGCTACCTCCTCAGATCGGGTTGGCAGGTGATGATTCTGACTCCCGATCAGCCGATCGTGCAAACAATGGATAGGGAACTAAATGTGGAGAAGAGGTTTGGGAACCAGCCTGTCAGCCTGGTATGTCATTGCACCAATGTTGTCCGAGGCGCGAGGTGTCCGAGGTGAGTTTTTTAATATATTTATTATATATTAATTTTATTAATACACATATTTATTGAAAACAATGAAAAAAATGAAGAAAATACTTGCAAAAATTGAAATATATGCACCAACTTGATAACTATGTTTACAAAAAAAGACAACAACATAAAAAATATAACAACAATATTAAATAAATATTAAGTAATATAACAATAACACTGAAAGAAGACCAAATAACATTGAAATAAAGTTTGAAACAAATGAAAAATTAACAAATTAACAACTAACAAGTTATGTTATCTGAGGCGCTCGCCTCAGGTGCCTAGGCGCTGAGGTGAGGCGAGGCGAGGCAAAAACGCCTTGCCTCGGTAGATCTCGCCTTGCCCAGGTTAGGATCCTGTGAAAGTCAAATTTGGTAACTTAAATCCTCCTTCCCCACCCCAAAACCCCCAATGCCCAGTCTTCCACCTTAAAATTCTGATATCTTGATACATGATAGGCCCTAGAAATGAGTTTTTTTTGTATTTTTTATGTTTTTCTTCAAAAATTTCAATGTTATTTTTGAGAAGTTCTTCAATAAAACAATGTCGTCTTGGGCGCCTGAGGCGCCCGCCTCAAGCGCCTGAGGCGAGGCGAGCCCTCCCTTGTCTCGGTCGCCTATTGCCTCTGACTACATAGCTAACAAGCGTAAATAACTAAATCATAAACCAATACTATAAATAAGAAGAATGTATTAGAAGAAGACTGAAAACTAGAAGGAAAAAAACTTGAAAAACTTGGTAACTTAAATCCTCCTTCCCCACCCCAAAACCCCCAATGCACAGTCTTCCACCTTAAAATTCTGATATCTTGATACATGATAGGCCCTAGAAATGAGTTTTTTGTATTTTTATGTTCTTTTTCAAAAATTTCAATGTTATTTTTGAGAAGTTCTTCAATAAAACAATGTCGCCTTGGGTGCCTAAGGCGCCCGCCTCAAGCGCCTGAGGCGAGGCGAGCCCTCCCTCGCCTCGGTCGCCTCTTGCCTCTTGCCTCTGACTACATAGCTAACAAGCGTAAATAACTAAATCATAAACCAATACTATAAATAAGAAGAATGTATTAGAAGAAGATTGAAAACTAGAAGGAAAAAAACTTGGAAAATGCATGTTCTTTGACGGCCAAGACTTCTCTGGTGACTGCGGCGAGGTCCTCCGGAGGTGGTGGTGGTGACTGCGGCAAGGGCTAGGGCTTCATTGTTTTCTCATCTCGGGGGCGTTGAGGGTGGGGGAAAAGTGAGGCGATCATGGTTACTGCTTCGCCTTGCTGGCCAGGCATGCCAGCGACATGAGGCGGGGACCCCTCACCCCACCTCGTCGCCTAGGCAACTAAAGCGGTCACCTCTGATAACATAGCATCCGCCATCACACCGTGGTTTGTCCCACATTGGACACAATGTTTCTGTTTTATCTCATGATGTATTCTTCTTTAGCTGCATAAGCACTATGCACGGAACCATTCAAGTCATTTGGGTTGTGGTTTGTTTGGCTTAAGTCAAGTTAAGATTTCTTTAACCTGTTGGTACTTTTCAACCTAATCCAACTTGACTTTTTCGGATTGGTCTGGTTCATTTTGTTAGTTTGTCCCGTGAAGGGAACAAACCTATTGTCGACAATTGCCGCTACTCTCAATTGTCTTTTAATGTATTCGTTATGTGTCCTATCTTGTCTTGTATGTGGACATATCTATCTTAACATTCTCATTTCAACAGCATTTATTTTTGAAGCACGCTTTTTCTTCATTGTCCCACACATTACCATATAACATTGAAGATCTTATAGTTGTATGATGAATTTTCTCTTTCAACTGTAGTGGAATCTTACAATCACATAAGACCTCTACGACTGATCTCTTCATCCATCTTATTTTAGTCATACGGTTAATATCTTTATCACATTCTTCATCGTTTTGTATAATTTAACCAAGGTATTTAAAATGAGCACTTTGAGGTATTACTATATCCAAACTAGCTCCTTCATTTTACACCTTGTTGCCCTTTCCTCAATTTACAATGCATATATTCTGTTAATTATACTTAGCTTGAAACTCTTTAACTTAAGGTGTGTCTCTAAAGTTCAAACTTCTTATGAATTCCTTTTGTCTCATCTATACAATATCATGTGCAAATGTTATGCATCATGGTATATTGTGCATTCTTTGTTAATTTATCCATGACTAATGCAAAAAGATAAGATTTATTCTGCCATCCTCCCTTGTCTTTCAAAAATTGGTCTCCACCTAATTGAGCTGCATCACGCAGCTTTGACACCATTTCTTGCCTGATCAAGCTTCTGCGTCAACTGAAGATCGATCTCCCATTCAGCTAACTCGCAGCATGTCTGTATCTTCTCCCAGGTTGTCTCAGCTTTGTGTTTGACGGAAAACACAGGCATAACCTTCTCATGCTCTCTCCCCTTAGGGTTACATGTAGAATTCCCATGGGTAAACTGCTGTATCTCCAGCATTTAAAAACATTCCAACATTCTCTTGCCATGTGCCCAGCTCCAATGTTTGGGTTGCCAGCCAGCCACAGCCTCCACCTCTTGTCCAAAGCCTTTATGTTTATTGCCAAGCCTACTCATCCTTTTTTGACTTTGGAGCACCTGCTACCTGAAGCTAAATGATGGTTTTCATTGGCTTAACGTTTCATCCCAGGAAACCCTTGGTACCATGATAGCTGTTTATTTGTTTTTGTTTGATATAATTGATCTTACATTTTAGGGGTGTGTGTTCTCAAAGAACTGTTGGTTTGCATGAAATCTTAAACATCTCGGATTCATGTTCAGAATGTCTTTGCTTGCACTGTGTCTTTCCTTTGCCATGTGGTGATGAATCGTAGCTTTGTATTGGTATCCATGGGTTCAAGTGCAATTGTTGTTCCTTTTGCAAAGTACTATGTTGATCTATGTCTTCTCTCATGTTACACTTCTTTGAAGATATGCTGCTCCAATCAAGGTTGACATTGAATACACCAAAGGAAATCAAGTTACAAAGACCCTAGAGCAGAAGGTACATTGAGAATCTGGACATATAGTCTCCTGATGATCCTTGATGATATTGTCTAAACTATTTTCTTTTGCAGAAAGGTGTTGTAATTGGACGGATGCCAATCATGCTTCGGAGTTGTCGTTGTGTGCTAAGTGGCAAAGATGAAAATGAACTCGCAAGACTTGGTTTGTGGTCACCCATGTTTTTTATCAGCCAAACTTTCTTTTACTGTTTATATGGGTGTAAAGCAGCATTTTTGGATGGTGTCCTGCAGATAGGCCAAACATGAGTGAAAAGAAAACTGAGAAAAAGTCCATGTAGTCAGAAGTGTGAGGTGCTTGAGGTGAGGAAGAGGTCTCCTTGCCTCAGCTGGGTGATGCCTTAGGCAGCAGAGACGAAAGGAGAGATAGGGGGCCAAAGATAGGGTGTTAAGAAGAACGGAGGGCTCTGGAGGGGTGCTTGCCAGAGGCCAGCTGCCGGCTGTCAGAGAAGCCGCCGGACTGGACCCTTAATGGGTATCATGATCTGTTTAAGTTTAAGTGGATCATTTGAAATAGCTACCTTTTCCGCTGCGGCTGTTCTGGTGAGCCCCAAAGCCTTTTTATGAGGCATTTAAGGTTCCTGAAATACCTGCCTCACTGCGGCCCTCAACTGTCTTTGATTAAGTAGATAACAGAAAAGTAAATGCTGATTTTCCAATAAATTAAAATAAAAATATTTTTCTGCGCCATCATCTTTAAGATAGGAAACTGATTTAGGCAGGCAATTATAGAAGTGCCTCTGTTTTAGAGAAGATATGCTTTTAATCAGGATTTATTGGATGTGATTGAACTCTGATTGAAAATCTGGTTATTTCCTTCCCTTTAAATGGACTGTAAAATTGCAAGTGTGTACAATTTCCAGGTGTAATTATATTGAGGCCCTATTTGATAACACTTAATGGATGTCTGTTGTTTGATTCGGTAAGATTTCATACATTTGATCTTCTTTGATGACATATCTGATTCAACCTCTCATCGAACATCTAATATCTGAAAAAGGTCTGAATGATTCAGACATTGCATATGACTTTTTTTCTTTCAGACGCTGTGCCATTTTCACAACTTAGAAGGATGTAACATGGTCGGTTGTAACATGGTCACACTGTCTTTTAGTAAAATATTATTATATTTTTATTTAAATATTAAACTCCACTATGTGAAAATTTATTCCAAACTTATTTTCTAAGTGTGTGAAACATTTAATAAAATGATTGATCGTATGATCTTACAAATAAATATTTTTATTAACATTTTTACCACTCATTAAGTGGTTAGAGATGAAAATAAGAGTTTAAAATTTCAGATTAAGCTAAATCAAATGCCACCTGAGTCTATGACTGATGTCCGGGGCTACTGCCCCAGTGACAAGGTGAGGCAAGGCCTCTTCCCTGTCTCAACTCTCCTAGGTCATTGCCGTCACCACCACTGCCCCACTCAATGAGGTGGGCATGACAGAATTGACTCATGGAAGGCCTTAGGAACAGCTAGAGGTGGGATGGAGCGGCCAGAGGTGGCCATCCCCCGCCGTGGTGCCTTTACTCAATATCAGCAGATTCTGGTTCGTTTCGGACTGAATAATCGCCAAGTTGAGTCAATCCTGACATCCTGATTGTGGATATGGGGACATAATGAAATTTGGATAAAATCGAAGGATTGAGAACTATGAAATTCGGTCTGATGCCCAAATCATGGTTACCCCAAATTCAATTGTTTGATTGATGATTATGATTTTGATTATCTATTCATCTATTATAACATGTTTGAATCTCGATGTACATCCGAGTAGCAAGGATCTCCATATTGAGAAAGAAATAAAATAAATTTAAATTTATTACTTTTTATTTGATTTTTGTGTGTGTTGTAATTATATGGCATCTTTAAAGTGTAGCCAGTCATGGGTTTTGATCATCCAATGTTGCAATTGATACTTGGCCTGGGTTAGTGGGGAGTGGCCAATTTAATTAAGTATCTCATGGTAAAGAGGTTAGATGTGTGCATACTTTTATCACTTTTGGGAATGAACAGTATACCTTATACTCTCAAATAAAATGAACAAACCTTCTGGAGTTTTTCTATAATTTTTTCTCATGTTTCTTCACGCTTTATTCAAGATCTTGATGTTGACAACATATCAAGTTTTCTGTTCTTCATGGTCCAGGGAGCAACTTTGCCCTGAGGGTTCGATCTGCTTTGTTGTCCAATAAAAGTTCTCTAAGTTAGGAATTTGTTGTGAATATTTAGTATGGCTTTACTACTCTTAACATCTGAATTGTGCTTCTGTTCGATACTTACCTTAGTTTCAGAATGATGAGTATTGTGTCTTTTACCTAGGTGAATGCCCTCTTGATCCTGGTGGTTATTTTATTGTTAAGGGAACTGAAAAGGTATGTTATGAATTCTACGACTGGTGATTGCACATGCAGTCATGTTTTTAATTTCTTTCTCTTATAATAAAAATGTTGTTGCTTCTTGCAAAAGAAAAGCAGGGTAAGTCTAGATGGTGTGAGTGGCCAGCCATTTGGATCTTTTGGCCTTCATTCCTATATTTTAAGCTCAGAATAGTTCTTATAGCTGCACATTGTTGCCCAAGGAAAATTTTGCTGCAGGAACAACATTTTGTAAAAATGTAAAATACAAGGCTAGTCTATCACATGATATAAATTTGTGCTGCGTATACAGTGCATTTACCGTCAGTTTTTACTTAAAATTTCTATTGCATTCCTAACTAGAATCATGTAGTCATGCGGTGGTGGTTGTTGGGGATGTGCATCCCCTTTGCTAAAGTTGAGGGCAGTGTGGAGCGTCAGTAGGTTGGTTTCTAAGTATGGTCAATACCTGGGTGTAGTTGTCAGGGTACAGTGATGCCAATAGGGTTTCTCAGACCTTCTCATGTTTCTTTTCCTTAGGTGGCATTTGACAACGCTGAGGTCTGAAATATGAAATCCGAGGTTCACTTCTTATGTTTGAATAGGTGGTATAGATATCTGAAAGCTTAATGATTAAGACTGTTTGATATATCAACATTTGATATCTGAATCTAAAATATAAGTAGATTAAGATGGTTAAATAATTATAAACTAGCATTTGAATTTAAAAATTAAATATGTTAATATGATTTGTTAATCATAAGTACCGGTAAAAGTGCATTCTTAAAATAATAAATAAATTATAAATTAATGATTTTTATTTTTAAGAAATTCATTCCATTTTCACTTAAACAAATCTATTATTTTGTAAGCAGATTTTAAAATGACTTGTAATCTTGTTAACTAAATTTATATGCTCAACATGTTTATTTGAAGATAATTACAATTTTTTTTGTATTAGAAAAGCAATAATTTTTCTTTCATGTGCCATTCATTTGTTGGGAGCTACCTTTTATTTTTTCCCAACCATTTCTATTTGTAAAAAAAATCAATGTCTGGATGAACAGGAAAAAGAACGTCAATTTCTTTCCCTTTGCTCTTTTTTTGGTTGGCTTCCATCGCCTCATGCAAAATAAAAGTTTTACATGGCAAGGATAGGTCCATGTGAACCAAAGTCACATACCTAGCAAAGAGACCCACAACACAACCAGCAAACTTCACAGGGATTGCTTCAGTGTTCAGTGGGTGTACTCCCACTTAGTGATTAAGACAGTAACTTCTCCAATTATTCATCTTCAGATCTTAATTTAAAAACTTTATCAAACACTCTGAATTCAGCAACGTCTGACTAAATCAGACTCAAGAACCTGTTAAGTCCAATCAAACAAGGCCTTAGTCTCATAGCAGCTACATTTACATCATGCAGGCCCCTGCCACTTGTAAAGTGGTTTACTTTTTTGTACAATGGGAGACAAATTAATCTTATCTTTCTGTGAATCTTGTGATGCATAAAAAGTCTCTTTTCAACGGAAGCATATTTGACGAAGTTAACCTGGTTTCCAGATCCATTTGGGACCAAGAACACTGGAATCAAAACATTTTGTTATTCTGTCAATTGTAGATAATTTTCTAGTCTTGTTGTCTGTTGATTTTTTATACTTTATACTGGAAAATCATGAAGATGTTTCTTTCTTATACATTATTGTATAATTTTTGAAGTTGATGAATGTGGAGAGGATACTAGTGTCCCTCTGTTGTATCTCTGTGCTATCTGTTAGATTAAATATGCATTCAGTTCTGATATATGGACATTCAATTAGAAAGAAAAGTTTCTAGTGGGGCCCTCCTTTATAAATGGTTGTGGAGGGTTGAGAGAGAGGAAAATGCCCTGTGGGACTCCATCATTAAAACTAATTATGTTTTGCCTAACTGAAAATGGGTGGGTGTTCACTATAGTTGCTCAGCTTAATGGATTTGAAGAGATTATGTCCTTAACCATGCATCAAAATTAGTTGTTTCAACAGGTTAAGATAAGATTTTCGAAAGACACAGAGATTGAATATCGACCCTCTAACATAGGTTCCTGTCATTATTTGAGAAGGTGATATCCGTTGAAAGTTTGATGGCTGATTTCTGGTAAGACAACAGTGGCTCGGGTGGATGGACCATTACTTTCCGGAGGAATTAGTTGGAGGTCAATATTTTAGCAATTTTAGAACCTTCTGCAGATTTTGCTAGGATGGTCCCAAGGGTGGTCATGAGCACTCTAATAGTGTTTATGTGGGGGTGGAAATAAGGTGTTTTCAGTCCATTCTTTGTCTAGAATGCTTTGTGCAGGGTCAGAAGATTTGGTAGGTTAAGCCTGTGTGGAACAGGATTTTACCATTGTATATATTTTCTTTTTCTTTGTGGAAGATTCCAAAAGTGGACATAGCTTGCCATGGAATTCAGAGAGAGTTGATCTGCCGTGTCTCTGTTAATCTTTCATTAAGAGCCAGTAACCTGTTTTTTTTCATTTACGGTTATATCAAATTTCTTTGGTGCGTTCTCATCAGACTTACCAATATATCTTTGAATACAAGGGAAGATGTATCTAGTTTATTGGAGGATTGGAGGCGCAAGAGATGGGTTAGATTGATGTTACTTTGTGAAATACTATTATTCTGGCCTTTGGGCAATATGGCGGCTCGCAATGTCAGAACTTCAAATTCACACACTCTTTACTGTAGCCTATCTTTATGTTAGTGACTCCTTTCTTAGGGACTGGTCTGCTGATCATGATGACCTGCTATTGCTAGAGCTGCTCATTGAGGGGAATAACTTACCGTATTTGAGTAATATGACTTGTTCCTTTTTTCCTACCTTCATCAAGGACAACAACTAATACTTAAATAGAGGATGTTTCAGAGTCTCTCTTCATCCTCTCTCTTTCTCTCTCTATAGAAAGGTTAGGACACAAGGAGGGATACTGGCGTACATATCGTTCTCTACTTAACCTCTAAAATGGGCTGGACAGCATGGTGTGGGTTTATTTCTTACCAGTTACCTCTACTTTCTTATTTTTATTGTCATTTTTTTTTTCTTGTTGATGGCTCAGAGGTAGGGCTGGGGCCTGGGGGAGTGGAGAACGGACTGATGTGAGTGCCCAAATTGTTTATAGAGGGTGGAGAAAATTCCATACATGGAAAGGCTGAACCACCCCCAGTACCTTACTGTCATCTAGAAGGTGGTAGTGCCCAAGCTGTTTATAAAGGGTGGAGAAAATTTCATACCTGGAAAGGCTGAACCATCCCCCAATACCCCACCATCATCTAGAAGGGGGAGGATTTTCTACTAAGGGAGACGGAAACCTTCCCCCGTCTATGCTGGCCATGTGGCTTATCAGGGATGCCACAGAATATCCCGAAAATTTACAGAAATTTATTTGCTAAAAATTACAAAGAAACCTTTTCAAACACTGAATGTATACTTTTCCGAAATTACATTTGCATATGCATGAACACTTCTGGAATTTTTTGAAATTTGAAGGTTCTTACATAATGCATGTTTAGCTGCCGATTACTGGTTGTTGTAGCCTGATGCATATTTAGCTGCCGATTACTGGTTGTTGTAGCCTTCTTTTGTTGGGGCTACTTGATCCTTTGTTGCTACAAATACGTGGAGTAGCTTGCTGTTGTTGCTTTCTGAACTTTTTATAGCACGTTTTGGCATTTACCTTCTTATTTGGCTGCAGTGCTCTTGTATCTGTATCTGATATGATGGCCTGTACCTTAGGATGATTAATTTGTTTCTTACCACTTGCACGAAATGGTTCAAACAGCGAAATGTTACCGAACTGTCTAGTTTGGTTCGGTTTGAACCATTGGTTTGTGATGAGGATGAGACCGGATCCTGTTTACCGGAAATTTGGAGATAGCAGCATTTGAGTTTTGAGACGACAACATATTTATTTCTTTTAGTAGTATTAGAGTTAATTTTCTGTACTTTCTTTTGAAGTTTGGAGTCCCATTTGAGTCTTTTCTTAAATTTCAGTTCTTATAAGGGCATGTTTGTAAATAGGTCTTTAAGGGTTTTTTTTTGTAATTTGGCTTCTCTTTATAAGAGGAGGGCCATATGATGCAAGGATCAATGATGAATGAAATTTTTGGAAAGGAAGGCTTCCCTCTTGCGTAGAGGGCCTTGGCCCTTGTACTTCCCACCCCCTCTTGCAGGAGGTCTCTTGCCTAACCTTGGCACCGACTGTCTCTGCTCCATCTTCAACAGTACGTCGGCTCTAAGCTCTTCCTCCCCGCCCTATCTACCTCGTGCATTCGCTTCTTCTTCTCCCTTCACTGGTGTAGATCCATCCCTATCCCAATTCTTCGTCAACACCTTTGGCCGAGCATTAACACCTTCAAAGCTCCTCTACTGCAACTAGGCGTGCGCATTCGGTGATCCCCATTCGCGTGTGATACTTTCGTTGAGGTCCTCTGTCTTTCCAACATTGGTAGATCCGAAGAGACGATGATGACAATCTCACGGGCATCCCTCTTCTCCTCTTTCTTCCTCTGCCCTTCCCGATCACACCAGCCTTGGTCAATCGCCTACCAACAGCTGCCCCTCTCCTTCCCGGAATCTTGCCTACACCGCGACACTATTGGGGTCTCCACCCAGAGCTCCTCCGCTCTCGGAACATCACCCCACCTTCTTGACCATCGTCGTCTCCTCTAGACTCTCTCTCCACCACACTAGCACCGCTCTACCACCGGGTGACGATGAAGGAAGAGAAGAGAGGGCTTCGGAGCCAACGCCGGGAGGCCACCTCGGGCCTATCTGGGCTATTCCTTGACCGCCTTCATCCACTTGCAAGGAGGCTATCATCTTCACGTCCGACATCACTTACTCCATTGCCATCCAGACAACGGTGATGCATGAAGACGTGCAAGGGAAAGGCCCTCACCTGACACCCTTTATTGGGTTTAGGGGAAATTTCCGTGCGCCATGGGGGTGTGCCCACGAGGTGCTACATCCCCCATCTGGCGACTGTATGTGGTCTGCACCTTCATGTGCTGTCAGAGCCTGCCACAACCCCCTCCCAGGGTCTTGCTATAAGGGGCGTCTAGGAGAACACCATGCCACCCTCCGGGTCAGCCAGGCAGTTCGTGGACGGGCTGGTTCATTCTCCAGGTCAGTCAGCCAGCTTTTCTTACCGGTCCAACCTGGTAACCGGCTAGTTTACCTGGTCTAAACCCTGTTCGACCTGGTTCAGGGCCGGTTCGGTGCTCCCCAGGCTGGTTCAACTCATCTAGACTGAATTTGGTGGGTTTTAGGCCCGGTTCAACACTTTCCAGGCCCAGTTGATTGGGTTTTCAGGTTGGTTCAATGGATTTCAGTGTGGTTCAAGCTCATTTCGCTCCATTTTCAGTCTGATCTAAGTTTTGGCAGCATAGTAGTGACTTATTTGGGCTCGCTTATTCATCCGGATGGCGGTGTCTCCACTTCTGCCCCACATCAGTTTGGGTCAACCAGTTTGAAGGTTTTTCAAACCAAAGAAACCAGTTAAACCAATTAAACTGAATTATATTAAAAGGATTACTATATTATTAATAAAAGTAATATTTTTTAATTATTTATAACTAAAAATGAATATATATGTTAATACTTAATTATTTTAAATATTTAATTTATTTTTGGTTTTAAACTGAACCAAACCAGATTTGACCAATTCAGTTTAGTTTGGTTTGAGGCCCCCATTCTGTTCAGATCGGTTTTGGAAAAATCTTGACCAAACTTAACTGTGCACACTCCTATGGTTGACTACTAATTGTGATAATGCCTGCCAATTAAATCATTCTATTTTTATATGCAACAAAGGTGGATTTAATGGTTAAACTTAGTAGAAGTGCTAATCTTTTAAAGGATGGGCAAATTTTCCAGAAACAAATAGTTGATGAATAGATAGATGACTATTAAATTTCTATTGCTTGTCTCACCATATTGATTGTCTTGATCATTGTCATTGTTGTCATGGTCATATATGATCTCTTTAGGCGATGCCTTGAGAGGATAGTTCACTTATCAACACAGCTGGTTATTAAGTTGTTTGATTTTGTTGTTGACAACTATTATTTCCTCAGGTGATTCTCATACAAGAACAGCTTTCAAAGAACCGCATAATTATTGACATTGACAGTAAGGGACGGTAATGAATGATAATGTACCTTTTCCATAGTATTTTCATGTTTGTCTCTATTATATATTTTTTTCGTTCTGTCACAGCTTACGAAGTTACCTATCTCAGTGTGGTGCAGATTATCATTTAAAAGGTATCTGTAAGGTTGGAGTCACCATTATGCTATGTAAAACAGAGGTGAAAATTATGGAAGGGAGATTGTTTTCAAACAGAGAATGGTTTCATAGATTCTGTTGAATAAAAGAAAATTTTGGAAGGGAACATGAAATTATTTACATAATGTTTGTAGACAGATTGAAAAAAGGGAGATTGAGATGATATGAACATACTAAACGTAACCCAAGCATGGAATCTCTCGTGATATTCCGAGAATCTCATTCTCTCCACCTCTCCGAGAAACGAGATCACCGAGATAACAATATATATAGCATGGAATGCCATCTCACGAGATTCTTGGTCTCGTGGGCCCTGCTAGAACCAATTGCAGGTGCCTGCCAGAGTGGCCACAACGGTTCTGCTACGTCTTGTTGGCCTGACATATCAGGTCAGTGACTTGCTCCTCTCATACCAAGTCTGCATGGAGCCATGAAGTCAGTATGAGCTTTGGGTGAGGAAGACGCAGAGAAATTGCTGTGGCAATGGCACTGCACCAACACCGAATTTCGGTGCCAATTCAACCTAGAATGTTGCAAGAATCCTATCTATGGATTTATTTTAAGTTGTTTGTTTTTTCTGGTTTATATTTTTATGTAAAATATACCCTATGTAAATCTAATCCGAGATTCGATCTCCTGAGATTTTTTCAAGAATTTTGCAAGATATCTTTTTTTTCGCTCTTCCAAGACGAAGTCAAGATCTAATATAGCAATCCTTGGACCCAAGGAAGCTCTAGATAGAAATGTGAAAAATATCAAGATAGTAAAAAACAAAAGAAGACTTGGTGGACCTAAGCTTACCTGGATGAGGGTAATTCAATATGATTTGGTTGTTTTAAATATATCTGAACAAATAAATCCGAAAAAATAACTGAAAATCTATGTGAGTGGAGAACTCATGTTCATCTCATTATCTGACAATCCATATGGCCAACCCCAGATAATATGGGATTAAGGGTAGAGTTGAATTGAATTGTCCTAGAGCTTGCACAACTTGAATACTGAGCTGGTCCAAAGGGTTCATGATGAGCTTGAATGTTGACCTTATTAGTTCGGGCTTCCATCGGGATTAGACATTTTTCTTTACGTTAACATTGCATCTGTTTTGGTTGATATGCTTTTACGTATGGTTTTTTTTTTATCTTATTACTTCATGTGACCCAGTTCTGAGTGGTATCTTTTTCTTGTCAGTGTGACGGCATCTGTTACCAGCAGTACCCATGAAACGAAAAGCAAGACAGTATTCTTTATGGACAAGGAGAAGATATATCTTCAGCTCAATCAATTTAGTAAACCGGTACTTTAAACTGCATTAATTTTAGTCTTTTCCTATGTTACAAGATATTCTGGAAGAATTTAGTGAAAATTTGAGTTTAGCATACTTTTGAATCAAGCTACAAGAACTTTGTTCATCATCTTATCTCATTTTCATTAATATATATTTTCTCAGTATGAAGAGTTATCATCCTGGTGGTCTTTGTTTTCTAAATTAGGATGTACGTTTGGTTAATGTGATTCTACTCTCCTGCTTCCCCCATTTCAATCTTTCAAGGTTTCTATATAAGATCTCCACAAAGGAGGGTTAACCTTTTGATGGGGTTTATTACATGGCAAGCTATTACATACTAGTTACATAAAAGTTGTACAATGGTTCCAGATCATTGATTACAATTATTGCCTGCAAATTTTGACCTGTTTTATGAATGTGTAGCCAGTTAAGATATTTTTAGAGGAAATGACAGTTGACCCAGGACTTGGGTTTGTTGTTCACTATAACTAAAGTTTCTGAGGCGAGTGATTGACTACTGATCTTTGACTACTACATTGTAACATGATAACTTTTTTATTTTCATATTAGATTGTGACTACTAAAATTAAAGAATTAAATACCTGGTGTTCATACTCTTAGGATATCACTCCGGATTATGTATCCTTATTGATTCTAAATAATATACATTATTGCCAACGTGAAATGCTTTGGTATGGTTTTCATGTTTGGTCCTATTACAGTGGAAAACATTGTCAAACTTAGTGAGCGAGTTGCTTTCTTGTAGATTCCTGTCATGGTGATTATGAAGGCTATGGGAATGGAGAGTGATCAAGAAATTGTCCAAATGGTTGGGAGAGATCCACGTTATGGTTCATTGCTCCTCCCCTCCTTGCAGGTATTGTAGTTTGAATGAATTTGTTTTCTGGCTTGTTTTTCTCCCCTGTTGTTGGATAATATAAAAAAGAATGCTAGTAGGTATTCGCAAGCCACTGGTTAGTGTTCTAATTTCTAGTTTAGCTATCTGTTAATTACAACATTTCTAGCTCAAGCTGTTATTTTGGTTGCGAGAACATTATTATCTACTCTTTTCAGTTTAAACAATTATTATAACTAAGTCTAGTAATTTATGAGCTGAATGGACATCTTTGTCTCTTGTTTATTTCTTAGAAGACCAGTTGTATTATATTTAAGGAGAGACACTAGCTGGATGTGTATCAGGAATTACGGTTCTCATGGCCTGCTTGGTCAAGATGGCAAAAGTTAGTTGTTTTGCATGAATTTAGGGATCTGTATAAGCTAAGAATGGTACAATATATCCACTTTAAAGTGAATGGCCAATATGAAGAATACACCGAACAGAATTGTTCTTATTTACCTTTATTAAAGCAGAAACATTTTTTTAAAAACAGATGACCTTTATTAAAGCATGTTTTCAGTGGTCAGGTGATATTTTACCAGCCGTAGCTTTAATCTCAAGTCCTTAGAGGAAGCTAATTATCAAAATTAAGTGACAGTTGTGAGCTGAAACATAAGTGTGATTTGTTACTGAAGTCTGTAATTTTACTAATCTGATGATATAGCTCTGGTCTCAATTGTACTTTCGTATTTATTTTAGATCTTGCATTTAATAACTTAGGAGTGTGCAGCTGCAAGAATTTTCACCCAGAAGCAGGCCTTAGATTTCCTTGAGGCAAAGGTATTGCCTTCTTATGCGCTGAATTTTCTTGACAGAAATCTAATTTCCACTGTAATATGTTTTTCTCTCTAATTTTTTTTTGCTTATATTCAACGTGCCTCAAGACCTGCATTCACAATTTTCTTATTAATTATTCTATTCATTTATTATTTCTATGTATTTCTATGCACTTATTTGATTCCATCACTAAGTATTATAATTATGTTGCCAGTGCTTTAAAACTATTGAGTTTCCCCTGCATATTGCTATATTTGTTCTGAATTTTAGTTCATCCATTAGGTATTTGTCCCTCGTCATTATCCATTTTAGGATGAACACAATCAACTCTTGGATTGGATTAAAGTCTGATTGGGAGTTTAGATTGAATTATGCACCCAACCCTGTCTAATTTGTTCTTGCTTGGGTTAAGCCGCTTCTGACTGAGTGTTTTTTGTCATTTTGTCTAAATTAACTTATTTAAAAAAATTGACATAAAATTTGTCTAAATGAACACAATCAGTCTTGGATTGTCTTTTGTTTAACTGGATATATCTTCAAATTTGACAAAATTTCTTTAACCAATGGTGAACTAATAGTGCTCCCATTCCGAGTCTGTTGAGCTACTTCATAGTAAGATAATATTATTTATCTTATTTTATTTTAGAACCTACTTAAAACTTACAGGCTATAATCACAAGATATAAGTATAAAAATGTTCAAAATTAATATAAATTTATTGCTTACATGATATACTAAATTTGATACTATACTAATGGATTTGAAAATATAAATGCAGTTGAAAATACATTTGAGATAGAGATGGTTTTTAAAACAATTATTAAAATTATATTAAATGTAAGTTAAATTAGTATATCAATAATATAATGGAATAGACTGTTAAGTATTATTTTTTAAGGACTGTAAAGTATTATTTTTATAATATTGAATATAATATTTTTACTTAGATTTTATTAATCTAGGAACACAATTGCAAACTTTCATATCAGATGACATCAAACCTGTTGAATTTTCATCCTAGAAAGAGATTGATATTTTCGTTCTACGTCATGAAAGTGCTTTAACCTGTACTCGTGTGTTTCTGAACTGACTAAACCACAACGCAATTGCCACTGTAATAATGCAATGATTTCAAGAAGTAAGTCTTAATGGGGTGTTTGGTTGCATGATAATGGAGAATTTTATTTTAATTTTTAAAAATTGTAAGAAACTTGTTAAAAGCGGTGTTTGGCAACCTTGACAATTTTATGTTTTGAAAGTGATTTTCTTCTTAAACAAAAAAAAGGGTCTCACTTCTTTCTTTTTTTCTTGTGGTCCCCCACTTTGTTTGGTCATGAATGGTAGTTACTCTTTTTTGTCATCACATCCCTCCAAACATGATAATTTTATGTCATGTGTTGGTTCATTTTTTATTTTAATACAATTTTTTATCATGAAAGTGTACAAAAAATTATCATGCAACCTAACACCCCTTAAGTGATCAACTGATGTCTGATGGCATGGTTTTTAAGTGATCAACTGACGTGGTAGCCTTGTCTCTTAGGTGATTAGGCGAGGGGTCAGACGACGACTTTTTGCATATGAGTGACAAATAGTACATAAAAAGTAATAAATAGTAATGGCAATGTGTAAATCAATTAATAATAGACAAGTGCGTAGTTAAATAGACTAAATAACATGAATATCTAACTAGAACTAAATTAAGTTAATGTTAACACTTAATTTGTTTTAGCTATCAGTAAATATCCATGAAATTACTTAATCTTAATTATTATTCCATCAAAATTTATATTTTTAATCAAATTTAAATATTATAATTAACTATTTTTACATTAAAATCACTCAATTAAGTGATATTGATAGCTAATTAGCATTATTTATTCTTAAATTAGACAAAATAAGAAGGTAATATGCTACTCACCTTTGCGTCCCCTTGCCTTACGGGTGAGGGGGGCACCTTGTAGTCTAGGCGCCTTGTAAACAATGCTAATGGGGCACATAAAGATGATGGGACGTTAACATTCTTTTCCGGATTTAGATTAATTTGACATGGTTGATTGAGATTTTTGTTTCCTTACGTGACTTTGGTCATAGTCTTCTGACCAATAGAAGGGACAAGTGGCAAATCTTTGGAATCTATACGCGGTTTTGTGCTTCAACCTGTCTAAATAGGTCATTTGCATTGATACACATCTAAGACCGGACAAAAGCTGCTCATGGCTTTGTCTGGGTGCAAGGAATTCCATATTGCATCTCAGCATCTACTCAGGAGAGGAGGACCTAGCAGAAAAGATCTTGGATTGGGGTGACATAAGCAGTACGTAGGTTGGACATGAGCTATATGGTTGGTTTTCCTAATTAAGACCTCTAATTGAGTCATTTCATAAATCCAATGAATTTAAAAATACTCAAAATACATTCTGACAAAAGTTGGTTCTAATCAATCAAGAAAAGTGTAAGAATCTTCTGAAGTTTTTCTAATTAAGGTCTCTAGTTGAGTCATATTGTCATAACATAAATCTATAGTTGTCAAGGCGACAAGATGCGCAAGACGTTGAAAGGCACTGAATCAGCTTAGGTCACTAGGTAGCTACTTTGGCATTGCCTAAGTGGTCAAGGCTATAACATTAGGTGTTTATATATATATATGTATATACATCTATATGTATATATCTACTCTAAATGTGGGTAAAAAGTAGATTTATATAACTAGCAATTATACAACAATTTTTAAAACTTATAAGAATTAATAAAATTGAAATATAGCAAGAATACAATTTATATGAAATTAAAAAAACACATTACATTTTTAAAATTGTAAAGACAAGCATTATGAATTCAGTTTACTTACCAAATGATATGTAATCTTTGAACTTCTTCCTCTAAAAATTTGAAAAATAAAGTTGACAACATATGCAAATACAATCTGCATAAGTAGTCCACATTATCATAAGCTAACAAAAAGATAGAAATACAAAAATATAACTAACAACAAGATTAAAGTACATATACAAAACAAACAACTAAAGTGGCTTAAAAATAAAAATAAGTACTCCAGTCTTTTAATTCAACAATCTACTCACAATATAATGCCATATTCAAGTCTTAAAATCAAAATTAGCATTCTCTAATGTTTCATCTCTTGCATTAGCCTTTTCATTTACATCGTCACCGTTTTCATCATTTGTTTTCTCTCATGGTGCATCATCATCCTTCTCTCTATGTTCTTCATCACTATCTTCATCTATCGTCATCTTAGATTGTAATGTACTTGCCCCACTCAATTGACCATTGACTCTGTGTTGTCTCTCAGAAGCTCCCATAGAAGTTTTCACATCTTCTCACATAAGATCTTCGCCTTCATGAACTAGATTATTGATTTCCATTGCCATCCACTTAATTTCCCACTCTAAACTTTCCAAAGAAATACCATTATACCTTTCTAGATTTTTTTTTGATTTCCGTGAACCTTTCACGAAGATGGCGGTTATATTGGACATAAACTAAATTGTTTAGCCTCATAAGCACTAGTTGGTTTCTCTTCTTAGTATGAAATTGAAAAATAAAACATATATCATGAATTAAAAATTAAACATAAAGTAAGGATCATGTATAAAAATTCAAAATTGTTAAATACTTACAAATTCAAATGTGTTCTAATTGTGTTCTAAATTGGACGAAGTACAACATAAATTGAGAATTTTCGATGTAAGTATCTTTAGTTCAAGTGTTTCTTTATCATATTGCATCTACTAATCAACTGTATTGACAATTTGACAAGAAAACACATATTAAGCTATCATTATACTATTTAACAAATAGTTGACATGAAAAAGAATGAAAATGACTTACTTAGAATGTAGTTTTCTGAAGCAATGCACATTTGAATTTGTTCATCTATCACCTGACACCATTTTCTCAACACATGTATGATATGTAGTTATATACTTTTCAATTGAAGATGGATCTTTTTATTGAGCATCAAAATAGAAGTTGAGATTTAAAAAGAAGTTGGCTAAATGTAAAGGACGTTAGATCTGTACCTCCCATTGACGATTTGCAATATTTAAAATGAGAGCATACTTCGCTTCTGTTCTTACAAATTTTTCAACAATTCTATGGTTCGTAAATTTCATTACATCGTGCAAATAACCCATAGCCAATTTCTTATCCCCATTCACTAACCTTAAAACTTGCAAGATATGCTAAGATGTTTTCAAATCTCTTCAACTCTATGCTAAAACTTTACTTGAAAAATAATAGAACACATGCGTTCTGATGTTTGTCTTTGTTTACACACTTTTATGCCAATTATCCAAAAGAAAATAATCTTCTCAACTCTTTTTTGACTACATCATTATGTACCCTTTTTAAAGTAAAGAAAGTTGTTGCGAATCTTGTCTCTCCACATCTTACAAGTTCTTTTCCTTGTATTTCTTTTCTCATGAAATCTAGTAAACAGGAATGGTTATATTTGTATGTAGTCAATTTTTTGTATTTGGAGATGGTATCAGTATAAACTTATATATTTTCAAAGTCTTCTAAATATTAAATTAAGACAATGAGCCACACAAGGTGTTCAAAACAATTGTTTCATTTTGTTAATCAACAATCTCCTTGGTGAAACATTCTAAGATACGTTATCTGTCATAATTTGTACCATATTTTGTTCGCCAACCTTATTAATTACTTTGTCAAGATACTTATGCATAAGGATGACATCTTTACAGTCAAAGATATCAAGAGACTCCGTAAAGTAAGTACCTCTGAACATGTTACCAAAAAATTTAGTAACTTCCATTGTCTTTTATTTGTTCAACAATTACACGTTATGGTACAACCATAAAGTTTTTAAGATTTTTTGTGTATAAATGCTTTTCTTTTGTGCGTTCAACCAATTTTTTCAACAAATGCACTATCAACATGTGATAATTTGGAGACGTCATGTCAGACCCAACCCCTTGCTTGTTTACACATGGCATGAAAGTTTCTCAATTTTGCTACCTTAAAAGAAATATCTGTTTTATAAAACCAAGTGGTTACATCAACTTCAAATTTTATTTGTTCTTTCTTATTGAATTTACTTTCTATTGTACTTTGATATTGTTTTCCACTTCTTCTTACACATGGCATGAAAGTTATTAGTTTTTTTTTCTTCTTGCTACTTTTATCAATAACCATAGTTGATATCTCATTTTTTCATTGAAGATGAATTCTTCACCGATGCATTTTGATTTTGCTCATTACCTTCACCACCTTCTTCATCAAAACATTCAAACATCATATCTATATTGGAAGTGAGCACACTTTTCTTCTTGTTTTTAGTCAACCATGTACATATTTTCTCGACAATTTCTTTTGAACGTTTTGGACATTTTTTGTATCACTAAACCCATCTATCAAGTGTTCTTTCTTTTTATTCCACTGATAGTAACTAATTAACAAAGTTCACATTTAATCTTAATTTTGTCATGCTCATCTTGCCAATATGCATATTTCTATCCTGGTTTAGCCAACTTAACTTTCTTTTTTTCCTCCGTCATATTAATTGAACTTGAACCCGAATAGGAGGCCATTCCCACAACAAATTATAACAAGTAACCAATCAAATAGGTACTCAAATCATAACATACAAACTTCAATGTTTAAATAATTTCTTCGTTATACGTAGAAGCTAAAAAAATGTTTGAAGAAACAAAAATAACATGATCAGAAACCATTGACACACCAAAGATGTTCAAACTTACAATATCTTAAACATTTAAGAATGAGAAATGTAGAAAAAGATTAAAAATATTCTAATAGATTCTAGAAGGATATACTTTAGGGATGAAATGAAAAGATGTATGTGGACAAGAAAGTTGGACGAGCAGAATGCACTACAAACTTAGGTTAATGATCAAGAAAGATTGAGTGAACTTGAATTACAAATAGAAGATCGAGAATGGGCTGGAGGATAGCTGGATAATGTATCCATATTTGAGGAATTTCGGATTCCTACGTTATTGACCAATAGACAAAAGAATGAATAGTTTTCATGCCAAGTTAAGTAGTCATCTGGTAAAGAAAACATGGTATAATTGATTCTTTAGATATTACTAATCAAGATATGATTGACATGAGATGAGAAGATATGTCGGAGTTAAACATAAGAGTGCAATACCAGATGTTCAATGATTTGACATAGAAGAGTAGCATCATTAGACTGTTCGTCGATGAAGGAGCACTTACTGCTCCAAGGACGCATATCCGGGCATACACCCTACATTCCGCCCGATAGGTCTACCAAGGGACCCAATATAATATATCCAATGACTTAAAGTTTTGGATATGCCACGGGGTTCTAATGTGGTGGCCATAAGAATTGGTCTTAAAGTGACCAATTTGAGATTTCGGTCCTGATCTAGTAGGAATTGGCTGATTCTGGCCAATTTTGTTGTGAATTCTTCATGGATTGCTCCTCTAAGCAAAAATCCGGTTGAGACCGGCTGATTCGATCATGGAATCTGAAGATCCTGATCAAATCCAGTTGATTTTGCAATCAATGGATTTTGGTATTACGTGGCATGTGTATTGTTCTTCATTTGTGGAGTGCATAGTCACGGGGTGTATGCCTGGATTTTTAGTTCTTGGAGGAATAATTCCTTCATCATTGAATGGTTCATTGATGTTCCTCTTCAATGTTGAATTGTTGGGCATCTGGTACTATATAGTTATGTTCAACTCCAACATGTCTTTTTGTGTCTCATCAATTGTATCTTGATTTGTAATGTTCAAAAGATAGTGATAACCAATTTTTATTTACTAGATGATTTCTTACCTTGGCGTGATGGCACTTTAGTTTTTTGTCTCTTTGTCAGTGAAGGAGGACTCCATAATTTCTCAGATATGGATATATTATCCAGTTCTCCTTCATCCCATCACTGGTCTTCTACGTTGAATTCAAGTCCACCCAGTCATTCTTAATAGTTGACCCAAACTTGTAGGACATTCTACTTGTTGAATATTTTTTCCAAGTCTATATTTTCATTATTTATCGTGACTGATTGACTTTGTTGTTGTATTGTTTCATCTTTCCATCTCTGTTTCTTCTTCTGTTTATTCTTCAATCTTATGTTGTAGTGGCATTATCCTAACTACTCTAGCCTTTTTGATGCCAACATATTTTTTGTTTTTAATGTATCAAGTTGAATGTCGACAATTTGTTTTACATTCTGAAGTTGATGATATATGTTATGGCACACTTATTGCACCATCGTCTGGACGAGATTATTGTATGCTAGAACATAAGTATTGCAAAAGTCATGAATAATAAAAAACAAAGACTATGTACTAGAACTTAGCAACATAACTGCTCATTGTGTTTTATAAGTCTTAACATGCATTGACCTCAACCTATTGTCATGATTGACCTCTCGGGATGTGGTGCTTCAACGCATGGTTCGCCGGGTCGGCGACCCGGTCGGCCAGGTCGCCCGACCCGGTCGCTTTTTGGGCCGACCGACCCCGACCCGGCCCCGACCCCCCGACCTAGTTATTATTTTAAAATGAATTTTTTATTATTTTTTTCCCGACTCCGACCCGACCCCGACCCGACCCGGGTCGGTTTTGGGGCCGACCCCCGACTATTCCTTCCTTGCTTCAACGGTTAAATTCCACTATATATGATCATTATTGTCGTTATTGTACTTTTTTTCAATCATGTTAATTGAGTTGCAATGGAGTCAATTCAAATCATTTTGGCTTACACCGGAGATTTGAGTGTCACAAGTTGGAGAAGACATCTTGAAAAAAAAAACAGAAGTTAACACTTAACAAAATGGGGTTAGTAACACAATTAAGCATAAAAAGAAGAGTTGGGAAGTCTTAAAATGTTATGACAAATCAACAACATTGAAGTTTAGAGAAGGAAGATTGTTAAGAATACTAAAGAGAGGAGGGAGAGAGTTTAGTGAGCCAAAGTGAGAGAGAAAGCAAGGGGAAGTGTGGGGGAGTGGGAAGGCCCTTTGGGTGTCTTAGGGCCTTGGGGGCCTTGGGAAGTTGAAAAATTGACCTGGTTGGGCCGGGTCGCACGACCCATCCGCGACTTGTCCTTCCATGCTTGCAACATTGCTTTCCACGTCTGGGTGAAGAACTGGAGATGCAAACTTCTCAAAATCTCCACTCTTGGTTTTGGTCATAAAAATAATGTGCAAGGAAATTTGTAATGAAAATGGAAGTTGCATGAGGGAAACATGCAAGTGATTACTTCTGAGTTTTTTTTTCATTTAGCATTGTTTTGTTTTACCCATCTATATTTATTTTTAGATAAAACTGATATTACATGCATGAATTATGTTTATCACTATCAAAGATTCAACCAAACGAACCTAAATAACTGCATTTGTCTGCATATATGGCTTTCACTGTTCCAGTAACTGATCGCTTGATTGGACCATCTAATAAATGTGAACTCACTTTATTATTCTTAGGCACTTATATTATTTTTTTATTTTTTTGTTCAACAATTGTTTTTATTTCTGGTTTTTCATTTTTTACCTCCAGTCAAAACATATGTTGAAGTATCAGAGATTTATCTGGTGAGATTTTTTGAGTTGCTACTTGCAATCATCTTTCTTACCATCATTAACATCAGAGTTTGACAAAATCCTGTCCTGTTATGATCAACAAAGTTGCATGGTGGATAGACATATAGGAAAATATTATAGTGTTGTACCATTTACTTTTCAATAAAGAAAGAAAGAAAAGACATGTCATATTTATTTTAAAGAAAAATAAGCGTGTTTTGTGTGCTTTCATTTTGTGAAGAATGTTACTGCAACTTTTTTTGACACCAGATAAAACCTGTCGCAGTTGATGTTCAGTCCATTCTTTTAGCACCAGCAAAATATTTTATTTGGAAAATTTTCTTCAATTTTTTGGACTTCATTTACTTCATTTAGCTGTCATAGCTATTGCCATTTTTATTTTTTTTTGAATTTCAGGTTGGAAACCCTAATTTGCAAAGTGCTGCGAGAAAGAAGGTTTCATACGTTTTAACTACTTAATCTTCATTTAGTTGCTCTAGTGAATGCTATTTTGTTAAACCTCTAGCAAGTTTATTTTCTCACTGTCTTCATTTTAACCTTTTGTTAGGGAGATAGAGCAAAGAGCATTCTGCTTGATGTGTTTCTTGCTCATGTACCGGTAAATGCTTTTTCTGAACTTTTATTCTTGTGGTATTATAACTTTCACCAAGTTTTCTGGGTATTACTTTTGCAGGTCACAAAGGACCAGCTCCGTCCAAAGTGTATATATACTTCTGTAATGTTAAGACGCATGTTGGGTGCGATCCTGAATGCAGATACTTTTGATGATCGTGTATGCTTTTTTTTCCGTGTATCTAATTTATTTTCTTTGTTTTTTTCTTACGCCTTTATTTATGTGCCCTGTGGTTGTAACTGAAGACACTTCATGAGTTTCTTCCTTTTTCAGGACTATGTGGGTAACAAACGATTGGAGCTATCGGGGCAGTTAGTATCATTACTTTTTGAGGTGGCATCCATACTTCTTTCCTCCTTGTCTAATGATCGTAGTGGAAGCCTGAACTGATAGTAGTTTTCTAGGACTTGTTCAAATCAACAAATTATGCTGCCTTAGAACGTATGAACAAAGTATATAACATGGCTGCTCGCTCAAGCCCGTTGGATTTTTCGCAGGTATGTTTTTGAGTAGTCGTTTGTTCACAAGATGGTTGTTTTACCCAAGTAGATGGTACCTTGATTGATTAATATTGTACAAGATGGATTTGAGTGTAGCAAAAAGGTCTAGAATCACATACAGAATATTGTTGCATGGAATAAATGTAATTTTTGTGTAATATGTCCAGTCCAGCAGTTCATTGTCACATATTTCTTGATATGTATCTGTGAAGAATAAAACGGAGTGGTTGTTTTACCCAAGTAGATGGTACCACGATTGATTAACATAATACAAGATGGATTTGAGTGTAGCAAAAGGTTTAGAATCACATACAGAAATAGTGTTGCATGGAATGAACCGTTCGAACATTATGTAGACTATGGGTTCGTTTGGGAACTTGTAAGAAGTACTTCACTTCAAAACATTTTCATGAAGAAGGTACTTCATGTAGAAGTACTTTTATATTACTTAAGTGAAAGTTGTTGGTTCTATCTTTTTACCGAATAGTACTTCTAGAATATTAAAAATTCTTTAATATTATCAAGTAAATTATAATGTTCTAAACAAAACAATTATAACAACGTAACCATACATCAATGTAACAACACTTGTTCTTTAAATAAATTAACTGCTGTCCAAAAATTGATTAGTTAATGAATCTCTGAATGTGTCTATCATTTATCTATCTTGTTTACGAGGAATCCTTTCCGGTGTTGTTTGTGACAATAAAGTAGTTTTAACTTCATTTTCATCAAATGTTCTTAACAACTCATTTCCTAAATTAACTTTTCGTAAGAAATTGTGTACCAACATTGAAGCAAATACACTTTATGCTTGTTTTTTTAAAGAATAAGATGTTATACCATTAAGAATTTACCAACACTTCTTTAAGTACACCAAAACATTGTTTAATAACATCTCTTGATGACAAATGAAGATTATTAAATGCTTTTTCTTTCTTTTGAGGATTACGATCACGAAAATCTTGCAAGTGATCACGATAACCACAATATAGTGTTAGAAAACCTATTGTATTGGTGAAACCATTATCAACTAAGTAGTATTTTTCTATGTAAAATTTATACAGACAGTTAGATTGCACTTATGGAAGAAAACCATATGTTTATAAATAAAATATACATCTATTGGTGGCTTTGAAAATCAAAAACTCAGATCATAGGTACAATTTAATAAAATTTGTGTGTCATGACATATTCCTTCGTGTCTCACATAAACAAATGTAAATAACATGTTGAAGTCACAAACAACTAAAATATTTTGTGTGCATTTTGTCTTTTCACTATTTATTTATGTCAATTGTTGCGCACTTGGTATTACTGCCTCAACATGAGTTTCATCTATTTGTCTAATACAATATTTAAAAAAAGACATATATTTCTCACTTATTACAGTGAACTTATGTGTTACATCAAAATTAGGTGGAAGTTGGAACAATATTCAATTTCACGTATTTTTGCATTGTGCTTAATACACAGGCGAAATGTCAACTACAAATTTTTTCTAAACATTGAAAATACTCACGCTTGTCTTGAACCGAATAATTTTTATCAATGATAATAAGAAATAAAGCGACAATCTTTACAACTACTACATATCTTGTATCTTTAAGAAGATCATACCTTTTAAATTCATCACAAAAGTAGGTAAATACCTGAGACTTCATTCTCATAAATATCATAAGAATGTTCCCAATAACCTACTAAAAATTTTCGAAATTTGTGAAACCCTCTATGTGGAGATGTATGACATGGCTCTTTGGATAAATACATTTCGTTATAAGTAATCAAAGTTGTTATAAGAACAGCTAATTCTCAAACTAATTCACTTGAGTTACTAACATGATCTAAAATTGTTGAATCAATTTCTAACATTGAATCACATGAACTATTTGAACTCATGTTATACGAATATATTAATGTTGCATATTTATATGGCGAATATCATATATAAAACAAAAAATCATATTTATTCAATAAACAATAAACTGATAACACTAACATGTTGCATTTATTTCTTTACGAAAGGCGTAAATATAATTGTTAAACACTATTTTTTTCTCTTCATATACACTTTCTAGTCATGACAATTTATATTTTATATTTATCTTTACAAATAGTTAACGATACTTACTTTTCACAAATCTTATTAAACTCACCTATGCATACACCCTCCAAGCTCTAAACCAAGTAATTCCTCTAACATTTTTGTTACTACACCAATAATTGGTATTTTGTTTGTAACTTCATCTCTTCTCTTAACTGAACTATTCTCATAGGACTCTCAATGTGAGATGTCATTCGTGCGTTGTGTGATTTTTTTCTTCTTGTTCTGAAGTGGAAAATCTCCTACTTCTATCATTTGTTTTTATTGATTCATCATTTCTATCAACATTCTTATTTTCTACTTAAAGTAGTTTGTTTAAACTCTTTGGTACATGATTAGGTGTTGATTGTTGTTGTGTGTCTACTGTCTATCTCTCCAAAATGAATTGTTAATGGATTGGTAACATTTTCTTTAATTCCAATTGTTCCTTGAAATAATTTGGATAACAAATCTTTATGTTTCAAGTCCTTTCTTTTAGACATATTAGCTGTAGGGTATCTTTTCTTACAACAATAGATAAATTTTATCAGAAGGCAATCATTTCACCATTTCTCAGTAGTTTTTACGGTGTTTTTAATTTCATCCAATTCAAGACCTATGGTATTATTTTTTAATGATTTTCATGTTTTATAGTGTTGTTTTAACTTGTTCCAATGATTCTTCACTTGTTTCTCATTAACAGTTCAGATTTAACTCTTTTATAATGTTTAACCACCCTAACTTTGATAATGAATGTTCATTTTTTTTCTTTTAAATATACTTGAGTAGCACATGACTTGATGAACATGCCATTAGTTTGTGTATCTTAAATGACTTTTGTAGTCGGAGTATTCATGTCTTTCTTCATATTATAATGATATATTACAAATATATATTTTACAGAACAATGTTAGTCAAATTATAGGTCTAAAAGTTTTGATTGATGTAATAAAAAGATTAATAAAGTGGCAATTAATTGATACGTCTAATAAGATTTGCAACTTTTAATATTGATAAAAATGCTGTTGTATTGAAATTGATCCCTCCTTTCTTTAATTTCAAATTGTTCGATCCGATCAAGTACGATCACCAAGTAGTACCTAATATATATTAAAAGTATCTTTAATACAGTTTGTAACCTTTAATATTATCAAACTAATCAGATCATGAGGTACAATCATCAATTAGCAAGAGAGATAAATCTACTGTTGGCAGACGTGGAAGAATAAGAAACATAGATCAAATAAATATTATAGGTAAAAAGGGTATACTCCCTGGATACCTTGAGCTCGGATGACTAATAGCCCAAGGAGTTCCTTCTCCTCCTCCCCCTCCCCCTCTGATTTGTAGTTCATGGGGTCTTCTGGTGCAGGTGGAGGAGGAACGAAGGAAGTGCTTAGGGAGGTACGGGATTGGTGTCGGGCTATTGTGGGGCATAGTTGTCAATGCGACAAGGCGCCCAAGGCGTTGAAGGGTACTGATTCCGTTTAGGCAATAAGGCGGCCACTTAGACGTCGCCTAGGCGGTCAAGGCGGTATTTAAGAAAGACTGGGTCGGAGGTTGTGATACATAAAAATATGCATAAATATAATTATATTTTTTACGTTATAATTGAATATGAGTGTTTTATCTATGTATATAAGTAAATATGATATGTATGTGAAAGAGAAAAGAGTTAAATAGATTTTTATAAAATTTAAGTATATAATACATTTGTGATTATAAAATTTATATATATGTGCGATAGAATAAGTGATAGTGAAATATTGCTATAATATTATTAAATGGGGGGCGCAGAGTAGTCGCGGATCGACTGTAGGTGTCCCTTGTGAGGGGGTATCAATGTGGCAAAACTTCTCAAATTATTTTTTTAATCATGTAAAAATACCGAGGGTGTCTTGCCTGAACGCCTAGGCGAGCGCCTTGGATGCCTTGGGCACCTAGGCGGGCGCCTTGGGCGCCCTGGCAAGGCGCCTTGGCAAGGCGCTGTTGGAAAGGCACCTTGCCGCCTAGGCGGCGTCAGGCGCCGCCTAGGCGGGCACCTTGACAACTATGTTGGGGGGGTTTGCTGGTGTGGCTAGCTTGCGTAGGGGATCTAGAAGTAGAGAGGGTGTGGGAGGGGTGCAGGGTTGTGTGTGCTTTGTCATCTCACGGGGGAGCCTAAGGGGTTTGGCATGGTCCTGTGGAGCCGAGGAAGGCCAAGGGTGTGTGAGGGGATGATGGAGGTTGTGGGGGGCTGAGAGGGGTACTGCAATTCTGGGAGAGGTCTCCTCCAGAAGGGGTTGTGGGTGCTCTGTCATCTCACGGGGGACCTGGAGGGGCTTGGCATGGTCCTACAGAGCCGAGGAAGGCCGGGCATGGGTGTGAGGGATGGAGGTTGCAGTGGGCTGAGAAGGGAACGTGATGCTGGGAGAGGTCTCCAGAAGGGGTTGTGGCTATGAGCAGTTGTTTGGAAGCGGGAATGGGGGCGAAGGGGTGTTGGCGGTTGCTCTGCCCAGGTGGGTGGGGTCTCTGAGGAAAGAAGACAAACTTAAAAATAGGTGGGGCATAGGAAGGAAGAAGAGAGGAAGAGGGAGGAGACGAAGCAGAGGAAGGAGGAGGGAAGAGGGGAAACCTAGACAACAACAGCACCAATGGCAATGAGAACTTGGGAGGTGAGAGCAGCACACACGGAGGATGAGCTTCTTGCGACGGCAAGATCTTGAAGGAGACCGGAGCCTTGAGCGGGAGAGGATCATGGTGGCGAGAGGAGAACCCAGGAACGAAGAGGCTACGACGGAAGTCTGCGGCGGTGAGGGGAGATGCTTGACAAGATGTTGAAGGCTTGGGTTTATAAAAGACTTGGGATTTTGGTGAGGCTCGCAGAGAGAGTGAGATTTCGGGAGTGATTTTTAATTATCGGAAGGAGATAAATTTGTCTTTCCAGTTTCCTCCTCCGATCAGGAGAAGTGGATGTGGAAATGTAACCAAATGCTTTCGTTAAAATAGGAAACACTTTATGGAGAAGGTGAAGTTAAAATGAAGTGCTTCCTTGTGATTCCCAAACGGACCCTATAAAACAAAGTAAATGAGAAAAATACTAGAAATATGATAAAATCTCTATTAAAAATGGGTTATCAAATAAGCATGGTTCTTTAGATGAGTCCAAGGAGAACAATGAAAATGGTAGTTCTGTTTTTTGGCATTTGAAACAAGTTTTTGAATTCAATGTTATTAAATTTCTTTGTATGTTGAGCTTTCCCTGCCCCCTGGTAACTGAACATTTGTGTTGCATTGATCATTTGAAGTATATAAGGAACGATTTTATCACAACTGGTCTAGAGAAGGCAATTTCTACTGGTAACTGGGACTTGAAACGTTTCAAGATGCACAGAAAAGGTGTTTCACAGGTTAAACTCATCAAGCACTGTATTCTTTTTACATTATACTTAAAAAATGTCTTAAGAAAGTTCCACTTCCAGGTTCTTTCACGACTTTCATTTATTGCTGCTTTGGGTCATATGACAAGGATCTCACCACAGTTTGAAAAAACTAGAAAAGTCAGTGGACCCAGGGCACTACAACCTAGTCAGGTATTGCCATTTGCACTTACAACCTTGGTCTGTTTACATAGATTCTGGCACTTGTGTTTCCCGTATTATTCTTGAATTTACCTCTCTTTTTATGCAGTGGGGAATGCTCTGCCCTTGTGACACTCCTGAAGGTGAAGCTTGTGGATTAACAAAAAATCTGGCACTTATGACCCATGTCACTACTGATGAAGAAGAGGGTCCACTAATTTCTTTGGTCTACTCTCATTCCGAAGATTTTTTTATGTTAATTTATTGTGATTGTTGAAACCTCAATTTTAAAGATTTAAAATTTCATTTTTGTTCTTTGTTTCTTTTTTGAAGGAAAATGATTTTTTAGTTTGACAGCTATTGTTAAGAAAACAGGTGATAGAACCATAGGAATATAGCTAATTAGATGTGGCATAAGTAGACAGAAAGTCACTTAAGCATTATCCTATCACTTGAAAGATCTCAACCCAACTTTATTTTTGTTGAGGTTATTTTGGGTTCTTTGAAATTTATTTTGACATCTCCTCACTGAACTTCTAATATTTCGGTGTTAATTATATCAAATAAGTACTTGAATATCCTTGATTAACCGCTGTAACAACTTTTGTATTGAAGCCATTCATCCACAAAATATCGGAGACATGTCCCCATGATCTAAGTCGGAATGACAACTTTAGGTGTTTTGGATTGGAATTGAGTTTCTTTGGATTTTTAATTTCTTTGAGATTTCGAGTTTCTTTGATTTTGGACTATGATTTCAGCTTTGGATTTCTTCAGGTTTTGGTTTTCTAAATCTGTAGGTTTTCAGATTTTGGTTTTTGTTTCTTTTTTGTTATCTTTCTTTCTTGTATTTTTCTCTGGTTTATTGATTTTTTGGAGGTTCACAGATTTTTGTTTTCAGGTGTGAACTTTAAATTTCATGCTACAGGTTTTTGAATTATTAGATTTCAGATATTTCTGGTAAGTCTTTCAGTTAACCTCATGTTTTCTGATATATTTACTGTTTTTTCTTACAGTTTCAGATTTCTTGATTTCTGCACTTTTCAGATTTCTTGTTTTCGGGTTTTGTCTGTTCTGCAATTTTCTTTTCATAATTGGTGTTTTGCAGTTTTTATTTTTGTTTCTTAGTTAATTGTTCTCTGTTGTTACAGTTTGAGGTTCACTATAATGTTCTATTGATTTTTTATAGTTGGCAATTGCTGTTCCTTTTTTCTTATGCCGTTTTCAGATTTGCTGCTGCTGATTTCCAGCTTTTACAGTTTTCCAGTTATTCAGCTTGTGCTGTTTTCACTTTTGTGTTCAGTTTTTTTTTTTGGTTTATTTTTGTTGCATCTGCTGACTTTCAGCTGTTTTCTATTTTTCTTTTGACCGATGTTACTTAATGATGCGGGACGGGAAGGGAGGTGCCGCCATCCCCGCGCGCGTCGGCAGGCCCGAGGAGGATGTACCGAGCTGATGGGCTGCCCAAACGGGGCTGACGGGCGCTGAATCGGACCGAAAGGATGCTGAACCGATCCGTAACCGTGCTGAACCGCTTCGAATCAGGCTGAACCGTTTCAAACGGAGCTGGAAACTGCCGAACGGTGCTTGAAATCCACCGAACTGGACCCCACGGCCGTTGAACCGGGCCCACAAGTGCTGAACCGGTCCAAAACGGCCCTAAACCGGCGTTAGAAGGGCTGAACCGGCCCTGAACCGGCTCCTGGGTGGGTGAACCGGGCCGGAACCGGTCTGAACCGGCCCCTGGAGCGTCGAACCGGCCCTGAACCGGCGGTCTGGGCTCTGAACCGGGTCGAACCGGTCGGTCCACGCTGAACCGTGCTGCCTGCGGACCGGACCGGGGGGGGCTTGAGCCGGCGTGCGAACCGGCGGCGAGGGCGAGCTCGGCCGGTCGCGTGGCCGGCCGCGACTTACCCCGCGGGGGTGTCGTGGCAACGCGGAGTGGCGCCGCGCGACCGCGCGACTAATCCCCGGGGGGGGGTCGTGGCGTGCCGCGGCGAGCCAGCCCGAGAAGAGAGAGGGAGGGTGGGAGCCCGCGGGGTCGTGGCGGCTCCTCCGCGCGCCCCGACAGCTGAACGGGGGGGGGTCATCGTCGTCCTCGAGCGCGGCGGTGTCCGGCGGTCACGGCGGCCTCGACTACGGCGGGAACGGAGGGGGACCTCGGCAGCAGCGGCCGGAGGCTCCGACGGCGCCGCCTCTTCCTTCTCTTCTCTCCTCCTTCGTCGTCGTCGGCTCGGCTCCGCCGGAAAAGGGGGGGGTCTCTCGGGGTCCCGATGGTCGACGGGAGATGGGGCTGGGTACAGGTTCGCGGCGGCTAACAGTGGGAGGAAGGGGGTGCGGGAGGTTTCGTAAGGGGCCAGCAGACCTGTGGGAGGGGCTTGTGGGGGCGAGAGGGGCTGTTAGGGCTGGGTGTCCAGCCGCGACCAGAAAAGGGGGGGGTGTCCGTCGCAGCGCTTCCAGCAGAAAGGGGGGGTTCCAGCAGGGGAAGGGGGTCCGTGGAGGGGTGAAGGGGCTGCTGTAGGGGTCGAGGGGAGGTGAGGGACTGAGGTGGGAGGGTCCGGACGGACCTAGGGCAGGATCTCGACGAAGGCGTCGACGGAGGTCGGAAACAGGACGGGATAGGGGAAGAAGAGGTACCGGACCTAACTCCGGAGGTGGGGAGGAACACCGGGAAGGGGAGGGGAGAACCGGGAGCACCCGGAGGTGGGGGAACGACGCCGACGTCGGAGGGGAAAGGGGGAAAACGGGAGAGCTTCTTTCTTCTTCAAAACATCCATCTCTCCTTTCATTCAAACACTTGGGCTCTTTAAATAGAGCTGGACATTACAAGATGGACCTCTAAAAACCCGAATTACATATATATGTCCTCTAAAGGACTAAAATAAAAAGGACTCAAAAGACTCTAAATACTCAAATAAAATGCATAAAAATAAAAATCTAATACTACGAAATAAAAGAAATAAATATGTCGTCTCCTCAAGACCCGGAAGACGCTATCTCCAAACAAACGGACGATCCGGTCCGTACCGGTCCCCATCACTTAATCTCTTCTTTTCTCTTTCTCGTTTGAGGGTCATGGGGTTTTGCAATTTCTCCACTTGAGATTGACAACAAATGAAGACATCGATTTTATTCACCTTGTGGATTTCATACAATTACAAAGTGGGAGGATCTCTTGGGCCTTGAGGAAGATGACTTGGGCCCATGGGCTAGATCGGAGTTTATTGGAATGGAAATCCATGCACAACACTTCTTACCCCAATGGGATGATCTTAGTCCTTCTTGGCTAATTCAGAGTTTCTTGACATAAAATCTATGCACGGCTCTTCATTGGCTTAATGGGATGAAATTGATTTTTGTTGACTAATTAGGAGCTTGTTGGCATAAAATCTATGCACTACTCTTCATTAGCTCAATAGAATGACTTAATGTTTTCGTGACTAATCAGGAACTTGTTGCTTACTAGCATAAAATCCATGCATGGCTCTTCATTAGCTCAATATGATGAATTTGGCATGACGTCTCCCATTAATGAATTGACTCTTGCATGTTTTGTTTACAAGGCATTAAGGGTCAACTCCTAGTCTCATGTTTTTTGTTTTGATTTGCATGATGTGGAGGGTCAACTTCCGCTAGCCTTGTTTTTTTTCTTTTTGGTTTTCAAAGCATAGAGCCTGTCTAGGACTGACCCCAATTAGCTTTGTTAGTTTATTATTTCCAATGCATAGGATCTGTCTAGGACCGACCCATACTAACCTTTTTTTTTAACTTAACTTTCATTGCCTGTTAGGGCCTGAATGGGCCTCTCTTCCTCTTCATTGTTTGGGGCCTGACATGTGCTTGACATGGGCCAGCTATTTGGCCTACTTATTGTGCCTGTCATGGTCTGTGCACAGCCGACTTCCAGCCCCTGCTTGGCCTATCCATCACTAGCAGTAGAGGGGCTGTTGGAACTGGTTGCTTCTGGGAGTTTCAGGTTTTCTGGACTGGTTTCAAATTTTCTGGACTGATTCTCATGTTTCCTTGACTGAATTTCTGGTTTCTGTACGGTTCTCACATTTGCTGGGCTGGAGATTTAGGAGGGATCTGAGATGGATTTTTTGGAATATTTGGATCTGTTACATGTTTTGGAGGGTTCGATCTGAGATGGGTTTTTTGGAATATTTGGATCTGTTACATGTTTTGGAGGGTTCTCCAGGTCTGAAAGTAGAGTTTTTCCGGGTAAGCTGGGTTGATAACAGGTTTAGGGGTGGTTTTAAGGGCAGTTTTGGAACTGTTTGAGTCTCTTTTGGGATTATTTGACAGGGTTTAGTGGAGCTATGGGCTAGCAAGATGAGGGGGCTGTTCTTGATGGGGCACAGCAGTGAGGAGATGCACAGTCATGCGTTGGGGTTGATTGGAGGGTGGAAAAGGAGAGATTGTATGAAGGAGATGGACAGAGCCATGGGCAGCCCTCCCCTTTACCTTCTTCATTCTTTTTTATCTTGTGCACGAACAGCAGTAGTTGAGGATGAGTGGAGGGGGAAGCACAGCCTCCTTTTTTTTTTCTTGCACAGCAGCAGCAGGATCTAGGCCAGCAGCGAAGGCAGTTGCTTCCTTCTTCTTTTCTGTACAGGACAGTAACCACAGCAGCAGATGGCTCAGCGGGCAAGGGGACTAAGGGCAGCAGTGGTGGCGGCGATGGCTCTTTTTCTTATTCTCTGTGCAGGACAGCACTATCATTAGGGGCAGCAGCAGCAGCCTGTTACTGCTGCTTCTTAAATGAGTGAATTGTTACCTTGGTCACCTTCAAATTTTTTTTGGGTACAACTCTTAACCATCGTCTTTTGGGTCTTCTGTGGGGAATCTTGGAGGGTTGAGGTTTCCTTTTTTGTGTGAGGTGATTTTCTTCTTGTGAGGTGCTTCAACTGTTGTCCCTTTGGACACCTTTGGTATCCTATCATCTTCTTGTACAATCTGTCTTCAGCTTAATGGTATGTGGTACTTGCCATTTGCAGTGTGGACAGTTGCTGAATGTTTAATTCCTTCTTTTCCTGTTTTCTTTATAGAATATTTAAGCCGTTGGTATTCTTTTATTGAAGTCTTGGCTCATTGTCCCAAGTAAAATTTCTCTTTTGCATACTTCTGTTATTTATGTTGTGATCAACAATTGAGGAAACTGACGTTACCTGGAAATAATTTGTGGAAGGATCACCTTTGGAAAAGTGAAAAACTGTCAGAAGGTATAACAAACATTAGAAATCCTCATATTGACAATTTTGTTTGGTTGGCTCTTTCATGGGAAAGATTTTTTGCACCAGAGAAACAATTTTTGAAGAGTTGCTGATGATGACTAGAGTTTGCTGTGGGAAGTGGCTAAGGTTGGGTTTCCATGAAATTTGGTTTTAATCACTAAAATGATTCTTTCAGAGATTTTTTAATGGATAAATGAATGAAGGTGAATAAGCATTTAGGGTTATACTATTGAGAGGCTATTTTTTGGTCAACTAGGTAGCTTATTTTGTTCTAGTGCGTATTTTAATTTGATTCATTAACAGTCAAGGGAATACAATCCTGACTCTGTCAAAAGGAAGAAAGCAATACTAAGAGGAAATATGGCATGCGGAATTGGTCTTTCAATTCTGGTGTCAGCCATGGTTGATTCTTCATAAACAACCCTGTGAGCTTGACACCAAATCAAGTTTTCTTTTGTGGTGTTTGGTCTATCTGGAGTCTGACCTCAGGGTTGACAAGTCCAGCTGAAGTGGTTCAGCTGGTCTGGGCTAATTGGCTTGCTGATTCTGGCCTAGTCGGGGTGACACCCTACTCAGTCTTGGCTTCTGCCAGTTGAACTGAATTGGCTAGTCCAATTTCAATCCAAATTGGCACTGACTGATCCAGGGGTCAGTTCTATCCTCCAATATTGAAGCAAATACATTTGATGCCAGCACCTGGTTGTACTTGATATAAATGGAAAAAGTAAATTAACATTATTCATTATAACATGTTATGATATGAATGTAGCATACGGCTCACATGATTTATATATTGTCGTATAAATTGTGAATAAAGTAGTGTAGATTAAAGTTGTGCCCGTGCCTGTGTTCTTTTCAGTGCATTCATTTTTTGAATTCTTTCTTATATATATTGTTGATGAGATACCTATTGGCTGTTATCACAGTGTTATAGTCTTGGAGTGGAGGATTTAGCTTTATTATCAGGAGAAGAGCTTCATGCATCTGACTCATTTCTAGTTATGCTCAATGGGCTTATTCTTGGAAAACACAAGGTACCACAGGTATGTGACACTTGGTAATTCTTGTATCAGTGAGTTGAACATTTTGTCTACTTATCAGTAGTATCATTCTGCTTTCTGTGTGCCAGCGTTTTGCCAATGTAATGAGGAAATTGCGGCGCTCCGGCAAAGTCGGAGAATTTGTCAGTATCTTTGTGAATGAAAAGCAGGTAAAGTTATTACAATTTCTGTAACATATTTACATTCTTGATTTCAACTTACATTTTTTCAAGATGATCGTGTACCTTGTACTTTATATGACTATGAAGTCTTTCATCGGTATTTTCGGGCAATTCCATGTATTTTGGTTAGGATAAAACCAATAAGAAAAGTTTCTTTCATTTGGCTTTCAGTTGCTGTTGCAACTTGTTAGACGCTATCTTGATATCATGTTCATTTTTTCCATGGAACTGAGAATACTTTAAAATAGTTAATGTGGAATCCTAAGATGCTTGATATTTATCTCTTAGTGTTATAAATCATGGTTATTTTATTTCCACATTGCGAAATAACATAATTCTTGTCATTCTGTACAACCAACCCCTATATGGCTTTTAGTATTTGGGTTCTCCTATATGTTTTTTTTTGGTTCTCCTGTATGCTGATATTTGAATGTTTGCAGCGATGCGTTTATGTTGCTTCAGATGGAGGCCGTGTTTGTCGACCACTTGTAATTGCTGACAAAGGCATATCAAGGGTAAAGGAATGCCACATGAGGGAGTTAATGGTTAGTTCATGCTGTTTTTCTTTGTTATTTTGAGAATACTGAACATGTTTCCTTTTGGTAATTTATTTTTCTAAATAAATCTTCTGGATGCAGGATGGTGTTCGCACATTTGATGATTTTTTGCGTGAGGGCTTAATTGAATATTTAGATGTAAATGAAGAAAACAATGCATTGGTCTGTCCATGTACTTCAGCTTTAATTTCTCATCATCATGCTATTTATTTTAATTAATTTATTTTTTGCATTAAATGTTCATTTGGTATTTTTTGTGACAGATAGCATTGTATGAGGGAGAAGCCAACTTTGAAACAACCCATATTGAGATAGAGCCTTTTACCATTTTGGGTGTCTGTGCTGGTTTAATTCCTTTTCCGCATCATAATCAATCTCCAAGAAATACTTACCAGGTTTGCATACTTATGCTGAAAATATTTGTTATCCTTGTATATTTCTGTGATTTGTATTCTTTGTTTCTGTAGTGTGCCATGGGGAAGCAAGCTATGGGCAATATTGCCTACAATCAGGCAAGTATATTGTTTGTGATGAAGTGATTTTATTTAGTCAAATCAAGAAAATGTTTCATTTCATGTTCTCTCATTTATTTTACTCATTGAAAATATATGTTATTTGTGATGCCCAGTATATACGTTATTTGTAATGTAGTGATTTTACTTAGTCAAATCAGAAAATGTTTCTTATCATGTTCTCTCATTTATTCTACTCATTGAAAATATATGTTATTTGTTTTGTACTGCCACGTGCCAACTGCAGCTTGTGACAATTTTGTAATTGTTGCTATCTAATGCACGAGACTTTTCCCCCTTTTCAGTTGTCACGGATGGACAGCTTACTTTACCTGCTAGTATACCCTCAGCGACCCCTATTGACTACCAAGTCAATTGAATTGGTATGCATGCATATTCCTAATTCTTTTTATGTAATGTGCTGCAGTCAGATTTGATTATGAGATTATCTATTTTAGGTTGGATTTGATAAGCTTGGAGCAGGGCAGAATGCAACTGTTGCTGTTATGAGCTATAGTGGCTATGACATTGAGGATGCTATTGTCATGAATAAGTCTTCTCTTGATCGAGGATTTGGACGTTGTATAGTACTGAAGAAGTATGAATTTATTAACTCTTGTTGTTTTACATTGAAGATTTATATTATTACAATGGTTTTGCCTCAGCTACTGTTTTTGCTCCATATCTGGAACAGGTACTCCGTTGTAATGGAGCCAGATGACCAAAGACTTAAACCCCAAATGATATCTTCCAAAGGTGGATTTGTTGTGGACTCAAAGATGCAGGTAGATATTGATGGAAGGTTTTTTTACGATAGTATTAACCACATGACTGTTGAGCATTGTTGGCATCTGTTTTTGCAAAAAAAAAAGAGAGAAGGGAACAAGTCCAGCCCTTAATTGGGTCAAATCAGGTCCAATCAGACCCAAAACAGGTCCCAGATTAGGCCCATTGGCACAAACTCCAGCTGGCCCAGTCCCACTTAATTTAATTAAGTGATTTCCAGTCCTTGAAGCCCATTACGCACAGCCCCATTGAGAGGAAAGGAGAAGTGGGCCATATTTTATAAAGATATGAGTACATTAATGAATTTATATGAAAATATATAACGTATTTTATACATCAACTATGTGAATGAACAATTACAAAGCACTCTCAATACAAAAAAGATGATCTTTGTCTTTCTAAAAGATTAAAACTTGTATACAATCTTATTTAAATACTAATATGGTATTTAACTTGTAGCACATTTTTTATATGACAGTATAAGTGATAGTGAGATATATTAATATGTTTACAATATCATAAACGGGAGGCGCAGAGTAGTCGTGGATCGACCTGGCTACATGGGGTGAGATCTTGGAGATCTTGTTTCTCAGCCCCCTTGGCGAGACCGAGATCTCGGCGAGATGGCATTCCATGGGAGGGGTTTGGAGGATATGGGTTTAGCAATGGTTATGCATAGGCTAAAGAGTATGGGTTATAGGCCAACGGAGATAGGTAGATAAATATACGGAAGGTCTTGGATTCTCCTTTTCCTCCATCCTGGTCACCTTTCTATTGGACATGATCAACGACAGCAGCAGTATAGCAAAACTCTTGGAGGCTTTTTCTGGTTCACCACTGTAGCAGCAGGATGGGGATCTTCCTGGTGGGCAACCCTTCTGACCAGCAGCATCAGCACATGGGCATCCTGATTTGCAGCACTGTCCTACAGTAGAGGAGGGAAGGAGCTGCACCACGAACTGGAGGTTTCGGCAACACCTCCTTCACCTTTCCAGTGCACAGCACCATGGACAGCAGCAGCATCAATAAGAGAGGACTTCGGCATCAGCAGCTCCATTTTATTCTTTTCCTCTCTTTCATCTTCTTTTCTCCTCAGTGTGCAGCATACACAGCAGATAGGGAGAAAACTTCTTTTTTTTCCTTCCATGGGCACTGAGGTGAGTATCCAACAGCCACAGCATCATCATCAGAGGGGGGCGGAGCATCTGCAGCAACCTCTTCCTTTCCTCCTTAGGCATGCAGCAGCAACATCATCTTCTTCTCCTGTGTGCATTGGCAGCACTAGAGATAAGGGGGAGGGCTTTGGCAGTAGGGAGAGCATAAGGAGGAGCCACATCTGCCAGCAGCAGCATCGCTTGGCTTCTTCAGGGACAGCAGCAGGGAGGAGAGACATCAGCCTCCCCTTTTTCATCCCCTTCTTCATCCTTCATGTGCGCTATAGCCATCAGATGGACAAGAAGAAGGCGGTAGCAGCCATTGTTTTCAAGGCGTCGCCTAGGTGACAAAAAAAGGTGTCGCCTAGGCAACAAGGTGCCCCCAGAGGGGGCAAGGCGATGGGCGCCTAGGCGCCCATTGCCTTAAATAACTATTTTTTATATTTTAATATTAAACAATGCTAATTAAGTGTCAATATCACATAATTAAGTTGTTTTGGAGTAAAAACAACTAGTTCTAATAGTTAATTTGACAGGCGCCCATCGCCTTAAATAACTATTTTATATATTTTAATAATAAATAATACTAATTAAGTGTCAATATCACATAATTAAGTTGTTTTGAAGTAAAAACAACTAGTTCTAATAGTTAATTTCACTTTAAATTAATATTTTGATGAAATAATAGCTACGCTTGGATAATTTCTTAAGTGTTTACTAATAGTTAATGGAATTTAATTAATAAAATTAACTAATTTGTTAAGTTATTTAGTCTATGTAACTATGCACTTCCCACATTATTAATTGATTTGCATGGTGTCAAAGTTATTTTGCATTATTTTTTACATATATATTTGTTATTTTATCTATTTTATTATATAAAAAAAAGCGTCGTCTAACGTCTCGCCTTATCGCCAAGGCACCAAGACGGTTCTGTGTCACCTTGATCGCCTTGGTCACCTTGACAACTATGGTAGCAGCAGCTACATCAAGGGGAGCTGGAACATATGGGAGGAAGGGTTGGCGGTGGGTATAGCATCTCCGTAGGGTTCCCAACCTCCTGGCTGGTGCAGCAGGAGGCTTTTTTATAGAGAAAGGGGTGGCTGCAGGAGTTGGCATCATGGGAGGCCAGTCGACCTGGTGAAGCCTTGAGGAAGTGGGGAATATGCGCTAGCTTTTCCTTCTACCTCTTCTACTTTTTAGAATCATTTGATGAAGAGCTTTTGACTTGGTCTTTGGGCGGTTGTGAGGTGAGGATTGCAGCATGGTGTTGACCTAATATATTATTAATATCACCCGATTTAAGAATACGTATTGATCATAGCTTAAGTAGGATCTAGATCTTCCTAAGGACCCAATAAGAGAGGATCTGATTTTAAGATCTCATCCATTGGATCTTATATCCATTATCCAATCACGACCACCCATTACTTAAGTAGGATCCGATTCTTAACAAGGACCCAATAGGGTGAGGATTCATAACTTAAGTAATTAAATGATCTTGACCATTGGATCTAGCACCAAGCTCATCATCTCATTTCATTTCATGTTTTAATCATGGCCATTTGTACTTAAGTAGGATCCGAACCTTGTTAAGGATCCATTAAGCCATGTAATTGATTGGCTGTATTTGAAATTCGAACACTATGATTCCATGGGGATTGGATTAAACTTAATCTCTCTCTATTAAACTTGAAAATTTTAGGTGCCAGCATAGTATTATGAGTGTTATTAACTTTTTTTTTAATAAAAACTACTGTAAAATAAAGATTTTGGAAATGAATGGATTGTTCTGTTTTGGATAATGGATTCAGAATCGGATTTGAAATGGCCTAAACATTATCGGAGTTGGAAAATTGATCCGGAATTGCCTAACCCTTATGATTGTTATAAGCTATCAGGATATTTGTTTCCGATAGCTTATATGATACAAAAAGAGTTTCCAAATCCGTTAAATGTTATTGAAATCAAATCAGATTATTGGAATCTCAGATTTCATTTGCACCCCTACCTTATCTCATTATCACCTAGGGCCATCAAAACGGAGTGGGAAGTGAATGGGAAGATATGGATGAAGGGACAATTGGACAAGATCCGCACAATCCTCACAAGGGGGTGCAAAACCTTCGAAAAGAGAACTTTCTTTTCCACAAGCGCCTGGGTCCCATCACTCAATGCTGGCCTTACATCTAATTGCCCCGAGGATCCATTTCTCTAATTTAGCGATGGATGACAGCTTCCAAGTCATTCTTGGGTTAGAATGATTTCGGGAAACCATGACTTGTGATGTTGAGTATTGGCACTCTTGCGATGCTTGTGAACAAGCCATGGACAATCCCCACTATTTTCATAAACATTAATATTAACATGTTTTTACCAAAGGAAGATTTTGTATGTAAATGTAACTAAAGGTCCTACCCTTTTGGGCCTGTTGCGGCCGAGGGCCAAGGAGGGATTTGAATCCCTCAACATTGTGGTTTGTTCATTTGGAAAACCAGTTGGTATATAGCTTCATTCATTTCGATCAACCTTAATATTATTTGAACAAGAGTATGTCTTCAATCTGACAGGCACTAGGCATGATTGACCTGTACCTCTTACCATAGTTTTCAAGGCAGAGACTTTAAGTGGTGCCTAGGCATTTAAGGTGCCAAGGCAGTTTTCTTGGGTTGCCTAATCCTTGCAACTATCTGGACCTCCAGAAGGTACCTACCTGGGCCATCTAAGTGCATGACACAGCCTGGGTGCCATCCCGCCTGTCTGCAGAGGCGAACAGTTCCAGTTGGACCTGTTTAACCATTCCCACGCCTTGCTCATGCCCTAGCATCCGCTACTTCTCGCCACCTCTACCACTGCCCTCCACAGCTGCTGGGCACCTCCGGCAGCCTCTCACTTCCGACAGTTATACCTCCAGCCATCCTCAGTGAGATTTTCCCCTCCCCCATGCCCTCAGCATTCTCTCAGCTTACGGCTGTCTCCCTTCTCTCCACCCTCTCTCTGGCTGTCTTTCCTCTCCCTGGCCCTCTTTTTCTTTACCCTCTGGCTATCTCTCTCCAGTTAACCCTTGAGGCATATCCCCCTGCAGTGCTCTTCTACTCTTCCTCTTCCCTCTCCTCCCCCCCAATCCAGCCATCTCCTTCCTGCTGGGAGGTGGTTTTTCTCCCCCCTGAGTGCATCCAGCCATCTCCTCGTTCCGTTTGGTCTCTCCTATGTTCTGTCAGGCATCTTCCTGACGTGCAGCCTCAGCCTTTTCTGCTCCCTTGCTCTCTCTCTCGCTCTGCGTGTGTCTTGTCAGCATGACAAGCCTGTTACACATGATGTCATTCACTTTTTTCCGAACTTTAAAATTTGAAACATTCTTAGGTCAACCATGAAAATTTAAGGACCTGAAAGACTGCACTACACGAGTAACATCTGGTACATTCAGGAATTTCCTGATGATGCATTTGGTTTTCTAAATACTTATCTTTTCAATGAGGTAAACATTCACTGTTTGTTTTTAATCTTTTCTTGTCTTCTGTCCAGATACTGGATGATGATGGTATTGCTGCTCCAGGGGAAATAATTAGAAACCACGATGTTTTTGTCAATAAACGTAGCCTCAAAAATATCAGGGATCAATCAAAGCCTGGAGATAAGAGGGATAAGTAAGTTTGTGATATTTTTCTGTTGTTATGACCAAATTTGTCTTCCGTGTTAACACTGATTCTTTCTGTAAATAGTGATTATAAGCCTACACCTGTGACATACAAGGGTCCTGAGGGAGAGACTACGGTTGTTGATCGTGTAGTTTTGTCGACAGATATTAATAACCGATTATGTATTAAGTTTCTTGTTCGTCATGTACGCAGACCTGAAGTGAGTATTGGTAGCAAGCAATTTTTATGAGCATCGCTATGTACCTTTTCATTACTGTTATTTTGTTATTGGACAGCTGGGTGACAAGTTTAGTAGCAGACATGGACAGAAAGGGGTCTGTGGAACCATACTGCAACAGGAAGATTTTCCATTTTCAGAACGTGGAATATGCCCTGATTTAATCATGAATCCTCATGGATTTCCAAGGTAAAGCATGTGCAAATGAACTTTTAATGCTGAACAAAAGCAACACACAAACGGGGTTAATTCTTTACTTTGTGTATGGGATTAAAGATGCAATGTGATTTCTTCTAGCATGTAGTTGCATCCAAATTTAGATGGTAGATTATAGCAGGGAAGCAAGGAAAACAAGGTCCAATATGTTACTGCTTATATTATGTATTGTTCATTTTTGTGTGCCTTTGTGTATTTACATATAAAAACTGAGCATGCATCTACAAATATCTGTTGTGAATGGGGGGTAGAAGGGAGGATGAGTCTGTCATTTTACTATTCATGTCAATTCACCTTGACATAGCCTATTAGAGAGACCCCTGAGAACAGATTTTATACCACAATATAGAGTATAAAGATTCTCTAATTACAGTTTTCTGATTCTGTTGTGCTTTAGTTACCTCGTATCTTGGTGGTTATTTTTGCTTATCATATTTATTTTTAGGGGTCTTAAATGTATTTTTATATTGTTATCAACAGCCGAATGACAATAGGAAAAATGATTGAACTTCTCGGTGGAAAAGCAGGCGTTTCTAATGGGAGATTTCATTATGGAAGTGCATTTGGTGAACCAAGTGGTCATGCTGATAGAGTTGAAGCTATAAGGTATGATAATTTTCAAAACCTTGAACTATATTGAATTGTGCTCATCTTCGTGTTTTCTGTGCAGTGAAACTCTTGTGAAGCATGGATTTAGTTATAGTGGGAAGGACTTCATTTATTCAGGTAGGTTTTTGTAGACGTTCAAAAGCAGGCCTTATTTCATTGTCAACCGAACCTAAAGGAAATAAGACATTTTTTATAAAAGTATATTTATTAGGTGTTAATAATTATTATCAATACAGTCAGTTGCTTCTTATCTTGGTTACTTCAGACGCTTCTTTGAATTGTCTATTATCCACTTATCTAATAGCCAAAAAATAACAGACTAATCCAATTACGCAAGCCTAGCATCACTTTGTCCAAATAGAATAGTTATATTTTGGTTTATGATCTTTTCTGTCTAACATTTTAATATTTTACAATTTATGGATTTTGGAACATCAAAATTACGTACTTAAGAAGTATATTCACAATAAATATGTGCAACTAATAATATAGCTGAAATATTCTGAATAAACTAGATGCATTATGCTTGGTTATCTGCTTATCAATTTTGCTTTTGCTGATGCTTTATAATAAAAGTATAAGATTCTAGTCTTTTGGTATTTTTAAAATTTTATTTTATTAGTTTTATTACTTATAGATTCTTGATAAAGTTCTGCATCTTAATATATACCCGTCAAGAATTCCACTTTATGTTTTTAGTACCTTGGGGAGTTGATCCTGTCCTGAAAAACTTTGTGCATATCTTTACTCTCTGTTTCGTTGAATGCAGGCATAACTGGTTATCCCCTCCAAGCATATATTTTCATGGGACCTATCTATTATCAGAAGTTAAAGCACATGGTAAATGTCTTTGACTTCAAAGTTGGTATCGTTAGAGCAAATTTAATGAATATGATGTTCGATTAATCTGTAACATGTGGACTATTTTTTTAATTTTGTTACCTACATCAGAGATTGTGTGGGCAAAGAAGTTAGTTCATAGATCAAAGCAAAACTTAGGATTTAAGTCAAATAGACATTATTATTGAACAACATAAGAAAAACAGATTGAAATATGGATGATATTCATGAAACTGAGTACTTGGAATATTGAGTCTTTTACATGAAAACTTATGGAACTTGTTCTTAGTACGGAGAGAAGTGTGATTAAAAATTTGAATGAATATGAATTATCTTATGCAGAGTATATCCAATGAAGAGAATATATTTATTAGAAAAGATCTCAATAAGTGTATTGGAAGTGAATGTCATGTATATAAAAAAAAGGTCTGTGGGTTTTAGGTATGCTTGATTTTGCTATGGCCTATGATCTTATATTAACAATTAAATATTTAATTAAAATATATTATTATCATTTAGTAACATTTAAAAGTGGATAAAATTAAAACTAAATTGACTTCATTTTTAGGAGAAAGACTTTGTGCTCTTTGCAAAGATTGCAAAGTTATGCCTCTATAAGTTTTAACTAGTTGGCATTGGTTAGTTTTTTTAATCTTTTAGATATTAAGATCAAGAGATGAGTACACACATTTAAAAGAAATATTTCACTTAGAATATTATGTTTCTAAACATGGTTGCAAATATTATAGAGCTAAAAATGTAATCGGAAAGTTCAAGGGACAAGGTACATCTAAAAATGAGAGTTAATGCTAGGATGAAATGCAAAAGATGGTTAATAATAAGATAGATTAGGATAAAAAGTTGTCTTAGTGGGTTAAAATGAAGCTTATGAATTGCATATGACAAAAAGTGAAGAAAAAAATTTGTCAAACAAGTAAGGCAGCCCTCAATTAGTTTTGATTGTTTGATTAATTGATGATTTTTTTAAGTTTAAGTTTTAATTAAGACAAAATAGCCTTACATGGCTATTCTCACACACAATGGGTCTTTCAATAGTCTCTTTTTGTAATTGGCTACTTCTTATAAGAGTCGCACCCCCCCCAATCGATTAATGAAGTAGAAAGACTTGGAATTTTTGGAGAAAAAGCTTGTGCCTTGCATTGGGGCTTGGCCCCGTAGGAACCCTCACCTCACCCCTGGGAGAGCCTACCTGCCCCTCCTCCTTGGGCACTGGCTGGCTCCTGATCATCCCCGGCGTTGGCTGGTCCCGAGTCCCTCCTCTCTTTTAGTCTCAATGTCATTCATCTCTCCCCTTTTCTTTCACAGTTCCTATTGGTTCGTCTTCAACGCCATCAGTATCTGCCACCGTTCCTCAAGCCAATCGACCATCAACCTTGCTGTCGGAAGGACACAACGGAGATGACGACCTATCTCCGTCAGCTCCAGCATATCCTCAGCACCTACTCTGTCCTCAACGGCACCCACGACCACAACCGGCAATCTCCGGAGATCATCCCACTTCCCCCTACTTCCAGCCTTACTCCCGGTGCACCCTTCCATGGAATGCCATCTCGCCGATATCTCGCGAGATCTCGGTTTTGCCAAGGGTGCTGAGAAACGAGATCGTCGAGAACTTGCCCCATGTAACTTGGTCCGAAAAAAAATATTTTGGGGGGCTTTGCCCCCCTGATACCCCTCACAAGGGGTATTGCCCCCCTTGACCCGTGCGACCTGACCGTGTAGGTCGATCCGCGACTACTCTGCACCCCCCGTTTATGATAGTGTAAACATATTAATATATCTCACTATCACTTATACTATCACATAAAAATATGTTACAAGTTTAATACCATATTAGTATTCAAATAAGATTGTATACAAGTTTTAATTTTTTAGAAACACAAAGATCATCTTTTTAGTATTGAGAGTGCTTTGTAATTATTTATTCACACAGTTAATGTATAAATATGTTATATATTTTCATATAAATCCATTGATGTACTCCTATCTTTATAAGATATTATGTTATGTTTCATATATACATTTTGATCTGAGAATTCAAGATCTGATCTCTCGAGACCCAAGACGAAGCCGAGATCCGAGACGGCAATCCTTGCACCCTTCGTCGTCAGATGCTCTTTCCTCTTCATCCATCACCTTCCCGAATTGATCGGAGTCCACCAGCACCTCATCATCCTTCCACAACTCCTCTGTCTCCCACACCTCCCACGAGCAACATTGCACACCTCCCTTTCATCCTCGCCTCTGTCCTTACCACCATCCTCTCTTGCAATAGCCCTAGCCATACACCATGATGATGCTGTCTACACTTATGCCACCTCCCCTCGTCCCTACCATCGGACAGTGACAATGATGGAGGAGGAGACACTCGAGGAAGACGGTGGAGTAGAAGCCCCCAAAGAGCCCGGCTAGTCGGAATCCGCCTCCATCAACACCTACCATGATGCTGCGGCATTGTCCTCCTGCCACCGCTGTTTTACCCCTCCATCCGGTCCGATGATGGAGTGAGATGAGGAAGACAACAAAGCCTTCGTCACCCTTTGTTGGCTTCTGCAGCATCTCACTCACATGCCTTCAGGCGCCATCGAATCACACCATGACACCCCCAGCGGGGTTCTTTACTGGACAGCCACGACCCCTTCCACAGGGTATCCCTTTATGCTCCCGCAGGCACTCACCGGCCACCGCAACCCCACCCCTATCAGGGTCCTCCAGCTTCAGCCACAACCCCCGCCTGGGTTGTCTTCATGCGGTCTTGCTGCCTTCAGTCGCCACGATCCCCCCACCGGGTCATTTTCTGCTTACACGGTCAAGGGCGCTGCCTCTGAGCTCCACAACCCGTTGAGTCTTCTTTACGCTGGAGGCCAGCTACGACACCCCATGTGCAAGTTACGTGAACTGGTCGAAGTTGGTTCATGGTTATCTGGCCCGGTCCAGCTTGTTCACCAGCTGGTTCAACTGGTTCACACCGGTTTAACTGTGGTTAGACCGGTCCGAAACCTAGACTGCCCGGTTTAGGTGGTTCAGCACCAGTTCATGCCACTTCAAACCCGGTTCAAGGAGGTTCAATGAGTTTCATCTTGGTTTAATACCTCTTTAGGCTTGGTTTGCAACTGGTTCAGTTCATTTCGGTGTATTTCTTGGTTGGTTCAGCACCTTTCAGGCCCAGTTCAGCAGGTCTTCAGCTCAGTTCAGTGTGGTTCAATCTCGTTTCGACCATTTTGGGACCAATCTGAGTTATGGCAGCACTGTGGTGATCTATTTGGACCGATTTGCACATCCATATGGTGATATCTTTGTTTCTGTCCCACATCAGAATGGCCTCTCATGTACTGGCAGGGAGAAATAGAAGAGGAGATCGAACTTGAAAAATGGAGGGAAAGAGTTGGCTGGTTTATGGCTTCTCACAACTGCAGCCTTCTCATCTAGGCAGCTGGCTAGAAGAAGGTGGCAGCTGGGTTTTCTCCTAGGCTGGAAGGGGGCAAAGAGCGGAGAGTAGAGGGTGATCTGATGACTAGGGCTGGGGAGAGTTGATCCGCACGTATTGGCTTGAAAGGAGGCTGCTGGAGAGTCAGGCGGCTGATCTCTGGTGAGAGGATGTAACTGGCCTTGGGTCTTTTTATAGAGAGGGCTGAGAAGGGGGGCATCAGATCTAAGCGCCGTGGATTATGGGACAAGATCTAATGGCTGTGAATGGATGTTGAAAATTCTCAAATTTGATGGCTAGCAGCTAGGGTTTAAGGAAGCTGGCAGCGCCAGAGCCCTGGCTGAGTGCCCAAGGATCTTCAAATCTGATGATGATGGATTGCTTGAAAGAATAAGGAAAGATTTATCAATAATTGAGCATTGATTGGATTTGATTAGGCTGTTATCTTTAGAATCCAATTCAGGAAATCAAATATTTTTCATTCTCTTGCATGCCAAAGAAAGATAATTCAAATTTGTAGTTCTCTTGATGGGCTGTAAGATGACCTCCTTAGAGGCTCACATTGGACTCATTTTATGCTTTTAAGTGGCCCAACAGCATACCCATGAGGGTGTTACGAATTTTACTGATTTATAGTTCATAAATGCCTCAAAATTGACCCACATTGAGTTCCAAAAATTCTCAGATTCAGCTTTAAAAATGGATAGTAGTGGGCCTTCAAAATATTAATTTTGACACATTTTTCTTTGATTTGTTACCGAGTCAAATTTTAGCAAGTCTGAGGTTTGCTATTTCCTTTTCTTCGGGTTCAGAATTTTGTCCGAAGTGGAATCGGGCTTCAGGTTTGTAAGTTTGTTTGACTCTTTTTATGTAAAATTTTGGTGTCAACGGAAGCATAGTGGTCGTCCTTTTTTGTAGAGACGACCTCCAACCTCACATTAAACCACTGAATAGCATGAAATCCTCGCTCATTCATGATCTAGCATGTGCATGACCTATACCCCCAGCCTGGGGTGCATTAGCTGAGGAGCGCTGCAGACCTAGGATGGTATGACGAAAATCAGATTTAATTTGGCCACCTGGGAGCAATGGTGGAAAACCGAATTTTTTAACATTTAATCCCCCCCGCCAGGTCCAAAATTTCAGAATTTTAAATTTTGTGCGGTTTCTCATCCTTTCCCCTTGAACAACAGAGGGAGCATAAAACGTAGTGGTAAAATGATCTACCTCCACTTTATGTGAGGGTTTCTCATTTTGGTTTCTTTATTGATTCAGACTGTCCTCGGTGAATACAACTCCTTGACCGTCCTCATTAATCATTGGGAGAATTAAGTTGTATAATGTAATCATGAAGAAGTTTTACAAACGCCAATTTGCTTGTACTTGTTGTATATGTCTAGACCTTATTGATATGCTTTGGACTTATTGCGGCTGTCAGCCTCTTGTAAGTCCTATCTATCTGCTTGACTTCTAATGCCAATCAGAATGCTGAAAAAAATGTCTTTGAGAACATGGACACACAAAGAAATGCCTTAAGGAACCGAAATACTTTTAAGCACTTAGGCATGCGGTTGTCATATAATCAGTCTCCAAACAAAGTGTTGATACCACACAGGATGTGGAGTTCTGTGTATGCATGTGAAAACAGAAGCATACTTGCCTGTCAGTAACCAAAGCAATTCGAAAGGCCTTAATGCTGCATTCAGACAGTTTTGAAGTTTTAACCATGACGGTTTCTAATTCAATGTTTTTTTCCTACATTTATCTTTTTGAAATACTTGTATTTGGTAATATATTTCTGTAAAACACCTATCAGAATGCATGTCTTTAACATCTCTGAAATGTAATGTTTAGCTTGCACCCGAATCAGGGCTTTTCAGGTGTTTACTGTAAATTGAACTTTCATGTATACACACCTGAAGAGTAATATGGGGACGTGATTTAACCGTTTGGAAATTTCAGGTTATAAAATATAGTAAATATTTTACATATGTAGATATGATCATTGTCAAGACTATATGTAAAAGCCCCCATTAGCCAATGGTACAGGATCTTGTGCATTATTTTGACATCACTATATGGTTCATTATATTTTCTGTCACCCTGTCAGGTGTTGGATAAAATGCATGCTCGAGCCAGAGGACCGCGAGTAACATTAACTAGACAACCAACTGAAGGAAGAAGCCGCGATGGAGGTATATTATGTTTTTTCTATCATATTTCTTTTAAAGGTTTTTGTTATATGATAATGCAATTCTTTTTTTTATTTACTTAATGAGATTACTGCATTTAAGAGCTAATGATACCTGACCATCATCAGGTCTTCGCCTTGGAGAGATGGAACGGGACTGTCTGATAGCATATGGGGCTAGTATGTTGATTTATGAACGTTTGATGTTATCCAGTGATCCGTACCAAGTTCAGGTATTTCTCGTCCCTAGTAGATTATTGTGATTTCATTGCTCGTTTGCTTTGTTATATAACCTGTCAACCATGAAATTGAGTTTATTTTTTATCTGATATTTTTGCAAGTTGATAGACACATTTCATTTATAGAAAATTTAAATATACAAGTGAAGAAGGAAAATGTAAAAGTGCTAACTTTTTTCAAAATTTAAGGGAATTACTCAAGGATTTTATGCTCAGAATCAGTCTTGGTTTAGGCCGGTGAGAATGTGATCCAGATGACCTGGCTCCACCACTCCCTGTTTTCCAGATTAGGTGATTCAGTCCAGACTAGCCAACCACCAAGACCATAAGGCGATCAAAAGGAAATGTTAGTCATTCAGAGAACAAAAAATATTTAGTCTCAGATCTCCACATGTGAGGCACAAAGAAAGCTGACATTGTTTTTAACAAAAACAATGCCAACTAAAATATTTCTTTCTCCTTGAAGATTCTTCTATTTTCTTTAGTCAACATTACCAATAAAGTTGCTAGCCACCAATTTCTTATTTCATTTTTTTTGTTTCATGTTATTCTGTTTTCGATCCAATCGGAAACAAGGGGGTGGTGCTTTCCGCTGGCAACTGATCTTGAGATGATCCAGGTCCAAAATTTAGCTGCAAAGGGGCAAGCGGTGAACTGGGATCCTAATTTTTATCCTCCACCGCATAATGGTAACAACTAACAAGGTCTTACATTAGGCATTAATCTGGCTAGTTGGTTACAAGTTGGAAGTATGCCATATGCAATTTTTTAAAATCAGGCTCTTATCTCCTGTCGCCGAGCTTGGCTTTACTTGTTTCCAATGTGTTCCACATTGATTCAACAATGCCTGTGCAAGCCTCTAGTATAATTTCCATATGTTGTTTCTATGCATTCCACAATTTTTTTAAATGTTTTCTTTCTAGTGATGTGTGGTACCATTCACATTTAAAGTTAACAGAAAAGGGATGGACGTAGTTGCTTATCAGGCATGGATGGTGTTTGCATACCCATTGTTTGTTACCTATCATTAGCTTGTAAACACAAAATATAACGTCATTACTAAAAATTTATTTCATATGAAAGTAGATAACAAATTGTATGTTTAACATGAATCAAGTACAATGCTATTTTTGTATGGTTAGCTGTCTAAAATTGGCTGCTAGTGCAAAAAGTTATAGTAATGCACATTCTTCCAGCTAGTTAATAAAAGATGTACATATTTCTTTTTCTTCTGGATGTATACTATGCGTACTGCATCCTACCTGGTGACATGCCCCCTGTTGTCGTCACCACCCCGCATTCAAGCACATTGAGAACCTAGCTAGTACAACTTGTTGGAATTAGTTGAAACTTTAAAATATAGATGATCTTAAAGCCCAAACCTTTTTCCTCTTTGCTTCCACACACACTACCCCAATTTAGATGGTGATGACCCCTTTCTCCTCCTCCTCCTCCTCTGACCTCTCTCTCTCTCCCTCCCTCCCTCCCTCTCTCTCTCTCTCTCTCTCTCTCTCTCTCTCTCTCTCTCTCCCCCCCCCTTAAGAAGAATTCACATCTGACACTATTTTATCGGTTAAGTGGAAGACATGATAAACAGAGAATAGATAGCCAGGAATTTCAGCACAAGGGATCACAGAGCTCAACCACATCATAAGGATAACAAGGGAGACAAGAATCATAGGGTCAAATTATGCAAGAGAAATTGACTGAGACTTATTTTTTTATATTTTTATCTCGATGATTAGAAATTCCATTCATGAATATGTCCTGTATTCTGTTTTTGCCTGGTTCCTTTCTGACAAGGCTATCTATTTTTGTGAAGTGACATTTATTGCATCTTACAGGTTTGCAGGACCTGTGGCCTCTTGGGCTATTATAACCATAAGCTGAAGACTGCTGTTTGTTCTATGTGCAAGAACGGAGACAATGTTTCTACTATGAAATTACCATATGCTTGTAAACTTTTGTTTCAGGTAAGTGGTATTTAGTTAGATTCTACAAATTCATTTGATTCTTCTTATTTTTCTTATATTTCTTCATTTTAAATCATGATGAGCAAATAAGGTGGAGATTTTCTATTTTCATCCTCAGGACTCTCCGTTGAGCGATCTTCTAAAACATTGAGACTTTTATGTACTTTTCTCAAAATTCACTTGTGCATGTTTATGGTAGTTATACCGTCTAGATTTATGCAGTCAATTCTGTAATATAATCACATCATAGGTATTTATCTGGAAAATTTTTTATTGGATTACTGAAATTTTACAAACTTCATCAGAACTGGTATTTTGTGCAGTCAATCTGTGATATAATCACGTTATAGGTATATATGGAGATTTTAAATTTTAGGGTTAATATGGAGATATAGGTACAATCACATCAGAACTGGTATTTATATGGAGATTTTCTATTGGGTTACTGGAATTTTACAAACTTCATCAGTGCTGGTATTTTATGCAGTCAATCTGGGATATAATCATTTCATAGGTATTTATATGGATATTTTCTATTGGACACTTCTATTACAGTTGATGTTTTGTTTGTACCATCAATCTCAAAATTGATATTAATCACCAAACAACTTCTGATCATTTATAATAATAGCAAATTCAAAATTAGTAGTGATAGAGGTGTTTAGTACTGTTACAAAATAGGGCATTACCTATTGATGATAACCTTCGCAACTTTACCAGTATTGGTATTTTACCTATTGAGCGTTGTGTGCTTCTTCGTAACATCTCTTTTAGTCATCCTTGTTATAATTCATCTGCGTATAAAGTACTTTATTCTCTTCTCCTGGCTTGCTGATTTGCTATTTCTTAATGGAATATGTCGTTTTGTTTTCCCAAGCTTAATTGAACTTTTCTTTTTTAGTGATTAGGTGTTTAGTTCTGTTACAAAACAGGGAATTACCTATTGACAATTACTTCTTAACTTTACCAGTACTGGTATTTTGTCTTTTCAGTATGGTGTGCCTCTTCATAACATCTCTTTATCATCTCATAATAATTCCTCTGCCTTTAAACTACTTAGTCCCTTTTCCTGGCTTGGTGATTTGCTATTTCCGAATGCGATATGACATTTTGTTTTCCCAAGCTTAATTGAACTTTATGTCATCTTTGTTATCACACATTTTGCATCTGAGAATTTACGTATCTTGTTTCTATGATATTTTGTTCTCCATTTCTAAACAAGAATTTGGTCATTTGTAGTGTGCATTATGTTGTTAATATTTCATTCACTGTGCATTTTGGTCTTTTATGGATTCTTTAAGTTTTTTATCAAATTGATTGGACTAGGATGAAAATTGTGCCAGTTGGACTGCTAGAAGATATTTGAAAATTGACTTTATTTTTTAACCTTTCTTCTATTCAATTCTTGAAGTCCAATTGAATTACTTTTGTGTAAAATTCTTCTATTTTTGTGACTGACTGCTTTGTTAATCACGGGTGTACATATTGAAGCTAGTCCATAATGCAGAACAAGGCATAGTTTTTTTTTGGGTCATAGACATAAGTTTTATAACAAACTTAAAGGGAAACAGACATTATTATAGGAAGAAAGACATGAAAGAAAACATTGAAAGAGTTATGAGAATAAGTACTTGTAATATTGGGTCTCTTGAAGGAAAATTTATTGAACTTGTTGATAATATGGAGAAAAAATATTATATTATTTGCATTAAAGAAACCAAATGAATAGGCAAGAAATGTGAAAAAATAGAAAATACAAGTTATCAACTATGGTCTATAAGAAATAAGAGAAATAAACATAGAATAGATATCATATTTTGATATAACATTATAAGATTGTTCTTCTAAAGGATTTTAGAAAGAGAGGTACTCAATGCAATTAGTGTTTATAAGTAGTGCTTACGTTCTACAAGTTGGATTAGGATGTGAGATTAAAGAAAAGTTATGGAGGATATAGATGACCTTTTGCAAAGTATAATTAATGAAGAGGACATATTTCTTCGAAAACATCTCAATGATCATGTTGGAAATGAATGTCATGAATTTGACAAAGTCTAGCAAGGTTTTGAATATGGAACTTAAAATGAAGAAAAGAAAAGGTATCCTTGATTTTGTTGGGACATATGGTCTTATACTAACTAATATTTATTTTATTAAGAAATATCAGTTAATAACATTTAAAAGTTGACAAAATAAAAGTCATATCAATTTCATTCTTACAAGAAAAATTAGTAGTGGTCATTACAAATATTTTAAAGTTATTCTTGGTGAGCTTTAACAACTCAACATACCGTAGTGGTTTTAGATGTTAAGATCAGGAGGCAAACAAGCACATTTAAAAGAAAACTTTCTCTTAGAATTAAATGGTTGAAATTAAAAGGGATGAAGCAAATTAGCAAAGGACATTTAAAATGAACTTCATATAAATAATTTAAGGTCACACGTAGATGTCAATGCTATGTGCATGAACATGATTACAAAGATTAGAGAGAGATAAAAATTTTTTGGAGAGTCTAAAAGATATGATCTACCTAAAAAGGAAATATTGTGGTAAAATCCATTAGAATAGAAGACAGTAAAGAATAAAAGAGATCAATATAAAAGTTGTCTAAGCAAGATAGCAGCTAAGTTTTTGCACAATGTTAAATAGTCAAAAAGTGAAGTATGCGGCTTTTGAACAAATGTATGAGAAGTTTGAAATTACAGAAGGTCAAGAAAATATTATCTATTAGCAAGGATGAGCTAGAGAAGATCTTAGGATATTAATCAATTTGGATGTATCTAGGAAAGGAGCAATGTGGAGCTCTGGCGATGACGATGTCGCTCCGCTTCATATCCATGGCACCTCCTTGCGCGTTTCGTCTGCCATGGAGTGCTCTGAGGACGGTCTCATGGTGACAGCAGCTTCTGAATGGGCCCAAGTGAGAGGTAAGCTGAGCAAGACTCGTCGGTGTTCTGTGTGGTTCACTAAGGATGGTCTTTCCGGCTGTGGATCCTGGAGGAGGATGCTCATTTGCGGTAGGGTTCTTTGCCGGCAGTTGGGATGGGGAACGAAAAAGCTCGATCCTCCTGAACTTCGTGGCTCATTCTGACTTTGTGGTTGGACTTGTTCATTTGCCCTTGTCGCAGGCCTTGGGGGAGAAGTAAGGTTTGCTTAGCAATGCCAGATTGTGACGATCCTGGGGGAGGATAGCCAAAATTCACATTGATGCCAAAATCCTTAGTTTAGAGAAGTCAACACACCACTTTTTCTGTTGACTTGTAGTTTACTTGCAAACAAATGATGAGACTGATAATTTTCAGGAAAGTCCATGCAATCGGTCACTTTTACATGGATCCAAATGGATCTTTAAGCAGAAGTCAAAACTCTTTTCATTCGTTTACTCCAGCATGTTACTGATTAATTATGGACCTCGAAATTTTGTTGCGTGGTGCCTATTTGGGTCTAACCTACCAAAACCATGTTAAAATTCATTACAACCTCTCTGCCAAGCTATGTTTGCTACATTGTTTGAAATGCTCAGTTAATTTGTTTTCATTTTCAACTCCCTCCAGGAGCTTCAATCAATGAATGTTGTTCCCCGTTTGAAACTAACGGAAGCATAGTCATCGAGATTTTATTACATGAAACCTGATAGGCTGATACCGTTTATAATAGAGATGCCTATAGCTGTTACTAGCGTACTACAAACTGTAGTACCATGATTCCCGAAGCTGCAGTCTTGGATTTGCAATGGGAAAAATTCAAACTGGACACTTGATTGCTCAAAGAAGACTCGTTATCATAGGAATGATGCTTCTCGGTTTCAGGGCATCTCCCGTGCAGACGATTGAAGCAAGCAGTTTATGCGATTTCAGGATGTGTAATTACTGTAAATGGGGGCTAAATTAAATAGGTAAAACATGTATATGATTTTTGCTTTATTTATTCGAGGGAGAGCTGCCTTAAATTTTGTAGTTTTATAGTGAATTGATGATGCTATCGTATTTATTTGCTTGTGAAAGCAGTTGAACGGAACTTCTCGCAACATCTGAAGTTGGGTTGTTTTCTAATTTCTACTCTTCAGAATGTACATTCTACTATTCTAGTACTAAACCAGCCTATTAATCATTTTAGGTGCTGTTTGGTACGGAGATAACTTGGGGATAAACCTGAGTTATACCCAAAATTTTGGGTATAACTCAGGTTTATCCGCAAAATTTTATGGTACCAAACATGTCCTCAGGGTGTGAACCATTTCGTTGTATGTGCATTAGGTGCTCACGGTTGTGAGATTTCTCGCACTGATCTAGAGTTTCGGCTTTGCCAGGATCAATGTAGTACGATGGCTTTTCGTCTTAACTAGTGAATGCCGTCTTGATGTAGTTTTACTTGAGATCTCGTAAATTTCAAATATCAATGCGTGTTTATAAGAGATAATCATAAAACTATGCAAGGGTGTTTGACTCCGTGCACAGGGTAAATTACATTCATTCCCCGAATTGTCCGCAAATGCATTGTATGACCAATCAAATGATAAATTAAGGGTTAATTTTCCTAAAATACGCTCTATCTGTCTCTGCGAGGAAACAAGCAACTTTTGAGAAAACACTGATATCGATAACCTAATGTCTACCAACTTTTATCACTATCAATTTCTATACATTTATCAAACAGGACATTACTCATAGGTATTGTTGAATCACTTTTGATATTGACATCAGATAACTTAGTCCTAAAATTTGCAGTATTTAGTGTTAGATTTAACATTAGTATAGAAATTTAATAGACTATCCAAACATGTTTTGTCAGATGTTTCCCTTCGTCCTCTCTTGCTGGAGAATGCAATAAAAACGACTATATACAAATCATTTGTTCGTGTAATCTAATCAATTACTTACATTGGCTTCAATTACAAGTCAAATCAGGTTTATGGGGTGTTTGGTTAGTTGAATTTTTGTTACAAAAATATATTTTTGTAGCAAAACTTGTTAAAAGGTTCTTGGCAAGCATTACAAAATATATAATTTTATAAAAGTTCCCTTCTTGGATAAAAAAAGGTGAGGCCTTTTATGGTTCCCAAGTTTGTATAGCTGTACATGGTTTCCACCCTTTTTGTCATCATATATCACCAAACATATTAATTTTATATCCTAAGTCATCTTTCATTCTATTTCAACAGAAATTTTTATTATAAAAGTGAACAAAAAATTATCATAAAACTAAACACCTTGTTACATTTCAGCATCTATTTGTCACTCTTTTGTTATGATCCCTGACCTTCTATAGTTATACGTAGTCGTCACTCTTTTGTTATTATCCTCGGTAAAGATGTTAAATTATGTCTTTAACTATCTTAACTTTTATTTTAATACAAAAATTTATCATAAAACATATAAATAAATTACTAGGAAAATCAATCATAAAAATAAAATAATTAAAACATATTTACATGATAAAAAGACATTTTAAAAAAATAGTTGGAGCCTTATCAACTAAAATGTCGTGGGCTGGATCGACCAGCACGGCTGTTCTGCCCCTCTATGCCACCATGTTCAGACAATACAGAGATTTTAGACTGACCCAGTGATAAACATAGTGTTGAGGAACTTGCTTTGGAAAAGAGACTTGCGCGTTTTCCAATGTTGAGAAATCTCTTCTTTTTTTTTGAAAAAATGTTACTTTTTTAGTAATGGATAAAATATACAATTATACTTTTTCTAAGTGCCGAAAAAGCAGAAGAATACAACTCAAAACAGAATGAGATGCATTAAATGAAAAATTAACTTTTTTTTGGAAACAAAAAAATTTAACTTTCTCAATATTTAAGTTTTCTATCACAATCTTAAGTTAAGCAATTAATCTCAAGAAGGGGAAGAAGCCCCTTATTTGCTCGGAATCGTCAAGCGCTGTCTCCGGCCGATCCGACGAGAGCAGACGGTGAGCTACTCCGTCACCCAGTCCGGGTCTCCGCAACGACAATGAGGCGAGAGTAGCCGCTCCGATAAGAGGGGCACTAAGGGCGGCCGGCGACGGAAGCGGGTTCGCTTTCGCCTGTGTCGGGAACATAGGGATGAGGAAGCGGGACTTGGGAATTCTCCTCCTGTGCGCCTTCGCCATATTTTTCTCCCTCCAGGTGGGTTCATCATTTCCACCGGTCTGTTGCCGATTCTTTTGCTAGGTGTTTCCTTTGTGGCGTTTTCATCAATGGCGATTTCATTTGGTCGTTCGTTTTCCTCTTTTGCGAGCTTTTTGCCGGTATGCCATGCTCCTCTTATCATGCTTTGGTCGAGGGTGACTTGTTCTACTTTGCATTTGGTGAGGCTTGTCATCATGGATCCGATGGTTTCGCGTCGTGACAGTTATCGATCAGGTAGGTAGGCGTCCTATCCTATCCATGTGGATGGAGATATCAGTCAGTAGTCCCTCTACTTGACACTTTGTGCGCATAGCTCTCTTCCTTGGTCATTCTTTTATCTAGGGCATCGGGTAGCCGAACTTCTGACGGTCACCGCATGAAAACTGTGTAAATATGTCACACTTTTTTTTCCTACTGTTTATGTGGGATTTTGATTGGTGTTAGGCGTCTTGTTCTCCTCCTTTTCCCAGTTCTTCCCGTGTTCCTTGATGCATCGGATTTGCTCCTCTTATCTGAAAACCTTACGTTAATTCTGCCGTGTCTTCCAGCATGAAGGTGACTTTTCGTTCAAAGAGGCATGGTTTCACTTATCCGATGATTATCCAATCAAGTATGAAGCTGAGCGCCTTCCTCCCCCTATTGTTGCTGATCTAAATGGGGATGGCAAGAATGAAGTTCTAGTTGCAACACATGATGCCAAAATTCAGGTATTTCTTTTTTATTTCTAACATTTTTAGGAGAGATACCATAACCAGTTAGCACATTGGAAGTTGCAATGTACATCCGTGAATAGGCAGCAACCCGTACAACTTGAATGTGAACTATTCATTCATTCTGATTTTGTCTGGAGTCCTTGTGTTTTTTTTTTCATTTTGTAAAAAAGCTTTTATTAATGATATCCGGTGGATAGAAGGTTTAGCCACGATCTCAGGTAGATGACTTTCAGTCTTCTTGAAAACTGTTTATTTTAAATAAGACCTTGAGTTCTCCTTTTATAAGAGAGGTCTTTTTTTTAAATCCAAATTTACTCTCCTCAGATGCCCTGCCAGGGAAGAAGAGTTGATTGTGGCCTATGTTTTTACATTTGTTGCTACATGAGAGCTATGATTTTGTTCATTTACACCCCTTAGTAGTGACAATGTAGTTAGTGTATTAGTCTTTTTTAAAAGCATCAAGATATTGTTCATGAGACACACCTGTATCTTGCTTCGCTTGCTTAGCAATTGAGGATTTGAGTCTGCTTTGCTTTTAATTATCACTGAGCACTAAAAGACTTCATTTAGACATGAAAGACTAACAAACAGACCAAACTAGGAACCTAAAGATCAATGTAGTGACCCCTTAACAATCCCCAGGGGTGAACCAAAGGAGAGGCAGCCCTCGTCCAAGCGAAGGAGAGTTCAGGGGAAGGAGACTACAACATATGTTAAAGACAATCAGTATCATAAGTAATTGCATATATGACCTGTGAACCTCCTTTGCATCATCTTTCTCAAGAATTACTGCATTTTTGTGGTCTACCTTGAGGGGAGCTTAATTCATGGAGATAGGCTTGTGAGAGTTTGAGAAGGGGATGTGGGGGCTTATCTCTATGGTGGTGACAGGTGGTGGAGCAGATGGTGGCGACATGGCAGACCCTGGACAGCGTACTGCATCAATGGCACAGTGCTAGGGCAAGGAATTCTTGGCTGTGGTAGGAGAAAGACACATAGGGGTTGAGGCAGGCTAGGAGGGGGCTTATTAGTTTTCCAGGTCTGGATTGATAGAATGTCTGGATACGAGTCAAGAGGGTCATTCAAGACAGCGAGACTAGCAGTGTTCATTGTTCAATTCTGCTCGGTTTCAGGCGGATTTTACTGAAACTGAAACCGAGCTGATAATTGAACCAAACAGAACTAAACCGGTTTGGTAAAAACCCCAATCGTTAATGAACTTTCAACACAAAGTTTATTTATAAAAGAAAGATTAAAATAAAACAAAATATTATAAGATCAAATAACAATAAAATAATCAGCTAGGGTCAACCTTAGTTTAGTATTTTATTTGTAGGAGAGAACTATCTCTATCACTTTATTTAGATTTATAATAATACACTTTAGAATCAACATTATATATAAAGTAAACAAAATCAACCCCAACCAGTTTACTGATTCGGTTCAGGAAAGAAAGGCTGGCTTGTTCCCAATCCAGATTGGATTGGCCGATCTAGGTGAGAAAATCTGATCCGGGATAGGTTTAGGTCAGCTCTTCCAAAAAAAATTACAAATTTTTTTGATCTGCCAGAGTTAGTTGATTCCAATGGGTTAGGTACCATATCGACCACTCCAGGTTCGATCTAGGCCAATTTGGGGGGGGGTCTGGGTTGGATCAGACTTATTGTAGAATGGTTCCGTTCATTTCAAAGAACCGAACAACTGACTTGCTGAATCTAACAGTTCAGTTCGGTTTTACTGTTTTTCCCGGATTGGATAAACACCCGTAGGTGAGATAGGTGGCAGGCGCCTAGGCATTCGAGGTGACACAGGTAATCACAATCAAGATGAGGTGTGGAGTTGGTGCCTTGCCTTTGATAACTTTGCATCTTCATTAGTCCTTAGAAATCTAATTTCGGGATTTGAGGACTTAGTGGTGAATATGAACGTATTTTTATTATAACAAAGATAAAATATTTATTATGGTGATTTTTAATATATCTGTAGATCAAAAATATAGATAGACAGGATGCTTTTTTATGGTAGTTTGAAAATAGGGAGGGTACTTGAAGCAGCTGAAAGCAAAACATTGATAGGTGGCTACACTGATTGTAGGGATTTATGCATTTTGACATCATTCTTTCAGTAGCTTGCCTTTGCCTGCTTTGATTCCTCCTACTTGCTAAAAATGAGTGAAAATAAGCATCTCCATCTCGATTCCTTTATCATTTATTCCTATGCCCATTCATGCTTGTAGTGTGGTATGCTTTAGTTATTAGTTCTGAAATATTCAATTTAATTTGCTAGGTTTTGGAGCCCCATAATCATCGTGTTGATGAGGGTTTTACTGAAGCACGTGTACTGGCTGAGTTGTCTCTTCTGCCTGACAAAATCCGTATTTCATCTGGGAGGCGCCCAGTTGCTATGGCCACGGGAGTGGTTGATCGTACTTACAGGGATGGAGAAATAAGAAAACAGGTGTTGGTTGTTGTTACTTCAGGCTGGTCAGTAATGTGTTTTGACCATAACTTGAAGAAACTGTGGGAAAATAATTTGCAGGTTTGTTTAGCTGCTTAGTCTTTAATTCATGGTGCTAGGCACTGTATTTCTCAGGGAGGCTCTAGGAGAATATTTGTGGTTACAATTTAAGTATACTTTGTTGTAGTGTATTTCTAACACTTATTTTATTTACACGTTTTTTTGGTCTTGATATTGTTCAGGAGGATTTTCCACATGGTGCTCACCACAGGGAAATAGCAATTTCTATTAGTAACTATACGCTGAAGCATGGAGATTCTGGGTTGGTTATTGTTGGAGGAAGGATGGAAATGCAGCACCATGTAATGTAGTTTCTTTATGTCATAGCTTGTCTTTATTTTACATATTAATAATTCATTCATCACTACCTGATTTAGTTAGATTTAAATATGCCAATTAATATGGTTAAGTATGCAACCTGTTGTAAAATATGTTTCTGAACAAAATTCGGATATAATTAAGCATACTTAGATCTTTTAGGTCAGTTGTTTTTTTTAAGTTTTGTTCTGGCTAAAAGAGATATGTGCATGGCCACATTGTTCCTTACTGTATACCCTGTCTTGTACCTGGAGACATTATTATTCTAACCTACCTGGTTCATTCTCTACATTCTATTACATTAAGCTTAATAAATTTGAACTTTGACTGGTCACTGATTGTTGGGGAACAAAGAGGAAATTCTTAATATATCAGATTAGGACATCACCAACGTGAGAGAACTTGTGGGCCTAAGCCATGGAATGCCATCTCGCGAGATCTCAGTCTCGCGAATGGGGCCGAGAAACGAGATTGCCGAGATCTCGCCCCAAGTAGCCTAGTCCGAAAATTTTTTTTCTTCGGGGGGCTTTGCCCCCTTAATACCATAGTTGTCAAGGCGGGAGCCTAGGCGACAAGGCACTACTTGACCAACGCCTTTCGGGGGGCTTTGCCCCCCTGACAACCCCCCACAAAGGGGCGCTGCCCCCCTTGACCCCCATGACCTGACCGCGTAGGTCGATCCGCGACTACTCTGCACCCCCCATTTATGATAGTGTAAACATATTAATATATCTTACTATCACTTATACTATCGCAGATAAAAATGTGCTACAAGTTTAATACCATATTAGTATTTAAATAAGATTGTATACAAGATTAAATCTTTTAGAAACACAAAGATCATTTTTTTGGTATTAAGAATACTTTGTAATTGTTCATTCACACAATTGATGTATAAATGTGTTATATATTTTCATGTAAATTTATTGATATATTCCTATCTTTATAAGATATTATGTTATGTTTCATACATATATACATTTTGATCCGAGAATCCGAGATCTGATCTCCCGAGATTTTTCCCAGATCTCTCCGAGATCTCTTCTCTTTCACCCTCCCGAGATGAAGCCGAGATCCGAGATGGCAAACCTTGGCCTAAGCTTTATTGGCTAGGGGTAGAAGGTCAAAGATTTTATTTAACATTTAAGAAAGAGATAAGTGGCTGGTTGAGAGTTATAGTTGGAGCTTAAATTTCTACTGAACAATGGCTTAAATTTTTTTTTGTCATTTTGAGCCCTGTAATTGAAAGTAGACAAGTTGCATTTCCTTTTTGTTAATATAGGATAAATGCCAATGTGTTTTAACTATGGATTGACATAACAAATCATCACTATTTTTGCAAATTTTTATTCTAGGATTGTCAGGACAGTCAACTCCTGAAATCTTATTCTGGTGGAATCTGATATTTAACTGTTGCATACCATTCAGGCTAGATTGCCAAAGCACATTGTTTCTTTTTTGTGTATTGCAACCTTTTGTGGTTAGGTATTTGACAACTTTTTTCAGCTTATATTTTTGGTGTTTTTAGGGACTCACTGTGCTTCACCTCCTTGGTAAATAAGGATTTTTGTACAAGGCTCTGTTATTTATCTTTTTGTTGACTTGTAAATATCTTTTTATGAACTATGGTGTTATTCAACACCATTAAATTATTTATTTTGATACTTTTCTGTAGTTATTATTGCCTTTGGTGATGGGTATGGCTTTGATCATTTATTTATTGAATTGTTTTAGGCCTCCATTGATTCTTTTGAGGAAACAATTATGGGTATGGCAGATAAAAGTTTTGAGCATCATAGGCGAAGTGCAAACGAGAAAGAGGCCAGTGTATGTTTGCCATTAGTTTTTAGTTGTGTTTTTTGATGTATGCTACTTACAAACTAGTTGTTGCTTATTTGTATGTGTGTGATGTTTGTGCTTAAGATCCTATTCTAGATAATTCATTGGCTTCTCAAGATGTGAGCTCCCTTCATGCTTTACCCTTAGTGGAAAAATAAAAAGAAGAAAACCAAATTGCTTGATTTATAATGCAAGGGGATCTAGGAGGTTGTAGGAACTTTTCTGGCTTAAATATGTGAAATTTGTGTGTTCATTTGACAAAGGTTTATTTCAGAGCTACATTGTTTGCATTGTTTAAATGCCAACAAAGGCAACATATGTGAAGAATAAACCTCACCAAACACACGGGCGGTGTCAGATGGCAGTCAACAGTGGTGAGTGGCAGCCGAGTGGCAAGTAGACCTTGAGTTGCTAGGGCATATTAGAGAAATCACAAGGGGAAAAATAGTGAGAGGATAGAGAAAAATCACAACCCTTTCATGGAACTGTTGAACAAAAAAATTCTGAAACCCAAAAAAGGGTCAAACACGTGCGCGTGTTATTCAAAAAAATATAGACCGGTTCCGTTGAAACCAAATCTAGAAAAAAAAAATCCTGATTGGATAAGCAGCACTTTCTTAACACCGACGTCGACGTCGAAATCAGGTCCTAACGGCCCCATGTTCGACATACGTGAAAGGAACAAGGCTGAGGGCTCACCTCCGGCCGACATCGCGAAACGACGTCGACGGCCACAGCCGAAATCAGGTCCAAAAGCGTCAATGCGCGGAGGAAGGGTACATGACATGCTCGCGACCGTCGACGCCACAAAACGACGTCGACGCCGCTGCAAAAATCGGATCTAAAAAACGCTGAGGCGTAAGACGGTCCGAGGCGTGTTCGCCCCCGCCGACGCCGCGAAACGATGTCGACGTCGCTGCAAAATCGGATCTCAAAACGCTGATGCGTAAGACGGTCCGAGGCGTGTTCGCCCGTCGACGCGGTCGCGAAACGACGCCGACGTTGCCGCAAAAATCGGATCTAAAACGCTGATGCGTAGAAGACGGTCCGAGGCGTGTTCGCCCCGTCGACGTCGGAACGACGTCGACGCCGCGAAACGACGTCGACGTCGCTGCCGAAACCGGATCCGAAAACGCCGATGCATAGAAGACGGTCCGAGGCGTGTTCGCCCCCCGTCGACGCCGCGAAACGACGTCGACGCCGCCGCAAAAACCGGATCTGAACAGGCTGGTGCGTAGAAGACGGTCCGAGGCGTGTCCGCCCCCGTCGACGCCGCGAAACGACGTCGACGTCGCTGCAAAAATCGGATCTAAAAACGCTGATGCGTAGAAGACGGTCCGAGGCATGTTCGCCTCTGTCGACGTCGCTGCCGAAATCGGATCAGAAAACGCTGATGCGTAAGACGGTCCGAGGCGTGCTCGCCCGTCGACGCCGCGAAACGACGTCGACGTCGGGCCGCCGAAACCGGATCCGAAAACGCTGATGCGTAGAAGACGGTCCGAGGCGTGTTCGCCCGTCGACGCCGCGAAACGACGTCGACGTCGCCGCCGAAAACCAAATCCGAAAGCGCCGATGCGTAAAGGACGTCCGAAACATGTTGCGTCCGTCGACGCCGCAAAACGACGTCGCCGACATCGCCGTCGAAATAAAGCAAAAAAAAATATATACCTATGCGTTAGAAGAAGTCGGTCGTTCCCCGTCGCTCGGCGTAATCAACTTTCCTTCGCCGCCGTCTCCCGCGGAGAGCCGCCGGGGAAGTCCTCGCCAACGGAGATGGTAAAGAAGGAGACGGAGGAAGCACCGCCGCCGCCGTGCGGCCGCCGTCGCCGTGCGGAAACAAAGGGAGAGGCCGAGGGAAGAAGCCGCCGCTACGTCACCGACCGGCACCTCCAAGCAATGGGAGAAAGAGAGAAACGGCGCCGAATACCGGCCACCGTCGCTAGGCCACCTTGCCGGCCGCCGCCCTTCTCGCCGGATGGAAGAAGAGTCGCCGCCGCCAAGCCACCGCGAAGAGGAGCGTTCGGAGGCCGCGAGAGAGATGGGTGCGCGGGGGAGAGAGAAAGCCGCGATATCTCTCGGGTGAACAGTGTTTTTTCGGTGAACAAGGTCCCGGGTCAACTCCCGGCCAACGGAGACAAATCCCGGGTGAACAGTGAAGAAAAGAAAAAAAAAAGGAAAAAAAAAAGCAGGCCGCGCGGCGAACGCGCGCGCGGCACCCCCCCGGTCAACCGGGCTCCCCCCGGTCAAACCAGGGGAGGGGGGGAGATTTTTTAAAACAAAAAAAAAACAAAAAAAAAACGTGGGCCGTTGGCCGCGCGGCGGTTGCGCGGACGTGCGCGCAGCGGCGGGCGCACGTTGCGCGCCCGCCCAGTCAGCCAGGCCTCCCCTCGTTTTTTTTTTAAAAAAAAAGAAAAAGAAGAGGAGCGCTGCCACGCTGGCCAGCGGCCAGCATGCGCGCACGCACAACCCCCCGGTCAAACAGGGGGGAGTTTGGTCAAACAGACCATAGAAAAATCAAAAAAAGGAGGGAAAGAAGGGAGACTCGATCAACCAGTCTGCCCCATGATCCCCACGTCCAGGGAGTGGCCCCACTACTCGGATATGGTCACCCCAAGGTGACTTTACCACATCGGTTTGACTTCCGGTCAAACAAGAAGACATAAACAAGGAGAAGCGGAGGTTAAACTCACCCCCGAGTCGGGTCACCCCCCACTATCAAGGAAAACGGGCTGAGTGGGGTGGTTTTTCAGTGACCAAAATGCCCCTCCAAAATCTTCTATAAATACCCCCACATACGGCCATACGTGGAAGGGGTTGGAGAGTGTTGGAAAAAAGTTGGCTTTTCGAGGAGAGAGAAGCTCGATCTTCGAAGTGAGTCCCAATTTCTTCAAAAAGGAAGGAGGGGTTTCGCCAACTTCCAAAGAAAATTCCAACCGCCTCGAATCGGTTTTCAGCCATTCGAGAAGGGGAGTAAGGGTTTCGCCCGACCTCCAAAGTCCAATCGATCCCGATCCTATCTCGTTTCGCGAGAGGGATCGAGTAGCCCGCATTTAAAAAATGCGAACTTAAGCTACTCGGGATCAAATCGAAAACCCAACTCGGTCAAACCGAAAATGCCGGTTAAACAGAACGGGAATTCAAATGGAAAACCCAACTCGGTCAAACCGAAATGCCGGTCAAACCGAACGGGAATTCTAAATGAAAACCCAACTCGGTCAAACCGAAATGCCGGTCAAACCGAACGGGAATTCAAATAGAAAACCCAACTCGGTCAAACCGAAATGCCGGTCAAACCGAACGGGAATTCTAAATGAAAGCCCAGATCGGTAAAGCCGTAATGCCGGCCAAACCGAACATAAGTCATGACATGTATGGAGAAGAAAGGCTTGAAAGCCCTCTCATTTGTTGTACTTCTATGTACTCGCATCGACATGAAATAAAATTCAAGTTCGATTGATGTGTTATGTTACTCCAAAAGTGACACCAAATCCCCACGGACTCCAAAAGATGGAATAAACTAAATAAATCATTTAAATAATTTCCAAACTTAATCAAATAATCAAATTTGATTAAATCAATTCAAATCAAATAAGTAAATCTAAAAATCAAATAAGTAAATCCGATTAAATCAAATCAAGTAATTACTTATTTATTAACAAAAAATGCCATCATAATCAAATTAAATTCATGCCACAAAATCATACATAAAAAATGACCACAAATGGTTACAAAACATGTTAAGTTTAAATCCGACTTAACCATAAAAAATAAAATCAACCCAAATTGATAATGCTACTTAACTAAATAAGTATGCATAACAAAATTCAAATCAAATAAATGATCAAAACGTTAATAAAATGTTAACATAATCCAACCAAAATTATGTCATTAAATAATGTATAAAAAATGTCAACCAATGACTACAAAAACAAGTTATGTTGGATTAAAATCAACCATGAAAAATTAAAGTGATCAATATTATTAAGAATAAATCTTAATAATAATAATAAATTCACTTAAATCAAGCAAAAAATGCTAACAAACACATAAAAAAATGGAAATTAATTCCTACAAACAAATAAAAAAAGGAGATCAACTCAAAATTGTCTAAGTCAACAAATGACCAAAGACATGAACAAATCAAATCAAATCAAATCTTAAAGAAAATCAATGAACCCAAACTTAAAGTTTGAATTAAGTTCAACCAAATTCCATCTCATAAGGCCATGGGGATATGACTTCCAGCTTTCTTTATGTGGATGAATGACTTCCGATCAATATGTTGCTGTGACGGTCAATCAAGGGTATTCGAGTGTTCGCTCGATGTAATTAACACCGGAATATCGCAAGTCCGGTGGAGAGAGGTCAAAATTTATTTTCAAAGAACTCAGATAACCTCACAAATTAAATTGTGGTTCAGATCATCTAAGTGGTGGGTGATACCCATATCGACACTTAGCAAATCTGTGGAACCATCGGTGTTCCTATAAAATAATACCACATCAAATTAGCTAATACTCCTATGAATACCACATATTTTCATAGTAGTCAATGCTAGCCTAAAGCAAAAAATGAATTTTCTACACCACAAAAGGATGGGAAAATTCGAGGTTCCAACAGGAACTAAACCAGCTGAACCACTGGTCTAGACCGTCCAGCTCATCTGTCTTGACCTGCTGGGTCAGATGATGGTGTCCAGGCAAGCACCTTAAGTGCTTAGGCAGCCCATGTGGGCATGTTTTGGTGGCTCCATGGTTTGTAGGATTGGCTGATCTGGATTGGTATGAGCATAGGCCAATCGGATCTTGGGGGAACTTTGTTCCACCCCTGGGAGTCCTTTGGGATCTGTTTGAATAGTTGAATCAGGACTGGATCTGCAGATTTGGTGATCCTGTGAGGAAGTCATCAGATATTGGCCCTGATCTGGATCCTGATCTCTATCCAGCCATCCTTGGGAGACCGAGTTGGTGTCGGACCAAGGTGGGCTAGGAAAACTGCCTTGGCACCTAAGCGGTGAAGCTTAGCACCCACCTTGACAGCTATGCTTACACTAATTTTTTTCAGTAAATCATAATTTGTAACATATATGTCTTATTTCTTTACATTTTTATCTATCCGTTTGGTTTCTTGAATGCAAGCAATATTAAAATTTTTTCTCTATACCATCAACAAGTCCATAAGCTTTCTATGTGAGAGTCAGAGACTTAATGCTCCAAGTACTTATTCTTAGATTGCTTTGTGTAATTATGTCACTTTAAATTTGTTTTAAAACTAAGTCATGCTTTGCTTTATGGACTAGTTTCTTTATCCATAGTTGTTCTTAATGTTGGAACCTTGTTTATTTAACACCACATTTGGGTGTTTATTTGACGTATTGTTTACAAAGAATGGCATCCCCCCACCCTTATTGGATTTGGACTACACTGAGGTTCAGGTGCAGCATTTTTAGAAGATGATGGTTCAACATATTTCTTATTAAAATCCATGTCGTGATGTGTCAAATATTTTATGTTGGCTGTCACATACCATAAACCTCTTTACTTTATTCAGAGTTGGGATTGGTAAGGCACAATGACTGATTAGGGTAATGAGCACTAGATGTGTCATTGTTACACATTGGTTGTCTTGATCCAGATCCACTTATCAAATCTTTATAACCACCCTGATTTGGGCAATGATCTCAAATTTGTTGATGGCTGGTAAGCTGATACAGACAGGATGGGCCGATCCACACTGATCGTCTCTGACTCAGGCCGATCTTGGCTGAAGTCAGAAGTGCACGGGTCCATCCTTCCTTGGATCAGGTCAGCCATAAAAGTTCTGTTCCAGATTGGCCTAGCAGCCTGATAAACACATGGCTAACAATAATTATTATTACCTTACTGTGTATAAGTGTTTCTGCATGGATACAACACCTCTTGATCATGGAGGGTGTAAAGAAATAAATAGAATACCCTTTTTGCACATAAAAGATCAGGACCTTCTCGCAAGTTTATCTTCAATATTTGAAAGTAGAAAGTACAAGTTCTTATGCCAAGTTTGGATGAACATTTTATACATATGTATTTTTTACACTTCACATATAAATAAGTAGCATTAGAACTTCATTAATTTCTACTTTTCAATATTTCTTCCCGCATCAATTAGCTTGTAGCAAGGTGGGTCCTGTCTAACCAATCTACACAATGGTGGAGTCTGATGGATGCTCCGGCGATTTCGGATGACCTGGTATTGTTGCGGCAATGGAGGAGTCCCATGGACTCTCGTGCTTCGGTGGGTGCCATTGTCAAGGTCAGAGACATCGCCATAGGGGGGGACCTGTTCTTTCAGGGAAGGAGATCACTTTTGACCATTCCACGGGATTAATGGTTTGGTGAGGTTAGCCCAACCTTTTCGAAGAACATTCAAACATGTTGTCACGGGAAATGTTAGCAGGCAGAGATGGAGGTGCAGAAGATGCTATGGTACGAATCATCACATGTCGGAGTGCAGGGAGGGGCTTAGATGCCAGAGGTGCTGGGGTGTCGGCCATAGAGAGGCTTTGCCCGGACCTCAGAAACAGGGTGGGAGGTCATCTCTTACTTTTCCTGTACGTTCATCCTTAGTCAGAGACCTCAACCTGTGGTCGGTGGATAACTTCGAAAGTCCTCTCTTCTTGCCGACATCTAGGAGCTTGAATGTTAAAAAGGCTTGGCTACAAGATTGCAGGCTCGTCATGGTTTGCGGAGGTGATCCAAGGGACGTCAAGAGGAAGATCTCTTATGCCTTCCTTCACAAAAACTGGCCAGAGTCTTCCTCTTGGTGGGTGAAGGAATTGCCGGAAGGAGATTTTGTGGTGAAGAACAACCTTCAAAGAGGATGGCTTAACGCCCAGAGAGGTAACAAATTTATGGTTTTGAATTTCGATGGATAATGTTGTGATATTTTGGTGAGACCCTGGAAGGACAGAGTGGCTGCGGTGGGGATGTTCAGATCACCAAAGAATTTCCAGCTCAATATTAAAGGTCTTCCGACTTTCATGTGGTCTGTTTCGACACTTGAGTGTGTTCTCAGGCCCTTAGGAAGACTGGTCAGAGTTGATCGCAAGAACCTTTGGTGGCCGGTAACAGGGAAGTTGTAATCGACGTCCAATCCATGTTTCAACTCAATCGACCTTTTTCCCTGCCTGCTTTCATTGAAGGAGAGCAGTTATGGATAGATTTGGTATCAACTCTCATGGAGAATATTGTCCTACCTTTGCAGGATCGTTGTCCACTGGTGGAGGTTTCCGGCAATTCCAACATTTTAAATCTTGTTAATTCTGGTAATGCCTTACAGCCTGAATCCTCTTTAAATGCAAAGCTGGCTTTTTTAGGCAAGTTTGGAACCAATTCAAAGCAGTTTTCACCATTGAGATGCTCTTCTTACGGTGAAGGCTTGCCGGGTGGAGAAGATGGACCCGTCGGCAGCGTACTGGTTCTGGATGGCCCGTAATGGACCTGCACAACCGGGGATCCGACTAACTTTTATGCCGGATTGAACTGATGCCCGGTTCTTGCTACAGGCCAGTGCGGTTTTTCTTCTTGAGGGTGTACTTCATCTGTTGCCCCAGCTCAGGTGAACCCGGTTTCACCGGTTTGGGGCAGTGAACACCTTCTTGGCAGAGACAAGAGCTCGTGCTACTGAACCGGCTTCTCTTCCAGGACCCTCTTCACGGATATGTTCTGTTACCGCTTGCCAGGATTCCCAGATGGAGGCTGTCTTACCTAGACTCCATGCTTGCTCAGATGGAAGCCAAATTGCATAACTTCCCAAGATGTGCGAGCAAGGAGTGCAGGATAGCATCTTCATTGGGGAGGTTCTGCAGGTGGATGGGACTGTGGCTGACCAGTTGCAGGCGGACGGGACTGTGGATGCTCAGATGCAACTTTCTATCACAGAGGAATTCAAGTCAATTCAGGAGGGGAATAACTTGGCATTGGCCCTTTTATGCCATTCCACTCCGGTATTGACTTTCTCCATAACAGGTACCGATCCGAAGATCCTGTTACGGATTGGTCTCTATCTGATGCTGATATACAGGCTGTGGGAGAATTGGTTGGGTTGAGCTTTATGGGAAGAGAGACAGAGATCATATTTTTTTTTGGGGACAAAGTTAAAAAAGACATTTTGGCTCCGAGGAGCAAGAGGGAGGAGAATAAAGGTAATTAGCTGAGAATTGATTCAAGGAAATGAGGTTTTTGTTTAACAACAAGATTGTGGACGAAAGTAGAAGAAGCAAGAAGTCTGGGAAAGATCTAGTTGTTTACTTATGATTACTATTGTCTCAAGGAAATGTCGTGGGATCGCGGGAAAGGAAAACTGATTGAGTTAAAAAAAAACATAGCGGCGGCGCCGGCTCATAATCCTAATGTTATTTTGCTGCAAGAGACAAAACTTGATTCAATTAGTCAGCATGATATGTACTTCATCAAATGGGGAAGATGGGAAGGATTCTTTTATGTTCCGTCTGCAGGTAGGAGTGGAGGACTAGCTATGGTTTGGGATAAACAAAAATTAATTTGGGAAGATATTCACAAGGATCGGCATTTCCAGATTATTAAATTCACTGGCATTTCCTTTGATAGCAGCTGGCTTTTTCTGTAATGTGTATGTTTCTTTTTTGGATGGTGAGAAATGGGCTTTCTTTAATACTTTGAAACAGACTATATGGAATCATCTGGGATTGGCTTGGTGTGTTGGTGGCGACTTCAATGCAGTCAGGAAATCAGGGGATAGATGGGGCCAAACTAGCTTGACTAGATAGAGATTTGTAATGAATGGTTAACACTTGTGGCTTGACGGAGGTTCCTTTCTCTTCTCCTTTTTTCACTTGGTCTAATAGCAGATCAAAATTACAACTGGACAGGTTCTTTATCTCTGTTGAATGGAAAGATCTTTTTTTCTCAAGGTGGAGTTTGATCACTCTGCTATTGGGATATGTTGTGGCTGTTATAATGAGAAAAACAGACAAAGAAGTTTCTGATTTGAACTTGCTTGGTGTAGGGATCACAAGCTAAAAGATCTGATGAAGGAATGGTGGATTGATTGCATTGGGACTCCCACTGCTCCAACTGGGAATTTTGTTCTGAAGTTGAAAATGATCAAGGGTTGCCTGAAACAGTGGGCTAAAGACAACTTTGACACCTTAAGCAAACTAGGAATGCTTGGCCTTTGTAATTCCAGTATTATGATAACTTGAATGACACGGGCCAATTCGATGATATTTACATTGAAGAATGAAATAAAATCAAAGAGGATTATAGAGAGTGGTGTTTGAGGGAGGAGATCAAATGTAAGCAGCGGTCTAAGGAGCTGTGGCTGAGGGAGGGTGACAAGAAAACCAAGTTTTTTCATACTCAAGCTACTGTGAGAATGAGAAGAAACACTTTTGAGAAATTAAAAATCATTGGCATTGAACACTCATGCATAGATGATATTGGGAAGCAGGCAGCTGATTTCTACAGAATTCTTTTTGCTGATGACAAATCTTGTGGTCCTTAATATCAACTTCAACATGGAGAAATCCTTAAACTCCCAGTAGGTGGACTTTCTTATTTGTGCATCTCTGAACAAGAGATTCTAGCAGCTATCAAAAACATGGATCAATACAATGCCCCTGGGCCAGACGGGTTTTCTGCTGGGTTTTCTGTACATTTTTGAGAAATTATTAAGGAAGATTTTATGGCTCTTGTTAGGGAATTCGAAACTGATCCTAACTGTATTAAGAGACTGCACACTACTACACTTGTTCTTAGTCATCCCTAAAAAGGATAATTTTGGAGGATATTAAACACCTATGGCTGACTAGTCTCCTTAATTGCTATTACAAGGTCATCACTAAGATTCCGGCCACCAGACTTAGTAGGATCATTGGGAGGATCGCAAGTACCAGCCAATCAGGTTTCATTCCAGGGCTGTATATTTTGGGCAACTTCATGATGATGAATGTCTTCATCACCATAAAACTAGAGGCAAGAAATGCATTGTTCTAAAACTGGATTTTGAGAAGGCTTATGACAGATTAAATTGGAACAGTCTGGTGATAATTATGTAATTAGTGGGTTTTAATATTCATTGGATTAACATGATTAAGATTTATATTTCTTTTGCGAAATTTAGTGTTAATATTAATGGCATCAATTTTGGTTATTTTGAGTCATCTAGGGGTTTCAGGCTGGGAGATCCTATCTCTCCTTTCCTGTTTGTTTTGGTGGGTCAGATTCTCAATATTATGTGGGAGAAGGCAGCCCAGGGCAATCTAATCGAAGGAGCTGAGGTGGGTCACAATAGGGTGCATATCACCCATTTACAGTATGTGGATGACACACTTCTTTTTTGCTCAACAGATCTTATTAAATGCGTAACTTGAGGATTATGCTTATGTTGCTCCAGGGCTACTGGCCTTAAAATCAATCTGGAGAAATGTGATATGATTCCTATCAACTTGAGTGAAACTCAAAGAACGGAAGTGCAGATTATTCTCAACATGCCTTTTAACTTTTTTGCCAATTAAGTAATTGGATTTACCTTTTACTGTCACTCCTTTGAGGGAACAAAGATTGGGACAACATCATTCGCAGGTTTGAGAATAAATTGCAAAGATGGAAAAGCAAAATGCTAACTGCTAGTGGTAGGTGGATTTTGTCAAAGATGATTCTTCAGTGTGTGCCATTGTACTTCTTTTCAATTTTCATAGTTCCTAAAGGAGTTTGTCAAAGAATGGAAAACATCAGGGTTTGGTTTTTCTGGACTGGCAATAAAGGTACAAAAGGCTTACATTTAATTAATTGGAAGCATGTTTGTAGACCCACTTTTGAAGGAGGAGCGTGCCTTTCTTCTTTAAAGGATATCAACAATGCCTTACTTGTTAAATGGTTATGGAAGCTAAACACAGATCATGACACTTTATGGTCCATTTTTGTCTGATCTAAGTATATACTTGGTCAAGATGGGCAGTGGATCAAGGATTTCAGAGATAGACATTGTCTCAGGTATCTGGAAGGGCATCCTTTGTAATTAGGATTTCCTTGCTTCAGCTTCTAGAATTGACTTGGGGTAATGGCAAGAGAAAATTTTTTTGGGATGATTGTTGGTTTGGTCATTTGCCTTTGGTTTCTCTAATTCTTTCCTTATATAGCATTTGTCGTGATCCTCACATCAAAGTCTGCGAGTCTTGGGATGCTATGTTCAATTGGAATGTCACGTTCAGAAGAATTTTTAGAGACAATGAGATAACATATTTTTCTTCTTTACTTACTCTTCTAAGTTATAGGGTGCAAGTGGAGAAGGAAGACAAACTTTTTTGGCTTCCGAGCATCAAGTCTCTATTCAGTGTTAAGTTGATCTTGAAAGGATTGATAATTGGAGGAGTAAGAGTGCAATGCTACAAGGTGGTCTGGTCAATTCATGTTCCAATCAAGATAAAGATTTTCCTGTGGAAGATTGCCAGGATTCGCCTCCCTACTAGAAGCTATATCCACAAGATCTTTCCCTATATTGACACTTGATGCATTTTTTGCGGATTAGGGATTGAAAATGCGGATCACATTTTCTTTAGGTGTGGTATCGTTCAATCTCTTTGGTTAGCCCTTTTTCGCAGCTGTAGGATACCTTGGGAGGAACCGGGTGATACTATTTCTTTTTTGCTTTGCTGGAAGGATCTCAATTCTTGGAATAACTCTTCACATTCTGAGGTTTGGGAGTTCATTTTAACGGCATTATTATGGTTCATATGGAAGGAAAGGAACAAGCACATTTTCAGAGACTCTTTTGATAATCCGATCAAGATACTTTTTTCAGATGGTTAATTTGGTGAAAGACTGGTGGTTTGCTTCTTCTGGATTGCCTTTGGATGGTGACTTTGTTAAGAAGCATCTTTATTGTTTGACCTTTCTTTGTGTAACCTCCCTTTCTACCATCTTGGTAGAAAGATGTCACTGTTTATTCTCTTTTCTTTTCGTATACTTGTAACTTTATTTTAACAATTTAATACAAAATTGGTCTTTTGACCCTTCAAAAAAATCAATTAACTTGTAGCTGCCTCAAAAATGTAAGACATTTTTTACCCATAATTTAGAACCATTATTTTTTTCCTGAGAATGGCATTTGATATGTTGTAAATATATATGCACAGATATATTTTACCTTGCTATCCTTACGTATACTTTGATTCTTAAATCCTATTTAATTGGGATTTGTCAAACATTTGGTGATAGTTTGCACAACTTTTTTGCTGAGGTTCATACAACCAAATTGTCCAAATAAATCTTGAACCATTCTTTTACTCTTATTTCCATTTCTTATGAATGACATTGTTTGCACATTTGATTTTGAGAGAAAGGTGTGGGGCGAAGGGCAGGAAATCTTGGACTAAACTGAAAGTTTTGGTTCATTTTGTTTCTATGGCTGACCTTGCTTTTTTGTAACTCATAGTTCCATATGCATTTTTCGTGTGTAGGTAAATGGAAATTCTGGTGTTGCTGATCTACGCCATTTTGCATTATATGCATTTGCTGGTCGAAGTGGTGCCATCCGTTGGAGTAGAAAAAATGAGGTGAATTTTTTTGGTTGATGCCTAGCATTTGTGGTGAGTGATGAGGTTGCAGTTGGGAAGCATGGTTCCTAACTTCCTAGGATCAAGCCATTTATTGTGATATGTTTCTTAACTTGGACGACATGCTATTGCATTTAGGGTCAGCTGATCCAGATTGGGAGGCTCTGTTGTTTTTACACCCCTTTCTTGATTTGAAGAAAATAAAACATTTTTTTAGAGGCAGGTGAAGACATATGGAAGGTTATATTTTTTATCTACTACAGAGACCAAAACTGTTTTCCCCCCTTTGATCTAACAGTGATGGATCCAGGTTTTGAGGGTTAACACCTTCTATATATTTTTTCTATTGAATAATTTATATATTTCTTAGTTTTTCATTGCATATAACTTTGTACTGGCAAGTAATTTGAGATTTAAGTTTTTTTAGTTGCATTACAGTACAAGGTGGTAGTACCATCCAGTTTAAATTAAAGGGAAAACTGATGTGTAGAATTTGTTAGGCCTAGGCTGTTTATTTTACACTGTCGATTCTTGAACTGAAGTGCTGGAGTGTGTTGCATGTCCATCTTCCTTAGACCAGATTATACTCTTAGGGTGTCAAATAAAGAAGTGTGTAGGCTAGTTGAATGAAATTTTTTGCTACATGTTTTTATGTTGCTGAACTGTTACATTTATTGGTGCGATCTAGGGACACTAATTTATTCACCACTAATATTTGTTTATGTGCAATTTTTGTCCAAATCAGCTGCTGTTACATTAAATATGATTCTAACACTCCCCACCCTAACCCTGAAAATTGCAGAACATTCAGTCTCAACCATCAGATGCATCTCAGCTGATTCCTCAACATAACTATAAGCTTGACGTGCATGCATTGAATGCTCGGCATCCTGGTGAGGTATTTGGCTTATAGAAAGAAGTTCCAGGATCAGATTACAAGTGTTCATGTCATTGGTTTCATTAAATTTTTATAATTCTATAACTATAGAGTAGTTTATTTACATCAGTTTGGTGAAATCTTGGTAATCACTTGTCTGATTTACTACCCCAAAGATTTTTTCGTGTTACAGTTTGAGTGTCGGGAATTCAGGGAGTCGATTCTTGGAGTCATGCCACATCATTGGGTAAACATGTGATTTTTTTTATAAGTCTTTAGAAAACGTTTTGTTGCTAATGCACACATGCCTGATCAGGAAAGGAGAGAGGATACATTTCTTCAGCTAGCACACTTCAGAAAGCACAAGAGGAAAGTGCTGAAGAAGGCCACTGGGAAAAGTACAACGAATCTTTTTAATGTGCCTGCAGAGACCCATCCTCCTGGAAAGGATTCATCTAATAAAATTTCAGGTGCAATTGAAAAGGCCACAAAGTATGCTAACTCTGTGAAGACTAAGAAGGTTTGCTTTTATGTGCTATACTCTGTATCTATCATATCATAAAATTCTGCTCCTATCTTCCATGCATGTAAATGGGCGATCATAGAGAAGTTCGTGGTTCAGGTGGGTGGTGCACTTTATTACTTGGATTGAAACTGGTTTTGCACACAACATAGTTTCTAACAAGTAATAAAATGTTGAGCTTGTTACATGCTAGGTGTTATTTGTTATATTAAATAATAGAGATCTTAACTCATTGTGGTCTAGGGTTCCCCTGGTCTGTTAACAGATTTGCATGATCAATTATTGGAATTTTTTTTGTGGAAGGTGGATGGTACCATGTATATCATGTTAACTGAAAAAAATGGTGTATGTACAAGTATACACATGCTGCAGCGCAAAATCAAAAACAAAAAACAAAAAATCCCTTGCATGGCTAATAGGCCAGCAAGATCGAACCCTGTCAAGGGAGGCTGCAGAGAAACGTAAACTACAAAAAACTGAAAATCTTTTTGACAGAAGGATTCAAGTTTGATAAACAAAGACAGATGAAGGTCCTTGTTTATTTGGGTGTCTCGTTTCTAAGTAATATGTGTTGGTTTTTTATGTTTGATTCATCCAAATGGCAGTAAACTTCATCTTATCTGCTGGGTGTCAGTCTGCAGATTGTGAGAATAAGATGGAGATGGTTTTACCTCTTTTAGTTGTTAATAATGATCTCGTGTGACAATGGTTGTGTGTAGAGAATGATAGTTTTGTAGACTAATATAGTTAGAACCAAGTATTTCAATAAAGTCGAATCAAAATGGCTTCATGACAACCTAGCCATAGGTGGTGTAAAGTTTGGAAGGATATATTCAAGATTAACGATATACTAAAATCTGCCTGAAACTCTTTGGTGTTTGGCAATGGGACTGAAACTCTTTTCTGCATGGACATTTGGTACAATTCTGCTCCCAAGGATAGATTACTGATTCTTTTTTTGCATTTCCTTATCTTAGACCTGTTCTATTTCACAATACAGGGATGTCAAGGTTCACGGAGACCTACATTATCAAAGATGATCGCGTCTTTCACCTAGGTGATGAGGTGAGGCTAGGTGGTGGTATCCCACCTCGCCTTGGCCTTTTTTGCTTCAAGCTAGTTCCTAAGCTGCCTCGGTCACCTAGGTGACTGCCCAAGAAGCCTCACACACCTTATCTGCCTCACTTGCTCACTTGACCCAGGACCTAGACCACCTTTTTAGTTTATTGAATTTATTTAGCTGTTCATAGATGTTGAATTATCTCTACCTTTGGTTTTGAATCGTCTCCCTTAAGTTGATATTATTAAGTTGTTCAAAATTTGTGTTACTAAGTTGCAATATTTTTTGGTTTTAAATTGCTACTTTTCCTTAGGCATCTTGTGCCTCGGATAATATAGCCGGCGACTTCTTTTATATGAGGTGGAGCAATTTATGGATCTATTGACTTGAATAAAGTTATATTTGACAGAAATAGATGAATCACAGTCAATGGAATTGGGAGAAGGACGTTATTTTCACTGTCTGTTGGTATCTAAAATGCTCAACAGGGGTGGTTGTAAGGTCAATTGGGTCAATGTACTTTGGAATAAAAGTTGCCATTTGAAGATTTAGATTTTTCTTTGGCAAGTAACTTGGTGTAGATTACCGACAGCTAATAGATTCATCTGGTTGATGAGTACAGCAAATAAGTTATGTTGTTTTTGTGGCATTTATGAGGAAAATCAAGATTACTTATTTATGAAATGCAGAATTGTTAATGTCATTTGATATATGATTCTATGTTCTAATTTCTGCTAGACAATTGTGTAGATATGTTTTCTATGCTTTAGGCATGGGGTAAGAAGGCTGATGTTGATACCAAACTGTTGGGTGTGTTACTGGCTGCTATTCTTTGGAATATTTGGATTGATCACAACGATGGAAGGTTAAATGAGACTTATAGACAATATTCTTGATTGCTACCTACGATAGTATGGTCGTGTCAAAGGTTGGGCACAGCAGGGATTGGAATATTTTTTGCTTATTTTTACTATATGGGTTAATTGGTACAACTCTTGATGTAAATGATGGTTGCTGTGGATTTGATTCCTTTGTTTCGGAGTTTTATCTAATTCTATTTTTTGGCTAGGCTGGTTTGCTTTCTTTCTTTACTTGAATCTTTAAACTTTTTTTTTGTCTTATTGCTTCTTCTATGGAGCTTTATATAAAAGGAAAAGAAAAATAAAAATGAGAATTTTGTATCAAATTAAAGATAAACTTGTGGTACACGCTAGGGTCTTCCAACTGGTACAGGTGTATATCGTGTTCTAGTTGTCCGTTGAGAAGTTAATATGTTCTAATGCTCTGCCTTGATTAGGTCGAAAAGGTTTTTTTTCTTGTAAACTGTTGTGTGGTTTCTTAGTGTCTGGTGATGCTAGTAAGATCAGTCCTCAGAAGCCTGCTGCCAGACAACTCCTGGTTTCTGGTGTCTGGCATTCTCCACCAGAGCCTTTCGCCCTCACAACAATACCACATACCATTTCTGCCCACTCCCTCCATGATTGCTCTCTGTCAGGGTTATCCTTAAGATATCTTTTATTGCAGGCCAACCAGATGGCCATAAAAAGCAGGAAAGTCCAGACTTAAGATTCCGAAGCATCAGGTTGATCAAGTGTTACCTACGCATCATGGCTTTGAGTCTTCGACAGAAGACTGGTCAATGAACACTTAAAATATTTTCGCTCCACCTATATTTTTTGTTTCTTCTTACACTGAACCTTAAGATTTTATGCTTTGAGCTTCATTTCTTGCTTTATTTTTTATGGTGATCTCAAATGGATCATAGATTATTATATTAAAATAAGAAAAAAATACAAAGATGAAGAGACTAAAGAAGAGGGGGGAGGAACAACAGAGGTTTATCAAGTTTCTTTTCCCGTGTTGGTGAGTTAGTATCGAGTGCATTGCATTCTATGCAATTATTGTTGTCTGATTTATGTCTGCATCACATGTAATGTGTGTTCGTACTTTTCCATGTTCTTATGTGTTTAATGGCTTATATTATTTACATTCAAACAATTCAGTCAATTTTTTCTGTTATTTGATCCTAACCATCTTTGTGCATATATATACAAATGATATATTTTTATTTTATTTTTATATTTTTTATTCTCTTTCTCCATGGCTTACTGTTCTGCTTATATCTAAAATATTTGCTTTTTTATGGTTATTCACTTTCTAATTGTTAAGAAGTGTATCATTATTATGAAAATGGCTATTTCATTTTTTAGATTGAAATGCCATGATTTTTTTGGAACTTGTAGGTTGTTACACAGCCACTCTTTGTTTCATATTGATTACTAATATGGTATGCCTATGCCTTACTAGTTTTGTTGTCTTCTTGCAGCTTAACATTCTCAAGTTATTGAAATTTTAATATTTTCTAGTTACACTTAACCTTTTTAAGTTGAAGTATACAGTTAAAGTGATCGTTATCTCTAAGTACCGAGGCATCATGATTACCTTCTCCTTAAGATGATATTGATTGCTTCTTTCAATTGTAATGCTTGGCATCTTTGTTCTTATATTTTCTAACTGGTTAATTATGATTCCAGAGGCTGCCTTATTATCCCACCATAACGAATCATACTCAGTTATGGTGGGTACCAAATGTTATAGTTGCACACCAGAAGGAAGGGATTGAAGCTGTCCATTTAGCCTCTGGCCGCATAATATGTAAGGTATGCAATTGCTAGGAAAACAATTTGATGATTTTTGTCCATGAGAAAACCATTTTCTGGTTGCATCTCTTTTCTTCATTGTCTTTCTTTTTTGTCTTGGTGTTCCCTGTGTTCTGCATAAGGTTCTGTTTGGTTAGGCCTATTAGACACCTATCATTATTAATTTTGAAATTGATGTTGATATAAATTATGAAGATGTGTTTTGCTAATAGTATCAGGTTTGTATCTTGCAGTACAAAAAATTGTTTTGTAATACAAGTGTCCATCTGTATCACTTTTGATGTTGATGCTCTATTTAAAAAAAATACAAATATTACAATTAATATATCACCAATTTTGATGCTTGATCCAAATAGGTCGCAAACAATGTTCGTAAAGTCTTAAGGCGGTCGTGAGGCGGTTTGTCGAAGCCTCACAAGGCGTAAGCCTCAAAACTTATTGAGGCGTAAGCCTTATCAAGTTTAGGAAAAATTATTTGATGGTTAAAACTATGATTTAGTGATAACCGGTAAGTTAACGTAAAATTATTTTTCAAAGTTTTGTACATGTTAAACAATTAAACTAACTTTAACTTAATGATGTAAAACATAATTTAATTTAACTAAGTTTGTTATTAAATTATCGGCTATTAGTTTCACTAAGTTAACTATTAAATTAAGTTATCTATTAGTTTAACTAAGTTAACTAAGTTTGTTAACATGTTGTTAAATACCTTACGTAAGTTATTATCGGCTATTATTTTAACCAACTTAACTATTAAATTAACTAACAAATTATTAAGCTACTTAATTTAACAATGATATCTTAGAGGATTAAAAAAAATACAGAAAACTTTTTTTTTAAAAAACGACGGTTGCAGAATAGTTGTACTCGTACCGAACGGAGGGGGATGGACTTGGAGGGTCGGGGCCCATAATATGAACATTAATAAAAATAAGTAAACGTTAAATAAATACTTACGTATGCTATCAGCCAGCCTTCACTTCAGCCGGTCACGCTCACGCGCTCACGAAGTCACGACGGGAGGTCCGATACTCCGATGGCGATGAGGCGAAGACTCCAGTCCGGTCACCACATGACGAAGCCCTAGCGCTGCGACCCTGCGACGCGACGACCTCGCCACCCGACGCTCCCCTTCTTGATGCTGTGAGCACCGACGACTATAGAAGAAGTGGATGGCTGCCTTGGGTCCTCCGCACTTTGGTGGTGCTGCCGGAAGGAGTCGACCACGCCACAGCCGCCACTGCGGCACCGCCACAACACAAGCGGAAGGTGTCGGCGAAGAAGTTGAAGAGGATCGTGGTTCTTCCGGCCGCACAGGAAGGTGAATGAACTTGCCATTTATATTTTAAACTTTACATGCAAAAATTGGAAGGCCAACGGACGCGAACAAGGCTTCCTTTTCTCTTACCGAAATGCCCTTCCGCCTTTCTCCCGCCTCAGCGCATCGACGCCTCGCGACGTCGTTGTTTGAACAAGGCGTATGCCTCAGGAAGACGTAGAAAGGCGTACGTTTTGGTGCTACTTTTCACCGCCTCGCCTCAAGACGTACGTTTTGACGTCTTGAGGCGTAGTTTTTTAAAACCTTGGTCGCAAATTTGCCCTATCTTTATTGCAAAGTAAGAATTAAGAAGCTATCTATGTTTTTAGATTTTCAATGCCATTCCACTACCTCAGCAACCCTATGAATAGTTTGATGATGTCTTTATGGTATCATTTTGAGAAAGAAATTAAAGAGGATAAACCATTGTTGTCAAAGCAGCTGTTTAAGCGATAAAGCAGACAGAGCATGCTTAAGTGTCCAGCTGCTTTTTTTTAAGCCAAATGAAGAGCCCCCTTTGGGCCACTTAAGCGGTAAAGCAGCCCAAAGCAATTGCTTTGGCTCACTTAACTTAAACAGATCTGCATGAGTTGTATCCAAATATTTCTTATGGGGGTCTATTTTGTTAGACTTATTTAGTTTTTTCATATTAGTTTTACTTTTTATGTTTCTACGCACTTGAATGTGTTTTGTATCATTGTTATTTACTTGCTATTTGTTTGATATTGGCAAAAATAGTTTGCATGCTATATGTTATGGATAAATGGTTTGCAGATTTCATTGAAGAAGGATGTATAAAATATTTGATAAATAATTATTTTTTATTTGTTTACATATAAATTTTATTTGTCGAGTTTTCATTTTAAGACTAATTTTAGTATATTCATTGTTTAAGATGGTAAATTTAATGTTTATATATGTCTCACTGTTATGATTTTTTAGTTATATTTGATGAGCGGACCGCTCACTCCAACTAGTCTTATCGCATAAGCATCACTTTAGTGGACACATCAATTGCAAAATTAGCCTGATCAAATTGGGATTGGCTAATTTTGGATTGGATGGGTTGGTCTTGTTTCGACTTTCACCAGGAGGGTTGATCCAAGAAGGATTTCTGGCAGAACCGGCCTGAAATTTTTTATAGCACCATTTTTGATACTTGATCTAAAGAGGGTAAATATTTTTGTTTACCTGGGGCTCCGTAAGTCGTCAGATCTTTTTCCCCCCATCTCTCCCCCCTGCTGATTCTAGGGCACCCTCTCCCCCCAGTGGAGTTGTCATCCCCCCATGGTGTAGCCCCCCCCCCCTCTTGGTGACACCCCCACTTTCCGGTAAGAAATTCCCTTTCTCCCTCCCGTTTAACCCCATCCAACTCTTCCCCGCATTTGTAGGGGACCCCCTCCCCCACCACGTTGGACGACCCTCTCCCTCTCTCCCATGCGGCTAACCACCCCCTGGCAAAAAGACCCCAGGCCTCCCTCTGACGGTCACACCAGGGCTGTATCCCTCGTCCCCCCCCTCGAGTACCTGTCTCCTAGCCCCCCTCCTGCAGTCACCTCCAAGGTGACTGTCACCCCCTAACCTGGCCAATTTGTGATCAGTGTAATATTTTTATTGTATTTTGTCTGCTGAGTGTAAATAAATGGCCGACGAACAATGTGAGTTTGATGCACCTGCTCAAGTTTGATGACACTTCAGTGATGTAGACAAGAAGAGATATAATGCAAGTGGTGTGAAAATAGTTGAATGGAGTTTTCAACCTGAAGTAACATATAGGTGTGGTAGGTGGAATTGTCAAAACTGTGACAAAGGAAAGGTAGAAAAGCTATGAGGGGGACTTTTGGAGGTGTAGGACATTCTTGGAGGTGATTGCTCAAGGGTTGGAGAGTTCCCATAAGCCCTGGTCCTGTGGCAAGTGTTTTGGGGTTGATCACCTCCACCATGAATGCAAGAATGGCCTCTGGTGCCATAGGTGTGGTGGGATAGGCGATTGGGAGAGAGGGTGGAGGGTTCTCACACATAAGAAGTTTGTTTCTCCTGTTCATTATGTGGCTCATTTTTAGCTTTCAGATGGTCTTGCTGGCTTGCCTTTGTCACAGGTGATGCAAGGTTGGCTTAGCCAATGCTGGATCATGACGTTTAAAGGGGAGGATAGCCACGATTTGAAGAGGGCTCTGTTGAAGTCTTTTTGAGATGCAATTGTCCTTTTTCTTCTTCATGGTGGGATTGGTGCTCTGGCTTTTGGAGTCTTCCTGGTTAAATGCAATTCCGGTATGGATTGGTTCACTGAGGATCATGTTTGTAGCTACTCTGTTCAAGGTTTTGATCAGGCAGTACAACAAATCACGATCGAGCGGTGGAAGGAGCATGCATCTACTATTGCCAGAGTGAAGGAACCCTGAGTTGCCTAAGTAAGGATCCTGGCTCTCAATATACGATTTGTCATTCATTGTTGTTTTTTCGATTGTTAAGCCATTAGGGAGGCTGGTTGATGTCAACAAGAGGAAACTCCGGTAGCCTTTGTCCGATTTCATCGTGGTCCTGATTGAAGGTCCTTTTGATTTAGCTTCACCTGTTTCCGTTCCATTTCTGGTTGAGAAGAATTTATGCACGGTTCATCTTTCTTGTTTTCTGCAATCGGTGGACATTGGCTCATCTCAGGAACTGGGAGTTTTGGTGGAATCGTTTTCTTTTAAAATTCAAATCGAAGCCTTTTGAGGAAGGGACTGAGGCATAATGTGTCTTGTGCAAGAATCGAAGATTATTTAGGCAATGGTTATCGAGATCCACAGTGACGTCGCAGGGGCTATTGGGTGACGGAGGGTCTGGTGGTGTGGTTGTGGGCCAATCGAGTGCTGGTGTAACCTGATACCATCTCGATTTTTTTAACTTAGGGTCAAATGCTGGTTTTTCGGTTGACGAATCAGTTGGAGGACTACCAGTTCAAGTTGATGGCTCTGCTGGCGGTCTGTTGGTTCAACATGATGGTCCAACGGGGGGTCTCGACTGGTTTGTTAGTGGAGTTGTGGGCTCATGAGTCTACGTCAACACCGATTAACCTGGTGGAAGATACCGTGAAGGCTCTCACTTACTGCAAGTTCATTCGATCTCATGCGCTCTTTGAGTACAGAGCTCACGGAGAACCCTTCAGTCCTTGATCGGGTGGTGATCCCTTCCTTTGCTTTGGGGACTTCTATTACCAATGTTTGTGCCATCTTCAAGCTCCTTGATCCTCTTTGTGCTGCTGCAGTGCTGTGATGTGTGTTGGCTGAAAACTGGATATTATTTTTTTTACATGAAATTAAATGTGTTTTTGAGAAAGCTCAATGTGTTTTGGCTGCTAAGTTTAAGGGACTGACATGGCTTTGTCTTGTTCCCTCCATTGGTAGAAGTGGGTGCTCTACGACTTTGTGGAAGGACATTTTACACTGTTGAAATGAAAAGAGATTGGCATTTTTAAGTCCTCAGTCTCACTAATAATGCTACTGAGAAATAATTTTTTTCCGTTGCAATGTGAATGGTCAAGTGTGTGATGAAGATAAAACTACTTTCTTGTATGGTCTCTGTCTGTGTGATACCATTAGTATTTTTATTGATTGTAATTGGTGTATTGGGGGAGATTTTAATGTTGTTCTCAAATCATGGGAGGGATGTGGGTAGGAGATGTGGACTCGTGGAATGACTCTTTTCAATGGCTTGGTTAGCAGTTGTTGTCTTCTGGAACTCCATAATGATTTGTTTCTTTTTATTGGGCCCAAGATTTCAGGCTCCCTGAGGGTTTTTTACATTCTTAGATCTATTTCTGATTATTGTGCAATAGGCTTCGGCAGTGGGCGACAGAGTAAAGCTCATCGCTATAGATTCTGGTTTGAATTGGCTTGGTGCAGGGATTCAAATTAACAGAAATGGTTAGGCAATGGCGGAATAATATCAATGTGTCCTCTATTTCAGCCACCTGGAGATTTGTTTGTAAACTGAAGCAGATCAATGTTAAAATGAAAGAATAGGCTAGAAAAAATTTCCATACCTTAGCTTTGAATTGGAGAGAATGGCTGCGTATGTTGGATAGACTAGGGAAACTTAATGATGCTGGTCTTATTAAAGTTGATTTCAAAGAATAGAATATCAGAAAAGAGATTAAATGGAGGTAGAGGTCCAAGGAGACTTGGCTGAAGGAAGATGATTTCATTTGCATGTCTTTATTATGAAGAAGAATATTATATATACATTGATAGTGAATGGTGACCAATGCGAAGGTACTGATTTCATTGGTCAACAAGCTTAAGTTTTTTACAGTAATCTAGTCAAAGAAGAAAGTACGTGGTGTCCTTTCATTAACTTGCAAGTTCCCAAGACCTTAAACAACAATGAGTCAAATTCTCTTATAAACAGCCTACTGGACTCTGAAGGACACGGACCCTAATAAATCATTAGGCCCTGGTGGTTTCTTGTTCTACATTTATTGTTGAGACATAATCAGGGAGGATTTTATGACTGTTATTAAACAATTTGAATCCTATCCTGTGTATTAAGCTTTTAAATTCAACCCTCCTTGTTATCCTTCCGAAGAAGGACAAGGCTAAGGATATTAAAGATCTCAGGCCGGTTAGCCTTTTGACTTGCTGTTACAAGATTATCACAAAAGTCATTGCAAATAGGTTAAGCAAGTTCATTGATAAGCTAACCAACTCTTCTTAACCTGCTTTCATTCCATGTAGATTCATCTTAGACAATTTTACGGCGGCATATGAGTGTTTACATGATCAAAAACAAAGATAGGTAGGATGCATTCTTTTGAAGTTAGACTTTGAGAAGGCCTATGATCGGGTGAGATGGTCTTGCTTGTTGAGAATTATGCTAGTTATGGGTTTTAACGGTAAATGGATTCCTTGGATTAAATGTTGCATTTCCACTGCTCGTTTCTCTGTTGACATTGATGGAAAAGCGTTTGGTTGTTTTCTCCTCCTTTAGAGGGCTCATGCAAGGGGACCCTAACACTCCTCTTTTGTTTGTGCTAGTTGGCCAACTTCTTAGTATTCCTTGGGATAAAACAGAGCAAGCATGACTGATTCAAGGCATTGAAGTAGGGGTCAGTAGGAATGGGTCACACTTGTTCAGTTTGCAGATGACACTTCATGGGTTTCCTTGGGCAGTATTGGCAAATGTTCCCGTTTAAGAATCGTGATTTCTTTTCTGCACGCAGTAACAGGACTCAAGATTAACCAAGATAAGTGTAAGCTCATTGGTCTTAGCTTGGTTGATTCTCATAGGGGCATTTTACAGAACATTTTCAACATGCCGTGGTTTTCACTTTCCATTAAATACCTTGGTCTCCCTCTTTCTGACAAAAGTATTAAAAGTAAGAAATGACATTGTGTGATCCATAAAATTGAAAGTAAATTGCAAGGTTGGAGGAGCCAAATGCTTTCTGCAGGAGGTTGTTATCCAAGATGGTATTTCAAAGTATTCAATTATATTCTTTTTCTATCTATAAAGTCCCAAGGGTGTTTGTAAGAAGGTTGAAAGTATCAGAGCAAGATTCTTTTGGCAATGGTTCAATGATAAAAAGAGTTTTTATCTTATCAAGTGGAGTCATGTGCAGAATGAAAAAAAATAAGGGGGAGCAGGTTTAGATTCCCTGGAAAACATGAATAATGCACTTCTATCTAAATTTTTAAATGGCCAAGGAAGATTAATGCTTATCATAATGCTTTGTGGGTCAGAATTGTCTAATCTAAAGATGGTATTTGGGATGGGGGTCAGTCGGTAAAATACTTCAAGTACAATGGAAGGCTATCTCACATTTGGTAAGTCATCCTTTCAAATTGGGAGTCATTCACCTCTTCATCTCGCATTTTGATAGGTAATGGGAAGAGAACTTTTTTTGGGGTGACCATTGAATCGGGCATGTATCTCTTGCTGAGATGTAACTCTTGTTCAGGTTATCTTGTAATCCTCAGACTGATGTTTTTAGTTGTTGGGATGCCAGAACTAAAAGGAGTATCAACTTTAGAAGAGCCCTGAAGGAGGAGGAATTTACAAATTTTGCTAATTTACTTTCTATTCTTGATTCCTTCAGGTATTAGAGGATCAAGAAGATAAGGTGGAATGGCTACTTTGCAGCAATCTTACCTTCTCTGTGAAGTCTACCTTGCATAAAGTTGCCATGAGAGGGGATGAAGTGTCCTGATATAGCTGTATTTGGGAGTCCCTTGTACCTATTAAGATTAGATTGCTACTTTTGAAAATTGCTATGAATTCACTCCCAACTAGAAGTTTTCTTCACATGGTTCTACCTGATATATTCTCTATCTGTGTTTTCTGTGCTGGGGAGATAGGATGCCGTCTATTTTTGGATTGTGGGATCATCAACTTGATTTGGTCTGCCCTTTTCAGGAGCTGGGACCTTTCTTGGTTGAAGCTTACCAATCTACCTTCTCTTATGCAAAACTGGATAACATTGAATCCTTGGCCGTTCGAACTTCTAGTATGGAAGCTTATTTTGCTGGTTATGCTTTGGTCCATTTGGTGAACATAGGGCTGTTCACTGTTCGGTTCAACCCGAAAAACCAAACCAAACCAGTACTTTGGTTCGGTTTGGTTTGGTTTGAACTACTGATCGGTTTGGTTTGGTTTCAATGACCCTTCAAACCAAACCAAACCGGTAAACCGAATAACCCGAATTGGATTAAATATTTTAGTTTAAGTTATATATAAGATAGTATTTATGCATCTTTTCATATAAAACTAAATTTGTTTCAAAAATTTTTAAAGTAAAATTAATGTAATGTATAAATATATACACAAGATTTTAATAGAATATGATTTAAAACAAACAAAACAAAATTATATATTGATAATTTGATATATCTACTACACCTTAGTAAAATATGGTTTGAACTGAACCAAACCAAACCAAACCAAACCGAACTAATTTGGTTCGGTTTGGTTTGGTTTGAGAAAAAATACTTGAAAACCAAACCAAACCAAACCATGAACACCCCTAGGTGAACATGTAATAGAAGAGTTTTTGAAGATCACTTTGAAAATCCTAGATGCGTTCTCTGGATGACGGTGTCTTATGTTAAGGACTGAAAGTACTTTTTTACATGATGTTCTTTGTATGGTGTCTTCATCAGATATAAACTTTCATTGATTTCTTCTTTCATTGTGTAGCCTATGCCTTTCTTTTTTCACTTGCTACGTTCTTTGTAGCTTGTTTTGTTTGTCTTATTCCTCTTTTTTTTGTGGAGGGTTCCTCTCTCTCTCTCTCCCCACCCCTCTGTTCCATTCTCTTTTATTTGCTGTGATTAATGGAAATATAGGTCTTCTGGCCTTACTTAGAAAATGGTTGGTGGTGCTGCTTCTCTTCCTTCTCACAGCATTGATCGGTGCCCGACCTGCCATAAACTTCTTGGATCGGGCTTTCCTGCTCCTCTGATTGGGTCAGTAGTTGACGATTTATTGCAGCCAATTTTGCAAGCATGTGAATCGGTGCTGTGTCACAGGTTCAATATCTCCATTATGGACTTGACAGGGGCAAACCGTCTTCTTCCTCACACTTAGACAGTTTTCATGGCAGCATAGTTCTGCCTTGTTGCTTAGGCGATAAGACAGGACATTAGGCAACAGCTATTTTTATCATAAAAATATTAAATAAAAACATTCTTTAACTGATACCATTCTTGTTTTTTCAAATATGATATTTTTATGATGTTGTACCAACGTAATACGAACATTCTTTAAATGTGGGGTCATTAACTTTTTGTGGCGAATCATTTTCAAGTGCTGGAAAAGTGCATGGGTGGAGCCATTTCTTTCATGCCGCGTTGGAAGTGGATGAACCAAGGGTCAGCTGATACTTCTGTGTGGAATCTCATTTTCCCAACAATGCTTTGGCCTGTTTGGTGCGCATGGAATAAATGGATCTTCAAAGATTGCTTCCTGAACTCAAACTCTATTCTACACCTTATGGTTGCCCATGTCGAGGATTGGTCATTGGCTTCTTCATGGTTTTCTCCTGTGTTTCAGATCCTTCTTTCTCTAGGTTGTTCAATCCAGCTACCATCTCGGTACAGGGGTGTGACACCTAAGCGATTTTGTTGTTATTGTTTTTTTTTCTTTGTGTTAAACCTTTTTGTACCCTTTTGTTATCTCATTTTAATGTAATCCGGTCTTCTGATTTTTATGTAAAAAAGATACAGTCAGTGACTTGGTGATCTTCTTAAAAAAACAAGTTGGTTGGTATCATTGTCCTTTCTCATCAAGCCATGGTTTGTGGCTGATGTGGATCAGAATAGGCCAGTTTCAGAATTTAGATGACACTTCTCCCTATGACGGTAAGGATCCTAATCTCATGGTTCTCATCCTTTTTCTTCAGGCTTCCATAGGTTTGAAAGTGAAAGTTTGCAAAATCGAGGTAGTCAGCATTAACTTCACCAAGGGGCAACTTCAAGAGATTTCTGTTTACTTACGCAGTCATAAAGGGAAATTTACCATCATAAACTTGAGCCTGCCTTTATATGGATAAGCTTTAAAGAGTAATGATTTGTTCCAATCTTGAGAAAATTTGAAGATTAATTAAAAGTCTGGAAGGGCAAATTAGTTTCAGCAGGGGGGAAGTGGACATTAGTATCTGAATTTGCATTGTTATATATCATTCCTATATTTTCTTCCAGTGTTGAAGGTATCTTCAAAAATTGGTGGCTCTAGGGCAACTTTTTTATGAAAGGGCAATAACGTATCACTGGAGGGGGGGGGCATATAAACCACAGGTAAAAGGGTGACAGGGTTTTGCACTACTGGAAGCAACTGATTTCGCACTGTTGTGTAAATGGATATGGAAGTTGGATTCAATGGATTCAGATCAATCTTTCTTGTGGGTCACTGTAGTGAGAAGCCAGGATCTTAGATTGTCAGATAGTTCGATTGAGAACATCACACCAAAGTTCAAATCACTAGTCCAAAGTATGGAAAGATACTTTTCTTCAGATTAACATCATCAACTGTGGTTCTAACATAACTATTTGGTAATAACAGAAGTAATAGATATTGGAAGGATTCTTGGGTAGGAAGCATCACCCTTAAAAAATTTTGGACCGGCTCTCACTTTGGACCAGCTGCTCAATTTCATCCAACACTTCACATTGTGTGTTGATTATGGGATTCTAGAAGTTGGAATTGGTGTTTCAACCATCCATTTACTTCAACTTCGACTGTGAAGGTCTGAAGTTATAGAGCTGTTTATTGGACCCTGCTGATATAGTTTAAAAGGTGTCTCTGGAAATCAAATTATCTTATGGAAAGTTGCATGCTAAAGATTCCCTACTTCAGTAAGGATAACATGGCTGAATGATTCTTCTCTTCAGCTTTGTATTTTTGTAGCAAGTTTTAAGAGGACTAGGATCTTTTTTTTCTTAACAGGTGGTACCATTCAGTTTCTGGGGTAGGTTTACCTGAGATTTCTATAAAAACCCTTAAGACTTGGGGGTGCAGACGAGTCGCTATACTTGACAAATAGCTCATGACTCAGCTCTACTCATCTTGTTTATTATGTTAAATGAGCAAGTTAGAACAAGAAAAAGAAGCTCAAATTATTAAAGAGCCAACTTGAACAAACCTTTATTCAATTCATAAAGCTGCAGTTGGGTCAGATTCAGTAGCGGAACCACTTGTAGGGGTGTTCACAGGTCGGGTTGGTTTGGTTTGAAGAAAATTTTTATGAACCCAAACCAACCGATGAAAACATCCAAACCGAACCAAAATAAATCGGGTTGGTTCGGGTTGAACCAAAATTTTAATTTCATTAATTAATTTAAAGATAAGTTTAACTTATCATTATAAGTAAATATTTTTAACCTTAATTCTATTAGGACCTCGAATACCATGTTCAAATTAACATGGGATCTCAGCCCAGGATGGATTGAATGCAGCATGCTTTAGCCTCTATTTATAGCATTTTCCAACCCACTTCCCATTGTGATAAGTGATGTGGGATTAAAGAAGAGCATGGGGCAGGGGCAGCGCATTGGAGCCTGGACAAGACAGCTGGTGCATGTTGTGGACAGCTGGCGGACAAGTGCAACCTTTTAGTTTCACATCGCCTAGATTAAGGATCCTACTATTATATTCTTCTCAAGATCATATCAGCAAAACCGTTGAAAGCAAATGGATTCAACTAGCAGTGGTGTGGGGCGCTCTGTTATCGGGTTTGTTTGGTTTAACTTTTTAAACCTGAATGAACCGATCTTGGAGCATGACCCAAATAAACCCGACTAGTTTGGGTTGGTTTGGTTCGGGTCATCGGGTCAGCCCGATCAATGAACACCCCTGACCACTTGTATCCAATTCTGATTCTGATTTCGATTTTTTGGAATCACTATGTTTGGATTTTATTATGATTTCAATTTCATTATGAAACCAAATTTGATAATTTTTGAAATAATACTATATATTAATTTATATTTATAAATAAGTTAATAATTCATAAATAATTACTAAAATTTGATATAATATATTTAATGTTTTATTTTTACCATTTTATCACTTTGTATATCATATTTTATAATTTATTTATTTTAAATTTATATATGCTGATTTTTTGTCATATATGCTGATTTTTTGTTGAAATGGGACAAATGGAAATGGAATCAACGAATCATGATTCCGGTTCTGATAAATTATTAGAGTATCCAATTCCGATAGCTCATAGGATGTTAAATTTTATCGAATAATATGTTAACTTTTATTGAATCAAATGAAAATTTCAAAATATCGAAATATGTTTACACCGTTGATTTATTTTAAAAAATAAAGTAAGGTTATTGACTAGTTATATAGTGTTATATAAGCATATTAAATAAACGGAAAATGAGCTTATGTTAGCTTAAACTCAAATTTGAGCTTCATAAAGCTCATATCGAGCTCCTATTTTAGTTTGAACTCGAACTTGGCTTGATCATGTAAACAAACAGCTCTATTGAACTTGAGCTTGAACATAGATAAATGAACTGAGCTTGAGCAACATACTACTCAGCTCATTTGCACCCTGTTGGTCCTACCTAGACTGGGAGCCCAATCTGATTGATCTTTTGCTTAGTTGGTCATCGAAGTTTTATCTTGAGAAAGATAAAAGTTACTTTGGAGCATATGAACTACCAGGAACAAGAGAATATTTGAAGGGGCCTTTAGACAACTGTCTCATATTTTGTTTCTGGCCACAGCTGCTACAGCCTACAGGACTAGAGTGGGTTGGGGGGGGGGAGGCAGTGGAATGATCAGCATTTTCACAACTTCCTTTTTTATTTTGATAAACTTGCAGGCTTCTTGGATTAGCGAAGCTCTTTTGGCTGCCATTTACGTTGTAAGGGGTTATGGGTTGCACTTTTGGGCTACTTTTGATGGTAGTGTATAGTTGGCTTATTACTCTACTGCTTGTACTGAACTATCTTTTTGATAGATGTTTTGGTCTTCTCCCTTGTTTTGTAATTAGTTGTATTGATGAATACATTGTCCCATTTCTTAGTGGCGGGCAGCCTTCAGAAAAAGAAAAAAATGGCCAGTTCACTACAATTAATATCAGTTTTCTTGGATGGTAGATATATTTTGGACAACTATATGGTAATCTTTGAATTGCATATGTGAACAAGGAGGAGGAAGAAAGAATGTATCGTTTATAAGATTGACTTTTATTAGGCATATAACAGCCCTTTTTTGGTGGGTTTCAAAAAATAATATATCTAATGGACTACGTGTCCCATTGGGCTGCAAAGTTTTCCTTTGTGATAAATGGGTTGTTGTATGGGTTCTTCACCAGCTCTAGGGGGCATTGGGACAACACCACCCTCTTATGCTTATTTTAATTTAAGGAGAGTAGGTGTTCAGCACATTTTAGAACAATGCTCAGTGTAGGGAATGATTGAAGGGATTGGTGTCCAGATTTGAGGGTTAGGTGATCCACCTGCAGTTTGCTGTTGAGACGTTATTATTCTTCACGCTGATGAAGAGACTGTGCTTAACGTAAGATTGTGATGAAAATGTTTTTGGCTGCCTCAGGGTTCAAATTATATTTTGCTGAGTATGATTTTCTGGGATACACCTTCCTCAACATTCCAAAGGTTTGATCCCACTAATATTGGAATGATGGGGCTTTTTGCCCATCACCTTATTTAGGACTTCCATTTTGTCCAAGTTGACTGAGGTGTTCTGATTGGAATCCATTGATTAGTGGATTTGAAGCAAGGCTGGCAGGTTGGACGGCTTGCTTCTTTCTGCTGGGGTAGATTAACCCTTTTGGAATCCATATTTTTTGCCTTTCAGTGTGTCTCATGTCCATTTTCAACAGCCTGTTTGGTGGCAATATTAAATCTCTTTATCACTATTAATTTTGAAATTTATATTGAGATAAATTATCGCAAGGTGTTTAGCTATTCATATCAAATTTGAAATTTGTAGTACAAATAAGACAAGAATTGTAAAACATGTGTCCGCTTGTATCAATTTTGTTGTTGGTACTCAATCTCTCATAAATATTCATATTATAATTGATAGAGTATCATTTTTAATACTCTAACCAACTAGAGCATGAAGGAAACGGCCGTGGTTGCAAAAAATTAGTGCCAGGCAGAGCATACATCTTATTGAATGGATGAAGGTGTGTAGAAGCAGGAAGGAGGGGCTGGCATCCCTCTAGACATATCCAAGAGGGTTGCTCTTCACAAATGAGACTGAAGGCTGGGAAGTAAATAGGCATTTGGATTGAGATTGTTAGGGGGGGTACTTCTCTGTGGCAGATTGAACCACATTTTGTGTACCTACTTTTGAGATGTATCTGTGCTATGGAAAAATATTATTTATAATTGGGACATCTCTAGATGCACCGTTATTATACACATTGGTATGGTTGAAACTTGAAAGGCTCTTTTCTGGAATACCGATAGCAGGAAAATAATTCTCTTGTTGGCATGTTGCTATGTTACTACCACTTTATTCCTTGATTATCTTGAAAGATTTGTGGGATCAGCATGAGCATGGAAATTGGTTTATCAAATTCAGTTGAATTTGAAGGAAAAAGGTTGAGGACATCTTGCTCTTTGATGGCCTGTTGTAAGGCAGATTGCCTCCTCAGGAGGCCAAAAAAGGTTGAGGACCTCTTGCTCTTTGATGGCCTGTTGTAAGGCAGATTGCCTCCTCAGGAGGACAATGTTCGTTGGAGATGGGAAAAGGGTGTCTTTTTTGGTCAAATCTGTTTTTAGCAAGCTTGTTTTAGGTCTAGGTGACAGAAAAGTGATCTGGGCCAAATTTTCTTGTCAATGAGGTGCTTTGGATTTCTGGTTCTGTTCTCTGGATAATTTTGGGCGAGAGAATCAGTCTTCGATGATTCCAGTTATAAATTTCAGTCTTGGTGTTTCTGTTGATTCGTCAAATGGATTTTGCTTTTTTGGGTGTCATGTTTGTAACTCTGGTCTTCCGGGCCTTATAAATGAAAATTGTATTTTTGTTCAGTATATTGCGTAAGACCAAAGCCCTATTTCATCTTGCCTATATGGCTACATGCATAGAGCTACACTTAAGATGCAATCCTCTTCTTATAGTTCACCAAGTACCTGGTAAAATACAGGTCTCTGTTTCCAGGTATGATTTGGGTCGTGCAGGTGTACTTCAGGACTGGCACTTCAAAATCCGGGGCTTGAGTTATCAATGATGTCTTGTTTACTCTAGCTATATTCTTTAAGAATTTTGTTCTTGGCCTGCTGGTGAGTGCATTTGGTTTTCATTTTTTTTACCTTTTTTCTGTTGGTTCCACCAACTATTTTTCCCGGTGTGTCTTCTCTACCTAGCTTTTTCACTTTTCTTCAGTGAACTGTGTCCCTCTGGATAATTTTCCGGGACATATTTGCTGAAGCACTATAATTGAATAAAATGAAAGTAAAACAATGGTACATTGGATTCAACTTTTATGTCCTCATGAAAATTTAGAAGAAAATGCCTGTTAAAAGAGCTGCAAAGCGTTTCACTTTGCATCAGGGATTTGATATTCTTGATTTCTTCTAGGTTTATTTTGTATGCCTGCACCCTTGATCCCTCCTCTATGCAGATCCACCAATAATTCCACTGTCATTCTTTTCTCCAAGTTATTCAATTTCGATGGCAGTTTGTTCAAGGCATAAATTTGTCTTCTCCCTTTTCTGTATTTTTTTTTTACTTTTACACCAAGTATTGTCAATTGGGTGTTTTAATTTTTAATCATGACTTATTTCAGCTTCACCTCCCTGAAGGAGGTCTTCATGCGGATGTTAATGGGGATGGCGTTCTGGATCATGTTCAGGTTCTTTCTTCTTGCCTATTACGAAGTTTCATGTTGTTTTTGATCTACAAATGGAATAGATGAAAACAGTTGGATTTCTTAAAAGATTTACATATCATATCATACTTGACAAGGCGCTCAAGGCATTCAGGGGTGAAATTTCTGCATAGGCCACAAGGCGTTGCCTATGTGGTAAAATGTTTTTTGTTAATACTAGTCTATGCTTAATTATATATAGACATATAATATATGCACATAAATATGTATACACATAATACATAGAGAGATGGAGTTAGATCTAGGTAAACTATAGAGTATACATGAGAATTTTACATATAATCATATACATATTTGTATATTATAATTGAATATATGTACCATGTATGCATGCATGTAAATATGTTTTGCATATGTAATTATGTATGTGTGGGTATATTTTTGGAAACAAGATAATCTTCATAAACTAAATGAGTGGGAGAGGTAAGGGCGTTGAGAAAGAACTATATAAAATTTAAGTATATATATTTTAATTAAAAATTTTAAACATATTTAATAGCATAAATGATGGTGAAGAATGCTTTTGCTGTCATTAATAGAGGGCCATGATTCGCGGGTCAACCTTGAGGGGTATCTGGGGGCAAGGCCCCCAAAAGATTTTTTATTTGTAGTAATGTAGAAGGGTTTTGGGTGCCTTCGACCACTTTGGTTGTTAAATGCGTTCAAGAAGGTGTTGGCAACAAGAAGGCAGCTTCTTAGACTAGACATTGCCTAAGCATTAGAGTTTTTTTCCTTGGGGGTGAGACTATAGGAGATGGGTGGAAGGGGGTAGAGACCGGATTTGAGGAGATTGATGTATCCAAGGAGAGAGAGATCTATTGGAGGGTAGAGAAGTTGTGTACACATGGACACAAAGTTCTCTCTTTAGGAATGATGAGTACAGCTGGAGTGATCGAGTCTATGCTGCTGTTTGCTTGTATGCACTGTTAGGGGCTAATATACGATTTTATGTTAACTTACAGAATAAAATGTTCAAGATACATGATTAGTTTCTAATCTCTTTTCAGGGACTCAAAAAACAAAAGTAGCATTTTATCTTGGGACATCAAAAAGAAAAAAAAATACTTTGTTGTGTGCTTGTCCATCTTAGTCTGTAGGAAGTGTGTAAGTTTTCTTAAGCAATCTTCCTTAGGCATGACTGTGCTTGGCAACCAATCCAGGGTAGGGGCATTCGGGAAGGTAGTAAAAACATGAGACAATGGTTGCAAGCAGACATTGCTGCAGCTTACAAGGCTTACATATGTCAGGTTGGGAGACATGTTGGGCGCTGTGGAAGTGGTCTCCAGTCAAGATAGAGATCAAGAAAGCCCACTTGACTTTTCCAGCTAGAAACAAGGGAAGATGCCGGGTTTTTGGAATGAGAATTTGTTTGATAATTCATTTTTTTTTCTCGAGTGTTCTGTCCGACTTGATATCTATTCGTAAAAGGGGGAAGTAGTGGCTATTTTTAGCAGTCTGTGGGGGCACTACATTGAAATTTTGAAGCCAGCTATCAGAAGAATTAACCAATGTGAAAAAGTGTTATTTTTGTGCCTTGTATCTTTTAGGCGATTTTAACATGGTTGGTATCCAGTGAGGAGTCCAATAAGACATCTCGGACAGTAGAAATGCTTTTTTTTTGTCCAGTGGATAAACAACAATATCGTGGTTGATATTGATATGTTCAACCGAAAGTTAACATGGTTTAACTATATGGATTTTGGCTCTGTCAAGAAATGGTATTAGTGCCAAGCGATGGTCAAATATTGTGAGGCCAAATGCCTTCCAAAGATCCTTTCTATATCATGATTTTGTCTCCCAAGGTGATAGTAGAAGGAAAAGCAAAAGAGAAATAGTCTGTTCTGTTTGAAGTGGCTTGGGCCCCACGTGATATTCCCATATCTAATCCAATCGAATATATTGGACTGTAAATTTTCTTGATTTTGACCTGGGGATAGGCAACACTATCATGGTAAAGATTGATGTCCAACAGAAATTAACATGGTTTAACAAGTTGGCTCTATCGACAATGGGAATGATCTCTGCTTCCGTAGTACTTTTTTCATATCATAATCCTATTCTGCTTAGTTTCAGGGAGGTAAAGAAAAAAAAGAAATGTTCTTCTCAGTTTGAAGTTGCTTGTACTAAGCATGATATTCTCAAAATTAGTCAAGGATATGTTGGAAGAGGACCTAGGGAAAGCAACGCAAGTCTTGGTCTTTTTAGAAAGCTTAGTTTGGTCAAGTGAAAATGAAGATAAAAGTCAAGTGAAGATGAAGATAAAGAGCGGCTAGCATCATTAATTGGTATTTACTTGTTAGTTTCCTGGATTGAGGCTTTCTACACCAAAAATATTCTGGCTTGCTTATATTACATATTTCTCATTTGACTGGCTGAGGCAGATACTGGGCAGAAAATTAACCATTAAATTAAACATTTTGGGAGGTTAAATGATCAGAATTTTCTAATGAAAGGAGGTGGGATGTAATGTCCTAAAAATAGAGAATGAAAATATTTTTTTAGAATGATCACGTTATATTGGATAAGGATAATAGGTAGTCATTTTTGTTATTTTTTCTTGAGTTTATTTCTTATTTTTATCTCTCTCTCTCTCCCCCCCAAGGATCGCGGGATCGGAATTGGAATTAGAATCGGTGGGTACCGATCCGATCCGGATCGGATTGGATCGGATCGATTCCGACCGATCCAATAGAAGAAAATCGATCCAGAATCGGTAAGCAAAAAAAAGCAAAAAAAAATCGATCCGATTCTGATTCCGATCCGATTCCAGACCGATTCCAGCCGATTCGGACCAATTCTGGCCGATCCTGGTCGATCCGACTGGAATAGCAAAAAATGGAAAAAAACAATTCGATTTCGATTCCGATTCCGATCCCGATGGATTCGGCCGATCCGATTCCTATTCCGATCCGATTCTGACCGATCCCGACCGATTCTGCCGGAACTTTTTTCCGGATCGGTCCTTCGTCCAAGAATCGGATCGGTCCTTCGGCCAAGATCCGGATCGGCCGATTCCGCGATCTATGCTCTCCCCCACTTCCACGTAGTATTGTCAAGTTAGACTCCTACCAGAAATAGGTTGCTAATCCTATTTTAACTCCATTCCAAGCTGCGATTTGTCTGTTTCTGTCCCCTGTTTTACAGCCTGCAAGACATCTGCTTTGCTCTTTCACCCTAGCGTTTCTGTCTTTCTGCCATTTCCCTTGTCACCACCATTTCATCTCTCTCTGTTGCACAGCCACCACCTCTGCCTTCTCTCTCTCTCTCTCTCTCTCTCTCTCTCTCAGTGAAGAAGCAAGTGCAGGCCTCCGTCTCTGCTGTGAGCACCTCCTGGTGTTGCCTCACTGTTGGCACTGCCCATGGCCAACCCCAACCCTTGCACTGCCCCTTTCCGCTATTCTTGTCTGCACGCTATCGCCCAAGCGCATACACGAAGCCCACGCTGCTTTGGCATGTTGCTGCCTTGCCCCATTACACATGTAATCTGACGGCCTACCCAAACGGTCACCGAGCCGCTAGACCTGTAAGTGCGAAGCCACCGTATCCCATGCGCACCTTCTTTTCTCTCTCTCCGCCACCGTCTCTCTCTCTTCCCTTCCCCTCTCTGCCACTTCTTTATCTCTCTGTTGTGCAGCCACTGGAGCCATTGTCCATGCCATGCAGGTCTCTCTCTCTCTCTCTCTCTCTCTCTCTCTCTCTTCAAATTAATACAAATACTGCCATGCCTTCTCCTTGGTTCAGTGTCACTGACCTCTCTGTTCCTCATGGCCGCTCCCCTCTCTCTATCTCTCTCACTGCTGAAGATGACAGCAGGTCGCCATCGTTGGAGTGGGCTTCCCAGCCTTGGTGGATGCCGCCGCAATCCCCATCATGTTGTTCAGGTCCTACACTGTCTTGGGGGTGTTGTCAGTCACCCCTTTGCTGACGACCGTCCCTGCCGCTGCCATCTTCTTGCAGCATTGCTGCCATCCTTCTATGTCGTCGCTGCCCTTCTGCAGGACCACTGCCACTGACCCCAGCTCTTGGTTGACGCCGCTACAGACCCTAGTGCCTTGTTTGAACATTCTACATTGTGGGACACCGTCATCACCTCCCTCACCTCTTGTCGGCTGTGAGCACCACTCCCTTCTTTTGGCATACTAGCCCCTTTTTGGCAGTGCTAACACTGTCTTAGAGCCATCATCCATTGCTTTTGTAAGCCATCAAGCTTAAGGGGAAATCCTAAAGCTCGAAGCAGGTAGGCATCATGGATGTGTCTAGTACAAGGATCGCGGGATCGGAATCGGTCCCTGGATCGGTGGGGACCGATTCGATCCGGATCGGATCGGTCCGATCCAGGCCGATTCATCGGAAGGAAAATCGATCCGGATCGACCCTTAAAAAAACCCTAAAACACCAAAAAATTAACTAAATAAGGAAGTAGATCGGATTCCGATCCGATCTACCCCATTTTGGGGCGATTTCGGGTCCAAAAATGGCCCGAAATCGGCGCCACGGCGGCAGCTTGCCGCCGTGACATCTTCCCCGCCCTATCGGGCGGGGAAGACGACCTTACCGGGTCCATCGGACCCGGTAAGGCCAGGATCCGGTGACTTAAGTCACCGTATCCTCAACCGGTAGGGGTATAACCCTACCGGTTTGCGTATCGGGTCCATGGGACCCGATACGCTAAAATGCCGGATCCGGTGACACCGGGTCCGATGGGGTGGGGAAGAGGGCTGCCGCGGCGGGATGACCGCCGCGGCACCCTGTGGGTCAATTCTGGCGAGGGAATCGCCGGAATCGATCCGGAATCGACCGAATCGGTCGATTCCGGCACCGATTCCACCTACAAACATCGATCCGGACCGATCTTTGGTCCGGATCGGTAGTTCCGCCGGGAATCGGATCGGAGGGGTCCGATCCGATCCAAGAATCGGCCGATCCCGATCCGGATCGGCCGATTCTGCAATCCATGGTCTAGTATCATTAAATTGTGATGGATAATAAATCATCAACGACATGTTAGAAATCTGATTCTGATGGATTAACTTGATTTGAATGGTTTATTGTTAATTTTTGTTTAGAATATGTGGATTTAGTTAGAAAACACGTAAATATTTAATGCTTAGTTAAATTTTTAGAGAATTTAGATGTATATTTGTATCTTAAATAAAAATCAGGTTGTTGCCTATGGTTGATTTCAGAAAGTTAGAATTATCTTTTAGATGTGTACATTGTGTTATAAATCACATCAACTATTATATTCATGCTAGATGTTATAAATTTGATTTTTTTGAGATATATTTAACCTGAGGTATATATATTCATCAAGATCAGTTGGCATACCTTGAGTTGAATAAAAAATATGGAGAAGGGTATGTCTGTCATAATTGAAAGGTAACTTAGGTGTTAAAGGTCTGGACTTAATCAATAAAGATTTGTTTTGCAAATTATTATGAGATGTACTGCTGAATCATCCTGGATTTTTTACCAGAATTCTGAGACAGGAACCTTACTCTCCTAGATTGACGTTTTTTTTTCCCTGAAATTGACAATTTGACTAACTGAATACTGGAGGACATTGCTGCTTTAAGTCCTTTCAGTGAACATGTATCTTTTAGTTTGCATTGGAAATGTAAATGATATTTTTGCGACAGCATAAATGGCTGTAAATATTTTGTTGAAATCATTTTACCTTCTTTTGAAAATGGTGATGCTTGATAGCGTATTGTTCTTGTAATAGCTCCTAGAGAGCTTGAAAAACAAAAATATGTGCTTTCCCACATGATAGATGTTCAAAATAACATGCTTATCGAAACTTCAAATTTGTATCTCTCTATGATAAACTGGAAAATCATGTGCATCAGAAATTTGTTGAAAAGGAAAAATATTCGCTGTGCAAAAATGACAAGCTAATGGAAACGTCACAATTGAATCTCCTTATAATAAACTGGAGAATCATGTTCATCATAAAACTGTTTCCTATTCATTATGAAATATGGTGAGAAGAACCCTTCGACGATGAGAAGATTAGGACATTGATGAGGTATTTGTTCAAAAGAGACTGATTTCAAAACAAACGTTTATAGAAGTAAATGGGCTGTTAACCAGGATTTCTTTTTGTGCCATAAAGAACCTGAAGGTCTTGCCATATTGATGTCTATCCGTTACCTGTTGCATGGTGAAAAGAGTGTTAACTATCGGAAACATTGTCAACATCTAGATAAATTTTAGTGATGTAAAAGACGAGAAGTTGTCCTCATCAACTTAGACTAATCCTAACCATGTTTCCTGAACCTGGTCATAACCTTGGTGAGCCGGCATGGGCTGGCTTGTTCCGGGGTGGCAAGGAGCCACCTTTGGATGTCGTGCATCTGATATCCATTTGCCACACTTCAGTGGGCCGTTCGAGTGTCCAATGGGTCCAAACCAACTGCAGCTCAGACGAGCCAAGGAATTTTGGATCGGGATTGGCCAGGCCCGATCCAGGGGAAGAAAAACTAAGGGTCCGTTTGTTTACACGGAGAACCTGCTCCATGCACCAGCTTTCGGGAAAATGCTTTCAACGGACCTATTTGGTTGCCCGTAAAAAGGAGATCATGTAAACTAAAATACCCACCGGTTCACGGCAACGAGGATTTTGGCATCCGCTTGAACGGAGCGGATGCCGTTTTCCGTAGCGTAACTTTTTTTAATAAATACATAACATTAAATAGATATTACCAATTTTACTGAGTTTACTTTTTAAAATTAATTTTTAAAGACATATATCAGCAGATAAATAAATTCTTTTATTCTTGTGTGTTTGAAAAATAAAATAATTTTATTAAAAGATATTTTATATCATTTACTCGTTTAATAAATTTATTAATAAAAATTTAACCGAAATTCGAGTTAACGAGCGTTCGAACTATTTTTTAATTAAATTATTTTACATGATAATTACAAGAACCTTTTGTGTTGAACTATTAAGTAGTGCATATTTTATTTATTTTATGATTTCCAAAATATGAATATTGAGTAAAAAAATTTAGTTCCGAAGATATTTTATCATATGATTAATCTTAAAATATAAACTTGATATTACTGACTATTTATAAATATTAAAGTAAATAAATGACTATACCATAGTAAATTTTACGTGATGTAAATATATTTCAATGACTAAAAATAATTTAATAAAATGATTCAAAAATAAGAAAGTAATATATGTTGTTTTTCAGAATAATACTTGACTAATATCTTAATAATAAAATATGTTTTAAATTTCATTGAAAATAACTTCATGCAAAATAGTTTACTTTAATTTTTTGCATCAAGATTTTGTTATAAATAAATAATTTAATTTTATTAATATTGATAAAATTATCTAATGGTGTTATGTTTATGCTCGAAGCATTTGATGAAATTTTGTAAAAAAGCAACTGCGGACAACCCAATGAAAAGTAACTACGGACAACCAAATAATTAGGGTTGTTTCCTATTTCCATGGAAATAGTTTTCGGTGGAAGACATTTTCTTGGGTTTTGGTTTTACATGAAACCAAATGGACCCTAATTTGAGATCGGCTCAGGTTGCTTTTCCAAAAACAAAAAAAATTAAATAAAAATGAAAAACAAAAAATAGGAATGATGCAAGGCTGTATCAGATCCGATAGACTCATACAACAAGGACCCGGTCTTTTTAAGTGACCAGATCCAGGATATCGAGTCCATCGGACCCGGCCACTCAAGTCATCAAATCATTTGATATCAGGTCTGATGGACCCGGTATCCTCAATGTCTATATAAATTAATATTATAATCAATAAAAATAGATAAATTATGATATATAAATGATAAAAAGTGAAAATAAAATTTTAAAAGTATTAGATCGAATTTAGTTGTTATATATGGTTTTTAGCTATTTTTTTAAAAAATTAATACATAATACATGTCTTAAAAAGTATCGAATTTGGCTCTGATTTTGATTACGAAATCAGAATATCATGATTTCAATTTAATTTAAATCAAAGTTGGAATGCCTTAATCCTTGTCAGGACCGTACGGTCACAAATTGTTCGGACCTCGGGGAGAAATGGTGCACTGCAGGTGTCTGGCAGGGGGTGATTATGGGGCTCCTAGGGGAAGGAATAGGTTAACCTGGCACATGGTGGCGCCATGATGATGGAACAGAGGGTTTGGAGAGCTTGCATTTGGGTCTTCCTGACTATTTTGGACAGGAGAGGTTAGTGCTGCAGCAGCAGTCGTGGCATGAAGTACTGAACTAGCAGAGTAATCGCTGTGTTGTCACAAATGGAGGGTGGCAGGAAGACAACTTACCTGTAGTGGTCTCCCAAGTTGCTGGTGTTGAACAGAGCCTTTGAGGGGGAATGAAGTTATTGTGAAGACCATAGCGGATGTGGGACTTGGGCATGCAGGGTTTAGTGAGAACCAAGTGGGGAGATGTGATGAAGCTCTACGGCTGTTGTTAAGGTGGATGAAGGCTAATCACAGTCCAGGCCACACATTGACATGGCGGATTGGTGGAGATGGGATTGGGGAAGGATGGCCAGAAATTGGAGGGAAGCAGTGTGAGAGCAGGGAAGGTGGAGACGGCGTGGAGCTTGCTGGTAAGGGTAGTGTTGAGGCTCAAATAGGGCTAAGGGGTGAGGGATTGGGCGTGCAGATCTGGGACTTTGTCAGGAAGAATTACTAGGATTCTCCCTGGCTCATCTCCTCTGTTTGTGGTTCATCTAAATTTATGTTCTGTGCATTCATTCAATCACATATAAGCAGGTAGGCAGCGAAATAATAAAATTGATAAGAAGCCATAACAAGCCAAACTCAAAAATTTCCTCCTTTACATGCGTGGTCTGATGTAGAGAAAGATCAAAAGGACAAGAAGCTTCATCGCTTCTTGAAGGAAGCCTTGGAGATGAGGAATCCGACGCACACCACGCAGATGCCAAGATCCGCCTCCCATGTCACCTCCTCCAGCCCCACCTCCTCTGCTTCCTCTTCCTTCTCAAGCTTCCACTTCTCCCTGATTGCGTCATCGTCCTCCTCCTCGAACTCAGACTCGTCTGACGTTCTCAATACCTCCCAGCCATCTTCTTTCTCTTCCCTGCCATTGCAGCTGTAGTAACCCTCTCCCTCCTCCAGCTTCTCAGGTGTTTCCTCCAGCCACGAGCAGAAACACCCCCTCCTAGACACCACCACCATCATGTCCATGCTTTCCCTCATCAGCAACTCCCCCTCCCTGGCCACGCACAACTCCGCCTCCGTCACCCCCACCACTCCCGTGCACCCACACTCTCTGAAGCTTATCCTCAGAGCACGCTCCTCCCTGACATAAGGCTCGAACTTAATCTCATCCCTGGCCTGCACCTGGTTTGTGCTGCCATAGACAAGATCCCTGCCAGACTCCACCGATCTCACCTGGTGAAACACCACGAAGGTGGGTGCGTCAGGCCTGACTTACTCACCACTCACCTCCAGCGATGCCTCATTTATGCAGGGGAGGTAAACAAAGTGAGTGACTCCAGGGCCAGGCAGACACCAGGGGCGAGGCAGACATAGAAGGCACAGACATGAAGAAGCTTTTTGCCCTCCCTGACGGAGTAAAGGCAGAGCGCCTGTATCATCGCCGTCCCATTGGCACATCCCTGTGTGATTCTTCTTCTTCCCCGCTAGCCATCATCTAACTCTTGCTTGGTTATCTCTTAGCTAGAGAGAAATGACAACTCAGTGTTGTGGCTGCTGCTGGCGAGTTTCTCCATGGGAACAGAATGTAAAAGGCTGCCAGTAGTTAACCGAGGTCTGAGATCAGGAGGGGGGGAGAGAGAGAGAGAGAGAGAGAGAGAGAGGTGGGTGGAGGACTGCCCTTCTAGCTTGAGTCTGGGGGTGGCGGGGATGGATCTTGTCGGTCAAGCAGATGGGCTTCCATAAACCATAAACCTAATGGTCGTGAGCACAGTTTTGACTCCCGACGTGGAGGGTAGCTGAGATGGCACTTTTTTGTTGGGCACAAAAACCATCAAAGGCTGAGGGGAGCGGTGGTGGCCAGTGCGTGTGAGACGGACATGCTTGATTGGATCACAATACACAGTGCCAATTGCGACACATTTCCGTAGGCCTTTGTTGGGATTCCCTCGTTATCGAGTAGGGTCAACTGAACAAGTATGCTAAGATAGGGAGGGGGGCTATTGCAATTTGATGGCTGGCTGCCACCAAGCAAACGATTCAGTCGGGCCAGATATGTTGGTCAAGTTGGATTCATTTATTTCACACCACTTTAAATTCAAACTGAGTTCTGATCTGTGGTAAACTCAATTTTTATTTAACTTTAACTTATTTAATTGAATTGAGTTTGCGTTCAAACTAGAATAAACAGCTTGACTCCAATTCTATTAGTTACTCTGGGGTTTGCCGGAGCTGCCTGGTTGAGGAAGGAGGTGAGGAGGGCTCCAGCAAATACATGAGACACAACACTAGGGCGACCAATTGTCGAGGTTGCTGGAGCCGGGGTTTCACAGGCAATCAATGTTGCTGCTGCTGTCGGAGTTGGCAGGCAGGAAACCGTTGCCCCAGGGATCATCAAAGCAGTCTGCAGGTGGCTGCCATTGGAGGTGCTGAGCCACTGAAGTTGTTGGGAGAAGCAGGTGGCTGCCAAAAATTATATTCGATTAAAAAATAATATATTATTTAAAAATTATAAAAATACTAAAAACATTTAATTAATATTTAATTTGTATTTCAAGTAAAAAATTAGATTAATAGTTAAAATATATTTTTATAATTTTAACTAAAAATGATAAAAACTTAAATGCCATCGTGGAAGGCATTTGAACCACCCGCAGCACCTTGCCGACATTCCTAAAGTCAAGGAAATTGGATTGGGGTCGGGGCGATCGTCGGTAAAACCGACTAGATTGGGCAACCCTGCCTGGTTAGGCGAACCATGCTTCAGGGAATGTGGTCAGATTGCCAGAAACCATGCTGGAAGTTGGCTGGCAATAGATGTTAAGCAGGGAGGGGGGCCTTGGTGAGCTGTTGAGCATAGAGGAAGAGGACGGTGAATGGACTGCCATGGGAAGGAAAGGGAAGGGCGACGACCGAGGGTCTCCTACTTGAACGAAGACAACTTCAAAATATTATATCCAAAATGATGACAGCTATTATCTCCTGCAAACTGTTTTTTGGCTTATCCTGTGTAATTTTGTTTTGTATTGTTGGAAGCTCTGTCAGTACATGTTCTTCTTGGACCAAGTGCCATTCTGTCATTTCCAAAAACGTCATCTAATTACTCTAAATTTTGATTCATGAGCTTGGAAAACGGAAGTTTTTTTGTTTTTTGTTTTTTGATACATCGCTGTGGATCTTGAAATGACACACTTCATCTTGTAGGCTGTAGGAGGAAACGGGGCTGAACAAAGTGTTGTTACTGGATCTATGGAAGTGCTGAGGCCTTGTTGGGCAGTTGCCACATCAGGCGTACCAGTGCGGGAGCAGCTTTTTAATGTTTCTATTTGCCACCACACACATTTTAATCTATTCCAGCATGGTGACTTTGTCAGGAGTTTTGGAAGAACTGCTGATGTTAGTAATTTAGAGGTGGCAACTCCCATCCTTGTGACCAGGGAAGATGGGCACAGACATAGGAGAGGAAGCCATGGGGACGTCGTTTTCTTAACAAGCAGCGGGGAGGTCTGTATGTTTATTGTGTAAAGCTCTAAATTTTTTTCTTGTTAAATTAATTTATGTTTGTGAAGTATAACACCTATATGGAAAAGCCGTAGTTACCAAGTTTTATTCTGATCACTTGTACGAATGTTCTTATCTTCAGATGACTGCATATTCTCCCGGGTTGCATGGCCATGATGCCGTTTGGAGATGGCAACTACTGACTGGTGCAACTTGGTCGAATCTTCCTTCACCTTCAGGGATGATGGAGTCTGTTGTTGTGCCAACTCTGAAAACATTCCAGTTAAGGCGGCATGGCAAAGAAGAGATGATACTTGCAGCTGGGGAACAGGAAGCTGTAATCGTTTCACCTTCAGGGAGCCAGTTAACCTCAATTGAGTTGCCTGCACCTCCAACACATGCTTTAATCTTGGAGGATTTCTCCAATGACGGTCTCACTGATATCATTCTATTGACATCCAATGGAGCATATGGTTTTGTGCAAACAAGGCAGCCTGGTGCTCTCTTCTTCAGTGGACTTGTAGGGTGTCTGATAGTTATCATGGGAGTTATATTCGTTATTCAGCATTTCAATTCCATCGGGAAAGGAAAACCACGAGTTTCTGGTGAATATAGGTAAAATCATTTTGACTAGCATGTAATACAGTAACAATGACGAGGGAGTATCATGCGTTGATGCAAGGCAAGGGTGCTGCTTTTGGTTAGGTGAATGTTAAAGAGATGAATCATCAGCAGTAGTTAGCAAGGTATTGATTCCTGGAATCTGGGATGTAGTTTTGCTGTAAGCCTGTAATGATAATTTGCTATCTAATGGCTGCTCCGAAACGGGGATATCCCCATCGAATACAAATGAGTTTTGAACGAAGTCATCAATGTCGAAAATTTGTGTAGCTTTCTTTTCCCTTTGTTATTTTATTGTTTACCCACGCCTACTTCCTCGCTTCTATCTTTTCCTGATAGATTACTCGTCGCTTGCTAATAGAAAAGACCGAGACTGCAATATTCAAGGTGAATGAACGATAAGGCGTTCCTCTGCAATCAATATTTTCAGAGAAGAGAGAAATGTGCAAAAACATAATAATGTCAGAGAAAACAGAAATGTGCAAAAACAAACTTCCACCGGTCTTCAAGAATTAAAAAGGAATAGTGCACGTTAGATTATCCACTATGTAAAGAAGAAGAAGAAGAAGAAGAAGAAGAAGAAGAAGAAGAAGAAGAAGAAGAAGAATAAAGTTCCTCACCCACGCTTCCTTCTATTAACTCTTTTTCTATACATGAATCTGGGTGGGTAGGTAGACCTGCCCCCTACCCCCCTTAATGAGACCTCTGCTTATTCTCTTTTTTTTATCTTCCCGGTCGTTTCCTTGAAATCTTTTCTTCCTATGATATATATATATATATAGCTGGCATTTTTAGGGAAGAACACAGTTCACACGCGCTGATACACAAGCAGCATATTATTTTTGGCAACACTTTAATTATTGGAACCGTAAAGTGGCGTTTGTTTTTGGCTTAATATATAAGAATAGAAGCTCTTATTCTCATGTCTAACCTCTTAATTATTTGTGATACAAAACTAAGTATTTGATTGATTAAGATATGTATGTATTCATCAATTTGGTGTTTTCTTAAAGATATGTATATTATATATTATTTTTGTTCTCTATAAAATATTGCACTTGAAAAATAAAAAGGTTAGATTATACAGCTTATGTTTAAGAGGTTGATTAAGACACATGATTAAGAGATAAGTGACTATAGAGGCACCTTAATTTAGAGGAATCAGAGGTCTCTTAGGCCAAGCAACGTGCGTTAGTGCCCAGCTTGTCTCGTGAAGAAGGAGGATATTGAAAATTATTCCTTTTTCTACGGAACCTGCTTCACCAATCGGATATGATCAGGAGCTTATCTAGTTTGTTGGGTCCTTGGGAAAGCGTGATCCTCTGAAATGCTGATCAGGTGGAAGCACTTGAAAGAGTCAAATTTCAACATAAACAGTATCACTTTATGAAATTATATGAACGTTTGTAGGGATTAAATACAAGAAAAATCAAGACACGAAAATAAATTACTTTATGGCCTGTTTGGTTAGAGTTTTAAAATTGATACTATATCAATATTGATATTGATATTTTTAGAGGTTGGAGTATCAATATCAAGATTGATACAAGTTGACACTTGTATTACATAACATGCTTTGTTTTCATTACCAATTTCAAAATTGATACAATCAGCCAAACACCTCTTAATGATTGCTATGAATATCAATTTTAAAATTGGTAGTGCTAGAGATGTCTAATAGTGTTACCAAACATGGCCTTAGGGACTCAAAACTAGAAAACCTACTTTTGAAAGAATAAAAAGATAAGTATATCTCTGTTGCCTCTTTAATTTTCAAGACTAGTAAAGAAGATCCGTCATGCATACTGATCTTGAGATTACCTATATTTATCATTACGATTGATGGTGCATGTGTTCTACAAGTGGGTATCTAAACCAAGGAGGGTTGGGTCGGGGGTCGCGACCGGGTCGCGGGACCCCCAGGCCGACCCGGTCGCGACCGGGTCGCGACCCGGTCGCGACCCCCTTATTTTAATAATTTTTTTTTTTGAAAAATTCAAAAAAATAAGAAAAATGCGGAAAAAAATCTGAAAAAATACAGAAAAATTGGATAAATTAAATGACATGATTTAAACAAATAATGCATCAATTTTATTCCAACATGATGTGTTGTACAGTTTGTAGGTAGTTGATGTACTCTCCCCATGTCATTTGGCCGAGTACAAAGCTTCGATACATGTACACACGACGATCATATTCGTCCGTCCCTCTGGGGAAACTATCCTAAGACTTGATCCAAACGAGTCACCATAACTATAGGTCGATTGGATCGAAGTATCCGATGACTCCACATAATTCATTCCACAATACTCTTGATCGTATGTAGGGAACCAAGAGCCTTGGGATGAATCATGCACATAGTCGGAGGCATCGTGGTATTCTGCTCCAACTCCATGGCTACGATGACCTCCTCTACCTTGTGGCGGCCTTCTACCATGACGGGTATCTTCGGGTCGCATGAGTATATTGCTCCTCGCCGCAAAACGTAGCGACGTGGTAGGAGATATGGGAGGATCCGAGGTCCCTTGTATGTAAAGTGTCCGTGCCCCCATATCGAGCACCATCATCGTCGCTACTCTTTCGACGACGAATCCCTCGGACGTCCGGTACCGCACTCGGATGTTCGGCTCCGGCGTATCTTCTCGATCGTCTTCGACCGTATCAAGCATCCGCAATATCAAAAGGATCGGTCCATAACTTGTTTACCTTTTCGCCTACTTTCGCGTACCCTTGGCTAGTTCCTTCTCCGGGTCCTCCGGCGCTTTGCTAGGCGAGGGAGGGATCTCGGGAATTCTTCGGCCAAAGGGACATCGTCGAGCACTCCTTCGGCCCATTGTCGGTCTTGGGGGCTGAACTCCGGTTCTCCCAACCCTTCTCGGTCGTTTACCCATGCTTCTAAGGAGTTCTTCTCGTAGAAGATTTGATCCAAATCGATATCCTCCTCTTCAATTGGCGGCTCGTCGACCGAACGTCCCGCTGCCTGTGCTATCCAACTCTTTTGTTCCATCTGGTTCTGCTTCATTCTATCCAAATTCCTCAACTTTAACCTCATGTTGTAGTGACAATACACGAGGTCTTCAAGCCTCCTTGATGTCAACCTATTTCTCTGCTTTGTGTGAATCAAGCTGAATGTAGACCAATTTCTCTTGCGGTTGGTTGTTGGATCCTCTTCCGCTACCTCGACCACTCCCACTTCCAGACCCTTGACCCATCATTCGGCCGGTATGTCTATAGAACTCTTCCTCGGCGAATGATCTTCGACTCGTTCCATCCCTCGCGAGAGTTCATCTTTTTAAAAAACATTTAAGTATCAAGTGCTACTTAATTATCCTTTAAAATAGAATAATGAAGCACGTTTATGAGTAACACCTCCCATACCTTCGTACTCTTCGTCTCCAAAAATATCCGGCCTCTCTTGTCCCAGTACCGTAACCGTACGGATCGTCCCCGGTTGTTGGATTTCTTCTCGGACGGCCTCTTTATGTCTTTTGCTAGTTCCCTTCGTTTGCTCCATCGCTTGCAGGTGCCTACGAAATTGAGCCTCGACCTCGGCGGAGTCCGTGTGCAGAAGAACATTTCCCTTCATGCCCGCAAGATGAAATTTTTAAACGATAAATACCGCCGAATATTACTTTGTCGCAATATTTACATTGCACTTTTCTCTCCGCCTACGGAGATCAAATTGCAATGCAACCAAGCCGGATCACCCCGGTCGCGCCGTAGTTTGGGTTGTTTGGCTTTGGAGAAGACATTTTTTAACTAAATAATTACTTAAGTAAGTAATTAACTATTTAAAAAACTAATGACGTTAATTAGTCACTACTAATCTAAGTAAACTTTTAATTATGTAAAATAAATGACTAACTAATTATATAATTAAATAAGTAATTAACTATACCTTCCAACTAATGATGTGTTAAGTAACTACTAAACTAAATATCTAACTAATCTTCTAGCTAACTAAGTATGCAAGTAAGCAAATAAGTATTAAAAAGAATAAACTACTTAACCCACTAATCAATGGAACTAATATTAAATAAATATACTAAATGAACTAATCCAATGCTTGATGAAATAATTAAGTAAATGAGACAAAAAATTTGAGCAATGAGAGCAATGAGAGCACAAATGAGAGGTTGAGAGTGAGAGTGGGGGGGTGGGAGTAAGGAGAGAGCCCCTCGGGGGCTTTAAATAGCCCCCAGTGGCTGAATGGGGGCTGCGCCCCCCAAGACCGTTGGCACCCGGTCATATGACCGTTGCCAACGGCCTCCGGCAACGGTCACATGACCGCGCCGTACCGGGTCGCGCGACCCGGTCGGCCGGGTCGCGCGACTCGCGCGACCCGGCCACGACTCCGCGACCCGGCCGGGGGAGTCGCCCCGACCGGGTCGCGACCGAGCCGGTCGGGCCTAAACCCGACCGGGTCGGGGCCGGGTCGCGACCCGGGTCGCGACCCGGCATACCATGATCTAAACCATAAGAGTTCGTTTGGTGCAAGATTAATTTAGGGGATAAATCTGATTTCTCGTCGAATTATTTTTCTACCAAATGGCCGCATAAGGGAACTGTGGCTCAATGAATCCGAGGAGTTGTCATCCCCAATCATTTTTTTTATTGTCCCACCCCTATATTTTTATTTACGCAAAATTTGTAAGAAAATTTTATAAGGAGTAGCACGAAAACTTATCAATAAAGCAACGCTCAACTGCTCAGCAGCGTTTCATAAGCCTATACAAACTACTCTCCCACGCATTATATCTGTATCCCCAAGTTACACCCACACGTTGGAGAACCCTCTCTATAAAGGAGGCCAAGGTGGTGAACAGGAAGAGAGGTAAGAGGAGAGTGAAGGGGCAAGAGTCCTATAGAAAGAGAGAGAAGAATCGATGGCCGATTTCGACAAACTAAAATTCCTTAGGTATGGAAACTATGTGCCTGCTGTTATTTCAGGGAAGTGGGTCTTTCCCTTTGTTTACTCGACTTGTTAGATCTTGGAATTGGAAAAGAAAATTGGAATAAAACGAGGCGGGGTGTTAAAATCAGATTTTAGTCGCAGAGAAACTGTCCTACGTGTGTCAACCTTCTTTTCTTTGTGATTAAGCCTATTAGTGTTGAACTATTGACGCACTTAATATTTAGTAAAAATTCCTTCGACTTCTTTCATCTCTTATTTGTATTTTTAGAAGAGAACTTAGATATTCTATTCCTGACGTAGTGAGAGAATAAACTGTCTGGATTCTTCTTCTCTATCTCTTTTTCCCTCTCATATTAACTACTGACATCAGATGGTGATCTGTGATCATCTACCACTGCAACGCTGTAGGCGCTCTTAATTACACCTGTTTGGTAACACTATTAAGTACCTCTATCACTATCAATTTTAAAATTGATATTGATAAGAATCATTAAGAGGTGTTTGGCTAAGTGTATCAATTTTAAAATTTATAGTACAAACAAAACAAATTATGTAATACAAGTGTCAACTTGTATTACTTTTGATATTGATACTCCAACATTTGAAAATATTAATATCAATATTGATATAGTACCAAAAATGAAACTCTAACCAAATAGGGCATTAGGTAGGAAATTGTTGTGTGAAGATCTGGCCCGCCTTCTGCTTGAAATCCAGTTTGGATGAATATCTCACGTCTTAATCAGATTGGATGCAAAATCTAATGCCCTGTTTGATTAGAATTTTATTTTTGATATTATATCAATATTAATATTAATATTGATAAATATTGGAGTATCAATATCAAAAGTAATATAAGTTTACACTTGTATTACATAATATGCCTTATTTGTTCTACAAATTTTAAAATTGATACAATTAACCAAACACCTCTTAATGATTTCTATCAATATCAATTTTAAAATTGATAGTGATAGAGGTACCTAATAGTGTTACCAAACAGGGCGTAAGCCAACTTAGCCAAGCAAAAGGCAGATTAAAGAACCGGTCTTATGAGCTTGATGAACCGGTCTCAACCTATGTGCATTTGTCCATATAAATATCCAAGATTAAATGTGTTGTTTGGCGTAATAGCTCCTAGGACGGCCATCGAGTGCATTCTATCGACTCCCTCCACACATAATCCATGAAAACAGGAAGCATGCCTAGCTGAGACTGTTTTTAGGACAAAATAAAACATTTATATTCATATAACAAATGAGTGCAAATACAATGTTACGACGATAGACTTAAAAGGGAAAAAGACATACACCTAATGACCTGTTTGGTTAGAGTATCAAAAGTGGTACTATATTAGTATTCATATTGATATTTCTAGAAGATGGAATATCAAAATTGATGCAAGTTGACATCCGTATCACATAACATGTGTCATTTGTACTGCAAATTTTAAAATTGATATTATAAATCAAACACCTTAAAGTGATTATCACCAATATCAATTTTAAAATTAACAATGATAAAAATGTCTAATAATATTATCAAACAGGGCATAAAGTAAAGATACTTGAAGCTCCGAGAAAAGTCATCGTAATAGCATTTAGATTTGAAGGCTTGTTACATATTTGGTCTTTGAATGTATTTTATGAAGTATCTTTTATTGGAGTCATGGGAACCAAAAGGTTGAAAGCATGCAATGTCCTTTAAGTTCCAATCAGTTCTATTATATTTTATGTAACGATATATTACTAATGATAGGGTTACCAATTTCTTTAAACTTTTGTTTTCTCATCTCAGTGTTGAAATATCGAGCCTGGTCACATTGAACAAGATCCTTCTCGAGCTTTTCTTATTTGTTTTTGTTTGACTTCAAACTTGACCAGATAGTTGACTCATGTTCGAGTTTTGACTAGTTAAGTATTAGATATAACATGGTGCATTAATAGTTCTATGTGTATGAGCTTGACTCACATGAGTTGTGTTTACTCATTTAATTACTCAAATGACATCGTGTTAAAGCTCAAACTCAAATAAGAATTTGTCTCAAACTCGATGCAAACTCCAGTACATGCACTCACATGGAAAATTGTGTCGGGACCCAACTTGTGTACCTATCACAACTCGGTCAATTTTCACTCCGATCGACCATCCTGCAGGCCCCTACCCAATTGGATTGGAGCCAGGTTGTCTAACGGCCTGGGCTATCATCTAACGCAGACCTTCACAATCCCCCACACCCTACTACCTCTTGTTACTATCTCACTCTCTCCACATTCACATCCGTCGGAGGGATCTATATATCTCATCACTTCCCCCACTCGATCAATCACTTCAAGGGGTTTATTATATTTTATGTACATTTGTGTGTGTTCCGATACTAGCTATTTTCACCTAACATTTTTATTTTTCGATCGATATAGTACATTAATTAAATTATAAATTAGTTATGATTTTTTTAATTTGTGTGTTAAATTGATTAGAAATAGGAATTTTCGGTGAAAGTAGCATTGAAATATAAATTTACATATAAATTTTAGATAGGTTATCCGAAAGACACGACAGTAAAAAAGATAAATTTTGTCTTTGAATAGTAATTTTTAAATATAATTAATAAATTATTTTAGTATTTTTAATATTTTGTTTTTATTAAAATTATATTTTTAAATTATCCAAGGATCGATCCAAGGTCCCATTGGACTTAGACCCCACCTAAGCCGATCTGGGCCCAGATCGGCCGACCCAAGTTAGTTGGGGCTCAACCAACTCGCTTCCGGCCCCTACCCGGCCTACCTTGATTGCATGGTCATCCTAAATTCATTTATGAAGCTCAGGTGAGAACTTGACTTGAACTCACTTATAAAGCTCAATTAGATTAACGTCTATTAATTATGCTTCTCAACAATTATTGAGTGCCCTTTCAAATATTAAATATTCAATCATATACTTAAATTAATAAGCTTCTAATGGAAAGGAGGTATGGTCAATATTCATTAACTAGTTCAATTTCTCTTTTCTTGCTCAAACTTGTTCGTGAAGAGCCAAGTTGAGATTTTATTTGGTCAGAGTCTCGAGCTATCAGCTGGCTAGTGATTATATGTATCTATTTAATGAAATGGAAGCTGAGGTCAACTTCTAGGTGCTTTAACAAAAACTAATTAGTTTGCTAAAGAGATAAGCGATAGCTCAAAAGAAAGTTGGCTGGTGAGTTAATTAAAACCCCATTAATTTGTTTATTTCACACTTTTTACTAAAGAATATTTCCTTTTTTTCTGAAAAGTGGGTGGCTTCACAACTTTACTAGACAAGTTAACTAATGCTAGTGGCCAGCAGTTTGGTTGGAGAATCGATCCTATAATATAACGAGTTCGGATCACCTCAATCCCATGGTAAAGAAAACACCCTCAGTTCTCAAGAACATACCACAACCCCATGTCATTTAAGTGATGGTTCAATAATGATTCACTAAGAGCTTAGCGACGGTGAACCGTTTATTATTAAAGTCAATATAAATCGTTATTGAAACATTGTAACTCATTACTAATCGGTCCGTTCAATAACGATTCACAGTAAAGATTCAATAATGGTAAATCGATCAGTTGTCACTGAACTTAAATGATATAGAGATTGTGACATGTTCTGATTAAAGATTGAGAGTGTTCTCTTCACGATGAGATTGATGTGATACAGACTCTAAGATAATGTATGGACACATAAAAATCAAACTGACATTTTTTGACACATTAACCTTCTTCTGGGCCTTTCTCATAGGTTATTTGCATGTTACATAGCTGATACATCCACTATTCTTGCAGCCAACAAGACGTTGTAATCAAGATCTAGTAGCCCAACGCAGAACTTTACGAGGTTTGCTGAAAACTTAGCCGGCATTTTTGCCACACCCAAACGGGAGAATTAATCTTTGTATGACCCATACGAAGGTGTGTGTATAGATATATATGATCAGAAACTTATGTTTTGGAAACTGGGAAGAACAAAGAGACTGACGTGAAGAGGGGAAAAAAAATTAAACGAAGGGTGTAAGCAGCTGGCTCCCTCCTTTGCCGACCGCGGTATCTATTTGTGAGGAGGTGGAGAGAGATCTCCAAAGGATGGGTTTGATGTGGGGGGCTGCTCACCACGGTAGTAGAAAACTAGCTAATAATGCATGCAAAAGAGAGTTGTTCTGCAGAGTCACATGCGTCATCTTCTAATTAAGTGATCGAACATGTTCTCCTTGCCGCAGGTGAAGAGCTTGGAAGACCAGCGTCAGATTCTGCTCAATCATCTGGTGAGTACATATACTTAATTAACCCCCCTCTCTCTCTCTCTATCCTGTGTACTAATTATATGTCTACTATCTATCTGCTTTCAGTTTAAGATATATATGAACATGCTGTGTCAGAGCCATATTAATTTACTCTGTAAATCGATATAAAGCACATGATGAAGCACCTACCCTTTCTACATGTCTGCATCAGCATGCATGTCTAATTGGTAGTGATTAGAGAGAAGTGCTTCATCAATTCGGCGGGAGAGGGACGACGCGTGGTAGATCCATGTATGGCTACGTCGACGGTGACCCAGAGACCAACGGCTGTGATGCCGCGCGCGGTGGGCACAGCGGCAAACGTCGGAGGCGGCCGCAACTTCTGCGGCTTCCGCCTTCAACCCGGCAACCCCTGCAGCCTGCAGCAAATCGCGCCGGGAGATGGCTTTCCATGAACGGGCTGTTCACTGTTTGGTTCAACCCGAAAAACCAAACACAATCAGGAGTTTGGTTTGGTTTGGTTTGGTTTGAGCTATCGATCGATTTAGTTTAGTTCTTAGAACTCTTCAAACCAAACCAAACCGTTAAACTGAATAACCCGAATTAGATTAAATATTTTACTTTAAGTTATATATAATACAATTTTTGTGTGCCTTTTATTAAAAAATAAATTTATTTCAAGAGTTTTTAAGACAAATTAATGAAATGTATAAACAAATACACTAAATTTTAATAGAATATGATTTAAAACAAATAAAATGAAATTATTTATTGATATATTTACTGTACCTTAATAAATTATGGTTTGAACCGGACAAACCAAACCAAACCAAATTTGATTGATTTGGTTTGGTTTGGTTTGGGAGATAGTTTGGTTTGGTTTGGTTTGAGAAAAAATACCAAGAAATCAAACCAAACCAGACCATGAACACCCCTAGTTAGCTATCTCTGGGTGTACAGGTATACGGCGCGTCCTGGCAGTACCGTTTACTTGAAGAATTTTTTTGATAACACTATTAAATATCTTTATCACTACTGTTAATTTTAAAATTAATATTGATAGAAATTATTAAAAAATAGTTGATAAATTATATCAATTTTAAAATTTATAGTGTAAACAAAATATTTTATGTAATACCGATGTTAATTTATATTAATTTTAATATTAATATTTTAATATTTAAAAATATTATTATCAATATTAATATAGTACAAAAAAATAAAACTAACCAAATAGGGCATTCAGTAATGACGTCCTCACGGCAAGCTCGTCCTAATTAAGAGACATCATGGGTGGGTGCATGCGAGGTTCGATCAACATAAACCAGTCAATATGGTCTCCTCTTCCGGCTGCCTTCGAAGTTTTTTTTTTTTCCTTTTTTAGTTGGTGTAATTGAGTGCTTATCTCGGTGTGGATTCTTGCCATAAATCTTTGTTAATTACTTCGCCCTTTCGTCTATACCCCTGCAAGCGAAATTTACGGCACATCTATCCATCAAAGAAGGTGATCGAGGGTTGTATCCACGGTTTTGCTGATTTAGTTACACAAAGCATATTCTTATACATTTTCACGATAAAAAATTATACTAGAATAAAGTCTATAATAAGTGGTAACATGAAATCGTGATATGTGGTGACAAAAAAAAGAGTAAGAATTATATATATATAGAGCCAGAAGATCAGTCGGCGGAGACCCTAAGAAAAAGAGAGGGGGAGAGAAGTCTCATCTCTTATTTTGTTTTAAGAATGGCATCTTTTCAAGAACATAAGCTTGTGAGGTATCGTAAACATCATCTCTTTTAACCAGTTTTGTTAAATGGACACTTTTGTCATGAAAACTCAATTTGTCACCAAATGCCACCACATTCCATATGGAGATCGGGTCTCTCAAGCGCGTCCGCCCGAGTCTTAGTCTCACACTCACGAAAATCTCACCTCCATAGTTGGTGGGTTTCGATGGGTGTGAGACTGATAGATGGGTGTGTGCAACATCTCGATTTGTGAATATGTTAAGAGATTAAATCAGTGGTCTGGCTACCAACAATATTGATTTACTATTTTTTAAAAGTTGAGTTAAAAAAATTTAGAAGTTAAGTGTACCCTGTTCAGAGTAGGTCGAGGATAGGTGACCTCCAGGGAAGACTCCTAATTAGCACTACCGTTGGGTTAGTCAACTGATTTAGCCGTTTATTATATGTGATATCAGAGTATGACTCAGCTGAAAGGTCTGGTGTGACTCGCTAGGAAATGTGATGTGATATATGTGATCTTGAGGAAGGTGCCAAGTCTTTAAAAGAGTAGATTGTAACATCCCGATTTGTGAATACCTGTTAAGAGATTAAATCAGTGGGCTATCGACAACATCTCTTAACTTTTTTTCGAAAATTGAGTTGAAGGAACTCCGAAATTAAGTATGTTCTGTTGGGAGGAGACTTAGGATACATGACCTCCCGAAAAGACTCATAATTATCACTGTTATTGGATTAGTCAACTAATTTAGTCAATAAGTACAGGGTGCCTAGCTAATTAAGGGACTCGATGTCCTCCGGATATGCTGCTGCCCATCGTATATATGCACCTCCCCCCCTCCAACCAAATCGATCCGGCCGTCCCAATACGATGCATGCATGCCTGCGTCTGGGATTCTTACCTAAATTACGTACGTACCATGAAATTTGATGGTAACTGCAGTGCAGGCGACGTCGATCGATCACCAGCTCGATCAATCGGCAGCTGCCCGTGAGCAGATCGCCGATAATATTAATTATTTATGATGCCCGTCGAGCGGTCAACGGCGTTGGTTGCCCAACCCCTGCAACGACCGTACGTCGTCGTGGTCGTGGGTGGTGGCCGGAGGGGATCTCTATATATATATATTTCTCCCCCCACCCCCAAGAGACCGATCGACGTCCGGCCGGCCATGTAAATATAATAAATAGAAAGTTTCCGTATATAGTTTTTTATGGAACATATATATAATAATAACACATCCATTTTCGTACGTAACTACTTAGGGGTGTCAATGGGCCGGGCCGGGCCCGGCCCGAGGTCGGCCCGCGTAGGGCCCGGTCCAAAATATATTGGCCCGGCCCAACCCGGCCCGCACTATATTCTTAGCCCGGCCCGACCCGGCCCGCAAAAATTATTGACTTGGCCCGGCCCGGCCCGGCCCGGCCCAACTATATATTTTATAAATAAATATTAATTAAATATGATAAATTTAATTATTTAAGATAACATTATAAAATTAATAATAATTTAATTAAAATATATTTTTAATAAGTAAAAATGATATTTTTGACATAAAAAAATGAAAGTTATTTGGCCCGTTTTAGCTCGCGTCGGCCCGCTTCGGTCCGTATGTCGGCCCGCTTCGGTCCGTATGTCGGCCCGACTAAAGCCCGCGGGCCAAATTGTTTGGCCCGTCAAATGACCCGCAGCCGGCCCGGCCCGCGAACCCGTGGGCCGGCCCGGCCCATTGCCACCCCTATAACTACTGTTTAACTCAATTGTATGATTTGGCTAATTTCCAATGGTGTAAGTAGATGTCCCAAGAGAATATATGACGCGTGCGTCCTCGAGTGAGAGAGCTGGAAGATACTTAATCTACTGTCGTTGAGCTCTCTCCGTTGAAGGGTTTAGTCCCATATTGGGCGCCACCGGTGGAGTATTTCATACATTTATCATAGTCTGGATCTAGGTCTCCTAAGCGCACGTGCGTTTTTGAAATTTCACACTCTCTTCGATCGTTTCTGACGACTAAGTTGTTCTCTTAAAAATTATATACAATATATATTATTTTAAAATACAACCCCGTTCGAATGACGACTATTCTAATATAACATAGCTCTAAGCAAGAAAGTTTTAGTCTTACGTACCAAACAAAGGCTCTAGGGGACTGTTTCGTACAAGGTGCATGAATCCCGGCGGAAACACTTGATTTATCCCCGATATTTAATAATTAATTGGGGATAAATCAGGTTTAATTATCCCTAAAAAAGCCAATCCCAAAGTGGTCCTAAAGGCATGTTTGGTACCATCAAATTTTGGAGATAAACTTGGGTTATCTTCAAAATTTTGGAGATAACTCGAGTTTATTTCTAAGTTATCCCTGTACCAAACGACGCCTAAAAGTATGAGCGGCAGGATAAGACATGTACCATGTATATATATATATATCTGCTAAGTATCCTAGTTTTTTCTTTCTTTCTTGTTGAAGAAACATATCCATTCATTGCACAAATATCGAGGTTTATTTATGTTTAATTTATATTAGATTATTAAAAATGATACCATGTCAAAATTTGATGTTGATATCGATTTCTGCAGGACTGAATGTCAATAACGAAAATAATACAAGAGTTAGAAACAAATCTTTTAAAATTAATAGTTATAGTGACGTGTGATGGTACGTATTATATCAAACACACGGTATTAATTAGCTCAAACAACCAAATCTGAATTTCTGGATTTGCGTTTAATTTGAATGCGTAGCTTAAATACTAAATAAATTAATTAGTTGTCCGGAAGAACACTGACCCCCCCCCCCCCAAAATGCTAGTTAAATAATTACATAGGCAATCCAACAAGCTGGTGCGGGGTACGGGGCTACCAGATCTGGCCGGGCGGGGGATCCACCTCTCGAAGAAAAGAGCGGTGCTTGATCTTCCCACGAAGGAACCTGATCGTCGGCATTACTGGCTTTCGGCGACACTTTCAACGTTTGCTTGGCCGGCCACAATTAATCAGCTGCTGTCGCGGTCGAGCATCAACGCCCCATATCCGTCGCCATTAACTGCCCTCCGCATACTTCCCTGCTTCTCGTCTGCCCATGTTTAAATTAAACCAAGACAAGAAGGTTGGGGCTCCGGAGCAGGGTGGTTGGGCTCACGTTGACTCGAGTCAGCCGGGGTCAGGACTTAGTCAACCGAGGTTGGAATAAAAATTAATAACAAAATAATTTAAAAATATCTATAGAGTCAAGATCTTTAGGTTGGAACCAGGTCAGGCCCATGTTATGACCCCACATTCTATGGTTTAAATAAGTTTACAAAGACTTCACCAAAACATAAATTAATACAATGTTTACCTCACCTTTATATCATTTCAAAATCTTGAGCTAGATGATCTAATCGATAAGCTTAATATCAAAACCCATGATTAATTAATTCAAGTCCCGTGCGTCCGTGGCTACTTTTACCTGTGGTTCCGTGACAAACTTTAATTATAAAAATGCAATGAGAAAAATTGCTGGAATCATATCATATTAAATATTAAAATTATAAATACCGTGTCTATTGCACTATTAATTATCTTACCCCGAGGAGATCGGAGTCTCTCAATCGAGCAGTGGAGACAACTCTCTCCACCACATACATAAAATGTCTAGTGAGTCCCACCAGTTAAAGCAAGGCAAATCATCCATCCGACCGAGAGATTCCGATCTCTATCCCGAGTTGCAAACACAGCACGAAGAATGTTATATTGTATTTGAACATAATTTCCTTTTAAGATATATTTATCTATATATGCTCTATTGAATGTGTTCAATACAAACTAATACCTCTAAATTAAACCAAATAGGTATAGGGTCGAACCCAACCTAGTCTAAAGTTGGCCCGGTTGATATCCAATCCAAAGAAATTTGGGCGCTCGCATTTATTATTGACTTGGCTTGGCCCTACTCAGTTCATTATTTTCTATCTTATGAACATATAAAATTTAACAGCTTAAGATTGATGACAATTAAAATTATTTTTTGTTATCAACGAATAGTAATAATGTTCTTAATAAGATTGCATTAAAAAAAGTTTAGGCTCAACTTCTTGTTATGACCCTTTTTGGCTTGGTGGTGAGTTTAGACGTTTGGTCACAACGGTATCAACATGTGGCTTGCCGAACTTAGTTCTCGGCAAGAGGACATCTGAGTTTGAACCCATCAAGGTGATCACTTGATGCTTGTTTGGTACCATACAATTTTGAGAATAAATTTGGGTTATTCTCAAAATTTTAGAGATAACTCGGATTTATCTCCGAGTTATCCCCGTACCAAACAACATCTTGGGACCTGTTTGGTATCATAAAATTTTGGAAATAAATCTAAGTTATCATCTAAATTTCGAGGATAACACAAGTTTACCTATATTATATAGTGATACAAACGTGATGACCACAACCAAACGGCCATAATATTTAGTATATATATATACAGCTAGCGTGTGACATTGCGAACTACATAAAGATAATGGGGTGTTTGGTTGCATGATAATTGAGATTTTTATTTTAATTTTTAAAAATTGTAAGAAAACTTGTTAAAAGAGGTGTTTGACAACCATGACAATTTTATGTTTTGAAAGTGATTTTCTTCTTAAACAAAAAAAGAGGGTCTCACCTCTTTCTTTTTTCTTGTGGTCCTCCACTTTATTTGGTCATGTGCGGTGGTTACTCTTTTTTGTAATCACATCCCTCCAAACATGATAATTTTATGTCATGAGTGGGTTCACTCTTTATTTTAATGCAATTTTTTATCATGAAAATGTACAAAAAAATATCATGCAACCAAACACCCCATAAGCATATATATATACAGTAATTATGACAAAAAGACTTTTGCTGTGGGTAGCTTGTATATATATGGCAGATAATAATGAGCATGTAGTAACATTGATGTTGAGTCTAAAATTAATAATCCTTAAAAATAATATATATTTGGCATGCCAAATATAATGGGGTGTTTGGTTGTATGAAATTTTTTTGTACATTTTCATGATAAAAATGTATTAAAATAAAAAGTGAACCAACTCCTGACATAAAATTATCATGTTTGGAGAGATGTGATAACAACCAAACAAAGTGGAAGACCACAAGAAAAAGAAAGAAAGAGGTAAGACTCTCTTTTTTTGTTTAAGAAGAAAATCATTTTCAAAACATAAAATTGTCGTGGTTGTCAAACACCTCTTTCAATAAGTTTCCTTACCATTTTTAAAAATTAAAATAAAAATCTCTATTGTTGTGCAACCAAACACCCCATGATACTATGAAGTCGTGGCATAACAAATACTGGTTGCTAATTACAGATAAGGTAGATCTTGTTAAAGCGTGTGCACATTAATTTGTATGCAATATTGTATCAGGATCTTATATTTTATAGTTGTATTTTACCAGGAGTAAATTTTGGCCAGGCGGTCTTACCTTCCTTAGGCGTTTACACTTGTATATATATATTCAGTGGTAATACACAAGAGGAGAGAATTAATATAACTGGAAGGCATTTGGGCATCGGTCAAAAGACAGCATTTTACACTCTTTTTCTTTTGTATATATGTGGTGGTAATGGTGGTTGGTGATGCTTTTATGGGAGATGCAAAAGAACATATTCTGTAAATTATTTTATTACACTACCTATTAGGATCTTTCTTTGTATAGATCTGTACCCCCCCCTTTACTTTCTTTTGACACATTATATATATTCATTGGTAATACAAGAGACGTGAATCTCTTTCTCTAGTTTCTCGAGTGGTAACAGAGCGAAACATTTGCAAGGTTATATAATTTTTGTTCACTTTCGTAGTAAAATAATACACTAAAATAAAATCTAAGATGGCTAAGACTTTAATTTACGTATCTTCGCTCATAAATGTTTGTATTTATAAATATGTCTGCATAGAATTGATAATTTAAGAATGTTGAAATCTTGGAAAATAAGTACCTCCACCTAAAAATACCTCAAAATTAAGTAAGTTTAAATTGAATTGACAAAAATATCTTTTTTTATAAAGAGATAAAAGAGGGCGTAGGAGAACTATAAGGGTTAAGAATTAAACAATAACTTTAAGAGTTCTTAGAAGCCAGGGACTAATAATTATTTGCATCAAAAGATTGTATAGACTCATCGGGAATTTTAATTTTTATTGTGGATATATTAAGAAACGTAAATAATTATACCAACCAAACCCCCCCCCCCAAAAAACAGATGTTCTTGTCATGTTTGACAAACGTACTTTTAATAAGTTTTATTGTTAAAATATAGTTTTATAGACAAAAAATCATTTCATCCCGCAACCAAACATCTCATCAATATATGAAGTTATTTTGTACCAGTCTACTCTGTCATTTTCCTTCTACCTCGGTTGAAGTAGTCCGAGAAAATTTTTGAACTAGCACACTTTTAAATTTTATTTCCGAAAGTAACACGGTAATTTTTTTTCCCTAAAACTAGCACAGTTTTACCGAAGTCGCTAAGTCGTGTAGCGACTTTGAGGAGCGAGGGACAAAGTCGCTCGGGAAGGCAACGACTCCGGCAGCGACTTCAATTTTTTTTTGTTATGTTAAGGTCAAGTCGCTGGATCACCTTAACTATTATATATATAAATTATATATATTATATTTTACAAATATTATATATAAATATATAAATATAAATTAAATATTATTTTAAAAAAATATATTAAAATAATTCTACAAAAACATATTTATTTTGTTTTTTATTTTAACATATCTTATTAAATTTTAAAGTTAATTTTTATCACATATAACAACATAAAATGTTACGTTTACTTAATTAAATATAATAATTTATGTATGATTTATTATATATTTTATAAATCTTAATTATATTTTGTTTTAAAGTAACATAGTTGAAATAAATTACTTTTTTTATTTATTTAATCATGTTAAAATATATACTAATAATTTTATTTTTTACATTTAAGTTGTAAATATTTATTTATTTAGGGGTGCAAACGAACCAATATGTTCGACGAGTAGCTCGATACTCGGCTCGTTAAAAGCTCGACTCGGATCTCTTATTAAGTTAAATAAACAAGTTTGAACAGAAAAAAAACCCAACTTATAAATGAGTTGAGTATGAATAGAGACCTGCTCAGCTCGATAAGTTCACGAACAACTCGTTTAAGTGTTCGATAAAGTACTTGAATAAGTATTCGATAAATTACTCGATTAGCTATTTTATTTAAATAATTAAATTAAAATATTTTATATTTTTATATTTTTATATTTTTAATATTATGTAAAAATTTTATATTTAAATAGTAGTTTAAATTTTTTTAATATTTGAACTCTAATTTTAAGTAAAGGATCGAGCTCAAAAACAAGTTGAAATATGAGTTCAAATCAAGTTCGAGCTAAGTTGGCTTGTTCACATAAACAGGCAGCTAGACAAGCCAAGCTCAAACTCGTAGAGCTTAAATCGAGCCGAGTTCGAACAAGATTTTCAAAAGCTCGTCGAGTATCGAGCCGAGTTCGAACGACTAAATAATCGAACGAGCCGAGCTTGAACAGTGCCCTACTCGGCTCCATTGCACCCCTAATAATGTTGTAACATTTAATAATGTTGGAATGATGTACTATTTTAAAAATATAAAATTAAAAATAAATATTACAACATGGTTACTTTAAAATAACTTATTTCAACTATGTTACTTTATAATAAAATATAATTAAAATTTATAAAATATATGATAAATCATACATAAATTATTATATTTAATTAAGTAAACATAACATTTTATGCTGTTATATGTAATAAAAATTAACTTTAAAATTTAATAAAATATGTTAAAATTAAAAATAAAATAAATATATTTTTATAGAGTTATTTTATTATATTTTTTAAAATAACATTTAATTTATATTTATCATATTTATATATAATATTTATAAAATATAATTTATATATAATAGTTAAGATGAAGTCGTTCAATGATCTAGCGACTTTATCTTTGCGTAAAAAAAATTTGAGGTCGCCAGAGAGACAACGACTCACGTGAAATCGCTGTCTTCTCTAATGACTTACATCGCTCAGGGACTTTGCTAAAATTATAATAATTTTGAGAAATTTTTGTTTACCGTGTCACTTTCGGAAATAAAATTTAAATGTGTGCTGCAGAGTAGTCCAGATCAAGATGTGCAGACCGTAGTCCGTAGAACAGCGGGTTTGACAGCGACAGCGAGGTCGGCCGCGCGTGGCGCGGTTGGCACGACGCCACCCCCGCGGGGGGTGGCGGGGGTTCGATCCCGGCGTGTTACCGCCGGGACCACCTCCGATGGGGGAGGTGGTATCCAAGTGGGCATCTGAGCGCTGCACATCTTGTTACCACCGGCAGCGCTCGATGCCTCGTCGGCGCTGTGCTGCGTGGAGATTGGCCGCTGGGCCATCGTCAAAAAAAGACAGCGACAGCGAGAGCACGGGCCCCTGCATACCCGGGAGCGTTGGGGGGTTTGCCCGCCGGGAATGACAGAACGGCCGCTCGGAGGCGCCAGTTGCTCTCGAAACTGACCCGCCTTGAAGGGATTAAATGCCGCAGCGAGCGCGCGTCCGTGTGGTGTGGGTGCGTAGTGTCGCCGAGGGCGAGTTTTTAATAGGTGGGGGTGCCGGAGCAGGAAGCTCCATTGGCAAAACAGTGCATATAGAAGGCCTTGGAAGGGAGTAAGGAAGAGGGTATCTGGCCGGAGCTGGGAGAAAGAGGGGTGGGTAGGGGGCGGGGGGAGCCAGGAGACCGAGAGAGCGGAGATGGAGACGAGAGTGGTGGAGGAGATGAGGGAGACGTTCCAGAGCGGGCGGACGAGGAGCGAGGAGTGGCGAAGGTCTCAGCTCAAGGCGCTGCTGGCGCTCGTCCAGCGCGAGGAGGCTGCCATGTTCGCCGCCCTCCACAATGACCTGGGCAAGCACCGGATCGAGGCCTACCGAGACGAGGTGCTTCATCCCCACTCTCCTCCTCCTCCTCCTCCTCCACCCAAGAGAGCGATCAAAGATCATCGGTTGACAAGGCCTCCTACTGATCGGCCGATGCCCGTTGAATGATTCTTTCTCAGGTGGGCATTCTGTTCAAGTCCATCAACTTCGCTCTGGGCGGCCTGAAGGGCTGGATGGCTCCTAAAAGCGTGAGACTTGTTCCTCTTCTGATCTGCCCTCTTGAAGTGGAAGCCCCGCCGTTTTCAGCTTGGTTTTACAGTTAGTGACGACTTGTCTTGATACGAGCAGGTCAGCCTGCCGCTCGTCTCCTACCCGGCAAGCGGGCAGCTCGTCCCGGAGCCGCTCGGGGTCGTGCTGGTGTTCTCCTCCTGGAACTTCCCCATAGGTATGTATGTGCATGGCAGAAGCAGAGCAGAGAGCTAGTCTCACATCATCGTCTGGTGGGTCACGAGCATACGACTAGAATTCGATCGCACTTGCCATCTCTAACTCCGCCTGAACAACATATGTATGAAGAATGGGGGGTAATTAGATCGTCAACGTCGCCATTGAATGTGGGCGCCGCTTTCGCAAGTGCAGGGTTGTCTCTGGAGCCGCTGGTCGGGGCCATCGCTGCGGGGAACGCCGTGGCGCTGAAGCCGTCCGAGCTCGCCCCTGCCTCCGCCCGGTTCCTGGCGGACGCCATACCCAGGTACCTGGACAGCGAGGCCGTGAAGGTCTTCCCGGGAGGCCCCCAGGTGGGAGAATCGCTCCTGGAGCAGAGGTGGGACAAGATATTCTTCACAGGTACCTTGCCATAGACCGTCGACTGGCGCCTTTTGGTGCGTGCCGAAGACTCGTATGCTTGACCTGATTCTGCGATGCGGCGCCGCGCAGGGAGCCCGCGGGTCGGGCGAATCGTCATGACGGCGGCGGCGAAGCACCTGACGCCGGTTACGCTGGAGCTGGGGGGGAAGTGCCCCGCCATTGTTGACTCCCTGACCTCCGAGACCGACAAGAAGGTAACGTTCCCGCATTTGCGCGGTTGACTTCCGATTCGTGGGATCGTTTGACCGGTGTTCTTCGTTAGAACCCGCCGATGTCCTTCCGTGACACCCAATAGGTCAATGAGACAGGGTACCCTGTTTTTCTCTTGGACTGTCCAGGTCGCTGCGAACAGATTGGCCGCCGCAAAATGGGGGCTCTGCAGCGGACAGGCGTGCATAGGGGTCGACTACATACTCGTGGAGGAGAAGTTCGCGTCGACACTGGTATAAATGAGATTAACGCCTTGTGTCTAACCTTTGAGCTGGCTAGATCATTTGCTAACATATTTGAATTATAGCGGTAATCTCTTAACAGCCAACTTCTTATTTTCAGAGATGATTAACTAAACTTGTGTACCCCGCAAAATTGGAAATTAGAGATTGCCTCAAGAACAGAATCGTTCATACCCGCCCCCCACCCTTTCATGTTCCGTCACCACCTTACATGTCCTGGGTCGTCTCTGCAGATTGAATTGCTGAAGAACAGGATCAGCAGGTCTTACAGCGACCCCAGCAGCACCTCGAGAGTCGTGAACAGCCGGCACTTCGCGAGACTGGAGAACCTGCTGCTTGATCCGTCGGTCGCTTCCTCTGTCGTCCACGGCGGTTCCTTCAACAGGGAAACACTGTACGCCTCAACTATGCTCCTCGCTTTTCTTGATAATCTGGAAGAGGAAATAGAAAAAGAAGGAAGAATGGGGTCCTTGATTGATTGGCAGAATGAACCGTGGTTGATCTGATCACCGTTCTTGTGAAACAGAACATTTGAGCCGACCATCTTGTTAGACCCCCCGTCAGATGCAGAGGTGATGACGGAAGAGATATTCGGGCCGATACTCCCGATAATCACGGTACCGATCGCCGCCGGTCTCCGGGCTCGGGCGCTGCCCCATCTGTTGCGACTCCTGACCCTGTTCTGGCGTCTCTCTCTCTCTGATCGGGCGCAGGTGAAGAAGATCGAGGACAGTGTGGCGTTTGTGAGGGAGAGGCCGAAGCCGCTGGCGATCTACGTCTTCACCAACAGTGAAGCCTTGAAGAGGCAGGTCGTGGAGGGGACGTCCTCCGGGAGCGTCACGTTCAACGATGCCATCGTTCAGGTATTATTACAGCAGATTTCAAGCAAAGGAGTTGGTTTGTTTACATCATCATTTTTTCACGTAAGAAGGTCTGTGTGTGTATGGTTTGGATGATGATTGAATAATTATTCGACACAAGCATGTGGTCTGTTTATAATTCCTTGATTTTCTTTTTTCGGGGTCGACTCAGTTTGCGCTTGATGCGCTCCCCTTCGGCGGCGTTGGACCGAGTGGGTTCGGGAGGTACCATGGGAAGTATTCCTTCGACACCTTCAGCCATGAGAAGGCGGTCACAAGGAGAAGCCTCCTCTTCGAATTCATGTTCAGGTACCCCCCGTGGAACGAAACCAAGATCAAGTTCATGAGGGCGGTCTACGGTTTCGACTACTTTGGGCTCGTGCTTCTTACACTGGGATTGAAGAGGTGATCGTATGGTACTCTCGCACGCTGCAAGGCAGCGGCACAGCAGATTTACCGGGCACGCTTATGTTAATCACGATCCTGGTGCCATTAATCTGGGGGGATCGATCTCTCTTTTACATATCATGTGTGTGGTCTTTGTCTGTAAGAATTAATATATAGAAAGAGTGATAAGAGACGATGTAAGAAATATATATTTTATTTACAGTTGATGGGAACTATACTTTCTTTAATTACTTGTGCAATCTGTGAGTACACACCGTAGTTTGACGCTGCTCTGTCATTCGTGGGTGACAGACCTCAATTTAACGTTCGTATTCATTTCGTTAATTTTAGGGGATTTTTTTTCTTTCGAACTGAATTGCACGCACCATCTCGGAGCAAAAAAAATTAGTCAGGTTAATTATAAGGCATTGTCATCAAGAAAAGGAAAATCATATCCTGCCTTTGGGCGCAATTATTTCCCAATATTCAGAATTTATGGGAGATGAGATGTAAGCGAATATTATTTAAATATAATAACCCAGGGAATTGAAGTCTTCCTCAAATATATTGACAGTATTCTTGTTGATAGGTGTTAATTTGTATTGCCCTTGTTGATTGTTCTCGATCCAGATGTGTGTGTGTGTGACAGTGTGTGTATATATATATATATATATATGAGCGTTATATATATCTATATCTATATCTATATATATATATATCTCTTCTTTCTAGCAAGAATGAGCAAAATCAATACATTTATTTTACCAAATGAAGTGCATTACACCGTAAAACACAACAGCCCTACTCTCTAATATATGAACGGGAGAGAATATTTTACGGAGGAGAACCTGTTGACGCCCAATATGCAAAAAGAAGCAACAATCTAACTTTCTAGGCATATGATCTAAGGTGACATTTATTTTAGTTTAACCTAAAAATATAAATTCTTAATTTCATATCTAACTTGAAAATTGTTAAATTTGTTCAAGATATAAGTTATCAACTAATTTGTTTCTTAAAATATCTAAATGAAGATCTTTTTAAGATAGATAATCATCGGATGTAGATAAATTGTAATATATATGTTAATAAACCATATTTCGAACCCGGGAAGAGTTGTCCTCGCCGGGACGGTTGTGTCCACTCCATCTGTTAGGGACACAAAGTTGAAGGCCAGTCATCTTAACCACAATGCAAACAATACATATTAAAATGAAAATATAAGATCATTAAATAATTAGTACTTTTGATCAGATATAATGACGATCACATCAACAAACAATTGAGTGACGTCTTTGTCAATTTTATAAAAATATGCACTTTTAGTATCACTGTCAAATATATTTAAATTTTTTGTTGTTGTGAACATATATTTTTTAAATGAAACTTTGTTTTATCATACAACTAAACACCCCATGAGCTACATTTCAAGAAAAATCAATCTAATAATTATTTTTTATGGCGTACGTGTAAATTAGATTAGGATATGTATCGGATAATAAAGTCCTTTAGGTTATTCTTTTATATTTATAGTGGATATACGAGCATTAGATTTAATAGTATTTAATATAAAAATAACACCTATCCAAACGGGTCCGTTTCTGGTTAGGCAAACCCTAACACATCGTCTTCTGTTTGAGATCATATTTTGTGTTTCGAGATGAGTTAATCTCATTTTACCTAGGTAGGTGTATTCACTTGTTTTGTTTGTATTTATTGCTCTAATATGGGGATATATTTCAACACCGATTATATTATCATGATATTATCTGTGATACGGTTAGCTTGGGTGTAACACCCACGCTTTTATGATATAATCATTCAGTCTCATAACATATGTCAGACTCTTGAAAGAGAGTCTTTCTTCTTAAACCATCAAAACACACTTAGGTACAATCTGACATATTTCATGGTAACTTTCGATCGAGTTTATGACGAAACGTTGAAGCAGATGTTTATGTTTAATATCATCAATCTCTGTTTAATGCATATTTCAAATGGAACTCTCTCGTATTTATGTATTATTTATTTGTGTTCCTGTCAATCATTTACCAAACGTGTAATCCTTTCTTTCTAGGTTAACTGGTAAGAACATAGCCTGTTCTTCAAAAATAAAAAAAATAAAACCGCAAATGATCGTATGGAAGTGACATTCGCATGGAAATATGTATATATAAGTTACTTTATTTGAAAGACAGTCATTCATCTAATTAAATATACATGCCAATAATTTACTTCATACATTATGTGTGCCAAAAATATAGTCAATATAATTAAGTAGATATTTAAAATTAATTTTTTTTAAGGGATGGGTGCAAACCAACCAATACACTTTCAAAGTAATTTCAAAGTGGTGTCTCTCCTCCACTTCGGTGTTTGTTTTTGTTTAAATGTCTCACCAGACATTTTACATTTTGCTTGCACCGGAGAGGGGGTGTTCAGGTTATTTAAGTCTTATTCTCTTTAGTAGTCTATTTTTATATTGTTGTCTTTTGAATTGTGTGTCTTGGTCTGTGCTAATGTCTTCCCAAGTCAGTGTCACAGTCATGTCTTCTTCAGTGAGATTGTTGGTCGGAGCATTATTCCTACCTTTTTGGTGTGAATTGCGGGTCTCCGGTTATTTGTGGAACTCTATTTCGAGAGTCAAATCTGTGCTTCTGTCTTGACTTTATCTGTGAGATCGTTAGTTTGGGCAAATTCCACATTTGTTCGGTGTGATCTTCCGATCTCCTCAAGTTTACAAAACTCTAGTTTGAGAGTTTTATTCTCAGTTCTTCAATCTTCAAAGCACTTTAACGTGCAGATCGTCTTTTCGACATGGCTATGTTCACTTGAGTCAGTGAAGACTTGGTTTAGTCTCTATGTGTGTTATGTGGTGTCTCTGTTATGGTCTTATTTTGGTCTACAACTTTGTATTACCTGTATTTCATCTTATTTTAATAGTATATGAATCCTTTGTTTTTCAAAAAAAAAAATTAGAGCCACTCAATTGCTACGTTAAATAAATAAATTTGAATAAAATTTAAATTTCAATTCGTTAAGTCTAGTTTCAACAGATTTTACTCGGTTTGACAAGTAACTGGATTAAATGTTTAATCAATATTTTTATTTTAAAAATTAAATTATAAATATTAAGAATATTTTTTTTTGACACAAAATTTATTCATCATTATATTACGGTGAAAAAAGATATTACAATATAACAAATAACTTAGACCAACACACACGAATACATATAGTTTCTCGTAGAGAAACCACATAATATAGAGATCAAAGATAGCAAATATAGATAAAAATCAAACTGTAGCAGTGCTTCGAGATTTCTTCAACACAGTTGAATGTTGTTACGAAATAGAATGGACTTATAGTTTAATATACTTTGACGGTTCATAAATAAAAACTCTCTTCGTAGAGTCTGATATTTGTCTGAAGATTAGATGATCATATCACATAGGTGTGAATGTTATCTAAATTAATAGTCTCACAGATAATTTCATGACAATATAACCAACCGTTTGCAAATATCACAAAGGTAGAACAAAAATAAAAAGATGTTAGATAATACAATATTTTCCGTAACCTGAAACTATCACACTTTAAGACATATAATAAGATTTTAAAGAACAGCTCAAGAGATGGATTACTGAAACAGACATTTAAAAACGTTAAGACCGTAGGAAAAAATTAAGAAATCCTGATAAATATTAAGAATTATATAACGTAACTAAATATTTAATAAATATATAACGTCACTTAAATATAAAAAAAATAAAATGAAATTTTACTTTAGATGGGAATTGGTGAAACATTTTTGTCATGAAATATCGGTGCATTTGCCAAAGGCAACGACATACCCCAATGACGGCCGCTGCCCCGACCCGTGCGGTGGCCGCTCTGCTGCTGCTGCTGGTAGCGTCGGCCCCTGATTCTGCCTTCGCTCTCAACTCGGCGGCCGCCTTCGTCCTGAACGCCGTCTACTCCAACAGGATCACCATCTTCTCTAAATCCTACTGTCCGTGAGTTTCCACAATCCCTGTACTGCGGATTCGACCTTGATGCGTCATGTAGCCACGCCACGGCATGAACTAATCGATTAGCGCAGCTCGGGATTTTCGTTTCCTGCAGATATCTTTGCACATAGTTCAACCTCGGAACAGAGCTGCCCTCACTTTCATGCTTCCACAACCACTATTTTCTTTAAATGGAAGTATATATAGGTTTCTTTTGCCGTCATCGAGGTCGAAACGCCATAGACATGCCGGTGTTGGTCGTTTCTTTTAGTTTACGCAATACCGAAGGCGACAAAGCGACCAAGATCCCTTTACGGCTTGAACACCCGCTTAAGTGGTGCTTAAGCGGTAAAACTAGTTGGGGGGCGATCAGCGATCGACCCACCAAATATAACAAAACAATAATACATAAATAGACATAAATGTTATCATTTCTCTCGAACAGACAGCTTGAAAAATAAAATTTATATTTAAATCAACAAAGCCTCAATGGGAAAATGACTTATCATCTACTGAGAAAATGTTGTTATTAAAGGTTCAAGCACACTGTCGAATATCCTGAACTTCTCAATTGACTTGAATTCAACGACCCCAAGAACAAGTTTTTGATCTGGTAAGTAAACTAAGTGGACAAAGTGCCTGCTTTGGGTGCTTTACGGCTTAGAGCATCCAAAGCGGGCTTTTTTACACCCTAATCAAGCGGACTCCTTCTCAGGTTATAAAAAACCGCTTTGAAGCTTTAGGCGCTCGCTTTTCAGGTTATTTGTTGCACATTATCTAATGTTTTGAAGTACCTAACATTCTTTAAAATAGATTTGAACATGTAAAAAAGATGTGAGTGTGCATGAAGTTTGTTTGTTTTGTAGTAGCAGTTGGTTTTGGAACGTCAAGAATTCTCTGGAGAATTAGGACTAATGTGAAATGAAGATAGGTGAAAGTGGGAGTATTTTTTGTAGGAATCCAAACATCCTTCTTGCATACATATGGTAACATGGCCAACTTTCAACAGCCATAATTCCATCAAAGCAAAAATTGCTGTAACTCAGAAGCTCTTTCAAAACCTACTCTATTATTTACTGACTGGCTCACCACTCACGAGAATTATATGTCAGCCTTCACTCCAATTAGTCTAATCAAGAAAGAGGCTCTCCTTATGTTCAATGGTATTTTGATTTGATCTTCAGGGAGTTGTAACTATTCAAAAAAAATGCATGTAGCAGACCAGAAATAAGTTGGGTTAAGACTTCGCTGAGTTGGGTTAAATCGAATTGCATGGTGAGCTGATAGCATGGCAAAAAGTGCAAGCTTCTATTGGAATTCATTGACAGAATTTAGAGTTCACAAACTTGTGTTGGATGAACATGATTGATCGTTCTCATGGTTTAGTTATATGAAGTTGCTAGAAGTGAAGTATATTTAAGTTTCTGGAATGGAATTGTTCCACTGGTCATGGTCTCTGCATCTCATGCCTAAGTGGTATGCTTTAACCCTTCTGTGTTGCTTTTTCATATCCAAGCGTATTGATATTGTGTGATCATATTGAGCACACATAATTGTTTTTCAGCTAATAGAATTGACTTGAAATGGAGTAACACAAAATTGGTTTATTTACAATAGAAAACAATTGCATAGTTAGTTTGTTACAGACTAAGAGGCATTGAATCCCACCATAAAATGCTATCGTTCATCATGATGACCATTATTAGATCCTTAACTTGCATCTTTAAGGGAGTGCCTATGAAGCCTTTTGTTTTGTTAAATGCTGTATTTACATCTCAAACTGAGAGAGGTCAAAGATTCTCTTACTAATCATATCACAGTTTGTGTTATTGCCACCGTCAAGTTGAACTTAGTGAAATCTTTTTTATTTTACAATTTTGGTGATGATGTGAATGAACTCATCTAATCATGTCTTTTGGGATTGAAACAGGTGTATCTTCTCCATTCTTTATTACTATAATCATCCATTCTCCTGATTCCTCTTTCTCTCTTCCCTCTCTGTACATACATCTTAGAATTTGTCTTTTCCTCGATATCTATCCGTTCTTGCCTTTTTCTACTGTTCAACATGCTGTGCATGATTGTTGATTGTAGATCTGAGCTTCATGTTTTGGTTCTTTTCTGGGATGCACTACTTTATTTCGTTTCTTCATTGTCTTGCTAATCACTAGATGAGACATCTGCCTGGATCTAACATTTATTTTTTTTGCATAAAATCTTCAAACACGTTCTATGAATAAGTTGATCACATATCATAAAAGGGATCCAATACACTTCCTTCAGTAACTTGGCATCAGGAAAGTCCCTTTAGTAACTGTTATACTAAGAAAAGGGATCTTATACATTCCCTATTTTATTTAACCCTTTAAGTTTCTAATCTTTCAGTTAGCAAGCTTAATATAATATAGCTTGTATAGTTGAAACATGTACTAGCTCATATGGAAACATTCCGGCGTTGACACTACAGTCTACTAGTTGACAGTTGACACTATATATTTTTGCTTCTTCATAAAGCGAAATATTATTTTTTGGCCTTTGGCATTGACTTTCAAGAATATGAGTTTCTCTGTCTTTATTATATATGGAGAATAAATATGAAATCAATCATCGGCTATTTCATGTTTTGTCATGAAAAAAATATTCTTCTGTACAGCAGCATTGGTATATTCTGCTGTACAGCACCATTGGTTTCTGCTGTGTCAACGGAGGACTGGAATTATGTGTATAATTATCTATGTATATCTAATTTGAAAATTATTATGGTATATGGTGCTCTAAACGAATGAAATTTACTTAGAACATCTTCCAGTTGTGGTACGATTGTCCTAAAGGCCATTTTCTTGTAACATCTCTAATGTTTTGTTATATTATTTTCTATCTTTTCATATATATGCTGACTGTCCAGGTCCATAATAGTTTAAAAGTTCAGTGTTCTTTGGGGTGCTTAACCTTATCATAGTTTAGACTAAATTTTTATCCTTTCTTTCTATCTTTTCTGGGAGTTGGATCCAAAAGAGGCCCTAGAGAAATGTTTTCTTCTCTTTCTTTTTTCCCCAGTGGAGATCTTGCCTTGGTTGAGTGGTAGGCTGGTCTTTAATAGTGGTAGAATAGTGGTAGAATAGTCAATGGTGATGCTTATATTCCCTATGCATGTGCTTTGGGGAGTTCCTTTTTGCAAATGAACATTGTATCTAATCAAGCTGTTTGGGCCTGTGAGCCTTGCTAGGTGTATCACTTTGCATTGCTTTAGAGCGAACACTTTATACCTTACCAGATAGGCTCAGGAGGACCACATTTGGGTTGAACCTGGATAATTTGTTTCAAAATTGTTTGGTATCAGAAACACCATTATTCATGATTAAGTGGAAATTTTTTTGTTTATTTTTGGTCTTATTTCTTTTACTATGAATGCGCTCTAAGAAAATGTTTCATTTTTTAATATTACTCAGGTATTCAATGCGTGTTAAACATGTGTTCAATGAACTGCATGAGAAGCCATTTGTTACGGAGCTTGATTTGAGAGGTACCTTCCTAAACAGTCTAAAGCCTTGTTAGCCGATGTAATACTGTATGTATGAGATTTATGGCTGATATTTGTGTAAGTTTCTGGATAGCTGTCTTTTTGTGGAAAATTATGTTACCATAAATTCCGTTTGTGTATCACTGTATCTGGCTCTTTTGTGTTTAGAAAAAGAAAAGTTAAATGCTTGATTATCGTTAATAATGTTCATACAAACTCAGTAAACAAACCATTAGGAAAGATATTAAGCTGAGTGCAATGTTGCAATGGTTGATGATTTTAATAATGCCTGATATGCCCTAAAATCATTCCTAAGAAAAGAAACCATATCCTTCAGGTTGAAGGAACACACACAAACACGTTATTTTGGGCATGCTTGATTTTATGTCCTGTCTGATGCAAATCATTTTTGATGCTATAACCAAACCGGGCATTAAGTATTAAAATTAATAAAGTAGTAATTTTGATATTGATACTAGACACAAGTATGGCCAATATGACTTGGATGATTTTTAGGTATAAGGGAGGAATTAGTGAAGGACCGTGTAGAATGAAAAAGACAAATGCATGTAGCCGACCTCAATCATTTGGAACTAAGATTTTGAGATTGAGTTTGATACTAGACACAAGTATCAAAATTGACGATATCAAATATCAAAACTAATGTCCTGTTTGGTAACACTATTAGACATCTCTATTATTATCAATTTTAAAATTGATATTGATGGTAATCATCTAGAGGTGTTTGGCTAATAGTATCAATTTTGAAATTTGCGGTGCAAACGACACATATTATGTAATACAAATGTCAACTTGTATCAATTTTGATATTGATACTCTATCTTCTAGAAATATCAATATAAATATTAATATAATATCATTTTTGATACTCTAACCAAAGGCCATAATATCAATATAGGGTTCTAATACCCTATCCGAATGAGGTCCTATGCCATGTTTGGTTAGAGTATCGAAAATGATATAATATCACTTTTGATATTGATATTTATAGGAGATGGAGTATCAATATCAAAATTGATACAAGTGAACACACTTGTGTTATCTATCATGCCCCGTTTGCCCAAAGAGTTTTACGGCCTGTTTGGTTAGAGTATCAAAATTGATACAATATCAATTTTGATATTGATATTCCAAGAAGATGTAATATCAATATCAAAAGTGATAGTATTAAGTTTCTTTAAACGTTTGGTAATGTTATATCAATATTAAAATTGATATTAGATGTTTGGTAATACAATATCAATATGAAAATCACTATTAAGTACTTTGATTGATTAGATTCAAAATTATTTTTTAATACCAAAATTATTGTTAAAATATAAAAAAATTATATTACTTACAAAATTAAATATATACTAAAAAATTTTAATTTAAATAATAAATTTAAAGTAAAAACTAAGAAAAAATGATATAAAGTTGACCACTTTCAACAAATTGAAATGTCAAAATCTCATATCGTGTTGTCTATGTGGGGGGGGGGGGGTTTAGGTCGATTTCGCCCCCAAAATGCTCTAGATAGGATTGGAATCCGATCTAAAGTTTTATTTTGGTATTCTTTTGGTTTTAACACTTTTTTGAAGGACCGATCCGAAACGATTCCGGATCATTATTTCTTCCGACGGATCGCTTAGAATTGGACCGATCCACCGATCCGGTGGCCGATTCCGATCCTACCATCCTTATATGCTTCTCCATGTAGCTGAACTACCAAAGATACTTGAAATATGACATCAAATTCAAAAGTGAACTATAATTTTCTTTTAAAATAAATACAAATATAATCTAGGAAAAGATTACGTATCAATATAATGGTAAACAAGAAGTGGCTTGCATATTATTTAGTCAACTTATCAATGCAAAAGCTGTGAATGTTAGTAAGGACGGAATATACTCACATGTATTATCAAAACTGGACAATTAACAAGGGGGATCTTATCAATGTTTTGCAGAAAAGATTACTTAATTCAAATTGAAGAAATAGCAAAACAAAACAGCCAATGTTTAAAAAAAAAAGTACCAAAAAGAAGACCTTGTATATGTCAAACCAATATGTATGCTTTACAGGATACATGACATGCAAGCCAGACATAATTGGACTATGGAGTATGATTGCTCTCAGTCCGAGCAACCGGATTGCTAAGTCCAAAGTTGGACCACTACCAACTGATTGACCATACAGAATAATGTCCTCTTCTTGTTTGCCATAAGTATCCAAAAGGCATCTATAAGCAGCCTCTATGTCAGTATAAGTATTCTGCTCACTTGGCTGTGAAAAACATAAGAAGATATGATGAACATTCTGTTCATAAAGAATGAAAAAGAAGTATACATTCAAAGACTATGAATACAAACCTTCCAGAGGATTGACCGTATCCAGAATAATCATACCTGAAAATTTGAAACCGAATTAGAAAATTTATCTGCACAAGTTTGCTAGAAAAATTAATATTAACAATGAGAATGATAAAGCTCATAGAAGGATAGCAACAAACTAGCAACCATCAAATGAAAGTAAGCAAGATATTGGCAAATATCAGGACAAATTCCATTAATAGTAGCATGACCCAACTCTGAGCATGCATAATAAGTTCGGGGAGATATTTTATGGTAAAAAAAAATTTCTGTTTGCATATGTTATGGGAAAATGGCAGGTTTCATTAAGTAGAGATATAGAAGGAAAATAAGAAATGAGAATGCAGGAAAGCTAAACATAGAAAACATTCAGATTTTATTTCCAGCATGAAAAAATGGAAAAATGTACCTTTTCAAGGTATCAAAAATCTTTGCACTAGTTTCAAGAACATTTCCATAGATCACTAAATAACTTTAAATCAGTCACTCAAAAAGAACCTAAGAAAAATTTTGATTAAATATGACAACCCCTTGAGTAGAAAAATAACAAGTTCCACATGTTTCTTTGTGCTCTATTCTTCACCTTTCTAATGCCAACTATCATTGCCTACGGCATCAACAGTGTCAGTTATCTCACAAATCTTACTTTGTAAGGACATAAATGAAACATAAAACATGAAACATAAAACATGGGCTGGTCGAAGTCAGCATCCTATGTTTAATTAGGAAGATTGAATATGCATAAAATTGGGTACATGAATGAAAACACCGATGGTTAATTTAGAGCAAGGATGTGATCTTCCTCGCCATTCACGGAAATGGATTAGGCAAGCGTATCAGAAAAAGAAACATTATCTTCTTCTTTTTCAAGAACGGTTCTTTTCCTCCCGAGTTCTGACATAGGGTCGGTGGAGCGCGTGGGAGGGGAACTGGTCTGGCCACTGGTGGCGCTGCCCAAGAAACGCGCGATCAGGGGTGCTCCCCGTGGCATCGTGGCTCAAAGGCCGCGTTCGATGTGGGCGACTATCGACCTCATGGTCGCCGACAGCTGTTAATTCGGTGGCTGGCTCCGATAACTGGTAACACGAGCAGCCCGTCCACCGGATTCCCGGAAGGAAGAGACAAAAATGAGGATTCTCAGCATGCCGGCTGCCCTCTGTCCGCCTGCGCGTCGTCATCGTCGAAGGCGAGGTGCTTTCCCTCGTCTCTCGGTGCTTGCTGCCCCATCTCCCTCTCCCCCTCTTTGCTCCCTATGTAATAGGCATCGGATGGCTTCAGATGCGGCTCACAGTAGATCCGTGAATCACCGAGACCCACCAAACAAGGGGGGAGAGAGATCAGAGAGAGAGGCGGCACTCGCACCTGGCTTCTCTCTCAAAGAGGGGCCTTGAGCATGGCATCTGAGTAGATCTTGAGGGTGGCAGAGTCTCTTGCTGCGGCCAGCGGTTGCCGAGGGTGGTAGCACCCTCGCGATCGGCCTTTTCCGCCACTGTGTCCGAGGCGTCCTCTACGTTGGGGAACCCCGGAGCTCGATGTTGTGGTGGCGTGCGGGTGCTTTGACGGGAGAGAATAGGCGCAATTAGGGGAGAGCTTCAACCGAGGATGTTCAAAGCGGAGATGCGCGATCGGGGGAGAGCTCCTGCCGAGGTTGATCGGGGGAGGACAGCCGCTATCGGGGGAGAAGATGGAGAGTTAGGGCACAAGCACCGTTCAATATTAATTTTAAAACAGGTATCGACCTGTATTGAATTTGAAAGAATGTTACGTTAATAATTTTAAAATTGATACAAATATCCAAACACTTATTATCATCCGCCATCAATATCAGTTTTAAAATTATTACTGATATAAGTAGTTAATACAGTTACCAAACAGGGTATTAATCTTAACATAATGATAGTCAAACACCTATCAATAATTTCTATCGTTATCAATTTTGATACTGATATAGGTGCTTGATAGAGTTACCAAATGGGGCCTTCGATACTGAAATGGACTGTGATGAATGTACTCTTGCTTGATGAATTTTCGCAGTATGTGAGGTTTTGGGTTTCTGAAGCGTCATTGTTACCCGAAATTAGCATAGGATATCAATTCGCACGTTGCACGCACGAGGCATATGCTTGCAATCAAAGCGTCGTTGCGTGTCTTGCGGAGGTGCAAGTTCTTAATCCCGACTGGTCAACTTGTTTCCTTCCAACTCCAGGGACACCTTCTCCGATTATAATCTGTCAGTAATTTTCAATTTGCATAACGTTGTTAGACCAGAAAAGCCCAAACTAGTCTTTGCATCCAGAAGGATGAGAAAAGTGTAACATCTTTAGATCCTCGTCTACAAACCTCTGTAACGATGAAAAGACCTCTCACCGTGCAGATGATGGGCGTGAAATTCAAAGCGCCCTTTTAGATCTCGTGGGTCAGCATACGGTGCCGCAGGTCTTCATAAACGGGAAGCACATCGGCGGTTCTGACGGTACCTGTGACCAAAATTCTGTCATGTATCAACCCCATGTTTTGTTTATGTTCCATGCCTTGATGTGACTCGTAGCATTTTCCGCTGGTTTCCGACTCAGATACCTCGAAAGCGCTGGCCGACGGTCGACTTCAGAAGATGCTCGGGGGGCGCCCTTGACTCCTCCGTCCATGTGCTCGAAGGCAATAACACATACTTGTTGTGCCAAAGCATGCCCGGCTGGATGGCTCGTCATAATACATCAAAACATCTCCGCTCCTGCTTTGTCTGTTTGATATTAAACCTGGGGGTGTGATAGAATTGGATATTTAGAAAACTGTATTTAATTTTGATAAAAAAATATCAAATTTGTAACTCATTAATATAGCCTATAAACCATCCGAATAAGAATTAGTTGTTGCTTTGATAATAAGTAAAAACAGATGTTTAAAGATGCTAAAATAAGATTTAATGATAATATGTGATTTATTAATTTATCTACAAATAAAAGTTGATATGTATGATATCTGTTCTGAAAATTACTGAATGTGGCTTATTTTTAATAGCAGAATAAGAATCGGAATGAGATGGACACGATCTCAACTTTCCTTAGTATCGGGCAATATGATGTGTCATTTTCTTTGTCGAACCTGTTCTAATTTTGGTCTTATGTGTTGTTTGATTGGTCTTAACACCCCGTCTTTTTGAATACGTTCAGTGGTCGGGGGTTCAAACCGTTCGGTTCGATGTCTTTAGTAAGCTTCTAATTAATTCTTTTTATATTTTAATGGTTTCCTTAAAAAGATAAATTATACAGGCTAACATTTTATTTTCAGACAATCTTCTATTTATAAGAGATAGCAATTATATGTATGATGTATTTCGATCCAAGTATACAGGTCACAATTAGAAAGCACGTGATGTGACAACGTGTGACATAAGGTACGTTACCCTACGAAGACGGAGAAACCATGAACGTAGGAAATCTTACATTACCCTACGTTGTCTTCTTGCGTATTACTGCTTTCGACCGCCCTCTCCTGAGCGCCAGGATGACCGCTCCCTCTTAAGCTCACCGGCCGCCAGACTCGTACTATTCATCCGTACGGCCGGAGTTTGAACGAGCCACCGTCCAACAACAATCGTGGTGCTGGTGGGCTTGTGGGAGGTGCCGTACCATCGCGGGCCAGGCAGGCATACGTCAGTGGCACGCAGCTGTGCCCTGTACACTGCTACGCACCGGGTGTCTTTGACAAGCCGGCACGGTAAATACGCGGGGGGGGGGGGGCGACGCAGCGACCGGCCTGACACGTCCGGCTCCGGGCGGCCGCGGACTTGACCCGACCGGCACGGCGGCACGCTTCTCGAAGGTGGCCCGCCCGGAGTCTGGAATCCGAGGTCGTCGAGCATGGGCGTGGGAGCGCGCGGCGCCGGCCGCGCACCCGGACGGGGGCTCCGCGCCTCGTTCGAACACGCCGTTTGAAAACGGCATGGTGGGGGCCGCGGTTATTCCCGCTCGTTCGCCCTTCCATGGGCCGCATTGAATGGGCCGGCGCAGGGGCGGGCAAGTTTGAACTGCACGGCGCCCCCGCCGGTCGCTATTTACTGCATGGCTTGGCCGTTGTCGGCTCTTGCTCGGGCATTTCTGCTGCACCGCGGCGCACTGGAGCAAGCAGTTATGTTCCGAGGTGGCGCCTTGCGATTGGTGAGTGTTGCTGGGACGGCCTATGGTGCACGCACGTACCCCCTGGGAGTGGACGGGTAGTTCCCTTCTCACCCTCCGCCCGGCCAAAACAGTCGCACTCCGGTGAACACCCTGCTCGTCTGATATTGATAAGAAAACCCGTTCGAATTTCATTAATTACGGAGAAATTCAATAATTGCACTTCCGATTCGATGAGTAGTCTCTCCAGAGGTTGATTTTTTGGATTAAATTATTTCGTGGTTATATTTCGTGGGATAACTGCGGTCCGCGGTAGGGATGTCAATGGTTACCAATTATACGATTATCCGACCCGTTCGTTAGTTAATGAACAGCAAGTGGATAGTTTAAATTTTCCGAATAAGCTATCCGCGTTCATTTACCGATTAACCGTTATCTTAGCAGATGCGGTCATGGATACACCATAAACCGAACCCGAAAACCGTTAATCCGTATTTGCTAACTAATACATAATACTATAACTCACAATTTATGACATCTAAGTATATATGACTCATCTAGAAAATCTTATTGTTCTTAACTCACCAGTTCACCCTCCTCCTCGAGATCTTAACATTGGATAAGTCTTGTCTTGACGTCTAACAGTGATGTTTTCATCCTCTTCTGCTTCTTGATGGTGCAATCCACGTGCTGCAAATCGACTATCTCATATTTTATGTTGGACATGTATTATTTTGAACATGTAATTAAGATTTTTTTTCTATCTTATATTTTGTGTTGCACATCTAAATATTTACTACTGACTCAAAAATTAATTTTACTATGGACTTGTAAATTATTTTTCTATATCTCATGTTTTGTAGTAGATATATAATGAAGAATTTTATTTTTGTTCATTGCTATAAATAGATACTTTTAATTGTAATATATATTTTTTATGTGTGTCTTTATCGGTAAAATTATCTTTACTTCTTTATTTTGCTAGGTTGTATTATACGTATGTTATCTCTTTATATATTCGATAATCGTCCATTATCCGACCATAAACCGTTTTTAAGTGGATAGAACAATGCGGTTCGCCGATACACCCGATACCGATAGTTAACGAACTACAAGTGGATACACCTTTTTCTTATAGGATACGAATACGGATAATACTATTATTCGACCCGTTGACATCCCTAGTCCGCGGAGCAGTGGCTGCTCGACTGCTCCTTTTAAACGGGACAGTTCTCGACTTTCAACCTCGCTTGCCACCCGGTTATTCCGGGTTATATTCGTCGTCTCATCTGTATTCTTTATTTTTCATGGAGCATGTGACGCTCTGACTGATCCTCTCTCCTTCCTCGCGTATCGACCACCTTCTTCGTCTTCGCTCGCTGTTTCTGGCTTCTCCTGCTCCTGGGGGGGAGAGCGAGAGAGGACGAGTGGATTCTGTCGGTAGCGGGGCGGAATGGCGGGGCAATCTTCGTCGTCGTCGGCTCGGGGAAGGAGTAGTTCTCCCTTCGGCCACCGGAAGCCGTATCCGGCCTCCTCGTCTTCCTACTCGAGCTCCTCCTCGTCGTCGTCCTCCTCCTCGTCGTCCTCCTCCTCGTCCATGAATGGCAGGTTCGTTCCCCGGTCGTCTCCCTCTTCCGTCTCCTCGCATTACTTGGGCAATGGCGGAAGCGCCGGCGGCTTCCCTAGAACCGCCCCTCCCAGCCGCGGGCGCGGCGGCGGCGGCGGCGGCGGCTTGGATCACCCGCACGGGGGATGTGGAAGCAGGGGCGGCTTGGAGTTTGCGTCCGCCGAGGAGCCGATGGGGGATGCCGTTGGGGACGCGCCGAGATCAGGTGACAGCATTTCTGTGACGATCAGGTTCAGGCCGATGAGGTAAATGAGCAGTACTACTAGATCCGACGGCCTCCTTCCGGATCTCTGGATCTCTTATGGCCGAGGAGATGAGGACCGGGGGGATTCTCAGCGTTATGAATTGCGTGCTTGCAGTGACCGGGAGTTCCTAAGGGGGGATGACATTGCGTGGTACGCGGATGGTGGCAAAACAGTTCGCAGCGAGTACAATCCCGCTACAGCTTATGCCTTCGGTAATGAACTAGTGCTTCTTATTACTGGATGTGGCGTAGCTCTCTTCATGTACGAAAAGTGAAAGAAAGGAAGGGATTCATTCAACTCGTTGATATCTTAGTATTCCCCGTCTCTTACGTGTTGTTGGCGAGGTTCTTTCCCACAGTTTGTTGCTTTTTGTCCATATACTGCTTTCTGGAAGTCCAAGCTAACAAACTAGTTGATGCTTCTCGGTACACGGTGAAATGTAATGGGGTTCGCTGGGATTTGTTCGTGCAGTTGGTTAGTTTATCAAAATTTTAGAGGGCTTTGACATTGCCACTATCGTTAATTCCATTTAATTATGTATTCCTGGGTACTGAACTTTGTCTATGCTACTCTGCCGAATTTTATGTAAGAAGTTGAATATGCTTGTTACAATTTGCATCTTTTGTTGTTTACGCAGAAAAGAAACCCAGTTACCCTTTCACCGAGACATGCATGATTATGTGTCATTTCATCACTAGAAATACATAACTTTAAGGAGCTTATGCTACTAAATTCTTCTTTGCCTTCTCATTTCATTACTACTCATACTATGCCTCTAGCAAAACCTTTTAGTTGAGTGGGTTTGCACTTGAAATTGGTTTATCATTAAGTCCTGGAATCAAAGTCTCATTGCATAGACAGCATGAAGTATTACACTTTAAGCATACGCATTTATATTTATCTTCATGTACTTGTCTAGTTAAAGGTCTCCCTTCAACTTCTGATCTTCATTTTGGTTTATTCAAGAAGTAGGGTGTTTGGATCTTTTGAAGAGGTGGAACCATTTTTTAAGGAAGTATCAAGGAACTATTGAATACTTTCCTAATTAATTTTCCCTTCAGATTATTTCGATCTATGGTATGTTATCGTAGGCAGTTGAGATATTGTGGTACCAACCACTTCTGAAAAATATCATAGGCTATTGAGGCAATTATCTAGACACTGACACAAAGCAGCTATCCCTGTCTCAGCCCCTTGAGGCAGTCCTCTTATCATTTCGTGGTCCTTAATCTTTGAAATATTCAAGTAACCATTGGTTAGAACCAGTTTATCATTTTATAAATATTCAGATGATTTTATGCTTATGTATTGGTAAGACTTAAATGTAAGGTGATAATTCTTGCTTTTCATGATAATATATATAAATATGCTATTTACATGTATAAAATTTTAATTTTAATATAAACCCTCCGTTTGCATAAAACAAGGGTTAGTCACTTCAGCTGCCTTTTTGCCTTGATCAAATAGGATGTGCGTCAAATAAGGAATAAAACCACAGCATCTTATCTATATTTCTGGTAATCTTCTCAATGGGGTCTAGAAATATGGAAGAGCCTTCAGTAAGCATAAGGCAGCCGTTATGGATGTAGCATGGGCAATACAACTAAAATGAGAAACATTGAATGCTTATCCAAGAAAAATGACATAAAGCATACAACATGTATCACTGGGGGCATTGAGCTGGACAACCTGGACTATCATACACAGCATTTGGCACAATAATTAGCTAAAATTTGGTGAGACTGAGAATGCTTTTTGAGAATGTGACATGTCTGTGTATACATCTATTACATTGATTGTTATGAATCATACTTGTGATGACTATTTGCTTCCTTAATATAAAAGGAAGAAAAAGGAAAAATGAGATGGTGCTATGAGGGCATAGACTTTGTTTATCTAATTCCAATCAGCAACTCCATTCTCAGAAATGGCCAAGTTGGATAGGTCAGAGTTAATCTTAAATCAGTTCGGTGGTATTGGTCCTGTATCTCTCTCTCTGGAACTGGCCTTGATCAGCCTAATTCAACCTGTGTCAGTTGATCCTGCTGGATCATTTTTTTGTAACTCATCTTTTCTAATTACTCTGGCAAATATAAGTTACTTTAGAGGGGCTCAAGATGAGCTGACTCCTTCCAGATTCCTTGATTAGTTCCTTGAGTAGCACAATTCTTTACTTTTTGTCCTTTTTCCCTTTATAGGTGACAGATGGTTGTTAGCTTGAATATTTTTTTAGGAGAAACCAATTACATTCTCCGATCATCTTTATGTCAGAAACTTGTCATAAAGCTTGTTGTGTACCTGTTCAAGGGACTTATGATCAGAAACGGCACTATGATCAGCTGTTGCCGATACCAGTGCAGATCAGCCAATCATGGAGGACCATTTGATCCCAGCTGGGAATTCTTTGGAACTATCTGGATTGGCTAGATAGGAGGTTCCCATTCAGATTGGCTGGTTTTGCAAGCCATGAAAACCATCAAATGACACTTTGGATCTTAACTGTTTCTCCACGTCCCAACTTTTCGCTATGTTGGCACCTAAAAAAAATCTGGTTGGTTGGATTTAGTCAAACACCGAGTAGGGCTATATGAAAATAGGCAATCGAAGTGCATGGACTCGATTTGCTCCACATTTAGGCTTAATGGGCCGGGAAGGCCCAATAAGCCTTATTGGGCCCAAATAACTGGAAGCTGGCCTGATAAGAAAATGGCAGGGGCATATGATCTAGTGAGCTTAATACTGATGAACATCAGAGTTAGATTGAAAATTCGACCCATATCCGGCAAGTTGTCCCAAAAACCAGATTTTGAACTTCTTCATATCTTTATCAGGGCTTATTGGGCCAGCAAGGGGTGAGAAGTGGGCTCACATGTCAGTGCCCGTAGAAGCCTCGGTGATAAGGTCATAAATACTAGAAATATGGACCTGAATGACAAAATAACCTTTTTTCCCTTATTGGGCCTGAACAACCTAGGGATGGCCTATTAACAAAGTGACATTGGCATAAGATCCGCCCAACTTAATGTCAAGGGAGGACAGAGTCATATTGGAAATCCAATCTTTATCCGACAAGTTATGGACTAAAGATAAAACTTTGAGCTTCTCTGTGCCCAGTCATCTCATTTGCAAAATGGTCCAGTTGATCTAAGAGCAGGCCCAGATGCCTAGGATTTAAATTTTTGAGTCCATAATAATGATCCCGGGCCTATCTTCACAATAAAACTATGGTTTGAGGGAAATTTGATTTAATTGCATTTTAAATGCAATTTTCGCAATGATCAAGGACCAATATTTTACCGGCTGATGGAATCATGAAAATTAGGATTTTGATACAAATTGGAATCCCTCAGCCATAGATCTCGATGGAACATGTGATCTACAATGATCGGAGCACATTCGGAATATTATCTTGTCATATTTAATGGATTTAAGTAATTTCAACCGGAATTATCTTCCACCGTTGGATCTGAAGCATCTTGATGTAATTTACGTTAAATTCTTAACCTAATCTCTAGCTGTCGTAACCAACTGGCCAGATTAGTTCAAGGCTAAGTCTTACCTGGTTAAGTTTTGTGACCAAGGAAAGGATGAAGATAGGAAGGAGAGAGAGAAGCCCTGGGTCTGCCAAAACAGCCCTTACCAGGGTCTATTTTGTGCAGACCCCCCTTTCCTCCAGCCCCTCTGGCAGTCCCCTTCGGCCTGCACAAGGACCCCCTACGCAGCCCCTCTTCCTGGCCGATGGCCCTACATGACCCATTAAATAGGCCCCTGTTTCAGGAAGCCTTCGGCCTCTAAAAAAATTCCCTGCTGATGGTCCCTTTACAGCCCCTGTGTGGTACCCTTAAAACAGTCCCTAAACCTCCCCTTAACAGTTCCTGTTTTGACCTTAAAACGGGTTTTATTTAGCCCCTGTTCAGCTCCCTTAAACAGCCCCATTTCAGTCCCCTTGAACAACCCTTAAACAGTCCCCGAACTGGACCTGTTTCCAGCCCCAACCGGACCCCCAAGTAGGTCCTCCAATAGCCCCTCCTTCAGCCTTACACAGCCCCTTGGACATCCTGCCTCAACTGCTAAACCTGTCCCAAAGCTGATCTGCACATAGATCCAATCAGACCGGCCTACACAGTCCCCTGTGCAGACTCCAAAACAGGCCCTGATCGGTCCATGGACAGATCCCAAAGCAGTGCCCAAACAGGCCACCAAAACAGTCTCCCTTTTTGGCCCAAATAGGTCCCAAACCAGTCAACAAAACCCGGTCCAAAGCAGCCCCTAAACTGATCTGTCTACAGCCCCTAAACTGATCTGTCTACAGCCCCTCTTCAGCCCAAAAAAAATGCCCTGTTCCAGACACTCAAACCAGAACTGAAATTCTTCTTTCCTCACTTCTCCATAGATCTTAAGGTGGGGGTGATGCCCGGGTATTCTTGGAATTTGTACGACGAGCTGAGTCTCATCCGGGTGGGCCCTCAATCACCACCCAAAACAGCAAGCACAGGGTGAACATCAAGACATCAAGCAGGTCATCTGGCTCCACAAAGCACAAGTCGGGCCAACTGAGCCCATGAAGACATGAAGCTGGTCAACTGGGCCTTGATGACATGAACTGGCCCAATGGGCATTGGACAAAAAATGGATTTAGTGTAAATCTAAATAAATGAAAATAATTAAGTTTAAGGAGTTAGTCTATTAAATTGGATGCACCATTGGATGGCTATTCTAGATCCGCCTTGGTATGTCGCATCCTAGACGTAGGCATAGGCAGGTTCTCATTGCTGATGGATTCTTCCCCCGATGTGGTGAGTTTAAGGACCTAATGTACAAAGGAGGTAAATTTCATTTAATCATTGGTAGATCATGCATGTCACCATGCTCGATCTTCCCTTAAATCTTATGAATATGTACTCAAGGGAAGGAACTCCATCATCACACTTGTCCTGATCCACCTTATCATCTCTGTGTTGATGACTGTTGGCGTCAAGATTTTTCAAAAAAAAGGGGACAATTGGGCCAAAGAAAAAAATGGGCTTAAGTGTAGGGTATACAGCCCACAATTCAGCCAATATTTGGGCCCAATTGGCAGCCCATTTCCAGCTCTGGCCGGCCAGCCCATAACCAGATAAATTCAGGCCTTGTGCGCAGCCCCTAGAAGGGCTTGGGCCGCAGCCTCCTGCTGGCCCAGAAACCAGGCCCAAGTTGGGCCAGGCCCACTTCAGCTCCAATGTGAATAGGCCCAGCCACACCCACCTACCACCTCAGCAACCTTGTGCGCACCATACAGCCACCTCAGCCTCCCAACAGTCAGTTGAAGGAGGGGGAAGATGAAGGGACAGCCACTCAATCAATGGGATTAAATGGAGTAACTCCCATGGGGGAGGCCAAGAGACAGCAGCGTACTGCACCTGCTGGCTGTTCATCTGCCCCTCACTCTCTATAAAAGGAGGGGCGCACCAGCCAAATGGGGGGGGGGGGAAGTTGGAAGCGCCGACAGGCTGCCGGTCTGCCACCTCACCTGCTGCTGACCTGCTGCCATTTGCTGCTGCGTCTACCACCTGCCACCAGGAGAAGGAAGGAGGAGAAGAGGAGAAGAAGACAAGGTAAACAGAGATAGTTGGTGCGTCCATGTAGCCCTTCAAAGGCCTTCTTCTCTACCTGTTTCTGGGCCCATCTCCAACCCCTGGTATGTCTTCAGAAAAAATCCTCCTGTGCAGGCCTATTTCGGCCCAACCGAAACCCCAGAACAGGCCCAAATCCGGCCCCAACATAGTCTGCTAATCAAGCCCCTCTGCGGCCCATTTAGCAGACCCATTTTCAGCCCTCACTTGGCCCAGCCGAACACTCCCCCACAGCAGGAGAAAACCCCCCATTGCAGGCCCATAACCTGACCCCTGTTCAGGTCCATAACCGGCCCATTTTTTTGATCTCTACCCAGGCCCATCACCGGCCCACAACCAGCCCAAACCAGGACCCCAAAACCGGCTCCAAGCCAGGCCCTCGCCAGACCCAGTCCGGCCCACCTGAGCTCAAATAGGCCCCAATTCGGTCTCAAACCAGGCCCAAAAAATGCCCCTTGTGCAGGCCTACCCTCGGCCTAACTAAGGCCACCTGATCACCCCCTTTGTGGCCCATCAAACCGACCCCAAATCAGGTCCTAGAACAGCCCCTTTGTGGAACCTATTAGAGCCCTAGGTGAGGGTGGATGACCCGGGGATTCTTGGAGACCGCACGACGGCCCAAGTCTACTCCGGGTGGATCCTCAAGCCCCTTGTTCTTATCCCCTTTGAGCAACCCCTAAATAGGCCCAAAACCAGGCCATCCAATAGCCCTTTGCGCAGCCCAAAGCCAGGCCACCAAGCTGTCCTTTGTACAGCCCCAAACATGCCCCTCAAAGCAAGCCATTTTCGGCCCCTCTTTGGCTCATAGTTCTGCCGCCACAACAAAAGAGGAGGTGCTCCAAGGTTCTGCAGAAGCCATACTCCGGCAAGGCAGCAGGCCGGCTTGAAGGTGACGGCCCGGCACCCCTTGGAAACCGCACGACGGGCCAAGGGCATAGCCGGGTGGCCTTCCAAACCGGTTCCATCAAGAAGCTCCAGCAAAGCAGCAGAATTTCCAGCAGGCCCGTCGAGCCTATGAAAATTGAAGCCCGGCTTTGAACGCCGAAGGAATGGACCGGCCCGAAGTGGCCTTCAGAAAATTAACAAATAAAAAATCAGAAATGCGAAAGCAACATTAAATTAAGGAGATTCACCCCTAGCGGGGAACTCCACCTTGGGCGGAGGCGCGGGCATGCATCCCGTAGCCGGCGACCCGGACGGAGGCGCGGGCATGAATCCCGTAGCCGGCGATCCTTCCCCCAATATGGCTAAGCTAAGGCTGGCTATTTTGGATGGGTAAATTTTCACTAAGTTGGAAAAATAGCTGGCATGCTGTCGTAATGCCAAAATTTTTCCAAAGTAGTGGAGATAAACCTATATTGGGGGAAGGACCAATCACATTGAACACCAATGTACTTCACACTACCTTTCAATGAAATGAAGTTCGATGTCAATTTGGAATGCATGAAACCGGGCATCCGATGGCAGCCCGATGGGTCGGAGGCGATGCAAACCGCCAAACAAAAATAAAACCATTTCAAAGTCAATCTGGAAATTCAAACAGAAAATTAAAACAGAAAATCAAATCTGAAAGTCATAAAAAAAATAAGAACCAAACAAAAATATGAAATTCAACTTATTCCGGTTTAACAAACAAACCAATCTTCAACAAGATTGAACCGGTTTTGAAACACATCAAATCAAAAATCAGATTTTTATCAAGTCAAAACTGTCAACCATCAAAAAATCAGATTCTGAACCGTATTGAACATCAAAAATCAGGTTTTCAATAAAAATCTGTCAATCACAAAAAAACCAGGTTTCAATTAAATCTGCAACCAAAAAAATTCAGATTTGAACAATCAACTAAAATAAATTCTAACTGACTTCAAAAATCTGGTTTTTGGCAATCTGAAAATCCATTTAAAACCTACTAAACTTCTCCCAAAAGAAATCAAATAAACAAACTCAAAACCAAAAAATCCAGAATCTGAAAACTCCGAAAACAAACCAAATAAAAAATCCAAACATGCTTAAAACACTTCAAACTCATCAAAAATCAAAACCAAAACATATTCAAACCAAAACGACTTGAATCAACCAAATTCAATCCAAAACAAATAAAAAACCAAACAAAAAATCAATCAAACAAATTGATTCAAACTTCAAAACTCAAAACCGACTTTCAAGTCGACCCAAAAATCAACCAACAAACAAATAAAACAAACCCGAACCAAATCGGTTTTCATCTCATCGGACCCAAAAGGCCGCTGCCCTTTTGAGTTCTTTACTTTTTGTGGATGTGCATGTCTCCAAAAACAGGTTGCCGCGACAGTTAATCAAAGGCGTTCAAGCCGTTGCTCGATGTAAGTTAACGCCGGGTACTCGCACCATCCGGCGGAGAAGGATCAAAAATGAAATTTTCAAAGAACCCGAACCTCGGTTCTATTACTTTTAAACTATCACTGGACTACCTAATATTTTAGGATATCACCTATTTTCCTAGAAAAGTCCGGAGATGTCTTTCTTTCTAAAGAACAGACGCAGAAAAAAGAGGTTCACACAATGACCTACAAGCCACACACTGATGTATTCAAGATTGACTTTCAATGAAATGAATTACATGTGCCAACACCGATGTGGATATTGGGCATCTGAATGTTAGCTACGATGGACTTGATAGGACGCAACCCAAACTAAATAAACAAGATAAAAACAAACATAACAATGCACTTCATTAAATCTGGAAAATACCTTGAAACAGGCCATTAAATCTGAAAATTCATCATTAAGCTATCTTGACCATAGAATTTAATCATTAACTTAAATCATTAACCAAAATTACCAAATAATGATCTAATCACTTTAAAAGAGACTTAAGGAGGCATTCAAAACATTAAAAATCATTCCTCTAAAACTGAAAAATCAGATCATAAACAAAGAGGAAACCAGATCTTTAATCTGGAACACACCTCAAACAAGTCAATCAAAAATTTGAGGTTAATCAAACCGAAATCGAAATCAAACATGCAAACCGACACGCCTTATAAGAAAGGCAACTAAAACATCAAAAGATTTCAAACATCTCAATTACAATCAATTAATTTAGTTTCAATTCACTTTAAATCACTTCTTAAATCCAAAAGTTGGAGCAACACTAATTCCTTCTGAATCAATTCAAAAGGAAAATTAACCGAACATAAATTCAATTGAAATCAAATCTGAAAACAAAATCCAATCAAATGAAAACCAACATCAACCAAACCATAACTCAATTTGTTTGCATCTCATCAAGCCCATGGGGCTACCGTCTCTTGTGTGTTCTTGTTGTATGTGGATGTACATCTTTTACCAAACATATTGCTATTGTGGTTAATCAAGAGTCTTCGAGTCATTGCTCAATATAATTATCATTAGATATTCACATCATCCGATGAGGAGAGGTCAAAATTAAATTTTTATAGAACCCGATAACCGCGGTCTATATTTCTGCACATATCACCTGGACTAATTAGTACCTTTATGTGATATCACTTATTTTTTTAAGTAGTCTGAGGATGCATTCAAAATACATTTTAAAATCAAGGTTTCACACACTAGTAATGATATGATTAATTGTTGTATCACAGTAGAAAGACATGGTTCATTACAAGAACCTTGCCACGTTATAAGGATGTCTTCTATTCTAGTCCAGTTGATCCATATATGTATATTATGTTTTACTGTCTGTCCTACGAAATACCTATATGACTTCAATCAGCCTTCTTAGACTTCTTGCATTTGAAAATTATGATTTATTTATTTTAATTTAATGTCATTAAAATTTTGTTCGTTTCAGTATGGACTGATGCTGTACTAGTTTTTTGATCTCATTTCTAATGTGAAATGTACGCTAGAAACATCTGGTTTAATATGATACACCTGAGTTAGTGCATGCCGTGTAGAGTATACAAATGAGTCGGAATCAACAATTTGACACGTCACAAGTTTGACACTGTTCCTTTTCCTTCAAATTTGCCATCGAATAGAGTACTTGGAATTGTCTGATTCTTAAAACTGATTAATGTTTACTAGTGTTCTTTTCAAACCAAAGACAAGTGAAAAGCCATCAGTTATGTTCTCTCAACGATCAAAAACTAATAATTGTTTATTTGTACATGTAACATAACACCTTATTCTTTTTCAAATGGTAATTCTATTAATATAGCGGAGCCTTTTCTTTTCTGAGCCCGGTAGCTGCTGCCTTGCAGACAGAGTGTTTGGTCCTTCGGCTGCCACGCCAGTGGTCTATGATGTTGCTGCCCAGCCAGTTGTAAAGGCTGCAATGGAAGGAATCAATGGTAAATATATTCAACATTTTATCTATCTAGTTTCTAGTCTTAAGTTTATGATATTTATTGACTAGTGCTATTCATTCAGATGTAATGGATTTAAGAAAATGATTACGTGGATTTAAACGTGGTTGTCAACTTTTGTGGGTAAATCCACATTTGTATAACAATTTTACTATCTTAATGTGTGTTGTCTTCTTATAACAGAGATGAAATATTAATGAAAAATATCATTTTCTGTTAGCAGAAAACAAATGAAGAATTTTCCTGGAAGACATAGTGTACCAATTTTATTGATTTTGCAGGTCATAGTAAGAATTATCCTTATGAAAATATGATTTTGGATGTCCTGCAATAATTGGAAATAAGCATGGTTCGTGGAATCGGCTCAAAATCAGCCGATTTTAGAATCAGATTGGCATAAGTTGACCCGACTTGGAGGGGGGACTGATCAACCCCTGGATTCCGGCTGGATTGACCCAAATCGATCTGAGTTGGGGCCAATTCGAGCCGAATGGGCTGATTCCTAGGGGACCCAATATGGCGGATCCTGTGACCGAAGTCAATGAATCTAGTTCATCCTGGGTCCCACCATCTTCAGCCAGGGAAGATGCAGCGATAGTGCAGGGCCGCCGCAAACTTCATTTTGGGCCAATTTTGGTGCCGATTTCAGCCCTAAAAGGGTTGGATTGGACGGGAATCCAATTTAGGCACTGATTTTTGGTTTTATTCATTTTTATGGTTTTTTTGAAGAATTGATCCAGATCAATCCCGGATCAGTTCTTCTTTCATGAGATCAGCTGATTCTACTGATCCAATCCAATCCTCTAGTGGCCGATTCTGATTCTGCTTTCCAAGGAAATAAGATATTTAAATAGAGTAGAAAAGTGAAGCATGCATCTGTAATAATATAGGTAAATAATGTGTGGTTTCTTCTAGAGTTTATTCCCTCATTGAATTCAGGTTAAGATGAAACTTCATGAGTGATGTTACTGGAGAATATCTAGCGAGAATCGAAAAAGCACCATGTGATGTTCTTTTCAAGTCTTGTTTAAAGGCAAGAAGTAGATTACATTAATCTGATCCTATTCTCTTTTATTATATTCAACTTTGGGTGAGCTTAACATCAAGCAAAACAGAATTTTGTTCCAACACTTCCAAGCGCTTGTCGCCTAAATCTCTGTATTTAAGCAAAATTAGGTTGCTAACAGAAAACCTATACTGATTAGCGGTTTTTTGTGGAAATACAGGAACAGTTTTTGCTTATGGCGTCACTAGTAGCGGAAAGACACACACTATGCATGTAAGTTACAAACTTCTTGTCCTTGATGTAATGGATTCTCAATTTGTAAACAAGAGTTAGTTAAAGTTTTATAATGAGTCACTTGCTTCAACTTTAATTTTATGTACAATTTCATGGACTTTATGCCGTTGAATTGTTCATGGAGGGGTATTTTCTTGTGACCAGTGAAACATACTCTTCACAGAATCCTGCATTTGTAATTCGGTCAGCAATGTTGCCCAGTGATTTAGGCCTTTGCCAAGCAATTAAAGCAGTGCAAATCTTACAGAAGAAATTAACGAGTCAATGAGCTTCCTTGTGGGCTTTGTTTCCACTGGTCCTATTTTAAATCACGATTTTCAATGTCTAGGATGTTGAATGCAATGTAATGTTACCTTTGTGTTAACTTGTACTAATTTGGTGCTTACATATTGTTGCTCCTGAATTGAGAACAAGATAGGGAGAGAGAAGAAAGATGGGCCAAATTACAATGGAGCAACCTTGCACAAGGGAGCTCCAAGGCCAAGCAAGGAGGTGGTAGGCGCTGGAGGAACAATGCAATGAAGGAATGTCAAAGCCTTATTTCCGCTATCTCTTACCTATCCAATGGTGTGTAAGAGGATTTTCTTGACCCTACAACATCTTGGTTTGTTGGATCTTGTCCAGATGAAGAGGGACACATTAGTTCCTTTGATGATGAAGGAAGAGGGGAATCTCCATGATCCCTTGCTCCTGTCTATGAAGAAAAATTGAGGTAGAAAGACTCCCCTGCTGCTGCTGATGGGGAAACTATGAGAATTCTATGATCTCCTATGACCACACCCATGGCCAGGTAAAGCAAAAAAAGGGAAGGCAAATCCCCCTGCTCAAGTAGAGAATGGGGGAGTAGGAAGACTAGCTGGCTTCCTCCTTTGTGGCTATGCAAAGCATAGAGCATAGCAGATTGGTGGGGACACTGGTTTAGGTCGGCATTCCCAGCTGGGTTGGACTGGAGTGTTAAAGTGTTGCTTCATTAATTAAAAAGGTTAGTAGTTGTTAGTTAGTAGATAGTTATTTTTAGTTTCATTAATTAGGAGGTTTAGAGTTAATAGTTGGCAAGTAGTTTTTTTAGGTCTCATTAAGAAGTGCAGTCTTTTGAGGGTTAGTAATTATTTTAAGTTGGTAGGTAGTTGTTGAATTAAGAAATATAGTCTTTTGAATGTTAGTAATCATTTTATGTTGATAAATAGTTGTCGGTAGGTGAGGATGTGTTTAGAGGAAAAATAATTTTTGGAAGGAGTTTTATGGGCTATAAAAACCCCTTATGTATTCTCGTTGTATTATAATGTTAAAAAACATCTAAAACTTAAGTAAGAGTGTGTTCTCTTTACTTTTTATTATCTCTATGAGGGAGGAACTCATGATGGATACCCAATTGCTTGATATCGAGAGCTCATGGTAATCGTTATTCGCATTAAGCATCTTGATTGGTTAATGCTGTTACCAACTTGATGTTCCCAAAGAAGGTGACTTTGGTTCTCTCCTTTGTTTACCCCCTTCATCTTCCTCCTTCCTTTTATTTTATCTCTACTCTAGTCTTACAATGCCGATAGCCTACCCATTGCTTGCAACCTCCATCATCAACGAAGTCAATACCGCTTGGAGCTTTCAGTGCCAAGTTGACACTTCTTCTGTCCACCTAGCCATCCCGGCACCTCTCTAACATCCGTTTGCCACCAATTGAGAAGCTTTCACCTTGACTCTTGACAACTTACTCTTGGAATGATCAAACAAGTTAAGCAATTGGTTCAGTCGATACTCGTCAATTTGAATGGTCCCAAGAATACTTTGCATGTAGATGCAGTTTATTACCCTCTTGCAAGAGGTGGACATATTGATAATTTTGTAAACTTTTATTTTGGATTGATGTTCTTGGAATATGTCTTAGTCGGGTCCTCTTACGTGCGTAGAGGTAATTTTTGATCTTCTTCTTAGTTATTTATGTTATTCATTTTGTACGTGGTCGTGAAAATTCGTGCCAAACCAGAGTTCGACCCTACTCTCTATACACTTCTTTCATCTAAATCTCGTTTAGGTAAGCATCTTAACCCCCATTGTATTTTCCAAACTATTTTGGTTTGTTACCCTCAAATCGAGTCCAAGTATCCAGTTTTGTAAACTAGATCATATGTGAGAGTCGATTTAGAGAGTCAATTTAGATCATATCCATTTTTTCTTGATGTTCATCTGCTGGGGTTATTCTGGGAGCCAGAGCTGCACCGTGTGGCCTCTGTGGTCTTGTCCTACTGGGTGGTCCACCTGGTGAGGTATATGGCGCAGCAGGTGGGGTCCACAAAGCTTGAAAGAAAGAAGAAAATTGGTGGACTGCACAGTCAAAACAGGGATTGCACTGCCACCTGGTGGGATGTTTTTTAAACCCCCATTGGATACTCCAACCAGTGGAGCGTAGCACATGGGTCAAAGAAGTTGCAAACAGTCTCTTAAAAGGTAGAAATGGTGGGACTATCTCATGGTGGGGCCTCCTACTGGATGCTTTTCTCCTGTGCCTAAAAATACGCTTTCATTCCTCATTTTAAAGAGGAAATTTGGCGCACAAGGCTTATAGAGCAAGGAAGAGTAGAAAACAAAGGAGCCAAGGAGGAAAAAGGAAAAAGAAAAGCTGAAAGCCAAAGCGTGTAAGACAAGACAATGCTTATGGGTTAATCCAGTGATACATGAGCCATATATAGGATATAAACATAGGGTACACATGACCATAAGTTTTAGATAAATATCCTTAATGTAATGCTATGGTGTGGAATAGAATTTATGGGGTGAAATAACCTTAAATTGTTAAACTATATCTTGCATGCAATTTCATATTAGAGCTATGCAAATGAGACTTTGAACATAGAAGGTGCATACCTTACGTTTTTAAATCAGTTTTGCTACTTTTATGCTCTAATGTTACATTTGGAATGAGCATATGGTGGGCATTTAACGTTTATATGTTATTAGCATTCCAATCATGCAGAAAAGTGGCTTAAAGCGATGCATCTAATTCCGGGGGGGGTGGGGTTTGTGAGCCTAATTCCACTCAATGTGACTTTGGAAAATGGTGATAGCCAGTAGGGAAATATGTCTCACTTAATGTCTGTCCATTCCAATTTTATTTAACGAGGACATGGCTTTATATGCCTCTTCGTTTTCATTTTCTCATGTATTATAAATGTTGTGGCATGAGATGTGATTTTTCTATGCTTGTCTCGTAGTCATGTCATGTCACATGTATATATCTATATGTATAACAAAATTTAACTCCATGCTCCTTGCAATGAAACAACATCACAATACATCTTTAAAATAAATCTAAGTTAAATCATATTAATTAAACAATATTAAGAACTTATATCTCTTAGAAAGAGAATTTAATCAAATCCTAAGCAAATAAGTAAATGTAACTAAGAGAAATAACGACTTAATTGTCAATAGAGTTTATATATAAAAATCATAATAACTTACAAAAAAATGGCACAAATGGTGATCTAACATATTTTGTAACCAATCAAAACTTATAAAAAATAGTAATCAAACAATTAATAATAAGTTCTTAAACAATAAAATTTAAATTAATCAAACAATTTTAAAACTAAAATGATGATAAATAAATCAAGAAAAATCATAAAGTAACATGTTAAATTGAGTAAATTAATTAATCAAAGGAGAAGAGATGAAACAAATACATGTTAAAAAATCCTTAAATAAAAATGAATTAAACAAATCATAAAATAAATAATCAATTAAAAATTGTCATAAAATAAAAATATATTAAATCAGCAATATATGTTAATAGAATGGTGACAAACAAAACAAGTAAATGTTAAAATGACAGAAAAAATCTGCAATTTTATAAAAATCATGCGAACTTAACAAATTAAGTAAAAATGCTCAGATCACTGGCGATAGGAAATAAAATATCCATTCCCTGAAACCATTATGCATGTCTGGTGATAAGTAATCACTTTTTATGATACGTTGCTATGACATTTAATTAGTAACACTGAATCTATCCGAGTTGGGTGGATAGAGGATGAATCTTAATTTCATAAGCCAACATCTTAGCCTGACATATTTTTCAACATAAATAAATTCCTGAAATTGGATAACATTGATTTTCATAAATACATGTTTATAAATTTTTGAAATTGTGGTTTCCACACATTTTTTGCTGTCCGATTTTATAAGAACAAGTTTGCTTCTCACTTTAGACTGTAGATGATAATCTTTTGTGAATTTTTGAAATTTTGTTTCATGTTGCTTGGATAGGAGAAGTTTAGTCATGGCACATAACCCTTCACATGTAAGACCAATTGACCATACTATTTGGGATTCTTGTTTTAATCAACCTTTTCCAAAAGCCTTTTCTAGAGGAGGTACCATCGACCCAGTATATATTACTTATTTTGGTGTTTATAGGTGCCAGGTGGTGGTGTTCAGTCAAATTGCACGTTAATGAAGATCTTTTTGCAAGAGTTCTTTTTCTATTATTTCTTTCTACCGTGTCTTTAATTACAGGATAGTATAGTATACATTTCATTCTTATAGTATATATATTATCTTCAATGTGTATATGTTTCACCTCCCTTGTATACTTTCTATTATTTTTTTTCTAGTTTCTGTCATATATTTAAATAGAAGTTAATATAATTTACGTATTGTTTGTATAGTATACATATTATCTTAAAAATTTATATATTTTATCTCCCTTGTATACTACTTCAATCTTTATTGTCAACATGCGTACTTGATTTGTTATTTTAAATGGTTACTTCTTTGATAGCTAGAGTTTTTTTTATCAGCTGTAAGGAAGCATTATATATAAGCAGCTGGCACTGTGCTATTTTAGTATGTCTTCATAAGCTGCAATGGTGTTCCTTCTTTTTTCATGATTGTCCTACTTGGATGGCAACCATACACACACACACATCTCCCTGGGTACTGCCATAATATTGCTGTCTTGTGTGCCTAAGGCAGGATTGGATTGGCTGGGATTGGCCAGTTCAATTGAATTTTTGTTTGGCAGGTCTGTCATTGGCATGGTGGGTGCAGGGCGGGCCAGGCATAGATGGATGGATCAGGTGTGGCTGATCCAGCCACGACAGCCCACCGAATCAGCCAAGTGTTGGGTGGATCCGATTTTATTTTTATTTTTTATTAATTTTATATTTTATATTTTTAAAAATTAATATAGATATTTTAAACTGTTCTCTTGCACTATATACATATCTATCTTAGGTATTTAAGTATAAAAAATTATTTTAAACACTTTTAAAAAGATAATCAAGGTTGATAAAATTATCAAAGTATATAAAATAAAATAAATTAAAATATATAATTAAGTGTCTTTCTTTATACACAATTAATTAAGTAGAATCATTGAACTAAATAAATTTTATTTTTTTGAAAAAATGTAAAAAAGATACCAAAAATTTATTATTTTAATTGTTAATGTGTTCAATATAAAGTAGAGATCTAATATAACATTTCAGTTGGGTTTTTGTTTATAACAATGTATAATTTTAAAATTTTTTGTCATTTTATTTTTTCATTCTTTGACACTAAAAGGAGTTTTATAATCAGATCTGATTCCAGTCCATAGTGGACCTGGTTGGATCCAGATCGGCTGATTGAGTGGACCGGCCTGCTCCTGACCCCGATCCCGCTTTCCATGGTCTATTTATCTGTCGTGATTTATAGGATCAACTGATCTGGATTGGGACTGGGACGTGTCAACATGTTCTAGGTGAAAGTGGTCACGGGATAACTTCCACCAATTTTGGACAGATACTGGGCTGATCCTGCCAGGATTGGTGCCTCCTGCAGCGGAGGATGGGCGCTGCCTCTGCTTTATGATGAAAGGTCATGGTGTTGGTGGCTTCCCCCTCATCGTCAAGATGCACCTCTTGGCAGTGATCCCAGTTGCCTATCCATCGTGAGTGGATTAAAGACATTTTTCTATGTTTTTATTTTTTTTTCAATTTTGGAAGAACGACCTTGACCAATCCTGGATTGGTTTTCCTTCCATTGGATCGGCCGAGCCGGCCGATTGATTTCAACCCCGAATATCTTTATACTTTTTGTAACAAATGATAAGTGGAATTCATACTAGAAATCGTTGTTTTTTTCCCAATAAAATTTCTTGATAGTTTGCATTTTAAAGTTGTATGTCTCACAATGGTAATGAAATATCTCTGCACATTAATCTCTCTAATGGCATTCCTTTCTTGTTCTGTTTTCTTTTTTCACAAATGCAGGGTGATCGATCTTCTCCTGGCATAATACCTCTGGCGATCAAGGATGTTTTCAGTATAATCCAAGATGTATTAATTTCTTTTATAAACTTAATTTTTCTGATCTATCCATTTTTCAGAAAATGGTTCTTGCTGTCTGATGTTCCGTTTGATTTTTCTGGAAACTAATCTCTGTTGCTTATTTATTTGTCAGACACCTGGAAGGGAGTTCCTACTTCGTGTCTCATACCTTGAAATTTATAATGAGGTTATCAGTAATTTTTCTTTTGAACATGTCTTGCATCAAGAAATTGCTTCATATAATTCTGTTATATTTATTCATCTTAGTTTGTATATACATGTTTATTATAGCTGTGGGTTCATGCAAAGCATATCCCAATATGAAAGCATTTTCCTTTTTTTTTAAAAAAAAATGTATTCATTTCCATTGTGTAACTTTATAGAAATCTTGCTAATTATACAGCTCCTTATTATTGTTAAGCATTTATCTAATAAAGGAACATATGTTTTGCCAGGTTATCAATGACTTGCTCGACCCTACTAGCCAAAATCTGCGTGTTAGAGAGGATGCTCAGGTTTGGATTTTTAAGTTTGACAGTCTTGTGTGGTTTAAAACTGTTGTCATTTTGGATCTTGTATCGTGCTGATGTCAATGGTGTAATGCTTTTGACAAATAAAGTCACGTCATATGGATCATATACAATTTGGAATTCTTACAGGGACAAGTTCCTTTTGTGGAAACACTGTTAACTGTAATATTTATTTGATATTATTGCCATCTTGGTAATAGTCTCTCCTCTTGTCCTTTTAATTCTTTCTTTCTTATTTTTTCTTATATTCATTTTTTCAGTATTATTAATAAAATGTGTCTTTTTCAACCTTTGAAAAAAATACTTTTGACAAATAAACTTGCTTTCTTTTATCCTTGGCCAAATGTTTCTCATCAGCTAGTTGGGAGGATGTTTGTTGGTTTACGGAGAGCAAGTGTTGTTTAGCCAATCATTATAATCGGATGAAGGGTCCCAGTATAGGAATCGGGACCAGATTGGCAGGTCCCAGATGTTCCTTTAGGGGGAATTCTGATCCGGAATTGCTTCAGATCAATCCATCAAAAAGCCTTAAAAAGCAAAAAAAATGCACAAATGAGCCTAGATCAAATTCCGATTGGATCTGGGCCCTTTTGGGATGATTTCGTCTTCAAATAGGGCTGTATAAGGCATGGTTTACAGAATCAGATCGGAATCAGTCAATTCTGGAATCAGATCGGCCGGTCTCGATCCGATTATTGCATGGAGAAATGATGCAGAATCAATTCTAGGTGGAATCAGTCTAGATCAGATTGGAATCAGAATCTGAATATTTTATGATTTTTTTTTTAGATTTTTTAAGAAAAGAATCAAACTAAATCGGCAGGAATTGGATCAGTGTTTTTTTAATTATTTTTAAAAATCTCGAGTCTAAATCGGTTTTCTTCAAAAAATTGGCCTATTCCGACAGCCTTCAATCTGATTAGGTTCGAATTGGTACCCACTGATTCCGATTCCAATTCCAATTTTCCCATCCATGGTATAAGTCCTTTGTGGCGGTGCAGGGCCGCCACTACACAGCGGCGATTCCGGTGATCGATTCACCAGAATCAGTTGAATTAGCCAATTCCACTGGGATTTTATCATAGATCGGTCCTCCGGCTGAAAATAGGATTGGTAGGGGTGATTGGATCCGGGGATCAGCCAATTCTGCAAACTATTATTTGGACATATTTTGTGACTTTTTTTTCTCATGATTGACTTTTTGTGATCATGCATCTCATATTTTTTTCTTTGAGGGGGAGTTGGAAGAATGATACTGCTTTGATAATACTTTTAAGCCTATTCCAATGTGGAATCTTTGAGTCCTTTAAAAATGTCTTCAATTGTCTTCCACTTCCTATTAACATAATGCAACCCACTTTTTCTTTCCTGTTGTGAATTATTCTACTAATCATTTTAGCTTATGGGTTGCAGGGTTAACTGATCTGGATCTGGATGTTGGTTGTCCAATATGGACTGGGATCAACACCCCTAGATCCCATGCTTCTATTGCGTTTTATTTTTAACAGTTATTTTCTCTGTTGTAAAAGGACATTTGGGGTCATACATGTTGCATTTTGTTTTGTCATGTCTACTTCGCAAGATCTGATAGTTTATCATCATGTAGCATTGATCTTATGAAAATACAATTTTCAATTTAGAAAGGTCAAGTTCAACTCATCTGATATGACCATAAGAAAGGGTCATTATATAGTTTTGAACCGGGATCATGTTGGAACAGCAATAAAACATGAAGATTACTCAAATACTTGTGTGTGAACAAATTTGTATACTTATCCTTGTTTGCCCTCAGGATCTTTCTTAGTTTTGCGCTAGAAAACATAACTCTTGCTTTTTTGAAGAAAAAAATATGACAAACCTGTAAGAGCTAACTAGACAATTCCTCTTGTCCGACGGACTCGATAGGAGCTGTATTCAATGACTTAAGTCATTGAATACTGAGATATCTACTATCTGATGACTTAAAATCAATGGATAAGTGATATAGCAGATCTGATGCCTGTGGTATTTGGTCCCATGGGCCCAACATTGGGCAGGGAAGGTGCAGCTATGTGCTCTTGTGGTAGTGCCACCATCCTAGTGCTAATACAACCCCAAAAGGGTTGGATTGGACCACATTCTAATGTGGAATCCTTCTGCCATATATTTTTTTATTTTTTTTCAAACAGCCAATCTGCATAGATTCAGGATCAGTTCTTCTCCACTGGAATCAGCTGATTGTACTAATCTGATCCAGATAGCATATCACATAAGGGGTGATGGCCGCGGCTTTTGACAGCAGTGGTGGTGGCAGCCTCTGTTGGCTGCTCTGACAGCAGTTCCCCCCTCCTCTTCTCCAGTGTTAACGTCGACCATAAGTTCTCTCTCTCTCTTTCTCTCTCTCTCTCTCTCTCTCTCTCTCTCTCTCCCCCCCCCCCTTCTTCCTCTAGTGGCCTCCCTTCTTCTTCTTCTTCTTCTCCTCTTCGCTAGGAGCCAAATGATGGGGCTTCTTTTTCATTTTTTCTTTGGCCGGTCTCTATTCTTCTTCTCTTCCAAAGGTGTGACATAGGGGGGTGTCATCCCTTTCTTGTTTTTTGACTGATTTATTATTATTATTTGGTGCAACCTGTGGACTGTTCAAACCACCATTAACCCAGGATGCACATTCTGGCCAGTATTGGCCTGGCTGATCCAAAGTCCAATCCCAACCCTTCCTTGGAATGGCCAGGACAGGTTGGGCTACAGTTTGGATTGCGTTAAAACCTAACCTCACCTGTTTTTTACGGGAGCAAATAAATCAGCCTGTCCCAGCTAGGATGGGACATAATTGATAACCATGAGATGAAGTTATTGTTGGCTTGTAATGTTAGCTAATATATCATAACAAATTTACTGCTGTGATATTTTTAGTGTAACTTTAAGAGCTGACAGTGCATACACAGTTCAGTAGGCTAGAGTCTCCAGTTCTTACCTACTGAACTTTTAGTCTGTCAAATGACTCACGGATGCAAAGTGAATCTATCATTTTTTTATCCTATAGTGCTTGTAACCTATCATTCTTACGATAGTTGTCAGTGCTGCATGAAGCTTATCTTTGAAAATAATCTGGCATAGGGGTGGGCATAAAACGGTTCTAACCGAGAAACCAAACCGAACCAGCCCATTCGGTTCGGTTTGGTTCAGTTTGGAAATTCTCCAAACTGATTTAAACCAAAGCAAACTGTTTAAACTGATTTAATCAAAAAATTATAAAAACTATTATAGTTTTAATAAAAATGATATTTTTATAAGTTTTATAATAAAATAATATTTATTTTGATTATTTTAAACTTAAAATCATTATATATGTAAAAAATAATTAAATTAAATACTTTTATACATTTCCGGTTTAAACCAAACCAAACCGAATTGTTTGGATCGGTTCGGTTTGAGAGGTTGATTCGGTTCGGTTCGGTTTGGAAAAAAAATAGTTCAAACCGAACCGTCCCCACCCCTAATCTGGCATCTAGAGCTTTAAGTTGACAGTAAAGGATAAGGGGCCTACACCTTGATCTCATATGTTGCTCTATGTTATACAGCATATCCATATCATGCCATTCATGTCACCGTGCTAAAACACATGGTTATGCAGGGGACATATGTTGAAGGCATTAAGGAGGAGGTTGTTTTGTCTCCTGGACATGCACTTTCCTTAGTTGCTGCTGGAGAAGGTACCTGCAGAATATTTTACATGTATCATGTTCTTCTATCTACTTGAAATGCTCTATAATTTTATTTTTTTGATTTACTATTGTTCTGGTAACTTCTCATCCCTATGATGATGGGATCATCATATTACATGATTATCCAAGCTTGTTGCTGTTTGGATCATGGTTCACATAATTGGCCTATTTTGGATCAGACTCGGCATGGGCCAACCCCGATCTGACTTGATACACCGTTGAATTCTCCCCCCCCCCTCAGTCCCGTCCCCCAAATCGGCCTGGATCAGGAACGATTTGGGACTGATTCTAGTAGTAGTGCTGCTGTATGTTTGGGGACCTGATATGGGGGGGGGGGGTAGAGGGCGATTCAGGTTGGATACCGGATCCAGGGATCCGTTATAGCTGGATCTGATTACTTGTCACATTTTGTCCCTGCGCTGGCAACATTACCCACCCAGCACCGATTTGGCCCCAAAAGGGTTGGATAGGACTGGAATTCAATGTGAAATCCATAAGCCATATTTTTTACATTTTTTCTAGCTTTTGAAGAACCAATTCGGACCAATTATGGATCGGTTTTTCTTCCTTGGAAACATCCAATTCTACTGATCCGATTTGGATTGGATCAGAATCAACACTAGTCAATCCGATTTCCATAAGGATTGGGGGATTGGAATTGGCCATTGGATCGGATCGGAAAAATTGCTTGATCTAGTGGGAGAAAAACCAACCTGGAATTGGTTGGGATTGATTTCAAAAACAAATAAAAAAAATAAAAAAAAAACTTATACAATAACTTTTCTCATGAGAAAACGGTCCTATCTGGCTCCTTTGGGGCTAGAATCAACCAGAAAATGAGGCAGTGGCAACTGGCAACACAATGCCGCCACTATGTCTTCCCCATCCGATGTATAGGGTCTTGGAAACCTGGTACGAGCCAGGTCCCATGACTCAAGTCACCAAATCTTGGTCCTATCTGGCCTGACGGACTCAATTTGACCATCTTTCTCACCTGTCAACATTGTAGGTCCGCTGCCACCACCTCGGTGGCCAATTCTTGTGACTCCTCATTGGAATCAGTCCCAATCCAGGCCAGTTTAGTCCATTCCGACCAACTCTTGTGGAAAATCGGGAGTGGATCATATCCACCCCAAAATCAGGTCGGCATATGCCAATCCTATCTTAGCATTGGCCAAATCTGATCTGGATTGGCCGATTCTGCGAACCATGTTTCTCTGATTCCTCAGTTCTTGATTTGGATTGTGTGATCATGTTATAGTGAGACTACTTGGGTGATGATAGCAACGGATACAATATTTAAGAGTCAATTTCTCATTCTCTTACCATAATTTTTTTATGTAATATTGTTGGCGACATATTTTTTTCAAGAAAAAAAGAAAAAAAAACAGGAGGGGCAGCACAAAAAAAAGAATAGGTTCAGGCCAATTTCTGGCTGGACCGACCCTCAATTGGGTCAAATCAGGACCCAAAATAAGTCCTAGATTGGGCCCTTTGGCACAAATTCCAGCTGGCCCAATCTCACATGATTTAATTAACTGATTTCCAGCTCCTATAGCCCTCCTACGTACAGGCCCATAAGAAGGAGAAGAAGTGGGCCACAACCATTGAAAAAAGGCCCACCTGTGGCCAAGTGTGAACAGGTCCAGCCGCAGACCACCTGCCACCTCAGCTCACTCCTCCTTGCGCACATAACCTGCCACCTCATCCTTGACCCATTAATTGCATGGGGAAAGCCAAGGGACAGCTCAACACTTAATGCCATGGGAGAACTCAAAGGTCAAGTCAAATATTGAATGGCCTAGGAGAAATTCAAGAAATTAAAGCCTATTGACCACCACCCAAGGCATCTTACGTACACCACCACCTGGCCTTTCATATCCCCTCATCTCCTATAAAAAGAGAGGACCGTCCAAGGGAAAGGAGACAGTCTTTGGACGCCGACAGGCTGCTGCTCTGCTGCTGTCCCTGCTGCTGCCTGCGACCAAGGAGAAGAAGAAGAAGAGGGGAGGAGGAAGCTTGGCGCACCAACAGGCTGCCATTCTGCCACCTGCTACTGCCTCCCTGCTGCCGCACCTGCTGCTGCACCTGCTGCACCTGCTGCTGCTACCTGCGACCAGAAGAAGAAAAGTGAAAGAAGAGAAGAAGAAGGAGAAAGGCTACCTCCGGTGTCCCTTCCTCCTACAGGAAGGGGTCTTTTTAGGCGGCCATCTGCATCCCTCTTCATCCGATATCAAAAAAACAGGTGGGTGGAGAATCATTATATAGATATGTAGCCCTCTATGGGCGCCATCTTCACCCTCCCTTTCACACTCTTCTAAACCTTCTCCATTGGCTGGACTGACCCAAAAAAAAGGGCTATCCCTGAATAACCCCCAAATTGCTCCATGTTCTGCCATTGGATCGGTCCGTTCAGAGGCCCTCTTCAGACCCCAGAACCGGTCCCAATTCAGACCCCAGACAGGCCTCATCTAGGCCCCCATCAGCAGGCCCCATTTCAGCCCAAGAGGCAGCCCTCGACCAGGCCCATCTCCGGCCCATTCAAACCCATCCAAGCAGGGCCCCTCGTGACCAGTTTCCTGCTCCCCTTTCAGCCCACCTGCCACCTCAGCAGCCCCTCTGCGGCCCACCAGGACAGCCCACATGCAGGCCCAGAAACAGGCCTATAACCAGCCCTCTTCAGACCCCAGAAACGGTCCCAATTCAGACCACAAACAGGTCCATATACAGCCCATATCAGGCCCCAGCCGGTCACCAAACCAGACCCCAAAACCGGTCCCAAATCTGATCTCCAAAATAGCCCTTTGTGCAGGCCCATTCTGGCCCACTTAGACCCAAACCGAACTGCCCCCTCCGGCTCAACTGAACAGGACTCAAACAGGTCCTGTTTCTCCACAAAAGATGCTTGAAGTCTTCTTTCAGCAGCCCCTGAGTGGCACAAGATGCAACACATGCGCGGTTCAGCAGGAGGTGCAGAAATCCAGCAATGGTGGGTAGGGGCGATGTCCCGGACCCTCTCGGAATCCGTACGACGGGCCGATTGTTTTGTCCGGGCGGGTCCTTACCCTACCATCAAGACGGAGGGAGGCGCAGCAGTCCAAGACCAGGTCCCTTCCGGCCCAAGAACAGTCCAAGACAGGCCCTTCCGGCCCAACAAGACCGAAGACCGGCTTTGAACGCCGACGAAACTCAAGACCGGCCCGAGTGGCCTTTTAAAATAAAATAAAAAAACAGAAATAAAACTAAAAAGAAATGGACGGCTCCCCCGGGTACGTCCTGGGATGTCGATCCGGACGTCGGCGCGGGCATGCTCCCGTAGCCGATGATCCTTCCCCCAATTTTGGCTAAGTCATTGACTAGCTTTATTGGATGGATAAACTTTGCCAAGTTAGAAACTTGTCGGTATGCTGTTGTGATGCCGAATTTTTTCTAAACCGGTGAAGAACCTAAGTTAGGGGAAGGATCACCTCTCATTGTACTCCATGTACTCCATGTACTCCAACTCTCAATGAATGAAACTTTGATGTTCATATCGATGCATGAAACCGGGCATTCAAAGTGGCCCGATGGGTCGGAGGCGATGCAAACCACCAAACCAAAATAAAATCTATTTCAAAATCAATCTGGAAATTCAAACAGAAAACCAAAAAAAGAAAACAAAATCTGCAAATTCAAACCAAAAATAGAACTAAACAAAAATCTGAAACTCAACTCATCCCGGTTCAACAAACAACCGATCTTTAACAAAATTGAACCGGTTTTGAAACAAAATCAAACTGAAATCAGATTTCAAACAAAATCTGCCAAAACAAAAGACCAGATCCGATAAATCTGTGAACTCAACCAGAAAACAGAATTAAAACAAATCTTAAAATGCACTGAACCCCACCCAAATAAACAACAAAAATCAATTCCAAGAAAAAACTAAATAAGCAACACTCAAAACATGTCAAAACCCATCTAAAACAAAAAATCCAGAAATCTGAAAAATCCAGAATCTGAAAATCCAATAAACCAATCAAGCAACAAATACCAAAACTGCTTAAAACTTTAAGCACATCAAAACTGAAATCAAAACAAAAACTTGAACCAATCAAGTCCAAAGTTAAACAAATCAAAACTAAACCAAAACAACAAAACCAAATCAATCAAAACAATTGATTCAAACTCAAACCCTCAAAATCGACTTTCAAGTCAACCAACAAACAAATAAAACAAACCCGAACAAATCGGTTTGCATCTGATCGGACCCAAAAGGCCGCTGCCCTTTTGAGTTCTTTACTTTATTTTGTGGATGTGCACGTCTCCAAAAATAGGTTGCCGCGACGGTTAATCAAAGGCGTTCGAGCCGTTGCTCGATGTAAGTTAACGCCGGATACTCGCACCATCCGGCGGAGAAGGGTCAAAAATGAAATTTTCAAAGAACCCGAACCTCGGTTCTAATATTTTTTAAACTATCACCGGACTACCTAATATTTTAGGTATCATCTATTTTCCTAGAAAAGTCCGGAGATGTCTTTCTTTCTAAAGAACAGACGCAGAAAAAAGAGGTTCACACAAATATATCATAGTATTTAAATGCTAAAGGCTGGATCTAAGAATGAAGTGTTTGTTTCTCATGCTCTTTAGAAGTTACTATCATTTCTTTAGATTATTCTATGGTTTGTTGTTTACAGTATGACTTGTATATGGACAAGGAATTCTAGGTCAAGATTAGGATCAGATCGGCCATCTAGGCGGATCTGATGGTCAGAAAGTGATGTGGGACAGGACCGAGGTCCCATAATTTCAGAATTCAGGAAATAACCCAGCAAGTAAACAGGCCAAACAAAAATAGAATTCCAGCAACAATGCCAAGATACCAATAGGAATTAGAATTCCTCAGCAAACAGGGTGCCAATAGCAGGTAAAAGAACAGACAACCAAAACAATACCAACAGTAGTGCAAAGATACCAAGAAACCAGCAATGTAATGAACCGAAAATACCCAATAAGCTATCAACCAAGAGATTATGCAATTCAACCAATAAGGCACCCGCAGCAGCAATCATGAGATATTTCTCAATTATTTGATATGCTCAATTGCATGGCTTGGAAAAAAATATCATCACAGCCTTGGGGAATTAGGGAAAACTAGGAATATCATCATATATATATTTCAGGAGTCCTCCCAATTAACGATACCGGCAACTAATTAAAGATCCCAGGGCACCGTTTACCTAGTTTCATCATCATCTTCCCCTTTATAAAATATAGGTAGAACTAGGGAGATCCGCCATTGTTGTAGCTCCAACTGTTATGGGGAAAATGAAACCAGTTCGATATCGTAAATAGGGAAACTGAAAGGTCCCGAACTCAAACAAGCAGATCAGACAATGACTACACTGTTGACTGGAGCGAGGACCAGTCTCAAATACCACAATACCGCCAATCATAATCAGTCATAGATTGCAATAGCATATCAGGTAAAACAGTACAGCAGCTGAGCATAGGCAGTGATGAAGCAGAATCGATCCAACTCATCTAGGAGGCATCGATTAGCAAAACATAACTCAAAGGAACCACGGATCTCAAAAGAACAATCGAACCGAATATGGAGGGAACTAGTCTGCAGGCAATGGAGCATTGGTACTATTCCACAAGACAGAGTCAATCACGATTTTTAGGTTGTTAGATTGCGGTTCTTTCGGAGAGGGAGGAAGCAATACCTCATCGGATAGTCAGAAATCCAACATAGAAACTCTCAGCTCATATACTGACCTTCCATGAAAATCGGACCGATATAAACCAGGGTAATACGAAGGAGGGAGGTCGGAGATCTCGTCATCATCAGCTTCACGTCTCGGATAATGCCATACTAACCAGGGACCACTCTGGGAGGACTGTTGTGGAGCGTCGAAAGTAGTAGCACTGAGGTACGAAACCCCAAGAAATCCAGCACCACGATCGGGACAGGAGGATGATCCGGACGAGTGAAGAAGGCTCTTCACAGGAGCTCGCCGGGAACACCACCGGGAGAAAGGGATCAAGTTGATATAGGGGAGGAAGCTGCCGTAGAAGGGTCATTCACCAGTTGGACTGAAGAAGATCCCGTAGAGGAGGAGGGGAGGAGATTTCTCTTCGGGCGCTCATCGAGATCACCGCGGGAGGAGGAGGAGGAGGAGGAGGAGGAGAGGAAGCTCCGTTAGGGTTTTCGCCATCGCGAGGGGAGGAAGAGAAGCAGCGCACCGATTTGCCGTCGGGGAGAGAGAGAGTGAACGCTGGAGGACTTAAGTCATCGGGATGAAAAGAGGGGCAAAACGGGAAACATATCAAAACATAACATTTCATTCAATATCCATCATCTATTATTCATCATATGTACAATGGGGCTTGGGTCCTATTTATAGGACCGAGCGGCTACCTCAATTTAAAATGTAAAATAAATTCGTTTTAAAACTAGAAAATGAGACTAATGATTCTAAAATGTCTAAAAATAATGGGAAAATGACTAGACATCCTAGAAAAATCCTATAATTTGGAAAAATTATTTAAATGGACCTAATATCAATATAAAATCAAAATTTACATGAAATTTGAAATCTGTTAATCGGTTCTTGCGTCCCGATTCGATTATCAACATGAGTCGATTCTTGTGTCCCGATTCGGTTCCCATCAGAAAGTCATCAAGCATTGGCTTGGATCTGTCTCTATGTTATCAGTGGCACTCGCCTCAGGTGCCTAGGCACTGAGGTGATGCAAAAATGTCTCACCTGCTTTGCCATGATCCACCCCGAAATCCTCAATGCCTAGTCTTCCATTCTGAGATCCTGACATCCTGATGCCCTACGGGCCCTATAAATGTGTTTTTTTTTGTGTTTTATGTTCTTCTTCAGAAGTTTTAATGTTATATGTAATTATATATTATTAAATATATTAACAAAAGTACCTCGCCTCAGGTGCCCTGCACCTTGGATAACATATATCTGTCCTTTAAAAGATTGAAGAAAAACAAAAAATTGGCACAGTTTGATCCCTGGTTGTGCAGTGACCAGATCAGCTGCTGGTTTGGTGTTGGAGCAGTGGAATCACTGCCTGCATCTTGGGTGGGGAAGATGTAGTGTTGAATGATTGATTGGACAGGAATTGGGGAAGATGTACTGCTCCCTATCCAACCCTGATCATGGTTGATTGGACAGGAATTGAATGATTTGGCAGGTTGGAGCCTGATACAGTGATACCCATAAAAGCTCCTTCTGCGATCCTGTTCCCCGTCAGATCGACTCTGCAGGTGTTGATCCCGACCCCAGATGTTTTGCTCCGGATTGGTCTATCCTGCGAACCATGTTTAGAGGTTAAATTCTTTGCAAACAATTGGTCAAACTCAGAGATGTTTATGCCCATAAGTTTCATAAATGATATAGAGTGGATTGTTCAACTCATATATTTTTTGACACAAGATTTATTCACCTGAGCACCACAAGACATTCTGGGTTTTCTATTTTGAATGCATGTTGCCATCCTAAGTCTCTGGATCTTTTCAAGCCTTGCAAACCAGTTCCCTGGGAAAAGGTTAGTTCTGAGAGGTGTTCCTCTTGAGAACATAAACTGCATTGGACCTTTTGATCATGATGATGCAAACTCCAGTTCCGTAAAACTGGAGAAAAGGATAGATTGAGCTATACTGCCTAGGCCACTCTTAAGTCCTAGCAGAACATGCATAAGAGGTGCACAATACACATGTTGGCAGAAGTGTGATTGTAGATGCTATTGACTAGCTGTCTGCTGTGTCATGCCAACATGCATGTGCAGCAAAAGAACAGTCTGTTGCATGGCATGATATGGTTTGGGTAGTTAGGTGGTTTATGAGGTCTCATTTCCTATTATCTAATGAACTTAGCCATGATACACCTATTTGCATGTGCAACAGTAGGTGTCTTGGTTGCGTGAGATAGTTGATTAGTATTGGTTTCCTGGAGTTCTTAGTTTGCCATGATGCGGTTAGGAATCTTAGGATCAAGTTAACATTGTTCTCTGTATTGTTGTGTTTGCATACATTGATCATTGACCAACTGAATCTGGTTATATTTTGGTAGAGGACAGAAAATGCTATTTTGTCTTTATTATGTATTTGGTATTGGACTAAAGTGACTGAACATACCAATATAAATGTTTATTCTGTATTATAGAAAATTGATTTTTACTATAGCTTATTTATTTCATGTTTATTGTTCATAGAATGTTTATTCAAACTTTTTGTTTCTTAAATTTATTAATTGCCAACTATGACTTGCTTATCTTGCAGAGCATCGGCATGTTGGTTCTAACAATTTTAATCTGCTGAGTAGTCGAAGTCATACAATCTTTACATTGGTAGGTTTATACTAACTAATTCAGAGGCTAAGCTTGTAATGTCCACAATCAATCATGTTTACTTGTGTGGATATTGAGATGCTCAAACCATTTACTGTTTACTTGTTTGTATATTTTTTTCTTGTATGCAAACTTGGGTCTTCTATTGTCTGTATATCCTATTTTTTATCTTTTATAATTTTCTCTTTTGTATATCCTATCTTTTGTCTGTATATCCTATCTTTTGTTTGATTGCTCTGTATGCATCCCACAGAAGACATGTTTTATGCCTATGGTGGACACAAAATATAGAAGATAATTTTGCTTCAAAAATTTACTACTGCTATTAAGGCTTTGTTGACATCCTTTTGGTTCAATTAATGGTACTCTCGATGTATTGTGTCCTTTCAGTTGTATTTCATCTGCTTATTTATTTATTTTGCAGATGATTGAAAGTAGTGCTCGTGGAGATGACTATGATGGAGTTATATATTCTCAGCTTGTATGTTCATAAACATTTGCTGATAACGAATTCTTCAGAATATACCACTGGAGATATTTTCTCTCCTTTTTATTTCTAATGGTCTATTTTTCAGAACTTGATTGACCTAGCAGGGTCGGAGAGCTCAAAGACTGAGACAACTGGTTTGAGGAGGAAGGAAGGATCATACATCAACAAAAGTCTTTTAACTCTAGGAACTGTATACACTGAGTGCCATTTCTTTTTTTTTTCTAGTTATTGTGACTTGAGACAAATGGTTCATCTTTTTCTTCTTTTAATCTCTGGGATGATTGCTTCTGTCTGAGTTGCCTAAATACTTTCAATATTTGTTAACATGTTGGTCTATCCTTGAGTTGCCTTAAGAAAGGAAACAGTCACATTTTCGCAGAGTATGCTAATCATTTTTTATGGCATCAATCATCTGAAGAATGATGGTATCTACATGATATTGTGGTAACATAACCCATTAATTTACTCTTAATTTTTGATAACTAACATGGAAAAGCATGATTTCAGGCTCAACGTTAAAATCAGAGCAAAATATCTTGCTCACTTATAGCTGACGAATCTAAACTTGTTCTAGTTTTTTGGTACTCCCAGCACTAGCAATGCCAAGCATAATGCTTTGCATGGTTTGCAACATTGGCCAATATGTGGAGTACAATTGGCAGGTCCCAAACTAATCCTGCATTGGATAGCCGATCCTTGAGGAACTTCACCTGGGCATGGATTGCAGAATCGGTCAATCTAGATAGGGATCGGCTGATTCTTAGATCAAATCGGTACCCGCTGATCCGATTTTGGCTGGAACTACTGATTCGGCCCGGACTTTCGGCCGGATCGGTCGGAATCGCTGGAATCAGTTGATCCCGACCGATTCCCTAGAACTCGGAAAGGTTCAGAATTGGATTGATTCAAGACCCGATTCCGGACCTTTTTCCTGTTCGCCCCGCCCCCTTACATCAGACCGAGTCTTTCTTCCCACCCCTCATTCTCACTTCCCCCTCCCCATCATCATCTAGGACTCCCCCTGCCGATCTCCCCCTAAACAAGTAAATTGGGGGGGGGGAGGGGGGGACCTCCGATCCCTTCTTCCCCCTTCCCCTTACCACCGTAAAAAAAAATTCTTCAGGGGGTGTTGCCCCCTGATATCCGCACAAGGGGTGCTACGCAACCACTCTGTGCCCCGTTTATTATAGTGTAAACATATTAATATATTTTACTATCACTTATACTATCACATATATAGAAGATTCATAATCATAAATATATATTATATACTTAAATTTCATAAAGATCTATTTTAACTCTCTCTCTCTCTCTCTCCTATATGATAGTTTATACTTATATGACAGTTTCTTAAAAGGAACTTACTTTGTATGGTATTGTTTGATAGAATGTCATCCACATTGTTTTTCTTTTTTTCTTTTTTTATTTATTTTATGATTTTTTGAGATTTTTTATGATTTAAAAAAAAAATGGCCAATCCGGGATCTCCCTTTCTTCCGGTGGATCGGCCGATCTGGACTGATCCGTATCCGGATTGGATTGGTGGTCACCAATCCCGTTCCCGCGATCCTTGCACCTGGGATAAGCCAAGATGGGATTGTTCAAGTTCACATTGGAACAGCTGATGTGGACCATCTAGTTGAACTGGCTTAGGTTGCTCAGGTAGGCCATGATCAGCCAATCCTTGAGACCTGACTGTGGCTTGGTTGTACCAAGTAACGGACCAAGTTAGGCTGGTATCAGAGGACTCTTAGCCGATCCTTGACTTCTGCTGGATCAGCTGATTGGAACTGTTCCTGTATTGGATTGTCTCTAGTCAATCAAAGCTCCAATCCAACCTAGAAATTATTGATGATATGGACATTTCTAACCATTTTGTTGCATGTGATGAAATTCTTCACTGCTGAACATTTGTTTAGTATGATAGACAATCCAGCATACCTGATGGTTTAGGTTGCACCTAGGTAGGAGTTAGGGGTGTAAACGGGTCGGATTCGGTAGCAGAATCACAGAATCCAATTCCAATTCCGATAAGGGATAAAGTGTTCCGATTCTGATTCCGATAATTTCGGAATTAGCATGTTCTGATTTCGATCCAATTCTGATTCCATTATCGAAATCGGAATCGAATCCAATAATTTCCGATTCCGATATTTAATATTAATTTCTATTCAAAAATACATTAATAATTCACATATAATTAATAAATTTTGATATAATATTTTAAAACTTTATTTTTATTATTTTATTATTTTATATATTATATTTTATAATTTATTTGACTTTATTTTGATTATTTTTGCTTTTATTTATTTATTATCAAAATCGGATAAATGGAAACAGAATTACCTGATTCCGATTCCGATAAACTATCGGAATATCCAATTCCGATTCCGATAGCTTATATGATACAAAAACAGTTTTCAAACCAGTTAATTTTTATTGGAATCGAATCAAAATTTCGGATTATCGGATTCTGTTTACACCCCTAGTAGGAGTTCCATATTGATATGAGATCAACCCCCTGAATCGCCTATTGCCCAGATTGACTGGTCTGCTGCAAACCTAGCAAATCTTGGCTTGGCCCAGTCCACCTCAGCCATGACTTGGTCCTGGTCAGCCTTAGGCTGGAATTGGCCATCCCTGCCATTTCTAAGCTAGAATCAGCCAATCTCAGCTTGTCCGAGCTGGTTCAACTGGATAAGAATGGATCCAATCTGGAGCAGCCGATTCTGGTCAATTCATCCATAACCAGGCCAATCCCAGCTGACGCTCAGACCGGGATCATCCTTCCTTTTTGGGATGGATTGGCTGGTGCCGTTCCGGATATGGGATCCGTTGGTCATACAATCCATGAGCCAAGTCTTTGCTTGTTGTATGACAGTCTGGCCGGTATACCATGGTAATTCTAATTCTGCATGGATGCTTCTTTGTGGTTCGATTTCTATTGGAAACAGATGCTTCTTTGTGGTTTGATTTCTATTGGAAACAGATGCTTCTTTGTGGTTTGATTTCTATTGGAAACAGATGCTCCCTTAAGCTGAACTTATATTGATCAACTTGTTCACTTCTTTGAAGTTTGGTTCACATTTCTGTATTTGTTTGTGACATGACCTTAATCATAACTTTAAATTATTCTGCTGTTATTTTATTCTCAAAGGTTCTGAACTTTATTTTTCATTTGCCAAGGTGATTGGAAAGCTGAGTGAAGGGAGGGCATCTCATATACCCTACAGGGATTCTAAACTTACTCGCCTTCTTCAATCCTCACTAAGTGGTCGAGGCCATGTTTCGGTGAGTGTTTATTTACAGTATGTCAAAAGTGTCCATATCAATCATTCAAAATTTTGCATGTTTCACTTTGTTTCAAGTTCTGTTTGACTTACCTAAGTATTCAATTATTTATAATGCTTTTGCTGCATGCACATTATTCATTTTCTTGAACTAATAAGTCGAATGAATTGATAATTATACAGTTGATATGCACAGTTACTCCAGCATCTAGCAATGCCGAGGAAACTCACAACACACTTAAATTCGCTAGCAGGGCTAAGCGCGTTGAAATATATGCATCTCGTAATAGGGTAACTTTTTCTACTGTCTCCAGGTAGAGTTCTATTTCGTCATTATGAAGGGTATAGTGATATTTAAGAGTTCTTGATTTCAGATTATTGATGAAAAATCATTAATTAAGAAGTATCAAAAAGAAATATCGAAGTTGAAACAAGAACTTGATCAGTTCAAGAGGAGTATGATTGCTCACGTCAATGAAGAAGAGCTACTTAACTTGCGCCAAAAGGTATTCACTAGTGCAAGCCATGAAGCTTCATGCAGTTATTTGTCTGTTGCCATTGCGGTCATTGCTGTGATTCATCTCTTTGGTCGGTCAATAATGTTTGAGGTATAGGTTGTTTCACTAGAAAGGCTTTTATTATTGAAACAGTTGGAAGAGGGCCAGGTAAAGATGCAGTCTCGACTAGAGGAAGAGGAAGAAGCAAAGGCAGCTCTAGTGAGCAGAATCCAGAGACTTACAAAGCTTATACTTGTTTCGTCAAAAAATACAATTCCTGGATGTTTGAATGATGCACCCAACCATCAAGTTGGCAGTTCCATTGACAACAATGTGAGTTCATTATAGGATTAAGCATTATGTTTATGGTGTTAAGAATTTGGTTATTTCCATTAAATGTAATCACACCACATTTTAAAATTATTGCTGAAAGAAACCTACCATACAGTCAGTTGCTTGGATTTAGTATCATTTCTTGTACAATGATGTTGCTGCAGCTGTTGTGGCTTATTTTATGTTCATAATGCCCTTCCTTGATGTATTATAATTTATCCTTGAAATTTTGTTGTGTATAAATATGCATACCTGTTGAAAATTTGTGAAGTTTTGATAAACTTTTATTTATCATTTGTTTAATGATAAAATACATAACTTCGTATTACTGCATTGCCTACTAGATGCCCAATTGAAATTTGGATTTAATGGTTGGTGACATCCATTCAATTTTAATACCTTCACCTAGAAAATAGAAAAGGACCTGTAGTAGGTTGGGCAGAAGCGCTGGTGGCGTCTTCAGGTTGCATGTATTCTGGTTATTTAGTCTGTCCAACCTTACATAGACCTGAAATGGTCTGACCTGTAGTTTTAGGAAGAACAAGGGAAATTTAATTCAAGTGTGTTCTGTGTACTATAGTAAATATAAGTTCTAGTGATGGGCGTATGGTGGTGCAATCACCATGAAATGGAATGTTGCAAGGATTTAAGGATCATGATAAGGTGGAGTGGCTATGCAATCTGTCTTAAGGAAAAGAAGAAGATGAAAAGGAGTTCTAAATGCTTCCATTGTGCATGAACACCCTGACTTCAGACAAGGATTGAAATTTTCGTTAAGTGAATTGATACGTGGACATCTTGCATTGAATTTTTCTCTAAATGCACATAATCCCATCTATCTGGTGTACATTGTTGTTTACTGGATAACAGTTTTGGCCATTCATACAATCATATTAGAGGATTGCAAATGATTTCCAGAATGGGATTTTCAGGACAGGTCAGAAAGTCTTGTGGTCTTGTTGTGCATTTTGACTTTTTGAGTAACCAGATGCTTTGTAAACTGAAAGATGAAAGATTCAGTGTGTTGGCTTGTGCTCAGCAGTTCATGTTGTTGCCCCATCTTTTTAAATAAAATAATTTCATGCTTGCACATCAATGAGATTGATATATTTTGTTTGGTTACTGTTCAAACTCCCATTCTTGAAGGTAACTTAGACAAGTGGCAATTCTTCAGCTTACCATAAAGCATGGATACGAAACAATAAAAAGGAAAGATCATTGAAAATCTATGGGTTTTACCAAAGGAAAATTGCAGAAATGCAAACATGAAGCACCAATTCACAAATCATATCAACCATACAAACTGTAGTGAGCAGCACCAAGTCTTCCTGTAGGTTTATTCTTTCCTTCTTTGACCGTGTTGCACGTGTTGCAACATCTGGGATCACCATGGATAATTTATAGAAAATTAGCAAAATATGTTTGCCATATGCATTGCCAAATTACATGTAAGAATTGCTTAAGGCCATTTTTGTGGGAGCAGGCATGTCCTAACTTCTGTTAGCCATCAAATAGTGTCTAGGAATAAGTAACTGGAGGTCCCTAAAAATTACCCAAGAATAGAGAGTAAATGCTGGTGGAATCCTAGAAAAATTATGGCCAGATAGCTCATAAATGTCCCATTTGGATGAGATTTGTTTTCTTCTCAAACTTAGTAGCCAAATGCCAGGACTAAACAGTTAACTCTAGCTTAATCCAGGAGTGGACAGTTATGTTTTGATAAATTCATTTCTCGTATCTGTTGATTGGTCCATGTAGACTGCTTTTTCTTTTGGGTTGGTTGGTATTTTTTATTGCTTTTGTGTTTCTGATGGATATTTAGATGCATGTTGATTGTAGCATAAATTATTTTTCCAATTAATCCTGGACGATGGCATTTATTTTTTCCCTCTTTACTTTGCGTATAGTACTTTATCAATAGGTGATTAATTATTTTTCTGTTATGTGCTTATCTTTTATTTTATTTTTTGCAGAAAACAGATATCCTGCACGATGATTCCCTTGTGCTGGAAAATTCTAGTACCCAACAAAATTCTTTTTCCACTGTTCTTCTATCAGACAATTCTTTCGGCACTAACCATCAAATCTCATCTAACAAGCCTAATGAAGAACCATCTTCTATTAGTACTTCAATCACAGAATCATCCCAAGGAGAAATAATGGATAACGCAGTTGGTGGTTTCCAGATAAATGTGGTACTTCCATAACTTCATAGTCAACACTTTTTATTTTTTACTTTTTAGAATCAGGAATAATGTTGGACATCAATCTGTTAGCTTAATGTTAGTTTTTCTGCCAGAGAGGTCTACAGATTGCACCATGATTTGCAGGATCAGCTGATCCCAGAGCCAATTTCAACCGAGATCTGGCTTGGCTTAGTTGGATCAGTCAATTCCAGTGGGATTACCACCAGGAGGCAGCAGTGGTGCCCCCTCTTCCCTACCTTAAACATGCAAGGAAGAAACAAATGTATCAGGTCTAGAGAACTGAGAACCTGATGATGGGATCTGCATCTGCCAATTTAAGTTGGCTTCTGTACACGATATGATGGGATCTACTAACTTAAGTTGGCAGACCCAATACGAGCCTCCTTCCCTGCCCTTTCAAGGCGAGGAAGGTACAGGCAGCCTTGGCTACCCTTTCACTGCTGGGAGGTGGCAGTGTCACCAGATCGTCCAGGCTTTCCCTCCGCTGGGAATGGATTGAAATGCTTTTTTTCTGTTTTTGTTTTTTTTTTTCAATTTTTAGATGGACTGATCTAGCCTGTTTCAATTTTCTTCCTGGCAGATTGGTTGTGCAGGCTAATTTGATACAGATCAGTATGAGCCCTGGATGAACCAGAGGCCAATCCCGATCTAGAAATCGTTAAATTAATCTGAATTGTTTCGGCATGCTAATGTAACTGAATAAAACTTGTACTAGATTTCATTAGCATGCTTATGTAACTGAGTAAAACTTATACTAGATTTCAATCAGAACCGCTATGCTGACTTTTTTTCAGTAAAGACATTCAGAATCCAAATTGGCACTAGGATTGGCATCCGATCTATATAGGTCAATAACAGCTTGGAGTTGGCTAGCATCGACAGAAATAGAATGGATCAGGCATTCCAATTCCTGCTCAGATTGACTGATTCTGCAAACTCATGATTCCAGCATAAGAAAAACTAGTTGTTTTATGGTTTTCTTTTGAAATTACTGATTTTTCATTTGTAATTTTCTCTTAGCTGATAACTTCAACTTTTTTCCCTTTTAAATGTTATGTTCTTTTTGGTCTCATTTATTTGGACACAGAACATTTCAAAGGCACATAATGAAAAAGCAAATTGGTGCTATATATTTGACTTAATTTTTCTAAATATTTGTGTTATGCAGTTTGAAGAATTGACTTCCAACTTTACACAAATTGCAGGGAAGGATGTCAGTATCAGATCATAAAGATTTGCTTGTAGAACAGGTAAAAATGCTTGCCGGAGAGATTGCACTAAGTAGTAGTACTTTGAAGAGGTTGACAGAGCATTCAAGAAATGATCCTGAAGTCTCCCAAGTTCAGGTATGTTCTCAATGTTTCATGTTTTCTTTTCCTGTACTTTTGCTGGGAGATTCAAAAATTTTGGATAAACAGTAATCAGTTTGATAGATGAAAAAGCTTTTAGGTGGTTCTACCATGCATTTCACCATTCAAATTTGCAACAAATTGATGTATCAATTTTCAAGCTGAAGAAGATGAATTAGTAAAATGGAGGGAAACAAATGAGCGACTCATTGTGACTCTCTGATAGACAGTAACATTTCAAGTTCATCAGGTAACGAGGCTACAGGAGATAGAAATTGTGGTCTTGTAGTTTATGCTCTCATGTCTTTTGCATAAGCTTAATAATATAATATATAAAAAATAAATATAAATGTAATAAACAATAATAACAAATGAGATGTAACATATATTCATACTAGGACAATTATAATAAATAATGTAATATAAATATAAATAATATATAAAGTTTATATGATTAAAAATTTATATATATATCATTCTTTCGGATCCAATATGGGCCATAAATGGCCGATATTGGGTCTGGATCAGGCCCGATATTGATCTGTCATTTGGACTTAAGTTGTCCCGACAGAATCGGTTATCGACCAATTCCAAATCAGAATCAATCCTTTCGGCCTATTTGACCGATTCCTCTGGAATTTCATATGGAATCAGTCCTTCTGGCCAGAATCATATCGAGACCGACTGATCTGATTCAGGAATCGGTCGATTCCAATCAGATCTGGCCAATTCCATAACCATGTCCAGGAGAAGGAAGAGTTGCTGCCATCTCCTCCTTTTTGATCTGCTATCAACACCAACCAATGAAAGAAGAGGAAGAGGAAGAGGAAGGAGCTGATGAGGCCGAGAATGCTGCTCCGTCAAGGGAAGTTTTTCCTACCCCTGCTGCTATGGAAGCACATTGGGGATGATGGAGGATGTTGAAGTTGATGTTGTTGTTGTGCTGTTGCGCAACGAGGAGTGGAAGAGCTGGTGCCCTCTTTGCCCCCCATGATGCTGCCCTTATTCCTGCTGCCACCTATCCAAGAAGAAAAAGCAGAAGGAAACGAGGAAGCCGACAGATGCTCCAACCCTCCTGCTGTCAGCACACCATGAAGAAGATGGAGAGGCCAATGCTTCCCAAAGATGTTGTTGATGGCGCCCATGGAAGGAGATGAGAAGATCAAAATCCCCTACACATGAATGTACCCATCCCCAATAGCTTATACGTACCCATGGTTTATCCTACATCCCACCACCCCACAATGAGCATCTAAGACATTTAGATTTACAGGGTAAGGAGGATTCGGCTCCCTTAATGCCCATCGGGCTTAAGGACACTCGGTCTACTTGAGTATTATACTTACACCCACCCTTCCATGGCCTAGATCATGTCTATACATTTACCCCTTAAACATAACCTGTTTTGATCCCATATCCAGTCCCCTAAACATACACTTAGAGCCGTAGCGATCAGGTAGGATCCGGTTTCTTTAAGTGTTCAAATGATTGAACTTAAGGACGTTTGGACCACCTGGAATCATGCCTATCTTTATACCCTCAAGACAGAATCTGTTTTTGTCTCGAAAACACCCCCTTAGCCTCCTATTTTTCATATCCTACAACATCCTTACATGGCCTAAATCTGATGGTGGCAGGTCTAAGGCTTATACGGTGGTGGGTCTACATGCTAGGTAAAGTGCTGGACACCAGCACATGAAGTTTCTCGAGATGGTGGCAGACCCACTGAGCCAAGATGGTGCAAATTAGCCCACTGGGTCTAAAGCGGCATGAAGATGGGCCAACCGGAACCACTATGATGACAACCGACCTATAATGGCCTTGGACAAATATACCATACTGATATTGAAATTAAAAGAACATGATTAAGAGGCCAACATATTAACTCAGGCCCTCTCATAATAGCAGATGGACACTCGGTCAAGTCTCGGCGTGTATCGATACTGGATGAATAGATGGGTAGGTTTCCCATTCTATACTGATCATCCCCCTCCCCAAGTAGGGAGTATCCAACTACATTTGCTAAGGGAGGGTAGTCCCACTAAGCTAAAGGGGAAGTCATGCATGTCGCCATGCTATACCAACCCTTTCATTAAGTAAGGATACCGGGAAAAGATATATCATACACTTCATACATGATATCATGTCAATTAGGTGAGTTCATGATTATATGACTTCCCACATAGTGATGTAATCGAATGTACTCTAATTATATGAATGGCATTTATATGTCCATGTTCATGTATGTATTATATAATCTACATCACTTATTTGGAATGAAAATACAACGATAAACTTAAAATAATCAAATCTGAAATTTTAGGATCCGATATGATAATATGAAACCTCATTAATTAACTAAGTTTCAGATATCAAAATATCAAAAAAAAAACAAATCAAATCATAATCAAATATGGAAATCATAATCTGGAACATGATAAGAGCTAAATCAAATGGACATGAAATATGTATATCTATTTCATATTTGAATAGATGTCATTTTTCAGAATTATGGTCTGTCTTTAACTCTTTGGAAATAGAATAGCGATAAGGATTTCAATCCCAAAATAGGAAGACTTTGAGAGGCGAAGTTCTGATGTATAGATTATGGTGCACAAGTCAGATTCCCTTTCTAAGTCTTAGGACTGGGTCTTTAAGTTCATGTTCTGCCTAAGGTCATGTATATCCAAATGTGGAAGGTAAAAAATTAACATCTTCAGGTTTGAATATTCAAATGTCCAGAGAGGATAATCTGAAAGATACCATGCCTAGTCAAGGCATGATTGAGATTTTGATGATGGCATAACCTATATATTAGGAGCCAATAATACAGGCTTTTATGTCTTAAGTCGTAGGCCCCAATCATATAAAAAAGAATGAGAAAAGAGCCATATGATCAGACTTTAACATGTTTATTTTGAATCTATAAAATTCCGAAGTCTAATGCTAAGATTTAAAATGAATGCAAAAAATAATCCTACAGGCCTATTTGATAACACTTAAGTAATATCTTTTCTCTTATTCAGTCAGATTTTAGACCTATGAGCATGTTTGATAAATGATCCGAACAAAGCTCTTATCGAAGGTCTACACCTGAAAAAAGCTCTGTTTGGTTTTTAGCCTTGGATTTTAGCTTTTTTTCACTCCAACATAACAGTGTCTGTATAGACCCAGCGGATGCATGTACACGTAGAATGTGACCATACACTCTTTTCTCTCCTACCTGCTTCAAATGTGACTGCATGCACGCAAGAAAATCATGGGGGATGGTTGAGTGTAGTCATTTCTCTATCTCAATTATGAATTTATTCCATAAAATATTTTATTTTAAGATTTATCTTCTTATTTAAAATATTTTTATACATATTAGTATTTAATAAAATATTATACATATTAGTTTTTTATATTTGATAAATGGCCTAAGTTGAGTGTTGGTAATATATCTTATTGACATATATATTATAATGTATATATTTGAAGTCAATTCACCTTAATAAGATATTAGTTTTGATATTTTATCAAATAACATTAACCACTTAAATCTTAATCAATTTTAGCACTTTTATACCACTCATTAAGACCTTATATATGAAATCATGAGTTTAGATTTTTAGATTAAGCCAAATCAATCACCACCTAAGTCTACTGTACATAATGAAAGGACTTAAAATATAATAATTGAAACAAGAATGAACATGTTCCAATCAGATATCATAAAAATCTCATTTCGCTAAGTTTGAAAATGTCAAGATTTAGATAAAAAATGAGATTAACATCTTATGATCGAAATATATAATCTCATAATGAATTAAATACGAAACATGTGTTTAATAGACATCAAACTTAATGAACCCTATAATTTAAAATATGTCTAATGTTAAAACTTTGAATTAAAAGAGGTAAATCTAATTTCATAAGTCTAAGATGTTAAGACTTAAATAAAAATGATGAATTAAAATGAAAAGCATATGATAAAAAGTTGATCTGAACTATCTTTTCTAGACCTCGGATTCAAATTAACTTTAATAACTCAAAATGTCTTAATGTTAAGACTTTGATTTAAAAGAGTTAGACTTGTATTAAATATGTAAAATATGTTTAAGAACCCATTAAGGAACATATCTTTAAAATGTTGGACTCTTAAAATATATTTCCATAAAACATAAAAATTAAACTCAAATCAAACTTAGTATACTAAACTTTGCATTGTATTGAGTTTATGGGGTTTTAGCTCCCATATGTGTGTGGTTTGTGGATATATGTTTTCCATTTCGTGAGTTACTATGACGGTTAATAAAAGATATTTTAGTATCTCGATGTAATTAACATCGAAAATTCGTTCCTTCCAATGGAGGGAGGTCCAAAGATACCTTAATAAACCCCAATTCTTGATATGTTTATATTTTGATGCATAACATGTATTGTATTTTGGTTAATACTCTTATGATGTATCATATGTTTTCAAAATAATGTGTTAGCCAAAGATGTTGAAAGTTTTTTCCCCAAATGAATAGAAATAACATGAATTTTCAAACAAGTATTTTTATATATCTTTATATAGAACGAGGTTTCACATATCTAATATCTGATTTTTTTTTATTTCTACAGTGAAATCATGTTTGTTTACAATATGTATTGGAATCCACTAAAAATCTATGGATGCCAAAATCCTGATCACGCACGGGTTATATTTAAATGTTTTACATTGATTTGATATCTACAGATAACCAAACAATGCTTTGCAACCAATAATTAGGAAAACATGATGCATGCAATCTGTTTTACAGTAAAACAAACGGGCCCCTAGTTGCTTCGCTTTCCAGCATCTGATCAAAACATTCGATTGATATCAAGTCAATTTGATATTAGATTGACCAACCTAGGTTCAAATTTTCTTGATACTAGAACATGTTTGGGAGAGTTAATAAGTGACTAGGAGTTTAGGACAGGCTAGTTGGCCCATTTGAATGTTAAAATCTTGGATTTTGATGCGTGGTACCTTCAAGTTGAAAAATATGGTATGCTTGTGTAATTTTCTCCTACTTTGTTTCACCGGATTTAACCAAATTCTTCACATCAAGTTGTTTAATTTGATGAATAATGTTAGAGATTGCCAAGTTTTGTTACACAAAAAATCTATATTCTATTTTATTTGCATATTTCTGATATTTTCCAACTTGTTTTGAGTCAGATACAGAATTTAGAACGTGAGATACAAGATAAAAAGAAGCAAATGAGTGCCTTGGAGCATCGAATTAACACCATTAGTGAGAACTCAATGCCTAATGTCTCATTGGTCGACTTGCAACAGGTAATGGGTACATATGTTTTGAAGTTCAGCTGCTATGTTCTTAGTCGCATATATCCCATTTTACTAACCGTGAATTTAATCTGAGACAGAATATCATGAGATTAACGACTCAATGCAATGAAAAGATTTTCGAACTGGAGGTATTCCTTCTCAGGTTCTAAACTTGAATTACTATATTTCAAATATTTTTGTTTTCAAACCCGTTCTTTCTGTTGATGTAGCTAAGAACTGCAGACAACCACATTCTCCAGGACCAACTTCATGAAAAGGTTTTAGTAGCATTTACTTTTTCTTTACATTTTTCATATTTGCCTGTAATGTCTATTCACGCATGAGCATGTAAACTTTTTGGTGTTCCATTCCTCGTTCATTTTACCAGCTAGCTATATCAAAATTTCTGCACTCCTTAAGATGTCTTAATCCATCATCCACCTTGCTTTGCAGTGTTCAGAAAACAAGGAATTGTTAGAAAAGATATGTCGTTTGGAACAACAGTTGGCTCTACTCAATGATGACCAATCTCTACATCCTGGACAAGGTATTTCAGAAGAAGTTAGAAAGCTACAGAATCTTCTCAAGTCCAAGGTAGTTATTTCTTAAGTTTACAGATCCACCTTCTGACGTAGAGACAAATGTTTCTCTATCTAATTCTTGCATGCCAATCTATTATCGTTAGTGCTTTTCAGTTCTTCAACATGCCCTTAATACTTTTGTATGTTTTTGTGTAGGGTTCTGAAAATGAGAAGCTAAAAGTAGAGAAAGTTGAGCTCATAGACGAGAACAATGCATTAAATGTACAAAATCAAAAGTTAGCTGAGGAAGCTTCCTATGCAAAAGAACTAGCTTCTTCCGCTGCCGTGGAGCTTAAAACTCTAGCAGAGGAGGTAACTAGACTCTCTCTAGAAAATGCTAAGCAAGCAAAGGATCTCTTGGCTGCTCAAGAAATGGTGTACTCTAGACATGGAATCTTGCAGCCTAGTTATGGTGGAGTCCGTCGCTTTTCAGAAAGCAAGCTTGGTAGAAGAAGCCAGTCAAGCAGCAGAGGTGGTGAGATTCACAGCGAAATGCATGATGATGCTGGGTGCTTGAATCTTGATCTAGATGAAATGAAGATGGAGTCGGCGGCAAGGAAGCAAAGAGAAGCTGCTCTGGATGCTGCATTTGCCGAAAGAGATATCTCTCTGGGAGAATACAAGAAGAAATTTGAGGCGGCAAAGAAACGAGAAGCAGCTCTGGAAAATGAATTGGCAAGCATGTGGGTACTTGTTGTTAAACTGAAGAAAGGAGCTATGAGTATCTCTGAGCTGAATCATGATGAAAAGTCTAACCATCCTAATGATCTTGCAAAATGCCTTGAGGTGAAAAACAGTGAAAAAAGGGATACTGTGCTTGAAGAGATACCAGTGACAGACAGTACAGTAAAGCATATGAGTTGTCAGGTGAATCAAAGTTCAAATCTAGAACCTTCGCTTGTCAAGCTGAAGGTAAGATTTGAGAGTATCTTTTTTCCCTTCATGGATAGATTATGTTGCAACTTAACTCAATAAGCTCTCCTACCTTTTCTGGTCAATAATATTTCTTTTCTTACGAATGCAACTTGAGCCATTTTGTCTTTACATACATTTCTTGTTTTATTTTTCTAATGTGTGTGCTTGCACATATTCATTCTGATTTTGGTGTACTTCAGGCATGATCTTAGCGTACATTTTTAGACCATGTTTGGTAACACTATCAAACATCTCTGTCATTATCAATCTTAAGATTGATATTGATGGTAATCACCTAGAGGTGTTTGGCTAATAATATCAATTTTGAAATTTGTAGTGCAAACAAAACATGTAATGTAATTCAAGTAAGAACTTCTAGAAATATCAATATCGATGTTAATATAATATCATTTTTGATACTCTAACCAAACAGGCCATTAAGTCATGAAAACTGTTGGATATTGTGCATCTGATAATTATGGATAGACAAGCTCTGTGTAGCAAGTTGTCAAGAGACTCAAGACCAAGGAAAAGATGAATGAAGGATAATATGATGCATCTTAGTTTGGGACTTTAAGAAACTAATGCAGTATGTTATCTCCCTAACAATTGTGCAAGTATACGACATGTAAATAAACATATCCATAGTTGGAAATTTATCATATCACATCCTATTTCATAGTCTAATTCTATCCCTTTGGGTCATGTGATGGTCCAGGACAATTACTGAACATGTAGGTTCCAGACCACGCTGTTCCTTGTTTTGAACATATTTGCATGTCCGTAGTTTTATTGGTATATTAGATGCATTACTAAGTGGTTCTCTCTCAGGCACGTATCCAGGAGATGAAGGAGAAAGATCCTGGTCCTTTACCCAATGAGGATGGAAATTATCATGTATGTAAAGTGTGTTTTGAAGCACCTACTGCTACTGTACTTCTTCCATGTCGCCACTTTTGCTGTAAGCAAATCTCATTTTATTCTTTTATCGTCAACATGCTTGTGGTGTAAACCCGTTTCTTGTTGCGTATATCATCCTTCTGCCTTTTCATGTGCAGTATGTAAACCTTGTTCCCTTGCTTGCTCAGAATGTCCTTTGTGCCGAACAAAGATTGTAGACAGGATTATCACATTCATGTCATAATCTGCACAGCCTCCGGAGCATAGGTAATAGTCTCTGGCTCTGCTAGTCCTCGTTCTGATTTCAAAATTTTGACTTGTCGTGCGAAAATGTTGTCATAATGTCAAAGGAGCTTGTTATGTCTCAAATTTGTAGTGATGTATTTCAGGTCTAGATACCATCAACAGAATGGGCTTCTATTCCCCCGTGACTGACAACAAGCTAATTCTTTTTACAGCTACACTACTCAAAGGTGTGGTCCCAAAATTATTATTCTTTGTATCCCAAAGTGCAGAATGTATTTAGTGTTCGATGGATGTAGTTTTTGTTGGTATATATCTTGGCGCCTCACGCTCCTGCAGTGATGTACAGAAGAAAAGAATCTATTTCAACAGCTGCGAATCATCAAAAGCGATAGTTATACCTTGGGAAGTTGGCTCCTTCCTCGGTTTTAGCCTACGCAGGTTCCATTGTTCACATATCTCTAGAATCCTTGATATTGTACCCATTATATTACTTCATAAATATTGTACAAAAGTGGTGTCTCATTGTCCGTTACAGCCGTGGATTCGGCACGCCTCTACCATCGCACCTTATCAATTTCGAATTTGTCCAAGGCTCACTTCCTGCCGTCCTCTTGAGTGAGCACTGAGCAATCCTTCGTGCTGGTAAACTCCTATATGTCCCAATTTTCTCAAGAAAGATGCCTACGTTTCTCATTCTCAGCTCAGCGCTCGTCAGAGCCTTTCACGATAGTTCATCCATCTTCTGCAAGTATTTCTTGACTTATCTGATCGTTATCCAAATGTGAGGCATGTTGCATGGCTTTCAGAGCTATACCCATCTTTTATGTTACTATTGCTAAGGCGGTAGGTAGATGCTGCAGTCGTTTCCAGAAGTGCCATTGAACATTCATCTCAGTAATTACCAATCCTGATGCTCCAACAGAGAGCTTTGGCAATGGCTTAAGGACCCGATGTCCGGAAAAAAAGAGTTCAGATCACCTTAATCTTCAAGTGGAGGGAGTTCTCGTAATCTCCAATGACACGAAGACACATGATGTTGCGAAAGTCGAAACAAGAGTATATTTTAATGATGATGTAAAATAGATGTGATGTCAATCGATAATAAGTTAGCAGAGAGTCGACAGTGAATCTATAAAGACTCGAAAACGAGTTGAAAAGAAGTCAACATCCTCGTGCCATACTCTCTCCGCCCAGAAAGTGAGAATCCATGGTGCGGTAACAGCTCGCAAGCAGGCTTTTGTGGAGTGCTTTAGGCAAAGCCCAAGGTATTATATTCTCTCTGCTTCGCGTCCTCCCTCGATTTCCAGGATGGTAGTGGTACACAAACCGAAGGCTCGCCGACCAGACGAGATTCCGACCTTCCTCTGCATCGGGCAGCTGAAAAGAGGCCGAGGAGGAGAGAGAGTTCTTCGTTGTGTTAAAGCTCTTCGTGCGAGTGCTTCTGGGGAAATCCAGCCCCCCTCAAAAACAGAGATGTGACCAGTAAATGTACTTCAGTTATAGCTGAGAGCCCGAGAGTGGAGATGGCAGTGGCAGGGCCAACGAGTTCCCGTAACATGACATCCCTTAAAGATGGTCGGTCGATACAAGGAGAAATACCTGCAGATGAGGAGCCGAAAGAATCCAAAGCCCCACTCGACTCACCCTGCTGGCCGCTTCCTGCGCCCACGCATGCCCATGTTTGTTGTCCTCCCATCTACCTCCGGGCATCCCCAACGCGCCGACGCTGTCGCAGAAACCCAAGAAGCCGCCGCGCCTACCTCGCAGTTTGCACCTCTGTACTTCCGTCCTCCGACGTCGGCAGTCGTAGAAAATAGAAACTGCCGCCGCCTGCCCTTTCTCGGTTACCAGTTATAGTTGACGACTGTCCTCTTCTTCTTGTCCCCCGACCTCTGCAGAACATGCCGCTCCCTTCCCGCCTTGGTCCTCCTATGGCGACGGCTACCGCACAGGAGCGCCAGCTCCTCGTGCGTCCGCTGCTTCTCTTCTCCTACACTTGCTGCTCCCTGCTGCTAGCCAGCGCCTGCCACCACTCCGACCGAGCCGCCCTCCTGGGTTTCAAGGCCGCCGTCACCGACGACCCCTCCGGCCTCCTCCGCTCCTGGAACGCCTCCACCGACTGCTGCTCCGCCTGGGCCGGCGTCGCCTGCCACCCCACCAACGGCCGCGTCGCCAACCTCACTCGCCCGGGCCTCTTCTCCGACGGGGACGACTTCATCTCCGACACCTACATGGCGGGCTCCCTTTCCCCTGCCCTGGCCGGTCTCTCCTATCTCCGCCTCCTGGATCTCAGCGACCTGAAGCAGCTCTCCGGGCCGATCCCCCCGGAGCTTGGCCGTCTATCCCGCCTCACTCACCTCTTCCTCAATTCCAACAACCTCACCGGCCACATACCCTCCTCCAGCTTCCGCCGTCTCCTGAAGCTTCAGAAGCTCTATCTCAGCTCTAACCGCCTCTCCGGCACCATCCCTCCCTCTCTTGGCTCGATGGTCTCCTTGACGGAGCTGGGCTTAGCCGATAACCAGCTCTCCGGAGCGATCCCCGCATCGATCCGACGCCTCAGACGCCTCACGAAGCTCGACCTCGGCGGCAACAACTTTTCCGGCGCCATCCCGGAGGGTGTCGGCGATCTGAGGGAGCTCATCTACCTCGATCTGTCAGATAACAGGATAGCAGGCCGCATACCAGCCTCCGTGGGGAAGCTGTCTAACCTGGTTGTGCTCTACATGGACCACAACCGCCTAACCGGAAGCATCCCCGCCACCATCTCCGGCATGTCCTCTCTCCAGTTCTGCCGCCTGTCGGACAATCGTTTGAGGGGCGCACTGCCAGCCTCCATCGGACAGATGGAGAGTATTCAGCGGCTTATCCTGGAAAACAACCGTCTCACCGGCGAGCTCCCGGCTTCCATTGGCCGCCTCGCCACCCTCACAGAAATCTACTTCTCCAACAATCGTTTGACGAGCTCAATCCCCGCCACATTCGGCGCCCTGACCGAACTGCAGACGCTGGATCTCTCCCACAACCTGATTTCAGGGCCGCTTCCCCTGGAACTCTCACAGCTCATCCGCCTCCAGACCCTTGATCTCTCCTACAACCCCCTGCGCCTGGGGTCGTTGCCATCCTGGATCGGGGGTCTCAGCCTCTTCAAGCTGATGCTGGCGGGCACCGGCATAGAGGGTGCTCTTCCCCCGTGGCTGGCGGCCTCCTCGATCTCCGTGCTCGACCTTTCTAGCAACGCCTTGGTCGGACCGATCCCACCGTGGATCGGTAATATGACGGCGCTGACCTTGCTCAACCTGTCCGACAACGCGCTCACCTCGGCTATCCCCGACGATTTCGCCAATCTCACCTTGCTCATGGACCTGGATCTCCACCGCAACGCGCTCACCGGATCCGTGGCCACCATCTTCTCCAAGGGGACGCGCGACCCCCTCGGTCACTACGTCTCCGTCGACCTGTCGGATAACAAGTTGGCCGGGCCCTTGGGGGAGGAAGCAGGAGCGATGCCGGCCACGGACGCGATGGAACAGCTGAGGCTGTCGCGGAATCCGCTGGGAGGCACGATTCCGCGGTGGCTAGGGAAGCTGGCGAGCCTTAGGGTTCTGGAGATGGCGGACGACGGGCTGACGGGGGGCATACCCGATGGAGTGCTGAACCTGGCGGCCCTGGAGCATCTGGATCTGTCCGGAAACAACCTGAGCGGCAGGATCCCCGGCCACCGCGCGGACATCCCCGCCGTGGCCTTCCGGCGCAACCCGGGTCTGTGCGGCGCGCCGCTACCCCGCTGCGGGCACCGGTAGAAGAGTTCGCCGGAGGGCCGGAAGGAGACGCCCCTGGCAGAGCCGTCTGATCTGATCACCACCCATTGTTCGGCGTTGGTTTTTATCCCTCTCTTTTTGAAATGGTCTCCCCTTGGCAGAGCCGTCTGATCAACGATGTTCGGTGATGGCTTCTTCTTTTTTTTTCTTCCCCCCCCCCCCTCTCGTAAAAATATTTCTCAAGGACAGCTTGCTCTTTTTACTTAACCCCTCAAAAGATAAACCATGCGGAGGCATCATGTTAAGGCCCATGCCCAGAAAGTGATTTATTTTGGTATACGTTGGGATGGAGAAACGGTAAAACAGAAGAAAGGTAGATTATATATTATATGCCTGTAAACATTGCAGAAGACTGCGATTATCGATAATTGAGATGTGAAAATGGATGCTGATTCAAATTTGTATCACGATTCATGTCTTGCAGTTTTCCTCTGATCTATACCAATATCTTTTTTAAAATTACAAATGATTGAGGTATTTAACGTTGCTGTCAGATGGACTGTAATGGGGTGTTTGGTTGCCTTGTAAATTGAGTTTTGTTATAATTTTATATTTTTGTAATAAAATTTATTAAAAAATATTTGAAGTTGCGCATTTATATTTTTAAAAGATTTTTCCTGCGACAAAAAAAAGATAAACCCTTTTTTCTTTTTTTTTTCTTGTGGTCTCCATCTCTTTTGATCATATATTGCTCCCACTTATCTTAGTTATCACATCTTCTCGAACATGACAATTTTATGTTATTAACTACTTTACGGTTGATTTTAATACAATGAAGAAGTATAACATGTATGGTGTGCACCATAAACTTTATTTTATAAGACATCAACAATCGCGAAAAAATTTTCACCAAATAAATCTTACCGCGATTAAGAGATTCTGCTCAACAAATAAAATAGAGGCTTTTACATATCCTTTTTTATAATTCACCTCAATTCTAAATATCTTCCTGTGTTTCTTAATTTCTTTTTTGAAAAGTTATTTTGTTGTAAAACCAATTTATCTGTTAAGGTCTTAATTGAATCACGAGTTAACTAAAAATCAAACCATGTTAAATTACTTGTCGGGTGTTTTGGATGTACAATAAATTGATTTTTGTTACAAATTTTTGTTTTGGTTGTATGATAAATTACTTTACGACAATATATTCTTGTAACCAAATTTGTCAAAAAAAAATTATAAATTATATTAGAAATATAAGCTTACTCATTTTTTTGTTTATTGTGGTCTCAAGTCTGTCATCTCTTTTAGTTATATCGTACATAGTTTTTTACTTTTTATCATCTTATCTCACAATTCCGTAATTCCCAAGTCAGAATGGGGAAAGAGGATGATTGTGGCAGAGGACAGTCAACCTTAAACAAAGTGGCAACTCATCATGTCAAATTGATATTCTCTTCTCTGGATACTACTATTTTCTCGATCAAATAAACAATAATAGTTAATTTGGCTGTCTCACACGTTCACTCATTTCAGAAAATATTCTTTTGTACAACGGTTCAAGAGTTTCAATATTCACAAAAACATATATCTCTGTCTCAGCTGACCAAGAAACTGCAGCCGCAGGTAGACAATAATATTAAAAAAAACCTACTAGGGGTGTTTGGTTAGGGGTGGCAATGGGCTGGGCCTGCCCACAGATTCGCGGGCCGGGGTCCGTGAGTTATTTGACGGGCGAAAGATTTTGACTTTCGGGTTTTAGTCGAATCGATATATGGGCCGAAGTGGACCAATGCAGGTCAAAGCGAGCAAAATAATTTTTAACTTTTTATGTCAAAAATATGACTTGCATTAATTAAAATTATATTTTAATTAAATTACTATAAATTTTATAATGGTATCTTAAATAATTAAAATTTTTATATTTAATAAATATTTATTTATAAAATATAAAGTTGAGTCGGGTCGGGCCAAGTTAATAATTTTTGCGAGCCGGGTCGGGCTGGACCAACAATGTAGTACGGGCTGGGTCAGGCTGGGCCAATATATTTTGGACCGGGTTGTAAACGGGCCAACCATGAGTCGGGCTAGGCCCGGCCCATTGACACCCCTATGTTTGGTTGCAAGATGAGCTGAGTTTTTAGTGTATTTTGTACTTTTATAAACAATACTTGTTAAAATAAATGTTTGACAATTATTACAAATTTATATTTTTAAGGGACCCTCTCTTTTTATATTTCATCTTTCCAAAATTAACTAGCCTACGATTTATTTTAATACAATCTTTGATTATAAAATGAGTAAAAATTCATTGTGCTACCAATGACCGCGTAAAGATGCAGCGAACGTCCCGCCTGCCCTTTTGTTCTTCCTTGACTTGTTAAAAAAATTAGAATTACCTTTATATATCTTTAAACTTAATCAAACCAATTTATATAAATTACATATCAGTTTTAACAGAGTCAATTCTAAATTCTTACGACATATTCTCAGGTCCTAAATCTATGATTTGAAGGCATACAAGAATCATCGTACGGATACCTAAAATACAAAATTATTTATATCGTCATGAACTAGAAATAATATTTCCTTTTTCCTTTTCCTTTCAGTTTGTCCATCTTTCAATGCCCTCTATCGCACATGAACACTTGCTGCCATCTCCTTGCAAACGGGTCGGATTTGATAGTAGAATCACCGGTGATTCTTTAAATTCGGAATAATTAAGTTCCAATTTCGGTCTTGCTTTTAGCATTGGAGTCGAATTCACTAATTTCTAAAAATACACACTTTGCATTTTTTATTCAAACATAAGTTAATATAATTTACATATAATTACTAAAATTCGATACACTCACTTTAAAATTTTCTGTTTATCATTTAATCACCTTATATATCGTATGTATTTAATTTTACCTATATGATTCCGATAATCTCCCGTTTGGTACGGGGATAAAATTAATGGGGATAAGGATAAGTCACTCCTTGCGACTATCTTTATCCCCATCATGTTTGGTTCGAGTCGTGATATATTTAGGGCCTGTTTGGCACCAAAACTTTTTGGGGATAAACCTGGTTTATCCCTTAAATTTTGGGGATAAACTAGTTATCCTCGTACCAAACATGGCCTTAGAGGATACATTTGTCCTGTGTGTGATTGATATGACATATGATTATTAATTTTAAAATTGATATTGAGATATACAAATTAATTAACTGTTATATAAAATTAAAATGTATATCATAAATAACAGATAAATGATAATGTAAAATATTCCACATATTACATGGGATGATTATCTCTTAAAAGAATTTTAGAGATAAAACATCCTATGTATTATATGACATGACTTATCTCTCGGTTTATCTTCACGTTCTGAGATAAATCTGGATTGAGTCAATCTAAATTAAGTCTCATTTTATTTATTTGCAAAAAAAATCGAAGATCAAGGATAAGTCACATTTATCTATGATTATCCCCGTGCTCTTGAGTTTTATCGGAACGAAACCCCCAAAATATGAGATCCCCGTTTACATTCCATTTCCGTTCGGCTCCTCCTCCCCGTGAAAGTAAAACTACTAAACGGTCAAACCTGCTGTGAAGCCCAAAACGGTGGATATGGGCCGAACCGTCATTTCCCTTCTTCAAATCTGCGGTTCACGTGTATTTTAAAAGCAGAGCATGTGTACCCACTTAATTCAATAATTGTGAAAATTAGTGATTTTAGAGTCCATGAGTACAATGCACCAAGGTAGGTGGGGTAGGGGGTTGGGACCAGGTCGGTTGAACTCAAACCAACTCGGGTCGGCCGGGGTCGAGACCCAAGTCGGCGGGTTGGTCGGGATCGCAATAAAAAAATAAAAATTTTAAAACATTCATGAGATCAGGGTCACGGGTCGAGAATGGGTCGGTTGGCTCAAAAACCGACCGAGTCGCGACCCCGCATTCCATGCAAACGAGTAGCCGAGGCCATGATGCCCTGCCCTTCCAAGTCGTACACATATTTCTAAATTCCAACTTGAGGATGATAATCGATACCACTTGATGAGTTTAGAATTCGCTTATAAACTGTTAGCGGAACCATATGCCGCAAAAATTATCAGAATCGAAATTGGAAACGGACAAACCGAACCGAATCGTTTTGTTTACTTTTTTTTTAGAGTAAACATTAAACAAATGTGCTTAAATGTATCTTGGGTGTATACAAAATAGTTTCAAATCGGGGGACACAATTGATTCATTTGGTTCGGTCCGTTGGTGCAAATCGAATCGAACCGGTTTTCAAACCAAATAAATTTTTATCTAGGGATGCACACAATTAAATTTATAATTGACAAAAAAAATATTTATGCAAGTTAATTAACTACTCCTAAACTATTCCCTCTTCTTCTTTTTTTTTGGTCTCGAACCGAACCAAACTGCATTGAAAGTTTGAAATCATTCACTCAGAGGAGTTTAGGATTTGCTTCAATTCGGTTCAACTTATCAAAAATGTCTAGAATCAGATCAAACCAATCAGAGTGTGCACGCACACCTCTGTTACCATGTAAACATCTAAATTATACATCCAGTTGAATAAATGAAGAGAAAGCTAGCTTCAATACCTAATTATGAAAGCATCTAATTTAAGCGATCTAAAGGTTGAAGGTAGCCCCAGCATCATTCACTCTAACAAGAGAGGGTGATTGCCGTCGCATTCGAGATGAGGTTGGTGTGTAAAAAAAAAAAAAAATAATAATCACCAAAACCCTCTACGAATAATTTGCTTCAATAATTAACGTGACTAAACCTGTAATAATTAAGTTCATTAATGAGCTAAGCCTGGGCAAGCCTCTTCCCAATTGTATCAAGCTTGGGACTAACTCCATTAAACATCTGATCGAGCACTTGCTTAAAACGTTAAATTATAAGTACTCCAACGGTCGTATAACATCAATTAATTAGATCCACGAAATATGATGACATCACAATATTTTGACTTGAACATAAACCTAAATTTAAACTAAGTACGAGTTCATCCATAAATGATCTGGAACTAGAATTTTAGAGATGCATGAGCTTAATGAAGCTCTAGGTCGAGATTCATAAACAACTTATGGGGTGTTTGGTTGCATGATAATTAAAGTTTTTGTTTTAATTTTTAAAAATTGTAAGAAAACTTATTAAAAGAGGTGTTTGGAAATCATGACAATTTTATGTTTTGAAAGTGATTTTCTTCTTAAACAAAAAAAGAGAGTCTCACCTCTTTCTTTTTTCTTGTGGTCCCCCACTTTGTTTGGTCATGTGTGGTAGTTATTCTTTTTTGTAATCACATCCCTCCAAACATGATAATTTTATGTCATGAGTTGGTTCACTTTTTATTTTAATACAATTTTTTATCATGAAAGTGTACAAAAAATTATCGTGCAACCAAACACCCCATTAGAGAATTTCAAACCCGAGTTTGGGTTGACCTTTCATCAGAGATCAAAGTTGCGCCAAAACCAAATATATCAAGATTGAATGGAATGAGTGCAAATCAGTCGAAACCCTCTCTATTATGTTGTTCTAGGAGATGAAAATTATTATTATTATTTTTTACACAACTTCGTGTCGAGTATATATGATGGCAATCACCCTCTCATGTTAGCGTAAATATGTTGGTCTAGGGCTACCCTTAACCTTTAAATGGGTGCGTCTTGATGGAGACGTGATGCTCTCTTCTTCACGGCGGAGTGCGGACCAACATAGGGCGGGGTCACCTGACCCGTTAACATTTTAAAAAATATGTATTAAAAAATTATAAAAATATGTTAAACTAATTCGAATTATAAAACATCTTATGTTGATAACGCCACAGAAATGTTGAAGTGGACTCTGCTAGTTAACAAGCTCTTCAAGTACAGTACCAAATCCCATGTGTACTAGTAAGGGGGTAGTGGTACAGTGCCCAATCCCACCACAGAGATGAACGACCACGGCGGAGGGGGGGAGGGAAGACAAGCAAGACACGAGCTACTCCGCCGCCGCCGCCTCTGATAATGATGGGATGACCCCCTTCAAGACGGCGTTTTTATTTCCCACTCCCCGCCACCCGTGCTTTGCTGCCGCCGGCCGCGACGTCGGCTCGGTCAAGATCAGGAGATTCGCCAAGGGGACGGCCGGTGCCGCTTTCCTGGGGGAGCGTCGCGCTGCAAAGCGACGAGATCGGGGACGGTGAAGCCGTCGTCCGCCGTCCGCCGCTGGTGTTGGTGCTGAAGATGGATTTGCCACGACGGCGACGGGGTGAATTCGCCGCCGGCCGACGCCATCAACGCCGCCTCCTGCTGATGCTGCGGGCGGTGATCGTAGAGGTGGAGAGGCAGGGGAGCAGGGAGGGCCGGTGCGGTGGAGGAGAACAGGGGAACATACGGCCCGCACAGAACAGGGAGCGTCGCGCTCTGTTCCGGAAAGAAAGTAGCGCCTGCTAATGCGGCGGCGGCGGCGGCGGCGTCCAGGTCCGCCTCGTGGAAAGGGGTAAGGCTCTCGACGAATGTAGCGCTACCGTGAACGGCCGGAGAGGACTCGAGAAGCAGGTCCTCGACATGCCACCCGGGTAGCTCCTTCATCAGGTACTCGGAGATGCTACTGCCGCAGTTGCCGGCGGAAGGTGCTTCATCGGAGACGACGACGCCGGTGCCGCTGCAGAGTCCGTTGCCATCCGCCGTCCCCGCCGCGCTGCATCTGCCGAAGCCCGTAGCCAGGGTTCTAGAGCCGGCGACGTTTCTGGCTGCCGTTCCTTTGCCGACCGCTGCCGGTGTCTCGTTTTGCTTTGGGGCGCAGCGTGCGCGAAAGACCCGGTCTTTATTCCCGGCCGCCGGCGCGCCATTAATGGAGTTGGCGGAGTGAGCGGCCGTGGTGGAGCAGGCGGCCAACGAGCCGGGGCGGCTGTTCGAAGAGGAGGACGGGGACTCCGCCATGGCCGCGGCCGGAGAAGGGGAGAGCCTGGTGCCGGTGAGGAGAAAGCGGCCGTGCTTCTTGGTGAGATCACTGGCGTCGTGGATGGGGCCATCGCAGTCCCTGCAAAGGATGGCCCTGTCCTCCTGGCAGAACAAAATCGCTCTTTTCTCCTGCACACGACGGTGAGTTCTCTGTGAGAATGCTGTAAGAGGAAAAAAATAAAAACAGATCTTTCTGCGCAAGGTCGATCGGCCGGCAGCTCGATCGGGCGGCGTGGGCACCGACCTGGCAGATGTCGCAGAGAGGGGACTGGTGCGGCGAGGACGCGTCGTGAAGCGAAAAGCGGCGGTGCTTGCCGGCGAGCTTGTTGGCGCCGTGGACGCGCGCGTCGCAAGCTCCGCACAGGGCAGCCTCGTCGGCGCAGCAGAAGACGACCGCCCCCTCGCCCGCGCACACGTCGCACTGCACTTTCATCGCTCGCCCGTCGACGCTACGCCGTCCGTTCCCCCGCGCTATGCCAGCCGATGGCGGCGACGAGGTTCGCCGGCCGAGAGGAGGACGGCGGCGCCGGCGGCGGAGGAGCGTCCGCCGGTGGGATGGAAGAGCTCCGCCCCGCAGCTCCGGCTGGGAGGGGGGATTTATCGCCTTGGAGCGAAGCCATGGTGGCATTAGTTTAACGGCTTTCGTATACGTCCCCTAAAAGTACTTTAATTGCACACGTATCTCGATAAATACCCCCCAGTTTATCGACTGAGATGGAATCACCTCGCCCAAATTACTGTGACCACCAGCACCAGACAAATGCCGTCTATGATGAGCTTCAAAGGTAATATGATAAGAGAAAATGACGTTTGCAAGTTGGGTTAATTAAAAGACTGGAATTAGATATACAGTATGTCGACTGAATATATATACTGAATATTTATAGAGATCGGATCTCATCGGGAGATCTCCTGACGAAGTCCAATCAGGTCACACACATATTTTTGATGTGACAGGTGATGTGATATGTATTAAATATGATGTGATGTCTGTCATATCAAAAATATGTGTGTGATCTGACCAGACTCCGTCAGAAAACCTCCCGAGGGGATCCGGTCTCATATTTATATAAACTGAACGTATACAGCAGCATAAACTAGCATGATAAAAAATGTCCAGAATGTCCACATGTGAATTGACGGCCGACCTAACCTTTAAGCTCTCGAGTAAGTAATCTCCATTGCCAGCTCTAAGTTAAACTTGTTGTAGTAAAATATCTAATCCTGTAATTTTTTTAAAATATATATAAGATATTTGGTTACACGATAAATTCGTCGATAAAATTTAAATCGGCAGAAGACATAAATTTGTCATGTTTGGGAGAGATCGGTTGACAAAAAGAGAGAGGTGATAATCAAGTACAAGTGCGACCAAAAGAGGGAGGGACTCACCAGATTTAAAAAAGAATAGAGCCCAAAAAAAACTTCTTAAAAGTATTAAATTGCAACCATTGTGAAATATTTCTTTTGACAAGTTTGGTGATAAATATACACCATTATTCCTGCGGCCTATCCGAATATGAATTCTAATAAATGCCATCATGTATATTTTTTAACTTTGAAAAAAAATCAATATAAAACAAGTTCCATTTACTTAATCGTAACAAAAGCTTCAGAGTACGTAACTTTCGATAATTTCCTCTTCCTTGGAGTCCTAAAAAGGTACCGTGCAAACCAATCAACAATGTGCGGGGTGGAGTCGTACGATGAAAGGGTCGAGTTATCCGCGTGCATTGTGTGCGGTGTTCATGGTTCGTTTTGGTTTGATTTTTGAATATTTTTTTCTCAAATCAAACCAAATCAAACTATCTCTCAAATCGAATCAAATTAATTCGGTTTGATTTGATTTGATTCTGTTCAAATCATATCTTACGAAGGTATAGTAGATATATCAATATATAATTTTATTTTGTTTGTTTTAAATCATATTCTATTAAAATCTTGTGTATATGTGTATAGATTACATTAATTTTACCTTAAAAACTCTTGAAACAAATTTATTTTTATAAGAAAAGATACATAAATACTATCTTATATATAACTTAAACTAAAATATTTAATCTAATTCGGATTATTCGATTTATCGGTTTGATTTGGTTTGAAGGGTCATAGAAATCAAACCAAACCGATCGGTAGTTCAAACCGAACCAAAGTACTGGTTTGGTTTGATTTTTCAGGTTGAATCGAACAGTGAACAGCCCTCCTGGCTGCGCCTCCATTGCTCTTCTTGCGGTGCCCACACCGCCCGGTGCCCACACTGCATCTTTTATTTATTTATGAGGAAATGCACACTAGGTCCACTGCAACACAATTGCTTTCACACCATGTCCATTTTCAAAATCGATTTAACAGTAGGTCCGCTTCTTTAAAATTTTACCATCAGCACTCCATTTCCGAAGGTGAGCTTAAGCTAACGGTTACTTTCTCTTAGAAAGGAACATTTTTACCCTTGTTTTATTACGAAGTTAACATTGTCTAATCTTTTTTTAATTTCAACATATAAATATTTTAAAAATAATAATATTTTACCAATGGAGACATACGAGTGTAAATTTATCGTTATATTTAGATCTTGATATAAGTCAAATATAATAATATTTTATTGACAGTAATAAAGGTGAAATAATATTTAATAAATTTTGTTACAAATCTAATAATATTTTTGAGACATAATGAATATATTAATATTTTATATTTTATTTAATATAATTATTATACATAATAAATTTTTTTAGATAGATTAGTAATATGTTGTAGTTATAAATCATACGTGATTAACATAAGATAATAAATAAATAAATAAATAAATAATTTATATTTAAATTAATTATTTATAAAATCAAATGTAGTAATTTTTTGTTTTAAGAATATTTTAAAAAATTAATTATAAATCAAATTTAATCAGAAAGACATAATAACATATAGTTTTTATAAATAAAATATTGTAATTTATATTCTAAATATGTTAATATTTTGTAGTTATGTCAAAATATTATAGTATGTAAACTTATAAATAAGATATTATAATATTTAATATCTCATCGCGAAGAACTTTATCATATTATTTAATTAATATAAGGGTAATTTTGACATTTTAACATACTTGTGGACTGGGAGTATAATAGAAAGGACTACGTGTGAAGAAAATTTAGACAAACAGATTGCGGGTGAAGAAAAAGCTGTCCCGGATCCGGGATAAAACTCATTTTCTTAAACGGACTGAGGATCAATTTTCCCTTTATTTATTTATGTTTTTTGCAATAGACCGCGTGGGACGTTCTTTTTACTCTCGGTGCCGTGGCATAATACGATGTTGGGAATATGTACGTGCAGCCCGGCAAGTATTTGTTTTACGGGGGCATATTCTCGAGGGCCCAAACGTTTATAAGTAAATAATTAAACTTCTCTCGTAAGGATGATGGGACTTGCCTTTCAAACACTCTCTCAGGATAGATGGTAAGGATAAGAGCTAGCTGAGATGACTGACGATTATGATTATTATAACAAAAAATTCGATTTATGGTTGCACACTCTCGTTACCGATCTCAAAGTCCCAAAGGTTAATAGTAATAATAATCTATCAAGGGTTCCAGGTTTATTGTCTATCTTTACTGGGGGTGTCGTAGGATAATAATAATAATAATAATAATAATAATATCATCTTGCGCACTACTGTCATCAGTCTGCATGCCCCCCCCCACTGGCTCTAACGTGCGCCCAATCTGACATCAGGGATATCCCTATTCCCTGCGATCGCCGCCTCTTATCGCCGACGTGGCAGAACCAGACGAGGTTGCCGAGGTGAAGAGGGAGAGGAGGGGAGGTGTTCTTGATTTGAGTTAGTTCGGTCTTTGGTTTTTTTTCCCCCCTAGATAGAATACATTTATCAAAGTAAGTCATATCGAATGGAATCAAATTAAGTTCACCATAGTTCGATTTAGTTTGGTTTAAAAATGATTTATTAAAATATAATATGCATGTTTATGCGTAATGTTTTATTTGATTTGATTGAAGTCATATGTTGTCAAGAATATATTTATATATAATTATTTTTATCTCAACAACTTTTAAAACACAATTTTTTTACGGGAAGGATACACAAATATTTAGGGGGGACAAAAGAACCAATACACTTGATAGGGAAGCTCAAATTACTTGATTGGAAAAAAATTTGAGTCGACTCGCTTGTTATGTATGTTTCAAGGGAACAAAGTTGAACAAGAGGGAGAACTCAATTCATAAATTAGCAAGAGTTAGAAAAGATTTTTGTTCCACTTGATAAACTCTGGGGTAAGTAAATTAAATATTTATTTTAAAATTTTAATTGATAGATATGAAAAGTCATGTATTGTCGCTAAAATACAGAAGATAAAATAAAATGAGCCGGGCTGGAACAACAACAAGCTGCTCACTCCCCTTGGTACGTTCTGCTGGTTTGCGCCTCTACCAATGGCATTAATAAACTTAATTAGCTAGCCTGGGGGGTTAATAAACTCTCCCACCTTTACCTGCGGGGCAGCCTGGGATTGTAATACCCCGGTTATTTAAATAAATAAAAAAATAGTAGTTACTATATTTATTATGAGTTTTATTTATATTATTCTACTTTCCTTCTTTATCTCTTCCAAATTTCTCTCCATCCCGATAACCTTCCTAAACCGCCGCCCCCTCTCCCAATCGAACTCTACCTCCCCTCCCCCGGTCCCGGTCGAACTCTCCCTCCCCCTTATTTTCTCTCCTGCGCCTCGCCTTCCACCTTCCCTCTTCTCCTCTTCTCCTCTCCTGCGAGCGCGCGCAGCAGCCCCTGCGCCCGCCCTCCTTTCTTCTTCTTCTTCTCTTTCGCGCGCGACTGTCGCCACCCTACGCCTGCGCTGCCCGCGGCCGTGCGGTCCGCCGTCTCCCTGTCTCCCGCCGGCTGACCGGCCGCCGCCGCCGCCGCCGGTCGGTTGCAGCGCCGCCGGCCGGCGCCTCCTGCCCCGCCGTCGCTGCCGTGGCCGCCCGCCCGGCGCTAGCTCCGCCGCCCGCGTGAGTTACGCGGCTGCTGCCGCGTGTGCCGCCCAACCTGCCCCTGCACCGGCCGCCCCTTGCGCCGCGGTGCGCCAGCAGCCCAGCCCCCTCTGCCGGTCTCTCTCTCCTCTCTCATATCGCCTCTCTCTCTCTCGCTCTCTCTTCTATTCTCTCTATTATTCTTCATTCAATATTATTCTCTTTTCCCAACAGATTATCAAGACACCGTTCGGTTCGGTTTTTCATCGCCGTCGTGACCGCGGCAACACACTCGTCACCCGGATCGATTCCGTTGGAATTCCGTGCACCGTTCACCGTCGCCGTCAAGGTAGGCATCTCGGCTATCCTTAGCACTCTAATAATTTGATTAAACCGTAAGAATCATGCTTAGATCACCAGGATTAGAAGATTGTAGTTAATGGGTTGTTTTGGATTTATTAGCATGATTAGATTGAGTTAGATTAGTCTGCTTGAATCATGCATATTTAGATTAATTTAGTATTCATGTATATTAGTTGTCATGATAGATTCTGATAGGTTTAAACCTAGTTAGTCTATCATGGTTGCCTTGCGATAATCTTTAATGTACATCCTGATTTGATAAAAAGCCGATGTAAGGTTTAGGCATAATGTTGGTAGAGTTTAGTTTGTTTTTCTTTTATGTGATAGATAGTTCTGTTTAAGCATGTGATTAATGTGTTTAGGTTGTAAATTGCATGATCCCATTTATATGCATTAGTTTGTGATAGATTGTGGTGTGGTATGCAAATATGTGGTGCATAGAACTGGGTGTTCATCTATGTATTTCATGTTTGAAATGCCAATCTAATGTTCATGTGTTCTTGTCCGAGTTAATTATATGCTTGCATGGTGTGGAATGTGGTTAGTGCGGTGGTGCATTGTGATGGAAATGTACTTCACCGGACTAAATTAGTGGCCCGTGGGCGACGGAGGTTAGTTCAATACGAGCATCCTTCGATCCCAGATACCGCGATTTATCCTAAGTACTCCCCTGCCTAGGGGTACTATGGGATTTAGTTACTATATGTTACTTCCTACTATATGGTAAATCTGGTGCTAGTTTTGTGATGTGACTACATTTTATCAGATGGAGCATGGTATTTACTCAGACAGGTGTCTAGTTGTGTGTTTTGGCATAGATGTTAGTGTTCTAGATGTGTCATTGGTTTTATGTCAGGTTATGTGCATACCTAGAGTAGTCTAAAGTGTAGGGTATGTTGGTCTTAATGCATGTAGAGTCTGGTTATCATATGGGGTAGTAGAATGATCTTGTAATCAATTAATTAAAGATATATAATTAGTTAAGAGCTATGTATTAAATCTGATTTTTAGGTTTATTATGTATTGTATACCACTAGAATCGTTATTATAATGGGATAGTTCGGGTGTAAGTCCTACTGGGTCTGTTGTGACTCACCCCTTCCGTTGTTAATATTTTCAGGAGTGCAGGTTTAGCGCAGCAGAAGCGTAGTGGTGTTGTGGAATTCGAGGAGCTAGTGGAGTATCATTCAATGTTGGTATTTAATTTGTTTAGATAGGCGTTTGTTTATGGTGTTAATATGTTGTAAAGTATGGAATTATTTAATTGAATTGTGATTTTAGTCTTATTTGGCTCCAGACCGATATCCTTTCCCGTTACGTCGCCGGATTATCTTCCGCTGTGCATCTTAAAAATCCGGGTCGCGACAGTGATGGAGACCTCCAAGCAGCCTTGTACGATGCTCTTCTAACCTAACGCAACTTGTGCAGCGACGAAGATGATTAATCTAAGCAACCGCACTGCCCTCGCGCTAATCCACGATCTGCAGCCTCCCCGTCGCGTTCTCGTCAACTTGTCCGCCTGCAGGCACAGAAGAGGGAGATATATATTTATATTCCGGCGAAGAAGGACACGCATGATTAATATTGTAATGTTTCAACACAGTTCTTCCTCCTCCCTCTGAACGACGGCGACGCGAGGACGAGCTGCCCGTCGCTGTCAAGCTGCGCTGTTTGAGAGATCATGAGCGCAGGCACAAAGGGGGTGGCCTAGCCGAGGCCTCGGGAGCGTTGGGAGTGGGAGTTAGCCAGCCGGCGGAGCAAGCAATTGCTCGATCGAGGTTTGACCGCGGCGGCCGAATCCCTGTGGGGGCGTGCGGGGGTGCAGATCACCGGGTCGGTTTCCGTCCGCCGTCTTTCTTCCCGTTCCTCTTCCGATTCCCCCTCGAGCCGTGTCAAACCGTCCGTGCGAGGCGGTGGTATAGAGAGATCGATGCTTTTCCGTCGACGTCAAAACCGTTCTTGCACCACACCAGCTGCCCATGCAGGGCACATCAAACCGAGCGAGACCGGCTGGCCGGTGAGAGATAGGTGCAATATGGTTTCTTGCGGAGCACAAGAGAGAGGGGAGGACGACCGGTGGAGGCGCAGGCCATGGCCGGCAGGTAGGGTTGTCAACCGGTCCGATAACAGGTTGGGATAACGGGCACCGTCCGACGGCGCGTATCAGCAAGTTCTTCGGGTTAACGGACACGGTTAGTGGATATATACATATAAGATAACATGTGTGTAAACATTGCAGTCGCAAGTACATCTGGACGGCAAGCTTTCCTCTTTGAAGATCAAATTCGGGATTATCGTCAAAATCAAAGAAGGTTGCTACAACAAGCTTTCCGAAAAATATCTTCCAGGATACATGGTAGACATTACTCAAATTTAGAATTTTTTTTCAGGGCTTCAAATGCCAATTTATATAACTTGTTTGAATATTTAAAACCAGCATCGATCTCCAGGACATCAGCTAGATATATTTAAATTTGATTTGAATTAATTATACATATTTAAATTTATCGTTACCCTATCCCGATCAATAAATAGGTTATCGAATCCAACAGGTAAAACAAAGAAATCGACTAGACGTGTGAACACAGGAGAGAACATCAATATATATATATATATCCTATCGTCGTAAATTAGACGAGAAATTAAGTTAAGAAAGGTCGACGCCACCGTAATTAAAGATCGATGAGAAGGTTGGGTTGTACGAGGTTGTTGCAAAAATGACGAAGCGCCCACGAGGTAGCTAGCTAGTGTCATATTCATCCAAGTGCGCCCTGAATTATAATCCTCGGTTCCTCATACCGATTAACGGGCACGGGATGTCGAAGGTCAGATTCAGTTTAAAGACGAGAATATTGGCTTGATTGTATTGCAAAAAATGAAAAATGAAAAGAGTCCACATCAGTAGGTCATAAATTAAGATTCTTGGATCCGAATTTGAAGTCCAATAATTTATCAGATCTACTGTTCGATTTGGATTTCCCTTGTCGGATTTGAGTTTGGACCTTGGAAGATCAGACCCAAAAAAGGTACGGCCGTGATTCCTTCGCTCCTTTGGGATTGTACTTACGTTCTTAAATTGTTTATATAGTGAGAGCGGATCGCCTCGATTCCCGAACGGAGGGACTTGCCTTAGAAATCTCCATCACTTAAGTGACGGTTCGGGAATCGGTTTGGTGAATCACTACCGAAAAGAGTTGAACCGCTACCGACACCTTACTAACTCACTACCCGTCGGTAACGGGTTAGTAAAGCATCGGTAATAGTTCAGCCCTTTTCAGTAGCGGTTCAGCAACGGTTCAATAACATAACTCGAAAGTCTTGAATCCGCTACCGAAAAAGCTGAACCGCTAACAACAGACGCCTTATTAACTCACCACCCGTCGGTAACGAGTTAGTAAGACCTCGGTAACGGCTCAGCTCTTTTCGGTAGCAGTTCACCGAACCTGTTCTTGAACTGCCACTCAAGTGACATGGGTACATGGTCATTTATAATTGAGGATCGAGACAAGTCCCTCCACCCGGAGACCGAGACGGTCCGCTCTCTCATGACCAGAAACAAAAAGATACGGGCATCGAATGTCGGATCCGGTTTGAGGGGTATCGGTATCCGTAAGATACCGTTAAGCGACCAAAGATGATCGGACTATCCGAGGTTACGGAAAGGCCGCAACTTGGTCGCCCAATCGATTGCCACCGGCGGCCGGCCACTTGCGCGGCGGGTGGGTCGCGGGCGGCATCCTCCTCGACGGGAAAAGGTACGTCTTGGCCGTATCCGGCGCCGGCGTGGAGACTTGTTTTCTTGATCGGAGCCACCGCCCGCCGCCGGGGGGGGCCGCGCAGGTCGGCAAAGCCCGCCGGCCGGGCAGGGGCAAAGGGTCGAACACCTGGTACGCGGGCAGCCCCCGCTGTCATCGGCGCACGTGGCCGATCACACGGACGACAGAGGGGAGATGGGCCCTCTTCTTCAAGTTAACGCCCCCTCCTGTTGTTCATACGGGGAAGCGGAGCGAATCTCACGAAGAGGAGGATTGCTCGGGTTGATAATTATGTCGATGTTCATCCGAGAGGTTGAGGGGGGAGGAGGTCTCCCATTCCGTCGAGTCTATCCGGAGAGGATCACCTCGGATGGAGAAAGTATCCTCGATTCTCAACGAAAATCGGTCACGGGTTCCAAATCACTTAAGTGACGGTTCAAATAACAAATCTGGTGAACCGCTACCGAAGAATGTCGAGTCGTTACCGACGTCTTACCAACTCGCTACCAGCGAGTTCTGTTAAGCTCGACAGTGAGTTTGTAGGACGTCGATAGCAGTTCAGTAACGGTTCACTGATATATTAATCTGCTACCGACGGAGTTGAACTGATATCGAGGTCTTACTAACTCACTACCTATCATTTAAATGGCTGGTATCGTAATCTCTTTTCATTGAGAACCGAGGGTATTCCCTCCATCCGAGAACTGAAATGATCCACTCTCATCCGTCGACCGAGACCCGGAAATATATCGAATGTACTATATCAGTTCTAAAATAAGATAGTAGTGTCTCTTCTCCCTTCGGGATTGGGCGAGACGAGGCCTGAAAGGGGGAGCTCGAGGGAGGGACGCTGGGCGGCAGTAATTAATTAAGTGATTAAGCTCGGAAAGGGAATTAAATATGATATAGAGATTAATGCTTCAGGCGAGCAGAAACGGAGTAGAATAATAATGAACTGCTTGTAACTTTTGCTTCTGTAGGTCGATGTGAGTCGGACGGTCCGAGCATTTCATGGTATGTATAAACAAGTCTGCCAAAAGAGATCAAATGGCCGACAGCTGCTCGCCCAACATGGATTATCCAAGTAAAAGGGTGAACGAAATAATGATTCCCTTATCCTTCCCTTAGTGGGTCGACTTTAATTTAATTTCCGATTTGTGATCTGATCTTTTTCTCTTTTTTTATTCTCTGAATATTTTTTTATCTCCCAGCTGCACCCTTTACGGTCGAGTGTGTACGTAGAAGTAACTAAAAGTCTAAAACTATCCATCTTGTGTCCCAGGGCGATAAAAATTCAGTTCTTGCTCGACGTTGTTGTCTCTCTTTTTTGTACATGTACCGGCCTAAATGGCCGGGAGTCTGTTGCTCACGCAGACGACGGGGATCAAGCCCCCGCTGGCTCGATCCCCACCTTGAAACCCTCCCCCCAAAGGGGGGGCCAGGTGCCTATGGCCACCTTCAAGCCCCGCCCTCCTGCTAAAAACCGCAGGAGGGATGCCAACCGAGCTATGCTCGACGTTGTTGTCTCGATCGTTCATCCTTCTATTCCAGGGGATTAAAATTGTTGGCCCCCGTTTGGATATAGTATTGCAAACCCCTAAAGCAATTTTATTTTTGATATATATTCTGTAGTGTGCACATAAATAATTATATATATTCTTATCAAAACCTATTGGTTAATGCATTAAGTTTCAGTATTCTAACAAAACAGTGCATTGGCTATATATATATATATACGTACGCAGCAAGATTATATCTACTACTGAGATGGTTACCGTATGGTACAAATTTAATTAAATTGAGGATAATTCTGGTTTATCCCTACGTTTTGCGGATAAACTTATAAGTTTGACGAAGTTGATGTCGGATCTTACAAACTCTAAAATTATGCTGTTGAGGTAGAAGGGTCCTAAATATGTAAACACAATATCACTCTCCCTCGCAGCCAAAATGGGCAGTGGGAATAAGCATTAAATTAAGTATTAAAGATAGATAAGTGTCGATACTATCTTACAAATTTCAAAACTATGGTATTGAGGTAGAAGAGCTCAGAATATGTAAATGTAATATCAAGTCTCAAATAGTCAATATAAAACTGTCCCCACAATTCTAACATCGGAGATGGTTTGCAGAGTTGTCTATTTTATTAGTTATCTTAATTATACATGGCAACCAACAAGACCAGATTAACTTAAATCACCGGAATTTCAAGAATAGCATCGACGTTGCTAGAAGGGATTTATTTACTACATCAATGTGACAAAAAAAATATCCTTTTTCATGACAAGATAGGTTTTCAGACTATGAACATAAATTTTGTACTACCGTAAAAAGTATTTGGTTATCATGAGTAGTACAATACATTTTCGAAAGAGAATTTTTCATCAGAGAAGAGGGTGGTGAGACATCTGTTCATTTCTTTCTTTCTTGTGGTTCCCCCACACTTTTTCACCAAACATGATAACCTTGCATTTTCAGTAATTTGCTTTAGTAAATAAAACTATCACAAAAGTGTATAAAAATCGTATTGCAACCAAAGTCCCCGTTAGGTTCGTTTTGACCACTTGGATGCCTTTATTTTTTTTTACTTTTTCTATCTGATGATGCACTTCCATAAGAACAAGAGCAGTTTGGCCAAGCATTAGATTTCGAGCAGAAGTGAAAAAAAAAGGTTCTCAATACAGCGTGCACTTGTAATTTTAACTAGAGTTGCAAAGGAACGGATTGGATCAACTAGGGGTTGTTCACTCTTTGGTTCAACAGGTTGAACTGACCAAATAAACATTAGACGGGTTGAACTAGCTTTCAGTTTGGTTTTATTTCACTTCAACCATTGGCTTGGTTTATTCGTGAAACCGAACCAAGTCATCCACTCAAATTAACTTAAAATATTTGGTAAAATAATTTTTATATTAAAAAATAGTATTATATATTCTTATTATCAAGAAATATAAATTTTAGATATTTTAACTTATAAATTGATATTGTACCGTAAACAATAATTAGTTAATTTTCGGTTCGAACTTAACCGAACCAAACCAGAATGATTCGGATCGATTCGGGTTGACTTGCACGGTCTGGTTTGTGTTGGGAAGAAACCCCCAACCCGATCATGAACGCACTGAACAAGTAACTCAGCTCACTAAAAGCTCAACTCTACTTGTCTATGAAGAAAAACTCGCTTCGTGAACGAGTAGAATCTGAACATACCTCCTTGCTCGGATTGATAAACCGGTGAACAGCTCGATTAAATACTCGTCCGATAAAATATTTGTTTAACTGCTATTCAGTTAAATAATTGAAAATTTAATTTTTTTGTAAAAATCATTAAATTAGAAGATTTTTTGGAGGGATGACCCCCACTGAACACTTTTAGAGTGATTCCCACTAAATTAAAATTCTAAATCCGTCGCGGAGGGGTCACAAAAGTTCGGAAGGTCTCGAATGGAAAGCAGTGTCTACGCGCGGGCATCAACCCAAGTTAGAGGCAGATATATCTGACTAATCCTATACGGAGAGCACCTTCGTGGAGGAAGAAGTTTCAAACTACTTCATGCTCGACCCGACCAAATCCACACAATGAGTTCAACCTTTGCTCTGATTTTGATCTCCTTGACAATGACTTTGTTCATAGGTCCTTCATAATATTCTAACCCCCCCGCCTCACGGCCACAAAACAAGATTGGGGTCTCCTGATCGATCTCGAGCTCATAAACAAGCTCGAACACACATGTGTCGAGCTCCGCCCGTCTACGTACGTAACCAAGCAGCTCGATCGGTACATATATATACGTTTCGCGCTAGCTAGAACGTGTTGATTCAGTAATGAACCAAGTACGAGCAAAGGTTTTGAAAAGCTCGGTGAGTGTCAAGAGGAAGTAGGAGCTTCATTTTAAAACGTCGAGCCGTGCTCGAGTAGGCTCGTTTTGCGCCCCCCTCGATTTCTAACCCCACGACTATATATGCGTGAAGGTATGGCGTACGTACAACCTCTCTAAATTAACCTTCGTGTTCTCACCGGCGGATGATTAGCCGATGGACAATAATCTCGGCTTGGTGTGATTTAACGTGGTCCCGACGACCGTCCTCTTGATGTATGCCCTTTACATGGCTTAATTAGAGTTAAGAAACTGGGGTGGGGGCACAAGAAAACACCCCATGATTTTATGTAACCAGGGGTCATGAATCATGACCTCCCCCGAATGAGCACAGCTTCTTCGTCCTCGGGTCCGTAAGCTGACAATATATATATATACACATAATATGTAATTCTATCGAATTCAAATCACCTCAGGTCCTGGGTGGAAAGGGTAACTCAGTTCCCAATCAAAAAAATGACTAGGAACTCAACCACTTAAGTGATGGATAACAAGTTGGTGGAAAGGGTAACTCAGTCCCCAATCAAAAAATGATTACGAACTCAACCACTCAAGTGACGGATAACAAGTTAGTAAGACGTCGGTAACAGTTGATAGCAAGTTAATAGGTCAATGAATCATTATTAAGCTACTATCGACATTTTACAAATTCACTGTCAAACTTAATGCAACTCGTTATCGACAAGTAGTAAGTTAATAAGACGTCGATAGGGATTCAGTCATTTTTAATAGTGATTCACCAAACTTGTTATTCGAACCGTCACTCGGGTGACTTGGAGTCGGGATCATTTTTTATTAGAGATTGTAGTTACTCTCTTCACTCGAAAACCGTGGTAATCCAAACTCATTTTTACCGCGAGGACCTCCCTCACTGCAAGACGCAACCCCCCGGAAAGTGCCGCCACCACCGGGTCCTGCATCCTGCTTGTTTGCCCCCCTCCCCTATTTTACAAGGAGTCGGGCCAAGGACGAGAGAATAAATGGGGTGCCCTGTGTTGGGGGCGATAAGGAGGATAGATGTAACTATGTTCTAGCTCCGGCATCCTGTGCCCGACCAACCACGGATCGTCGAGGTCGGACGATCGTCGAGAGGAAAGAGGACTTAAAGAGGTGTGCCATGGCGCCTTCTGTAGTCCGGTGTGGGGCAGCAACCTGAAACCACTGCAACTCCCGCCACCCTCGTAGAGCAGAGGTGGGCATCTCAAAAGGGGAGCTCTCGGCCTCAAATCGAGCGATCGATATTATCTTATTATAAACAACGAGGACTCGCCGTCGGCAAGTCCTGGCCAACACCGTGGTGTGGGGAGCTGAGTCAACTCAACTCGGCCTTGTCCTTCGAGCTCCGATCCTTGGAAGCATTTGAGGAGGACGGGAGGTGAGTTCGAGGGCCGCTCTCTTCGACGCCCACTCGCCCAGTCGTCCTCTCTTCCGAGTAAGTCGGTCGTGTCTAAGAGCACGTTTTACAAGCGTGGACGGTCTTGCATTGGGCTGAAAAGGAGCGAGGTCTGGATTGGACCGAGCATCCATGGGCCGGCATGCGGACTAGTCGGCCCAAAATATGGACGCATTCTGCAATTAATTAAATGGATTGTGGAGCTTGTGAATTCAGAAACTTTAACTATTACAAATAATGGCCGGATTAATCGGCAACCCTCTTCGCTCTTCGCCCTTGAAGAGGGTTGCGAGAATCGAACTCGCGACCTCTCGCACCAGAAGCGAGAATCATATTACCAGACCAAACACCCGGAATTTCCCCTTCGCCGTATCGTGGTTACTCCTATTTGTTTTAGAAAAGAGACCGGATCCCCTCAGGAGGCCTCCTGAGGGGGTCCGGTCAGGTGCACACCCATATGGGTGATGTGACCGCCATCACATCTTATTTAATGTCCCATCACATCGCCGGTCACATCACCCATATGGGTGTGACCTGACCGGATCCCCTCAGGAAGCCTCCCGAGGGGATCCGGTCTCTTTAGAAAATGACCACAGGAGCCATGCTTCTTATTCACCGGATGGAAATTACCATTTTGGCATCTAGAATACTTCACCGGAGACCATTTTTAGGGAAGGAGGTGCCCTTTTCAGCTTCTTTCCAGCAATATCCAACTCGGAGTCGTGCATTGCATATGAGCGTTAAAATGTGAAATTGCTTTTGAATCAAGAGAGATGTAGATTTTTTAATATGATTTTTGAAGTAAGTAACGGTTCACGTGAGCTTTATTTTTTGTTCTAGCTCGTTCATTCATCGTAATAAATGTGCTGAGTTGAATTTTTATCGAGTCCAACTTCAAATTACTTGTCGAGCGTGTTAGTTCGTCTGCACCCCTAAATAATGGCTCTGCCGGAGTGGCATTAATAAATTCAAATGTGTACGCAGATTTTTGGAAAATAGTTGGCAAAATCAACCGATGCATAATATCGTCAAGGAAAACGATTTACCTATATCTATACTCTGAATCATGTTTTTAATTAATATCTTCCTGCAATCATACTCCAAGAGAGGTACCTTCTCGTCTCTTTATTTTACATGCACAAGTGCACAACCAAATGGGCCGGTCGTACGAGAGATAATAGATGTAAAAATTAGCGTTGAATTGCTGGCCAACCAATGTGGAAATCATGGAAGGCAACTCCTCCAAATCATTTACCGACTGAAACACACTCTAACTAATGGATGCTTGTTAAGATTATTTACATTTGGTTTACAAGTTAATTATAAATGTAGATTGCATTAGTTAGATGACCTTCTACTAGGAGGACCTCTGGCAGATGCCCTATAAAACACCTTTTTCTGCGCCCTCTGTATTCTGTACTGGACGTTGCCGCCCGACTGCACCACCGATCTTGTGCAGAGAATAATCCTCCGGCCATAGGGTCGCACACTCTGTATGATCTACGGTAATATAAATAAACAGCTCCGGTGCAGCACAAGCATCACGGTCATTTGGCCATTCTCCGCTCCTCTTGCTTGGTCTCCGCCGCCCTGTTCTGTCGCCGCCTCAATCCCGAAATCGACTATGCTCAATGCTCTCCCTGTATTTTGACAGATCAATGGAAAGAACGTGACTCTTCCACTTTCGCAGTCGGACTTCGATTTGATGAAAGGAGGATGACCTAACCTGCTTGGCCCTAATACTTTGTTTGTTTTCACTTGTTCGGTCGGACGTTGGAGATTCAGATAAAATATCTAACACCACTGATTCTGTCGACAATAAGATGGTTGAGATAGTTTGGTAAAAGAACTGAAGTAACATCTGAATACTCCGTAAACAGTCCTTAAAAAATCCACTTAAATTTAAGTCAATCACTCTAATTTATTTTTATTTTCGGAGATAAATAACTAAGATAACCTTTGATCTAGCTTGATCCGAAAATTTAAATTCTCGATTTCATCTCTAACCTCTGAATGAGTGGTAAAGAAAACCGATTTTTTTTGAAGATATAAATAATTAGTTTGTTTGAGAAAACATCTAAACTAAAATCGACATTGATGACGAGATAGTTTATGCTGATTTATGTCAGTGTCGATTCTAAAATTAATAATGATAAATTGTTGAATGCTATTATCATTGACAGACAAACAAACAGACGGTAAAAGAAAGTAACTTAAAATTAAACCAAATGTAATTCTTAGGCACTACAAAACTGGACCAAATCACGCACCTCTCCCCACCGCTGCAACGGATAACGTCGGCCCCGCCTGCAGAGGATGCCTACTTTCCGGCGACCGGTCATCCTCTCACGCTCGAAGCTTTTAATCTTGGCCCGCGGCACAACAGAACAACCGGCTGCCAGTGGCCGGGCCAAAGGGCCGGTCCGCTCTGAGCCGGCCCTTTCCCTTTTCTTTTTTTTTTTGGACACGGCCCTTTCCCTTTCGTTTCGTCGAGGTGTGAATAGAATTCAATATTTTAAAATTTTGATTCCACTCCGATAAAAAAATAATCATATTAATTATCAAAATTGAATGTTTTGATAACTTGTCAAAATTAATTCCATCTTAGTTAATCTAATTTTAATAATAAATAAAATTAAATACGATAAAATTAAATAAATCATAAAAATTAATATATAGATTGGAAAATCGATAAAAATAAAATTTTAAAAATATTGTAAAAAAATTTAGCAATTATTTATGAATTACTAATTTAATTTTAAATAAAAAATAATATTTAATATATATCTTAAAAGTTATTCGATTTTAATAACGACATCCGAATCGAATCAAAATCAGAACATAATAATTTTAAAATTATCGAAATCAGAATTAAAACTACTTGGTTCTTATCTAAATCAGATTTCGATGATTTCGTTACGAAACCTGACTCATTTGCAGTGCTACCTTCCGCGCGTGCTAGACGATAAAAGGAAAAACACTAAATTACGCGGAAAATATCCGTTCGGCCCGGTCGAGCCGCTCACCGTACCGGATCAGTGGGATCCAAGGGCGAGCCTCCCGGGAAAGGGACCCGGGTTGGACCGCGTACGCCGGCGCCGTGGGACCGGCGCGGGGGCAGGTGCATATCACGTGGGGGGCGTCAGCGCCGGACGGTGCGCCCGTGATTGCACGTGTCACGCGCTTGCCCGGGTCAAAGAGGGGACGGAGGCCGGCGGCCGTTCGGTTTGGTTCGGTCTCTCTCTCTCTCTCATGTTCCGGGCCCGCCCGACCCGACTCCGCCGCCCCGGCGGCGTTGTTTAAGCCGCCGCGGCGCGGACTCCCCGCCGGCGAACCAGGTCGCGTGTCGTGTAACGCACGTAACGATGAGGTGGGTCAGTGGCGTCGGCATCGATGGGTGCCGCCCGACGCACCCGCGATGGTGGGGTGGGTGAGAAAGAAAGACAGGGCGGTTGGGTGCGGATCCACGACGAGACGGACCCGTCGTGGCCGTCGGTTTCGGACCTTTTCTTTTTCTTTTTTTTGACGAGGAAAACCAGGTGGCGATGGAATATCGATTATTAACGAAAGAAAATGACCCTCCTAACCGAGAGTTAATTAATAATTACTTACCAGCCGGTCTATGAGCAAGGCCAACACACACATATATATATATGCAATATACAACGTAATATGAACCATGGACTCTCACAGATGCCACCATCTCTCTTTCCCTTCAACAGCAGGTGATAACACTAAACAGATGATCATGGCGATGATGAGCAAGTCTCGTCTCCTACCTCTGGACGCCTACGAACAAATTAAGGGGGGTGGGGGTGGGTGACGGCACTGACGACCATTTAAGCTTAGGAAGCCCACGACAGAGTCTCTCCCTAAGACCTAAGCGCTAGGAACCTAAGAGCAGGAAAGATAAGTAAAAAAAACGAAATTTTTGACGAGGGAGAATTGGGGAGACGGGGGATGATCAGAACCGAAGAAGGCAGGCAGGCGTCGGCCGCCGGCGGCGGACCCCTAGGCATCCGTTAGAATCGGAGCTTCACGGCGGGGAGGCCAACGGCGCACATCGCGGCCGGCATAGCCAGGCCGGTTCGGACCGAAGGGGGGGGGCTGCTTTCAGACCACACCGTAGGGCTGGGGGGCAAGGGGCAGCCGCGCCGGGGACGGCGGCCGCGCGCAGGAGGCGGCGAGGGAGGAGGCGCCCGCCGCGGGGAGGTCCTTCTTGCTGCGCATCTCGAGGACCTTGCGGTGGCTGTTGGAGTGCACGTGGCTGAGGAAGGTGGGGCTCCCGGCGGGTCGGTACTCGGGGAGCAGGCGCCCGGACTTGTAGCGCACCCCGCAGGCGTTGCAGAGGGTCTTCGCGCCCAGCGGCCCCGCCCTCCACTGCGGCGTCTTGTCCACCCCGCAGTGGCTGCACCGACGCCTCGCCAGCTGCGGCCCGCTTCTGCCCCCGTCCGCCGCGGCGGAGGCCGTGCTCGCGGCTTTCGGCTTGCGCCCCTTCTTTTTCTTCACCTGCAAGACCAGCTGCGCGTTGAGGCACAGCCCTCCGGTGAAGGGGTCGAGCACGTTGCGGGGGTTGGTACCCCAGCCACCGCCGCCGCCGCCCACCTGGTCGCACAGGAGGCGCGAGGAAATGGAATAGGAAGCGGAGCAGGAGGCAGCGGAAGAACCGGAGGAGCAGGAGGACGAGGAGGACTCGGCCAGGAGCGGCGGAAGGCGGAGGGACCAAACGCGCCCGCCCGTGCGGGAACGCTTGCTCCTCGCCTTGGCGGGCACCACCAGGGAGTCCGTCGAGAACCAGCCGCTCCCCCAGGTCCTCTTGAAGGTAACGCCGGCGCCGGTGGCGAAACGAGGCCCGGGAGCTCCCGGCTTGACCTCGGCCTTGAGAGAGGCGGGCGTGGGCACATGGTGGTTGTGGAAGGAGGGAGCGGCGGCGGAGGGGAACTCCGAGAAGGAGTCGTCCACGAAGTGTGATACCCATTCCAGGTCAGCCACGTCTCCCGCCTGCGGTGTTTCAGAATAATCAGCATGAGACGCCGGTGAAGAGAAATGGTAGGCGGCGGGAGGGAGGAAGAGGTGGCGCTCACCGGAACGATGGGGTCGGAGGCCGGCGGAGGCGCCTGGAACGAGAGTACGGAGGACGAGCAACTGCCCACGCCCGGCGCGGAGTCGTCCTTCCTCCCTTCTTCCTCGTCCTCGGCTTCCTCGTCTCGGAGGAATTCGTCTTCTCCACCGTCCTGCTCCTTGCCGCCGCCCAAATCAAGCAGGTCATTGACCGAGAAATCCTCCCAGGCGACTCCCCCGCACCGGTCGACCGACGCGCCTTCCGCGTCCTCCGCCGGGAGGGAGGAGGAGGAAGGCGACGGGCCCTGCAAGTACAGAAGCGGCTGCCGATAGCAGCCGGCCGGGGAGGAGAAGAAGAGCATCTCCCCCCCGCCTAGCCCCGCCCTCTTCATGACCGCCGTCGCCGTGCAATCCATCGCTCCCCTCTTCCCCCCCTCCGTCTACAGAACGGTCACACGGTTTCTCCCTCTACCTCTCTCTCTATTCCTGCCTCAAAGCAACAGCTGCGTAGAACAAATATTTAACGGAAGTCCGATGACACCACAGGACGGGAGGGGGGGGGGACGAGAGAGAGCGTGAGGGGACTCTGATAAGAATCTTAAAAGAGGGAAGACGGAGGACGAAATAAAGGCGGAGGGGGAAGGGAGGAAAAGGGGTCAGTCATTTCCTCTCTTCTTTTTCTTTTCTCTCTCCTTTGTTTCGAAAATAATAAATAAAAATGAAAGGAGTAATAGAACAAAATCAACCGCCCTCGAGACGACCACTCGATGCCTCACATCATTCACTACGGGGAGCGTCGCGATAATGTCTCCGGTTCTACCAGTCCCGACGAACGTGACCGCAACCCCGGCGATGGCCGGCAGTAATGACGACGGCTGCGACGGGGAGGCAGACGGAGAGGACGAGACGGTGGCGGAGCGGAGGTCCCGTTGCCCGGCCGCAACGGACTGCCCTCCACCACCGCTCTCTCTCTCTCTCTCTCTCTCTCGCCCTCGACGGTGGCTGGACCGTTGGGTTCGGTGGAGGATTAATGGCGGAAAGAGCCCCCCGGCGGAGCAGACGCACCCGCCGCCCGACCTCTTCCTTCCCTATTACGCCAGCTCAGCTCCCACGGAACAGAGAGAGAGAGAGAGAGAGATTTATTTAACTTATCCATTACTGGTTTTCCATGTTTATGTTGAGTACTTTATTTGATCTGATTTTCAGAGGCCATCCCTCGCGGATAAGGACGGATCAGGGTTGTTTTCGGGTTTCTACCCGACTCGGGCGCTCAAGATTCGAACTTGCCAGCAGGGTGGTCTCTACTGGCAAGGGGTCGGCCCGACTTGGTCCGAAGTCGGCCTGTTTATAATCGGGTCCAAAGTATATTAGATAGACCCGGTCAGGCTCGACCAAATCTAATTTTTTATTTTATAACCATATGATTTCAAGATGAATTTAATTATTTACGATAAAATTATAAATTGATAATAAATTAATTAAAATATATTTTAAATAAGTGAAATAATATTTTTATTGAGTTTGGCATAAAAGTTTCGGCTTATTTTAACTTGTTTGGGTTCATTTTGATCCGCATGTCTGATCTGACTAAGGGGTCAAATTTTGTTTGGCTCTGAACAAGTTGTGGTCGGCCCGGCCGGTGAATCCGTGGGTCTGCCTGGCTCGATCTCACCCCAGGGTATCTGTGCCGCGTACGTCGAACATGGGTGGGGCGGACCGGCTGTTAGGCTCTCGAAAAAGACGAAGAAGAGGGAGAAACAGCGGGAGGGTCCACCGTGAACCGTTTTCCCGTGGCCCCGGTCGGAAGTAGAGCCCGGGACCGACCCCGAACGGGCGCCGTCCATCATCAGACGGGCCGTTCTGACACGCCGGCCCCTGACATCACGGCCCGGGCCCCGCTGTATCCAGCGCCGCGTCCCGAGCCCGGATTGCGGTGCGTCGCGCGGGTAAATGTCCGCTGGGTCCCCGCTGGTGCGGTGAATTAGGGAATTACCACTCCGTACACACGCACCGCGTCCGCTCAGGCCTCGCCGAAGCAAGCGTACGGCCGAGGAGGCTTCCTGTCGGGACGTGCGATACCCGGGAGAAACGGTCGACGGGAAGAGTTCGAATCACCCCCAGATTAGGGGTGCAAACGAGTAGAGTCGAGCCGAGTAGTATGGTGTTCAAGTTTGGCTCGTTTATTTTACTCAAGTTCGAGTTCGAGCTCGAGTTTTAGCGAGTATGTGAAACTCTTGTTCAAGTTTGATTCATTTATTAATCGAGCCGAGTCGAGCTCGAACTCGAGTAGTAGTTAGACGAAAATTCAATTCATATTCAAACTTAAGTTATATACAAATTCTTTTATAAATCCAAAATCAATGAAAAGTCATTTGTGAAACTTTAGATTTAGCTCATTTATGAAACTCAATCTAAGTTTAAACTTAAGTTTTGAATTATTTAATATATTTAAGTGACAATATATAAATATTAATACTTAAAATTTAATTTTAAAAATAAATATATAATATAATATTTAATCGAGCTACTCGCGAGCTTATCGAGCCGAGCAGAAGTCTGTTCAAGCTCGACTCGTTTAATGAGTCGAGCTTTATTTTTTGTTCAAGTTTGTTCATTTAACATAATAAACGAGCTGAGTCGAGTTTTTATCGAGTTGAGCTTCGAGCTACTTGTCTGAGTGTATTGGTTCGTTTGCACTCCTACCCCAGATATCGAAAAAAAAAAGATCATAATTCCATGTTACGTCTATAATAAATTAATAAGTCAATAAATTACTATTAAATTATTATCGAATTTAATATATGAGTTAATAAGATGTTAATAATAATTTAATATTTTTTATAATAATTTATTGAATTTATTATTGAAACCGTCACTTAAATAACTTTTTTTATTGAAGATTAAGATATTCTCTCCACTCCTCGTTTCCCTCGTAAACAATTACATTCCGTGGGCGCCCGGGGGATCACTCCTCGTTTTCCTCGAAGCGTCCGGAAATATTGCAACGCGGTCCAAGCGCATTTCCTGTTTGAACCGCGAACCTTCCGCCCGGGGGTCAAGAAAAGAGAGGACTTGGATCTAATTGAGAATCGTCCGAAGGTGCAGCGCACAAATCACGTGAAAGAGGTAATAAAAGGTAGACAAATTGCACTACGTTTCTTTAAAGATTCGCTGGGAGCTAATAAACGTTCCGAGACCTGTCACCTTCTGAAGATATGTAGTTTGTGGCGTCGGTCGTACTAAAATGGATGGATAATTTGGTGATGCTTGCTGTGAAAATGTGAAAATTTTATTCCTTCGAAGATGTTCATTGATGGTATTAGTTGATTAACGTAAAACTATATTGCTTATAACATAACTAATCTTTCATACGTATAAAGTATTATACGTTGATACTATCAAAATTTCAATATAGGTACCCCGTATACCGAACTTGTGATGACCTTGATTAAGCTCTTAGTTGATTGTGATTCTACCGTTATCATGTTGATACCAAACAACATATATATATATATATACACGTATAGACCTGTCAACGGATCCTTCTCGGGTCGATTTTTTTAAGATCCGAATCCGAATCCGATAAGATAGATCCGAATCCAATAACATATCCTATACGTTATTACATTTCGGATCTAAACCCATACCCGGATCCGAAAATATATTCGGATACGGATCCATCTGTTAAGAACCCGTGAGTCGATGCCGGTCGAATCCTTGTTACCCCCGCGTGCGCCTCTTCGTTACTTCACAAGGAAGCAATGGAGTCACCGCCGGCGGGGGAGAGGGGATAGCATGGGTCGCAGAGGGGTTCGCCGGCGGCGGGGGCTTGCGGAGGGGGAGGGGGGGCTCGGGCGCATGGGGGGAAGTTGTGCGGTAGTGGGGAGGAGGGGCATCATGTCTCGACCATGGGTGGGGGGAGAGGCGGAAGCGGAAGCGGGGGCGGGGACGGTGCTTCTCGACCGGGGGAGGGGGGCAAGAGCCATTGCATCCCGACCGAGGGGCCAACGGGGGGGGGAGGCGAGCGGGGGGGATGAGAAGGCGAGAAGCGGCGGGGGGGACAGCGCTTCCCGACCGGGGCGGGATGGGGGCGGAGGGCGAGTGAGGGGGGCAGCGCACCCCAGGTCGAAGGCGGAAGCATGGGGGGGGGGGGGGAGCCACGTAGCGGGAGGGGGTTTCCGTTGGCGCCGGGAGGGGGCCTTGCGTTCGGCGAGCACCGATGACAGCGTGATGGCCCAACAGAGGCAGAGGGGAGCGCCCGGGAGGGGGGGACTTGTCCGCTATTGGGGGGTCCATCGCATCCTGACCGAGGGGGAAGGGGGGCATCGCCGGAGCTGACAACGGAGATGGCCGAAGAAGACAATCCCCGGCTGCCTCCACTCCCCATCCATCTCCCTCCTCCGTCGCAAAGCTCCCCACACCACCCGTCTCCACCGCAACGGTCGACTGCAAGCCCCAATGTCTGGAGAGCAACACGATCCGACGGCCGGCCGCGAGCACAAAGAGGATCGAAACCCGGCAGACCGGCGGCTCCAAAGACGGTCACTCATTTGCGTGAAGAAGCTCAAGATCGGCCCTACCGAACAAACGCTCCAGGCAGTTTCACATCACAGCTCGCCGCCGGACCCACGCCCAACTCCGGCGGCCGGCGGACCCTACCCTCTAGTTCGCCGCCGAAGATATCTCCGGTACTAATCGTGCCGTCGTTTGCTTCTACCTCGATCGATGGTATGTCCCCCGAACGGTGCTATCTTAATACGTACGTTGCCGTAATAAAACGGAAAATGTCACCCTCGTCGGAATGTGCTGCCACCGCCCGTGCCATCGCTAGAAGAAGCGGCAACTGCGGCAAATGAAACGGTGTCACCTCGCTCCCCTCCTCCGCCCGGATCGCGAGCCGTAGCTCGGGCCCGCAACCCGTGTCACGGGTTCCGGAGAAATCCGAATGTTAAACCCGATAGTGCACATTCGGATTTCTCCTGTTAATAACAAATCCAAACCTGTTAATTACACCATTCGGTTTTGCCGTTAAATGTCCAAATCCAATAATTTCTTCGGATCCAGGTTGTGCCTTCGGATTCCCCAAATCCATTTACAGTTCTATACACGTACAGGAATAACACAAGTTAGTCACGTCCATCGGCACTATTTTTATCCCAATGCCAAACAAGTTACATAAGGTGCTGTTTGGTGTGGGGATAACTTAAGCATAAATCTGGGTTATCCTCAAAATTTAGGAGATAACCTAGATTTATCCCCAAAATTTTATGATACCAAACAGGTCCTAAAAATTTTCAAACCAATCAAGTAGGACTCTTTTTGGGTCAAAAATAATCAGGGATGAACTCGGTTTATCCCCTGAACTTTGGAGATAAACTAGGTTTATTCTCAAATTAAGTTGGTACAAATGGGCCTCAATGGTCAGGATAACCCCCTCCCTCTTAACCTGTCACGTGAAAGGAAACCTTTCTTCCCCCATTTTTTTTACTAATCAAATTGTTGGATGTATTATTATTAATTCACTAAATTCACTTACTTATCTTAATAAGTGAGTTTGAATGGATTAATGATATACTTAAGGGAAGAGTTTAGTAAATAAAAAAACAAGAGTTTTCAGTGGATTAATAACGCAAGTAAAGAATTTACGTCCTGTTTGGTAACCCCATTAAGTATCTCTATCATTATCGACTTTAAAATTTGTAGTGCAAACAAAACATATTATGCAGTACAAGTGTCAACTTATATTACTCTTGTTGTCGATATTTTAACATTTAAAAATATTAATATCAATATTGATATAGTATCAAAAATAAAACTCTAACCGAACAGCGCATCAGTGATTAAAGAAAAAAATTCACTCTTCGAGATTCAAGAGAGTGTTTAAAGAGTTGACGTGTCCTCATTTCACCGTGGCTTCGTGTGATTGGCACGGTTGAGAATTGAGACATCCTGGTCGCCTCGGCCTCCATTTTTCTTCGGGGCTGTTTAAGGGGAGATCGGGTTCTCTCGATTGGGTGAGGGAGAGAACCCTCCTCCGGTGGTGACCGGAGTCATCTTAAAATTTCAGTGGAGTATATATTTTACAAGTTAAATTATTTTTAATATTATTTTAATATATTTTTTAAAATTTAGTGGGACACTAAGTCCGACTGGATCTTCTCTGCCTAGACACAAACCATCTCGAGATTCATGTCTTCTTGTGAGTCCAAGTTAAATCACAACAAAGCACGGTGTTTCGTGTCTGTGATTGGGAAAGTTGGGACCGAGTAAAACCCAATCTCGTTCAAGCGAGGGGCCCAAGAACTGTAACCTCTGTGGTTTCTTGTAAGGCGTAGGAAGGCCCAAAATTCGCCGGGGCCACGGGGCTCGTCGTCGTCGCCGCCATCTTATCCGCCGTACGCCGGGAGGTCACGGTGGAGATGGCGACCCGGCGCTCGGGGAGGACTGGGCTAGTACGTCTGTGCTGTAGACGTTTATCTTTGTCTTGGGGTGTCATCCTAGCTAAGTATATGGCTAGCTTCTCCTCTCCATCTTCTTCTTCTTCCTCCAGCTCTCTCGAGGAGTCGCCGGACTGATCCGAAGTTCACTCTCAGAAGATCAATGGAGGAGGAGCATCATCATCGATCTCTGGCTCCTCCGTCCCGTCTCCCGTGGGCGCGGCGAACCGGCTGAAAGAGTACAGGTGAGCAGGGAACAAAGAGAAGAGGGAGAGACGGGGCCCGGGAGTCAGACGAAGCGGGCAAGCAGGAGCCGCCATCGTTTCCGGCGTCGTGGACGGACGGACGGCCTTCGTCGGGACGTCGCTGTTGGGTTAGCCCGATATTTATTTAGTGATCCACTTGTCAATGAGCTCGGCTTAGCACACTATTAGGTCTATAAGATGGAACGTGGTTTATTGGGCTTAATCTCCTGTTTAGCCCAGGATCCGACTATGGGTAGGATCCTAGTCTTAGTCCCTGACTCATTCCCTCCTCTCTATATAAGCAGCAGTGGCAGCGGGGGGTTGTGACTGCGTATACGGCGTACGGGCTTCATAATAGAGAGTGAGAACTGCAGGAGGATCGTCTGAAGGAGACAGCCGATTCCTATCCGGCGGATCTTCCTCGTTCTTGTCTTCCGCAGCGCTATGGAGTTTGGATCGTCGTCAGGTATGCCTAAACTCCAACATGTGGTATCAGAGCCCGTGTTCTATTTCACAGGATTTGATATGGTGAAATCAGTTCCGGTGGCCGTCCGATTTCTGTATGGAATCGAGGTTCCTATTTTTCGTTTCCATTGTCCATGTTCGCCGATTCTGCTTGGCGGCGGATGTCCACCCGAATGTTCGCGGCTGCCCCGCGGTGCCAGCGATGGTGTGTTTACGGCCCGCGACGGTCGGCTGGGTCCGTGAGCGGCGTTGGCTGCTACGGCGTCTTCCAGCCAGCGACTATGCGATGCTCCATTGCCTGGTACGCGGCAGCCAGCATATGCAGCCGGGGAGGCGCAGAGCGGCACTCTGCGCTGCTTGGGCAGCCGGCTGTAACATGCAGCATGGCAGCGCCCGTAGCGCTGCCTCCTTCCCGCGGACATGTGCCTGCGGGAAGGCCTTCAGATAATAATAATAAAAAAAAAAAGAGGGAAAAGGGAGGGCTGGCGGCCATCTCCTTCCACGGATGGCTGGTTTGGTGCTGTTTTTGGCTGACGACGGTCTGGCCAGAACGGCCGGCCCTTTGATCCCACCGCTGCCCACGCCATGGCGGCTAGGGTTTCTCCAAACGGAGAAACCGTGGGCAGGTTGGTAGGAGACGGTGGTTATTACTGTTTTGCCCCATGATCTATTAATTTTAAATAGTTGCAACGTAAGGTATTTGGATCCGATTGAATATTGGGTTGCTTAAAGTTTTAGAATCCAATATAAATTAGGATCTGACATTAAGCCATCCGGTTATTCATATCCTTATCACTTTTATCCATTAAGTCAAACGTTTTGCATTAAAGTTAATTTTCTTATCTTTTGAATTGGTTAAAGGATTATGGGCCCATTAAGCATATTCTAGGGTTGTAATCCATTAAGAAAATCAATTTAAAGGATAGGGATATGTATGCAAAACAGTGGATTAGAAATTAATTTCAGTGGATATTTCTACAATAAAACTGGATATTTATGTAAACAGGTTGCTAAGATTTCTGTTTAAAGTTATTTCAGTGAATTTTAGCATGAAAATATTTGGACATTGATTATTGCATTTTCTGGATAGAAATATCAAGCATGCAATCATGACCTCTTAAAGTTTTATTTATGCATGAATATTTCTTCTTTTTGCAATAATATTATGGTTATGTCCTTAGCTCACATAAAGTCATTATTTGATGTTGTTATATAGTTTAGTGGTTAATTTTTGCATTCTAAATGGTTGGGTAGATCACCAAAGTGGCACCAATCATGAGGAATAATAAAATTTGTCACTCTTTAGTTTAAATAGCATCAAGTGAGCATACGGTTTTAATATTATTCTTATTTGGAGGGAGGGAGATTTAATATTTGAAGTGTGTGAGTAGATCACCAAAGTGGCCTTATACATGAAAAATATTGAATAATCCTCATAAAGAAAATAAGAATAGTATTAAATTTGTGCTTTTAATTTGGAGATAAAGTCCAACTCCCAAAGGAGTGCTTTATTTTCAAGTTAAAAGTAGGATAGAATAATATTTATGTATATGTCGACTCTTGGGAGTTTGGTACCCAAAGGTATAAATTCTCTTGATATCAAAGTATATATGGATGTTAGTTCTATCATTCAGTTTATTTGGGGAGTTGGTTCATTAGCATGTTGTGATTGCCTCCCAAAGGAGACATTACAATGATGCACCGGACTGATTGTAATTTTTTTCGGTTATTAGAATTACTTTGAGCTTTTAGCCTATTGCCTCATGCATGTTTAAGTTGCATTATCTCATGTGAGCATATTTATTTATTGCAGTTGCTTCTCCTCTTCCTACTTGGTCTGTGCCTTTTCTTAATGGGACAAACTTAACTGAATTGAATCACACTAGTAATGGGAGTGTTAGAGGACATATGGTAAATGTATGTTTTGAGTCTCATCTAGTTGATGTTCCTTTAGATTCTGGTGGATTGACTCGGGTCTATCGTGCATATTGCCACATCCGTGCAAGGATTCTTGTTCCAAAGGCCGTGTTAATGAGGGTGAGCAGTCTATTCTCTCGGGAAATATGACTTGCTCGCAAGTTAAGGCCATAGGAACTTTTAGACTTATTTTGAGTAGTGGATATGTTTTAGACTTAGAGGATACTTTTTATGTGCCATCATTTAGTAGAAATTTGTTGTCAGTATCAAAACTTGATAGAAAAGGGTTTCATTTCAGTTTTGGAAACTCTTCCCTTAATTTAATTAAGGATTCAGTTGTAGTTAGTGCGGCAATATTTGCGATGGTTTATATAGATTGTGTCTTTCTTCTTCGATGAGAACATGTTAAACGATACCTTGCATACTTCAAATTACCGTAGTCGCAATAAGCGTGGTAGAGTAGATGAAAGGTCATCCATGTTGTGGCATAGGAGATTAGTAAGTATATCTCCATTAAGAGGCTTCAAAGATTAGGTGAGAGAAGGAGTCCTTCCTCCTCTCGACTTTAAGGACTTTGAGACATGTGTTGACTGCATTAAGGCAAAGCGAGACACACGCGCCTAATAAGGATGCCACAAGAAGTTCGTGGATCTTAGAGATTATTGACACGACATCCGTGGTCCATTTTCACCACTGTCGGTTCGACCTGGAGAGAGGTACTTTGTCACATTTATAGATGACTATTCTAGATTTATGTATCTCTACTTACTTCAGGAAAAGGAAGATGTTTTTAACATCTTTAAGGTTTTTAAGAGGGAAGTAGAGAAATAATCAGGTAAAATAATCAAGATAGTCGATACGATGAGGTGGCGAGTACTATGGTGGTATACGTAGATGGGACAAAAAAGCCGGGACCATTAGCTCGATTCCTTAAGGAAGAGGGTATTGTAGCGCAGTACACCAACCCTGGTAGCCCATATCAGAATGCGGGTGCTGAAAGGAGGAATCGGACTCTTAAAGAGATGGTCAGGACAACGTTAAGTCACTCTACCTTACCATTATCCACGTAGAGCGAAGCCGTTAAGACAAATTGCGCACATAATAAATAAAGTTCCTACGAAGACGGCAGGCACCTAAAACTCCTTACGAGTTGTGGTGTGGTAGGAAACCCTCAGTGAGCTATATGCGCACTTGGGGATGCTCAGCTGAGGCTAGGCCATACAGTCCACAGGAAAAGGCGTTTGATCTCAAAACGACCAGTGGTTTTTTCATTGGTTATCCAGAGAGGTCAAAGGGGTACAGATTTTATTGTCCTACTGCGGTGCCCATCATTATTAAGACAGAGAAAGCAAGGTTTCTTGAGGATGGTGGAATTAGTGGGAGTGGGGCTTCTCGAGAGTTTTCTTTTGAGGAGTTGCAGGATCAGGATAGATCTCCTGCATCTACTGTTAGCCATGTTCCATTGTTCATTCCACGGAATGATACTTTAAGGGAACAAGGCATTGAAGTTGATCCACTCCATGATATTCCCAATATAGCTCCAGAGCCGATGGATATAGCAGTTGACCAACCACTTGTCCAAGTGGATCGTGGGGCCATCGCGACGCTCCGAGAGAGTTAGGAGACTGCTATATACGATGATTTTATTGTATATCTACGGGAGGATAGTGTTGACAGGGGTAGCATTGAGGATCCAATGACGTTTTCACAAGCCTAACGAAGAGTGAAAAGTCCATGGCTATTGGTTTGAAGCCATGAAAGATGAGCTTGACTCAATGATCAAGAACCATGTCCGGGATCTCGTTGACTTGCAGAAGGTCCAGAACTTGTTGGATGCAAATGGGTATTCAAAACTAAAGTGGACTCAAATGGTAATGTTGAGCGATATAAGGCCACGGTAGCTAAAGGTTTCACTCAAAGGGAGGGCATTGACTATAACGAGACTTTCTCTCCGGTTTCTAAGAAACTCTCATTCGGATTAGTCATGGCCCTAGTAGCTCATTTTGATTTAGAGCCGCATCGACGATGGACGTGAAGACGGCTTTTCTTAATGGGGATCTAGATTTAAGAGGTGTATATGGAACAACCTCGTGTTTCATGTCGAAGGGAGAGAACATCTAGTATGCGAGTTAAGGAAATCCATTTACGGACTTAAGTAAGCCTTCCAATGGTATCTCAAGTTTAATGAGATTATTCTGTCTTTTGGGTTTAAGGAGAACACTATTGATGAGTGTTTATACCTAAAGGTCAGTGGGAGTAAATTCATAATCTTGCTTTTGTATGTGGATGATATCTTGCTTGCTAGTAGTGATCTCGGTTTGTTGCATGAAATTAAGGTCCTTTTGTCTGAGAACTTTGAGATGAAGGACTTAGGTGTAGCCCGATATGTCTCTGGGTATAGAGATCACCAGGGGATAGACCATCGAGACTCTTTAGATCTTTCTCGAAAAGTCTTACATCTTAAAGGTTCCTGGAAAGATTTAACATGCAGTCATGCGCTCTAGATAAGGTACCTATTGTTAAAGGTGATAAATTCGGGGAAGGTAAATTACGGTGTCCCAAGAATGACCTAGAAAGGAAGCAAATGGAATCTATTCCTTATGCTTCGACCATTGGTGTAGCTGATGTACCTACGGAGACTTGTACACGTCTGCATATAGCTTTTTGCCGTGGGGTATGCTCGGCAGGTTTCGAGTAACCCGAGGCATGGATCATCGAAGGCTATCAAGAAGGTTATGCGATATCTTAAAGGCACAAGTAGGAATCTTATGCTCACATACGAGAGGTCCGATCGGTTAGAGGTCATTGCATATGCCGATGGAGACTATGGTGGTTGTTTGGATACCCGAAAGTCCACTTGGGTTATCTTTTCCTTCTAGCAAAGGTGGTGCTATTCGCCGGGTGCGGCGAGAAGCAAGCATTACGGTTACTTCCACCATGGCGGCGAATTCATTGCATGTTATGAGGCTAGTGCACAGAGGCTATTCCATGTTGCGGAATTTGGTTGGCTCTCTACCTTTGTGGACATTGTTTCGAGACCTATACTGCATCTACAACGACAATTCCAGCGGTTTTCTTCTCTAAGAACAATAAAGCGTCTAAGGGTGGTGAGAGCCTTGGACAAAGTATTTTGCTCTTAGAGATCGTGTGAGGAATCGAAAGTGTCTATTGAACATATCGAGACGAGTCTCGTGGTGGCGAGACCCTCTCACTAAGGGACTACCTCAGCTAGCATCTTTGTAGTCATGTGATTCGGATGGGTCTTGTCCGCTCTCTTGATATGTTGTAATTTTTGGATTGACACTTATTCGGTTATGATGAAATCTTCTAATTGTTGTTATATTACGCTTGTTCCATTTGTATACATTTCGGTGATGGATTTCAGGTATGCGAATGTAATTTAAAGTGGTACCATCGAATAAACATCGAGTGTACGTTTATTCAAACAACATTTACAAGAGCCTGTTTGGTTACGGGAAAGTTGGTGGCACGTGGTACATGGAAGGTGGTGTGTGACTCGAATGCATTTACCGCCATGACCCTTGTCATTTGACCTACTATAATCCAGGGCAATTCGGGTTCCATCTATTAGAGAAAGTGTGCTTGGTTTTCAAGGGCTTATCGCACGCGTGCATATCGATTTTCTCGTTTCAAGTACGAGCGTGATGTTAAATCTTCTAGAGTCATTTTCAAAATTATATATATTAGTATTATATGTATAGTTCAAAGAGAAGATTTGATGTATAAGGAACAAGATGGATCAAGTGGGAGAATGTTGGGTTAGCCCGATATTTATTTAGTGATCCACTTGTCATCGGGCTCGGCAGAAGACACTATTAGGTCTATAAGCGATGGAACGTGGCTTATTGGGCTTAATCTCCTGTTAGGCCCAAGATCCGACTATGGGTAGGATCCTAGTCCTAGTCGAACTCGGACTGGTCCCTCCTCTCTATATAAGCACAGGCAGGGCTGTGACTCCCCATACGGTTACACCATACAGGCTCAATAGAGAGAGGAAACCAGAGGATCGTCTGAAGGAGACAGCCGATTCCTATCCGGCGGATCTTCCTCGTTCTTGTCTTCCGCAGCGCTATGGAGTTTGGATCGTCGTCAGGTATGCCTAAACTCCAACAGTCGCCTCTGATATCGTGTCGTCTCGGGCTGCAGCGCCCCCTTTTCGCCGAGACCGCCGGCCCGTTGCGGGGCGCGCGAGAGCATCCGGCTCTCGTCGTCGAACCTGCGACTGCGAGGGAGCAGCCATAGCTATAAAGGCTTTAAAGAAACGGGGCGGAAGAGTCGCAGGCGGCAGCTGCACCCGGACAGAGACGGCGTGCCCCGGCTCCTGTTCCTTCTTCCTTTTACATTACCGCACTGCTCATCTGTATGTATGCATACAAGGAGGAGACGAGATGCGTACGTCACGAGGCGCTCTTCCCTTGGACGCGTCTGGTGAAGGCGGCAGCTTCAATTACTAACTCTGCCGGAGGAGAACGGGCGGAGTCTCATCAGAAACCAGAGGATCGCGCCAGGGCATCGATGCATGCGCGGAGAGATGACAACGGCCCTCGTATTATTATTCTCTTTCGATAGTTCAACATTCCTTCGTTCAGGTTAAAAGTGCAAATAATGAGTTTAGTCGAGTCGAGTAATGTTACGTTTAAGTTAGATTCGTTTATTTTACACAAGTTCGAGTTTTAACAAGTACGTTAGATCTTTGTTCTAATTTAATTTGTTTATTAATCGAGTCGTGTCAAGTTAGAACTCAAGTAGTAACTAAATTAAAATTCGATTCATATCCAAGTTTAAGATATATACAAAGTCATTTATAAAATTTAAAATCAATAAAAATTATTTGTAAAACTCTAAATTTAGTTCATGTATAAAACTCAATCTGAGTTTAAATTCAAATTTTAAATTATTTAATGTATATTTAAGTGACGATATATAATTATTAATACTCATAATTTAATTTTTAAAAATAAATATATTATATAATATTTAATCGAACTACTTGTAAGTTTATCGAGCCGAACGAGAGTCCGTTCAAATTCGACTCGTTTAATAAGTCGAATTTTATTTTTTGTTCAAGTTTGTTCATTTAACATGATAAACGAGTCGCGTATTAGTTCGTTTTCACCCCTAATTCAGATGGTGGTGAGTTACAGGGTTTGGTCGTAGTAACAAATTTTTATATACTTGGGTGACAAAAAATTGTCATAAACCATTGTCGGAGAGATGTGATGACAAAATAGAGTGCGTACTATAAATATATGTGACCAAAGAAAAAGATTTGTAAGATTTATTTGACATATATTCCATATCTTTATCTCTCGTCGCTTTTTAAAATTTTCTCTCTGCTTTTATTACGGGAATCAATGTAAATTTGTCTGTATTTGGTTGGAATCTTGAGCTGTCAATTTAGAATTTCTTTCTTTTAATCCTAGCAAAAGGCTTAGAAACATACATGGGGAAAGAATAGATACTCATAACCTTTCATATCACAAAAATCTAATGTTGACAGGGTGTTTGGTTGTACGATGAATTTTTGTACACCTTCATCGTAAAAAGTTAAATTAAAATAAAATGTGAACCAGCTAAATACGTAAAATTATTATGGTGTTGGGAGAAATGTGATCACAAAAAAAGAGTAGGCACAATGTTTGACCAAACAATGTGGGGGGGGGACCACAAAATAGAAAAGAGGTGAGACCCTTTTTTATCTAAGAAAAAAATCACTTATAAAATATAAATTTGTAATGATCGTCGGACATTTTTTTAACAAGTTTTGTTATAAAATTATAAGATTGTAATAAAGACTCAAATTATCATGCAACCAAACACCCCCACAATGGTGATTGTTCCTAACGAATCATGGGACCTCTGATTTTCTTTCTATAGATGTGTTTTTATTAATTAACTTACAGATGTATCTTTTATATCTCAATAAAATTTTTAAAATTAAGCTATATTTTAATGTTTATGGGGTGTTTGGTTGCATGATAATGAGCATTTTTATTTTAATTTTTAAAAATTGTAGTAAAAGTTTATTTTAAAAGTGTTTGGCATGTGTTACAATTTTTTATCTTAAAATTTTTTTCACCCTTCTCCATGAGATGGAGAAAAAAAGAGGTATTGAGCATTTTTTTTTCAAAAGGGCACAACCACAGCACATGGTCCACAAGCCTAACCCATGTGCTACATAAGTGACTTTTCATTTATGCACCAAACACCTTACCATCATTTCTAAAAATGATAATGTTTTTGCCAAACATTATATTTTTATAGTTTTTAATTTTAAAATTTGTCAAGTTTCAATGTGTGATATCATTTTATATCATGAAACCATATAAAAAAATAAAATGCAACCAAACACCCCATTAGACATGATCGAACCGTAGAGGATTGAAGTAAAAATAATTTTATGTAAATACTTAAATTGATTAATGTATAAATATTTTAAGCAAAAATTAAAAAGTTAGACGGACAGACAGCGCTTTTGAACCACAATGGTTACCTAAACTCAGTTGGGTCTTTTAAATCATAAAAATTAATGGGGGGGTTGGTTGTATGATATTTTTTGTACATTTTTATGATAAAAAATTATATTAAAATAAAAAATGAACCAACTCATGACATAAAATTATCATGTTTGGAGGGATGTGATAACAAAAACGAGTAACCATCGTTCATGACCAAACAAAGTGAGAGACCACAAGAAAAACGAAAAAAGTGAAACTCTCTTTATTGTTTAAGAAGAATATCACTATCAAAACATAAAATTGTCAAGTTGTCGAACATCTCTTTTAACAAGTTTTCTTATAACTTTTGAAAATTAAAATAAAAACCTTCGTTGTCACGTAACCAAACACCCCATAAGTGATGAGCTTTTTGGAAACTATGTGTTTTATCTGTAGACAAATTAAGGGTCCACTTGATTTTTTTTTCATATTACAATTAATGCAGTACCATTTTTAATATTGTCACGAGACACATATTAATAAAACGTACAATGTAAATATCACAAATAATTTGTTCTGGATATCTAAGTCCAATAAAAGACAAGAATCCACGAGCTATCTGGTGAAAAATCATGTCATATTGTGCTGATTAAGAAGAAGAAGAAGAAGAAAAGAGATGGTTTAAACAATTAAGAAATAGTCAATTTGGAAAGAGAAAAAACATCAAGATACTAGAAATAAAAAATCAAATAGATCAGATGTCTAAGATCTTACCTAGCTAGCCCCCACATAATTTGTGACTGCAGAATGAGAATAATCTACATGGTTAGCACCAAACAATTTGAGATTAATTAGGGATATTATAGTTGCATGGAGCCATCCTTTGTACACTCTCTCTCGGGGTGGGTTTAATTCCAAGATAAATTTGGTTTATCGAATATTCAAATATTCTAGTAAAAAGTTTCGAGCTAATAATAATTGAAGTCAGAAATCCCTAAAAAAGGTTTACGATTCCTCTCTTTTTTTTTTCAAGTGAAAAGTGCCCATTAATCTGTACGTGTTTCTCCTCTCTTCCTCTGAATCAGTAGATTCAAATACGGCAAAAGCGTGGCTCCTACTCGCCGGCCGCCGGCGTTCTGCTGGATCCGGTCTCCTACTCGCCGTGCCCGCAAGTCTCTCCGGCGTCCGGCGGCATCACGGAGACCTCACCGGCGGACGACGCACGCAACCTCCTCCCTTCTCACCGTCGGCGACGCATAGCTCGACCACCTGCCCAACGACAGAGATAAACAAAACGAGCACGTTCCTTTCTCGGTTCTTTATATGTTATCTCAGCGTATCGCAGAAGATGTTCTCTTGGTAGCGTATGACGATGTACCAGGAGAAGATTGCCGGGGAAAAGAAAAACCCCACGAGGAGCAGCAAATGGAGGAGTAGAATACGCAGGCCACGGAGCTGGTATATATATATGTAACACCTAGACCTGTCGACCCGTGGCAATGGGCAGGACAGGCCCGCGGGGTAACGGGCTGGGCTGACCGTGGATCATTTGACGGGCCAAAGATTTTGACCCACGGACTTTAGTCGGACCAACATATGGGCGAAAGTGGGGCGACACCAGTCAAAACGGGTCAAATAATTTTTAACCTTTATGTCAAAAATATCACTTTTACTTATTAAAAATATATTTTAATCAAAATATTATCAATTTTATAATATCATCTTAAATAATTAAATTTATCATATTTAATAAATATTTATTTATAAAATATAAAGTTGTGTCTAGTTGGGCCATGTTAATAATTTTTACGGGCCAGGCCAATATATTTTAGACTGGGCCGACCTCGGGCCGGGGCGGGTCCGGCTCATTTTCACCCCTAAATTTGAGTCGGATCTTACAGGATAATTTTGATCTTGAATTTGGGACCTAGGCAGTCAAATAGTCTACTATCGGGAGAAAGAGGGAAGGTTCTTGTGTTTAAAAGTCCGGACCTCTCTAATTCAATGTTGCAATTTTGGATCGGTTAAATTGATATCAGAGCCAAAGATCAGTGAACTCTCTCCGTCGACTGTCACCCATGATAATGTACAAGTGTCAAGTCAGATAGTCTAGTATCCAGAAAGAGAAGGGATGTTTCCGTACTTAAGATCATGAGCCTCTCTGACCTAATGCTGTGATTTTGAGTTGGTTAGCATCGACCGATACCTGAAACCGTAGAGAAATTTTGGATCCAGATCTAGGGGTGAGCATGGTTCGGTTTGGTCCGGTTTGGGCCATTTTTTTCCCAAACCGAACCAAACCGATTCAACCCCTCAAACCGAACCAAACCAAACCATTTCAATTCGGTTTGGTTCGGTTTAAACCGAAAATTTATAAAAATAATTTAATTATTTATTTTTTACATATATATATAATAGTTTTTAAGTTAAAAACAGTCAAAATAAATATTATTTTATTATAAAAATTATAAAAACCTTATTTTTAATAATATTATAACAGTTTTTAAATAATTTTTTAATTAAATCGGTTTAAACGGTTTGGTTTGGTTTAAACCGGTTTGGAGGACTTCCAAACCGAACCAAACCGAACATGGTTCAAACCAAACCGAACCGAACCAAACAGGCCGGTTCGGTTTGGTTTTTCGGTTTGAACCGTTTAATGCTCACCCCTATCCAGATCCACCTGTTACTCCTTGGACAGAGTAGTCGGCTTGCACGCCATGTTTTTTGGCCGCAGCCCGTTGGAATTTGCTAGCATCGAGGAAATCAAGGATCCCGTCTTAAATCAGACATCTAGGGGAGAAGTAGAATATCCCACCCTCAACTCCGCGGGGGCTATCGCGTGCGGAGCAACTCATCTCATCAAAAACGACCAAAGACAAGAGGAAGTGTTAAGAGTATATACAACATATGTATTCTAGTTATTTGGCCTTTCACAGGGACATTGATGTAGAGTCTTCCGTTCCCTCTTCTCTGGCACCTTGAGTTCGCAGTTTCTCCGTTCTTCAAATCTTCACTGGAAGGGAATCGACGGAGGCTTGGGAGGATGCAGCGTGTTCCTTTGGTGTGTTTCAGGTTGTCAACTTCAACAGCTTGCCGACAAACTTTTGCGAAATTGAGTCTATTTTATTAAGAGTAGTCTGACCAACATTCTAATTAAAAGATTAAATTAATCGACTAACAACAACTCTAATAAACTATATTTCGAAAGTTGAATTAGATAGCAATTGTCATGGCGATGAGGTCGATCGACTAAGCCAATGGCTTCTTATCAGAGATCAGACAGATTGCAGTCCCTTCACGTACTCATCCGGGAATCATTAATCTACCAGTGTGCGAACAACCAGGGGGATCCTCACCACATGGACACCATCTTTCCAAGACAGGCTTCCGAAGGCAAGCCTCCCTCTGACTTTGACCAGGGGGTCAAAGCCCACCTCGAAGGTCAACTCCATAACAGACGAGTCAAATGCCAGGACGGAAGGGTCAACTCGCACGCCGACCCCCGATGGGGGGTCAACGGAAACTCTGTACGTGGAGTTGACGGGGCCGACGTTCTTGACCGTCCTTGTCACGGTCAGCCTTCCTCGCAGCTCGGGGATGGAGATGGAAGGCAGGTTCAGATCCTTCTGCAGGACGGACGCACCACCGGAGCAGACGACCTTCCGCAGCGCCATCAAGCTCACGGCAGTGTCGTTGTAGCCCATGGCGCAGAGAAAATTTATGTGATCCGAGATGCTCATGTCGTAGACCAGACCAGGATCCGCGGCCTTGTTTGGGTCAACGTGCCCTCCTCCGTAGTCGAATGGGTCGGCCAGCTTGCTGGATGGAGCTCCTTCCGCCGTGATGCCCTGATGAAATCCGTCCTCTACAGAAGCTGCAGCCAGCATTTCAGGGATGGGTACACGATTCTGATATCCTCGGAGATTAATGTGCAAGAATCACGGAAGAGCAACAGGGGGGGGACCTGTTGTGATCAGAGCAGATTTCAAGGCGGCGGGGCTCCAATCAGGATGAACAGCCTTGAGCAGGGCAACGATAGCAGCTATGTGAGGGCAAGCCATGGATGTCCCTGATTCAATCTTGAAGCTCAGTGGGCCGGTGTCGCCTCGGATGGGAGAGACTGGAGACCATGAGGCTAAGATATTCACACCGGGCGCGGCAATGTCAGGCTGCACAAAGCATTAGACCATGTTACAGATCGCCTCAAATCAATTGTAGGTGTGTGGCTTTCTTCAGGATGCTTAAAGTGGGAAATCTGGGGGACGACGTGCATTTTCTTTTATGAAAGGTGAACTAAAGGCCACAATTCATTGAAAGAAGGAGACGAATGATCTTGACAAAAAGAAGAGAAAAAGTAAAGAAGGAAAAGAAACATCGGCAAAAGGATAAAAGAGACCCGGAAAGGCAAAGAAATGGGCAAAAGCCCATGGCAAAATGTGGTCCGCAAGAAGATTGACATGCATGGTCGATCATATGAAATGTAGAAACAAGCCAATAGGTGACTTGCTTTCCTTACAGGGGTATCCTACCTGTTGGTGTAGGCTGTCCATCATGGGCTTGGAACATAAGATTTACTTCGGCACAAATGGGACAACAATGTTGTTTAACAAGACAATTTGGTTTACTAAGCACTTGCATGCAACTAGAGTATGTTTCTAGGTCGCATAAATCTCTAGATGAAATTCTAGGCATGTTTTTTAATCCTTAACGTACTCCACTCAGATGGAGCCTGGTGGAGCCTCGAACTATTAATGAAGGTATATGACATTGGTCTATATAGAACAGAAAAGCCTCAAAGTTAGAGCTCATACATCATAAAAGAGTACAGGGGTATAACAGAATACTACTAAAACACAGTCAAGTTTCCCAAACACTCTTTCATGCACACAAGTGAGTAGACATCGTACCATATGCTCACGTAGTTGAAGGTGAAGAATTTGGATCACAGTTTCAATGGATTATAATAATGAAAGCATAGAGCTTAAGTAAAAGCTAATGAAGTGCAATCGGTGAACAGATACTGAAAGGTGCAATTGATGCATAACAAATAAAGATATGTAAAATTCTAGAAATGCCTACAACCAACATAAATCTATACATTTCATTTAAGTGTAGAGTCTTGAACCACATATCTCTATCTCAGACTAAAATCTAAATGATATTCTTCGATAATTTGGAAGATTTGGAAAAAAGGTCACATCAGAGAGAGTCCATGATGTTGATGCTTGCATGAAAATTGACTTTATCATCCTACAAATAATCCGCTGAAGGCTTTCTCAACTGAAAAATTAAGCCTCACCTTTAATATGAAAGGAGACAAAGAACTTGGTCCTCTGGAAGAAAAAAATGCCACTTCAGGGGAAATCAGCGACCCTATAGTAGTCTCTGTGAGGCTAAATTTGACAACTGGCTCTCTGTGGGAAGGGAAAGAGAATGATAAACATTAGTATGGTTTGCTTACATGAAATCGTTACGGGATTCTAAGCTATTTCGTCAATACCTAGTTTTAACCACATATGATAGCAAGTCTGTTCCTACTTCAAAATCTATCTGTATGCATGGGAATCCCATGGTAGAAGAAACATCCATCGTTGAAGACTGAGCAAAGATGAGTCCTGCACCAAGAGCTTTTCTTACTGTCTTTGATGCTGCAACAGCAGATCTCTGAGAACGAGTTTGGAAACATAACACCACATTCCCTCTTACTAATGAGGCATTCAGAGAACCTGCACTACATCCTCTGCGGAGACAGTTTAGGAAGTATTTTTAAAAGTTACTAAAGGAAATTTAGATAAACAAACAATCATGTACGATTATGTTAGCACCTTGCATCATCATCAGTCATATCAGAAGCTACGTCTGCAGCATATACTAATCTTTGGAACTTGTTGGCACTCTTGCCCATAAATAATGATTGGCCCTGCAAGATGGATAAATGTGATTTATGATAACAGATGTGCTGTAATGCTTTTCACTTCACAACTGACAGTATTATCTAGCATTTGATGCTTTGTTTTGTCTATTTTATTTTATTTTATTTTTGCATTTACAGTTACTGAAGAGATGCTATTTTAACTGAAACTGCATAAACAACCAAGGAATGTGTACTTCCTCTTCAAGTGCGTGACTAAAATAATACGAATGTAGGTCTTTGAGGCCCTTGCCTTGGAACAGATGCAGAAGAAGACCATGTGTTCATAAATCCAATTCTTGATAAAATAAAATTGTCCTCTTCCTAAAGTTCATAAAAATTTACATGTTTTAGTATGAAGACTTCTCTGCAATCATCATTCTTTTATGGGGTTCTTTAACTCCTGAATAGAAACAGAGCTAGAGATAACTCCCCGTATTTTGAGTATCAGTACTTCAACCCCTGTGTATGTAGACATGTCTTCAGCCAAAAATTCTAGAAGGCATATTTTTACTTTGTATAATAACATTAACTTACAGCCGACATATGCGTGATATTATGTGATTTTTTATCAGAAACCCCAAGCAAGAAGCATGCACATACATCATTCACGCTAATGGAAAAGTGAATCATTAAGAGTTTGAACAGAATAGATACTAAGAGGTGTTCAAAGTGACAAGTTTCTGCAAGATCTTGTAGGGTTTAATGTTGCACAAAAAACAAAGGTTAAAGTAAGGCCATTTCTACATCTAATATTTAAGGTCATAATAGACCAATCAATAGTCATCAGACAGGTGGATGAAGGCAGGCATGGGTCTCCTTGCCCGAGGATCACCAAGGAATCACCTTAACAACAAAGGTAATTGCCTCAAATGTTGATTTACATGTATTATTCCCATATTATGCAATGATAAATGTGAAATTATGGACAGTAAAACTGAAAATCATCATTATGGTAGAAACGTGTCCAATAGAGTCATATTACAAGAAATCGTTTTAAACATAAAAATACAATTTTTTGATGATGCTAAGATTATGAAATCTTAAATGACAAGAAAACCTAAGGCAACCGCCTCACAACCTTAATAAAGTAGGATGCGCTGCCTTGCCTCTTGGTCTTGGTGCATGTATTAACTAAAGCTGGTTTGCAAATGTACATCAAGCAAGAGACAAGCATGACACAAGGGCATACCTCAATCCCAAACCGGACTCCTGAGTACTTGAAACTTAAGTATTCTATGAGAGAAGAAAGGATATAAGAAGCAAAATAAAAAAGGATTGACTTCATAGAAAAAAAGTAAAAGAACAGCACTGCAGATATTACTTTAATTATAGAAAAGAGCTATAATTGGTTCAGTATCATTCTTGCATATAAAGAACCTTAGGAACAGGTTTATCAAGCTAGTAATAGAATTACACAACCGAGCAGACTGGATTGCCACCAGGAAAAAGGGTAAATACTTTCGTAGGCAGATGGATGCACAAAATCTGGCATTCTCTACAAAAATGTTTTCACATAAGAAAGAATTCATAAAATGAGTTAATTACCACTAAGATTTTTTTGTTTCCCAGGGTCATTGATGTGAGAAAAGCACGGTCTATCGAGCTTGCAGCAACAGTCAAAACCCAAGGGGCTGTATTTATCACCGTCTGTGAGTATGGACCAGAATTTCCCCCAGAAGTTACAACAACAATTCCGTTTGCCACCGCATGGAAAGAACCTATGGCCAATGTGTCATCCACATATGCAGGTAGAGGAGGTGGAGATCCCAGGGAAACTGATAACACATCCACCCCATCAGAAATGGCATCATCAAAGGCAGCAAGAATATCTGCGGAGCTGCATTCACCAGTTGCCCAACATACTTTGTACATTGCTAAATGTGCACTGGAAGCACCCCCTCTAGCCTGACCACTTGCAAGCCCCATAAAGCTGGCATTTTGTACCAGTGAACCAGCTGCAGTGGAAGAAGTATGTGTCCCATGGCCCAGTGCATCACGAGGAGACAAAAATTCAAATAGGTCACTTGTGTTTAGCTTCCCAAATTCTGCTTCATATCCTTTGATGTACCAGCGTGCACCAATTATTTTCCTGCAGAAATAACACTACGAAGAAAATCTCAGTCGACATGATGCTTTTAAATGAAGTTAGCATGATGCAAGGATGTGTAAGAGTAATTGTATGAAGCAATCACGTAGTAAAAACCCATGGAAAAGTACAGAAATTGACAGCCCATGAAAAATTAAAGATGAGTATTCATACATGGAATCTCTATTCAGATATCTTGGAGTAAGAATGATGTTCCTATGCAGGATATCTCTGTGATCTACATCTGTAACTCGGCGGCAGAACCAACATTCTTGCATGGAGATTTCACGGGCTAATTACTTTCCCTGATGCCTTGTCTTTGTATTACTCATCCTTCTCACTCAGATGAGTCAAGCATCCTAGCTATGGGATTCTACAAAACTGGGGTGATGCAAGTAGAAAAAACTAGTAGTTATAAATCTCTCTCTCAACCCTACGCCCCATGCCCCCCTGCCCACTGGAGAAGACACCACCCAACCACCGCTGCCAGAGAGTGCCACCCCCGTCATAAACTGCCACCAGAAGTTTGGGTGTTTTTGACTTCATATTCAATGTGGACATCGCAAGATCAAGAAATCAGGAATCATATGACAGTTATCACGACTTTTGATGACACAAAGTCATACTTGTATATTATTTGTACTTAAATTTTAATGAAGCATATATTTGATACTTCATATTTGTTTAATCATATTCATACCATTTAAAATTGATGTCTGTGTGCTTGGATGTTTTCATTTTTCTTATTTTTTCTGATTTTTTATTTTAAAAAATAAAAAAATAAACCAATCCAATCCGATTCCGGATTGAAATAGGAATTGGGCATGGCTGATCCAGGACCCAATTTCAATTTCACTTTCGAAAAGTTTGGATGGATGGACATGTAAAAGCAATAAAAGAAATCGATACAGAATCAACTATTAGCGATTGAATAGAAAACTATCCTAGCGAGAAGAAACCTTTGTGTGTGTGAAGCACACTATTGATTTACACTTTATAAAATTATACAAAAGGTTTACGAATGCTGACCTATTGCAATGGGAACTGTTAAATTCTTCTCCAACTTGACAAATCCCATTCCAGCGATCTGGGATTTCTCCCATCCCATCATCTTTAAAACTTTGTGATTCTGGCCAGATGCCTGAAGTGTAGAAAGCATACGATGCATGGTGAGTTTCAGAAGAAAAAAAAGGCATTCGGAGCCTGAGAATTCGAGATGACGGGCAGGTGCATGCTTCACCGGTGTCTAAGACGCCAATAATCGTTCCTCCCCCAAATCGACCTTCACCGAGGAGCCCACTTGCTGGCGTCAGATCCAGTTGCAAAAATTCCCAGCTCCTGGTTGTGTGTGGCTGGAGAATGCGATTGGGAATGACACTCACTACCTCAGGAATATCTGCATCGGATAATGTTCATATCATCAAAACACAGGTAGCTGATGCTCCGGTGGAGGTGGAGCTAAAGAGGAATTCCAAGATGTACAACCAGCAATGCGCTTGGCCTGCGGTTGAGTTAGAACGGCTGCAAACCCGGCGAACCCGTGCTTATAGCTATACAGGATCGACAGCTCTGCTTCGTCTTGGCTGCAAAGCAGGAGCAACAGAAGTTGGGTCTTGGTAGAGCAAACAAACAGACTGCTCCTCCAGTTTAAAATCCAAGCAGTACATCTTCTTGATCTGTACGGCAAAAGGAACAATAAAGAAAGAAAAACTTGCTGGTTCATCACCTTCCTAGGACGGAGGACAGGATGTCTCGATGCAACATTTGGGCGAGATGAGGCTCCTCCTGGCGCCTCTGTCCCATGTAAACTATATAAGCCTGCACCCCATCACAAACCATGAGCATGACAAACAAGAGGAGCATCTCCCGCCAATTTACACTTACATTGCTAGCGGAGGCTGCTACGACGTTGTCAAAAGACACCGCCAGAAGTATAACATGGCATAGAAGAAGAGCCATCCTCTCGGAAGGCGGTGAAGAAGACAACGGAGGAGAAGCAGGTCACTTAAAACCTCTCAGGGGGTCAAAGGACGGCACTCTTCCGGCAGGATGACCCATGGGCAACCTTCGCCGGCAGGCGCGGGCGTGTGGTAGCGCACGCTGCGCCCCCCACCCCGACGCACGCGCACCAGTCGTTCTTGGAGGTCGCAGGTGTCGGCTAGTGAAGCGCCGAATGCGGAGGTCGCATAATCCGCGGCACTGCGCCTCCCATCCCAACGCTCCCGATCGCCATCTCCGCCTCCCCCCCCCCCGCTTCTCATCCACTGCCCACAGCTACAGGTCTCCCACCTGCTAGTATTATAATCGGTCCCGTGTTGGCGGGTTGCCTTCGGCGCCTCCATTGTTGCGCCTTTTGTTTATTGCTGCGGCAGCCTTTCCGACATGTCTGCGTTTGTTTCTATGCGGCGACATTTGAGCCGGCAGAGCCCTTGTCGGGGGGAACGAGCGGTGGCGCCCGCCCTCACAGCACCGCCCATCGGGGAAGATGGGGAGCACTCTCCCGTTTGGCACTGTCGTCCCCTTGTGCTTTGGGGTCTCCGTCGCCGGCACCCGTTCGCTTGCCTCTGCAACAGGCGGCGGCGTCAACGGCTGGATAGCTCCGTTTCGCAGCTACAGCGACGTGAATCTGGGCGTCGGGCTGGATGACCAAGAAAAGCGATCGACCGCCCTCGCCCGGCCCTCTTTTTCGGTGCACTTCCACCGGAGGAGGGGAGGGAGGTGGAGATGGCCGGTGGCTGTGATGGCCGGCGTCCGTCATTTCAAAGAACCCACCTTTTGTCGAGGAATAGCAGGGGCACGACCAGGGGATGGGCAGTTGACAAAATCGCCGTTGACCCGTTTTAACAGATTTCATAAATTAATTTCTAAAATTAATACATAAAATTTTATTTTTTTCGAACTAACGCATTTTTTTGATGAAGTCGGAATTTAACCAACCCGACTTCTGTTCACGGCCAAAGTCGGATTGCCACAATTCAACTTCTAGAGCGACCAAGGTTACTGATTTGACTTTTGAGATGAGACTTCTTCTTTTTTTCTGAGCCGGGTGTTCATAATTCGATTTTACTTTTTGACAGAACTCTCGTCGGTTGAACCAGACTTAAATTTTCTTTCTTCTAAAAGGCGGTTTTAAACCATTCCATTACTTTCGGGAAACTATGTTGGTGTTTATTTTTTTTTAATTAGTTTTAAAGTGGGCTGGTTTAAAATTTTTCCGGAAACTAGAGCCAAGGACCGGTTTCAATTAATTCGACCACACTTTTATAAGATCATACTGTGTGTTGATTGCCATATAGTTTTTGTAATTTTTTTGTGATAAAATTATGTGTGAAAGAGAACATAAGGTATTTAAAAGTATGAAATTGTCATGTGTTGGGCGTAAAACAATATGTTATAAGGTGAGGTCCGTGTATTTATAGAAAGATAAAGAGGCCACACGATAAAAGGAAAAGAGATCATACCACTTTTTATCCAAGAAAGAAACTTATCTATAAAACTACCCCCTTTCTAGGCAAAATAAAAAAAAAGCGGCTCTAGTGGTTCTGAAGCCTTACACCCTGTTTGGTAATACTATTAAGTACCTCTATCACTATCAATTTTAAAATTGATATTGATAGGAACCATTAAGAGATGTTTGGCCAATTGTATCAATTTTAAAATTTGTAGTACAAACAAAGCACATTATGTAATACAATTGTCAACTTGTATTAATTTTGATATTGATACTTTAACATTTGAAAATATTAATATCAATATTGATATAGTACCAAAAATAAAACTATAACCAAACAGGGCATTAGATGTACAAGAAGTAAGGGCTTCATATAATAAATATATCTACTGATATTAAACATTATCATCTCACGAGTGACATTTTTTCTGTTGTCCTTACTTGCTATGAAAATGACAACGTGAAAAAGAGTTTGGTTGAGTGGACTTGAAAATTCAGGTTTCAAAAATTACCTTGTAAGTCTTAACTGAATTGTGATGTGTGGGTCAAAACAGTTCAAATGGGTCTAGAATTTCATGCTACAGGCCTCTCTCATTAAATTTTATTTTATTTATTAAAAATATATCTATAATTTAGTTTTTTTATAAAACTTATAATGTTATTTTATTTATTGTATTGATTGAACTTTATAATAATATATTTATATAATACAAAATTGGCCATAGTTATTGTGGGCTAGATTGGACAGGACCAACTTCGGACTGGGCCAAACCCGGCCCACTAGATTATGAGGTGTTTGATTGCATAATAATAGAGGTTTCTATTTTAATTTTCAAAAATTATAAAAAAATTTGTTAAAAGATATGTTCGACAACTATGACAATTTTATATTTTGAAAAATTTTTTTCTTAAACAAAAAAAGGGTTTCACCTCTTTCTTTTTTCTTATGGTCCCCCACTTTGTTTAATCATGCATCGTAGTTACTCTTTTTTTATCACATCCTTCCAAACATAATAATTTGTGTCATGAGTTGGTTCACTTTTTATTTTAATACAATTTTTTATCATGAAAATGTATAAAAAAATATCATACTACCAAACACCTCATTAGACTTTTCTTGGCACGACGACATCTCTTTTCAGGCCTTCTAAATGAGGTATTGACCAAGAAAGGTTTTATTTATCCGTTTAAATTTAAATTATCTTTAGAAAAAGTAACAACAAACTAAAATTATTTTTAAATCAAGACCTCTCGCCAGCAAGACGGCCGTGAAGAGTTTGACGGAACAATGACGACCTGGGCCCGGCCGAGGCTGACTCGGCTGAAAAACTCGGCGCGGGAACTCGGCCACTCCCCGTTTCGACCATGAAGAATGAGGACGACAGCCGCCGCCGCCGCCGCCTCCGCAGGCCTCTTCCTTGCCGCTGCCACCGACGTCGCCGCCCTCGCCAACGCCTACGCCGCTCAGCTCAACCGCCTTGCTCCTCTCGCGCACGCCTCCCCTCGACTTCTTCTAGGCCGCCTTCGCTCCCTCCATGCCCGGATCATTGTCTCCGGCTTTATCCCCCGTCACCACATCCGCAACCGTCTCATTGACCTCTACTCCAAGTCCGGGGATCTCAGGTCTTCCCGCCGCCTCTTCGATGCCACAGCGCGCCCAGATATTGTCGCCCGGACCAGCATCATCGTCGCATATGCCAACACCGGGAATCTGAAGCTCGCTCGGGAGATGTTCGAAGATGTGCCTCGGGAAATCCGCGACGTTGTCTCCTACAACTCGATGATATCGGCGTATTCCCGGGCAAACGAGGGTGGCCTTGCGGTGGAGGTCTTCTGCGAGATGGTCCAAAGTGGATTCAGCCCCGATGACTATACCTTCACTGGCGTGTTGAGCGGTGCCTCGTCGTTGCCGGCGATCGACCTCCGCCAATGCGGTCAGCTCCACGCAGCTGTCGTGAAGTATGGGACCGAGTCTGTGATTTCCGTTTCCAATGCTCTGATTGCTCTCTACTTAAAGTGTGCGTCATCGTCTGATGCAGTTGGAAGTGCTCGAAAAGTGTTCGACGCAATGCCGGTGAGAGACGAGCTTACTTGGACGACGATCCTTGTGGGGCATACGCGGCTTAGTGACCTCAATGGAGCACAGCAGCTTTTTGATTCGATGTCTCAAAGATCTGATGTTATTTGGAATGCCATGATCTCCGGGTATGTGCACCAGGGTTACTTCTCAGAGGCATTGGACTTATTTAGGAAAATGGATTCAGAAATGGTGCCGATGGATGAGTTCACCTATACTAGTGTAATTAGTGCCTGCACAAATTCTGGTCTATTCAAACATGGTAAGTCTGTTCATGCCCGCATCATACGCTCTGGGGTTGAATTCATGCCCGAGTCAGCCCTGCCCATCGAGAATGTTCTAGTCACACTCTACTCAAGGTTTGGGGACATTGACTGTGCCCAAAGGATCTTTGATGGTATCAGGTCTAAGGATTTTGTATCTTGGAATGCTATCTTGTCGGGCTATGCAGATTTGGGGCATATTAGTGATGCAAAAAGAATCTTTGACAGTGTTCCTTGCAAAAACCTGGTGACATGGACAGTTATGATATCAGCTCTTGCGCAAAATGGATTTGGAGAAGAAAGCATTAGACTGTTCAGTTGCATGAAAAATGAAGGAACTCACCCTTGTGATTACGCATTTTCAGGTGCATTTGCAGCATGCGCTTGCCTCGGAGCACTGGAGCATGGACGCCAGCTACATGCGCAGCTCATCAGCTCAGGGTATGATGCTAGTAACTCGGCTTCGAATGCGCTTTTGACAATGTATGCCAAGTGTGGTTTGGTGGAAGCTTCTTATACTGTATTCCTCACGATGCCTAATGTGGATAGTGTATCCTGGAATGCAATGGTTGCAGCTCTGGGGCAACATGGAGAGGGGGGCGAAGCAATCGAACTATTTGAACAGATGTTGCAGGAGGGAATACATCCTGATCGAATAGCATTTCTTACCATCCTGTCGGCATGTAATCATGCAGGCTTAGTTGATGAAGGATTGCGGTACTTCAGAGCCATGCAGCATGTTTATGGCTTTAGTCCAGATGAAAGCCACTATATTCAGGTAATTGATCTATTGGGTAGGGCTGGACAGCTTAAGGAAGCAATGGGGGTTGTCGAGTCAGTCCCCTTCGAGCCTGGTCCAGCTATATGGGAGGCAGTGCTATCAGCTAGCCGCATCCATGGAGATATGAATCTTGGAATTCATGCCGCTGACAAGCTCTTCGAGATGATACCACAGCATGACGGGACCTATGTCCTATTGTCTAACATGTATGCTGCAGTAAGTCGTTGGGATGATGTTGCGAGAGTAAGGAAGTTGATGAAGGAACGCCAGGTAAAGAAAGAGCCTGGATGCAGCTGGATTGAAGTCGCCAGTAAAATTCATGTATTCCTTGTTAATGATTCATCACATCCAGACGTGAAGGAGATATACAGTTTTCTTTACATGCTTGGAGGGAAGATGAGGAAGCTGGGCTATGTCCCTGACACCAAGTTTGTTTTACATGATATTGATTGTGGAGAGAAGGAACGGGTTTTGTCTACCCACAGTGAGAAGCTTGCGGTTGCATATGGACTTCTGAAGCTGCCTCCCGGTGCCACGGTTACTGTTTTCAAAAATTTGAGGATCTGTGGGGATTGTCACAGTGCAATTATGTTCATCTCCAAGGCAGTGGGAAGATCAATCGTTGTTAGAGATGGAAGGAGGTTTCATCATTTCAGCGACGGCGTATGTTCATGTGGTAATTATTGGTGAATGGGGCCGGCATAGTTGGATTTAGACGTTAACTAACATTCGTTAGTGTTCCTTATGGCCTACTGTGCAGAAACATCAAACAAGTCCATGTTTTAGATGCCCTATGGTATGGACACCTAGTTCCCCTCGATACCTCTTCTACATTTTTTTTTACTGTAATGCGGAACTCCATTATTTTCAATGATATGAGCTCAGAAAGTCCTTTCTTGAGAGTTCTTACTGGCAGGGCTCGAATGGAAGTGAATTCAGGAAAATTTCACAACATTATTTCTACACAACTGCCGTTATTAACAGCATCTAATCACACATCTGTAAGGATCATAATCGACGAGGACAAAGGATCATCCAAAGGGAAAAAATAATTCACATTTCTTATGTCTAGCTAGTTGATATCGTTATGGTAAAGACAAATGCCAACACCCCCTCCCCATCTCTCCTTCCCTCCCATGTTTTTTTTGTCTTTATATCTAGCGCGATATATATGTTCTCTATTTATGGTGTTGTAACAGGTGGGTATATATATTTATATATGCACATTACCACCATCTATTAAAAAACAAAATCTATGTACAGATTCCTACGTAGATAAGGGAAAAAAAGGGGTGAATTACGTTCACCTCAGCTTTCTGCCGTCAAGAAATGATGGGTGATAAAAAGTACTAGTGTCGTGACCAAAAAAAAGATAAAAGGTACCAGTGTCAGTGGGCCGGACCCATCCCATAGCTTGAAGGTGGCCCAAAAGATGTTCAACCATCTCTGCCCGTGGGTAGAAAACTTAGACTTGATCCGAACCAACTTGGTCTTGGCTAAATTTTTTTAAGTATATATATTATTATCAAATTCAGAAAATCTAATCATAACAGATAATACTTTATAATATCGGTGATGACTTAAATCGAAATTTATTTTCAACTAGTAAAAGTGGAATTTGCGAGAAGAGAGAATGTGGTGTTTACAAAGCTGTGATAAAAAGTTTTTCCCCAGCTTGTGGCCGAGTGGACGTCGGCCTCCAGTCTGCCAATTGCGTGAGATTAGATATAAATGAGACCACAAGTTTGGTATGAACTGGAGGTCAAATTAGATGTAAACTTTCTCGTCCGAACTCATGCATCAAACTCCTAACTTTAACTCATTTATAGAATTTAAAATATAAGTTTAAAATCAAATCAAAGTATATTTCTTATATTCAAGTGACACGATATGATTTTTGAAATTTGAAATTTATTTTTTCAGATAAATATTCAATCGAATAACTAATGGAGTTACTCATGTATTTATCAAGTGGAGGAGACATCTCCTTTAGGGGCTGTTTGGTATCGAGATAACTGGAAAATAAATCTGATTTATCCTCAAAACAATTTGATACAAAATAGGGCTCCTTCGATATCAAATTTTTTTAGGCCGGTTTGGTATCAATTTGTTTTCGAGATAAATTTTATTTATCTCTTAAATTTCGAGAATAAACTTGATTTATCTCTAAATCATCTCGATATCAAATAATTTCTTAAAGTTCAGCCCCTGGATAAATCAACTTTTACAATTTTGTTGGGAAATTTTAATTTTCTTTTTTACGGAGCCCACATATATATTGCTCCGTGCCCGGATCGTGGGGACCCCTGATTCTTCTGCCGGCACGTGATTAAAGGTCTGGCGTTGGAGGAAGGAACGGCCATGTGCATACATATAAAGAGGGTTGCTCCGTCGCCTCCCTCGCCGGCCTCTGCCCACATGGAGGATGGTCGTCGCCGTCGCCGTCGCCGTCGCCGGTCGGCGTCCCCCCCCCCCCTCCGCCGGCCCTCTTTGTCTTCGTGGCCGCAGCGCGGGGGCGGGAGGGAGAGGTCCCGTACTTATGAATACATATATATTATTGCTCCGATACGTGTCGTGGCATGGCGTGCCTGGCTGCTTCCACATGCTCGTCCGCATATCTGTCGGCCGTCCGACGCGCAGCCCGGCTGGAAGGAGGAGGAGAGGCGGGCGGCGCTACCGCCGGCGAGCGGGACGCGCCGCCGCCGCCGCCAACCATGCGTGCATGTGGGCCGACGTATGAACGACGCCGTCTCGGGACTGTTGGGCCGCCCGCCGCGCCCGCGTACGATGGGCGCCGCCCTCTCCTCGATCGTCTGATCGGTGATCTTCCAACACAACGAAGTTCGGCATGATTTTGGGGTCTCTCTATCTCTCTCTCTCTCTCACACACACAGGCGTAATACAAAGACCGGCGATTAGCACTGTTTTGGAACGTGTCCCGAGTCAAGGGGTGTTACATTACTTTACATCCGGCCGGCTTCACCTGTTTGTGTGATCTTGTTCCGCCTGCCCCCTTCTTCGAGTAGACAAAATCATCTTTGTCTTGAATTACGGACTAAATTAGTTGATTGGTCCGACAATCGTGTTAATTAGTGATCTTCTCGAGAGGTCATTCATTCTCGGCTTACTTTCAACAAAATACACTTCATCTTAAAATCCTTTCAACTCAACTTTTGGAAAATAGTTAATCAACGTTGTCGGTGGTTCATCGATTTAATCTCTTGACATATCATAAATCGAAATATTACCATCAACTCTTCTTGATTACTTTGTCGAGATCTCATATCACATGTTCAGACGAGTCACGTAGACTTTTTGACTGGATCATACTCTGATGCCATATGTGACGACTGACTAAATCAGTTGACTGACTCAACAACCGTGCTAATCAGTAACTTTCCTAAGAGGTAATCCATTCTCAACCTACTTCCAAACGAGCACACGTAATTTCAAAATTCTTTCGACTAAACATTTGAAAAATAATTAACTGATATTATTAGTAGTCCACTAATTTAATCTTGTGGCGTATCACAAATCGGAGTCTTGCGAACATACTTCCTGAGAGTGCGTTCTCGGTAGGTACTTTGTAAAAGAGATTTCACTAATTTAAGATCTCTGATAAATTAAACGTGTAATCAAATGTATCAACTTCTCGCAGCAGAAAGATAAATTTTACGGAAAACTTGAAAGGGCCCGGTTTCTTGCCTCGGAGCGGAAGATTTTCGAAGTAAGAAAAAATGACACTTTTATCCTTATGTTTAGTGAACCACCAAATGGGTACGTACATATATATCGATAACCCTTTGCGCGTGCTTGTGTAAGAAAATAACTATATGCTGAGGGTGCAAACTAAAATTTTACTCCTGCTTGCAAACATATATACGAGATAATTTTAGTGGAGCCAAATGGAGTAGATGTACGTACATCCTTGCTTTTACTCAGATTTTTTAGGAGGTGAGTCGACTATATTTGATCGGGAGCGATTATCAAGACTTCGATAATTTATTACTTACCAATCGTAGTAGTTGACGCGGTCAGAGGGTTGGTAGAAACGAATCAGAGAGCAAAACGCAGCTCATCACTGAACCACAACACTCAAACTAAGATTGTGCATCCAAGCATGATCGACTAAAAAGAAGAAGAAGAGATAACAGCCGAAATAAAATCACGTATATTCACCCAACTCTCTCTCATTTATTCATAAGCACCAGTCCTCCTTATTTGTCTAATATAAAAATAAAAATACCATGGCCTTTCTAAAATGAAGAAAAAGGGACCACACAGAACCTGTGCAGAAAGGAAAAGGCACGCGAGAAAGGGTACCCACGACTCAATAATCCTCTAACTCTAAAATCCGCGTCACCAAATTAAAAAAAGAAAATAAAAACTCGCACTGACTGACGGGACCAAATTCTGCAGTTTTATTTATTATATCCTCGTTACCATCGTGTCATCGTCGTCGTTACAGAAAACAAAAAAAAGAAGAGGAGATTGTGATGACGTTCCACTGAAGAGTCATTTTCTCTTCATTGCATGAAAGGACCGAAGCTGGCGTCAGATTCGGTAAGATGACGTCGACCCTAACTTCCGTTTCAGTAGATCCCACTCCATTTCCGGACGATCCGCCAAACGGACCCCGCTGCCGGAAATGGATCTGACCCGACGCCTGCAGTACTGGATTATTATTATTATTATTATTATTGTATATACGTGCAAACCCAAGAAAATCTTACCGGATAAGAAGAATATCGTGTGAAGCGTAGCCGATTTCGCCTGGGAAAATAAGAAGGGAATTTGGGAATGTGTAATTTTGGGTGGGTTAACATATCTTTTTCAGCATTTAATCATTTCCTCGATTGTATCAGGCAAAAAATGCAGCAGTCAGTCAAAGGGCCCACCCAACCCAGGGGTGGACCGGACCCTCCGTTGACTGCCGAGAAGAGAAAATGGGCAAAGACCCGCCGACAGAGTCGGAACCTCCCTCCCCCATCTCTTCTCCACATCGAGTATTTCTATTATTTTTTTTTTTTTGTCCCGCACAGCGTAATCCGGAAAATACCAGAAGAAATACGTGAAAAGAGCCTTGAAATTACCAGATATCCTGACGCAGAATGAAGTTTACTTCTTTTTTCTTTTTTTTTTTTTTGAACAAGATAAGGGAAATACTATTAAGACACAAGCTCTTTACAGAGTTCCGATGAAACAGAAAGGGGAAGCACAGCGGGATACATAGATGCTGTACGAGTCGATAAAGCCCATTTAGCCAAAAGATGAGCAAGGGCATTACATGAACGTGGAGCAAAAAGAACAGACACATTTAAGTTTCTTCGTAATATTTGCTGACAGGAATGGATGATGTGTTGAGATCTCCAAAGAGAGGATCCTGTCATATTAATCGCTTCCACTACTGTTTTTGCATCGCTTTCTATTAAAATAGCCCTGTGATCCTGAGATGCCCAGCAACATGCCATGAAGATAGCTTCAGCTTCTAAAACTTGAGGGTGAGAGGAAGCAGCAAAGACTTTGGTCCTCCAAAACACCACAAACACCACTCTCATTCCGGATCACCATAGCAATAGATCCTGCAAGATCGGAACAAGCCCCATCAACATTGATTTTCAGATGATGGAGTGGAGGGGGGGTCCAACGTGGCATGGAGGGGGATTCGAAAGAAGGGCCATTTGCCACACAAAACCATCATTCGGTTGGCCTCGTTGATAGATTTTAAGAGGGACTTCCAGCCTTCCCCGAAATACGTACCCGCACCTAGCTTTCCATAAGGTCCACAAAATAGATAAAGCAAGAATTCCCAAACGAAAGAGGTGAGCATTCTTAGAGAGGATCCTACCAAGCCAAGCAGGAAATCAAATTGCAAATGGAGACAAAACCAATCGATGTTGTTGCCCATCGGAGAGATGAGCCAAAATGTACCGAAGACCGAGGGCAAGACAAAAATATGTTCCATATTTTCGAAATATGAACCACAAACCCGACACCGAGGATCGACCTGTGTGGGCATCGGCGATGAATGGCCGATTGGTAGGTAGATTACCTCCGTCAAAATTTTCCAAACACAACATCGCATCTTGTTAGGTAAATACTTCCCCACCTTCGGATGCCATAGTTTACGCCATATATGCAACCGTGATGGACCCGGAGGTATATTTGCATCATTTAAGAACCCGTAAGCGCATTTAATATTCAAAATGCCATTAGATGTAAAAGGCCAAATAAGTTTGTCACAAGCCTAAATAAGCTTGAATTGGTGTCATCGTAATACGATGAGAAGAAGGAGTATCGAAAAGTTTCGAGAATCGTGACTCCCGTTCCAATGACCATTTCGAATTAGGGTCCTTGATCGAACCTTGATAAATAAAACCTTGTGAATTCGGAGATAGAGGCCCTTTTCCATCCATGATCCAATTATGCTGCCATATATCAACGTCAGTGCCATCTTTAATCTGCCAGACTCCAACTTTAGCCAAAATTGAGCGCATAGATAACATAAAACGCCAAGCAGGAGAGTCTGAGCGTCTAACCTTTACCTGCCAAATAGTAGTCTTCTTTAAATACTTATGAGAAAGGACTTTGGCCCAAAGAGAATGTTTGTTATGAAGAAAATTCCATAATAACCTCAACCCCATGGCTTTATTTAAAGTAGCCAGATCCTTGATGCCCATACCACCCGTAATTTTTGATTTCTTGATGATATTCCAATTGGTAAAGTGCAACCGTTTTGATTTATTGGGAGAATGAGCCCACCAGAAGTTCCTCTGAATCTGCTCTAGTTTGTTAAGGAAAAAAAGAGGCAACTGAGCCACAGACATAGCATAAGTTGCAATGTGAGCCATGGTGGATTTAATCAAGGTAGTTCGTCCTCCTGTTGAAAGCAAAATGTGACTTCCATCCAAAGAATTTTGTTTTGACAGGATTGAAGTATTTTTTCAAAAAAAGAGTGTCGACCCCCCTGGGGATCCCAAGGAATTCCCAGATAGAGGTCCCCTTTAGAACCCAACTGGAAACCAGATTGGTGGCAAATAGCTGAACACATAACAGGCGTAACATTTCTACTAAAATAAATCTTTGATTTATGATAATTAATTGCCTGTCCTGAGATAAGTTCATAAGTCTGGAGGATAGAAAGTAAATTTGAGATTTCATCTACCGTTGCCTGACCACATATGATGATATCATCCGCAAACATCAAGTGAGAAATCAGAGGGCCTCCTATGGATGTTCTGACTCCGGAAATCAACTTATCTTGAATGGCCTGAGATAACATAGCAGATAATATTTCTGAACATAGAAGAAATAAGTAAGGTGAGAGAGGGCATCCTTGCCTAATGCCTCTGAGAGGTTTTATAGGTTCTGACCGATAGCCATTTATATTCAAGTAAAAAGAGACCGATTGAGTACATTGCATAATGAGGTTAATAAGATGAGCAGGGAACCTAAATTTTTCCAGAACTGAAGCCAGAAAAGACCACCGAAGCTTATCGTAGGCTTTATGTATATCTAATTTTACCATAAAGTAACCTTTGTTACCTCTTGTCTTTTTAAAGAAATTTTGGAGTTCCTGAAGAATAATGACATTGTCCGTCCCTTTTCTACCTGGAATAAATGCCGCTTGAAGTTCTGATATCAAGACCTGCATGAGGGGCTTGAGTCTAGAAGCAATAATTTTTGTGAGAATCTTGAAAAGCACATTGCAGAGACTAATAGGTCGATAATGTTCCGGTAAAGATGCTTTCTCATGTTTTGGAATGAGAGTGATAATAGTATGATTTAACCCCGCAGGTATATGAGCCTTGGAAAACATAAGTTGAATGAAGTTTACTTCGGCATGGTGGAAAAATACAGATCTTCCCTGTCGTTCGGGTGTCCGGCGCTCGTGCCGAGAGTTTGAAGGTACGCCGGCGGCCGGAGACGCAGAAAGGAAGCGAGGTGGACGCACCGTCGGCTAGAATAGAAAAAAAAAAAGATCATTTTTTTTCGGCTTCCTCGTCGTCGGCCAGAATAGAAACCAGCTCCCTCTGTCTCTATCTCTCTCAGAGACTGGCTGGCAGGGCATTGAATTGATCCTTGTGGTCTTCCTCTTCCCCGCTCTGCTACTGCTCAGATTCAATTCCACCGCATTGTCCGCAGCGATAAGAACACGACCACGACCCAACCGCAGGCGCCGTGCGGATCGCGGGGGCGCGGTCAGGCTGCCCACCCTCGTCACTCCCGTCGCTTCCCCCGCCTTCCTCGACCTCCTCTGCCATACGGCCCTGGGTCGGCGATCAGTCTCACTGTCCTCCTCCTCGATTCCCGTTCTTGTCTCTTTCGCGCTTCCAAAAAAGGTGGCGTCCTGCCGTGGAAGGAGGGGGCGCGGGGTGAGGTAGAAGCAAAAGGAAGGCGCCTGCGCCTCCCCTGCCGCGGGGTTCGGATCCAGCGGCGCGTCCTCCTCCAAAGCAGATCCCGTCCATCTTCCTTCCCCTGCACTCCGGCGGCCGTTTTTTTTTTCCCGATAGGCAGGTAATAAGGAGCAGATAACTTGCATTATTCATGGCGCTTATAGAGAGGTGAGGTGCGAGCGAGGAGATGGCAGAGGGTCGGGGCGGCCGGCCGGGACGTGTACGGTGAAAAAGAACCACGACAACAGCAGAAAAGACGCCCCTTTCCTCCGTGACCACCTTTCTTCCTCAAGCTTCTGCAGCTGCTCTTTCGCCTTCTTCTTCTACCCGTTTTGTTCTCCTTCTCTGACGGGAGGAAGCCTCTGACCGAGCCGGCATTGTCTCCGTTCTCGTACAGGGACGTCTGAACTACCCCCTACCCTCTGCCACTCCCTCCCTTTATCCTCCTCCCGCATTATGGTGTTGTCGTCTTGGGGAATTTGACGGCTCCGATGGAACCTCCAGATGTGCATCTGCTCTAGCCGCGGAGAAGCAAGAAAAGGAGGTCTAAGCGACGGCCACGGCAACTGATCGAAGCCCACCCGGTGAATTCCCGAAGCTCCCCGCCCTCTGGATCCGGATCCTTCAAATTTCGAGGCACATGTGTAGATCTTGACTTTTTGCTGGTCTCCTCTTGTACGGTGAACCGTTGGCTTCTCGTAGGCCGAGAGGAGATGGGAGCCATCGCTGGGGACGAGCTGATTCGCTGGGAGAACGCACAGGAGGAGGGTGGCTGTGGCACCCTCGGCCTCAGAGAGAACAGCGCTGCTAACGGAATCATCGATGGCGGTGGCCGTGCCGACGCAAGCAGCAGATGCCGGGGCGAAGCCGCCGGTGGCGCCTCCGGCGGTAGCAAGCAAGAGAAGATAAGGGTATCGGTGAGGTTGAGACCTGTGAACGACAAGGAGCTGGCGAGGAACGATCCATCTGATTGGGAGTGCATCAATGACACCACCATCATCTTCAGGAACAACCTGCCAGAGCGCTCCATGTTCCCCACCGCCTACACCTTCGGTAAGGGGGAGATTCAAGCTTGTAGAACTCACTCGCGCTTCCCATTTTCTTGAGTGTATGCGCTTGAATCGTTTGATTCTTGGCCCTTCCATGGATATGCCTCGGACGCAGACAGAGTATTTCGGTTCGATTGCACAACAAAGCAGGTGTACGAGCAGGCGGCAAAAGAAGTAGCTTTATCAGTGGTCGGCGGCATAAATGGTGCACATACCTCTGCCCTCTTCGCTTACTTCGTCTTCTTCTTTCAGTTCCGTGCGACCAGAATCCTTCAGGTTGAGATGGGTTACTGGTGACTGTTTTCTTCTTCGCCAGCGACCATTTTTGCGTATGGACAAACGAGCAGCGGGAAGACGTATACTATGACTGGGATAACAGAGTACGCGGCGACTGATATTTATGAGTACATAGACAAGGTATTTGTTCCAGCTCTTATCGATGGATGACAGTGCAGCGCAGAGCAGGTCCAGATCCGGTCATAACTTCTGTTGTCGTTAATTGTTTTGCTTGTTTTTGTGCAGCACAAGGAAAGGGCATTTGTATTAAAGTTCTCTGCAATGGAGATATACAATGAAGCTGTCAGGGATCTCCTTAGCCCAGAGAATGCTGCCCTCAGACTTCTTGATGATCCTGAGGTGAATAACCGTCACACTTTTCTTGAGACTGCATTTTTTTTTCTGACCGATGGTTGTCGATTAAGAAAAGTTGGAAAGGAACATTTCTCATTTAATCGTGTTTTTGTCTTTTTAAAATTATCTCTGTGTTGTATCTTTTGCAGAGAGGGACTACTGTAGAGAAGCTTACAGAGGAAACACTTAGAGACTGGGACCATATGAAACAGCTCTTATCCATATGTGAAGGTCCTAAATGTCTCCTGGATGCTGTTTTGGCATGCTATTATGTATGTAGGTTGTAACAGAAAATATATTGTTACCTACAGCTCAAAGGCAGATTGGAGAGACATGTTTGAATGAGACAAGCTCCAGATCTCATCAAATCCTCAAACTGGTAATTTACTTGACTATACATACAGTTCTCCCTGTCTGAAGGGTATCTATAGGACTAATGTTAACAATGGGTCTCTTCAGACAATTGAAAGTTCTGCCCGCGAGTTTCTTGGCAAGGAAAACTCAAGTGCACTTGCTGCAACTGTGGTATGGCCTCTTACGGAACATTAAGCCCTGTTTGGTAACACTATTAGGTACCTCTATCACTATCAACTTTAAAATTGATATTGATAGGAACCATAAAGAGGTGTTTGGTTAACTATATCAATTTTAAAATTTATCATGCAAACAAAGCATATTGTGTAATACAAATGACAACTTGTATTACTTTTGATATTGATACTCCAATGTTTGAAAATATTAATATCACTATTGATATAGTACCAAAAATGAAACTCAAACCAAACAGGGCATTAACCTTTAAATATTGCTTCACAAACAGCTCAAGGCATACTTAGTGGTGGATCATTTGGATGCAGAATTTTGTTGACCTTGCAGGCAGTGAGCGCGCGTCTCAGGCACTGTCAGCTGGTACAAGACTGAAAGAAGGCTGCCACATAAACCGCAGCTTGCTCACTTTGGGAACAGTCATCCGCAAGCTCAGGTTACCGGACTTTTCCAAGTTACCTTTCCTTTTTCCTCTTTATGCACTCTTTTTGACAAGGACAATCATCTTGCCTACAAATTCATTTGCAACAAAGGAAGATCTAGATCTCCATGATTCAAGCACAGGGCAAAAAAAAGCATGTAATTTTGGTTTTTTCCGCAAATCCATCCCTACAATAGATCTCAATTCTAAATATGTCCCTATATTCTTGAACTTTTAAACCCCTCAAATATTGTTTCATCCTAAACTTAATCCATCCATCAATATCTTCGTAAAACTATGAGTTAACTATACTCACCCTAACAAGCGACCATGGCCACAAGCACCATTGAGACTACCCGTGCCACCACGAGACCCTCTACGCCTCTGCTAGCAGCCTAGCACCCACATGTTGCCAACTTGCAACCCAGCCCACGAGGCCTTCCATCCTGCCAAATCAGCTCAACCCTCCAATGCCTCTAGAACCCTCCAACTCCTCCAACTTCAGCACTACCAGCTCCATCATAGCCGCTGACACTGTTGAAACAAACAATGCTCTTCTAGAGAGAGAGAGAGAGAGAGAGAGTAGGTTAACATTAAAAGTAACAACAGAAGTTAATCCGTTAAACTGCATGTACCATAATGGAAATAAAAAAATCAAGATTACAGGAGTTTTAAAAAAGAATTTCAAGAATACATGGCCATATTCAGAATTTGGTAAATTGTAGAGATTGAATTGTAAAAAAACTTATGTACTTTATAGTTTATACCAAGGAAGGCAAGGTCGGGGGTTGGCCTGGGGTCGGTCGGCCCCAAAACCAACCTAGTCGGATGGGATTGCGACCCCGGGTCGGACGGGGTCGGATTTTATTTATTTTATTATAAAAAGTAAGAAAAATAGAAACAAAATTTTTATATTATATATTTATGTATACATAAAATCTATACATAAATATAATTATATATTTTTATATTATAATTGAATATGAGTGTTTATCTATGTATACAAGTAAATATGATTTTTTTGTATGATTATGTTGTATTAGTATATGTTGGGAAAGAGTTAATTTTAAGCGAGAAGGTAAAGATACTTAACAAACAATTTTATAAATTTTAAGATGTATCATATATTTATAATTATAAATTTTAATCATATGTAATAATATAAATAATAGTAAAATATTGTTGTACTATCAATAAATGGAACGCTCAAAAAATAATTATTCTTAACAAACTTGATGTGTGTGTGAAAGAGAAAATAGTTAAAATAAATTTTTATAAAATTTAAAAATATAACACATATTTATGATTATAAATCTTATATATATGTGATGGTATAAGTGATAGTGAAGTATTGTTATACTATTATTAAATGCGGTGCATAGTAGTCGCCGATCGACCTGCGCAGTCCATAGATCGCGGAATCGGCCGATTCGGATCGGAATCGGCCGATTCCTGGATCGGATCGGCCATTGCCGATCCGATTCTTGGCTGAAGGACCGATCCGGAAAAAAGTTCCGGCAGAATCGGTCGGGATCGGCCGGATCGGTCGGGATCGGATCGGAATCGGATCGGAATCGGAATCGGATCGGTCGGGATCGGAATCGGAATCGAATCGTTTTTTTTCATTTTTTGCTATTCCAGTCGGATCGGCCAGGATCGGCCAGAATCGGTCCGGATCGGTCTGGAATCGGATCGGATCGTTTTTTTTTTTCTTACCGATTCTGGATCGATTTTCTTCCATTAGATCGGTCGGAATCGGTCCGATCCGATCCGATCCGGATCGGATCGGTACCCACCGATCCCGATTCCGATTCCGATCCCGCGATCCTTGGCGCAGTCAGGTCACAGGGGTCAAAGAGGTAGCGCCTCTTGTGGGGGATATCAGGGGGGCAACGCCCCCCGAAAAATTTGTTATTTTTATGGTGGTAAGGGGGAGGGAGAAGAAAATATTTAAGTATGCAATAATAGTATAAAAAAATGACCTAGGCCGAGTCGCCCCGAGGTCGGGCGACCCGGCCGACCAAGTCGCTGGGTCGCACAACCCCCCGCTGGGCCGGCTTGGAGTCCGCCCAGCGGGGTCATTTTTGGGCCGGTCGGCCCGGAAACCGGCCGGATCGGGCAACCCGGCCGACCGGGTCGCCGACCTGGCGAACCATGGTTTATACTTTTGGGTAACTGTAAGTCTAGCTCCTAGAGATGCCAATAAGTGGTCTTAGACTTTTAGTTAGTAAAGGTAGTTAGATTCACCGAATGATTCACTGAATGGAAAGTAAACTGTACCATTAACTACCTAATAAGGTTATAATGGTAAAATGATCCACTGGACAGTTTTTTCACTTACTGTAGGTTAGTTTGTTGTGGGACCATGCTAGCAAAAGTGATTCACAAACTGTTGGTTGCAACAATTTCCACTTAGCTATATTTATGGCTTTTTCATTACAAATTCAGAAAATCTCCAAATTGCAAATATTAAACTTGAACATAGTTTGTGGCCAGATAGATAAGAACACGGAAAACTTCTGATGAAATCTGCCATAAATTTGTGACAAAATTGTTGTAGCGCCACACCACAGCACATCTCATAAAATAAATTTCCCATGTCAAACTGAATAAATAATTCTCAACTTCAAATGCTTAGGCCAGTGCTCGGCCAAGACTTTCAGAGAAATCAGAAAGGTAGAGGAAAACTCAGTCTTTAAGGATTATTTATTTTCCAAAGTTGGAGATTGTGGAAACCACGAAACTTCTCTTATGTTTGGTGTTTGTTTTCTGACATTTCCTGATACGAACTCCAACTTCCACTCAATTCTAACCATAGAAGAATCACTTGAAGCATGTGTGTTTTCAAATTATAGACTTTCAGAAAAATGGGAAGGTGAAGGTGGAGATAGAAAATGGAGAAAGAATGAATTCATTTTGTTGATTTACAACACTCATATTCATAATCTAAGGAGCTACAAAGTTGTCGAGGTGCTTGTGAATGGTGTTTGTTTTCATTATAACATCTTTTTGTTATAAAATTAATTTTTTCATAAATATTAATTTGAACCAGCATCTGTTAGATACCGTGACCAAACACCCATTAAGCTTAGTTGTGAAACATATTTTACTTCATATTTATTCTCACACTTCAATGATTACAGCTTATGCTTACATGTTTTGTCTGTCCACAAACCTTCAGAAATAGACGAGTTCCGCTTCCATACTTTCTGTATTATTTCAAAGAAGGAAAGCAGATTTTGCTGAGTTACATGGGGCACATTCTGACAACAGTTTAATGTTTGATGTAAACAGCAAGGGACGAAATGGACACATCCCCTATAGAGATTCCAAATTAACACGCATATTGCAGGCTTCCTTGGGAGGTAATGCCAGGACTGTAATTATTTGTACTCTGAGTCCTGCACGGAGTCATGTTGAACAATCAAGGAACACTCTCCTCTTTGCAAGCTGCGCTAAAGAAGTGGTCACCAGTGCTCAGGTGAATGTTGTCCTATCAGACAAGGCACTGGTAAAGCATCTGCAAAAGGAATTGGCTAGACTAGAAAGCGAATTGAGATATCCAAGACCAACTTCTGGTCATTCTTATACTGAGGCACTACTAAAGGAGAAGGATGCTCAGATTCAAAAGGTAGCACTAATACATGTATAAACAATGCGTTAATGTGCTTATAGTTCTCTCAGCTTGTCTTCTCACATGCTTAGCCCGCTTGAATAAATGAATGTGTCAATATGTTGCCAAATGCTTCAACTCACTACATTTATTTTGACTCTGGCCAAACAATCAAACTGATTACGGCACAACGAAGTTTGATTTTTGTTTAATGTAGTGCATTATCCTAATAACATTTATAGTATGTATGAGATGCACATCATTTCTTCCAAAGGAGACTCAGAGTATAGTATGGGCCTGGCACTACCAGTATCAATTTGTTCTCTTTTATAATTGACAATATCTTCTTTATGCAGCGTTGAGTGTTTTTATCAATCCTTTACCTGTTTGTTTTGCAGCTGGAGAAAGAAATAAAGGAACTAAATCTGCAGCGTGATGTTGCTCAATCTCGAATTCTAGATTTGATCAAAGCTGTAGAACATTGTCAAGAATCAAGACAATGGGTACCTGTCTTGTTGGGTAAAATTCCTACTTGGTTTTACGATGATTCTCAAGTAAATCAACTTTTTTTCTCTTACAGGATGGACTTTCTATACATTCTGGATCACATATACCCAGTGTCTATGATGATGAACTCTCGATGTATGACTCATCTGATGTTATCGATTTTGCCTTTTTGAAATCTGATGCATCCCAGGGTTATGCATGTGATAGTATTAACTACGACAAAGATTACAGGGAGGTTCTTGAGAGCTCTATTAGACACAATTTTGCTTCTTCCATCAACTCGGTTAGTGGTGTCACTTCTAGTTTGCTTCCTGGTGAAGGCACATCGATCATTTATCAGGATGGTTGTCAAGAAATGGATGACCTATGTAAGGAAGTTCGATGTATTGAGATAGACATGACAAGCTCATGTCAAGATGAGCAGCCTAACGCTTTATTATCTGAAGAGGGCAATACTTTGCTTCCATCAAGTACATATGACAATACTCATGGATGCTTGGAACCAATTACCAACCTTGAAGATAATAAGGAGATGAATTTTGGTAGAAGCATTAAACAATCTCTAACACCATGCCCTATTTTTTCATCTCCGTGGCCACCTATGCAAGTTTTATCCAGCTCTAGACATCTGACGAGTCTGCCCAGAAGTAGAAGCTGCAGAGCAATTCTTATGAACAAATCACCATCCTGTAGGTTTCTGGAGGAAGAACAGATTGCAAATACACCACCCAGCATTCTTTTTGCAGATTTTCCTGGAAGGCGTGAGAATCCCCAAAGAGTACTATTTTCTTCAAACTACGGCAAAGAAAATAAGGTCAACCTGAAAGATGGATCTCAGGCTTCTGAACAAGTGGTGTTAATCAACACGAGCAGTGAAGAAGTTAAGCCTGAAGCAGAAGAGGAAAGTTCTGGCAAGTGTCACTCTGCTGCAGAATGGAAGGATATGAGCCAAATTCAGTCTCAGGAGGAGCTAATTGATGGTCAGGTATGAATGCTGAAGGAATAGATTCAAGATCCCATAGTTATTCTATGCCCATATACTTTGAACATTACCATACATTGCATATCTTTCTTCCTCTAAAATGAATGATCGTGGACTGGAGGTATGAATCTATGGAGAAGTCTTGGAGTCTTCAGAAAAGAGTTAACACATAAACCTCTCCTTCAAAGGATTTCCAATAATGGATGGTGTGTCTGGATTAGTGCACTTTTTCTTTATATTATTACACTATGAAAACAATGCCAAGAAAACATTTACAAGTATAATAATAATCTCTAATTTAATTTTTGTTCACAAAGAGTTTGCTCAGTGGTGAATGTTGGTTCATGTATGCTCCATATAAGCCTATTGACGTTTATGATTTCTAAAAAATTTGTACCTTGTGCACACCCAGCAAATTTGTTCATTCGTATTTGTGACTGACAACTAGATGCCACCATTCAGTTTTCAGCTGTCAGATGGTTTTAATGTTTCAACCATTGTAGGTGAATGAAGAAAAAGACAAAAGGGATGTCACTACTAAATCTGCCAAAGACATAGGCCTAGATCCAACAGTCAATCGTACGGAGTCTCCTTCGGACAGGCTGGAAGAATTTGAGATCCACCAACGAGAAATAATTGTACTGTGGCATTCTTGCAATGTTTCATTGATTCATAGAACTTACTTCTTCCTGCTCTTTAAAGGAGACCCTGCAGATTCTATCTATATGGAAGTGGAGCTTAGAAGGCTCTACTTCCTTAAACGAATATTCATGCAAGAAAATGCTGATAGGTCGATGGTTGGCCACAATGTTACACTAGCATCAAGGTACGTTCTTGTTCCAGTTTCAGTTCCCGCATCTTGGGATTTAAGTTTCCACTTCACGAATGTAATTGTGATTTGAAATTTTGGCTCTGTTCAGAGACATGATTAATCTTTATATTCTGCCTTTTCTCGCTTCATCCTTTTGCCATTTTAGGGGATAATCATTCTTCAAGAGGGCACAAGTGTAAACTGCAAAAAGACCAACAGCACATCTGGCATTTTTAAACCATTTTGTTTTCTCTATTTTGCAATCTACATGGAAATTTGTACCAACCTTGATGTAGTCTGTGCATTCACCACCATACCGTTTTCTCAAAATGCTACTTCTTTGATTAACCTTCATTTTGATGAGATGATGGTCACTGCGATTAGTTTTATTTTGTAACCACATTTTCTTGAGACGATTATTAATATATCTTAGTTATACCTGATGGTACCAGTGCGAAGGCTCTTCGACGGGAAAGAAGAATGCTGTGTAGGTACATGCAGAAAAGGTTGTCATCAGAAGAAAGGGAGAGCATATATCTAAAATGGGGAATCCCATTACGCTCAAAGCAAAGGAAAATGCAGATAACTCGTCTACTATGGAGTAAATCTGGAGATATAGACCATGTCAGAGAGAGTTCATTGGTTGTTGCTAAGCTTATTGGACTTCTAGAACCAGACCAGGCCCTTAAGGAAATGTTTGCGCTCAACTTTACGCCACAGATATTCAGCGGAAGGTCCCCCAGCTGGAAACACGGGACACCCTATCTTGTCTGAGGTCATTTTGTATATGGAAGGATAACGTACGTCGCAGAGGGATGATCTATGATTAAAGAAGAGGCTAGATTTTTAGCCAATTGCATCTACTAGGTCTTTGAGATTATACAGTTGGTTTTGCACTTTTTCTCTTCTTTACTTTGTTTGATTTTGTGGGTTATGATCGATCTGTATAGGAGTGTGTAAATGTGTGTACAAATATCGATCTGATCTGCCACACTGTATGTTGGGTGCTCACCCAAGTTCCTTCCAATAAAATCTGAGGCTGTTGGCTTGCCCGTCAGACTGACATTGTCAGTTGTGCAACATGCAAATTTTGTCACCAAATCTCGCTGTCTCATATAAGTTTAAGCTGTTCATGCCTGTGCTGTCCTTTTTAGATAATCAATTCTACGATTTTTCTGGTGGACCTTTCCATGAAAAAAATGTTCTTCATGCGTTTATGCAACCTTGATAGCCACAGTCATAACGCCCTAGGTGTTTGGAGTTGCAGGTTCTCGAGATAACTTATTAACTTGGGATCTCTTTTTAGATCTCAACGAGGAAGTGATAATGCGAAACACTGACATGACTACCAAGAAATATATATTGTCCTCGGATGATAGACAACGTGTGCTTCAAAAGATATCTCTTGAGCTAACAGATTGAAATTTATCTTATAAAAACATGAGCAATGTGGCATCAAAGATATAGCTATAATGAATCAGCATTGCCAAACAAAGTTGCCTCAGTTGCGAATTTTGGGACACAGATGGGCCAATGTATTTCTGTTTAGTGGCAAAGACTCATGAATCACCTTCTAAATCCAAACGCGTACCAGCGTAAAAGAACAGGGATGTATGCGCTTACTCCGTCGAAGCCAAGCAACTCAAAAGGTAAGATATTCTCTCCACCCCACCCGTTACGGAGAGTTGCCCGCCGACGGAGGGAGCAGCGCCGATCAACGCGAGAGGTGAGCAGAGGAGGTGCGTACCTGTGGAACTGCAGCTCGAAGACGGGACGGGAGGCGGAGGACGGGGGAGACCTGGACAGCGCGAACGCAGTTTTTGCAGAGCTTCCCCTTGTCGCCCTCCCTCAGCCGGAGCGACGGCTTTTGCTTCGTACGGGCTTATACAGGGCCCATTGGGCTTTCTCTTTTGGGCTTCTTGGCATTCCTGCCCAATAAAAAGACAACATTTCTTTGGTTCTTCCTCCGCCGCCGCCTGTGCTAGCAACCGAGGCCTTCACATCGCCCGACCGCGATGCAGTGGGTTGCGAGGCGCGTAACGCCTCTGCTCGGCGGGTGCCGCCGGCAGCTGCGCGTCGGCGTCGCCTTCTCCTCCTCCATTACTTCTGCCGCGCCTTCTACCTCTCTTTCCGCTCCGTCGCGGGCCGTGACGCCAGAGCTGTGCGGACGGGGTGACAAGAAGACGAAGAGGGGAAAGCGCTTCAAGGGGTCTTACGGCAACGCGCGGCCCAAGCTGAAGAAGAAGGTCCAGCGGATCAAGGACAAGGTGGAGGTTCCCAGGTCCACGCCTTGGCCTCTTCCGTTCAAGCTCATCTAGGTCGAGGACCACGTTGGAATGAACGTAAGAAGGGCATGTGCAGCTGAGATTTCAGTTATCGGTTGTGATTACCGAAACTTCTTCTCGATCGTGCGGGCCTCGTCATGTTTGTAGGGTCGGAAGGGAACTTATCGCAGTGGGTACAGTGGACTTGTTCTTTCTCTCAGTGCATATCCTGCAAGGGATTCTGCTGTTTCTTCATTTCTTTAGCTAGAGTCGCAGCGTCTTCTCGTTCTGTAAAAGAGGCATTTTCAGGGTGAAACATTTGGTGCAAGATGATATGGAGAATCTTTCGTTTTGTAGAACTTTGGCATTTAGGTATCAAATATGTTAAGAAAATGAACGTGGTTCAGCGCTTTCTCTCGTTCTAGACTTGGTATGGGCATCATTTTTACAGTTTATCTAAAATTCGGTGCTACATCAACACCGAGGATTTGAAAACGTGGGTGTTGGTTCTGGAACGATGATACTGTTAGGTTTTTCAAATATATTTACCTCTGATGGTCTAGAATTGAGACGTGAGGGGAGGGATGAAGGTGGTGAAACAAGCGAAGGTATTCTTACATTTTCACCATGGTTTCTAAGGATTGGCCCAAATGGACGGTAATAGATGATAAAGCACTCTGGCCGCGTTCATGGTAAACTCCACTACCTTGAAGCGTGCAGAAATTGCTTTCCCTACATGTTACTTTTTTGAGCGGGATATGGAATGTTAGATGAACCTGAGCTAATGGTCCTTTACCTAGCTTCTTTTGTCAATTTATGAAAGGAAAAAAACTCTCCTCCTTGAAAATTATTGAAAATGAAACATGAAACTGTTTCTCTGTGACCCGTCCAGTTTATGTCTTCATAGATATGTGCTATAGGACTGTAGGAGCAAATGTAGCTGTTGTTGCAAATAAATACTAGAAACACGATGGAGGTATTGTTCTCTTAATCGGGCCTTAGCTGAAAGACTGACACTAATTTACTGAAGAATGATCTCTTTATGTGAGATTTGGTGGTTCTTTGAAGGAAGTTTGATTAGGTTTCAGCATTGACCCCACTATCCTGCTTATCATTTTTCTTCCCATTCTCAGCTGACGGTGGCAGACGATATTGTTTCCCTCAGCAATTAGCATTATAGTAGCCACAGGCTCAGTCCTTCAACATTTTGTCTGGTTTAAGTGTTGTTAGCCAAAAGCATTCACCATTTAAGATTCAATAATTTAACTACTCACCATATCCCTTCTTGAATTTAAAACCTTGATCCTCCCAATTCCTGTGTCCCTACACCGGAGGGGATATAGTTCAGATAGAAAGTATGTGTTCTTTCTCATGCCTGCATGATTCTTTCTCATGCCTGCATGATGGAAAGCTCCCATTCTAGGTCTCTTCTTCTGAATATAGCTCCACATTACCTTATCAAAGGATAAAGTTTTGGGATCTTGAGATTCTTTGGCATTGAATCAACCTTTTCTTCTATGGTCCGATCTCATGCTTGCATGATGAAAAGCTCCTTTTCTAGGTGTCTACATCTGAATATAGCCCCACATTCCCCTATCAAGGGATAAAGGTCTGAGATCTTGAGATTATTTGACATTAAATCAACCTTTTCTTATATGGTCTGATCTCTCGCTTGCACGATGAAAAGCTCCTATCCTAGGTATCTTCTTGTGAATATAGTCCCACATTCCCTTATCAAAGGATGAAGGTTTGATATCTTGAGATTCTTTGACATTGAAGCAACCTTTTCTTATATGGTCCGAAATCTATCTCTATTTCACTAAATTAAAGCAACAGAGATTATTATCTTCCATGCTGTCCATAAGGATCAAGGAGCTGCATCTGATCTAAATATTTCTCAATTATTACACTGTCGTTTGAGAATGTGGGTTCTGTTTATTTGACATCATTTACTTGTCTCCTGTCTTTATATATGCTCTGATACAAACTTTTCCTTACCATTTGAGTTTTTTAACTGTTTGAGTTTGCTGATGCTGGAACTTGTAAAGTGGTTTGTGTGTTGACATGATTTTTCCGTAGTTAAAAACAATCTATATATCTTCTAAATGGAGATTATGGTATCACCTATAATGGTTGAGTTGACTTCCTAGGCATTGAGGTGAGGTAATCCTTCACGCCTCAGGTGGCTTGAGGTGGTTGTCAAGGCTTTCATATCATTGTATATTTGGTTTCAGTATGATTTCTGTCAATGACTGGATGAAATCAGAAATTTTAAGGTGATGAAATCAGGACTTCTAGGTGTTGTTTGGTACGGGGATAACTTAGAGATAACCTAGGATAAATCTAGGTTATCCTCAAAATTTTGTGGATAACCTATGTTTATCCCTAAAATGTTATGGTGCCAAACAAGCCCTTAAGGCTTATTAAGTCATTTATCGTATTTATTAGTACAATTATTTTTACCTGTAAGTAAGTGATGGGGACATATTTTGGTAATTTTGGTTTTTTTTTATTTGTGTCCCTACGACGACAAGTCTGTAAATATTAAATCTTAAAGGGTTTCTTTTAATTACTCATCTCCTCCCTCTTTAAAAGAGGACCCAATGTACATATCGAAAAGCAATACAGTGATTTTTGGAGCCTTTCGGAGGGTGTCTCCCGTGTAGGGGCTGCGGCCCCATTTCCTCTCCCACCTCGGCGATGAGCGCCGTTCCTTTCTCCCACCTCTGGCAGTGAGGCCGGTCACCCCTCTTCACCTCCGGGAAGGACTCCCGGCCTTCTCCTTCCATCTTCTGGATCCGGCGAGGTCGCCGTCACCTCTTCCTCCTCATCCTCCGGCCTCCGCGCCGTTCATCTCTTCTCCTCCTTCACGGACCTTCCTCGACGACATCGACGGCGGCGGCTTCCGGAATGATTCAACCCCTCCTCCCCTCGCACAGACTCGAAGCGGCGGATCCGGTGGGGCTCTCTGCGTTCGACATCAACCTTCGCCGCCGTCCTCCTTCTCCGTCCCTATCCAAATGCTGATGAAGGTCGACAACGGAAGAAGAGGAAGAAGAAGAAGAAGGAGCTGTGGAGGCAGGCGGTCCGGCGATCCCCGGTCCTGCCTCCCTCCCAAGCGGCTTCCTCCCAACGTTGACTCCCCCCCTTTGGACTCCCTCCGCTCCGCAGCATCCTCCTATGCCGGCCGGACAACGCCAAGTCCTCGGGTCCTTCCGCCATCGCCCCCTTTCTCCGCCGTATGCGCGCGGCAACGTCCGGACGGAAGAAACGACGCGGCCTCGGCGATGTGGCGCCCCCCTCCGGCGATGTTCCTGGCGACGGCAGCCTCCGCCAGCGTCCCCTCCGCCGGCCGGACAACGCCGAGGCGTCGCCTCCATCGCCTGCTCCCTTCCCCCCTGCTCCGCGCTCCGTCTGCACCTGCCGGACGACGTCGAGGAGGACGACGCGAGCGGGCGAGGATGACGCGCGCGCGGCGTTTTTGTCGCGGCTCCCCGGTGTCACACGCGGCCGCCGAGATGACGCCACGGCAACGGGCGTCGACGGCGCCGATCGCGGCCACGCGACCGAGCGGGCGACGACCAGGACGGCGCCACGACCCCCACCCCCGCCCGGTTCCGCTCGCGCGTGGCCCGCGCGGCTCGGGCTGGCCGGTCCGCGGCCCAGACCGGCCAACCGGCCGGTTCGACCTGGTCCAGACCCGGTTCACCTCGGTTCAGGCCGGTTCAGGAACTGAACCGGCCGGTTCAGCCCGGTTCAGGGTGTTTTGAGCCGGTTTGGACCGGTTCAGACCATTTCGGGCCCGATTCGGGCCTGTTTAGGTTGTTTCGGACTGGTTTAGGCCTATTTTGGGTTCGTTTTGGTGCTTTAGCGGTGGTTAGCGCCGGTTTGTTCCGTTTTCGGTCGGTTTAGCTCGGTCCGGTTTGGACCGGTTCAAACCATTTCGGGCCCAGTTCGGGCCTGTTTAGGTTGTTTCGGACCGGTTTAGGCCTATTTTGGGTTCGTTTAGGTGCTTTAGCGGCGGTTAGCGCCGATTTGTTCCGTTTTCGGTCGGTTTAGCCCGGTCTAGCCGGTTTGTCCCGCATCAGTAAGCCACGGTTTTAGCCTAAAAATGTTAGTTGTATCTACGCATTTCATCTAAGCCTTTGGTAACATTAGTTTTGTCCATTGTTTTCAAGGCGACGCCTAGGCGGGGCGACAAGGCGCCCCCAGAGGGGGCAAGGCGATGGGCGCCTAGGCGTCTATTGCCTTAAATAACTATTTTATTTATTTTAATAATAAATAATGCTAATTAAGTGTCAATATCATATAATTAAGTTGTTTTAGAGTAAAACAACTAGTTTTAATAGTTAATTTGACTATAAATTAACATTTTGATGAAATAATAGTTAGGGTTAAATGATTTCTTAAGTGTTTACTAATAGATGATATAATTTAAATAGTAAAATTAACTAATTTGTCAAGTTATTTAGTCTATGTAACTATGCACTTCTCACATTATTGATTGATTTGCATGGTGTCAAAGTTATTTTGCATCATTTTTTACATATATCTTTGTTATTTTATCATTTTTACTATATAAAACAAGGCGTTGCCTAACGCCTCGCCTTATCGCCAAGGCGCCAAGGCGGTACTATGTCACCTTGATCGACTTGGCCGCCTTGACAACTATGGTTCTGTCCAAATAGCAGTGGTTTCCATATCCTTTTTATGGCCATCTCTGGGTGATGGATATCATGATTGGATTCTTCGTAGTGCAACTTTATAACAACTCTGGGCTAGCTTGAGGCTTGTATGTGTCCTTTTTCGAGGATTATTTAAGGAGCATGTGTGTGAGACAGTATTAGGAATCAGATGTTTTACTCTGATCTTGTGTTGGGACTAACAACCTCCAATATAAGCAGATGGCTAAGTTGTAATGCTGCGGTAAAGACTTGCCACCGTTCAGGTTTCATCTGGGCCCGTTCGGCACAAGCTTAGTTGGCCTCAGCCGGGACCAGATCCTCTTCCCACCTCTATACACATCTTTATTATACACACCACTTGAATATCTTGGCTTGGGTGAGCAGAGGATCCGGTCAGCCAGCGAACGGCCCTTGGACCACGTTATGCTGTGCTGTGCAGTTAGATGAGAACAGTCCTTGTGATGAAGACTCTGATCGAAGACTCCAAACTTTGTCTCCCTCCATCAGCCTTTCCATGGATCGTCAAAATGCTCAGCTGCCACTCTGATATAACGAGCTCTTGTAGTTTGTTAACTGTCTTTTGTTTTGACTTTGTCAAAAATTAAAATATAACTCTTGAATCGCGTTGACTGGGATTGTGGAGGGAATCTTAATCATTAATGTGATGTTTTGATTTGAAAGCGTGTTAGGAGATTAAATCAGTAAATTACTAAAAATTTTAGGGAATTGCTTTTCAGAAGTTAGGTTGAAAGAACTTTGAAGTTAACATAATTTGTTGGGAGTAGTTGATCGTACGAGTTGATAGCTAATTAGCATGTCAGTCAACTGATTTAAATAAGCCCTGTTTGTTAAGAGTACTAAACACCTTTATCGTTATCAGTTGTGAAGTGGCTATCAATATCAATGTTTGACCAACAGTATCAATTTCGAAACTTGTGATATAAACAAAACAACATGCAATACAAGTCCACTCGTATCAATTTATATATTTATGTTACATCGTGTTAAAATATCAACATCAAAATCGATATATTGTAACCAAACAAGTCATTGATTGGTGCATTAAAATATCAAAATCATGACCCAGCCACCTGTGTATGTGTATGCGTGTGATCTTAGTTTGATCTTAGTTTTTTTTATTAAGTTGGGTTAAGAAAACTTTGAAATTAAACATGTTTTGTTAGAAGTGGTTTCAAAATAGATGACCATCTGTTAAAACTATTAATTAACATAGTTATTAAGATCAGTCAGCTAATCTAGTCATTATGGTTTATCTTTCTTTCTTTTTTTTTGGTCACGCGCTGGCCTAGTGGCCGCTGGCGCCTGCTGCGTCACGGGCAGCAGAGGTTCGAACCCGTTCGAATCTCACTGAACACCCCCCATGGGGTGCCTGGCTCTGACGCTGTCAGGAAGCGAGACCCAGACCTTGCGCCCCCAGGCGCAAGGCCGTGCCAACCGAGCGAAGCTTTGCCGGCCATTACGGTTTATCTTTCTCCCCCATACAAATTTCACAGTCTGAATACTAAGTGCTGCCACCCCCGTGAGTAATCACATCATGATCTTAGAAGAGGGCAGCTGCAAGAGTTTTGACACCCGGGTGACTCAGAATCTAGAGAGGGGGGAGGGAAGTATTCGAAAGTTTTGATTCTCATCATCTTCAAATGCTCACAACTCACCGTAGGATCGTGTGTTCTTTCTGCAAGGCAAACTTTTTATATTTTTTATGATAATTATATATGGTCACAATTTATAACTAAAACAAAGCGGAGATAACAAGAAAAGGAGAAGGACTTTCTTTTTCACCCAATAAGTTTTTAAAAAAATTATATTTTATTAACAAAATCTATTAATTGTACAACCAAACACCGCCGTTTGACTGCAGATTTGTGTCAAATGAGATTGTATTACGAGATCATATCATACACACACAGGTAGGTAATCTAGAAGAAAATCTACCGTTCTAGCGAGTTCCCATGTCTTCTCGACAAATGTCCCGTCCGGCCAGAAAAACATGTACGGGCGTTATTCACAATTTTTTTGGTGTGTTCATCCGATCTCATGGCAGTTATCAAACTCTTTTTATGGAGTCTCTTCTTCTGCCGAGCAACCTTATAGGCACATTTCTGTGTTGGCCGCTCCATGACTATGTTTTAGTCTGCCGAAGATGACTTTTGACATAAATTTGGTTATCTTCAACGTAGGAGTGTGTCTTCTCTTTGTCTTTTCTATCGGTGTCTTTGTAATCTCAACTATGTACTCATGGGTTCGTTATCAATGAAAGTTAGTTATGGTGTTTGTTCAGAAAAAAAAAATGTACGAGCACATTTAGAACTGATTAAACTCACGTGTATCATCGTCGGGTTCTAACCAAATCAACTTTCAGGAGGAAGATTTCGACCGGTGCAAAGGACCTAATACACTTTGACAAATAATTTGGAATTCAATCCGATAAAAATTTGATCCGACAAACTTGAACAAAAAAAATAAAATTTGACTTATTAAGTTATGTCGAGTTTGAACCGACTCTTACTCGGTTCGACAAACTCACGAATAACTCAAAATAGACATAATTTTAATATTTATTCATTAAAAAATAAATTATAAATATTAATAACTATATATTATAACTTAAATATGTTAGATAATTTAAAGTTTGAATTCAAATTTAAGTTTTATTAACGAGTTTATATATAATTTAAGTTTAAATATGGATTGAACTTTAGATGAGTTATTATCCGAGTTTGAGTTCGACTCGACTCGATTAAGGAACGAATCAAACTCTAACAAGAATTCAACGTACTCATTAAAAATGGAACTCGCATAGAATAAATGAATTCGAACATCTTATTACTCTACTCAACTCAAATTATCTCGTGCATCTGAAAATTTAATTTCCGGTCGAGCTCAGCGCATTTACGGCGATAGAATCGTGAATAGACCCCACTGCCTGCAGCTTCACCTCCCAGCTAGCTAGATACCTCCCAAGATTTATTTTTATTGGTTTGATTATAATATTATTTAACGTGTGCCGGCCCCTTCTCCGGTCAATTGAATGCCCCCCCCCCCCGCATGTTTGCCCCTATTCCTGACCTAATTCGGATCTACCTCCAATTAATGAGAGCCCACTGATTGCGTTCATCGAGCCGTGCGTCCACCACGGCGCGCACTGCTCTTGTTTATCTCGGTCGTCTCGTCCCGAATTGAATAACAAGAGATGGTTCAGGCCCGATCGATCGCCAAACTGTTCACACATCAGTTTTCTGATCAGCTCGGATCAGGTTTTCCGAGACGGAAGGGTACTGTTACTTTCGATCCCTAGCTAGCTAGCTACCGGTCTTTCTTGCATTAATTTATTCTCTCTCTCGGAATGAATAAATTAATCTTGCTTCTAAGATGAACTCGGATCGAGCAATGTCGGTCTATCTTTTTTTTTTTTTACCCCATGAATTAACACGGCTTCCGTGCCGTGCCGGCATATATATCGGACGCAAATCCGCTCCAAGTCCGGTCACAAATCAACATGGCGCAAGAGAACGCCCCATGGTGGGATCGAGTTGGGATCATATATATCTCAAAGGTCGGCGACGATGGGAGAACTTCCTCGATCGATCTCAGTTAATTATTTGGCATATCCTGCTTGGCATATCCAACATAAAATGTTTCACGGAATCCCAAAGGTGAGGAAGAGAAGAAATAGTTGATCATAAATATTGTCGGTTCCTCGTAAAAATTGACAATTAATCTTTGTAAACATTATCGCATTCTTGTAAATGTTAACAAGTTACCGAGAAAGTCATATAGTCATCCAGAGGTAATCTATAATTGTCTAGAGGCATAGTTATCGATATTGTTTTAATAATCAACGAGGTTAGTAATTATATAAGTAATATAGTAATTATACGTTCACGTGAATAAGTCCGGAGATAGTAATTATATGAACAATTTAATAAGCAAGAAGGTTAGTAATTATACGAGCGGTATAATAACTATATATACGTCCGCGTGAATAAATCAGAAGATAATAATGAATTTAATGAGTTGAGATGATAGTAATTATACGAACAATATGATAATTATATATTTATATAAGTAAATCGGAAGATAATAATTATGCGAACGATTTAGTACACGAGAAGATTAATAATTATATGAATTATACATTAATTACATACCCTCGTATAAATAAGTGTCCGGAGATAGTAACTATAGGAGCAATTTAATATGCGGAGAGCTTAGTAAGATATGAACAATATAATAATTATATACACCCACTAGTGACACTAAGTCAGGGGATAAAAAGTTATACCAACAATTCCGTAGATAGGGAAGTTAGTAATTATGAGATGTATCATAATCATACGAACTTACGTGAGTAAGTTAAAAGAGATAGGAATTGTAAGAAGGATTTAATATCGGGAGATGTCATTAACTATATAAACGATATATAGTAATTATATGTTTGTGTGTGAGCAAATTAGGAGATAGTGATTATAGAAACAATTTAATAAGTGAAAATATTATTAATTATATAAACGGTGAAGTAGCAAATGAAAAAAAAACTTATTAATTCATGTTGTCCACTTTTTTTGCATCTTTCGAATTCGACGGAACATCGTAAATAAGAGTCACCAGGTGAGGATCGTTTATTGGAGATTGAAGGAATTTCCTTCTCAATTAGGTGATCCGAACTCACGTAGGTATCGGAAGTATGTATAGACGGGCATATGCGGGAAGAGAAGGAGAAGGGAGTACTTAACATCACGGTTGACCCTCTAGAACCTTGCTACGACGACGAGTTCGAGTCATTTCAGGAAGATATGACGACAAAGAGAGCACTCTTCACTCTCTTAAAACAAAATGAGACTCACGGACAATTCAGATCGGTTAAATACGACGACAAGTCTCCTTTTCTTTTTCTTTCCGTGAGAAGATGAAGAGTCCCGTTTCCATCGTCACCTTCGTGAGATGATCCGAACCTGTCTGCGACGACGCGATCAGCGTATGCCCGTGGCGTACAGAAGAATCCCGTGGTTCCGGCCAAAGATCAGAATCGGCTTTCCAGATGTTGCCGAACCGGGCGCAGAGGGTTCTTCTCTTCTCCTGCGCTTTGGTTTGTGAACCGACCCCCCGGAAGGGCGGCAACCAGGCGCATCGGAGCCGGCGGTCAAGAGCCCTCGAACGAGATGAAAAGTATTATCTCCGACGACGCCGGGACCGGAGCAGGGACGACGACGTCGCCGTACGTACGTGAGCCAAAGGTCAATGGTGGCAGGCTACCTAGCTACGGGATCGTCGACGGTGCCGAAAAATCCGTCGACGCCGCCCCCTCCTCCGGTCCGGATGACGCGCCGCTTGTTCGCGTCCGGCCGACGTTAGCGTAGCGCTGGTGTCTGACCGGCGATCGGGTAAGACCGGCGCTTCTTCTCGTCTCTGACTTTCGTGGGAAGGTGCTGGTGTTGTTTGTTAGGTCACCGGTGCGGCGGTGCCCCTCTCTCTCTCTCTCTCTCTCTCCCCTCCTGCGTGCCGTTTACTCTTTCTTCAAATACCAGAGAATTATGCGTAAAAGGATTTTAAATTGTATAGAGGATGCCAATATCAAAATAGATACTTATAATATTCTATATCATGTTCTACCTACCTTAAAACTTTTCATATTGATGTTAAGAGTCAAATATATCGATATTAATAGTCGATTTCGAAATTGGAGATCAGGTCCTCGATAGTCGGTATAATTACCAAACTGGGTCTCAGACGTGAAGATTTTTATTCTGTATTCATGTACATGTTCTATATCTGCAGTTAGCAAGGTTCCCATACTGGGGTGTGATTGTGTATCAGGAGAGGAATTCTTAATTAATTATTCTTGACTTTTAACATGCAGGCAATTATAAAGTCTCTATTACAAGTACGCTTTTAGGCGTCCATATCAATATCAAATCTAATAGTATAATTATTGATGGTTTTAAATTGGTATTTCTCTCTAGAGGATCTCACTTAGCACAGTTTGATCTTTCAGTGCTCTCTGTGTCAGCCTCACTCTTATATTATAATATTTACATGCATTCCAACATGCAAGACTAAGAAACAGTAACACCTACCGCCCACGCATGTACTAAAACCTATCCTATCATGTCCTTATCTCACCCCATGCTCCCCCCATTAAAATATGGGTGTTGTTCACCTTCTTGTCCCCTCTCTATTTATTATCTCTCACATCCTCTTTAAGTTTGATATTGCAATTTTCTCATATCCGTCATAATTTTAATGTATGCAGGTAAATAGAAGAGAGGCATGCATGGGTTTATCAGATACAAGAGACACCAAGGATCAAGGCTAACGGGGAAATTTTCTATACACTTTCTTTCGAAAATAATATATATAACAGACCGGGAATTATATACTGCCATCGTTCTTCTTGATCAACTACGTGGAAGAATAGCTACTTATAAAGTAGATACCATATATATACTAAAGTTGCATCACAGATACATAGTTTCTCTTCAAAGATGTATTTTTAATGACTGCCAAACATCCTTCCCAACGGCTTTGATTACAAAAAAAAAAAATTTGTTTAGAGGAAACGTCTGTTATAACACAACTACCAACTTGTTAATCAACAACTATGTCATCATGACCCGCTAATTGTGTTTGACTCTATGATTTTTGTTTGACCAAAGAAGATCTCTTTTTGAAACAGTGTATGATGTTGATTTTAGGTGATTTCTTCCCATGCGCATGTGATTAACCCTACGTTTGCCCTATGGATGATCGAGCTCGCCTTCTTATAAAATAATATTGACTTATTTACAACTCGTCTGATAATATATGGTATTCAACACCTCTATCTTGTTAAATCTAAAATCGATATTGAACTTAATCATGAAGAGATGTTTTAATTATAATCCTCTTGTGTCAATATTGTTATGATACTCTATTCTTTAGAAATATCAATATTGAATTCACGTATCATTATTTTAATTCTATAACCAATCAGGGCATAAGGCATTGATATCTTGTTTTGACATTGGTATTGTCGATTTGAATCCAAATTTTGAATGGGTGCAATGGAAAACATGGAATGTCTACTGGGTTGGCCCCGGGGTCGGACGGGTTGCGACTTGGATTGGTCGGGTCAAGTCAACTAGCCCAATGATTTCACGTCGTGTCAATTAACAACACGCTATGATCTAGATCGAGTCGAGTCGTTGACCTTAGGCAACCGAGGTCAATTGGGACTCAACCAGCTCACTTCCGACCCCCAACTTGGGCTACGGATCAACTTATATTGATATAGAAGGTTTCAAAGCAATTTTCAATATCCACAACGAAGCATACATAATACATGTGTAAAGAAAAATGAATATTGGAGCAAAAGTTGTGTCAGTGTGACCATCAGCAACTGAATTGCACGATAAAATTGATGGTGGAGAAGATACATTCTTAGATGCAAATAATAAACTTGGAGATGAAAATATGTTTATCTCATGAAATTCTAAGCTTAAAACTAATATATTATTTATATATAAATTTTAATTTTTAATTATTTTTATTTTTATTTTAACATTTATCGATATTCAACAAACTTCTTAAGAGCAACTCAACCTCTACTTGCAAATTTTCTAGTTATCAATTATCTATTTCTAATTCGTTGATGTGTATTAATTTAGACGAAATTCAGATTGAGCTAAGAAAATTCGCTATTGCAAACGGAATTTATTTTGATTTTGTGAAAAATGATCAATTACGAGTTACCGTGTATCGTAAAATTCAAAATCGTACATAGAATTTCAATATTACAAGAGTTGACTTAGACCCCAATTTAAAATTAAAATTTTGACCAATATACACACATATGGTGAAAATTTAAGTGTGCAAAAATACCATTACACAAGAAAGAAATAGATTAATTCTATTGTCAATGACAAATTTACTCGTGATATTTTGTATAAGTTCAAAAATATAAACATGTATTTTTAGAGGATATAGAATTGATGTTTCTTATCATCCAAGTATGACCAGTACTAGACACATATGTGACATACAAAATATATTTTGGAGATGACAGGTGTTCATTTAATCTGGTACAAGGAAAAAGTGAGAAAAATCAAGTCCCGAACATCGTTGCACACAGTGAAAAGAACACCATTCATACACGCAAGAGAATACGACACTTTCAAAAAAAATTAAAGATAAGTGGGGGCGGTGGTTAGAGTAGTTATTCGGCGCCCTTTAAAGTTAAAGATAGAACTCAGAGAGAGAGAGAGAGGGGGGGTGGAAAAAGACGGTGTCATGCTGCGTCATCACATCCACGACAAGTCATTTAAAACCCACATGTCCGTTTCTTTCGTGCGCCTACCTTGTAAAACACGTATACCTGCTTTACCGACCAAACCCACGAAAGAGACCTCGAAAGGGCCGGCTGGTACTCCGTTGACCGGTGGTTGATCGGCGCACTGCGCCGCCGCGCCACCGTCGACGACGTCTCCGCCGCAGAAGCAAGGCCAGGGGAGGAGAGGAGGGAGCGTTAAGACGGCCAGCAAACGGCATTTACTCGATGCACGAGCAGCTCAGTGGACGGTGATGGTGGCGCTCGCGTCGTTGCAGCGAACGGGTGGGGGACACTCCCCGGACAAGGCGAGGGGCTGATCCCCCCGCTCCACCGTCGCCGACGACGACAAGAAGAAGCGGAGGAGGACATCATAATCACCGCTGCGGCGTGCATAGATATCGAGCGCGCGGCGGCGGCGCTGCCCCGTCCCCCGCTGGTCCTCTCGTCTCTGCCGCTTGTATATATGTGCGTGCCGCCGCCCGCCGTACCGGACGCCACATAGCGAGAGCGGATCGTCTTAAATATCCCTCCGGTGAACAGAGTAGTCGCACTCCATGATCACAGGAGTGATCATGTATCTTCGTCAAACTTAATGGGGGTGGTGCATGATAATTTTTTGTATATTTTCGTGATAAAAAATTGTATTAAAATAAAAGGTGAACCAACTCATGACATAAAATTATCGTGTTTGGAGGGATGCGGTTACAAAAAAAGTAACTACCACACGTTACCAAACAAAGTGGGGGATCACAAGGAAAAAAGAAAGAGGTGAGACCCTCTTTTTTGTTTAAGAAGAAAATTACTTTTAAAACATAAAAGTGTCATGGTTACTAAACACTTTTTTTAACAAATTTTCTTACATTTTTTAAAAATTATAACAAAAACTCTTATTATCATGCAACCAAACACCCCATAAGTGATAGTTCAAATACAGGTTTAATGAATCATTATCGAAAAAAGTCGAATTATTATCGACAACTTAATAACTCACTACTCGTTAGTAATGAATTATATTGAATTTGATAACGAATTAATAAGACGTCATAATAGTTCAATAACAATTTAATAATATTTTATAGGGTATTTAGTTGTATAATATTTTTTATATATTTTCATGATAAAAAATTATATTAAAATAAAAAATAAATCAACTCATGACATAAAATTGCCATGTTTGGAGGGACGTGACAACAAAAAAGAGTAACTATCATGTATGACTAAACAAGGTGGAAGACCACAAGAAAAAAGAAAGAAAGAAGTGAGACCCTGTTTTTTTGTTTAAGAAGAAAATCACTTTCAAAACATAAAATTATCATATTGTCAAACACCTCTTTTAACCAATTTTATTATAATTTTGAAAATTAAAATTAAAATATCTATTATCATACAACCAAACACCGTATTAACTCTTTACTCTAAAATTTTGAACCTATCACCCAAAAAAATTAGAGTTGACGGTGATTCAACTATTTTCGATAACGATTTACCGAATTAATATTTAAATTGTCGCTTAAATGACGAAAATATGTAATTATTTTTTATTAAGAATTACGGTTATTCTGTTCACCCAGAAATTGAGAGGATCCACTCTGACCGGATAGCGGACTGCGGACTCTGCTGCATGCCGCCCATGGGTTTGCTTGCCTTTACGTAGAAGGGTCTGTCAGGAACAGTTCTTGATTATTGAGGGGCAATTCAAGGCGTTTGGAAAGGAGGGGACGACACGGGTCCCATCGAAACACAGAGGGACGATGCCATCCCTCCGCTCCGGGGGCTATCGCCGCCGGCGGTCCACGAGGACATCGAAGGGGGAAAAAAAACAGCAGGTTTACGTTTTGATTACCCTGCATCTTATTAAACGTACGTATATCCAAACAAAATGTTGATGCATGGCAACGATTCTCTTCTGTCTTGTTTTACGTGAAGCTGCCGGATGAGGTTGGCCAAAAAAAAAAGAAAAGAAAAGAAAAGAAAAGATGAAGCTGGATGAGCTCTCGTGCGCACGTATATATATACATACACGTATATATATATATACATATATTCTTCTCCGCACAGGTCATGCTCATTCTTTCGCCCGGCACCTGCTGCTAAGTCTAGCTCGCGGTGCTCGGCTCACCGACCGGAAGAGCTCCTGTCATGACAGTCCGAGAGGAGTGCGGATGACCTCAATTTTTGAGTGGAAAAAGTATTCTTAATTTTCAATAAAAAAGATCACAATATCAATTACTTAAGTGATGAGTAGTGAGTTATAAGGTGTCAATAGCAGTTTAACCCTGTCGATAGCGAGTTAACAAGTCAGTGAATCGTTGCTGAATCACTATCGACGTCTTACAAATTTACTATCAAGCTAATACAACTCGTTGCCGTAAGTAGTGAGTTAGTAAGACGTCGGTAACAGTTCAGTTCTTTTCGGTAGTGGTTCATCACTTAAGTGGCTTGGAGTCGTAGTTGACTTTTGAGATGCTCCCTCCACTTGAGAACTGAAGTGATCCACTCTCTTTTGAAAGGCACGGGGGATAATTCACGGGGGGTTTGGATGCTTGATAAATTGAGTCCTTGTCACCAAAATATATTGTCGTAACAAGTTTCTTAAAAAAGTACCGATCATTGGCAAAAAAAAAACACCTTTTGTAAAAAAAAATCTTGGACAAAAATGTGATTTTTTTCTCGGTGTGGCAGCCCATTTTTATTGTTTTAATTTTATCATACCTCATCCAATCAGATATGATAAATTTGTATTCATTTTTTTTATTTTATTCTAATTAATATAATTTTTTCTCACCATATATAAAATTTTATTGTGCAACCTACATCTCATGAATTAAGTTTAAGATGTCTGCGCACTGAGTTCATGTGCTCTTATTGATGCTGTCAAGGGTTCGGATTTGGCGGCATCTGTTTTCGATTTTGATTCGACAATGATTGACTTTGATTTCATCCTCAAGTTCAATAATATCTAATTACTTGATATTTTCATCGTTTTACATATAATTATGTTTTTTTAACACATGACGCACGCTGCACAGCACGCATGCGAGGGATCAAATGCTGCCACACTCGATCCCCACATTATACAATTATGTCACTTATGAAGTACTGTTTAGTTGTGCGGTAAAATTTATGCACTTTTTATGTTACTTTTACGTATGAAAATAAAATATAAGATAACTAAAAATATAACATTAATGTCATGTTTGGTGAGGTCATACATCAAAAAGAGTGAGTGAGACCGTGTACAACTTAAAAATAGCCGGTGGTTGACAGGAAACAAAAAAGAGATGTTAACCCTCTTTTACGTAATAAAAATTCGTCACTTTATCATGATTGTCTCAACACCTTGTTTAGACAAGTTTGATCACAAAACAGTGTTTTTTTAAAATAAAATATATTTGATCGTACTCCCAAACAACCTACTGGCTATTTCCTGTCATATTAATGCTATACACATAATATCTATTGAAACGGAAAGAAATACATGTGTTCCGATCTTTAATTTCGATAAAATATCTGTATATGAAATTCTGGTTTTGACAACACTCACGTGAGCATAGACAAGATACAAATTAGTACCAACGAGAGCCATAATTTTTAAAATTTAATTTTAAAGAAGGTTGAGAAAAATAAAAGAAAATGGTTGATCCACTTTGATCATACGTACGTGCAAGCGTTTTTTTTTTTTTGAACAAAAGCAAACTACTATATATTCATACCGAACTAAAACATTACAACAAGTTACAAAGACCCATGTAAACAGAAAGACAAATTAAGAGGACGAAGACAGATAACATACGGACCGATACTAAGTTATCTCACAAAGTAAGACAAAGCCACAAATCGATCTTGATGAAAGATCGAACAGTATGAATAAAAGCTCCACTCAGGGAGTTAACCATTTGTCTCGAGACTGGATAATCACACCAAAGAGATGTGGATGTTGCCCAGACTAACAGTCTCGAAGAAAAGATTGTGGCTAAGTACCAAACAAAGGAGGACACTGAACCAAAATCCAACCACACGACCATAACTAGAAACATCAGACACCGAAAGAAAGACGGACGTAGATAAACCGAACTCCATGATTGCAGTGCAAAACAAAGAACCAAAATACCTAAATACAAATTTAGGTAGAACACTGCAACATGAAAGACACCATACGACCTAAACATTTATGGGAGGGAGGCTCCCTCCCTCCCTGTCCACAACTACAACAAAATAGCACAAAAAAGAAACCTGTTTAGCTAGATACCTCCCAGCCGGAGATGCTCACAAAGACGAACAGGACAATGACAGAAGAGAACTGGAGAAACGACGGTTTCAATTAAGGAGCTGTGGGAACGGTTGGGTTGGTGAGGGCGAGAGGGAAGGAAGGGGTTAACTGCCGGGCAAAGGGAGAGACGAAGAGGCGGTGGAACAGGAGGCAGATGGGTTGACTATGGAGAAAGGGGATGAAGCTGGTAGTAAGAGAGGTGTTTAATAGGCGGTGGAGGGAGTGCTGGGGCGAGAAAGCCGCGGATAGGCTAGGGTATCACCAAAGGAGGAAACGAGAGAGCCGTCTACAGGGCCGAGGAAGCTGCGGAGCTTTGCGAGGCATCCACCAAAGGAGGGAAGGGGGCCGCCGATGGGGCCGAGAATGTCGATAGGGGCGATCTGCCGAGATTGCTAACAGGCCGACGGGGGCGAGGGTTCCGGCGAGGCCGAGATGCTTCCGCCGAGGGCGAGGGTTCCGACAATGACGCCGAGATGCTTCCGCCGAGAACGCCGACGGGCCGACGGGGGCGAGGGTTCCGGCAAGCACGCCGAGATTGCTTCCCTGCGTGCAAGGGTTAATATATATACATATGGTTGTTTCTGGTTTGCTCTCTTTAATTTCATCCTGAATCAACTGCTCCAACTCCCTGGTTATGTTTCTAAATGTCAACCAACTAAAAAGGTAAAATGTAATTAATTGCATCAATGCTCTGACGAAAATAAGTGTGAAGAGTTTGTGTAACTTAACATCATTTGAAATCTGATCTGTGTTACTTGGATTTGAATTCAATATATACGTATTAAAAATGAGTGAGAATGATTTACATCACAAGTTCCGTTGTCAACCGGTGTTAGCTTTGACTTTGTGTCATCAAATTTTTTTTTTGGTTTAGTAGGCGGTAGTATATTTTATTTTTACATGTTTAATGTATTATCTCTGTCTTAAAAGTTATAAGAAATAAACATGGCTTCAGCCAATCTTTTCACGAAGAATCCTTTCTGGTTGGGCATAGAGTTAACATATATATATATGTAGTTTATATAATGTGATTAATTTTATGTTGATTAATAAATAGACGTATTAGTCAAATTACGCACTTAAAAACTACTAGATAAATTGCAAGAAAAAAGAAATCAACAGATGGCATTTGTTTTACTTGTAATGTGAAAATCTGGACTTCTATCTAATATCATTTTTGACGAAACATACTTATTCTGGTTAATAGGTTTATATAATAATCGACTTAATCTTTACTCAAAGTTGCATATTATACGTTATTTTTACAATTTATAAAGGGATTCTGTCTATCAAATAAAAAATGTAAATAAATGTAATGATATTTATTAGTATATGATAAATTTATTTAAATGTGAGATAAAATACATGGTCAAACACTCCAAAATATCCAAATCTTTTGACCGAACAAAAAGGTCAAGATGGAATGGCTTAGAGCCATCAAACGACGAGCCTAATGGGGTGTTTGGTTGCATGATAATGAAGGTTTTTGTTTTAATTTTTAAAAATTGTAAGAAAACTTGTTAAAAGAGGTGTTTGGTAACCATGACAATTTTATGTTTTAAAAGTGATTTTCTTCTTAAACAAAAAAAGAGGGTCTCACCTCTTTCTTTTTTCTTGTGGTCCCCCACTTTGTTTGGTCATGTGCGGTAGTTACTATTTTTTGTAATCACATCCCTCCAAACATGATAATTTTATGTCATGAGTTGGTTCACTTTTTATTTTAATACAATTTTTTATCATGAAAATGTACAAAAAATTATCATGCAACCAAACATCCCATAAGAATTATTTCTTTTAAGATTAGGCCTGAATAAATATCACCTTCTTTTATATATCCAGACATTGACTTTAAATTACAAGTCCAACGAGAGACTAGGACGTTTGAATTAAATAACGTTAATTATCTTCGACTGCATCTGCAACGTAGCTTCTAGTCGTCGACGCGATGTTGTCAACTCTTGACCAAGTCCATCTTTCATGGCCTTTTTATATTCATGTGTTTGAGAGTTGTTTAATAAATTGGATTTGATGAAACAAAGTCTAGAGAGAAACACTTTTCAGTGTAGCCACTTTTCAAGGAAAATATATATATAAAAAGAAATCTTCTTCTATTTGGTTGCACGTAACCATCTTTCAACCCGTACGAGACATGGGATTGATATGCAAGATAATATGAATATTTAAAATCTAACCATGAAGCGTCATCTAAAAATGACATTTTTAGAAAATTAATAAACAGGTAATGAGACATATATATATTCGTTTCTAATATGATTTAACATAAAAATATAATTGTTAACTGACGTTTAAGATATGTTTTACATCGAGCAAGGTTTTTTGTTTTGGATATTTCTCCATAATTATTACATTTGATGTAGAACAATTCCAAAATAGAAACACTTTATTGTCATTCGATATCCTTGAAATTAGTTTTTCAATTTTTTTTGCTCATTTAATATTTTTTTTACAGACGCAGTTTATCTCATGGTGTATCATGCAAATAATTTATACATAAATTAACTTGATTAAAATTATTAAAAAAATATTTAATAAAATAAATTATACATACTTTAGTTTGATGTTAAAATAAAAAACTAAATGATAAACTAAATTGTTAAATTTTTTGTTTAGTTTTTAGAAAAATTTTATTTACTAAACTTTTTTTTTACTTTAATTAAATAATAAGGATTGTGCGCCAAGTTTGGAAGATGGCATCCGCTCAATCTTGGGGGATGCCAAAATTCAGATTTTGTCGTGGCCAAAGAAAACTACTTTCCGTTGAGTCAAGTTTTACATGAAACTAAAAAATAATAATTTTCGTGCTTACATTTTCAGAAAAAGTCTGTTTTCTGCGTCTGGTTTTACAGGCAAACACAAACACAGTTCAGTGACTTATGAAAAAGTTACTACTGTATTCCGATAATTACTTGTGTTCGTAAAAAAAGTATTCTGATAATTACTAAATTGTCTCGATATCTTCGACATCAATTAGGCCAAAATAAATGAGACTTAATTCAAACAACTTTAGTTTGTTCTACGAAGGATTCATTTTTCAGATACTCTTCGTTTGGTTAGGATACTGTTGAATACGTATCTAATGGGGTGACTTTCTTGCCCTTCAAATTCATGCGTATAAGAGTTGTTTGATAAATTTGTTTTGGCACCTAGTATCAATACATACATTCAAGTGCGTGAGTCCAACAATATAAATATATATATATATATATCTGAGGTTGTAAGATATTTGTTGCAAAGTAAGTTTTTATCATCAAAATCAAACATAAAAATTATTCTATCGTGCAGCCAAACAACTTTTAACCAAATACTAACTTGATCAATACATAAACTGACTAATTTTTTCGGTTGCACGAAACAAATTAATTCACTACAAAAATATATATTTTTAATACACATTTTACAATCGTTATAAAACTATGTTTTATGAACATTCTACTGGAGGAAGTATAATATTTTACAATCAAATATGATGATTTCATATTTTAAGTTATATATATTTGATTTTCTTGTATAATTTTAAACGTCTCCCGTTAATGAATGAGCGTAAGCTTTAACGTACGGTTACGTGATAAGGGCAAATATAAAATATAAAATATTTTTTTATCAACCCAGTGGCGACGGTGGTTGACGGAATAGACCCGATGGAAAAAATATTTTCAAAAATAAATCGATCATTAATATCTTTTATTGGACGGATCTACCGTTGAAAAGGTTTCTTTTAATTGGACCGTCAATCAATTTTCTCGTAGCCACTTGTGCTTATTTCATAAATTGGCTCTGGAGTAGAGGACGTCGAATGGGGAGAATTCACGGCGCCGTATCGCGATCCATCCGGCGCCGTCACCCCTGTCCCCCATCTTCGACCGTGTCAAATTTCGAATTTTCTTAAATTCCGCGTCGGATTATATACTTATACTATCCAATAAAAGCTAGCGGTTCACGGGCGGTCCACTGTTGACCCGGCGCATCACGCTCGGTACGTCTCGGGCCATGAAGAACGCCTTCACTCCGCTCGGGGCCTGCCCGCCCGCCCGGCTCCTTCTTCTTCTTCCTCCCCCGTCTCTCTCTGAACCAACGCCATCACTGCCTCTCTCTCTCACTTCTCCCCTCCGCCGCTTCTTCCATGCGCGGCGCCGCCAATTACCAACTTCCTCTTTGGCTCTTCGCCCCCCTCTCTCGCACTGTTCCTTTTCTCTACCCTCTGCGAGCGTTCTCCGGATTCCTCCACCTCCGACTATTCCTCCTCAGATCCGTGCCCTGCACAGATCTTCCTGATTCCTCCCCGCTTTGATCCCGCCACCACGGCGAAGTGAGAACCCTTCTTTCTTTTTCCAGGCGTTACCAGCTTCCGCCGGTCGCCCCCCGCGACGACGGCGGGGAATAAGACCGGGTAGGACCAGCCTGGAGGCGGATGGGGCAGTGCTACGGCAAGAGTATACCGGTCTCTTCCGGGGATGACGACGGGGCAGGAATCGGCACCGATCGCCACCGGTCGCCCGCCCAACGCCCCGTCGCCTCTACCAACGGCGTCGCCTCCGCTCCGGGCGCCAGGACGCCCCAGCCCTATGTCCCGTCGGTGAAGAACACCCCTACACACTCGTCCTCGTCGGCAAACCCCTGGCCCAGCCCGTACGTGCACGGTTCTCCCAGCCCCTGGCCTAGTCCCTATCCTCATGGGGGCACTGCCAGCCCGCTGCCCCCTGGGGTATCCCCGTCCCCGGCCAGGTCGACGCCCCGAAGGATGTTCCGCTGGCCGTTCCCACCCCCTTCCCCGGCCAAACACATCAAGGCGTCGATCGCCCGGCGGCAGGGACAGCATCGGCCTAAGGACAGTCCCATACCAGAGCACGGCGCCGCCACGAATGTCGGTGAGGGCTTGGTCGGTGCGGGCACCAATGGGGTGGGAGAGCAGGAGCAGCCCCTAGACAAGAGCTTCGGGTACGGAACCAACTTCGGCGCCAAATACGAGCTGGGGAAGGAGGTAGGGCGGGGTCATTTCGGCCATACCTGCTCGGCGAGGGCCAAGAAGGGCGAGATCAAGGGCCAGCTAGTCGCGGTCAAGATCATCTCGAAAGCTAAGGTACGTCCGTATTTCATTATTCCAAAAAGTAATACCTCAGAAGCGACCTTCCGATTTGCGGAAGAACAAAATGGCTAGAAGCAAATTGTTCAAAATTAAAGATTCAACGGAACTCTGTAAACTTGATTTTCCTTTTTTTTTCTCACTTTGGTCATTTGGACATATCAATCTGTTCAAAATTTGAGACCAGTTCTGAACCATCAAGCGTTTCTATGCCATCAATCCAGTGATGGAATTGGGTTCCCAATTAATACTAGGGTTTGTCATTAACGTTACCAATCTGGGGCTACCACATCTTTGATGTGCAGCGTTCCTAAGTTATTTCTATTTTTTTGGCATTTTTTTTCCATAGAGTACAAGTGACACGGGAAAATTTAATCTATATAGAGGTTCTCTTTTTGTTTTATTGATCTAAAGAAGTGCAGAAGTCGCTTGGCCAATGGAATTATACCAGATTACCGAGCAGCTGAAGGTGAGAATTGTGGAGTTCGTAACTGGCTTGACTAATAAGCTTTGGTACTCGCCCTAAATATGTGAAAATTGTTGTGAGGGTATCTTGGGCAAACTCCTGCTCGCTTTTGTAGCTATCCAAGATGATCACTTTACCCTGAGCCATGGTGATTAGCTCTGGTGCTCGGATAAATGACCATTTGCACTTTTATCAAGAAGTATCCTACTAAGTTTCTCATACCAGACTCCAATCGTCCTGTACTACTGTTGAAATCCCCTGATGTAGTGGAATATTTTTGAATTTGTTCTGCATGACAGAAATTAGGTGATGCTCTACATAGGGGTGCAAATGAGCCTAGCCAAGCTGAGTAGCATGGTGCTCAAGCTCTGCTCATTTATTTTTCACGAGTTTGAGTTTGAGTTCTAGCTTTTTCTAGTATGCTGATTCATTAGTTAGTCGAGGAGAGCTCGAGTTCGAGCTTGAGTAGCAGTTCAACTCAAGTTTAGTTTACATTTAAGTTCAAACTCGACACCAACTCAATTATAAAACTCAAAATCAACCAAAGTTTTTCGTGAAACTTTAATTTTAGTTCATTTATGAAACGTGATCTATGTTTAAACTCAACTTTAATTTTATTTTGACTTATTTTATATATTTAAGTGACAATATATAATTATTAATATTTACAATTTTTTATAATAAATATTCGATTGAGTATTTAATTGAGTTACTTACAAGCTTATCGAGTCAAGTTGAAATTTGTTCAAGCTCGGCTTGTTTAATGAATCAAGTTTTATTTTTTGTTTGAGCTTGTTTGTTTAACATAATGAAAAACCAAGCTTAGAGCTAGTTGTCGAGTGTATTGGTTTGTTTGCACCCCTTGCTCTACATTCTCTGGACTTTGGCCATTTCATATCAGCACCACAACACATAGGATGCAACATTTTGCATTTTTGATATGCATGATTCCAATTGGTCGCTGCATACCTTTTTTGGGGAGAGAAATTTAATGGTGGTATCTTAGTTGTTACTAAGAAGAAAGGGCATACAGGGATCTAAATGTACCCAGCTTATTTAGATGTCGAAAGGAGTGTACATATCTCATTTGATCAGACTAAGCAATGCATTGTGAGCTATTGGTGTCCAGTTGGTGGAAATTCACTTATGGAAGACTGAAGAGGCTGGCCTATGGTAAACTTGCTGCCTGAACACTGGACAGCACACCAAATTATAAATAAAGCCAAGGAGATTCACAATTATAAGAGTGATAATTTACCCAACCAATACAAGAAACTTTCACTTTACAGCCAAACAAGACCTCCCGCTCACAGCTTCCTAGCCCGTTTCTTCACAGACTGGCTGATTGGCAAGGGCACTTTTAACACAAAAATATCTTTAACCATGTATCTTAACAGGCAGCCCAAATGCTGTTTCATTCCCTGTCATGCGAGATGCCAACCTTCTCTTCTTTCACTGAGAAAACAACTCTTATACAAGGAATTCCGGACTGGATCACCCAAACTGCCTAGGGGGACTAGAACAGAGTCATGACTCTACTTGGCATATCCTGGTGATTCCATACCTAGGTCGGTCATTTGCAGCTGGGATTGGCTGTTCTTTATGGGTCTATACCACCTGATATAGGCATGGAAACAACTGATATCTGCTGAAGTCATCCTGAAATAAGTATATATTACCTGCCTATCGTGATTGGAATTGGCCGATTTTGCAAACTATTTTCTTAAAAGTGATTCAAAGATTCAAAATAGTTTGCCGATTTTGCAAACTATTCTTTCACAAATTGATCAAATGGTACCGCAAAGGATAGCTACTGAATACACCTCTTTACCAAGAAGAAAGAAATACATCCATTGGGCCAGGGTAGGCCCCACACGCATCAGATTAGGATAACAAATTGTACAAATGATTTTAGAAAAGAACCATGGTCGACCAAAAAGCGCAACAAACAATTGTGTGCCAGTAATGCAGACAGCACATCTTTCCTTGGCTGCCTTAGCATGGAGCATCATGCCAAAGCAGCATGATTTTATTTGCATGTAATGAATCACATATATGAGATCTGTTTTTTGACCTCATAGCAATCCAAAATCATGTTGCTAAAACTATTTTCTCTTGCTTTTTCATAGTTTCTCTGTATAGTTTTTTTTTTCCTGTTCATAAATGTGGCATACACCAGAACTAGGGCCACAAGTAGAAACAAGTACCACTTTCATTTGAGTGTGAAAAAAGATCTTTGAATTGTTTTTCTATGTCTTTGAATATAATTTTTTTAAAAAAAGATGTATTTAGAAGAATGGCTATTTATTTTTTAATCTTTGTGAACATAGAGAATTAGAAATAACTTCTTGTATCATATTTTGTTTGTGCAAAATTGTATAAATAAATGATATATCTGAAATAACTCTATGTTGGAGATCTAAATGTGATAGATCTAGAATAGATCGGCTTGTAATCTTAAATAATTTGATCGGCCAATTTGTGCCAACCTCAGGCTATTGTGAGTCTGCTTTATTAACATTTTGTCCTCACCTGCAGCAATCTGGTGTCACCTGGTCTACTTGTTGTGGTCCAGCTTGGCCTTCTGTAATTATGTGGAGATGATAAAAATGGTGTTCAAAATGATGGCAGCAGGAGATGGTACCATGGTGATGGTGGCCACAGTGAGGTGTCTATGGCAGGTGATGGTTACATGGTGATGCGAGCCATGATGAGGCAGCAACAAAAAGGTGATGGCTCTCATAGGAGTGTCATAGAGCAAAAACAAGGGCCATGGCATCCATTGTGATGGGGAATGATGGTGTCAAATGTCGCAGATGCAAGTGGAGGTGGAGCCAGCAGCAGCAAGTGATGCAGTGACAGCTATGACAATGGAGACAAAGACAATGATGGCCATGGAAGTGGGTGACACTGGCTCAACAGCAATCATGAAGGTGGTATGGAGGCAATGCAACAGAGGTGAAGATGGCAGGGTCAGGGTGAGCCGTGATTGACACACGTGTTGAGCCAGGTTGGCCAATTGACCCCCAATCAGGTGCTCAGGGTGTACCTGTCAACTGATCTATCCCGACATGCATGATCGAATATGCAAATCATGGATTGTGAGTCGGGATTGGGTCAAGTCCTATAAGATATAATTAGATTAGCCAATCAGATTTTCTATGCCTAGATCTAAGTTTGAGAGTTTACGGGGATCTAAATGTAAATACCCATGCTGCAAAAGACATTTTCTAATTTATTATGTTTTCCATCTCAAAAATTGACGACTTAGTTCCCATAATTCTATTTTTTAAGCATTTCTTTAGATGATTCTTTGTTTATCTCGAAAGGCGAACACATCAAACTACTTGTGTAATGGAGTTAGGAAGATGGATTGTTACTTGGTTTGCATTGATGATTTGATGTCGAGTGGGTTGGTGCATATTATAGTGTCTGTCTTCAAGTGCAGATCTCTTCTTATAGCACAAAAAAATGAAGAGAGTCTATGAAAACGGAGGGGAGGGCATTTGGAGAAAAATAATGTATTAGGAACTTATCGATTGTGCAAAAAAGAATATAAAAGAAAAGAAAAAGAAAGGTCAAGTGTGGAACAATATGAATAAGCAACAAGAAAATTTTATCATTTTAAAACTGTAAAGTAATTTCTGGCAACAAGTCAAAATCATACTTAAGCAGGATTAATCTTTGTGTGTTATTTTAGATACAGTTGGTAGGTTGGTAGATTTAGCCTCTGAATTTAACTATTTACATGTTGTCTTATTAACATATCGCTGCTGCCATGCAAGGAAGGCTGGATTGGGATCAAGATCAATCCTGATCTGGTGACTGAATTGGTTAAATCCAAGGGAAAAAAATGATCTGGCATTAGTCTATATCATCTCTTCCGGAAACTGGAAAATAACACAAAAAATGATAGAAGCATGATGGTTTCCGGCACAGGGGTGCCTCCATCATAGGGTGCCATCCTGTGACGGATCAATGTCACCGGGTCTATCAGACTTGATATCCTTGTATCAGATAACTTAATTCATTAGATGTGTTCCTATCGGGTTCAACGGACCCAATAGGAGGGTCTTCTTTGCTCATTATGGCGGGGAAGATGCAGGGCGGTGTCACTACCAATTCCGGTGGGATTGCCAGAATCATCCTCACATCAACTGATTCAGGCCTATGTGACCAATTCTGACTGATCCCAGAGGATTTTTTGGTTGGATTAGGATTCTCTTCTAGGATTCTGATATTGCAAACATTCTGCCTTGTCTAAGGGAAAGCACCTATTCCTTTGTTGTATTTTCAGATATACTGTTTGTCATGGCATATTTTCTTTGGAAGTTGATTCTTAACTAATTTCTTGCTTTATTTTTTATTTTACTTACTTAATATGTCAAATTGACCTGCTTTTGTGCTTTTTTTACTGGCTGTAAGAAACTGGTGCTTTTCCCACCTTTCCTTTGTAAATAGCTAATTTGAGTTTCTGGCAGATGACAACAGCGATATCTATTGAAGATGTGCGCAGGGAGGTGAAAATCCTAAAAGCTTTATCTGGTGACAAAAATCTGGTCAAATTTTATGATGCATGTGAGGACGCACTTAACGTCTACATAATAATGGAGTATGTTATGTTCTATTCTTGTCCATGTTAGAACTTATTTCATCATTCACTTAGATGACATGGCAAAAATCCACTAGAAGTTACAAGGGAAACATTATCTCTGTGACTAGTCTTAGTATTCAACATCTGTTTCTGTTATGGTTTGTGTTCTACTGATCGCATGCCAACCTCATAATAATGTACATGCATATCCCTTCATTTATCTGAATTGGTTATTACAAATTCAATTTTTATGATAAAATCTTATTTTATCTAGCTAATTCTAATTTAAAAATATTTCTTTTTTGTGGACAGAAATAGTAGTTATAATTGCATGCCTAATTTCATGTTTAACCACTGATTTTTTTCATATGCATAGTTTTAAATATATGGCTGAAGTGTGGGGCTTTAAACTAGTTGACCTATTGATTAAATTGCCTATATATTTTTTATTTATTTAAAATCTCTATTTAATTGGGTGAAACATCTTAGTTTGCCATCAAGTTTATGTCAAAGTACTAGTTTTTATTTAGTAGATAACTTAAATTTGAAGGTGAACTATCCGTGTTATGTTTTAAAGCTAGGTGCTTAATGCCAAGTGGGAAACTTGTCATTTGCAAAATTTCTGTTGTAGTGAATTTCTTACCCTTTATGCAATATATGTATAACAATCCTTGATATTTGTACAGGAAATTTATTGTAGAAATTCTCATACCCATGCCAGAATCACCAATCAATTCTGGCCCTCTTTGTTTGCTTCTACCTAAATGCTAGCACAACTGCTTGTATTTTAGTAATATCAGCTTAAGACACTGACAGTTGTAGTGGTCAAATTTTATGATTTTAAGTGAGCTTGAGGATTTCTTTACTATCTATTTAAATGGTTAAACAATATTTGTTCAACTCATATTGCTGATAATATTTTGGTTGCTTCTATCTATAGTTGTCTAGACACCTGTCTAAATGCTGCTCGCTGCTTGCGTGGCACTAGGCACCAAGGTGCCCCATGCAAGGGGCAAAGGTATCCTTCTTGCAGGCCAAAAGGTGCCAAGGCACAAGCTTATGTCCAAGGCGACTAAGGCACCTGCCCTGGTGCCCACTAATGCTGTTGATCATTGGCTATCGTTGCTCCTATCTTGAATATAACTGCTACTTCATTCATCACCATCTATCATTACTGGTCCGCCTTTAGACATCTCAGATAAATAGTTCCCTATCTTCTCTCTCTCGATTCATGAACCCTCCCTGTCCCTTTCCCTTCCACTGCCAAACCCCTTATCTGTCCACTGCTTAAGCGAATGCCTTCGCTTGACTTCCTTGGTCACCTTGTCACCTTGACTTCTATGTTTTTAACTTAAGTTATATTGTTTTTACCTGTCACCAACCCTCCATCTCTCTACTGCTTAAGTGATGCTTTAGTGAGTTGCTTGTTAGTTGTTGCTTATGGCCTGTTTGGTGACTATATTAAGGCACAATATCTATTGATATTAATAGAGGTGATATATCTATGTTTGGGTATCACTATTAATTTACAATTTATAGTGTAAAGGATGTTATGGAATATATGATCGTTGCGATGTGGCGGCCATCGAACGAGCCACCGTCTATGAACTCCAATGGGATATGGATCTAACTATCTTGGTTGTATGTTAGCACCTAAATTTTGCACGAATGAGACCAAAATGATGCCATTGAACCAAATTCAACTAAGGGCAAGTTTATATAAGTCACAATCTTATGACAGTACAAAATTAGTCCAGTTAAATTTTATTTTAGTGGCCCATACCCCATACATATATTGGCCCATGTTCTGGTCTCAAGACAAGTCTATCTTATGTCAATTTTGGCTTACGTGGGCCATTTATGGGACCCTCCTAGCCTTCCTACCTAGTTAACAGAAACCATCGGAGGAAATTACAGGATGGTTGAAGGTCTCCTAGTGTGTACGGTTGCGGCAGGAAGAATTTGAACAAAAAAAAAAAGGTCGGGTGTGGCAGAAGCACTTGCAGCAGGGAAATTGACTCTCAATTAATTCCTTTGCCGAGCCGGATTCTTCTGGAGGTGAAAAGTCTTGTGGAGAAGGGAAGTCTCCCTAAATAATCCTATCGAAACAATCGCAAGGAGGAAGGTCGATCCCGACTAGTACGAAGCCCCTCTTTGGTTCCGGCTCTAAATCGGATTCCTTTGTTGGAAGGTTCCCGATGATGGCAGGAGATATTGTGGACTTCCGTATGTGGACCCAACGGAGCCGCAAAGAGGGGGAGGAAGGCCCCGAGCATCACGAAGCTCTCCCGATTCCGTATCGAAGCCGGATGCCTTTTCTGGAAAGTATCCGAATGGAGGGGGGTAAACCAGAAGCCTATATAATCAACGCCAAGGCCGTGTGAGCCAAGGGGGTCAGAGACCTTTAGAGAGAAAGAGATTGAAGGGGAGCAGGTGACGGTGAAAGGAGAGACCGCTAGAGGGTTACCGAGGTGCTGTCGATCCTTCTGATCCCTTCCAGCCAGTGCCGTTGGGGGTTCATCCTTCCGGTCGTCCCAGCAAGCCTTGCCCCATCTGTTCTTCTCGCCTGCAAGCCATCTTCTCTCTGTTGAGATCACTTGAGCCGCCTTTGCTTCTCCTCGGAGCCATCTCCTCTTCCGTTTGAGATCGCCGACGCCATTGCCTTCCACAACTCTATTTCACAAGCTCCAGTCAACTCTAATCAAACAAATTTAAATGAATTCAAATCAAATCAAACTAAAGAGAACACATTTAAAAAAATCACAATCAAGCTTAAAAATAGGATAATCACACTTAAATCATTTTCTTCTTCAAACAACAAATCAATTCTAAATTAAGATCTTTCAAATCAAATTCAAATTCAAGTCAAATTCAACTTAAAATCAATTTAAACCAAACTTAAAACACATTAGGTGCTTGCATTCCATCAAGTTCATAGATTTGTTTCTCCTATGTGTATGTGTATGCTTTTTTGTGTGGATGCATGTCTTCTATTTTCATGGATTGTTATGACGGATAATCAAGGGTATTCGAGTATGCTCGATATAATTAACATTGGACCTTTACACCATCCGATGGGAAGAGATCAAAAATCAATTTTCAAGGAACTTAACTACTTCAACCTATATTTTTGTTTATATCATGGACCTAGCTAGTATTTTTATGGGATATCACTTATATTCATAAGAAGTAATGCTAAGGTCAAAATCAAATAAAAAATAAAAATGGAAAATAAATTCTCAAAATTTTAAAGATTGTTAAAAATACATCATCGTACATGCCATGACAACACACCACAAAGGGATTGTTGATGCTGCAGAGATCTTGATCTCGTGGCAGATCCGATGATGGTAGATCTGGTGACGGTTATAGCAGTGGCCTGTGGTGTGGTGGTAGATTATCCAGACTAGGGTTGTTCATTATTCGGTTCAACCCGATAATCCAAACCATACCAACAATTTGGTTCGGTTTGGTTTAAACTACTGATCAGTTTGTTCTGGTTTCTATGACCCTCCAAATCAAACTAAATCGGTAAACTGAATAACCTGAATTAGATTAAATATTTTATTTTAAGTTATATATAATATAATATTTATGTATATTTTCTTATAAAAATAAATGTGTTTCAAGAGTTTTTAAGGTAAAATTAATGTAATGTATAAACATATACACAAGTGTTTAATAGAAAGTGATTCAAAACAAACAAAATAAAAGTATATATTGACATATGTATTATACCTTAATAAAATATGATTTGAACCGAACCAAACTAAACCGAACCAAATTAAATTTGGTTCGGTTTAGTTTAGTTTGGGAGATAGTTTGATTTGGTTTGTTTGAAAAAGAAAAAACTTAAAAACCAAACCAAACTATGAACACCCTTAATCTAAACAGTGTCGCCACTGCTTCTCCCTAAATTTGGTTTGGTTTGGTTTGATTTGGGAGATAGTTTGGTTTGGTTTGTTTGAAAAAAAAAAACTCAAAAACCAAACCAAATCATGAACACCAATCCAGACAGTGCCGCCACTACTTCTCATAATGTGGCGGATGCACCGGGGTGGGGGTGAAGGGGTTGGTGGTTGGAGTTGGTGATGGACCCCGCGGAGGATGAATTGGATGAGGTGGAGGATGGCGTAGACAACAACGAGGGGAGGGGGACCTCCAGGGAGGGGTCTTGTTGCAACAAAGGCAGTACTGGCGGTCGCGGCTTATCGTGGATGGTGTCATTCGCTATTATTGTTATATCTACCTCATCATTGATGGAGCATGGATCAATTGGCCAGTGGCAATGGGGATTAGTGGACACATAAAAGCTTAAAGAATGATCTTCAATATTAATAAATATATTATTAATTTTATTATATTTTTAATACTATGTTGATAAAGAAAAGATAAGGTGTATATTTATATGGATATATATTGTTATGTATTATTTAAATTTATAATAAATATATATAATAGATAAATTTTAAATAAATATTAGTTAAATAAATATTTAAATGAGTAGTTAATTGAGTTGTTTGCGAGTTAATCGAGCCGAGCAGGAGTATGTTCAGACTTGGCTCGTTTATGAAACGAGTTTTTTTTTGTTTAAACTCATTTATTTAACGTAATAAACGAGTCGAGCTAAGCTTTTATCGAATCGAGTATCGAGCTACTTGACGAGTGTATTGGTTCATTTGCACCCCTACTGAACAGCCCCCTTGTTCAGCCTTCTCTCCAGCCTCTTTACTTTTTTTGGTTAATATGTTACTTCATTTAATATTTTTAAGTTGTTAACGTTGTAGAACAAGGAGATTAAATAACGGAGCAAGGAGCCTCTAATACACCGGCTTCTCATGACATTGGGTGGGAGTATGGTCACATGGTGTATATGGAGAAGAAGGGGATACAATGCAAGTGGTGGGGAAAACAAATGAATAGAGGAGTGTTTCGATTGAAACAACACATAGCTGGACTGTGTGACAATGTAAAAATGTGACAAAGTACGTAAAGAGAGTATTGATACTATGAGGGCTTACTTCACAGGAAGAGCCTCACAAAGGGAGATTCCGATGGAAGAGAAGGATGAGTTATATAACGAGCTCATGGGGAGAAGAGATGATTATTTGACTAAGGGAAGGGGAAAGAAAAATCTAGTGCTATACTTGAGGATGAGGAGGATGAGTCTTCCACAAACTTTGAGTTGAGGAAGGTAAGACATGCAAGCAAGTATGCACAAAGAGAGGAGGAAAGGAGTAGGAGGCTTTGGAGTTGGGGATGTGTTCCATTATGTCTTTAACAACCCAATTGACCCTCGTCGAGTGAGGATGCGAGAGTAAGAGATGAGATATTTGGTGAAAGATATATCATTTGCATCACTATCATTTATCATGTATATTGATGTAACCTCGAAATCTCCAAAAAAGATTTATTCTTTTCGTTTTGGAAATTCATTTTCCTTTTGAATTTGAATTTGATTTGATCAGACCTTAGCATTGACTTTATAAGAAAATAGATGATATTTCATAAAAGTACTAGCTAGGGTCAAAATTTATTTATTGAGGTTGTTAGGTTCTTTGAAAATTTGTTTTGACCTCTCCCCGTCGGATGGTGCGAAGATCCGACGTTAATTACATCGAGATAACTCGAATACCCTTGATTATCGTCACAACAACTCATTGAGTAGAAGACATACATCCGCAAAATAAACATTCACACATAGGAGAAAACAACCCCATGCAATCAGTGGAATGCAAGCACTTAATTTGTTTTGAGTTTGATTAAATTGATTTGAGTTGAATTAAATTTGTTGGTTTGATTTTGATTGAGTTGAATTTAGTTTGAGTTGAATTGGTTGATTTGAATTTGATTGAATTGAATTTAGTTTCGAGTTGAATTTGATTTGTTCATTTTTTTTTTGAGTTGCTGATTGGTTTTAAGTTTGATTTAATTTGGATTTGGTTTTGAGCTTGAAAACAGTTGTTTATTGATTTAAGCTTGGTTTATTTTGAATATGTTGATTGATTTAAATTTGATTTGGGTTAGAGACAGTTTGTTTATGGATGGGATTTTTGGGCTTAACCTATGGACTATGGTTTGCTGGAATGGATTTAATTTGAGAAATTTGGGTTATGTTGGATTTGGTTTGATTTGAGTTTGTTTTATTGAATTATCAAGTTTGGTTAAGATTGATTCACATTCTGTTTTGAGATTTATTGAATTTGAGATCTGTTTTATGATTCAGTTCAGATTCTGTTTTTTTTTTACTTGAGTTTGTGTTTTGCTTGAATTTGGATTACTTAGAGAAATTTGATTTGATTGAATTAGAGTTGAGTTTTGATTTGAATTCAATTTTGATTGGTTTAGATTTCAGTTAAATCTGCGGATTTTGACAGTTCAGGGTTCTCTCTTATGCAATTTTCAGATTTTATGAAATGATTTGGGACGGCTTTGAATTTGAATTTTCTTATGGGTTTGAATGGTTTGGAATCACCTATTTACGGATCAGCTTCTGACTTGTACTAGTTTCAATCTTTGAAACTCATATTTGAAACCTCAAATTTCAGAATTTTAATTCGGCTCTCCTGCAGACTCAGGCTTCCTACAAATTCTGCTCATTTTACAGCCCTCGGCCCCTTGTTTTAAATGCAAAGTTCAGATTTTTTTTTTATTCACAAACCTCAAATTACTGATTTCAGATTTCGGATCTACCAAGTCCAGACTTCGACCTCTTCCAATATCAGATTCCAGACTCCAGATTTCTGCACTTCAGATTTCTGCATTTCAGATTGCAGGGTTTCTAAACAGATTTCTAGACTTCAGATTTCTAAAATGGGTTCTGGCTTCTGATTTTCGGTTTTGCTTCAGATTTGGGTCACAGATCTAAGTCTGGCCTTAAAGATTTGAAAATTCAGATTCTGCACCACTCCAAATTTCAGATTTTTAGATCTCTCTCCAAATTCTCAACCTCCAGATTCTGCAGCAACCCAGATTTTTGCAGATTTTTACAAGCTTCGGACCCACAGGTTCAGAATTTGATTTCCTTCATATCTGGAATTTCCAGGATCGACCCACTTGCAGAATTTTACAATCTCTGATTTTTTGATTCAGACATTTTGGTCCCCGACCTCTGATTTTTTTTTTAGACTTCTATGCTCCGGACTTCAGATTTCAGACCTCTGTTTTTCCAGATTCTCAGCCTTATTATTTCAGATTCACAGGTGCGGCCTGAGCAATTCAGATTTTAAGTCTTCTCAGATTCTCTGCATGCTCAGAGATTTCCGGACTTCAAATTTTAAACTGCAGACTTTGTTGTTTTTCTTTTAGTTCAGAGATTTTTTTTATTTCAATTTTACAGATTCGGTTTCATATTTTTACAATTTCAGATTTTTTATTTCAGTTGAATTACATGTTTTACAGATTTCAGTTTTTTTATTGTCTTGCTTTCCAAAATTTCATGGGGTTGTCCTCGCCTTGTAGTATCAATCAATGCACCGAACATGAATTTCACTTGTTCTCTCAAAAATATGAGACATGATTTACAACTTGAATAGCAATCCGGTCCCTTTGAGTCCTTGATGGACATGGAACTTGCTTGATCAGTTTTGAGATGGAAAAACACCCGGTCTTTGATAGACTTGTGGGCATTCCTCTCACTGATTTGAGATTGAGCATGTCCCGGCCTTTGATAGGCTTGTGGGGACTCATCTCACTGTTTTGAAACTGAGCATATCCCGGTCTTTGATAGACTTGTGGGAAATTAGCTCATATCTATCTTCATGACTCTTCCATGAGTTGATGAACTTGTCAAATTGTGGGCGGCATGTACCCGGTCTTTGATAGACTTATGGGCATCCCCCACTGTTTTGAGATTGACTACACTCGGCTTTTGATAAGCTTGTGGGCAATCAACTCACTGATTTGAAATTGAGCACACCCGGCTTTTGATAAGCTTGCGGGCACTCATCCCATGGTTGGTCATCCTCATTAGCCTATGGTTTGGGCATGTTGACATGTTGATCATGCACAACCTCTCCATGGCATAATGGGCAAAATAACTCCATTGTGAGGGATGGTAAGGCATTGGGGTCTTTTAACTAGACCTTTGTATGCCCACCTTAAGAAGAGGGTCAGGAGGTGGGTTTAGAACCGGCCTCCTGGTTTCCCTTTATTTTGAATTCTTTTAAGTTGAGCCGAGGCCATGAGGTGGGTTTAGAACCGGCCTTATGCTTGCCTCGGTTTGTTTGAATTAAATGGATTTTTATTTAATTTAAATTGATTGTTTGTTTTTATTTTATTTTTTCGAAATTAATCATGGGTCAGGAGGTGGGTTTAAAACCGGCCTCTGCTTGCCCAATTGTTTTCTTTTAGATTATGCCGAAGCCATGAGGTGGGTTTAGAACCGGCCTTATGCTTGCCTCGGTTTTTTTAAATTAAATTGATTTGAAAATTTAATTTTTGAAGCCAGGGTACTGCTCATATGGGGCAAATGGGCCCTTGCGGTCCACCTCCTCCTCTTCTTCTTCTTCTCCTTCTTTTCCCTTTTTTTTAACAACTTTGAAGGTGGGCCCCACCACCTGCGCGCGACCACCCTTCCTTCTCTTCTTCTTCTTCTTTTTTCTTTTTTTTTTAACACCTTCTGAATGTGGGCCCCACCACCTGTTGACTGGCCGGTCAACAGGGCTTCAAGCGCAGCGGCTCTCGGACGCAGCCCGCCCTTCGTGCCCTTCTCCTTTTCCTTTTTTTTTTTTGACATCTCCCATCGGTGGGCCCCGCGACCTTTTCCAGCATGGACTATAGTCTGGGAGACATATTTCTCCCGGCTACAGTGCCTGTTCGGCTTCTCTTCGGCACCCGACGGCCTCGCGGCGGCTTGCGGCGGCGTCCTTCGCCTCGTTCGACGGCGGCAGCTCCGGAGGAAGGTGGAGAAGGGGCCGGCGGCCCTGGGGGAAGAGGGGAAAACCCTCACCGGCAGCAACAGGGGAGTCTCCCGGTGCCTACGGCGGTCGCGGCGGCTTGCGGAAGACCTGCGGCATTCGGAAGAAGAAGAAGAAGAAGAAGGCTCCGCACGGCTTCAACGAGACTCCGGACGATTGGTAAGCTTCCTCCTCCTCTCTTCTCTTTGGTGTTTCTACCTTCTACGGCTTCTCCTCCCGCTCCTCTTGCCCTCTCTTCCGGGGCTTCTGCGCGGCGGCACCGACCGGGTTCTTATACGCGTCGGGAGGGCTCCGTCTCCTATTGGGAAGGTGGTTCCGGGCCCGAGAGGGACTCGGAACCCGCTAAACTGCTAGCCCCACAATCCCGGAAGGAGATCGGGCCGCCTGCTAAACTGAAGGATGCTTCCGTCGACCGCTGTCCCTAGCTGTCTCTGAGTAGGACTCGAAGCTCCATGATATCCGGGATCGCAATCAGCCTGTCGATTCTTTCCATAGCTCCGATCTCTTGCCTTGATCAACAAAATCCCCCTCCTCCTCCTTTCTGTCGAGCCCATCTTTGAGCAGGCCCGTGGACAGCTCCCTTGGCCCATTTAAAAGACTGTCCGGCCCCCTCCTTTGAGCAGGCCCGTGGGCCTGGAGATGGCTTGCAAATGGGCCTCTCCAGCCGGCCGAATTGGGCCAATCGGAGTCTCATCATGGGCTTTGTCGATGGGCATCCCTGGCGGACTGAATTGGGCCCGACCAGGGCCTGGTTATGGGGTTGGTTATGCTGTACACAACCCAGATTTTAGAGAGGCCGAGCCTGCCATCTCTTTTGTTTTCTCTTTTTCTCCCTTTTTTTTCTGAAAATTTTCGGTTACAACATATATTTGGCATGTTAGACACTACATTTATATTTTTAACAATTTTTTAGAATGTTTCATAATTTTTTAGAATTTTTTATGAATTTTCTGAATTTTTTGAGGCAAAAAAAGAAAACAATTTGGACCGATTTTGAATCAGTTTTTCTTTCTGAGAATCGGTTGAATCTAACTTGTTCGATCCGATTCTGATTCCAGAGTCCTTGCATCATACTTAAGCGGGGAATGTAAGAAAACAAAGTCTTGAATTATCAATGATGGGGCCCTCAATCACAAAACTGGGAGTTGGGTAAATATGCATGTGGTTTCTCAGCAGGAGGTTGCTAATAAAAAATGGATCTATAAGAGGTTAAAGGAACACAAAAAACTGAAGATAATTCTAAACAACTCAAATAAAACAAAACACACCCAAAGCCATCAAATCTGGGAGCTGAAGCCAAATTCAGGAGTTTTAAAACCTCAAAATCTGAAAACTAAAAAGGAGAAGAGAAAGAAATTCATAATCAAATCTAAATCAGAACATTGAAAAAAAAACTTAGTTCAATGTGAAATTTGCAGCTCCTGCCTTCGGGGTGTTAAACTAAATGGCCAGTGGTACTGGTGAAGCCAGTGTCAAACCATCATTAGAATTCCCAATTCAAGGAAATCTGAAATGTCAAAAACAGATCCAAGATTTAAAAGTCCTTTCAAACAATGCCTAAATGAGCAAATGACCAGTCCTTCACAAAAGAAGACATCGAATGGAGTATCAATCTCAGGTGTTCGCAAAGTGTTCATCAAATTTTCTACCGTTCCATGTGTCAAATGGACCAAAGCATAGCGGGTAAAATGAGCCTCCATAAATAGGGTCTTACTCTCAAGGTTTCCTCATCAGCAACTTTTGCAAAAGAGATTTATTACTATCAGGTTCCTGCCACTGCATCTTCAATCGAACATATTAATCTGAGTAACCTCTTTAATCAGCGATCTTTGTCATGTCTTTTTTATTAATTAAAGTTGATCCAGGTTGTTTTAAGAAATGGATTGCGTCATGGGATGAGATGAGGGCATTCCACACATTTTAACATGATAGCGGCATGGTAGTGATTCACTAACAAGTGTCTCAAGTTTTTGCAAAGATGCAACGGAAAGCAATTTGTTAATCACCCAAATTCATTTACTGCTAAAGTCAAATCTCTGCATGTATGAGTACATTACAACTTTACAAGAAATTTTCTGGATTTGTCTGCTTTAAGGAATGGACCTTGGTATATGAATATGGATGAGTTCAGTCAGAACAGGCTTAACCTGGAATATAGCTTTTGCAGTTGCTCCATTCAGCAGACTGATTTTCCCAAAGCAATGAATGTTTCAGCACCATTCCTGTTTGTGATGAGACAATATTGATAGCTTGCAAGCTCTATCACCCACAAACGTTTGGGATCATGGGACATAGATCTACTCTAACGGTTTTCCAGCAACATTGATAATCGGACATGGGGAATTGATCAGTCATTTAAAGGACTATATTCCCTGGCAGATCAGATACAACTTTGTTCTTTCTCTTAAGAAGGGCAATTCCACCAGCTTTCAGGATAATTGTGACAAGTCACTTGCTTGATGAAGCCTGCTAGCTGATGTGAGATATGTCTAAAAAGGAGATTTTATAGCACATAAATACAGGAAGAGTGGTATAGGGCCTATAGGCATTCAGTGGGGTTGAAATAATTTTTATTATCTCAGTCATCTAATAATTAATGTTAGGTTGCTTCTTATTTATGAATGCTACATGAAATATTATGTAATCCTGTCAAAGACGTTCTTATCATGTACATGTCTAATTGTCCTGTATCTTGTCAGGTTGTGTGAAGGAGGAGAGTTGTTAGACAGAATATTATCCAGGTATTCTATTGTTAAATGCTCACTCCAACGATTGGATTTGCACTGAATCTTCTTGTGCTTTTCTGCATGAAAATGTTTGTTAAACGAATTTCTTCTGTTATGTTCTGCAAACTTGTAGAGGTGGAAGGTATTCTGAAGAAGACGCCAAAGCGATCGTTGTGCAAATCCTTAGTGTAGTTGCCTTCTGTCATCTCCAGGGTGTCGTCCATCGTGATCTAAAGCCTGAGGTTCTTGCTTTGGACTTATTGGCTATTGCTACTTGGTATCTTTAATTGGTTGTAGTTGCCTTTTCTAGCTGATATGCATATTATTTCTACTCCACAGAATTTTTTATTCACTGGAAAGGAGGAGAATGCACCAATGAAGCTGATTGATTTCGGGCTATCTGATTTTATCAGGCCAGGTAATTGTGTTTTTTTTATACATGATTGCACTTACAAACCAAGTTCTTTTTACTGAAGATTATATATGTGTGTTCTTTGATAACCAATTTCTCTACTTGTCTTTTTGTTACACCGAACTGCCAAGTCCTGTAAACCCTTATTGTTCTGCAAAACAATTTGGAGACAATTCTGTTTTCTTAGTGCTTTTTTTCAAGTTAAACATCAAAGTTGTAGATCTAGCTATCTTTTTCTTTCGAATTTTGTTGAATCCTTTCAATCTTAGTTGTCAACCTTTGTTTTTAAATACTATTATATAAGCTGTATGTTCACTAAAATCAAGCTTCATATCTGTCATAGCTGTCAATCGCATGCTATCTTGGCACTGTGGAATTAATGCTTCATTTTGCTTTGACGAGTGTCCCTAGTTGGCCTGCAACCCAGTACTTGGTAGTTCCTTCTGACCTTAAATATTCTGTTTTGACTAAATTTATGTTATTGTTTCGGTTGTATGCTCATGAAGCCACTGACAGACTGGAACTGCTGACCTTTCTGAAGCCTTTTATGGTTTTATCAGTCAACGTTGTGTTTTTAAGTGACATATTTGTTTTCTCTGTTGGTTTATTAGTCTTTTTTATTTACAATATGTACGTGAAAGCAATCTAGGTTGTAACGCAATGACAACTTTGAAGTTTGAAGCGGTTGTCTACTCTGTTGGCTATCATGTTGATCGTATCTTTGTTTTACTCAAGAACTGAACTAAACAAGGGCCTGTTTCGTTAGCATACTGAAATTGATACTATATCGATTTCAATAGTGATAACTTAGGCATTTATATGATATATGATTCTATAAAAGATTGAAATTAATATCGAAAGGAATAGCTAATACTATAATAAAAGGAGCTAAAACATCTTGGTAAACATGACACCCAATGTTTTAAAATACTTGCTTTGTTTGAAAAAAATGGATACAACTGGCAAACTAGGTGGAATTTTCTGTTTCGTATGTAATGAGACAAAAGCATTTGAGCCAACGCAACCGCTTGCTCTCTTGACTAACCTTATATGCATTAATATGGGACAACCGTGTAAGGAATATCATTAGAGGAGATGCAAGACAACTGTTTTCTTGGTTCAGATTGATAATATGACTATTATGATAGTAAATTCTACTTGTTTATGATAGATGCTGAACCAATGTAAGAACTATTTAATGCCATAAAATAATGCTAAAGGTGAATTGTATGAAGATCCTTTTATCTTGGTTTCTTTGTTTCTTATGATTGCTTCTATTTAAACTTTCTTTGCTTTTGACTAGGAATGTGATCCCCATACTACACATTGCTTTGGTTTGTGAGTGTGGTTTTTAAGAGTTTAAACATGATGTTTAGACATATTTATGTGCTTCGAGCTGTTTTACACCTGCTAAAGGAATAAATCTTTAGAGGTGATTCTTGTTCAATCTTTAGAAATTTTGAACTCCGTTCTTTCTATTGATCCATTTCTAAGCAGTTTATTCCCCATATATTCTAATTTCTTGTTGAAATCGTATGTCAATTGCTTCAATTGATCATCTTGAACTAAGTATTTAAATAAAAAATACTGACTTTTTGATTCCTATGCAGATGAAAGACTAAATGATGTTGTTGGTAGTGCATATTATGTTGCACCAGAAGTCCTCCACAGATCATACAGTATGGAAGCTGATATTTGGAGTATTGGTGTTATAACATATATCTTATTATGCGGTAGCAGACCATTTTGGGCACGGACGGAGTCAGGGATATTTCGTGCTGTCTTGAGAGCTGATCCAAATTTTGATGATTCACCTTGGCCAACTGTATCTCCTGAAGCCAAAGATTTTGTGAAAAGACTTCTGAACAAGGACTATAGGAAAAGAATGACAGCTGCTCAAGCATTGAGTAAGTCACTTCATTTTAGTTTTCTGATTTTGATTATTGTACTGTGTTGATGCCTTATGAGTAACTGCTCCCAGCAACTGGTAATTTTTCTTGTTCTTAGATCTGTAACATATTACAAAAGATAGGAAATTTCATATTGTATAGTGCAATTTGACAATCTTTTAAGTTGGTTTTACCATTTAACCTTGACAATTCTTGTGCATGAAATTATAATTATTGTAGTAAATGCTTGTAGTTGTTTTATACATGTTAATTCCTACCGTTCCTTCTACTTTTGCAGCTCACCCTTGGTTACGTGATGGACAACATCAGGTACCATTGGACATATTGATTTTTAAGTTAGTCAAGTCATATGTTCGCGCTACACCTTTCAAACGTGCAGCATTAAAGGTTTCCTCCCTTGCCTATTCACTATGCAGCACATTCAGAATTTTTTTAGCTTTTTTTTTAAAGCATTGTGGTTTGATGTTTTGTCTCCTTTTGGCATGAGTTATATATTCTTCTGTAGTCCATCACTTCGTTAGTTTTTCTGAAGTTATCTTAATATGATAAAAGAAGCTTGTTTGGGGTCATGTGATGGGCTTTCTAGACTTGTTTGTTTAACCTACCCAACTTCAGCTACTTCCAATTTCAACATCTGTTTATTTTTTATAATATAACTAACGGTAGTTCATGAATCCTTCAGCTTATGATGAATACAATTTATTGTCGAATGATATTTGTTAGAAAGGAAGTACCAGATGTAACTCTGCTGTTTATGGGTGGGGAATGCAATGATGGGCTAAGGTACTAAGAAATCGTTGGATTGACTGACAGGTCTCACAGGTCCTTTGCTCAATCAACTGGGTTGGACCAGCCAAAGCAGCCTACAGGGTGAAGAAAGCCGTTCTCTGGTTCAGCATGATCTGATGTCTTGGATAAATGTTAAAAACTTTGGGCTAACAAAGCATGGGTATTGAGCGCAACACTTACTTTGTAATAGATTGCTGAATTCTTAGGAAAGCGGATGAAGTGGATTAACACATACATCCCAAACAAAGTATTGGGCTTTACAGTGTGCATCATTATGTATGAAGAGGAACAATATCATGTGCGACTTGTTTCATCATGTGCTTGCTAAAAGTTTCATTACTTTTGCAGGCTTGGTTGCAACTTTTATAGAGAAATGGTATTTTTTTTTTTGCCTGCCAGATTGGATCTCATCATGGATATTTGGATAGTAAGAGTTAGATTGATGCAGGACAGAAATGTGGATGCTGCCATCCAGGCGTGTCGGTGGGCCCAAATAAGCTAAAATAGTTCTGATCAGGTCGAAAAAGATCAACCCAAGCTTGAACCCATTGAATGAGCTGGAAGATCTGTTGGACCAGTGCTGGAGGAACTGGCTGGAGGAGCTGAAGTGGTCCGGATGGGGGTACTCAACCACGGGCGCATGTGTCCACAGTGTTGTGGCAGTCCGGTGGGTGATGCAGTGAAGCGTGCACGAGCTCTTGAAACAGCACCTGGCGGGGTGTCGTAGCAGTGCAAGGGCATCTGCTGGCGCATGAGGAAGCAGGTCCTTGGTGGGGACGTGGCCGTCCAACAGCGACTGTGCGCGAGCATGCATGACTCGGAAGCACCCAATGGGGTCATGGTCGCTTGCGAGTGCGAGGCGAGAGGAGAACCGTGTGTGAGCCCACATGAGAAGGAATCTTCTGGGGGGGATCGCGGTGTCCCCTTGGAAGACGCTTGCTGGGGTGTCGTGGCAAAGCGATGGCACTGCAGACAGGTCTTGACAAAACTGGCAGCGAGGGCTTTGGGGTCCTTTTGTTTCCACGACATTGTCAATCGTCTGGACGCACAGCAGATGCTGCAAGGGGGAAGCAAGTGATGCCGCTGGGGTGGTCCGACGTTGTCTTCCTCGGTCCCTCTCTCCTTCCTTGCCTTGATCGTCTTCTTTGTCTAGAGGCAGTGGGAGAGCCAAGTGGGGCAAACGGAGTTGGAGGAGGCTGGGGTGTGCAGTGGATGTCTTCTGAAGTGGCAGAATAGGGGGGTTGAAAGGGAAAAGTAGGGTGAAGAAGGATTGACGGGGTGGGCATTAACTTAGGGCACTTGGGGGAGGGCTGTTGCTATGGTGGCTTTTGTAAGGGCTGTAAACATGGTAGGGGAAGAGGCGGGGCTGGCGAGGGGAAACCAAGGGGAATTGAAGTTGGGTGAGGGGTGGAGGTGCTTTGAAGGTCAAAGGGGACTGGAGGGGGTGGCAGCCTAGTGCAAAGTATCGAGGGAAGGATCATGAATGGTGGATGCTTCCATAAGCGGAGGGAGGGGATGTCGGATGTGCAGGGGATGAGCAATGATGGATGCTCAGGGATTGTGACTCTCATTCGATGGAATGCCACAATCAAAAATGGGGAAATAGAGGGGAATGACGTGGAGGCCACTAGGGAGGGGAAAGAAACCGGTCTATACCAAGGGTGGAGGCACATTGGACTGTATTGAGTGTGAAGAGGAAGATTTAACTTCTTCCAGTGGTGAGGTGTGACACCAGGAGCACTTGAGGGTGAAGACCTACTGTGTGAACTTTTTTTCCATTTTTTGGGTAAAAAAGTTTTATGTATTTTGGATATCATGGACTTATCTAAGAAAATAGGTGATATCTTATAAAAATATTAAATAGTTCAGTGATATTTTAAAGGTATTAGAACCAAGGTTTGGGTTCTTTGAAATTTTGATTTTTGACCCCTCTCCGCCGGATGGTGCGAATATCTAGCATTGACTTACATCAAGTAACGGTTCGAACGTTCTTGATTAACCATTGTAGCAATCTGTTTAGATGAGCGTGTGCATCCATAGAAAAGTGATGAACTTAAAAAGGGACGTGGCTTTCTAGGCCTGATGAGATGCAAACCAATTGTTCGGAGTTGATTTTTTTTGATTTAGAGTTGACTTGATGAGTTTTAAGTTTTATTTTTATGTTGATGTTGAATTATTTGGTTTTTGTTTAGTTTTAGTTTGATTTAATTTTGGTTTGGTTTCAATTCAGTTGTTTGATTTCGGTTTGTTTTGTTGATTTGTTTTGTTTTGTTGTTTGGTTTGATTTAAATTTACTTTGATTGGTTCAAGTTGTTTTGATTTCAATTTTGATGAGTTTGAAGTGTCTTTAACTTTATGGGATTTGGTTTGATTTTTTTAATTTTTCAAGTTTCAGATTTATTTTGCAATCTAGTTTTTTTTTCTGTTTTTTACAGGTTGGTTTTGATGTATTTTTAGTGTTAGGATGTTGTTGGTTTAGTTTTCTTTGAAATTTGTTAGACAAGGTTTATATAGCTTTAACCAAATTTCCAGGTTGTCAAAATCTGATTTTTAGATGTGTTTTCTGGATTGTTAAAAATCCGAATTTTTGTTTGAAGTTTGATTGTTGAGTTTTTCTTAGTTATGGTTCAGTTCTTATTGAACTTAGATGATTTAAATCGAAATTTCAGATCTATTTTTAAATCTTTTTTTTACATTGGGACAGGTTTTGATGTTTTGTTTAATGTTTTAGATGTTGTTTAAAGTTTGGTTCAATTGTTACTTTGTTTAAGGGTTTAATTGTGTTGAATTAAGCATCTTTTGATTGACTTTTCAGATCGTCACCAATCTGATTTTTCTTGTTGTTTAGTTGTGTCTTGATGTTGGTTCATGGTTTGTTTCGTTTGATTTGGGTTTGTATCCCATCCGGCTAGTCAGGCTGCCATTCAGTGCCCGGTTCCATGCATCCCGAAGCGGCACTCGAACATCATTTCATTTCATATTATAATTGGAGTACAAATGATTTGTGTATGATAACATCGAGTGGAAAGACTGGTGTTCCTTCTCCCGATGTAAATTTTCATAAGGTGGCAATAATCTCAGCATTACGGTGGCATGCCGGCATATTTCAACCAATATGGAATTTACCCATCCAAGATGACAAGTGTTTGGCTTATCATATCGGGGGAAAGATCGTCAGCTATGGGAGCATGCCCGCACCTTTGTCCGGATCGACATTCCCGGAGTGTGCCCCAGGGAGCCGTCCAAAAGTTGGAGTATTTGTGGAAGGGTGTTTCTGATGGGGACAAAAATATGTAAATATTTGTTTTGCTATTTTTAGGTTTATTTTTCTGCCAATGTCATTTTTACGTGTTTAAGGAGTCTTTTAAATATTTTCTTCAAGTCTTAAAATGGACATGTCTGTAAATATTTTCTTTTGATTGTCCAGTCCTGTAATTAGTCTCCTCTTTATAAGAGGAGGAGCTCCATCGATGGAATACACAGTGAAGTATTTTTGGAGCCTTTTCGGCTGGGTCTCTCCCGAGCAAGGGCTCTGCCCCGTTTCTTCCTTATCGTTCCCCACCCCCCCAAGGCGATATCCTAACTCTCCCTCCACCTTCCGGCGAGGCCATTCCCCTCCTTCCTCCTCATCCTCCGGCCTCCGTACCGTTCATCCGATCTTCCCCCCTTTTCGGTTCTACGTCGACAACCCCAAAATCGTATCGAAGTAGATCAACAACATCAGAGGAAATGAACTCCAACGATCCCTGGAGTTTCAGACTTCCCTCTGGCGTGCCGTTTCTTCTTCGTTCGCTTGCAAGCCGATTTCAGATCTGGCGGTCATAACAGGCTTCCAGTGCACCGACGAACGACGGAGGTTTTCTGCTGGATCTGCACAGTCCGGCGACGGCGGCCTCTCCTTCCATCATTGGCGGCTCCTTCCCATGGCGACGGGCCCAGCAGGAACCCTTTGGACAGTGCTGTCAAAGCTCTTCGGCGATCCCCGGAGCTGCCGCTCACCCTCTGTTCCCTTCTCCGACCATCGGCATCGACCTCTCTTGCTCGGCATATACGATCGCACCCCATAGAAGGGCTGAAGAGAAGGGGACGAGAGGGAGAGGTGATCGAAGATGGCGATGGAGTCGGCTCACACCCGCGACGGCGGCGGAGAACCATCCCCGCAAGGTCGCTGGTGGCGTCGGGCCACCCCTCTCCTGGCATCCGATGCCGTTGCAGCCTGCCCTGCTCCACCAGCGCAGCCGCTAGGACGAAGGCGATGGCGTGGGTGCCGCTCATAGATTACGGAATCGGTGGAATCGGACCGATTCCGACCGATTCCGGAATCGGATCGGTGGATTCCGATCCGATTCCTGGCGGAAGGACCGATTCCGGGAATAATTCCGCGGAATCGGTATGAATCGACTGGAATCGGTCGGAATCGATCCGATTCCGACTGATTCGTTGTGGAATCGGTCGATCCGACCGATGGAAGACCAGGTTGAACCGGCCCGGTTCGATTCCCGGTTCGATTACGGGCCGGGAATCGAACCCGATTCGGCTACACAGGGCCGAGAATGCGCTGCCGCGGTCGATTCCTTGATCCGCGGCGGTAGGGGCTCGTTCCAGCGATTCCGCGGCGATTCCTCGGCGATTCGGCATCGATCGGCGATCCAGGCGTGGATCCGGCGGTCGGCGACGATCCGTCGATCCGGGAGCGATTCGATTCCCGGCGATTTCGGCGATTCCACTGGGCGGTCCAGCGATTCCGACGATTCCTTCGGCCGATTCGCCGATCCAGACTCGATCCGCCTTGAATCAACGTCTTCTTCGATCTTTGACCGAGTTTTTGGTGAAGATTTCTTCGCGAAAACTTCGTACGTCCATTCTTACGCGTTCAGCCAGTCGGCGTCGTTAAACGTTGTGATTTCCCGGCCGAATAAGTCGTCAGTTTTAAACTATCCGTTTAAGTTCATTTTGCACGGGAAAAATTCCGGATATCCCGTACGTTAATTTGCGACGATTTTCGGCAACTACGTAACCCTTTAAGCATCTTACCGAATGGTGTGTTACTTGGGTTGTACGCTTCCGAACAGCGTCTAAATCATTTTTTATGTTATCGGCAATCATTTTTAGTGCATTGTTTACAATTTTTGCGAGATGACAAGATGGCCGATCAAGGTGGCGCGGCACCGGCGCGTGCTTCGACGTGGGTTGGGAACACGGGGGCATATGGTAGACCTAGTCGGGGAAGAGGGTGCGGTGCGAAGTGGTGCGGGAAGGAGATGAACGGGGGGTGTTCGGTGAAACAACATATTGCGGAGCACGGTGGGAATGTAAAGAAATGTGACGAGGTGCCCCGGGGAGAAGAGTGAGGAGATGAGAGGATACGCGGCAGTGAGAGCCTCTCGACGGGGCATTCGGATCGAGCGAGAGGGATGAGTTGCGGGACGAGCTACTCGAGAGGAGGAGGGACCGCGATTTGCCTACCTCGAAAGGGAAAGGCAGGGGAAGGCGGCGGCTCGGCCGGAGCCGAGAGAGCGAGGACGAGTCCGCGGACTCGAGGCCGGGACGTCTTGCGCGCGGCCCAGCGAGCGTGCGTCGGGCGGGGAGGGAGGGACGGGGAGGAGGGGAGCGAGGAGGGTGCAGGTCCCGGGAGTTGACGACTTTGGGCCGATCGACGTCGGCTCGCCGGGCCTCGAGGCTGGGACCGAGACGACCCGGGAGGCAGAGGAGCCGTACCGCCGTTCCCGCCACCGGCACTCGATTACAGAGTGACGAGTTTTTATTTAGGAAACAAAAGTCTTTGGGCGAGATGGGGATAAAGCGAGGCAATGAAAGGGGTGAAGGCTACGGGAGCCGAAAGAGCCGTTCGCCACATTGTCGAATGGTTTTTACGTACGGGTATCACTTTTTAAATTAAAATTGACATTATGCTGTTTTATTTACTAAAACTTAATTTTACCACGATCCCGGGATTTTTTTAACTTGATGTAGGCATCCCGGCACGCGTACGGCCACCGGCCCTGCCAGGACGATGGTGGATGCCGTGGGTGAGGGCGCGGGCCGGGTTTGCGAAGCCCGAGAGCGACGGAACACGTATACGGCGGCGGCACGAATGAGGAGGTCCGGGAGTTGAGGGAGTGGATGGACGGGTTCGAAGTTGGTGTGGAAGGAGAGGGTTGCTTGTGATACGTGTGCGATGGGTGGACGAGTATCGCAAGAGGAGTATGATAAACTTCTTGGTGTCTTGTTACGAGGGACTACATTCTTGAAGTCGGTAGATGTACAGGAAGATTAAAAATGCCGAGCTTCATTTTTCTACGATGGATGGAGTGGTGGAGGAGATGGGGGAGGAGAATGTGGTTCGAGGTTGTCAGCGACAACGAACCGTCATATAAGGCGGTTTGGGAGGAAGTTGATGGAGAAGAGGAAGCACATCTTACGGGTGCCTGTGCGGCGCGTTCCATAGATCTCATTTTAGAGGATATAGGCGAGGAGGAGGGTGTATACACTTGTCGGGCGGCGCGAACGATCGCATCTTTTATTTATTCGCATCCCCGCCTCACGTATCGTGAGATCTCGCGCGGAGGGCACGATCTTGTCGGGCCCGGTCCGACACGATTTGCCACGAACTTCATTGCGGCGGAGAGTTTACACCGGCACGGACATGCATTGGTTAGGTTCGCATGGCGATGCGAGGAGTATTACAACTATATGGTGGACAACTCGCTGACGAAAAGAGCGATTGGAGATTCTTGTCGGGTTCGAGAAGCGAGATCGGCGACAAGAGGTTTTGGGAGAGGATTGCCTACTATTTGGCAATCATTGAGCCAGCAGTAGTTGTCTTGAGGTTGGTAGACTCGAATGACGGGGACGAGATGGGCTGCTTGTATGATGTATGGGCCCGAGGGCGAAAAAAATTAAAGAAAAAAATCCCCGAGAGGATTCCTGAAAAGTGGTGGAAAATCATTGATGACCGATGGGACAAGACCTTACACCACGATGTCCGTCTTTGCGAGGTAACTTGGTTTACAAAATTATTTTTGATGTATAATTATCTTATATGCGCGGTGTTAGCTAATAAAATCTTGCGAGGATACTTTTTGAACCCCTGCATCCGATATGGAGGACGAGGTGGTGAACGACAACGAGGTGATGCGGGGTACACTTGCGGTTATCCGTAATTTGTGCCCGATCTCGGCGGAATGACGAGAATAGAGGTGAGATAGAAGTAAGTTAGAGTTCATTAAATACCTTGGACTAGCATTACCAGGCAACTAATTTTTTTTTTAAATTTTTCAGATGCAGAAGTACAGGATGAGGGTCGGCGTATACTCAGATGCTGACATGAAATATTCAGTTGACAAAGTGTCACCTGGTATAGTAATAGTTTGACATGGAATCTCTTTTCTTTTCATATAAGATATGGTGATGATGGGCTAATTGTTTTCCTTTTCTCGTTTTGTGTTTTTCTTGCGGTGAGTGGTGGGTTCGAGGTGAACACCGGGGAGTGGATGGAATCCACTTGCGGCCATTGGTATCGGGATGCGAGCCGAGCACCGCAGTTCCTCCCCTTTGTGAGAGGAGCGGGTACATTGACTTTGATACATACGAAAGGAGGAACGGGTTGACCTCGGACCGAGTTTGGAGAAGGCTGGTCTTCGTCGTTATAACGTGAGGGCACGCGTAAAGAACATCGGATCGACGAGAAGATCGGCGAGAGCGATTTGCACGGTTCGCGGGTGGCCCGTACGAGCGAGGCGGTCCTCCGCCACACCACCACCGAGGAGGTGGACGTGGACGAATTTTCCGGGAGGAGCATGCACTTGCCTCTGGATAGAGGAGAGGAAGCCGGGGATCGTGCGGTGAGTTTGATCTCGATGACCGTGCGTAGGCGAAGGAGAGTTGGATGGTGTTGAAGCCGAGGAGGATGCTCGGCTCTGCCTCCGTCTACTTCTCGAGGCTCGGGCGGGGCCTTCTTCGCCGCCGGCGGCTATGGGGCGACCACTGCCGGCTTTAGCCCCGGCTCGGCTCCGGCTCGGTCCCGGCCGGCCGCTACCCGGCCCGTTCGCGGTCGGGAGAGCGAAAACAAAGGTATTGCCCACGGAAAATGGGAGGATTTGCAAAGTTGAAAAAAACTTTGGGTTCCGGACTTTACGGTAGTTCGAAGATGGGCGAAGAGGTAAAGAGAAGGAAGTTAGAGGTCGGGCGTCTGTCGGCCCGGATGACGGCACGCGAGGCTCCTTCTCGCTCCTCGGGTGATGATGACGAGGAGTGTATACCGGCGACGCGGCCATCGGCGGCGGCGGAGTCACACGATTCGCGGTTTCCAAAGCCGTATTACACGGCCCGGATGAGCGGACACACCGCATTCTTATATTATGGAGCCACGATATCCAGCATTTGGCCGGAGTTCGACCGGCGGTGGATTACACCACTAGCTCCACCGTCCCTACGCTTACGTCCCGGTCGTCCCGCGCTCCGATCGTCGACCTTGAAGGCATGGCATCGGCATTATTTTCATATGAATATGGTCCGGACGGTATTCGGGGCACGAGGAGGAGCGTCACGGCGGCGGGGAGAGGAGGACGACCCACATCTTTATCCTAGATATTGGTAGTAGATTGATATGATGTAATTTTTTTTGATGATGTATCAACTCTTTGATATTTGAATAAATGGAATTGGAATATGTACTTAACTTTCAAGTCTTGAAGTCTTGATTGGTGTTCATTAGTATTTGTATGATGTGGTTTTGTGGATATCATGCATTGGTGATTTTTAAAAATTTTTCTAACTCATTTCCTATTTTTTTAGAATTTTTTCTGAATTTTTTGAATTTTTTTGACGAAAAAAAAATCCAAAAAAAAAACCGATTCCGACTGATTCCGGAATCAATTCCCTTCCCAGGAATCGGCCGATTCCGGCCGATTCTGGGAATCGGAATCGGAATCGGTCCCAACCGATTCCGATTCCGATTCTGATTCCGGAATCCTTGGTGCCGCTCGCCCCCCCCCCTTTTGTCGCGACCTCACGAACGCAAGAGCCCTTGGGATGCCGCCATGCCACCGAACAGCAACGGCGAGGGCATGGCCACGAGCCCGAGCTGCCGCTCGCGACGGAGCCCACCGACGGGGTATGCGGCGACCTCCTGTGCGACCACGATGCTGCCTCCTCGGCCATCCATCGCGTGGCCACGACTTCACCGGGTCACCACGCGAGCGCGGCTCCAGGTTCGGCCGAGGCGGTTTGCCCGGCCTGGTTTGCAACCCATACCGGCCGGTCTAACCGGTTCGACCCGGTCCAGGGCCGGTTCAGTCCGGTTCTGGCCGGTTCAGGGCGTTTCGGGTCGGTTTAGTCCGATTCAGGGTGGTTCGGACCAGTCCAGCACCGGTTTGGGCCCGTTTTAACCGGTTCTAGTCCGGTTCGGTCCGTTTTGATCTGTTTAATGGCGATTAACACCAGTTCATTTTATTTTCGGTCCGTTTAGTCCGGTCTAGCCGGTTTGTCCCGCATCAGTTTCGCTCCTTATTTTAATTTGGCATTTCACATTTTTTATTTTTGTTATTTGTTTTTTTTTGTCACAAGGCCACTTGGGCCAGTTTGAGTTCCATCGGCATTTCTAGCCGGTCTTCGATCTTCTTGGGCTTGATGGACCTGTCTTGGACTTTCTTAGGCCGGAGGGGCCTGCTGAGCTTCAATGTTCTTTGCTTCACAGTCCGCTTGGCAGTTGGTTGTGGGCCAGCCCGGATAAATGATCGGCCCGATGTGAGGATCTGAAAAGGTCCGGGACATCACCCCCACCCACCGATGTTGCAAGTGGACTGATTTCTGCATTCTTGTTGAACCGCGTAGGTGCTATTTTTTTTTTTTTGAACCGTGAGGGGGGCTGCTGTCTTCTTTGAAGGCCGCAAGGGGCTGCTGAAGGGGACTTCAAGTTTTTTTTTTTTTGAAAGGGGTAAAAGGACCTATTTAAGGGGTGTCAGCTGAGCCACAAAGGGGCTATGATTTGGCCGCAAAGGGGCAGGGAAACTGGCTGCAAAGGGGCCTGTTTAGGGGCTGATGGAAGGGCCAAAATGAGAGCTGCATAGGAGCTGTTCCAGCAGGTCGTAGAGGGGCTGTTTGGTGGGCCAAAAAAGGGCCTGTTTGGGAGAGTTTGGATGGGTCAAAATGGGCCTGCACAGGGGCCTGTTTTTGGGGCTGAAGTGGACCTGGACAGGGGGCCGTAGTAGGGTCTGTTTGGGAATCAAAACTTGGGTCTGACTGGGATGTCATTAGAGGTCTGTTTAGGGACCGGAATTGGCTACGTATAGGACCTGTTTTGGGGTCTGTTTTGAAGCTGGATTGGGAGCTGCGTAAGGGTTAGAAAGTGACCTGTTTGGGGCTTATGGGTCGGGATGAGCTGTTTTTTTTCTTGGACCTTCATAGGGGTCAAAGTAGGGATTGGGGATGACCTCTGTAGGGGTCTGAAAATGTGGTAGAACAATCCCATTTTCAGGACCTGTTTGGGTTTTTTTTTTTTGATGGACCGAAAGGGGGGCCAAAATTGAAAGGACAAGTGACCTGTTTAGGAGACTGCGCAAAGGGCAAAACAGCTCCTGTTTTTGGTGTTTTTGGATGGTCCAAAAGTAGGACTGCATAGGGGAATGTTGAAGATGGGATAGTGACCTGGTTTAAGGACTTCATAAGGGCCGACAGGGGGTAAAAATGAGATTTGCTTGGAGGGTCTCTTGATTGGCTGAAAAGGGGCCGGAATGGGGGGCTGTTTTGGGAGTCCTCAGATGGACTGGATAGAGGCCGAACAGGGGGTCTCTTGACTTGCCTAAGTGGGCCCGAAAATGACCTGTCCGGGTAATTCTAGGTGGGCCGAACAAGGGATTGAAGATGGGGGATATATGACCTATTTAGGGACCTGCATGGGGGTCAAAATGGGATCTGTTTAGGGGATCTCCAGGTGTGCCGAACAGGGGCTGGAGAGGGTCTGTTACAGGTCTTATTTTGGATGGTTAGAAGGGGTTGAACAGGGGCTGTTTATGGATACTTCTGGTCGGTCGGAGTGAAATGAGCAAGGAGCTTTATTTAGGCCATAGGTTGCCGATGCTGATGAAGGCCGATTTAGGCCATTAGAGGGGTTGAGAAGAGAATTTGAAGGAGATGAAGGGGAAGTGTCCTTAGAGGACTACATACTTAATATATGTTTTTCCCCCTACCTTTTCTTCTCCTCCTCTTGGCGTCGGATGAAGATGGGTCAGTCTGCCCCAAGGAAGGATTGAGAGTGAGAGTGAGAGGTGAGGGTAAGGGGAGCCCCTTGGGGGCTTTGAATGGGGGGGGGGGCTGGAGCCCCCTCAATCTGTTGGTAATGGCCAACGGTCATATGGTCCGGGTCGCGCGACCCCCGTGACCCGACCAGCTGAGTCGGCCCGACCAAGTTGCAACCGAGCAGGTCGGGACCAAACCCGACCGGGTCAGGGCTAGGTCGCGACCCGACGAACCATGATTATACGTAACTGCATGTACTATATGTTATATGAATGGGATTTATATGTCCATGTTCATGTATTTATGATTGGGTAGTATAATATAGTCTACATAACTTATATGGAATGCAAATATAAAGATAAATTAAAAATAATCAAATCTTAAAGTTTGAAATTTGAAAAGGTGATATACAACAGGTATAATCAACTAAGTTTTAGATCTGAAAAATGTCAAAAAATCAGATCAAACTCAAATCTAAAAGTGAGAATTGTAGAACATGATAAGATCTTCGTGGATCCAAATATACATGTCAATTTCAGGTTTGAATAGATGTCAATTTCCAGTCTTTGGACTTGTCCCTGCCATAGTTGTCAAGGCGACAAGGCGCCCAAGGCGTTGAAGGGTACCGATTCCGCTTAGGCGACAAGGCGGCCGCTTAGGCGTCGCCTAGGCGGTCAAGGCGGTATTAAAGGAAGGCTGAGTCGGGAGGTTGTTATATATAAAAAAAAACATAAATATAATTATATTTGTTATGTTATAATTGAATTTGAGTGTTTTATCAATGCACATAAGTAAATATGATATGTGTGTGAAAGAGAAGAAAGTTAAATAAATATTTATAAAATTTAAGTATATAACTCATTTATGATTATAAAATTTATATATGTGCAATAGTATAAGTGATGGTAAAATATTGTTATAATATTATTAAATGGGGGGGGGGCGCAGAGTAGTCGCGAACCCAAAAAAGTATGTAATAGTATAAGTGAGACAAAGAGAGAGAGAGAGGAAAGAGTTGAAAAAGAACTTAATTAAGTATATAATATATGTTTATAATCATAAATCTTAAATATGTATGATAGTATAAGTGATAATACAATATATTAATATATTCAAACTATCATTAAATAAGTGTCCCTTGTGAGGGGTATCAAGGGAAAAAAATCCCTCAAAAACTTTTTTTAATGATGTAAAAATACCCAAGGCGCCTTGCTTGGGCGCCTAGGCTGGCGCCTTGGGCGCCTTGGGCACCTTGGCGGGCGCCTTGGGCGCCTTATTGGCCCCAGACAAGGTGCCCTGGCAAGGCGCCTTGCCGCCTAGGCGCCGCCTAGGCGCCGCCTAGGCGGGCGCCTTGACAACTATGGTCCCTGCATAGATTATGGTGTAAAAATCAGATTTTTTTTTCTAAGTCTTAGGACCAGGTCTCTTAGGTTTATATTTAGCTTAAGATCGTGAAGATTTGGAATATAGAAGGAGATAGATGATTGCTTTAGACCTGGATATCAAATGCTTCTAAGGACACTAAGCCCTAGTCAATGCATACTTAAGAGTTTGATGATGACATAACCCTCATGTTAAGAATCGAAGTAAGAGTTTTATATAGCCTATGTTTTATGTCATGATCGGGTCTTAAACCAGAGTTTTGACATGATGGTTTTGGATCTCGGAATATCATATGTTCATATAGATCCTGATGTTAAGAATGAGGGATTATCACAGTCTTAAGTAACCCGAAAGTTCACGTAGTCTTAGTGGCCCCAACCTGAGAGATGGTTAGAATGATGACCTCTACGTATGTTTAAGTCCTAGGCCTCAATCATGGATAATGTAAGAGATGTTCTGAATCATATTTTGATATGCCAATTCTGGGTGTATAAAAATTTCAAAGTCTAATGTTAAGACTTCAAATGAATCCAATAGAATCCAAAGTCTAATGCACTTAATGAAAAGACTTGGAACATAATGAATGAAATGTTATTGAACATGTTCCAATCAGATATCATAAAAGTTTGATTGCACTAAGTCTAAAATGTTAATTACTTAGTTAAAAAATAGAATTGAAAAAAAGATAAGGATCGTAACTAATGCCTTTAATAAACCTCGAAATTAATGAACTCTACAATTCAAAATATGTCTTAGTCTTTGAATTAGTAGATTCCAAGACTTAAATAAAAAATGAATTAAAAGGAAGACCATATGATCAAAATGCATGATAAAACTTGATTCGAATCATGTCTGTTTTAGACTTTGAATCCAAATCAACTCTAATCAAAAGAGTTAACTGTGTAAAACATATACAATATGTTTAAGAATTCACTAAGGAACATATCTTTAAGATATTGAATTCTTATAATATATATCTTCATTAAAACTAGGGGTGTTCATGGTTTGGTTTGGTTTGGTTTCTTAGTATTTTTTCTCAAACCAAACCAAACCAAACTATCTCCCAAACCAAACCAAACCAAACCAAATTAATTCGGTTTGGTTTGGTTTGGTTCGGTTCAAACCATAATTTATTAAGGTAGAATAAATATGTCAATATATAATTTTATTTTATTTATTTTAAATCATATTCTATTAAAATTTAGTGTATTTGTTTATACATTTCATTAATTTGTCATAAAAACTCTTGAAACAAATTTATTTTGATAAGAAAAGGCACATAAACATTGTATTATATATAACTTAAAATAAAATATTTAATCTAATTCGGGTTATTCGGTTTAGCGGTTTGGTTTGGTTTGAAGGGCTCTAGGAACCAAACCAAACCGATCGGTAGCTCAAACCAAACCAAACCGAACCAAACTCCTGGTTTGGTTTGGTTTTTCGGGTTGAACCAAATAGTGAACAGCCCTAATTAAAACATAATGAAACTCAAATCAAAGTTAACATACTAAGTTTGCATTCTATAGCTCTAACATGGGTTTGTGTCTTATGGATGTATGTTTTTTTATGAGTTACTTATAATAGTTAATCAAGGGTGTTCGAGTGTCTCGATGTAGTTAACATCAAAAATTCTTACATTCCGATGAGGAGAGGTTTAAAGACATTTTAATGAATCCCAAATCTCATTATGTTTGTATTTTAATTATGTCATTTATTTTAGATAATACTCCTATGAGATATCATGTGTTTTTACAAGTGGATGGTTAAAATTCTTTTCTTAAATGAATGGAAACAAAAGTGAAATTTCAAACCACAAATATAAATATTTTATATGTTTTATAAAAATGTGGTTTCACAGTCCCCCCTGCCTGACCTTTGTCGGTTCTACAGGCATCTTCACACACTCTTAGGCACACCCATGATATGCCACGACATGACACCTCCCCAAGATCTCGTGACCTGCAGCATGCCACAACCCCAAGCCCAATTAAGTTAGAACCGGTCGAGCCAGCGCTGGTCTAGCAATCCAGTTTAACAGTTGGTTGGGCCAGTAGAAGCTGGTTCGGCCCGTTTCAGCAGATAAACCGGCCTTTTTAGCTCTGTTCTCATGGGCCAGTCCGGTTCAGGGCCGATTCAGGCCGCTTCATGCCGGTTCAGGGCCAAGACTACCCTGTTCAGCATGGTTTGGTCCAATTCAGGGCCTATTTAGGTCAGGTTTTAGCTGGTTTTCAGTTCGGTGCAGCTGGTTTTCAGCTTGGGTCAGGTCCATTTTGCCCCAACTCGGTCTGATCAGGTATATGGCAGTGGTTTGGTGACATTTTTTGGGCCCATTTACGTATAAAGATGGCGTCTTTATTTCTCTCCCACATCATTTGGCCATCGCTATTTTTGATGACTGAAGGCAACTTTCCCGTGACTCTCCTTGCCTTATCACTTTAGTAGCCCTTATAACCTAGGACTATATTTATTGCCAATTTTTTCAGTAGTCATTTAATAATTCTTTGCGTGGTGTCTGGGTTTTAATGTTTCAAGAAACAACATATATCTAAACCTGTAGAATTGCTACACACATTTAGAAGAACGTGGCTATGATCAAATTGCAAGAAACACCACGGCAGAAAAGGAATTTCTTGTTACTACTTTTTTGGGTGAGCAATGTTTTAATATGAAGTTTTTCGGGGTGTGTAGTAGTAGAGAAATTAAATTGTTTTGAAGTCAAGATGAAATTTGTTTGTGCTGAGTCTGCTGACCATAATTATCTTTGATAAAAGCTTGTGCGAATAGTTCTTTCCAAGTTTGTATCTCCTGCTACTAGTCTTTTCATGTATGCTGTAGTCGTAGTTTCATGTTGGCTGTTCCTTCTCGTTGGCCTTTCTCACTTTTTCTGTTTATAAATTTAATATTATTATAATGACTTAGCTGTGATGTCTTTTCAGGCTCTATCAAAAGCTATACCAGAGGATGAGCTGATGTACCTAAGGGCTCAATTTAAATTATTGGAACCAAACAAGGATGGACGTGTTTCACTTGAAAATTTCCGAATGGTTAGGCTGTCTCTTACTCTTTTAGTTGCTAGTTTTGTTTTCATGTTCCGTTACTTTTTATGCCCATCTCTTAAGGACATTAAGGGGAACTGGAGTATTTTTTTTAGTGTTACATAATTTTATCTATTTTTTTTATTTTTCTAAGCAAGCTGATTTTTGCAAAATTGTGTATAGGCTCTTCTCCAAAATGCAACAGATGCAATGAAGGAGTCTAGGGTCCCTGATATCTTAAACTCGGTATGGCACTTGATCTTTTAGAGGGCTTCAGGGCCTCAGGCTTGCCTTTATTTCTTATTTTAGCACTGGCAATATAATCCATATGCCTTTTAGGATGCTACCCCTGTATGATCTATAAGCATCTTAAATTTTGCATGAAGTGACAGCATTGTCTATTGCATCACTACATTTTAATACCTTTATATGAGCAGTTATTTCTATCTAGGGGTTGCTTGAGGACACTGCTGAGTTCATAAGTACATAATCAAAAGCACATTTTGGGTAGTTTCTGGGGATCAATAGCACACTCTAGGATGTCCGTATTTTGTTTCTGTTATACATTAGCTGACATGAAAGTGAACATGAAAGCCAAGGCATGTATTTTCTTCTTTTGATCGAGGTATCTGGGTGTTAGAAATTAAATGTACGTGGTCTTGTGATTGTCTGTATACTACCCTAATGAGAGCTAGGGAAGGAGAAAAGCTATTTCTGCTTCCTCTGTTGTTTTATCTGTAAATGTTTTCTATATTACCTCAAGTCAGAAAAATTAGATGGTTATGATGCCCAATGTTGGGTTTTATTTTTGTCTGAATATTGAATATTATAGGTTTTTTTATTTGAGAGGGAGGGGGGGGTAAATTTGAGTGAATGAATATGCTTTGGTAGAAGTAAGTTACCTGTAACTCATGTATATGTGTTCCCAAAGTGTAGCAATTCATACTGGGGTGATTGGGGATTGAGATCCATCAAGTTAAGGTGCTGCTGGCAAGTATCCATCAATACTGGGGTGATTGGGGATTGAGATGGAGATAGGGGATTTTCTCGAGTGTGATATGGTGGAAAACCATCACTATTCGCATGACATATATGCTGCATTTTTAAGTTCTCTGAGGATCAATTGAGATGATCTACCTTAGAGAAAAAAAAAAACAGATTTTTCTATGCAGCTCCACCCAACTACTTTTGGGTGAGTTCTCATCTATGCCAGACTAACCAATTCTGCACTTCTTCATAGGCAGGATCAAACCATTTAATAGCCAAATAGGGGCTGAATCTTGTACAATTTTGCACTTCTGGAAAGTGTCACAGATTTATTTTTTTACTTTTGGTGTATAAGCTCTTAATATTTGACATCTTGCAACCGAGTTTCTTTATTTTTTCTTACGTCACTGAAATGTTATCTTGAATTTTCAAATTTAAGCCAGTAGTCAATGGTATAATATAACCTAGTAAGATGTCGATTTTCAACAATCTAGGTCCTAACTAAAACTACTCCAAGTTATATTTATGTATAATTTCATTGGCATATGTGTTATCACTATCATATTCGTGCTATCTTAATTTTTCTAGTTCTACATTTCATTGACAAAATTGGTGTAGTTTCCACTTTCATTTCATGTTGTGGCTATGTTTTGTTGGGGGTAGGCCCGTAGGGTTGTGCCCATCTCCACTGTCTAGGGGCTTTTTGTACAGTGCATTTGTGCTTATATCTCTACTTATCCTTTCTCAGTTATACCATTCATTATATTTTTTTTTCATTATCAGGGATAGTAAGATTGATGATACAAGCATCATCATTGATTTCAAATCCTTTTTATTCAACCTTTGTCTGTAAACTTCTGTAAGCTGTAACAGGCATATTTAACCTGGTACAAAAGATACTTTAGCTTATCCTCGTTGAATCACTGAAAAACTATCCAGGGGGTCAGATACCTGGAATTACTTTTGGATCATGTTAATAGACTCACAGGGGCATGAGAGACTTACGTGGAATTCCATTGTAATTGCATCCATTTAGATGCATTTATTCTACGGATACTCAATGTGCTGCAATACGTGGGTATGTTGCTAAGCGAATCCTTTTTCTTTCTGGGTTATCAAGTTCGACAAACTCAGATGCAGGCTTACATTTTATTAAGAAATCACTTCATCGCTATCAGGCATTCTATATTTTGAGCGCATTTGATGAATGCTCATATTTGCAGTTATCATTTACACTTTCCAGCTGGATTATCATTATTGCTGTAGGAATATAATTTCATGTGTTTAAGCTTTCTTAGCGACCTCAAAGCCAGCCAAAAAAATGCTGATATGGGCCCAAACCAAGCTTGGGTTCATTTAAATTGTCAGGGGTCTGTCACTTGGCTTGTTATGCACATTCGATGGTTCAGTTTATCCCTCCATGTGCTTGCAGTTATGATCTTGTTTCTTCCTTCTTTCTGCCACCGTACCTTCCGAGCACTTACAAGTTATATGCGAGTGACTACACAGATGGAAGCACTTTCGTACAGAAGGATGAGTTTTGAGGAGTTCTGTGCTGCTGCCATCAGCCCACACCAGTTGGAAGCCTTGGAAGGGTGGGAGCAAATTGCTAGTACAGCTTTTGAATACTTTGAACAAGACGGCAACAGAATTATCTTAGTTGAGGAGTTGGCACAGGTCTAAAGCACATTTACATCATCTTTGATGTTTCTTCTTGACTGGAAATTGACATCATGCTCACCCGTGCAGGAGTTAAATCTTGCCTCTTCAGCTCATTCAGTTCTTCGGGACTGGATCAGGCGTTCCGATGGGAAGCTTTGTTTTCTTGGCTACACCAAATTTTTGCATGGTGTGACAATACGAAGCAACACAAGGCACCGGTAACATCCCACCATTCATGTAATTGTTCCCGATATTGATGGCTCATAGGCGAGGGCCGAGTTTTTTTCTTGGTTGTTTTTCATTTCCCTCCCCATTGTTAGTCTTGATTCCTTTTTCTTGGTTGTTAAAATGTGTATAAGGTATTTTGTTCAATCCCATCTGTGAGGTTGTCTCCAAGGGTTCCAGCTACATGGCGATTGATAGATAGATAATACGATATCTAAGTATAAGATCCGGATTTCACTATTAATCCCCCGTAAGGTTTTGTGTGTGTGTTGTACTTAAGATGGGGTACCTCAAGGAAAATGTCCGAAAAACTGTTATAATCTAATTTTTATTACTTATTATTAGTTAAGTTCCAAATAAAAGGTTTATTTCAAGATATATCGTTGGTCGTTACATGGACGGTTTTGTTGGACACATCTGATGTTTGTAGAAGGAAATCCTTTTTCAAAAGGCCTGAGTAACCTCAATGTTGTTTTGCTCTAACTAGTAAAGAGTTGTATACCAGGAAGGCTAGGTCGACCTCCAACATAACCCAACCTGGTTTGATTTGGGTCCCATAGGTTTGATCTGGATTAGCTTGGGTCGGACCAAGTACGGGCTAGCTGTTGGGGGTGTCTTAAGCGTCCCCATGATCCTAAGGTGTCCTTGCTTTTATCTCACAGTTCTCTCTATTTTCTCACTTTCTCACTCTAAAACTCTGTTTCTCTAAATTTAAAGTCCTCCGATAAAAGTTGTTTGTTGGAAGGAACATGAAGTTGCCTCAATCGCACTCTCCTCAAGTGAGGTCATGAAGCTAACAAACTTGAGAAACTATTAAAAAGATGATATCTGTTGAGCTGAAGTTGTATGGTATTAATCAAGTTATTGACAATCTTACCCAGGTAAAATCCTCAACTATTTAATAAATGTCATCTCGATGGCATGCAAGAAGATAAGGCTACAAAAACCTACGGAAAGGATGACTAATTTTTTTTCGTGACGTCTAAAAGTCAAAATCAAAACAGACCTCAACGTGTTCAGAAGCCAAGACCAAGTGAACGGAAATCTCCGAAGGTGAAGATTTGGTGGCCGAAAAGGAAGTGTAAAAGATCAAGCACACTCTGGCCATCTTGACCCCATGATATGGCGTCAAGGAAGAAATCCCTGCGGCACCATCCCGCGCTCTATGATGTTGGAAACAGAGCAATACAAAGGAAAAAAAAAGGCCAAATGCACTGGCGGTCCATTTCAACTGATCGTCTTTCACACAAAGTCCAGTCAAATGTTGAGCTTAAGGTGAGATCCTAAGTTTTCACATTCTTTGCATTTCCCCTCTTAAATTGGGACCGGAAATAATAAGTAAATTGTCTCTTTTGCCCTCATTTACCTTGAAAGACGGTAAATCACCAATCGCTGTTTCCTTCTTAAAATGAATGGGGCCATTATTTTTTACTTGACGTCCGTCAGATTGTATAAAATATTTAAAAACTTCGATTGACTTTGAAAACACAGATCGAGAATCATTGTTTTCTTCTCAACGAACGAGCCATTACGTTTAACTTCAAAACTTAATTATTATAATATATTTAAATACATAGTTGAATTAAATATACAGAATATTCAATAAATATAAGAACATTAAATATTAGTTGTTATATTTGATGAAATATATTTTATTTGTCGATATAAATTTTAAAAAAATCATAAATTATTGTTTATTTTATAATTAAATATTTAGGTAAGTCAAATATAATAATTTATTTATTTGAATATATTTATATTTTACAGTTATATTGATAAGAAATAGAAAATATGGTGTCATGTTTAAATTTTAAATATTTTTAAATTCATATTTTTTGTAAATAGTTATTTTTAAATATGTTTAATATAAATTAAAATTAGATTTAATTTTTATAGATTTAAATCTCTATATAAATAATATTTTTTGTTTCAAGTATAATAATGTTTTTAAGTTATAAATCATCATATTTCAACGTTTCAACTTTGATTCTTGTATTAAAATTAATAATTTTTAAAACATGTTATATTAATTTTATTTAATAATAAGTTAACAAATAATGCATAATTATTAAAATTTAATATAATTATGAATTTAAATATTTTTTTATTTTACTATAGCTTATATGACATATTTTTTTTAAATTTGTACTTGTATTTTCAAAATAATAAAATTGAACACAAACAGGCCAGTTTGATCATTTTATGATTTTTTATGATATGTTAATAAGTTTCAAAAATTTATCATTTTATTAAAATCGAATCAAAATTTCTATTTTTGTGCTTCAGTTTTATATATGTAGGCTGCCTTGATTTTTCTCTGAAAGAGATCTTTACAAAAGGGTAAAATAGAGATAACCAAAGGAATAGTGACGGACGCTTAGCAGGAAGCGACAGAAAAGATCTATAGTATTAAAAGATATGATGACTGGATCGTATGTTAAAAGAATTTGGTCATCGGACTTATTATCATATAGGTTTTCTTAAATGGACCGGTAGTTAATTTCCCCCAAAAAAATGCTGTTAAGCGACGGTTTCACTTGTGAAGTGTACCATTTTAGTGGGAACATCGCTGCTCAACAAAGTCTATCCCAATTAAAGACTAGTGACACAAAAGAGATGGATGACGCCGTGCATGTTTAGTCATACTTAATATGTTCAAGGAGTGGATTCCCAATAAGCTATAATTAACTATTTTTTTATAAAAAAATGAGTTAGAAAGAATTATGAAGTTAAATATGTTTGGTTGGATTTAGTCTCGAGAAGGATAACCTTCTTATGAATATTATAAATTAACACGATCATGTATTGAGTCATTCACACTTGGTTACAACTACAATTTAACTGTTTCTTAATAATTGAGTTGAAAAGTACTACCAAGTTAAATATGTTTGGCTGGGTCTAGTCTGAAGATGGATAACCTTCTTAGAACTACTATAAATTAACATGATCATCGACTCGTTCAATTGATGTAAACTTGCCGGGCAATAAAGTGGTACGGAGCTAGCTAGAAGCCAACCGGAAAAGTAAAACTGTGTAGCTTAGCTAGCTAGTTGTGTGATTTGAGATGTATACGTGTGATCGATGCCCTTTATGACAATGTCAAGATTTTAGAAAAGGGTAGCTTGAAACATTCAGATTAAATATCTTAAATAATTCAATCAATGATTATGAATACTTCTATTTGTCTATTTTTCGGAGGTTGAGACAAACATCCAAATTAAGCCTGTTAGGGCGAAAAATTCTCAAGTTAGTAACTTTCCTGTGCATTAGCTCATTTTCATCCCATATGATATATATATATTAACCGTGGATCACCACCTCCATCCGGAGGAGGAGCCTCAGGCCTTATAGGGTGTTTGGTAACACTTTTAATTTTAAGACAACCTCATTTTTGAAATAAAGATTACTTAACTTCTCAATTTTGTTTTTAAAATCAAAATAGTCCAACTATTTTGTGTTTGGCAAAACTGACACAATTTTTAAAAATTAGACAATAGTGTTTGATTATGATTTTAAAATCAAAAGAACTCCTATGACACACCGTACACAACAATACGATGTAATATCTCATAACCTCCATATTGTATATAATGTCAAGTAACATGTATGAATAACGAACTTTACACATCAATATTAATTTTAATTTTAAAATTAAAAAAACACAAGTAAAATGTGTTTGGCAAAACTATCATTATTTTCAAATTTTATACACGGGTGTTTGACAATAATTTTAAAATCAAATTTTTTATTAAACATGTTATATATATTTGAAGAGATATGATAACAGAAAGAATAGTGAAAGTGAATAACCACTAAATAAAAAATAGATTTTTACTCTTTTTTGTAAGAAAATAAAATATTTTTAAAAATATAAAATTGTAATTATTGTTCACTCATTTTAATGCATTGTTATTTTGTAATGACTTTAACGTACATGGATGCACACTTGTATATTTTAGACGGACGATTAAACAGTACATATTTATAGATGAATTAATTAACTATGTAAATTATCATAAAATTAACAATAGCTTCCGCAAAAATGAGTATCAATGCACCCGAGAGAGGGATCTATTACATATCAAAGCCCAGGATATGTAGCGCTGCCCTTTGGATTTATTTCAACGATAATGACTAAAAAATATTCATGTACTACCGCGCATTGGGCTGGACGTGGGCAGCAGCTCCGTGTCTATCCCAAAAACAAAACAGGTCGTTACTTGTTTTGAATCCAGAAGAGCTGCAAGAGAAGAAGTACAGTACTCTTAAAAAAATGCAAGAACTTCAAAAACTTAACCAAACACTTGATCTCTCTTATTTTTAAAATTTATGTTAAAAAAGGGGAAAAATCATAACCAAACACCCCATTAGCCAACCGGAGGGAGAAACGCGCCCTCAAGCCCTCCTATTTTTTTGTTATTATAGCTCTCTACTTATGCTATTAATCTCTTCCATATATTATTAATCTCTTATTTTTTTTTATTAATCTTTTATTTATATTGCTAAAAGTGGAGTTAGATGCCTGTTAATTGGCGTAGGCAAGGGTCCCCTCCTCTGTCGGCAGATATTTATAGAGTACATATCATCTCATTTTCTCGGTGAAAGTAACCGATCGAGGCCGTCACCATCCTCCCCTCTTAGTTACTATGTCAATATAAGAGATGCGTATAATTACTAGATGATATATATAGTAATTAAATAGTACACATGTCTATTAATCTCATATTTTTGCTATTAACTCTTGTAATATCATATCAATTTCTTGCTAAATATTGTTAAGAGGTTAACAACGTATCACAAAAGTTAATAACAAAAATGTCAGATTAGTAACTAGACGCATATCTCTCCTTAACACCTGTGTTTTACTATACGTTGTTAAGGGAACGAGAGGGCGGTGGCGGCCCCAAGTTGTAAACTAACCGAGGTGATCTACGTACCCTCGTATTTACGCTCTGGTTGAAGGATTTCCTTCGAGTGTCCACACGGGGAGATCCGATCTCGTCCCGTCTTCGTCATGTGGTTGAGTGTTCTACGTCAAGAGCGGAATACGTCGGTTGTATACGAAGAAGGTCGACGGCGCGATCAGCCAGGCAACTCAACCGAGGCTGTTAATGAGCTCGGCTCCGACGGGCGGGGGGGACCGCCGGCTCTCCCTTTCACATTGAAATACGGATGGCCCCTCTTCATTTAATTCTGTGTAGGAGGGAGGTTGAACACAAGGAAGCAGGAGGGGGGCCGGCGGCTCCGTCGCCCAGCTCCGTCCCGCCAGCAAGCGCCGCCGGTCCTTACGCTGTCTGTCTGTCTGTCTGTCTGTCTATCCCTGGTTAGCTTCCCCCCCACCACCCTCCGCCTGTGGCACCACGGCTGCGCTGTGTGCCACAAGTCGGGGCGATATTATTACATCTATCTTCATGTTTAATGGCGTCGCCGGAGAACTTAATACGACGTAGAAGAAGAGCACATTAATCCCCAGTTGATCTCTCTCCGGCCGTGTGCCGATGGACGAAGATCGAACAGGAATAAGACGAGCAAGAGGGGAGAATATGGAAGAGAACGCGCAAAGGTCGTCGGTCGATATTAAAGAGATCTTCTTCCTGTATATTCATCATGCAATATCGTCTCTAGCTAGCTACAAGTGCATGCACGGCCCCTTATCCTTTTTTTAACAATACAATCGATATTAAAGGACCAATTATCCTTTGGAGGAAAGGGGGAAGTACGTAGGCCGATCGATTAGGGGTACGATCGGTTTCATGCCCGAAAGCATCCGACGAGGTAATTGTGGTGGTGGTGGTGACGGCTGCCGTGGTGGGAAGACGGGTGGAGTTGGCGGTGGATGAGGCCCTGGACGCAGCGAAACTCGGCGACATGGCAGGGGAGGGCGATGGCGCCTTTCTGCTCGAACCCGTACTCGTTCTCCGCCTCCTTCAGCAGCCGCACGAACAGGGGGTGGGTCAGGTACGCCACCGGCACCACGAACCGCTGCCGCTCCTCCCCTTCCTGCCCAACCAACACCGCCAGGCATCCCCTCGGTACCTGCGGCGTCGGAGGCGGCCGCTGGTTCTGGTGGTCCTTCCTCAAGCTCCCGCCGCCGCCGTGGAGGTGGTGGAGTAGGCTGTTCAGCAGGTGACGCTCGCCGCTCCCCATGGCACCGCCCATCGGCTGCAATACAACGCGCTGCCCCGGGACGGAATTCAATTCAACGAGGAAAAGGAGAAGGCAGATCGGGGAGGGATCAGCAGGGGGTCGAACGGAGGTCCGCCGCCGTCAGTCGGAGGAGGAGAAAGGCCATGGATCGGTGCCGAACAGGGCGAGGTTGAAGAGGGTTAGCGAGGAGTCGCAGAGAGAGGGGGGGATATTGGACATGGCTGCCTGCGGTTGCCGGCTGTTCTCTTGCACCCGGTTACCTGGAAGAAACTCGAAGGCGGAAGCGAAAATGAGAGAGAGAGAGAGATCCCTAAATAAATAATATAAAATATATATAAAGCCCATGTATGTATATAGTAGATAGATAGAAGGGGGGGGGGGAGCGCTCTGACGCAAACTTATCCCGTTCCGTATCATGCGGATTTGAATTCCGGATATCTTCAACCCGTGACACCATATTTACTCTATTAATATATTTATTTCATGGATTAATTATCTCTGTTTTTAACTACTTTGTTTGAGTGGAGGAGTAATATTATCCTGATCGAATTCCTCCAGTTGCACGTAACCATTGGTCAATCAAACACAGTTTTTTTGTTGAATTCTAATGGGGGTGTTTGGTTGCATGATAATTGAGGTTTTTATTTTAATTTTTAAAAATTGTAAGAAAACTTGTTAAAAGAGGTGTTTGACAACCATGACAATTTTATGTTTTGAAAGTGATTTTCCTCTTAAACAAAAAAAGAGGGTCTCACCTCTTTCTTTTTTCTTGTGGTCCCCCACTTTATTTGGTCATGTGCGGTGGTTATTCTTTTTTGTAATCACATCCCTCCAAACATGATAATTTTATGTCATGAGTTGGTCAACTTTTTATTTTAATACAATTTTTTATCATGAAAGTGTACAAAAAATTATCATGCAACCAAACACCTCATAAAAGTTTGAATCTATTAATTTTGGGAGACGGAAAGATTGAAGTCCTCTTGTGATTCCGTTAACGAAAGTAGTCGTGTTCGAACCGGAAACCCGGCCGAGCTGACGGCGGTGGAGGCAGAGGCCGCTGTCGGCGTCATCCCCTTCCCTCTCGGACTCGGCAACCCACCCCTCTCTTCTCCCCCCTCCGATCCAACCCGGCGGCGGCGTCCAACGGCCAGATAAACGCGGAGCGGTAGCGGGCGCGCCTCCACCGGGGCCGGCGGTATCTGTTCGTCGCTCTACCGGACTCGCCGAAACGTGGGCGAGCGTAAAGAAGCCGCCGCCGCCGCCGCCGCCGCCATGTTCGTTCGCATCGCCGTGGTCACCGCAAGGCCGACGTCGGCAACGGAAAAGGGCGTCGTCGGTTGCACTCCTGTGACCGCTGCCTTACCTGCCTCCATTGATGGCCGCCGCGACGCCAGGCGAAGGTGCCGCCGGAGGGCCACCGGATGAACGGTGATGATGGTCTCCTGAGGAGTTCTTACCGGTGGCACGTGTTTCACATGACGCAAATCATCACAGTCGGATAAGGCCACGGATATACATGCCTTTTATATTAGAGAGTGGATCCCCTCAGGTGCCCACCTGAGGGGATCCCCTCAGTCCCCTCACAATGAGGGTGACATGAGGGGGACAAGACAGTGATCTGACCGGTGTCAGATCACTGTCACCTCAGCCCCTTGTGAGAGGGGCTGAGAGGATCCCCTCAGGTGGGCACCTGAGGGGATCCGCCCTCTTTATTATTATATATCTTACTTTTCTCTCGGAATCAAATCGGTTTCGGTCAAAGGTGGGTCTAAGCCGGAAGCAGCCTTGGGCCCGCCCAGAATGATGCTTGTAACTGAGCCCAGTGAGGGAATCGAAATCGAGAAACAGTCACTGGCCGGCCCAGAATGATGCTCCTGATGCAGCCCGGTAAGGGAATCCATAAGAAGGCACTAGTGGGCCGGCCCATCTTTCAACCTAAATGGCTTGTGTAATCGGTGAACCCCGGCAAGCAAGCTTAACATGGTCATAAAAGTTTGCAAACTTCACGATGATTACGCACGCTGACTGAAATGTTCTGAAGCCAACAATAACAGGGGTGTTTGGTTTCACACTGATTTTTCGAACACTTTCATGATAAAATCTTTATATTAAAATTACGTGAGATATGATAACAAAAATAGTGGAGACCATGTATAAATGAAAATCATGGGAGACCACAAGGAGAAGAAAGAGTCTTACCTCTTCTTCTTCTTCTTCTTTGTCTGAGAAGGCATTTTATTTATGAAAAAACCCTATTTTTGTAAGAATTTCAAGGCATCTCTTTGACATGTTTTGTCGCAAAAACATGTTCATGTAACAAATATCTAAAGATCTGGTTTATTAATTAATAAAAAAAGTCTTTATCAAGGTAGGTACTTTAACGTAAGATAAGAGGTAAAAATCAAGGCTTCATTTGATTGGGTTGAACCAATGTCCAGCTTTTGATTTGGATAAAGAACAACCCTCGCATACCGTTCCACAAAGTGTTCAAACTGCGATTTCCTTGAGGTTCTGAATTTCAGATTGTCTGAGAAAACGTCTGAATTAAGGTTGGGTTTCAAATGATTTGGTATATCTTGTTTTCACAGGTGAGTAGTTAATTTATTTTACAACTTACATAATACTAGAGGTGGAGTTAATAATTTAGGTATTTGTATTTAGTCAAATCAAACACTACCTAGGGCTTAAGATATTTAGATAAAAGAACTCTTTGGCGCATTGCATTTCATTGGTCTCAAATCTCCTCTATACTTAAGTTTCAAAATTCATACACAGGAAGAATGTTTGCTTAGTTGTTAAGTGATGTAAAAGTAAATTCAGCATTACTTCATTGGTTTTGGTTTCTGGTAATTAATTAGAGAGTGAAAATTTTGCCAATCCTTTGATACGAAAGATCCATCCCAATCTTCTTGGTTACTTTAGGAATTGAGTTGTCTCATCTTCTCTAGTGTATAATATATGGCAAATATAGGCATAAACATGCTTTGTTTCTCCTTGAGGACTGTGGTTTGTTTAACAGTATACTGACACTTTAATCTAATAACTAGGTTGACATGTGTTATGGTGTGCTGGGTTGCGCAAAAGTTTTTTGTATACATTTTTATGATACAAATTTATATTAAATAAAACCTAAGGGCTAAAGACATAAAATTATCTTGTTTTATGACAAAAAAAAGTGGGAACCGTGTTCTATAAAAAGCGAGGGATCTTTTTTGTTCAAGAATATCTCATCTTTCCTTTTCTTTTGTTGTCCAAGAAAGTATCATCACTAAAAACACATTTCTTGAATGATTGTCGAACATTTCGTTAACCAGTTGTGTTACGAAATATAATGTTGTAACAAAAACTCAATTTATTATACAACTATTCAAACACCTTGGAAGTAGATATATACATCCTGCACATCATGCTTTGACTCCTCCATCTCTCATGAACTTGTCATATTTCAATTTCTGGTTACAACTAGTGCATTTTCAAGGAGATAAACGATACCCAATTATCAGTTTTGATTTTTCATAGCATCAGAGAATATGCGTCCGTCGGTAATATCACTAATAATACTACATTATTTCCAACTTTTACGGACCTATTTAGTTGAGATACTGACATTTCTAGGAGATACATCAAATAGATATACATGCATATCCTTCGGTACTACAGTGATTTGCAGGTCTTTAATTGATTAGCTAATTAAGATGACGGGACACGATGAAAATCTTATAGCATGTTTCCCATCCTGTCCCTAACTAAACCGTGGGCGGAATTGGGCTTATTTTACAGGAAGCTGCCTGTCTAAACTAGAGCAGAACATGTTCAGCCCGTGACCGCCTAAAGTATTTATTGTTTTACTATGATCTTGTTTCGAACTCAGTTCCTTTTTGTATTATGAAACAAGAGGTTTTATTTTGACAAAATTGTAAAAGACATTCAACGCAAAGTAATTAAGGGGCCTTATGATTGATTTTGCCACCTTCTTTGTTTTGGGAAAGTAATTAAGGGACCTTCGTGTAACTAGAAACAGGGTGCTAATCTTCTTATGGGGTGTTTGGTTGTATGATAGTTTTTTGTACACTTTCACGATGAAAAATTATATTAAAATAAAAAGTGAACCGACTCATGACATAAAATTATCATGTTTGAAGGGATGTGATAACAAAAGAGAGTAACTACCATATATGATCAAACAAAGTGCGGGACAACAAGAAAAAAGAAAGAGGTGAGACCCTCTTTTTTGTTTAAGAAGGAAATCACTTTCAAAACATAAATTTGTCATGGTTACCAAACACCTCTTTTAACAAGTTTTCTTACCATTTTTAAAATTTAAAATAAAAACTTCCATTATCATGCAACCAAACACCCCATTAAATACACCATTGAAAAATACTGCGAGAACAAAACAAGTGCACTATTCGATATCTTGTATAAACAATTACTGAATTTTGAACAGAGAAAAGATTTTACTCACAAGTCAAGCGCACATAATGTTAATTCAACCACATAATATATATATATGTATATAGCAAGGAAGCATAGTACAGCCACAGCTTTGTAGCTTGGCTTTTCAAATGGGAGTTGGGTTACAGAGATATCTATGACACTTGACACTGTGTATCAACTTTTCCAGAGCCCATTTGTTAAAAAAGGGAGGGAAAAAATCCAGGCCTCATATTCATTGCATGTGGGTCTGTCACACTAGCTATGATGGAGTACTGTTAGCTCATGTGGCCTACACCTGTCTATGCAAGTTGACATGCAAGTGATTCCTTGTGAAAGTTTCCTGGCAATGACATGTCTATTGGCATATATGGTTGTGGGCAGCATGGGTAGCGCCTACTTGATATATGCTTGGGGCTCAGCAGCCTGCCAACATATATACAATATTATCTTAATCTCCTCCTTTTGGCTATGGGGAGATATATATATATATATATATATGACATACATACATATATATATATTGCCTCATCTTTCAGTCATGTTTGAGAAGAGAACTTTCACGCAATAGTCACCGTCACAAAATGGATTGTATATTGAACAAAAGAATTTAGACAGAAGCATATATATATATATATATTACAGGCCAGGAGTTGGTTGCCCAAGAAGCTTTTCACATGTTTTGTGCTAAAAAAATTACATTAAAATAAAATCTAAGATAGTCGAAGACAAAATCGGTCATGTGATTTAGTGATCAACAGATGGGCGAAAGTGCCGGACAAATTTTACACACTTGCATGATAAAATTTTGCATGAGGGTACTACTTTTAAGATGGCCAAAGACATGCGATCCTATATATAATCAACTGTAAGAGATGAGAGCTGGCAAGAATCAAAAGGATTTCCGCCGTGGTCTAGAAGCCTTCGGGTCCGTTTGGGAATCTCTTAGAAGCACTTTATTTTACCTTCTCCTCCCGTGGGAATACCTTCCCAATTTTATAGGTCCGTTTGGCAAAAATGTTGAGATTGCTTCCACTCGTTTCGGGTGGTGGAAGTTAGAAGGAGAAATTTTCTCCTTCTCGGAGTGAAAAATCGCTCCCGACGCTCATGCGGCAACCTTCCTCATGTAGACTCTTCTTCTAGACAGACGCTGGCACACGTGAGGACTCTCCTTGCGGACAAACCCGCGCCAACCTCCTCCTCGCGCGGCCTCCCCCTTGTGAGCGCGACAACCTCCACCGGACGGTCCCCCTCCCGCGGCTTCCTCCTCACGCGAACCCCCTTCTAGACAGACCTCTCGCCGTAGCGTGGCCGGCTACGCCCATGCTGACTGCCCCCTTGCACAGATTGCTCCTCCGGATAGATGCACGTTGGGCCATCCTCCTCCTCGCACGGCTTTCCCCTCGCGAGCGCGACGACGTCCACCGGACGTCCTGGTTGTCCACCACCACGAGCCACGCCATCGACACTCTTATTGCCTTCGTTAGAGATCTCACCGTTGTGAGAAGTCTCACCTTTGCCGGTTCTCCTCTCACCGTCGACACCCCCCTTCATCAGTGCTCCTCTCGCCACCACGAGCCTCGTCGGCCCAAAGCTTCTGTTGTCTTTGCGGTGCCGCCGTCAGCCTCGCCGTCAACCACACTGCTGCCTTCAACAGAGATTTTTGCCGGAGTACGAAACCTCCTCCAACGCCGGCTCTCCTCTTGCTGTAGCAGTCTCCTCCATGAGTATTCCTCTCACCGTCGCGAGCCTCGCTGGCCCAGTTTGCCTTCGCGTTGCCGCCGTGCATCTGCCAAATCCTTGCTAGTATCGTCCAATCACAAGACCTATACATTTAATAGTGTTTACAAATTAAACATTAACCGGAAAATAACCCGGCCATTCTTCAATGTTGATATGCTAACTCACAAAATATATATTTTGGAGAGAAATACATAATCACGTGATATAATAACATACTTGTTCCTGAACTAAATACTTATATAAACAAATTTCTTATATTTTTTCTCTTTCTTAATTTCATATTTCACAGAATATCAAACCCTAATTTTTTCTCACAACACAAAGAAAGTCATTAGGATAAATTATTCATGAATAAAATAAACAAATGATAAATATTTTTAAAGAATTTTTAATAAATATTTGATAGTAAATCTTTTATTTTACAAGTAAGTGTTGATTATTTTTAGCACATTAGTAATAAAAATAATATAAATTATAAATATCTTTATAATTACATTTCCATATTTAATTTTTAAAAAAAATAGAAGTACTTCTTCAACAAAAAATTCCAAACTGCTACGACTTCTACAACATAGGAGTGCTTCTTTGTGAAGTATCTTCGGAGAGAAGCTATTTCAAAGAGAAGTACTTCTTTCTTGTTCCCAAACGCACCCTACGTCTACATGCCAAAGTGTACCGATCATCGGTGATTGCACCCTATCCCCACGTACTAGAGGTGACTCACAATCAAGCTTTGTAATGGTTAGTAAATATATATGAGATTGTCCTCACCATGCACACACATCCTCTCCCTTCCCATTTAATTACCTCCGTCGGTGCAAACAAATCGACACACTTGACAAGTAATTCAAAATCCGACTCAACTCATCTATTATGTTAAATAAATAAATTTGAACAAAAAAAATATAAAACTCTACTCGTTAGACGGGTCGAGTTTGAACATACTCGTACGTACTCGACACAATGAGTCCGTGATTAAATATCCGATTGAGTATTTATTTAAAAAATTAAATTATAAATATTAATAGTTACACATTGTCACTTAAATATCAAAAATGAGTTAAATCTGGAGTTTAAACTTAGATTGAGTTTCGTAAACGAATTAAATTTAGAGTTTTATAAATTATAAGTTTGTTTCGTGTTTTAACTTGGACGCGGATTAAACTCAAGTCAAGTTGTCGCTCGAGCCGGAGTATAAGCTCGGCTCGATTAATTAATGAACAAACTTGAACAAAAATTCAACGTACACGTTAAAGATCGAGCTCGAATTCGAACTCGTTTGAATTATAGAGTTGACTCGACCAACATACTCGTTGACTCGTTTGTACCCCTGACCTCAGCACAGTGATTTACAGAAAAAAAATATTATCAGCGATATATACATACATAATAAAATTAAGAAGCCACCACATTTTTAAAGAGAGAGACTATAGTTAATTAGGAAACATGTAGAACGTTGCAAAGGCCGCGCTCTATCCTTATTATAAATCCAAGGAACTGAGAGACCAGGGCCATGGCCTCTCACCCTCAAGACATATTAATATCCTTCATAAGTAGACTTTGACGAAGTTTGAAATCAGGCCCCTTGGCCAGCGGGACACTGACGTGGTAGTCTTCTAAAGAAATATATATCTATATATTATTTATTTATTTATTTATTTCTGGAGAGAGAGAGAGAGAGGGAGATTTGCTCTGGGTGTGCTTGTAGCCCCCACAAGGCATTGAAGAGCAGCTAGCGTGCGAGAAAAGTTTTTGAAGATTTTAAAATATTTTTCTTAAACTAAGACACAAATTTTCTAAAATGGAGTGACTTCAAGGTGACGCCCGCGGTAGCATCCGCTGCGGAACCCTCCCCCGGCGGCCCCCTGTCTCCGGCGGCAATCTCGTCCACGGTAGCATCCGTGGCGGAACTCTCCCCCGGCGGCCCCTTCGTCCGGCGGCAACTTCGCTCACGGTAGCATCCGCGGCGGAACCCTCCCCCGGCGGCCCTTTCGTCCGGCGGCCCCTCGCCCGCGGTAGCATCCGCGGCGGAACCCTCCCCCGGCGGTCCCCTTTCTCCGGCGGCAACCTCGCAAGCGGCGGAACCCTCCCGGCGAGCCCCTTCTCCGACGGTAATCCCCGGTGGAACCCCTCTCCGAGGCACCCCTCGCCGGCATCTCCCTCCCTGGGGTAAGATTCGCCGGCGCATCCCTTCTTGTTGGTCATCTTCTCTGGAGGCTGACTACACCCGTGGAGCGGGCAGGACCCTCGTGTTGAGGGATTTTTCAGCGGCCACATCCTCTCGTGGTATTTTGCTGATTTTCTTCGTACCTAGCGTATTTTTTCGTCCGTGCTTGACCCTTGTTAGTCTTATTAGCATAGTCGTTTTGAGGTTGTTTTAGATTTGGGAGGGAGGGATGCTCCTCCCTCCCCCTCTCCCTTTTCCAACACTTTGCCTAAAATTATTTTTAGGCATTTTGTACACTTTTGTTGTGTTGGATTTGTGGAGTTCGGCGTACTTAAGTTTGTTCCGTTTTTTTTCTGTGTTGATACTGTCTGTTGTCCAAAGACCGGGTTATAAATCAAACTTTGTCACCTTTAGCGTTTTAAACGCTAATTCCCTCCCGAGATCGTTGGTTTGGGCTTTATCCACTCCCGTTTGGAGTGATCTTCCGGTCTCGCTGCAGTCTACAAACTCCCTTGAAGGAGTTCTTACTTGTACCACCCGACCACGTTTGCACCTGTGTGTGCTGGTCATCTCGTGGTGGTGCCGTCTCTTCTTGGAAATTTCTTTTTCCAAGATCACTTCCTCGATGACTCGGTCTAGTGTCTTTGTTGGTTTATCTTTATCATTGTACAAACTATGTATGCTCTTTAGTCTTGTATAAATGAATATGGTCATGTCTTTCTTCAAAAAAGACTTCAAGGTGAAAGGACAAAGTTTCTCGGTCGTCAAGAAGCAAAAGTCACTATTTAATATATAACGACTTTCAGGTGAAGTCTTTAACATGAATGGGCGTGGCTGAGTGGTTTGGCCAATTCGGTTGATGCCACGAATATTGGAGGTGGTGGGTTTAAATCTAGTCAGTGTTCATTTTTAATTTAAACTCTACCTGTTTCTCGCCCGAGCAGATATCCATACTCGAATATTATCTTCTGATTGTTAATCGGATTGGGCCCAAAATTGTTCGCTTAGTTTTGAATATTTTTTTATAATATGCACATAATATATTAAAAGTAATTATGTTTAAAAATATAGGTAAATATTCTTCAATACATATAAATATCTTTTGTCAACAATAATAAATATAAGTTTTATATTTTTAAATTTATATATTATTAAACATATTAATTAAATAAAAATTATAATATAGTTATTAATGTTGGTTAAATATATTTATGTGCGTTGGAGAATATTTAAATATATTTTTTAAAAATTAGGTTTGAATATCCTATCATATACAGCTGCAAAAAAAATTTAGAACATACGTTCATCAACTAATTAATTTGCCAACTACAAACAATATAAGCTATACAACTAACTTTGTTTTTTTTTTACCGATGTTAGGAAAGTTCGGACTAAAACCTACCTTTAACACTGAGATATTTATTCGTCTAAATATGAAAAAAATTACATTGTTACAAACCTAGTATCTTCATTCCATTTATTCTTTTTACTATTCACATTTTTATATTTATCTATTGTATTTAATTATGTTTGTGATATTTCAAGATGAATAATAATGAGAAAGAATTTTAGCAATGGCTCATTAATAGGATATCTACAAAAATTATTAAAAAAATAAAAACCACTTCGTTATAAGTATTTTCTTCATTTCGTTTTTATATCTGACATTTATCATTTTACTCACTTAACAAAAATAATGGGCAAAATATTTTTATCTTTTTATTATTTGATTTACTAAAAGTCTACAATAAATGTCATAATATTATACAATAATATGAAAGTTTTATCAATAATTTTTTGTAGGTTATTTTATACAATATTAAAATTTGGGTGTAGGAAGTTATAATAAGTAAAAACCCATGGCACACAAGTTCTTTGTATCATGCAAAACTTGTCAGAAAAGAAAATAACACACACTTTTGTTCTAAATGGTCTGATACCATCAATCAACCAATTGAGAGGTTACCGTGCTCATTACTGCTAAATTTTTAAATTCCAATATATTATATATTAATGTCTATGTATGTATCTATGTAAGTGAGCATTATGAATGTCATTAATTTTTTATTTTATGTAACTCTAACAATCAAAATTTAAACTTCTTGTATATATATATATATTCATTGAGAATGAATATTGTTGATAACACATCTAATTTGTGGATTACATTTTTTGACATTCAAATAGAATATTAGTTTATTTGTTAAACGATAAACGATATGATTATTTATCATTATTCCATGTTTATATCTTTATTATAAAAATAGATAATTTTATTTTTTTATAATAAATATTTGTCAACATATATGAGTATCATGCTGAGTATAATCAATAAAAGATATACGTTGAATATCAAGTGCATCAAAAGATAAGTCGAAAGTGTTAGTTACATTTATACTAAAGTTATCCAAATCTTCGATAAAATTGAAAGCTCCACTTCCCAACATATTGACAAGAAAAACAATGAACATATTTCAAAAAAATTAAGGGCTTGTTTGGTATGGGGATAACTTGGCGTTAAACTTAGTTTATCCCCGAAATTTTGGGGATAAACCGGGGTTATCCCCAAGTTATCCCCGTACCAAACATGTGGTAAGAGTTTCTTGGAAACTTGAGTTTACTATTATGTTGCTTTGACACTTTCAATCTGTGTAGATATATGTTACGTAGTGTTGGAGAATTTCAACACTTTATTTTTTTCTGTGATCAATACTAGTAATTTTATTTCTTCAACTACATATTATTTATACATATATATGAGAAATAATTTGATGATTAATATTATTTAATAAATTGATATTAATTAATAATTATTGCCATACATTTTAATTATTATAATAAATTTATATTATATTTATTTATATTTACTGGAACACGTTGTTTAACTAGTAGATATATAGATATAACAAGGAGAAGGAATAGTACAGCAACATATATGAATGCAGTTACCGAATGGACTGAGATGAGGCACGCGGAAGCTCCTGGCGGAACCCTCGCGGTGGAAGCTCCTCCGTGGAAAGCTCGCTGCTTGCGGCGGTAAGAAAGAAAGCCGTTCTCGGCGGAACAACGCGTAGGAGCAGCTTGTGCGGCGCTCGCCAACCCCGGCGGAACCAAGATCGACTTCAGCTGGTCTCAGCAGAACCTCGCGTGGGAGCAGCTTGTGCCGCGCTCGCTGTCCTCAGTAAAACCCTCGCCGGTCTCTGCGGAACCTCACGCGGGAGCAGCTCGTGCAGCGCTTGCAATCCCCTACGAAACCCCCCTCGCTATCCTAGGTGTTGTCCACCCTCTATCATTGGCTCCCTCTCCTTCGTTGGGGTGCTTCCCCCTTGCCATTCTCGACGCTCTCCTTGTCGGCCTAGGTGCTCCCCGTTATAGCCATCTTCCCCCTTACGTTTTGTTGCGACATCGATCTCCGACTGTGTTCCCCCACCATAGTTGCCGTGACCATTTCCCCTCATTAGCCTCTGTCGCCTTCCCCTTGCCATCCTCAGTGTGCCCCCCCCCTCTCCCATACTCGGCATTTCCCTCTTATCATATTTGACTGTGCTCCTCTCCACCTTTCTCGACATCTTCTGTCGTCTGCCTCCAACATCCCCCTGCCCCGAACATCCTCTATTGACCTTGGCGGCTCCCAGCGGACGGGTTTCTTCTATTGGTGAGAAGTCTCGCCCTCACTCAGGTCTTGCTTTAGTGTGATCCCGCCTCTCCCTTAGACAGGAAGATCTGATTTTTCTTTTATTTTTCTTCTTTTGGTGTAGATCTGGCTGGGGAGGGAGGAGGATCTGGTTGATCTTCCTCCCTCCCTCGAGGGTTCTTTTTCACCTTAGTGTTTTGTCTAAATGTCTTAAAATACATTTGTGTTTTGTTACACACTGGGTGAAGATATTTCGGCATATTTATGTTATTTTTATTTTAAGTTTATCTAGTGTCTTTTTCCATGTTACAATGGTATCTTTTGTGTCTTCTCAAGTTATCTGCAGAGTCATATTTTCATATTTGAGATCGTTAGTCTGGGCATTATTCACACTGTTTTGGTGTGATTTTCCGATCTCATTACGATCATCAAACTCCGTTAAGCGAGTTCAAATTTCTGCATTCCGACCATTAAAACATTTTTACGTGTTGGTAGTTTCTTACACATGGCTTTGCTTATGTGTCTTGATCATTTCATATATATGGCTTTCCTTGTGTGTCTTGATGAAGACTCTAATAGGTGTCTTAGTTATCTATCTATTTTTGTATCTCATGTTGGTCAAGCATGATTTAGTCTCTGTTATATATTGTTGTAATTGTGTTGTTTCGTTATCCTTTGTTTAATGAAAGTTGGTGTTGGAGGTTCAAAAAAAAAAGAGCTTTGTGTGATATTTTGACTGGGTCAAAATTGAAGGTACTTTGGTCTTTGCCCAAATTCTTTTTTACCCTATTTTGCTTATCACGTTGATACGTGATGATAACGTTCTTGCTGACGTGCGTAGCCGCCTCGAACGTGAGAAAAAGAGAAGAGAGAGAACCGTTAGGAGATCTCGACGTCGTGCTTAATCTTGTTCGGTTCTTCTTATCTTTCACGTTTTTTTATCGTGGAGATCTTGATGTTTATGGAAACGTCTATTCGATGCTTAATTAATTAAAGATGTATCCTCGAGAAGAAGATTGGAGAATCAAGATTACTCTGTCTTGGAAAAGATCGTTCTGTGTCGGTGTAAGAGTATCATTTCACTTTGTATTCTTTTATATTTAGTAGATTCACTATGTTCTTTTCATGGATGTAGGAAGACGTATCATGTCTTCGAACCACATATATCTGGTGTTTGTTTGTGATTTACTTGTCAATCTTGTTCTCGATTCGTATTTAATCTTTGCTACACAAGTCGCTCGTTAGGTTACACGTTTGTTCCACTGCGAGAGTAACATCTAACAGCTGTGTACCTTGACTTTACAAATGAGAGTTGGGTTACAGAGATATCTATCACACCTGTGTATCAACTTTTCCAAAGCCTATTTGTTAAAAAAGGGGGGAAAATTCCAGGCCTCATATTCATTGCATATGGGTAGTCTGTCACACTAGCTATGTAAGGGTACTGTTAGCTCATCTGGCCTACACCTGTCTATGCAAGTGATTCCTTGTGAAGGTTGCCTGGCAATGACATGTCTGCCTTTTACAGTCTATTGGCATATGTGCAGCAATGGGGTCGCGCCTACTTGATATATGATTGGGGCTTAGCAGCCTGCCAACATATACACAACATTATCTCTATCTCCCCCTTTTGGCAATTCGGAGATAAATGACATATATATATTGTCTCATCTTTCAGTCATGTTTGAGCAGAGAACTTTCACACAGTATTCCCCATCACAAAAGAATTTGGACACAGAAGCATATATCACAGGGAGTTTGGTTGCCCAAGATTTTTTTGCACACATGTTTTGTGGTAAAAATTTTACATCAAGATAAACTCCAAGATAGTCGAAGACAAAAATAGTCATGTAAGTTAGTGAGTTATGACAGACAAAAAGAGTGGGTGCCATAGGCGTACTAGATAGAAAAAACAATAGACGAAAATTCACAAGTGAAAAAAGAGAGAAAAATCTCTTCTTCTTTTTCGTTCAAGAAAATAGTATCTATTAAAATACATCCTTATAATGAGGGACAAATCCCCTTTTTACAAGGTGTCATTCTTATAAAAATATATATATTTTTTGGTAGCAAAAACTCAACTTGTTATATGCAACCAAACACCCCCCCACTAGTTGTACGCAACTATACTTTATGGGTGGTGGCTGATTTTGCACCACAACATTTAATACACTTCCGTTATAAAATTTTGTATGGGAATAGGACTTTTAGGATGACCAATGACAAAAAGAGCGAGAATTATGTACAACCATGATAGATGGTCGTCAAACATATATGACTACGAGAGACCGCAAGAAGAAGAAGAAAAAAGATATATATCACGTCCTTTTGTATAAGGAAGAAAGAACATTTTATAAAAGCATATTTTTGTAATAATGGTCAGACATCAATTTCAACAAATTTGATTTTTTTGTAAACAAAACAATTTATCGTGCAACCAAACATTCCTGTCCCATCAAATTTGTCGTTAAGTGGAAGAAGCAATTCTGTGCAATGGTATAAACTATAAGCTATTCCGCCATCTTAACTTAATCGAGTGTGGATAGCCTCAGTTCTCGAGTGGAGGGAGTACCCTCAGTCTTCAATGAAAAAAGATCGCGATACCAGCCACTTAAGTGATGAGTAATGAGTTATAAGGCGTTAGTAACGGTTCAACCTCTGCCAGTAGCGGGTTAAAAGTCAGTGAATTGTTATTGAACCGTTATCGACGCCTTACAAATTCGCTACCGAGCTAATATAACCCGCTACCGATGGGTAGTGAGTTAGGAAAGTGTCGGTAGCGGTTCAGCTCTTTTTAGTAACGATTCACCACTTAAGTGGTTTGGAGTCATGGCTGATTTCATTGAGATCGAACTGATGGTACTCCCTCCACCCCGGAACTGTGGTGATCCGCTCTCAACTTAACCAGTTGCATACGAGAGCCACCAGGGAAATGCGTTGCGTGTATTGACTCTCGTACGCAGCCAACGAGAGCAGCTACTTTCTTAATTTATATGGGCTTAGGCTATCAGATATTGACTGTATTGATCACGTATTTTTTATTTGAAACAAACCCCCCCCCCCAGCTAGTTATTTCTTACAAGAAAGAATCGTTGGCCACTAGGGTGTTTGTCTTCTTCCGAGCCAGAAAAATAGTTTTCGGTACCTTGCAGTGTGAGATGAGAGATCGATAGCTAGCTAGCTGGTCCATAATTATCACGCAAAATTTAATTTGGTATAGAAGAGACTGAGAGCAACAAAACTGAAGCTTGTGTTTGGTGCACATATATATAGACCAAAATTTCTTTACACTTACGTCTTGGAAGGCGAACCACACATTTCGACCACATATATAATTACGCCGTCCGTGCATGGATCGAAATATATCTACATACGAGACTACAGATTCGAGCCAAGTGCAGTGCTCGCTAGGAATATCGAAGCCTTCTACGTACATCGACATGCATGCATCCCGTACATGCAGAAGTGTATCCGATCACGGAGAGCGGATCACCTTAGTTCTCGAGTGGAGGCAGTATGTACTTTTAGTTCTCAACGAAAATCGGTCACGATCTCAAGTCACTTAAGTGATGAATCGCTATCGAAAAGGGCTGAGCTGTTACCGACATCTTACTAACTCACTATCCATCGGTAACGAGTTGTATTAGCTCGGTAGCAAGTTTGTAAGGCGTTGTAGCGATTCAATCTTTTGATCAGGAGATCGAGAGAAAATATATATATATATTTATTTATATATGTTCACCATCGTATTTGAGCCGACAATGTCATATTTAACCGAGCCCGGGTTCCTAAAAGAAGCACACAAAAAATTTCTATAATCAAGGTGAAAAGACAAAAGCCCTCGGTCGTCAAAAGGGCAAAGTCGCTGTTTCAATATGAAGCCGGTGTCTCAGATAATGACTTTACATATAAATGGACATGCGTGGTTGGGTGGTTTGGCGGATTTGAATGGTGCCACGAGGGCGTGGGTTTAAATTTTACCCGCGTTCATTTTTTTTAATGTCGACTAAATATATTTATATGTATTAGAGAATATTTAAGTATATTTTTAAATAATATAGATTTGGATATATTATTATGTGTTGTGTACACGTCATTAAAAAAAGTATTTAGGGAGGAGCGAGCATTAATTGCGATGTCCCATTTGATGATCCAATCAAGAATTGGATAACATTCGCATCTAGATACCCGCGAGAAAATTAAGGTTTAAAAAATAAATACTGGTAAGATTTGAACCCGCACATCATCATCCAAAACCACTAATTAATTAAGGCGCCTGTGTTTTGATTTAACCGAACTACGTGTTCTGAGCTCTCGGAGCTCCGACCATGTTTAGTATTTTCATTTAATTTATACCTCCACTGATGTCTAACAAAACTCTCTGAAATTTAAGTGGAGAGATATAGCTCTCTTCTTCTTTTTCTGTCGGAGGGACATGGCAGTACTTATCACTGTGCTGTGTGTGCGTGTGTCCTATTGTTTCTTTTGTCTGCTCTCTTGGTGCTGATGCGATATATATACATATTAATATTTAGTAAAATATTACACATAACAATCTTTTTTATTTGGTAATTAAATTGTTAATTAAGGCTGCGTTTGATTTAACTTAATTAACCTCTTTTGTCTGATTCGGTCAGACTTAGGAGATTTGAGAATGTTTGATAACTTGTCTGAATTAAGCTCTGACCGAATGTCTATATCTGAAAATAGGTCTAAGCCATTCAGTGATGACAACTAATTTTTTATGATTCTGACACTGTGTTTCTACCTATTGCCATGACTGTGACATGCAAAGGCTGCAAGTGTTGCGGAAAACCCGGCGATCGATCTCCCTCGGAGCAAGACGCACACACCACGAAGACGACGAGATCTTGGAGAAGTCGAACTCCACTAAACCGCAGACGTACAACCTCTCCCCCGGTGGCTCCCTCGACACCCAACATCCCGAATGAGCCACCGGCCTGGGCTATTTATAGGGAGAACAACCCAGGAAACCCATCCCGACTAGAACTCTCCCAGTCCCTATCCAGAGTCCTGATAGACTTAGGATAGCCCGATGCCTATCCGGTTAACAACCACCGGATCCCTTATCCCCACTGGGGATTAACCCACGTACGTACGTACGTAACTTACTTAGTTACGTAACATTCTCCACCTTGCTAACTCCACTGTGTTCGTCCGTCCGCCGGCTCCACCGCCCGGCCCGCACCAAAACCAGCCCACACCGATTCCGCTGCACGCCCCGACATGGCCCCTCCTCTCTCGGTTGACGCGAGAGATATCGACCACCGTCGTTGGAAGCGAACGTTACATGCTTCCTCCGCGCTCCACCTTCGGCAGGATATCGTCCCTCCGCCGAACCGTACTACTCACCAGGGAATTTGTAGCTACACTGGTGTCAACCCTCCCATGAGCTCGTACAAACCTTTCGTCCAGCCCCTTAGCACGATCCGTACTCCTGCGCACACCTCGAGAGCTCCACCTTCAAGAGTGCATCGGTATCCTCTTGAACACACGGCTCCCCGGTGAGATCAGTTCTTCTTCGGATCCGGCACATGTCGGACCTCCACGAAGCTTTCGCACCTTTCCATCAAACATGCGTATCCTCACGGACCCGATACCGCAACCGAGCAACATGCTCCATTTGCCAATCGGACCGAGTCGCCTTCGCATGTCTGATACCTGTGAAACATCGTCCTGTCCGAGCATACATGAAATGAGCAGCCAGAATCTAAGATCCAACCTGAATCTCGCTCTCTTGCAGATGTCGAACAGAGGACGTCATCTACGTCCTCCTCGCTATCCTCTGCTGTTGACGCCTCTACCTTCTCCAACTTTGCCTCCTGCAGCCGTTCGCTCTTCTTACGCTGTGGGCATTCCCGCTTGAAGTGACCTTCCTCGTCGCAGTAGTAGCACCTACGACCCCGAGTCTTGGATCGTCCTTTGTCATCTCGTCTCCCCGCCGGTCCGATCTTCCACGACCTCCACTCGCAATCAAAGCCCGACTCCCACTTGACATCCTCGTTGCTCTTCCGACGAGACTCGCTCGAAAGCAATGAGGCTATGACATCATCTAGCCCGAGAGTGTCGGTCTTATACAAAGGCATGGTCGTCACGATGTGATCGTACGACATCGGCAATGATGACAATAGGAGAAGTGCTCGATCCTCTTCCTTGATTTCCTCACCCAGAGATAGCACCTCCGTCAGAATCCTGTTGAAGTCGTCGAGATGAGCTTCGATCCCTGTTCCCTCGATCATCTTCAAGCCATATAGCCGCTTCTTCGCTAGCAACCTGTTTGTCGGCCGAATTTTGGACATGTACCGCTCTCGAGCTTTTCCGCACATCCGCCGGATCTTCTAAGCCGATCACCTCCCGGAGCGTGTTGTCCGCCAAGAATAGCTGAATCGTGCTATTCGCCAACGCCCGCTTTTCAACCCACTCCCTCTGTCGGCTTCTCCGGCTTGTCCGCCGCTTTGCCAAGAGCCTGACCCGGTCCCTTCCCGCGTAAGAATATTCTTCACACGTTGCTGCCATAGAGTGAAGTCTCCATAACCGTTGAAGGGTTCTATGGAGAAGCTTGTAACCCTTCCAACGGATCTCTGACTTGTGCCTTCCTGCCCTGTCATCAATCGATCCTGATCAAGTACACCCTTGATCGATATCGACGCACACCTGCACCTGCACAAATCAGACCTTCGGTTCGGAAATCGCCCGATCCAGACCGTCCAATGAACCCGGAGCGCCTGAAAACCTAGGGTTGGACTCCTGGATCACCTGATTCCGACACCGAACGCCCCCGATCAAGCCGAAAACAACCTCGGCTGCCCGATCGGTAAACCTGCTCCTTCTGATCTCGGATCCTGTTAACGGGTACGGACGAGACCCGACAACCCTACCCGAAACCCAGACCTAGCAACCTAACTTATCGGATCTAACCGGACTTAAAATTTAAGTCCTAATAACCAGATCCGACAAGAACTAATATGACCCAATAAATATCTAAATATTGGATCTTGCTACGTTTTTTTTTTTTCCTCCTCTCTCCTTTTTTTTTTCTCTCTCCTCTCACACCCCCACGTCAGCACCCAACCACCCGCTATGTGCTCCCACGTGATTACAAGAGAATAAAGAAAATAAATCTTAAGAGAAAATGAAACCTTGCACAGCAACGGGGTGCGCGCAGCCTTTTGGGTGCCTCCCGCCAGGCCTTCAGCACGGCCTCCCACCGCAACGCGACCTGCCCGCAACACTGCCAAAGGGTCCTCACGCAGTTGTCGTCCAGCCACTTTGGTCTTGCCGGTGAGCCAACCCCCGCACTGCTGCTGGTCCTCGCGATGCTCCTCGCAGAAAACCCTTGTCTAGTTCATCTGGTCTCCCTGTCAAGGACGCCACCGAACGCCTTGCCGCGTCCTCGGTCCTGCCTACAGAAACAACCACTGAACAGAGTGCCGAGCACACGCTAGCGCAGGGTCACGGACCGTCGCCGCCCAACGGCCAGCCGCCGATGGTCCTCCCCGGTGCCGTTGCAGCCCTCACCAGAGATCCCTCGTTGGAGCGCCTCCTCTTCAAGAGGTTGAGTCAGTCTCCAGTCGAGCACCGCCTCGAGGCTTCACCTGCAGCACGGAGCCGCTGCAGAACCGTCGATGGAGGGATACCGCCACCACCAAACGTCGTCTTCACCGCGTCGTCTTCGACTCCGTCTGATCAAGCCATAGCTCTGATACCAGATATTGCGGAAAACCCGGCGATCGATCTCCCTCGGAGCAAGACGCACACACCACGAAGTCGACGAGATCTTGGAGAAGTCGAACTCCACTAAACCGCAGACGTACAACCTCTCCCCCGGTGGCTCCCTCGACACCCAACATCCCGAATGAGCCACCGGCCTGGGCTATTTATAGGGAGAACAACCCAGGAAACCCATCCCGACTAGAACTCTCCCAGTCCCTATCCAGAGTCCTGATAGACTTAGGATAGCCCGATGCCTATCCGGTTAACAACCACCGGATCCTTATCCCCACTTGGGGATTAACCCACATACGTACGTACGTAACTTACTTAGTTACGTAACATGCAAGGATGTTCGTGTAAGAGGTTAAAATAGGTCAAATTAAGTACTTTTTTACCACTTATTAAGAGGTTAGATGTGAAATTAAGAATTTAGATTTTCAGATTAAGTCTAATCAAACGCCACCTAACTTGTAGGTACGTTGATATTATACCCTGTTGACATACATATCACAAACTATACACGAGAGGTCAATTCGTCTTAGTTAGATCATAATTTAGTCATTTTTAAACCATGTTATTCACTTATATCTTGATGAAATTTAGCATTTTATCCCCCCCCCATGTCAAGAGATTAGACATGAAATTAGCGTCGTCCCGTGAAAAATGCCCCGCGGTGACCCGTGAAGCGCCGCCCGCACACAGACGGTACAGAAGGCCACCTGCACCGATAGGGTATGCATGGCTCCGGCGGGAAGGGGCGGCGGGGAGGCGCAGAAAGGACGGCGGCGCTTACGGGTTGCCGCCGGCGCGGCGGCCCATCGTTTGACGAGGGAGGAGATCGAGAGTGTGTGGTGGGGGAGAGGGGTCCCGTTCCGCGACATGGTCTTCCATGGAAGGTGGGGGGAGGCTCCTTCCGGCATGCATCTGAAAGGTAGTAACGGAGGGCGACAACTTGGGCAAGTAGGAAGAGCAAGTAGATGGCGGGGGGGGAAGAACGTGGAAATCAGTGCGTCGTGGGTTCCAGCAACCGTACTGTGTGTGTGTGTGAGAGAGAGAGAGAGAGAGGGGAGGGGGGAGAAAGATAGCGTCTGAAGAGTCGGTGAATTTGGTCTAAGATAAAATATCCACCATTTCTTTGGCAATTCTTGGTAGAACAACTTGTCCATGGATAAGCCTTTCTTGGCATGCGTAGATATATCTAGGGCTGTTCATTGTCAGGCTCAATCGGGAAAATCTAACCAAATCATTAGTTTGATTCGATTTAGTTGATTAGAACCATAGATATGTTTACTTTGGTTTTTAAGACCCTCGAAATCAAACGCTGATTCAACCCGAAAAATCAAGTTAAACCAACCATTTCTAAGACCCCTTTGGTTGGTTTGAACTATGAATGGGTTTAATATATATGATTTCTAGAACCTTTGAAATCAAATGAAACCAATAAAATAGATTAAATATTCTATTTTAAGTATATTCAATATAATACTTAGTTATCTTTCCCGATAAAAAAATTGCTTCAAGAGTTTTTAAGATAAAATTAATGATTTGTATAAATATATACACTAAATTTTAATAGAATATAATTTAAAATAAATAAAATAAAATTATATATTTACATATCTAATATACCTTAATAAAAGATGGTTTGAACTAGACATAATTGATTTGGTTCGGTTTCGTATGATTTGAGAGATTATTTGGTTTGAAAAAAAACTTAAAAAGCAAACCAATGAACACCCCTAGATATATCATGTATAGTTTGATTAAAAACTAGTCCCGACCAAGGTGGCGGGTTGGCAATGAGTGAGTTGGATTGAGTCGATGGCCTAGATAAAATTGGATTAACGTGGACTATCTACAACTAGGGATGCCCACTGGTGGAATAAAGATAGGATAATGACACTATCCATATCCGCATACTTTTGTTAGTTATTAGGAATGGATGGATGTATGTGTTAACCGCTTTCTACTACCCTCTAATAAAGTGATTTGCGGTCCGATAACGAATGATGATTAACGAATGTATACAAAGATATGAGTAGTACGTCCAACGGATAAATTTATCATTTTAATGAAATATACTCTCTACTTAATTCTTTTTCTATCAAGTGGATTTATGTAAGTGAAACTAATCCTTTCCTTTATTTGGTGTAGAAGACTGAATTGAATGAATCAACCTACTGATCAGGTGAATTTCTAGAGGTCATAATCCAATGGTGGGTTTGATTAGTTTGCCAAGCAAATCAAAACTAGTATAGACAGGCCAAGATCCATAAATGTTAATGTCATTATTCATAGCATTCACATTTTCTTTCAAGAAATGGATATGTTACACATCAGCTATAACTTAATCGGAGGGAGATTCAAAACTTAAATAGTCATTATATAACATTAAAATATTTTAAAAATTATTCTACAAGTTATTTTACTCGAAAAAGAATGTCAAGTGATGAGGCCGAAGAACGAACTAGGGATGGCGAGGCTTCACGATGGAGGCATATATTTAATTGACTTAGAATTTCAGTCATTGGATTATGTATTAGTTAATGGACACAGTTTTGATATTCGATTTATGGTATATACATGATCGAATATGTTAAGATGATGAATAATATCGATCACCAAAATTATAACTTATCAAAAAAAAATTCAATATTCATTTAACCGTCTATTAACTTAATGAATTAGTTGACAAGCGCATGATGCGTAACTGTTCACATCCCTATCTATAACTATTAAGATCAACGAAGTTGACCCGGGTGATTCCGGTTGCATCAGCTCATTTGGGTTCAAACTGTGAATATAAGGATGCGGAAAGATATAAAGACGGTCTTTTCTTTCAGCAAATGGCGCTCCGAATATATATTACTTTGAGAAAATTAGTAACACACTTTTAGGTACATAGATAAGCTCGGTGACAAATTAATCAGGAGAATTTAGAATCTGTCTACATATGGTATGTTAGATCATAGTTGAAAGCTCTTCCGGTTCCGTTTTACTTAACTTTTTATTGACCTTATTTACCTTTTATGTTTCTTATTTAGTTTTAATTTTCTATTCACTATTTTGCTTTTGTTTTTGGTTCAATAATTATGTATAAGCCATGACTGTACGATGGTAGCTTTGCTTTTCCATATTATAACTTGTTCTGAAAATATCTGAGGAAAAAAAATTAAGGAATCAAAATAAATATTTATTCAATATTCTATCAGTATTAATAAAAGACAACATTTTATTCAAAATATGGATGAATCAAAATAAATCTATTTGATGTTAACTTTTAGATAAGAACGCTACCATATTATTCATACGTGTATTAATCATATGCACGGTCAGAGTGCCGTGTATAATGAATGATATGTACATACTCCGCAGGGAGGTGAGCAGAGCAAAGGATCCGCTCCCTTATATATATCATACGAACGGTACGTTAATACTGATTAGGTTTGGTGGAAATTTCTTAGCACTACATAACGACACTGATGGCGGACAAGAGAGAGCCTCCGGCCTGTCTCCGTCGTCGGGGGCAGAGGTGTGTGATCCAATGGAGTCGCTTGCTGCTTCTCTAATGGCGGCGGCCGTGTGTTCTCTATCCGGGTCCGATAGCCACCTTCTGATCATTCGTCCTTCCCTTTCTAATAAAAGGAGAGACGGCGATTCTTGGGTAGCTAGCTAGCTAGCTTTCTTTCTCCCTTCTTGCTTTCTCTCCGACCGTCGTTACGGGTACGTTGAACGCCATTAAATTCGGCCCTGCGGAGTCGGCGATAATATCGTCAAGGGGGAAGGAGGCCGCGGCGCTGCACGCAGGGAGAAGGTGACCTCTCCCTCCCAAGCTCTCTCTCCGGGACGCGGGTCTGCTGCGAGAGCTGGAAGAAGGTGAAGGGAGGGGAAGCCCCCCGCTACCCTCTCCTTCGCTCTACTGCGCAGAGACGACCCTTCTCTCGCCCCCTTATCTGTCGACGTTGGCTTCTTGCCGGTGCACGCCGGCGTCCACCTCCCGCGCGCCGTCGGTGCCCATGCCGATGATGAAGGAAGGTATATATGTCCGTGTCCCGACGTACCTCTCTCTACTCGTATTTTGTGCCCGCGTTAGCATGGATGTCTATGGCAACAGTGTGTAGAGTTCAGAATGTGTGCACCCAAGTTTATATTTAACGGGTGCTCGATCTCCTCTTTCTGCAGCCGCCGGAGAATCCCGGCTTATGGTGGAGCTCTCGAGACACGCCTGCGCCGGTGGCGGCCATCCACCGCCGAAGAAACGCAGGCTACAGATGGCCCCGCTGCCGCTGGTGGTCTTACCGGTTGAGACGACTCGGTCGCCGGCCGGCGGCTTCAGATCCCGGCCGGACCCCTTCAGCAACCTACCGGACGAGTGCGTCTGTCTCGTCTTCGCCTTCATTCCCTCCGCCCGGGACCGCTGCTCCTGCGCCGCTGTCTCCAGAAGATGGCTTCTTCTCCAGGCCCACATGAGGCCGTCCGACTTCAGATGCGCCCATTCTCCGGCGACCGCCGTTGGCGTTTCTCTCCCACCCAACATGGCCGGCTACGACGACGGTGCAGCCCGCGGGCAGATCAACCCGGGCGGGGGGACGTCGCGGTGCCTGTACTCGCTCAAGGCAAGCGATGCGCGCCTCGCTTCCATGGCCGTAGGGGCCTGCGCCCGGCCGGCCCTCACCGAGCTCACCATCAGAACCAACTCCTCCCTTCCGCCGCCACCAGGGTCCTCACTTCTGAACATTACGGACGCCGGCCTGAGGGCCATCGCCCAGGCGTGTCCCAAGCTTCGTCGGCTAACCCTCTGGCACTGCAACAAGGTCGGCAACGGGGGACTTGACGCCGTCGCCAGGTTCTGCCCCGAGCTCGAGGAGCTCTGCGTCTGCCATGCACCCCTGGTCGGAGACGAGGGCCTTGCTCGGGTGGCCGAGGGCTGCTCCAAGCTGTCCGCCGTGAGCGTGTGCAAGTGCCCTCTCGTGGGCAACGGCGCCCTCCGCGCTTTGGCGCGGTGGTCGTCCAACCTCGGGACCATCTCCTTGGACCGGTGTCCGCTGATGACCGACTCGGGGCTCGTGGCTCTGGTGTCCTCCCTTCCCCGGCTGACCGACGTCAAAGTCGCCCACGCGGAGGTGGGAGACGGCGCCCTGGAGGCCGTCGGAGCCGCTCCGCGCGGCCCGGGGAGTCGCATCCGGAAGCTCTGCCTGGAGAACGTCTCCGGCTTCACCCGCCTGGGCTTGGACCACCTGCTGCGAGCAACAAACCTCCAGTCCCTCTGCGTGCGATCCTGCGCGGGGATAAACGGCTCATGCCCGAGCGACGTTAATGGCGGAAAGGGCGGGGCCCGTGGTCGGTGGCTTCTTCCGCAGGCCACCCAAGACCTGGGCGGCGGGTTGAGGCATATCGCCGTGAAGAGCTGCGAAAATTTCTCGGACGAGGAGCTCGTGAGCCTCGGCGTGGCCGCCAAGCACCTCGAGAGCTTGCAGCTGGAGAAATGCCATGGGGTCACCGCCGCGGGTTTGGTGAGCGCCATCAAGAACTGGTCGGGATCGCTGAAATCCCTCTCCCTCCTCGACTGCAACGGCATTGTTGATCATATCAATCCTGCGGGGAAGGGGTCGCTGCAGGCGGCGGCGCCGACAAAGAGGTGCCGCCTGCTGCAGTGCCTTGAGATCAAGAGATGCTCCGGCGTCGGGGACGAATTCCTGGCGCTGATGGGGACGATGATGGCGAAGGCGAGGAGGCTCGCGGTGGTGGGGATGAGCTCCGTCACCGACCGCGGCATCGTCGCGCTGCTGGCGTCGCTGGAGGAGCGCCGCGACGTCGTCCGCAGCGTGGATCTGAGCGGTTGCCGCGGGGTGACCGATTGGAGCGTGGCGGCGCTGGCGAGCACCTCCGGGAGGTCGCTGAAGCGTCTCGTCCTCGAGGGCTGCGAGGGTATAACAGATCGGAGCCTGAAGATGGTGGGCACGATGTGCCCCGGCGCGGTCGAGCTTGATCTGACGGGGTGCCGGCGCATCACCGACGCCGGGGTCGCGGCGCTCGCGGCACAAGGAGGAGTTGGGTCGGCGGCGGCGGCAAAAGCGGGACTCGACGGTGGCAGCAAGAAGAGTCGGCTGGAGGTGCTGTCGCTGGAGGGTTGCGAGGGGATAACGGGCGGCTGTCTGGGAATGCTGGAGGAGATGGCGGTGGTGGGCAGCCTCGTGGGACTGAACCTGAAACACTGCGGCGGCCTGAGCCCTGCCAACGTTGATGCCGTCCGGCGGGCGCTCTGGTGGTGCGACGTCATCTACTAGGAGGTGTAGGAACCATCTTTCGTCTTGCATTTCAGCCCGGATTGCTAAAAGTGGGCATCGTCCCACGTTGTTGTTCATGACAACGCGTCATTCGCTTATATTTTCTGGATCCTTCGATCTCGATGTGCAACTCATTTTGGAGTTCGGATCGCCTCAGGACGCCTCCTGAGGCGACTCCCGCAGTATCGTATCCGCGAGCGCCACGTAAGCGTCGGGATCGCTGCGCCAAACGTCCGACGCAGGAGAAGTTGACGCCGTTCGCTTAACGGCCCGTCTCACCCAACGAAACGGCGCCGTTTCGCGACTGCCGGTGCGGACGCCGCCACCGTCTCTGCCTTACCATGCCATCATGACGTTGTCAAGTCCTCCTTAATGGTGACACGATGAAAATTGCACGGGAAATGAATCGCCCTATGTCATATTCGTCTTCGTCCGCATGTTCATCGGAGCATTCCTCCTCCATTTTCCCGGTGCATTTGTGCGCGTGGTGAGGAAGAATCGAAGCAATGACCGTGATTTTGGGGCCAAGAAGACGAGCGAAGTTGAAGCAAGTTGTGTTGGCCCTCGTCGAGATGCCGTCATGTTAGTATGTTTATTTACGTTAAAAGATATTGAATGTAGTGTATTTAATGTTCGAAAACCACCGATCGTAGTACGGATGCATTTAGTCGAGCGATGACCGTAGTGTGGGCTGCGTAGAAGTTACGATAGGTAGTTATGTAAATGTACACTAATAAGATCACGTTTCGGGAGTCAATAGGTTGGAAAAAACATAATGAGTGATGTGTACAGGGTTAATAAGATATGTAAACGTTTAGTATTTAGTATTTGGTAACGTGTGAAATGAAGGCTGAACATTATATATAAAGGGTTAGTAAGTTATGTAAAGGGTTATTAACCTGTGAAACATATGTGTTCAGGCGCATGTAAAGGGTTAGGAAGATATGTAAAGAATTTTTAACTTTTGAAAAATGGGTTCAGGGCGCCATGTAAAGGGTTAGTAACATAGGGAGAGGGTTAGTAACTTCTGAAAAATGGTTTCAGGGGGCTCCGTATAGGATTAGTAACATAAGGAGAGGGTTAGTAACTTCTGAAAATTGGTTTTAGGGGGCTCCGTATAGGGTTAGTAACATAGGGAGAAGGTTAGTAACTTCTGAAAATTGGTTTCGGGGGGCCATGTAAAGGGTTAGTAACATAGGGAGAGGGTTAGTAACATAGGGAGAGGGTTAGTAACTTCTGAAAAATGGCTTTAGGGGGCTCCGTATAGGGTTAGTAACATACGGAGAGGGTTAGTAACATAGGGAGAGGGTTAGTAACATAGGGAACGGGTTAGTAACTTCTGAAAATTGGTTTCCGGGGGCAATGTATAGGGTTAGTAACATAGGGAGAGGGTTAGTAACATAGGGAGAGGGTTAGTAACTTCTGAAAAATGGTTTCAGGGGGCCATGTAAAGGGTTAGTAACATAGGGAGAGGGTTAGTAACTTCTAAAAAATGGCTTTAGGGGGCTCCGTATAGGGTTAGTAACATAGGGAGAGGGTTAGTAACATAGGGAACATGTTAGTAACTTCTGAAAATTGGTTTCCGGGGGCAATGTATAGGGTTAGTAACATAGGAAGAGGGTTAGTAACATAGGGAGAGGGTTAGTAACTTCTGAAAAATAGTTTCAGGGGGCCATGTAAAGGGTTAGTAACATAGGGAGAGGGTTAGTAACTTCTGAAAAATGGCTTTAGGGGGCTCCGTATAGGGTTAGTAACATAGGGAGAGGGTTAGTAACATAGGGAACAGGTTAGTAACTTCTGAAAATTGGTTTCCGGGGGCAATGTATAGGGTTAGTAACATAGGGAGAGGGTTAGTAACATAGGGAGAGGGTTAGTAACTTCTGAAAAATGGTTTCGGTGGCCATGTAAAGCGGTTAGTAACATAGGGAGAGGTTAGTAACTTCGAAAAATGGCTTTAGGGGCTCCGTATAGGGTTAGTAACATACGGAGAGAGTTAAGTAGGAGAGGGTTAGTAACATAGGGAACGGGTTAGTAACTTACGAAATTGGTTTTAGCGGGCTCCGTATAGGGTTAGTAACATAGGGAGAGGGTTAGTAACTTCTGAAAAAGGGTTTCAGGGGGCCATGTAAAGGGTTAGTGACATAGGGAGAGGGTTAGTAACTTCTGAAAATCGGTTTTAGGGGTCCATGTAAAGGGTTAGTAACATAGGGAGAGGGTTAGTAACTTTTAAAAAATAGTTTTGGGGGGCCATGTAAAGGGTTAGTAACATAGGGAGAGGGTTAGTAACTTTTAAAAAATGGTTTCGGGGGAACATGTAAAGGGTTAGTAACATAGGGAGAGGGTTAGTAACTTCTGAAAAATTGCTTCAGGGGGCCATGTAAAGGGTTAGTAACATAGGGAAAGGGTTAGTAACTTTTAAAAAATGATTTCGGGGGGCCATGTAAAGGGTTAGTAACATAGGGAGAGGGTTAGTAACTTCTGAAAATTGGTTTTAGAGGGCCATGTAAAGGGTTAGTAACATAGGTAGAGGGTTAGTAACTTCTGAAAAATGTTTTCAGGGGTCCATGTAAAGGGTTAGTAACATAAGGAGAGGGTTAGTAACTTCTGAAAAATCGTTTCGGCCGCCATGTAAAGGGTTAGTAACCTGTCACAAATATGCGAAGGGTTCAGTAGCAATGCATTTACGAAAGATTGTATTTATTTTTACAGGGAAGAAAGCCAGCAGTTAAAAGCAACTCCTTACATGGACCCCTAAAACCAATTTTCAGAAGTTACTAACCCTCTCCCTATGTTACTAACCCTTTACATGGCCCCCTGAAACCATTTTTTAAAAGTTACTAACCCTCTCCCTATGTTACTAACCCTTTACATGGCCCCCCGAAACCATTTTTCAGAAGTTACTAACCCTCTCCCTATGTTACTAACCCTTTACATGGACGCCTAAAACCAATTTTCAGAAGTTACTAACCCTCTCCCTATGTTACTAACCCTTTACATGGACCCCTAAAACCAATTTTCAGAAGTTACTAACCCTCTCCCTATGTTACTAACCCTTTACATGGCCCCCTTAAGCAATTTTTCAGAAGTTACTAACCCTCTCCCTATGTTACTAACCCTTTACATGGCCCCCCGAAACCATTTTTTAAAAGTTACTAACCCTCTCCCTATGTTACTAACCCTTTACATGGCCCCCTGAAACCATTTTTTAAAAGTTACTAACCCTCTCCCTATGTTACTAACCCTTTACATGGCCCCCTGAAGCAATTTTTCAGAAGTTACTAACCATCTCCCTATGTTACTAACCCTTTACATGGCCCCCCGAAACCATTTTTTAAAAGTTACTAACCCTCTCCCTATGTTACTAACCCTATACGGAGCCCCCTAAAACCAATTTTCAGAAGTTACTAACCCTCTCCCTATGTTACTAACCCTTTACATTCCCCCGGAAACCAATTTTCATAGATAGATAGACACGCAAAATTGCGTAAGAACTGGGTAGGAATTTCTACATTAAGTCATTCCCGCTCAATACTCGTGCCGTCTCTTCTGCATCACTCCTCTTGTGTCACTTTCCCGACTAGCAGATACAATTTCACACAAACCCTAGTCGACGCCATTAATATTCTAAATATGTGGAAATTACTATGTAAGCACGACGATACCCGTTAGACAGAAGAATAGTTACGTGACGAGAAGAATACCGGCACGCGCGAACGGACCTCCGAACGGAACTAGGGCTCTACGGACGGAGGGAAAATCGACCGAGGGCACTGCGACGAGAAGAAGAAGACGAGCGAGGGGACTGCGAAGAAGAAGACGAGCGAGGGGACTGCGACGGAGATGAAGAAGACGAGCGAGGGCACTGCGACGAAGAAGAATACGGAGCGAAGACGACCTCCGCGCGTGTAAGCAGAAATCTTCAAACCCCTAAACCTCGCGCGCCCAAATTTTAATCTTGTCAACCGGCAGTCGCGAAACGGCGCCGTTTCGTTGGGTGAGACGGGCCGTTAGGCGAACGGCGTCAACCTCTCCTGCGTCGGACGTTTGGCGCAGCGGTCCCGACGCTTACGTGGCGCTCGCGGATACGCGACTGCGGGAGTCGCCTCAGGAGGCGTCCTGAGGCGATCCGAACTCCTCATTTTGAGGTTTGTAAGATGATACGGCGGTGATCGACCTTACCGCATCGTGTTTGGATATCAATATATATTTCCACGCCGTTACCATCCTTTACACCGGCGAAGTATAGCATAGTCAGGATATATATATATATATATCAAAAGGTGGTTGGAAATCCTACCTTCAAACAAGACATCCTACTTTTAAAATTCCAACTTAATAACAACAACCCACAACCTACTGGTTTGTTTAGGTTAGAGATGACGAGGGTTCAAATTTTGTAATTTTTAGAAGTTGATTTTTTTTAATTTCGACGAGATAGATATGAGTAGACCGACTTATCTCGAAGTGTGTTATTTTTAAAAAAAATTAGTAATGTGTTAATGTTAGGAACAAAATTTTAAATAGGGGTGCAAGCATTCGTTATACTAGACAAATAGTTCGAGACTCACGCTTGATAAAAACTTTACCCAGCTAATTTATCATCTCAAATGAACAAGTTTGAAAATATATATAAAAATCGACCCATAAACAGCTCAAGTGTGCGCATACCATGCTCGAATATATTGATAAAACACATAGGTTGCTTGTTTAAGTACTCAATTAATAAATCAACTATATATTTTTAAAAATAAATTTAAACTGCTTAAATTTTATATAATATTTGATCAAATGTATAAAAAGTTAAAATTGAACTAATTTGAGTTTAAACTCACATTCGACCTTTCAAACGTAAGTTCAAGATTTATAGATACATTTAGATAGAGTCTTAGAAACCAAAGTCTGTCGGTCCCGGGTCGAGGAGAATTTCTGTCTCGTTGATCTTACATCTTCCACGATATTTATTAAAAAAATTTGAAATTTTTTTTCCGGTATCGAAAAAGATAAATATTCGACGAAAATGGTTTTGGAACACAAATTTAAATGTAAAACGCAATAAGTGATTTTCAAATGAAAGGAACGATTATGCTGGATGCAAACGACCCGCAAAGTGTCGCAAGAAAATACAAATTTCAGTATAAAAAACGAACGCAATCATTCAAAGAGATGGAATTTTAACACAAGTGAACTGATGGTTGGGCAACTCGGCAACCTTTCATACTAGCTAGGTCGGGACCCAATCGTTGGGCATGTGATCCCATGCAACCCGATCGGTGCGAGTCGAGCAGTTCAAGTTGCATTCGGGCAGTGTTATTGTGCGACCCGACGACCTCGACCCGGCCTTCCATGCATGTCGCAGATAAGTCCAGATCTAGCACGAACTCGAGTTTGTCCCAAAATTTTATCCGAGATTGAGCTCATTCTTCAAAGCAGACGAGTAGAGGGACGAGTCGGGCTGGAACACAGTGGTCCATTTTGAATCCATGTAAATGTAGAATCAAGTAAAACAATTTATCCATTATTCGATTGCAAGGTGACCATATTGGTCGGTAATACTTTTATTTATACGGACACACTTGCAAATTATTATCCGAAAATCTGCCTTATGGAGCATAAAATAATATATAGACATTGTATCAACTATTCTCTATCGTTATTAATCAATCGATTTTATCACATCAAATGAATTGTATATATAATAGTACATGGATGCCTTAAAAAGATAAATTAGTCATGATTAAATATATACCATCAGTAAACTATTTATCGATTTGAAATACCTATTAATTACTCCAGCTATCTCAGTTCCCGAAGCTTGAATATATATTGATCCAAATTAGTCAGAAAGAAGTGTCTTCTGTGCTGCACCCACCGCAGCGGTCGTTCGTGGCATGGAAACTGGCATCCTAGTCAAGACTGGAATAACCAAATTCTGAAGTCGGAGAACATTGTTCTTCTCCCATGCGAATTACGCACAACCAAACAAACATAAAGGCAAAGAGAAAGATAAATGACAAACTAGGTTCTTTTTTTTCCCCCTCGAAAACGCGGTTTCATTTCACGGCCAGACTGTTCACCACTTGATTCGACCGAAAAAATAAAAATGAATCGATAATTCTGTTCGATTTAATTTGATTTGAACCGCCGATCTCATTTGGTTTCTAAAACGTACCATTGGAACCAAATTAAACGGGTAAATCAATGACCCGAATATAATTAAATATTTTATTTTAAATTTATTTAGTACGATATTTGTGTACCTTTTATCATAAAAATAAATTTACTCCCAAAATTTTTAAGATAGAATTAATAAATTGTATAAAAATATATGTTAAATTTTAATAGGATATGATTTAAAATAACAAGTAAAATTTTATATTGATACATCTATTATACCTTGATAAAAATCAGTTTGAATCCGATCCTATTCAATTTATTCTAATAGGATATGATTTAAAATAACAAGTAAAATTTTATATTGATACATCTATTATACCTTGATAAAAATCAGTTTGAATCCGATCCTATTCAATTTATTTTATCTTATTTTATTTAAAAATATTTTATTTTATTTTAAAAAAATATTCTAAAATTAAATTAAACCAAACTACGAATACTCGTAATAATAGCGTGCGCATGATTTTGTTCAACGGGGCTGCTATTCGTAAAAGGAAAACCGACAGTGACCGACTCTGCCCCCCTGCAGCGTAGGCGGATCGGGAGGGAGACAAACAAACGAAGAGAAGATGCGGCGTGGGGGAGACTGCCGGCCGGCCGGCCGGCGGGTGCGGGCGGGACGGGACAACGCACCTGGACGTGAGTAGTAAGTAAGTACCCGACTGACGGAGCATCCAGCCACCAACCAGACCCCCCCTCTCTCTCTCTCTTATACGTACGGCGTACGTCAATTCATGGCCCCACACTGGTATTATTTCGCCGCATATCTTCGCTTCTTGCCGCGCTTAGAATTTTTCTATATCTGTATTTCTAACGAAACCGGCGGTGAAAAGTGATGTTCACGGGGTGTTTGGTTACGTGATAACGAAGATTTTTATTTTAATTTTTAAAAATTATAAGAAAACTTATAATTGTCGACAATCTCGACAATTTTACGTTTTGAAAGTTTCTTTTTTTTAAATAAAAAGAGAGATTCACTTTTTGTTTCTTGTGATCTCTCGTTTTATTTTATCATGTACGGCCGTTATTCTTTTTTTTGTTGCGATATTTCTCCGGATAGGATGATTTTACGTCACGAGTTAATTTATTTTTTATTTTAATATAATTTTTATCATAAAAATATAATAGAAAATTATTATACAACCGGACACAACGATGGTTGGGTATTCATGTTTTCGAAGAGGTGATTTCACTTTCTTTTCATCCCGTGGTCCCTGCCAACTTGCTTGGCCATACAGACTCTTTTTTTCCCTTCGTTTTCGCGTCTCTCCAAACGCGATAATTATATGTCGCTATCTAAGTCATATTTTATTTTAATATGATTTCTTTTCGTAAAAATTTACCACGTGACCAAACGCCCTGCACACCTCCGACTCGGTCAAATGACTACGTGGTTACACCACGTGTTAACCTCTAGTATAATATTATGGAACAGAGATCTTAAGTTTTGAAGTTCTCCTTGGCTTGATTTCTTACGATATGTGTATCAATCGTGATATTAATAGTTCATGTCACGACCCGGAATTTAAATAATATAACCTCAAATATGCAGCGGAAATACACAATGTCGTGACAGTGGGATGAAACCCAATACTTGAATTTCCATAACCCAAACTTAAACAATTAATTCCATAAGATCCAATCATACAAGAGAATAAAACCACACTTCTAAGTCTAACCACACTTTTGTTCAAGAACAACCAAGACCATCTATCTAAGTAGAAAGTACCAAGAATCTTCAACTGCAAATGACTCTGAATTCCTTTAGTTCCACCTGAACTTCTTCTTCATGCTCCTTGATCCTCAGTACCTGCGGAAAATTTATCCCACAACGGGGTGAGTCCGGGGACTCCGTAGGATTTACACCCGTTTCCCGCCAATCGGATACTAACATATAAACATGCAATGATAGACAATATAACTAGATTGAGATGTAATACAAATGATAATAACATGTCTTCTATATTAAGCTCACAACCCACATCCAAACCATGATTATCTTTAAGGAAAAAGATTATACCAATGCTACTCAATTATAGACCAAAACACACAAGACCATACAACTAGACAACTATCCTCTAGATGACCTCAAGACTTAACTTATCATGACCAAAACAAAATGAAACAAATCTGAATTTTCCAACATGACACAACTTAACATCTATACATGACACACAACTAACGTATTTCATATTCTTTCCAAAACACATAGCCAAAGAGCAAGAAATTGGTCGTCTTGCTTCACATGTACAAATGCATTCACCAAAATGTAACATATATGTAAGTAACATATACTAAGCTAGCCCAAAGTGCACCTAGGCAAAGGTGACACCAAGGGAAAAACCGCTAATCCGGATCCGTGGGAGGGCCGATTCAACTAAGTTACCCGCTGCCCACGGGCAATGACTAGAATAGGTCATGAGGCCTTCATAGCATGTCATATCAGGAGTTCATAACATAATTTCAAATCAAGACATACTTGACCATACCATGCATCCATGACATAAACATCTAATTTCATAACCTTTCATGCAAGACATAACAAACTAAACAAGACATATGATAACCCGACTTAATTGAACTTGTTCTTAATAACAACTCATACTAATCATGACCAAATTGACATTGACTAACTATACATAGCATAACCCATGATCTAAAACCAAATTAAACATATTTTTCCATAAACTAGACAAGACTTATACTAACTGACTTGGTTGACATATTCTAAATCAAACCTATACCAAACTTGACCATATGAACATAACTACACCATGTATGACATAAGTCATAATATAAAACTAAACTAACCAAAATTTACATGACTTACATACATGAAACGATAAACCGAACTAGACATACTTAAACACATATATCAGACACTTGACCTAAGTCATGCTTGGCATAAATTAAACAATTCAAATTCTGAGGTAATCAACCACAATCTGACCTAAACAGGTTCTGAAATATGTGATTTGATGATCCATGATTTCCCAAATATACACACAATTATAATTCAATTCTAGGTCCAAAACTAGCATATAATCACATACATAACTAACATAAGGTCAAATCTTATAAAACATATCTCTACCCATCCGTAATCAAGCTAAAAATGTTCCATAATTTTCAAAATAGTAATTTCAAGATTCTAGTTTCAAGGACTTTGAGAAAAATTACTAATCTTAAGTTCAAAGGCCAAACTAGTCAAATCAAGGTCCATAAGTTAAATCATGCATATTTTCAAATCAAAATGGGATCAAATAAATAGACGAGCTTGAGAAACCTACCTGGAAGCTCCTGTGAATTTTCTGGATTTTTCAGAATTTTCTTGCTATTTTTCGTCTTCAAATCTAATTTCCGGATTTAATAATTCCGAAAATCGATATGGCCGAACCGGTGCCGAACCGGGCGGCTGGACCAGACGGAGCTGGGCCGGGGCGGAGCTGGACCGGGCGCTGGGGCCGGCTCGACCGGCGGTTCACGGCGACGGTTCACGGGCGGCGGAGACGGCGGCGGTCGCGGCGGCGCCGCGACGGCGGAGGCGGCGCTCGCGACGGCCGGGGGCGCGGCGGTTTCCACGAACAGTGGGAGGTCCCGCGACGGCGACGGTGAAAAGGGCGGCACGGGGAAAGGCGTCGGGCGAAGGGGGCCGGGAACGACGACGAAGGGGAGGAGGAAGGAGGGCCGAGGGGCCGGGTGATGGCGGTGGGGGCGCGGTCGACGGTGGGCAAGGAGGAGGCACTGCGGCGCTCGGGTTCCGGCGCGATGGCGCTCGCGACCGGCGACGGAAACGAAGAGGAAGGGGGAGGGACCGGGCGCAATGACCGCGCAGCCGGCGCAGGGGATGGCCGGGGGCTGCCGGCGGCACGGCCCCACGGGAAGGTGGTGGGGGATGCCCGCGATGCCCCGTGGGGGGGCAATGGTGGCACGGCGATGGCTGGCTCGGGCAGCCGGCAGTGGACACGCAGCGAGTCAACTGGGCGGGGTCATGGCGGCGGCAGCAAAGGCGGCGGGTGGCGCAGTGAGTCAACATGGGAGGGGGGGCGGAGTTGATGGCGGCGGGGCTGATGCCACGGCGGGCGGCGGCGGCGTCGTCCGGGGAGGGCGGCGCTGGGGGGGATGCTGGCGACGGTGGAGGGGGGAGGGTTTCCGCGGGGAAAAATATACATAGGAGGAGGGGAGACGGCGGCGTGACAACCGGGATGGGGGGGCGTCCGGAACTGGGGAGGGAGATGGAGTCCGAGCAGGAGGTTAGGGGAGGGAAATCCGGCAACGGCGGGCCGAAGGAGGGGGGGGAGGAGAGAGAGAGTCCAGGTGGGAGGGGATTCCGCAAAATTTTTTTTTTTTTTTTTTTTTAGCAGATATTACAGTTCACGGGGCGTTTGATTGCATGATAATTTTTTTTGTACACTTTCGTGATAAAAAATTATATTGAAATAAATAGTGAACCAACTCGTGATATAAATTTATCATGTTCGGAGGGATGTGATAACAAAAAAAAGAGCAACAACCATCCATGACCAAACAAAGTGGGGGACCACAGGAAAGAAGAAAGAGACGAGACCTTCTCTTTTTGTCTAAGAAGAAAATTACTTTCAAAATATAAATTTGGCACGGTTGCCAAACACTTCTTTTAACAAATTTCCTTACAATTTTTAAAAATTAAAATAAAACCCTTCATTATCATGCTACCAAACACCCCCCCATTAACATCTTAAAATGTTAATATCAATATTAATATAGAGTATCGTTCCGCATAATCTACTTCATCTGAAGGGTATGCGCTAGCTGAAGGTGTGGGGTATTTTAATTCCTGTCGCATGCAAATTCTATCTTAATTTGGACCCAACGACGGATGTAGAATTTATGGATAGGGGAGTCACTCAATATTTCAGCGGGTAACCTATTTTTAAAAAACATTCTAATATAGAATATTTTAATAAACCAAGCTTATTGGCTAGATGGTTCTGAAAAATAATCAGTCAAAAATCTAGAGTTATCCACAATTCGATTGTTACATATTACTAAACAAATGTTACAATATTAATCTACTTCATTTGAAGACTTGGCATCCTCGTCAATGTTATCGTACACACATTATACATGGGACACCCCAAGTGGATCATAATTAATCTAAGGTATATGCTAGCCGAAGGTGTGGTCTTTTAATTCCCGTCACATGCAAACTTTATCTTAAGTTGGAGCCACCGACGGATCTAGAATTTATGGATAGTGGAGTCACTCAAATATTTCCGCAGGTAACTTATATATTTAAAAAAACATTATAATATAGAATATTTTAATAAATCAAGCTTATTGGCTAAAGCTAAAACCTATAGTGAATTGAACCAGTTCGGTTCGTTATTCTACGCATATTTTTATTTATAAAATTAATATTATATCAAACTAAAAATATTTAACTAAGGACGGCCTTATATTTAGTATTCTAGATGTAAGAGAGAATTATCTCTCTTCCTATTATTTTTAATAATATATTTTTAAAATTAATATAATATAAAACAAATTGGGACAATTAAATGAACCGGTTTACTGGTTTGATTCACGTCAGAGAAAGGCTGAATCAAACCAAACAGAAATAAAATTTAATTATTTAGATTGATTCAAAAAATTCGTACCTTAGTTGAACTCCACCAATTGCAACGGTCGTTTTATTTTGGTTAGAGACTGAGAGATGTCATTCTTTTTTACTTCGTTACTGCTTGGTTAACGTACAAAGGGCTGTTTTATAGAGCCTCAAATACAATTTTTTTAGAAAATCTTAAAACTCTAAGTAAAGTACAGCAGTATCCCACACTCGACATATTTAAATATATATCTTATTTTTAACTCAAAATATTTTAAAACACTCCGATTAACTTTGACACTCCTAACTTAGACCCTCAATAGATGAAGCCCCGATACTATTAAAATAATATAATTTTAATATCTACAAAATAATTGAGGTAATTAAGGGTGAGCATGGTTCGGTTTGAATCATTTTTTTCAAATCGAACCAAATCGATTCAACCCCTCAAATTGGACTAAATCAAACCGATTTCAATTCGGTTTGGTTCAATTTTGTTCGGTTTAAACCGAAAATATATAAAAATATTTTAATTAATTATTTTTTACACATATATAATAATTTTTAAGTTAAAAATGACTAAAATAAATATTATTTTATCATAACAAATTTTTTTTTTACAATATCATAACAAATTTTATATAAATTTTAAATTAAATTAATTCGAACGATTTGATTTGATTTAAATCGATTCGGAGAACTTTCAAATCGAACGAATCCGAGCATGGTTCAAATCGAACCAAACTAGCCGGTTCAATTTGATTTTTCGGTTTGAACTGTTTCATTCTCACCCCTAAACGTAATTGACGCTTTGACCCGGTATAGTTACAAAATAATGAAACTGAGAATTTCAACGAATATGTGAGCGATATGTCCCTCGATTCATCAAATGCGGGTCATGTATCTAATATATTCGTCCTATTTATTTGTACCACCCTCTACGCCACCCCCCCCCCCTCGAGTCAACCGAATAAACAAATCCCACGCGCCCATGCCTCAACTTGTGTGCGCATTAATAAATGGGCTCGGTTCTGTTACGTCAGGCGAGGCGCCGGTTTGCGCATACCGGTTGTGCAGGCGCAAACCCGTGGGCTGGGCACACAGATTCGGCCGCCCACTTGACGGCCCAACAGCGACCCGAGAGAGACACCCGCCAAGGGCGCGGGGGCCCACCGGCGCACCATCTCGATTCTCGGCCACGCCGGAAGACCAATCGGCGGCCCAATTTGGATCTGGGCCCACTCGGAGGCCCACTTGCGCGGGCCCCACGATGATACGCAAAATAATCGAACGATATAAGTTTATCACGTCGAATCGAAGGCCATCAGTTTATCGGTGTGGTGTGGTTCCATTTAAAAATGGGCTGAGCTGAACCAAACCGATAAAATTATACATCGACTCAAGAAACCCGACCGTCGGGTCTCTAAATCGAACAGAAACGATCTTTTCGGTTCGGGTTACCGGCTTGCCCGATTTATTAAGACACCGTGAGCAACAAAGAAGTCTCTCTTTTTCTTTCTTTTGGGGTCCACAACAAAGAAGTCGGATAAGGGAAGTCTTGATGCCCAACCAACGTATCAGGCGCGTAGACGCCCCGGGCCGGGAACAAAATGGGCCTGTCGGATGGGCCCACTTGGGGTTATCGAGAGCATTCGCTGGAACGAGCAAAGCAAGGGGGGAAGTTCGCGTACGTGAGGAAAGGGCGTACTAAAAGGAGTTCAATAATGATCCGTCGATGACAAAATTCAAGATCAGAAGCCATTTAAGCTCTTCCCAGCTCTTGTCATGTAGGAGAGTGACAAGAGATTAAACTAACTCACCGGCTTAATCATTTCTCTCTTTCCCTCTTTCCTCGTAGTTAGATTGACAATATAGATCTATACATATATTGTTACGACGGATCAAGGTATTAGAATTTGATGTATTCTGGCTCCTCTCTTGCCTTTGTCCGCACGCACCGACGGCGATGTTGCATGCATGCTGGAAAGACAACCATTTGAGACCGATGTTAACATTATATTAAAAAAGAAAAGAAAAAAAGTGATGGGCCCCAAGGTCAAAAAAAGAGGTGATGACCTCTTCTGCTTATCCAAAAAAAAAAAAATCTGATATCATTTCCGAATCCTTTGAACAAGTTTTACTATATAATATGTATTTACATAGATTCTGATTTTGTTGACTTGGTTTAAGCGAAAACAAACTATAAACAAAAAAGTCATAAGAGGAACACTGCTGCAATACTTATGGGGTGTTTGGTTGCATGATAAGTTTTTGTACATTTGTCATGATAAAAAATTGTATTAAAATAAAAAGTAAACCAACTCATGACATAAAATTATCATGTTTGGAGGGATGTGATTACAAAAAAGAGTAACCACCGCACATGACCAAATAAAGTGGGGGACCACAAGAAAAAAGAAAGAGGTGAGACCCTCTTTTTTTGTTTAAGAAGAAAATCACTTTCAAAACATAAAATTGTCATGGTTGTCAAAAACCTCTCTTAACAAGTTTTCTTATAATTTTTAAAAATTAAAATAAAAACCTCAATTATCATGCAACCAAACACCCCATTAATATATTCTACACGGTAGCAAAGATGGCTTTAAAATTTTTTAAAGCCATGTTCATTCATTGAAATATTTTTACCTTTTGTTCTATTTTCGTGGGAGACGGTAAGGTTCAGTTAGAAGGGAGTGTGAAAAATGACACACATATATTTCTCATTACTTTTGTTAGTTTCTCATTTTTGTCAAAATATTTATTTCAAAGTATTACATTTAAATGGTGCATCAAATAAGCTTTGAGATCATTTTCTAATATGTTAAACCTAAGTTTAAAATAAATAAAAAATAATATCATTTATTTATCATGTCTGTAAATAAAGACCATTAAATATATTTAAAAAAAACTTAAATAAAATATAATATATTTTAAAAAGAATATAAACAATTTTATATTGATAAATACATCTAGATTTTTATTTATTTAAGGGAATGATACTATACGGTAAAATTTAATTTAATTTAAACTCCGAACATTTGCAATCATAAATGTAGTTTTCCATTGAATTTTTCCAAAAATTAAATATCTTATAAATAATAAGTAAAGTATACTTGAAAATTTTCATTAATCTGAGTTAGGGCTGCGAGGGGGGAGTGGATACGGTGTTTCTTGTCGGCTCCATTTAACCCAATGGTCCGAGTTATATAGGTATATGGTTCAGATAGTATAATTTAAATATTCTTCAAATTCGAAACGGACACAGATAATATCCGCTTCAAAGTTTTAATAAAATTTTATTTGATTAATACATCTAATAAGATATAAATATGCAAAATTAAATTTTAAAAATATAAATTTATTGTATATTTCTAAATGTTGACCTGATATATATATCAGAGAATTTTTAAATATATGTTTAAATAAAATAATTTTTAATATTTTATTATACTATACTTTAATTATTAAAAATTTATTGATTTTAAATGGAACGGAACAAGTAATTTTGTGTTCGATTAACCATCAGATAATTTTCATTTCCCGATATCCACTCGGACCGATACAAATCCGGAGCCCGGGCCCGTTTGGCCGAACCCAAATCCGAGGACAGGCCTTGGGTTCGGACGTCAAACGGGAGTACGACTCTGGGAGTCCGCCTTCGGCCCACAGTTCATGAAGCCGGTCCGCTAACGGCCCGATCGCGATAGATGGATCACTTACCGGCTTGAAACCGTAACGTAAATGCCGACCGACCTCCGAGCGCCGGTCGGTGGCGTCCATGGGGCGTCCAAGGATGGAATCCTCCCAGGCAACCGCCGGGAACGGCGGCATCAGCACCCCTTCCACCGTCGCCGCCACGCCGGGCAACGATCCCGATGGTCTGAAGCATAGCCTAAGTCAGGTCATGAACTCCATCCAGAAAACCCTCGGTCTCCTCCATCAACTCCACCTCACCGTCTCTTCCTTCAACGCGGCCTCCCAGCTCCCCCTCCTCCAGCGCCTGTAATTACTCTCTTTCCCCGCTCCCTAGATTTTTCTGTTTTCTTTTCTCTTTTATATCCCTCTCGCTGTCCTCTTATTTGCAGGAATGCTCTTGTGGTAGAGTTAGATACGATGCAGAAGTTGGCTGACAACTGCAACATCCAGGTTCCCGTGGAGGTCGTGAAGTGAGTTCGTCCTTCTGAGCTGGTGGAATTCGTTCTTTCGCCTAGTCTCAAATATTTCTCCTTATTGTGATACCGACGGTCCGTGTTCAGTTTAATCGATGATGGGAAGAACCCGGACGAGTTTACAAGGGACATTATCAATAGTTGCATCATGAGGAATCAGGTTACCAAGGGCAAGACTGACGCGTTTAAGGTGCGTTCAAGCACACGTTATGTTAATTTTCTTTTGCCCTTACTTCGTTGACTGTGGCGATTTTTAATGGAACGGGGTCTTGTTCTCGGTGTCTGATGTTAACTTAATTCCGTCCACAGTCTTGCTCTTATTTTTAGAAAATTTGAATCTTAAAATGTGTTATTGCTTCTTGCATGTTTGGCCCATGTTATTCCCATTTTTCTACAATACCCTGTTCTCCATTAACTCGGCATGGCAAGTGTCGCTTTTCTAATGCTCAAATGTTCAACACAAATGCTATGGTTAGGATTATTTTTCATTTTTGATATGCAACTGATTCACTGAGTAAGACATTTCTTTTATTTGATGTCATGATGACAAATACTTTGGTTTTCCATCCCCTATTTGATAAAACTTTTCATGTCCTTTTTAGGACCAGAAATTTTGAAATTGGGGAAGTTGCATATGTTCTATTGGTCATTGCAAGCACCTACGATCTCATGATTACATTGGTTTACCCTTTTTGGTAGTTCAACCTGTGACAGTTGTCAATTCCATAGTCATTATGTATGCCTTCGGTTAGAAGTCTTCTTGCTTTCCTTATGTTTTGGCTACCATTCAAGTTAACTATAGTATTGCAATGTCCTGTTTTAAGCTAGTCTCAAATTATCCTCTCCAGGAACTACTGTACCATTTGAAAGGCAAAAGCACTAGAGAATGGGGGAGTTTTTTTCAGCATCTAGAATTTGCTTTGGAATCTTAAAGTAACAAAGCCAACCTAGAAATTGTTTTGATAATAACAATCAGGACCTTTGATTAAGAAATGCTTTATTGGCTAATATTATTATGTAGTTTTATGAAGGGATGACACTAATGCTATGGTTAAAACAAAAGAAGATGAAACAGCTAACTACATGAGTTGTTCAACATACTTGAATGTTAAAAATGTTGCCTTTTATTATCCTTCTATTTTCATGAGTGCTTCTTCTATGTTTTCCATCCTGCTCATTTCATCCAACTTTTTGTACTTGAAATATATTTGCCTATGCATTATTGGTGTTATCTTTCTTCTTCCATATTCACATTTCTTATTGGTTTTTGCACTGCAATGCCTTGTTACTTATGATTTAACCACTGATCTAGTGACGAATTTTCTTTCTCTTGGGCATCTGCATTATGCTTTAAGTTGTTTGTACTGCATTTTAGGTTTTTTTTTTTTGAAGTTGTTTCTACTGCATATGATTGATTATTGTCCCTGATGGTATTTGCCTACAGAGCCTCAGAAAGCACCTATTAGAGGAGCTTAAGCATTCATTTCCTGATGAAGTGGAAACATATAGGGAAATTCGTGCAAGTGCAGCTGCTGTATGTTTCTCCAAACTTTTGATTATCATTCTATTTTGCTAAAATCTACTAGTTAGTCATAAGGGGTATTCAACCATTTCAGAGACTTGGCACATACCTGTTTTTTATGCTTGTAAATGAAGTGTTCATTAATTATTGTTTTTTGAAGCCCTAGTGCTATTACTTGTTTTGTTAACATATGTCTGATATACCTATAATTATCTATCTGAAGAGATATTCTAAGATTTTTTGGGTTAAGAGGAAATTCAGATAGAAGGTCAGTGTCTTTGCATGTTATGATTTTGCTTCCATTTTCCATCAGCAACTGATGCCTGTCACAGCCACTAGGAAGGAGGATAGGGAAATCAGCATTCTCCTTTCCGTTCTCAAGAAAGGAAAGAAAAGCAAAAAAAGACAGATGTAGCATGCTTACTTTTTTCACTATATCTTTTAACGCATATATGTGGTTGAGGGATGTTGTTATAGATTTGCACCATGTTTTTCAGCTAAAATCTAGGTTTAAAAAAAAGAATTTACTTCGTAATATCTGATATTGAATATTTTATTGTATAATCTTATGTCTTTTTATGTAGTGATAAGGATTAGTAACTAGTAGTCACAAGCACAAGAGTCCAATCACTAAGCTGGACCAGCTGCCTGCATTTGGATTCTATTAGAGTGCACAATACATGGCTACATTTTTTTAAGGTGCCTGAAAATGTCACTGTTCACTAGAAATGGGAAAGAAAGACTGCACAATACATGGTGTTTTTTTGAACGTGCCTGAAATTGGGTACTATTCACTAAAAACGGGAAAGAGGTAGAATACAGGAAGATACATGACTATTATCTCTAGTCCTATGTAGAGACCATGGATTGCAGAATCGGCCGATCTGGATCGGGATCGGCCGATTCTTGGATCGGATCAGACCCCTCCGATCCGATTCCCGGCGGAACTACCGATCCGGATAAAAGATCGGTCCGGATCGGTGTTTGTAGGTGGAATCAGTGCCGGAATCGACCGATTCAGTCGATTTTGGATTGATTCCGGCGATTCCCTCGCCGGAATCGGCCCACAGACCGCCGCGGTGGCCATCCCGCCGTGGCGGCCCTCTTCTCCCCCTATCGGGCGGGGAAGATGAAGCTACCGGGTCCATCAGGACCCGGTGGCGATGGATTCGATGACTAAGTCACCGGATCCGGCCATTTAAAACGTATCGGGTCCTATGGACGCGATACGCAAACCGGTAGGGTATAAACCCTACTGGTTGAGGATCCGGTGACTTCCTGGCCTTACCAGGTTCATCAGGACCCGGTAGCGATGGATCTGGTGACTAAGTCACCGGATCCGGCCATTTAAAATGTATCGGGTCCTATGGACCCGATACACAAACCGGTAGGGTATCCCTACCGGTTGAGGATCTAGCATAGATTGCAGAATTGGCGGAATCGGTCCGATTCCGACCGATTCCGGAATCGGATCGGATCCTGGCGGAAGGACCGATTCCGGGAATAATTCCGCGGAATCGCCTAGAATCGGTCGGAATCGATCCGATTCCGACCGATTCCTTGTGGAATCGGTCGATCCCTTCGGAAGACCGGTTGAACCGGCCCGGTTCGATTCCCGGTTCGATTCTGGACCGGGAATCGAACCGATTATGGCCCTTTTAGGGCCGGAATCGACCGCCGCGGTCGATTTCGTCGATCCCGCGGCGGTAGGGCTCGATTCCGGCGATTTTACGGCGATTTCAACATCCATCCGGCGATCCAGGCGTCGATCCGGCGATCCAACACCGATTCCAGAAGGATTCCAGCGATTCGAGCATCGATTCCAGCGATTCCGGCGGCGATTCCGGTGATTCCAGCGATTCCAAGCGATTCCTTCAGCCGATTCCACCGATCCAAGCTCAGATCGGCCTTGAATCAACGTCTTCTTCGATCTTTGACCGGTTTTTGGTAAGATTTCTTCGCCGAAAACTTCGTACGTCCATTCTTACGCGTTTCCGACGAGTCCGAGCGTCGTTAAACGTTGTGATTTCCGACCGAACAAGTCCGTCCAAGTTTTGAAGTATCCGTTTAAGTTCATTTTGCACGGGAAAAATTCCGGATATCCCGTACGTTAATTTACGACCATTTCCGGCAAATACGTAACCCTTTAAACATACCGAATGGCAGATATAAGCAATGGCCGATCAAGGTGATGAAAGAAGAAGACGTGCTTCCGACGTGGGTCGGGAACACGGGCGGATGGTAGACCCGCCGGGAAGAGGGTACAAGGCAAATGGTGTGGGAAAGAGATGAACGGGGGGTATTCCGCCGAAACAACATATCGTCGAACAAAGGGAATGTCAAGAAATGCGACAAGGTGCCCAAGGAGAAGATTGAGGAGACGAGAGGCTCTGACAGTAGCCTCTCAACGGGCTGTTAGGATCGAGCAAAGGGAGGAGTTGCACGACGAGCTACTCCAGAGGAGGAGGGACCGCGATTTGTCTACCTCGAAAGGGAAAGGTAAGGGGAAGGCACCAGCTGAGCCGGAGCCAGAGAGCGAGGACGAGTCCACAGACTCCGAGCTTAGACGTGCTAGGCACGCTAGCAAGCGTGCATTTGCTGAGGAGGAGGAGGGGAGCACGAGGGTCTGGGTCCAAAGTTGACCCAGCTTTGGGCCGATCAGCATCGGCTCGCCCTATCTCGGGCTGGGACTGAGAGACTGACCCCAGGCAGGAGCCACACCGTCGTTATTTTCTACCAAGACTCGATTTACACCGAGTGACGAGTATTTATTTAGAAACAGAGTGCCGGCGTACGGGGATAAACAGGTAATGAAAGGGGTGAAGGCAACAAGAACGGCTGCAAAGAGAGCCGTTCGCCACATTGTGAAATGGTTTTTACATGCAGGTATCACTTTTTAAATTAAAATTGACATTATGTGTGCTTTATTTGCTTAAACTTAATTTTAGCCTGATCCCAATTTTTTTTAACTTGATGTAGGCATCCCAGCACACGTGTACCACCGGCCCCTACTTCCGTACGATGGTGGATGCCGTGGGTGAGGCTGACCGGCTCGCAAGCCCCGGGCAGACACATATACGGCGCTGGCCTGGATGAGGAGGTCCAGGAGTTGAAGGAGTGGATGTATGGATTTAAGTTGGTGTGGAAGGAGAGGGGTTGCACAATTATGTGCGATGGGTGGACAGGTATCACCAAGAGGAGTATGATAAACTTCTTGGTGTACTGTTCTGAGGGAACTACATTCTTGAAGTCGGTAGATGCTTCTGGGAAGATAAAAAATGCCGACTTCATCTTTTCTCTGATGGATAGGGTGGTGGAGGAGATCGGGGAGGACAATGTGGTTCAAGTTGTCACTGACAACGAACCATCATATAAGGCGGCTGGGAGGAAGTTGATGGAGAAGAGGAAGCACATCTTCTGGGTGCCCTGTGCAAAGACATTCCATAGATCTCATATTAGAGGATATAGGCAAGGAGGAGGGTGTATCGACACTTGTCAGGCAGGCGCAGACGATCACATCTTTTATATATTCGCATCCCCGCCTACTACATATCATGAGATCACACACAGGAGGGCACGATCTTGTTAGGCTCGGTCCGACACGATTTGCCACGAACTTCATTGCGTTGGAGAGTTTACACCGGCACAGGCATGCATTGGTTAGGTTCACACAGTCCGAGGAGTATTACAACTATATGGTGGACAACCCGTACGACAAGAAAGATCAGTTGGAGATTCTTGTCAGGTCTGAGAAGTAGATCACTGACAAGAGGTTTTGGGAGAGGATTGCCTACTACTTGGCAATCATTGAGCCACTGGTAGTTGTTTTGAGGTTAGTAGACTCAGATGACAGGGACCAGATGGTCACGCTGTACGATGCCATGGACCGGGCAAAGCTGAAAATCAAAGAAAAAAATCCCAGAGGTTACAAAAAGTGGTGGAAGATCATAGATGACCGATGGGACAAGACCTTGCACCACGATGTCTATGCTGCAGGTAACTTGGTTAAAAAATTATTTTTCTTCGTATAATTGTCTTATATGCCCAGTGTTAACTAATAAAATCTTGCAGGATATTTTTTGAACCCCCGCATCCAATATGGAGGATAGGTGGTGAACGACAACGAGGTGATGCGGGGTACACTTGTTGTTATTCAAATACCGCGCCGATCTCGGCAGACAGATGATAGGCCGAGATAAAAGTAAGTTAGAGTTCATTAAATACCTTGGCGTAGCCTTACCAGGCATCTAATGTTTTTTTTATAAAATTTTCAGATGCAGAAGTATAAGATGAGGGTCGGCGTATACTCAGATGCTGACCTGAAATATTCAGTTGACAAAGTGTCACCTGGAATAGTAATAGCTTGATGAAGATTTTATTTTCTTTTCATATAAGTTATGGTAGATGATGGGCTAATTCTTTACCTTTTCTCTTCTTGTTTTTTTCTTGCAGCTGAGTGGTGGGTTCAGGTGAACACCAGGAGTGGATGGAATCCACTTGCTGCCATCGGTATCAGGATACTCAGCCAGAGCACCAGTTCCTCCCATTGTGAGAGGAACTGGAGTACATTCAACTTGATACATACAAAAAGGAGGAACAGGGTGACCTCGCATCGACGGGAGAAGCCGGGTCTTCTCGTCATTACAAATACGAGGTCGCGCATAAAGAACATCAAGGATCGACGAAGATCGCCGAGGCACGATTTGCACGATTCGCCGGTGGCCCGTACGAGCAGAGGCATTCTTCCGCCACACCACCACCCGAGGAGGTGGACACGGACCAGATATTCCAGAGGAGCATGCACTTGCCTCCCGGATGGGGAGAGGAAGCCGGGGATCACGTACCGAGTTTGATCGCGATGACCGTGCATGGGCTGAAGGAGAGTTGGATGGTGTTGAAGTTGAGGAGGATGCTCCAGCTCCACCTCCATCTACTTCTCAGGCTCAGGCAGGGTCTTCTTCTGCCCCAGCAGCTATGGTCCAGCCTATGGAGCAGCCACCAGCAGCTTTAGCCCCAGCTCCAGTCCCAGCAGCCGCTACCCAGCCCATTCGCAGTTCGGGGAAAACGAAAACAAAGGTGACTGCACGGAAAATGGGAGGATTTGCAAAGTTGAAAAAAACTTTGGGTTCCGGACCTTCTGGTACTTCAGAGATGGCTGCAGAGGTGAAGAGAAGGAAGCTAGAAGTCAGGCGTCCTGTCAGCCCAGATGACAGCACACAGGCTTCTTCTCGCTCCTCAGGTGATGATGACGAGGAGTGCATACCAGCGACGCAGCCATCGGCAGCAGCTGAGTCTCCTGATTCACGGCATCCAAAGCCGTATTACACGCTGGATGAGCAGACACCTGATTCTTATATTATGGAGCCACAGTATCCAGCATTTAGCCAGGTTGACCAGCAGTGGATTACACCACTAGCTCCACCATCCTCTGCTTACGTCCCGGTTGTCCCGCAGTCCGATCCATACGACCTTGATGGCATGACATCGGCATTATTTTCATATGGATATGGTCCCGGACAGTATACAAGACTGAGCACGAGGGAGGAGCGTGAAGCACAGCAGGGAGAGGAGGAAGACCCATATTTATATCCTAGATTTTGGTAGTAGATTGATATGATGTAAATTTTTTTTCATGATGTATCATCTCTTTGATTTTTGAATCAATGGAATTGGAATATGTACTTAACTTCATGTCTTGAATTGGAGTTCATTAGTATTTATTCGATGTGGTCCTGTGGATGAATGCATTGGTTATTTTTAAAAAAAATTCTAACTCATTTCCTATTTTTTTAGATTTTTTCTGATTTTTTTGATTTTTTTGACGAAAAAAAACAAAACAAAAACCCGATTCCAGACCGATCCGGAATCGATTCTCTTCCCAGGAATTGGCCGATTTCGGCCGATTCCTGGAATCGGAATATCCGATTCCGATTCCGATTCCGATTCCGGAATCCATGGGATCTGGTGACTTGATCCTGGCCTTACCGGGCGGGGAAGACATCATGGCGGCAAGCTGCCGCCGTGGCAGCGATTTTGGGCCACTTTTGGGCCCGAAATCACCCCAAAATGAGGTAGATCGGTCTACCTTCTTATTTAGTTATTTTTTGTGTTTTAGGGTTTTTTTAAGGGTTGATCCGGATCGATTTTTCTTCCAATGAATCGGCCTGGTTGGTCCCCACCGATCCAGGGACCAATTCCGATCCTACGATTCTTGATGTAGACCAGTGGTATGTGTAACCAAGGAAGAAAGGATCGCAAGTCGTGCACAGTTCAGCTTGGTCCAGTCCACCCTGGATCACCTGGGGTCAGCTACCTGGCCGACCGGAATAGAATCCAAAATCCCGAAAACTTGAAAAAAATTAAGATTTTGTGAGCATACATAAAATTGACAAAATATTATTTTATTTCTATTCAAACATTATGTTTTGATCTTGTTCTAGAATCATAGGTTGTGTATGGAACTTGTAAAAGAATAACTATCTTGGGACAAAATGATTGTTAGAACAAAATGAGAAATGATCAAGGTGATTACACTTCATCCTGGAGTAGAAGAAGATGCAATAATGAAACATATAGGTCTCCAGATAAACATGGTTTAAGGAATATGTCAAAAGATTTGGATGGTCATCAGGGTTGTAAAAGAGGTAGACATTTTTCCATTTATCACCAGCAGTAGCACCAGACTTTTTGCCATGCTCAGGAGAACACAATCATGCAGAGTGTTGATTTTGAATGCATGCAGGTGAAATCTAGTCGGTTCTTTTTGCACAGGGATTTGCAATGCAGCGGCAAATGTAATTCTATGCCTTGATCTAGAAGTTGTCTCATTGAGAAAACTCTAGTGTGGTGGTATACAAAAGGGATTTGGTATGGAAGGACGGAAGATATCTTTGAGGGAGGAAGATAAGAGAATAATCATTTCACATAAATTGTCTGAGAGCTCTAGAGAGGAAAAATTTACAGTGCTTTATAGAGAGATTTTAGAGTGATTTGAGAAATGAGAGAGAGAGAGAGAGACAGAGCGGAGATGCGATGGTGGAAGGGGGAGCCCCTATATAGGCCCCCTAGAGGCATCGGGGATGCTAGCTGTTGGGCGGCCTGGCTTGACTTGACCAATCCAGTTGACCTGATAGGCTGATAGTATTGGGCCAACCTGACCCCAGTTTATCGGGGAGGCCAAGCCTGATAGGGTTGGGCCAACCCGACCTGACCCAACATTCGATGTGTGCAACTAGTCTGTCAAGGGCTATTGCCTTGCCCTTTGGGATTAAGTTGAAACACCGGAGGGCTCACCCACTAACAAGTGGGCTTCACCCATCGCAGCCCCACTTTTGGCTGCGATGTCTGGGACCTGCTTCCTGCCCCATGACCAGTTTGTTGAGGCTGAATCTGAAACTCTGGATTCAGCTGTGCAAAGGTTGGGTAATGGATCCCAGACCCATGGATAGGTCCCATCTTCCCCACCAGGTAAGTTGCAGCTGCTGCACGGCTTCTCGGTTGTGTCATGCCCCACCAGCCTTCAGTAACGTACTCCAGTCTTTCTAGCAGTTAAGGTGCTTGAAACTGCTGCCTTGGTGGAGGTGGTGGTGTCACCAATTGCCTAGTGTCCCAAGTCAAGGTCAGGATGGGTCGCAACCACATTTGATAACATTTTTTTTATGTCATTTCCTTCTACCCTAGCCTCTGTTGTGCCACTTAGAATTGCAATGCTAACTCTCTTAGTTCCCATTCCCAATCCACCATCTTTCATTCTCAACTTAACTATCATCCCAACCCCTTCTATCACCACTTCCATGTCAAAAGTACTTGCACCTGATTTTATCAGGCTTGTTGAGCGTGGTTGCTGGCTTTGTGAGCATGAAAAGGTCTGAGTACTAAGAGACAAGCATATAAAGCAGATCACGATTTTGCCTCTGTAAGAAGTCTTCCCTTCCAGCCAACCAACATTTTATAAAATATTTCTGTAAGTAGCTGCCAGCTTCATACCTCAAGGGCCCTTGAAGGAGGAGCTAGACCCAAATTAAGGCATAGGATTGGACCCATTAAGGAGCACAAGATCCTGCGAAGCCTGTTGTTCCTCCAGCACATTTATACCAACCACCTCACTTATATCGTGTTCACATTCAGACTGCTGACTTTCTCCAGAAGTTCCTTGTTGAATCTGGCCTAACATGGATGAACACCTTGCCACAGTAAAAGTATCATTTGGGTACTGCATTGCTCTGCCAGAAAAGAAGGATCAGATTTTTTATGGAAAACAGTAGGGAGTATGCTGTCCAGAACTGATAATCTAGTGTCGATGAAGGGCATTTCAAGTATGTTTTTCCTTGAGAATTGCTTAGGTCCGGTTTGGTAACGGTATTAGACACTTCTATTACTTATCTAATTTGAAATTGATATTGATATCAATCATCAATATGTGTTTGGCTAGTATCAATTTTGAAAGTTGTACAGGCACATGCAATACTACTGTCCATTTGTATCAATTTTGATATTGATACTCCATCTTCATGAAATATCAATATCAAACAGGCCATTAAAAACTAGGATTGCTTATTTCTTAGATTTGGTACTAGGAATGCCCAATGGAAGTCTTAAGCAATGAACTGGGACCTCTGATGATGTCCTTGCCCCGTTTTAGTGATATAATATCAATCCTTTTAGTCGGGAACAATCTGTTAGGGCATGATGTTGCTGGTTTCCCTTTGGAAAATGTGGACGGCCAGACCAACATTCCTGCCAGTAGCTGATACCTGCAGCAGGTCACCAAGGTCTCTTCACATTTGCCTTACCCAAGAAATTGTGAGTACGAGTATTCTGGGTGGTTGCATCTACTGGGACGTCCCTAGTCTTTTCTATTAACTTGGCTATATTCACTTCGATTAACTTCCTCTCTATTTTTTTGGGTTGACTACTTCCTGGGAATAGATCCCGTTATTTCTGGTGTACTGTTAATCTATGGCCTTCTTTTATCACCTTCAAAATAGTAATAATATATTAATGTTTCCAATTTCTCGTTTGCAGGAATCAAAGCGCTTGGCCCAAGCGCTGAGTAGCTTACCTAATGGAGACGTAAAAGTCAAGACAGAGCATTAGTTTAGCCTGGTAGGTAACTTGTAACTCCTATTTTATGTCTTATTCATGCAGCAAGCTATCAGTCCATGAACGAAGCTGTGCACATGAGATGCCATTCAAATTTCTCGTACGTTTATGGAATTGCTCGTTTCATCTGGCTTTTGTTGAAGTATGGCTTTGATCACTCTATCACTCAGCTTACATATAACATACAATGCGGAGGATTTTTGCATATATATATATATAGATGTATCCACAGCACAATTCAGAATAAATTGATACTATATTTAAATAGTATGTTAAATAGTGTATTATATATAGTTTTAAGCATTTAATTTTAAAAATGGAATTAAGTATATTAAGTATATAAATATTAAGTATATAAAAATAGAATTTATTTTGAATTTAATTAAATAGATAATTTATTTAAATACTTAATATTCTACTTAATACTCTTTTTTATTTCATTTTTAACTTATTAAATTTAATTAAACAGTTTCACTTATTAAACAGAATATCTACGTTGGCCGAGTCCTGTTTCTTGTGAATAAGGAAATCCAAATTCCAAATTGCCCACCGTATTCGAGGAGATGGTAGACATACTGGCATCTTTCCTTGGTTAGGGACACAAACTTAACGTCAACATACAGGGAGTTATAAGCCATCAAGGATTCAAGGTATCAAGCTTCCTCGTGCCGGATGTAATTCACTGAGCACTAACACGAAAAAAAAAATCAAATACACGCCTGAGGAAGTCTATTGATCTCCATGTTTTTATCCATATCCTCGTAGAGATTAATGTTTCATGTCAGCAGCATATTCAAAAACTGGCGATGTTCAAGATCACGGTGTGTCAATCACTTCCTGGAGGCAGCATAATAATGATTGTATAATGTATGGTTATCTAGTAAAAGCTTCTACGCCGATGATTAAATTAGAACCAAGGAGACAAACCTCTTAATAACAGCCATAAAAAATCTCCTTTCACTGTCTTCCATGACTGCAGGTACAAACCAATGGAGAAATCATCATCCGGGGATGGTGTGTTGGAAGGGGGGTTTTTGCTGCACGTCGATGGATGATGTAAGGAGGTTCACTCAACGCTATGATTTTGGGATTCGTTACGGTAGCCGAGAAGTGCCTGCGGAGGAGCTTCTAGCCTTCACCCGCCGCCTATCGCGCAATATGGCCGACAGGGGGGACGTTCGTCTGCATCATAAAATGTTGTTGTAAGTAAACTTTGTTGACAAGGTATTTGGCAATCAGAATAAAGACATGTTCTTACAGAGCATTTTTTTTCGTTGAACAAATAGAGGTGGGATATATATATTTTTTCTTTTCATTCTCGTGGTCTCACTAGGGCTGGCAATGGACTGGGTTGGCCCGTGGGCCCTCGGGCCGGGCCAGCCCTGGGCCTTGTTCCGGGGCAAAGAATCGAGTCCACTCACGTTGCTCGGGCCGAGAAAGTAGGCCCGCGGGCCTTGTTCTGCAACATTGTCCAGCGCCCGGCGGTGGTCGTCCGTTGGTTCGCTAGACATGCAAAAAATTTTTATTTTATTTTTATGAAACTTTTTGCATGCACAGGTCTGAACAAGATACGTATGCTGGTATGCATAGGTCTGAACGTAAACTATCAAGGAAATTTAAAAAAAGGGTAATATTTTAAAATAATAAAATATATTCATATATATATGATTATTTGGGTGTTAAACGGTATGTTTATCTATTTTTATTTCTAGATTCAAAATATTTCTTTAATAGTTGGTTTGATGTTTAAAAACTTTAAAAATATGATATGTATTTTATTATATATTAGAAAAATTAAGTGATATAGTTAAATCTATATATTTTATTATAAATTAAAAAATTATGAATACGTATGATGTATCTACTATTCTTATTTTAATCATGTTTCGAATTTTTTTGTCAAACCGGTCATACTTTAATATTTCAAAAAAGAATCTTAGTTTTAATTTTGTATGTCATATGAAGATTTTGGTAAGATCATAGAAGTCATTAAAGTTTTTTGGATTGATATTTAAAAAATTTAAAAATATAAAATATATCTTATAATAAGTTAAAAAGAACGGGCCGGGCCGGGTCGGGCCGAAATGTAATACGGGCCGGGCCGGCCCATTATATATTGGAGCGGGTTTTTTGGGCCAGCTGCGGGCCGGGCCGGGCCCAGCCCATTGACACCCCTATGGGGTGTTTGGTTGCATGATAATTGAGGTTTTTATTTTAATTTTTAAAAATTGTAAGAAAAACTTGTTAAAAGAGGTGTTTGACAACCATGACAATTTTATGTTTTGAAAGTGATTTTCTTCTTAAACAAAAAAAGAGGGTCTCACCTCTTTCTTTTTTCTTGTGGTCCCCCACTTTATTTGATCATGTGCGGTGGTTACTCTTTTTTGTAATCACATCCCTCCAAACATGATAATTTTATGTCATGAGTTGGTTCACTTTTTATTTTAATACAATTTTTTATCATGAAAATGTACAAAAAATTATCATGCAACCAAACACCCCCCTAGGTCTCACCAATGTTTGGTTACATACTGTCTCCACAGATTTTATCGTCACATCTCGCCAACTAAGAAGACTTTGTGTTTGTATCTGTCCAAGATTTTAATTTAGTGTATGGTTTTTATACAAAGGTGTACAAAATATTATATTGTATTGTTACAAGCACCCTATAGATTGAAACGTACAGAATTCGATCGAACCGATGGATAGGTTAAAATTTTTGTTGAAAATGTTATTTCTACCAGCCATATATTGTATGTTCACCTGCTCGTAGTAAGTGCTCGGACCAAAAAAAAATGTGCTCGGACCAAAAAAAAAAGTGTTCGGACAAGTCCAAAAACCCATGGGGACCAAAAGATAAAAGAAAAATATAGAGATGGCCTTATTTTTTTCTCTCTCTTTTTTATCCAACAAGAAAATTTCTTTTAAAACCTAAATTTGTAAGGGTGGTCAAACAACTTTTTTTTAAACAAAATTTGTTACGAAATCATAACATTATAAAAAAACACAACTTATCATGCAACCAAAAACATGTGGTGAGTTTTATATTATGTCAAATTCGGTACTAATTATATCGGATGTAATACTCAGAGAAGTGTTTGACAAAAAAATCAAATGACTTTCTTTATCTAAATAAATTGTTTCCTAATAAATTTTTTTATTTATTAGATAAAAATGTACATATAATTCAATTTTTCGGTCGAAAGGACTTTTCACCCCCATATCTATAATTATAAATATAACACATGACGATGATGCCCGAGGCCGACCGTCACCGTCCCGACAAAATTTCTGCGCGCTCTCATTATTATTTCTTCTTTCTTTATACCTCGCAGTTCTGCTCTTTCCAGTGTGGAGGCTGCCCTTCGCAGAGAGAGGGCCCCCCCTTTACTTCATCTCCCTTTCTTTTTCTCCGTCCTCCGGTGCCGCAGCATCTCCCTACCGTCGTCGCTCGTCGGGGCTGCGGACCGGCGCGTTGCAGGCCGCAGAGCAGCGATCTTTCCGTTCCTACAGCAGCGCAGTGGCGGCGGCGGCGGCCCGGATTCAGCCGCCGGCTGATGCTAAAAGGTGGCCCAAGAGGGGGGCGGCGAGCGTAGGGGTGGAAACCGTTCGATCGATGTTGGTTCCGAGGTGGATAGAACAGACGATCGGCAGCGGCGTCAGCTTATTGGACGGAGTCTTGGGAGGCAGTAGAGGTGGCGGCGCCGCCGCGGTTGGGATCTGGGCGGGAGGGGAGCGGGGGAATGTGGGCGTGACGGTGGGAATGACGGCCATGGCCGGCATCGCCTTGGCCGCCACGCTCGTCATCTCTGCTCGTAGGTAAAGAACAAACCTGAGGTGTTGCCTTCTCCGTCTCTGCACCCTTATTCCCTTCTTCTGTGATTAGGAAAGCAAAAAGTCGTTGATCTGGAAGGACAGAGAGATACAAAAGCGAGAGAGAAAGTATCAGGCAAATGAAATCCGTCGGACGAGCCCAAAATTCTTCGGTCTCGTCGTCTTCAGCCCATTCCTGCGCCCCCTCACCGTCGTCAGCACCGTCGTCGTGGCCCCATTTGAGATCGCTCCTAATTGTCGCCTCCTCTCCACCCGTTCATGATCGGTGAGTCCTCTGCCTACGTTATCATCCTAGTCGCTCTTTTTCACTTTTCTTATTATCACAGCTCAAGGATCTTCCATTCAGGAAGTGTCTCTTCGAGCCTCTTGTGGGCCAAATATTTAGTAACATGTGGATTGTTCTATCTTTTTAGTCATCCCGTGTGGATCTTAGATGTAGAGACGCAAACCCTTTTTCCCTCGGAAAGTTTGGTAGGGGTGACTTCTGTGATTTAGTTTGTTTCGCTGGACATGGGCTTTCTATATTCAATTTTCCACGGGAAAGTTCTTCATTTCTAGTGCAAACGGATTTGTCATCCTCATCCGGAATGTTGCCGTGTCTGTCTGGAACACTTTTCTGGGTGATGGGACAATCTTATTGTTGATGGAGTGAATAATAGAGGAAAGTAGGAGACACTATGATTTGCCAGTCTGTTAAGATAGGATCTGTATTCTATGTGAGTTTAAGATTGTTTTTTTTTTTCCTGTGATGTCACCGCAGCCTTCTTTCATCCATTTCTTTTCTGGAGACTGATTTACGATATTGTTACCCCCCCCTGCAGGGGTAGCCTTAAGTCGCCATGGTCTCGAAGAAAAAGAAAGCACGCTCTTTCTCTCCAGCACTGGACTAATCTTTTTTCACCAGATGGAAAACTTCGAGATGAGGTGAAATTTCTGAAGAAGGTCCGCAGTGGAGTAAGAACCTTTTTACCTTCAGGAAGTATCTTTTCTTGCCATAGAATTGTAGTTTAGAATCATCATACATTAGGTATTTTTCTTTCTTGCGTTTATATACCATGTGTGTCTTAGTGCCATGTCTTGTTGTTTCAGGGAATTGATCCAAGAATCAGGCATGATGTATGGCCCTTTCTCCTTGGAGTGTAAGATCTCAAACCTTCCTGATTTTTCTATCTTTTTTTCCTACCACTTAACATACTAAATTTATCTTTCTTGGGAGTTAAATGTTAAAAACCTAATATTTTGGGAAATTTTAATAAGTAGAACATCAGACATAATGTTAAGTTTTCATACTTGTTACTTCTGTTTTTTTAGTTGAAGGTATGCATCTTCACATTCATGAATTCACCGAATTGAGTACATGCCATATGGTTCCTGAATCGGGAAAAGTTTATGTTCAATATGATGGAAACCTGAATTGATGAGTTGTCATTAGGAGATGATCTGACCTCCAGGGTTTGATGATTATGTGTTTAACTGATGCTAGTGCATGCAATGATGCAAGTGGTAGTTTGAAAATTTATCTCCAATTTTGGGCTAAAGGGCCCAGTAGATGGGAATTATAAGTAAGCCCTTTGGCTGTCATTGGTTGATACCTAGAATATAAAGATGGATTTGTCATTATTGGGTTTTTTTTGGAGTTTTTTAAGACAAGCACATGAATTGGAGATTTGACATGGGGATTTCAGCTGCAACAACAATCATAAAAGTGGTGTGCGCATAGTGCTATGCATATGGTTATGCAGGGTCTTTATTGACTTAAATGTTTTATTGATAGTTACTTATTGTACAGTAAGTAGGATCAGCTAATTGGTGCATATATCTGAAATTTAGGATCTAAAAACAAATTAGTTAATGAATTAGTATGCTAGTTCAAGTTCATTGTAATATAACTATATAAGGCATTTAAACAGGGAGAACACAACAAGTATAGTAAAAGAGGAAGCACTGGTGCTTCTTGAGTTGCTGTGAGTCAAATGTATATCAGTTTACTTTAGTTAATATTCACGATTAAGTGCTAGTTTAGTTTTCTTTGATGATGACACAAGGCAAAGTTTGAGAAGTGCTAGTTTAGTTATTCAGGAATTTTCTTCAAGAAAAATGCATGATACTTAAAGCCCTCCATTTTATCCTATCCTATTGTGATGAGTTGCTCATATCAGTCTTCTTATTTTGAGTCAGCTGTTGATTCTTAGTTGAGGGTTTTTCCCCCTACAATCTCTTCCTGAGGACTAAGGAGATAAAGGCCTTTGTGGGTTTTTTTTTTTGTTTTCCAGAACTTCTATTTTGACAAATTTAGTTTTATTGCCTTTTGAGATTTTAAGAGTTAGCTTTCTTTGATTGTACCATGTGATCTGGTGTCTAGTCCTGGATGGTGTTATTTTGTGGGGAGTGGAGTGCACGGATATCAGGGGAGAGACCATGGTAATAAGATCAGTTGCTTCATTTGCCTGCTTTTGGGGTAAGGGTGACTCAGAGGGTCAGGATATTATTTGAAATGGATGTTTGATGATTTGTTTCTTTCTGTCTTCTATATATGCCGGGTGGTGTCTCAAGGCCTTTCTACTATTGTTCCTAGCCTCTGTTTTGGTTGCTTTGGCATGGTATTCTGAATTGATGAATCTGGATATAAATTGGCTGATCTGGAGCTGGCATCTTAGATCCTGGCTAAAATCAGGCTGATTTGGTCTGGGATAGGCCAATAAGGATGAAATTGGTGGGGACCAATACCCTACTGATTCTGATCCTAAATTCAAGTGAAAATACTTGTCCAGTATGTATTTTTTGCTTTGTCCACCTTCACTTCTGTGTTACCAAATCCTTTTTCAAATGGTGTCTTATGTCAAAGGCTGGTTGTTTCAGCGAAAGGGTTCGCTCTGGAGTGTAACGTCGTCCAGAGGCAGCTTTTATGTTTTTGGTCTTACTTCTTGTAACTGCTGTCTCCCTGCTTAGTAGATTGTCTCTCTTCAATTTCTCTTTGTATCTTTTATTATTTTGAGTATTGATACAATCGGTCTTTTGATCTTTCAAAAAAACTTCTTTGTTACCAACTCAGAAGCTCCATTTTATCCTACACACTATTGATGGCGACCATCTCAGTCACCAAGGTGATGTGACTAGGTGAGGTGATGGTTGGGTGTTTTGCCTTGGCTGTGATCGTCTGAGTCAATCCCCTCTTTCTTGTAGCCCACCCGGTAGTTGCCTGGCCTGCCTCACCTGCTTTGGAGGATTGAAGCTAGCATGAACTGGGTAAGAAATCTGATTGAAACTGAATGGGTAAGAAATCCGGGTTAATAACCCCACCTCAGTCTCACAGCAAGGCCTCCTCACCTCGGGTGCCTTGCACTTCAAACAACGTAGTTGATTGATAAACTTCCATTTGTCTTTGGGTGTTTATCGTGTGTAGGCATGCTCAATATGATGGGGGACAAATGATCTAGACTAGGGAATTTACTGATTGTTTATTGAAAACCACAATCAAGTTAAGAACTGTAAAAATTAATCAATAAGGAATTCGAACAAACAATGTGGTATGTAAATTGTTATCACTAGAAATCAGTCCGAATTGCATTTCCAAATTTCAGAACAAGAAAATGTGATAACAGAAGCAAATGTTCAGATTCAACTAACCACGCCGTCAGGAATAGCAAACAATTAACAGTTTTCAGATTTAAGAGCTAACAAGAATAAGGCAACTCAAGATGGAATTAATTTCTAACAACACTTTGAAAGTAGCTAGAACCTACTATTCAGGGAGCATGGCATCACGATGAGTATAATAAACAAACAGGAAGTCACTTCAGAGAATGAAAAAATACAGAAGTACCTGAGCACTTTAATAACAATTTCTAATTTAGAGATTTTCCTTTTCTTCAGAAATAGAGACTTCCAGTTATCCAGTCAACTTAGATTGTATATGATCTGAAATAGGTATCTCTTAGCAGACCAATTGAATGAAAATATGATCAAATGAATAAGGCTCAGTAATCATCATAGCCAGGAATCAATCGAGCCTGATTTCAACAATCAATGGAGCACCACTGTTAAAAGTGGTCTGATACTTTATAGATCAACGGCATCTTGACAAATCAAGTCGCCAGGGAGATCAGTTCAGGCCGTCTTCATATTCTTCCAATAAGCCGCCAACAGCCAACATAAATGTCTCAACCGAAGTCAGATCTTGAGTAAACAAATAGATCTGGTTATCAAATCAACCAGATAATCACAAGATCATCATAGTTTGAAAGAAATCCAACACATCGGGACAATAAGCAGTGGAACCAGACTGGACTGGACCAGTCTAACGGGACAGTTCACTGACTGGAGAAGGACCAGTCTCACTTCTTCATAGGGCGTAACAGCTTCAGAATTCAGAATCCAGCGGGAGGACTATCTCAAGAAGACTACTGTAGTAGTAAACAATCACAGAAATCAGGAATCTCAGTGGAACCGGATTGAATACAAAGAACTCAACTGAAAACCAGCTCAGAAAGAGTCCACCCGACGGACATAACCATTTCAGAGGACTGTACTTTTGGCGCAGTCAAGTGTAGTTTAGGGTTTACCGTTCTTCAGCTCAGGATGAGCTATTCAGGAGGAGAAGAAGCCTTAAAATGAATGAAACCTCTTTGAAATCCACAGATCTGAAGCTATTGTTACCGAACGAAGAAGCAACGAACAGATTTCAGCATCGAAAACTGAAGTCCCCACTCTTCCGCTGCGGAGACAGATCTTCCGAGCTGGAAGCTTGTCTTCCGATGTGGCAGATAAGACCAAGAAGTAATCCCGTAGAAGAACTAGTCGAAACCACAGAAGTTGGAGCGAGAGGAACAGCTAACACTCATCCGATGGAGACCGGACAGAAGGGAAAATGATAGATCAGAGGAGGAGGAACACTTTTCTCTTCGTGAACCAGATCTAAAACTCACGAGAGAGGGGAGATCGGGACGGTGGAGAAGAGGTTAGGGTTTCGCCATCGCCAGGAGGAGAGAGGAGCTCGCGAAGCCGTCGAGAGGGAATGCTGGAGAGAGACGACGCCGTTTCGTTAAGTCGCGGGACGGGGAGGGTAAAACAGGAACTCGGGAAGGTTCACGAAGGGGTAAAGAAGCACAGACAGGGGCAAAAGGGGAATCACGAACAATTTTCACTTCAATTCATTCAACCATCGTCCAAAAGTATACACGAGGGCTCCTATTTATAGGAGAAAAAATGTTGTAAATGCAGTAAAAACACTGAAAATGAAAAGAAGGTATGGCGACAACAGAAAAATGCCAACTTTACAGGACATGACTCAAAATGACTCAAAAAATACTAGAAAAATCAGTAAATGCTAAAAAAAATTGTTTAAGGCCTTCCAAAATTCCATAAAATTCATAGATGCTCAAGAAAAATATTCTGAACAGCAATTAATCTCAGAAAACATAATCTCTCAACCAAATTGATCCCAATGGTCTACGCCGGTAGACTTTGCCAAAATAATCTTTGCCCCGGGTGTCCTCACCACAATAGATTGGTATCCTCATGTTCATTGAGTATTTTCATATACTTCATGTGAAGGATCTTTGCTCTTTGGCCTGTTGTCATAGGGACTTGTGTCCCTTTAGAGCATTTTATTTTTGTTTGCACAAGATTGCATGTTGTCAGTGCATTTGAAATATTCATGTTTTATGTACCGGACCTTTTGCTCCCCAGCCTTTTCTATGCCCTAAAACAGCAAGGGTGGAGGACATTTTCTACATGTGGCATGCCACAGAAGTATTTAAATGTGGCGTTAAGTAAGAAATGATTTTTACATCAAAGACAGGTGTAGGTAAAGAAGTTTGTTGATTAAGACATAAGTTTTGGGATAAATCTAAAGACAAATAGACATTATTTAGAAATAAATCTAAGAAAGAAAAAAATTTTAAAGAATGATGAAAATAAGTTATTAGGATATTAAGTCTCTTATAAAAAAACTGGAACTTGTGGTTAGCATGGAGGAGAAAGATTAATATTGCTTGCATTCGAGAAACTAAATGGATTAAAAGGAAATATAAAGTTCGAAATACATGTTATATGCCATGATATACAATAAAGGATATAAATAAGAATAGGGAAGATATCATTGTTGTTAAAACATTAAAGAATGCAATGGTGTCTGGCAAAAGCCTAAGAGATATGATTGTTCTTGTAAAAATGATTACAAAAAGAGAAATAATTAATGTAATTAGTGTTTATACTTTATAAATTGGATTAGGAAGTGAGATTAAAGAATTTTTTTAGAGGATATGGATGATGTTATGTAAAGGCCAAATGAAGAGAACATATATATTGGAGGTTTCAATGGACATGTTGGATATGAAAGTTTAAATCGATAGGGGAAAAACATCTTTGATTTTGATATGGCTTATGATCTTATACTAACAAATACTCATTCTTAGAAGAGTAATCGTGCTCTTCGCAAAGATTGTAAATGTAATCTTAATGAAGTTGTGATCTTAGATGTTAAGATCAAGGGGCTAACAAGTATATTTAAAAGTAAGATTTTGGCTAGATGTAAGCTAAATCAACTTCGTTCTTACAATTAAGAGTAATTGTGCTCATTAAAATTTAGAAATAAAAATAAGATTACGAAGGATAGTGTTTGGAACGTGTGAAAATAGTGTCCTTGTCTCTTTGCAAGTGCTCTGAGAAAAAAAACACTGGGAAACCTGTTTTACATTTGAGAGAGACGTGGGAACACTTTCATTGAATCTCAGAACCTACAACTCCTCCCATAGTGCTGCTGCTACTGCAAAATGTTTATGTTACGGTTGTTTTCTCTCTCTCTCTCTCTCTCTCTCTCTCTCTCTCTCTTCAGCTCATGCTTCCAGGGAACACCTTCCCTCATCACGTTGGATTTTACTAACAAGCTATTGAACCCACCGTGGGATCATCATGGCTCTGTGTAAAAAAAACTTAGGAAAAACTAATATTCATTTCAAAGAATATAAAAAATAATTTACTCATTTAGTTCATATGGAGTTAGTATTTTGAAAATTATTTATCTTATTTAATTATTTATATATTACCTTTATGTAATTTTACTTTCTAATATTTCTCACTATGTCGTTCACTAACGCCTTAATAAATAATGTTGAATGATGTTTTTAATATAATTTGACATTTTATATAACAATTTATCATTATGTTGAGATACAACAGTTTTTTATCGTCTTATAAATATGTTGAGATAACTTTTAAGTTTAAAAATGTTACCCAATGCCACTCTACAATTTTTAAAAATTATATCACTATTGCCAAACACCTAATTTATATTTTTTGTAATTTTAGAAACAATTCTAAGATATAATTTGATCTATATTTTAAAAATAAGATGATCTAAGTTTAAAAATAACAATTAAACACCCTATTAGATGTTAGGTCAAATAGACATACATGTATATTTAAAAGAAATATTTTGCTTAAAATAAAATGATGATAATTAAAATGGGTGAAACAAGAGATATTTAAGAATGAACTTTTCAAGATGAATGATTAGCAGGCAACTGTAAAGGTAGAAACACAAAATTGTTTCACACTAACTTTTAAGGAACAAATGGAATTTTGCTGCACAAAGTTCAAGTGGAAGGGTTAATTTGTGAAAATTCAGATCAGATTGGTGTGGGGCAGCAAAGTTTTTCAAAAAATTGTTCAAAGAAGAGGAGTGGAGTCCATTACTAAACTTTGACTCAATTAACTGACTCCTAGAGGGAGGAGTTCATCGGTTAGGCCCTTCACTGAGGAGGAATTTAGTGCTATCTGTTTTATGAGTCCTTATAAAGCCCCTACCCAGATATATTTTCTGCAGACTTCTTTTAGAAGTGTTGGGATATTATCAAGAAGACTTCACGGCATTGGTGAGGGAGTCTGAAAAGAAACCTGGAAATATGAAATATGTGAATTCAACGTCACTCGTGTTGTTGCAAAAAGAGAGATTGAAACGACATCAAAGATTTGAGGCCTATTTGTCCCCCCACCTACAGCTACAAAATAGTGACGAAGGTATTTGTAAGTAGGCTCAGTCAATATGTTGACAAAATGGAAGCACATCTTAATCATTCTTTATTTAAGGCAAATACATCTTGGATAACTTTACAGTAACACACGAATGCATACATAATCAGAAGTGGAGGAAAAAGAAGGTTTATTGTTGAAACTGGCTTTTGGTAAAACATACATTAAAGTGAACTGGAAGTGTTTGCATAAGATCGTATGCCTTATGGGTTTCTGTAGCACGCGGATCAACTAGGTCATGAATTGCATCAATGCGGCTAAATTTTCAGTGGATGTGAATGATCTCATTGTTTCTTTGGGTGCTTAAGCAGCATAAGACGGGAATAGGAAGGAAGAGGGGGAATTCCATCTATATTAGGATTCTAAATCCCACTTTAGTTGGGATTCATTCATATTTCTATTTGATTTCTTTGTCAAATCACAAACCCATTTCTATTCAAGTCCAAATTGGGCCTCCCAATTGATTGCACCCTCATGGGCCACCTTTTAAAGAAAATCTATTTATCTTATTTTTTAAATCATAAAAATTAAGATAAATATTCAAAAATCAAAGAAAGGGCAATAAGCCTCACAAAATCCTATGAAAATTTATGGAAAGTTTATCAAAACCTATTTCTGGGAATTCTATATTTTTGGATTTTTATTTTTGTAAATTTTATAAAATGAATTTTATTTATCCAAAAATACAAATTTTGGATCATAGTTTTTTCTTTTATGATCAATAGTTTTTTGGATACTCTTGGAGCTCCCCTGAAATTTTTATATTTTTCAGTCCATGATTTTTTTTATTTTTCTGCATTTTCCTATTAAAAATTAATAATAGACAATATATCCCAGAGAATTCCTGAAAATTCAGGAAAATCAAAATTTTCAAAAAAAAACCCCTGAGATTTCTTGATCACACTAGTAGTTGTTGGAGTGGGTCCCACCTTTTTAACAATGGGTAAAAAATCATGTAAAATTTCTAAAAAATAGGAAACATGTTTAATTATTCTTTGACTAACCTAATCTCCTACTGGAGAAAATTCTGTGCCCTGGCAGCCTTGGTCAATGATGTGTCTCCCCCTTTCCCTTTATAAAAACACCCTCAAAGCCATATTGCAGTATTGCACAAGTTTCCAGCGCCATCCACCCTAGCAGCTGCCACCAACTCCAAGAGAGGAGAGAAGGGGAAGCCGAGAAGGAACAAGCCATGCAGTCCTCTTTACTTTTTGAACTGTTTAGGATTATGGCTAGAGTTGAGTTGAACTGTATGATTGATGTATTCGCATATTTTCTGCAGTCTTGTTTTCTTTTTGAACTATAGATACATTTCCATGGGTATATTTACTCACAGTTTATGTAATTTACAATGGTTATATTTGTTTGTGCTTTGGAAACATATGCTGAAGCAGACTGCAGTAAGTCCACATTTGAAAGGACTATACTTCTGGAGATTTGCTGGATTTTCTCTAATTTTTTCATGCAAGTAGTATGATAATATTTTTAGCAAAAACTTTCTTGATTATTATGAATAAAATTGTGTCAGAAACTGATATACTAGAATTCTTTTGTATCATCATGTTTCAGTTATGACCTGAGCACTACACAGTCAGAAAGAAATGCAATTAAAAAGCGGAAAAGGTATTCATTGTTTAATCAACTTTCTTTTACTATTTTGAACTTTTTCATAGCCTCTCAACGAGTGCATTGCCATGCTTGGTAGGCATCAGGCATTTTAACAGAGGTAGAGATGCCACATCTCTGAAATGACATGCATGCAAGAACAGTATATTTTTAACATCACTTGTTCTGAATTATACATGTGACATGCAACTAAGAACGATGCAATTGTTTGCTTTTTAAAGATATGGGTCTTCGTGCTGTGAATTGTCCTTCGTTTTCCAAGTTCTTTATTGAACTCAGAAGAATTGCTCAGACATCCTTATGGAACTAGAACAATCATTCGGCTATCCTGGTGTTTGCCCCATTTTCTTGCTTAGCAGTTATAATTTATGTACTTCAAGAGCAAACCCAAAAGGATGGCAAGCATCGGAGTCTTTGTTGGACCTGCATCGGAAAACAGAATACCCTTTTAGGTCATTTGATTTTTGGATCCATGCAAGGATTGTCGTTTCGGATCTCGGCTTTGTCTCGGAAGCATGAAAGAGAAGAGATCTCGTGAGATTCTCGGAAAAATCTCGGGAGATCGGATCTCGGATTTCATTTATGCAAGGTATACTTTACCCAATGATTGTCATCTCACATCTATATTTTATCTCACGGAGATTGAAGATAAAATATCTCAAAAAAATCTCAAGGGATTAGATCTTAGAAATACCAATCAATGTGCATGTTTAAATGTAGAATGTCATATAATCTATTTAAAAAGGACAAGAAAACTCATTAAATATTAAAATAAGCTGTGAGAGAATTAAAAGTGTAATACAGAGATGGTGAACTATTGTTAGCATGAGACATACAAAGGATCTTATGTCAGAACAAAGTTTCATCTTGAACAATATGGATAGGAGATTGATAACATTTTGGGTCAATTGTACATATATAGTCATTAAAATATTAAGTTATGAAATTTTATCAAACAATAATGCTTAGATGAATATTTGGATGGATTTCATGATAAAATTGGCAATATAAGAAGAAAACTTAACAAGATCATTTAACAAGTTGGGGATAATAATAGACGGAGAAGATCAAGGTATCACAGGTACTACATAGATATTCTCGTTTCGGCGATCTCGTTTCTCGGACACACCGAAGAAAAGAGATTCTCGGGAGATCTCGAGAGATTCTCGAGAGATCGCATTCCATGGATCCATGTAAATATGATGAAATTTATATTAGTTACTGTAAACAGATTAGTTGCTGTAAACAGATTAGTCACCTGGATGGTGTGCGATCACTCAATGTTAATAATAAATTACATGCTTGTCCCCACAAGGAATTTAATGTAATGTTTACAGGGATCTGAATACAAATATGCAAAATACAGGGCTTAGATACAATCTACTATGTTTACAGATATCAAAAACCAAATTACAATGCTTCTTTCATTTACTTGTCGTTCTGTCAATGGCCATTTTCTGTAGGAATGTGGTCTATGAACTAGGTGCAGTATGGATCTTGTTTGCTTGGTTAGCATTTGTCCAAAAGTTCATGCTGCTGTTAATACAATTTTTGGTACTGGTAAATTAACGTTTTCTACAACAGTTCCCATGAGATACCGTAGGCAGCCATAGTTCTTTTACTGGCGACAGTTGCATCTATTCTTTCTGGTATAGTGTTAAAAATTCAGCCTACTGGGGTTTTTGATCTCTTTTTTTTAAGGGTAAAGAGTATTATTTTAGAGATAGTAAGGTCAATGACGTGTTTGTCTGTATATTTCTATGCCCATGTGTCTTTTATACATGTTCCCTTGTGGACGGAGCTTTTTTTTTTCGCAACGTATTTTGTCATCATGCTTATGTTTTCTTCATGAATACATTGCAGGAAGGAATACAAAACAGTGAGGCATAAGTGTCAGCAACTTCTAGTTGGTAGTTACAAGGAAATGAAGGTGGCTGGGAGCAACATCAGTGGCACCCTTTTTTCCAATGATGGTCAAGAATCTTCTAGTTCGGAGGATATCTTTAGCGCAAGACAGTCTCTGTCTACTGATGAAACAAATGCAGATAGTGCTGATGTAGGGCAGCATGTACTGCAGAACGACATGGAGGTACTTCGTCTGAATAACGAAATTTTAGAGCATGTGTCACAGTCCAACTCATCTCTTGTCGAAGATGAAGATAAAAATGAGAATCCAGATGATGGCAGCTCTAAAGAATATGCTCATGATATGATTAATCATTCCGACTTTTCCTTTGCTGAAGATGATGATAGAAGTGGCATCACTCGGACTGATATTTCTCTAACAAATTCGGAATCATCTGACTCGGAATCCTCAATAGTTGAAACAGAAAGCATGCAGATCTCTTCAACAGAAGAACCAAGTGATGGTAACATTCTTTGTGCCAAGATGGATCCATTGAAAGGGGATTCATCTAAGTCATTTAAGGATCACCACACAGCTGAAGACTATGCGACATGGCAACGCATCATCCGTCTAGATGCTTTACGGGCAAATGGAGAATGGATTCCTTACTCCCAGTCACAGGCTTCGGTTCCAGAGGATAAGGCACGCCAATGTGCAGAGGCTGTAGGCTTGAAGGACTATGAACATCTCGAGCCATGCAGGATATATCATGCTGCTCGTTTGGTTGCTCTCCTGGAGGCATATGCAATCTTTGATCCGGAAACTGGCTATTGTCAGGGGATGAGTGATCTACTCTCACCGATGATTGCTGTGATTGAGGATGACAGTGAAGCCTTTTGGTGCTTTGTGGGGTTCATGAACAAAGCACGTTACAATTTTAGACTTGATGAAGTGGGCATTAGAAGACAATTGAGCATAGTATCAAAAATCATCAAATGCAAGGATTCCCAATTATACAGGCACTTACAGAAGCTTCAAGCGGAGGACTGCTTCTTCGTCTACAGAATGGTGGTCGTCCTCTTCCGGAGGGAACTCAGCTTTGATCAGACCTTGTGCCTGTGGGAGGTTATGTGGGCAGACCAGGCAGCCATCCGAGCTGGGATTGGGAAGTCTGCATGGGAACGAATCAGACAGCGGGCTCCTCCCACAGATGACTTGCTACTTTATGCTATCGCAGCCTGCGTCTTGCAGAAGAGGAAACTAATCATTGAAAAGTACAGCAGCATGGACGAGATATTAAGGGAATGCAATAACCTGGCAGGCCAGTTGGACGTCTGGAGGCTTCTGGACGATGCCCATGATTTGGTGGTTTCCCTTCGAGACAAGATCTGATTTAGATGATGATCCACCCGAGTCTTTGACAGTTCATTAGGTTTCCATCCTTTTGTTCCCTCCTTTGGTCATGTTCCCACTGCTTTACAAGCCCTCAACTAATTGTTTGGTCAACACTTGATAGCTGCAGTTTGACAGGCTAAATCAATGTATAGAACACTCCACAATCCAAAAAGTAGTCAGAGCAGCACCCACTTAGCCTATTTACCTGTTCCATTTAAACATTTGTTCTAAACCAGCTATTTAAATTATCATGTCAGAGCAACACCCACTTTTTACTAGTGTTACTGGAAACAATAGGTGCTAAATTGCTAATGCTTCTCATCGAATATATTAAGACTATCCTATTTCAAAACTCCTCGGTGTTCCCGTACCTGTTAGGAGAGGCGACGAGTGCGCACAAGAGCACAACTTTTGATTACTGAAGCTACGTTATGTTTGAAACACGAAGAACAGGGTGCTGACATTATGAGCTGTATTCATTTTTTGTGTTTTTTTTAAAAAAATTACCCGGATGCAATTTCTAGTTCTTCCCCATGTTTTTTTTCTTACGGGATGTTGGAAGCATTTTCTGTTCAAAATAAAAGAATATTGACAAGACATAGGCCATCCTAAATTTCCTGATATCAGAAAGATGTGATTTTTGGTTTAATATTTTCGGCTCACCCGGAGTAAGTCTCCGAAGGAGCGCTGCGACGGCCTCTTGGGATCCTGCACCGCACTTGGCCTGCCACGCCGCTTCTCCGTGCCTCCCCAAGCAACAGTCAGCCTGCAGTCGAAGGTCGTGAGTGCGTTCCATTTCTTCCTTCCTCTTCTCCCCCTTACTGTAACGCTTATGCGGGTGCGTTTCCCAGAAGTGATCTCGATACAATGCTTTCATAATTTCCTTGGGATTGTATTCCTCAGCATGAGCCGATATCCTCTCTGTGATTTCTATCTCTGTTTCTTCGCTGATTTCCGCTGTTCTCATGACTCCCTTTTCCGTAGCTGCGTCGGGAAAACCTACTGCTTGTCCGACCGAGGATCGAGGTAAACCATCGTTTATTGTTTCAGCTTCCATACATTTTCTTCCTGAAGGAAAACATCTCTCAATTTGCAAGAACTTTTTTTTAAAACTTTTTTAGTTTGTTGTCATAACATGGTTATTGAAATCAGTGAAATCTAGATGCTTGACTAGATATTTGAACCTATTCCTTTGGCCATATGTTTTCCTCTTTGCCACGGTTCTTACAGTATTTTGTGAAATTTTGAGAGGAACAACAGCCAAAAGAATGTATGTCTATGGCTTCCATTCATTTGATCTTTAAAATGCGGGTCTTGTTTGGCCTTTGAGGCTTGACCTTTTGTCTGTTGACTTTAATAAGCCTCTTACAATTTTCTCATCTGGCAGATTTATTTTGGTCTCTTAATCAGCCTACGGAATAAAGCGAGAATGATGGTCTGTCTTCAGTATATATGCAGATGGAAAGGTCCAAGGTGAACCTTCCTAGTTCAGCTTCCTACGGTAATGCATTCACTTTGCCCAGATGGTGGTTGATTCCAAATTTTTCAACAAAACATGTCGAGCAATCATGCTCTTTTTTCTGGTTTAGGCTATATCTTGTTCGGCGAGACTTATTTGTGTGGAAATGACATGGTGCGCTACTTATGTTTGAATATTTTGATTGGACCATTATTGCAGATTACATTCGTAAAGAAGGGCTGTTGATTTGCCAGTAAAGCAATATTTAGTGCTATGTATACTTACAGAACTTCAAATCTTGTTGCACGTTGTTTTCTGTTGATGAGGTTAACACCATATCTCGTCTCCTTTCAAATTATTAAGCCTATACCTAAGCGACCTTAGAAGTGGCCTTTCTCCCTAAACAATAAGGTGAGGCACCCGGTGAAGTCTCCTTCATGGGTTGCTGATTTGGCAGTTATCATCAAAATCTCAGTGCACAGGCTAGGAATATCCCGGGAATGCAATGAAGTAATTCATAACTTCAGTCTTCTTGGATGTTAAGGTCCGAGACCAAAGTAGACATTCTTGTAGGGCAGGGAAGAGGTTCGAGGCCTCTTTCCTTTTCCCGGCCGAAGTTTGCTAACTGGAGGATTTGTTTCGTATGTACTTGTAACAGTTTTCTAGCGTGACATCATTTTTTTTCTTTTGATGATTACTTTGGGCGTGATTAGGAACGTCTCCTCTTTCACAAAATGTACTACGACACAATGCAAAGGTACCGTAATGTGCATAAAAAATTAATACTAGGAAACCAATGTGATTCTCGTTACATGATAATCAAAGAAAATAGCTGAAACATGACGGGTATAGTTTTACAGTGAAAGAAGTTTATGTCCTAAAATTTCTCTAATTTTTTATTTAAAAGCGCCATGCATAACGTCAGTGGAATGTGTTAATAAGTAGGCAATCTACGTACACCGAGGTGGTTTTTTTTTGATCACGGGAAAACGCAGATAAATTATAAAGAACCCGAGGAAACAGAGCGTACACCTAGCGCGTCCAAAAGAATCTGGTCCGTCAGATCGCCAGAAGGCAGGATAAGAGGGGACGACCAAGACGTACAAAGCTTATCCCGAAGAGCCCAACCCGCGAGACGGTGGGCAGCTTCGTTAGAGGATCTAGGGCAAAAAACTAGTGAAGCCCCCGCGGAGCGAAGATGCTGGCGAGCGCTGAGGATGAAGGAGCTGGCTTTCCAGAGCATTGGTCCGTCCTCGTTGATGGCGTCATCAACCAGGTGGGCATCGTTTTCAATGATGGACGATTCAAGTTTGAAGTGTTCCCAGGAGCAGGCGGCATCAATCGCTTCGGCTTCCAAAATCTGAGCTTCCGTGAAGGTAGATATCCTAGCCAGCCAAGCAAGCAGTTTTCCTTGATAGTCCCTTACTAGAACAGCAATAGCCCCATAGTTAAAATTCGTGGCAGCATCAACATTTATCTTAACAAAAGAAGTAGGAGGTGGGATCCATTTTAAGATCCTCTGAGTACTTGGAATAGGCGCCTGAGACAGGATGAACTCAGCATCCTTAGAAGCCACAGAGATAATCCGACTCTGATGGTTACTTGCATTATTTGTGCAACTGTCAATATTATTTTAACTAATGCTCAAATTTTTCCGTGGGCATTCCCAGCATCATATCTTTCAAGCCAACTTTAGATATGCGAACCTTTCACTTTTGTATGTGTATTAGCCCAGATGTAAACTTGAGATGTTTGAAGCCATCCATCAGTATGCTGAATGTTGAATCTCAAGGCTACACCAGGCTTTTCCATCTGTTTTTGCTAATATGTTTGTGTTTTTTTTCTATGTCCATAGAATTGTTGAACTTTGTGAGACTTGGCTTCTGGCCTCTTTTGCGGGTCTAACAGTTGGATTCGATCTTCATTTTTTTTTTCTGAGTGAGGCACTACATTGACCATGAGCTTTCCCTATTTATTGCCTATTTTGGCTAGATGACTCAGATTTTAGCAACACTACATGATGAATTCTTAATAGCTAGCGAACTTTAATATCCTCTAGGAAGTTCATGGCACGGTTTGACCATTTTCATTCATCTTATCCACAGCCGGTTGATCATTGTAAAGCCTGCGCAAGACATGGAAGGCTTCAACAGGTGAACTAAGATTCTTTCTTGGTACAACTTATCAAAACCTATCTTATGACTCGGTCCGATGTCAGGTTGTGTTGAGTGTTTGATAAATTGTCTTGTTAAAATCTTAACTCCTCTCTGACGGCCTGATTGGAAAGAGTATCAGTTACAAATAATCATATTAGTTTTGATATTAGATACTATAAAATTAAATATTGATTTATCTACCAGAATATGAAAACTAATTTCATATTTGATTCAGCACACTAACTAAACAGGACCTTCTATACACCTTAATAGGCCTCTTGAAAAAAAAAATTAGTTAGTAATCTTAGCTTTTTATTTCAGACCTAAAATCTCTGGACTCGGGAACAAAATAAAGTAATATATATACATAATATAACTTGACTGAATAATAAGTTGATTAACAAACACATATCTTAGTTACGATTAACTACATTTTTACCACAAGATATATAAGAGGTCAGAGGAGAAATTAAAACTTTCAGATTAAGCCAAAACAAGCACCACCTAAATTTTGCATCGGATATAAAGCAGAATCATGGGTTTCAACGAAGATTAACATCTCTTCAAGTTGAGCTACGGTTTCCGGAAGCTCAGATTTCATAAAATACTGTGCTAATAGAAGAGAGCACTGTCTTCTTCCACTAAAATTATCAAGCACAAACCTATGATACTGGTATTTCTATCCTACTGTCATTAACACCATGCCCTGCCCTGTCAACGTCTCCCTTTGGGATGCACGCTTCAACTTGGTACATTATGTGGATGAGGTTGCCTCGGGGAATCGACATACGCTCCCCTTAGAAGCCTTGCTACTTGCTAGGAAGAAAAACTAGAAAATACATGTAGAAGATGACAATGTGTTTTCTAAATAATGCAGATTATCATGCGGGCAGAACACATGAGGTGTATATTCGTTGTAACCATGCTAAATATCTCACCTCAAAAGAAGGAAAAAAAGGGACATTTTGTGGCTCCAAATCTTTGCACTTTGTTCGGTAAATTATTTATGTTGGAGTTCCGGACATAAACATGTGGTAAGAAATGAGTCCAGAGAACTTTCAGCCGGGGCCTCGAGCTGTTGAACCAATAATCTGCATAATTAAGCTTCTATGATAGAATGCCTTCTCTGTTCCAAAACCCACAGCGGCGATGCGGTCGGTTGCATCGTCGTGAATAAAAAAAGTTGCCAAAATTACCTGGTTGTTCAGATATGTAAATCCTTTAAGTAGTTTGGATGAAATTTTTATGCCTGCATAAGATTTCGTTGTGTCCTCTACGGAGTTAAACGTTCCCTGTTCCCTGGCACATAGCTGTAAACTCTTTTGCTTGAGAATACAACCCTCGACAAAATAGAGCATTATTCACATTGATCACCACCTGTGATCGAAGTATATTTGATATTAGGCTTCTGTTTAACACTGCCTGCACGTTACATTCAGTTAGTACTCCTCGTTGATAGTCCGAATCACCTCTGCTGGAGTTAACCGCTTCTTGTCAGGTGATTTTTTTTTGTTTACGTATGTTATTAAAACAAATCAGTTTCATGATCACTGATACGACGGTGATCCGGACTCCTAGAAATATGGGTTACTGTTGAAGATTAGAGATCGATCTCCCCTGTTCACCGGTCACAAAGCGACTTGTTTAATTATTTCCATCGGAGATATCCAGAGAGTGTCCCTCAACCCCTCTTGCAAAGGGGTCGAAGTGACAGTGATTCGATGTTCTTGTCGGCTCAGCCCCTCCGTGACGGGAGTTATTGCACTCTTCGAAGGACCCATCAACAGTGCATATGTGCATCTGTTCGTCTCTCTGGAGGTGCATCTGAATCCAAGTCCGCGTCTCAAGATTAGCGCAAGAGCTTGAAGGAATGGACGGTGTGATGAGCTAGAGTGCAAGTACCGATAATATTTATTATTAGCGTTCAGCTGGAAACACCTGAATTCGTAGACGGCACCTTTAATTACACGGCACAGACGGAAGAAAACACCCACACAGCTGAGCCCCCACAGCAACCCCGCACTGCAGCAGGAACAGGAAGCCTCCCCTGTAATCTAGCAGATGATAGGAACGTACGTAGAGGTGAGAACGATCGATTGCAGCTGCCATCGCTGTAGCGGTCGTCTTCCCGAGAGCGGATCCAAGCAACACATGCGGCAACGCCTGCGTAGAGATACGAAGAAACGCTAAGCTCCCTTCAGGTGGAGATGGCGAGAGCTCCTTCCACACAACCAGACATTCAAGGGCTTAAAAATGGCGGAAAAGACAGCAAACATGGAGGCTACTGTCAGATCTCTTTCTCGCGCGACAAGGACCTCGTCTAAGATGGCATGATCTTATTAGGATTAGGAGGGCTGATCCTCCCATCACTAGTTTGTGGAGCGTGGGGGCCTCAGGTGACCACATGAGAGTGCACCCTCAACCTCTCTTACGGAAACATATTAAATATGTTATTAAATATATGATTAAATGAAATTTTGTGAGATGATTGATCAAGTGATCACCCGAGGACCCCACCCTTCTAGTTGTGAGGGCCCACGTGCCAGCACCACTGGTGAGTGCCGGAGGAGTCTCTCCGCACCAGCATGCATATAGAATGATATAGTTAAATAAATGAGTCATCAACCCAAAATTTCAAGATAATGAGGGGGTGGGGGTGGGTACCTTTCTTGTATTTTTATATATATTTTTTCGATTTTCTCAATATGTGCTATTTTATTGTGCCCTCTCACATGATAGGCCGATATTTTTTTAAAAAAAATTAAGTCTTATTACGTGGGTCAAAAATAGTGTGTGCGCGGATTTCAGAACTTTGATATAACTCAAAATCTTAAAACTATGACCTTATTAGACTATCGCGGATATTATCTCACATTGATGATACAAAGATATTACAATAGTCTCATGAATCATGTGCCTTTCATCTTAACCTCATGTCATGGTATTGAAATCATAGGATGATATCAAATCGAACATGATCTTATATCATGGACATCATCTTATACTATGGGTGTAGTTTCACGTCAAGAGTCTTTCACTTGATTTTTGTAAGATGACATCATGGGCATGAACACAACTTTATTATAATAGTTGATTATCTTAATTTTTGTTTGGATGTCACAACATTCGCTTGCTTAATTATGCCATGTTTGATAATACTATTTGACATATCTATCATTATCAATTTTAAAATTGATATTCCTAGTCATCACTAAGAAGTGTTTGGTTAATAGTATCAATTTTGAAATTGGCAGTGAAAACAAAACACATTATATAATACAAGTGTCAACTTGTATCAATTTTGATATTGATTCTCCAACCTCTATAATTATCAATATCAATATTGATATAGTATCAAATTTGAAATTCTAATCAAACGGGTCATTAAGTAACTTAAATCTTTCAACGTCGGCCTTGGGTTTTAAGATTTTTTTTTTTAGGAGGTATGCATATATAACCGTTGGTTTTTGAAGAGATCGGAGCGAGAGGAACGAACCAGACAAGGGAAGTAGTCAAGTAGACTCGCCGCACCTCCCGCTACTCCGGGTGGATCTTCTTCTTCAACATCTTGCTGATCATCTGTCATCCGTCCGTTTAACGTAACGAAAAAAGGGGAGAATTTCGATCAGTCGTGCTAGTCGAGATCTTCAAGTAAGAGACATCCGGAAAGAGATCGACGCCGTGCTGCTACTATCCGGAGAAAAAGATAGATCGATCGATCGATCGACCTCGGAGTTGATGCAAGTAAAGAGGGACTTGGAGGGTGATCTCGATTCCGTCAGAGAGATCGGAGGTTTACTTACTCTGCTTGATTTCTCGGTGGCCCGGGGCGAATCCTCGCCTTCCTTCTTCTTCTTCCAGAGCGCGAGCTTCTTGGCGATGGGCGGCGGTCCCCCGTGCTTCGCACGCCCCGGTGGAAATGCCGGATCCGTCGTGTTGCTCGCCTTCCTCTCCGGCGCAATCCCGGCGGCAGACGGCGCCGGCTTTTTCGTGCGGCGGGCGAGGTCGGCGGCGGCGGCCTTACGGGCCAGCCTTTCCTCGGACTCCAAGAACAGGTCGGCGAGAGTGATTCTCTCTCTCCTGTGGGCGTGGAATGCCTGCAGCAGCGGCTCGATGACGTCCTCCTCCTCCTCCTCGGTGGTGTTGTTGGATGAGCCGCCATTGTGGATTATTCCCAGCACCCCGCGGATTTCGACGTTCTTGACGGACTCGGTGGCCGAGTTGCAAGCCGCCGGAGGGGTACTGACCACCACCGCATCTCCTTTCTTTTCCTCCTCTGATGCCGCATGCTCTTCTTTGGCGGCGGCCACGGGGCGGAGCTCGTCCGCGAGATGTGGGGCGACAACGCCGAGCAACTGTGGCTGAAAGAAGTCGGGCTCGGGGTGGCCCAGCGTGCCGATGGCGAGGATCCCGTCCAGCACCTGCTGGATGCTGATCTCCGCATGGCGGAGGTCCATCAGCAGCGCCACCTTCTCCGTCTCCCCCTCCTTGTCCGCATCGTCCGCAACGCCACCGGCTTCACTGTAAGGATCTGTAGGCAAACAGAGTTTCCTCCGGTCATCCCATGCACCCATTAATTTAATTAATTACCGGAGGAAGAAGGAAAAGTGGGTGAGTTCGAAGCTAAGGGGGGATGCCTCCACCTTTCTTCCGAGGGTCGGGAACCCTGCGATACTGATCTGCGGTGGCGTGCATCCTCCGGTGCAGCCAATTGAGGATCTGCCATCATCAGATCAGTGACTTATTGCTTGGGAAAAAAAAAAAAAACATCATAAGGGCCGGAGCTGCCTGCAGGTTCCTCACCTTCATGGCTAGCTAGCTAGCTAGCTTGGAGAGGAGACTCTGACGAAGGAGGCGGTGGCGGGGACGGAAATGCTGCTCGCGGTAAGAAGGCGCAAGGGGGACACACACAAGCTTATATATATAGGGGAAGGGCCATGTACAGGGGAAGCGCGATGGATGTTAGCTTTTTTAATAATCGGGTGCACCATCTTAGTTAGTGTCGCTGCACCGTTGCAGATCGCCGCCAATAATGAAAATATCGCCGTTAATATCTTTTTTGCAACAGTTTCAGAGCAACGTTAGTCCATCACAAATAAATTCGCTTGTCCATGATATTGACGACAACTGAAATGAAGTTGTTGCCGGTAAAAATACTAATAGTGACAGTATAGATTATTGGCTAGTAAGAATATTGACGACAACCGAAATGAAGTTGTTTTATTCTTATGATTCTTATAACAAAAAATAAATTTATTTTTAAAAATAAAAATTCATACATTATTATAATATACAATCAACTCATCTTTTTTATTTTTATTCACATTCACAAAATAAAATATTTACAATTCATGATTCATTCATAATTCACATCCACAAGCCATATACTACCTTCATATTTCATATTCCATATTTTACATTTCACAGACCACGGTCATATTTCACAAACACAAATCATAATTTTTTCGTAACAATTCACAAAACAGAATTATAGAAGTAAATTTTACATATATACAATCTAAAAATTAAACATACAAACACGTTGTTTCTAAGAAATCAAGTACATCATATATAAATAGAATAAAAGAGAAAATATGAAACTCTCTCATTTATCCTCTCTAAATGATGTCTCATCATCCTCTTCATCATCCTCCTCTCTCGATCCTAGAGTTGGTCTCGAACTCGATGGATCATCGGGTAGGGGAAGTCTTTGATTAATTCAGTCTAACATTTGTTGTGTTAGCCGCCATAGTCACCACAAAACTCCTCTTTTGATCAGTCATGTGCTGCTTCAGAGTAGCAATGATTGTATTTTGTTGCATCTCGAGCTGGGGTTGATTGTTTGTCAACTCTATCGAGCAACTCTTGTACTAGTGGATTCGTGGAGAAAGTGGCACCTCCCCTGCTTCCACTATACTTGGTGTTGTGAGTTTACCCTTGTCCCCCGCATATGATCCGTCTCGGTATATCTTTGAAGAAGATGAGATAATGAATGCCTCCTCATGGGTGAACGAATGTTGACCATCCAATTCATCCGAAGTTGGAACAGCCATCAATTGCATCATCTCGACATAAAGACAATATTCAATTATTTATCAATCTAATGAACTAATGAAAAGCTATTTAAATAAAGAAAACAAATGAATTATACCATCATACGACGACTATCTTAGTTTCTCCAAGCAACTGACTCATCGATTTCTTCATAAGTTTGCATCATCTGGAATATCTCTGGACGTGGAGGATGACCTTCTTTTTACACTTAATTACATCGGCCGGGTGTAGCATGCTAGTATATATAATGTTCTAGCTAGTCAACTCATTTATTTTACTAGGGTCTAAGTTTAAACTCCGAGTTCTTGTGAACTCATGGGTGTAGACTTAACCCTTATTCAAGATTGGCTTGTTACTTAATTACTCCAAGCTCGACTTAGAATAAACTCAACTCGAGTTCAAACTCGATATGGACTCATTTATAACATGTGAGTTCAATCTAAAATCATCTCTCAAATTCCAACTTGAGTTTATTTATGAAGCTTGATTACGTCTAAACTTAAGTTAAATTTTATTTCAACTTATTTTATATATTTAAGTGACACTATATACTTATTACTTTTATAATTTATTTTTTAATAAATATTCAATCAAATAGTTTATTGGGATTCTAATATGGGTTACTCGCGAGTATACAGAGTAGAGTGAGGATTTGTTCAAACTTGATTTATCAATGAATTGAATTTTTTTTTCAAATATATTAATTTAACATATATGATAAACCAGTCAAATTGAGTTTCTATAGAGTCAAGTTTCAAGCTACTTGTTAATAGCTTGTTTGGTTAGAATATCGAAAATGATACTCTACTAGTATTGATACTACTATTTCTTAAAGTTGGAGTATCAATATATCAAAATTGATACAAGTCAATACTTATATTATATTTTGTGCTTCGTCTACGTTACAAATTTTAAAATTGATATTTTTAGTTAAATACCTCTAGATAATTACCGTCAATATCAATTTTAAGATCGATAACAGTAGAGATGTTTGATAATGTTATCAAAACGAGCTTAAGCTCAATTCATTTGTGCCCCTACTTTTAATGTAGATGTAAGGAACCTTCTCCACTCACTTACAAGAGCGGAACTTGCCATAATGGTGATCCGTCGTGCGCTAACAGTGAGTCCAGCCACCGTATATGTTGACATTTCCCTTCGACTGAGGATCACGAACATCTGAGATTGACTTTCACAGTCGTCAACGCACCCTCTTATATATTCAAGCATTTTATTGTTTTTGGTGTGACTCATCAAGAGTACAAACATGTTACTGATCTTTTTATTTCTTCGATTACTTGAATCACTTCTTAACTCATCATTACAGTAACATACACAATGTAAAAAAATAAAACAACGTTAAAAAACTCGTCCGCCCCTCGAGAGTCGCATCGGAGGGTGATCGGCGCTAGCCCCTTTGCACTTGGCCGTGTCGACGACCCCATACGTACGTAGCTGTCGTCCTCTTCCTTCGGCCAAGCGCTACCCTCTTGATTCTGTCACGAGGTCTAACACTGTGTGCTGTTGCATGCAGATGTCAGGATACATACAAAGGTCACCTTCAACGCCCGGCGCCGGTTGTTTGTTGAGCTCCCTCGACTGCACAGGCAGGATCTTTTCTCATTTAACTCAAGGCTATTTATTTATTTATTTATCAACCACTAATTATCTACGATCGCTAAAAGTGTACGTACAGAAAGAGACGGGGTCTAGCAGAAACATGAATTTGATCAGATGGTAAAATATCGATAGCTAGGTTTTGGTAAGATGCGCCGAATAGTGAAAACTCTGTCGTTGCATTGTACGTGTGTATGTATTGACGAAGCTCTGAGATCTCCCACCGTGTTACTAATCTTGATGGAAAGGAGCTTGATTAATTAATTAACCAGCTGTGGGGAGTTAGCTAGCCGAGCGATATCTGCATGCCAAATTAAAGAAACGTACGTACGTACGTACCCTAGATCTCACTTGAAGCTCAAAAAGAAGAAGACTCTCGTGTGAAAGAAATAAGTTTGTGTCGTTGCTCACTTATAATGATTAGAGATAATCCCCTTCCTCGAGTAATTAATTAGGTGTGTTGCGACAATCAGAGCAAATGCCCCGATCGGCGTTCAGATCAGATCGTCGTCGTTACACAGTCTGACGGAGTTGGGGGACATCCTGTGATCCTGGACCCGAAAATGCATGGGAAATAAATACGTCCTTCAGACGAAATGAATGCCATGTCATGGATTGGCGAAGGTTGTTATATGTATGCCTGCAGATTATCCTTTTGCCCCCCATGTGGACATATATATGTACGACATATATATATATGTATATGTATATATGTATCCAATTCCAGGACGAAGAGCAGAGAGACATGGGCGTGGCTGAGCGGCCGGGCCACGGTGCATGTGGCCGAGACAGGGCCAGCGAGAGACATGGGCGGAGAAGGATCCGGAAAGAAAAAAAGATCTTGTGGGGGGTGTCTTCGACCGACCGCAGTCTGATGAAGCAGGGAGGCACAAATCTACCGGGATGCCCGTGTTAAATAAATTAGTGATTCAACTGGATCAAAATCGAATCGAAGCGGCAGAATACGTACACATGCCTCGAATTAATTTTCACATTTTTCTTTTAATCTCTTTGATACGAGGTTATTCTCACATGTGTCTCCTCGCCGGAACAAAGGTACGGACACACAAACTCGAATTGAATCATGGATTCCGATACCATGTTAAATAAATGAGATGTCTAATTCAAAACGTTACAACAGGATTCGATAATGGACATCATTCTACTTCTAGTCAAACTAGAATTGCTTCCTCCTGATCTTTATAGAAACACTGGTAAAGTTGTGGCTCCCCGTATGATTACAACGTACACGAGAGAGGAAACCAAAAAAGATCCTCTAGAGGAGATGGAGGATTTCTATTTGACAGTTCTTTCTCGCTCTTTGCCTTCCGTAGGCACGATGAAATTTGGATCGTCATCAAATATTGCTGAATTCCAATACGAAGTTGACACATTTCATGTATTTTCACATTTTTTTCAATATACTTAATATGAGATTATTCTAACAGCTAGCCCGGCCATGTTGCTAGTTGCCTAGGATGTGCCCGTGGTTGCAACCGATCGACGGGTTATGCTTCGACGACATGTGCCTCATCTCTATGACCCACAGCCACGTGAGTTCGGATAGCCTCAGTTCCTTAGTAGAGGAAACTCCTACAGCCCCTAACTAGGTGACATCACGTGGTGTAACAGAGGATGAGATAGAAAAAGATCTTCATTATGCAATTTATTGGTGATGTAAAATGGCAGACGAGACCGTCTGACGCCATTTTGAGCTTAATTACTCGGTAATAGGTTAATAGAGGATTGATAGCGGGTCAATAGAGGGTTGACGCTATTTCGACTTTACTCGGTAATAGGTTAATAGAGGGTTACGCTGAGAGCTCCGCGAGCAGGGGCTTCACCCAGACCGAGGACTCTGCGAGCAAGGTCTGGCTTCGCCGAGGGGCTTTGCCGAGGGTTCCGCGAGCAAAGCCTCCACGAGCAGGGGGTTTCGCCGAGGGTTCCGCGAGCAAGGCTTCGCCGGAGGCGTCGCCGAGGGCTCCACCAGCAAGGCTCCGTGAGCATTTCCGTTTAATAATTAAATAATTGACAATTTAACAATAGGGATTTAGATGGTCTCTGACCTTTACGGACCAAGGTCGATCTGGATTCTGGATAGGCCTAATAAGGTGTTAAGCCTGATTTATATATAGTCGACAATATTGCCCAAGTTCGATCCAGGCAATATCCGTACGCGGGTCATCAATATACTGCATTAATCGGATACAAGGAAAATGTGCTTTACGTTTCAATTAATGGTCTACCATTTTGTATGTGTGTACACGTCTAGCCTAGATGATGCACTAGGGAGTTCTTCCCCTTGAATGTAATTAACTGTTGGGTCGTCTATCTGAAAATCGACAAAAACACAACTATACGAACAGATTAAAATTAAATAAATGAAGTTAGAAACATAGCCTGTCGGGTCAAAGCGCGTGATCGCTAGAACTAAGAGTTCTATTGCCAACCGACGTGCGGTTCTCGTGGCAACGTCCTCCTAGAGATACGACGACCCTCGGGTAGGCGAAACCCTTCTCTCCCGTCAGCATGTCCTTCAGGAGAGCTATGCGAACCGATCTTGCTTTGAGTGTTTCTAACGAAGAAGAAGAAGTCCTCGGCTTTTCGTCCGAGCGTTGAAACAAGGAATCCGTCGAAAATAGAGAGAGATCGAGCGTGTAGCGAGCGAGAGAGCGTACGCCAGGAAGCGAGCACCGGTTTCCACGAGAGAGCCCCTTTATTCTTGTTATATCTTTGCGTTGGATTCCCTCCAACGGCAAGAAGGATAACGAGGAAACGCTCGCGCGATTCTCGCGCACGAGCGGAGGCCACCCGACTTGTCCGTCGGGTGGCAAGGTATTTTTATTTTATTTTATGAAAATATCTCAACAATCTCCCACATATTTTCTTAAAACTCGCAGAAGAATATCAAATAAAAATAAAATAATATCAACAAACAAATTCTAGAGAGCACTCTTATACTATGTAATAGGTGAAGGTACCTTTCGGTTTGAACCCCACTTAGTGATATTTGGGATTGCATGTGGAACACTCGATGGATGTTTCACCTTGAATCGGGTTCCATGATTCAAGTTCTCCCAAATCCACACATAGTATAGCAAGATCAAATTCATGCGGGTTGCGCTATTAAAGGCCTTGCGTAGGTATCTCATGTGTGTTTTAGAAAATAGCCCACATCTCGTAGTCGCGGCCTCACGACTCCACACATGTTGGTGAATCCTCCAAGGGTGAGAGCAAGGAACCACCCTGCCACTTGGGTCTTGGATTCATTAAGAGTTTAAAACTCATCCTACCACTTACTTCTACATGAGCACTATCGCCATAGGGATGGGAGCATTATATATAAGTGCTCCACATAGTTACCCATCAGTTTGTTTCTACCCATTGAACCTCTGTGAGGTTGGGTTGCCACCGTGGTAACTTTTTATTTATGGGCTCAATCCCATCCCCCTCGACGCTTCTAGAACCACCGTTCTAGGCAAGCCTTTCATGAATCCTTCTTTTGATTTCACAAAATTTAAGGCTTTCAAATGCAATCACAATTTTGTCTTTTGTAGATTTTGTCTCTCTTACAAGTACTTGTTGAATTTGACATTTGCATGATCCGCACTCACATAAAATATATGAGAGACAAAAAATTTGTGATCATTAGAACAACTTAAAATATATCTCAGTTTATTCAAGTTGAATGCAATAAATATCAACTACAATTATTTCATGGCCATGTTTTGAAATGATTATCTCAAACTCAAATAAAATGCATACTAGATCTAAAGATCAAGATTTTATCAACATATAAAGACAATATAATGATTTGTCTACCAAATATTTTATGCCACATACATTTACCAATTTGGCCAACTTTCAAGTAATAAGAAAGATTGCATTCAACAAATAATTTTTCACGTCATTATTTAAATACTTGCATGGTTCAAGCATACAATATTCTAATTGACTTACACACTTTATTATTATTTAACTTTGAATAATAGAGCCTCAAATCTATCCACATAGAATTCTTAGTCTAGTATGATCAAATAATTTTTATTTTATTTCAAATATTTAATTTTGCAAGACACCCCCACACTTCAAGAAAATTTAAATTATATGTCATACATAAAGTGGGGTAACCCTTTGTAAGTATAGCATGTTTAGCTTATATCATGTAGAGTCTCCCCCCACAAGTTCTTGAACACTTATAAATCATGGAATTAATAGTATCTATTAACTTTTTTTTTCCTCTCAACTTCATCAATAATTTGTGGGTGATAAAAGCAACAATGTCATGTATATAACTATATGAAAAATAAGAACAACCTTTTTTTTATTTTCCTTTTGAACTACATAAGCTTGTTAAAGGAATGATTAACACGCATCACACAACAGGACATTAACGTAAAGCATATATAAAAATCACCATGAGATATTCAATTCTTTTGTCACAACTTTTAAAGAATATCACAATGTGATTAAAATACACAAATGAGTAAAAGAACTGGATACTATTACGAAGACATAAGATCTATATATAGTTTTAATCTCATGAACTCAAAACTTAAGTGAAGGCTCGGGGCAGTTGTATCATCAATTTCACAAATACACTAATCAATTGATGATTGAAAATACAATAAACAATGTTAAACCATTATGGAAATTAATTGGCAGGTAATTAGCCATGATTAAATTGTTAATGGGCCTAATAATAACCATTTTAGTTATTAACAAATGATTATATCAAAATATGGCACATACATAATAAAAGATCATGAAATTAGAGTATATTCATGGATCAACAAGAGAGATATGGTCACATTTGTAATTACAAATTCTGGATCTAAAGATAAATGAGTAAAAGGTATGGAATATAAAACTCTAGATTTACAAATCTTTAAGGGGACTAGATATTAAAATCCAATAGATATGATTTTGTTTTTTTTTTGAATCCAATTACTTGAAGTACTTGGATACATCAATATCCATTTAAAATCTAAATATTAAAAACCTTAACAATTGAATTTAATAGCTTGCATGCATATATTAGGGATATGCAAATCTAAAGAAAATGTAGACGGTGAAGTTTCAAATCAATGTACTGTACAGATATATGTGCATTTTTAATTATATATATGTAACTACGTGAAGTAGCCATTTTTAAATATAGAATAAAATGCAATGATTTCTATGTATTAATATCATGAATAATTTCTATAGACAAAAGTGTCTCCCAATAAGATTAAGTTTTATTTTACAGTTCAATCCAATTTAATGAATTGAAAGAATGTAGTTGATCTTTGAAGTGCATTAAAATTCTTAATAAAATTAAAATCCATAATGTATTAAGGATTATTTTTCAATTGAAAATATCACTAGTAAAAGTTAATTGATATTTGAGACACTATCAACATTTATAACATACTAAACACTTATGATCAATCACTTACAAACATATATACTCATCATATTAAATTAGACATCTTGGATATAAATAAACACACTGAACGATCAAAGTCTTAAAAAGTTAAGACCATGCACACTCATGCACTTTTAAGCCTTATTTCTAAGGTATCCAAGTAACAATCATACACATAATATATCAATAATACATTTACTAAATATAGATGAATGTGTATACTAGAATCATAATACATTTATATGCATAATCGGATCCAATTATTGGTAATAGTTTGATCCCATGGTAGATTAACATATGACCTTTAAAGATCTATTAAACTTAATGGCATTATATCAAAATTTTAAAAAACTGAATTTAATAACCTGTACGTGGATATCATTTTCATACCGTAACCGGCAATATCCAATTCGTTATATAATCGGATCCATATGCATCTATTAAGGATCCAATCTACAGGGACATGAATGTAATTATCTTTAAAATCTTTGTCCTCTGAATGAGCCCACGTGTGACGATAGAAACGCATGTTTCATTTGTATTGAGGTAATTCTATGATCTCCATCCTTTCTATCATTGGGAAGAGTCATGTTCGGCTCTCTTGCTGCGGAGGACTGTGAAGTAGTACATCTATTGGCAATTTAATCGATGCCCATTGAGAAATATCACAATGTATGATAGTATCTGGTTGGGTTTACAATTTTCCGACTTTCTTTACAACAACGGACTATCAATAACATGAATAGGGTCAACTACTACCACTGCCGACGTCTAGATGAGGCCAAAATCTTGTTGCCTCTCACTTACGAGAATCGGCCATTGATGAAGGCACGATGGGGTGATTGAGTGTTACTCTTAGATTACAAAGTTTAATACAAATTCCATGCATAAAATTGGTGAATAAATTTGTCTAAATATGTCTAAATAAGAATGCCTAAGCACGTTTAAATAAAAACATCTAAATACGTCTAAACAAAAAATGCTCAAACAGGATCGTCTAGATACGTTTTAATATGAAGGTTCAAATAAGAACATTTAAATAAGAACGTTTAAACAAGAACGTTCAACTAAGAACGTCTAAACAATAATGTTCAAATAAGAACATCTAAATGCCAATGTTCAAGCAAGAACGTAGTACGTTTAAACAATAACATTCAAATAAGAACATTTAAAGATCAACGTTCAAGTAAGAACGTCTAAATAATAGCGTTATAATAAAAATGCTTAAATAATAACGTTTCAAAATCAACGTTCAAGTAAAAACATATAAGAGTTTTGCTGGTTATTAAACTAGCCATGAGAATGGAGAGAACAACAATCTGTAAATGAATATATCAAGTTGTTTGTCAATATTTTAAATCAACAAAGAATATAATTGATTTATGCTCGCTAAACAGAAACATCTAAGCACGATTAAATAAGAACGATTAAATACGTCTTAACAAGATGTTTACGTACATCTTATCAAGAACGTATGAACATTTAAACAACGATGTTCAAATAAGATTTAAAAGACAACGTTCGAATAAGAACGTTCAAATAAAAAATGTTTAGACAACAACGTTTAAATAAGAACGTCTAAACTACAACGTTCAAGTAAGAATGTCTAAATAAGAACGTTCGAACAAGAACGTTTAAGAAAAATGTACGTCGTATAGATGCTTCTAACACATGTATAGATGCTTCTAACACAAAAATAATATGCTGGTAAATTAGAACTCTTAGATTGTTGGGTCGTCTACCTGAAAATCGACAAAAACACAACTATACGAACAGATTAAAATTAAATAAAAGAAGTTAGAAACATAGCCTGTCGGGTCGAAGCGCGTGATCGCTAGAACTAAGAGTTCTATTGCCCGACCGACATGCGGCTCTCGCGGCAACGTCCTCCTAGAGCTACGACGACCCTCGGGTGGCGAAACTCTTCTCTCACGTCGGCCACGTCGCCCCGGAGAGCTATGCGAACCGATCTTGCTTTGAGTGTTTCTAACGAAGAAGAAGAAGTCCTCGGCTTTTCGTCCGAGCGTTGAAACAAGGAATCCGTCGAAAATAGAGAGAGATCGAGCGTGTAGCGAGCGAGAGAGCGTACGCCAGGAAGCGAGCACCGGTTTCCACGAGAGAGCCCCTTTATTCTTGTTATATCTTTGCGTTGGATTCCCTCCAACGGCAAGAAGGATAACGAGGAAACGCTCGCGCGATTCTCGCGCGCGAGCGGAGGCCACCCGACTTGTCCGTCGGCTGGCAAGGTATTTTTATTTTATTTTATGAAAATATCTCAACATTAACGACCATATTATTAATTAGTAACACATTCTCAAGAGATCATTCATAACTTCGGAGATGCTTCATTCATAACTTCGGTATGCAACTAATTAAATTAGTCTCTTAACATGGAGGTGTTGCAATGAAGGCCATTGTTCGTGTCAACCCTTAGCTATATGACCAGATACCTACGTCCTTATTTTCTCATCTTATTTTGTCAAACAAAACATCTGTACTTGTTCTGCTATGATTTGATATATTTAATATGTACATATATACACACACGTCCTAAGTCCTAACTATATTTAGTTGCTACCGGAGACTCCTTGCACTATATATTGTTGTTACACTACTCTTCTGGGCTCTTGGAGAACTGCATTTGCTGCCGATGAATTCTGGGCAATTATGACTGTCTCAATGACCAGACATGCACGCTTGAACAACTGGCCGTTTGATTCTTTTGCTATATATATATAGTGATGTTATAATGTAATTTAAGCGATTTATCTGGTTTCTATCTCTCATATCAGATATTTTGAATGATGCTCCCCCATCCGACGACCCTAGCCAGATAATGTTTATAGCTAGGGTTTGAAGATGGAAATTAACAATCGTCCCATCTGCGAGATCCTGGTGATTATGAAATTTGACCAAAGAAATTGAAATTGGAGATAAATATAAAAATGATGATTCTAACTTAATAAATCATTGAGGATCACAAGAGATATCACTGACGTCGTACAGAACCGAATGTTGATTTTGTAAATAATGAATAAATAAACTATACACCGAAAGCAGAGACAGAGAGGAACACATCAAGATTTGTGATTCAAACACGATATATTTTTTTACGTCTACAGACGAAGACGAACGACTTCCATTATATGAGAATTAAGTGCAAATGATGAAAAATCTCTCGAAACTCAAACCCTTTTTATTTACAAACTCTCTCCATAATACAGAATACAAAAAATAAAAAAAGAAAAAAATAAGATATGAGATGTGGTGGCGGGTCACTTGTTTGCTTAACCTTGTGTTGTTTGTTGGCCTCTCTTATTTGTTATTTGCTACCTTTTGGATATCTCTGACAAAATATTAAGTACTTTTTAGATGTGCCTAATGCCTAATCATGTAATATCTTGATTTTTCAAAAAAAAAATCAAAACTCTTTACCACCTCCTGTTGCGCTCCTGGCCGTAGCACCTACGCGTGCAAACTACTGCCAGCCAGCGCTTGGACCCGTGCACGGTGCATGATCGTCGCACGCCATCCCCACACGCCGTCCCTGCCGGCCTCACCTCCATCCGCTGTGCACCATAATGCCATTTGTCCCTCCTTCTTGTGCCTTTCAAGTAGGCATTCCGAACGTGTTTAATATCATTAAGTTTAATATTTAAAATTTATCAACTTAACTTAAATGTATTTGTGAATATTGAATGTGGTGGTTGTTCGTAGTTAGATGTCTTATTAAATTAGTAGATGCATGTTACGTAGTAACTAATTTTATTAAATCAATTAATTTTATCATGTCTTAATTAGTGGTTAGCATGGACCGTAGAATTTAAATTGTATAATTTGATAATTTTATATGCCCTTGTATATTAACTTGATTGGGTCTATGTTAATTTTATGGTTGCATGTTAGTTAAATTTGTTAAAGTTTTAAATTAACTAGAAATTTTGATTTTCTTATAACTCTATTAATATTTCATATTGCTCATTATTTAATTTAATGCATATGTTTATGTCGGCATATTTTATGTATATAGGTGTTAAATGCATTTGTTAAACATCATAGATAGTGTTATTGGCATGTGGTTATGTTATGTCTAGTGTATGTACATTCTTTTTGTGCTTAGTTAAATGCATAGATGTGTATATATTCATATTAGTGGTTATAATTTGCATAGAAATTGACATGGAAGGCATGGCATGCATGGTTGGAATGAATGTATGTGTGCATTAATTGAAATGGCAGACTGAGTTACATCAGACTAGTAGTCGAGCCCGTGGGCAACGGGCGGGATTAGAACAGTCCGGTGCATCCTTCGACCCCGGATACCGTGGTTTGTCCTAAGTGCCACCACTGCCTAGGTACACTAGGGGACTTCGTTTTACTATATGTTATTGCTATATATGGTAGATCTGATGGTAGCTAGTTGAGATGACAAAACGGCGCATTCCTTGCCAATAAGAAAAAGACGTGATATTATAATAGAGGATAGGTACATTAATTGCATGATTTAGTGTATATGGTCATTAGAAGTGCATTAGTTTGTCTTAACCGAGTCGTGTTGCATAATATGTAGTGTGTTTCATTTGTGTGTGGTTTTCATCATATAGGTCATGTAGTAAATATTCATGCACACCTTATCATTACAAGTTAGGTTCTTCTTTTGATGTTTATAGGTGCCGATTGGGCTTATATAATTGGTGGTTGGTAGATTAAAAATATGTGGATGAGCTATATAATTATCATATTATTTAGTTCTATACATATATAGAACAGGAGTAGCACTGGGTATTTATTTAATTATCATTTAAGTTTATTTATTATCCGATCTAGCGGATGAAGGAGTGTCTACTGAGTCGCCGTACTCATTTCAAATCATTTAACAATTTTCAAGTAATCAAGTTTAACACAGTAGAAACGTGGTGATTTAGATCTGGAGGAATTATTTGAAAGATCATTATGTATTCTTTTTAGGTGATTTATGAATTGTTGTATCATGGTATGATTTTAGTTGATAGAATTATTTGAATTATGTATTGACTCTTGGGTTACTCTTCATTATTTTTCCAAACCGATGTATTTGAGAGGTTATTTTCTCGATCTCGTCGCTAAATTAATTTTGCTGCATATATGAAAATCCGGAGCGTGACAAATAATATATACGTGACTGATGTCAAGGGAACGGGTAGCGTGTTGGTGTGCCCATGAAACCTGCGGGGATCCTTCAACAGTTGTGCGCAATAGTTTGAAGATCACGCCCGAGCATCTACAAATCAAGCATATATATATATATTGAAAAAAGCTGTCTCCCAAAGAACATACGAAATCATATTCTCTTTCAAAGAATCAGCTCTCTACCTTGATCTTCAATCAGAAATTGATGTGCACATATATATATATATATATATATAGAGGAGAGGTGGAAAAGGAGAGCAGGACGAAAGATCGAGGAGAGTCATAACTGAGGCAATCTGGATCTCTTTATTGCCTGTTGTTACCTCAACAGCAACGACATATATTTTATATGAGCCCGGCTCTTCTTAGGAGACCTCTTGAGGGGAGCCAGTCAGCCCCTCACATTTTCATGATGTGAGAAGTGATATGATGACATACTCTTCTTTTGAGGCCCCCTCACATTTGGCCCCTTCACATCATGAAAATGTGAGGGACCTGACCGACTCCCCTCAAGAGGTCTCCTGAGGGACGCCAGGCTCATTATATATATATATCAACTAGCCGTGTCCTTTTCCAGCCATCGAACTTCGGTTTCCTTCTGCTCATGCACTTTGTATATATCCTGCCTTCTATCGATCCCAAGTGCAAGGAATAGAAGATCTGATTCACCAGAAATGTTTTTTAAATAACATATTTAATTACAAAATTAACACACTAATTTTATTTTTTATTTTGAAAAATTAGCACATTTTAGTGAAACTTGGAATCTTGACTTCAAGATGAAAATTGAGTGCTCTAAATTCAAATATAATTATATTGTTTATCTATCAATAAGTGCCTAGCGACCAAATAGGTATATTTGGCTCAACGGCTATATATATACACTCATTTACACCTTTTTAAAAGGTGGTCGTGCAAATCTCCAGATTAGTGGTCGAAGTCTACGATCATTTACTCTGAAGTTCATTTTTTCTTTCTTTCTTTTTTTCTTTTTAATCTCTGAAAGGTATGAACCGAAGTTAAAAATAATCTCCTCACGTAATTGTTTACGGGATGTTTGGGTGCAACCATAAAATGAACTTTGCAAAAATATGTCTTTGTAATAAAACTTGATTAAATGTTTGGCTATCACGATGAAATTAAAATTCATTTTTGAGAGAATTTTCCTTGGACAGAAAAAGAGTTAGAGACCTCTTTTCTTTCTTGTGGCATTTTTTTAGTTGAACTTTGTCTCTATACTTTTGTTACCACATCTTACGAAACATAAAAAAAATTATATTTTGGCTATCATAACTTTTATTTGGATATTAATTATACCTCAAACATATAAAAATTATTTTTAACTGAACATCACGAGATTATTTTTATAAAAGATGTTGCCAACATCATCTTATTCATGCCACATTAGACACCAAAACAACCACATCAGAAATGACCTTTACCGAATCTTTTCACATTGTAATGGTGATGACAATAAATTTTTATATACTCTCTGTACAAAAAATATGGTATTAAAATAACATGTAAGCTAAGAGTGATATAAAATTGTCACGAAGACATGCTAACAAAAAAGAGTGGGAGTCATGTATGACCAAAAGAGGTGGGAGATCACTAGACTCGCCGCTTTTTTATATAAAAAAACTTTTTAAAATTTGAAAAAGTTGCCAAACACCTCTTGTTAGCCGGTGTTGTTAAAAAAATATAAAATTATAACAAAAAACTCAATTAATCAATTAACCAAACACTTCATTAATATAGAATTTTGTATTGAACGTAACACCTTGATTTTATCTCACCCTTGGATTTCTATTATGATACATTTTTAATTATTTGATACATCAATGGCACTGGTCATAAGGTTATAACAAGAGGTCATCATCCTGAAAGTAAATTCAGTCTAGTATGTTCAACTGGTAGATTGTTTTCTATTCTTGGTTTAAAACAACAGTGGTATGTTCTAATTAATAGTATGCTAATTTAGGACTTATTTGCCCTATCATCATTCGATCTCTTGTTTCAAAATCCCTTATTTCAAAATGATATTTATTATAACAACTAAATCAATTGATTGACTCAAAAATTATATTAACTAGTAATGCTTCTTACTCAACTTTTAAAAAATAGTTAACAAAAGTTACGTTGTTAATAGTCAAAGAAGTCAAAGCTAATTAACATTACAACTCGGTGATAACAATGATATCGTATATAATATTGTTAGTTGATTGTCCCAACAACTACATTAATCAGTAATCTTTTCAAAAGGTCATTTATCTAAAGTTTCTCCTAACAAATATATTTAATTTAAGAGTTTTTTTCAACTCAACCTTCAAAAAATAGTTAAGTGAAATTTATTATAATCTTATGATTTAATATCTTAACATTTCTTTGAATCAACATGTTACTTTGTTGACATGAAAGCAAAGTAGGGACCATTTGATTAAGATGGCTCTACAACTATAACATGTTCTTGTATTAGCCAAGGACTATTAGTTTAAAATACAATGTTTTTACATTTGCCCAAACAAGCCCATAAACTCTTTGTATCATAGATGTTTAATTATACAGGGTGCTTTAAAGCATTTTAAGGGTGCGCTCTCTCTCTCTCTCTCCTTCAAAATGGTATATTTGTACTCTTATTGACATATCAACACCGACGACCGACCATAACTTGTCTCGCCTAACATTCTTAATTCTCACAATTCATTGACGCGGCAGCCTTGAAAATGGATGCATAATTAAGACAAGGCGACCTGTACCGATCAGACTATGACAACCCCACATCCATATTATAACTATATATATTTGATCCCCCTAAAACAATATCTGCTGATGACGACAGACCCCCCCTCCCACAAACCATATATATATATATAAAGCATAGCTCCTTATACGTTTGAGATAAGTTTCTTTTTTATTGAAAGACAAAAAGATACATTTATTAATAAAACAAGGTAAAACATCTTGCATAATACAAATTTGTAGACCTAAAACGAAACACAAAGAAAAACACCACAAAAGTACATATAGCTATATCATTGAAGGATATATATATGACGTATTACGAACTCCTCTAATTAAGGATATATTACGTATTACGTCCTCCTCTAATTAAAGATATATTACGTATAATGGAGGGATATATTACGTGCTTCTCCTAATTAAGAAAGGAGAGGAGGAGGCTGTACAACACGCTCTGTTGCGTATCCCGCCCGTCATGCATGCATGTTATAAGAATCAAACCCTTGCGCCGCCGGTCTTGGAGGGAAGCCACCAATACTTCCTCTAACTAATCTCCATTCAAGGCTGTGCTGATCACCAAATTGGAAGCTCAACCACTGGCTACCTCAACCACCTAACAAGCCCCCAATAGCTAGCTACAACCGGGGTTGGATCATCTGTACGTACGTGTTCACCGCACCCTTTTATATGTATATATATATGTATAGATACACACACACAACTTCAATGTATAAACATATAATTAAATATATTTACTCTACTCTACTGCCCCATGCCCAGCCTAGCTAGTCTTCCCCTCGTAGAGAGAGATATATATATATATCAACTTGTTACTCCTGTTACTGGCGATGGAGTAGTCATTCATTTACGCTACCATCTCCGGCGACGACCGCGCGCACCCGTTAGGTGAAGTGAAAGAGCCATTGATGAGGCCGGTCGGTCGTGACCGGTGACCGAGAACGAGGCTGGCCGGAGTACAGAGCGTCGGCCAACTCTCCATCTCCCCCCCACATCCATCCATAACATCCTCGTACGTGCGGGCCGGTTCTTATTATATGTTAAGAAGGCGCCTCTCCCTATCCCTCCGGCGACGAAGCAGCAGCCGGCGGCGGCGGCGTTGGCTTCGCTAGCTCGATCTCTCCTCTCCCCTCCCCCGTACGTACGTCGAGGTCGGCCTTCCATGGGTTCCTTGGCGGCGAGGGTGCCGATCAGGGAGGGCGCGGAGATCGTGTACGGCGCGGAGGCGTGCTACAAGCACTCGATGGAGCTGCTGGAGGCGGTGGGGTTCCCCAGGGGGGTGATGCCGCTGAAGAACCTGGAGGAGTGCGGGCTGGTGAGGGAGACGGGCTTCGTCTGGATGAAGCAGAGGGCGCCCTACGAGCACTTCTTCAAGGGCACCAACACCCGGGTGAGCTACGCGCCCGAGGTGACGGCCTTCGTCGAGAAGAACCGGATGAAGAAGATAACCGGCATCAAGAGCCGGCAGCTGCTGCTGTGGGTGCCGCTCACCGAGATGAGCATCGACGACCCCGCCGCCCACAAGATCACCTTCAAGACGCCCATGGGCATCGGCAAGTCCTTCCCCCTCTCCGCCTTCCAGGAAGAAGAGGACCAACCAGAAGATTAATGATCGACGATCCACCGCTCCTGCAGGCGCTGATGATGATCCCGTACGTACCTGCATATATATCTAAATATTGGAGATTGAAGAACAGCAGCGCGCACCAGCTAGCGTAGCTGCTTCTTCTCGTTTAATTTCCGAATTTTCAGCACCTTGCTACATATTATTGCTCATCTGTGTTTCCTTCCTTCTTTGTTTGTATCCGGGCACGATCGATATCTCGGATACGGATCACTATATATATATACATACATCCGGTATATTTCTCTTTCCAGTACGTAGCATATCCTCCTCTGATCTTCTCTTGGATCTTATTTACAGACATGCATGGGGATATATATATATGTGGCTATTTCTTCAATGAATTTCAGCCTTGGGGTTCCTCTGTTCATGGGTATTTTCACTTGAGGAATGAGGAAGCATTATGGGGGTGTTTGGTTGCATGATAATTTTTTGTACACTTTCATGATAAAAAATTGTATTAAAATAAAAAGTGAACCAACTCATGACATAAAATTATCATGTTTGGAGGGATGTGATTACAAAAAAGAGTAACTACCACACATGACAAAACAAAGGGGGGGACCACGAGAAAAAAGAAAGAGGTGAGACCCTCTTTTTTGTTTAAGAATAAAATCACTTTTAAAACACAAAATTGTTATGGTTACCAAACACCTCTTTTAACAAGTTTTCTTACCATTTTTAAAAATTAAAACAAAAATCTTTATTATCATGCAACCAAACACCCCATTAGTTGATGCAGCTTATAATTACTCTCACATGAAGAATGCCGTTCGAGAAGTTTTCATCAAGTACTTATGACGCGCGTTAATAAATTTTTGGTGTTTATTATAGTGCAAATATATTTTATAATATAATTGTGTTATGTGTTTTTTATGATTATGATAGTTTTTAAAAAGGTGTATCAACTATTTTCATGCTTGATCATTTTTATAGGTCAATAGAAGGAGAAAATATTTATACTTTTCACTACTTTGTTATCGGAGCAACTCATTCTTAGGAACTATATATATATTTCGTTAATAAGCAGCTGAACTACACCCACTTGCCCATTCATACAAGATCTTGTTCCGTCATAACTATATAACTCATGTTGTATTTAGTTTTACACGAGCCACTTTACAACAAAAAACAAACAAAAGTTAATGTATGCTAAATTTTAAAATCATATATTTTGAAAATAATGAAATGCAGCGGGCCATAAGAAAGGTGGTTCTGTTGCATGAAATTAATCTCCAGTTCTTCACATGCCAAATTATATAGTTGAATTATTTTTGGCGGTGAAGGAACTCAAGGGTCCATATGAAACCCTATAAAACGGGCTACATGGGCATCACGTTGATTTTAGGCTATGTCACGTTGATCACAAATAATGAGATAATGATGTGCACACATAAGATATATCCAAATTGAATTATATGGTATTTGATATCATGTTGAACATATTAGGTCCTCCAACTCACAATTTAAAACTGCCAGTGGAGTCCACATCATTCTTATATTTATAAGAACTCCTTTGACATAGCCAATATGTGGTATTGCTCTAACGCAGGTCACCCCTACCCGAAAATGACAACCTTTCACTTGTTACATGTAATGATGTAAAGTATGGGTCAACACAAACAATTTATTACTTTGACACTCTTATATATGATCCAAGATTTCTCGGCATTCTCTAAATTAGGTTTTAGGTTATGTGGTCAGCAGCAAAGTGTATGTTGCAGCATATATAATCTGCTCATGTAAGGATATATAAATATATATATATGATAGTTTTAAGAGTACGAAGATTCCTACAAACTTATTTATATAGCTTCATATTGGTCCTTAAAAAATTTAAGTCTAACTTTCAAAGGTAGATAAATATTTATAATTTTTGAGATACTCAAGATGTAGAGAAACATATTAAAAATTAATATAAATATATTATTTAATGATTTAATATTTAGGAACAAAAACTCAAATTTGAGGTTAATGGAGAAAGATAATACATAGGACCAATTTCAAACCATTTAAGATTAATGTTTAAGTTGAGTGGAAAAGGATTATATTACCTAATAATTATTTTCTCTTTCTATAATATAAACTATATTTAAATTTATAATAAATGAATTTTCATTTTTTAACTTTTTATTTAATTGTTTTTGTATTAAATGTGATATTTAAATAGATTAGCATTGGCCATCGAGAATGGACCTATCCACATTCAGTCTTTGATACCAACTTTCTTGGTTATCATGTCTAAGACCATGTTTTGTAACACTATTATACATCTCTTTTATTATGAATTTTAAAAATAGAATTAATAACAATCACTAAAAAGTGGTTGACTAATAATATCAATTTTAAAATTTGTAGTAAAAACAAAACATCTTATGTAATACAAGTATAATTTGTAGTAATTTTGATATTGATACTCTAACTTCTAAAAATATTAATATCAATGATAATATATTATCATTTTTGAAACTCTAATCAAACATACCATAAAGTAAAAAATTTCGAAGTTTTTATATATAATATAGTACAGCACAATATTCATTTTAGAAAGCTAGATATCTCTCTCTATATATATAAGATGAAACTTTGGAGGAATATAGCTTTGTAGTCCGCTGACAATTGATTTTAAGAAGTCAATCATGAATGATCTGAAAAAAAAAAGAATTTTCAAGTAAAGGTGCATTTGGTTCCTTGCAAAATTTCTTGCATGCGCCTACTTTTTCTTAAAAAGATACAATATTTATAGAGTTTGGTTGGGCGATAAACTTTGATACACTTTCATGAAAAAAATTATATTAAAAAGTGTAAACCACCCAATGTCATAAAATTGTCATGTTTGGGGAGTTGTGATAACAAAAAAAGAGTGGGAACCATGTATATATAACCAAAAGAGGTGGGGAACCACTAGATAAATAAGGGGTTCTCACCTCTTTTTTGTCCAAGAATTTTTTTTTAAAAAAAACATATCACTAATGGTTGTCAAATGACAAATTTTGTTACGACAACGTAAATTTATAACAAAAACTCAATTCAACAAAACACCCCATTGTGCTTTGATAGTTCTTATACCAAAATGGATGGATATAAGTTCTTAGTAATTTTCACCAAAAAATAATAAGTAAAAAGTATCTTTCTTATTTTATTTCTACGAGTAATTGGATATCGAAAATTTTTTTGGGGGGGTGCTAAGTTGCTAACTCACGGAGAACTTGAATATATATACTGCTCCTTGCTACACATGATCTCCAAAGTAGAATTTGGAAGCGTTTAGACAAAACGCATATGTCCATCCTAAAAGGAAGTGCCTCTGATTTATACACCCATCCTTAAAAATATATCTTCTGCAAAAATAGTAAACTTCTTGGCTATTTGCTATTCTTATCTATTCATACAGAAAATAGAAAATATCATACACGCACACATATACGTACACATCCCCATGACTTTTAAGTACGTGAAGGTCCCTTTGTTTCGTCCGGTGTGTGTGTGTGTGTGTATATATATATATATATCAGTGTGGCTTGCTTGCCTAAACAATGGTATTATCACACCACTAAAATAAAGTATTATAATAAAATAAAAAATAAGTCGATAATACAAATATGATATGGGTAAATTAGAAATAAATTGACCACTGCTTCGGAGGAGGAAGTGTTACTTTTTGTGAAATCAACCAAAACTTTTGTTGGCTAGATATTCACATCTAACCATTTTCCTTCGTCGTGAATAAGCTTATATATATATATGATATGATACAATTGTTAGAGTTCTTAGGAATACTCGACGACGATCCAAACTCTATCACGTTGCGGAAGACAAAGAACGAGAAAAATTCATCGGATAAGAATCGTGTGTCTCATTCAGACAACTCTTTGGTTTCTTCTTTCTATTGAGCCTGTACGAGACAACCGTACGTGAAGTTACAATCCTACGTGTACTTATACAAAGAGGAGGGATCAGTGATTCTAAGTCAAACATGACAAAAGGCCTAATAAGTCATATTCCATCTTATAGACTTAATAATATGTATGTTAAGCCCAATAACAAGTTAATCACTTAAATAAATGTCGGATAAACCCAACAACAATGACATACACAAATGTAATGCAAACAATGTGCTGTGCGAGGGCCTTCGCTGAAAAGTGGACGTCTTCGAAGGGAAAATTTGTACTTCTTCTAGACGGCCATTCATTCGCGCGCGTAGGTAGCTGAGATGAGAAGCAAAGCAGCAGTCAAGCTTCCGGCCCCTTTGCTCAACGTTAATATGCCGAAGGCCCGGCGCGTCTTCCAGACTCTTTTCTTCTTGGTTCATGGAAGACCCACCACCCGTACCTTCCTGCTCTAAGCAAATAATATTTAAATGACCTTGAATATATGCATGTACCCCAATGTCAATATACATATAAACAAAGTTCGTACCCCGCCCATCTAGATATAGCTGGGAGTGTCAAAATATATTGGGCCGACCGACTAAGGTCCAGTCTGAAATATACTGGTGTTATATCGTTGGCCTGGCCGGACCCAATTCGACCCATATTTTCTATCTCATAAATATATTACTATTAAATTTGATAAAATTAATTATTAAAAATAATACTATAAAAATGATAATGACTTGACAAGGTTATATTTGTAACGAGTATAAATGATATTTCTAATAAATTCGTAGTCTTATTATGTTGCATGTACACCGAAAGTTTAATACAAACTATTTTTCGTTTTCCAAAAGAATATAAACTATTTTTAGTTGACTAATCCAAGATGACACAATCCGTAATCTTATTTGGTCAATAATTGACTGCACAGAGAGTAATTGAAAGTATATATATATATATGCAAATGGTCAATAATTTGAATAAAATATTTTTATAACAAGTTTTGTCAGATCAAATATCTGACGGAAGAGTCCGCTAGTTAAACATTATAAAAATTTTGTTAACTTTGATAAAAAAATAAACATACACACTTTAAAAAGGTATCACTCTTCAGAATTATGCTTCTATATGATATTTTATTACATAATAGTTTTAATTGTGGGTCTTTAAGTTATAATTGAAATAAGTAACAAATTCAAAATGCATGCTGTTTTGCGTCATTATTATATCATAAGGAAAGAAAACTTAGAGGGAATTGATGTCTCATGTCGGTGGATATTTGCATTGCATTTGTTTGTACTATAAATTTCAAAATTTATATGAATAGTCAAACATCTAAAAGTGTTTAATACCATTGCAACAAGCTGTAAAAGATTGATAAATCAATAAATAAGGAGAAGATAATTTATGTCTGTTTGATAATACTTCGTCAATTTAATATTGATATTTAGAATATCAACATCAAATTTGATTTAGGTGGGCACTTTTATCACACATCATGTTACAGTACATAAATTTATATTTTATATTATAAATTTTAAATTTTATATTAATAGTCAAGCACCAATAGACAATTTATATAAATGTTAATTTAAAAATTAATAGCGATATTTAATGTTATTACCCAGCACCAATTGATAAATCAAGTTTTTGTTACACAATTTATGTTTTGCAAGGAACTTGAGGTGTTCGACGGTCATTATAATTTTATATTTATAAAATATTTTCTTAGTGGGCAAAAAAGAGAGAGGAGACCCTCTTTATTTATATTATGGTCCCCCACTTTTTTTGGTTATGTCTCATCTCTCTAAACAATCTTACGTCAATGAATAGCTTCCCTTTTATTTCAATATAAATTGTCATTACGAAGGTATACAAAAAATGGTTGTGCAACCAAACATCCTCACAAGCAAAAATTATTATTCTTATTTTATTTTATGAGTAATTGAATATTGAATATCCCTTTTTTAACGTTCTCACTTTGTAACTTACCGAAAAATTTAATATATATATATAGTTCCCCTTCTTGATCTCCAAAGTAAAATTTTGAAGCGTTTATAAGAAGCACATATATCCATCCTAAAAGGAAATGCTTTTGAGTTATACATCCATCCTTAAATTCTCTCCAAGTGATATTTCTTGGGTATTTGCTAGTTTCGCTTTTCAAGTAGAAAATACAAAATGTCAAATTTATATGTATACACACATCCCTTGCGACGTTTTCGCGAAAGTCACTAATTATTTTCACAAGAAATGTTTTTGTTTTGTCCAATGTCAGGATGACTTTTTTTTTTTGGACGTGCTTCTTTCGTAATACTAAAACAAAATCGAGATTACAAATTTGTAATGGGTAAAACAAACGAACATGAGTGGATAACCTCCGACAAACAAGAAACACAAACATGGAAAACGAAAACTAACATAGAAGACATGAGCCTAAACATAACTACACATGACTGCTCTAAGTCTTCGTCTACAATGCGGCTGAACAAGGTCACGTAGTTTGATGGATATGCACATACTAATGTGCTTTGATGACCCTTAATGAATGTTCAGACTCTCTCGGTGGAGTTAGATATCTGCCATTAAATTGGATGATCACACCCATATAGAAATTTGGATGTTGTCCTACTCTAATGGTCTCACTAATAAGAACACAGCTATCAAAGCCAATGTTAAAAGAAAGATGTCAAGATGGTCGAGAAAAACCTAGAAGCCTAAAAATAATTAGATATAAAACGCACCGAGATAACTAAAAAAAGTTGAACTTGATATGCCGAACACCCCACTACAGTGCACAAAATGTGGTCGCCAGAATAAAAATTTAAGCGAAGCACTTGAATGGACGGGAAACGTTAAGGAGGGAGGGAGATCACAATGAATCTTCCTTTATCCGAAACTACTTTTAAATTTCAAAATCGAGAAACTGTAACTCCTACGATGAGTTATGGGGTGTTTGGTTGCATGATAATTTTTTGTACATTTTCATGATAAAAAATTGTATTAAAATAAAAAGTGAACCAACTCGTGACATAAAATTATCATGTTTGGAGGGATGAGATTACAAAAAAGAGTAACTACCACACATGACCAAACAAAGCGGGGGACCACAAGAAAAAAGAAAGAGGTGAAACCCTCTTTTTTTGTTTAAGAAGAAAATCACTTTTAAAATATAAAATTATCATGGTTACCAAACACCTCTTTTAACAAGTTTTCTTACAATTTTTAAAAATTAAAACAAAAACCTTCGTTATCATGCAACCAAACACCCCATTAGAGTTAAGGTTTATGGAGCCGCTTCGGGCTACCTTTGCATGCTAAATCCAAGAATCAAGTAGCTCCACTATTTTGCTTCCAAGGAAAAAAGCTTTGAATTGTGGGTGAGTACTTGCTATGGGACCAAAAAACTAGGGTCAAGGTTAGACCACTAGATCTAGGAAAGGAGAGGAGTGGAAATAAGGGTTTCAAAGGTAAATTATAGAGATTTGAGGTTAAGAAAAGTTGAAGGATAAAAAGATAGGATCTTTTAGTAGATTAGGGGTTGGAGAGGGTGATGGGCGAAAAAGATGGAAGTTTTGGACTTTTAGCTAGTATCTTGAAGGATAACGAAGATGAGATGAAATGGTTGAACGATGAAGGAGGAAGAAAGAAAGAGTTTTGGTGAAAAAAATAAGAAATGATGAGACGAAGAGTTTCCTCGTGAGTTCCTCCCAACTCTGACCAACAACCTGCAGGAGGGGGTGAGGACGATGCTCCATGGCGGCTCCGCCGACGTGTGGGAGAAGAACCCAACTAAGGCCGGTGGTATGACTTCGAATCAGATACACCTCAGTTTCTAACATCCGTACCGTTGTATAAGATAGTAAATAACCTTATATGATATGATACAATGTTGTATATATATATGTATATAAACTATATCAGTGTCACCCCCGCCTCTTCTTCCCGGGTGGAAAAGTGGACATCTTCGAGAGGGTATTTCTTCTAGATGGCCATTCATTCGTGTAGGTGAGACAGCCGAGACGCGGCAGGTAAGCTTCCCCTCTGCTTGATTTTAATGCCCAAGGCCCGGCGCGTCTTCTAGACGAGACGAGACGAGACTCTTGCTGCTTGGTTCGTAGAAGACCCACCACCTGCACAGCCTCCCGCTCTACAGCAGGAACCCGGGGAGACGGAGACGACCCTTGAGTCATTGACGAGTCATACATAAATGATCTTGGATATGCATGTGTCCCTTGGTCGAAATATATAAATAAAGTTCGTCCCCCGTACGTCCATCTAGATGTGTACAGAGCGGCTGGCGGGCATAATCCCCGGCTCCGCTAAGGAAGCGCCGAGAAGTTTGACTAGCCCGACAACCGCCGGCAGTATAATCAATTTATATCCTGAAGAAAAAGGGGAAAAAATTTCTGTAAGAGTCGCCACGTTGGAAAATATAAAATGCGTAATGTTAAGGATAACGATGGAATAGATTACGGCCTGTTTGGTAATTGTATTAAGTTAGAGTATCAATATCAAATTTGATATTGATATTGATAGCGGTGATAAGATTCTGTTTGGATATGAATTTTAATTTTAAAATTGATGTTGAAAATTTGTATCGTTTTCAATACAGCCATCACCTTGTATTGAAAATGATACTGTTCCGCGCTCTCACTCGACCGGTCGACGCTGACATCCGGAAACCCTCGCCTCATCCCTCCGGAAACCTCGCGATTCTCTCTTGGGAGACAGCGGGTTGCAGCACCACGACCTCAATCCGGAGAAGTTCCTCCTTCTCAGCAGTGACGAGGACACCCCCATCAAGGCCATCGATTTTAGCTTCTCCATCTTCTTCGAGCAAGGCGAGGTGTTCGGAGACATCGGCGGCGGCGGCAATGGCGTTGAGATGATGATTCATCATGCTAACGCCTCTCTTTCTCTCCGCGCCGACCTGACCCGAGGGCTCCGAGATCTCTGCGTGAAGAGGCCATCGCCACCGCCGTCGCTTATAGCTCCAAAGGGGGGGATCGGATGGCAGAAGAGCACCGATGCCAGGTGTGGGAGACCCCCTCCCCTGTGCCAATAGTTGCGGCTTCTTCGGCAGCGCCGCCACGTAGACCTCTGCTCCAAGTGCTACCGCAACCAATGCTACAAGCAAGAGCAGGAAGCCACCGCCAAGATGGCTGTCGAAAAATCCCTCTCTGTTCCCGCCGCCACTGACAGGATTAAGGGCTCCATCGTTCGCATCCGCAGCGTCGTCTGCATCTGGCAACGCACCATTCGCCACCTCGTCTGGCTCCGCCTCCACCAACACCTGAGCTGCGCAAGGGTTGTCGCCACCACGAATTTCATTGCTCAATCTCAAATATCTAAGTTGAATGCCTCACTTCCCATCTCAATCGATGCCCCCGTCCGTCCCTGTCAAGTTCTTCCGTGCCCTATCCCCTTCCTCCTACTGTGCTCAGCTTCCCCGACGGTTTGGTTTGAAGATTTCCAGGTTGGCCTTCCAGAGGCCGGCAACTGCGCCAGCTCCGAGCTCCATAAATCAGCCGCAAAGGTGTGGAAAGTTGGGAGGGACCTGCTTGGGGACCTGCAGTTCGGGAGGCTGGCAGCAGCGTTGGCAACGGTGGAGAAGAATCGGACAGGGGCTGAAGATAGCTATAAAGGAGGGGGACCAGCCAGGACGGTGGATGGCGAAGATCAACAATATTGTCACGGTGTTATCAAATATTTAGTATCAAATATTAAAATTAATATAGTATTACCAAACAAACAAGATATTTGATATTGTCATTTTTGAAATTGATATTGTCTTATCTTAAAATATCAATATCAAAACTGGCACAGCATCATATTTGAAACTCTAACCAAACAGGCTATTAAGGTTATCTTATCCTTATCTCTCTCTTTTATCCCCCCTCTCCTAAGTACGTTGGTTCATTTCCTACTGAATGGCCTGTTTGGTAACTATATCAAATGACAATATTAATATCAGTTTTGATATTGATACCGGTAGTGATCATAAAATTGTGTTTGGTTAATAATATCACTTTTAAAATTTATAGTACAAATGTTTACCAGAATCAATACAGCTCTAGACTTGTATTAAAAATAATATTGATCCTCCCGTTTGTCAAAACCTCGAAAGGCCTCTTCTCTCTGCAGTACCTCTCCTCTCCCCTGTCAAAGTCAGCCTCTCTGCAATACCTCTTATCTCCCCGATTTGGGAACCAGGGGCTGATCACCAGGACGCCCCCATCTTCCACCAACCTCGGAGGTCGATATACCGTGGTGGCGAGTTCGGCTACACGAGGCTGGTGGCAACTAGGGAGAAGTTGACCCTAGCGTACGTCGGCAACCACGACAAGGAAGCTTGGGACATGGTGGAGATCTTCTCAGCCGGGCATGTTCTTGAACGGTGGCAAGAGCAAGGAGGGAAGGTGGTCACATTGGCAGACGGTGGTGGTGCCGGTGGATACGTCGAAGGAGTTGGGATTTTGCTCCTTGGAGATTTGGTCAATTACCTTCTAGTGTTTTTATCTCGCTCTGGGAGAGGTGGTGCCTCAAAGAATAGGTGAATTCTGGTAAGGAGCAAGGAAACTTGATCGGGAGATTTGAATATGAAGGCACCGCCATGAATATGATATCCAAGCGCAGAGAAGCGCTCGTTCACGCATGTATACTTCTTCGATGCACACCAACTGTTCGACAGTGGGTCTCACATATCAACAACACTACACAGGAGTTGTTCTGGTCCTCTGGATCACAACAGAACTTGTAAAGCGAGTCTACCCGATGAATATAGTGTTGATTGTACGATATATACCCTTTTTTCAGGGTCAATATCATCGTCATCATGAATGCATTGATATCGGGTGTTTGATGACATAGGACCTCTTCAAAAAAAAAGATGGTACATACTTCATTTTTTTAAATGACATAAATATTTTAATATTTTTAATAATATATTTTGATAATAATAATAATTTTGACTCTAATCAATCAAAATAATTAATAATAATTTTAATATTGATATTGTATTATCAAACACTTAATATCAATTTTAATATTGATATAGTATTGTCAAACACCTAAAAATTATGATATTATCACTTTTGATATTGATATTTCATCATCTTAAAATTTCGATATCAAAATTAATATTGTATCAATTTTGATACTCTAACCAAACCGGCCATAAACTTCTCTCTCTCTCTCTCATACTCTTTCCTAGGTTCGATAGAGTCATATTGAACTGAGTTCCCAATCCTAGCTAGGTAGAACAAGGTGTTAATTTCCCTATTTAATACCCATTATTTTATGCTAATTTTGTATTAAAAATTAATACTTTAAAATAATTTCATAGTTTTCTGTGTTTTAACGTGTAACAAATGCACCATTTCTTCAATCGTCCAATCTAATTTATTTTGTAACTTTACGTCTAAATAGTTTTGTCAAATCTAATCAAAAATTATATTTATATCTATATCTTGTATTTAAACTATAATTTCAAAGGTAAATCTCTTCCTAAAAACGTGATTAAATATACTATTTCATCACATGATGAATTTTGATTAATGATTACCTTTAAAATTCTAGAGAATAAAAAATAGTATAATATTTCTTTCTTGTAGAGGAGATGTAGAATTGTGGATGCCGAAACAAGTGTGTTGCCTGAGATTGATTTACATGCTACCAAATTATAAGTTACCACACGTTTTTAATTTCCATGGAAATTAAAATGATTGTATGTAAATGGATACCATGAAATTCTATGTTTACATGTAACCAAAGTAGCACTTACAACTTGAATATGTGGCTCCCCTTCTTGTTCTTCGAAGTAAAATTTTGCAGGGTTTATAAAAGAGCACATATATCCATCATAAAAGGAAATGCGCTTCTGAGTTATACGTACATCCATCCTTAAATTCTCTTCCGCTAAGATAGTAAGTTGCTTGGCTACTTGCCATTTTTGCTTTTCAACCAAAACATAGAAAAAAAAACGAATAATACAGAGGAAATGAACTCCCGCCCCTACCTTACAACTTACCCGGCCCTTTTATTTTTTGAGTACGGCTCTCCTCAGGTGCCCACCTGATGAGGGGAGCCTCTCAGCCCCTACACAAGGAAATCGAGGTGATCAAGACGAGATAGTGATTTGACAGGCGCCCAATCAGTGTCACCTTGTGAGAGGGGCTGAGAGACTCCGCTCGGGTGGCACACGAGAGGAGCCGCACTCTTATTTTTTAGTCCCACCAGCACCTCTTTTTATTTTCTTGTCCCATCCTTAAGAGCTACGTCACTCCCGTCCTTACTTACCCCCGACATCGTCAGGTTCCACCGACACAGATGTAATTTTCCCATTTTACCCCGTTAGCTCTCGGACAAAGCGGTGTGAGCTTCTCTTTTCTTTTCTTTTTTTGAACAACAACAACACAAAACACATTTATACTATAGCAAAAGAGTACAACAAACTAACCGAGACACCATTACATGAAAGCAAAGACATGGTTAACAAGACGATAAACAGAGTTCCGTTGAAGACCATCTTGTCCAACAACTTAACACATAACCACATAATGACCAAAGATCGGCCAGCAAAGTTAAGGACTCTTTTCAAGGAGTTTGATAGCTGCCTCGAGACCGGAAACTCATACCAGAGAGGTGTGGATTTTGCCCAGATTAACGGTCTCTGAAGAGAAAACATGACTATGAAAAAGTCATAGAAGGACAGTAAGATAGACCCCAACAGCAACACACCGACTATAAACAAGAAGAAACAAAAGATAAACAAACTAAGGCAAACTAAACCTGAACTCCATAACTGTAGTGCATGAAGAGGAGACAAAATGCCTAAATGAAAATTTAGGCAATGCACTACATTCGGAACAACACTACTGAGCCTAAACATTTTTGTTTGGGAGGAATCCTCCCTCCCAAACCAAAATGAACCTCAAAATAGTAGAAAAATATGACCGGAAAATCACCCAGAGCCGCCTTGGAGCGGACGAGAACACCGCTGTACAAGAAGCCGCCGGAGGGGGATCCGATGAAGGTTCTGCCGAAGAAGAGGCCGCCCGACTGCCCGACGAGGTCTAACAGCGCCTAGCACTCTCCGCCCGCTCGAAATCGGTCCAGAGGAGGGGGATCCGGCGAAGGTTCTACCGATGAAGGGGCTCCAGCGAGGGATAGGGGGCTCCGGCGAGGGTTCCGCCTGAAGGGGCTCCGGCGAGGGGGCTCCGGAGAGGGTTCCGCCTGAAGGGGCTCCGGAGAGGGTTCCGCCGGAGGGGACTCCGACGAGGGATAAGGGGCTCCGGCGAGGGTCTGGAGGGGGCTCCGGCAAGGGTTCCACCTGAAGGGACTCCGGCGAGGGGGCTCCGGAGAGGGTTCCGCCGGAGGGGGCTCCGACGAGGGATAGGGGGCTCCGGCGAGGGTGACTTCCCACAGTGCGGTGTGAGCTTCTCGGTGGTGATAGTTAGGCGCCGACCAGAAAGAAGTTCTCGTACACCGACTTGTCGACGGCCGTAAACCTGTAAATTTCGAATCTCTTCTATCGGTGTGCATATCTATCTATCTATATGAAATTAATTTATTATTTACAAAACGTCCGAGGCGTCGAGCTTCGCGATGGACAGGGAACTGGGGCCCCACTGCCCAGGAAAAGTCCGACATCTTTGAGCGGGTATTTTTTCTAGACGGCCATTCCATCGCGTATGTACGTGTGGGTAGCTGAGAAGCATGCAGCGGGTAAGTTTCCCCTCAATTTAATGTCTTTTTTTTTTTTGAACAAAGACAGGATCATATTCATTGAACAAGACTAAAGAGCTTACATAATTTGTACAAAGATAAACTAACACAGACACTAGACCGAGTCATGAAGAAAGTGGTCTTGGAAAAGAAAATTTCCAAGAAGAGACTGTACCACCATGAGTTGACCGGCACACAGGTGCAAACGTGGTCGGGTGGTCCAAGTAAGAACTCCTTCAGGGGAGTTTGTAAACTGCAGCGAGACCGGAAGATCACTCCAAAGAGGAGTGGATAAAGCCCAAACCAACGGTCTCGAGAGAGATTTAGCGTCTAAAACGCTAAAGGTGACAAAGCCTGAGTTAAAACCCGGTCTTTAGACTGCATACGACACCGACGCAGAAAAAAAAACGAAACGAACGTAAGTAAGCCGAGCTCCACAGATCCAACACAACAAAAGTGTACAAAATGCCTAAAAGAAATTTTAGGCAAAGTGTTGGAAAAGGGAGAGTGGGAGGCAGGAGCATTCCTCCTTTTAGGCAAAGTGTTGGAAAAGGGAGAGTGGGAGGCAGGAGCATTCCTCCCTCCCAAACCTAACGCGACCTCAAAACGACTATGCTAATAATACTAACCAGGGTCAAAACCCGGACGGACAATACGCTAGGTACAGAGAACAAGCAAAATACCACAAAAGGATGAAGCAGCTAAAAAAGAAACATCAACACAAGGTTCCTGCCGGCGAGGGGGCCTCGGATAGGGATTCCACCGGGAATGGCCGCCGGAGAAGGGGACCGCCGGGAGGGGTCCGCCGCGAGCGAGGTTGCCGCCGGAGAAAGGGGGCCGCCGGGGTTCCGCCACAGAGATCTACCGCCGGAGAATAGGGGCCGTCGGACGAGGGATCGCCGGGGTAGGGTGCCGCCGCGGAAGCAGCCTCGGGCGAGAGGGCCGCCAGGCGAAGGGACCGCCGGGGAGGGTTCCGCCGCGGGAGCTGCCGCAGGCGAGGGGGCCGCCGGACGAAGGGACCGACGGGGAGGGTTCCGCCGCGGGAGCTGCCGCAGGCGAGGGGGCCGCCGGACCCCCTCAATTTAATGTCAAGAAAGTAGATCGCCACACTTTCCGGACAGAGGAAACAATCTCGGTCACTAATTAATCATGGATAATCGTAATCCTCGGAGGATCACTTAAGGGACGATTCAATAAAAATTGGTCCGTCGCCTATATTGAATCGACCGGTTCGTCGTTATTAAATCTTTATTAATTTATTGCTGAAGTCATTATAATTTCTTATTTAACATTATTAAAATCTTATTAAATTGTCACCGTGCGTTATTAAAATTTTATTACTAAATTATTATTAAAGTCTTACTGAATCATTACGGAAGTCAATATAATTTATCGTTGAAATTAGCGTAACTCGTTATTAAATCATTATTAAATATTACCGAAATCATACCGATCGAGCGGTTATTGAAATCTTGCCGCGAATTACATATATAAATTAATAAAGTTCGTCCGCCGCTGCACAGCGGCTGGCGGCATGGAACACAGCTGACAAGTTTGACTAGCCTAACAACTGCCGCCGGCGTAACATGCATGCATCCTGGGAGAAAAAAAAGGGAAGAAAACTTTCTGCAAGAGTCGTCACGTTGGAAAATTATAAAATAAGTAATGGTAAGGATAACCAGCAAATATTATACTTTAATTTAGATTAAGGTTATCTTCTCCTTATCTCTCTCTTATCCCCCCTCTCCCACATACGTTGCTTAATTTTCCTGCTTAAACTTATTTCTCTCCCCCCCGTTCTCTCTCGTACTCTTTCCTAGGTTCGATAGAGTCATATTGAATTGAGTTCTTCACAATCCTAGACAGTAGAACAAGGGGTTAATTTCCCTATTTAATACCCATGAGAAATCCCTCTTCACGTGCGTCTCTCTCCCGGCGCTCCTATTTAATTTCCTGCACGGGTGCAAGATGTTGGATTTGCGGAAACGTATCCGAATTCACCGTAAATAAATCGTTCGAGACGACCTCTCGATCACGTCGGACCGAGCGAGTACGAGGTCTTCCCTCCTCACGTCCCCCTTTCCGTCTCGTAGTCGATGGAGAACTCGAGAGCACCTTTCTGTGATATGAGGGGGACCAAGACTCAGTCTCAAATAAATAGAGTCCGCCCATCGTGACTCGAACCCTTAAGTTATTAGAATTGTAAATATGTCCTTTACACTAATGGACTCCTTAAAGATAATACAAAGACTTTATTTTATAATGGCTACCTTACGGGCTAATGCTAACACAAGATGCATGCTTACATTCTCCCTCTCTAGGATCTCCCCGTCCCCGACGACGTCTATTGGCTAGAAGTGTAATGGGGTGTTTGATTGCATGATGATGATGGAGGTTTTTATTTTAATTTCTTAAAATTATAAGAAATTTTGTTAAAAGATGTGTTTGACAGCTTTGACAATTTTATGTTTTAAAAGTGACTTGCTTCTTAAACAAAAAAGAGAATCTCACCTCTTTCTTTTATCTTGTGATCTCCCACTTTGTTTGGTCACAAATGATAGTTACTCTTTTTTGTTATCACATCCCTCCAAATATAATAATTTTATGTCATGAGTTGGTTAGTTTTTTATTTTAATATAATTTTTATCATGAAAATGTACAAAAACTTATCATGTAACCAAACATCTCGTTATCATGTTTTTGAGGGATGTGATAACAAAAAATAGTAACTACCATTCATGACCAAACAAAGTGGGAGACCACGGAAAAAAAGAAAGAGGTGATTCTATTTTGATTATTTTTTTCCGAAATCGAAAATTGAATCGAACTAAACCAAATCAGTTCCAATGAACCTGAACCGATTGTGAACTGAACCAGTTGGATTCAATTTGATTTGTCGGTTTAATATATATTTAAATAAATTAAATTAACAATAAAATACAATTTAAGTTAAAACAATTAATAAGGATTAACACGAAGATTAATACTTTATTTATAATATATATTTATATTTATTAATCTAAATTTATAATGATATATATTTAAGATTAATATAATACATGATTTAAGTGGGTCAAATCGGGTTCACTGGTTTATCGGTGGTTTATCGGTGGTTTATCAGTGCTGTTCGATTTGGAGAGATACCAAATAAAATCAAATACATAAAAAAATTATCAGATCGATTTGGTTACAACTATTTGAATTAAATCAAAACGATCAATTCAATTCGGTTTATCAATTTTTTATGAAGATCTCTACCGACGGCTGCTTCGGCCCGAACCGCCCGTGGGAGACCGTCGTCCTCCTCTGTTCTGCCCTTTGACCGCGCGCGTAGCAGCGCGCTTGAAAGCGTCCGACGCCTGCATCCGAGAGCGCCGCCCGGCCCGCCCGGTCCGGGCCAGCACAGACCCACACCAGCGCCGACCCATCTGGGGCTCCGGTCCGGGCCCAACTGCTAACAATAACCGTAAAAGAAATATTCCGAAAAAAAGAAAATCTAAAGAAAAAGAAGAAGAAATCGAGGAAAGTTCGGTTAGGTTAGGTGTTGATCTGCATCTCCTCTACGTAGTTGACTTTTCTTTGTAAAATTTGCATTAAATCTACTTAAATATATCTTAGATATGTGCTACAAGTTTAGTTTGATGGCTATGCACACCAGTGTGCTTCGACGATTGATAACACTTAAACGAATATTTCGACTCTCCCAGCGGAGTGAGGTATTTGTCATGAGATTGGATGATCACACCATGAAGATATAGATGTTGCCTTAACTAATAGTCTCGCTAATAAGAACATGACTGTCAAAACTATGTCAAGATGATCGAGTAAAGCCTAGAAATCTAAAAATAATTAGATATAAAACTCACTTAGGTAACTAAACAAGATGAACTTAGATAAGTTGAACACCTTACTACGGTGCACAAAAAAATAATCATTTGAATAAAATTTTAAGTGAAGCACTGGAACGGGCAAGAAACTTTAGGGAGGGACCTCCCTAATTTTAGGATTCAAAATCAAGAGAATTGAAACTTGTGTGATGAGATAGAGCGAATGTTTCAGGAGCCACTTTAGACTACTCTTGAATGCTGAAATTCAAGAATCTAGTAACTCCACTAGTCTGCTTCCAAGAAAAAAGCTACCAGGGAACTAAATGTTGGAAATCTACTCTTAATTGTGGGTGAGTTATTGGGGGACCAAAAACTAGGGTCAAGTTTAGACGACCAAATATAGGAAAGAAGAGGAGTGGAAATAAGGGTTTCAAAGGGGAACTGTGGAGATTTGAGGTTAAGAAAGGTTGAAGGGCAAAAGATATAATCTTTTAGTAGATTGGGGGTTAGAGAGGGTTGATGGGTTAGAAAAGAAGAAAGTTTTAGTGTCTTGGAAGACAATGAAGATGGGATGAAATGGTCAAACAATGAAAGAGGAAGAAAAGAAAAAGTTTTCGTGAAAAAATAAGAAATAGGGAGCAAGAATGATGAATTACGAGGTGAGCACCTCGTGAGTTCCTCCTGACTTGGACCAAACAAGACCGTTCTTTGATCAACGGCCACGAGAGTTGAGGACGATATATGCTTCAGCAGCGGCTCCGCCAACATGTGGGAGAGAGAACCCAAGGAGGTAGGGGTGTCTATGGGCCGGACCGGGCCAGGACCGCGACCGGCCTAACCAATCCCCGCTGCAGTATATAATGGGTTGGCCCGGCCCGACCCACTTTGTGTCAATGGTCCGACCCGCTCGGTCCGCGTAAAATATAGATTTAGCCCGGCCCTACCCAAATCGGTCCAATTCCTCAAATTTATATATACATCATCTTTTTTAATTTTTAAAACATTTCCTACCAAAATCTTGATACGACCTAAAAATGGAAAATACCTTACTCAAAGATTTTAGGACCTGACGTCACATTACATTTTAGTAAAAGAAATGTTAGAAAACAAGATTAACGGCACAGTACATTTTACAAGGCGAGATAGTTATCTTTAAGATCAGATGACTAAATCATTTTGATAATTTTAAAATTTACGATGCATATTTAGGAATACTAATATAATCATGGTTTTCGATGCACGTAAAGATCTCTATAATTAGCAGAAGTTAGAACAAGTTTTGATATATTAAAATACCGACGAGTTTAAGGATAGCGCATCAAAATCTTGCAAACTTAAAATTCGTTTGGTTCATGTGTTCAAAGCAATTTGAAAAGAAGTCTTTCAAAAACTCATAAACTGTGTATCTTTGTGTGAGGGGGCCCCCCGTGGGGAGGTGGACATCTTCGAGAGGGTATTTCTTCTTCTAGACGGCCATTCATTCGTGTAGGCGAGGTGGGTGAGAAGCAGCAGCAGGTAAAAGGCTTCCGGCCGTCCGCTCAATGTTTTTTTATGTCCAAGAAGGCCCGACGCGTCTTCTAGACGAGACGAGACGGACGTCGTTCTTCTGGTTTTCATAGAAGACCGACCAACCGCACCTTCCCGCTCTACAGCGGGAACCCGAGGAGACGGAGACGACCCTTAACGAATAATACATAAATGATCTTGGATAATATTATCAATATGCTTGCATCCCCATGTCGATATATATATATATATGTATATGTATATGTAAGGCTCGTCCCCCGTCCATCTAGATGTACAGAGCGGCTGGAGGTCATTTTCAATCCAAGCTCGATCGGCAAGGAACTGCATATATGCGGAGAAGTTTGACTAGCCTAACAACTGCCGGCAGTATAATTAATGTATATCCTGGACCTGGACAAAAAGGAGAAGAAAAATTCTTCCAAGGGTTGTCACGTTGAAAAGTATTTAGGTTGAAATAAAATAAGTAATGGCAATTAATTGAGGATAACGATCAAATATTATATTTTAATTTTGGATCAGGGTTAGTAAGACACGAAGACTTACCAACACCCTTACTCGTTATTAAAAAAAAAAGTTGAATCATCGTCGATGTCTTACTAACTCTCTACCGAACGAGTTGAGTCGTTATCGACACCTTACTGACATCCTATCAAAAACTCAATACAACTCGTTACTTAGAGTAACCAGTCAAATTCTTACGATAATAATTCACTAAATCGTTTTTAAATTATCACTTAAATAACACGAAAGTTATAATTATTTATGATTGACGATTGAGATTGCTTCTGCGTCGAGAGATGGGGGTGATCCGTGCTCGTTCTCCACCACCTTGGGCGAGCGAGCTTGAAAGGTATCTTGTCTTTTACGCCTGCGTCCGAGAGAGCCGGCCGGTCTGGGCCAGCACGGGCCCACACCGGCGCCGACCCCTCCGGGGATCCGGTCAGCCTCGGCGGCTCAGCACTCCCACGGGCCCAACCGCCACAATAACCGTAAAAGATATATTTCGAGGGAAAGAAAATCTTGAAAAAAAAGAAGAAATAAATCGAGAGAACTTCGGTTAGGCATTCATCTGGATTTATTCTATGTAGTTGACCTTTCTTTATAAAATTTACATCAAACCAACTTAAATACATCCTAGATATATATGGGCTATAAGTTTAGTAATTCTAGTGCGCATGAATTATGATCTGAAGTACATCGGCATGCATGACTTTTGCTGTGCGTACAAGTTAAAACAATTTGAAGTAAATCGGGTGAAATTTTTTGAGAAGGTAAATAATTTGCAGCGGAAGATGATAGATTATACAAGGTAGTAGATGATGACAAATGTCATGGTCACACTTATGGGGTGTTTGGTTGCATGATAATTTTTTGTACACTTTCATGATAAAAAATTATATTAAAATAAAAAGTGAAGCAACTCATGACATAAAATTATGATGTTTGGAGGGATGTGATTACAAAAAAGAGTAACCACCGCACATGACCAAATAAAGTGGGGGACCACAAGAAAAAAGAAAGAGGTGAGACTCACTTTTTTTGTTTAAGAAGAAAATCACTTTTAAAATATAAAATTGTCATGGTTACCAAACACCTCTTTTGACAAATTTTCTTACAATTTTTAAAAATTAAAACAAAAACTTTCATTATCATGCAACCAAACACCCCATTAGTATTTTCGACATCCACTGTTACGATATACATGTTCGGTGCATGTTTACTGGTAATTCTTAGTTATTTTTTTAATTTGTTTGGACTGAGACAATTCTTAGTTCATGATATTTTAAAGCTCTTTCTTGGAATAGTTTTTTTTAATAGATATCGAACTGCTGGATGGCGGCCAACCTCCTCCTTGGCAGGTCAAACGTGGTCACGTCGTCGCGGTTCTATCGCTCCGGGAGGTCGCCTCCTACCCTTCTAGACGTCCGCCGGGGGGGGGGGGGGCTACACCGAGTAGAGTAGGCCTTATCCCATTTATGATCCTCACGTCGCCAATCACCCACCGCCCTACTTTGGATTCGGATGCTCTCGCAGACTCACTCTTCTCCTTCTAGACGACGTAGACAAATCAAATTGCAAAGAGGGCGGATCCCCTCAGGTGCCCCTCACCGCACCTGAGGGATCCCTCAGCTCTTGGCGAGTGATCGACGTCTGCGGATCACCGTTGTCTCGATAAATGTCGCTCTTTGTGAGGGGTGAGATCTCCTCATGTAGGCACACGAGGGATCCACTCTCAATTGCAAATACCCCCCTTCTTATCTTTTATTTTTGTTTTTTTTTTAAAAAAAAGATCCTGGTCGTCGACGACAAGGGAATCCCGACAAAGGCCTGCGGACACGTGGCGCAAATGGCGCCGTCTATTGTGATCTAATCAAGGCCGTCCGTCTCGCGCGCTCTGGCCGCCACCGCCGCCCCCCTCGTCCTTTTCTTTTTTTATTTGTGTGGCCCAACAAAAAAGCTGCCATCTCAGCTACCGTCGGTAGTCAAAACCGTGTGCTCACGACCGTCGGGTTTCTGGAAACCCGGCTGTTCGACCGACGAGATCTCCCTCCCATGCCGCCCCCGGAGTCGAGCTAGGCGGGCAGTCCCCCACCAGCTCTCTCTCTCTATCTCTCTCCCTCTCCCTCTGATCTCAGAGCTCGGTTAAATACTGGCAGCCTCCTACATTCTCTTCCCACGGAGAAACTCGGCGGCGGCGGCGGCGGCGGCCACGACACAGATGTCATTTCTCTCCGGCTAAGGAGATAAGCAAGCAAGAAGTGAGGTGGGCTGAGGCGAGCGAGAAGGAAGAAGCTGAATCGGGCGGAGATGTGCAGACGCGGCGGCGGCGGCGGCGGCGGCGACACAGGGCGCACCGCCCTTTACTCCGTCGGGGAGGGCAAGGAGCCCCTTCGAGTCCGCGCCTTCTACGTCCGCCTCGCCGTGCGCCCCGGCGTCTGCCTGGCCCCGGAGTCGCTCACGCTGGTCTACCTCCCCAGCATAAGCGGAGCGCCGCTGGAGGTTAACGGCGAGCGGGTCAGGCCCGACGCGCCCGCCTTCGTGGCACTCCACCGGGTGAGGTCGGCGGAGTCCGGCGGGGACCTCGTCTACGGCAGCACCGACCGGGTGCGGGCCAGGGACGGGGTCAGGTTCGAGGCGTACGTCGGGGGGGAGCGCGCCCTGAGGGGAAGCTTCAGACGGCGCGGGAACGGGGAGTGGCGGTTGGAGTGCGGGTGCGCGGGAGCGGTGGGGGTGGCGGAGGCGGCGGAGCTGTGCGTGGCCGGGGAGGGGGAGGTGCTGATGACGGAAAGGGTGGACATGACGGCGGCGGCGTCCAGGAGGGGGCGTTTCTGGTCGGGGCTGGAGGAGATACCCGAAGAGCTGGAGGAGGGAGAGGGTTACTGCGACTGCTGCGGCGGGGAGGGGGAAGAAGATGGCTGGGATGTATTGAGGTTGTCAGACCAGTCCGACTCCGAGTTCGACGACGACGACGACGACGACGACGACATCGGGGAGAGGAAGTGGAAGCTGGAGAAGGAAGAGGGAGCAGAGGAGGCGGGGCTGGAGGGGGTGAAATGGGCGGTGGATCTTGGCATCTGCGCGGTGTGCCTCGGCGTCGGATTCCTCGTCTCCAAGGCCTCCTTCAAGAAGCGGCGGAGCTTCCTGTCCTTCTGATCCTTCTCTCTGCGTCACAGGCCTACTGCACGCATGTAAAATTAAAGGAGAGGCAACCTTTGAGCTTGAGCTTGTTAACGGCTTCTTCTCGATTTTATTACTGCGCTGCCCGCCGGTGTTTACGCGTGAATGATTGGAGGCACCGAACACAGAAAAGAAGTTAAACAGAAGAACCCCCGAACGGTGCTAGAAGAAGATCCTTTCGCCGGATCCTGATCGGAGCCCGGAATCAGTTCTGCGGTGTAGTGTAGATCATATATGCTCGAGGAAGTTTCAGCAGAGTGGTCTGATGTTAGATACATAGATAGATGGTTGGATGGAGGGGATACATCATAGTAGATCATGGGCATATGCCGGCAGTAGTGCGAAATCTAGACTCGTCCGATCGATGCGTCTCTGCAATTCACGATGGGATTCATGTTGCTTCGGCCGAGAGATCGCTCGAACAGGCTACAATTGCTAGAATTTTCACCCCCCTTGCCAAAGCTTCGACCGAACACGCAACTGTATTCAACGGGTTCGTACTCTTCTCAATTTATAGTGTTACGGAGAAGAAGAAAAAAAGAGAGAGGCGTGGATAATTTCTTCCCCCTTCTGCTTTTTCTGGACGCACGGATGTTATATGATTAATAATTCTCATCATATTATGATCTAAACAAAAACGAGCATATGTCGTTGAGTTTTCATCACGATGATGTGTTTATAAACTAATCAAATTTGTTCCTGGTAATTTGATTCCTTTGATAAACTTGAACTCTGTCATCAACTTGAAGTCATCGCGACTACTTGCATACTCGGCCACCAAGTCTCTGTGTTCCTCTAAGCTTGGAAAGGAAATCTCAACCTTTCACCCTCCACGGTTCTCGCACATACATACCACTGCATTTCAAACATAGGATCGACTTTGGGGCTGGCCAGCAGGGGGCGCGTGCGTCGACCCCCTTAATATGGTTTTGGCATCTGTCAATGTCAACGCTGCCAGTCTTTTTTTTATCAAAAAGAAATATTCATATTCATAGCATGGTAAAAAAATACAACTCAACATTATATAGACACAAATAAAAAAGAACAAACACAACACAACAACAAAGATTTGTGAAATATCGTTGGAAGTCATGCCCAACAAAAAGAGTCACGGTCACGAATCGATCAAAGGTCGAAAGATTGAGATAGAGACTCCTCTAAGGAAGTTTGTCAACTGTCACAAGATCGGAAGATCACACTAAAAAGATGTGAAAATCACCCAGACAAACGATCCCGAAAAAGAGACCGTGACTTTGACAAAGGTAAGAAAAGACAACGAGACGAAGTACAACCACAACACAACGAGTAGAGACACCAGAGAACATAACTGACACAAACATAGATAGGCCGAGCTAGTCGATTTTAGTACATGAACAAGAAACAAAATACTTAAATACACATTTAGACAAACGCGGCCAGTCGTCAAGTTAAAAAAAAACCGAATAAAATGGAAAGTTAACTCATAATTAATTAAATAAGTTAGATTTGAGCAGAGATGTTGTCACCTATCCTACTCCTGATCGGCTGATCTGAATAGATCAATGTGCCACCCTTTGGTTGGCACTTTTTTGGAGGTCAACGCTTTTTTAGCACTCCTGCATGCATGAGGACGGCAACCAGGGTTGGTACTCACTAGCTAAGCTTAAATAAAAAAAAAATCCGAATAAAAATAGGGAGTCAACCTATAAATAAGTCGAATCTGCGCAGACATATCACCTACTCTTGCTCTGAATTATAGATCGCTAAGCCGCCATCTGGTGTTAGAGGTAGTTAGGGTTATCTCTAGATCATCCTCTCCGCTTTTTGAACTTTCTGATCTAGATTATCTTATACCAAAATAGCCATCTCAATGAGGTTATATTATGTAATTATAGAAATAATTTATTCCAAAATAGTAATAAGTCTGATGTCACAATATCTTCTCCCCTTACTTGAAGACTCGTCACTTATTTCTTAGCGAAGCATTCGCTGTGAAAATATAGAAAAATTTATTTATTTTTAATAAATACTTATTAATACTATTAGTTTGTGAATATTAAATTATATTACTTGTAACATTTCAGTTTTGTTTCTTGATGTATATATGATAAATTAATTTGTTAAATATGATTATGTCCATGATCGTTTGCCGTGAAACTGCTTTAGTATTTTGATTATTAAAGAATTAAACATTTTATAGCTATCCTGTACAGCCTACTGTATGTTTTGTTTTTTTAATCTCAGGCTTTTCCAACTTACGAAGAATTATAATATGTTGGCAAAGTCGGTTCAGTTTATCATTTATGGGGTGTTTGGTTGGGTGAGAAATTGACTTTTTGTTACAATTTATGTTTTTTGTGACAAAACTTATTAAAATAGCTGTTTGACAACCAATACAAATTTATATTTTTAAAATATTTTTTCTTGGATAAACGACACCCACTCTTTTTTATTAACACATTTCACTCGTTGGTTGGTTAGTTCACATTTTATTTTTTTATTTTCGTGACCAAAAAAAAAGTTCACATTTTATTTTAACGAATGTTTTACCATGAAAATGTGTAAAAATTTAGGTTTATACCCACTCTTTTTTTTGGTTCATATATGGTACCCAGTGTTTCTTACTCGCATCAGGCAGATCAACGGAGATATCTGCTCAGAAAAAAGTAGACGTAATTAAATTTTGTATTAGTTTTATTGTAGCTATTGGTCAGTGACTTTAGTTTTCAGATTGCTAGATAATATCCATCTGCGTTGTCCTTAATATTATAGAATTCTACCATTCATACGAATAAATTTCATTTAAATTTAAATACATGTTTTTCTTTTTCAGTAATCTCGTGCCAGTGCAAGTTGCGAAAGTGATGTGTGTTTATTGACTGATTGCGTTCTTTTGTGAAGGGATTCCATGAAGATCGCTTTTCAATATCTACCAATCTTCTTGAATTGTATGGGGGTGTTTGGTTGCATCATAACTGTTTACATTATCGTGATAAGAACTTATATTGAAATACAATTTAATGGTGTGTTTGATCGCATGACAAATTAGGTTTCTGTCACAAAAATATTGTTACAAAACAGGTTAAAAAAAAGTGTTGGGCAATCACACCAAAACATATTTTTTATAATAAAATTCTTTGTCGGACAAAAAAAAAAGAGATGGGATCTCTTTCTTTCTTTCTTTCCTTCTTTTTGGTTGTGGTCCCTCACCTTTTGTAGTTATATACTGCCCCCACTCATTTTGTTACCGTATCTCACAAAATATGATAATTTTATGTCCCTAAACATCTTAGATTTTATTTTAATATGATTTGTTATCATAAAAATATATAGAAAAAACTATTGAGCAACTAGCATCTCATAAGATGGCCAAGGAATAAATTGTCATGTTTGGTGTGATACAATAAAAAAAGGAGGGGAGATCACATATAACTACAGTATTGAAAGAAAGGGGTCTCATCTTTTCTTTTCTTATTTTTGGTTCAAAATAAATTCTTTGTAAAGTATACTTTGGTAATAATTTTCAAACAAGTTTGTTAGAAAAGTCAATTACAAAAATTGACTTTGTCAAGCAACCAAACACTCCCTTTGTACTCATTCCCTCCCAGAACACTTCAACTTGGACCCACAGTTCGTTGATTCTTCTTTATTTGTTTCTGATTGCATTGAAAAAAAAAATCAACCAGTACCCATCACATCAGGAGTTTTGTTAGTCAAATGGCTTTAAATGAGATTGATCAGTGTGATTGGACTTGGACGGACAGCATGACAGCAGAAAGTTTTGTTAGTCAAACGGGCCAAGAGGATGTTTTCTAAGCTACCTATTTGTTTTTATCATGTGATTAAGGGTGTGTTTGTTTGATTGTGAAAATTTGTAAAATGGTACGTACACTTAAGTGGTGTTTGGTTGCGTGATAACGAAGATTTTTGTTATATTTTTTAAAAATTGTAAGAAAACTTGTTAAAAGAGGTGTTTGGTAACCATGACAATTTTATGTTTTAAAAGTATTTTTCTTCTTAAACAAAAAAGAGGATTTCGCCTCTTTCTTTTTTCTTGTGGTCCCCCCACTTTGTTTGGTCATGTGTGGTAGTTACTCTTTTTTGTAATCACATCCCTCCAAACATGATAATTTTATGTCATGAGTTGGTTCACTTTTTATTTTAATACAATTTTTTATCATGAAAGTGTACAAAAAATTATCATGCAACCAAACACCCCATTAAGTGGTGTTTGGTTGTGTTATAAAGTTGTTGCAATTTAACATGGTAATTTTTTGTCATTAGTTAGTTCACACTTTATTTTTAATATTTTTTTACCGCAAAAATATATAAAAAATGATCGTGCAATCAAACACCCTGTTAATCCATTTTTACAGTTTTTTGGGTTGATTTACGACTTCATATTTTGAAACACTGATTCAAAGAACTTGTTTGTAAAATCATCTTGTGATCTCCTGCTTTGTTTCTATGTCTTTTATAAAATTAACTAAATGAAAACTCTTACTTAAATTTTGAAATAAATCTCTTTTAACAAATGATTTTGAAATTAGCTAGAGAATCACAAAAAAACAAAAAAATGCTGATTGAATAACTTAGCAATCTCTCGCATAGATGACCTATAATTGACTTAGGTGACATTTATTTTGGCTTAATCTAAAAGTTTAAACTCTTAATTTTAAGTCTAACCTAATAAAATTAAGGTCATATTTGTTCTGACTTATATAATGTCAACCTCTGAATCGGGTTAGAAATTAGACATTGAGATCGCTTGGTAAAATGTCGATACAACGGTAACCTTTTAATAAATCACTTAACTTCAAGTGATCCATTATGTATATTTTTTATTTTCGGAGATAGACGATTAAGATTATTTTTTCCGTTCCACAAGAGAGATTAGTGGTAAAATTAAGACATTAGATTTTTACCAAACACTTTGATACCGTATTAATTTAATTTAGTTGAGTTTAATATTTATTTTTATAAACGAGAACCAACAAATCAAAGTGAACCTGCAGACCGAATGTTTGGTTTCTCAGATTCTTACCAAACAGTTTCTGCTTGATTCCGACCGACATGTCTGTTCTGTTCGGTTTCAACAAGATGCGTCCTGGCGTGGATCCAACCAAACGGACACACCCGTTAATCAATCAAACCAACATGCGCTTCTCTTTGCCACTCCCTTTTAATTTGGTCGACGTTGGCAAAGAGATGTTGCCGGAAAAAATCGTCGTCCTGGCATCTTCTTTTCTTTTTTTTTTGGGTTGACAAATATTTCATTTCGGGAGCTTTTCTGTGTCTCGGTCCTTATAATTTATATATGTCCGATATGTCTTTACAATACTTGTAAATCCTAATGAATTTTTAAAATCGTCTGCTGCAATTTGCCGTTGTTGCCTGAAAGAGTTAAAATGTTCTCGCTTACATATTTTAAATTCTTATGAAGAAAAATATTTTCTCTCTTCTCTCCCCCTACCCCACCCTTCCCTATCACTCTAGAGCATAGATGGTGTTTTGTCAAGAAAACAGAAAATCACTCGTGATTTCTTTAGTTGCTTTTTCAAAAATATGAATTTTGATACCTTTTTTTATTTTTTAGGACATAATCAAAAATATAGATGTTTTTGAGGGCTCCTATGTAAAAATCCCCTATTCAAATGTTAAATATGTTATCGAGAATGTGGGCATACGACACGCGTAACATAATGCAGATAATAGCAACTCAGGAAAAGAATATGTCCGTATTCTTTCCATTTTTATTTCTGTTTCGGATGGTGCCTGAGTATTATACTGTAATTCTGCGCCTTGGCACAATGAGCCAACCATAGACCCCAGAGAATGTCTTGCTCTCATCTCCCTCGGTAAACGTGACGTGGCGGTAAAACTGGCGCACTATGCCCCACGTGGCAGTGCGGCCGCTCGCGCCCGAGCTTCCCCAATCCCCCCGAATCCGGATGGACCAATCAGATGGCGTGTCGCGAGATGTGGGCTCCGCCGTACGCTCCTACGTCTGCCACGTCAAGGATTCAGTAGAAGCAGACGATGCACACGTCAGCCCGCCTCTTCATTTGTCCCCCAAATGCGCCGCCGCATTTGAACGCCGCCACCCACCGCCGTGCTGTTAGGCGTTCGGAGCTTCTCCGCGGCGGAGCTCTTCGGTGGTAGCGGAGGTGGTGTATCGGAGATTAGAGTAGTTCAGGGAGAAGGGGGAGATATGCACGCCGCCGCCGCTAATTCAGTGCTCTCGCAGCCGCGTGCTGCGGCTATCATCGCTTCTTCCCGCGCATCCGGGGGAAGCGCGCGCCACGGCTGCTGCTCAACCTCCTCCTACCGCCTCTACGGCGGCGCCGCTCTCCATGGGGGAAGAACATCCCTCGGCCGTGTCGCACGGATCAGATGCGCCGCCACGAAGAAGGCTAAGACGCCAGGTGCCTTTCCAGCGATCTTTCTTCGTTTCCGATGGCTTCTTCTCTCATTCACTCGACTCTCCGTGATCTGAACGTGAGAGGGACGCAGCCGAAGAAGATTGGAAGATAAAGCGCGAACTCCTCCTGCAGAAGAGGGTAAACTACTAATCTCTTCTTGCGTTCCCTCTGCAATTCGAGGAGAGGACCGTCTCTTCTCGATTGATTCATCTCAACCCCTTCCCTCCTTCTCCGATACTCTTCATTTCTCTCCGCTATCGCATCGTCAGGTAAGGAGTGTTGATGTCAAGGAAGCTCTCCGCCTTCAAAACGAGAACAATTTTGTGATCCTCGACGTACGCCCCGAAGCAGAGTTCAAAGAGGTCGGTCGTTTTTTCTCTTCCGTCTAGAATTTACCGCATTTCATCTCGACAATCTATGTTCTGCGTTCAGTATCAGTACCGTAACCCCCCATTCTACTCGTCCCTCCAGGCTCATCCTCCGGGCGCCATCAACGCACAGATCTACAGACTCATCAAGGAATGGACACCATGGGACATTGCGCGGCGCGCGGCGTTTTTGTTCTTCGGGATAGTATCCGGCACGGAAGAGAATCCGGAGTTCATGGAGAGTAAGCTCGAACCTTTCAGTGATTGTAGCCCAGATACTTTGACGAACTCAATTAATCCTGTTCTTGCAGTCGTGGAATCAAAACTAGGGAAAGATGCAAAGATCATTGTAGCCTGCTCCTCGGGAGGAACAACGAAGCCGTCTCAGAGTCTCCCAGAAGGTCAACAGTCGAGGTAGCCTGCCTCTTCAAGACTCGTATCTGTTGATCCTTCGATAGTGGTGGTGACAAGCATATGTTGCTTACATACAATGCAGGTCTCTGATAGCAGCTTATCTGCTGGTTCTCAATGGATACTCCAACGTCTACCACTTGGAGGGAGGGCTTTACACATGGTTCAAGGAAGGATTGCCTACTGTTGCAGAGGAGTGAAAGTTCTTTATGGCGATGTTACAGATGTACTCTCTCTCTCTCTATGTATTTGCCTGAAAATCATCTCCGGTATAACCCGGGCGAAACTGACAGCCGTGACCTCGGAACAATCTTGACCGGGTGATTTCGATTTTCGATCAGTAAAATCCAACGTTCGGGCACATTCCAACCTTGTCAAGTCAAGGGTCTGTTCTTGGCAATGCATGGAGATGGATGAGAGAACGAGACAAGCGCAGGGAGCTCCAGACTAGACCTTGACACCTTGTTTGGTACGGGGATAATCTAAGATAAATCAAGTTTATCTTTAATCACTTGTTTGGTACACACACAAAAATGAATTTAACCTAGATTAAGTTAATCCGGATTATCCCCAAAATTAAGAATAAGTACAGGGATAAATCATGCCACCTAATACTTGGGATATCTTACTCCCAAAATGAAATTTTGAGGATACGTGCCGGAAGGGGGGTGCCACGGGGGGATATCCGTGGGAGGGAGCTCCGGGGAGGGCGGGTGAAGGGGGGTGCCGCGGGGGGAGCTCCGAGGAGGGGGGTGAAGGGGGTTGCCGCGGGGGGGGGGGGGGGGGGGGGGGCTCGGGGAGGGGGTGCCGCGGGACAGTGGCGTCCGCCGGGGAGGAGGGGGCAGCGGCGTCCACCCGTCGGGAGGGGGATTATATTTTTTTTGATTAAGTCAATTTAAACAATTTGATTTGGTTCGGTTTAAATCGATTTAGATATTTTTTAAATCGAATCAAATCTAAAAGGTTCCAAACCAAACCGAATAAGTTAGTTCGATTTGGTTTCTTGGTTTGAACTATTTTGTGCCCACCCCTAGTCGGAAAGAAGGGGCGGGGAGCGGCTCCGCAAGAATCACCGTCCGTCGGGTTTTGTCCGGAGGGAGGGCGAGCTGAGCTCCGTCCGAATTTAAACTTATATATATATTTAAATAATATTTTAAATTTATTATATAAATGTGTAAATAAGTTAAGATATTTATGAATTTATTATGAATAATAAAATAAGATAATATAAAAATATAAATAAAAATATAAAAATTTAAAGTTATCCTCGAATTTATTGTTAACATACCAAACATAGGATAGAATTATCCCTAAATCTATCCTAAGTTAAACCAAACGTAATAGGAATAGGGTTAACCACAAGGATTAGTTTATCCCTATCCCCATCAAACTTATCCCGATACCAAACGACGCCTAATCGGATAAGATGCTGTATTAAACTACATCCCTTAGAATTTAGATGTTCACATGAGCCCATCGTAACCTCCACTGTGTTTAATGGCTACCTACCATCACCGACCCACAGGTCCAACACTCCGACTCCTGGGCAACATAAAACCTGTTCGAGACATAACTCGGAAAAAATAACACCAACGCTGTTAGAAGCTCAGGGCGTTTCTAGCCATAGCGAGGGCGCCATCGATGGTGCGATTTCCGCCAATGAAGCCGCTCATATGGACGAACACGCATCCAGCAATTCCAGATTCCTTCGAAAGTTCATCATCTCTCAGGCCCCTCCAAGGAAGTGGCAGAGGTTTCCGGCTCTCGAAGTTGTCAGGGGACACCGAGACGGCTTGCACCCGCCAACTCTTACTCCTCTCATCCTAAAATTAGATACCATTTAGAAAAATCAAAGAACAACCCCTTGAAAAAGACAACAGGCAAAATAAACTTAAATCCCAGGCTAACTGAACTTGATGCACTGAAAAAATATGGTATCCCTTGCCTTACTACATAAGCAGGCAATATACTTGGCATTGACCATGTATTCTATAAACGGACGTTATACCAACGTGCAATCATGGTGTGTAGCACGAGGACATACGCATGCCGACAAAAGTTGCTTTGAGAAGAACATCTCACCGGGAAAACTAGAGATCACCACAGCTCACGGGAAATGCTTACCTGGTAAATAGCATATTTAATGGGAGGATCAATCTTTAGCTCTGCTTCAAGTTCAAATAAATGAAGTTTCCACTGCACATGAAATACCATAATTAGTATTTAGTAACGCATTGTTGGCAAATTACCATGATTACTGAAACATGGATAAACTTTGACAGTCACAGGGAGGAAGAGCATGGAACCTTCATGTCTGAAGGGCCATAGGCATACAGAACGCAGTGATCCTTTCACGACGACAACACCCTGCCTTATAAACCATTCCCAACATCGGGTCATTCTACCAAAAGCCTTTCAAGGACCCAAGCCAAAAGTGCCACCAGGAAATGCATACCAGCAAACAACGTGACCAAGCAGATCTCATTCCTCTCTGCAATCTCTAGGGATTTTATGTGCGTAAAGGGAATTTATCATTTATGACATTCACCATCTTAAGGTATAAGCTTAAACCAAAGTATCCACGATTCCACGTGGATGTATGACTCCTATTCACAAATTGATGTAGCGGCTAATCAAGGGTATTCAACTGCTTGTTCAATATAACTAACACCGGAACTTCGCAAGTCCGATGGGATTGGGAAAAGGTCAAAAAGAAATTTGTAAAGAACTCAAACAACCTCAACATCAAAAAAATAAAAAAGTGGTTCAGGTGGTTTAAGTGACAGGGTAATCAAACCCTACGTCAACACTTAAACATTTATGGAACCTACTTCGTAAGTTCCTAAATACACATACCATGTCAAATTAGCTAATACTCCTAGGGAATACCATCTATTTTCATAGTTCTCAAAGTTAAATAAAAAATAAAATTATTTTCCACAGAGGAAACATGAACTTTTGAATTTTTAAAATTAAGGTTACATCACAAGGACGGTAAACAAACAGCTCCATAGGTAACTTTCAAACAATCGTTCTGAAAGCAGACAAGATTACAGAGTGGAAGTATTGCACGAACATAGACAGGCTGATGCCCTGGATGTGAACGTGAGATGAAAATTTTAGAATATCTCCATAAAATATACCAAATTAAACTGATAAAAGACAATCTACAATGTACCTGATAAAAGACAAAGTATTGAACAAAGAAGGGACGGGGGTTTGTAACCTGAAGAAACACTTTTTCTAAACTTCAGCACGCTGAATAAAAGTTAGAAAATGGCCCAGAATGATACTTACAGGACAAAATGTCTTCAAAACCATGATTTCTCCACTGGGATCAACATCTCTTCTAGCATCTAGACATTCCATGACAATTGAGCGTGCTGGCAACCACGATTTTGCATGAAAGCGGACATTCTGAGAATAGGAATTTAAAATTCACAAAATACTCGAAAAAATCAAAATCGGCGCGGGGAGGGGGGTGCCGCGGGACAGTGGCGTCCGCCGGGGAGGAGGGGGCAGCGGCGTCCACCCGTCGGGAGGGGGGATTATATTTTTTTTGATTAAGTCAATTTAAACAATTTGATTTGGTTCAGTTTAAATCGATTTAGATATTTTTTAAATCGAATCAAATCTAAAAGGTTCCAAACCAAACCGAATAAGTTAGTTCGATTTGGTTTCTTGGTTTGAACTATTTTGTGCCCACCCCTAGTCGGAAAGAAGGGGCGGGGAGCGGCTCCGCAAGAATCACCGTCCGTCGGGTTTTGTCCGGAGGGAGGGCGAGCTGAGCTCCGTCCGAATTTAAACTTATATATATATTTAAATAATATTTTAAATTTATTATATAAATGTGTAAATAAGTTAAGATATTTATGAATTTATTATGAATAATAAAATAAGATAATATAAAAATATAAATAAAAATATAAAAATTTAAAGTTATCCTCGAATTTATTGTTAACATACCAAACATAGGATAGAATTATCCCTAAATCTATCCTAAGTTAAACCAAACGTAATAGGAATAGGGTTAACCACAAGGATTAGTTTATCCCTATCCCCATCAAACTTATCCCGATACCAAACGACGCCTAATCGGATAAGATGCTGTATTAAACTACATCCCTTAGAATTTAGATGTTCACATGAGCCCATCGTAACCTCCACTGTGTTTAATGGCTACCTACCATCACCGACCCACAGGTCCAACACTCCGACTCCTGGGCAACATAAAACCTGTTCGAGACATAACTCGGAAAAAATAACACCAACGCTGTTAGAAGCTCAGGGCGTTTCTAGCCATAGCGAGGGCGCCATCGATGGTGCGATTTCCGCCAATGAAGCCGCTCATATGGACGAACACGCATCCAGCTATTCCAGATTCCTTCGAAAGTTCATCATCTCTCAGGCCCCTCCAAGGAAGTGGCAGAGGTTTCCGGCTCTCGAAGTTGTCAGGGGACACCGAGACGGCTTGAACCCGCCAACTCTTACTCCTCTCATCCTAAAATGAGATACCATTTAGAAAAATCGAAGGACAACCCCTTGAAAAAAGACAACAGGCAATATATACTTAAATCCCAAGCTAATTGAACTTGATGCACTGCAAAAATATGGTATCCCTTGCCTTTACGACATAAGCAGGCAACGTACTTGGCATTAACCATGTATTCTATAAACGGACGTTAAACCAACGTGCAATCATGGTGTGTAGCACGAGGAAAACTAAAGATCACCACAGCTCACGGGAAATGCTTACCTGGTAAATAGCATATTTAATGGGAGGATCAATCTTTAGCTCTGCTTCAAGTTCAAATAAATGAAGTTTCCACTGCACATGAAATACCATAATTAGTATTTAGTAACGCATTGTTGGCAAATTACCATGATTACTGAAACATGGATAAACTTTGACAGTCACAGGGAGGAAGAGCATGGAACCTTCATGTCTGAAGGGCCATAGGCATACAGAACGCAGTGATCCTTTCACGACGACAACACCCTGCCTTATAAACCATTCCCAACATCGGGTCATTCTACCAAAAGCCTTTCAAGGACCCAAGCCAAAAGTGCCACCAGGAAATGCATACCAGCAAACAACGTGACCAAGCAGATCTCATTCCTCTCTGCAATCTCTAGGGATTTTATGTGCGTAAAGGGAATTTATCATTTATGACATTCACCATCTTAAGGTATAAGCTTAAACCAAAGTATCCACGATTCCACGTGGATGTATGACTCCTATTCACAAATTGATGTAGCGGCTAATCAAGGGTATTCAACTGCTTGTTCAATATAACTAACACCGGAACTTCGCAAGTCCGATGGGATTGGGAAAAGGTCAAAAAGAAATTTGTAAAGAACTCAAACAACCTCAACATCAAAAAAATAAAAAAAAAGTGGTTCAGGTGGTTTAAGTGACAGGGTAATCAAACCCTACGTCAACACTTAAACATTTATGGAACCTACTTCGTAAGTTCCTAAATACACATACCATGTCAAATTAGCTAATACTCCTAGGGAATACCATCTATTTTCATAGTTCTCAAAGTTAAATAAAAAATAAAATTATTTTCCACAGAGGAAACATGAACTTTTGAATTTTTAAAATTAAGGTTACATCACAAGGACGGTAAACAAACAGCTCCATAGGTAACTTTCAAACAATCGTTCTGAAAGCAGACAAGATTACAGAGTGGAAAGTATTGCACGAACATAGACAGGCTGATGCCCTCGATGTGAACGTGAGATGAAAAATTTAGAATATCTCCATAAAATATACCAAATTAAACTGATAAAAGACAATCTACAATGTACCTGATAAAAGACAAAGTATTGAACAAAGAAGGGACAGGGGTTTGTAACCTGAAGAAACACTTTTTCTAAACTTCAGCACGCGGAATAAAAGTTAGAAAATGGCCCAGAATGATACTTACAGGACAAAATGTCTTCAAAACCATGATTTCTCCACTGGGATCAACATCTCTTCTAGCATCTAGACATTCCATGACAATTGAGCGTGCTGGCAACCACGATTTTGCATGAAAGCGGACATTCTGAGAATAGGAATTTAAAATTCACAAAATACTCGAAAGAATCAAAACATATCTGAGACAAATGTGCAATAAAAAAATTTGTTCTTGAATCTTTGGCAAAGACAAGTTGGTATGACCTCCAAAAATTCGCTGCCAGCAAGTAACATTGCACGTTGAAAGGCTTCATTTTCCTTTTCAGAAGATTGATCAGGGTCCATCCAATCCAAATTAAGTCGCCCAACACGTGAAGACAAACCTGTGTTGTTCACATATTTTGGAGGCAGGTCTGTGTCATATTTATTAATGCCATTGTCAATGGCATCAATTGCCTGTTACAGAATCAAGCAAATGAAGAAGAAAGGCAAAATATCACAAGTCGTGAATAAGGTCCTTCAAGAGTTAAAAAGCAACATGAAGAGAAGTCAAGAAACATGGATATGTGGATATGTATATGAAAAACACCAAAGGAGTAAACAAGCCATAAAAGGAAAGGTTCTGAACCTAAAAAATGAAGATGTTTTAGATGCATGCCAAGTTCCTAGCAAAATGGTGTGCAAGAGGTACAAACTAATACTTTTAGCCAATCTAAAATTGTGATTGACATGTAGATGAGATTATACCAAAAACACAAGGGTTAATAAGTTCCAATAGTACATTAGGTTACTATATGATTTGTAATGTTCTACGATAGCAAGCATTTAATCATAAAGTACTGAGTCTGATGGCATGCTTCCAACAGAAGTTTAGTTGGGATAAAAATGTTCAAGTGGATGCACAGAAATACTAAATTAGATATGATCCATAGTGAACATATTAAAAAAATTAGAAGCAATGCTGATTGAGGACAAAATGAAATATGAGAATTGGGTTTGAAAAGCCCAATGTAGAATCTATTCAAGCTCCAATTAGAAAAAGTATCATGCTAAGATAGCGGGAGATTGGGAGAGGAAAGAGAATGGAGGTAGAGCTCAAATAACTAAGAAGTAAGAGGTGGACAAATCAATGTGATTTAGAGGATTGGAACCTCTCTGAAAGATAGCTCATAATTTATTCAAGTGTAGACAAGAAATCCATGTAGTCAACCAAAAATAATTTGGGATTATGGCTTTCTTGGCTTGAATTGAATCATAAACTGGCATTTCTAATTTACCATTCCAAGGCATTCCAATAACCCATTCTAGTTTTCTATCTCATACATAGAAATCAATGTATACAAGACACATCCACTAAAAATGCCAAGAACCCTACTCACAACTCAAGTACCAGCATGTCCTTTACCCAGGGTATGAAGAATAAAATAACCTCCCATAGACCAAAATGTTAACTAAAAAGAAATTAAAAGAACACTTTAATTTTTGAAGGCTGCTGCAAAAAGAATGGGAGTGATTCATTCTAAGCAATAAGGTAAGTACAAACTGGCTAGGGGGATATCCTCTAGTTTAATTAAAGCCAAAGGAGCTTGAGATGCTCACCTGAGTAGGGACTGACATTAAAAGATTATATAACATAGTTTTAGGTAAATTATATAATAATTTATAATGTTTATTGTGAAACCACATTTTTCATCGATAAAAAATACAAAAATATACTGAATGTATGTGATTGGGACTGGTACGGACCAAATCGACCATTTATTCAGAGATAACGTCTTTCGGGTCCTCAGGAGACAATGTATTTATTTCTTTTATTTCGTAGTGTTAGAATTTATTTTATGTATTTTCCTTTTGATGTTTAGAGTCCTTTTCATTTTAGTCCATTAGAGGACATGTATGTCATTAGGTCTTTTTGGAGTCCATTTTGTAACATGCCCAAGCTCTATAATCTATGTATAGAGCCCCAATGTCAATAGAGGTCAGGAGCATCAAGGGAGGTTGTTAGCTCTTTCTTCATCTTCCTCCATATGAAAAATAGCAACCGTATGAACACTTGGCATGGACAACATGTGCTGTGGGAGTCTGAACATGAAGATGGTAGCCTTTGCAAAAGCATTTCAGCATGGCCATGAGGCATCGAATGTAACATCATCATGGACTGGAGTATGGCAACAATGGATCAGCTTTCACTATTGCGGGTAACATTAAGAGCTTCTTCAGCCACAGCAGTATGGATAGGGGATTTCAACCCTCCTGTTCCTAATTTTTCTGGTACTCAGCCCCAAACAACAACAACATGACCTATGTATAGGCGGCATCTTCATCATCTTCCATGGCCATAGAAGTGAGCAGGATCAGGATGAAATCCCATCAGCTTCCTCAAGAGCAGGCTCTCAGTGTATCAGCCCTTAATCCATCTTCCTCATCTCACATTGGGGCAGGTAGCACTATGAGAAGCCCTAGCTTCAACTTCTTCTTCATCTCCCATGGACCTAAGAGCAGGAAGGTGGAGAAAGAGAGGGCAGCCGCTGCTAGGGTTGGGCGAGATGGATCTTGAACCTGTTCTTATTGGAACCCATTTTTTTGGTGCGCAACATGTTTTTTTTATATATAAAGAAGGTCATCAGGAAGAGTCCTGATCTGCTGGACTGCCAGATGGCAGTTACGGCCATGAGAAAATATGCGCTCCTCCTCCTGATTTCCAAGTCCTTCAGCGCCAAGAAACGGTAAACCCGGTCAAAGAAGGCAACATAGGGAGCATCTCCTGCCAAACTTGGCCCCACTTCTCCTATTTTTTAGGCTGCAGCAACAGGTATGTCTAAAGATGGGGTGTCAGATCTGACTGAAGAACACTCCAGAACATAAGCCAAAATTTGGCAACAAGATGGGCCATCTTTTAACATGTTAATGGACCCATGGGTGAGATAACTCATTAATATGGCAAAAAATGGGCCACGAAAATAATGCAAAATAGACCCATTATGTGACAGAAATATAGTCCAATAAAGGTCAAAATAGTGGGCTACAAAACTAACATATGAAGTGGGCCTATCTTCTCATTTAAATAGGCCTATTAATCACATATCAGGTAGGTTACTAACATGGCATAGAATATAGGTTTATTTATCAATGGATTAGGATCAAAGATGTGCCCAAATTGAAATGAAAATTTAGCCCATTAATGATATAACATATGTGCTATGCAAATGGGTGTAAAAGATGGCTTATTTTCCAAGGAATTGAGAATGAAATTGGTTTCAATTTATGAACCAAAAACTGAGAATAGTGCATGAGATGTTAATGGAGATCAGATAGGGTTTAATCCCACCCCAATTAACTTGAAAAATTTTAGGTGCCAACCGTTTCTCTCCCCTCCAGGCCTCCCCCTCCCCCCGATTCTCCCCCATCCCCCCAGTTTTCCCTCCCCCTGCCTGAAGAAGGGTACCCCCTCCCCTTCAGCTTGCACCCTTCCCCCAACCCCTCTTGCAGCCTTACCCCTCTTGATCCCCTTGCAAGGGCAGCAGCACCCAGCGGAGCCCCACCACCCCCTCTTCCAGTCGACCCTTTCCCGACCCCCCTTTCCTTCAGCTTCAAGTATGGGTGAACCTAGAACCCCTTTCAGCAAAGTATTGGAGCTAGTACACAAGAAGAAGAAATGGAGAAGAAAATGAAGCTGGGTGTAAAGACTTGAGACTTGCCCCTCTTGATCCCCTTGCAAGGGCAGCAGCACCCGGCGGAGCCCCACCGCCCCCTCTGCCAGTCGACCCTTTCCCGACCCCCCTTTCCTTCAGCTTCAAGTATGGGTGAACCTAGAACCCCTTTCAGCAAAGTATTGGAGCTAGTACACAAGAAGAAGAAATGGAGAAGAAAATGAAGCTGGGTGTAAAGACTTGAGACTCATAACTGGTAGCCAAGGATGTTCCTTAGATGACAATGAAGAAGAATTTGTTCCACCAACTGAACAACAAAATATAGTATGTTTGAGTGAAGGTGGAAGTGGAGGAATCGGTATCAGTGTATGCATCAGTGGAATAAGGGTTGATAATTTGAGCAAACGGTAATATTCAAATGACAGAAGTCTACATTAGAATAAAATAAAGATTTTGGATGAGTACGCTGCTCAATATTATGCAAAAACTCTGGTATAACTTGTAGCTGACATGGGACCAAAAACGTAAAACCGAAATTAAATGTCGGAAGGAACTAAAATTGACTAACATGATACGGGTTATTAAATGATAAAACTTTAAATAGTGACACTGTAAACTATAACAAAGTCGAACTGGACCTGACGGGGGTGGTCCACACTAGTGGGCTCGTGTGAAGGGGCTAGGTGGGCTTCACGTGTTGACCTGACTCTAAGAGCATCTCAGCATGTGAGCTATTGGGCATTAAAGAAGCTAACATGAGGGGTGCATGGCTCTTCCGCGTAAAGGAGACACAAGGCACTAGCAGAGAAAATCAGAAAAGGCTTCATTATTGTAGCCATAGTAAAGGTCTTTGAAAACCTTCCACGTGCTCTAATGTTTGTCACCTCCTTCGCGCAGAGATAGGAACAAGGAAGACAAACGAAGAAGAAGATGAACAAATGCAAGTAGAAGATACTCAAGTTTCTTATACAGCTCTAATCCATGATACATCACACACCACAGTTCCAAAATAAGTGAATCAGAAGAAGAAAAATTGTGAAAGGCAATTCCATAGATGGTGGTGATACGAATGTATCTTTTTATTGCATATAAATTATACCATTTTATTTCTTTATTAGAATGAATATTGATGTTCTTTTACAGTCACTTGTCTTAAAAAATTTCTTAAAGACATAATCACATAAAATTTGTTAGATGTCACATATACATTTACATTGTTAACATTTTTGGAAGGTTTTCATTTTTTAACATTTATCATGATTTTCCTAATTTTTAAAAGAAAAAATACAAAAATCTCCGATCCAAACCAATTCTTGATTGAATTCTTCCTGGATAATTAGTCTAGATCGGATCAGCCCTGGCCGATCTTGCCATCTTGGCCCCAATTCCAATGTGACAAACTTTGGTTGTCGGACCTCACAAACTCAAGCAAGGAATATTTTACCAATCGTTCAAACTTGTGAAGGGGAAGAGGAGATGAGTAGTTTGGAGGCCAGAGGGTGAGAAAGAGGAGAGGAATGGCTTGCTGACCGAAAAGGGGAAGAGTCGAGAAAGGCACGCTCGGCTGATTGGGAAGTGAAGAAGAATATACCCATAGGGCCACGCCCCTTTTGCAAACGAACCACCAAAATGGCACCTAAAAATTTCATTCAATGTCTCCCTTCGGGATTACATGTTTAGCTATTTATGTAGAACTAGTTTAATCACAAAAAAGACCACTAAAACTATTATTTATAAGCATGTCTTTGTTATGGACTAAACTGTAAAAGAAAAACTAAAATTCATTAAAATTTGTCCCCGTCAATAGTTATATATTCCACTCACAACTCCAGTGCAAAACGGTGTCTATAATTTTAGTGAAAAGGTTGAATCTCTATTTGCATATGAATACAAGCCAATCATGACTGGCAATTCTTAATAGAACATCTCAGAGAATCCAAAGAACAAGGAGTCTCAAGGCTAGTTACATAGATAATGTAATGAGAAGGTATATTTTGTATTAGATATCATTTGTACCATGTAGATTAGTTCTTGGAATGATTATTGATGTTAATTTATATCCATTTGTCTTTAAATCGCTCATAATGAGATGAAAGTATAGTTAGATGCTACATTTGTATTTTTAACAATTTTTTCGAAGGTTTCTAAGTTTTGTAATGATTTTTACCGATTCTTTTGACTTCTTTAAAGCAAAAAAAATCCTAATCCATACCGATTCTAGATCGGGAATCCTCCCAAAGAATCGGCCAAAATCGCCGACCCACCAATCTAGATCGGATCGGAACCTACCAATCTGGGTCCCAATTCCACAATCCTTGGCCATTAGACATGAAGCCCTCATTCATGGATGGTTCATTGGAATATAACTAGATTTTGATGTCGAGATGAAGACAAGGGCTTCACGGCATTTCATACCCCTAAAGGTATCTTCAACTATAAAAGGATGACATTCAACCTCAAGAACACAAGGGCAATGTACCAAAGAGCAATGATCAAGATCTTTGATGAAATGCTACATGATATGGTTGAATGCCACGCAGATGACTTGGTCGTCAAGACCAGGAGGTAGGTGTATCATCTACATGACTTAAAGAAAGTTTTTGAACGATTTCAACAGTATAAGTTGACGATAAATCCTATGAAGTGTGCTTTCAACATATCCAGTGAGAAATTCATGGACTTTATAGTGAGATACCGGGAAGTTGAAATCGACTCCAACAAAATCAAAACACTCTTTGCGACAAATATGAAATTCTAAACTTCGGAAATATAAAAATCAGCTCAGATGACCTACTAGAAATCAACCCAAGGACTTATTTATGAGCTAGAAATTGCAGTTGATGGACCTTGCCAACACTCTCTCTCTCATTATTTCAAGGTCGCCTCTTAACCCCTCATTTGCAAAATCGTTGTGGTGGAACTTAATTTTACTATCTATGTTGTGTGCTATCAATAGGAAAAGATAGATCTTTGAATAGTCCTTTGAGAATCCGAGGATGATCCTTCAACCGTTGTCACTTATGCAAAAAACTAGATGTTTGCTCATTCTAGCAGGATATTGGATGAGGCTAATTTCAAAGAACATTTCCTTCTCCTGAGATCTGTTCTTGCGTAGTTTCCTTACTCATCTACTATCTTAGTAGTTGAGCCCTTGCTATTCCCTCTGTGTTTTCTTATTTTTGTCTTTTCTTGTTATGCATTCTTGTCTTCTTTATAGCATTAATAGGAATTGAGGTTTTCTTCCTTGCTTCAAAAAGAAATATGCCAAGGGAGCATTCAGTGTGCATGAAAGGCATAACAGAGTAACAACAAATTTTATTGCAAAATGATCATATTAAATGTATGTACCTCAATAAAGCTTTTATAAACAGCAAGATATAAACGGTGCACATCTGGATGTCCCTCCTCAAGTTGAAGCTCCTTGGCAATAATCTCAGTACCATAATGCTGCAGACAATATAATTATCAGAATATATGGTATACAATTCAAAAATAAAATAAAATAATGATTAAAATAACCAGTAGTAAAGAACTGGAAAAAAAGCGCAACATGATATTTAGAAGGTATAGCCAAACAAATGTGTGATACAACACAAGTATAGGACATAACCAAATACCATTCATAGTAGATGTGAGAATATGACAAGGCAATACGACAAAGAGTTCATACCATTTGAGAAGCAATAGCAGCAGCAAAAGAGAACGGCGGATAAAGGTAGAGAAGTGAACAAACAGAAGAATGTTCAACTTATCAGTTGCTTCATGAAGTAGTCTTGGTCTCAGTTTTGTCATGCCAAACTTTGCATAACATTGGTTTGGATAGTTTCAATGTCTATAGATTCTGTGACAAAGCTATAGAATGTCTTTAAACAGCAAAACAGGATCACCATCAGTTAATTAGAACACGTGACAGGTGATCCATAGTCAATGCCATCTAACTTCTGATGTTGAACAGTCATACTCTCTGAAATTATGATACTGTATGAATGAAAAAAGAAATCATCAAGATGGTGAAAGAACTGTGGTCTTATTTACCACACTATCACGACCTTATCAGATGTCAGAATTCTTAAACATGTGTTTTTAGACCAAATCCAAGAAAATTTCAAGTTCTGTTTGAATCAAGACACAAATTTTGCCCAAGATGGAAATCAAGCAATACTATTGTTCAGCCAATAGTAAGATGGTAAAAGGCACAGAAAGTAAGTAAAAGGTACTAGGAAAGGAAGTTTGATGTGCTCAAAGTCTTATGGGACAATAAGTTACAAGAAACTAAAAGATGTTCTACTGCTATCTTAAAAGGTATGTCCACTACACATGAAGAGTAGCTATAAGAAAAATCATTGATGCCAGTTAAAACTGAATTATGGCCGATTATTAAATACATGAGAATAAGTTGGTAGATGTAGTAGAACTAGACCACAACTATGCAGCTCAAAAAAAGATGTTGTTCCCTATCAATTATGTAAGTCTTACTATACCTTATATATCAGACCTGCGCTGCTTAGTTTGGTGCTGAATCCATGCCCAAAAGCCTCATTGAAGCCCTTCTGGTGGTGGTCATACCGATCTCGTGTAGGATCGTATACACCCCCAACATCAAGAACTGCATCAAGTGTGTCTAATAACTGAGAGCCAATATGTTAGCTAGAGTAGCTCAGACTGTTTCATTACAAGCAACGGACTAAAAAAAGTCATGGATGGAATATAATTTAGACGATATGTTTTGTTTTTAATTATCATTCTTGAGTGTGGGAACCAAAGTGTGCCGTCTAATAATATTGCTCGGAACACAATCCAAGCAACCTTAAAACAGACTACAGGAAACAAAGGCAAACAAAATAAGAAAAAAAAAAGGCATTTCAGTACGCAATCGGGAAAAAATCGCCTTGGAACAGCACGAACATAGAATAGGAACGCAAATGCTAGAGCTAACTCTGGGGTTAATTTGAGAACACCTGGGAATGCCTGGTCCGAACAATTTCTGCGCCGGAAAACTTGTCAGTTAGGCGGATCATAAAACACCCGAGGGCCTCGTCACAGTGAAAGCTGCCATTGTGGGTGCCAACCCTCTTGGAAGCGGGTGCCGGAGAGCCCGTCGAGGACGCATTTGGAGGGTAAGTCTGCGTAGGAGAAGCTGCTGCAGAGGCCATGGAGAGAGAGAACCGGGGACGAGCAGAGATCACGAGAGTCGGGCCGCAGGTGCGCGCGTGTAGCAAGGGAGAGAGCTTTAGCCACCGGCCCCCTGCACCAAGCATGTCCGCCCATCGCCGGCGGCGCGCTTCTATGCTGCCTTTTATCCTTCTCGCAGCGTTTGGATGCGCTTCTGGGGCGAGGGATTGTGGTGTTGCCAACCAATTAATATATTATACACGACTTTTATATTCAATATAATTGACATTTTCATAGATAAATATAATTTAATCAAAATTTTATTGTTTAAAACTAAAATTTAAAAATAAATTTAATAAAAACATGAAAATAAAGTAAAAGGACCGTACGATAATGCAATCCATAAGCAATTTCATCCTCATACACAAATTTTAATATATTACTAGAACTTTTTCCTTTCCTTTATACACAAATAAGATGATAATGCAGTATTTTAACACAACTTATACATGAGTTGGTTTTGTGTGCAAAGATCCACTCTACTTACTGACTCCTTAGGCTAGAGTATCAGAAATGGTATTAAATGTCACTATCATTATCAATTTTAGAACTGACGTTGACAGTAATTATTAAAAATGTTCCGCTAATAACATTAATTTTAAAATTTGTACGGTAAACAAAAATATCATGTAATACAAATGTCAACTTGATTTTGATATTAATACTCTAACTTCTAAAGTTATCGATATCAATATTGATATGACATCATTTTTTTTGATACTCTAGACAAACCGGCCACCAGTACTGATATTGATATTTATAGAAGTTGGAGTCGATATCAAAATTAATACAAATTGACATTTATATAACATATTTTAGTCAAACATTTATATCGATATTAATTTTAAAACTGATAACGACAGTGACATTTAATAACGTCTTTCAAATAAAATTTATTCAGTGACTGAATTGATTAAAACATTACATATCATTGTAGGCGATCTACCCAAACGAATTAAACGGGACCATGAAAATGTAAACTTCTGCGACATATATGTGGATGCGATCAATGAACTTATAAAAAGGAAATATGTGCTACATAAGAGATGGCGAAACACAGTGGTTGGAAGCAGAGGTTGAGTTCCGGCCCACGGGCCCGAGCGCAAGGGTAGAAGGGGAAAATTAAAATAAATGACGGTGAGTTAGCGGGGTAACCGACGGATTGGATTTCTGATCGAATGTATTCGGTTGATTAGGGTTTTCGCAGAGAAATTTTTGGTCCAAGAGTTTTTCATAAAACTCATTCTAATAACTGGCCTGTAATTAATTCTCTCTCTCTCTCTCTCTCTTTTCCCGATTAGGCAGCTTGATTATATATTCGGGAAAAGAAGGTTTTTTTATAGTTTATCTACAAAGATGACACAACGTTGCATGTCCCGCAACGCGACGCGCATGGCACGAGGGAAGCCGTCCACGTGGCCAAAGGGTTTTTGACTTCCGTAAGTAATACGGCGTTTGGATAGTTTTCTTTAGTACTCCTTCTTTTTCAAAATCGGTCTCACTTTTTTACTTTTTCTATTTCAGAAACAAAACAACGACCCAGTTGTTTTGTTTTCGGAAGAGAGCCGGGCGACATCCCGCTTCTCTCTCCCGCACTCGAGACGGTCGCGCTCAACTCCTCTTGGACGACCACAGATGCCGACATACGATGGACGCACGGCGTGCGGAAGATCGGGGTGCACCGCCTCGCATAGCTTCATCACGAGGTGCATCGCCTTGGCGTCCTCCTAGGTGTGCCGAAGCGTGACGTACAGAAGGCAGGGGGGACTACAGAACACCAGCGGCCGGGGGAGGTGGGGTTACAGAATGCCGGCAGGCGCGGGGAAAGGGGGCACGAACAGGTACACCGTCGGGTGGGGGGAGCTTGGCGGCGCCGAGGGGGTGTTGGGGGCGCATTCGTGACAGGTACGGCAGCGCGGGGGGGGGGGGGGGGGGGGGGTAGGAGCTTGACGGCGTCGAGGGGGTGTTGGGGGATATTCGTGACAGGTGCGCCGGGGGGAGGGGAGCTTGGCGGCGCCAGGGGAGGGGGGTTATAGAATATTGGCGGGCGGGGCGGGCGTGGCCTATTTTGGAATTTGATTTTTTAATTTGATTATTGTGCAGTACAGAAAGCGGCGTGGGTTCCTATTGACTCAACAGCAAGGTTAGAATTTGATTTTTTTTTAATCTTTGCTACGTGGTCTGTTTTGTTGTTTTTTTTATTAAAACTTTCCTATTGAGTCAAGAGCCTCCGATAAAACTTTATATATATGAGCATGTGTGTATTTATATAATGATGGATAGATGAAACATATTTTTTTTACGAGCAAAAGTGATGACAGGATAAAGTGAGATCAAATATTTTTAATGTGCGTGATATAAATTTTAATTTCAAAAACATAGTCAAACATTACTCTATCAATTTTAAAATTGGTGACAATTTTGCCGAACACAAAAGAGTTGTGTTTCTTTAATTTTAAATTTAAAATTGAGAGATCAGATACTTCTAATTTCAAAAAAAAAGTTATCTCAAAATTAAAAGAGTTTCCAAACACCCTGTAAGACTCTGTTTGGTTAAGGTACCAAAAATCGCACCATCATAATTTAATATTAATATTTATAAACTCCAATCTAAAGATGTCAATATTAAATTAATTAATTAATTAATTAATGGCAACTTAATATTAATATTATGATGGTGCGCATGGCACCATCATAGTTAATTAATTAATTAATTACTTAATATTAATTTAATATTTATATTTGTACTTATAAACTCCAACTTAAGAGCTGTTTTACGTACCTAATACTCTCTCTCTCTCTCTCTATACACACACGCACACTGAAAGTAGGGGGTGTGTGTAGTGTAGCTAGGGATCCATTTGGTCCAATTTTAAATCATTTTGAAAAAAAAAACCAACCAAACATACCAAAACTCTGAAATCTAACGAATTGAACCCGTTCAACTTGATTTGCTTCTATTTAGGATCACTTATATGAATTCATCAATTTTCATTCTACATTACACTGATTCCCCTCTTATATCTAAATCACCTAAGTCATATTGGATTCGTCTATGTTAAGTCGATCTGAGTCTATCTCTTCATTTCTTCTACACGGGTAACACCAATGTCTCAACTCATGTGACAATGTCACCACATGAAATGTTCAAATCAACAAAATTTTATTTATTTTTTATTTTAATTATAAATAAATTATATATAAATACTATTTCATCATAAACTATACAAATATTATTTTATTAATGATATAATGATACTCTTGTTATTTTTTTAAAATCAACCGATTCGGTTAAATATCTCGAAATTGATTAGGGAAAACCATTACATGCACACCTTCGGTTGAAAGTGTTCTAGCTTGATTCAGATTTGATCATAAATAAAGGAAGACTTGATTATCTTTGGGGACATTTTCTTCTAAATTGAACTGAACTCATCCAAGGTCTCAAACTTAACAGGTTCAATTCGGTTCAAGACTGAAAATCAATTAAAATATTTTATATATATACTTATCTTTAATTTATAAAATATAAAAATAAGTATCATTATATATAGATATAATTTTTAGTAAATATAGTATTATTTTATATTTTTGTGGTAATTAAATTTCCTCGATTTGATCTGATTTGGTTATGTTCAAGAGACTCTCAAATCAGTTGAACCAAACCGGTGTTCCAAACCGAATAGGTTGGTTCAATTTAATTTGAACTATTCGGTGTACACCTTGATGGTGGCTGCGCATGAGCTCCTCTAGTTGGGATATCCTTCACTGTTCGCTCAAACGACCATGTATATATACATGTAAGTAGGGATGTGCATTAATCAATTAAACTGTTAGATCAAACCAAATCCGTTTATTTGATTCCATTCCGTTTGCATCTTCTTCGGCTTGATTTTGTTTGAGAATATTTCAAATAGAACTAAATCGGACAAATAGTTGAAATAGATTTAATTAAAAATGTTGTAAAATCATTCTATATCATCAATAAAACAAATTTTATGACAAAATATTTATTTTAATTATTTATATTGTAAAAATTAATATAATTGTTTTATCTATTTTCAATCTTAAACACCGAACAAAAAAATTGGATTGATTTAATTCGTCTCGAGGATCTGAATCAGTTAGGTTCGGTTCAAAGAAAAATCCAAACCTATCTAAACCCAACCGTGCACACCCCCCCCATATATGTAAGGGCCCGCCTCCTGATCCGAGAGAGTTTTGGATGTCCAAACCAGCAGTGCCTCTGAGCACTTTTTGAAACTTGGAAGACCCCCTCTTGATTTTCTTTTTCTTAGTATTATCATTTTACCTTTTTCTCTCGCTCGACCCGATGTTGATTCTTCCGATGTCACCGCAGGTTGGGCTGTAAACGGAACTAGAGTCATAAGTAGGCCACTAAACTACAAATATCGACAAAAAAAAAATAAGACAGGCGTAAATAACTAGAGCTCCACAGTTTCTGCATGCCAAAAAATAATTCTTAGTCCGCACGCAGATAAAAAAAGATGTAATGTTAGGTTCGCCTCATGCAACCATTACTCCAGTAGAAAAAAATTTTTTATACCCAAATTGCCTTTGATCTTTGACTCTCCCTCCCTTCTTCTTGGCGGCCAGCAGCACGTCTGGGTCTAGGGCTTCTCGGGACCTCCCCCCAAGTTGATCCCTCTCTCGTCGCCGCGGAGAAGACTCGGAGAGGATCTGACGCTTCTTCCGGCGTTCGGGTCGCTCGCGGCGCAGGGAGGACTTCCCCGATGAGTGGTGGAAGGCTCGCGACGACGACCGCCCGCGGTTTCAAGACTACCGCGGATGCTTCTCGGAGGAGACTGAATCCATCCGCCTCACCGCCATGCTCGGGGAGGAAGAGAGAGGCCTTCCGGTCGGAAATCGGCTACGTCTTCTAAGGCTCTCAACCGTACGTCCAGGCGCCTGTCTCTTCTCTCTTCGTCGCGTACCCATTGATCTACCGTTTCTTAGCTTGGGGGTTCTCCGTATGCGGAGAACGATGGGGACCGAGAAAGCTCCTGGCCGGATCTGCGATGCCACACTCTGGGGTGTGCAGAAGCGACGGAGCCCAAGGGGGAGGCGCGGAGAGCCCCAAAGTATCGGAGAAGGCGCCGAGGAGATTGTGAAGATGAGGCGGAGCCCGCAGATGATATTAAAATAAAAATATCACAAACTAAATAATTTGAATTTATATTCAGTGTTGTCGATCTTTCTCGAGCATGATCACTTCGGTCCACAATCTGAAACCTTCTCTTATCATACTCTTTTAGTCGTCTCTTTCCCTACAAGTACAGATTTTTAATCGGAGCTCATCCCATTCTGATCTTCCGATGTAGATCATTCTGGACTTCTTCAGCCGGCGTTAGGATGGCGGCAACGATAGTGGCATCATCTTCCACCCTCTCGGCGTCATCCTTTGGGGCCTCTTTGAGGGCTTCCCCTCCAACACCTCACTCGCCTCTTCGACCTCCTTCGGCAGAGGCTATTGCTTTCGTCGACCGGCTATTGCTTTCATACCCTGGGTAAAGCTAAATGCTGGTATAAGTTATTCGAGATCTTAATAACTTGAGAGCAAGGTAGGTTGGGCTTCACAAACAATTAATTACATATTATATCTTTTATACTTAGTTAAAGTCCAACGATATCTTATATATATTCAGCTGCAAGGCTCTTCGGATGGTTTCCAAGGATAGGATGGTGGGTCGGCGTATGACAACAGAGGATGAGCAACAATCAAATTGGTGGAACAAAGAGGAATATCTCAGTTTGCTCTGCTCGTGTGCAGATGTAGAGAACCCCGAAGCGAATTATATTCTGGGTGTGGTATGATCATTGTTTTCACGGAATAAATAGATTATAACTGATCTTACACTCTCATTATATATATATTGTAATAAATTACTCGTGTGTGTGTGTGTTTTTTTCAGGAAAAAGTTTATAGCATGAGATCAGAAGTTGCCGCGGGTCTGAATCACCTTGAGAAGGCAACTAAAAACGGTCAAAAAGAGGCCGCTTATGCGATGGGAGTCTTCTTGCTTGGTGACTCTTCTACACAAGAGATCGGAATCAAGATACTTAATACTCTGGGTGTTGATAATACCAGTGATGGAGAGCGAGAGAAGACCTTGATTCATCACTGTCGTCGGAAATTGATTTCAGTGTTAAGGAGGATTTGGATAAGCAAAGGTACCTTTCTGCAGAGAGAAGAAAATCAGTTAGGCTATTTTCACAGGGGACTACAAAATTCTCTATCTTCTTCACCTTCCATCATCATCCAACACCCATCCTCTCCATCGTCTTTCCTCACCACCCTCCCACATGTTGTTGTTGTACACTGATTTTCTTCTCTATGCAAAAAGGTACCTTTGCTTATCCAAATCCTCCTTAACACTGAAATCAATTTCCGACGGCAGTGATGAATCAAGGTCTTCTCTCGCTCTCCATCACTGGTATTATCAACACCCAGAGTATTAAGTATCTTGATTCCGATCTCTTGTGTAGAAGAGTCACCAAGCAAGAAGACTCCCATCGCATAAGCGGCCTCTTTTTGACCGCTTTTAGTTGCCTTCTCAAGGTGATTCAGACCTGCGGCAACTTCTGATCTCATGCTATAAACTTTTTCCTGAAAAAAAAACACACACACACGAGTAATTTATTACAATATATATATATATAATGAGAGTGTAAGATCGGTTATAATCTATTTATTCCGTGAAAACAACGATCATACCACACCCAGAATATAATTCGCTTCGGGGTTCTCTACATCTACACACGAGCAGAGCAAACTGAGATATTCCTCTTTGTTCCACCAGTTTGATTGTTGCTCATCCTCTGTTGTCATACGCCGACTCACCATCCTATCCTTGGAAACCATCCGAAGAGCGAGCCTTGCAGCTGAATATATATAAGATATCGTTGGACTTTAACTAAGTATAAAAGATATAATATGTAATTAATTGTTTGTGAAACCTAACTTACCTTGCTCTCAAGTTATTAAGATCTCGAATAACTTATACCAGCATGTCCTTTACCCAGGGTATGAAGAATAAAATAACCTCCCATAGACCAAAATGTTAACTAAAAAGAAATTAAAAGAACATTTTAATTTTTGAAGGCTGCTGCAAAAAGAATGGGAGTGATTCATTCTAAGCAATAAGGTAAGTACAAACTGGCTAGGGGGATATCCTCTAGTTTAAAGCCAAAGGAGCTTGAGATGCTCACCTGAGTAGGGACTGACATGAAAAGATTATATAACATAGTTTTAGGTAAATTATATAATAATTTATAATGTTTATTGTGAAACCACATTTTTCATCGATAAAAAATACAAAAATATACTGAATGTATGTGATTGGGACTGGTACGGACCAAATCGACCATTTATTCAGAGATAACGTCTTTCGGGGCCTCGGGAGACAATGTATTTATTTCTTTTATTTCGTAGTGTTAGAATTTATTTTATGTATTTTCCTTTTGATGTTTAGAGTCCTTTTCATTTTAGTCCATTAGAGGACATGTATGTCATTAGGTCTTTTGGAGTCCATTTTGTAACATGCCCAAGCTCTATAATCTATGTATAGAGCCCCAATGTCAATAGAGGTCAGGAGCATCAAGGGAGGTTGTTAGCTCTTTCTTCATCTTCCTCCATATGAAAAATAGCAACCGTATGAACACTTGGCATGGACAACATGTGCTGTGGGAGTCTGAACATGAAGATGGTAGCCTTTGCAAAAGCATTTCAGCATGGCCATGAGGCATCGAATGTAACATCATCATGGACTGGAGTATGGCAACAATGGATCAGCTTTCACTATTGCGGGTAACATTAAGAGCTTCTTCAGCCACAGCAGTATGGATAGGGGATTTCAACCCTCCTGTTCCTAATTTTTCTGGTACTCAGCCCCAAACAACAACAACATGACCTATGTATAGGCGGCATCTTCATCATCTTCCATGGCCATAGAAGTGAGCAGGATCAGGATGAAATCCCATCAGCTTCCTCAAGAGCAGGCTCTCAGTGTATCAGCCCTGAATCCATCTTCCTCATCTCACATTGGGGCAGGTAGCACTATGAGAAGCCCTAGCTTCAACTTCTTCTTCATCTCCCATGGACCTAAGAGCAGGAAGGTGGAGAAAGAGAGGGCAGCCGCTGCTAGGGTTGGGCGAGATGGATCTTGAACCTGTTCTTATTGGAACCCATTTTTTTGGTGCGCAACATGTTTTTTTTTATATATAAAGAAGGTCATCAGGAAGAGTCCTGATCTGCTGGACTGCCAGATGGCAGTTACGGCCATGAGAAAATATGCGCTCCTCCTCCTGATTTCCAAGTCCTTCAGCGCCAAGAAACGGTAAACCCGGTCAAATAAGGCAACATAGGGAGCATCTCCTGCCAAACTTGGCCCCACTTCTCCTATTTTTTAGGCTGCAGCAACAGGTATGTCTAAAGATGGGGTGTCAGATCTGACTGAAGAACACTCCAGAACATAAGCCAAAATTTGGCAACAAGATGGGCCATCTTTTAACATATTAATGGACCCATGGGTGAGATAACTCATTAATATGGCAAAAAATGGGCCACGAAAATAATGCAAAATAGACCCATTATGTGACAGAAATATAGTCCAATAAAGGTCAAATAGTGGGCAACAAAATTAACATATGAAGTGGGCCTATCTTCTCATTTAAATAAGCCTATTAATCACATATCAGGTAGGTTACTAACATGGCATAGAATATAGGTTTATTTATCAATGGATTAGGATCAAAGATGTGCCCAAATTGAAATGAAAATTTAGCCCATTAATGATATAACATATGTGCTATGCAAATGGGTGTAAAAGATGGCTTATTTTCCAAGGAATTGACAATGAAATTGGTTTCAATTTATGAACCAAAAACTGAGAATAGTGCATGAGATGTTAATGGAGATCAGATAGGGTTTAATCCCACCCCAATTAACTTGAAAAATTTTAGGTGCCAACCGTTTCTCTCCCCTCCAGGCCTCCCCCTCCCCCCGATTCTCCCCCATCCCCCCAGTTTTCCCTCCCCCTGACTGAAGAAGGGTACCCCCTCCCCTTCAGCTTGCACCCTTCCCCCAACCCCTCTTGCAGCCTTGCCCCTCTTGATCCCCTTGCAAGGGCAGCAGCACCCAGCGGAGCCCCACCACCCCCTCTGCCAGTCGACCCTTTCCCGCCCCCCTTTCCTTCAGCTTCAAGTATGGGTGAACGAACCTAGAACCCCTTTCAGCAAAGTATTGGAGCTAGTACACAAGAAGAAGAAATGGAGAAGAAAATGAAGCTAGGTGTAAAGACTTGAGACTTGCCCCTCTTGATCCCCTTGCAAGGGCAGCAGCACCCGGCGGAGCCCCACCGCCCCCTCTGCCAGTCGACCCTTTCCCGACCCCCCTTTCCTTCAGCTTCAAGTATGGGTGAACCTAGAACCCCTTTCAGCAAAGTATTGGAGCTAGTACACAAGAAGAAGAAATGGAGAAGAAAATGAAGCTGGGTGTAAAGACTTGAGACTCATAACTGGTAGCCAAGGATGTTCCTTAGATGACAATGAAGAAGAATTTGTTCCACCAACTGAACAACAAAATATAGTATGTTTGAGTGAAGGTGGAAGTGGAGGAATCGGTATCAGTTATGCATCAGTGGAATAAGGGTTGATAATTTGAGCAAACGGTAATATTCAAATGACAGAAGTCTACATTAGAATAAAATAAGGATTTTGGATGAGTACGCTGCTCAATATTATGCAAAAACTCTCGTATAACTTGTAGCTGACATGGGACCAAAAACGTAAAACCGAAATTAAATGTCGGAAGGAACTAAAATTGACTAACATGATACGGGTTATTAAATGATAAAACTTTAAATAGTGACACTGTAAACTATGACAAAGTCAAACTGGACCTGACGGGGGTGGTCCACACTAGTGGGCTCGTGTAAAGGGGCTAGGTGGGCTTCACGTGTTGACCTGACTCTAAGAGCATCTCAGCATGTGAGCTATTGGGCATTAAAGAAGCTAACATGAGGGGTGCATGGCTCTTCCGCGTAAAAGGAGACACAAGGCACTAGCAGAGAAAATCAGAAAAGGCTTCATTATTGTAGCCATAGTAAAGGTCTTTGAAAACCTTCCACGTACTCTAATGTTTGTCACCTCCTTCACGCAAAGATAGGAACAAGGAAGACAAACGAAGAAGAAGATGAACAAATGCAAGTAGAAGATACTCAAGTTTCTTATACAGCTCTAATCCATGATACATCACACACCACAGTTCCAAAATAAGTGAATCAGAAGAAGAAAAATTGTGAAAGGCAATTCCATAGATGGTGGTGATACGAATGTATCTTTTTATTGCATATAAATTATACCATTTTATTTCTTTATTAGAATGAATATTGATGTTCTTTTACAGTCACTTGTCTTAAAAAATCTCTTAAAGACATAATCACATAAAATTTGTTAGATGTCACGTTTACATTTACATTGTTAACATTTTTGGAAGGTTTTCATTTTTTTAACATTTATCATGATTTTCCTAATTTTTAAAAGAAAAAATAAAAAAATCTCCGATCCAAACCAATTCTTGATTGAATTCTTCCTGGATAATCAGTCTAGATCGGATCAGCCCTAGCCGATCTTGCCATCTTGGCCCCAATTCCAATGTGACAAACTTTGGTTGTCGGACCTCACAAACTCAAGCAAGGAACATTTTACCAATCGTTCAAACTTGTGAAGGGGAAGAGGAGATGAGTAGTTTGGAGGCCAGAGGGTGAGAAAGAGGAGAGGAATGGCTTGCCGACCGAAGGGGGAAGAGTCGAGAAAGGCACGCTCGGCTGATTGGGAAGTGAAGAAGAATATACCCATAGGGCCACGCCCCTTTTGCAAACGAACCACCAAAATGGCACCTAAAAATTTCATTCAATGTCTCCCTTCGGGATTACATGTTTAGCTATTTATGTAGAACTAGTTTAATCACAAAAAAGACCACTAAAACTATTATTTATAAGCATGTCTTTGTTATGGACTAAACTGTAAAAAAAAACTAAAATTCATTAAAATTTGTCCCCGTCAATAGTTATATATTCCACTCACAACTCCAGTGCAAAACGGTGTCTATAATTTTAGTGAAAAGGTTGAATCTCTATTTGCATATGAAATCAAGCCAATCATGACTGGCAATTCTTAATAGAACATCTCAGAGAATCAAGAGAACAAGGAGTCTCAAGGCTAGTTACATAGATAATGTAATGAGAAGGTATATTTTGTATTAGATATCATTTGTACCATGTAGATTAGTTCTTGGAATGATTATTGGTGTTAATTTATATCCATTTGTCTTTAAATCGCTCATAATGAGATGAAAGTATAGTTAGATGCTACATTTGTATTTTTAACAATTTTTTCAAAGGTTTCTAAGTTTTGTAATGATTTTTACCGATTCTTTTGACTTCTTTAAAGCAAAAAAAATCCTAATCCATACCGATTCTAGATCGGGAATCCTCCCGAAGAATCGGCCAAAATCGCCGACCCACCAATCTAGATCGGATCGGAACCTACCAATCTGGGTCCCAATTCCACAATCCTTGGCCATTAGACATGAAGCCCTCATTCATGGATGGTTCATTGGAATATAACTAGATTTTGATGTCAGATGAAGACAAGGGCTTCACGGCATTTCATACCCCTAAAGGTATCTTCAACTATAAAAGGATGACATTCAACCTCAAGAACACAAGGGCAATGTACCAAAGAGCAATGATCAAGATCTTTGATGAAATGCTACATGATATGGTTGAATGCCACGCAGATGACTTGGTCGTCAAGACCAGGAGGTAGGTGTATCATCTACATGACTTAAAGAAAGTTTTTGAACGATTTCAACAGTATAAGTTGACGATAAATCCTATGAAGTGTGCTTTCAACATATCCAGTGAGAAATTCATGGACTTTATAGTGAGATACCGGGAAATTGAAATCGACTCCAACAAAATCAAAACACTCTTTGCGACAAATATGAAATTCTAAACTTCGGAAATATAAAAATCAGCTCAGATGACCTACTAGAAATCAACCCAAGGACTTATTTATGAGCTAGAAATTGCAGTTGATGGACCTTGCCAACACTCTCTCTCTCATTATTTCAAGGTCGCCTCTTAACCCCTCATTTGCAAAATCGTTGTGGTGGAACTTAATTTTACTATCTATGTTGTGTGCTATCAATAGGAAAAGATAGATCTTTGAATAGTCCTTTGAGAATCCGAGGATGATCCTTCAACCGTTGTCAGCTTATGCAAAAAACTAGATGTTTGCTCATTCTAGCAGGATATTGGATGAGGCTAATTTCAAAGAACATTTCCTTCTCTTGAGATCTGTTCTTGCGTAGTTTCCTTACTCATCTACTATCTTAGTAGTTGAGCCCTTGCTATTCCCTCTATGTTTTCTTATTTTTGTCTTTTCTTGTTATGCATTCTTGTCTTCTTTATAGCATTAATAGGAATTGAGGTTTTCTTCCTTGCTTCAAAAAGAAATATGCCAAGGGAGCATTCAGTGTGCATGAAAGGCATAACAGAGTAACAACAAATTTTATTGCAAAATGATCAGATTAAATGTATGTACCTCAATAAAGCTTTTATAAACAGCAAGATATAAACGATGCACATCTGGATGTCCCTCCTCAAGTTGAAGCTCCTTGGCAATAATCTCAGTACCATAATGCTGCAGACAATATAATTATCAGAATATATGGTATACAATTCAAAAATAAAATAAAATTATGATTAAAATAACCAGTAGTAAAGAATTGGAAAAAAAGCGCAACATGATATTTAGAAGGTATAGCCAAACAAATGTGTGATACAACACAAGTATAGGAAATAACTAAATACCATTCATAGTAGATGTGAGAATATGACAAGGCAATACGACAAAGAGTTCATACCATTTGAGAAGCAATAGCAGCAGCAAAAGAGAACGGCGGATAAAGGTAGAGAAGTGAACAAACAGAAGAATGTTCAACTTATCAGTTGCTTCATGAAGTAGTCTTGGTCTCAGTTTTGTCATGCCAAACTTTGCATAACATTGGTTTGGATAGTTTCAATGTCTATAGATTCTGTGACAAAGCTATAGAATGTCTTTAAACAGCAAAACAGGATCACCATCAGTTAATTAGAACACGTGACAGGTGATCCATAGTCAATGCCATCTAACTTCTGATGTTGAACAGTCATACTCTCTGAAATTATGATACTGTATGAATGAAAAAAGAAATCATCAAGATGGTGAAAGAACTGTGGTCTTATTTACCACACTATCACGACCTTATCAGATGTCAGAATTCTTAAACATGTGTTTTTAGACCAAATCCAAGAAAATTTCAAGTTCTGTTTGAATCAAGACACAAATTTTGCCCAAGATGGAAATCAAGCAGTACTATTGTTCAGCCAATAGTAAGATGGTAAAAGGCACAGAAAGTAAGTAAAAGGTACTAGGAAAGGAAGTTTGATGTGCTCAAAGTCTTATGGGACAATAAGTTACAAGAAACTAAAAGATGTTCTACTGCTATCTTAAAAGGTATGTCCACTACACATGAAGAGTAGCTATAAGAAAAATCATTGATGCCAGTTAAAACTGAATTATGGCCGATTATTAAATACATGAGAATAAGTTGGTAGATGTAGTAGAACTAGACCACAACTATGCAGCTCAAAAAAGATGTTGTTCCCTATCAATTATGTAAGTCTTACTATACCTTATATATCAGACCTGCGCTGCTTAGTTTGGTGCTGAATCCATGCCCAAAAGCCTCATTGAAGCCCTTCTGGTGGTGGTCATACCGATCTCGTGTAGGATCGTATACACCCCCAACATCAAGAACTGCATCAAGTGTGTCTAATAACTGAGAGCCAATATGTTAGCTAGAGTAGCTCAGACTGTTTCATTACAAGCAACGGACTAAAAAAAGTCATGGATGGAATATAATTTAGACGATATGTTTTGTTTTTAATTATCATTCTTGAGTGTGGGAACCAAAGTGTGCCGTCTAATAATATTGCTCGGAACACAATCCAAGCAACCTTAAAACAGATTACAGGAAACAAAGGCAAACAAAATAAGAGAAAAAAAAGGCATTTCAGTACGCAATCGGGAAAAAAATCGCCTTGGGACAGCACGAACATAGAATAGGAACGCAAATGCTAGAGCTAACTCGGGGGTTAATTTGAGAACACCTGGGAATCCCTGGTCCGAACAATTTCTGCGCCGGAAAACTTGTCAGTTAGGCGGATCATAAAACACCCGAGGGCCTCGTCACAGTGAAAGCTGCCATTGTGGGTGCCAACCCTCTTGGAAGCGGGTGCCGGAGAGCCCGTCGAGGACGCATTTGGAGGGTAAGTCTGCGTAGGAGAAGCTGCTGCAGAGGCCATGGAGAGAGAGCACCGGGGACGAGCAGAGATCACGAGAGTCGGGCCGCAGGTGCGCGCGTGTAGCAAGGGAGAGAGCTTTAGCCACCGGCCCCCTGCACCAAGCATGTCCGCCCATCGCCGGCGGCGCGCTTCTATGCTGCCTTTTATCCTTCTCGCAGCGTTTGGATGCGCTTCTGGGGCGAGGGATTGTGGTGTTGCCAACCAATTAATATATCATACACGACTTTTATATTCAATATAATTGACATTTTCGTAGATAAATAGAATTTAATCAAAAATTTTATTGTTCTAAAAATCAAATTTTAAAATAAAATTAATAAAAACATGAAAATAAAGTAAAAGGACCGTACGATGATGCAATCCATAAGCAATTTCATCCTCATACACAAATTTTAATATATTACTCGAGCTTTTCCTTTCCTTCATACACAAATAAGATGATAATGCAGTATTTTAACACAACTTATACATGAGTTGGTTTTGTGTGCAAAGATCCACTCTACTTACTGACTCCTTAGGCTAGAGTATCAGAAATGGTATTAAATGTCACTATCATTATCAATTTTAGAACTGACGTTGACAGTAATTATTAAAAATGTTCCGCTAATAACATTAATTTTAAAATTTGTACGGTAAACAAAAATATCATGTAATAGAAATGTCAACTTGATTTTGATATTAATACTCTAACTTCTAAATTTATCAATATCAATATTGATATGACATCATTTTTTTTGATACTCTAGACAAACCGGCCACCAGTACTGATATTGATATTTATAGAAGTTGGAGTCGATATCAAAATTAATACAAATTGACATTTATATAACATATTTTAGTCAAACATTTATATCGATATTAATTTTAAAATTGATAACGATAGTGACATTTAATAACGTCTTTCAAATAAAATTTATTCAGTGACTGAATTGATTAAAACATTACATATCATTGTATGCGATTTACCCAAACGAATTAAACGGGACCATGAAAATGTAAACTTCCGCGACATATATGTGGATGCGATCAATGAACTTATAAAAAGGAATTATGTGCTACATAAGAGATGGCGAAACACAGTGGTTGGAAGCAGAGGTTGAGTTCCGGCCCACGGGCCCGAGCGCTAGGGTAGAAGGGGAAAATTAAAATAAATGACGGTGAGTTAGCGGGGTAACCGACGGATTGGATTTCTGATCGAATGTATTCGGTTGATTAGGGTTTTCGCAGAGAAATTTTTGGTCCAAGAGTTTTTCATAAAACTCATTCTAATAACTGGCCTGTAATTAATTTTCTCTCTCTCTTTTCCCGATTTGGCAACTTGATTATATATTTGGGAAAAGAAGATTTTTAACGCAAACGGTACGACTTCGCCCCCCCCCCCCCCCAATTTGGCAACTTGATTATATATTTGGGAAAAGAAGTTTTTTTTTTAGTTCAACTGCGCCAGCGGCGCTTACCTCTTCGGTACGCGACCTCTGCATGGGACAGACGGTGGTCCATGTGCCGAAAGAAGCAGCGACGGACCAGCGAGAGTTGACGTCGCAGTCCGCGAGGCCATCTCTCCGAATTAATGAGCACCTCGGCTATTTACGTACCTATCTGCTCCTCCCCTAAGTTTGTTATCATTATGTTTTAAAATTTTAAATTCTCATCTATTTAAAAAACAATTCTTCTTTTTCGAAGAAGGACAGCATCATATTTCTACGTACAAAATTAAGAATGATACATAGTTTATACAATGATAAAGATAGAACACTAAAAAAATATGACCTGAGTCACCAAGAGAGTTGTCTTCGAAAGATAAATTTTCAAGAGATAGCGTATCATCACGAGTTGATCAGCACACATGTGTAAACATGGTCGGATAAGGGTCTTTCGTAGGAGTTTGAGGACTGCGTCAAGACCGAACTATGAGAGATGAGCATTAAACAGTTTAAACCGAAAAATCAAATTGAATTAGTCTGTTTGATTTGATTCGATTCGATTTGAACCATGTTCAATTTGGAAGTCTTCCAAACCGGTTTAAATCAAATCAAATTTATTTAAACTAATTTAATTAAAAAATTATATAAAATTGTTATAATATTATTAAAAATGAGATTTTTATAATATAAATGATATTTATTTTGATTGTGTTTTAACTTAAAATTTATTATATATGTAAAAATAATTAATTAAAATATTTTTATATATTTTCAATTTAAACCGAATCAAATCGAACCAAACCGAATTGAAATCTGTTTAATTTGATTCAGCTCGGAAAAAAACGACCCAACTCGGATCAAATTGAACCGTGCGCACCCCTACGAATATCACTATAAGTGGATAAAACTAGTACTAACGGTCTAAAGAAAGAATTAGGGTCGAAAACCCCGGTGAAAACAGAACTAGAGTCATGACTCGACCACTAAACTACAAGCATCGACAAAATAGAAAAAAAATAAGACAGGCGTAAATAACTAGAGCTCCACAGTTTCTGCATGCCAAAAAATAATTCTTAGTCCGCACGCAGATAAAAAAAGCTGTAATGTTAGGTTCGCCTCATGCAACCATTACTCTAGTAGAAAAAATTTTTCTATACCCAAATTGCCTTTAATCTTTTTTTTTTTTGGTCAATAAGATAAGCATATCATACTAAAAATAAAGAGTCCTTACAAACAGCGTTAAACAAACAAGGAGGTGGGACAGGCCCGTCAGTAGACAAATCTGAGGAAGAGGATAAGGCGGTACGAGCTAAGATATGCGCAGCAACATTAGATTCCCTGAAACAAAAGTTAACGGACACCGCTGTGCGAGGAAGACTGCCCCTGATCTGGCTAATTTCTTCTCTAAGCTTCCAGGGGATAATTCGGCCAGAATTGATGGCGTCCACAACCACTCTGCAATCGCAGTCGATGATGCAAGGTTGGTTGAGCTTGATGGCCTTCAGCACGGCCTCTTTGACAGCAAGAGCTTCGAGAGTGAGCGGGTCCGTTACCCGCTTCTGAGCTGCACGGCAGAAGAGAATAGCGCCGTCGGGATTCCTACCAATCAAACTGATAGCTCCGAAAGATTCGTTGGTTGCGGCATCGACGTTGATCTTAAGGTAGTCCTGGGGCGGCGGCATCCAACAGTTCGACCTGGGCTGGTGGTGCGGTTTGCACTGGGAGAACCAGAAGGCCGCATCGGCAGACGCATGCCTGATTGTACTAGCAGGATTTGGTTTGATATGGTGGAATACGAAGGAGCATCTGATCTTCCAAATCCACCAAAGAGTAGCAGCTCCAGAGGTGAGTAGACGATTTCTATCCTCGCCCGCTAGCAAAGCCGTATCCATCCAGGAGTTAAGGAAATTACCAATGTAATTGCAGTTACCCACATCGGTGAAGGCCATAGTGGAGCCCAACCAAGTAGCTCTAGCCCAGGAGCAATGAAAGAACAAGTGCTCGATGGATTCATCTTCGGTGTTGCAAATGGAACAGGTTGGAGAGGCTGTCTAGCACCTCCTAGCAATAAGCGCATTGGTGGGAAGTATGTCTTTGATACATTTCCAGAGGAACAGGTGATTTTTGAAGGGAGGACAGAGGTGATCTTTGGGTGCCAAAGCTTCTTCCAAACTTGGAGATTGGAGGAACCCGTAGGAATTGTTCTGTCCAAGAGGAAACGATAAGCTGATTTTGTGGAGAGCTGACCATCAGAGGTGAAGGGCCACACAATTCTATCGGATTCTTCATTTGGTGAAGGAAGATGAAGCACGTCTGGGTCTAGGGCAAGCTGACCTTTAATCTTTGACTCTCCCTCCCTTCTTCTTAGCGGCAAGCAGCACGTCTGGGTCTAGGGCTTCTCGGGACCTCCCCCCAAGTTGATCCCTCTTTCGTCGCCGCGGCGAAGACTCGGAGGATCTGACGCTTCTTCCGGCGTACGGGTCGCTCACGGCGCAGGGAGGACTTCCCCGTTGAGTGGTGGAAGGCTCGCGACGACGACCGCCCGCGGTTCCAAGACTACCGCGGATGCTTCTCGGAGGAGACTGAATCCATCCGCCTCACCGCCATGCTCGGGGAGGAAGAGAGAGGCCTTCCGGTCGGAAATCGGCTACGTCTTCGAAGGCTCTCAACCGTACGTCCAGGCGCCCGTCTCTTCTCTCTTCGTCGCGTACCCATTGATCTACCGTTTCTTAGCTTGGGGGTTCTCCGTATGCGGAGAACGATCACTACAAGAAACTGGGTCATTGGCGACGGGTTATTTGCGACGGCTTTTATAAGCCGTCGCTAATAATGATAAAAGCGACGGCTAAATTAACGCCGTCGCTAATATTTGGTAAATAGCGACGGCTCAATTAAGCCGTCGAAAATAATGGTTTTTGCGACGGTCGAAGCCGTCGCAATACCAGAAAACGACCGTGCGGGTTTTTTTTCTCGAAAAACTGGCGACGGCTTGATACGCCGTCGCTACTAATATTAGTGGCGACGGCAAGCCGTCGCAATACCCAGAAAACGCCGGTGCGGATTTTTTCCCTCGGAAAATTGGCGACGGCTTCATACGCCGTCGCTAATAATATTAGTGGCGACGGCGTAAGCCGTCGCCACTAATCCATGGTGACCGTTGAACGGTCGACTTTTGTTGGCGACGGCGAAAGCCGTCGCCAATGTAACTTATCATGTTATTGGCGACGGCTTCAAAAGCCGTCGCCCCAAGTTTGGGTTAAAACCCCCTCGCCTCCTCCCTTTCTTCCCCCCGCCGCCCTCTCTCTCTCTCTCTCTCTCTCTCACCGTCTGGTGCTGCCGCCGCCGCCGGTCGCCGCCGCTTCAGCCATCGCCGCCGCCGCCGGTCGCCCGTCGCCGCCGCCGCCGGTCGCCGTCGCCGCCGCCGTGGCCGGCGGCCGCCGCCGCCGCCGGCTTGCCCCCTTCCTGCGTAGGGCACGGAGAGCTACCTCCGTCACCGCCGTGGGTGTCGCCGGCTCCGCCTCCGCCGCCGCCGCCACCTCCTTTGTGCTAGATTTAAACCCTACTTAGGGTTAATCGAACCTCCTTTGAGGTATACATCTTCAACAAACGAATTTTATTTTAATTTTTTTTATACATCACAAAGCATATATGTGCCAAATAGCCCTAACAAATTAATAGGTTAGGACCTCCTCAAACCAATTATGTAGCACCTTGATCACTTTAATTATTTAGGAGATAGAACAAAGGTAGATAGGTGCATAATTTATTTAATCATGGAATGAGCCTTAGAATAATTTACGTTTGAAAATTTCGGATGCCGAAACACGAGATTTTAGAGCTTAAACTTCAAGGAAGAATTTGAGATCTCATTTTTTTTGTTTGAAACATGAAGTTTCAGATTGAGGGAGTTTGAGATTTGATTGTGATTCCGGATCGAAAAAAAATATTCGATTTTTCTGTTTTAGATTTCGAGTGGCAATTTTAAGATTTCAATTGTTTGATTTGGGCTTTGACATTTCGGTTTCAAGTGATTTGGGATATTTGGGTATATAGATCGAACCACAAAGTTTCAAGTTAAGGATTTATTTTTTTGTTTGGGATTTTCGGCTTTGAATTTCGGATTGGAGATTTAGGTTTAGGTTCAAGAGATTGAAGTTTCAAATTAAGAGTTGATTTGGGATTCTTGATTCAAATTCTAGAACTTGGAGATTTCTTTATTGGTGATATTGGCGATTTGGGATTTTGATATACGGAGTTTCATATTTGAAATTTGCAGGTTTTAAACTTTGAGATTTGAAATTTCTGTCTTGATGAGTTTTTCAAGTTTGAGATTTTGGATTTGAACTTTCAGTTTGGAGAGTTGTGAATTTGGGAATTCAGATTTGCATTTTTTTTTTAGATTTCAAAAGTGTCTTCAGACTAAGGATATTCAATTTTTGAATTATTAGTTCTTGATTTGGTTACTTATTTTAAGGACCTTTGGACTTCCAACTATTGATTTTGTATAATTTTTTGGTTTTGTTTTAACTTAATATAACAAATACGAATTCTTAGTTTTCATGTCTAACTATTCGTTTGTGATAAAAATATTTAATTGGTATGTATAAACATTTATTGTTCAACAACAAGTCTAATTTTGATCATTTTATCTCTTTTTCTTCAAACTTCAATCGAGAAATATACTTGAGAGTTTCTTCTTTCGGTGGAGGTTCGGTTATATATTGATTTATTTATTAAATTAACATTTCTTCATTGTATTTCAATCTTTTGACAAATTAAGATGAGTAACTTAGACAAATCATGGATGCATATTCCTAATAGATTAGATTCTAGATATATTGAAGGAATCGAAGAATTTTTAAACTATTCTTTTCATGATTCTAGAATACAATTTAGACATGGACAACATAACGATCTAATACGGTGTCCTTGTAAAAAATGTTGTAATACATTTATTTTTAAAAGAAATGTTGTCAAAGAACACCTAATATGCAATGGTATATGGTTAAATTATCAAAAATGGATATGCCATGGTGAAATTGAAGTCAATATGATAAATGAGGACATTTCAATTTTAAATGAACCACAAGATAATTATGTAGATGATGAGGTAATGGAAATGTTACAAGATATTCAAAATAACGAATCTTCTATTCGACATAATGAGGAAGAACACAATGAAGATAATTTTCAATATTCTAAATTATTAAAAGATTAGAAACACCTCTATATGAAGGTGTTAAAAATGTATCTAAATTAAAATTTATATTAAAGTTGATTCAACTTAAGTCCATTAATGGTCTCACTAGAAAATGTATGGATATGATATTATCTTTATTTAAGGAAGTCTTACCTAATGGGGCATGTGTTCACGATAATTGGTATGAGCTTAAGAAATTAGTTAAGGAATTGGGACTTACTTATGAGAAAATTCATGCATGTAAAAATGATTGTATTCTATTTTGGAAAGAGAATAAAGATAAAAATGTTTGTCCATATTGTAACACCTCCGGATATAAAAATGATCCTAAAAATCAAAATAAAAAAATAGCACAAAAAGTTTTACATTATTTTCCATTAGGGGTTAGGTTGGGGCGTTTATTCATATCATCCAATACGGCTAAGTGGATGACATGGCACAGTCAATCACGATCATATCAATTGAGAGGTGAAATGCGTCATCCTGCCGATTCTCCCGCTTGGAAAAGGGTGGATGAACTTTATCCAGAATTTGCGTTAGAGAAACGCAACATTCGGATTGGATTGGCTTGAGATGGCTTTAATCCATTTGGTCGAAATGTCTTCAAAATATAGTGTGTGACTGTTGTTACAATGGTGTACAACTTACCACCGTGGATGTGTATGAAAGCCACATACACAATGATATCATTATTAATACCCGGTCCGAAAGCTCCCGGAAATGATATTGATGTATTCTTACAACCATTGGTGGAAGAGCTAAAAGATTTGTGGGAGATTGGATTGAAGACTTATGACGCCGAAAAGAAAGAGATTTTCATAATGAAAGTCCTACTTTTTAGTACGATAAATGATTTTCCGGGATATGCAAATTTATCTGGATGGAGTACTAAAGGAAAATTGGCGTGTCCTATATGTAACGAAGAAACACATACCATTCGACTTACCCATAGTCGAAAACAATGCTACCTTGGTCATCGTCGGTTCTTACCAGTAGCACATCGGTGGAGAAAGACCCAGTATAAGCATCTTTTTGATGGTCGACGATGTGTGAAGGGAGCACCAAAGATACTTACGGGATATGACCTATGGAGGCAACAAAAGGAGATGGACACTATTAGGTTCGGAAAACCGTTTAAGAAAGATTTAGAGAACTTAAGGAAAAATTTGTCAAAGAATAAAAATTGGAAGAAGAAGAGTATAATTTTTGAGAAACTCCCAAATTGCACATGTCTTATCAATCGGCACTATTTGGATGACAAGCATATTGAGAGGAATGTGTGCGACAATATATTACAGATGTTTAATTTATCAGGAATTGACAAGGACAATTTGAACTCACGGAAAGATTTAGTAGATTTAAATATTCGTCCCGAGTTACATCCGTACGAGGGTTCATCAAAGTTTCCAGATGCAATTTATAAACTTAGCAACGATCAAAAGTCTAGAATACTTGAATTCATTAAGAATGTTCGAGTGCCGGATGGTTATTCGTCGAATTTTAGTAGATGTGTAGATTTAAGTGTCCGAACAATTAGTGGTTTAAAAAGTCATGATTGTCATGTGATGATGCAAATAATTATTCCTTTGGCATTTCAAGGAAATGTGCCGAAGGATGTACTGAGTCCTATTGTAGAGTTATGCCAGTATTTTAAGATCATCTGCGCTAAGGTTTTGAACAGTAACATTTTGAGAGATTGGGAGACAAAGATTGCAGTAACATTGTGCAAGTTGGAACAAATTTTTCCACCATCATTCTTTGATGTAATGATTCACCTAGTTGTGCATTTGGCTTATGAGGCAAGAATGTCCGGACCGATTCAATACCGATGGATGTATCCAATTGAAAGATATTTAAAGAGGCTCAAAGATTATGTGGGCAACAAGGCGAAAATTGAAGGTTCTAATGCCCAGGGCAACTTGGTTGAGGAGTGTACCAAGTTTATGTCACCATATATGCGTGATACGAGTGAATATAGTAGAGATCGGAACTATGACGGTGGTTCAGAAGAAGTTAATACGGATGATAGTTCAATATTCAAACCAATTGGTCGCCCTTTGAGATGCAGGCGTGTGCCTAAAATTTTGACGGAAAGAGAACAACAGTTAATACATGCATACGTGTTAAATCAAGTTGATGACATCGATTTTTTTCGTCAATCTCATAGTGATGCTCTTAAAAATAGACCAACTACGGAAGAAAACTTCTTCGTGTGGTGCAGAACACACAATCAAGAGTTAAGAAATATAGGTTCTTCTAGATATACCAAGGAGCAGGAGATTTTATCACTCAGTCCGTCGAGATTTGCCTCGTCATTAAACGGTTATATATGTAATGGATTTAGATTTCGAACATTGGAATCCGATTCAACCAAATCAACTCAACTAAGTGGTGTTATTGTAAATGACCATCTTCAATCTGGTTGTGACGGTTATTATGGACGAATATTAGATATAATTGAGATATCGTTCGATCGGAATAGCCGTTTAACACTTTTTGAATGTGAATGGTGGGATGTACATGATAATGATCGAGGTTTTAAGGTTAATGAATATGGTTTTATATCATTAAACACACAGAGAAGATTAGGAACGGATGAACCGTTTGCACTAGCAAGCCAAGTGGAACAAGTTTTTTATGTAAATGATAACTCTAATAAGGGATGGGTGTTACCAGTACGATCACTACCTCGTAACTATTACAACATACCGGAAATGAAAGTGAAGATGAAAACGAACCGTATCAAGAACAACTTATTAACGTACCTATAACATTTGGAGTAATTGACGAAGATGTACAACTTCAAGAAACTCAGCCTATACAAATAGAAAGTTAATCCGAAGGATTGGCCAAAAATCCAAGTTTTTCAATCCGGCCGGATTGCCGATCGGAACCGGAACGGGTCTCGGATTGGGCAATCCGGCCTTCAATTGGCCAAAACCAAGTTTCTCAATCCGGCCGGATTGCCCGATCGGAACCCGCGGGTCTCGGATTGGGCAATCCGGCCTGGATTGGCCAAAAAAGCCAAGTCCCACAATCGAAGCGGATTGCCCGGTCGGAACCCGCAACGGGTCTGGGATTGGGCATTCCAGCCTCGGATTGGCCAAAATCCAAGTTTCTCAATCCGGCCCGGATTGCCCGATCGGAACCATAGCGGGTCTCGGATTGGGCAATCCGACCTCGGATTGGCCAAAAAATCAAAGTTTCTCAATCCGGCGGATTGCCCGACGGAACCGGAACGGGTCTCGGATTGGGCAATCCGCCTGGATTGGCCAAAAAGCCAAGTTTCTCAATCCGAGCGGATTGCCCGATCGGAACCCGCAACGGGTCTCGGATTGGGCAATCCGCCTCGATTGGCCAAAAAATCAAGTTTCTCAATCCGGCCGGATTGCCCGTCGGAACCCGCAGCGGGTCTCGGATCGGGCAATCCGGCCTGATTGGCCAAGAAAGCTAAGTCCCAATCCGCCGGATTGCCCGTCGGAACCGGAGCGGGTCTCGGATTGGGCAATCCGGCCTCAATTGGCCAAAAAAGCCAAGTTTCTCAATCGGCCGGATTGCCCGTCGGAACCCGCAGCGGGTCTCGGATTGGGCAATCCGGCCTCGGATTGGCCAAAAAGCCAAGTTAATCCGGCCGGATTGCCCGATCGGAACCATAGCGGGTCTCGGATTGGGCAATCCGGCCTCGGATTGGCCAAAAATCCAAGTTTCTCAATCCGGCGGATTGCCCGTCGGAACCCGCGGGTCTCGGATTGGGCAATCCGGCCTGATTGGCCAAAAAATCCAAGTTTCTCAATCGGCCGGATTGCCCGACCGGAACCGGAGCGGGTCTCGGATTGGGCAATCCGGCCTCGGATTGGCCAAAAAATCCAAGTTTTTCAATCCCGGCCGGATTGCCCGTCGGAACCGCGGGTCTCGGATTGGGCAATCCGGCCTCGGATTGGCCAAAAATCAAGTTTCTCAATCCGAAGCCGGATTGCCCGTCGGAACCGGAGCGGGTCTCGGATTGGGCAATCCGGCCTCGGATTGGCCAAAAAGCCAAGTTTCTCAATCCGAAGCGGATTGCCCGATCGGAACCCGCGGGTCTCGGATTGGGCAATCCGGCCTCGGATTGGCCAAAAATCAAGTTTCTCAATCCGGCCGGATTGCCTGACGGAACCATAGCGGGTCTCGGATCGGGGCAATCCGCCTCGGATTGGCCAAAAGCTAAGTCCTCAATCCGAAGCCGGATTGCTCCGACGGAACCGGAGCGGGTCACCGGATTGGGTAATCCGGCCTCAATTGGCCAAAAAATCCAAGTTTCTCAATCCGGCCCGGATTGCCCGTCGGAACCATAGCGGGTCTCGGATTAGGCAATCCGGCCTCAATTGGCCAAAAATCCAAGTTTCTCAATCCGAAGCCCGGATTGCCCGTCGGAACCATAGCGGGTCTCGGATTGGGCAATCCGGCCTCAATTGGCCAAAAATCAAGTTTCTCAATCCGGCGGATTGCCCGATCGGAACCGGAGCGGGTCTCGGATTGGGCAATCCGGCCTCAATTGGCCAAAAAATCCAAGTTTCTCAATCCGGCCGGATTGCCCGATCGGAACCGGAGCGGGTCTCGGATTGGGCAATCCGGCCTCGATTGGCCAAAAAATCCAAGTTTCTCAATCCGGCCGGATTGCCCGTCGGAACCGGAGCGGGTCTCGGATTGGGCAATCCGGCCTCAATTGGCCAAAAAATCAAGTTTTCAATCCGGCGGATTGCCCGATCGGAACCATAGCGGGTCTCGGATTAGGCAATCCGGCCTCAATTGGCCAAAAAATCAAGTTTCTCAATCCGGCCGGATTGCCCGTCGGAACCGGAGCGGGTCTCGGATTGGGCAATCCGGCCTCAATTGGCCAAAAATCAAGTTTTTCAATCCGGCGGATTGCCCGATCGGAACCATAGCGGGTCTCGGATTGGGCAATCCGGCCTCAATTGGCCAAAAAATCCAAGTTTCTCAATCCGGCGGATTGCCCGTCGGAACCGGGCGGGTCTCGGATTGGGCAATCCGACCTCAATTGGCCAAAAAAGCCAAGTTTCTCAATCCGAAGCCGGATTGCCCGATCGGAACCGGAGCGGGTCTCGGATTGGGCAATCCGGCCTAATTGGCCAAAAAAATCAAGTTTCTCAATCCGAAGCCGGATTGCCCGATCGGAACCATAGCGGGTCTCGGATTGGGCAATCCGCCTCAATTGGCCAAAAAATCCAAGTTTTTCAATCCGAGCCGGATTGCCCGATCGGAACCATAGCGGGTCTCGGATTGGGCAATCCGGCCTCGGATTGGCCAAAAATCCAAGTTTCTCAATCCGGCCGGATTGCCCGATCGGAACCCGCAACGGGTCTCGGATTGGGCAATCCGGCCTCGGATTGGCCAAAAATCCAAGTTTCTCAATCGGCCGGATTGCCCGATCGGAACCCGGAGCGGGTCTCGGATTGGGCAATCCGGCCTCGAATTGGCCAAAAGCTAAGTCCCACAATCCGAAGCCGGATTGCCCGTCGGAACCGGAGCGGGTCTCGGATTGGGCAATCCGGCCTGATTGGCCAAAAAATCCAAGTTTTTCATTCCGAAGCCGGATTGCACGATCGGAACCCGGAGCGGGTCTCGGATTGGGCAATCCGGCCTCGGATTGGCCAAAAAATCCAAGTTTCTCAATCCGAAGCCGGATTGCCCGATCGGAACCCGGAACGGGTCTCGGATTGGGCAATCCGGCCTCGGATTGGCCAATCCGGCCTCGGATTCGCTAAATTTTTTTTATTGCACAATTATAAGCCGGGATTGCTGCCTAATATTTTTATGTGACAGATGAAGAGAATTTTCAGCAAAAGTCGTAGGACATCTCAGACTTCTACACCATCTGAGGGCGGTGGACCTCGGGGTCAATCTCAAGCATCTAGGGATCGACCTTCCACCTCCAGGGGTGTTGCTTCCGAGCCAGTTAGGGAGGCACCCCATGAGCCTAGTCCATCTCGGACTCCTTCTCACCGGGTTCCGACGACGCCTCCTACAGATGGTAGTAGTCCATCTTCCCATGCTTCAAGTAAATATTTGAATAAATGCTAGTAAAAAGTTTTTTTAAAAAATCGTCGTTGTCTAATTGGAATTTTTAATTTATACTTAAGTAGCTACATCAGTTAGACGGGGGAGAGGTCCAGGAAAGCCCATCAGTGGGCGAACACTTGGCCACGATGAGTCCTACAACGTCGTTCTAGTAGGAGGATCCGGCGTTGGATCACATGGACAGGAGTTTACCTCGTACTTAGGAGTTATGAACGAGTTTATTGCGATTTGTGGGAGCATAATTACATGGCTCTACCGCGGGAGAAAAAGGATGCCATATTCCGTGATTTAGAGGTAACATTCAAGTAGCTTCATCTTATCTAAATTTTGGTGAACTTTTTAATCATTTTTATATTAATGCGGCAACATTTTACCTTTGAGCGGAATCCTCAATCGGATGCACAGATATTAAGGCATATGGGAGAGATGCAAAGAAAACAAAGAAATCATTTGAAAAGAAAGGTAAAATATAATTTAGAATGTAAATTCGAGATAACTATTTTTTGTTAACAATATTTGTGTACAGTATTTTACAGGACGATCAAATGAGGAAGCTCGTGCCAACATTCCTCCACAGTGCAACGAGGAACAATGGCATCATATGTGCCATTTATGGAGTCAAGATGATGCTAGAGTAACTCCAAATTTTATTTCCTCTTATAATTAGATCCTATTCTTTTCATTTGCATTTTTTTAATGTTGTTTCATTTTTATATATATATGTAGGCATTGAGTGAAAAGAATGCCGGTAATAGGCGGCAATTAACAATGCCGTACAGAAGAGGAAGAACAAATATACATCAGTTAGAAAGAGACTTTGTAAGTAGTTAAAACTTAAAATTTCATATTAGTTGATTCTTATTACGTAATCATCTCTTATCTTTATTTTTAATTTTTTGGTAAGGTACGAAAAGAAGGTCGACCTCCAACTCGTCGGAGGTATTCCGGATGAGTCAAACGCATGAAGAACTCGATGGAGCGATCATTTGGGATAATGACCAAAGTCGTCTTATGATGGTAATTATTGATTATCATAACCTATTTTTCTTTATAATCCACAATTCATCACGGTGGGATTTTAATTTTTATTCATATTATTTATAGGAAAATATGCAAGGATTGATGAATCCCCCAGCATCTGAATCCTCGGATCTCGGGGTATCGCAGCCTCCACTCACCGGGCAGGAAGCTTTCGTATCCGTGGTTGGTGGGGATCGACCGGGACGGATCCGATGTGGTGGGGGAGGTGAACCTCGCCGCACTTGGTATGGTGAGTCAAGCGGAGGTGCTTCTAGCTCGACGCAAGAAGTCCGAGAGCTTAGAGATGAGGTGGCGAGGCAAGGAGAAATCAATGAACGTTATGAAGACCAAATAACTTCATTGAAACAACAATTGGACAACCAACGAAATCATTTCAAGATAATTTCGATCGCCTCAATCCGATCATTGAAGGCTTGACTCAAAGGTTCCCGACTCACGATGTGCCATCCACATCGGGGCATCCTCCGCCTCAACAAACGAGAGGACGAAATGGCGATGACGACGAGGACTACGAGGATGCCGAGGAGAGTGAAGATGATGATGAAGATGAAGATGAAGAAGATGAATAGAAGATGTATTTTTTACTCTCTATGAATGTTATTCATATGTATCAAAACATTTTGTGTATGAATGTTATAACGAATATGGTATGTGAATATGAATTTAAATTTGATGAATTTCAATTTTGGTATGTTAATGTGTGTTGTTTCATCCTAATTCGGTGTCCGTTCCGAGTTTGAAACGAGCAATCCGGCACCGAAATTATTAATATAATTCAATTTTTGGATTGGTAGATCCGATTTTAGATCTTTACGAAAGTTTCAAGAATGATTGATTTTCCGGATTGGATCGTATAATTGATCCAATCCGGCCAATCAAATTATGTTTTTTTTCGAAATTGATTATTGGCGGCAATTTGTGTATAGCCGTCGCCAATAAAGTTATTTGGGACGGCTGTAGCCGTCGCCAATAAAGTTATTGGCGACGGGTATACAGCCGTCGCAATACCAGAGTAAAAATTCCCGCGACGATGGCGATAAATTTATTGGCGACGGCTCACTAGCCGTCGCCACTAAGATTATTTGCGACGGCTTAACCCGTCCCAAATAACTTCGTCGGCCGTCTAATCTTCTTATCATTTGCGACGGCTTATGCCGTCGCTAGTAAACTTATTGGCGACGGCTGTCTAAGCCGTCTCCAATAAATGGTCATTTTGCTAATAACTTATGCGACGGCTCATAAGCCGTCGCCAATAAATGCACTAGGGACGGCTTAACAAAAGCCGTCGCTAATATTATTGGCGACGGCGTTATTTGCGACGCGTTTGCGACGGCTTTGAAGCCGTCGCTAATATGTATTAGCGACGGCTTTTTGGTTTTTTGGGACGGCTTACAGCCGTCCCTAGTAACCTATTTTCTTGTAGTGGATGGGGACCGAGAAAGCTCCTGGCCGGATCTGCGATGCCACACTCTGGGGTGTGCAGAAGCGACGGAGCCCAAGGGGGAGGCGCGGAGAGCCCCAAAGTATCGGAGAAGGCGCCGAGGAGATTGTGAAGATGAGGCGGAGCCCACAGATGATTTAGCATTCGCGTTGGATCAACTCGGTCGGCAGACGATCGGGCTTGTTGTAGGATTGCTCAGGTGATCTCGTGCATAGGGAAATAAATGACATCATGGTAAGAAAATGGAAGAAGAGTTTGGATCGTCTCAGTCTTCGTCTTCAAAAGTGGATAGAATAATTTTAGCCCCAATCAAAAGCAACTGCGATCTCTAGTGATAGATCAAACAACAAATTTAGTAAATTATTATCGAAAAGGATTAAATCACTGTCGACCTGTCACTTTACTTCCGGATCATATCATCAATTTTCTAGAACTTTTGTTTCATAAAAATTAATTTACATTTCTTGACTTTTCTTTCAAGTCAAAGAAAAAATAATTGTCGCATCGTCATTTCTTTCACCCCGGATTCGGGCGGAAAACATCCCGTTGCAGGGGTTAAGGGCAGAAAAGTATCTTCACATCGACCGTGATACGTTCCTTGGCTCTCATGTGAACGGTGGAGGGGAAACGATGAAAACACGGGGACAAGAAAGAAATTCCCGTAAAAACGAAATCTGACTGAATCCTTTGTTCAAGGAGAATTTAATAGGAGACCCAACTTACAAATGTCATTTTAATAGGACTAGTGTCAAAAACATTTTAGTAAGAGATCCAATTTCACACATTGTTATTAATCCTGCCCCAAAATGAACGGTAACCATCATATGCATTGAGAAAAAGTCTTTTATGCCCTTGTCAACCCAAAAAATTTAATAATGACATTTTGAGTTGATTTTAGTTAACACTTCTTCTCTTTCAAAGTTTTAATTTCTTTAAAATTTTAAATTTATAAGAAATATAAATAATAAAAAAATTGAGACAAAATTTTATTAAAATAAAAATATCACAAACTAAATAATTTGAATTTATATTCAGTGTTGTCGATCTTTCTCGAGCATGATCACTTCGGTCCACAATCTGAAACCTTCTCTTATCCTACTCTTTTAGTCGTCTCTTTCCTTACAAGTACATATTTTTAATCGGAGCTCATCCCATTCTGATCTTCTGATGTAGATCATTATGGACTTCTTCAGCCGGCGTTAGGATGGCGGCAACAATAGTGGCATCATCTTCCACCCTTTCGGCGTCATCCTTTGGGGGCTCTTTGAGGGCTTCCCCTCCAACACCTCACTCGCCTCTCGACCTCCTTCGGCAGAGGCTATTGCTTTAGTCGACCGGCAACTGCCCCCTCCCACGATGTGTGCGCACGTCTTCAAGGTCGATGTCTTCGAGATCCAGAAGGAGAAGGTTTCAAGCCGTCTCCGGCTGCCGGAGGATGTTGTGGTGTGGAAGAGATGAAGATTGGAATGTAGAACGGTGTGCTCACAGTGACAGTGTCCAAAGCGACGGGGAAGAAACCCAGTAAATTCATCTAGATCTATAGTTAACGTCCAGTTTGGTAACACTGTTAAGTACCTCTATCACTATCAATTTTAAAAATGATATTGATAGGAATCATTAAGAGATATTTGGTTAATTGTATCTATTTTAAAATTTGTAGTTCAAATAAAGTATATTATGTAATACAAGTGTTCACTTGTATTACTTTTTATATTGATACTCCAATCTTTGAAAATATTAACATCAATATTAATATAGTACCAAAAATGAAACTCTAACCAAACAGGCATAAAATAACGTTCGAAGGTGCCGCTGTGGACAACGAGAGAATATTGGACGTGCCACCTAGGGTAGGGTTCGATAGAGAGAGGAATGGGAAAGTGGGATGGTGTTCTTTACCATGGGGGTAAAAATGAAAAAACAAAAGTGACGGTCTGTTAACCTCACGGAATAGGCCTTTGGTTACAAATTTTATGCTGACTGGGGTTTTTGTAGACGATATTCGGTCAGTGGGTTCTTTAATAAACTCATTTTGATAACTGAGTCCTTAATTAATTTTCCCTTTGTTTAATCCAGTCGGACCCCCGGTTGATCTCTTCCTACTACCTACCTTTCTCCGCTTCTCCTTCTCTTGTTCTTTTGTTTCTATTGGTCGTGTGAGCGGTGCGGGACGAGACGCAAGGTCAGAAGGGCGCAGAGTTCGGAGCTTGCTCCATTTCTCTCCCGGCCGATCCCGATCGTTCTTGTTAGGTACCGGCGGCGAGAGGAGGACCGATCAATGGGAGAAGCAGCAGAAGAAGAGCATGACCAGATTGCGGCTCCTCTTCTTCGCGGTAAGGCCATGTCTCCAGCGGCGATGAGGGATCGGGCTACTATAAAATTAGGGGTGGTGCTACGAACGAACACACGCCATTTCTTTGTGCTGCAGATCAGGGAGCCGCCGCCGCCACTCCGACGTCTTCGGGGACGTCGGCGGACCAGCCGGCGCGGGGTGAAGAGGAGAACTCTCCCATCGAGCAGGTGGCGCTGACGGTTCCCACAACCGACGACCCGGAGCTCCCGGTGCTCACCTTCCGGATGTGGGTGCTGGGAACCCTCTCCTGCGCGCTGCTCTCCTTCCTCAACCAGTTCTTCTGGTACCGCAAGGAGCCCCTCACCATCACCTCCATCTCCGCCCAGATCGCGGTGGTGCCGCTGGGGCGCCTCATGGCCAGGGTCGTCACCAAGAGGGTCTTCCTCGGGGGAACCCGCTGGGAGTTCACCCTCAACCCCGGCCCCTTCAACGTGAAGGAGCACGTGCTCATCACCATCTTCGCCAACTCCGGCGCCGGCACCGTCTACGCTATCCACATCATCACCGCCGTCAAGGTCTTCTATAAGAAGAGCATCACCTTCTTTGTCTCCCTCATCGTCGTCCTCACCACTCAGGTATCGATCTGGCTCCTCCTCCTCCTGCTCGTGTCTCTCGCAGACGCATAAAACTCGTTTTCTTTTTTTTTTGCTTCCCCTTAATTCCATGACTTCCGCAAGCGATTCCACTCCACACACCCCCTCCTTTCGCGCGCCTTCTTATCGACGTCTTCCAACAAGAACCGTACATGGAAAAGACCATAGACGATGATTAATTGTAAAGGCTGACGGAGGGTACTGTCATCGAAAAATGATAGGTGCTGGGTTTCGGGTGGGCCGGAATTTTCCGGCGATACCTGGTGGAGCCGGCGGCCATGTGGTGGCCCTACAACCTGGTGCAGGTCTCGCTTTTCCGGTACGCCTCTGTCTACCCTTCCAGTTGTGTTATCGTTAAACTAACCTCCGGTTCAAAACTTGGAAGTTAAATGTGTAACAGTTAAATTAGTTAACTGTTAAAACCATCAAGCTAATTTACGGTACGCTTCCCACGAGATCACTCACCTGGGACAATTCTCAACAGAACATCTCTAATTTCAGACCTTTTTTCACCTCTAACTCCAAAAAAATAGTTGATTAAAGTCATATATAATATCATATGTAATCATTAAATCAGTTAATTGACTCAACAATTATTATCATCAATGTTTTCAAGGGACCACCAATTTTTGGACTACTCTAACGTAACATATCTATTTTCGAAATTTTTCTCAACTCAACTTTCGAAAAATAATCAATCAGTGTGATCGATCGATAGTCAATTAATTTAATCACTTCACAAATGTTACAAAAATTTCTTAATTTTCGCTCTATCATGTGGGTTACAGATGGGGGGGGGTGTTCTAATACCATATATATATATATGTTAAACTTGTAAGACTGAATAGAGTAGAAACCATGTTTATATTCGATGATTTCTTGTGTACAAGTAGCTGACATAGAATTATTAATCTAACAATTTTTATCATTCAACCAATTCATACAGAGAATGCTAGAGAATATTTTCTCTGACATCAAGGCCCCACGCCTGCCCTTGAACTAACGAAGCATTATGCTACGACCCGGACGTGGCCGTGCAGACTTACTAATCAGTGATTTGCCACCCCAACCCCACACTCTCGTCGCAAGTCCGATAAGATGCGTGAGGAACTGTAATAGTAACCTCTGACCCGTCTTTTGCGGATCCGGTGAGTTACGCTTGCGGCACGTGGACTTGCTTGCTTGTCTCATGCCCGGCCCGGCCCATTTTTGGGTTGACCGACACAGTCCCTACCCCCAAGACTCTGATCCCATAGTTGTCTCTATTTTATTTTATTTTTTATTATGATCCTGGCTGAGCCAGGTCCCAACTTTGGATGGCTGGGATCTCCTTGTGGGCCGACCGAAACACTCCGGACACCCAACCCGCCTACGTGTGTCTCAAGGATTGGTGGCCGGCCAACTGGACAAGTCAATGCCATCTTTTATTGATACCTGGTCATCGTAGCTGGTAGCCAGGCTGGAAGGGGTCACATTGATAATTTAGATGAGGCGTAACGGTATCAGGCATCTCTATTAATATCGATTTTGAATTTAATTTTGAGATCGATACTTAACGCCCTGTTTGGTAACACTATTAAGTACCTCTATCATTATCAATTTTAAAATTGATATTGATAAGAGCTATTAAGAGATGTTTGGTTAATTGTATCAATTTTAAAATTTATAGTGCAAACAAAGCATATTACATAATACAAGTGTTAACTTGTATTACTTTTGATATTGATACTCCAACATTTTAAACTATTAATATCAAAATTGATATAGTATCAAAAATGAAACTCTAACCAAACAGGGCATAAGGCCCTGTTTGGTAACATTATTTGACACCTCTATCACTATCAATTTTAAAATTAATATTCCTAGTAATCACTAAGAAGTGTTTGGTTAGTAATATCAATTTTGAAATTGGTAGTGAAAACAAAGCACATTATGCAATACAAGTGTCAACTTGTATCAATTTTGATATTGATACTCCAACTTCTAAAATTATCAATATCAATATTGATATAGTATCAAATTTAAAACTCGAACCAAACGGGCCATAATAGTTTCAATTTCGAAATATAAACTTATGTGATTTAAGTGTTCAATTGTATCATTTTTAATATTGATGATACTTTATCTTCTTAAAACATCAATATCATAATCAATATGGTATTAATTTTGATACTCCATCCAAACAATTTATAAAATATTTTCGTTTTCGTTTTTATTGAATCAAAACAACTATATTGTGAATTAACTTAATTTGATGGATTTGAATTTATAATAAAAAAATCTTATAACTATGTACTAAAGGTTGATTTAATTACTCTAAATCTTTTGTTTTTGTGATTTTTGTCATTAAATCTCACCTAACATGATACTTTTCTTTTTAACTATCTCAGGGCATGTTTGGTAACAACATTACACTCTGTTTGGTAGCACTATTAGGTACCTCTATCACTATCAATTTTAAAATTGATATTGATAGGATCCATTAAGAGATGTTTGGTTAATTGTATCAATTTTAAAATTTATAGTGCAAACAAAATATATTATGTAATACTAAGTGTCAACTTGTATTAATTTTGATATTGATACTCCAACATTTGAAAATATTAATATCAATATTGATATAGTATCAAAAATAAAACTTTAGCCAAACGGGGCATTAGGTAGCTTTGTCACTAATAATTTTGAGATAGATATTGATGTAAGTAATCAAGAGCTGTTTGACTTATAATATCAATTTGGAAACCTTAATGCAAAGAGAATATGCTACGTAAAATAAGTGTTCACTCGCAACAATTTTGACATTGATGATACTCTGTCATTTAAAAATATCAATATCAAAATTGATATAGTATAATTTTTAATACTCTAGTTAAATGGGGCATTAACTTTTATTTTAATGTAAAATTTTATCATGAAAGTGTAACAAAAATTATGGTGCAATCAAATGCTGAGTAAATTAAATTTGCAGCTCCTTAGGCCCTGTTTGGTAACACTATTTGACTCCTCTATCACTATCAGTTTTAAAATTGATATTCTTATTAATCACTAAGAAGTGTTTGGTCGATAGTATCAATTTTGAAATTGGTAGTGAAAGTAAAGCACAATATGTAATACAAGTGTCAATTTGTATCAATTTTGATATTGATACTCCAACTTCTAAAATTATCAATATCAATATTGATATAGTATCAAATTTGAAACTCTAACCAAACAGGCCATTAACTACTTTGGTTATGGTAATCAAGGTAAGTGGGGTTGGTGGTCGGGAGAGGGTTGGTTGGGCCCAACTAGACCCGGGTCGGCTAGGGTTGGGATAGGGTCAGTCGGGGTTGCAATAAAAATTTAATAAAAAATAATTTTAAAATATTCACTAGGTCGAGGTCTCGGGGTTGAGACTAGATCGGTCGACTCAAAAATCAACAGGGTCAGGCCCAGATCGAGACCCGAGTTGTGACCCTACATTCCATGATGGTAATGCCCCTATGTATCATCCAAATACATGTTGTCTTACATATCAATAAAATCATTGAAAAAATATATTTCTTACTTTTTAGTTTGATTATGTGGTTTGTCCTTTATTTGTTTTGAGAGACAAATATAAGAATTCTGAATGGGTTCTTACAAGAAAGTTGCCCGCATAAGATTAGAGTGTATCAAGGGATCCATCTTGATGCCAATTTATAGATAGGTTATTAAATTAATAATACCCTAGGGTCGTCTTTAACACACTTCTTCTTCTTCTTCGGTGCTTCAAGTACATATATTGTTCCTGAAATATGATATCATAAAAATAATTAACCACCTCCCTCTTATCAAATGATCAGGTGGCGGTAACCAGTTAATTACACAGGTGAGAAATGCCCGCGCACACATCGCTTGAGATTTATCGTACATTTTAAATTTATTTTGAAACCTTAGATTTTAATGCAACAGTCTGAAGTTACTGATATATTCCTGTGATATCTGATAATAGAAAGTGTTATAAATACTTTGGTGGAGAAAAGAAAAATCCTTATGAGAATGTTACTGGGAAGCACATGAATATTTTATTTTCAAAACTAAAACACGTTATAAAAAATAAGATTTCTGAAATCTGATATTAAGGAAAAAAAGATGAAGTTGGAGTTACAAAATCGAATTTAATCAATTTGATTTCTATCAAAATAAAAAATGAAGTCATCCGGTTCAATACATCAGACTTCAAAAGTGAAGTCACGCTATAAAACTGTGAAGTATGTTTAAACCCATTATTTTTATAATCCGACGATGTGGATTTGAATTTTATTTAGTCAAACTTTATTTTTCGAAGTCGGATTTTTATAATCCAACTTTATTTTTCTATATAATCCACACTGGTTGAGTCCAACTATTTCTTTTCTCTAGAAAGTCAGAGTATTGGTTTGGAAAATAATTTTTTTCTCGGTTAATTTTTTTTAAAAAATTAAAAAATGTTAGGTGTGCTAATTTATTTATTTTAATGATGGATACAGGGCGTTGCACGAGAAAGAGTAGAGGAGCGCGGGGAGCCTCACCCGGAACCAGTTCTTCCTGGTCGCCTTCATGAGTTTTTTTTTTAACGAACACGGTTTTTTTTATTATAAAACTAACACCGTAAAAATTTTTATTGCAAAACTAACACGTGCTCAAAGTCGAGTTTTCAAAACTTGACTTTCCCCCTTAACAATGATCTTGTTCACTAACGGTGTTTATTAAAAATCGAATTTAAAAATCGAGTTTTTAAACGACTTTTGAAAGTCGGGTTTGCCAAACCCGACTTTCAACCAGCGCCCGGTGCGCAACAGTGAGCATTTAATGCGTAGCGTACAGTAACGTTAATTTTTTTTATCTTCCACCTAAAAAAATCGGATACTCGGATTAAAAATTTTCCGATCCACTCGGACCAATGAATTCGGAGCATTCAAAACTATAAGATTGAATTTTTAAATTTGTAAAAAGTGCAAGTTTTATCATTGGACGGTCCAGGATGCTCCGATTTAATATTAAAAATCTAATATTAAGTATTTCGATATTCTAAATTTATTGGACGGAAGGGATCGTTCAAATTCAAACCCGATAAATTATAATTTAAAAGTATAGGTAAAATCGAAATGAGTTTTGAAAAAAACAACTCTCATTTAATGATGCTGTGCGCCGTAGCGCACATTAATTTTTTTTTAAATCAAATCGTCTTTATCTATATTCTGATCCTTATAATTTATCGGGTTTGAATTTGAACGATCCGTTCTGTCCAATAAATTTAGAATATCGAAATACTTAATATTAGATTTTTAATATTAAATCGGAGCATCCTGGACCGTCCAATGATAAAACTTGTACTTTTTACAAATTTAAAAATTCAATCTTATAGTTTTGAATGCTCCGAATTTATTGGTCCGAGTGGATCGGAAAAATTTTAATCCGAGTATCCGATTTTTTAGGTGGAAGATAAAAAAAAATTAACTACGCTAGGCATTAAATGCGTACTGTTGCGCATTGTTGCGTGCCTAAAGGCGGATTTGACAAACCCGACTTTTCAAAGTCCAGTTTTTTAAATTTTATTTTTAAATTTGATTTTTAATAAACACCGTTAACGAACGAGATCACTGTTAAGGAGGGAAAAGTCGAGTTTTCATTTTAAATTTGATTTTTAATAAACACCGTTAACGAACGAGATCACTGTTAAGGAGGGAAAAGTCGAATTTTGAAAACTCGACTTTGAGCAAACGGTGTTAGTTTTGCAATAAATTTTTTTACCGTGTTAGTTTTATAATAAAAAAAAAACCGTGTTAGTTAAAAAAAAAACTCTCGCCTTCATATGCAGCTTCGCCTACTACGTCTTCCCCGGCTACCTCTTCCGGATGCTCACCTCTCTCTCCTGGCTCTGCTGGGTCTTCCCCCACTCCATCCTCGCGCAGCAGATAGGCTCGGGGCTGCACGGCCTGGGGCTCGGCGCCGTGGGGCTCGACTGGTCCACCGTCTCCGCCTACCTCGGCAGCCCCCTCGCCAGCCCCTGGTTCGCCACCGCCAACGTCGCCGCCGGTTTCTTCTTCGTAATGTACGTGATAACACCCGTCGCCTACTGGACGGACGTCTACCGGGCGAAGACCTTTCCTATCTTCTCCGACGGGCTGTTCACCTCGGCCGGCCAGACCTACAACATCTCCGCCATCATAGACGGCAACTTCCACCTGGACCTGGCGGCGTACGAGAAGGAAGGGCGTCTTTACCTGAGCACCTTCTTCGCCATGACGTACGGAGTGGCATTTGCATCTCTCACTGCAACCATCACCCATGTCGCCCTCTTTCATGGAAGGTAATAAGTTGTTCTTTATTATTGTTTTTTTATTTTCGAAGATAGATGATTAAGATTTTGTGTCCAAGGAGATAGGACTTAAAGATATTTTATCAAGGCAAATCAAACATCACACTTTAGCAGTCACACGGTTTGTCTTTTTTCTGTTGTACCTGCAGGGAAATATATGCGCTGAGCAAGTCTGCCTTCCAAGACAAGAAGATGGACGTCCACACCAGGCTCGTATACAAGCAAGTTCCGGAGTGGTGGTTCGGGTGCATTCTCATGGTCAACATCGCGCTGACCGTGTTCGTGTGCGAGTACTACAATGACCAACTTCAACTGCCCTGGTGGGGTGTCTTGCTGGCCTGCGCCATCGCCAGTTTCTTCACTCTCCCCATCGGAATCATCGCGGCAACTACGAACCAGGTGAACCACGAATTCAACCTCGTGTGCTCTCTCCGATAGCTAGAGATCAGTCGTGCATGCCCCTGTATCCGATCATGAGATAATTAGATCTTGCACGGTTCAACCACATATTTTTATGTCCGTTTGATTTTTTCTTCATGGGGGGTGCGGCTACTGCTCGAGCGCTGTTGATTCATTCAAGTGTAGACGCCGGGCTTGAATGTCATCACGGAGTACGTGATGGGGTATCTGTATCCGGGACGCCCGGTTGCCAACATGTGCTTCAAGGTGTACGGGTACATCAGCATGACGCAAGCCTTGACGTTTCTTCAAGATTTCAAGCTCGGCCACTACATGAAGGTCCCTCCCCGGACGATGTTCATGGCCCAGGTTTGGTCGTTGGATCATCATCTTTGTGCCCGAATACATAGACATATATTTAAATTTCTATGCAAGCCAACAAATTTGAAATATTAGAGCCATCAAATCATATATGAGTTGGGATCACCTCGGTCCTCGGGGTGGAGAGAGCAGTCTCAGTCTCCAATCAAAAAAGATCACGATCTCAACCACTCAAGTGATGAGCAACATAATAGTAAGACATCGATGGTGGTTCAATTCTGTCGATAGCAGGTTAACGAGTCAATGAACTATTGCTGAACTGTCATCGACACTTTACTGATTCGCCACCGAACTTATTACAACTCGTTACTGATGAGTAGCGAGTAAGTAAGACGTCGGTAGCGGTTCGATCTTTTTCGATAGTTGTTCACTAAACTTGTTATTTGAACCACCACTCAAATGACCTAAAATCACGACTATTTTTGATTGAAGATTGAGATTATTCTCTCCACACACCCAAGGAATGAGGTGATTGGAACTCATTATATATTACTAGCTAGTTAATTAGCTAGCTTGTTGACCGGGGATCAGCTGGCTGCAGGCAGTGGGAACCCTCATCGCGGGTGTGGTGTACCTGGGCACCGCGTGGTGGCTAATGGAGTCCGTCCCTAACATCTGCGACACATCCGTGTTACCTTCGAACAGCCCGTGGACCTGCCCCGGTGACCACGTCTTCTACGACGCTTCGGTCATCTGGGGGCTCATCGGCCCGCGCCGCATCTTCGGGGACCTTGGAACGTACTCGGCGATCAACTGGTTCTTCCTCGCGGGGGCCGCCGCCCCGACCCTCGTCTGGCTTCTGCACCGGGCCTTCCCGGAGGAGGAGTGGATTCGGCTCGTCAACATGCCCGTGATGATCGCCGCCACGGGGCAGATGCCCCCGGCCACGGCCGTCAACTACACCACCTGGATCGTCGTGGGGTTCCTCTCCGGGTTCGTCGTGTACAGGTATCGCCGGGAGTGGTGGCAGCGCCACAACTACGTGCTCTCCGGCGCGCTGGACGCCGGTCTGGCCTTCATGGGGGTCCTGCTCTATCTCTGCCTGGGTCTGGAAGACGTTACCCTCGGCTGGTGGGGCAACGACCTGGACGGATGCCCGCTGGCTTCCTGCCCGACCAGCAAAGGTGTCCGAGTACAGGGTTGTCCGACACGTCTTAATTAACGTATGTGCGTATATATATTGATTATATCCGTGTATACGACATATATATCCCTCACAGCAGATCATGGCCGTGTCTGTCGATCGTCGTTCATGTTTGTTTGAGCTCATACTCCAAGCTGGAGCAGCAGCAGCTGAGATTGAACTAGAAAAACCTTCATCTTTTATTTGGTCGAAGGTTGGGGCTATCTCAGATTGTTCGAAAGAACGCACTTAATTGGTGCCTGAGCACAATAACTTGACCAGAGTGGATTTTAAATGATTTCTCAAGTTTTTTTTTAATTTAAAAGTAAACAATCTAAACGCTCGTTCCATCGTATAAGAAATTAGGGGTCAAGTTGGGATTCTCTAGATGTTTAAATTTAGTCGACTGAAATACAACTTGAGATGAACAATGCAAATCAACTCCCCCGCCCTCATCTGCTAGAGTTAATCTTTTGTCCCACAAATCAATGACATTATTTTCTTATCCCGATTTCTTAATTTTATGAACTTCTGCCCCGTAGACGACCCTTAACAGTACCGTTACAAAGAAGAGGGTTTGCTCACTAATGCCAATTTTACCTTTCTCTGTCTTAACGTGGCGTTTTTTGTCTGCTTTGGTACATATACCAGGGAAAACCTGAGAACCCCCCCTGTATTTGGTCACACTAAGGGTATGGCGCGCAACAGAGGTACTCGGGAGCTAGGGTTGGGGGATTTACGGAAGGGGCACTATAAGAAATAAAGAAAAATAGAGAGCACATGATGGTGGAGCAGGCATAGAAATAATACTACTAACAGTAGTAGGACAAAAAAAAGAAAAAATTATCACCAGGTCCATTTAAGAAAATCGATTTACCAAAAATTCCATAGACCAATTTTTCTTCCTCTTTAATACATTGACATCACATTCTATTTCTACCCAGTCCGTTTTGCTACTCGACTGTCCCAATATCCCCATTTTGCCCTCGCACGTTCATCGGCGCCTCGCGACCTCGCCTTCTGTTTTGCCCTTTTCTCGCCCTATTTCGCCACTGTCGATCTCCGTCGCCACGGCGCTTCACGACCTCCTGATCTTCGTCGCCGATGCGCGATCTCCCGACGACATCGTCCAGTAGACGTGGTCAAGGGCTTCTGGTCGCAGAGTCCAGCAGACGTGGCACCATCGTCGGCTTCTACTCCAGGGGCGGCGTCCAGCAAGACTTTCTGCTCCTGGTCGAGGGCTTCTGGTTGCGGAGTCCAACAGGTGCGGCTATGGCTTCTGGTAGAGGGCTTTTGGTCGTGGCAAGCAAACGCTAGCTTCACCTGCATCAGGGGAGGAGGAGGAGGAGGAGATGCGCGGTGTCACCGGCGCCATAGTCTACCCACGAGAGGAAATCAGGAAACCGTGCTTCATACCTTCTTCGTGGGGGACATCGCAAGGACCTTCAAGGACCTCCCGGCCGGAATCCGGCGAGGGGAAGAAGAGGGAGAGGAGGCGAAATAGGCGGCGGCGGAGGAAGAGGCCATTGTCGCCATTTCAGCGCAGGAATGGTAAAGAGGACATTTTCACTCCAAATTGGAGTAGGTGTGATGAAATTTTGAAAAAGTGGACTTAGTGGTAAAGTGTTTTCAAAAATTGACCTAGTGGTAAACCGTTTCATGTAAAGTGCACCTAGTGTGCATTTGCGCAAAAAAAAACTCATAACGGTGAGCTACAAAATAAGCTAGAATTCAAAGCCCCATATACATCATTGTAAGCATCCTTAGTTTGTCCCGGAGAGAAGCCATATGCCTTGAGCTCTAGCTTTCCTCCGTGGAATAAAAAATTAGGGGCATCAATGAATAAGGCTTGGCCTGAAGTCAACCAGGTACAAGTATATCGGGTCGCCTCGTTCAATCTTTACGGCATTGTTGAGTTGACCAAATTTGACTTTGAAAATTTTTCAAAAATTATTAACTTGACCTTATCCGGCCTGACCTGATTCAGCTTTGTTTTATAAAATATAATTATAATAAATTTGATTATTTAATGTAATATTATACATTAATAATTTAATCAAAATATATTTTAATAAGTAAAAGTCATTTATTTTTTATTAAGTTAAGGCATATTAGTTGAAACCTATTTAACCTATTTTAACATGAGTTGGCCAGGTTAGGACATACGGGACGGTGGTCAACACAGCCACGAACCCCGGGTTGGCCCGATTCATTGTCACCCCTACGAAAAACTTATAACCCTACGGCAACAAACCCACCATCCAAGAAAGGTTTCAGCAATTTGTCCTGTTTGATTGAATGTGTTTCGATTATGTATAGGCATCTCACGAGAGATCATCTAAACGCAAAAGCTTTAGTCTCACGGAAATGCAGTCAGTTTTCTTAATTTGTCGGCCAAGGTAGGAATTAGGATCTATGAAAAAGGGCGCGATATATATCAAGTAGAGCCAGCTCACCATGTATATCATGGGCGGACTGCAGTTTTAGTAGTAGTAGTAGTAATAATAATAATAATATTTGCTTTTGATTAGAAACATACTAGTTAAGTTCGATATCCAAGGACCTGATTGGTTAGAGCATATGTAAAAGTTGGTAAACGGATCAATTCTGATATTGACATTATAAACATTTATATGATAGACGATCCATCGAAATAAAATTGAAACTGAGAGTTTTAGAGCCACTTAAATATTGTTATATCCGAGCAGGGCCGAAGAAAATAGTGTCATTCTACTGGAAAGAAAAAACACATGGAAGACGAGGATAAAATGCTGTACCATATTCTGATTTCATAAAAGATGTTAATTTCTTTCCTTCTCCCGATAGTTCATTTTTGTTTAACAGGATTTTCCGGCTGCTCCCATTCAGAAGGCAGGCTCGCGCAGGTGACAGGAAGAAGAAGCAGCAGGGCAGGGGTACACCTGGCTTGACAGGTCTCATGTCAGCGGCGACGATACGCATGCCTGAGCCTCACCATGGCGGCGCCCGTCACCCGCCGCACCTGCTGGGCGATGCCGGCGAGCTGCCCCGGCCCCATCCTCCTCTCCGACGTCACAAGGACCGCCCGCGTCCCCGTGAGCTCGTCGTGGATCCTCGTGAACTCTTCCATCACCTCCCCGACCAGGTGAACCTTCCCCCTCCCCGCGAGCATCCTCACCAGGGTCACCAGGTGGATGCAGAAACCCCCACCCTCCGCCACCCGCCGCACCGACTCCCCCCTCTCCGCCTCCCCCAGGGACGCATCCGTCAGGGCGGGGCGCGCCGCCGTGGAGAACCGGCGGACGTCCCTCTCCACGGCGGCGACGGCTCCGCGCCGCTGAGCGGCGTCGAGCAGCGCGGCGGCGTAGCCGGTGGACGCCCGGCGGTGGAGCGCCGGCGGTGACGCGGGGCGGCTTGGGTGGGGGCGGCGGGAGGCAGCAGGAGGGAGCGGCCAGGGGGAGGCGGCGGGGAGGCCCAGGGGGTGGTGCCGGCCGTGGAGATGGGGGAGTACCGAAGGCGATGGGGTATGGGGACGGAGGGCGAGCGCGGGCTCGCGGGGGGGCGCGGAGAGGAGGCCCCCGAGGCCGAGGGCGGAGGCGGCCGGCGCCGACAGGGCGTCCATGGGACGTGCGTGGGCGGCAGCTGGCCGGCGGCGCCCTGGTAGAGCCAAGCGCAGAGGGGAGGTCGGAAGTGTGACCTTTGGTGGCGGAGGAGCGCGGCGTGGAGATAATGCCGGCCAGCCGCAGCGACGTCGGCAGCCACACGATGAAGAGTGGAATCGGACCGTCGCTGTCGCGTGTGCAAGGGGGGTGGCAATGAACCGGTTCAGCCCATGGGTTCACGGGCCCGGTTTAATGTCTCTATGAACCTTTCGCTTTTTGCGCTAGGTGACGGTTTCTTTATTTATTTAAGTTATTTCTTTCTTACATTTTGTTGTTGTTGTCGTCCTTTGTTAATATTATGTTTTGACATCTTTTCTAATCATATCCATAGTTATGACTTTATTCGTGAGACCGTCAATTTAAACAACGCGCGCATCCTTATTATGTGATCATCCGGTCCAACAACAGACGTCAAATTGTATCAAAAAATATTCAAATATCTACTTCTCGACTGTCAGAGAGCATGTTTAGGTACAGATCATTCCTTTTACATGGTTATGGTCAGGTGAAGACTTCGAGACATGTCTTCGTACGTAATTTATTTGTTCTGGTCTAAATCTTTGTTTGAGTGATTTAGTTCTACTTTTTATTTGTACTATCGAAACTCTACTTTTGTCCTTCAACATTACGAAGAAGGCTAGCTTGAGTTGATAAAAAAGGAGTGCTAACTTGATTTGATGTTCGATGATCAATTTAAATCTTATGTTCGAGTTGGAATGTTTAAGAACCTAACGTAATCGAGCTGCACTCCGTAAGCCATTCAAGTTTAATTGATCTAGCTCGAATTATTAGATTAAGACATCAATCTTAATTCTAGTTCGAACTCCATTTGGACTCTTTAGGAAGTTCAATTTGAGCTTGTTTACAAAACCCCAACTCAAGCTAGGTCTAGGTTCACTTACTAAACTTAAAATCATACTCATTCAGAATGTTTGAATGCAAGTTTAAACTCCAATATTACTTAATTTCAACTCTTTTGATATATTCGATCGAATATCATATAATTTTATTGAGTTGATTGTTCAAACTCCACTTCCTTAAGAGTTGAATTTTATTTTTTATTTAAGTCTATTGATTAAACATAATATGATTATGTATGAGCTGAAAACACCCTAGGTTGAGTGATCTTTCTTTGAGTTGGTGCGACCCAAGATGATGCTGACTTGTTTGCTTAGTTTATCAAGAATGATACTATATTAATTGAGATTTGTGGTATATAGAAACCAATATCAATTGATACCGTGATCAATAGCCCAATTTGCTTGGAGCGTTAATTGGGCTGTGTTTGAAAAGAAGCAGGCGATAACGGGCCGAATAAGCCATATCATCACAATGTTATTATAAATGCCACCAGTACTGCTCATTAAGAATATATTTTAATTTAAGTCATTGCCAATCTTCTTGCATTATCTTAATAATTAGTACTTGAGTTAAATGTAACAGTAATTTAGCTAGGTTGGGCAAAGCTAGATTAAAATTCTGTACACATGTCACGTTTAACTAGCTAGCAGTTATATCATGTGTGAGATGCACTGAGCCGTCTCTATTTTTTTTTTTAAAAAATAGCATAAAAGCTATACTTAATTAATTATTGTTTAAACTTCTATGTTGTAGGAATAAACAGAATTTGATTGATACTTGGTAGCAGAATACGTGTAAAAAATTGTGTTCAATTGCATTTAAACCTAGATAATGTGCTCATTTTTATAATTTTTTATCGACACTTTTATTTCTATAAATCTTGCAATGAAATAAATTCTACATATTCTAGAAGAAAAATACTCGCAAAAGTAGAGCCAATGCGTATGTCCTGAGACCTGTCAAAATTTTGCTGATGTGACGGAAGATGGAAGCAGTACTTCCTCTGTTTTCATATGTAGATAGTTAAGAACTCTTCTTCTCACTTTTTTTTTGTCCTCGAATTCCTTCGCAAGAGTCTCTTTTTTTTTTTTGAACATGGCGCAGTGATCACCGACCACACCTGCGCGGCAGACGCCCAAAGACGCTCCCGGGATCGAACCCAGGAGGGGGCTCTCCCGAGGAGAGCGGATGTCCGCTCCGCTTTCGGAAGAGTCTCACCCTTGATGTTTAAAGTCCCCACACCAAGATAACGAAGCGAAGTCTCATCGATCTCACCCCTCGCCAAAATGCAGAATCTTTTTTTTTTTTTCAAACGATGGTCCCATCCTACGTGCCCCCCCCCCCCATTGACGGTACCCTTGATTTCCACGGTTTAACGGAGAGCACGATTACGAGGGCAAACCTTTCTCTCGATCATCTCCGATGACAAGTACGTACATGCATGCTCTTCCGAATCCAAGGCTGTGGAGGTCGCCGAGAGGGGGGGGGGGGGGTCCGTCGACTGCCGTCTGAATGCGCCTGCGGCTCGTCCGCCCACGCCGGTTGAAAGTTGAAACGAGAGGATTAACACCTCTGACTCGAGGGAGTCGCCGCGGGGCTGCTGTCTCCTTCCGGAACCAAGTCCACATCGATCGGAGCCGATACCGATAGCGGCGGATCCATCTCACTGGTAATCTGACGACTGATAATAATTGGGTACGTACGTGCGTACTGTGTCTGTGTGAACTCCCAGAAGGTACGTATGTATATATATATATATATATATATATATATATTTATATATGTGCGCTCACAAACAACATCCATTAATGTACGTAATCCATAGGGGGGGTTCGATACCGGCTGTGATCAGCCGGGACCACCCCCAGGGGGGTGGTATCATGTAGAACTGTAAATGGATCAGGTGAATCCGAAAGCCTGATTTGGATCCAAGAGAATTGCCGGGCTTGGGCATTTAACGGCAAGCCCGAATTTACAACTTAACAGGGTCGGGTTTGCCATTCACAGGTAAAACCCGAATATTTGTTTTCGGGCTAAAAATGTAGGTTTCCTGGAAACCCGTATGCATCTGGCTCGCAATCGGGGAAGAGAAAGAGGGGTTTCGGCGGGGTCGTCGAGGCTCCGCCAGGAGACGAACTGCTCACCCCAGCCATCGCTGTCCATGGTGATCTGCATCCCTAGAATGAAGGTATCTGTCAGGTGGTCGAAGCTCCGCCAGAGCACCGTCTGAGGGCAGTCACCTGCTGGGAGGATGAAAGCGCCGCTGTCGTCCGGTGACCGCCGTTGCCGCCACCGGTGCCGGATCAGGGGGAGACGATGATCTCGAAGAAGTTCACCCTGTCGAACTCCGGCGTGAATCGCGGCGCCCCTTGCCGCCGCGGCTTCTCTTGCGGCACCTTCACCGGGTGCCCCTCCCTCGGTTCAGCCGCTGCCGCTCCTGCCAAGCCCTTGCCGCTGTCCTTTGAGACTCGTGCCCTCGTCCCCTCCTTCATCTTCTTGGCCTCCTTGGAGAACTTGGCGGTGGAGCTAAAGAAAGGCATCGAGCAAATGGACTCCATCGCCCAAACGCTCCTTGGCCTCAAATCCTACTGATTTTTCTTCTTCCTCCTCTTCTTCAGTCACTTTTCCGCGTAGAGGAGTCTGGTGGGTAACAGAGGGTCCTCCGATCCTGGTACCAACAGCGGATGGAGAGAGGAGGGAGGCTTGTTAGGGTTCCCTTTCTCCTCCTCTCCTTCTCGTGTCTCAATGGGGTGAGCGGCTGACTGGGAGGGTGAAGTGGTTCAAAGAGATGAAGGGCTTCGGCTTTATCGCCCTCGAGGATGGCGGCGAGGAGCTCTTCATCCACCAATCCTCCATCAGGTCCCGCGGCTTCTGCATCCTATCACCCAAGGAGACTGTTGTGTTCTCCATCAGCTAGGGCAATGACGGCAGGATCAAGGCCGTCGACGTGATGGCCCCGACAGGGCACCCGTTGAGGGTCAGCTGCAGAGTCAACGCCATGCCTATTAAGTAATCCGGATCCGAAATGATTTTTCGGATTTTAGTATTAACCTAGATCCAAAATCTAACATCTTATCGAATGTTTAATCGGATTCAGTTCCATCTTATCAGGTTTGGATTTGGATCTTGAAAGATCCGACCCTAACTGTTCCCGTTGACAGGTCTAGTATCATGTGCGGTTCGAGCGCTGTTGGTGCAGCGCTCGAACCCTCGCCAGTGCACTAGCTACCGAGTCATGTTGTCCAAAAAAAGAAAAATGTAAGTAATCCATACGATATGCATGTGTGCTCGTGAGATTCGGCTTCCTTTTGACTGCAGGATCCGGCCGGCCAGCTGAAGGCCAAGACTTATGAATGCGTGTGAATAGGACAGCACAAGATGCCGAATACGCTCGATAAATAAATAAATATCGATCAATGAGGCCGGGGTCTCTCCGGCGGCAGGAAATCGACGGTACGACGGCCGGCGTTCTACTTCGGTTGAAGACGTTGATCGTGTTGTCGTCGTCGTCGTCGACGACACTCCACCCCCCGTACTTCAGAGAATTAAAGAGAGAGACAAGTTTGCACTTCGGATCCATCCAACAACGGGGAAATGGGTGTCGCGCGTAATCGAGCAACAGCTAGCCTGATTAAAGCCCACAAAAAATTTGAAATTAACGATTTTTTATAAATAAATTGCCACTCGTCAGGGTAGAGAAAAAAAAAGAAAACGAATGTATCTCAAGAAAAAAACATGGATATTCAGTCAATCGGGTCCGTAAAAATAATGCTGTCAAGGTCCCAAGACAACTTTTCTCCTGGTTCAAACTAGCTAGCTAAAAGCTTAAAAAATCTTGTTCTGGCGACTATTTTATTCCAAAAGCATACTGGAAATTTTAAGATCAGGCTCATGTATGTATATATATATATTATTAGAAAATAAATTTTACTTAAGAAATCAAAATAATTAGTAGATAAATTTTATTTTCCTAAAAATATAGTTGTTTGATATATACTCATTTATGTGTAGACATAATTTCTTTTGGTTTGCATCCAAAATCAGAGAATGAAAGTTTAAATCCAGTTGAATGATCAAAAAGCATTTCAAAGGAATCATTTTTCTAAATACACATAGTATATATATATATTATTTAATAATAAAGAGTTGAATGATCGTGTTTGACAACTATTATAATTTTTTATTTTTAAAGAATTTTCCTTCTTGAATGGAAAAGAAAAAAAAAGAATGTTACATCTTTTTTTTAACTTATGATCCCCTCCCCCCCCCCCACTTTGTTCAGTCATATATATAATATTCACTCTTTTTTTGTTAATGTATCTTCTCGAACCTAGCTAATAATGTTATATATGTTATTGATTGACTCACATTTTATTTTAATATTATTTTTTATCGTAAAAACATATAAAAATTGATTGTGCAACTAGAAACCCCTCGACACCTATTAATAATTTTTTTTTTTTACATGCAACTAAATAGACAGCCCAATCACAGCCTGGCCGAAATAAAATCCATCCATGATCCCAGCTGATTCCCCTCCCTTACTCTTCCATTAAATCCCTTGCTAAATTTAGGATCCGGATCCGTTTGGCGAGACCTCAAGTGTCAACGGTGTTATTCAAGACCATGCCCCCATCCCCCCTCCTTCTCTCGTCGGCGGGGAAAATTCCCACTGTTCCAGCTGATTTTTGTCAATACACATGTATATATATGCATGCACCGGATATGGAAATTGCTGCCCATGTCTTGCCATACATTTGCAGTCTTCCCCGTTTAAACGATTTTGTTCATTAAAGAGAATAATGAGATATAACGGGGCAAAAAATGTCACGGTACCAATAAATGTATCCGCCAGCGGTTCCTCGGACCCAACATGCCCGGTTTCCTATTCCTACCCGGTAGCGGCCACCGGACAGCTGGGTCTAGGTGTGCAATGCAACCGCGTCTCAGGGGGTCGGTTCGGACTCTCTTGTCGGATCTGCACCCGGAGGAGGGTCCGATTCCGATTCCGATTCGGATTCCGGTTGCGATTCCAATCCCACGCCGTCGGTTATATAAGGGGGGGAGAGCCCTGCCGCTCGGTTGTCCAGATACGTCGCGGCTCTGGTTCGTGGGGGAGGTGGGCAGGGGATTCCTTTCGACCTCTCTCTCCGTCTCTCGATCCGGGCTCCCCGGGAGCAGAGACGGGGCCGAGGAAGAAGGGGGCGGGCCGCGGGCGAGGATGGCGTCGAGGGTAGGGGACGCGGAGAGGGACCCCCCGGCGGGGCAGGAGGAAGAGGAGAACTCGCCGGTGCTGCAGGTGGCGATGACGGTGCCGACCACCGACGACCGAACAATGCCCGTGTTCACCTTCAGGACGTGGGTCCTGGGGACCGTCTGCTGCGTGGTGCTGTCCTTCGTGAACCAGTTCTTCTGGTACCGGAAGGAGCCCCTCTCCATCACCTCCATCTCCGCCCAGATCGCGGTGGTGCCCCTGGGCCACCTCATGGCGAGGGTCGTCCCGGAGAAGGTCTTCCTCGAGGGGACCCGGTGGGAGTTCACCCTCAACCCCGGCCCCTTCAACATCAAGGAGCACGTCCTCATCACCATCTTCGCCAACTCCGGCGCCGGCAGCGTCTACGCCATGCACATCGTCACCGCCGTCAAGATCTACTACCAGAAGGAACTCTCCTTCTTCGTGGCCTTCCTAATCGTCCTCACAACACAGGTGGGTCCCCCCCCAACGCTCTCTTCGCAGCCTTTCTTCTTTTTCCCTCTGCGATTTGATGGCGCTGACCCCTCTCCTTGCTCGTCGCGCCGCGGGGAAACAAAAAAAACAGGTTCTTGGTTTCGGCTGGGCCGGAATTTTCCGGCGATACCTCGTGAACCCGGCGGAGATGTGGTGGCCCAGCAACCTGGTTCAGGTCTCCTTGTTCCGGTACGTACGACGATTGCTCATCCTCATATGTGTATATATATATATCGTTTTACCCGTCTGATTACGCATCAATCTGCCTGTCCGTCTCCGTAATCCGGCCGTCTGCTCCCGAGCAGCCTCTTCTCTACACGAGAGAATCTAGCGTAGGACAAGGGGCAGCCAACCCGATTAGGTTGATCAACTGGGCAACGCAACAGTGGGCGTTTCGAGCAAAACAGCCTGAGATCGCCTCCTCCTGTCCGGAGCCCTCCGTGCATAGCTAATTTATTCCGCAGGGTCAGTTTCCTTCCGCCGCGCCCGCCCTGCCGGCTGTTATCGGAAGGTGCGCCGGCTCCGACGCCACATGCTGCGCGGAGGCGGCGGTTCACGCGACCCGCTTGCCGGGATCTGGATCGGATTTTCGGATCCGTTCGGGTCTCCTTCCGGGAAGGGGGACGGATTGGGTTCTATCGAGGTATCAAGGGAGCGGGTAGCGCCCGATAATCGACCAAAACCCACGTATTTCCCCGTTCTCGAACGTGCGTGATCGGCTGGGATCATCTAATTGCTTGTCTTTGGTCCGATTTGCATGTCCAAGTTAATTAATCGGTTGGTTCCAACGCCCTTGACCGGAGTTTTCGCGCTGGCTGTGTCCCGGTTTTACGTACATATATATATGCTCATCTTTTTCTTTTCTTTTTTTTTGTAAAAAACTCTGATAAACTTTTCAGGGATCCTTTTTTCCTGTGGAAATGTCTGATAAATTATAAGCTCAACTCGGTGTATCAACTGTGTTCCGGATTTATCATACAAGATTTTGAAAACATAGAGAGATATAGGACAGAAACTTCTCCAAACACATCTGGTGGTGTTTGTTTTAGTTTAAACTGAAAATTTAAATTATTAATTTTATCTCTAATCTTAACACAAAAATCTTGATTGTTTATCTCTAAGAATAAACAAATTATAACAAATCACTTAATATTAAATAATTTTTTTGTCGTATTCAAAAATCAATTCAAATTTTTTTATCAAATGATCTGAATATATAATCCCTGATCAATTTAGAGATTAGAATTCAAATAAGTCGAACCCTTGTCCTTGATTCTAAATTTTAGCGGAAGGGTGCTGTCAAGCATCCCGGCCGGTCTAAGAAGTTGACGGTTCAATGTACGAAGCGGATGCGGACGAGAAAGAAGCCCGGCCGGCAGCTCCACCCCCCCCCCGCCCCCCCCCTCTGCTCTCGCCGTTCGGTGAGTTGACCGAAACGGTGTTGACGCCGATTTTAGAGAGGTGGGCCGGAGAGCGGCCGGATCTCGCGTCCCCACCGCGGCCGCGGCGGTGGAGTTCCCCGTCACTTCGCTATCCGCTGCCGTCGTTTTCTGTCCCCCGCCGCCGGCTGGCGACGGCAGAGGGCACGGCACCGCTCCCCGTCAACCCGTCTGGCGTGTAGCACGGAGGTTCTGTTCTGGGTAGCCCGGGGATCACCCCTGCGACCTCCGGCAGAGGGGCGCCGGCGGGCTGCGGTTGTCTCTTCTCTGCCGTCAGCTTCGTCCCTCCGGCCGGCCATTTCTCTCCTCTCCTCGCATACTCTCTTTTTTTTCCAGCTAGTACCCCCTTACATACGCAAAAGGAGCTCTTCTGAGATTCGACGGACGGGCTGCTGGTTGCACGCCCCCAAGACCTTATCATGGTTTAGACTACTACCAGCTCTCTTCTCGGGTCTGGTGTAGATTCCATGGCCGCCGGCGAGAGCTGCGGCCGCGTGATTTGCGTCAATTAATTTAGATTTGTATGGCAATTTGCAGGGCGTTGTGTTTCTGAGTCAATTAATTTAGATGCCCCCATGCATGGCATGGGGTTTAGATTTTTTTTTTTTGGTTGCTCCTCGTTAAATATTTGAAGTCCAAGTATGCATGTTCCCAGTCATATCCTAGGGCCCTGTATGTTAATAACACTACTAGATGTTTAACAATCACTTGGAAGAATTTAACTAACAATGTTAATTTTAAATTTTATAATACAAACAAAACTTGTTATGTAATACAAATATCATTTTATGTCAATTTTGATATTGATGCTCTAACTTCTAAAGATATCAATATTAATATAATATTATTTTTGATATTTTGACCACATGGGTCATTGGTTATCTCATCATCATAAAAGGCTATATTATTAGTCAGTCCGATTAAATTGTCAGGTCTTTTTGCGGGAACCTGCTCGCACGAAAAAGGAGAACCACCCTAATTCCTATAATTCCTATCTCATCATAAGAGGCTATATTATCAGCCAGTCCAGTAAAATTGTCAGGTCTTCTTCTGGAAACCTGTTCACACAAAAGAAGAAAACAAGGAAGAACCACCCTAATTGCAAGTGCAGTCGATCTTCAGACACTTTTTCTGTTTTCCAAATAGATTACATATATATATATATATACCAAAAAATTGACTTGAATACTCGGTAACCTTGGGCAAACAATAGAAGAAGACTAGTATTGCTTGATTTGATTCAGGCCCATGACACCACTGCTGCTAGCGAGCGAATATTAGACCCGTACGTACGAGAAGCTTGTCTGATCTGATGGTCTAGCTGTTCTTCGATGCCAATGTAATAACGCAGGGCGCTTCACGAGAAGGAGAAGAGACCGAGAGGATCGCTCAGCCGCAACCAGTTCTTCCTGGTCGCCTTCATATGCAGCTTCGGCTACTACGTCTTCCCGGGGTACCTCTTCCAGATGCTGACCTCCATCTCCTGGGTCTGCTTCATCTTCCCCAAGTCCATCCTGGCGCAGCAGATCGGCTCCGGCATGGAGGGCATGGGCATCGGCGCCTTCGGCCTCGACTGGTCCACCGTCGCGTCCTACCTGGGCAGCCCCCTCGCCAGCCCCTGGTTCGCCACGGCCAACGTCGCCGTCGGCTTCTTCATCGTCATGTACATCATCACCCCGCTGGCATACTGGAACAACATCTACAACGCCAAGACGTTCCCCTTCTTCTCCAGCCACCTCTTCACCTCCTCCGGCGGCACCTACAACATCCACCGCATCGTCGACAACAACTTCCACCTCGACGTCGACGCCTACCAGAAGAACGGCCCCCTCTTCCTCAGCACCTTCTTCGCCATGACCTACGGCGTCGGCTTCGCCACCCTCACCGCCACCGTCGTCCACGTCCTCCTCTTCCACGGAAGGTAAGATTAAATCCCGACCGAGGCAGGGGGGGCGGGCGACGGGGGCGTCCGTGATTTCTGATCGATAGGGCTCTTCTGCTGCAATTTCAGGGACATGTGGAGGGTGACTCGGACGGCGTTCAAGGATCAAAAGATGGATGTACACACCAGACTCATGAGCAAGTACAAGCAGGTGCCCGAGTGGTGGTTCGTGATCATCCTGGTGTTCAACGTCGCGCTCACCCTCTTCGCCTGCGAGTACTACAACGCGCAACTGCAGCTCCCGTGGTGGGGCGTCCTGCTCTGCTGCGGCATAGCCTTCTTCTTCACCTTACCCATCGGCATAATCACCGCCACCACCAACCAGGTAGCCCGCCCGAGCCGCTTCTTCCTCTTTTTCTTATCGATGTTTATGCGCGACCATGCCCGCCAGATGTTTGATCTATTGCCTTGCTGGCTTGCAGACGCCGGGCCTGAACATCATCACCGAGTACATCATCGGGTACATGTACCCCGGGCGCCCCGTGGCCAACATCCTCTTCAAGACGTACGGCTACATTAGCATGACCCAGGCCCTCACCTTCCTGGCGGACTTCAAGCTCGGCCACTACATGAAGATCCCGCCGCGGTCGATGTTCACGGCGCAGGTGGTGGGAACACTGATCGCCGCCGTGGTCTACCTGGGAACAGGGTGGCTGCTGATGGAGACGGTGCCCAACATCTGCCTCACCAACCTGCTGCCCGCCGACAGCCAGTGGACTTGCCCCATGGACCGCGTCTTCTTCGACGCCTCCGTCATCTGGGGGCTCATCGGCCCCCGCCGCATCTTCGGCAACCTCGGCACCTACCCGGAGATGAACTGGTTCTTCCTCGCCGGCGCGGTGCTCCCATTGCTCGTGTACATCGCCCACAAGCTTTTCCCGCAGCAGAAATGGATCAGCCTCATCCACATGCCCGTTCTCATCGGCGCCACCTCCATGATGCCCCCCGCCACCTCCGTCAACTACACCACCTGGATCTTGGTCGGCTTCCTCTCCGGCTTCGTCGTCTACAGGTACAAGCCCGAGTGGTGGAAGCGGCACAACTACCTGCTCTCGGCCGCGCTGGACGCCGGGCTGGCCATCATGGGCGTGCTCCTCTACTTCACCCTCGGCTCGAACGGTACCTTCCTCGACTGGTGGGGCAACGGGGAGGCCTGCCCGGTAGCCTCCTGCCCTACGGCCAAAGGCGTCGTCGTCGACGGCTGCCCCGTCTTCTGATATCTCACTTCCTGCTCTCCCAAGGCATAGCCAAGCCGACGAGAAACCGGACCAAACATGCGATCTGGAAGTGAAGGGCAGCAAGATCAGCAGAGAGCGTGTGTATGTGCAGCTTTTCTTTTACTTGCAAGTGTGTTTAATTTGTTTCGTCCCATTGAAATTTCAGCGGTGTAAATAACTTTCAAGAGCAATAGACAACTTTATTTCCCAAAAAAGAAAAGAGACAGCTTTTACTGCTTTGTTCGCATGAGATGTTTGGTTGGATGATAAATTGAATTTTTGTTATATTTTTATATTTTTGTAATAAAATTTGTTAAAAGTGGTGTTTGACAACCATTATAATTTTATGTTTTTTAAAAAAATTGTATCTTGAACAAAAAAAAAGAAGTGAACGTCTAAGTTTCTTTTTTTTATTTCTTGTGGTCCCCCCCCTCACACCTTGTTTAGTCATATACATGGAATCCATTCTTTTTTGTGATCATATCTTCTCAACTATGATAATTGATTAGTTCATATTTTTATTTTAATACAACTTTTTACGACAAAAGTATATAAAACTTTATTGTGCAACCAAACAACAATGTAATCGCTATTTCTCTGTCTTTTCTCGCCTGCAAATATAAAGTACCGATTAGCTCGCAGAAACAAAAGCTAAAGAATTCATGAAACGGTCAATAAGATAATGGAAACCTTTTCTAGCAGATTCAGGTAGTAGGTATCAGCTGCAAAGCATCTTTGCGTAAACAGAGGTACATAGTAGCAATGGGATATAAGTTTTTATTTCAATAAGTTAGCCACACATGAGCTGAATTTGGCATAATGATAAGAAACCCATCTCGCACAAGGGGCCAGGTTTGACATCTCAGGTGAGCCCGTCTTTGAGAACATGCAATCATTATTTTTCAAGGAACAAATATGTGAGGTGAAGAAACTTCGTTAATAATGTATCTTCTACTACCGGGAATTAGTTTCAAATATGAAGATGCGATGCTCAAAAAACTCACCGGGATCTTTCTTGAAGGCGTCATTCTTCACTCCAGGTAGGTAATCTCTTATGTTGGAGGCTCAATCTCCGTATCAAAGTGTGGCAGGTAACTAAAAAGATCCATATTCATTGACATGACATCAAGCAGTGCATAGATGTCGGGTGTATCAGCATGAGATTTATCCTCCACAAGGAACTTATGTAGGCATCCATCCACTTCAATACAGCTGTATCCTGCAGCCTTCTTTTGGTGCACTCCCTTCATCTGCTTCCACACTTTGGCTACACCCTCCCAGCGATGAGAGGCCGCATAGATATTGGAAAGCATCACATAGTTCCCCGGGTTCCATGGTTCAAGTTTGAAGAGAAAGTCAGATGCTACCTCCGCCAGTTCTACGTCGCGATGGAAGCTGCAGGCGCCAAGCAAGGCTCCCCAAATCACTGAATCGGGTTCCATAGGCATACTTGTTACGGTAGAATATGCTTCGTACAGGAGTCCTGCACGACCCAACAGATCGACCATGCAGCCATAATGTTGCAGTTTCGGAGTGATGGAGAAGTCATTCTCCATGGATTTGAAGAAGTGACGACCTTGTTCAACGAGCCCTCCATGAGTGCACGCCAGGAGTACCCCAACAAATGTGATATCATCAGGGACGATCCCTTTTACCTGTAGATTTCAGTGGATTGATGAATGCTACAGATAAAGGTTACAAAAGGAAATCTGAACGTCGAAGGTTAGATAACAACTAGTAATTCTTGCTTTAAAACCAGTTCGGTGAACTGTAATAAATCTATGAAAAAAAATGCTGTGGGTATAGGAAAAAAGCAGAAGTGGCAAGAAGTCGAGAACCCACCACCATCTTATCAAACATCTCGAGCGCCTCGTTCCATCCCCCATGAACAGCAAGCCCCACAATCATCGAATTCCAGGAGCAAAGATTTCGCTTCTCACCCATTTCCTCAAACACCGTTCTTGCTTGCTCGATGCTTCCACACTTGGCATACATTTCTAACAGCGCATTGCTGACAAACATGTTCTTGATTAACCCGTTGCCCCTGGCGTAGTCGTGTATCCTCTTACCCAGCTCCAGCGCCCCAAGATTTGCACAAGCGGGAAGAACGCTGGCAACTGTCACCTCGTTCGGCCTCACTTCCCCTTCCTCCCACATCCGGGTAAATGTCTCCAGCGCCTCTTCAAACCGGCAATTTTGGGTGTACCCGGAAACCATGGACGTCCATGAGATCACATTCCTCCGTGGCATCGCCTGAAAGAGCAACTTCGCCTCCTCCAGCATTCCGCATTTGGCATATCCTCCGATGACAGAATTCCACGAGGGGACATCCCTCTCCGGCAATTCGTCGAACAGTTGGCGCGCCATCCGCATGAGGCCGGACTTCGCGTACATGTCCAGGAGAGAGGTCGAGATGAAGGCGTCCATTCTGAAACCAAGCTTGAGCAAGTGCGCATGGGCGGCGCGGCCGTTGCCCGGCGAGGGGATGGCGGCGCACGAAGCAAATAAAAAGGTGAAGGAGTGGAGGTTGGGGCGGAGACCGCGACGGCGCATTGCCCGGTAGAGGGAGACACAGTGCAAGTAGGGGCCATAAGCAGAGTACGCCCGGAGGAGCTTGTTGTAGAGGAACGTAGGTGCAGGCGCCGGGCAGGCGTCGAGCAGGCGTCGGGCATAGGAAAGGTTGGAAAGTTCGAGGAGCTTGCCGACGAGGAGGTGGTTGAGATCGAGGCCGTTGCGCAGGCTGTGGCCGTGCAGCTGCTTGATGCCGTTCATAACCAGGCGAGGTGGTGACGGGACGCCAGGCGCATGCCGGGCTGGCGCCGCTGAGTGCCGTGCCGCCCGGCAACGCGACGCCGCCGCTTCTCTTCCCCTGTCAAAAGGAGCTTCGCGTCTTCTGTACAGAAGCGCAAGCGCATCGTCGGCTCAAACATCGGCCGGCTGGCCAGAACGACGTCGGACTGTCATTGGACTAAAGTTCAGGGCTGACGTCAAAATTAGGGAATATCGCATCAGCTACGCTAATAACCAACAGCATATCGTTTCAAGTTTGGGGATAAACCTGATTTATTCTAAATTTTTTAACTTATCCCCAAAATAATCTCACACAGTAGGAGCGTAAAACATTACTTGCCAAGCTATCGCACCCTGTTACAACCAAGGAGGGAGGGGTCGCGGGTCGTGACCGGGTCGCGGGACCCCCAGGCCGACCCGGTCGCGACCGGGTCGCGACCCTATTTTTTAATTATTATTTTTTTGAAAATTTCAAAAAATAAGAAAAATGCGAAAAAAAATCTGAAAAAATACAGAAAAATTGAAACAATTAAATGACATGATTTAAATAAATAATAGATCAATTTTATTCCAACGTGATGTGTTCTACACTTTGTTGATAGTTGATGTACTCTCCCCATGTCATTTGGGTTGAGTACAAAGCTTGATACATGTACACATGACGATCATATTAAATCGGTCCCTCGAAACTATCCTAAGACTTGATCCAAACGAGTCACCATAACTATAGGTCGATTGGATCGAAGTATCCGATGACTCCACATAATTCATTCCACAATACTCTTGATCGTATGTAGGGAACCAAGAGCCTTGGGATGAATCATACGAAATTGAGCTCTGACCTCCGGCGGAGTCCGTGTGCAAGGAAGAACGTTTCCCTTCATGCCTGCAAGATAAAATTTTAAACGATAAATACCACCGAATATTACTTTGTCGCAATATTTACATTGCACTTTTCTCTCCGCCATGGAGATCAAATTGCAATGCAACCAAGCCGGATCACTCCGGGTCGCGCCGGTAGTTTGGGTTGTTTGGCTTGGAGAAGACATTTTTGTAATTAAATAATTACTTAAGTAAGTAATAAATTATTTAAAAAGTTAATGACGTTAATTAGTGACTACTAATGTAAGTATATTTTTAATTATGTAAAAATAATGCTCAACTATTTATATGATCAAGTAAGTAATTAACTATACCTTCCAACTAATGATGTATTAAGTAACTACTAAACTAAATATCTAACTAATCTTCTAGCTAACTAACTATGTAAGTAAGCAAATAAGTATTAAAAAGAAGAAACTACTTATCTAACTAATCAATGAAACAAAAGTTAAATAAATGAACTAAATGAACTAATGAAATGCTTAATGAAATAATTAAGTAAATGAGGAACAAAATGAGAGCAATGAGAGCAATGAGAGCAAAAATTAGAGATTTAGAGTGAGAGTGGGGGGGGCATACCATGGTTACAACTAGGATTACAGATTTAGAGATCAGAGTTGAAGTCGGAAAAACCGACTTCTCGTGTACCGTGAAATAGGAGTTTGAAAATTCAACTTTCGCCGAGTGAAGTTGGACATTCTTAAATCTGACTTCGTAAAACCATCATAACCTAGTGGTTTGATTCCTCGTTCGGTTTACGGAAGACAAGTTATAATGCTAAGTTAGATTTTTTTTTAACTCCAACTTCACTCTGGTAAGAAGTCATTTTTTTTTTGAAATCTGACTTTGACATGAATTCTGGAAGTTAAATTACAGTAATCCATTTTCCTGTCAAAGTGTGTTAATTTTGGAAAAAAAGAGAGAGAGTAGTATTTATCTTGCAAATACAATTTTAAGGTGTGTTACCTTATAAGAAAACCCAATGATCCACCACATGAGCGCATCCTCCATCCTAAGAGGTCCACGCACCGCTCCTTTTATATTTTGTTTTTCCTTCGCAAGATTTCTTAATGACCATTTCAAATAATAGGGTTCAACTGCACCGCACCTGTCATCCAAAAGATTCAAATAATAGAATATCATCTCTCTTGTGTGAATTCTGGCATCTTTTTATGAACAAAAAATGTGATGGGTTTCAACAAAATTCTCTCCTTTCACATGCTTCTCTAATAAAAAGAAGATAACAATAAGTTATACTCGGATACGGTATGATGAATCCCAAAGTAGTGTATTTCCACGAGATTACATTCCACATCAACGAGTTTTTATTAAATTGATTCAAATCTATTCTAATGAATAGGACAACGTAGATGATGACACACATCTTTGAATCAAAAGAGAGAATTCAATAAATGATAAATACACCGCTCCATCACCAATGGATCCAGCTTTGGTATTGCATATGGGATTCCTTTTATTGGGTTTCGGACCATATCAAGGAAAACCTTTGGCTAAGATATCCAACTGGAGAAATGAACCGACAAAGAAAATTTGTTGTTCTCCGTGTCAGAACATAAAAAGGCGTTGGGCTTTGGGCTCTCTTACTGACCTGCAAGCCCAACAGCGTTCCAATGTGTTGATATCCCTAAGTTGGGCGCCTTCCATACTTTGTTGACTTTGCTGAAAGTGGAAAATGAAATATTAAAGCCGCTTTTATTCATACTACCCTTGTTTCAATTTCAACCTCGTTGATGACAATTACTGCTGTTTTAGCAGAGACTACGTGCAGCATCAGGCTAGGGTTTTAAATGAAGTATTGATCTCGATGGACGCGGCATGTACGCGACGCAACTTAAAGAAGAAAAGGTCGATTAACTGATGAAATAAACTTTACCATATCCTTAGCCTAAGAGCAGTATCTGAATTGATATAATATTAATTAGAATACAATAATAAATTATAGATAGGGAGCCGAAACGAAGTCTATCTAAAAGTTACCGTGTGAAAGATGCGTCTAAAAACTTTTTGAAGTCCAACAACCTTTATAGAAACGCTTTACTTAAGAACAACAACCATTTGAGTTGGTGTTCAATGTTTCACAAAATTAGCCAGTTCTAATTTAAGAATCAAATCGACCCATGCCAACCTTTCATTTTTTTTTTTGGAGGAGAAGACTGATCCAGCCCTGATTTCCTGTTGAACACTAACCGATGAATTTGACGGATCCTCGGCAAGGAGCTGTGGCACGGCAGCAGCCCCACTTTTCTTTTCTCTAGACTCGATAAAGTCAATTTGGCGCATTCTTCGGACCGATTAGGGATCAAATCATCTCCCGTAGAATCAACATACTCAGATTGGATCAAGGTCGACACTAACCGTATCGGTCTCCGTATCCGGTTATGAGATCCTTGCTCCTACTAACCACCCGTTCTATAAATCACTTCGTGGAGACGGAGAAAAGAAGCTACCATCCATTTGTAACTGTGATATACAATATCACTCGGCATTCCTTTCGTGTCATCACCGGCAGGTATCCCACCCACAGGCGTTCAGAGTCTTTGGACTCAACCAAAATAACCACCACCTTTGTTGTACACTTTGGCATCTAACCATCCTTTTTCTCTTCTCCAATTAGGATCTATTATTTTCATTAAGGGCACCAATTTTATTTCAACAGTTATAAAAACAACTTCCCAAAAAGAAATACTTCAAGCAAAACTCATTCACTGGAATACCCAAACGGAGCCTCGCACCGTAGAGCATCCTATTGGATGTAAGCATACTTCTACTTGTATCTACGTTTGAAACGTTGAATTCCAGAAAAAGATGAAGAACGAGCGCTTGACAAAATGGGGGGAGCCGACCGAGCGTAGCTCGGTTGGCACCACCCTCCCGCGGGGTTGCGGGAGGGCGGGGGTTCGAGGGACACGTCAGACGTGTCCGTGTCCCTTTTTTGGGGGAAGGGACATCCTGGTGGGGACCGAGCCTTGGGAGGCTCGATCCCTCGTCCCCGCGAGCGCAGCGGGCTTGCGCGGCCATGTCCAAAAAAAAAAAAGACAAAATGGGGGGAGAGGACAGCTCTCTGACGACGGGGAGATGAAGCCAAAAAGGAAGAAATATCATAGTGAAAGATATACTCCACGTGGTGGACAAGAGTTGGGGATTCATTTTTCGAGCAACTTGGTTCTAACTAATTTTATGCCCATCAATCAAATCAAACATCAACAGAAGAACATATACATTTGCGCTGCAGCCCTCAAAAAAATGAAGCATTTACCTACCACACAACAAATATAACAACACACTTTATAATCCCTCCAGAGGTGAATATTTCACGCACTCCTTCATCCCCTCCCCTCTCACCAATCAGGGACTCAACCTTTCCTCAATTGATCTCATCTCAATCGTCGACCAGTTGAAACAGACTTTACCACTAAATTTAAACAACCGACAGCCAGCGGGGGGAAATACAGTTAATCTCACGTTACAAGAATCCAAAACACAGACCAGTAAAGTGTTGGAGCATCCTCACTACTTTCATGATCAGCTCTCTAAATCCTTGTCGAAACATATACATTACATCACACATACCAACAAGTCACAACAAAACCCTAACTAGACCATAACTCTAACACTAATATAATAATCTTTCTGGCATCCTATAAGGCTACTTCCAGCAAAATATGCTTCAGCTGAAAATTTTCAGCTTAACATTTAAAAAATAATTTTAGATAATTAACTTATTTAAGCTCGTAGCATATTCTCAAACAACGGTGCTACGTAGACACCCGTAGGGACCTAAAGTGTGGATCATCCAAACCAAGTCCCGAAATGAATTTGGTCGGCCAAGACGTGACAGTTCCCGGCCAACACGCAGGCAACAGCAACATCCGATATCATCTGCGCCAGCACGGCGCAAATGGCCAAATGACATATAAGTTTAAACAAGCAACTAATTCTTCGACAACTTTCTAGATATAACACCAATGCTGAATAATGAAGACATACCCAGAAAAAGTCATACGGTAAATTCAAGTGGCAAAATTACAAGTAATCTGACCGGCGGTTTTGATAGTCAACTGAAATAGGTTAAATTTCACTCCATGTTTCACACCTACCAACATTTTACCAACGAAAACATTCACTTCTAGTGGATTCCCCTTGACCTAAAAAATGTGGATCACGATTCGTTGAATGTAATAAAGAAGCACGCATCACATATTCAGAAAAAGGGCAAGAGTGCAGAAAAATTCTACCGCAGACCGGTTATGGCGCTGGTAAATACATGACACAAAAACCCAACAGGTAAATAACAAAAAGAAGAAAACCCCTTCGGAGAGGAAGTCATCGACACATTCTGTTAGTTAGCACGGTAAACGTTGAGGTCATCAAGCAACATCATCTCTCGTTTTCAAGGTGACAACTGGATACAGGAAAGAGAAATGCACATACCGAAGCAGGAACACGAGAACAAAAATACGAGTAAGTCTATCAAGAAGATTGAATTACAAAAATAAAGAAAAAAAGAACTAGTCTCAACATGCATGCAAGGCGACCACCCGCCCAAACATCAAAGAAGCCCCCCACTCTTGGCAAAAACGAGATACGAGAAACTACGTCCAACTCTTGATAAGATAGAGCTGGAAGAATAAAGATACGATCGAAAACCAAGAATTAAGGATCTGATTGTCCAACCACCAGGAACTTGTTTAAGTTGATTGACATGTGAGTGGATTTTAAACCGATACCACATACCTCAGGTGCGGGACAAATCACCTAAATCTTTGTTAGTCCATGTTACCACCAAACTTTGATCGCTGCATATGCGACAATGCAGACAGATTTTATCACAAAAGATAAAAAAAGTCAAGAAAATTATAAACGCAGTGTACACCGGAACCCATAAAATAAACAAACATTTAGGGGGAAAATCTTGGCACGTAACCAACCCCATATTCACAAAAAAAAAAAAGTTCACTACCTGTTTAGTTGTATTGGTTAATCACCTGGTTCAGAGCAACACCCATCAAAATGGATCAGATGAGCTGCCAGCCACGTACCTAAGTCAGTATATCCACAACACAGCAATGATTCGGTATAATCAAATGTGAAAAATGCTAAGCCAGTAAAAGGCAGGACTAGTAGTTGCTGTAAAAAATTGCCTAACCATCTTCCCAGAAACTGTGAACTAAAAGTAATACAAAGAAACACAGGGTTCATCTAGTAAATCTGGCTCATGAGCTCATTCATGTCAAAAGACAGCAGCCTAAAGATTCAAGCACGAACAGCACCACATGGTAGCATCCTTTGGTTCCACCCCGTGGGAACCCAACAATTCGTACAGCAGGTGGCTACACAACAAATCTACAATTATCCATGACGTCTGTAGCGTAACTAGATAGCTAGTACGAGAAATAAACTTCATCGAAATGAAAAATCTACCGAACGTCCATTCCGGCGCATGCGAAACTTCTCACGCAAACCATAGATACCCCCCATATAATAAAGTACAGCTCATTAAGCGAAGTACGCACTACCGTTTCGTTGAAAGTGGGTTGTTGTCTAAATATAAACCTCACACGGAAACGCATTCACCGCCCGACGGAAACGGTCACATTTCAACGTCTGCCACGCGGCCCACCGCCAGACCTCGGACCGGGAAAGCGTGCGAATTCCAGCCTTAGGTTGGCTGACTCTCGATCGTGCTCATCGAATCTATAACCTGCAAAATCGAATCGTAACTACTCGATTATACGTGAAAGACCACCCTCTTGCGACACGCTCCGCGAAAACACGCTGAGCAGCAAATATGCTCCCGCATGGTGGATGCGTCGAAGGCCCATATACAGCAAACGGGTTTACAACTCAATCATCTTTCCCTGGGCGGGCTTCAACTAATTCTCTCTGAAATGTAAATTCATCGAATATAACTCGTGAAATCTCATTCATTCAAATATATAAAGAAGATGACCCAAGGAAGTCAGACAATAACGCTCGGTAGTCAACTTATGTTAGCCAGCTTAAAATATGAATTTGATAAACAAAATTGACTGCTGTTAGATACGTCCACAGGTGCTAGTTCTCTAATGTTCTCCAGAACTCAGACCAGCTCTAAGTCCAGATAGCCTTCAAACTACATTGTCCATATCACTATGATGCTTCATCAATTTCACCAGCCAGACAGCTTTCACCTCACCGTCATAAGTAAAATTTGCTATGGTTCCCAAGTTTATAATGGCTTTGCCTTCTACAGAGCATGGAGAAAGGTGATAAAAGATTTGGCATAATTTTGCTCGAAGCAACCATTCTTATAAAACTTCCGTCTACTACTTAATAGAGCGAACCTGACACCTGTTGATAGCAGCCACTACTGCTATAGAGGATAGACGCTACCATGCACTTGGCTCATGCCTTTATTTGCATAAAGTAGCATGGCTCCAAATCCAAAGCATCCATAAAAAACAAAATAAAAAATGGTGAGCAAAAGTAGTAAGGCGTGTAACATTATCCTGGAATATGGATAGGCTACGCCTCAGCCTACAGAAACCTAATGGCGTATAACACTAAACACATTTCTAAAGGATAAAAATAAATTATTTTATACATCAAAATAACTACAGGACAATTCAATGAAACCAACATGAGCAAAAGTAGATTCTGGTGATATATTTGATATACAAGAATTTTGAGAAGCCAACAAGTTCTTATATCATAACTGGAAATGTATCATATTGACCATGCAAAATACTTCCCCACAGAGACTGAGCATAAAATTAAGTATGATAATTTCACCTTGTAAGGCTTCAAGAGCAATTGCTGCTTGGCTTGGAGTAGAGAAGTCAGTAAAGCACAGCACAAGTGGATCACCTCCAGGCTGCAAAAAGTAGAAATATAATAAGTAAAATGAGAACCCATCGGGATGTCAGATGCCTATCAGGTTAAACAGAAGTGGATTGACCAGGTGATTCATGATTGGCATAAATGACCAAAACCAGCCGAGGATCAGTTATTCTACGTAAAGAGACTGCTTTGTTGACAGCAGTTTGCTAAAAGACATCTTACATGTTTGGATTCCTTAGTCACAAGTCGTACTTCTCGAAATCCTACAAAAGGTCGAAAAATATCTGTGCGTTCTAAGGAGAGCCCAATGGAACATGTATACAACAATTCTGTTGAAAATTCATGAAGGATGAGGCATGCCCACAGAAACATGTATGCAACAATTCTACGGAAAATTCGTAAAAGATGAGCAAGTAGATCCAAGGATACGAGCAACTTCTCTTCGTGTACAGTTTGCAGGAAGGCCTTCCACAAATAGTGTGTTGGATGCATCTGGAGGAAGAGCCATTTCAGACCTTCCGCCACCATATGCGATATTTCGGTTATCCACACCCCCAACACCCACCAGACGCGTGTCATCAACGTGCTGTATGGGCATTCCTCCACTCAATGGTCTCCCTGTTTCCCCAGCACCAAAAGGATTGTGCTGAAAATTTCCAAGCAATAACATTAGTGTCAAAATATTGAAAACAAGATAAACCTTCTGAGTAAATAAATAAAACCAAAGAAATCAAACTGAAGAATAGTTTCTACCCCATTGCGCAAGTAGAGATCATATGATGCAGCAATAGACTCGGTGTCTCTGACTACCATATGGTGTGACATCCTTTCTTCCTCACGAGGTATATAACCAGCATATTCGGGTCCAGCGGGCATATCTACAGAAGTCAAAAAACTTGAGGTAACACTTAAAAAACCACAGGAATCCAGCTTTCTGGGCGGATGCTTGCTTTAAGCAAAACATACAGTAACAACAAAGGGTCTACATGCGGTTCAATCCATAGTGGCTTCCCGAAACGGGTAAAAATTACACAAATAAAATTTTAGCCATAATGTGTCATCTCAGAAAACAAGATGCATCCTGTACAATATAACTCAATGGACATGGCAGCTGCATTGTGCAAGCAAGCAACCAATTTGCTAAGATATATTGAGTATTTATTTCAAAACACATGCTTAAAAAGGCAGATGAGAATGGGAGGGGGAGGGGCAAATAATAAAAAAAGTTAATGATGTGGGACACGGATGAAGACATTGCCATCTATGTGTGAACCAAGCTTGAATGAAGCTGAAACAAGGATCGCGGGATCGGAATCGGTCCCTGGATCGGTGGGGACCGATCCGATCCGGATCGGATCGGATCGGACCGATCCAGGCCGATTCGTCGGAAGGAAAATCGATCCGGATCGACCCTTAAAAAAACCCTAAAACACCAAAAAATTAACTAAATAAGGAGGTAGATCGGATTCCGATCCGATCTACCCCATTTTGGGGCGATTTCGGGCCCAAAAGTGGCCCGAAATCACCGCCACGGCGGCAGCTTGCCGCCGTGACATCTTCCCCGCCCTATCGGGCGGGGAAGATGACCTTACCGGGTCCATCGGACCCGGGGGATAGGATCCGGTGACTTAAGTCACCGGATCCTCAACCAGTAGGGTTTATACCCTACCGGTTGGCGTATCGGATCCATGGGACCCGATACACTTGAATCGCCGGATCCGGTGACTTAAGTCACCGGATCCTGGCCTTACCGGGTCCGAGGTCATCTTCCCCGCCCGATAGGGCGGGGAAGAGGGCTGCCGCGGCAGGGATGGCCGCGGCGGCAGCCTGTGGGTCGATTCCGGCGAGGGAATCGCCGGAATCGATCCAGAATCGACCGAATCGGTCGATTCCGGCACCGATTCCACCTACAAACACCGATCCGGATTGATCTTCGGTCCGGATCGGTAGTTCCGCCGGGAATCGGATCGGAGGGGTCCGATCCGATCCAAGAATCGGCCGATCCCGATCCGGATCGGCCGATTCTGCAATCCATGAGCTGAAATCATCTAAACTGAGCTAAAACTCACTGAGCCAGCCTATAAATGCACCAAGACTGATAGAACTGGTCAAAAGGACCCTGAACCGGCCCCGAACCAAGCTGAACCAGGCATAAACTGCGCCCTAAACTGGGCCGGGAGCACTAAACCAGTTGGTTTGGCCCTGAATCAGCGTGAACTGGTGTGCAGACTGCTGAACCAGACCTGAACCAGAGAGAACCCAGTTGAACCGGGCTGAGAACCAGCATTGGCTCAAGTTCACCCCGCCTGGGATGTCGTGACTCGCTCTCCCATATCAAGAGGACCATGGCAGGGGGTCATGGCTGGTGTTGGAGGACCCCAATAGAGTGAAGTCATGGTGGTCGTTGAGCGCCTGTGGGAATATGAAGAGAACCCCAAGTGGGGTTCATGCTGGCCTGTGGGTGTGTTCAACGGTACGAGTAAGTGTCAAGGATTGTCATCTTGCATCTTGGTATTGTTTTGAGGTGACTGAAGAGAAGAGATTTCGGAAAGATCTCGGAATATTAATGTGAAATGTCATAATAATCCCTTCAAAATAAGATACGATAGTTGAAAGTCAAAAACTTGACAAGAAGAAATCAAGACAAATATATGAAGAATGATCATTCTTAATAGGAGATAGATCAATAGACTTTAACATGGATCTAGACCTTATCTTGAGCAATACCAAGAGATCTCAATAAAAGTTGACAAATCGTAGAACAATTCAAATCACTTTTACATATATAACCATGTAAAAATATTAATTTATAAAATATAATAAACAGTAGTCAACAACACCTAGATAAGACTTATAAATAGATGCAATCATAAAGTTGTTAGCATATGAAAACTTCATAAAGTCGCCTAATTGATTTAATAATAAGAAAAGGAAATAGTGATGATATGAATGCAATGGACAATTTATCTTAGTACACAACTTTAAAATTGGAGTGAACAACACGTGGTAGAAAATAAAAAATATTATATATTTATATAGATCTCATCTCAGTGATCCTGTTTCTCAAAGGTTTCAAGATATAAAGATTCTCGGAATATCTCAAGAGATTGCATTCCATAGTAGACGCCGATGCATGCCAGACCAGTTGGTCTGGTCGACATTGAGAGCCCGTGGGGCTCATAGAGGTTGTTGGCAGGCTCCGAGAGAAGGGTGGGCTCATGGAGGACGATGATGCATGTGAGTACCTCTCGATGGTAATGTAGCCATGACGACGCCCTTTGAAACGTTCCTACACAATGTTCACCTGACATCCTCACTTGTTTGGAAAGCAGAGGATAGCAAAGGACGACGCCGAGGAATCATGGTCGGCCGTCTTTGCATAGCCAAGAGAAGGCTAGGAGAAGAAAGATATAGATGAGGTTCCATGGGGTTTTCGGACAGATCTGAAAGAGGACAACAAGGGTGGAGGTGATGGCAGTGTGCAGACCGCTGAACTGGACCTAAATCAAAAAGAAATTTGTTGAATCTAGCTGAGAACCAACTGAACCAGTGCCGGCTCGGAGTTTACCCCACCCCAGGGTGTTGTAGCTCACCCCCTCATGTGAAGAGGGCCCCGACGGGGGGTTGTGGCTGGTATTGGAGGACCCCGATGGAGTGGAGTCGTGGCAGTCGACGAGCGTCGAGCATCCATGGGAGTGTGAAGAGAACCCCAAGCGGGGTTCGTGGCGGCCTGTGGGTGCACCTAACAGCTTGAGTAAGCGTATACGAACGTAGGGCCGGCTGGTCCTACCGACATTGAGCCCGCAGTGCTCGTGGATGGACAATTATGCACGTGAGTTCCTATGGATGGTACTACAGCCGTGACGACACCCCTTGAAAAGTTTCTAAAGGGTGCATTGTTCACCAAGCATTGTTGCTTGTCCGAAAAGTAGAGGAGAAAAGAGGACAACACCACAGTGTTGTGGTCAACCATCCTTCTGCAACCAAGAAGAGGAAGGGAGAAGAAAGGCACAGGCAGCATTCCATGGGGCTTCCTGACGGATCCAAAAGGGGACGACGAGGAGTGCTGTTTCAAAGGTGAAAGATCATCGACAAACCCGAGGCATCCAAAGGGGAAGGCAACGCAGAAGAAGAAAGAGAGAGATGTGGAGATGGAGAGATGGTCTTATGGTGGGGAAATAGAGCCAAAGTTGGTGACGAAGGAAGAGGACAGTGGCCGGTGTAGGGGAGGGAGATGGGGAGGAGGTTGGAACCGAGATAGCGGCATTTAGGTGTGGAGGGATTACGGTGAAGAAAGATCAAAGGATAAACTGGAGACGGATGGTGGGACCTTGATCCTGTCAGATCAAGATGCAATGTCGAAAATCAATTGAGCCTCATCAGAGCCATAGGAGAGTAGACAAGTCAAAGATTGTCATCTCGGATCTTGACTATCTCAAAGGGTGCAAGATAAGAGATTTCACGAAATTCTCAAAAAAAAAAAACTTAAGAGATCAGATATCGAATTTCATTTATGTAAGGTATACATTACCTCACAATATAAATAAAAAACAAAAATATAAAAATAAACCCATTTTGGGTCAAATCAGTACTAGATCTTGACGACAAGGCAGTGCCACCACCGTAGCAACATCGTGCTGTCTTACCCGGGGAAGGAGCTCATACCCAGTCCTCTTGGACCCGGTACAAGCTGGATCTGGTCACTTAAGTGTCATCAGGACCTGATGTCGCACAAGTGACCAGATCCAGCTTGTACCAGGTCCTCCTTCTCTGCCATCTCGCGGCCAGTGCCGGCCCCGGGACGTTTGGAACAGCTGATTTCAACTATTTCGGATCTCACGGGGCAGGCGGGACCGAGATTCTCGCTACATCTCGCAAGAATCTCGCGAGATGACATTCCATGGATGGATTCGTAGAAGAGTAGATGGAATCGCAATCAGCCACCAATGATCTAGAGGAGGAAGAAGAAAGAACCAGTGATATTGGATGGGGGAAGGGAACCGGACAATCCCACTGGTGGAGGGGAGCTCAGGCCTAATGAGGGGCAGAGAAGAAGACTGGACCACCACTGAGGGTGAAGAGCAAGCCAGCAGAGTGCCGTGGGTGAAGATGGATCAGCCTATGCCAGAGGTGAAGACTAACCTACCGGATGCAAGGGATGGGAGCCGCACCCATCGAAATCCTCCGGAGGCACCATTGTTGGGGAAAGAGAACCGCGAGAGAGGGAACCAGGAGAGACCATCCGGAAATTATTTTCATTTCATCTTATTAATCCTCTCCATCACTACAGTGTAGGGCTTTTATAAAAGCCCATTTTTACACTTTGGCCCTTCTTTAACAATATTATAAAATGATCCATGAATCAAAAGAAAATACTGAAAATTAACTCCTAAACACTACAAAATAAAAAAAACATAAGTACATTGTCTTCTCAAGACTTGAATGGCGCTGTCTAAAAATTTCCAGTAAACCGGATCCGATTCCATCCTCATTAGTTAATGATACAAACAGATTAGAATAAAAAAAGACCAAGAATTAAGGTATCTCATAATGAAATGATAATAAGTAATATATTGTATTCTTTAGGTGTAATACAAAAAATTTTAAAGAACTTGTTAAGCTTAAATGGTAGGTCTTTCCTGTTGATATTGACCAACTGCTTAGTGACAGGACTCTCTCAAAGGCATGGACTATGGACACAGCTAACATAACAACCAAATGATTCTTGTGTTCCTAGAAAACCAAATGACCAGACACACATGATGACTCAGTTTCTTAGATATATATACACTTTGAAGATGACTGAGCTTCCATTTTCTACAGAGCATCATCTCCATAATCTTCTTTAGTTTTCTTAAGTTGGTATCAAAGTCACAACAAATGGTCAAAAATCCATTTTCTCTGATAACTGATCTTCAAGATCTGATTAGATGAACTATTGCCTTTCAGCTCCCTCTTCCGATAATCAATATTTCACATTTTCTCTCCAAAGTTTTATAATTTCTCATCTACTAGTGCAGCCAAACAAAGATTATCATGTCAATGAAAACCAAAATCATGGTTTTCATAATGGAATCAGCGTAGATTGCAGACCAAAAAAAATATTTACTAGAAATATTTAGATCAATATCCCGGATAAGCAATACATGAGCAGCTCAGCAATGGGGACAGATAAATCCTGCTCTGCTTCCACCCTCCAACTATCACTGCCTCCTCTCTACGGTCACCTTCACCCTCCATCACCCCCACCTCCTTCTCTCCACCTCATCTAAAAAGCAGCTACCTCCCTATACCATCAACTCCCCTCCACCACTGCCATTGAAGGCATCCAGCATGGAAGAGAGAAATATATACAGGGTGAGGCTGCTGAAGCCTGTTCTCTGGTCGAGGCTCGTGCCATACTTGTACCAGGTGAATTAAGCTTGCTTTTGATCCATCACACCTCCCACTATTTTCAACGATCAGCATGACATGTGATGACTTCCAATGTCTTCTATACACAGAATTTACAGAGGTTGGAAATGGCTGAGTTTTTATATTCCTTTCGCTAAAAAATATCAAATCCTCTGTTTTTCACCCTATTGCCCTCCAGCAGGGCAAGTCCAGCTACTAATCTTCAAAAGTAAAGGTACTTTCTCACTTGAATTTTTTTCTGCATATCTGTTCTTCCCTAGATTTCCAAAGAGGGTGCTAACACTATAATCCAATAAAAAGGTTCACACTGCAGAAGATCATATTAGCTAAGAATTCCAGCCTCCAGGCCTGTGTGAATAATCCATAGAAATCCAATTATAACGTTTTCACCTATGTTTAGGTGTAATGTCCCTCTATTCTTGAACAATCATCTGGCCAAGATGGCAGCCATAGCAAATTTTGCCTGGCAATAGTAGTTAGCATTATTTTCAGTAACATTAAATGATTATAAACCATGTTCTCTTGTATGTTAATTCACCTGTTCCTATGCTCAAGAGCCAATTTGAAACATGAATGACTAGGTAAATAAACTAATCAAGAGGCACTCTATGATTAAGTTGTTTTTGCAGAATACCCTGTCAAGGGCAAAGTTGTTATGCTAAACATGTCAGCTAGCCCTGTTACCTTGTGTTTAAACCATCATATAAAATCAGCAGGCAACAATGTACCAGTCAGATACTGCCCGAAAGGGACTAAAAGATTCTGATACACTAACCATCATATCAAGGTTAAATACCTAATTGAACATAGACGATATACTTACAAAACAAAAATTATGCTTCAGTCGTAAGAAAAAGGCAAAATTATAATCAAAACGAAAGGTGATCTTTCTACAAAACATCAATTCTCTGTCAACCGATTTCAACTTATCAGAAGACAAAAAAATGCCAACACATTAGTCCATTATATCTATACAAACGCATAAACCATGTTTTCTGTTTGTAGAACCAATCATATCCATTTATTCAGTTTCACAATCCGGAGTACATTCAAGTTCCACCAAGCACAGAGAATGGAACCGAATAGAATGATAAAGAAAATCCTCAGATTAAATTGCCCAACGAAAAGATGGCATCCACCCCGGGCCAGGTGAAACCCTAGCAAAGCGAAGGCACCGGCAAATCGAAGCCGCAAAGAGAGAACGCAGACTATGGGGAACCCACCTGGGTAATCGGGGAGGGGACGCTTAACGGCGGCGGAAGCAGGAACCGGGACTGGGACCGGAACCGGGGCATTGGCAGCGGCAGCAGCAGCAGCAAGGTGAACTGGTGCCTGCACACGGCCATCGGCAAACCTCCAGTACGCGTCGGCCATCGCCCACGGAGTAACAAGGCAGAGAGATCGGGGAAGAAGACGGGAGAGGGAGCGTGGGCCAAAAAAACCAGACGATGAGCAGGGAGGGCAAGCGAGCGAGAGGCGCCGGAAATGGACGTATCGCTCCGTGCCCTAATTAGAAGCCGACCATGTCGCGTACACAATAGAGGATCTCCCGCGTTTTCGGCCCATTACTAAAATGGGCTATTGATGGGCCTCCATTCTTACCGAATAGATCATTCAAAATGGTGTAGTTTTTCTCATCTATTGAAATATATACGACCACAAGAAAGTGCCCCCAGATATTATGGATAACAAGCTGACTTGCGAAACAGCCACGCTGCGAGCCAACATAATAGCAGATATTTCAGCATGCAGGTCTTTTAAGTGGGCTACTGTCGTAGCCGATTTAGTGGGTCAAACGAGTTTACGTCATAAACTTTCAATTATAAGTTTTATTGAGAGAATAAAGATATGATGAAGAAAATAGGTCTAATATAAAGTTGTTGATTATTTAATTAATGCATACCAACATTGTGTTATATTCTTTTGTAACTGTCTTTGTTGGTCCTTTCGCAAAGTTATAAATAACATATTTATACTTATCTCATAACAGCTGCTTTTCTTTCTAAGAGAATCATTTCCTGTACTGCCTCTTCTTATTGCTACATATGAATGTCTCCTTAAGTTATTTGTCTATCGCATTGTTTGCATTTCTTTCGTATTTGTTCAGCATTTGTTATTATTATTTCAGGTTGATAGCATTATGTTTATCCGATACAACATCCACCTTGTCTAATGTTGAGATCTTGAAAAACTACGAATTTCTATATCATAGTTGTCAATGTGACAAGGCGTTCAAGACACTGAAAAGGTACCGATTTCACTTAGATGACAAGGCGGTCGCTTAGACGTCGCTTGAACAGTCAAGGCGGTATTCAAAGAAAGTTGGGTCGGAAGGTTGTTATATATAAAAATAAAAATAATTATAATTATATTTTTTATGTTATAATTGAATATGAATGTTTTATTAATACATATAAGTAAATATGATGTGTATGTAAAAGAGAATAAAGTTAAATAAATTTTTATAAAATTTAAGTACATAACTCATTTATGATTATAAAATTTATATATGTGCAATAATATAAGTGATGGTAAAATATTTTTATAATATTATTAAATGGGGGAAGCGCAGAATAATCGCGAATCGACAGAGAGAGTGAATAAAGAGTTGAAAAATAACTTAATTAAGTATATAATATATATTTATAATCGTAAATTTTAAATATGTACGATAGTATCAGTGATAATATAATATATTAATATATTCAAATTATCATTAAATAAATATGGTGAGAGATATCAAGGAGGAAAGATTTCTAAAACATATTTTTTTAAAGATGTAAAAGTATCCAAAACCTGCCTGGACCGGTAATTCGGTCAAGCCCCCGGGAAGGATCAAGTCTTATCACCTACTCCAACTTCAAGAGAAATGTTTTTTTTTTACAGGCTTGGACGGTGCGAGGCGGTCGGTCAAAAATCAACGGCTCAAGCTTGTTTTGTCCAACATCTTGAAAGAGAATGATCGAGAAGGTACTCGTTCCTCCGTGTTCAAGAATTCAAATATCTCATTTATCGTCAGTGAATAAATAATTTCAGTAATCCGACAGTTTCTTACGACAAAATGTAAATTTTATTTTGTATATAGATAAACGATGCACGCGTCGCGGAGATCAACGGGCCAGCACCACCTGATATCAAAAGCCGGTCATATGCATATATATATAACTATGCATGTATATATGTATATATAAAAACTATGTAAGTACAGCTCTCTTCCTCCTCCAAAGACCACAAATTTTTTTTTGACAAATCACACACGTACGTCACTTTCGTACTATCAAAATAAGAAATTTACGTGTCAAATTACATACAAGAGAATATAAGATTGGAAGTCTTAAACAATAATATATATGGAAAAGAGGTAACATTTAAAGGCAAATATAATTATATTTTTGTTGAAATTTAACTTTTCCAACACATTCAAAGAGTTTAACAATTGTTACAAGATGGAATATTGATCGTGGTAACACAAGAGGGTGCGAGTATCATTTAGATCGATGATCTCACGAGAAAAATCATGAATACAAGTAAAATTTGAGAGACCCACGAGATAAAATCGAATCACAGAATACAAAAAAAACAGCGAACAAAAATAAAATAAACATCAATATTAATGAGCTGAGCACTATGACTCCGGTGCACCCAAGAGAGACCTAGCTAATTAAGCACATGTTTAGATGAAACGTTAAGCAGATAGGGATGATACGCTATGAACGAAAACACAAAAGGCCACGGTTGCCTCTACCCACTATCATTCTAAGGTCTTCTGCGACAGCGTAGGACCTTGTCTGAACAGTGTGGCGCAGCAACAGAGGTGCAGTTTTTCTCACGATGAAGGCGGGCATGTCAGCGCTTGGAGGGACCGATCTCCTGTGTACGTTACCTCCACATACGTACGTACATCTCAATACACACCACTTCAATAAATTATTTTAAATATTTTTGACATTATGAATATAAATAAATATCGTATTTTGTATAAATCAACATTAAATATATCAAAGATCCGGTCCCCACTCGGAGCGCTGGAGAGAGGGGCATGTTTTTTTTAGTTTGAATCGCCCAGACATGATTTAGACAAAGAAATAAAAACTTTTAACTACGTACGCACACAAATGAATGTATTTAATTTACACGTACCAGATATAAATCATGTGTCCCATTGATTTTTCTCTAAGACAGTTTGAGAGGACCTATTTGCCTGAGCGGAAACCGTCCGGGGGTATCGAGACTGAGAAGAGCAACAGTTCTAACCCTCGTTGAGAAAAACGGAAACCTTCGTCCCAGTGCTCTTGGCGGCCCCTCACAGTCCCGGTGGAAACTCTCCCTCGGCAGCCTCCTCGTCTTTCTCTCCGCTTTCTCATTGTCGGCTCCAACTAGGGGTGTCAATGGGCCGGGCCGGGCCCGACCCGCAGCCGGCTCAACAGAGCCCGCTCCAATATATAATGGGCCGGCCCGGCTCGGCCCGTATTACATTTCGGCCCGACCCGGCCCAGCCCAAGAAAAAATATAAGTTTGGCCCGGCCCGGCCCGACCCGGCCCGGCCCGGCCCGTTCTTTTTAACATATTATAAGATATATTTCATATTCTAACAAAATGATTTAATCATAATCTAGTGGTGATACATTCTAACAAAATGATTTAATAAGAATTAAAATAAAAATTGTCAACCATTATATTAACATAAGGAAAATAAATATATCACAAATGTTATATTTTAAATTTTATTTCTATAGATTTTTATAATATTAAATATATTAATCAAACATTATCCAAGTTATTATATAATTTATATCAAACTAGAATAATAAATAATATATGTTAAATATTTGACGCTAAACAGGAAACGTGAATGGCAAGCCGTGTTAGGTCCGCCAGAAAATTGAACATAGTACATTTTACATATTTTTTTCATTACGTAGAAAGTTCAACGTGAATAGCAAACATGATTTGGACGGACTTTGCCACCAGCCTGAACAGCAACCTTGTTAAGCCCGCAGGCCAATTATGCTGGCCCGAAAACAGGTCCAAGGGCAGCCCGGCCCGAGAGTCCGCGGGCCAGCCCGCCCAACTGCTAGCCCTAGTTTTGATGGGTTTTTATTTTTTCGAGGGAAAGATTTTCATTGTAATGGAATCGAATTCAATAAAAATCAAAATCAAAATTAGAAAATTTTGCTTTTATTTTTAAATTTAAAATAAATATATAATATAAGTATAAAAAATAAATATAATAAGAAAATAAAAATAGACAAATCATGAAATTTATGACATATGGAATGAGAAAATAAAAAGAAATAAAATTCTAAATTTATTAGATTAACTATGTATATTTTTTACGTATAATTTAACATATATATAATATGTAATGAATATTTCAAAAACTATCCTATTTTTTTGTCTAAATAAAAGTTAAAATAAAATTATAAAATTATATATTTTATTTAATCGTAATCAAACGCTCTGTCATTCCGAAGAAAAAAGGCTTAATGAGAATCAAAATTAAAATTTGTCAACTCTTTACAAAAATATACTAACGTAAGAAAAATAAATATATCATAATTTTAATATTTTAAATTTTATTTTTATATAATTTTATAATACTAAATATATTAATCAAAATTGTCTACGACAGGATATAAAATACTAAAAGTTTCACTCCAAAGAGTCACCAAACAGTAAAATATCCAACAAATCATGTCTCGTATATTTTTACCTTTTCATTTATTGCAGTCAAAGAATTTCAACGGGTCATCGGACTTCACTGTGAGCCCGAGCGGATAACCATGTTAGGCCCGCGGGCCAGTTTTGTAACCCTAAAGTTAATCCAAGGCTGGCCCGGCCCGAGGGCCCACGGGCCAGCCCGACCCACTGATGCCCCTAGCTCCAACGTCGCATCTCTATCTCTCCTCGGGCAAACTCCTTCCACTACCGAAAGGTCACCCTGCTCTCTCCCAAGGCCCCCCAATCGCCCCGACCCCCTCCTCTGGCATACTCCCCCCAAAGCTCTCATCCTTTTCCCTGTCACCCCCCTTTCGGTTAACCCCCTTCTAACTCTCTCTCCTTCTATCTAGATCCCATTCCTTTGCTCGTAGCCCCTCACCCCTGCCCCCTTCCCCATCCGACTAAACCCCATCCAGCTCCCCCTCCTCCCGACCCCCCTTTTTTTCCCTATCACCCTCCTACCCTGCCCCCTTACCCCGAGCGGCTAGCACCCTCTGACTTTCCCTCTTTTCGGCTATCCCCCTCACTCCAACAGAACTCTCACTCGGTCCCTCCCGTACGTCGGGCTCCCCATCTCGTCTCCGATAACTCTTGGTCTTTCTGGCCTTCCTCTGGTGATACCTTTGTTCGTGGATCAGTGCCCCCTGCTTCGGACACTAACTCTCCACTTATTTTTGCTTAGAAAATTTTGGTGAGAGGGAACGTTGTTGCTATTTTGTAGTTGATTTTGATCGGGAGAGAAGAAATGTGCCTCACACTCTATTTCAACATTTTGTCTAAATATTATTTTAGTTATTTTATATTTTTTTGCCTCGCTGGTGTTGTAGAGTTCGACTTATTTATGCCCGTTCTATATATTTTTATTCTTGTTATTGTCTGTGGTTGTACGGTCAAATTCTGTCTTGTCGTCTTTTCTTGTTATCTTCATAGTCATCATCTTCGCTTTGCGATCGTTAATTTGAGCGATATTCACACTTTTTTAAAGTGATCATCCGATTTCACGACAATTGTCAAATTATTTGAAAAGAATTCTTCTTTTACTGTTCGACTACTTGAGCACTCGTACGTGCTCGGTTTGTAATTTTGTTTGTGTTTCTTAAAAAATAATTTCTAATAAAACTTTATCTACATTTAATTTAATCATGTGTTTTTTAATGCATCTTTGTATATCTTATATGTACTCGTGTTTGTGTTGTGTTCTCACCCCGAAAAGAGAGAGAGAGAGAAGAACGGCAACCCCACGTTAATAGCTAGTGCGCCGCACTGGACAAGTACGTACGTACGTGCAGCATTGATGGCCCACAGGACGCGAAAACCTTCCACCGTTCGTTATTTGAACCCGAGAGACCAATGCCTGGACAGGTCTTTGGCAATCTTCCCCTTGGCGCGGCGTACGTGCGTGCTGCACACAAGGATAATTTTGTAATTATATGTATATTCCCCGGAGAGCTAAAAATATATATATATATTCCACTTAAGAAGGTGGATTGGGTTGATCTTAATCAAACAATAAATTCTACAACCCTTTTTTAATTTTCTACTTAATTATAAATTTTATGTTGTATCGTAGTGTTGTAAAAAATATACTAAAATATGATTAGAACTGTTAAATAATTATATTTACACATTGAATTAAGTACTATATATGACACATAGCTCAATTTTAACCATTTAATTAATTTATTTAATACTCCTGTCTTTTTTTCACTTTTTTAAGATATAGATATATATTTCCTGTTTCATTTCTATGTATGTTTCCTTAATTTTATTTCTATCCATTTCCATTAAAAAAACAATTTTGGTATTATATTTTTGTACTAAAATATTTATCCGTACCCTTTAGTCTTTATAATATTTATCCGTACGCACTGTTCTCTTGTGGTCGCTTATGAGATGTTTGACCACAAAAGAAGATTGAATTTTTGCGCCAAAAATATGATTTTATAGTAAAATTAACTTGTTAGAAAAGTATGTGTTTGACATTCACTGCAAAGCTGTGTTTTTATTGAGAATTTCCTCTCGAATAAATTGTGATCCTTTTATTTTATTTTTCTTTCAGGGTTACCACCTATTTAGTTGTAAGTGTCATCTGGTTCTCGCTCTTTTTTATAATATCTCACCAAACATGATATGCTTCCCACCCATCTTATAGTGTATTTTATTTCAATTTTTTTTCATAAAAGCACGTAAAAATTAATTATGTAACCAAAACACCATCAACTTGACCCCGGTCTCCCAATATTGTCTAAACAGTGTGTATCCTATCAAGTATGACCATATGAGCCCACCATTGGCTCTTGTAAGTTTGTAACTTAAATATGGGCATGATATCTTTCATTTATAGAGTTTCGGTTGCATATTTTTGTAACACGGCGAGTTAATCATTGCAAACATATGTTTTTGTATAAAAATTCTGTAGGCAATGAAAAGAAGACGTGGAATCTTCTTCCCCTCTAATCTCTCATCCTTTTACGTATACATGATTTTTACTTCTTTTTTTTTGTCATCGCATCTTGCCAAACGTGATAATTAATTTCATGTCTTTATTCATCCAACATTTTATTTGATAATTAATTTCATGTCTTTATTCATCCAACATTTTATTTTGATATAAATCTTTGTTATAAAATTACTATGCAACCAAACACCCTAATACACAAACGATTCACGTATCCCTCTTCAAAACATGCTGCATATTAAAATCATATTCTTATAAACCCTAAATCAACAGAATTAACAAATTAAAATAAAATCACATTCAAATAAACTCTAAAAATTAGACTTAAAAAAGTCTACATGAATTAGGGATTGTACTATCTCGAAACATTTTTGTAATTTACTATACTATCAAACATCTCATTCCATTCATATTCAAAACACACTCAAATAAATTCTAAATTAATGAAATTAATAAACTGACGTTAAAATCACATTCAAATGAACCCTAAATTGTTGAAATGTTTTAAAACTATACTTAAACAAGCATAGAAAAATTAATGTTTATGCATACCAAAAGGGGGAGAGACTCGGTGCAAGGGCGACAATGGTAACTGATGGCGGGGGTTTTAGAAAGAGCAGACGGAGTTAGGGGTACAAATGAGTCGAGTCGAGCTGAGCAGTATGTTGTTCAAGTTCGGCTAGATTATTTTAAGCGAATTCGAGCTCGAGATTTAACGAGTATGTTGAACCCTTGTTCAAGTTTGTTCATTAATTAATCGAGCCGAGTTTGAGCTTGAGCTCGAGTAGTAACTTGAGCTAATTTCAATCCAAATTCAAGTTAAAACTCGACACAAACTTATTTATAAAACTCAAAATCAATATAAAGTCATGATCAACGAAACTCTAAATCTAACACATTTATAAAATCTGATCTAAATTTAAACTCAAAGTTCGACTTATTTTATATATTTAAGTGGCAATATACAACTATTAATATGCATAATTTAATTGTTTTGTTAAATGTTCAATCAAATATTTACGTTCAAATTAGAATCATCTAATGAGTCGAACTTTATTTTTGGTTCAAATTTATTCACTTAACGTAATAAATAATTCGAGCCGAGTTTTCATGGGACTGAGTTATAAACTGTTTGTCCGAGTGTAATGGTTTGTTTGCAGTTTGCTAGTTGGGCGCGCACAAGAGAGGGAGCATGCAACTACGTACGACGGTGAGCAACTGTGGCCATGACGAAGCGTCCGGGCAGGAAGCCCTTTTCCTGCGAGAGGGATGGAGCAAAGCGTCTTGAGTAGTGTGCTCAGGTGCATTCAACGGTATACTTATGGTCGTCAGTGGCTTAAGCCATCGCTTCGAAAACTACAATATCAATGGCCTCAAATGATCTACACTTACTTCTAAAAAACCCTATCTAGAATTTTCTTTTTCTTTGCTTTCATGAAGGCAGAGGTCGTCACTGAGCATACTAACTGCAACAACACACTTCAAGAAGTCATCGCTCGTACTTGCACAATTGTGATGGCTTGTCCGCGATCATTGTTACAAATCTCATTGGCAATGGGTCTTTGAAGCAGCCAGTCGCCGTTACACAGTTTTCTTGTAGTGATTTTAAATGCATGTGACGTGAAGGAAAATAATGTGCAACAAGTAGAGACGACCGCTGGGAGATGTCTGTCGACACCCAAAAATTTGTGACCTCCCAAGCAAGTACTCAATCTGCTATATATATATATATACCCTTGTCTCGCGCGCGTCCAATATTCTTGTCTTCGAATTGCACCATCGTGGGCTTTAGTTCTCTGGAAGGGTTTCAAGAGATCAAGTAGTGGGGGCGAAGACAAGCTGAGTGAAGTTAATAGCTTTGTTACTCAAACTTGGTTTTGATGCTCGATGAACAATCTAAAATCAGTTCAAAACGAGATTCTCCTTTACGTCCTGAGATCAAACTTAGGTACAACTTTGCCTCAAACTCTCGGTTCACCTTCAAGTTTGATCAGATCGGTCCAAATTTATTTATGAATTAATCTCAGATTGAAGTTCGACCAAAGTTTATTGATAAAACTTGAATACTATATATAGTTCTTTTGAATAAATTTAACCGATACTGTGTATAGTTATTGAATACTCGTATTCTAATTTTTAATGAATATTTAATAGAGTGTTTGTTCCAGCTACTCCAGAGATTTATAAAACTAAGTAAGAGTCTTTTCAAACTTGGTTGGTTGACAAATCAAGTCTTCTTTTAGATTCAAACTTAATTAATAAAATAAATTAGCTGAATTGAGTTTTTTTATCGATAGAGCAGAACACATATTTGTCATGGTAATTTGGTTGACTTCTTTTGATTTGAACGGAAGTCAAGTTTTCCTATATTTTCTTCGGTGATGGGAAAATGCAGCGCACATTAGAATCGTTAAATATTATTACACGATCGATATAGCACGGAGCACCTCCTGCAAACGCTTGGACACCCGCACACGCCACCTCGCCCGGGCAGCTCAATCCCGGCGGAATCCCCCATATTTCATGTCGGAGACACTGCAGAGGGAGATCAGCTGCGCTGCACTTGGGGGACACATAAAACAGCCCACACCCACAGCTAGAAGGGCTCGCACAAGGCAGTCGATATAGAGAAAGAGAGAGAGCACTTTCCCTTCAAGGAGAGGGCAGCGCTGCCGCTTGGATCAGAGGAGAAGCTGCAGTCTTCCTGGGTTTTTAATTCTTCCCGTCGATCTATAATATTCCCCGGTTTTGAAGACACCCGCTCACAAGAATAGACGGTCATGGACACTGATCAATGGCCCCAGGTGAAAATTTTGCAGGAAGCTTGTATTTTTTTGATCCCTACCGGTCGTCGTCCCATCTTCTTCTTTTTCCGGTAGGCGGCGAAGAGAGATAGATGGCAGGCGTGCATCACTGTTTTCTTCTCTCTCTCTCTCTCTGCGTGTGTATGTATCTGTCTTTCGTTGGATCGATCTGGGTGGCCGTGATAAATTTGATGCAAATTTCTTTGTTATACGGGTACATCCTCAATAGATCGATCGTCTAGCCCCAGACGGCACCACAGCTCTGCCTGTCTTTGAACCTTGAAAACAGCAAAAACTTTCCTCTTCCTCTTTCTCTTGCTTTACGCGATGGCGCTGAGGTGGAGGCCATCGGCCTGCGCGAAGCGCAAAAGGTAAAAATTAAAATTTTTGCTCGACGAATTCCATTGGTTGTCTTTTCTTTCCCCTCAGTTTCTGCTCTCCTTTTGCCGGTGTTCTCGAGACAGTATGTATGATCAGACACCCCGATCACCGCGCCTTTGCTCTGGCCTGTTCGCTACTTTACTCTGTCTTGACGGGAGATTACACCTTTAAGAAAATAAAGCGCATGTACGAGTATGATCGACCTCTTCGCTTGCTTTGCTTTCTTTTCCGGTGGGCTGTGATATGGGGGGATTCATGTGTTTTGCAGGAGATGGGGCTGCTGATGAAGCCCCACATGGAGGGGGCGGTGATGCCATCCGCCGCCGCCGCCTGCTCTTCCAGAGCTCAGCTGGTGGTCGACAGGCGGCCCAGGCCGCCGAAGGAGCACGCACTCAACTGCCCGAGGTGCCAGTCCACTAACACCAAGTTCTGTTACTACAACAACTACAGCCTCTCCCAACCCAGATACTTCTGCAAGACCTGCCGGAGGTACTGGACCGAGGGAGGCTCTCTCAGAAACGTCCCGGTAGGCGGCGGCTCCAGGAAGAACAAGAGATCCTCCTCCACCTCCTCCGCACCGGCCACCGTCGTCCCCAGTTTGTCATCTTCAGCCGCCGCCGCGAAGACGAAGAAGCTGCCCGATCTCGCCCCTCCCGGCCCCGTTTCGTCTGCGCCGACAACAACAGTACCGAACCCTAAATTCCATGGGGGACACGATCTGAACCAGCTCGCCTTCTCTCGGAGCCACCTCAACGGCGAGTTTGGCGAGTTTCGCACAACGGAAAATGCCCACGGCACCGCTTCCCCGGTCGCCTTCGGTACCGCCGGCCTATCCGCCATCGAACTCCTGCGTGGAGGGATCTCCGCCCGGGGCGCCCTAGTTAGCCCTTTCATGCCGGTGATCATGCCGACTCAAGAGGCAAGCGCAGATTATCCGGCTGGGTTTGGCGTTCAGGAGTTGATCAGATCTGGCACGCTTGGCTTCCCTCCGGAGGGAGACGTCGGTGCAGATGGCAGGTACAGCGTCGACGTTCACGGGGCGCCGGACGACGGTCGGAGGTCGTTCTTCCCCGGCGAGGACTTGACGCAGGTCCCGTCCGCCGACATCGACGTCGAGCATGCCAGGGCACAATATGGCGGCGGCGACCCTTGCGTGTTCTGGAACGGGGAGATGGGCGGCGGCGTCGGAGGATCATGGTAGGAAAATCTCAAGGGGAAAATGCGTGGATCAATCCTGTGCCGCACTGCAGGCCAGGTTTTGTGTTTGGACGCATCGTCGGTGTGCTGGACGACTTCTTCCCCGCACCATTTTTAGGGTTTTCATCGTGATGATGATGATGCACGGGTAGAGTTCGCTGTTAAATTTTATCAGGACTAACCTCGGGCGAGAACGGCACATTGAGAGGTTGCCTTCCTCTGCACTTCTTCCCTCCTATCTTTTCTTGATCTGCTGGTTCTTCTCATCTTTGTTACTATATATGGACTGGTGAACTGTGAAGCTTCGTTTTAGTTGGCTTCGAAACCTGCGTCTAGAGAAGAGAAAGGAAGGTTAATTTGGTGCTTCTTTGATCGAGAAGTCACAGGGAGAAGAACCTGCAGGATCACCCCTCTTCTCTGTCTCTGTGGCCAGGTTTAACAAATAAACACGAAATCTCCCGGCCGGCAGGGAGATCCCAGCATGGAACACACCATCACTCATTACTGAATTTTGAGGAAAAGAACAGATGATTTCCCCTTGCGATATATATATGTGTAAATGCACACTAGGTCCGTTTTACGGAAGCCACTTTACCACCGGGTCCGTTTTCAAAAACACCTTTCTATTAGGTCCGTTTTTTCAAAATAGCATCACACTCACTCCAATTTGGATTTGAAATGTCATTTTTGCCCTCTTGCACACTGGTCTTCGCGGCGGCGGAGGGCTACGCGGCGGCGGAGGGCTTCGCGGCGGAGGGCTTGTACGACAGCACCTCCCACGCTGCCGCCTACCAGGTGCCGCAGGACTACTCTCGGGAGCTGACCTCGGAGAAGGGGAAGAGGAGGAGCGGGGGCGCCCCCGGGCCGCCGGCGTCCTCCAAGGGCGGCTGGGGCTTCTTGGATCCGAAGCTGCAGAGGAAGAAGAGGGTGGCGGGCTACAAGCTGTACGCGGTGGAGGGGAAGATGAAGATCTCCTTCAGGAGGAGCTTCCGGTGGATCAAGGCGGAGGGCTTCGCGGCGGCTGGCCTTCGCGGCGGCGGAGGGCTTCGCGGCGGAGGGCTTGTACGGTGGTAGGGCGGGCGCCCCTGGCCCTGCCTACGGCGGCCACAGCTTCAGATCCTACAGCACCTCCCACGCCGCCGCCTACCAAGTGCCGCAGGACTACTCTCGGGAGCTGACCTCGGAGAAGGGGAAGAGGAGGAGCGGGGGCGCCCCCGGGCCGCCGGCGTCCGCCAAGGGCGGCTGGGGCTTCTTGGATCCGGAGCTGCAGAGGAAGAAGAGGGTGGCGGGCTACAAGCTGTACGCGGTGGAGGGGAAGATGAAGATCTCCTTCAGGAGGAGCTTCCGGTGGATCAAGGCGGAGGGCTTCGCGGCGGGGGGGGGGGGTAAAAGTGGGATTTTAAAATTACGAGATGAAGAAATGGACTAGGTGATAATGAAATTCAGTGTCAACGGACTAAACAGTAACGAAATGTGGTCAACGGAGTTTTTGATAAACCGATTTTCTTAAATGGACCTGGTGGTAATTTTCCCTATATATATAGCTTCTCAATTTTGAGATATATAATTTCAAGTTTCATTGTGAATTTGAGGGATTATGCTGCAGGCTGAACTCTGCGGACCAAAGTAAGGAAGAGAGGCATCATCTCACAATATGCTTAGTTATTTTGTTTCAATTATCTTTTGCTCCATGAACCCAGTTCGATCTAAAACACAGTGCTCTCACAGCTTGATCATCACAATATATATTTCCGTCTCCCAATGTTCTTCAATCTTCATATCATACATGAACATACGCAACTGATTGATCTCGTCACGTCCCATCGAACACCGAAAGAGAACTTACCCGAGAAAGAACTCGGCAAGAGCTCTGAGGGGGAAAGAATGACCACGTACGATCACGCTTCCTCCTCATTTTGTGGATAGACATTGATATACATGGCTCACTTTGTGTGCAGTGATAATGCAAGCATTTGCAGAATTACTATACATTAATAGTACATTCTGGAGCCCACTCACCCACATCCTCAAGGGCCCACCCCCCCTCTCTCTCTCTCCCCCCTTGTGTGATGTGGTTACAGTGTTTGATCTATCACCAGATTGGTGATAGGGTAGAGTTCTTCGCTTGTGACGTGGTAACAGTTCGATCACCGAAAGAGAACAAAGCTTAATATCAATTTTAAATTTTGTAGAACAAACAGAGCATATCATGTAATACAATTATCGATTTATATCAATTTTGACATTGATGCTCTGACCTTTAAAAATATTGATATTAAAATTGATGAGACCGGATCCCCTCGTGAGGCCTCCTGAGGGGGTCCGGTCAGGTGCACACCCATATGGGTGATGTGACCGCCATCACATTCCATTTAATGCCCCATCACATCGATGGTCACATCACCCATATGGGTGTGGCCTGACCGGATCCCCTCAGGAGGCCTCCCGAGGGGATCCGGTCTCAAAATTGATTTACACCCCCCGTCTCCATCTATTACAGGAGCAATAATTCTGTCCCACGAAAGACATCCCCCCCCCTCCCTCCCCATTGGGATGATAGAAATGATCAGAAGAGGGTGGGGCCCTCAGCTGTCCATCCGAGGGTGCACCTTCAATTCTGAAGTCTGTATCAAGGGCTTCGGCGTGCACCGTTATGCATATCTCTGGTGGACTGCTTTCGGCGGCCGTCCAATGATCACAAACCGAAGGTTTAATTTCCATTTTCAGCGCGTTTAGACATTTAGAAGTGTCCGATCGACCAGTATTCTCTTACATTTAACTTCGTTTCAACGACGTATGTATTTATAGGGAAAGACACACATGTATACGCGTAGTCTCGTGATTATTTTCGTTTACAGCAGGTCTTTCTAGAAGATGAAAACCCAAATACATATATACATAAGTTTCTCAAATTTGCGTATTAAATTCAACCCCCGCGATTTAGAGCGGTGTGCAAGTATCCACGCAGAAAGTCTGCTATATCCCTGATATACGATTGTGACGAAGAACTGATGATCTCCAAATTCATAGCTGATAAATCTGGTGGGTAGCAAGGTAAAATTTTAAATCAGAAAAATAATCAACATGGTTTGGGTGATCTCCGATTTCCACCGTCGGTCTTTTTTAGTCTGGGCTTCAATCCATATGTTGAAGTTGGATTTCTTGAATCCGACTTTAACTTTATTATCCGTACGTCCTTCAAAACAATATTGGAGATTTTTTTAGTACAAAGCCAGATTCTCTTCAAGTCTGACTTAATTAACACTTGGTGTGAAAGTGAAGACTAAAAAAGTCAAACATCCGTTATGTTCGACTTCACCCGAATTATGTTATTTCACTGATTTAAACTTTCACTCTCCTATTTGACAATTAAAAAAACTCTATCTTATTTTAAAAAGAAAAAAAACTCGTTCATCTGGTATACGTATACTTGTAACATAATCTCTCACTCGAAACGCACAGTCGCGATCATCAAACGAGCAAGGCAACTGAGACCAGCGGTACGGGCCTTGGAGACCACCTAATAAGCGAGACAAATGTTGCAAGAGAGCAAGTAGTAGAGAGCGGGCCCGGCTTCCTGTTCGGTGCAGCTTCCAGCAGACGCCCTCCCTGATCGATCACCTGTTCTTCCGCCGCATGCGCAAGAGAGAGGGAGTTTAATGGTGACTCCATCTCCCGCCGTCTCATCCCTTTGGCTTCTTGCATTCCGGTGCATCTCCCGGCGGAGATTCCCGCCCCCCCCCCCCTCGGGAGGGGGTCTCTGCGCCCTGCCTTTCTCTCGCAAAGCTGAGGAGAAGAGAAGGTACGTACGTCTGCTCCTGCAATGTTGTTGTGACTTGTGAGCAGCCGGCCACGAACTTAATTTAACAAGGCGTACGTTTCTTTGGTTAAGACTTGAGCGTACGTCCGACCTCGCCGACCATATAAAAAGAAGCGCAAATGCACACTAGGTCCGTTTGAAGGGAACCACTTTACCACTAGGTCCGTTTTCAAAAACACTTTTTCATTAGGTCCATTTTTTCAAAATATCATCGCACCCACTCCAATTTAGATTTGAAATGTCATTTTTGCCCTTGCGGTAGTGCCCCCCGCCGGCCCCCCTCCCCCGCGGCGACGCTCTCCACCCGGCGGTGCTCCCCCCGCCCGCGGAACCCCCCCTGGCGAGGCTCCCCTCCCCGCAGCGCTCCCCCCGGGCCGGCGAGGCTTCCCCCGCGGCGCTCCCCGCCCGCGGAGGCCCCCCCGCCGAGGCTTCCCCCGCGGCGCTCCCCCGCCCGCGGAGCCCCGGCGGCGCTCTCCCCGCCCGCGGAACCCCCCGGCGAGGCTCCCCTCCCCGCGCGCTCCCCCCGGGCCGGCGAGGCTTCCCCCCGCGGTGCTCCCCGCCCGCGGAGGCCCCCCCCGCCGAGGCTTCCCCCGCGGCGCTCCCCCCGCCCGCGGAGCCCCCGGCGGCGCTCTCCCCGCCCGCGGAACCACCCCCGGCGAGGCTCCCCTCCCCGCAGGCGCTCCCCCCGGGCCGGCGAGGCTTCCCCCGCGGCGCTCCCCGCCCGCGGAGGCCCCCCGGCGGCGCTCACCCCCCCCCCCCCGCGAGGCTCCTCCTCGTCGCCGACGCCACCATCGCTGCGGGAAGGGCAAAATGGGGATACGGGGACAGTCGCTGGGCAAAACGGATCAAATGGCAATATTATGTGTTGTCAACGGATTAAATGGGATGAAAAAGTGGTCAACGGAGTTTTTGGTAAACCGATTTTCTTAAATGGACCTGGTGGTAATTTTCCCTAAAAAGAAAGACACGCTGATAGGGGATGTCTGTTAGAACTCGGAGATAATTTTATATTAATTATTTGAGACTTGATACTGTATAGATATTTTTTTATTCCTTCTATTTTAACATCATGATTTCGAAATTTGTAAGATGATATTAGAACAGACACTCCGTTGTCCGTGGAACAGGACCTGATTTGTCGAAAGCGCATACCTGTGTCCTGGAATGCCAGCGCCGGAGGTCGCCCCATATCTCTGCTATCGTCTTTTGCCCTAGAGCTGCCAACATGGTGGCTCACCTTCTCGCCAGATGGGAGCTCTCTCAGCCGTCGGCGAACATTTTGTCTGCTCGGTCGGGTATTTTGCCTAGCACCGTCTTGGAGCAAATATGTATATACTCGCCCAATTATGGGCCCCTTAGTTAATTTTCTATTTCCCCCTTTTCAAAAAAAAAGATATTAGAACAGGCACTCATCTATCTTTAATATTTGATTATCTTATTTCTTATTCTCACCATGAGAGAGAGTACTATTAGAAGTATGAGGATAATCTCAACTATTTGAGACTTGATATTATGCTTATATGTTCTAGGCCCTTCTACTTCAACATCATCATCTTGATGTTCGTAAGAATGCCCTCTTAGATTCTATGTCTTCTTAATATTAGAATAATATATCTAATCATGTCCTCGCAGAAGGAAAATTAGGTGAATTGTGTGCATTGTCGATCACTCTACACTTTTTTGATCACACTCCCTCCTAATTGAAGTATATATATATATACTACTCGATCGTCACTCTTGAACCACTTCAAAGTAGCGATATATAACTTGATTTCTGATTACTACAATCATTTATACGTACGGTGCTCAGATCATTAACAACCTTTTCCATTGTATGTTAATGTCATGTATGTTGAGGGTGTATTTTGTAATTTTTCATTGTACACGTAACCGGCCACTGTTGCGCCTTCATTATTTTCAAGCAACATAGGAGATCAGGAGCCTGTGTTATTTGTATTTTTCATATTTTGCCTTTGGCAAGCACTGTGCACAGGACATCATATATATATAAACAAAATTCATTGAAAGGGGGGGGGGGGGATTGCACTCAGCTTGCCTTCTATGCCACTATGTGACTATGTCTCTTCATTTTCTTAATCGATATGATGATGATATATTTAACAGTTTATAATATTCTGATAAAAATATATCCTATGAAGTCGTAACATAATCCTTATTTTTGAAGGTTACATGCAGTATTATTGTTATTTTATCAACATCCTAGACGGAAGTAACACTACTCGACTCTTCTCATTTGTGATCCAAACTAACAAACCTTCCTTTCCTCCGGTGCCTCCCACCTCTCTCTTTCCATCTATAGTGCGGCCTCTTCTTCCTCCAATAACACACACCCACCACTTTCTCCTCTCACTATTTAATTGGCTGTCTTCTTCCTCCCATGGCTTTGTCCCCCTCTCTTAAACAACTTTCTCATCTTCCTCACACCATGCAAAATTTTAGTGCAGATTTAGCTGGGTGAAATATGTACGAAAGCTTTTGATATTCACAGTGTTTAAATTTTTTTTATCAAAATATGTTATAAGCGGGTCCGAAGAAAAGTAAGGATACTTAGACGCCCATGATGGGCATATATCTTAATCTGATAATAGTTTTGACTGTTGGATTTAAGTTGAATTTATTATATTCTATTTAAATTCAAATCTCATAACATACTTTATTAATTTTTATTCAAGTTTATTTTATATTCTTATTAATTTGACTTGTCAACCGATCTAATTAATCTGACCCATCAAACAAAATATTATATTTGTAGATATGTTAACTATCCCATACTCGAATTGCTAGCTGTTTCTCACTAACCATTAATTTATACATATATATATTATGTTAATCGATAAGTTAACATCTGGAGAGATAACTTGATCCCCAACCATCTGGGTCCCCCCAGGCTAAAAGATGGCTTCAGTGCCCTTTGCCAACGGGTCAATCAACTGCTATCCGATGGTAGCTAGCTATATAGATCGAATGAACCTTTGGTAAGTTCCCTCTTTCACAGTCAACAAAATCGGCATATCTCAGTTCCTTCTTAACGGAAACCTTCTCCCGGCCTCCTCCGAGCAGCACCTTCAGAAAAAGATTTGGCACCCCAAGCTGTCTAATCTAATGCTCTCCCACACAAGATTACACTTCATTTGGAAGTGTGCTCGAGAGGTCATCCCTAGCTGCAAATTACTCGATTTATCGGCGCTGCAACAAGATTTTTGCTTTGCGTGCCATTTGTTACATTCATGAAGAGATGATTGAGCGCATCTTGTTTCACTGCCGGTGTGCTAGAGCGACATGGCTGGCCTCCCCCTTAGCCCTTACACACAACACCACCTCTTCAGCAGCCTGCACTTCCCCTGGACTTCCTCTCTACTTGACGGGACACCGCCTTTAATTAGTTGGGGAGAAGACTGCAACAGAATCATCACCATATAGGGGCAACCTTGCTCTAGTGCACCTGGAAAAATAAGTGCAAAGGTGTTTTCGAGTGTACCTTGCCCTGCCCAGTCTGAGCCATCAAGAATGTAGAAGCTAATGCTCTATTCTGGCTCTCATACGCGGCCAAGTTCAAGTGATCTATAGGTATTTACGTTTGGCAGCCTCCACCACGACACCGACATTTCTCTGGAAGTTCAATGTTGATGCTGCCCAACAACAGATCCACTAAATGCCATTGATCATGTTGTGTGCGGCTCATCCTCACGTTCGTGAGACATGTCCGCGCCAAGGCATGCATGTACAGGACAGGGTGTCATCCGCGCGAGATGGCCGCGGAGATCAACGATGCATGGATCAGCATGTCACGCGGAGACGTACGCGCGTGGGATCCCATCCGCGGCGACCGCGCCATGCATGTTGGGAAGCGATCCTCAGGAGCGATAGAGCAAGAAGATGAAGTTTCTGCGGCGTTTAGGGACTCCGATGCAGATCGTACAACCGGGAACCGTTCTCCCGATTATTCCATGTTTTAAGGCGTTTCCGCCTACACCTCCGTCCCAACCGCAACCGCCTCCGCATACTCCCGAAAATGCCCTTTTCGGTTATTCCGGGAAGAAGTGATGTTCCCTATTTTTTTGGGATGCTTGGCCACGTACGTCATACACTAACATCTCCCACTTGGCCATTCATACCAAGTGATTCTTGATCATGCACTCACTATTTGTGAGGACATAATCATTTCTATATCATGAGATGTCAAAGTATTCTGTATATACTCCCACTTTCAATGAGATACATACATATTCCTTTGCATTTTCACTGTCCATGAGATGTATATATTTTCATATTCACTCCCACTTTTCGTGAGATACATATATATTCTTATACAACCTCATTATTCGTGAAAATAACAAATGACTCACATATTCCTGAGTCCTATTAAGCCAACATGCTTAATGAAAATTTCCGCCGAGATACCTTTTGTCAAAGGATCGGCAATCATATCACTAGTGGGGATATAACTCACATTTATTTCTTTCCTCGCACAATATCACATATATAATGATATTGTATTTCAATGTGTTTTCCTGTAGCTATTTGCTCCAACGTTAATCAGTGATGGCGGCCTGATTGTCACAACAGATCTCAATTGGCCCATCAACCAAATTGAGACCTAAATCAATCAGAAATCGTCTTATCCAGACGGCATGAGTAGTAACCATACTACAGGCAATATACTCAGCTTCCTGTGTGTATCTTGCCACACACCCATGTTTCTTGCTACCCCAAGAAACAACCGCACCACCAAAGATGAACAAGTGTCCCGAAGTGGACTTTCCGTCATCTTTATCCCCTCCGGAATCCGCATCGGAGTAACCAAGCACTTCAAGTGCTTCCGCTTGGTATACTAACCTGTGGTGCAATGTACCCTTAAGGTACTTCCTAATCCTCTTAACAGCTTCCCAGTGTGCTGGTCCAAGATTACTTTGATACCTACTCACTAAGCTTACTGCAAATGCTATATCAGGCCTGGTACAAAGCATTGCATACATTAAGCTTCCAACAGCTTGAGCATAAGGCATGTTAAGCGAGCCTTGACCCTCTTCGGGACATTGCTCCGTTGTAACTTCTTTCCATAAACCAGATGTGTATTTGCCGGATTACAATTCTGCATCCCAAATCTTCTAAGTACGGACCGTATGTACTTTTCCTGGCTTATGGACAATAATCTAGACTTCATGTCCCTCTCAATCTGGACACCAAGGACATAGGACGCTTCTCCCATATCCTTCATCTCAAATTTCTCACTGAGCTCAGACTTTATCTTATTCAACTTTCCGATGTCATTTCCGGCGAGCAATATATCATCCACATACAAGGACAATATAATCACCATGCTCCCCCTCTTCATGAGATACACGCAGCTATCCAACTGATTTGGAACAAAGCCGAGTTGAATAATTACATCATGAAATTTGAGATACCATTGTCTAGATGATTACTTTAATCCATACAAGGATTTTCTTAACTTACATACCATATTCTCCTTTCCTTCCACCTAAAACCCTTCAGGTTGTCGCATATATATATCTTCCTCCAACTCTCCGTTGAGGAATGCAGTCTTAACATCCAGCTGGTACAATTCTAAATCAAGATATGCGACAATGGCCAATAGCATCCTTATAGATGCAAACTTATCCACAGGAGAATAGGTTTCTTGAAAGTCAATACCTGCTTTCTGATTGAACCCCTTGGCAACTAACCGGGCCTTATACTTATCTATAGACCCATCAGCTCGAAGCTTTCTTTTAAATACCCATTTACACCCAATAGCCTTCCTATTTCTAGGCAAATCACACAATTCCCACACTCCATTAATTTCCATGGAGCTCATTTCTTCTTTCATTGCATCTAGCCATAATTCTGATTCGCACGATTTCATGGCATCGATGTAATTTATTGGATCTGTGTGATCTTCCTCATTTATGTCTACAGTTAGACATGAAGGCACACATGAGTATAAATAGAAATCATCTATCCATGTAGGTGGAGTTCTAGTTCTCTTGTTGCCAATTGCAGGTATGTCAGACAGTCCTTCTATCATAGGATTATCTTGACCCTCAACTATTTCTTGTTGAGGTTGTTCTGCTATCCTAGGTTCTTCTTCTTTTGGCGGATCATTTCTAGAATCTTCATTGTAATAATCATCATCTATCACAATTAGAGGTTCCTTCTCAATTCCATGAGGTTCCTCTTCCTCTAGATTTTCTAGGAATGTAACATCCCTATATTCGATGATCCCCTTTTTCTTATGGAAGAACCTATAGCCATTAGATTTTTCACAATATCCTATGAACTTACATTTCAACGTTCTTGATTCCAACTTATTTCTAAGTTGTTCTGGAATGAGAACATGGGCTACTGACCCCCATTTCCTGAGGTGACTCAGATTAGGTTTCCTCCCATTCCACAATTCATAAGGTGTGGATTCAATAGACTTGGTGGGTATTCTATTCAGTATACAACCTGCCGTGAGCAATGTTTCTCCCCAAAATTTCTTTGGAAGACCAGAATGGGATAGCATACATCTAACCACATTCATTAAAGTTCTATTTTTTCTTTCAGCCACACCATTCTGTTGTGGCGTATACGGCATTGTTACATGCCGTTTTATTCCATGCTCTTGGCAATATGACTCAAACTCTTTTGAGTTATATTCTCCACCTCTATCAGTTCTTAACACCTTAATATCCCTACCCAATTGCCTTTCCACTTCTGCTCTATATCTTTTAAAACAGCTGAGTGCCTCAGACATAGCAGAAATAAGATACACATAGGCATACTTAGAATAGTCATCTATAAATGTAATAAAATATTCCTTGTTATCATATGATTTTACACTTAGAGGTCCACAAATATTTGAGTGAATCAACTCTAACAATTCCTGTGATCTATGTCCTACTGTGAATGGCTTCTTAGTCATCTTTCCAACTAAGCAATGTTCACAAGATGACAAATCTATTTTTGACAATGGCAGCATATTCATTCTTGCCATTAATTCCATTTTAGATTTTTCGGGATGACCCAATCTAAAATGCCAAAGATCACATTCGGTCTGATAACACAAGGAATACTTAGAACTATCATCTGAATTATTTCTTTCAGTGTCAATTACAGGAATATAAAACAAATCATGTTCTGGGGAAAACTTCCCCGTTGCGTATATATCCCCATCCTTTCCAATTGACACTCCTTCATTCCAGAATCTAACATCGAGGCCTTTCTTCACCAATGCTGGAACAGATATGAGATTCCGCCGGATTTTAGGTGCATAAAACACATCCTTGAGAATCATAATATTATCCCCAAGATCCAGCCTATAAGTACCAACACCTTCCACATCTATATAGGTGTCATTTCCCATCATAAGCCTCTGTTCACCAGCATTCAATTTCTTTAGGGACACAAGCCCTTTCTTGGTCTTTGCAACGTGTCTAGTAGCTCCTGAATCGATCCACCACTCATCTGAATTTGTCAAACTTGCGCCACATTCAGTAACGCCGACAAATTCTCTTTTTCTAGTTCCTTTATCTTCTAGATGTAAATTTTCACCCACATTTCTATGCTTACTTGGAGCCAGATTGGCTTTATGAGAATGACCAAACTTTCCATAACCATAGCAAGCATATTCAGGAATCTTCTTGTGGTGTCGATATTGAGCAACTAGCTTCTTATTTATTGCATTGGCCTCTATTAGATTCACATCTAGTCCTTTCCTTCTAGCCATTTTAAAAATTTCTGTTGCTAACCTTAAAGGCAACTTGATGATAACTAAAACTGAACTTACAATTCTTAAGATTGTGGCAATTATGTTCAATGAGGGTAATTTTCTAATCTATGAAGTGATGATAAATAATTTCTTTGGAATCTTACTTCAAAAAATGACTAAATTCTTAGTTCTAACTATCATCTCTTTTTCATGCACTATCACATCTTCTCCCTCTTGTATTCTACAGGCATCATACCTATGTAGCAAGAATTGGGTTTTAATTTCCGTGATAATAGCATATCTTTCTATGATAGTATGCCATAATTTTCTAGTCTTCTTATCACCAACTATCGATTGCTCACTTATTTTATTTTCCACCTCCGTGAGAGTTTCATTATGTTCTGGAGCAATGCCCTCAATAAGATTTTCTATATTGTCACAAATTAGACAATATCTATATTTTCTATGCCACGTTTCATAATTCATTCCGTTCAGTTTATCCAATTTTGCCAATTCAATAGCAACTAGTATACTGGCTATTAGGACTAGGGAGTTTCTAAAATAAGTGTGATATTGATTTACAGCAATCCAAATTTGCATGATGACATGGATAATCAACTTAATTATCATGTTAATCAAATAAAACATGCTAATCAAATTTAACATGATGATGATAAAATAACCTAACAATCGTACTAATCAGGTTTAAAATGGTATTATAAAGCTTGAACTATATAAACAATTCTTATTATCTAATCACATGGATATATGAATAAATTAGTTTGATTTTCAACTAAATTGCAGAAGACTATATATGCAATTCTATATCTTATAAGGTAAATGAGCAACACCTAGTGATATAAGTGCAAATCGATATGCCTACGTGTACTGTGCTGATTACATGCAATTCAAAAATAATAAATAAAACTTAAACAGCACAATTCAACAAAGAGGGTGTACGTAAAGTATTAACGTTGAAGCGCTATTAAGTGATATGCAACCAAATAAATTATCATTTAACAATATGCTTATGTTCATCGATTCACCTTTACTAAATACGATGGGGTAAATAAACAGGGTTGAAGAAGATGAACCAGATTGGCGGTGACGCTCTGAGATGGGAAGCAGGGTACTGCGGCAACAACGATACAACTCTACGATGGTGCTGCGGTAGTGACGGAGTGGCGGGCAAGGCAGCAGTCAGCGGTCAGCTGCAGCGGCCGCGCTCAGGCACGGCGATCAGGAGTGTCGACGCTGGGGGCTGCGAGACGGCAGTGTTCAACGCGGACGCCAAGTCCTCGACGACGAGGGGACGGCACGTGATGGCGGGAGGCGCGGCCGTTAACAGCGTCAACGCGGGTGAGGCCGCGGCTGTACACGGCGGCTGGTGGACGAGCGGGAGCTGGCGCCGGCGCGGGGGGGTCCGGCGACCAGATGGGCGCGGAGGCGTGCCGCGCACGATGATAGTGTGGCCGCGCGGCGGCTGCCAACGCGCGAAGACGGGAAGACGTGGCCGCACGGGCGGCAGCGCCGAGGGGGCGGCCGGCCGGCGAGGTCATGCAGCCGATGGCGGCCACGCAGCGACGACGGCCAAAGGTCCGCCGCGCGTGGGCGGTCACGCAGGAATGAGGAGAAGGCGGCCACGGTGGCGCTGGCGCGCGCGATCAACAAGAGCGGGGTGCTTGCGGACGAACGCGCGGCAGCAGATTGAGAGGCGGCGAACGAACCAAAAGCTCTGATACCAATGTTGGGAAGCGATCCTCAGGAGCGATAGAGCGAGAAAATGAAGTTTCTGCGGCATTTAGGGACTCCGATGCAGATCATGGGAACCGTTCTCCCGATTATTCCATGTTTTAAGGCGTCAATCTACACCTCCGTCCTAACCGCAACCGTCTCCGCATACTCCCGAAAATACCATTTTCGGTTATTCCGGGAAGAAGTGACGTTCCCTATTTTCTTGGGATGCTTGGCCACGTACGCCATACACTAACAATGCAGGTGTGCGCAGGAGTCTATCGGCGCGTGAAGGCCGCATGGATCGACGAAGCAGCTTCCTGGATTTGCATGAAGACGTAGAGACGTTATACGGGAGAGTTGCGGATGCACATCCACAAGCAACATCCGGACGTGGAAAGCTTATCTCCTTGGGAGATAGGAACGTGGGATGCTCTCCAAACTCCTATAAATAGAGGAATGTCTTCTACGTTCTGACACCGCCGTGAGCTTCAAGAGATCCAGACGTGGAGGGCGTGTTGAGGAGAGGTTGTCCTTGTTATTTGAGAGTCTTGGGGTAGAAGATTTATTTCTCTTGAGGAGTGCGTCTCCTTGTAATATTCTCCTTGGTTTAGTGAAGTTTCTGATCGTCGTTGCCCATGGACGTAGGAAGGCATATCGCCTTGCCGAACCATGTTAAATCGGTGTCTTCTTGGTGTGTTCTTGTTATTTCTTCTATCTCCATTCGCAGGTCGATATTCGGGATACGACTCGGTTCGTCGGAGTTGTACAGTTTATTCCGCTGCGTTACAACAGATTAGTTTATGTAACACCCCGATATGTTAAGAGATTAAATCAGTGGACTGTTAACAATATTGGTTGACTATTGTTTGGAGGTTGAGATGAAAGAATTTCGAAGTTAAGCATGTTATTTTCGGAAGATGGGTGATCTCCTGGAAAGTAATACGGTCGTTGGGTCAGTCAACTAATTTAGTCGGTAGTTACATTTTTGCTACCTAGTACCCCAAGGGGAATCACCTCCACAGCCCAATGTCCATCTTCCTCGCCAAGGGCCCCTCATGCTGGAAGCCATCGTGAAATCGGCTCTACAATTATCTACTAGAGGTCCTCCCAGTTTCATCTCTCTAAAGCTAGAAACATCATGAATCTTCTCAACACTAGGGCGAACTTCATCTCTAGAGATGTGCTAGTAGTGTATCTCACCTTCTTATCACCTTCTTAACCTCATTTTTCATGTACAACACACAATACGTTCTCTTTCAAGATTGCACACCGATCACTTGGAAGAGCCCAACAATCATGATTAGGTAATGTCCTCTTTGGTTAGAGTTTTATTTTCAATACTATATCAATATTGATATTAATATTTTCAAATGGTGAAGTATCAATATCAAAAGTAATACAAGTTGACACTTGTATTACATATTATGCTTTGTTTGCACTAGAAATTTTAAAATTGATACAATTAACCAAACACTTCTTAATGATTCTTATCAATATCAATTTCAAAATTGATAATGATAGAGGTACTTAATAGTGTTACCAAACAGGGCGTAAGGTCCGATCCAAAACTACCCTCTGGATTTATTCACAATGAAGGGTGTCCGTGAGTGCTAGACCGGGCTTCTAGCTGTTCCCGTGGGACTTAACCCGGCTCCACCTATATAAAATTTTAATTTGGCTCGAACAGACCTAACCCACCCAAACTTATATCCTAAACTTATCATTATCAAATTTAATAAGTTTATTTATTAAAACTAATATTATAAGATTGATAATAACTTAAAATACAATATATTTTAAATTAAAATGATAATTTAAAAGTTGTGTCATGAAATAATATTTATGTTTGATTAATTTCGGCCTGTTTTGATTAGAAAAATGGCCCGGTTAAACCTGGGACTGAAATTTTATACTCGCATGTTCGTTCTAGCTACCCATGGGCCGGTTCGTTCTAGCCTCGGATTATGGCGGACCTTGTCTTCCCAAACAAAAAAAAAGAAACACTTTGAAAAACCCAATCCAAGACTTGCATTTGAGCATGGTCAACGTCCCATGATCTTCACCTTGTCAACTCCTGCACGGTCAACGATTTTGGAACCAAATGGTGTGTGTCTGGTCGCGGTATAAACTTTTGTCAAAATAAAATACTGACATAAAATTTAGGAAAATAAAGACAGCCAGCTATCGCGTTTGCCGCGAAAATATTAACTCTGCGATGTTTGACGATCATGACGGTAAAATTATTTTACCGAGAATTCTGCTGGAACATAGAAAGGAGGTGAGACCTCCTTTTAATTTCTCCTGGTCCCCAACCCAACCTCTTTATCGTTGTATATCATCTCTGCAGTTTTTTTTAGTAACATATTTGGCCAAACATGATGCATGACAAGTAATGTTTTGATTGCAACGAGATTTATTTTTTAAATATAATTCTATCATAAAAATACAGTATGACACCTGTTTTGCAACCAAACGCCTTGTTAGAAAATTTTCACACTGCTAGAATCTTCAACAGTAACGCTTGGCGGCCTATATGGGCCAGCAGGCCGCAGATGAAGTCCGTTCTTTTAAAAGGGCCCTTTTTCTTCCATGTTTGGTGTAGGACTACACTCTACAGACGGGACTGCTTTATCACCGATATTGTCTTTTTTTTTATTTCAGGGTAAAGCATTCTGCTATTAATTTTTATTGACTTAAATTGTGATATTTTTATTTTTTATCACCAAAATCGGATTCAGTTAACTTTTGGAATACATACTGTTTATTATTTTTATTTGAAAGATATGACAAATCTGGTATAATTATTAAATTTTGATCTAAAAATTTTTAAAATTAATTCTTTTTAAATAATAAATAATGTTATGTTAACATATTCTGCACTATATTGATTGATTGATTGATTGATTTCGGCTTGAAGTGTCATTAATGCAATGTAAAAGCTAGTAAATAATACGGAAATTACATATACATATGTTACGTAAATGTCGTATGGACGACAGACTTATTCTCAACCGGACGGATATTTTCACATCCGCTTCTTCGGTCAACAATCCAAAAAATATTCATGTCCGGATATCATAATAGGATATTATCCTGGTAAATAAATTGACACCAGTCCCCACCAGATCCAAATGTTATAAATAAATGATCAAATAATAAAATATATTTTTTAAAAATAAATCACATCCAAAGAAACGATAGATCATATTTTATTTTATTTTATTTCAAACACAAAACACTACATAAAAAATATTTTGCGTATCCAAACATCCTAACAATTTAAAATAAACCGAACCGGCTCTCGCGTGTCGTCGTCTTCCGGTTCGTCTTCTCAGATCCCGTCTCTCCTGCCTCGGCACCGCCCGTCAAGGCGGCGGCGGCGGCGGCGACTCCGCCGGAGCAGAGGGCGGCGCCGTGCTGGTCAAATCTGCGCCTGCAAGCAAATAGAAGGCGGTCTCGTCTGGTCTTGTCTTGTCAAGCAACGGGTGGTCTGCATGCATCCTGTTGACCACGGCGGAGAGGCTGACAAGAAGATATCAGGGGGACGGGAGATCCGGACAAGGCCGTCGATATGGGAGGGAGGAGAGGGGATGGATAGCCAGTCTCCGTTCCCTTCTTCGTCTCGTCGCCCTCCAAGAACAGCGTGCATGCGGTGCAGAACGTGGCCGACGAAGACCAGTTCGTGGTGGCGCCCGTCTGCACGGCGCCGGAGGGCGAAGCTTTTCGTAGGCGGCGGCGGCGGCGGCGGCGGCGCCGCGTACGCGCACAGGGGCCGGGTACGGAATGCACGGTACGTGCATCGAGGAAGAAGGAGAGTTTCAGCAGTACGCGCACAGCCGATAGTATCATTTTATTGTGTTCAGTCCGCGGAGACTGTTGAAGGAGGACCCGCGGGGCAATGATCTAATCTCCTGTAGCGATCGAGCGCGGCAGAGGGCGGAGACGAGAAGCAAAACACCAAAAGATAGAAGCGGCCGTCGACGGCAACGTATGCCGTCGTCTCCCCCGGTGGTGCTGGTGCCCCCCCCCCCCACCATCCCATCTCTTGTCCCTGTTGTCTCCGGCCCTCAGCTGTCTCCGGCCCTCAGGCTCGGTCGTCTTGGGGCCGCTCACGCTCTGCTAGCCACCCGCCATGTATGCATGTATGGCCGTACCCAAAAACCTTCGAAGTTCATCTACCTGTTTGGATTAATATGATCAGAACCACTCTCCGAAACAATGAAGTGGAATGAGATCAGTTTTTTTCTTTTCTTTTGCGGGTCCTACAATTGAAGCCCAGAGTTTTATCATCCTGTACTACGGAATAACACAATTGTAATACCCACAATATTTAAATAAAAAAATTAATTAGTTAATAATTATGTATTATTATTTTAATCTCTCCCTATCCCTTCCGCAAATTCCTCCTTCGGTTACCTTCCCTCCCCATCAAACCCTCCCCCGCCTGCCGTTTTCTCCTCTCCCGACGCCCTTCTCATCCGTCGCCGCGCGACCTCTCTCTCCCCCCCCTCCCCGCCGACCTGTGCCGCCTGCACCCACCAGAGCCGCCCCCGCGTGCCCCACCGCCGCGCGCACCGGCCAGCGCCGCCCGCATCAGCCGGAACGCCCCTCTCCGCGCGCACCGGCGTTGTCCGCCGCCTGCACCAGCCAGCGCGCCACGCCAGCGCCCGCCCGCCCTCCCGGCCACGCCCGCCCCCCCCGCGCAGCCGCCATCCCCGCTGCCTCGGCGACCACTTCCACCCGCGGCTTCAGCCGCCGTCGCCCGGCCGAACACCTCCCGCCCAGCCCGCGGCCTCCGTCCCGTGCCTCCGCCCCGTTCAAACCCGCCGCCTGCTACCGCTGCCTTGACCCCCGGTCGTCCCTCGCCGGCACCACGCGCCGCCCGCGCGCTGTCGTCACCATCCCGCCGCCGCGGCCGTGTCAACCCCGCCACCCGCCGAGCCTCCTCTCGCCGCCGGCACCACGCGACATCTCCCCCCCCCCCCCCCGTTGACTCGCTGTGTCCACCACCGGCCGCGAGCCAGCCGCCGCCCCGGCCACCTTCGTCGTCGCCGTGTGACGGCAGCGCCGCGTCAGCCCCCGCCGCTAGCGCCGCGCGCCACCCAGCCACCCTCGCGCCGTCGCCGTTGCGCGCCCATGCCCATGCGCAAGCGCACACCCGCGGCCGCACCCGCACCCGCACCGTGCGCAGCCGCCCTCCCCGCCGGTATCCCTCTCTCTCCCTATCTCTCGCTCTCACGCGCTCTCTCTCTCTCTCCCCCCTATCGTTCTCTCTCTCTCTCTCTCTCATATCGTATTCTCATATTTCTTCTCTCCTAATTTAATTATTCTCCTTTCCAGCAGATTATCAATGATATCCGTTCGATTCGATTTTGCATCGCCATTGTGATCGCGGCAGCCTATTCTCGTCACCCGGATCGACTCCGTTGGAATTTCGTGCACCGTTCGTCGTCGCCGTTAAGGTAGGCGTCTCGGCTATTCTTAGCATCTTTATATGATCGATTAAACCGTTAAAATATATTTAGATCAATATGATTAGAATGATTTAATTAGTGGGTTGTTTTTGTTTTATTAGCATGATTAAATAGAGTTAGATTAGCTTGTTCAATTATGCATGGTTAGGTTGATTTAATTATCCATGTACGTTAGTCGGCATGATAGGTTTGTATATGTTTTAACCTAGTTAGTTTAGATGATTGCATCGCGATAATCTTTAACATGTATATCCCGATTCGATAAAAAGCCGATGTAAAGTATAAGGCATAGTGGTGGTAGTAGTTTAGTTTATTTTCTTTTTTATGTGATAGATAGTCATGTTTAAGTATGTAATTGAGGTGTTTAGGTTGTAGCTTGCATGATCCTATTTAGATGCATCATATGATAGATCGGTTCTTGTTTATGCTAGATTATGGTGTGGTATGCAAATATAAGGGGTGCATAGAACCATGAGTGTGCATCTATGTATTTCATGTTTGATTTGCCAATTAAATGTTCATGTTTACGTCCGAGTTAATTATATGCTTGCATGGTGTGGAATGCATAATTAGTGCGGTGAGCCTGCATTGTGATGGAAATGTACTTCACCGTACTATAATTCAGTCCCCGTGCGTGTATGAATTGTAATGCCTCGAGCATCCGTCGATCCCGGATACCGCGGTTTATCTTAAGTACTCCCCTCGCCTATGGGGTACTATGAGATTTAGCTTACTATATGTTACTTCCTACTATATGGTAAATCCGTGCTAGTTTTGTGATGTGACCGCATTTATCGACGTGAGCATGAAATTTACTCGTACATGTGTCTAGTTGTGTGGATTGGCATAGATGGTAGTGTTATAGATGTGTCATTGGTTTTATGTCGTAGTCTATGTGTTCGGCATACCTAGAACAGTTTAAGGTGTAGGTTATGTTGATTTTAATGCATATAGAGTCTAGTCATCATATGGGGTAGTTGATTGATTCTTTAATCAATTAATTAAAGATATATGATTAGTTTAAACCCTATGTATTAAATCTGATTTTTTAGGCTTATTATGTATTGAATACCATTAGAAATCACTAGTATAGTAGGGTAGTTCGGGTGTAAGACCCATCGAAATGTTGTGACTCACCCATTCCGTTGTTAATATTTTCAGGATTGTAGGTTTAGCGCAGCAGAAGCGTAGTGGTATTTTGGAATTCGAGGAGCTAGTGAATTTCTCATTCAATGTTAGTATTTGTTTTGTTTAGATAGATGTTTAATTCTATGTTATTAAGTTGTAAAGTTGGAATTGTTTATTTGGATTGTGATTTTGGTCTTAATTGGTTCCAGATCGATATTCTTCCCCGTTACGTCGTCGGATTATCTTCCGCTGTGCATGTTAAAAATCCGGGTCGTGACAACAATAGTATATATACTAATCCCGACGGTCCTCACTGACTAATACCATTGTCAAATTCAAACATCTCTTGTCGTGGTGCCGAGTTTAATTTACGGGGAAAAGGGAAGGGCCTTCAAATCATATATAATAATTGGGTGACATGAGTCAAGTGATCTGGTCGATTTTCGGACTGACCCGGCCGGTTGGGAGGGACGACCCCGCGGTGACCCGATGTGAGATCGTGCGAGCCGGCGTCAAGTTTTAAATCTTTTAGCGGCTCCGTCTGAGTCAAAAAAATCTAAAATATGTCACTTCTTATATTATTACAATAAAAATTTCTACGCTCACGGAGTGCACGTCTATTAATTAATAGTATAATTTCGCTATCAGTTATGCTATCAAGTACGGTAAAAATTTGTAATTATAAATATATAATATATATTTAAAAATTATAAATTTATTCCTTAATTATCTTTACTTTGTCACTTGATATTAACTAGTTTAAATATTAGTAATACTATATGTTTTGATATTAGTATTTCAAAAAAATAAAGTTTAAATATCAAAAGTGATACCATTAAAATATTTTAAATGTTGTTAATACCATATCAATATTAAATTTAATATTAGGTGTTTAATAAGGCTGCATCAATATCGGAATTTCTTGATTGATTATATAGTCAAAAATATTATTATTATTTAAATAAAATAATAATATATTTTACATTTTATATAAATAAAAATATACCAAAAGTGATACCATCAAATCTTTTAAATGTTGTTATTACTATATCAATATTAAATTTAATATTAGGTGTTTAATAAGGCTGCATCAATATCGGAATTTCTTGATTGATTATACAGTCAAAAATATTATTAATATTTAAATAAAATAATAATATAATTTATATTCTTATATAAATAAAAATATAATTATATTTATGTATATATTTTTATGTATGCATAAATATATAATATAAAAATATTTTTTTATTTTTTATTATTTTATATAATTTTTATGTTTATTATATCTTTTTAAATAAATAAATAAATTTAACTCCGTCCAACTCAAGTCATGACCTGATGAACATTTGCAAGGTAGTATTGTGTCATAATCTTATCATAATATTTTACTATCTTAAGTCTTATTCCCATTATATGTTTCGACTTTTTGATACCACATATCTTAACGTAAAAGTCGGATAATCCAAACCAAATGCCACTTTATGCTTTTGAACAAAGCTTCAAAGTCTTGTCTGGACAATTGTTAGCTTTAAGGTTAATTTGTTTGTTCATTGTAGCTTTTTATTTCAAAATCACTTATTTAAGGACAAGATTCCTTTTAAATTTTGGGCCAAGAGTTTTTGTTTGGTTAAAAGTGTAAATGACATGAAAAATAAAGTAAGGGAACACATGATTAATTAATTAAGATGCTTGTACAACTATAATATACTTATTTTAGTTTCCACTCCTCTCCCCGTGTAATTCGAAATAAAAACCATGTTATCACCTTCAGAATTCCTCATTTTAAAAACCCATAATTCTCCTGTTATTCTGATTACGTTTTATTCAAGCAAAAGCAATAACATATACAATAAGTATAGTCTATTAAATGAAGGTACGTAAGAATAGTGCAAACTCTTTTAGCACATTTTTTTTTGTCCCACGTAAGATCAGATGATATATATATATAATAAAGTAGGAGTCTGGTACGTAGAAAACTTATATGTAATATATAGAAGCATGCTTAGCACAATGGGATGTTGGATGGTACGACAAATTGATCTTTTGCTATAAAATATTTGTGATGTTTGGCATTCATCACATATTTATGTTGTTTTAGAAAGAAAAAAAATTTCATGGACAAAAAGAAAAGTTGTGACCCCATCCCCACCTCTTACGGTCACACCTAGTTTTCACTCTTCTTTTTTGTCATCACATCTTTTCATTTGTGATAATCTTATGACTTATATTGTATTTTAATATAAATTTTTACGAGAATTTCAGCATGGCGGGGATATCCCCACGAGTAACCCGCCGGACGCTCGGTGTTTTGACCAGGATTTATGAGCAGCTCTCCCCCGCGGTTTGACCTCGCCGCGATCAAAACGTCGAAGAACTCGCCGATCCAAAGCCGTCGACGTGGACGAATCGGAAGCTCGTGAAAACGCCCGTACAATCAAGAATCATCTAGCAGCCGTCTGACCTGTCGGAGCCACGTGGCCGCGACAAATCTAGAGTTTCACGAATAATTTTTCATTGATTTTGAATTTTATAAACGAGTTTGTGTAAAAGTTAAGTTTGAACATAAATTGAATTTTAGTCCAACTACTACTCGAGTTCGAGCTCAACTTGGCTCAATTAATAAACGAACCAAGTTTGAACAAAAGTTCAACCTATTCGTTAAAATTCAAGTTCGAACTCGAACTCGTGTAAAATAAACGAGCCGAACTTGAACACTATACTACTTAGCTCGGCTCGGCTCGTTTGCATCCCTAGATCAGGCACTTGTTTCTTTGCATTTGATACAGGATAATAGGATATATGGCAGCCCCCACTACAAGAAGCTGGGTCATTGGCGACGGCTTTGTTAAGTCGTCACCAATAATGATAAACGCGACGGCTAAGTTAAAGCTGTCGATAATAAGTGGTAAATAGCGATGGCTAAATCTAGCAGTCGCAAATAATGTTTGTAGCGACGGTCGAAGCCGTCACAATACCTAGAAAACGAAACCCGTGCGGTTTTTTTCTCGGAAAACTGGCGACGGCTTGATATGTCGTCACTAATAATATTAGTGGCGACGGCTTAATCTAAGCCGACTGTTGAACGGTCGACTTTTTTTAGCGATGGCTGAAGCCGTCGCCAATGTAACTTATCATGTTATTGGCGACGGCCTCACCAGCCGTCACCAATAAGTTCATCTTAAAAAACCCTCGACCCCCTCATTTCTTTCCCCCTGTCGCTCACTCCCCCCCTCTCTCTCTCTCTCTCACACGCTCGCTGTCGAGGACTCCCTCCTGCCGCTGACGCCGTAGCCACCGTCGCCGCCGTCGTGGCTGGCGCTGTCGCTGCCGTCGTCGCCGCCACCGCTGGCTTTTCTGCCCCCTCCCTGCGTAGGGCACCATGAGGGGAAAGCTACCTCCGCCACCGCCGTGGGTGTCGTTGGCTCCGCCGCCGCCGCCTCCTCTGTGCCGGATTTAAACCCTACTTAGGGTTAATCGAACCTCCTTTGAGGTATACATCTTCAACAAATGAATTTTTGTTTAATTTTTTTCCTATACGTCACAAAGCATATATAGAATAGATATGTGCCTAACAGCTCTAACAAATTAAGAGGTTAGGCGGCAATTAACAATGCCATACAGAAGAGGAAGAACAAATATACACCAGTTAGAAAGAGACTTTGTAAGTAGTCAAAACTTAAATTTTTATATTAGTTGATCCTTATTCCCTAATAACATTTATTCTTTTTAAATTTTTTGTACATGTACGAAAAGAAGGTCGTCCTCCAACTCGTCCGGAGGTATTCCAGATGAGTCAAACACATGAAGAACTTGATGGAGCAGTCATTTGGGATAATGACCAAAGTCATCTTATGATGGTAATGATTGATTGTCATAACCTATTTTTCTTTATAATCCACAATTCATCATGGTAGGATTTAAATTTTTATCATATTATTTATAGGAAAATATGCAAGGATTGATGAATCCCCCAACATCTGAATACTCGGATGCTGGGGTATCGTAGCCTCCACTCACCGCGGAAGAAGCTTTTATATCCGTATTTGGTAGAGATCGACCAGGACGGATCCGATGTGGTGGGCGAGGTGAAACTCGCCACACTTGGTATGGTGAGTCAAGCGGAGGTGCTTCTAACTCGACTCAAGAAGTTTGGGAGCTTAGAGATTAGGTGGCGAGGCAAGGAGAAATCAATGAACGTTATGAAGAACAAATTATTTCATTGAAACAACAATTGGACAATCAACAGAAATCAATCCAAGAAAATTTCGATCGTCTCAATCTGATCATAGAAGGCTTAACTCAAAGGTTCCGGCTTCTGATGTGCCATCCACATCGGGACATCCTCCACCTCAACAAACAGAGGACAGAAATGACGATGACGACGAGAACTACGAGGATGCCGAGGAGAGTGAAGATGACGATGAAGATGAAGATGAAGAAGATGAATAGATTGCAATGTATTTTCTACTCTCTTTGAATGTCAATAGTCGTATGTATCAAAACATTTTGTGTATGAATGTGAATTTGAATGTGGTATGTGAATATGAATTTAAATTTGATACGTGAATGTAAATTTCAATTTGGTATGTGAATGTGTATTGTTTCACCATAATTCGGTGCCCGTTCCGGGTTTGAAACGAGCAATTCGACACCGAAATTGTTAATATAAATCAATTTTTGAATTGGTCGATCTGATTTTTGGTCTTGCTGAAAGTTTCAAGAATGATTGATTTTCTGGATTTGATCGTATAATTGATCCAGTCCGGCCAATCAAACTATTTTTTTTTCAAAAATTTATTATTGGCGACGGTTGCTTTAAGCCGTCACCAATAAGCTTATTTGAGATGGCTTAAGCCGTCACCAATAAGCTTATTTGAGACGGCTTAAGCCGTCCCAAATAAGGTTGACGCCGTCTGGGTCTCCTCTTACCATTTGCGACGGTTTAAGTAGTCGTCAATAAATTTATTGGCGACAGTTTCATAAACCGTCCCCAATAAATGGTCGTCTTATTAATTTTTTATATGACGGCTTACAAGCCGTTGCCAATAAATTTACTGGCGACGACTTAAGGGTAGCCGTCGCTAATAATATTGGCGACGGTGTTATTTGCGACGCGTTTGCGACGCCTGGAAAGAGTTTTTTGGGACGGCTTACAGCCGTCCCTAATAACTCATTTTCTTGTAGTGCCCGTTAGAGCCGACAACAAAGCATCCTTCAACACTTGAGATAGAATAATAGACTAAAAAGGGTAAGTAAACTGATTATAGATCTTAAGCTCCATGGCCTGCCGGTTTGAAAAGATTACATCGCAGTGGGCTCACCGCGGAAGGGGACAGCAGCATTTACATTAGCGTCGGCATAAATTGACTCCTCTGTTGGGCTTACCGTATGCTCTTGAATCAGAGTCGAAGGGAGGAGGTGCTTGACGAGCCCAATGGGCCACATGTTGGGCGTCGTTTGTCTTCTCCAAGGCGACCGACGCAACGGCCGAAGATGGTGGAGTTCATCGGCCGATCATGCATGCAATCAATATAATGCCGGCCACAAACGTCGACCTGCAGGCCGCCGCTCATCGTGCGGGAGAGACATGGAAGAGAGAAGGCAGAGAGAGAGCCAAATGATCCGAACTCAAAATCAAAGGGCTTTGAAGGGAGCAAACAACCATGCTAATTATATATATATATGTTAATTAGAGCCTGCATGCAGCTCCCCCACGGAAGTCCTTGATGGCGAAGGGGAAGAGAAAACAATCACACAGCGCCCAGCCAGCAGCAGCACATGGGAAAGCTCAGCAAGGCTGCTTCTTCAATTCACATGCTCTCTCACCATTTGCAATGGTTCCCTGTACGGATTTTTGAATACCTCTTCGGCGTACCGTCCTATCGATTTGTACAGAAATATTCATGATCATAGCAAGCATCGTTACGTGACCCGGCTTGCGGCAACCGTAGTTTTGGTGTATCATCTCCTGCGAGGGAGGATCCGCGCGGGGCGCAAATGGTAGCTTACGGCGTCGACGGCGGCGGTAGAGAGGTGAGGACTTCGGAGACGAGCCACAGCCGAGAGGCCTCCATGGAGCTGCTCGCCAGCTTCGAAGGCGACGCCTCGTTGCAGTCCGCGAAGTAGCGGCCGGACACCCCCGACAGCCGCGGGTGGGTCGCCGCGTAACACGTCGTCGCCGCCGCCTGTGGCGAGATCAATAGCGCTAAGACTGACCAGTCCCCGGCCACTACGTACAATAATATGTATATACAATTAATATTGTTGGCTTGGCTTCTTCTCTCACCTGGGGAATCGTCTTGAGAAGCTTCGACGCCAGGAAGAAAGCCAGATCTGAGAGACCCCAAGATAAAGATCCGTCCAACAGTGGAGACAAGGCAAATCACGTCAGCACACGTACTTACGATCGAGAGGGAGGGTACATATATGTATCAAAGAATCAGAGATTCTCGTGTTATATCTAACGTAGCATATATATATATACATAGATATACATAGATATATTAGACGCTGTGGTTGGAGGCCCGTTGCTGGGACGATCGATCGGCATCGGCGCACCTGTGGTGAAGCCTTCTCGATCCCGGGTGAGGCCCGTCCTCACGATGCCGGGGTGGACGCAGTTCGCCGTCACGTTGGCCCCCATTTTCTGCCAGCCCAATGTTCTTTCTTACTACATCATTCGTGCACACATATATATTTATACATATATAATTGAGGTTCCAGAGTATCTCCCCATATCTAAAATAAATGGCGAGGCGGGGACTACGTACTGATGGAGAGAGAGAGAGAGAGAGAGTGAAAAGGGGGTTGTGACACCAGATTCAAAAAATATGAAAAGAGATTAACTCAGTGAACTATTTATAATTTCAATTAATTATTTTTCGGAAGTTGAGAAGATAAAACTCGAAATTAAATATTTTTTATTAGAAATAGTATCAAGATAGGAGACTTCTTAAACATATTGTTAATCGACTTATCTCAACGTTAACACGTGATGTGTGTGTGTGATCTAAGTACCCAGAACAATGGAAAAAATCAAAGAGGACAATCCTACTTTCCAAGATTATGTCAATTAGAGACTGAGTCGGTAGATAATTATATAAATAACTCTGAAAAATATTTTTTAAAAATTGAGTCGAAAAGAATTTTAAAGTTGAATATCCTTCATTGGATATCCAAGTAAGTGATTATTTCGAGGAATTTGTTAATTAGTGCTATCATCGGCCAAACAAGTCATTGAATCCTTGCCAAGGGACAGAGGAAGAAGACGGATAGGTTGCTGTTGTTGCGGTGTACTGTACCTTGAGCCTATCGGCGACTTCTCTGGTGTGGAGCACGTTAGCAAGCTTTGAAAGGGCGTATGCCCGGGTCGCGTCGTACGGCCTGCGCCCGCCGGCGACAGAGCGGAGGAGTAAGCTTTCGACGTCAGCGTCGTCACGAGAGGGCAAGCAAAGTTTCGCCGTCGCGCGGCGGCGGAAACCGGATAGAAATTAATGCGAGGAGTCGGGGAATCGCCGTGAAACGTACATCTTCTTGCGGTTGAGGAGGTCGAGGTAGCGAAGAGCGTCGCCGGAGAACCAGCTGTGGATGCTGGAGGAGACGTTCACGATGCGGCCCTGGATGCCCGTCTCCCTCGCCGTCCGCACCATCTTGTCCAGCAAGAGCTTCGTCAGCAGGTAGTGCCCTACATGGTAATTAAATCCCCCCACACCCATCAAGAAGAAGACTATCAGATTACATAGGGGTAGCATCGCCGGAATCTATGGGGGGAATCGTGTACTACTGCTTCAATCAGTTCGTACCCAAGTAATTGGTGGCGAAAGTCGTCTCGATGCCGTCCTCGGAGATGCCGTGTACATGCGCGAACTTTCCGGCGTTGTTTCTGGAAGAATTTTTTGCAGAGGATAGGACGAGGGAGGAATTAATCAGAGCTTGTGAGAAGAGAAGGGGGAGGAAGTTGCAGGAGACGCTGTGGGTGGGTGATTACATCAGGAGGTGCAGGGGTAGACCGAGGGTCTCGAAGCGGGCCGCGAAGTCCCGGACGGACGACATGGAGCTGAGGTCGAGCGGCATGACCATCACCTCCGCCGCGGGGAACTCCGACAGGATGAGCGCCCGGGTCTCCTCCGCCGCCTTGAGGTTACGCGCGGGCAGGACCAGCCGCGCGCCTCGCCTGGCCAGCACGCGCGCCGTCTCGGCCCCGATCCCCGACGTCGCGCCTACGGGTAGCCGCCCACGCCCAACCGGGTCAGATCGGATCACTTTCTTCCCGCAAGAAAAAGGGGGAGCCCGACGACGGGGTGGGCGAGAGAGCCAGAGAGGGAGTCCGCTGCCCACACCGAGAGCGACGGATATATATATACAACATATATATATACTCACCCGTGATGATGGCGGTGACGAAGCGCAGGTAGGGGCATGCCTCAGTAACCTCCTCCGCCGTCGTCTTGGAGCCGTAACCGCTGGCGCCGGCGGTGCCCAGCAGATACTTCACCGTCCCCAACATTCCTATCCTTCGACCCCCACAGCAGCTGGTTCAAGGAGGAGAGCGATCAGAGGCTATCGCACCAAGGGAGTAAAACGCTCCTCGGAGAAGCCGGTGGACCGACGAGAGGGGGAACAGCAGAACGGAATCCGTCTCTCCTCCAGAAGAGGGCGGATCCCCTCAGGAGGGGTCCTGAGGGGACCCCCTCAGCCCCTCTCACATGAGGGGCTGACGCGATGTGATTTGACCTCCTCAAATCACATCGCGTCAACGTCTTGTCAACCCCCCATGTGAGGGGGCTGAGGGGATCCCCTCAGGACCCCTCCTGAGGGGATCCGCACTCCCTCCAGAATACTACTACGGGCGGGGGTACTTCTCCGACTGGCAGGAAAAGGTGACACCGTCCTCCGACCTTTATATGCGCAGCTGAGACAGAAGAAGAGAGAGAGAGGAGGGGGAGGGACGGCCGGTGGTGGAAGAAGATTAATTGTCTGTGTATGGGATTAAATTATCAATAATAATAAATTATATTAAAACGGAGTGATTGGACCATATAATTTACAGAAGAATCTTGGACCAAGGGAGAGAAGGGTTGAGAGACCAGTGTTCTGCCACTCGTGGGAGGTGGCACGGCTGACCTCACTCGTGGGGGGGGGGGGATCCCCTCCTTCGTTTTCGTACCGTGAAACTGATGGAGGGGAGGGTTTGCGTTCACGGCCTGGAACTCGTACGAGTGTCGTCATCTCCGGACGATCTTGCGATTCTCGTCCAGAAGAGGTTTCCAGCGAATACTTCTTACTTACGAAAGATAGTATCTAAAATTCTAAATCATGATTGACATCATAAGTTAGTTACATTTGTGAATCCCCGTTTCTGTGTCCAAGTCAAAAATATTTCTCAAACGACAAGGCTTCGGATTATTTTTGAATCCCACATTTATTTTACTTGTTTCATCGTCGTATTTCGGTTAAATTTGAAATTTTTTAATCTTTTGCCCCCTATCAAGTTCTTATATTCCTATCTTGCTCTTCGCCTTTGATGTTGGCGACGACGGCTTCCCTTTGGAGAGAGGGGTCGAATTAAGACCCCTCCTTTCCTCTATATATACCACTCTCTGCATCATCCGGCAAGATGTGATCAGTCCCTGCGAACAGGCAGGCGCTCTGCAACAACAGATTGCCGTCGATCAGTCTACGCGCATATATACGGTCTATAGTCAGAACCGAGCATCTTTTCCTTCGATAACGGAGGGCTCGGATAAGATGCACTTGCTTGTTGCCCTTTTTTTTTCTTAACTTTAAAAGAGCAAGCTTAACTTCATACAAATCTTAAAATTACGGTGTTGTGGTTGAAGCGTATGTGATATTTAAGCGCAGGTGAACCTTTTACAAATTATCTGATATGGAACTATATTCACTTTCTTCAATGACGGCCAAAAATAGATAATATATACTAATTAAATATTATAATAAATTTAATATTTTATTTATTATCTTACAAACTCAAAAGTTATGGTGTTGAGGTTGAATGTCCGGGGATATTTAAGTAAGTAATTTTTTTGAATCATGCGATATAGGACTAAGTCTACTTTCTAACATAATTTTGGATTTTTTTTAACTCAACTTCTAAAGCATAGTTAACTTGAGTTGCCGGTAGTTAGCCGATTCAATCTCACCACATATCCAAAAATCAAAATGTTACAATTTACTTTCTTGAAGACCTGACATTATCATCAAGATCATACGTACATCATCTATCATATACACAAGTGAGTCACGTCAAATTTTTTGGTTGAGTTATGCTCTAATACTATATATAACGATTAAATCAATTGACTCACCCAATACTCGTGTTAATTTGCAATCTTCTTAGGATGTCACCATCATCAATCCACTCCCAATAAAATATGTTTAACTTCAGAGTCTTTTAAATCAACCTCTAAAAATTAGTTAATTAAAGTTGTTGGCAGTGCATTGATTTAATCTCTTATTGTGTATATATATGGTCATAGTGTTTAAAAAAGTCAAGAATTTTGTTTAAAAAGCTAACTACTCTTTTACTTCAAAATTAGACATCATATATATTTTCTATGCGTGCTTATAAGATAGCTTTTTCCAGGTATGTCTAAAAGAATTCAGAAAGATTTCGTCAGTTCGACCAAGTCAACTTTCAAAGATTTATTATAACTTTCATATTTTAGAAGATGAATAATTTGGCATTACATGCAAGATAGATTAGAGATAAAATTAAATTTTTAGACAAGTCAAAATTAAACCCCACCTTAATAATTAGTTTTCTTCCCCAATCCACACCATCTGAACCCCGAACCTGATGGAGCTGGGGGGTCGCCGTTCAGCCAGCGATCGAATACCCATGCGGCCGCCTTGATTCGATCAGATGGATAAATAACTCCCGCCGCCCACGGAAACTGCAACTAACTTGAAAGCTGATTCATCTTGGTCTTCGTCACGCTGACGGCGCCTGGCATAAAAAGTTTATCCCGAGGCCAACTGTGCGGCGGAGAGCAAAGCAGCAGCAGCAGCAGCAGCATCATCTATCAACAAGAAAGAGAGAGGGAGAGCTGGGTTTGGTAAGTCTGTTCTTGTCATCATCGATCGCCGCCGCGTGCTTCTTCTTAATAGAGGGATTCCTCGAGGAGCCCGATCCGCTGAACTAGCTAGAGAAAATGATAACAGTACGTATCATATATATATATATATATGCTTCTGATCTGCGCTTTACTCGTAGGATATGGTAGATACCCTGTGAATACTAATATATATATATATACATGTACGTACGTACCAAAGCTGCATGCGCTTCGTAATCACATACTAATTAGCCAGCATTGGTTGTCATATATGTCAGAACTAAATTATGTTTTAATCCTGCACGAGCGCATGGGCATGTGTTTTGCTTCAATCTCAATGGGCTGAAACTGACCTCACCTCATTGTACTTGCGCATTTCCAAATCACACAACGCCGGAGCCCTGGAGAGCTTATTAGATTGAGAGTTTGGAGGGCATGTATATATAGCAGGAGCCAAGCGCTGTACATATATATATATATATGTATATATAACCTTATCCACGGATTAATTATTAAATCCCATTCAATGTTGCTAGGGCTATCATGAAGAAACGCACAGGGAAGCCCATGCCCCAGCAGCGCCTGCAGTTAGGGAGGTGATGAACGGTCTGGGAGGCCACCAGTATTCCAAGAAGCTCACACAGACACTGATCATACCTAATTAGTCGCGTCTGCAAATATATATATATATGTATATTGCAAGAAGATAATCAATCGAAGGCGTCTGTTTCTGACAACTTAAAACCTTAATCAATTGCATCAGATTTTATTTGCTTCCTTCAGGAAAAATAGAATAACGATTTTGAAAAGTGAAGAGAGATAAATACGTAAAACTTATGTCAAAAAATCTCTTAAATCTCACGGACATGAGTTGTTAGAGATTTTAACAGAAATTTCTAACTCAACCGAATCAAACACATCATAATTAAATATCATTCAGATTAATTCAGAACAGTTTTGATTACCTCGGGACGTACGGGACCATGCTATCTATTAAAGCCAAGATGCATCTCTTGCATAACTTGGGCTTAGCAACATTTGACATATTTGAGACTCTAATCAGTGCTCTCATATGTTCATACTCTGCAAAGCCATGCCCACATGCACATCTAATGTTATTATTAAGAGGACCCCCCCCCCCATATAATGTTGTTATAATACTAAGTTTTAGTGGCTTCTCTACAAAGATTCCTTGACTTCTCTTTGTCCTCCGGCCCTGGTCCATCTACCAAACAACTTAAAAAAACGTCGGGTCACAAATTGCCTACGGATCTACAGCGATATTGCTCATCATTCCCCACTCACTATCCATTTAATTAAGATGAACAAGTCAGAAGTTGCGGTTAATTAAGAGGCTCCTCGCAACTTATCTTTGTTAATAAGCCCCTTCTTTCTCTCTCTCTCTCTCTATATATATATGTATAAATGGGCACATCGCGATCAATTCCTCTTCGATCATCACAGCATGCATGGTAATCGAAATGTTTTGTCATACCATTGCACAAGCTCACGTTTAAGACTTTATGCCCTGTTTGGTAACATTATTAAGTACCTCTATCACTATCTATTTTAAAATTGATATTGATAGGAACCATTAAGAAGTGTTTGATTAATTGTATCAATTTTAAAATTTACAGTGTAAACAAAGCATGTTATGTAATACAAGTGACAACTTGTATTACTTTTGATATTAATACTCCAACATTTGAAAATATTAATATCAATATTGATATAGTACCAAAAATGAAACTCTAACCAAACAGGGTATTAAGCATCTGATAACCCTCTTATTTCCGGCGAAGAAAAATTTATGCTCCAAGTGATCTGATTTCCTGACTGCTTCCCACAGAACATGCATGGTACGTATTATGAACACTAAGTGAGCTGGACTCATTTTCAGTCGGAGAAACATGTGAGTTGCAAATAAAAATATAGGCTTCCGTGCATTATCATGTATGCATGGGTGTGTTCTATCCTTTTTAAACCCAAAAGAGCTGATGTGTGTATGGGTGTGTGTTCTATTCTTCATATCCTCTTTGAACCCACAGATCTTGATGGCTTCTTGGTTGCATAATAATCTGTATACACTTCAAGATAACTGAAAATCAGCATGTTTGGTGAGGTATGATAACAAAAGAGTGGAACTACATATAACTAAAGAAAAGGTAAAAAGAAAGGTGAGGGGTCAGAAGAAACTAAAAAGCGGCTTCACCTTTTTTATCCAAGAACAATCATTATTTATTTTTGTAATGATTGCGGAACAGTCTTTTACAGAAACATATACTTACAGTAAAAACTCATTTTATCATTCAACCAAACATCCCCATTATGTTTTGTTTCTTTCTTTACGACTAGCTGATTAATCCAGTTGCGAGAACCCGCCAACCAGTTGGGCATTATATATATACTAGTTAAATAGTATTATGCACAGTAGTATCATATAGTAAGCATCCATAAACAATATTTTTCAGCTGCCTCTGCTTTCAAAGCATGATCATGCTAGACAATATTCTAGTCTTGCCCAATATTGCTCAATCATGCATGCCTCGGTGAGGTCTGAAAAGATATAAATGTTCGACAGTCAGCGAGACGACAGATCGATGTGCCAATCTTTGAATCGAACCTGCAGATAATTTAAATCCAACTCTGAATATTCGACTATACATTTACATACAAAACTTTATTCTCAATCCGAGCTAGGCATTGGAGATTCCACATTCACATGTTTATTTAGGGGATTTGATACCAAACGCAGCCTCAGAGACGACGTTAATTTATTAGCGCAAGATTAATTAACTTAGGGGATAAACCTCCCCTAAATAATACTGTACCAAACACAGGTAAGAAGCAATTTTCCTTCAGCTAGTAATTATTCTGGAATCTGTTTGAATGGAAGTTTATGATCTGTTAAAAATTAGGGACACACATGGAAACCAAAGGGACCAAAATGATGCCAAAACTCATCTCGTCACTAGAGGAAAGAGGGTTATTGGCGCCGCCGAAGGCAAAAATGTCGGCCAATAAACAGGAAAGCAAGCCTTCGAGAATTAAAATGATTTAAAAATTAAATTCAATATAATGAATTGCAACAATTATTTTAAAAATTTTGAAGTCTACAAAATGATCACACTTTATCATCTCCAAGATTTTTTCATATTCAAATAATTTTGAAGTCAAATTAATATAAAAATGTGAGGATGTAAGATTTTTCCAAATTCAAATACCATTGGTTTCTTCAAATTTATTCTCACTTCAACGTACGTGTTATCCTCCACCTCTTTAAAAATTTGTCATCCTCGTAAAGATTATCATACACAATCACCTATCGAAAACGAAGGCAAGTTAAACCTTCCAACTTAGTCATATAAAGCGTTGACAACAGGAGACAAGACAAAGTAAATTAAATCGAGAAGATGAGAAACCTTGATGTTGTGAAAATGTAGGTGTTGGAGATGGCTAAATTCATAAATCAGATGTCCAATTTCTTAGCTCCATCTAGTAGGGATGTAAATGAGATGAAATCTCCATTGGATTCAGATAAAATTAATATATTCAAAATTTATTATTGTATCTTATACGTTAGGAGAAATGCACGAGACCAAGTACTTTTATCATATATACATTTTCAAAACCACTTTACCACTAGGTCCATTTGGTCAAAATATCATCCCACACACTCCATTTTAGAGTGAAAATATCTCTTTTACCCCTTTCAAACCCATCTGTCCACCCTCTGCCTCACTGCCTTCCCCTCCCTATTGCCTGCCGCCCACATCATCGGGGACCTCGCTGTGGTCTCTATAGCAGGTGGTGTGGGGGCTCTCTCCCGCGCAGGTCTAAGGCTCAGAGCCTGGCCCATAGTGCCTCCCAGTCATCGGCCTCCTCCGCAGCGAGAGCAAGGACAACACCGAGAGGGAAACCAAGGGGGCGGCGAAAAGGTGCAGATCGGACTTGGACGATGCCACCGGCCCCGCCAATGGTGATGGTGACCATGCGGCTGAGGATGTTGGAGCACCGCTTGCAGTGGCAGGGCAAAGGGCACAGTCCGACCTCCTTAGCAACCTCGACAGTGATATGGTAGATAGGTCGATTATATACTCTGCCATCGCCCCCACTGTAGGGGCGGCACTCCTGCGAGAGGAGGTAGAAACGGAAGAGGAGGCGGAGGAAGACGAGGAGGAGGACGGCGAAGCAAGGCGGAGAAGGAAGACTTGTCGTCCTACTGCTGCCCCCTCTGTTCTCTCTCGACGGAACCGCTCAACAGTCGTGGCTAGTGTGGAATGCATTTGAGATTTTGGATGCCTGGGCGAAAGGGGCAAAAACGGGGTTTGGGGATAGAGAGAGATGAAAATGGATCTAGTGACAACTCTATCCGGTGTCAATGGACTAGAGAGAATGAAAATTAGGTCAACGGAGTTTTTGCTAAACCCATTTTCTTAAATGGACCTAGTGTGAATTTTCCCTATACATTATCTAAAATGGAATACTTCGATATTTTATCACTAGTTAATTTCATTTTATTTATTAATAAAAATAGGTAAAATAAAATTTAATTAATTATAAAATAAGATATATATATAAAGTGCGAAAATAAAATTTTAAAAATTATATTACATTTTAGATTTCATATATAATTTTTTATTTTTTTAAAAAATAAATACTGATATATATTTAAAAATTTATTGAATTAAGTTAATGATTTCAAAATTATGGTAATCAAATTTAAATCATTTTTTGTAATTTAAATTTTTTTAAAATGTCAAGAGATTTGGATACAAATGATTTCACCGCACCCCCCCTTGACCTACCATGTAGGCTGCTGTCTCGATGTGATCCATCGTTGATGACGTTTTCTCTAGGTTTAAATCTAGGACAGCAACGTCATTGACGAGACAAGTATCGCGGCCCCATCTGTTTGATGAGTTTAAGGAGGGAACATTGACACGCGTATATACGAATAAGGATCGATCATGATTCACGATACGACAATATATATTTGCTGTCTACGATCAATCATATCAAGCGGGAGTATGTAATTAATGAAAAAAAAAACTTTGTTCGACCAAAATTGCATTCCAATAGTTCTCTTATCCTAGACATTGTTTGATCATGATATCTGTCGACGGCTTTGAAATAATTCTGATTGTTTTTCACCTCAACACGTACATCTAAAAATCATCATGCGTGAATTGTTTGTAGTCCACTGGCCGACCAAGTCATAGAAGATATTACTGCAAGCAATGTTATTACTTGGTTGATATACTGTCATTGCACACTTCTCTTAATGTCAAATATATTTAAATCGATAAACCATCGCATGTATATTCGGTTCTCAACTTTGTCACGAATGTCAAACATCTCCTTGTTATTCGAGACTCTCTCTCTCTTTGCTTCTGTGCAGTTAGCAATGCAGATACCTAGGGTAGAAGGTGTGCTGACCTGATGATTCATCCATTCTGCACTCGCTCCAACGATCTGACCGCCGAGAAAAGAACTTCGAAGGGGGAGAAGGCTGACCCAACAGCGCAGGGCTTTCGTTGGTACGCGCAGTACTGTCCGATAGGGGGCGGGAAACCTAGCTAGCTACTAGGAGACTGGAGAGAAGACTGCACCGTGGGGGTGGGTGCCCTGCCCTCTCGTGTGGACCGAACCAGGCGAATAACTGCCGCGTGCATGTAGTGCTCGGGGTTTAACGGAGAACGTAGCTCTGTTGAAAACGGTGGGAAGATCCGGAGAAACCTGTTTGTCAGAAGAGTCGATTCTGCACTCGTCGTAAATCATGTCGCCCAAATATCTTTACCACGCAGTATTTTGCTTTTTATATGCGTCCGGTGATGTTCCGTCTATTTAAGTTTCTTTTCTCTTTTGCTGTTGTGGTATATCTTATTTATTTTAATATGTTCTTACATCTTCTCGGATCCGTGTTATATATAGTCATGATTTTATATGTGAGACCGTCGGTTCTATTGAATTTTATCTGTTCTACTTTGTGTTTATTAATAAATATATTTTTGCAATAAAAAAATACCTTACCACGGAACAGCAAGCTAATGCCTTGGTTGGTTATGGGGTGTTTGGTTGCATGATAATTTTTTGTACACTTTCATGATAAATAATTGTATTAAAATAAAAAGTGAACCAACTCATGACATAAAATTATCATGTTTGGAGGGATGTGATTACAAAAAAGAGTAACTACCACACATGACCAAACAAAGTGGGGGACCACAAGAAAAAAGAAAGAGGTGAGACCCTCTTTTTTTTGTTTAAGAAGAAAAGCACTTTTAAAATATAAAATTATCATGGTTACCAAACACCTCTTTTAACAAGTTTTTTTACAATTTTTAAAAATTAAAACAAAAACCTTCATTATCATGCAACCAAACACCCCATTAGAGTTTCATTTTTGGTACCATATCAATATCGATATTAATATTTTCAAATGTTAGAGTATCAATATCAAAATTAATACAAGTTGACATTTGTATTAGTTAATGTGCTTTGTTTGCACTACAAATTTTAAAATTGATATAATTAACTGATCACCTCTAAATAGTTCCTATCGATATCAATTTTAAATTTGATAGTGATAGAGGTACCTAATAGTGTTACCAAACAGGACATAAGAGTACAGTTCGTGTAAGTACAGCCTTCCTTGGGCATCATCGACATCTCATCGCCATCATCGATGGAGTGAAGGTCATCTCGGATATCCATAAGAGAAAAACTTCTCGATCACCCCCCAACGAGAGTCGTGTGTCGCTTGTAGTCACTTAAAATTTTTTCTAGTTACTAAAATGCTCGTGTAATTCTTAAGTGGTGCATTTATATATAGTTATTAAATTTATTATTTTTGAATTATTAATTTCTCTAAAATATTACTAAACTTTTAGAAAATTATATACACATTTTAATAATATTTTAGAGAAATTAGTAACTCAAATTTAGTATATTTAGAAATTATATGTATCACCTAGCTAATAACTATATATAGAAGCGTTTTTCTTTTTTTTGGACATTGGCGCCGTGATCTGCGCGCGCGAAAGCGTTTTACTAATCAGAAAAAAAGTTACATACTAAATAATTGCCAGATATGTGACTCTCTTCGATCAATGATTGAGAAGATTTTCTCCTGTGAAATGTCCGAGATTCTGCACTCTGATCGATGACACGCCATGTATAGTCTCTTCTACGCTACATCTCGTCGTCCCAGATTAGATGAATGAGGAAGATCAGTACAAACCCCGTGGATGCATGCATGGCCCTCGCCTGGTCATTAGATATTACGTTGGTGCAAAATATATAGTTTCTCTGTGATGAATCCCCTCTTGACTTCTCTCTCTCTCTCTCTCTCGTGTAGTCTTCCCAAGGCGCTTGTGATCTTAGATAGGGGTTTACAAAAAATCCTTCGGACCACTAAATTCAATAGAACCGATTATGTTCCATTAGTTAGTTTTGGTTTTACCCGTCCCCTTTAACCGAAACAAATCAATCAGTCTAAAACATGGTAAATTTATCATTTATTTAGCTAAAAAATTAATATATTTTTAGGGTCGGTCAGGTCAGTGGCGGATCTAGGATTTTAGGTCAGCGGGGTCATCTTAAATTTTTAGTGGGGTCATTCTTTATAAATACTTTATAATTTATTTTATTTTTAATAAAATCATCTAAACTTGTAATATATTTCTCAAATTTTAGTGGGATCACTTGACCCACTATGCTCAACGTAGATCCGCCATTGGGTCAGGTCATAGAAAGAATAATAAAATAAAAAATTTAAAATATTTATCATATCGAGATATCCGAGTCGGAATCAGATAAGTCGATTGGGTCAGATCTAGATCGCAACCCATTATTCCAAGAGGCTACATATGTTCTTGGTCGGCAGGGGATTTACTGGATTGGTCTTCGTTGAAACTGCTTTAGTCTCGGCCTCCGTCGACTCTCTTTCTAGCATGTGCGCGTGGTTCGCTCGACCCACCTTCTTTCCGTCCATCTCGTTTAGTCAGTCTCCACTTCTCAACCCGGCCGGCCACACATATACCAGCTGGCATCTTGTCTTGAAAGGGTAGCCGGGACCCGTCCACCATCGCCTAATCCAAATCACGCTCAACATAAATATATGGTTGTGAGATCCAAGAGGAACGCACAAACTTGGGTGAATTGAAACCCATGCTGCATGCCTTTACAGATGTCGTATATACGATGGTCCTATATATTCTTGAGATCGATCCGAACCCGTCAAACTTCCTTGACTTGGGCAAGTAACCGGACAGAGGCTCATGTTCGAGTAAGCAGAGCGGGAGGTCAATGAACCAGGCAGTAAGGGTGTCAAGTGGGCGGGCTTGGGCTGGCCCGGTCCAAGCCCAACTTAGCCCATTTCTAAAAAGCCCAAGTCCAACTCAGTAAAATTTTTAGCTATATAAATGGGCTTAGCCCAACGGGTTACAAAAACCCATCTACGGCCCATCGGGCCAAACAGATAGAAGCTTCAGTCGGGTGCATCCTCACCGGTAGATGACTGACTTCTTCCTCCCCCCTCCATCGATCCCCAAGAAAAATTGCTTGCGTCTCCTCCCATGGTGACGACGAGTTTTGGTACGCAAACTTGTCGGACTCCTACAACTTCCGGAATAACATTCCTTCACAGAGGGGAAAACTGGGCCTTCTGGAGGTGGTGGTGACAATCGACAACCTCTATCTGTGACTGGACCCGCACCTGGCGGTGAGCCACGCCATCCCCTTCTGGCTCATCAACGGCAACCTCCACTTGTGGCTGGACCTGAACCTGGCGGCGGTGCCCGCCATGCTCATGAAGCACCCATGACGTCGCCCTTGTCTGGTTCGCCTACTACAGCTCTGACAACTGGGTCCCCATCGTCGTCCACCTCAAGGACCCGCCGGGCTGACTCCGATGGAGGGCGATCGAAAGGGGAGCAACTCTGTAGATGCCTTGAGGAGCCCCCGGGCCATGGAGAGGTGCCGCTGCAGTTGTTGGCGAAGCAGGAAGCGAAATCCCACAACTGACTGTCGTGGAAGGCCGCGATGGAGAGGGAGGACCGGAACCTTCAGCTGGGGCGGCCTTCCCACTACATGTTGACGGCGGCGATGTTAGTGTTGCAGTGCCTAGTGGTGTTTGGGAGGGTGTTCGCTGTCTGCTGCGCCACCCTATGGTGGTACCTATCACCGATCGCCGTGCCCAAGGACCAGGACATGAAATGTATGCGACGACTACGGGGGCGGGCCAAACGGGCCTGAGATTACCTGGCCTGCCGACCAAAAACAAAATTGGCCATAGGCCCGCTTCAGCCCAATCAAATTTACAATGGGCCAAAGCCCGGCCCATGGCGGGCTCTACGGCGGGCCGTTGGGCTGGCCCGGCTCATTTGACAGACTTACCAGGCAGAACATGATCAGGTGTTCATCCGTTTCGGTGAAGACATGCTGCTAGCTGCTTAGGCTACAAATCTACACGGTACGCATGAAAGGGGTGGGAGTCGTTTGAAGTATGGGCCTAACCATTTACATCAGACCCATCCAATTCAGTTCTTGGGTAAGGCCCAATATAAGTCTACACTCTATGTAACATCAAATATTTGAAATATTTTTTGGACGATGCCGCAACGGTGACAGCACACGGTCGCATGCAGGGACAACTAGGGTTAATTCACTACTCGATCTAACTCGAAAAAACCAGATCAAACCAACAGTTTAGTTCGGTTCGATTTGATTTGAACCATCGATTGATTTACTTTGATTTTTAAGATTTTTTAAATCAAAATAAACAGATGAATCGAGTAACTTGAATCAGATTGATTATTTTTTTTAAAATATAATATAATATTTTATGTATTTTTATTGTAAAAATAACTTTGTTTCAAGAGTTTTTAAGGTAACATTAATAAAGTGTATAGACATATATAATAAATTTTAATAGAATTTAATTTAAAACAAAAGGCAAAAATTATATATATGTTGACATATCTACAATATTTTAATTTGATTTTGTTTGAGAGATAGTTTGATTTGATTTCGTTTGAAAGATAATTTGATTTAAAAAAAAAACTCAAAAATCAAATCAAACCAATTTATGATCAACCTCGGAAGGCAACACCCTGGGATCAAACACAGTGCGACATCCAAGGAGGACACGATGTTATTTGGTACAGGGATAACTTGGAGATAAACCCGGGTTATTCCCAAAATTTAGGGGATAATCGGGGTTTATCCCCACAGTTTTATAGTACCAAACATGCCCCTAGTGTCACTTTTAGAATAACAAAATAAAACTATAAAAAAAATTGAATAACTCTATTACATATATAGTTCTTCGACACTTTCAGAATGAGTCTACTTAGGCACCCATGGGTTAAGATATAACGTGGACGATCCCGAGAATCTCCCCTCCACCAACAAATTTTTTGAAATCTTTTATATATATGCCTGTCTCTTTTATCATGTTCTCTTGCGCAGGCCGCACCAAAGTCAAAAATATTCTTTCCGTACTATCACAAATAAGGTCTCTCTGAGACTGTAAATGGGTCATATTCGATAGCGGATTTACCAGAATTCAATTTCGATTCTGATAAGGGTTAAGGGGTTCCGATTCCAATTCTGATAATTTCGAAATCACTATGTTTCGATTTCGATCCGATTCTGATTCCGTTATCGAAATCGGAACCGAATCCTTTAAAATCCGAAATACATATTAAATATTAATTTTTATTCAAAAGTGAGTCAATAATTTACATATAATTAATAAAATTTGATATAATCTTCTTGAAATTTTATTTTTATTGTTTTATCAATTTATATATTATATTTTATAATTTATTTAACTTTGTTTTATTTAATTTTATTTATATATAATTATTTTTTTATCGAAATCAGATTAACGGAAACGGAACCAACTGATTCCGATTCCGATTTCGATAAGCTACCAAAATATCCGATTCCGATTCCGATAGCTTATAGGATACAAAAATAAGTTCCGAACCCGTTAATTTTTATCGAAATCGAATCGAAACATCGGAATATCGGATTCTGTTTACACCCCTAGGTCTCTCTCTCAAAATGAGGTGTTTTCCTCGTGTTTTTATGTCCTTTGTGGGGGTGTTTGGTTTGGTTGCATGATAATTTGAGTTTTTGCTACAATTTTATATTTTTGAAACAAAACTTGTTAAAGTGATTTTTTAGACAAAAAAAATGGTCTCATCTTTTTTTTATCTTGTGACTCCCCCCCCATCTTATTTGGTCATACATGATAGTTACCTTTTTTTATCATCGCATCTCTTTAAACATAATATTTTTTTGTCATTGATTAGTTCATTTTTTATTTTAATACAATATTTTATCATAAAAATTTTAAAAATTTATTATGCAACCAAACACCTCGAATTATTGAAAAATGGCACTTTGAATGTATTTGAGTACATCTGAATGCACATAACTTCGTCAACAACCATCACATGACAAAGAAAGTAACCAAACCTGCCTCTGACAGGGTGGGTGGCGACTAGGGGGTTGGGGGCATATGTATGGTTTTGTGATGTATAGACTCCCCGTTAGTTACATTTATTTATAAGTTGTCAATAAATTTTTATGTATTTTCATGATAAAAAATTATATTAAAATAACATATAAATCAGCAAACACAAAAATTATCATATTTGGAGAGATGTGACGATAAACAAAGAGTAAAAATCGTGTAAGATGGGGGAGACCACAAGATAAAAAAGGGTATCGTAAATGATAGCCAAACATTTATTTTAACAAGTTTCGTTGCAAAATCAAATGTTTTGTGACAAAAAAAATTTACGCAACCAAATACCCTATTAATTACAACTTTTTTAAAATATATACCCCTAGAATAGGTGAAATCCCAGTGACATTTGGCGGCTATGTGCAAAATTCTGTCAAGAACGCAAACTTTCACTGCAAATATACGATATGGTTGGTTCAGTTAGCCACTGTTCAAAGAGTATAAACAGGTGTAGTAAAAGAGGAAGCCATATTCAGCTAAAAACGCAGACATGAGTGTGCATGAGAAATATAAAAAATGTTTAATCTCACACTACAATTAAGTTTGGTTAGATTATATGAGAAAGAAATTGTAAGACATTATAAAGAAAGAACAGTAAAAATTCACCATATCCTACACCAAGTAGATTGTATCCAAGTATGGGTGTCAATGGGCCGGGCCCGGCCCGGCCCGAGGTCGGCCCGCTTAGGGCCCAGTCCAAAATATATTGGCCCAGCCCAGCCCGGCCCGCACTACATTGTTAGCCCGGCCTGCACCCGGCCCACAAAAATTATTGACTTGGCCCGACCCGGCCCGGCCCAACTATATATTTTTATAAATAAATATTTATTAAATATGATAAATTTAATTATTTAAGATATCATTATAAAATTAATAATAATTTAATTAAAATATATTTTTAATAAGTAAAAATGATGTTTTTGACATAAAAAATTGAAAGTTATTTGGTCCGTTTTAGCCCGCGTCGGCCCACTTCGGCCCGTATGTCGGCCCGACTAAAGCCCGCGGGCTAAAATCTTTGGCCCGTCAAATGACCCGCAGCCGACCCGGCCCGCGAATCCGTGGGCCGGCCCGGCCCATTGCCACCCCTATATCCAAGGCCTATTTGGTTAGATTATATGAGAAAAAAAATGTGAACCTGTGAATCTCTTCATTCCCACAAGGTCTACTTGGTTGGCCACAGACATAAAGAAAACCTTATTCACCCTCTTATTTGATTCCATGTAAAAGCAGTGTGTCAACCGTGAACATAACTCATCATCTCATTTAATACTTATGGGGTGTTTGGTTGCACGATAATTGAGGTTTTTATTTTAATTTTTAAAAATTGTAAGAAAACTTGTTAAAAGAGGTGTTTGACAATCATGACAATTTTATGTTTTGAAAGTGATTTTCTTCTTAAACAAAAAAAGAGGGTCACACCTCTTTCTTTTTTCTTGTGGTCCCCCACTTTATTTGGTCATGTGCGGTGGTTACTCTTTTTTGTAATCACATCCCTCCAAACATGATAATTTTATGTAATGAGTTGGTTTACTTTTTATTTTAATACAATTTTGGGGTGTTTGGTTGCATGATAATTTTTTGTACACTTTCATGATAAAAAAATATTTTAAAATAAAAAGTGAATCAACTCATGACATAGAATTATCATATTTGGAGGGATGTGATAACAAAAAAGAGTAACTACCATACATGGCCAAATAAAGTGGGGACCACAAGAAAAAAAAAGGCGAGACCCTCTTTTTTATTTAAGAAGAAAATCACTTTCAAAACATAAAATTGTCATGATTGTCAAACACTTATTTTAACAAATTTTCTTACTATTCTTAAAAATTAAAATAAAAATTTTCATTATCATGCAACCAAACACCCCCATTAGATTTCAGCATCTCCATCTCTTTGTTGGAAGGGGAGTTGTCAGAATGGGCTTGTGGTGTTAGTCTGTGGGGAAGGCCGTGGGATAGTAATAGATATCTGGCCTTGGAATTTGGAAGGTCATAGGCAGTTGTAGGGGCTCAAGGTCTATGGTGAGTCCCTAGAAATGATCATGGGCAAAATCCTAGAGGGGGTTGGAGATTTGGAGTTTACATAAAAACGAAAGATTTAATAAAATAATTTGTATTAAATTATCGTTTTAATTATTTATATTGTATGATTTAATAATGCATATTGTATACTTTAATACTCATATATTATTATTCAATCAACTTAGAATGATAAACTAGATAATTAATAACCATGTAAAATAATTGTTTTAAAAATTAAATATATATATATTTTTTATCATCTATAAGACATAAAATTTATAAAATGATAGATAAGTATTTAAACAAATAAAAATAATTTTAAGAATAATTAATTTATGGATAACCAAACAGCAGTTCATGTTTTAGAGGACAAACAAACTACAATGTTAAATGCTAGACCATGTGTTTTTTACTTTCTTAAAATTTAATAAAAATATTTTATTTTTATATGAATTCAAATGAACTCTTACGGGATATTTGGTTGCACAATAATTTTTTATATATTTTCCTGATAAAAATTTAAACCAAACTAAAATATGAGATAACTAATGACATAAAATTGTTGCGTTTGGAGAGATGTGATGACAAAAAAATTTGGTACTATATGTGACCACACAATGTGGAAGATCACAACATTAAAAAAAAGAGAGCCTCATCTTTTTATTTTTTATCCAAGAAATATTTTTTTAAATACATGGTTGTCAACCATCTTTTTTAACAAATTTTATTACATAACATAAATTTGTAACACAAACTATATCATGTAGTCAAACACTTCATTAATTTACATTTTTAATTTAGTGATCGGATCTAAAAAATTTGAGATTTGGGAGAGATTCTCCAAAATACTATATTGCATGAAAATACACGGATGTGTTGGGTTGGCATTCTGGGGGTACATCAGTTGCATGATAGATTAAGCTTTTTATTATAAAATATGTTTTTGAAATAAATTTTGTTAAAAATATTTGACAATAATAGTAAAAAACATTTATAGAAAAAATCCTTAAATAAAAGGTAATATTTTTTTTCTATTTTTGTGATCTCTCACGTTTTTTTTAAGTTATACATGATCCTCACTATTTAATTTTACCATAGTATCTCACCAAGCAGCCATGATAACTCTATGTTCTCGACTAACTTAGATTTTATTTTAATGAAATTTATTGTGAAACCAAACATCATATAAAATTTCTGTAATAAAGGCCGTCAAAGACTTTTAAAATTGTAAGAATTATATATTATGCTTCTAAAATCCTCCAACCCTTCGTATAATTTGCCGCTGTCCCAGCTATACTTTATGTTTATTGTGTTTATATTTTTCTAAAAATTTGTATTACTCAACTACGATTCTACGAGAGAGAGAAAAGATGGGAGAAAATAACAAAGTAAAAATAATTCAACAAGGTTAATTCGCCTGATAAAAAAATTACTAGTTATATGTATTATACGACCTACCAGTTTTAAAATACAACTGTAGAAAGCAATTCGGAGTCGCCGTATCGTATATGAATTTGGTCATCGGATCGGACTGTAAAATCGCAGACTGCTTGATTCCGCTTCCCAACCGAGCCTTCGCTTCCCTCCCTCCGCCGCCCCCGGCTTCTTCCTCGACCCCGGCTGCCCGTCCTCCCCGCGTCTTCTTTTCCTTCAGCGGCGTTCGCAGCAGTCTTGAGTCCGGTCCGCCCTCCTCCGGCTTCGATTTGCCTTTTTTGGGCCGCCAGACCGTTCTTCGCTATCCCACCATCATCATGTAAGCGCTCACCTGCCCCGTGTGTGCATCTGAGAGCGAGTTTGCCTCTTTACTGCGGCTAGGTGCTGCCGCATCTGTCACTGGCCATACATTGCTTACTGCTTCTGGCGCTAGGAATTATTGTCATTACCGGGTTTTTCAGGTCGCGACTATGCGTGAAGAACTTGCCCAAGTATGTGGTGGAAGAGCGGCTGCGGGAGTTCTTCTCTCAGAAGGGAGAGGTCACTGATGCCAAGCTCATGAGAACGAAGTAAGCAGGCTTGGGGAGTCTTAGATCAGTTGTCACTTGGCAGAGCCACAACTCTTTCTTTTCTCGACTTTCCCTTTTTCGTGACATTAAGATTTGGTTTCCATGCTCGACCTTTTTTAGATGCGTATATTAAACCATTTTATATTTTTATATTTTTATATGATTTGTATTTTCTTATATAGGGATGGGAAGAGTAGACGATTTGCATTTATCGGATTCCGCACAGAGCACGAGGCCGAAGAGGCGATTAAATTCTTCAATAACACGTATATGGACACTTGCCGGATCACCTGTGAGGTCCTTCCACTTGCCTGCAGAAATTTCTGCCCATTGTCTCATTACATTTTTTACTGTTAGGAAGTTCTAGGAGATGAGATTCGATCATGATAGTGAATTTTGATTTCCACATGTACCGGGAGCCATATGCTTTTAGTTGTATACCGTAAGAAATCATATTTTTAGTTCATGTTTCATATTCCTTTCAAACACTTAAGTATATCAGGGCATAATACATTCCCTGAGCCTACATTAGTATCTTCACTGGAATTTTTTTTCCAGAATGAAATAGAGTGATACCCTCCTTAAATTCCTAGGCGGATATGTCTTAATGCATGTTATTAATTTACTATAACCTGTTATCTTATAAAGTACTTTACTAATTGATTATAATACAATCAAAAGCTTATGTCATCTTAAACTACCTATCATTGACATAGATAGAAGCTGGATGAAAAAGACTACATAGACTGGTTGCTTGCTGAGCAGTAGTGCCCACTGCCCATTATAATATCACTGTTCCTTTTTCAGTGATTAATCATGTAGTTGGTGTTCATGTTTCTCATCTGCAGGGAAAAGATAGAAAGAATGATGTAACCATACACATCACTTAGTAGTTTAGCACATAACTACACTGAATGTATTGAAGAAATGAAAGCTCTAGAGAGTTGGTCTTTGTGCACTGTTATACAGGATGACGATGGTGGTAGAGAAGCAGAAAAGTATTCTTTGCTAGGATAGGAAAGATACACTAAAAGGAATCTACTTTTACGTGATTACAAGTACAATGGAACTGTTTTTGTGTCATCTTCTTGGTTATTATTTACTTTTATTGATGAGATGTGATGTGGTGCTGCGCACTTCCATAAAGTGGGCTTGTTTTGTCAGTGACATCCAAGGTTTATCATACAAGCCACGTCCTCTTGACACCTCATAGGATCATGTTTGGGTGTTTTAACGTTGTACAACCATGTTGCCTGAGCAACAACCACAGCCACTTCCTCACAGTAGTGATTAATGGACTAACAGTTTTCAGTTTGGTCAAGTCTCTTCTGCTTTTTATTAAAAAGTCATGGTTCAGGCAATTGATTCTCCATCTTTTATTCCTATACCTCCCTTTTTGAAGAAATCCTATTCAACTAGTAGTTTGGTGAATTTGTGTAATACTACCATAATGAGATGATTGGGATTGTTAGCATTGATCTCCATTTTGGTGAAGTTATCCACTTCCCCAGACATAATATATCAATTTCAGCTGTGATGCCATACCTTCAAATTTTGGCTTTGATATTTGGTTAACCCAGATAAAATGCATATGTATTTGTACCATGTTGCATTTCCCCCTGTAACAGACATTTATCTGGAATTCTTATATTTAACTCGTTGTTTTAAGGTTGCTTACAGAGTTGGTGATCCTAATATTCCACGTCCTTGGAGTCGATATTCTGCCAGAGATGTCCATTTGTCCGGAAAGAACATGGGGTTAGAGACTGTTGGTGTTTCATCTTTTCAATCGAAGGAACCAGAAACTGTAGATGTGGCAGTAAAAGATCCTAATACGTGCAGCATAAAAAGTGATCCCCAGTTTCAAGAATTTCTTCAGATTATGCAGCCGCGGGCTAAGTCAAAGCTTTGGGCTAATGACACTCTGGCACCTGCTAATTCTGCTGATAAAGATGAACAAAAAGAAGGCCACCAAGCTTGTTTAAAGGAGGGTTTTAAGATGAATTTGCCAGAAAATGTGCTTGCAGCATCAAATAGAAGCAGTGATGAAGAAGAAGAAGATCAATTTTCAACCTTAAGAAGTTTACATGATAGTGCATCTGAAACTCTACACGATAAGGACTCACATGACCTAGGACAAGATGTAGCTGTCTCAGACATGGATTACTTAAAAAGTAGAGTTAAGAAAAACTGGTCTGATTCTGAGGGTGATGAAGAAGAAAACTTAGAAGGCGAAAAAAGCCTTGAATTGGTTCCAAATGAAGATGACATATCCCTAGGTGACCAGCTACCTAGCACTGGTGGCAGTCTTGGGGATGAGCTACCTTCTAGAGATGCCTTTGGGGCTACAGATGAAAGTGAGGTTGCCCAATCAAGGGAAACTGATCATATTGAACAGCCCACCAATACTGGTCGCCTCTTTATTCGTAATCTTCCATATACAACAAGGTATTTTACAGCTAAACTCCTTAGATTTGATGCAGCTTTGTATCTGGTAGAACCTAATGTCATTAATTTTGTAACGTATGTTAATGTTGTATTAACTCTGACTGGTGTTCTTTCTGAGGAAACCTAGTGATGATGAACTATTGGAGCTGTTTAGTGGTTATGGCGAAATCTCTCAAGTTCACATCGTGGTTGAGAAAGACACCAGAAGATCAAAGGGAATAGGTTATGTTCAATACACGCAGCCTGAATTTGCAATAAGGTAATAAATCTTGCAATTCCTTCCCTTTCTCCTTGTCATTTTGGCTTGTGAAAAGATTAAGTACTTTCTAACACTGCACATAATAAGCCAAATTGTTCAATACACGCAGCCTGAATTTGCAATAAGGTAATAAATCTTGCAATGCCTTCTGTTTCCTCTTCTCATTTTGGCATGTGAAAAGATAAGTACTTTCTATTACTGCACATAATAAAGCCAAATTGTTGCTTGATTTCATCTTGTATGTTTTTTTTATATAGCATCTTGAGTTGGAATATGTATTTTAGAACCCTCCTACTGATTTTGTTTCCAGTCAACCTAGAACTTATCTTTCCACTTCCTGATGTTATCATACATGCAATGTTGAACATGTAGACAGGAATTTTTTAACTTTCTAATTAGAATGTAGTTTACAGATATCAAAATTTTTTGTGTGAATGTTATGTTGTTTATAGGCTATCCGTTGTCTTATATAGATTGTTGTTTTAGGGCACTGAAAGACTTGGATAATTCAATTTTTCAAGGCCGATTATTGCATATTATGCTTGCAAAAGAACAAAAGTCAACTGTTGACAAACAAGAGTAAGAGCACCTACCAATGGTTTATAATTAAATATAAATATTCACATCTTTTACTCTATATGATATTGTTTTCTCTTTTATGTTTTGGCGAACTTTTCAGGTCTATTATCTCTCCAGGGCATGCTGTGGTGGGTTTTAAGCAGCAAAGAGAGGAACATAGGAAGGCATCTGAAGCTAGTGGCGATACACGAGCATGGAACAGTCTGTTCATCCGCCAAGATACGGTACTTCTCTTTACAATAACCTTTTGTGCGGTTCTTGTGTGTAAACTGAAATCTAATCACTGTGTCACTTATTAGAGATACATGTCAAATAATTTCCTTTATATTAAATAGGTTATATGTTTCATTTACTTCCTTAGACCGTTAATTAGTTGTTCCTTGTTTTATGGCTTATTTGAAGGAACAATTTTCTTCTTGTTTCTCTCAGTACTCTGGTGCTATGTTGTCTGAGTTGTGTGGCACCTGAGTTAAGGAAGGGTTCATCTTGACTTATAAGCCTCAGGTGATAACTTTGGCGGTAGCGGTGAATGGAGGGGGTCCAGGGGGGGAGGGGTTTTCCATGGTTATGTCCCTCCTAGGAAGGCTAGAGGATGGCCTCCCAGAGATGGGAAACTATGCAGGAGGGCTGCTTCTGCTTCAGTCTACCTAGGGAACCTGGCTGAAAGTTTTTGATGGGGATCAATTTTAGTGGGTTTTAACTTCTTTTACATTTCAGTCATTGGAAGGACATGCCTGCAAATAGTTTCTTTACATGGGTCTTTTTGTAAAAATTGTCTCTCTCTATATAAAATCCCAGCATGTAGCCACGCAAGATAGTTGAATAGGAGAACTTTTGGAGAGTTCTGGTGTTCCCAAAAGGGGTGCAGCCCCGGTTCTTCCTCTTTCCCCTTGATCGGCTGGGAGGACCTTCTTCCTTCTTCCGCTTCTACTTATTTCTTCTCCCTCCAGAATGGCGATCTGCACTGTTCTCTCTATTGTTCTTCCTTTGATCGATTGTCTCCTTTGGTCTTCTCATTTTTCTCTGGTTCTCCTTGTTTGGCATCTGCATTTGTCATCGTTTATGTCCTCTGCAATCTGCAGACCGATGGTGCAAGATCCTGTGCAGATCGGACATATAGTTCAATGTTTTCATCACTCCCAGATCCAGTCACCCTGGAGTTCCCAGGCCAGCGCAATCTCCATGGCAGGGCTCCCGGATGTCCATCCAGTCGTCTTCTTCCCCTGACAACACATCATTTGGATTTGTGTCGCGAGCATCACTCTCCCGGTTACCTCCAGAAGCACTGGAGCATGGTTTGTTCTTCTTCCTTGCTGTGATTGCCAGTCCACCTCACGCAATCCCCATTGTCCCGGATCCTCCCACCATCAATCACCAGCTATGTAGTCAAAGGCGAGAGGCACCCGAGGCAAGGGGGGCCTCGCCTTGCCTCAGGTGCTTGAGGCGGGGGCCTTAGGTGCCCAAGGCGAGATTTTATTTTTATTGAAGAACTTCTTAAAAAACTGTGAACACCGAAATTTCTCCACAAGAAAAAATAAACTTTTACTATTATTATTTTTTTCCTTCCATCTCAATTGAAAATCAAGAAAATCATTTGGAGTCCAATTATTCATTGATCTTTCCTTGATAAATCTCCATTCCCTTGCAATTCCGGCCCAATTTGAACGTATTGGTCCATTGGGCTCACTTTTCAAAGAAATAATATATTTATCCTATTTTTTATTCTGAAAATAGGGATAAATATTCAAAATTTCAAGAAAAATACAATTCACCACCCAAAATTCATTGAAAATTCACAGAAAATATCCAAAATCAATTTTCTGTAAATTCCACATTTTTTGGAATTTTCTTCCAAAAATACAGAAAATCACTTTTCTCTCTCTAGAAAATCCAATATTGGGTCAAAAATAATTTTCCATGCCCGATATTATTTTTTGGAAGACTTGAGAATATTTTATAATGTTTCCACATTTTTTGAGCTCAAAGATCTTTTTCTCTGCCTTTTTTGGGTATTTTCCTATTGAATAATCCAGAAAGTTGTTGGATAAACTTCATAAATTCGGAGATAATCCAGAAAAATCTCAGAAAATATCCAGAAGCTTCCCACGTCCATCTCTTTACGCTGGATTCTCATAGGGATGGGGTCCACCACCTAAGAAAAAGGGAAATTCGCGCTGAAAATGCTTGGAAAATAGTAAATCACCCCTATTTCTTCTCCACCTGATTTTATCTCTCAGTGGAGATAACTCTTAACCCCAATCGCCTCCCACGAGGTCGCATGACCTTTCTTCCCTTATAAAAGCATCCCTTCAAGGTCAAAAAGGGGAGGTACGCACAAGCTCATGTTCAGCCTGGCCGCCAACTTCGAAGAGAGAGAATAGGGGAGAAAGAGGAGAAGAAGAGAAGGTGTCTCAGCCCTCCAGCTTCCTCGCGTACCAGCATTGGCAGCCCAAGGAGTCAAAGAGAAGAAGAAAAAAGCAAGGAAGAGAGGGGGGAGGTTCCGTCTCCTCATTGCCGCGTCGCACCAAGAAAGGAAGAAAAGAAGAAAGGAAAAAAGGTAAGAAAAGGCCTCATCGGTTGCACCTTTGCTCCTTCCTATTCCCCCTCTTTTCTCCTTCCATTCTCCCTTAGATCTCTTTTCTTTTAGGCCTGTTCGACCCACATTCCTGGCCCACAGGTTCATCCCTTCATAAATCTCGATGTGACCCCATGTTGGTCCCTTTTCAAGCCCTGCACCATCAAAAGCCAGCACCTATCCGACCCTTTAAAACAGTCCTATTGGGTCCGTTAGCCCCCTTACACAAGTCTTTCTCGAGACATCAAAAAAAAAATCATTCCTTGTTCGGTCCCCCGCCTGGCCCATTTGCCTAAGCCTCGCCAGTACCCTTAATCGACCCTTAAATCCCATCCCAAACAGCCCACATACATGAACCCTCGCCGACCTCCAAAACTCGGTCTTTAAAATGTACCGAAGATCCTCCATATGCATTTCTGGCCAGCCCAATGACCCCAAATAGAACTCCTGTTTTCGACCATAAAACAGACTCGGATCCCTTCCTTGTGGTCGACGTTTTCGAGATTCTCGAATCCGCCGGGACGGACCGAGACTATCGGCGGGCCCTCAATTCCCTATCCGAAGAACAAGGAGGACAATGTGAAGTTCAAGGTACAAATACGCCAAACATGCTCAAGGAAATGCAAGCCGGATCACCGGGCTCACAAGAATACGAAGCCGACCAACAGGTCTCGAGTGACACGACAAGAAATTTCAACGGGCCTTGGACATAAAAAATAAACTTAAACAAAATCGAAATGCAAAATGCCAAATTAAATAAGCGAGTTAGTCCACCACCGGACGCTCCACTCGGGACGGCTAACCCGGCCCGACCCGGCATGTCGCATCCTCGGACGTAGGCACGGGCCGGCTCCCGTTGTCGACGGATCCTTCCCTCGCCGTGGCGAGTCAAAAGACTTAGCCATATTGGTGGTAAATTCCATTCGATCAAGGATGGGTCCCGCATGTCGTCATAATGCCGATTTCTTATCTTCGATCTTACGGAAATACACCTCGAGGGAAGGAAACCGCCATTTTCGTACATAGTCCCATGTATCGACTTGATGTACTCCGAAATGGAATGGAATGAGATGAATGATTCAAGTGCCGATGTGTATGTTTGAACTGGGCACCGAATGTTAACCCAATGGACCGGATGGGATGCGAACCCGAAATTAAATAAACAAAACAAAATAAATATAAAAAATGATTTCATTAAATCTGAAAAATAAAAGATCGGATTTAACCAATCTATAAAGTCATTTAAAAAATCACTTAATCTATGAAATTAAATTTCTAAACAAGTGATAATTAAATAACTTCAAAGAGAATTAAATAAAAAATATTCAAAACATTAAAAAAATTCATCAAAAAACAGTTCTTAAACATTAAAAAAAAATCATCATCAGATCACAAAACTAAATGAAACTCAAAGAACAAAATCAAAACATAACTCAAATGAGCCAATCAACACTAAAAACAAATCAAATCAAGATTAAAATCAAAACATACCAAAATCAACATACATCATGAGAATGATAACATCAAAAATCAAACATTTAAATCAATTTAATCGCGACTTCTACTCATCGCATCCCAAAAGTGAGATAAAATATTCAAATTGAACATAAACCAAACATAAGTCCAAACATAAAAACAAACTCAAATACCGTTGATATCAAATCTGAAATAAATCCAAACCAAGTTAAAATCAACATCAACCAAATCTTAAATCAATACGGTTGCATCTCATCGAGCCCATGTAAGCTATCGCCTATCGTGTATTTATTTTATATGGATGTGCATCTTCTACCAAACAGGTTGCTATGGCGGCTAATCAAGGGTCTTCGAGTCGTTGCTCGATGTAATTAACGTCGGATATTCGCACCATCCGACGGGGAGAGGTCAAAAATCAAAATATTTTCACAGAACCCGATAATCTCGGTTCTATACTCTTTTAATATCACCCGTACTATCTAGTATTTTTTATGGTCTATCACCTATTTTACTAGAAAATTCGGGTACGATATTTCAACATTAAAAATGATAATTTTACACACGTTTAAAATGAAAATGAAAATGAAAATGAAAATCGAGGTTTCACAAAAACACACACACATATATATATATAACATTGAAACTTTTGGAGAAGAACATAAAAAAATTAAAAAACTCACCTCTAGGGTCTACATTACATCAAGATATCGGAACCTAGGGGTGGAAGACTAGGCATTGAGAGTTTTGGGGTGGGAAAAGAGGATTTAAGTCACCAGATTTGACTTTCACTAGTTCCGGACCTGGGTGAGGCGAGATCTACCGAGGCAAGGCATTTTTGCCTCGCCTCAATGCCTAGGTGCATGAGGCGAGCGCCTCATATAACATAAATCACCAGTGTTATTCCATCCTTCTTGATCCATTGGAGCACAACCGTCATCACCTCCTCATTGTTTTTTTTTTGTTCTCCATCTGCAATCCCTTATTTACCCAATGATGCTGAGAAGGAACCCCGCGGAATCCCTTTGCCACCAACCACACCTCCAGGCACTCCAGTGGTCTCTTCTGGATCCTCCTCTCATTGCAGGATCAGCCGCCAACACCACCTGCACACCAAGGATTGAAGGATGAGGATATGAATCGAGATTGGTGGGTTTTGATCCGATCCCAACCAATTCTCTGGAACAAAAATCGTTCAAGAATTGGTTGGGATAGGTTTTTTTCAATAAAAAAATCATAAAATTAGAAAAAAATAAAAAATTAGGAAAAAGTTTTAAAAAATGGTATGATGTTGAGAAAGAGTAATATCATGCAAATGAAGTCTCTTATGCATATTCCGATTGTCATACAAGGAACAATTTAACATTCATTATATTAAATAAAAGAGATGTTACAAGTAAATTTCAACTTAAGTGATGGGCTAAAAAGATGTTATAAGTACAACTCAAACTTAATTGAAATTATACATTATCATCACCATGAACGAAATTGTCGCTCATAATCTTTGTCATGCTCCTCAGTCTTGTAGGGGAGGGAGTGATTGATCTACGAACTTTGTTGAGTGTGTTGGCTGATCAACGGGCCATATCTATATGAAAGTAGTGAGTTGACCATCTAATTAAAATTATATGCATTGTCTGCTACAGATCCAACCATTGGAGGTGACGGGGGAGAAGAATGCTATCAAATTTGAACAAAGTTCTGGATAGTCCCTCAGCGCACTTATCGAAAAAGCCCATCTCATTCATCTAATAATGTGATGTTGCACCTCCTCCACCTGAATGTCCTTAATCTCTCACACCTTGTTGTTGAGCGGGTAGAATAAATTCTTTCTCTTCATCATCATCTGAGGAAGGTGTCTGGATACCATTATCATCTATAATCAAATGCCGTTGTTTGATACTCAACTTCTTCCTCTTCACTATACTCCTTTTTCTGTACCCATACCAGTATTGAGCTCTATCGACTGTATTGCTCTCTTAAATGACTTGAAGTTGTCAATAAGTGCTATCTTTTTAGTGCTAGGCTCTGCATGTCTGCTATGAGCTGGGCAACTGGAGTTGTGGCTGGAGTTGCACTTTGTGGAACTATAGCTGACTGTGAAATTAGAGCTGTGGTTGGAGTTGCGCAATGAACCTAAGTTTCTTGCCCTTTTTCCATCTACTCATCTTCACCAATGACATTGTCAAGCTTGCGGTTGGCCTAAAATCTATCATTCGGGTCAAACTTCAGCTCTCCCACAGTGTCCTTCTCATCCAACCATGCATCAATGGGATGTTTTTCTTGGAAGAGATATTCTAAGTTTACATCTTGTTGTTGTCTCTGATTGATTTCAGCTTCAACTCTTTTTGGATACAAACCACTTGCAAATAGGGCGAATCTCTCCTTAGATATCTTCTGTCTATTGTTGATGTTTTTAATTATCAATCTCATGTTGTAATGACAGAAGACTAATTTCTTCATTCTTTTCATCATTCAATATATTCTTTCTCTTTGAGTGTATAAGGTTGAATGTGCTCTAATTTTTTTCTCATTGGGAAGAGCTGGTACTCTGACTGCAATGGTTGTTAGTGAATTCCATCCACTTTTATTGTTCACTTGGATCCACTTCTTGCTAAAAATGTTAAATATACAAGATATGTGCAATATTCTACTATGAGAAGCTTTATTATGTGAATATATAAGATTTGGGTTCCCGTACACCCCAAGTTGATGCTTGTATGATGTCATATGAAATACATAATGAAATGTAGTTAAGTTTATTTTTCATCTTCGGTGTGACAATGTTCAATAATAAAGAAATAAGTAACAACTGCTTATTTCAATCGCAACCTATGTTCTATATTCTGCAGTTTTGGCTAAACGTTTGATCATTGACAATGTGCCCAACAAGATTTCTGCATCATTATATACTTGGCCATCGTATTTCATCCTTAGGTTAAAGAAATATCTTGTCAAAAAAGATCCCAATCCAAGCATTAAGGCACTAACATATTACTATAACAATAAGTAAAATGGTACTAAAGACTTGAAATTATACATGCAGCATGAATATCATGGTGAAGTCTCCTGTCTCATCTGGTGTCTATAATCTTCCACTATTTTCTGTAGCCCCTCGGATGTTTCTCTTTGATCTTCATCTTGGCCTTGTCCATGGCATCGTACAAATACCCCATTTGGTTTTTGCCATTGGAGTCAACCAATCCTCATCTCTACCTCCTCTTCATCATCTGAAGATGAAGAATCAATTCGGACATGTGCTTACCTTTTCTCTTCTTACCCTTTTCTGACATGCAATTGGTGTCTTTTCGCCATAGCAACTCATTATGAAGATTTTGCCTCTACCCAATTCTAACATCCTTTTGTGATGCTCTTCTAGTTAAATATGCTTCAATTTCTTTCCTAAGCACAGTAGGGAGGCTCGGGACCTTATCACGCTTCTTCACATTATCATCTATACCGGTTATATGTTACTTAAGGCAGTATACACCTCAATTCATGTCTTTTTGACATCATTTACATCTCATTCTTTTCTTCTCAATATTCAGTAATTGGCCATGTTGTCATCCAATGTCGCGATGTGTAACGGCACATTGACCTTGCTCATCGTCTGACATTTTATCTACATTCACATAAAACAAATTAAAAATAGTAAACAACATGAAAACTATACTTCGGAGGTGAGAAATTTAGAGAACCACCTTTGAAGGGGTGACTATGCTCAATCACCCCTTTGGGAGTGACTAAGTATCACCGTTGAAGGGGTGCCCCTTGATAGCCACCCCTTTGAGGGTGCTCTCACCCCAAACGGGTGACATGTGCCTTTGGGGAAGCCCCCTAAGATGTGGGGGAAGGGGAAAAGGAGGGATCAGGGAGGGGGGAGGGAAAATTATCTCTTTGAGGGGGGTCGCGGTAGGGGTGGGCACGGTTCGGTTTGGTCCGGTTTGGACCATTTTTTTTCAAATCGAACCAAACCGAATCACCCTCTCAAACCGAACCGAACCAAACTGAATCAATTCGGTTTGGTTCGGTTTAAACCGAAAATAAATAAAAATATTTAAATTAATTATTTTTTACATATATATACTAATTTTTAAGTTAAAAATAATGAAAATAAATATTATTTTATTATAAAATTTATAAAAATATCATTTTTATTAATACTATAATAGATTTTCATATTTTTTGATTAAATCAGTTTAAACAGTTTGGTTTGGTTTGGTTTAAATTGGTTTGGAGATTTTCCAAACCGAACCAAACCAAAAGGGGGTCCAAACCGAACCGAATGGGCTGGTTCGGTTTGGTTTCTCGGTTTGAACCATTTTGTGCCCACCCCTAGATTGCAGGGGAAAGTAAGGATTGCTGGACGGGAGCCCTGGGGAGGTGGGGGAGAATCATACCGACCGGTCCGGAATTGGGTCTGATTGCCGATTCGATCTGGGACCGATCCTACCGATTTCGAGCGATTTGGCCGGAAGTCCAGACCGGATCGTTAGTTTGGGTAGGAATCGGTGGATCCCAATCTGGATCGACCGATTATGCAAACCACGTTGTGCAGACCCTGCTCTCCCCTTTTCTCCTAATGAAGAAGATGAACAATGTCAGGAAGCGCTCTACCTGCTGCATCGCTGGCTACAGTGCCTGGGGAGGTCTCCCTAATCTTTCATTTAGTATCTGAGCTTTCGCACCCCTTGCTGCAATCCTGCCCACACAGTCAAGCCTGGTGTCACCACTCAAGCCTGCGCGACCCTTCGGGTCAACTCTGGCATGAGCACACCCATGTGCTAGCAGGAATTGCATGCTCTGCTGATTGGGCCACCCAGTCAACTGGATGGTGTGTAGGATTGAGCCACCTGGCCCATCCGGTTGGCCAACCGGTCCAGCCTGACTTAAACCCGGTCCAGCCAGTTCTTCACCAGTTCAGGCCGGTTTAGGACCTTTTAGACTGGTTTAAACCTGGTCTTTGTTAGTTCAGTCTGTTTTTTGTTTGTTTACAGCATTTCTAGCTTGTTTAGCAGCATCCTGTCGGGCTTGGACCATGTCGTCCCACATCAGTTTGGGTGGGGAAGATGACTTACATGGGTCTCATGGACTGATAACTTAAAATGGACTGCACCAGGCAGCTTAGTGCTTCTGGGGATCCATTTTAGGTTTCAGAACCCCATTATTCTTCTTCTCTGCCCAAAATAGGGCGGAGAAGGCAGGGGGAGGTGCCTGCGGCAGCCTTCTCAATCCTGCTGGCAGCTGGTGCGACCACCTGGGCACCTAGGTGGTTTGGCCTGAGTCAAGGCAATGGGGGGCCGCCTGGTCGCCTAGGCAGTTGCCATGACCACATTCGATAACATAGTGCTGGTGTTTATTTGGGTATCTCACAATCATTATCTACCGAAAACATATAAGGTGATTAACAACATATTAAGATAATGACAAATATACTAGCATATATATAATATTTTAATGCAGGTTTAGTTGCATAATGCTGTAACCGACCAACAATTTCAGTGGTGGCGCATGCCCAGATAAGTTGTATGCTTCATAGCATAATGTAATTTTGTGTTGGATTCACATTTAGTTCATTCTGATTATCTTTCTATCTAACTACCCCATTATTAAATATTTTATACAACTATGAGATAGAGATTGAAGATAATCTGCATGTTGCTAAAGTGCATTACGTTAACAGGAATATTTAGTTATGCACGAAGCTTGCTTGGTTGCTAAAGCAGGAAAATGCTCAATTTGGATATGTATTTCTAGATGGATTCAAGGCCAAGTATTAAATATTAACTATAACATTACGCTATCTATCCTCCCAGCCTTTTGCGGGTGTTTTCCTTTTGTGAAAACCACTTTTATGCTTGCCCTTAATTGAGGTCCTTCCATGCTTAGTTTCTTTATTAGGGTTCTCATGTTTGCACTCTTCTTCGATGGACTCATAAATAATCCATTTTTGTTGCTATCTTAATCAAGAAAAGGGCCCTCACTCTTCATGGTGTTAGGATACCAAGGACCTTAAAGTGCCACTTTTCACTCCACAGAATCCCCGATAATGTTGCACATGGTTGTTGCCATGGTAGGGTTAAGATGTGAGTGGGCCCATAAGGTGATTTGGTGTTGAAAAACTCAAAACATGCCAAACCTTCTAGAGGGGAATGCCAACTTGGATCTCAACCTTACCTTGGGATGGTTGATGAGGTGAGATATCTCCATGATCTCGTGATATTCTTATTGATCTAGCAATATTATTATTCTTATTAATCTTTTTTTTTGTTATTGTGTAGTTGTCAATGCCAGCTTGATTGCGGTTCCATGAATCATTTTTCACATATTCTGTACTGTTAGAGGGGGCATCAAAAGGGGCATACCATGTGGATGCGCTTAATACATTCTTCTGCAGCCTAATTTGCATAAAGTTTCAGTATTTTTATATATTTTTTGTTAAACATATGATGTTGTATGCATGATCCTCTTTCTTGTTAACAAATTATTAATATTTGATTAATCTAAATGGAAATTTTTACACTGATTTCCTCATTATCATTTGTGGAATTTGGATAGGTTGTTGAAAACATTGCTAGAAAATTTGGTGTTGATAAAAGTGACGTACTTGACAAGCAAGCAGATGATCTTGCTGTACGTGTTGCTCTAGCTGAAACTCATACGATAGCAGAAACCAAAAAGGCTTTGAAAAATGCTGGGATCAATGTTGTAGCACTTGAAGGGCTAGCTATGAAAAAGGGCAATATTCACAGAAGCAATCATGTGATTTTGGTTAAAAACTTGTCTTATGGGTCTTCTGAAGGAGATCTTGTCAAGATGTTTGGCAAATTTGGAAGCTTGGACAAAGTTATCCTCCCTCCAACAAAAACACTAGCTTTGGTATGGGAATTCTTACTTTTCAATTATCACTCCCTCTTACAGAAAAAAACTAGCTGTGTCATGAAAAATCTCTCTTTTCGTCAAATGTTGTATAAATGGCTGTGTTATAAGTTCTCGCCTTTATTTTTATCAAGATTCACAATGTTGATGTTTATAAGGCTAGTTTGCTGTTGATGAACTCTGCTTAGAATCATGGCGTTGAACAGTTTTGGTTCTGTATTTTTTATTCTTTATACTGAAATATTTTCATTTCAAAATATAAGCATACGGTATAATTTGGATTTCAGGTTTTCTGGGGAAATAAACAATATTGTTAGGTATTGAAAATGCAAATTTAGAAGATGATTTACTTATAGGCCAAACTATTTCTGTTCACGGAATGTAAGTTTGATATTCTTTCATTTGGATGGTTAGGAATGCATGGTGTGGGTGAAAAAACTAGTCCATAGTGTGTAGCAAGATATAAGTTTTGAAACAAACTTAAAAGCAAATATACATTGTGATGTAACCTCAAAATTCAAAAAAGATTTATTCTTTTGTTTTGGAAATTCATTTTCCATTTGAATTTGAATTTGATTTGGTTAGACCTTAGCATCGACTTTGTAAGAAAATAGATGATATTTCATAAAAGTACTAGCTAGGGTCAAAATTATGTGTTGAGGTTGTTAGGTTCTTTGAAGATTTATTTTGACCTCTCCCCGTCGGATGGTGCGAAGATCCGACGTTAATTACATCGAGATAACTCGTATACCCTTGATTAAACGTCATAGCAATCCATGAAAATAGAAAACATGCATCCACAATAAACATTTACACAAACACATATGGACATAGGAGAAAACAATCCCATGCAATTGATGGAATGCAAGCACTCAATCTGTTTGAATTTGGTTTGAATTGAATTGGTTTAATTAAATTTGTTGGTTTGAATTTTGATTTGATTGATTAATTTGAATTTGTTTGAATTTAGTTTGAGTTGAATTCAATGGGTTGAATTGCTTTTGGTTTGGGTTGAAGTTTGATTTGTTTATTTATTGAGTTGCTTATTGATTTAAGTTTGGTTCAAATTGAATTTGTTGTTTGATTTTAAGCTTGGTTTGAGTTTTAGACAGTTTGCTTATGATGGATTGATCCTTAATGGGATTTGGGCTTAACCTATGGACTATGGTTTGCTGGAATGGGTTTGGCTTTGGGAAATTTGGGTCATGTTGGATTTGGTTTGTTTCATTGAATTATCAAGTTTGGTTTAGTTAAGATTGATTCTGTTTTGAGATTTATTGAATTTGTGATTTGTTTTATGACTCAGTTCAAATTCTGTTTTATTTTACTTGAGTTTGTGTTTTGCTTGAGTGTGTTTGATGCAGATTTTGGGTTTTAATTTGAGTTTGACAGGTGATCATTGTGAGTTGGATTAAATTACAGATTCTTGAAATGTGTTGATTTTTTTTATGGGTTTACAGATTCAATTTAGTTCAGGTGATTTGTTTATGTGATCTTCCGGTTGAATTCTGTTTGAGAGCTTCTGTGTTTTGAATTGGGTTGATCGGAATTAAAATTTGATGTTATATTTCAGACTTAATTTTGCTGTTAAGATTTCAGGTTCGGAATCCAATTATGGTTTGATTCAATTTGATTTGGGCAGATTTGTTTGTTTTTACTGAATTTAATTTGAACAGGTTGGGATTTCAGTGAATTATCTTCAGATTTCAAGTTTCAGATTTAAGTGATCTGATTTCAGACTTGACAGATTTTAGATTTCAAATTCTGCAGATTCTTAAAATTTTCAGATTCTGGATTCTGCAATTTTACAGGTTTAGGCTTGCTATCTTAAAGTTTGTTTCGTTCTCAGATTTAAATTTGTAAGTTGGCCTAGATTTCAGATTCGGAGTTCAAATTCTGTACTTCCCATTTCAGATTTGGGGTTCCCAGATTTATTTCAAATCTCGGACCTCAGCCACAAAGTTCAGATTTCCGGCTTCTTCAAATATCAAACTCCAGATTTCCTTTATTTACAGACTTCAAGTTGCTGATTTCAAATTTCAGATTTCAGGGGGGGCCTTCAGATTTTAAGTCTTCTGGATTTTAATTGCAGATTTTATGTTTCAAAATTTCAGTTTCCAGGCTTCAGATTTCAGACCTCTGCTCAGATTTTGAGACCCCAGATTTCAGTTTTGTTGTATGCTTCAATTTTCAGATTGCAGATTTCGGATGTTCGGATCCCCTGCAGGTTTCAGATTTGAGTGGATTCTGTACCTCAATTCTCAGATTTCAGATTTGTTATGTGGGTTTAAGTTCAGAATTTCAATTTTCAGGTCTACTTCAAATTTCAGGTCTGCTTCGGATGTTTCAGATTTCAGGCTCTCAGATTTTCTGTTTTCGGATTTCTGCATGCTTCAAGACTCAGAACTTCAATTTTCAGATTTCTACAGATTCGAACCTATTCAAAATGTGATTTGTGAAATTAAATTTCTGTCTGCAAATCAGAGCCGAATTTGGCCAGAACCTAGACCGGATTCCAGGCTCAATTACAGATTCATTTTCTGTTTTCTCTCTTTTTCTCTTTTCTTTTAAGTGCTTTGCATCCCATCGGATCAATGAGATCATTGACTCCTCTCAATAATATAAATCAGAAGTACAGCTTCCTGAATGTCTGTCTTGGACGTTCATAGTCCAGAAAAATGTGATATTACAACTCTGACTTGTCTTGAGAACACTCCTGTTCAACTCTTGATGAGTACAGTCCTTGTCAATTTTTGGATGGAATACACCCGGTCTTGCACAGACTTATGGGCATTTCCCTTCACTTCTTTTGAAACTTCATTAATATATAATCGGCTTATTGGCATGTTGATCATGCACGGCCTCATATACCTTAATGAACATGGCATGACATTGGGGTCATTCGACCTTTATATGTCTACCTTAAAAAAAGTTAAGGGGAAGGTTTAGAACTGACCCACAAATTCTTTTAAGTTTAGCCAAGACCATGTGGCGGGTTTTTAGCCGGCCAGATGCTCGCCTCGGTTTGTGAAATTAACTTAGTGGATTTTTATTTAAATTTCTGTTCATTGTTTGTTTTATTTTGATTTTTTTTGAATTATGGGTCAAGAAGCGTGCTTAAAAGCCGGCTTATTGCTTTCCCATTTATTTTGATTTTTTTAAATTATGTCGAGACCATGTGGCGGGTTTTTAGCCGGCCAGATGCTCGCCTCGGTTTGTTTGATTAGTTAATGTTTTTTTATTTAGATTTTCACTTAATGGTGCATTTTAAAAAAAAATATCTCTTTTTCCTTTCGGTTCTGCAGGCTTCAAGTTAATGGGCCCGGCCCATCTCCTCTTCTTGCGCCTGCTGGCTGGTCCAGCGAGCTCTATTTTTTTTAAAACTCTTTTCATAGGTGGGCCCCACATCCAGTTGACCCGCGGGTCAACTCTCCTTCCCGCGGGCGCAGCGGCTTGGCCGCTGCTTCTCGCGCGCGCGCGGCAGACGGCCGCGCTGTTTATTATTATTTTTTTGCCTTTTTCTCATGTGGGCCCCGCAGCTATTTTGACCCGGGTCAAAATCGGCCACTGCGCCTCCCTTCTCCTCATATGCTCCAGGTGGACCTAAGTTGGAAAAAAATACACCCGGCGGCCTCTCTTCCTCCCGACCAAGCGGCGGCAGCGGACGGCTTCGACGGGCCTCGGCAGCACCCGACGGTGGATTCCTCGGTTCCGGCTGTGGCTCTTGAACTCCGGAGGCTCTAGCGGCTACAACGGGGCTGCCGGTGACCTCTGACGGCGACACCGGAGGGGAGACAAGCTGCCGACGGAGACGCCTGAAGAGAAAAGGGAGCTCAACGAACCTTGTTGGTTGCGGCTTTGACAGTAGGAGTCCTCCCGCGGTCTCCTCCCTTCTACGGTGCTCTTTGAAGGGTCAAGAGGAATCGCCGGCACTATCAGAGGACGAAGAAGGCTTCGGCCAAGGGGAAGAAGGGTCTGTCGCAAGTAACCTTGCCTCCCGCTATGGTCGGTCTCCTCTCTCCGTCTGCTTCCCGCTCTTTCTGGGGTCTATTCTCTCCGGGGGGTATTCACGCTCTTTTGGGGGTCTCTCCCGCTACTCCTGCGCTGTGCGCCTCAGCGGGGCTTTTTATAAGCCTCCGCGGTCTCCCCCTTCCATTGGGAGACCTTCCGGATTTTCCCGTCCGTCTTCGAGACGGACCCGGGAGTCCCAACCGCCTCCCCTTCCGAGAAGGACTCTCCCCCTTTGGGATAGGCTCGGAGCCTATATACGCGGGATCCTTTCCTCTGCGTACGCCAACTCCGAACGGACTCGGAACAATCCCTCAATAATCGGGATCGACCTATATCCCTTCCAGGCTTATCCCGGCTTCCCTTTAAGGGAGATTTCCTTTCCATTCAAGGATTATTACCACTGAATTCAAATTTTGGACAAGCGCCCTCTCCGATACTTCAATCCGGCTGTCCTCTTTCCCTCTTTTTTTTTTAAACGGTCCCATTTCTTGCACAAATATCGGCTGCCATTTCTCCCCAGCTCCTTAGGCCTCTACTTGCGATCTACACACTGCCGCCAACACAGGTACGCCATGAATGGATCAAATTTGTGAGTTTCACTTTGCTAGGGGGCTGTCTACCATGGGACTAACCATGCCAATGTGTACGCATGTCCCTTTCATTTTTTTATATATATTTTTTTGAACCACCTCCATATTGTCTATTCACTATTGGTGAAATTTTGAGGTGCCAACACATTGTTATAGAAAAATTCTAAAAAACATGGAAAAAAATGAGGATATGTATTTGGAATACTAGGTCTCTTACAGAAAAACTTATAGAACATGCTGATAATATGAAGAGAAGAAAGATTAATATTACTTGCATTCATGAAATTAAGTGGATATAAAAGAAATGTAAATAAGTAGGAAATAAATGTTATAAACTACGGTACACATGTAAGGAGAGAATAAAATGAGATAGGCATTATTGTTGATAAAACATTGAAGGATGTTATGGTTCCCATGAGAAAAGTGAGAGATATGATTATTATGATAAAAATGATTATATAGAGAGAGGTAATTAATAAAGTTACTACATATGCTTTACAAATTAGATTAAGAAGTGAGATTAAATAAAAGCTTTGAGAGGATATGGATGACCTCATTTAGGGTATACCAAATGAAGAGAATATATTTATTGGAGGAGATCTTAATAGGTATATTGGAAATCAATGCCATGGGTATGAGAAAGTCTATGGAGATTTTGGATGTATAAATTTAAATGAAGAGGGAAAAAGTATCATTAATTTTGCTGTAGTCTATGATCTTATACTAACAAATGCCAATTTTATTGACAGATAATATCATTCAAAGTGGACAAAATAAAAGTTTTATCGATTTCATTTTGTGTTTTGTAAAGATTGTGAAGTTATTCAAAGTGAAGTTTTAACAAGTCAACATATTGTGTTTGATTTTATGTGTTAATATCAAAAGACATATACACACGTCCAAAAGAAAGATTTCTCTTAACATTTGTGGGAATTAAAAGGGGTAAAATAACAAACATTTAAAAATGTGTTTCTCAAGATAAATGATTTGAAGTCAGACATTGAAGCCAATGCTACGTGGATGAGTATGCTACAAATATTAGAGAGAATGTAAGTACTTGAAGAGTCTAAATGACATAGTTCCTCAAATAACAGAGCGTGTGTATATACTCATCTTGTTACTTACAATCCAAATTGATGTGTCCCTTTCCCGGCCCTTATTTGATAGCAATTTGCTCACTATATTGGTGCTCAAATGCTTAGCATTAATTTGTAACAGAACTTATATGCCCCTTAGGCCGACCATTCCTAGATCTCATTAACCTGTAGTCCTGTACTTTGGTGTCTTCGTCACCCTGGACATCTTGGTATTTATGGAGCTTTGAGTCCTTCACTTGTTTATGTCATTGGATGACCATGTTTTATCATTGTCTGCACACTTCCAGACCTGTGTAGGTCTGATATTGGTCAGTCATGGCCCTCAGCTGGTTAGTGAACATGCTGTTTTCTTTTCCAATCCTAGGCCTATGTGACCTTGATCCTCTGCCAAAATCATTAGCTGAATATGGTTACTCCCGGTCTCTGACTTTGACATGTTGCAATGATGGTTTTTTTAAAAAACTAAGCATACTCAGCTTATCCTAGCGTTTCTGGCGTGTAGGATTTTTGTGCTCCAATTTGTTTGGGGCTTTGCACCTTGCATGAAATAGAACTTTGAAAGAAAAGGGTTTCCACCCTTGCTACTTGCTTATTTTCTTTCTTTACAATTTGTTTAGATGCTGAAAATTTAGGTGCCAACAATCATATAGTTATAAGACCTGTAATGTTGTGTGGCAGAGAATGTTAGATAATAAAATAAAAATAAAATTTCAGAATAAATGTTGCTGAAATGAAATGAGAATGAAATGTGAGAGTAGCAGCAATCATGGACAAATTGAAAGAATGAAGATTGAGGTAGTTTGGAGTTTGGACATATTGAACGACTAAGGAAGCTCCGGTTAGAAAAGTAGAAAGTAACAAAATAATAGAAACAAAAAATGGGGTGGTAGACCTAAGTTAAATTGGAGGTTGATAATTCAATATCATTTAGATAAGCTAAATATATCTAAAGAAATAACTCAAAATTGACTGGGTGGAGAAAGACAATCCATTTAAGTCGACCTCAAATAATTTGGGATTAAGGCTTGAGTTGAGTTTTGAGTTTAAGTTTGAGGATGCTTGGGAATAGACAAAATGGAGAGCAAGTGAGGAAGTTTCGTCTTCGTACCTTTGTTCAAGTTAAATGGGATATGGTGAGAAATTCGTTGTCAAATGCAGGAAGTGTTTGCTCACTGTACATGTGAATGAATTGAGGAACTATGTTCTCAGGGGCATAAGATGTTTGTGCTGACTAGGGGTTGTGTTTCCTCAATTGCCCTATGTTATCAGAGGTGCGAGGTGCCCGAGGTGAGAAAGAGATCACCTCGCCTCATGGACCTAAGGCGAGTGCCTCAAGTGCTTGAGGTGAAGTATATTTTTTGATTTATATTTGTACTTTATTAATTTGACCGACCCCAAGTAATTTGGGACTAAAACTCGAGTTAAGTTGAGTGGAGTTGTGTATTAATTTATATATGTATATATATGAGATATGAATAAATCATAAATTCAAATTGAAGTATAAAATACCAAAAATACGACTAACATAAAAGAGTGACAACAATTAAATAAATCAATTTGAAACAAAATAAATCAACAACATTAATAATTCAACATCCATGAATGACTAAATAGGGCCAATAAACTAAAAAAACTATAGAAATGACGAGCAAATTAATAACAAAAGTAAAAAAAAATCAAGATTTTTGTAATTAGCAACATATAAAAATATAAAAATATAAAATAAAGAGCATAATAACATCAATTTAAAACTGAAAAATGCATAAATTTAATTGAATTAATTATAACATGTTAATAACAACAACAAAAATTTAAAACCGTAGAAATCCAAGGTGGTCTAAGTTTTAGGTCATGTGAGCAAGTGAGTGGGACAAGGCGGGCGAGGCACCTCGGGTGGTCACCTTGGTGACCGAGGTGGTCGCTTGAGGCAAAATTGGCTAAGGCAAGACGGGAAACCACCGCCTCACCTTATCGTCAAGGCAACCTAGGCAATTGCTTTTGATAACATAGCAATTGCCTTTATCATTATTTTGTTATTAAGAAAAATACTTTATTTACATAAATAAATAAGGTGCAAAGGACCTAAGGCTATCCATTATCATAAATTTATTATCCGGCATATCAAAAATTAGTATATGAAGAAACTACAAAACTTAATTATGGATTTTTAAAAGAGAAAAGGTCCCGAAGGTTGTTTTGAAAAAGAAAAGAAGCAAATGAAATAGAAAGAAAAGGCCTTGACTGTCTCTAACCAGTTGAGGCCTGGGGTGTCATCCTGCCTTGCCTTTTAGTACGTGGTTAACTTGTGCATTTGGTAATATAGTTGGAAAACAAGTGCAAGCAGAAACATAAGTGCGACTAGGCTTGGTAGGGACACTTCGTCACTGGGGATAATGTCTATTCTCTATCCCTAGATGTCTGTCAGCAGTTTCCTCCTTTACCAGAATATTTTCTTTATATAGTAGTAACCACTTTGATTCCTGGAAATGAAATGTTCTTCTAATGTCGTATATCCTTGATTCTGGATCTTAATCATGCTATTGATATGGAACCAAATTAATTCAAACTCTAGATTTTGGTAATCCCAATGAATAAATGGTTGACCAGTCCAGCAGAAACATCCATCGATTTGGATTATCTGATTTTTTAAAAAGTTGAAACAAGAAAATCTACTGAAAACAGTAGAAACCAAGGATTTCCGAATCGGAATCGGTCACCGAATTGGTGGGGACCGATCCGATTCGAATCATATTGGACCTGTTTGATTTAGAGCGACCCTCAAGAAGAAAAACTGATCCAGAATCAGGATTTTTTTTGAAAAAAATAATAAATTCAGATTCAGATTCAGATTGAGTCCGGCCAATTCGGCCTGAATCTTTTTTAAAAAATCTAAAAAAATCATGTTTGACCGATTCAGACCCATTCTGGCTGAATTCAGGTCAAAATTGGTCTTTCAAGCGGGAATCGGATCAAAATTGACCGATCCAAATCCGGAATCAGCCGATTCCGATCCGATTCGACCGATTATGCAATTTATGGAAGAAACCTAACCATAATGTTAATCAAATCTTATTATGCACCTCATGGTAGATAGTCAATTTGAGTGAAAGGTCAACTTGTTTCCTGTCTGGTAAAATGTGAGAATGCATTGAGTTATGCCAGTGCTTCAGTTACATTTTTCTCCCACAAGATATGTGAATGCTTTTCTAGTTTGTTGAATGCTTTTATGGAACATGTTTTTACTGGTGTATTTACACAACAAACAATGTGGACTCAAAACATCTGAGTGAAATAATATGCATATTCTGATGGACTATTGGGTTCTTTACTGTGATTTCAGAATGTTATTAGCAAGTTTTTTTTCCAAATTTAATGTCTTTTGAGCTCTTTTCTTTTCTATTCCTTTAGTTCATTTTATATGTTTTAGTTTGCTGTTCAATAACCGAACAAGAAGATGGATCGGTTCCACTCCTTTTTTGAACTGTGCAACTGATATGGAATGATTGTATTGTACTGAAGGGTCAAATGACTGGATATACATGCAAAATACTACATATCAGAGTGCATAAATATTTACAATGGTTTCATATTGTTTAACCAAAGTATATGCCCACTCAAAATCCTTTTCAAAAAATAAAAAAGAAAAAAAGATGAGCAATCTGCTAGCTTTGTTTCATTTGTTACATGAGTTCTCAGACGCACACCCCACTTGAGGTGAGGCAGACTTTGCTCCCATGTGGTAATTCTCGCTCCTATAACTACCTTGTTGAGGAGACACAATCTGTTGTGCCAAACTTACAATATTTGAGGTAGAAAATCTGATGCGGGACGAGGCGGGACGGACCGGCGACGTGGAGCTGCAGGAGGCTTTTAAGAGGCTCAAAATTCCTAAAATGCATGAAATAAAGCAAAACCGGACTTAAACCGGTCAAAACGGGCCCAAAATATGTCGAACCGTGCCCGAATCGCTCAAAACGGGCCTGAACCGGCCCCAAAATAGGGTGAACCGGCCTGAACCGGCCCAAAACATGGTGAACCGGCCTCTGGACCGTCGAACCGGGCCGAACCGGCCTTGAACCGGGCTGAACCGGCGGCCTGACCCGGTCTGGGGACGAACCGGTGCCGGTTCGAGCGAAAGGCAGGCCGGCCGGGCGAGCGGGGCGAACCGGTGCCCGGTTCGCCCGCTACTTAAGCGGGGGGGGGGGTGTCGTGGCCCTCCGCGGTTGGCCGCGGAGGAGGGTGACGCGGCTGGCTCGCCGGCCGCCGCGTACCCCCCCGGGGTGTCGTCGACCTCGCGAGCGTGAGGGTTCGATCGGGGGGGGGTCCTTCGATCGTCCTCCATCTCGTCGACGGCCGCGGTGGAGCCGCGGGCGGGAGAAGGCCCAGCCGTCGCCGTCGCCGCCGGGGAAGGAGGAAGAGAGGGAAGGCCGGAGGGGCCGCCGTCATCGCCGGACGCCGTCGCAGGAGGAGGGCCAGGCGCCGGAGGCAACTGGTGGTGCCGGAAGCACGCGGAAGCTGGGGGTCGAGCCGGCGGAAGCAGGGGGCTGTCGACGGCCTTGCAGAAGCCGGCTCCTCCACTGGATGACGATGGAAGGCAGCCCAAAGTAGCCCTGCAGTCGTGGAAGGGGGGGGCAGCTGCCGGTCGCCGGAGCCCTAGCTGCGCACGGACGGGGCTGCGGACGCGGGACCTCTTTCTTCCTCCTCCGTTCTTCTCCGTCTAACAGGGGCCCAAATGGGAGCAAGGAGGTGGATGGAGGTACTCCGGGGATCGCCGGAGGCGGGGGTGGATGGAGGGGTGGAGATCGACGCCATCGGAGGTGTCGAAACGGACGGAGACGGGGGTGAACGGTGTCGATAGGGCTGCAAAACGAACCGGTGAAGGGGGAAGGGGCAAGAATGGCTCGGAGGCCGCTGGACGGAGGAGAAGGAGAAGGCACCCACGCCGGAGGGTTGCGAAGAGACCGGTCTGCACCGGAGGTGGAGCTGGACGACCTCCATCGTGGAGGGGGTGAAGAGGAAGGGGCAGCGCCCCAGCACAAGGGGCAGCCCCTAGGGTTCCAAAAATTGAACAATAACTCTCTCTCTTCATTTCAACAAGTGGCCCTCTTAAATAGAGGAGCCTATTACAAACAAGACATCATAAATGACTAATTACATACATGTCCTCTTGAGGACCCAAATAAAAAGAAAAGACCACAAATAAAACTCAAATATTTACAAACAAGTCCAAATGGACGTAAATGCAAATAAACCCCAAAATGGACCGGATCGGATCCCCATCAAAATCACTCCAACGAGATAATAGAGAGAAAGAGCAGAAACCCTTGCAAAGATCTCAAAAATTACACATGAACCAGGGAAGGCTTTGTTAAATTTTAATGAATGCCCCAGAAATCTTAATGAATGCCTTCATTTGGATGTTTTACCCCCTTGCATTGGTCTTTCCCACCCTAATGTACCGTCTCCTGGCACCAATCTGACCCTAATCAGGGTTGAATCAGACTGGAATCAGCCGGCGGTCCATCATGTGTAAGCTTTTATGTTTTATATGTTTCCCCTGTTTTTCGAAGAGCCGGTCCTAGATTAGCTTTTCTTTCCTCAGGTCGGCCAATCGTATCCCAATCTTGACTTGGAAATCCTTGATCAGGTTTATAGTATATCAAGATTGTGTCATAGATCAACATAGTGTATAGCTCTGTCTTGCGTCGTAAGAGATTATCAAATGATTGCTTAGTAGCTATCAGCTTAACAAGAGATGCCATGATAATTATGTTTGTTACATATTCAGTAAGTTTTCACACAGTTGCACCAAATAGAGGTGACCAATCATGATTTACATATTATATATCTTTTGGTTGTCCTTAGAACATGTTCAAGGAGAATCAAGCATTAATTATCTTATGAGCAGTACCCAATTCTCTTTAAATGCTATAACATATTATACCTGAAGTTCAGAGCATTATATTTTTTGCTGTTTTTGGCTCTCCTTTTGTGCTTCTAGGGGCTACGACTTTCATTTTGCATGTCATCAATGTGTCTATTTATGGGTATAGGAAGTGCCGACCAGGAATGACGGTAGCCTGTATTTTGCTGTAGTCTGACATTTATTTTCTTGTTGAGAATTTTGGTGGCCTGAAGGAGTAAGCATATTTTTTTATGCTAGATTAAGTTCTTTGGCTTAGTACGTGTTTATAGTTGATATTGGGCAGATGATAGGGTCAAACTGTAATATTTTGAAATGCATATCTATCTAAAGATGACCTCAGATGTAACTACAAAATAGAGAGTGAAGAGAAACTAAGATAGGTAGGCTTCTTTATCCTGAAAAAAATTAAGTTCCTTTCTCTGACCAAAGAAAATATATTTTTTGTCACAAATTTGACAGAACCAACGGCTCTTCTGGTTATCAGTAGATGAACCATTTGTTCCTTAAACCAGTAAAAAGTATCAATTAGCAGGATTTTCAATTACTGTAAATCCCACAAAATAACTTGTTGGTTTTCCTCCAAATGCTTCCAGAAATTGCATAGGGTGAGCAGATGGTAGTATATACTGGTTTCAGATTTTTTTTGCTTACTGAAAATTGTTGGCTGGCGTTAGTAGCTTCCTTTGCAGGTTTCATACTTTTCCTTTAAATTATACCTCATTGCAGATTATCTTTCTTGAAGCAGCCGAGGCTCGTGCAGCATTCAAGAGTTTGGCGTACAAACGTTACGTGTAAGTTACTTGTCCAACCTGTAGCACAGCATATCTTGCACCTTTGTTCAGGCTTATTTCATATATTCTCTTGAAAAATATCATGTTTTAGAGAGTTGTTCAACAAGAAGCCAGTACATCTTTTTTTTTTGGTTTCCTGGATCAAGCATGTTCTTTAGCAGGGATGTCGAAATTTTAATGCTTAACCATAAATTTTCTCTTGATGGTTTTCTCGGGTGTATAAATTTAATATCTTGTGGTCCTATTTTTCTTTGATCACCATCATTTTTTTGCACGGTCAGTCAGTGTTTTCAAGGCGACGCCTAGGGGACAAGGCGATGGGCGCCTAGTCGCCCATTGCCTTAAATAACTATTTTATATATTTTAATAATAAATAATACTAATTAAGTGTCAATGTCACATACTTAAGTTGTTTTAGAGTAAAAACAAGTAGTTTTAATAGTTAATTTGACTATAAATTAACATTTTGATGAAATAATAGTTAGGCTTAAATGATTTCTTAAGTGTTTACTAATAGATGATATCATAGTTGTCAAGGCGCCCGCCTAGGCGGCGCCTAGGCGCCGCCTAGGCGGCGCCAGGGCGCCTTGTCTGGGGCCAATAAGGCGCCCAAGGCGTCCGCCAAGGCGCCAGCCTAGGCGCCCAAGCAAGGCGCCTTGGGTATTTTTACATCATTAAAAAAAGTTTTTGAGGGATTTTTTTCCCTTGATACCCCTCACAAGGGACACTTATTTAATGATAGTTTGAATATATTAATATATTGTATTATCACTTATACTATCATACATATTTAAGATTTATGATTATAAACATATATTATATACTTAATTAAGTTCCGCGACTACTCTGCGCCCCCCCCCCATTTAATAATATTATAACAATATTTTACCATCACTTATACTATTGCACATATATAAATTTTATAATCATAAATGAGTTATATACTTAAATTTTATAAATATTTATTTAACTTTCTTCTCTTTCACACACATCATATTTACTTATGTGCATTGATAAAACACTCAAATTCAATTATAACATAACAAATATAATTATATTTATGTTTTTTTTATATATAACAACCTCCCGACTCAGCCTTCCTTTAATACCGCCTTGACCGCCTAGGCGACGCCTAAGCGGCCGCCTTGTCGCCTAAGCGGAATCGGTACCCTTCAACGCCTTGGGCGCCTTGTCGCCTTGACAACTATGGATGATATAATTTAAATAGTAAAATTAACTAATGTGTCAAGTTATTTAGTGTATGTAACTATGCACTTCTCACATTATTAATTGATTTGCATGGTGTCAAAGTTATTTTGCATCATTTTTTACATATATCTTTGCTATTTTATCCATATTTTACTATATAAAATAAGGCGTCGCCTAACGCCTTGCCTTATCGCCAAGGCGCCAAGGCGGTACTATGTCGCCTTGATCGTCTTGGCCGCCTTGACAACTATGCGGTCAGTTGAGGAATGTATGATATTTCTTTGTTTACATTGCAGGTTACTTGTCAATCTGATATAAAGACTTGGTATATTTTCTTTCTTAATATGCCATCCTGGACTTTAGTCAATACTCAATAATGCTAACAGGGTACTCAATGTTTTCATCAGTTTATATGTAAATTCCAGTAATAGAAGAGAATGCTTACTGTTGTTTTTACCTTTCCTTGATATTGCAGTGATAATTGTGTTGGTTGTCTTACCGTGTGCTTGCTCTGAGGCATTTTCTTAAAGTTTGGACATTATAACCGTTCTTATTGTTCTTTCTTCGTTATTATTCATTTATTCTATAGAGATGCTCCTTTGTACCTGGAGTGGGCTCCTGGTGATATTTTGGCCCCAAGGCCTGCATTAGAAACAGATAAACAGGAGGATATTGTTGGCAGGGAAGATGTCCAAAGAATGGTTTTGGAAGAAAGCCTGGTACCAATACCTGAAGGAGAAATTGATCCAGACAGGGTTGAGGTTTGACATTTTCTTTTCCTTCACTATCTGGCTACTCCGAATAATATGTTTTTTTGCCATCTTTCAGACTGTATACTAGTAGCAGTACCAGGGTGTTATGTTTTCTTAAAGATAATTGTCTTGGTGTCATCATTGTGATTGTATCGTTAATTCGTTATGGTCCAGGCCTATGGTTTGCAGAATCAGCGCCAATCCTGGTGGAAGCTTCCACCAGGTCTGGCTCTGAACTGTCTGATCAGCCTGGATTGGCTGATTCTGACCGATCCTGGGTCAAATTGTTGTTGTTTGGTGGCAGATGGGTGGCACCCCCTCCTGCAGGGGGTGAAGATCTCATCGGATGTGCTAAGATCTGATCATGTATGGGGTGTTTAGTTGCATGATAAATTGAGCTTTTGTTACAATTTATATATTTTGTAACAAAACTTATTGAAAGAGGTGTTTGGCCACCATTACAAATTTATTTGGCCACCATTACAAATTTGTGTTTAAAGAGATTTCCTTTTTGGACAGAAAAAAGAGGTGAGACTCTTTTTTATCTAGTGGTGCCCCACATCTTTTGGTTTTACATGACTCTCACTCTTAGTTGTTATCACATCTCCCCATACATGATAATTTTATGTCATTGGTTGGTTTACACTTTATTTCAATACAATTTTTTTTATCTTGAAAACATATAAAAATTTGTTGTGCAACCAGACAATCCCTTAAGTTACAAGACCTTAGATGTCGGGTGACTCGGGTCTATAGAACCATTATCTAGTGACGCGGTTATTTAATGGATCTGATCATATGGGTGGCGCTGGACCCGATCTCCCCACCCTAACATGTAGGAGTGGTGGTGCTACTGAACAGCGGAGATCCAACTCTGGAATGTCTGTCCCTGCACTCTGGACAAGTTCGGGACTTCATTCTTTCTTTTTCCAATATGTTATTGTTATGTAGGATTTTAGGATTCATTACCTTAAAATTGAGTCTTGTGATTATTAATTTTTAAGTTTCCTTCTTCAGTCTCGATCAGTGTTTGTTAAAAACCTGAATTTCAAGACGTCTGATGATGGTTTGAGAGAACATTTTGTGAACAATATGAAGAAAGGGAAATTACTAAGCGTGAAGGTGAATCTTGTGCTTTTAGTTATCCTTATTTATTATTTTTTACTATTAACGCACGTCCATAAGGAATTTTGGGATTGATGCTTTATTGTAGGTGAAGAAACATCAGAAAAATGGGAAAAATGTGTCTGCAGGTTATGGTTTCATTGAATTTATTTCCGTTGAAACAGCAAGAGACGCGTGCAGGGATCTTCAGGTAATATTGTTTTTCAAGTAAGCTAGTGCTGCTATTATTAAGTATCTATTCTTTTCTCACTCTATATTTGCATAAAACTGAACTCTATTTCCTTATTTTAGGGAACAGTTTTGGATGGCCATGCGCTCATATTACAACTTTGTCTTCCTAAAAAGGAAGATCAATTTGCTAGGAAGGTTGAGAAAGATAAGAGTTCAACAAAATTGATCATTAGAAATGTGGCTTTTGAGGCTACCGAGAAGGATCTAAGACAATTATTCAGTTCCTTTGGTCAGGTAATGCATGATTTGGTATTTTAGCGAGATCATGGTAATAGCATATATTGGAGCACACACATTTAATCAAGTGTTGCAATTCTAATTTTTCATCTGATGACACATCGTCTTTTCTTTAATCCAAACAAAAGCGGTCTGTCATAGTTCTATCTTCTTTTATTCTTGAGCTCGGACAGTCTAGCGATGGCCATCCTGGCTCATAAGATTCTTAGAGCCTGTGTACCTCCCTCGAGCTGGAGAAAATAATAGAGCTAATACTCAGGCTATTTGTATTCAGTTCTGGATGTGACGTTCTTGGCATTTCCTTGTTTATGCATCATGTTTTTGATAGCCAGAGGTTTCTTTAATGGGCTCAACGCTTAATAATCTTTTCACCAGAATCGTGGTCTGGATGAACAAATCTGTGACTCAAGATCCAATATGCCTATCATGTTGCCTAAAGTTCGATATGAAATGGATGGAACTACCAATTCCCTGCCCTCTGAATTGAAGGTGCGTTGTTGCTAACATAACCAACAAATTAAGCAAATGCAAAGATAACCGACCATCTTCGGAAATTCAGATTGACTGGAAGTGCTTAAAGATATGATCAAGAAAAGCTGTCCTCGTATTTCCCATGGTAATGCGGGTACCTTCATCTTCTTCCGTCTTGGAAGTCTGCTTCGTAAGGTTCTTGCTACCAGATAGATTATTGCTCGGGTAAAAGTTGACGGGAATCAGCGTGTCATGTCAAAACGTGGTAAATAAATGTTGACAGCATCTGATGGTTGCCGTTACCTGTGGGCTGTAGGCTCATTTCGTAGTCGCCTTCTTCGTTCCCAGCATGACGTAGATGGTTTACTTCCCTTAGATCTAATTACGCACTTTTTTTCTCAAAAAATGCTGCCTTTTTTATGTTTCTGCAGGTAAGGAGAGTACGGTTGCCGAAGAGGGTGGATAACCACAGAGGCTTCGCGTTCGTGGAGTATGCCACAAAGCAAGAAACGGAGAACGCGATGAAGACTCTCTCTAACACGCATCTCTACGGGAGACATCTGGTAATCTAACACCCCTTCTCCATGAGTATGTATGCATACACACACCATTCAGACAAAGTGGACGGTTCCCCTGTTTACCGCCTGGGGTTTCAGGTAATCGAGCGGGCCAAGGAGGGAGAAACCCTGGAAGAACTGCGGGCAAGAACTGCCGCCCACTTTTCGGGTCAGACGGGGGAGTCTGGGAAGAAATCCAACAAGAGGAAACGAAAGAACAAAACTGACGATGCCAACGAGGATGATTTCGAGGGGGTGTTGAACTGACATCTCCTCCGCTCTCTCCTTCGCTTTGTTCCTCCTGCTGCTTCCCGATTTTCCTTCTCCGGGGTGGCCATGAGTATTCGTACGAGGGCCGTTGTTGTCTGCTGCTGTAATCTCGGCGGCACCTGATTATCTTGTAACGAGCTGAATTGGTGGTTTTGTTTAATTTTGCTTGGCGCGCACGGTCTGAGCTAATCGATTTTGAAGCATGAGACTTTAAGTTCGTCAGACAAGTTAGACATGTCTCATCTTTAGGCGTACTGAGCACCAACGTTCTTCAACTATGATGTTCACGTAGGGTGCAAAGTTCTCTGCAGCCGATTCGAAGTGCTTAAATTGTTTATTTGAATACGTTAAAAAATTTTATTAGATGATCTTGATCATGATATTTTAGTCAAAAATTGGATTTTTTTATCAATGTAAGGATGTATTGTTATTTTTTATCTGGTAAGATAGTAAAGTGGATGATTGATTTATTTTATGTTAGAAACTGTAGTTTTTTTATAATATATGTTTTAATATTTTTCGATGATATCTTACATTCAAGACAATTAGTGGAATGATTGTTTCAAGGAAGTTCATTGGTATCTTTTTTTAAGGTAAGCCAACTTTGTTGTTTGACTCATATCTGATTGTTTTGTGATCAAGAATTTTTTTCCTTGATGTGTATCAATAAATTATGATCCGGACAAGTTTTTAATACCTAGTTCGTTCGCAGAGGACATTGGGGTCTACTTTCTCAAATCTCAAGAGAGTTGGTTCCAATTCCATTCTTCACACAATTGGCCATAAACTGATTTTTAAAACTTTTTTTTAAGACCTGATAACCTTCTTGGGGATGGAACGAAATGATACAATCGGTCTGCTATGCAATACCTCTATCCAAGAGTGGAAACGGGTCGATACATTAGAATTAACTCAGACACTCGCACTCGGTTTGACAAAGGAATTGGGCTTGGCTTGTCTATTATGTTGAATGGGTAAGTTTGAACCAGGAAAAGAAACTTGGTCTGCTAATGATTTGAGCATGAGCAACTGTTTGACTCGTAAAGTTTGCAAGTAATTTGGCTATTTATTATGTATTTATTTTAAAAATAAATTAGAAACATCTTAGTTGTATGGCATTAGTTTAGTATACTAAATAAAATTAAATTCAAGGTCTATCAACAAGTTTGGATTCAAGTTTCGTGATCGAATTGAAGTTTGAATTTCAAAAAGAAATTTAAAACGGGAATTTAAGTTGGAACTGGAGTTTAAAATGAGCGTTTATTTGAGCTGTAGAAGACTTGAGGATCAAGTTTCAACGAATCGACCGTGAATGAAGATGAAGCTTACTGGTCAAATATTATTTCTAGAAACACAGATCAGACCTCCAAGTTTAATCATAATTGAGTCAACCTTTAAGACCACATATATAGTAGTTAACTCTGCTCAACTATTGTGCAACCATATATCCTGAGCCCTTTTAATGTCTTGAGTAGGGGTCGACAATGGGTCGAGCTAATTAGCAGGTTTGTAGGGTTAGCCGACTATAGTTTAATATATACTACATGAAAATTTTAGCCCGCATGATTGGATTGGGATTCAATAGGACCAAAATAAGTTAAAAAAAAATCAAACATAGGATCTCAACTTTTTTAATAATTAAATATATTAAATTTGATAATAATATATTTATAAAATAAGAATTGACTAGGTCGGACTAACAGCAATAATGTGCAAGCTGGGTCGACCCAATATATTTCAAGCCAAATCTTTTGAGCTCGCCCCAGTGACATCTCTACTTTGAGCACTCCACCCCCCCTCTCTCTCTCTCAAAAACAAGTCCTATTGATTTTGTGATCGCCATTATAAATAATAATATTTGTTTTTATATTCTTTTTTCGTAAGTTTTCATTTTATTTCTTTTAAGTTGCATTATTTCACGAGACCGTGAAAAACTTTGAAATCACGTGCAAGACTTTCAACCGGATCTCATATTATCGGGTTCCGATCGAAACCCACCGGTCCAGTAGGGCTGTTATTACAGATCGGAATAATATTCATATTCGGTTCAAATTTACATTTGGCTGATCATCCGAATTCATATCTTGTGATTCGCCTGATGTTATATTTGGATACGAATATTATCGGAATAATAAGCAGACCGAATTCGAAAAAAGAAATCTAATCTGCTCTGTTTAAAATTACTTTCGAAATAATTCGTTAGACATAAGATCTAGCCGTCCAAAATAAACCCTACTTGACATACCCTATCGCTGCCCACGCACTAAGCCACCGACTGTCTCCTCCTCGCGAGCTTCTCCACTCCCCCGTTCTCCTCCCCGGCGTCTTGGCAGGCGCCCACCCTCGCCCTCGGGTTCACACATCCGACCTCGCGGAGGAGCGAGCGCGGTCGCCGGTCGGTGCCTCTAACTTCTCCAGATCGTAGCAAAGGCGGCAGGCGCCTCAGCTTCTCCAAATCGCAGCACACCCGCCGGACCTTGGGCTTCTCCAGATCTTTGCACAGGCACCTCGCCGGCCTTGGCTTCTCCATATCGCAGCATAGCCGCAACCGCCTCGATTTCTCCAGATCGCAGGACTTCTGCCTCACCTCGTCTTCTCCTCCTCGCCTACTCCCGGTTCTCCTTCTCGCCGCACCGACAGAGGTATTTGTTCCTTCCGTTGATCTGTGAGGTAGATGCTACAGGGAATAGTTATCGGATCACGCACCGATGGATTTCTGTTGTGGTTGATATACATGCGCTGGTCACGATGTGCGGACATAATTTGAATGGATGCAAATGACCTTGTAGCCTTGAGTAATGCATATACATGTGTAAATAGGTTTGAAAATACAGAATGACTTCTATGCCTTGAGCGCATTTGGATTTCTTACATTATAAATGCATAGCCAGTCAGGATATAAAACTTAAGAAGATCTGAATACTTGGGAATGATATGACTGTGTGTTTGTATATGAAAATTGTTAGGTAGAGCTAAGACTATGCTAGTATGTTTGAAGAGGTATATATGTTTTCACGAAGTCATAGTGCGCATATTATTTTATCTATTTTTTCAAAGATTTTACAGGTTTTTTAAGTTTGCGTTCAGGTTTGCATAGTTAATACAGATTGTGGGTAAAGGGTATATTTTCCGTATCTGCCCCCGTATCCAGAGATATCTGAAATTTAATTTCTGTTCTGCATCCAAATTGTAACTGGTGCGGATATCCGATATCCAAATTACCGTGCAGAGCAGATACTGAAAATCCCATATCCACTTTGTATCCTCTCCATTTACAGCCCCTATGTCCCAGTCCAAATGGCAACCAGTAGAACTACTCACCCTTGCCGCCTCTCAAGTCACCGATTTGGCTTCATCACATATCGTGCTACCTCTTCTTGATCTTCCCTTACCTCTTCCATAGGGAAACCCTACAAAACCATTCCCCGGTGTGCTCTCTGCATAGTCCCCTTTCAACCATCCGCAGTGACCACTCTTGTCGAAACGATTAGTGTGGATTGGGCTCGCGGCGGCAGAAATTAGGGTAGGGAAGGAGAAAAAAATATCGGTGGAAAGAAATATATAGAGGGAGAGAGAGTTTGATTAAAGTTAGAAGTCTTACCCGGTCAGGATGCTAGTTAATGTGGGAAGGAGAGAGCAATAGAAATAATTAAATATTTTTAATCTTTATTTATTAATTAATAATATCATATTCATTTATATATATAACTAAATATTACGGTTTGGGGATTATTCGGTTTGGACATGAATCTGGAATTTAGGTCCTCGAATGTTTTCCCAATTTGTTGTATGATTGCTGTGCCCTGTTCTGAGAGCTTTTTATTTATATAACAGAAGATTTCTTCCCTAACTGCATTGTTGATCATTCATGGTCTGGCTTTGGCAGGATTTCTTTCCATCAGAAACATATTATAAGAGGAAGATGGTTCCGGAAGAAGTTGCAGCGGGCATGTTCAGGCCCCGGCAGACTGTTGGCAGCGTTCTATGTTGTATGTGCGGAATTCTTATGGAGCCCAATGCGGCAAACATGTGTATCAAATGCCTACGTTCCCGCGTGGACATCACTGAAGGCCTGCAGAAGCATGTAACCATCATTCACTGCCCCGAGTGCAGCAGCTATCTTCAGCCGCCGAAGACATGGATCAAGGCTGAATTAGAGTCTAAGGAGCTTCTGACATTCTGCATCAAGAGGCTCAAGAATATGAACAAGGTTCGACTGGTTCATGCCGAGTTTGTATGGACTGAACCACATTCCAAGAGGATTAAGGTGAAATTGAGAATACAGAAAGAGGCCCTTAATGGTGCCATTCTTGAACAGCCATATATCGTAGAGTACACCCAACAAGAGCACATGTGTGAGGCCTGCACAAGAGTGCAGGCTAATCCAGACCAGTGGGTTGCTTCTGTTCAGGTGCGACAGCATGTCCCTCATAGGAGGACCTTCTTCTATTTGGAGCAACTCATTCTGAAGCATGGAGCGGCTGAGAGGGCCATAAACATTAAAGAGATGGATCAAGGCATTGATTTCTTCTTTGGCAATAGAAGCCATGCAATTAAGTTTGTTGACTTTCTTGGTAGTGTTGTCCCAATTAGGAGTCGAAGTGATAAACAGCTCGTATCTCATGACCAAAAGAGTAACAACTATAACTACAAATACACATTCTCTGTGGAGATCTGCCCAATCTGCAGGGAGGATTTGATCTGCCTCCCACCAAAGGTGTCAAACAGTTTGGGAAACCTAGGACCACTGGTCTTGTGTATGAAAGTGAGTGATAACATGTTGCTTCTAGATCCATTCTCTTTAAGAAGTGCTTTTATGGATGCCAGTCAGTATTGGAGACTTCCTTTTAAGCCACTGCTTACCAGCAGGCAGCTTGTGGAATATCTAGTGTTTAACGTAGAAATTGAGGGTCCCAAATTTACCATTGGCAAGAAAGAATGCAGTCTAGCCTATGTTGAAGTGGCACGGGTGTCAGATGTTGGAAAATCTTTTACTGTGAGGACCCACCTTGGTCATCTTTTGGAACCTGGCCATACTGTTCTTGGTTATGACCTATATGGATCTAATATTAATGACGGTGAAATAGAAAAATACAAAGGGCTTGTCCTTCCTGAGGTGGTGCTGATCAAGAGGAGCTATGCAGAAGAGGGCACGAAGACACGTCGCAAGTCTCGTCCTTGGAAGCTGAAGAATATGAAGATGGAGGTGGACAACTCTTCGAAAGGCAGACTTGATGAAGAGAAGAAGAATACTGATTATGAGGAGTTTTTGAGAGATCTGGAGGTGGATCCGGAATTGAGATTTAATATATCATTTTATCGCAACAAAGAAGGTGCGCCCTCAGAGATGGCATCAACAGATGGGGCAGATGATGAGCCTGTGGATTTGGATCATTTGCTTGCGGAGCTTGAACTAAAGGATGGAGAAGATGATGATGATGATGATGGTGATGCTGACAGTGATATGGCAGAGTGAACTACTAGTTAGACTTCCTGTCTGAACATTGTGTATTTATACACCTATTTTGGCTTACTTTTTGTCTCTCGAACTGGCAGCTCATTGCATCTCTTTCCTTCGATCTTATTTACCTTCTCTTTCCCTCGTTCTTACTTAAACCATGTACGCATCTGAAGATTTTCGTTGGGGAGTGGGAGTGGCATATGACCGCTGTTTTGATAAAAAAAAATCAAACCAAAGGTCCTATTTCATGGCAATGATCTCATATTGCTTATTATAAGAAATATCTTGTACTTTTACTTTTCCCCATTTGAGCATGATTATGTGATTTTGTGAGATGACACCAAGCGGGTGCTGGTTGCTCTAAAAGAATCTTCGTTCTTATTTAATCCTTTTTACTGTCGTCGGTTAGAGATAGTTCATAGTTCTACGTCGGTTTCTTGTGCTTGTTTGTACGGGGTTCTAATCCTCAACGTGGTAGTCTTGGGATTTGCAACTTGTAAGCTTACATGGCATCTTTTAAAATGAAAATAATGGGTAAAATAATGGGGTTTTGGTTCTCTTCTCATGGAAAGAAATGGGATACGGCCGTAGCAGTTGATGGAAATAAAGCCAAAATTACAGATGAGCCAATAAGCCGCCGTTCACCTTTGATGATGTTTGTAGTCACTTGATTTGGCAGCTCTAGCCTCTAGGACAACGGCTTAGAAGCCATGGGAACGAAACCACTCTTTCGGATCTTAGGCTGTTGTTTCTGTGTATAGATATTTATGAGATGTTTGGTTACATGAAAAATTGAGTTTTGTTATAATTTTATGTTGTTGTGACAAAACTGGTTTAAAGTTATGCTTGAAAATCATTACACATTTATATTTTTTAAATAGATTTTTTTTTGGACATAAAAGAAATTGAGATCTTCTCTAGACTCTTTCTTTATTTTGTGGTTTCCTTGGTCTCTTTTTTTTGGGTTAAACACGGCTTCTGTTCTTTATTGTCATCACATCTCCTCGAACATTGATAATTTTACGTCATCGTTAACCTACGTTTAATTTTTAATACATTTTTGTGACAAAAGTACATAAAAAATTATTGTACAGCCAAGCACCATATTAAGAGTAAGGCAACGAGATATCTAATTTCTTCACCTACTAAGAACCGACGACAAAGTTTCCCGTAGGTATAATATAATTCGTAAAGGGCCTAAAACTGTTGATTTGGTTCTTTATTTTGGTACGTACAGCTCAAAGCCAACACATGCGCACATCAAAGGAGACTGGCTCGGGCGCATGATTGCTTATGTTCTATTATTAAAGAAACTAATAAAGTCATTGGGCTGTGAATTTTGTGTATTCTCACTCATGGAAAAATATGATTTATCTTCAATCTCTCATTTGTTTTGCAAATAAAATATGGCGGAACCAAAAGTAACACAATCCAATTTATCCCAAAAAATGATGATGAAATGAAAAATAAGTCATCTCGTCTAATGTATGGGACATTTTATCACTAAACAGAGATAGTTATATCATCTAATATATGAAATGTTTTACATTATTATTTATGTATTATTTATGATAAAATTTTTAAAATTGTTATTAACAATCAAATAATTTATATATATATTGATATAAATTTTAAAATTAATATTCATATGTTATATTAAACATAAGACAAAATTATTCTCTAAATATATTATAGCTCAAACTAAACGTGATAGGGATAAAGGTAGTCACAAAAAGTGACTTATCCATATTTTCATCAATTTTATCTCTGTACCAAACTGGGCCTAACAATATCAAATCACCTGAACACAATACCATTATTATGAATAAGATGAAAATACATCAAACTGCAATACCTATTCGCCGATATTTTTTGAAAATTATCATTTTAACCAACTAAATACCTATCTCATATCTACCGGGCGAATCCGCATCCTGTTTCAGGGGTCTGTGTTAGCCTGTTCGGTTAGTGCCCAAGATGGTGCCTGTATTTGAAGATGGAATTAAGAAGATAATAGGCAAAAATCAACACCGGATCCTGTTCAACCGACTCACTTTAACAAGAGGTCCAGTCAGTTTTAATATAAGGGTTAAGGTTCTAAACTCTTTTCATTTCTGCACAAAATACGACAGGAACGGTAAGAGGTGTTAAAGAAGAGATGAAATAGCTTTTTTGTCCTGACCGTAAACACTTTAAAAGCTTTGAAGACACCCATGGACGAACTTATCTATATACCGACAAGATTTTGTCGCAATTACAGGATTTTCTTCTTATGTTGACATCCCTAGAGGTAATTTGTACCGACATAAGGGTTAATGTTATAATCATTAAAATCCCAAACTTCACATAATTCCAATCAAACGCACCCTTTGATGCACTTACGGTCTTAGGTAAAAGATGTATCAAGAGAACATTTTCCTTAGCTTAATATCTTCAAGAAAATCAAAAACACAATTCATCATTTGGCCACCTGTAAGGTATTTTCATTGAAACAAAGAACCAGTATCTTACAAAGCATTTTCCTAAAACATGAACGAAGATGCAAAAGACAGCGACCAAAAGGTCTCCAATCAGACTCTTCTTCGTATAAAGCACTTTAAATATCGTAGTCTCCAGATTCCATCTGGAAGAACAAGTTGTGTTCGACCTCATGACCGTCAATTGTCCAATTAGATGACTCCTGCTCAGATTTTGCACATAACAACACGAAATTTTCGTTCTTCCCAACGCCAGGTTCCATGAGACCAGGATTATCTCTACGTTCTCATTCCAATTTCAGTCCATCAAATAACTTTGCACACGATTTTTTTCCGTGGATGAACAAACAGGCTCAGGACTGCTTATATCATCCAGAAAAACCTAGTAATTTCTGTCGTTTCCTGATGCAGGGATCAGAGGCCAACATGGACACACAAGCATTACTTGAATGGCAAATCCAGGAAATGCACCTCCAGATCTGCAATAGCTGATGCCCTTGGGAGTTAAAACACTCAAAAGAAAAAAGAATAATCTTTCCCCAGGAAAGGTAGCAACTTTTGAAGTTTCCTCCAACACAACAAGGCATCTGAACAAAATTCTAAGCTGCCTTCCTTGAGTTTCTAAAGCTCCCTTGATCCCATGGGGACCATACACGTCTCAAGTCATGAAAAAGAAATTGTTACTTCCCTGTTGTCTGCAGTACAGTGAAGGTGGAGATAGAACCAGTCACTGGATCAGCCCTGGCTTGTCAGCTCCTGTTTGGAATGGGATCGCCACGATATGTTGAATCTTCCTTCAAGCTAAGGGTCTGTTTGTTTACCTTGAAAACTTACTCCATGCATGCACTTTTCCTGAAAATGTTTTCGCGCTCATATTTGGTTAGGTGTAAAATATATGTCAAGGTAAAATGTTTTACGCCGTCATCGCCTAAATCAGGATTTTGGCATCCGCTGCTCAACAGCAGATGCCGTTTTCGGTAGTTGTTAGTAAAATTGATTTAAAAATTTTATTTTTCTGAATAGAATATCTTATTTATAAATTAATATCATCAATTTTAATAAGTGTAAGTTATTTTAAAATATTTTATTTAAAATTCATAGGAGTAAATAAAAACTTATTTTATCAAATAAAAATATTTTTATTTATATTTGTAGATTGATATAAGCATTTTGAATTATATTTTTCCTATAAATTAAATAATAGATCATACTGTAATATATTATAAGAATTTTATCGCATGTAATTCCTTTTAACATGATTTATTTTTACATGCTATCAAATAATGCGAGTAAATATTTTAGTAAATAATTATTTTATATTTAATTATTACATTATTTGCAATTCAAGATGGCAAATATCAAGAGCACATTTTATTGACTAAAATAATATATTTTAGAAGCTGTGAATGAAAAATATTATAATATAGTATTTTAGCAACATAATTTACAAATAATTGAACAAGATCAATGATCTCCTAGGAAAATATTTTCAGAGCAACCAAATAATGTCACCAAGATTTCAAATTCCCTGAAAATGATATGCAATCTGAGATGTTTTCAATGAATTTTCTTTTACAGGGATCCAAATGGACTCTAAATAGAACACGTCCATGAACAATGTCAGCTTGAAATTTACCTTCCAACGACTCATTATTCATAATAGATATACGAGTTCATAACTGTCATGAGCGGCAACCATTTACATGCCTAGCGATCTGAAGATTCAAGAATATACTTAGACAGAGCATTTTATTCTCTCAATCAAAGCCACACTAAATCATTCCTGTAGCACATTCAGTGACCTCCGCCTGTTGGTAGAAAAAGACAATAAACAATACCAGTGCGGTCTTGCACACGAGCTCAAGAATCCCATTCTTCATCATGGTACATGAGTTCTAGAATTCTGCCCTTCACCAGGATAAAGAATGTCGTCCTCTAATCTTTTAGCAGTAGTGAGAGCCATTAGATTAGACCCCATACGACTCCTACCAGAAAGCAAAAGCATGGAAATAATTTACCCTCTCTGGGTTCCGCTATTGACCATTGGAAATAACTTACTCACTCTGGGTTCTGCTATTGCCAACAGCCTACATACATATGCATGCATTTCTTTTCCGAAGCAGCTGACGAAAGGGATATTCACTTGAGTGTTACAAATATCGAACCAGACATACATTGCAGTACTTATCTTCATCTATATCAATCTCTACACCAAATCCATGGAACCATATGCATATATATATATATATATCCCCCTATTTCAGAAATCCATTTCAGCAAGCAGCCTCATTCATAAGAAACAACTGAACCCAGTTCTCAGCACGGAATCAAAGGGATTTGCGCTGGGTTTCATTCCGAACATCAAAACTTCGTCCAGCTCATAGCTCCCTGAAACATTATTAAGCATTAGATCGCTCCTCGAAGTAAAATCCAAAAGACAGACGCGTGAACAAGGCGTATGATGTGCCACCGCGCCCTCGGACCTGTTGATCAGAACAGGACGAATATCCCGCAGAGCATATCCAGCGTCTTCTTCACTCTACGAATTCAGACTCAACACCTGAATCATCCCCATTATCCGCCTCGCTCGTCTCATCGCACCCGGCAGGAATAGGAAAGCACTCCAATCCGCCAGTCCGACCTCCGCCCCACCCTCTTCCGAGGCTCGTCAGCATCCTATCCAAGTTCACACTTTTGGGGCTCATCAGAAGCAGCTCGGAGAGCTTCCTCCTCGCCAGGTGTAGCGGATTAGGGTCGACCAGCTCCCCCTTCCTGTACGCCTCTCTCAGGAACACAGTGTGGAGCTTTCCCTGGTTCCCCCTGGTGGAGATGTAGAAGATGCCCTGGTGCTGCAGCAGAAACTCCTTGAGCTTCTTGGGCAGGCTCATCGCCTGCCTGAAGTGCGCGATCCTCTCCAGCGTGGTCTTTTTCTCCACCATCAGCGACAGCAGCTCGTGGATCGTGGCCACCGACCTCTTCTCCATCCGTTTCTGCGCCTCTATCGACCTCAAATCGTATCCAGAGATGTCTTCGTAAGGAGACCAATAAGGCACCCGCTGCCACTTCCAGACCGCGATCCGGTAGTACTTGCCGATCTTGAAACCCGGCGGGAATTTGATCAGGAAGGAGAAGCGCATATCCTCGGCATCGCCTCCCCGCTCTCTGTACTCCCTCTCACGTACGCGCTCGATCGCGCAAACCCTCAGAGATCGAGACGAGCCCCCGTCTGCATCCCCTTCCACGGACTCAATGTACTTGTTGCGCGGCTCGTCGGCCGGCCCGCCACCCACGAGGCGGAAGAAGCCGGGGTTGGCGAGGACAACGGACTGCTCGAAATCATCCGGAAGACCCAGGTCGCGGCGGGCGACGCGAACGTGCTCGAGGCGGAGGCGGTGGGAGGAGGAGAGGAGGATCAGCTTGCGAAGACGGAGGACGGCGTCGGGGAGCATCTGCCGGAGGGCAAGGGCCTCCTCCTGCACCTGGCGAACGGCGCGGGGAGTGAGACGGACCCAAAGCACGCGCTGGACGGGGTGCTCGTAGACATGGAAGACGTGGGGGTGCTTGAGGAGGAAGGACCCCGCCTCGTGCTGACCGAGGGCGAGGTGCCGCCGGGCGAGAGCGTCGAGGCGGGAGACGGGGAGGGTGGCGTCTTGGTGAGCAAGGATGAGCTCCTGGAGCTTGAGTGCGCTGCGCACCTTCTTCTGCACCTCCATGTACCCGTCGAAGCCATGATCGCGGACGCGCTGCAGTTTCTTGGGAAGGGAAGTGGACTTGGAGAAGGAGCGGGCGGTAGAAGTCGCAGCCGGGGGAGGAAGGAGGAGGCGGCGCGCCGCCGCAAGTGCCGTAGCCATCCGGAACGGGCTGGCATTCCCTCGAGATCGCAGACTTCCGACCTTCTCCGTCGCCGGCGATGGGTTAGGGTTACAACTTGAAATCAATCCGAAGGGACGATTTCTGGCTTTGGGGCTCCGTTCGTACTGTTATCATTGGGCCGCATTTGTAAAACATGGGCTCAAAGCTATGGATGGCCACCGGCCCAATAATATGTTAACCGCTGAGCCGCTGACGTCCGTAATGCTGTGGTTGTTACACCACGTGCCGCGTTTACGGATAATCCGACGGTGCATATTCATGTTATCTCGCATCAAGAGGCTATACTATCTACGAGGAGACTAGAATGATCGGATCAGACACGTGCGGTCCCCACGTGATGTTGGTATTTTGGCACTACATTATTATGACTTTGTCGCACGCGTTACCAACATGTTAGTCTTCATTTGGTCGGGATTGTGAAGGAAGAAATTATGGATTTGTTTTTTCACTCTTCACTTTTGAAAAAAAACCCGAAGTTCACAATAAATAGTAATATCTACTCGATGGCTTTTGCAAGTGGACGAAAGAAGAGTTGAATTTATCTTTTTCTTTATCAAAACTCCAGTAATTACTACCTAAAAATCAAATAGCAGTAAGATGAACCTAAACGAGGTATCTTAAGCCCTTTTCCATGATAATATTTTTTCATGTGCCCCGCTGCTTTTAATTAAATGAAACTGTTTTTGTCACGAAGTTATGCCCCCCTAATGTAGTTTCGATCTGCCCAAAGGGCGCTCTGGCCGTTTGGGCCGGTCCCGAGCTCGAACATTTCTTACTCAACTCCATAATCTCAAGATTACCTCAATTAAATCGAATTCAGGGGGTGAGCATTAAACGGTTCAAACTGAAAAATCAAACTGAATCGGTCTGTTTGATTCGATTTGGTTCGATTTGAACTATGTTCGATTTATTTCGATTTGAAAATTCTCCAAATTGATTTAAATCAAATGTTTAAATCGATTTAATTAAAAATCATATAAAAATTGTTATAGTATTATTAAAAATAAGTTTTTTTATAAGTTTTATAATAAAATAATGTTTATTTTGATTGTTTTTAACTTAAAAATTAATATATATGTAAAAAGTAATCAATTAAAATATTTTTATATATTTTCGGTTCAAACCGGATCAAATCGAATCAAATCGAATTGGAATCAGTTTGGTTTGAGGGGCTGAATCGGTTTAGTTCAGTTTGGAAAGAAAAGACCCAAACTAAACCGTGCTCGCCCCTGGTTAAATGTTTATTTATAAATAATTTACGCGTATTAGCTGTTTTACGTCGTCCCGGAGATATATGAGAGATATCGAAATAAAATTTGATTTGAATTTAAATTTAAATAAAATTTTATAAAAAGGTAAAGTTAAAGTTACCTAACCGAGTTCAAATGAACTGTGAGTTCTATAAAAAAAAAATCTTGTGAACTTGAATATGGACTCAACTTTGAGTACAAGGGCTATTCTACCAGCACAGAGTTTTAGACAAGAATCGGAGTATACTCGGCCCTGGTTTGCACCGCCATTCTCACGGCGGAAGTCGCCATGTAACGAGGAGGAGCTCGACGGCTCCACCCCGCCGGCAAACGAGCAAAACGGAGCGGCAGGCCACCGATCACCACCGTATCGCCAGCCCTCGTCCGTCACAGCCGCCGGGGAGGGGACTAGAGAATAGAAGGACAAGGCAATGGCCGCCGCCCGCTCGCCCGCTATCCGGAGCAACTCGCGGCTGACCCAGAGACACCGGCACGGCTTGAAGTCGGAGAAGAGCAGGCAACGGGACAACGGCGGGCTTCCGGCTTCCTCGCCGTCGAACGTGTGTGTTGTCGTCGAGGAGCGCTGCGAGCAGGACCACCTCGGAGGCACCGCCACATGGTCCTCGTCCTACTCCCTTCTCCGGCCCCTCTTCTTGCACGGCGGCGGAAGAAGAGGCTTAATAGACATGAGAGTCGTCTGTTTGAACCAGGGTGACCACGTGTACTCACAGGTGTATAATTGGTGTGGCAAATGTCAACTGTCAATGTATATGTGTCACTATATATATAATACAGCAGAGGCGGGAGACTCACAATTTTGAGCTCACGCATTACATCTCTTGTTCTCTGTTTCTCTTCCCCTTTCTGTCTGTCTTCCTAACTTGGTATCAGAGCTCTGCGATGGGGGATTTCGCTGCGGCTATGTCAAATTCAACTTCCTCAACAACTGATCCACATTCAGGTGCTACCGGTTCTGCTACAGCTATGATGCTTGGATCTAATGGTTTGGTTTCTTCTCTTCCAAGTATTGCGAATTGTGTTTCCGTGAAACTTACCGGAGAAAATTACATGCACTGAAGAGGTCAGTTTATCCCATTTTTGGAGACTTATAGTCTTTCGGGACTTGTTGATGGTTCGTTTCCATGTCCGCCTCTTCTAATTTTGGATCCGTCTGATCCGACGAAGGAAATTTTCAATCCAGATTTTCAGATCTGGAAACGATATGATTGCTATGTCAGAATGCTGCTTATATCTTCTGTCTCGGAATCGATTTTACCACTTGTCGTTGGCCATTCTACTTCTGCCGATATATGGAAATCAGTGGCTTCGACTTATGCTAATATGTCGAAAGCCAGAGTTCTCCAGCTGAGGTTTCAGCTGCAACAACTTAAAAAAGGCACGATGAAGATCAGTGAATTTTTGCAAAAAGCAAAGCATATTTCTAATGCACTTGCAATGGCAGCAGATCCTTTGTCTTCTAATGAATTGTTGTTGTATATACTTGGAGGTCTAGGACCAGAATATGATTCGTTTGTGACTGCTATAACTACTAGAAATGATGCTACGTCATTGTCTATTGATGATCTTCAAGGGATGTTTCTCAATCATGAGCTATTACTTCAACAAAGGAATCATGCTATGACAGATTTGAGCGTTAATTTCGCTCAGACAAATCTGAATTCCTCTTCATCAAATAATTCTTACCGTGGAAGAGGTCGAGGAAATAGAGGAAAGTATGCTGGTAGAGGTAGAGGTGACAGAAATTGGAACTATAACAATGCTGAACAATTTCATAATCAGGGACAATTTCAGCAGAATAATCAATATTATGTACGAAATAACTATGATAGGAATCAACAGAATAATCAGAGTTATGTATCTGTTTGTCAACTGTGTGAAAAAAGGGGACATGTGGTTGCTCAGTGTTGGCGACGGTTTGATTCTTCTTTTAAGATTGGAGTCAGTTCTGGCAGTTCATCTCAGCCTTCGGCTAATTACACAACAAATTTTGCCAATAATGCATCTTCTGCGAGTTCTGTACCAGATAGTGCATGGTTTCCTGATTCTGGTGCAAATTCTCACATAACACCTGATCTGTCTATGATTCAAAATGCAGCTCCGTATATGGGAAATGAGAGGGTGCAAGTTGGAAATGGAGAAGGAATTCGGATAGCCAATATTGGTCAGTCTTCACTCAGTTCTTTACACTTATTAAATGCCTTGCATGTTCCTCATATTTCCCGAACTTTACTGTCTGTCTCCAAGTTTGCTAAGGATAATCATGTGTCTTTTGAGTTCTTTCCTAATCAATGTTTTGTTAAGGACATCAAGACGGGGAGAGTTCTAGCACAAGGATATAAAACAAATGGACTCTATTATGTTGTTCAGGTGTGAGCTCGTTCATTAATGATAGTTCCATTTATTAGTTTAAGTTGGCAACAAACCTGATTTATCCTTAAACAGGTAGCAAGGAATTGTTTAGTAAAAGATTAATTTAGAGATAAATATGATCCATTCCTAAGAATTTAGAGATAAAAATAGGTCTATCTTCATCAAATTAAACTCGTGTTAAACACAAACAGGCCATATATTAAAGATCAAGACTAGCAGCCACGTTACCAAAAGGAGACAAGTGAATGTCATAGACACCTTACGGATGACATTGTTTCGCGTTTCCATAGTTAGTAGATCTAAGGCGATGCTCAATCCTGTGCTTATTTCATTGTTGGCAATTCATATTAATATCTCACTTTCATTGAAAAAATGAATTATTATGCCCTCATTTGGTTGAGAAGGCATGGCAAGCACCTTGTACAAGCCAAAATTTTTAGAAACTCATTGAGATTTTTCTGATATACCATTTAAATGTTAATTTTTTCTTCAATTTTTTCTATTTTTTATAGTACATTTGTTACCAGTTCCCGACAAGAATCTCTCACGCAATAATTAACCCAAACATATATACGTACACCACCTATATTGAGCTTAATTAACAGTTAATAATTAGTCCAGATCTTGTTTCCCAAGTCTTCTTGGAACGTTAAATGAAAAATCAAATGGATCTCTAATTAACTCGTCTCTCGGCTGCATAGTTCACTGAAACACGGTGAATAATGTCCCGTAAAATATTCGCATTTCTTGGGAGTTTCGTAAATTGCAGTTCGGTATCCGATAAATTAGAGGAATACCAGGCGACGTCTCGTTTCTAATACGGAACGAAATTCAAGGAAAAGTTGTTTTTTCATCGAGGTAAAAAAAAATAACGGATAGACAGCGTGAAGATCGCAACAAACGTTTCGATCACATGAATAAACAAATTGAAATTAGTGGGGTAGTTCATGCGACACACAACCTAATTTCTTACCGATGAGAATACCTGTATCCTTCATTTTTTTTATAGACAGAAATTAATCAGTCGAGTTGATACCCTCGATAAATATAGCTCGAACGCAAGGAAAGAAAGATCTCGGAGACTACTGCGAAAAGAAAAATGGCAGACGGATCTAACATGGCTTTGACGTCCCTGCTGATTTGAATCATGGCAAGCAAGAAAATTTTCGAACCAAAAGCTGATCGTTTCGGCGCATTTACTCCGCGGAATTGAACGTATGTTTTTGATAATAATGAAGAGAAGAACGGTCGTATCCATCGGAACACAACGAGGAGTCGGCGAAACCGTCGACGCCGTCCCATTCCATCCCGTCAACAAGGTACTTAAAATTATCTCTTTTAAACTATAAAACAAATATGAAGCTCGTAAAACAAAAAAATTTGTCTCATGCAAAGTATAAAGGGGTTGAGGCCATTCGACGAGATCCGCCGACGGCGGCAAGTCGTATCCATCATCCTCTTGAGTCTTGACCACCGCCGCTACCCCTTCCGTCGAACTGTGAGACGTAGGCACTCGGGCGGCCACTCCGCGAACCGCAGGCCTACTACCACCTCACGAGATGACGAACCGCCCCGAGTCGGCTCGCGCCCCCCCCCCCCTCGGCTCGTAACCGTCGTTGACGGCGGCGCAAAGCATCAGGAACCGGCGGCGGTGGCGGAGGAGCTGCCCGCATAGATATGACTGACGGAGCAAGCGGCCTGAGTCATCTGACACAAGGAGGACATGGGCCGATGGCACGGTGGAGATGCCAGCCGAAGAAACGGCCACGCCATTAAATACGCACAGCTGGAGTAACAGGGAATGCATTAAATGCCGGCACGGGCAACGGGACCGAGCGGCGATAATATCCGCGCACCGGCAACAGGTGGAAGCGGCCAACGCGGCCAACGCGGCCCTCAGGCTCTGCCCGCGCGTCATCTCATCCTCATCCTTCGATCCGGAGAAAAGATTAGGCAACATTTTAGAAGAAGAAGGAGAAAGGGTCTGTTATTCGTAACACATCCACTTACATCCGGAGCGAGAGGAGCGAGAAGAGAAGATAACACTTAAAAGAAGGTGCTAACAAGACACACAGACCCACGTCGTCCTCGAGTAGTAACAGGTAATAATAAGCTACACAATCAGCTGCCCTTGCAGGCGTCGACGTGAAAGCAACGGCTCCAAAACGAAGAAGGCGAGCCCCCTAAACATAACGAAGGCCGTCCGTCGCGGTTCGAGGGAGTCAATGCCGAACCACCACCGCGGCTGCGCGGCGAAGGAACGCGAGTCGAGTCGAGACGGGCTCGCCACACCGCCCGTGCGTTCCTCGCCGCGCAGCGATGGATTTTTGCGCGGTTCGTTCTTGACTCAGCCTCCCATGCGAACGACCGGCCAAAGGAGAAGGGGGGTTATATTTTCTCCGTCCGCCTTTTTTTTTTCCTTCCTCCCTGCTGTGGACACCGGCCGGCCCGCTCAGTTATCGCAGTGCAGGGCGACCTTGATCTTCTGGACGGTGCACGAGATGAGGTTGTTCACGGTCTCCACGGACTCCACGGTCAGCCTGGCGGTGGGGAGGCTGTTCACGAGTATCTGAAACGCCACCGTCAGGAGGCACCCGCTCGTCCTCCTCCCCGCCGCGGCGGCCGGCTTGTGATCGGGACCGTCGGGCAAGATGGCGAAGCCCGACGGGAGCAGCGCCACGCAGGAGGAGTCGCCGCCCGTCATGACGAGGTGCATGGCCGGGATGTCCACGGGGGCGTAGACCACCAGCGACCCCGACGCGTCGGTGCACGTCTCCTGCAGGATCAGCATGCTGCTCTGGCTGGTGCTACCCGCCTGCACCGAAGCCCGGACGACACCGGGGACGTAAAAATACAAGAAGAGAACACCAACCAACTTCGAAAGTTTTGGCCCCTCGAAAGATGAAAAGAGATCTTCTGGAAAAATAGACCACACGGACACAGATCAGAGGTACGACGTCCAATCAGCGATTCCCACTCGAAAAGGTGTGCGTAGATCAATCGCAATCTGGGACAAAATGACGGAGACTTCCTATATATATATATATATATATATGAGCTCAGCCGTCCAGAACGAGCGCAGAAGGGGGTGTGTGCTCATATATATATATATGTGACACCAAACCGTGCTCTTCTGTTGGAATCCCATATTCCCTTTTCAGCGCTCCCCGGCAATAATCTCAAATAATAACAGGTGGGGTGGATCAAGGTAAAAATAATAACAACCCACGACGATGATAATAGTAATAATGGAATAATAAGATCATTGCACGGAGGAGGAGAAGCTGCCACTTACGCTGGCGCGGAGCAGAGAGACGGCGTTGCCATGGTCCTGCCCCTTGGCGACGTGGGCCATCTCCTGCATGGGGCCGCCGTTGGAGAGGATGTCCCACTCGCTGCGCAGGGTCTCGTTGCGGAGGAAGTCGAAGAGGCGCTGCGGGGAGACGGGCAGCCAGACGGAGGTGGCGGCGCTCAGCACCACTCCCGGGGGCTCGCCGGGCTCGTTCTCGCTCTTGCGCGTCATCACCCGCACGTCCTCGCCGACGGCACCGATGTTCAGCTTGGCCCAGCTGTGCACCGACGAGGCGCACACCCCGGCGCAGAAGTTGGCCGTCATCCGCTGCGCCAGCCGCAGCATGCTCCGGCGCCCGCCCGCCGTTATCCCCGTCACTGCCACACCATGCCGCCCCCCATCAGAGAGAAAAAACATTTGACGAAGCAGAAAAGGCCGGATACGGCCGTAAAAAGCCCCACCACCTACCGGGCAGATCGCGGCCGGGAACGACGGAGGACATGAGCACGGCGAGGCACTCGCACTGGCGCTGGAGCGTCGCCACCCACCGCTGCGCCCCCAGCGCCATCCCGGCCCGCAGCAGCGGGCGGTAGAGCGGGTGCACCCCGGCCTCCTCGTATTCCGCGTGCTCCACCCACGACACCTGCGAGAGAAGCGATCGAAGAACACGGTCAGGATCGGAGGATGCTCGTCGGGGCCGGCTTCGCGGGACGTCACCGTCACGTGACGACGTCGATCGCGCCGACGAACAGGCGTACGCCCATCATCTATACGTGTGCCCTAAAATAAAGGCGGACCGCCGCGATCGCCGTGGTTAACACCGCGATGAGGGAAGAGGGGCGCACCGTCGTCGTGGCCGGACGGACCCTAAAGAAGAAACTTTTTTTTTCCCGGCGGGAGAAGAGAGGCGTTGACGTTGACCACTTTGAGCACGAGGCTGGCTACTAAGCTATATCAAAACTAGAGCACGACACATATAAACAAGAACAGCAACGGAGTTAGGAAGACGAGGGCATTATTCAACTCGGTTGGGAGCATCGAAATGGATGGGGAGTGAACGACAGAGCACCCAAATCCGTGGGGGGAGAATAGAAGCGCCCTTCGAATATACTTTTTTTTCTCGTCTGGGGGCGCGCCCAGTCGTGCATGGAGACCGGCGAGTGATTAAAAAAAAAACAAACCTGATTCGTGATTACGATGCCCTGCCCTGATGCCAACGGAAGTTAATGTGCACACACACTCAAACTACCAGTCGCCGCGGACTGGTGCGAGCAGCCTGGAAAACCGGTACGCGGAGAAGGAAATCGTCCATATCTCTCTACTTATAAGGTTCGCTGCACGGATGCATGTAAGTACCCCGTAAAAAAAAACTTGGCACGTACGACCGGAATTTCGATCTTGATTAAGTGACGAGTCGGAACAAAAAATTTGCTCGCAATTAATCTCGCACGAAAAGCTGCAATCGGGGGAATAAATACTACCAGATGGTGGGGGGGGGGGGTCTCCCCCTAGTTGGGGTTAAATAATGACAGAGAGAGAGGTGGTCAAGAAGCGAAGGGGGTTTTACCTTGGAGTAGCCATTGGGCATGTCTTGCACCAAGCAGCCCGAAGGGAGCCTCCGGCAGCGCACGGGCGCCCCGCGCGGAGCCGAAGGGTTGTCTCCGACGCAGTCCACGGACACGTCCACCACCGCCCACAAGCCCTGTGCGTGCTCCTTGCAATACCTCAGGAAGTGGACCTCCCTGATGGGCACCAGTGGAGACAAAACTTGGAGCTCCGCGCGCATCTGCATGTGGAGCGGCGCAGGGGCCAGGCGAGCCATGGCAGCACAATGTCAGAGAGAGAGCAAAAGATCGGCGCGCGCACGGAGAAAGAGGGATTCATAGCCGCCGCTCCGAGGGAGAGAGGGGGACTGGGCTGCGGGCTGTACTCACCAGCTGCAGAGTACCGTTCCGAGTGCCGCCCATTCCCGTATAGATGACATCAGTAGTCGTCGTCTTCGCGATCAGAGAGGGGAACATATCCGGCCAGCGGTTCTGAAAGAGGTCCAGAGCCCCCTCCGGTTAGAAGCGGATATTAATATAAGGAAGCTGTAGAGTCGGACACGACGACACCGGAACAAGGAGAAGGATGCGCCGGGCTTTTTACCGCGTCCATGAGGGTCTCGATGAGTGCCGAGCTGTTGATGATCACCAGGCCCGTCTCCCTCGTCGCCTCGGTGACGAACCCCACGGGCTTCGGGCCGAGGCACTGGGAGGACACGCGAAGGTACTCCTCGTCGTTGAGCACTTCCTTTCCCGCTTCGCCGGGAATCCAGAGTGGCTGCTCCAGCTGCGCCATCTTCACCAGCTCCTCCATGGCAGCCAACGCGAGCTCCACCAACGCGGACCTCTCCGCCTGCAGGTCGCCGGCCGCGTGGACGACGGCGCGCGGCAGGGGCGGGGACGAAGGGGAGACCACCGGCATCGCGGTAGACATCCCGGAAACGAATTCTGTCACCGGCGGGAAAGCAGGCGAGATGGGGCACAGCCCCGTGAAGGTGTTCACGCCGCCGACGGCCAGGTCCAGCGACGAGTCCGGCATGTGCGACGGGAGGTGGCCAATCAGCGAGCCGACCGGCCGGCCTATGAACCTCCCCGCCAGCGCGCTAACCCGGTCGAGCTCGTCTCTGAGACGGGCATTCTCCAGCCTCAGCTGCTGTTGTTCCAGCGAAACCTGCCCCAGAGTGACGGGGCCGCCGCAGTTCTGGCATAATGGGTTCCTCATCGATTCGCGTATGTGCATGTTCTCCATCTTCAGCTTCTCATTCTCCTGCCTGAGAAGCGAGTTTTCATGCCTCTCCAGCTGAGTCTGGATTCAGATATATATATATATATTTGCTCTCAGTATATGTAGAGAACGGTGTGATGTTAAAAATGAAGATCAACAAAGAGAACAAGAAAAAGAAGATAAAATCTTCTGAATATTGCTTGAAAGCATTTGAAATAGCACACCTTCATCTGTGTGCGCCTGTTCTGGAACCAGAACTTGACCTGCCGGCTCTCCAAGGACAATCTCTTGCTAAGCTCCTGCCTTTGTTTCTCATCAGGATGGGGGCACTCCTTGAACAACCTGCACGCGAGAGAGGCTATTAACAGAAAACAAATCACAAGGAAAAGAAGAGAAGGAATCATGATGGGCGACTGTTGTGTGCATACGCTTCGAGCTCCTGGATCTGCAACGGGGTGTGGCGATGGTATCTCTTCTTCTTTGGTGGGTTTTCCGGGTCGAGGTCGTCGCCGGAGCCGCCGTCCATGTTATCGCTTCCCGATCGGCTTTCGTAGTCCTCGTCCTTTTGGCCGCCGCTGGTCTTTCCCGGAGCGCCCATAGCGCCGCTGAGATCCCCCGCCGCGAACCTCGCCATTACCTCGCCTTGCCCGTCGCCCAGGCTTGCACCCCCACCTCCTTCCAAGTTCGTCTGCTGCAACAAGATCACACACAAAAAATTGCATTAACGGAATATACATCCGAATCGACAGATATGGAAAGAGATGAAGATCAAAACGGATACCTATTAAGTAAGAGCGCTAGAAGAAGAAAAAAAAGCCGTCGGAAATTAAACAAGAATAAAACGGAGGAAAAAAATAAGATGTGTGCAGGTTTGTTGGTCTTACAAGGGCCAAAGAGAGGCTCGGAGACGAGAAGATGGATTTCGGCAGAGACGGGGAGAGGAGTCGCGGGTGCGACAGGACGCCGGCGGGCATGGTTGCGGTGGTGCTGCTGTACGGGATGTCCGCTACGACCCTGGTGGCGCCGACGCTGCTCCTGTCCAGAAACCCTCCAAGACTCATCAATTTGGGCTCCCGCTTCGCTCGACCTTGACAACCTGTTGCCACCGGCGGTGTGTATCGATTTCCGCCCCGATCTTCTCCCTTCCAAACGTGCTGGCTGCTACAACAACGCTCCCCCCTCCCCCTCTTCAAAGATACTCTCGTAGATCTGGCAGATCTTTCGAGAGAAAACCTAACTCTATCTATCGGTGCCGCACGCGCCTAAAAGAACGCCTTTTCCCCGGCGCCGACACCTCTGGCCCGGATCTCTCTCCGGACGCCTTCAGAGGCCGGCAGCGGCAGCGGTGGAAGCGCGGACCCCGTAGCCGCTACTCCCCGGCCCCTATCCTTACCCCCTCTTGCCCCCTCTCTCCTCTACCTCTCGTGGTATGTTTGTAGAGAGAAGGAAAGAGAAAGAAGCCGAGCAAACCCCCTCTCCCTTGCGAGAGATTGCGCTTGCTTGAACCCCGTTCTCTTCCCGTCTCCCCTCCCGCCCGCGACCCCTCAAAGCCCGCCGCGAGTTGAAATGAACCGGAATAGGGAGGAGATGCGGCACAGTACTCTTCTTCTTCGACCTCCTCTAGGCTACGAATACCGACGAGCTCGCGAGAAGCCCAAGAAATGGAACCGGAGAGCCCAGGAGGAGGTCAAGGCCAGAGAGGTGGGAGGTAGAGGCGAAGGATGAAATTGCTGTTTCGTCTCGAGCGAGAGCCCCCAGAGAGAGACAAAACCCACAAAGACGCGGACCTACGCTTATGAGAGAGAGAGAGAGCTTCCCCGTCACTAGCTCGTCCCGATTACCCAAAGGCTGCGGAGAGGAGGCTAAGGCGAAGCATATATACCGCGAAGTAGGGAAAAACACGACTAACGGGAGGGCGATCAGAAGGGTAAATCGTGGTCACTGGAGAGGGTCGGCCGGCCTGCCTCCGCCCCTTGGCTGCGGATATATATCTCTCTCTCGTACCTGCCTATTGTTTTCCTTCTCGCCAAACAGGCGCCGAGCCGGGGAAAAGGGTGAGGCAGCAGCTGTACGTGGGAAAGAGACAGCCTTACGTTACATGTGGCATCCCTCCTCCTCTTCACGGGGCCGCGGACGGAGTCGCAGCTGGGAGATCGATGGAGGACCCGCCCAGTAAAAGCGTGGTTTGTTCTCATCAGCTTCGCTTCTTCGCTGCCGCCGCGCGCTGCAGATCATCAGATATGCCGCCAGTCAAATCAAAATTTATCCTTTTCCTCCAAGGTAAGGTAAGGACCATACGAGCGTACGTACATGGACAGAATCCGACGTCCCCCCGGTGCAAAGGTCGCCGCCGACGACCCGGCCGGCACCGCCCTCCACCTCCGCGCGCGCGCCGCTTGCTCCGAGGCTCTCTTTTCCGCCGCCTGACTGGTAAAGACCGGAGGATGGGCCTCCCCTCCCACGTACGTGTTACCCATCGGCTTCTTCTCGATCAGGAAGCAAATCCGGCTCGCTGCTTACAGCTGTTCCTGCCGTCTCTGGACGCGGAATGCGGTGACGGCGCGGAGCTAGCCGCCGGGGCTCTGGTGGCGCCGCGCCGGAGGGTGGGGGCGCCAAGCTGCCCGATACCGATAGATTGGTTCGCCGCGCTGAACCGTCCTGACGCCAGTTGGCGGCGGTTCTAGGGCGAAACCCGGCCACGCGTGGGACCGAGACCGAAACGTCGTCGCATGTAGCCGGAAATCGGTCCATGGCAACCAGCGGTGTGAACGGTGGTGGGGATCTCTGAACTTGATGATTTCGATGAGAATTAATAAGTTTGGAATTTTTCGTATCCTATGAATTATCAAATTTTAAATCAGTTGTTTCGGTGATTTATCGGGATGGGAATGGGTTGATTCGATAACTTGTTTATTTGAATTCAATAAAAAATAAATAAAATAAAACTAAATAAATTACAAAACATGATATATAAAGTAATAAAATAAAAAATTTAAAGTTTTGAAAAAATCACATCAAATTTTAGTAAATAAATGTACGTAAATAATAAATTTAGTTTTACATAAAAATTAAAATGATATATATTAAAAACTACCTGATTCAAGTTCGGTAACAGAACCAAAATCACGACGTAATATACTAATTCTAAAATTATCAAAACATCTTGTTGAAATTGAAATTGAATAACGGATGATTTTAGGATCGAATTCAACTTGCTTGTTTGTAACCCTACCGCCACCGATCCACCGAGGGCCCATTAAGTTTGGAATCTTAATTGGTACATTTGAAATATTTTTTTTGGAAAATGCCTTTGATTGTTTGGTTTGTTGAAAAATATGATCCTATCATTTTGTATTTGAATCTCGTAATTATAAAATTTTATCATGCATAGGTATTTAAATTTTCTAAAAATAATTTTAATGTTTTATATGAATTTTACTTTCCTTAGAAATATTGATGCATTAATCAATGTAACTTACTTTAGTGCTGAACTTTAATCTAGGTTTTCATCTTAAGCCATGTTTTAAATTAATAATATTATTTTATTCAAATTTTATATTTAGTATATTTACATGTTGTTCTTTGAAGCAAGAGACAGAGGGGGAAGTTGAGCATACTGTGTTCCCAGTCATTCGTTGCCATAAGATTTTGAGTTTGATAACTTATTTATTTAACATGGTATCAAATCCTGTTAATTTAATTTAGGCCTTATGTGTATACATACTGCCATTCCTAGCCCCATATTTGTCGAGATCAGGATTTCTCGTGTAGACGTGTGAGAGATTACCCTGACTCGCATTCCATGACATGTGAGTCAAAAAAAAAAAAATCTCTCACACGTCCGCCTAATAGACCTCTGTCTCATATCTGTCTCCAAGAAAGAGAAGGACAACTTAGGGGCTTCGTTGAGATCTTTGTTTGGGGGTACTCTTGCGGCAGAGACGGCTCCCTTGCACGGAGGAGGAGGACTAAGATGAAGGTGTAATTCAACGCCTACTTCGGCTCCTGGGTTCTTCGGCCTGGAGGGACTAACCATATTATTCTAGACATGGGATATAAAGTTCAAGACCGCTAAAAAAATTTAAAATCCATCAATGTTTATATGACGCAAGGATAATGCAAGGATGGTTGATTTTCTTTTCTAGCTTTTAAGCTCACCTTAGATTGTCCGGTATGTCGTCCAAGAGATAAGTAGATGGGAAATAAAATCCTACGAACAAACTTGGGGCTAAAATGAACATGAATCTATATATGTATTCAACTCGCAAACGATAATTTGATTTTCGAAAGTGTGAGGGCGAAATAATGTATAAATGCAAATTGGTATGTGTGAATATATATATATATATATATCCTCCTCTCGTCAATCCTTTAACTTTGATTAATCGATCAAGATGGGTAGCATCTCAGCTGTTGAGACGTCCCACGACCGAACCATCGTCGTCGACGCCAGTGGATTCGGAAATTTTCGCTCCGTGCAAGAGACCATCAACAGTGTTTCAGACGATATACAAGTGAAGATCAGGTAGCTCTATATGGGATGTGACGCAGGGCGGGTGAGACTGCCTAAGGTGAAGAGAGAGAGAAATTAGGAGGGGTCTCCCCGACCAACATAAGGGTGGGCTCTAGAGTGGTTCCACAGGAGAGAGAGGTGGAGGGTTCTCAGCCAGAAGAGAGGAAGCAAAGAGGCCCTCTTACAACACACATAACTGTACTCAACATTACTAAAATTCAAATTCTAATTTGACTTAAACTAGAACATCTCAAATGAAGCTCAATCCAAATCCTAATATAACCTAAACATAATCTATATCTTCCTATTGTTTATTTTCATTACTTTCATATAAAATAGACGCTTGCTGTGTATCAGGATGGGCCGACATCAACGCTGCCAGCCAAGTTCCCTACTTGAAGGGGGAGGAAGATGAAAACACACACATATATATATTATAGGAGCTAACCCCATGCTTGCAGGTGACTGCATGCAAAGTAACAAAGTCGGGATACGGGAAAAAATCGGTGTGATGAAAAAATCTAAGATAGTGTAAAAGTCGTAATTATTCTGGAAAACATCGTAAATAAAACGTTTAATATAATATATATTATCCTAAAAACATCGTAATATAATTTCAACTTCCGACATAACAAACAATTTAACAAGAACAACAAGTAGATTAAATTATAACATGACGTTCAAATGTATCATCTTCCTCTAAATAGGTTTGAGCAAGAGATTAAACACAAAATAATATCAACAAAAGTGTCAACACTTCAAGTTAAAGTCAACAAACAAAATCGGGAATGGTAAATAAATCAGCTCCCGTAGTAACTTCAGTTTCTTCTTCGTCTTCACTTTCTTCATTTTCACATTCAACATCTTCAAAAGACTCGTCTTCTTCGATCACGTCAGGAAATGCAATAATCTTCTCAATGTCAATTGGTTCTTTAACTTGTTTTCCTCTTTTGTTATTGACCTTCTTCATGTGATTGTTCATTCTTACATATACCAAATGTTGCTAGTCGTTTTGGCTCTAAACGATTTCGCTTTTTGGTATGAATTTTCCTCGAATGCACTCCAATTTCTCTCACATGCTGATGCACTAGAAGGTTGGCCAAGCATCTTAATTGCCAATTTTTGTAAAATTGGGACCTCGCTGCCCCATTGGTCCCACCAAATGCCTGAAATAAAAAACATAAGTGCAATGTACCAACAAGTTACATAATAAAAATTGAGTAAAGAGTGATACTTACAAGGATGAGATACATTAAGTGAAGAAATAGCCAACGATCCAAATATCTTTTCTCCCAAAGAGTGATATTCTCTTAACTCTTACGTTATATTTTGTCTATCAACCTCTATTAGGTATCATTCTTGAAATAACTATACGAAGACCATTTTTTATTTCGAGTCCATTCTTACATGTCCATCATAGTGTAAATGAGGATTCAAATAACCGGCAGCATGTAAAGGGCTATGCATCGACTTTCTCCATCTATCATCAATAATCTTCCAAAAAGGTGAATACTTTTGAACATCATCTTTGAAGGCATGCTTGATTTTTTCTTTTGCCATACACATAGCCCAATATATATAACCCGTTGTAGGTCCATCACCATCAACCATACGCAACACTTTGAATAGAGGTTCAATTGCATAAATCAATTCTTTTCCACATTCCCAAAATGTGTTTCCTTGAATCACATTCTTCACTTGCACTCCTTCTTCATTTTTGCATATTAATGAATCTCTCCACTCTCCAGAAGCAACCATAAAACTCAATGCATCTTGTACTTTTATTATCGAATGCAAGCATAAGAAATTAGAAGCAAACCTTGTAGCACATGGCCTTTTCGAGTTCTTTATTACCTGTAAACTTCCTCATCAAGTCCAAGACATGTTGATATTTATACATGAACTTCACAACATTTCTTGCATCATCTAGAATCGGCTTCACGAACTCAAGTGTATCAATCGTTGTTTCAACATTAGGTTAATACAATGGGCTGCACAATTTACCTTAAAAATTTGGGGATATCTTGCTTCAATCAAATGTCCAGCTGAGAGATAGTTAGATGCATTATCAGAAATAAATTGGACCACATTCTCTGAACCAATCTCTTCAATTGTAGACGATATAAAGCTCATTATGAAATTTGCATCTTTTTTCTTACCAACTATGCATTCCGATTTTAAGAAAACAACACCTTTTAAAGAACATGCAAGCAAATTAATGTGTGGACGTTTTCTACCATCAGTCTATGAATCTGACATAAGAGTACATCCATACATCTTCCATGATTTTTATCATTCTCATCAGCTTCTTGTTTCAACTTATCTAGTAGTGATGTTCTTACAGTTTCACTACTCGGTGGTTCATATCCAGGACCACAATTAGCTATTGCTGCACAAGCATCTTTAAACTCATCCGTCCTCATTAAATGAAACGACAAATTATTTGCAACCACACATCGAGCAATTGCCAAGTGTGCTACCTCCTTATCCTTTGCTTTAAGTTTGGAGTAAATTTTTGGTTGACTAAGAACAGGCCTTCCTTGGGTTTGATCATCCCGAATGTCACTCAAGCGATGTAGAGACCCGATTGAACTTGAGCTTGATTTCCAAAATTCAGCAAGTTTTTGTTTCTTGTTTTTTGTTTCTAAGTCATTCAACGCTTGCTTATCGATATTTCACGGACTTCATCTGGAACACCAGAACATGCACGAATATCTTTTGATGAAATTTTGGCCCAATGATATTTCATTCTTGTTATGGTGCATCCGGCAAACACTTCTCTACAAAAAGCACATCTAATCTTATTTCCTTCTAGTGCTGCAAATTCCCATAACGGATCTCTTACTCTCGGCATTGTCAAACAATCACTGTATAAAATAAGTACGTTTCACATTTAATTATTCATCCTATTATAAAATGAATACACTAATAAACAATGTTAACCTGAACAAGATCAACCTGCTAAAAAAATACGAACAACAAGAAACAATACATACGACATATCTATTTCACCTTTGCTTTTCCTGGGTTGAGTAGCTCAAACAATGCCCCAGTGGCCCCACACGTGTAGGCCCGTGGCCTGGACCTGGAGCAGACCTCCTGGCCCCGACCCTTGCGGTCGCTGGCAGAGTTGCTGGAGTCGCCTCCCCTGGTCCCTTACAGTCCCTCCACTCCCTCCCGGTCCCGGTCCCTTGCAGCACTCTCAACCCTTGCAGTCACAAGTGGAGTCGCCTCCCTCGGCCCCTGCAGCCGCTGGACCCCGGCCTTTCAAGCGGAGTTGCTGGAGCAGGTCTCCCAGCGGGCCAGCCCTTGCAGACGCAGCCGCAGGACCCGCAAGCGCTCACTCGCAGAGATGGTGAACGATGCTTGCCGCAGTCCCAGACTCCCAGCCGCAGGCCCTGCACGGTTCAACCTCACGATGCAATGTCTCTGGTAGATGGTGAACGGCGCTCGCCGATGGGTCGTCGAAAAAAGTATTACGGAGGGAAAGAGGAACGGCGTTTCACTAGGGCTAGGTGCTTTAAAAAATCGGTGGATTTTTAAATCGGCCGATTGCATCGCGTATCGCCGATTAAATCACGTACGGGACGTTTTTTTCAAAAGAACGGGATAAAGTAGGGAAACAATCGGCAACAGGAAAAAAACTGATTTTTTAAAGATTTTTTAAATAAATCGGCGATTTCTGTTACATTGACTGCATGCATGAGAATAACCACGATTAGGATCAAGATTCTATATGAGATATATTCTAAACCTATATGAGATATTACAGAAGAACGACATGCTTCGACTGATGATGGCCATAGAAATTAAACTTACGGAGATGTTAACAAAGTAGGAGTCAAAGTTATTAACAAATTGGTTGTTATAGTTTGAAACTTAAGAATATGAACAAGAAGATGTATATAGTTTATGGTTGGTTGAGAGAGTGTGAGATTAGAAATACACCTCAAATGAATGCCACGAGATCATATTGATAGAGCTGCTTGCTAGATCTAGACATGAAGGTCACAAATAAAAGGATTATGCACTAATGGGGTGTTTGGTTGCATGACAATGGAGGCTTTTATTTTAGTTTTTAAAAGTTGTAAGAAAACTTGTTAAAAGAGGTATTTGGCATCCTTGACAATTTTATGTTTCGAAAGTGATTTTCTTCTTAAACAAATAAAAGAGGGTCTCACCTCTTTCTTTTTTCTTGTGGTCCCCCACTTTATTTGGTCATGTATGGTAGTTACTCCTTTTTGTTATCATATCCCTCCAAACATGATAATTTTATGTTTTGAGTTGGCTCACTTTTTATTTTAATACAATTTTTTATCATGAAAGTGTATAAATTATCATGCAACCAAACACCCCATAATCGTGCTGATATCGCCATTGCTCGCATTTTACAAAGACCGCATCGTAACCATTTGTTGTTACGGAATTGTAATCTCACATCATCAATTAATGATGAAGTTGTTTCATTGCCGATAAATGAGATGCTACGGATATATAGCAATGGAGCGGGGACATATCCTGAGACATGCATGGTATATCCTCGACTTTGGGATATCTGTTTCATATGAACACACAGACTTAATGATATATATTATTATTCGACAAGCATCAAGATATAGTATAAGACGTGGTTTGACTGGTGAACAGTGTGAAATACCAAGTTACAAACATTACATCTACGAAGATCGATGTGCACGTCTACTAGGAAGGTACCAACATTTGCAAAGGTCCAACATGTTCCTCGTTCAAAGTGAAAACTTGATCTTATTAAGACTCGCGTGGTCAAAAGTTTCATCTACCAGCTAGCTCTAGGAGGTGAGACTGATCTTGAAGCTCATAAAGGAGTGTGGAACTGTGGATCGTGTTTGATAAAATGTTGATGAGTATTTGTGCTTGATTGTAGGTACGCAAAGAGGGTTGACACCAAGGAAGAAAGGGTCGAAAGTTGGGGGCAAAGCCGATCAGGCCCAAAATAGTCGGATTGGGTTGGTTGGGGTCGTAATAAAAAATAAATTAAAATTTATTTTGAAGACATCCACCAAGTTGGGTCCCAGGGTCGAAACTGGGCTGGTCATCTCAAAATTTGACTCAGTCGAGCTTGAGTCCCGACCTGATCAGAGATCCGACCATTCCATATTATGACTCTTGGCAACCCGGTCAGCTGGGTTGCCAACTGTGTCACATGGTCACAACGGTCGACTGACAGAGTTGGTTGATCGGGGTCACGATCAAAATCAACTGAGTAGTTGCTTGATTGGTGTCCAACCTGGTCGCAACCCGACTTACCATGGTTGGCACAAGAGTAGTCGAATTCTTCCAAATAAGTAGGATAGTCGAATGGTGACAGAACTGGTCAAGATTTCACATGTCAAAAAACATATCAGGGTGTATTGTAGTGTCTTAAACTACATATGCAAGCAGCAAGTGCTTGTGGTCAAGGTAGACTATGGGTATGCAAAATGACCTAGCTTCCATCTGATTTGGCTTAACAGACATTTGACCTCCGTTCCTGCCATGTGTTGCTAAATTTAAGTTGTTTGATTCTTTTGTCTTGATTAACTTATAATCTTATCTCTTATATTCTTATAATTTCTTAAAATTAAGTTGTAGAGTTTAACCTTTTGTTTTTAGATGTAATCAGCTTAATAAAGGATAGAAATAAAATGTTGTATATATTTAAATAGACACTAAATGGATTAGTATATAAATATTTTATTATAATTAACAACTTAATTTTACGATGTAGTAAGAGATTGGGCATGAAATTAAGAGTTCATATTTTTAAATTAAGCCAAAACAAATATTGCCTCAATCTATGGGACGTGTACATTTCGCACGAGTTTGATTCAAGAAAAAACTCAGTGCTGTCTCCGATCTTTTAAAGATAAATTAGGATTATTTTCAAATTAATCTGGTACCTCATGTCGTTTTAAAGGATATTAAGATCGAGGTCAACTCCAAATAACTATAGGGGTAGACTCAGAGTCAAGGGAGGACCCCCCCCCCAGATTGACAGTACAGTACCAAAAAAGAGTCCAAATGAGAGAAAAACAACTGCCTACGGTCATCACTTGGTCAAAAATAATGTAAGTAGTGTTCGAGAAAACTATGAAATTAGGAGAACGCCTTGAATAATACAGTGTCTTTGACGGTAGTGAGAGTAACAATTTTTTTTGACATCTCCTATGTGTTTGTGAATGTTAATTAGTTACACTACCGTCAAAAATTAACGGAGAAGTAATTATTTGATGATCTCCCTTCTGCGTGCGGTATATGCATATGTATATATATTATATATATACACACACACGTACCACTGCACCTTATAAAATTACGTCAAGAACGACGGGCAGTAACGAAAGATATCTTCCGACGATGGGATAAGATCATACGGCGACCGAGTCCACGGAGAAGTCGAGACTTTAATGCAATAATAAGATGCTCCGAGTTCGCGACGCCTAGGAGTGTTTACTTCTCGGGTCAACTCGAGAAATCAAACTGATCTAACCTGAAAATATCGGGTTGGATTGAGTTGTCAACTTATCTCGAGTTAATCGGATTCAAAATAGTAAATTTGATTTGACTCAAACACCCAATTACCTGATTCTTCTTTGATCCTGTCGGTCGTTGGCCCGTTTGGTAATTGTTGATGTTGAATAAAAGAGAAAAATATATAATAGGTAAAATCTAAGAATTATTGGATGTGAGATAAAGCATGTTATTTCTTAGCGTGTTATGTCTTCCTAATAATCTCACATTGGTTACTATAGAATATGAGTACTTGATAAAGTCTTTAAAGCAAATTCACTATTGTGAATTTTTTGGTCATGGGCTTGTCAATATCTACGGCTGATTGTATTCGTTGAATAAAATATTCATATTCTTATATAATAAAAAATCAAAGGTAAAATCTATATATTTAAATATTTTAATAGTATTTTCGATTTAACCCGAATCAAATGGAATCGATTCAAAAAAGTTTGGTTCAGATTATCATATGCATTCGGGTTGATTTATTTATTTTTTTCTTCCAACCAACTCGACCGGATCCGCGAACACCTCTAGCGACGTGGGAAGATTAAGCACATCAAACGTATAAATATATATATATATATGCCTCTGTATATGCGCGCGACTGGCAAGATTTGACGTGGTTATCTCTCTACTCCGTGCTTCTTCTGGATGGGTATGACATGTCAACCACGTATATGCGCGCCCACACACATTAGGGCCGTAAACGGGTCGGATTCGGTAGCGGATTCACCAGAATCCAATTCCGATAAGTGTTAAGGGGTTCCAATTCCGATAATTTCGGAATCACTATGTTTCGATTTCGATTCGATTTCGATTTCGTTATCGAAATCGGAACCGAATCCGATAAAATCCAAAATGCATATTAAATATTAATTTTTATTCAAAAGTGAGTCAATAATTTACATATAATTAATAAATTTTGATATAATCTTATTAAAATTTTATTTTTATTATTTTATCAATTTATATATTTTTATTTTATAATTTATTTACCTTTTTATTTAATTTTATTTATATATAATTATTTTTTTATCGAAATCGGATTAACGGAAACGGAACCAACTGATTCCGATTCCGATTCCGATAAACTACCGGAATATCCGATTCCGATAGTTTATAGGATACAAAAACAAGTTTCAAACCCGTTAATTTTTATCGAAATCAAATCAGAATATCGGAATATCGGATTCCGTTTACACCCCTAACACACGTACAGAGACACACAACATACGCAGTACGTTGCATGGCAAAGCACGGGTCAATGTTTGCACCTCCTTAATAATTAAGTAGGACGGCGACGGGCTACCGTCCTCTTCCAATCTGTCAGGGAGTCCAGCGCTAGCTAGCTAGACACCCCGGCCCCGGTTCATATGTCAGTTTGACTAGCTGCAGCTACATCTGGTCTCTTCTCCTGCACTCCCAAAATCATCACGTTAAAGGAAAAAAAAAAAAGATTACAGGATACGGATTTAGAGCTGGATCGAATTTCGATCGGACCTATATCCTTTCTCGGCCGATTTTTAATTATCTCAAAATGGGTCGAAAATGTTGCCGCCGGCCGATAGTCACTTGATACTGCCGTCCGATGGTCCACTCGACGCCATGAGTTAATTCACGAATACGGACCGGAATGGCCGGACGGGGTTATCAGGTACGATTGTCTTAACAAACTCTAAAATAATCATGTTGTTCGAAGAGCTCAGAATGTAAAAAAGCACAATATCAAGTGATCTCGAATAATTAATATGAGACTATATATCCCCGTACAAATCTAACAAATTGACCTAGCAATTTTTACTTAATCTTCCCCACCCGAGAAGAAAGGACGGAGAGAAAGACCACTGCGGCGACATTAATTTTCTACCGATTTCTGACGAGGGATCATCGGAACTGGTCTGAAATCAGCCGATTCAGTCAAGCCTCTAGTCCGTTTTGGTGGAGCTATCTTAACAATCTCTTCGTCCCAATAGGTCTGAAATGGGCTGATTCGGTCAATCAGAAAAATAATAGAAGATTATAATCATAAAATTAATATTACCCCGTGGAACTATCTTACAAACGTCTCTATGCATGAGATCATGAAATGGCATTTGAAAGGCAAACAGAGCATGTATAAACAATCGAACCTCCTCCTATCCTATACCATGCATGCTCAACGGCGGTTTCCTAGCTAGTTCGTGCGCAGAGAAAGGGGGATCAGCATGCATCAGAAGACGAGAGGAGGGGGGGGGGAGAAATTAATTGACTCCCGAGGTATTTAAAGAAGTCAGCAAAATTTATAGTTCGTTGACCAAATTTCCTATGACACTTACCCTCCTCCGTCGTCAACTTTTCACCAGACATATTATATACAACACCCAGAGACACAGACCATCTGTATTCACAGAAGACCCTCGGCCGCTGTGACCTCCTCGATCGGAAAGGCTCCGGCCGTCGTCCACACGAGAAGGAAGGCTCCCGGCTCCCCGCGGCCCATCCTTGGCTGTCGGTCGGGACCTGCACGCCCGTCGGAGTCCCAGTCCACCGCCGGCACGGGGGCCCGCTACGCAGGGAGATCAGGAGCGCATTGACGACGACGGGGAAGGGAGGGACCGGGGCCGGGGCCGGGGCCGGAGGGGAAGCGAGCGAAAGGGAGAGGACGGCGACGCCGTTCCGCTGAAGCCACCGTCGTATCAGTATCAACGGGGACGACTGAATCAGAGAACTACTGATCCGGTCCAGGTGGCGCAATCGTGTCATAAAATTAAGCAGCTGATCCCCCGGAGATCAGATCAGATCAGTCGTTCTCGCGACACGCGCGTCGGTCGGTCGATCCCTGTCGGAGCTAGCTTGCAAGTTTCGCCGGCGCGGAAGAAAGACGGATTCTTCCCGATCGACGGCGACGGACGCCGAAGTCGGCCGTGGACTCCAGCCGCGAGCGTCCCCGTCCCCCCCATCTTTTCCTACGAGGTCACCGGCAGAGACAACTTCCGAGACGGACGACGAGTGCATGGAGTTGAATCCGTCGGCGACTCGTTCAACTCGGCGCCGGAAACTGCCGTGTCTGGACTTTTCCATCCCGGCGCCACGCAGCTTGCTACTCGGCCATGGACGAAGCTTCCCCATGTCACCGTGACCGGCTTCATATGAACGCGCGGCGAGAAAAAGAAAGGGAAGCCATCGAGGTCTTCTTCCCTTCCGTGTTGCGCAACCGCCAAAAAGGGTATTTTTATTGCAGAGCTGCGGGAAGCCGCCGGACTGGTATGAACAAGAAGAAGGAAAGAAGGGGCGCTGGGTTTGAGCGAGTCAGAGTCGGCAACCGTACAAGTCCACTTGTCCACCTCTGCCCGGAAGCATAGAGACACACGACAAGACCCATCTCCAAATATTTATATACGGTGTGGTGAGGTAAGTACGTCGCCGCGATGATCGGATGCACGGCACTGGACTGGGTCAAACTCTATGGGATTCTTTTTTGGGGGTTACAGTATTGCAAGCGGATCCAAAGAGAGGACTGGGATCGGTACTTTGTGAGATTTTGTTAGAAGTTTTCATAAAGTATTATGGGATGTTTGGTTGCGGGGTAATTTTTTGTACATTTTTATGATAAAAAATTGTATTAAAATAAAAAGTGAAGCAACTCATGACATAAAATTATCATGTTTGGAGGGATGTGATTACAAAAAAAGAGTAACTACCACACATGACCAAACAAAGTGCATGATAATTTTTGTACATTTTTATGATAAAAAATTGTATTGCAATAAAAAGTGAAGCAACTCATGACATAAAATTATCATGTTTGGAGGGATGTGATTACAAAAAAGAGTAACTAACACACATGACCAAACAAAGTGGGGGACCACAGGAAAAAAGAAAGAGGTGAGATCCTCTTTTTTTGTTTAAGAAGAAAATCACTTTTAAAACATAAAATTGTCATGGTTACCAAACACCTCTTTTAACGAGTTTTCTTACAATTTTTAAAAATTAAAATAAAAACTTTCATTATCATGCAACCAAACACCTCCTTAGAATCTCTACAGTTTTACGTACGTACGTATGCATAATATCTTAAGGGACCTCTGACCCAAATGCGTAAGCAAGCAACAACCGAGATTTTATTTAAGTACACTTGTTCATTAAGGACTGGTAATAAAAATAGCATTCCCCTCTGTTCTCTCTACCTACCTGTCGCCCGTCCGTGTCGATAAAGAATGTGTTCGCCCAAAAAGCTGAGATTTGAGGAGCATTCCATCGGAAGCCGTTGGAGCATCAAGGGGGCCACAAAAATATCAAACTCGTTTAAAATGCCTTGTGGTTCACTCAAAGGCAATGAAAGAAGATATAGAATACAACCCATCGGTTGAAACTTGGACTGTTTCGAGGCCATTTGTCTCCTGCACTCTCTGCAGTGAACCGACTGCCCCTGAGAACTGACCCACGGTAAAGCAAGTTCTCCTTTCATAATGGTGGATATCTCAACTAAATCGGAAAGAAACCCAGTCAAAGGCAATTGGGCTTCTTGAAAATTCTCATACATCCTAATGTTCCACTTAAATTTTTATTTAAGCATCCACTTTTTATGCATGGTAGGGGGAGTGCTTGACTTATCCAAGTTTATTTTATTTAGTTATCTAAGTGAATTTTATATCTAAGTATTCCTAGACTTTTAAGTTTTGCTCGACCATCTTGACATCTTCTAACATTGATTCTGATAGTCAACGTTCTTATTAGTGAGACTGCTAATTCGAACACCATCCACATTTTCGCGATGTGAACATCCATTCTCACCGCAAATGTATAACTCATTCAAATATCCATTGGAAATTATTAACCGTCAAGGAACATTAGCGTGCAAGTCCGTCAAATTATACAATTATGTTTGATTTAATGTCTTCTATGTTAGTTCTCACTTCTTGTGTTTGTGTATTTTGTTTGTTGGAGATTATCCACTCATGTAGATTGTTTGTCTTTACAAATTTATAACCTCGACTTTATTTTAGTAATTCGAGAGAGACGTATATTATGTCCAAAAATAGAAAATGTAATAAACAGACAACAGGAAACACTAGAAGAAAAAGTGTACTTCTTGAGGCTCTCGTCTTAAATACCATAGCATTCTGAAGTTCGATTACCAAAAAGTTCAAAACTTCCAGCCATCCCGGTCGTTAACCATACGAAACTCACCGAAGGGATGGCGAACAAATGGTTGTGATATTTCCAGTTTACTGAGAACTCAACAGTGCAGGGTAATCATCAGCTTAAAGAAAACTCTCTATGAAGGCTACAAAACAAAATGGAAAAACTAGGCATTCTCCTCCTCGTGAGAGACTGTCACCTTTTCCGGCCACGACCTCTCCTCCCACCGCGCCATGCTTTAGCATGTAAGCCTCTGTCCGACTTTAGACCCAGTGGTTGGATGCCCCTCCGCTTTCCCTCGCGCTGCTCAGACATTTCCGCCTTGGCCTTCTTTGAACTTCTGGAGATAAAGGTGATCTCTCGTGAGCCGCCCGGTCCTGACTTCACATCACCAGGATCGCCGGAGTCTTGCTTCATCTTCTGAAGAAGAGCACTTCTTTCTCCAAGTGGAAGCGCATCCTCCTCCGCTAAAGAGACGCTATTCCAAAATGCTTCTGCGTGTCGTTCGTCCTTCACTTCATACAACCTGCAAATGTCAGACGCAAGAGAGCATCCTTTAAGCCCCCCGGTAGGCTACGATCTAATGATACGAGCGAATTAACACAACATCGTACGTATCCCAAGGAATCGTGAAGTGTTCTTAACAAAAGAAAGAACTAAATGTCATTAGAAAAGATCCTTCATGTAGCAAATTAAGGAAATTTGCAAATTGCAGCACTTAACTGCCTGTTTTCAGAGACTCAGGGAACGAAAAGAATAGAGAAAATGGAAAACAAAAATAAAAGATGATACCGTTAACAAAGCATGAAATTTTGTTAGAATTGTGGGGATAGGGACATATTGACTATTTGAGACTTTGTGCTTATATATCCTGAGCCCTTCTGCCTCAAACACCATGATTTTGGAGTTTGTAAGATGGTATTAGAACGAACACTTATCTATCTTTAATACTTGATTGTCTTGTCTTTTATTCTCACTGCCCACTTTGGCAGTGAGGGAGTGTTAAAATTGTGAGGATAGTCCCATATTGACTATTTGAGACTTGATATCATGCTTATATATCCTGGACCCTTCTACCTCGATACCATGGTTTTGAGGTTTGTAACATCATATAAAGCTGCGACGTTTACGAGACATTAATTCAATGTCTTTCTGTTTGTTAAGAAAGTTTTCTGTCTGTCATGAGAAAATGCTAACTATGCCACAAATCAAATAAGGCATATATAATAACAATGAAAAACGTTTCATCCTCTTATAGCATTAACAAAAAAGAACTAATGATGCAATATAAATTGGTTCTGATTTGTCTAGTTGAATTTCTCAATTCTCAACGCTAACTTGCTTCCATCAAAACCAGAGCCTATCTTTATTCGGTTTACACAAGTAGTTTACACAGATGAAAACAAAGAATTGTACATGAATTGAGAATGTTCTTAGGTTCAATAGCTTGGTATGGAACTCACTCTTCAAAATAACAGAGAACAAAATTAACGAATAAAATGAAGCATGTTAATCAAAAAAAGGTGTAAAATAATTTTGATTAAATAAAACTAGCTTTAAATTTTTTTAGTTCAAAACTTACAGATCCGACACACATCTGTGGACTACCATACCTTGGTATCTTTGAATTCCTCTTCTTTTCTTTCGGTTTCTCTCTACCTGACAAATCTTCTGATGAACTAGAAGAAGCAAAAGCATCCAAATCACTTGAACCCTGCTCTTCATCATCTTCTAAAATTGGCTCGAAGTGTTCTTCAACTAAAGATGCCTTTTTCTCCTTTAAGAGGTGAGCATGCCTAGAGAGATACTCCTCGGAATGTTCATCAACTTCGAAGTCCTGTAATAAATTTTACAGCAAGCTTTAGTAAACCAAAGCATAGAATATAATTGTTGACCTGAGAAGAGAATGAAAAGCATGGTCAAACAATGGCAAGCGACAGAAGTTAAAATCACATAACAATAATAAATAACACCTTTACATAGATCTAAGCAGGTTGATGATCTTGATTTGGATGGTAAATGAAGTTTTACACGTGGGTGATGACGAGATGAAATAGATGATATCAGATGATGAACGTGTTACCAGTAAAAGCATGCCATAGTGACAACACTAACACAGATGGGCCTAGATATGAGCAGAAACAAAAGAGCCCAACAAACAGCTTCAAAAATATAGCTTATACAGAAAAGATAAAGTCAATGGTGATATTGTTAAATAATAATTTAACAACTTGTTCATCCCTTTTCCAATGTTTATCAGAAAACAATTCTCATTCGAGTCTGTATCCATATCTAGACTGTTCCTAATTTACATTAGCGTTTGCTTACAAAAAATTTGCGTTGTTTATAACTTTCACAAAAAAGCATTTGCTAGTTATACCGTTGGAGACATCTAGGACACATACAGATACGGAGTGTGGCAGAGAACTCCATTAACTGCCCCTCGGTGAAGTACAAGGCCCCAGGCAAGACAGAACTGAAAATGCTTACATGCTTAATAAACAAAAGCAGCAGAACTCAAGGATTCCACAATCGGAACAAGAATTGATCAGTACTGATCTGATTCGAATCAGATCAGATCGGCAAATTCTGGGAAAAAAAACCGAATCCAGAATTGTTTTTTTTTTGCATTTTTTCTTCAAAAAATCAGAAAGAAATGTTAGAAAAATAAGACACCCAAAAAATTTTCTTAAAAACAAATGTAATATTTAAAATAGTTTAAAAAGAAATAAAGTGTTCCACACTATAACATGATAGTAATTGTACACAAGGTAGGTGGGGTCGGGGGTCGGGATTGGGTCATTTAGGCCCAAACCGACCCGGGTCGGCCAGGGTTGAGACCTGGGTCGGGTCAGGGTTAGCCGGGGTCGCAATAAAAAAATTTAAAAAATAATAATTTTAAAACAACCATTGGGTCGGGGTTGCGGTGTTGATATTCGCCTTCATCCTTTTTCTCCTGGTCCTAAGTTGTCCAATGTCTTCTTGTCAATGTGGGCACATATTCATATGAAAAAAAAATGTATCAACCATCTCATTGAAGTCATATACACTATCGGATTGTGGCACATGATTGGGCTACATAGATGGAATCCAAGGTTGTTGGAGCTCATCAACTATAGGAGAATCTGGCTCTGCATAATGATGTGTTGTCTACTCATCAAAGAAGTAGTGCTGCTATGAACTAGAATACTCTCGACCTGCATCTTCTCACCTACATCCCCTTCTCCTCCTCCTGACTGGGTTACTAGTATGCACTCATCGTCATCATCACCTAAGGAGTGTGAGGGTGCCTATGTGGTGTATGATGGACTCACAAGATTTTGCCTGATATCCAATTTCCTTTTCTTCGCTTGTTCTACAATGTCATACGATGAAATCATTAATTCACAGTTTTTTTAACTATGCAAAGCATCCTATTTTTCTTGATGTCAATTTTATCTTTGTCCTCACTGGATTGGTAATTGACTGCATAGCTAGAAGTAGGGCTGGAGCTAGGGTTAAGACTAAAGCAAAGTGTAAGACTGCTGGGGTAGAAGATGGGGCTAACTGAGCAGTAGCTGAAACATCTTCTTGAACATCATATAATTCTTCTTCTGTCCATGCACGGTCCTCAGAATCAAACTCAGTTGAATGATCCATGGTTGCCCTCTTCTTTATCTAAGCAGCAAATGAGTGCTCATCTTAAAAAATGTGGTCCATGTCAACCTCTTCAAGTGATTCTTGTGCTCTCTGTCTTTCCTAATATGGTTCACTTGTAAACCGTGCAAATCTTTCCTTTGAGATCGTCTGTCGAACTTTGAAAGTCTTGATGCACGACCTCATATATAATAACAAAATATTAACTTCTCCGGCCTATCAATTATCAGCATGTTCCTCCTCTTTGTGTGTATCAAGTTGAAAGTACTCTAATTCCTCTCACAATGGAAAGAACTGGTGCTCTACTTCAATATCTTAATAGCAATAGCTGTTAGTGGATTCCATTCACTCTCGACATCGACCTGAACTCACCACTCAACTGCAAAATAATAACAAACAATCAGCCGTCACTAGGCAATCAATAGAGTTATGAAAAAAAAAAAAACATGATCTTAAGCATACTAGGAGAAACACTATCACAAGAATATCTCAGATCAACATTTGAGTATACTCCAACCCTCATCCAATAGTGCTATATCTGAAAATTGATAAAAATAAAATGATTAGTGTTCCCAATTATTTCTTCATTCTCAATTATTAATACAACTTTCACTTACTCCTAACTCAACTTTTGTCCTATTCTGCTGAGATTGGCACACACGTTGAATGACCGAGAGAGTACCCCGCAACATCTCGTTGTCGCTAGACACTTGTCCTCCATATTAGGTGCGAGGGCTCAAGAAATATCTTGCAATCGTTCAAGGATATTTCGTTGTTGACAAATTAAATATTGACTAAATTGAAAATAAATCAGCACAAAGATACGCACTGACCTATAGTATGTACAACATGATGTAATGTCCTATCCCATTTGACATTAATGATCTTCCACCAATTCTTGTAGCCTCTAGAATTCTTTTATTTGATTTTAAATTTTGCACAATACATTGCATCATGAAGAGTTTCCATATAGTTTCTGCCATCCTAGTCAGCCAATCTTAAAACAACGACTAGTGACTCAATAATTGCCAAGTAATAGGCAATCCTCTCTCAAAATCTTTTGTCTATGATCTATCGTTCAGCCTTGACAAGAATCTCCAACTAATCTTTCTTGTTATGTAGGTGGTCCACTATATAGTTATAATATTTCTCGGACTGAGTAGACCTAACCAGTGCATACCTGTGACGATGCAAATTTTCCAATGCAATGAAGTTTATGGCAAATATAGTAGAGTCAAGTCTCACAAGATCGTGCCTTGCAGCATGCTCCCTTATGATGTGAGGCATATAAGGATGCGAATAAATGAAGAAATAATATGTGCCTTGCTCACAAGTGTAGAAACTGTAACAACCCTACCTATATCCTCTAGCATGAGGTCAATGGAGTGTGTTGTGCGTAGTACCTAGAATAGATACTGCCTCTTCTCCATCATTTCCTCCCTACCATCTCAATAAGAGAGTTCATTGTCAATCACGAACTAAGCAACATTATCTTCACCAATTTCCTCTACTACGGTGTCCATCAATGAAAATAATATAGTTAATGTTCTTAATTTGACCCGAAACATCAACCAACTTCAAGAAAGTTATACCTTCTGAACAATATACCAAAAAGTTGATCATACTCCTCTTGTTGATGCATGTCTTGTTGATGCATATCCACCCATCAAACATAATTGTGCAGCCTCTCCCCTTACTGACCAACTTGAAACCTTCTATCTATGCCCTCAACTCATGTACCTCCTCATCTAACTCACCAACATACATACGCTTACTAATAAGGACTTGCATTCACAGTCCAACCTCAACAACGACATCGATCATAGTCTAGAAGTAGGAACTGATGGTTGTATGTGTTAAGATGTCTACGTTAAGGTAAAAAAACTCCATCAACCATAATCTTATCCTATTCACCAATAAACAATGTTAATGAAATAAAACATACAAACATACATATTGAGATTTATACCTACACGTAAAAATCATTTCACAATATGCCTCACTGCTCTGTTTGTAGTTGTTCTCGTTGCCTTGAACCCTTTCATTGCTTATTTAATATTCCTCTGCGAGACACTACTTCCTAAATAAATAGTCATCTATCGGTGTAGGACACGGATGAGTGGATGTAAAACACCGACAAAACGTCTCCTCTCTTGCTCTTATGCCGAAACCATCAATGTAACTAGGTCAAGCTGATGTTGATTAATGAAAAATAAGGTCAACTATGAACCCTCATGCTTCCCTCCTCCTCTCTTTCTCCACTGCATATGTATGCTTGCTTGTATGCTTAGCTTTCTTTAGTTCGGAGCCGGTGAATAAGTCCTCACTCTCTAGCTCCGATTTAACTCTTGCCTTCCATTTTCCTTCATGGGTTGGCACCTCTCCCTTCCTCCTCTCGAGGAGCTCATCATACAATCGCTCACGTTGTTCAATCATAATCTCACATTGTGTCTTTTCCTGTAAGGTAACCTCTCATCTCTTCACTCATTTGTCTAGGTACCTCGTCACATTTTTTAACATTTCCACCTACTTCGGCAATGTGTTGTTTAAAGCGATACATACCTTCGTTCATCTCCTTACCACACCACTTGCATTGAACCATTTTCGTTATCATATCTACCATGTATCCATGATCCCAACCGACATCGCGTCCTGTTGTCTTTACATCATCTTCGCCATGGTCGGCCATTGCTTGTAACTACAACACACGTAAATAATTAAATAATTCTATTAGAGAGAAATAATAATAGTTTAGGGGCTGTTCGGTATGCTTAGACCCATTACAGAGTTGTCAGAAGTAGATGGAAAGCGAACAAACAACTTTAGGGGAATTCGAGCAAAGAAATCTAACAAAGAAGATGAAAGGATAGATCCTCAAAGAAGGAACAGCAGGTGAATCACCAGAATCGCCAAGAGGATAACCAAAATCAAATGAAGATGGCTGAAATAGCCAAGAGGATCGCCGGAATCGGTCTGGACTCGCCGGAATTGCCAAGGAATCGCGGGATTTGACCGTTGTGTCACTGCCGCTGACATATCGCCACCGGACTTGCCCTCAGATTGGGAGCCCTAGAAGTCTGATCGTGAGAATCGATTTGTCGGGGCCGATATCGGCCTTAATCAGCTGATATTGGATCCATACCAGGTCTGGATCGGGCCCGTATCGATCCACCGTCGGGACAACAGACCCGGTATTGATCCACCATTGGGACAACTTAAGTCCCGACGGAATTGATTGAATCGGATTGATCCGGACCGATTTGACTGATTCTGCCCGTTTCCTCTGGCCTTCTTGGAGGAATCGGCCCTTCCTGCCGGAATCGGATTGGCCTTAATTGACCGATCCGATTCCAAAATCGGCCAATTCTGCAATCTAGGGCAGAACTACAAATAGGTGATGGGCTAAGAAAGGAGCACATAAAACAAGAAAAATCAGTATGTTTAAAGCAGCAGCAGCTCTCCAACTGTTAGTAGGTGTCAAATTGATTTTAACTGATCCTAGCAACCAGCTAATGGAATTCAGCTAAAGGATCTGTGCCAGAACCCAGACTGGTGCAGCCTTGGGCAGAGAAGATGACACCCTAACGTGCCGCTGCAGCCTGCCCTCTTCGGCTGCTGTCTCCAGGATCTTCGCCTCCCTTGGATCTCAGCTACCCAGTGAGACTGAGAATCTCCTCAGATGGAAAACAGTGAGTCAGACTATGTCACAGGATGAGTCAGCCAATTTTTTGCCAGCCCTATCCAGATTGGCGTAGCCCGTCCATGGTCCAATCTCAACCCTGATTCTTTGGACCTATAGATTCATTCTTAAGAGCACAATAACATGTTGTAGAGGGAAGGTGCGTGATATACAGAGAGGTGAGAGTGAGCCCTGCCCAAGATGACCAAATATAGAAAAACTAAAAGCTTGAGGTGAGCAGGAAGAGGCTCAGATTTTGAGAACTGCCACAAGAAATGACCACCTACAGGGCTGTTGGAGCCTGGAGCAAGTAGGGAGAGGACCAAATGGGTCAAGCAAAATCAGCAAATTAAATTTAAAGCTTTCACGTGCCAGACAACCACTTCCAGTTTTGTCTAAATGCCCAAACGTGATAGCTGAAGTGCCTGAACTTTCAGGTCTGCTGATATGCAATTGAACTGTTTGAACCTGATGACACATTTGGTTCCAGATTTGATAACAAATCTCATGACTCCATTTACATATCTACAATGGCTGCCAATTCCATATAACATCGTAATCACTCATGTTAATAGAAGCAATAAGAAGGTAAGGTTCGAAGAGGTCATGCAATGATGTCCAAAAAAGATATTGTGAAGGGAGGCAATGAAAACCAAGGGAGGTGGGGTTGGGAGTCGGGACCGGGTCGGTTTGGCCCCAAACCGACCCGGGTCAGGACGGGGTGCAAGGAAGGTGGGGTCGGGAGTCGGGACCGGGTCGTTTGGGCCCAAAACCGACCCGGGTCGGTCGGGGTCGCGACCCGGGTCGGGCCGGGGTCGGCCGGGGTCGCCAAAAATAATAATAATAAATTAATTTTGGGGTCGGGGTCTTGGGGTCGGGACCGGGTCGGTCGGCCCCAAAAGCGACCGGGTCGGACCCGGGTCGCGACCCGGCGAACCATGACGGGGTGGGCCAGAGTTGCCAAAAATAATAATAAAATATTAATTATGGGGTCAGGCTCTTGGGATCGAGACTGGGTCGGTTAGCCCCAAAACCGACTAGGTCGGGGCGGGGTCGCAACCCCACATTCCATGATGAAAACAACGTAACAGTTTATATATGAATGAATTCTGTATGTGGAATATGTATCATAGCAGTGTCACATGGATATTATGAATATTGAATACTGATGAGTTGCAGACAAGTCACGAGCAAATTTACACTAGAGCACATTAACATACGACAGTCCTCACATCACACTAAAAAAACATTGTTATAAATATGAACTGACTTCTGAAAAAAGAATGACCCATAAAGTCAATCGTTGAAGATAGAAATCACATTTCAGTGCTTATATATTTCTTAATAACGCACATGTACAATATAACAATAACAATCTCACATACTTGGAAAGAGGTTTACAGTTTTACCTTGTTCTCAAACATAGCTGAAAATCTTTTATCCTCCAACAACAGGCTGCGTACTATTTTCCTTTTATTTACTGATTTTTTCTTATCAGAGGCGTCATCCCTGCCCGCCTCACCTTCTTCAGTTTCCTGGTTCTCAAGAATGCTAGCAGCATACAGTTTGTTTACCTTAGGTAGCTTTCTCCGTATCTGCAAGAGAAGGTGAAATCACATTTTTAGCTATTCCAAGAAAAAGATGGATCAACAAAAATAGAAAAGTCATAAAAATGATGGTCATCTACATCTACAACAGCAAACTGTGCTAAACCAACACTATCTGGAGCTTGAACCAGAGTATGGTTGATCGTTATCGTGATGCAGACAATGACAAAAAAAAATAGAAATTATGAGCAAGGAAGGCTGGGTCATGGGTTGGGACTAGGTCAGCCTGGTTGGCCGGGGTTCAGGACCCGCAGGGACGCGCAGGTTCAGGACCCGGGTTGGCCGGGGTCGAAATAGATACAAACCGGTCCAACCAAAACAATTTAGATTCAAACTTTAAATAAATTAAAAAATTTAAATATAAAAATTACAAAAAACATTTATTTCTATAATTCTATTCATATCTTACTTTCAAACCTTGCAGCTTCCATGATAACTTTCTGACTTCTCTCCATTCCAAACCATAATCAGAACCCTACTTATATATAAAACTTTAGAATATAAGTGGGGCTCTGATTATAGGCTAGAATAAAAAACAAATTGAGAAAAGAAATGTAGATTTTTTCTCTACATGAGAAATCGGCAATTTTGAAGAACTTAAGAGAAAGAAAGATTGCTAAGAATGCTTGAAAGAGAATTTTTAATGTGAGAAAGTAAAAGAGAATGAGGGCAGAGGATTTGGGGATGTTAGGAGGCCCCTCAAGAGACTTATCTAGGCCCCCAAGGGGCCTAACCACTAGCCATTGGCGACAAGGCCAGACCAGGTCGCACGAGCCTGGTCCCAGATCCACCTGGTCGGGGGTCCGGGGTCAGGACCTGGCTGGTCAGCCCAAAATCCGACCAGGTAAGACCGGGTCATGCAACGTGGTCCAAACCTGACTTTCTATGATTAGTGTGACGAAATGGAAGCAACACTTGAAATTGCAATCGTGTTGTACCATTTAACATTAAAACAAAACTTTTTAAGATTTTTTGGCTATTATTTTCCATCTTTAGTGATAGATATTACAACAGATTTTACTAAAAGAAACAAAATATATTTACAACCATTGAAAACCACCATGCTACCAAAAGTCTAAATACACTCACATCAAAGATAAAGGCCCTCCCTCACAACAACAAAAAGGAACTATTTGACCCCATAGCAGTTCTAAGTTCTAACAAAATAAGATATACAGCATAGAGGGTTTGCTATTTCCTAACAAAACGGGCATCAAGAAAGTAGTCATGCAATTAGGGAGTTCATGTAGTACGAACAAATGATTAATCCACCAATGGCATTTTAACAAGATGTATCAGACAAAATAAAGAAAATTTAACACATTCTTAGGGATTTCAGCAGGTCAGATATGGTTCGGATAGTGACACTAACTAAAACCATATCCTGTAAGCATTGTTTAAAAAGGTGCCGTACCACACTGTCTTGAGACTTACACCTCAAGGTGAGGCGTTTCACCTCCTTGGTGAGGCTTATGTCTCATTGTCAAAACACAAAACTTACTCATTTTGCCAAGTGAGGCAAGCGAGGTGCTAAGGTGGTGATAAGACCTACGCCTCAAGGTCTAGGGTATTTTAATAAAAATTTAAAAAGAAGTTATGAACCATCTACACATGCAAAAAGAGAAAGTGTTTCCGCTTCTTGTCAAACAAATTTTTATACCATTTTGTTCTCCTTTGAAAGGGCACACAAGCTTTATTTTTTTAAGCATTTTTGTTGAATCTATAGAACTCATTTCAATGTAATATGTTTATATAAATAAAAATGTCAAGTATATAAAAATTACAAGTACTAAATACATTATTTAGACTTAATATTATTGAAAAATTTTTACTCTTTTTATACTCTTAAAAAAATTAATATAACTTTGTTTATTCATAAATATAAAAATTTAAATTTAAAATTATTAATAACACATGCCCCTATGGTGCGAAGCCCCCCAAGCCGCGCTTGTCACTTGTGCTGCTTAAGGCACATTTGTGCTGAGGTGCCGCTATGTGGGGTCTTCACAGCAATGGTCCTTGGATTGCCACCAGGACTAATTACTCTCATTGACGTTGGATCCTTCTTCCCTGATCTTCTCTCACTGTAAGCAATAAGGCATGTTATCTTCCATAAGACCAACTTCATTAAGAACAAATTACCATCCCACCACCTGATATTCTCCTATCAACCCCCCCCCCCAAAAAAACCCCACCACCCATTTGCTGATGAAAAGAAATTGCAACGCCTGCCACTTTTGATGCCACTTTAGCACTTTCGTCTTTTGCTGAAGCCAAGTTCATATCCTTTCTAAATTTCCCCAAATTTGTCCAAAATGACTTCCTACCGATGAAGAAATCCCGTTAACTTCCCCCATATGGGTGACAGCTTCGTCCAGCCATTAACCTAGGATCTCCCAGTGTATGACCAGAAACCTTCTGCATCAAAACTAGAATAAATGCTTGGGGGATCTCTAAGATCGTCCATCGTGGAATCACCAGGCACCATTGTTTCCTGCTTGTCTCCTACCTCCTTTCCCTCCTCAGGGTCCCCAGATAGTACCACTCCAGCATCCCATAAGGGGCGCCGTCCTCACCCAACGAATGCAAAGTACTCATCCCACTAGGAGTTTTTCATGGGTATGAGACGATGCCCATTCAGAAGGAAAGATCAAGGATCTGGAGATCCAGAGGGGACAAGAAGACCAGTCCTGGCCAATCCCAACACAGAAATCCTTCCACAAAGTGACTCCCTATTGTCTTCAATGGAATGGCAATAAAGTTAAACATTCATTACCTACCAAGGTTGCCTGATTAAGACTGAAAGCTAGTGATGAGACCTCTTCTCTGCTGCTGTTCCCCATTCAATAAGAGGTGCCAAAAAAACATTTGTTGTGAATCTTGTGATCCATAAAGATTCAGCTTTAAGTGCCTCGAGCAATGACCAACATCTACAATATGATGCAAATAAAGGCAGAGAATGTGAACCCAAGGCCACAATCTAAGGTCAATTGAAATGAAATAACAAGAAAAAAAACAGATTAACCAGACAACAAACCAAGACTTCTGGTGGATGTTGGGAAGCCAACTAATTATTGAACAAACAGAAGGATGGTAAATATCTTATCTTGCATGAAAACATGTTCTGGCCTACAGATAGGGTAGATAGCGTATGAGGAGTGTTCTTTCTTTCTTCCGTTTGTCCTCCCCTAAAGAAGGGACATAACTACTGGTCCAGTGGGTTTGTAGTAACTGGTTGAATATTGGTGAAACGAAAGAAACATGTTCAAGAAAAGAAAGTACCACACATAACAAAGCTACTAATGTTTGTGTATAAAACCCTAAGAAGGCTATGTTCCTAAAAGTAGGTGAGGCAACTTCTAGGCAATATGATGTGGGACCGACTAGGCACCAAACTACGCTAGCAACGAACAACAATAACAACGCAACCAAATGCTGAAATTGAGCTAAGTAGATCCAAAACAGCAGCTTCGTGCTAACAGAGCAGCCGGAAGAACAGTCCAACAAAGTGGGAGAGCCAATGTATATGACACTACCGAGTTAGAATGCTCAAACGATCAACAAAGGCAATCTAAGTAGTCCAAAATACGATAACTCAACTCGCACCAGCAAAAGTCAAGTTAACAAGCTAGACAGCCTATTCACACAATCGACATGGTAATTGACGTATAGTAAACGGGCAAATTGACAAGCCGAGAAAGAAGTGTACCTCCACGCCTTGGCATGGAAGTCAATCACATGACAAGCCTCTTGAACTGGTGCTCCATGAACTGCTTCCTGTGTACCGGCTGTGGGAGGTGGATCGCGAACTAAGAGGCCTCAAGTCACCCACTGTGCAGCCAGTGATTGGCACCCAGTTGCAATTTTTGTTCGTTGCTTCTGGAGACCATGTTGTGCATCAACAGTCCTGGAGGACACAGACATAAGGACCTGCTGGGAGGGATCAGGGCCGACGACTTGGGGACCCAGCACCATAGTGGACCTGGATGGTGCACCACAGTCCATTCACTGGGTGAGCTGTGCTCAGACTGGACGTCCAGGTGGTGTGACAGGGACTGGGGTAGCATTGGCCCAGTGAGCAGTGTGCATGCAGGAGATGTCGGCTGCAATGGGAAACATGGCGTCACCAGCCTCGTCAGGCGAGATGCATGGCTATCCACAGGCGCATGAGGAGGCCGGTGCACACAGGTAAACGATGGGCCACTCAAACTCAATAATGAACCAGGGAACCGTGGCTCTCCCAGACGACTGTCAAGCTGAAATGGGGATCATGGCATGAGATCGAATCCTCCGAGACCTCCCAATCACCACTGTGGCTCAGAGATGGAGCTTAGAAAAGCTTCTTCTTGCTCAACTGTAGCACTTGTCGCACTGGAAGGGGAAGGCGATGCCAGTGAGGGAGCTATAGGTGGGGAAATGCGGCCAGGTGATAGTGAAGGGGCCTACAAGGGTCAAAGCGGAACCCACGACTGCAGGGAGAGGTGTTCCCATTGGAAGGGGTTGGGCTGTCAAGGAGAGGGCTTCCAAAATGGCAGAACAGGGAAGGCAAGCATCGAAATCTGCGTCGCTTGTGGAGGTGGGGTGGACTAGGAAAAGATGGAAAAGACTTGGGGAATGTTGCAGGACCCCCAATGTCCCTCCCAGTGAATCTGTTGAAGGGGGGGGGGATGCTTCCAACGGCGTGGGATCTTCCAGAGTAGCCAGAACAGGGAATCCCCTCAGCGGGACTTGGAGATGGAAAAGGGATTGGCCAGCGGATTTCAGGTGTCGTGAGCAGTTTCGGGACTGATAACCAGTAGGGTGTCAAAGGAGACGTAGATCTGGGACACGATGATGGGGGAGGAGGTGATGTCTTCAAAGAGGGAACCGTTGGGAATCCTTGTAATTCGCCCGGCTTAGTGAGGCAGTGGGATGGATCAACTGGGATGAGGGGTGCTCCATGGGAAAAGTGAAGGGATAGCAGGGTGGTTGGAGGCAAGCCAGATACCAAGCGTCATCCTCATCCAGAGCTCGGCAAGTCTGTACGGGGTGAGCAGCCGACAACCTCAATCTGATACCAATGTCGCAACCAGGAAGGAGGGAGGAGAGGAGAATGTCACACCGGCCAATGGAGGAAGGTAAGACAGACATTGGAGCTGGCCTATGCCGGAGATGAAGCAAGAACCAGCCGTAGCCAAGGGTGGAGAGTACTCTGGTCTCCCTACCGGAGGTGAAAAGGGAAGCTCCATATGGACGCCAGTCGCCAGATCCCGAGGAAACCGCCGCTGTCGTTCTTTTCACTCGAGTGATGCCCTAACAGGAAGGGAGTCAGGAGGAGACCAAGATGGGTGGCATTCCAAGCCAATGTTTCATTTCCATCCATCATAAAAAAACATGTACATAAAGGGGCCTTATATAGGCCAATGATAAAAACTTAAATAAACCCAAAAGATCATGTATATCTCTCTATGCTCAATCCCTATCCATATAACATATCAACAAGTGTGTAAGTGTGTTCATATGTCCAATACATTCAAATAATAGATCCCACAATTCCCCAAAATAAGTCGTATACTAAATCAAGATAAAAATAAAATAAAATATTCACTACATATATATCCAAAGAGATGTTATCAGGTGATGCTGACGTCAATAAACAATGGATCGAACTGGACACGTGCGTAGGTGTCCTCACCACAACAAAGAGGGATGAGTTGGCCCATCCATGTCTTACCTCAATTGCATCATGGCTATTCATTTTAAATTAATACAATAATATTTATATATCTAGTTCATATACATAAAAAAAAAATTAGGTTACCAAATTAATGACACCAGCAACTTTTCAGTGCAATATACCTTAAAATGCATGTCAGTATAACCATGCTATTTGTGCAGAAAAGCTATTAACTTTAATGGCACAATTTAGGTTGCCTCCCAACTGCAGGTGATCTGAGGCAAGCCTTTCATGTGCCTGGTTACATGGCGAAGGTGAGTTAAAGTGATGCATCACAGGACATTTAAGTCTAAAAAACACTATTTTATATTATAGCTTAAACTAGCACCAATTTCAAGTTGCCAAAACAGAAGTTAATCTGAAGGACACAGGCTAAAGCAACCTCACCTCCTAGAAATCAACTATAGATCAACAAACATGATAATGCAGCTTGAAGAAGTGATTGACCTACAGAACTTGATACCAGAATGACTACTCACATTCATGATAAATTAGCCCTCTACTAAAACCAGTACACAGTAAACATTGGCAAGGTTTCCAAACATCAAACATTCTGATTATTCACATCTCATTATTGTAAAGAAAATGCAAGCAGTCAAACAAATACATATAGATGTTAAGAAAACAAAAAGGTAAATTACAAATAAAAAATTAATCGCAAAAGGTGCGGATAAGAAACGAACCGTGATTCGAGATGTACGTTCAGCTTCCAGTTTTTCTTGTTTCCTCTTTTCCATGAAATCTTCATATTCAAATGGATTTGCCAAAGCTCGTGCCTTGAGAAAAAGGCCACAAACAAATTATTTCATGTCATGTTGAATATACTCGCTAATATCATTTGAAAAAAATACTATATTAACAAGCATACTGATGTAACCTCAAAATATTGTTTTTGTTTTGGAAATTCATTTTCCTTTTGGATTTGAATTAGATTTGATTAGACCTTAGCATTGACTTTGTAAGAAAATAGATGATATTTCATAAAAGTACTAGCTAGGGTCAAAATTATATGTTGAGGTTGTTAGGTTCTTTGAAAATTTATTTTGACCTCTCCCCGTCGGATGGTGCGAAGATCCGACGTTAATTACATCGAGATTTCTCGAATACCCTTGATTAAGCGTCATAGCAATCCATGAAAATAGAAAACATGCATCCACAAAAATAAACATTCACACACATGGACATAGGAAAACAGCCCCTATGAGCTGATGGAATGCAAGCACTCAATTTTAGTTTGAATTTGATTTGAATTGAATTGAATTGATTAAATTTGTTGGTTTGATTTTTGATTTGAGTTGAATTTAGTTTGAGTTAAATTTAATGGGTTGAATTGCTTTTAATTGGAATTTTGTTGGAATTGAATTATTTAAATTTCAGCTTGGTTTTGGGTTAACATTGATTTGAGTTGAATTTGTTTTGAGTGAATTTGGCATTCTGGGAGTTTTTGTGCAAATTTCAGACTTATAAACTGATTTGGGGTTTGAGTTTGAATTTGATTAATTCGAGTTGATTTAAGTTTGTTTGGAATTTATTTGAATTTGGCTTGTTTGCTACATTTGGATTTCATTAAGTTGAGTTGAATTTTTATTTGAGAGTTGATTGGATTTGGGGAATTGAATTTAGTTTATTTGGATTTGTTGGAATTCAGTTGAATTTTGTTTGATGTGAGGGATTCAATTTGAATTGGGTTAATTTGGATTGGATTGGCCTTATCGGAAGGGTTAAATCAGGTTTCTGTTAAGTTCGGAAATGAATTTAACAGAGGGCTGGGTTCAGATTGTTTATTAATTCAGTTTGTTTGTTTTAATCTAAACTTGTTTGGTTAGAGTTTGGTTAAAAGTTTTACTTATGCAATTGGATTGTTTTTAGGTCCTGGTTAGAATATGAGTTGTTGGAACTTGAGATTTAATTGAACTTGGGTTATTTGATGTTCATTTTTGAAGTTGAATGGGGTCTGTTTTAGTTTAAACAGGTTGGGATTTCACAATTTTAAATTTTGATTCTGATTTCAGAGATTCTTAGAGTTGGGGTTGCAGATTTCTTACAGACTCTCCGAAATCCAGATTCTGAAATGGGCTGACCTTGTACAGATCACAGATTTCAGGTTTCGGATTTGCAGATTTTCAGATTTAGTGTTTTCAGATTTATGTGAAATGATTTGTTTTAAGGATGTTCTTGTTTATACAGGTTGCAGATTTTTAGATTTTTAGAAATGCTGATTTAGTTGAATTTGATTGATTTGGGTTGAATGAATTTGACAGTTTCTGGATTTCCTTTTATGCAATTTCAGGTTTATTTGATTTGATTTGGGGTTTGTTTGTCTGTGAATTAAGATGCCTTTCGATAAATGGAAGGAATTGATTAAAACCTGATGATCTTAAAGTCTTCGGTTCTGGTTTCCTGATTTTCAGGTTTTACTCCAAATTTCAGATCTCAATTCAAGTTCAGAATTCAGATTTTACACATGCTTCAGATTTCAAGTTTTCAGATTTTTATAGATTTCAGTTTTTTTGTTTTTTTATGCTTCAGATTTCAGATAAATGTGGAGTTCAGATTTTTGTGGAAGCTTCAATTTTCAGATTTAGTGTTCGGCTCCCCTGCAGATTTCAGATTTTATGCGGATTCTGCACCTCAATCCTCAAATTTCAGATTTTTTATGTGGGTTTAAGTTCAGATTACAGATTTTTAAGTGGATTGAATTCAGACTTCAGATTCAAATTTCAGATTTCGGTCTTTACCTTGTGCAGAAACCTGTTTACAGCCCTCGGCCCCCCTGCAAAGTTCAGATTTTTTTATTTTGATTTCAGTTTTGCTGTATGTAGCATTCAAACTTTGAAACTCCCGAAAATCAGACCAATTTCCAGATTGCAGACTTTAGTTCGGATCCTCTGTATGTAATTGATTTTCAGATTGCAGATGGGTTTCTGCACCAATTCAGATTTCGGACTCTCCAATTAGTCAAGCTCCAATTTCAGACTTTTAATCTCTGAATTTCAGAGGCGATTCAGATTTCAGATTCTGTTTTAGATTTCAGTTTCAAGTTTGTTTTCGATTTGTGATTTTTACAGATTGATGGATTTCATATTTTTAAATGTTTTGTTTTATTGAAATTTCAGATTTAAATTCAGTTTTTAATGTGCTTGCATTCATTCATTCCGGCAGGGACTGTTTTCTTCTTGCATTGATCATTGAATTCTTCATTGTTTGAAGTTCACAAGTCCTCCAGCTTCCTCTCTTTTACAACTGTGACATCCCCTCAATTCGGGATCAAGTATATGTCAGTCTTGAGTGTAGTCTTGAACATACTCCAGCCTTTGATAGGCATCTGGAAATCCTGTCCTCTCATTTCAAAAAAATTTGAGTGTGGTCCTGCCTTTGATAGGCACATGCAGTCTTCTTCCAACCGGTTCAAGGTTGAGCATACCCGGCTTTTGATAAGCTTGTGGGTACTCATCCCTTGGTTGGTCTACCTCATTAGCCTATGGTTTGGGCATAATGGCATGTTGATCATGCACAGTCTCCCCATGGCATAATGGGCAAAACAACTCCCTCTTGAGGCATGGTAAGACATTGGGGTCTTTTAACTAGACCTTTGTATGTCCACCTTAAAGGGTCAAGGGGCGTGCTTAAAGCCGGCCCATTGCTTTCCCTTTCTGTTTTGAATTCTTTTAAATTAAGCCAAGACCATGAGACGGGTTTTTAGTCGGCCGGATGCTCGTCTCGGTTTGTTGATTAATTAAGTAGATTGTTATTTAATTTCTGTTTATTGTTTATTTTATTTTATTTTTTGAATTATGGGTCAATAGACGTGCTTAAAGCCGGCCTATTGCTTGCCCATTTATTTTGATTCTTTTAAGTTATGCCGAGACCATGAGGCGGGTTTTTAGCCGGCCGGATGCTCGCCTCGGTTTGTTTAATTAATTAGGTGCATTTTTATTTAAGTTTGAACTTGATTGTTCCTTTTAAAATCCTTTTTTTAACACCTTCATCAGGTGGGCCCCACCGTAGGTTGACCCCTGGTCAACCCCTCCTCCCCGCAGCTTCTCCCCTGCGCGCGCGGCGCTTGGCCGCGGCTGCGGCCGCGGCCTTTTCTCTTTTTTTTTTTGCTTCTTTCCTTCTCTGTGGGCCCCACTCCAATTTTGACCCGGTCAAAATTGAGTCCGAGCTGGCTACGCCCCCGCCCTTCTCCTGTTCATGCGCCAGATGGACGTAAGTCCGCAAAAGATAAAGCCGGCGGCTTCTTCTCCTCCCCCCGACCAGACGGCGGCAGCAGGGCTCTCCGGCGGAAGCCAGCGAGGGCGCGGGGTGCTGCGGGCTCTTCCGACGGCGGCAGACTGGCAGAGGCCTTGGCAAGGGCAGCTTACGGAGAAAGGGGGTCTTATGGCAAGGGACTTCGGCGGAGGGAGCTTCCGCAGAGGAGGTCCGGCGATCGGGAGAGGCTTCCAGCGAGTGTAGCACCTACGAGAGGAACTTCCAGCGACTGTGGCACCTACGGGAGGAGCTTCCGGACGGACCTGCGGGTTTGGTGGCTTCCGGACAGACAGATTGAGGTGGTTCCGAGAGACGGCAGGGGGGAAGACAACTCCGGTAAGTCCTCTTTCTCTTCTCCTCCTCTCGGTCTCTCGATGGCTCGCCTTGGGGGGTCTTTCACACGCGGCTCTGCTCTTCCTTCGGGTCCTCTCGGGTCTGTTCACGCAGGGGTCTTCTTATAGGCTTGGTGGTATCCTTCCTCCGTCGGGAGACTTCCCAAGATGGGAGTTGCGGCTCCGAGAAGGACTCGGAGCAATCTCGTCGCCTACGGGATCGACTTGCCCTCTCTGTTATCCACTATCGGCTTCTCACGGCAGTTTCCTGCTGTCGCTGGATTGGCTCCGGGGGAGAGTCCGGCTGGGAGTTGGCTTCCTCCCCTCGTCCCGACAGTTTCTCTCCCTATATTTTTTTTTTTTCTCTTTTATTTTTGATGGGCCAACCAGGAGAGATGGGCGTGAATGGGCTAGTATTGGGTTACATCCGTGGATGGCTTAGCTTCATTGGGCCATCCTGGTCGCGACTACCCAGCTCCCTCTCCTCTTTTATTTGTCATCATTTTTTTGACATGAATTGGTTATAGAGGAGATGACATCCATGGGCCGCTAATTGCTGGCTCCATGGACGGTTAGCCCGATTGGGCTGTTTCAGACTTCAGCCCCTGGCCCAACCGATCTTCCTTCAATCGCTGGCCTGCTTTCTCTCTCTCTTTTTTTTAACACGTATGTGACATATCTCTTATCATACGTATCAATTTTTTGAGTGCCAACACATACGAACCATCCCCACGTTTATAATAATAAATACGATAGATTTGCATTTAATTCCTACACTTGAACATCCATTGATCCCATAAACTCTCAGCCTAAAAATTTTTGGCCTACACAAGCTAAACAAAATAAACACCACTGGAAAAATAGTAGTTTGCTATCAAGAAAGTAATATCACTGTAATTCTTCAAACTAGGGGCAATGCTTTTATGTTCTCTAGTCTCTATCATCTTGGTGCTTCACTCACCTCAGTTCAGCCTTTTTCATTTTTTTCTACTCTTTTTAATCTTCCATAACTTGTGCATTCAGGTCAAATCATGTGGTCAAGGAGACAAGGGACCCAAGATTTCAAGGATGCCATTTCCACTTAGGCAACAAGGCACTCAAGGATTCAAGAATGCCATTTCCACTACTTTAAAAAATAATGGTAAAAAGAATATATTTGTCAAACTATGCACAATTTAGAAACATTATATGCACATAAAAAGACGTGAGTAATACCTTCTTATACACCTCAAGGTTGACAAAATAGCCATGTAATTCAGGTTTCACAAGGTTGGAAGACTTCAAGTATCCTAAATCCAATCTCTCAAGCTCTTCTTCAGTAACAAATTTATAATCCTCATATATGATTGTCTCAGCATTTTCCTCCTCATCCTGTCATGTCAAAGACAACATAGTGAAAGAATTCACGCAAAATTCTCAAAGGTAGAAAAGTCAATCTTTCAATTAATATAGGTCGCATGACTGGCATGACCAGAAGATCAACTTACCACTGTCTTGTCAAGCCTTTCAATCCACTTCGGGGCAGGTCCAAGAGCAGGTATAAAGTACGAAGGTATCTGACTCTCCTCAAGTGCAAGCAACATCAAACCACTTCCAGGAAAGACGCACACATCATTGATACCACCACCACTAGGTTGGATACTGGTAAAATTATCTCCCTGGGAAAACAGCAAATCATTCTTAGGACGCTATAATTGCTAAATAGCCAAAAATCACCAAAAGCGACAGATAAAGCTTAAAAGGAAAAATTAGTTAATATTTTGGATAAACTTTTAAAAAGATCACTGATCAACCATGTGTGGCAAGCAAGAATGCTTGATCATCTTGTTGAATCCTGCTGACTCCCTTTGGAAGATTTGGACTAAAAGCTAAATTCTTCTAATGCTCAAGCCATATGTGGCAAGCAATTTAATTGGTAAATCTACTTCCCATATGCATGTCCATTTCAGGAAGAATCGAGGAGCCTGCAAATGAGTGTTTGCAACTGCAACCAAGTACAAGACAAGAAAGAGTATAGTTTTCTTTCCATTAGCCCTCTTTTTTATTTCTATTTGATTTAAAGTAATCCAATCTTCAACATACCTTGCAAGAGGATCAAAACACCAAGGCTTACTGAAGAAAGAGCCCATACAATAGCAGCCAGTAAAAATATGACATATTTCATGTAATGTTACCCAAATTCTCCAAGAAGAATTGCCCATACATCATACATGTCAAAAATAAATTCAAGACAGACTCTAAAAAGAAGCAATCAACAGTAGCGGACTACTTCAAATGCTCAGTTAACTTCTCAATTAACTTCACGCAATAACCCTGCTAGTGAGCAACAGACTTTATACAAGAAATAAAAGAAAAAATGACCTGTATAAAACGAACTGTACATTTGAATTATGATTTCGTCCAAAATGAGAAAACGGGCAGAAGTAGAAAACTTAATAGATGAAAGTAAACCCTGAATCCCACGAACTCTTTCGATGTACCTCAAGTTCAATGAGAAAAGAAGTAAATTTAATTCATTGATTGCAGAATCGGCCAAATCAAATCAAGATCAGCTGATTCCATGATCGGATCAATCGATCTCAATCTGATGTTCGTGTGGAGGGCCAATCCAACACGATCTCCTGCCGGAATCGACTGAAATCGGTCAAATTGAGCTGGATCAGGGCTGGAATCAGTCTGGCAATTTCTCCCCAGAATCGCTCCCTCCACGACTGCCGCAGCAGCCTATACAGCCCCAAAGGACCTAGATCAGATTGGAATCTAATCTAGGCACATATTCTGTAAATTTTTTCATTTTTTAGGGTTTTTCTGAAAAGCCAATCCAGATTCCTCCTGAAATATCAGCCGGAATCAGCCAGTCCAAATCCAATGAGGATCAGATCAGTACCCACCAATTCAGGTACCGATCTGACCCTGATTTAATTGCATGATATCGAAAGATGCAGTATATGGAAGATAAAAGAATTACTGAAATCATGTGTCATCCATTAGTCATGGCCAATTTCAGTTTCAGGCTGCTGGTCTGATTGAAACTAATAATCACTTGTCTGCATGCTGTGAAATTGTTGAATAGTTTGGAGACTTCCTCACATGTATCTGAAGTACGCCTTCATCAGTTCCACAAGAAATCATGAATGAAACACCATCAGATGAATGATGCACATCAGTGGAATTGTTACCACCACGAACTTTGTAGACCCATCCAAAACTACCTATCTCTACTAGTGTCTAATGAAGTAAACAAAGGAAGGCCGGGTCTGGGTCAGGCTGGGTCGGTCAGCCCAAAACAAACCTGGTTGGACTCGGTCACAACCCGGTCCAACCTAGATAGAAAATTTTTTATTATTATTAAAAAATACAAAATAAAAAAACAAAAGAACAAATAAAATATCCAAAAAATGTAAAAATCGAGAATATGACTAAAAAAATTAATCATTTATAGCAAGGATTGCCATCTCGGATCTCGACTTCGTCTCGGAGGGATGAAAGAGAAGAGATCTCGGAGAGATCTCGGAAAAATCTCGGGAGATCGGATCTCGGATCAAAATGTATATATGTATGAAATATAACATAATATCTTATAAAAATAGGAGTACATGAATGAATTTACATGAAAATATATAACACATTTTGTATATTAACTGTGTGAATGAACAATTACAAAGCACTTTCAATACCAAAAAGATGATCTTTGTGCTTCTAAAAGATTTAAACTTGTATACAATCTTATTTAAATACTAATATGATATTAAACTTGTGACACATTTTCATGTGATAGTATAAGTGATAGTGAAATATATTAAATTTGTTTACACTATCATAAACGGGACGCAGAGTAGTCGCAGATCGATCGAGAAAATTTTTTTATGGACCAATCTACATGGGGTGAGATCTCGGCGATCTCGTATCTCGGCCCCTTGGAGAGACCGAGATTCTCGCGAGATCTCGGCGAGATGGAAAACCATGATTTATAGTCATATCTTATATTTTGTTCTTAAGAAGAATACATTAGCATTGAAAATGTATACATGTTGAATGTATTCGTCACTCTCTCGTATTATTTTCCTAAGATAAGATCCGAAAGATCCACCATAGCTATTATATGTGAAGTGCACGGAAGTGTCCGATAAGATTTCATATTTAAGCTGAGTTATCTCATAATCATTATAGTGATATGCAGAAAATTAAGAGTCTTGAGATGAATCAACTCCAAAAGACTGTCCACAGTACTAGCCACCGTCCTATCATGTGTGTTGATCTTAACAATTATACAACTGCACATCATGATCTGTGACTTGCATTGCATATGCATCATTCTTCTCTGATGAATTGCATCGTTGTGAGATATATCTCCAAGTCTGTTGACCTTCTTAAACTAGCAGCTCTTCCTTCCACTTGAAACGATCCATTGTTGCTACTCCATGATGTTTAATCATCCAACATCTAATATTGAACTTGGATTTTCAGCTTCGGCATGTCTTCTCGTCCCCCGTCGATCATTTCATAGGCAATGAATCAATTACAATACTTTTATTTCCAACATTTGATTTCTCACATCGGCAAGAAGAGTCTATGGTTTTCTGTCTCTTTGCCACAGAATGAGAAATCTAAAATTCCTCAATAGGAGGTACGTCGTAAATTCTCGTTGAGCTCATTATCGATCTTCTAATTTGAACTTAGATTCACCTAATCTTTCTTGATCATTCACACAAGTTAATAACATATTTTGCTCGTTGAAGATCTCCACCAAATTGATGTTGACTTCTTGTATAGTCACTGACTCACTTTGCCGTCCAATCGTTTCCTCCTTCCACCTATGTTCCTCCTTTGGGTTTTCTCTTATCATCTTCAAATTCTTCAACTTCAATCTCATGATGTATGACAATATATCAACTGCTCCAATTTTCTTAACCCCAACCTATTTCTCTATTTTGTATGAATTAAGTTGAACATTGAACAATTTCATCCACATCCTGAAGCCAATGTGATTTGACTAAAGACTTTGCAACGTTCGCCAAGTCTTTGCACCTCGGTGTCTAGTTGTGGTCCATTCACCAATTAGCTGCATGATATCATTATATATTAGAATATAATTAAAATAAAGTAATCACCTAAATTGCAAAAAAAATTCAAATGGTATGTACCGGGACTTTCTTGTTGCATCTTATAATTGATTGATCGTCATCCCCAAACATTTATGTATGACCACTTTCACACTGCTTAATAACTCATTAATTGATTTGAATATCAAACTATATCAATATCTAGAATTAAAAAAATGACCCGATAAGTGTCAATATATTTATGTCAGTAGAGTATAATAATAAAGAAAATGTGATATATGATTTCATTTAATGACAAAAAAGTGCATGTTGCATGTATCAAATGACATAATGTTCGATCCCACTAACGGTCGATAATGTCCCACCCATTGATTGCAAAATCGCCGAAATCAGATCAAAATCGGATCGGTTTCCATGCGGAAGGGCCGATTCCAGGAGGAATTCCAATGAATCGGTCGGAATCGATCCGATTCTGGCGATTCTGTTGGTAAGATTTCTTCACCGAAAGCCCCGTATGCCCATTCTTACGCATTTTTGACAACTCCGAGCGTGGTTAAACTCGGTGATTTCTGACTGAGCAACTCCGTTTAAGTTCTAAACTAATCGATTGAATGTTCTTTGTACAAAAAAAATTCCGGATACCCCGTACACCTATTTTTACGCGTTTTTGACGACTCTGAGCATGGTTAAACTCGGTGATTTTTGATCGAACAACTCCGTTCAAGTTGTAAGAACATCGATTAAATGTTCTTTGTACGGGAAAATTTTGGGATACCCCGTACGTCGATTTACAACCATTTCCGATAAATACGTAACTCTCTAAACATACCGAATAGTGTGTTTGACAGGCTGTGACTGTCTGCTTCCCGAACATCCCCTAAAGTAATTTTTATGTTGCTTAATAACTTTCAATGCATTGTTTGTAATTTTTGCAGGTATAAGCAATGACCGATCAAGGTGATGCAGCATTAGCACATCCTTCTGACGTAGGTTGGCAACACGAGCATATGGTAGACCCGGTCAAAAAGAGAGCACAATGCAAATGGTGTGGGAAGGAGATGAACGGGGGGAGGGGGTGATCCGGCTGAAACAACATATTGCCGGAATAGGTGGAAATGTAAAAAAATGTGATAAGGTGTCGAGGGAGAAGAGTGAGGAGATGAGAGGTTACGTGATAGGTAGAGCCTCTCAAATGACTGTTAGGATTGAGCAGAGGGAGGAGTTGCACGATGAGCAACTCCAGAGAAGGAGGGACCAAGATTTACCTACCTGGAAAAGGAAATGCAAGGGGAAGGCACCAGCCGAGCCGGAGCCAGAGAGTGAGGACGACTACATGGACTCCGAGGTTAGACATGCTACGCACGCTAGCAAACGTGCATTTGCTGCGGAGGAGGACAAGAGGAGGGGAGCAGGAGGATCAGGGTTCAGAGCTGACCTAACTCTTGGCCGATCAACATCAGCTCGCCCTACCCGGGACCAAGACATGAAGGGATGGAGACAGGAGCCACACCGCCATTCTGTCAGTACTCGGTTTACGCAGAGTGATGAATATTTATTTATAATAAAGATTTTATTTTCTTTTCATATAAGTTATTGAAGATGATGGGCTGACTATTTACCTTTTCTTTTTTTCTTTTTTTTGCAGCTGAGTGATGGGTTCAAGTGAACACCAGAAGTGGATAGAATCCACTTGCTGCAATCGGTATCAGTATACTCAACCAGAGCACTAGTTCCTCTCATTGTGAGAGAAACTGGAGTACATTCAACCTGATACATACAAAAAAGAGGAACATATTGACCTCAAACCGACTGGAGAAGCTGGTCTTCTATCATTACAACATGAGATTGTGCATCAAGAATATCAAGGATCGACGAAACATCAGTGAGAAGTGATTTGCATGATTCCCGGGTGGTCCATACAGGTAGAGGCATACCTTCGCCACACCACCACCTTAGGAGGTGGACATAGATCAGATATTCCAAGAGGAGCATGTACTTGTCTCCTAAATAGAGGAGAGGGCAGCCAGGGATCATCCAACTGAGTTTAATCCCGATGACCGTGCATGGGCTGAAGGAGAGTTGGATGGTGTTAAAGCCGAGGAGGATGCTCCAGCTTCACCTTCACCTACTTCTCAGGCTCAGGCAGAGCCTTCTTTTGCCCCAGCAGTTATGGAGCAACCACCTCCAGCTTTAGCCCCAGCTCCAGTCCCAGCCGCCGCTACCCAGCCCATTCGTAGTCTAGAGAAAACGAAAACAAAAGTGACTACAAGAAAAATGGGCAGATTTGCAAAGCTAAAAAACTTTGGGTTTTGGTGGAACTTCAGAGATGGTTGAAGAGGTGAAGAGAAGGAAGCTGGAGATCAGGCGTCCTGTGAGCCCATATGACAGCACGCAGGCTCCTCACTCCTCAGTTGATGATGACGAGGAGTGCATACCAGCGACGCAGTCATCAACAGCAACCCAGTCACCTGATTCACGACGGCCAAAGGCGTATTACATGCTTGATGAGCAGACATCACAACATCATTTTATAGAGCCACAATATCCAGTATTTGGGGAGGCTCAACAGCAGTGGATTCCTCCACCACCACCACTAACTCCACCAGAATCTGTCTACGTCCCGATCATCCCGCAATTCAATGCCCATGACTTTGATAGCACGGCATCGACATTATTTTCATATAGATATGGTCCTAAACAATATACAAGATTGGACACAACTTAGGAGCATCAACAGCAACGAGAAGAGAAGGAAAGCCAATATCCATATCTTAGAAATTGGTATTAGATTGATATCATGTAAATTACTATTTTTTATATTTTCATGCTGTAACAATTAATTGATTTTTGCATCTGAATATGTACTTAACTTCATTTCATGTTCATTAGTAATTATTCGATGTGGATGCATGTTAATCTTATTTTTAGAATTTTTTCTAACTCATTTCTTATTTTTTAAAAAAAATTCTGATTTTTTTGCATTTTTTGATGAAAAAAATTCAAAAAAAATCAATCCAGGCCGATTCCTGGATCAATTCCCTTCCCAGGTATCAGCCGATTCCGATTCTGATTCTGCGATCCTTGGTCCCACCCCTTATTGAAGTATAACACCGTATTTGTGATTTCACGTTTTGCCTACTCTAGTGCATCATAAAGATAACATGTGTGTGCCTTCCTTTTCCCATCTACTATTCTGAGAATTTTAACTAAGGGTTGCACTATATGAAAGGCCTTCTTTACAACTCATCAAAAATCCCCACTATCTAAGGTCTCATCAACCTTCCTCATTTTCTCTTATCTGGAGGACTAGCCCTAACAATCTAAGTAGCCCATCCCGAAGAAAGTATCATTTAGGTAAGGGGATACCTCACTTAGATTAAACTCTTCAAAAAAAATGTAATGGGAAATAAAACGGGTTGCCCCAGGCCATAGAGCTCTCAACTCTTCGTTTGTTCCCTCGTTAGGTTAAAGATCAAGTTATAGTTGTAAATAAAGAATGATATGAACTAAGCCATTTTAACTATCCGGTCAATTTGAGGATCCTTGTAAATATATTCTAGCATCAAATCTAATGAATAGGCAAAGCATGATGCCCAAAACAAACATGGTCTCTTGACCAGCAGTACTTGTCTAGCAACATTATATGATGTTATATTATTTGTTACTACTAGGACAACTCAATCATCTCCTACCTTTTCAACAACACTGTCAATTAATTCAAAAAGTTAATTTGCATTCTTTACTTGTCCAAATGCATCCACGGAGTTCCAAAAGATGATCCCATCATGACAACATACTAAGAAGTTGATCTTTATCTTCACAATTATATCTATTAAGAAAAAAAACATGCATAATTCTAAATTTAGATATTTAAAAAAATAAATAGGTAATAATTTTAAAACTCAAGGGTTACAAACATGTCCAGCCGTCTATTATCAACGTGCATTTTTTTTTCTTGTCAAATGCATTCAAATGATTTGACATATTATTTGATATCTTCCACCTCCATTAGAAAATAAGTATTGTCTATGTCTTTCAAAGTCGATCCGGGCACTCCCCTACTAACGTCGGCTACGGTGTCAATCATGGATTTGTAATACAATCTCTTTATGACATTCGCCGATATACTACTATGAAAAAATCATCTTGATGTCGTCCGCCCAATATTCTCCTTACATATCTACAAATTATTTATTACTGCAATGATGGTAGATATACAAGATCTACTGCTAAGTTGTCATCTCCTATGAGATCGTGGATTCCCGAACTTTAGTCCATCAATTAGTTGGTATGCCGATACAAATCTTCATCTGCAAATGACATGTGGCTTACCTCCATCACCTATATCGATTCATTTGTTTGTAATAATAATGATCAAATATTAAACTCGTAAAGACAATGTTACGGTATAAACATTAATAGAAAAGTACCATCCTCAAAATTTTCATCCCGAGACATTTCAAAGCACTCCTTTCAGGTCCCATAAGTGTGGACTAAACACCTTGTGGATTCAAAAATTTCTTACTAGATAATTTCTTATGCCACTTTGAAGCTCTTTTTGCTTATTTCAATACTTATAAATGCCTATGAAATTGATCTCTTATCTTAGGTGGAGTCCGCATGCACAATGAACATTGCCCTTCATCCGGACGAGGTGATACTTCACGTAGAAAGCCCCTTGTACATAATATTTTTACAATATTTACATTGAATTTTTCTCTCCGCCTTAGATATTAAGTTGCAATGAAGTCAAGTTAGATCATTTCAAATCGTGCCGAAAGTTTGAATGTCATGGCTTGGAAAAAACATGTTGAAAAAAACTTTAAAAAATAAAGACCATCAAAAAAAGAGCTAGCAATACAATTAAACAAAAAATGATTTCTAGAAAATCTTAAACAAATAAGAAAAGAGCACTTTACTACTTGAAAAAAAGAATTAGCACTAATTAGATACTTGAAAAAAAAATTAGCACTAATTAAATGCTTGAAAGAGAGAGTTTTAGAGTAAGAAAGAACTTGAGAGAAAGTAAGGTGTGAGGGAAAGTGGAGGTCTCTTAGGAGCCTTATATACCTCCAAGGGGCTTTGAGAGGATTTGAAAGCCCCCCAGGCTAGTCGTTGAGCTAGTCGTTCAGGTGGGGTTCCAACCAGGTTGCAACCCATCCTCAGAAAAATGCCAGGTCAGAGACCCAGGGGTCCGGACCCATGCGGTCAGTCTAAAAACAAACTGGGTCAGGCCAAGTCACGTGACCCGTTACCAACCCCGGTGAACCATGGATTAGATGTTAGCCTATGGCACCAAGACGAATGATTTACAGATTCTTAATCATCTACGAAATTTAACATTTGCAGTATCTGCAAAATGCATTTCTTACATGGAAGACTAATATACGTTTATCCCTCACCAGCAACACCCATTAGCAGATAATGAGAACAAGACTCTTAATCTTTACAATGGCTGAAACATGCCACACAGTAAAGTCTATAAGTTGCATGATTGTTCTCCCTGGGTTGATAATCCCAAAAGAATATACATACAATATTTCATGTGATAGAGCCAAGCTGGGACTTATCAAGCATCCCCAAGAATAAATAGATGTATCAGTTTGCAGGCTACACGATATTCTAATTCAATTCACTGTGTATCATTTTGTTTTACATTCACGTGGAAAAGAAAATTACGCCTGTTATACGTTAAGCTTATAGCTTCCATGATAAAGAAAAGCAAGCACGCTGCAAAACAGATTCAATAATTTTCAAATTTCTAAAAAAGAAAAGCATAAATTATTATTGTTGAAATAAGATGCAGCTATCAAAAAAAAAGTCTTACCTTATCTGGATCCCAGATATTAACAATGTGGCTATCTGCAGTGATCAATTTTGACTTAGTTGAACTGATACTCTGGTGCCATTTAATGTTAATTATAGGACTATCATTCCTGAATCGCATGTGATTCAATACGTAAGCATCAATAAAAACTCTAAAAAGAAAAAAAAAGTCAAGTAGAAAAGGCATAACAAGTAGTTGAAAAGCAACAAGGGATCCACGGAATACTTACTTGTGATCCTTCTCTTTGATGGGCTTAGACAAACGCAAGTCATAAATGAGAATCTGTCATTAAAAACCAAGCATGGTGGCTATAATTGCAATAAATCTTAACAATTGTGGTGAAACAATGTAAGACAAAGTTAAGAAATGCTGTAAGTTCATTAAGAAAACAAATATAGTGGCTATAATTTCAATAAACTTTTAACAGTTGTAATAACAAAATATAAGACAAACAACAGTCACAAGCACTAACTTGCCCCTTGGAGAGCGGCAAAGGGATGGGGCTGACGAGAATCGATGCCTACGGTGCTCTAGGTTCTTGCATGGGTGCTTAGTTGATCTGGGCACTTAGACAAGCACATTGAAAGGGTACCTCGGTGGTGTTTAAGTAAGCACCATGACAACTATGATCATTCGTACAAGACCCTCGAGAAAGTATGAGCCATATCAGCTAGAACAGAAAGTCAGCTTGGGATGATGTAAAGGAGTTCCAAGTGTTTTCTTCCTTGAATAGACCATCACCTACTTCCTGGCATGATGTAAAAGAGTTCTTGGTGTTTTCTTCAATGAATAGACCATCACCTACTTTTTCTTTGAGCCTTTATACTAAAACGACATGATCAGAATGTGAGTTGCTAATTGCTATAAGCCTTATCTTTTGGGTTCCCTTGCCACAAGGAAATGCCCTAAAAGGCCAGTGGTCAAAGGTGCAGATCAGAATGTAGTTGCTAGTTGCCACGAACCTTTATTTTATTAATTCTCTTTGCAAAGGAAAGGCCCCCCACGACCCGTAGTCAAAGGTGCAGAAATCTGATTTTCTTTTTAAAATTTTCAAGCTACCACAAGCCATTGAGAGGCATCTTCAGGACTGTTTCATCCATACACTTCATTCAACAAGTACAACACAACATAAAATTACAAGAGAAAGAGTGCACCCAAAATAAGAGGTAAGTTCAAAAAAGAAAGGTTTCTTATCACAGACAACAAGGTGTTATCCAGTCAGGACGGTAAACATATATGATGTTCTAAAAATGATTTCTTTTATTACCTTGCCTGAACTGCTCCCAACTGCCATTTTGAAGCCACTGTCCTCATCAAACTGCAATGCAGTGACTTCCTGTTCATACACCATGAATTACCAGGCGCTCCAGAAGAAAAGTAATCAATAGATTAATGAAAGTTAAAGTTGTGACCCTTACCACACATGAAACACCTGCAGGCATAATGCTAATCCTACCAACTGATGATTTTGTCCTCAAATCGAAACACTCTACAAACCCATCTTCACCACCACAAGCAAGAAGCCCATGGATGGAGCTAATATCATAAGTGGTAAAGGATAACTTGTCAATGCTATGTTCAGTAAAAAAAAGATGTAAAAAGTGATGTGCACTGACCTTCTAGAAACCACATTGTTAGCAAGTGCTTGAGTACTTAGAGAAGAAAGGAAACGGCCCTGTAAAATTAAGCAAGAAACAAAATTTTTAAGTTCTACGCTAAAAGTAAATTATTAAAAGGCATTAAGCACGTGGATTGAAGCAAGCACACAACCTTCGAGAATAATATATCAAATATATCAAGATATGAGACAAAGTACCAAGTATTAAAAACATAGCGAAAAGACTAGATGTCTGGATGAATGTTCAGAAGATCAAAACAACTGAAATGTTGAAGACAAGAACACAGGTGACAATAGTGAATTATTAGATTGAAACATTAGATTAGACAGAGAGCAGAAGAAAATTTTCCCATGAATATGAATACAAAGATGGGGCGTCAAAAAACAAATTAAGTTTTTGTGCAGAAGAGCCAATGTTTCTTCTGTCTTCTTATTCTTTAATTGCCTTTATGTGTTCCTGACATTAGGATCATTTCTACTTTGTTAGTTTGATGTCTCCCTAGAGAACCTTGTTATTAACTGCATCAACGTTAAAAACTCATATTTTAAATAAAACTTTTTTTCTATGAAAAAAGTTTTGTTTTGAGTTTTGAATTTTAGCAATAACGACTATAAAAAATATGGTATTCATGTAAGTATTAGCTAATTTTGATGTGTGATATTTAAATATAGGAACACAAATGGTTCAGCAGATTTTCAAATATCGCTAGATGATATGAACCACATGTTTTATACGTTGAGATTATCCGAATTCTTTGAAAATAAATTTTGAACTCTCCCCACCGGACTAGTGATATTCCGGTGTTTAAGTATATCAAACAATTACTTGAACACCATCGATTAACCATCGTAATGATGTATTAATTAAAAGTCATTTATCCACATAAAACACAAAATTGCAAGACATGTCTCCATGATCTTATAAGATTGGATTTTGTTTCATTTAATTTGCTTTAAATTTATGTATTTAATTGTGTGGTTTAATTTATTTTGGATTTGAAGATCATCTTAATTGAACTCTTAAGACGTTAAAAAGTTGTTTGATTTGAGAAATTTTGTTTGATTTGTTTTTTTATTTCTTTTGACATTTATTCTTTGTTGTTAGAGACACTTGCCTCAACCGCCTAGGTAGTGAGGCGAGACAAGAAGGTCTAAAACTATCTCGCTTTGTCACTTTTCACCTGAGGTGAGCATCTCCAGCACTTGTCCCATTTAACCGAATTATGTAAGAACTAAATCCGGTTAAGTTAAACCTCCCCCCCCCCGTGTTCATGTTCTCCCTCTCGCCCGACTAAAAACCCCTAGCCCCCAACCCCCGATGGAAATGGAACCCTTCCATTTTGTCACCTACGTCGCCACTAGCCTTTCTGCCGCCATCATCCTCCCCCTATGCCTTCTCTTGTCTGTGCAGCAGTGCAACAGTTTGTGTTTTTTTTTCTTTCATATATTCTATATAGCTTTATTGTTAAACACATTTTAATGTTAATAGTGTCAGTTTCAAGCTTGTAACAAGCTCCATACCACCATACATTGTCGTTCGTCCGATGTTAAGTCCAACTCATAAAGTGGTATGCGTGAGTTGCTTTTTTTGTTCTTTTAAACACGAAGATATCTAGTTATGTATTTTTAGCACAACGGTTTGAATATATTTAGGTATTTTGCATCTAATGTTAGGTTTTCAATCAGTTTGACCGGTCTTAGTGGTCAGTGGTGAGTTATTCACTTGTTTGATTTTTTTTCTTGTTATAAACATGTTATAATGTTGTTAGTCTCAGTTTTAGGTTTCTTGTTAGCCCCACCCATACAACCGGAAGTTGTCGTTCTTCCGGCAAATGTCCAAGTGATAGAGTCTTAACGATTAGTTGTTTGAATTTCTTTTTTACGCTTTTAAGCATGTAGATATCTAGTTAGTTTTTTTTAACATCATGTCTTATATTTAGTATTTTACATTGAAAGCTAAGTTTTCAATCGATTTGTAATTAAAACGCCTCTTACCAGGTGAGATAATTGATTTGTTTTATTCTTTTAAGCACGTAGATATCTAGTTACATGTTTATTTTTTAAACATTTTGTCTTATTTTTTTCTTTTGTTCTAATATATTTATTCATTTCAAGTGTATTTTACCATGTCTCAAGCACAAGAAGACTCTTGATTAGGGATGGGTTCTAATACTCAACTCGTTCCCATACAACAAGTGAAGTTTCATGTTCCATAGCAAAATCTCCTCCTAAATCTAAGAATGTTGAATAGAAATATAGAATTTTAGTGGATCCACGGGACCCGGATCTTGTGACGAGTCAATTCTACCAAAAAGAGTGTAAAGAAGACATTTATCATTTGAAGCATGGAAGTTAAAGAGGACAAACGTGATTGCTTACAAGAAAGCAAGCATGAAGGTTAAAGAGGAGTTAAAACAGTGTATGCAACAAACAAAATAAAAAAGCTAAAAAAACAATAACCATTAGAGAAATGGACGAGATGGACAACCTCCTTAAGCAAGGACAACAGATAAAAACATTTTCACGGGATGTCTCAAAGAATATAAATAATCATTTTCACAGGATGTCTCTGATTTTATTATTCATATAATTTTATGAATAAGTTAGATTTAACTTAACATGTTTCGTTATCAAAAGTGGTTATTTTTATGTATTATTTTATAAAGTGAAGTTGGTTTGATTATTGTTGACACTCAAATTTTTGAAAAAATATCATAATATTAATCTCAAATGAAGGAATAAATTCAGCTCGAATAAGTCCCCACATAATTCTGGAAAAACTTGAAGAACTCCAGAGCAAAAAAAAGGGACATTGCAATGGAGAACTAGCAAAGGTCTTTCAGGGAATACCCAAATTGTGAAAGAAGCATTTTATTAGGTAATGACTCAATACGGTGAAGAGATGGCAAGATGATAACATCAGGAATATTTTTTAGTCAAGACATAACAAAAATGGATAAGCAGAATACCTAGAGGATTTAATAGCCTGACAAAGGCTAGGTCACACAATAGCGTCCCTGATATCAGGATGGGCCGGTGCGGCCAGTGAATGGAGAGCTTCCTAACCAACGAGGATCGGTTGGAAATGGGTCAAAGTCTTCTCATATACACAAAAAAAGGGGAAGAGCCTTGACGGGAATGGGGACTTACCATGATGGAGAGAAGACCCGGTCAACCCAGAAGAAGTCCCAGTCCAAGCAAGACTCTTAGGTGCAGTCGTGGCTTCCTTCCGAAGAGTCGGAAGAAATAGGAAACTCCATTCAGAGTAGTTCCAAATGCCACGCGGTATGCCAACTCCCGCTCGGACTCATATTGCCGTCCCGAGAGCTTTCCGAAATTGAAAGACCGGAGGGCCTGTAAGAAGAAGTGGAGGCCGACGTTGAGAGGGAATCGGAGACTTTGAGAAGGAGAGAGTGGGGGAGATTACCGAGCACTGTCAAGCCTTTGTCTTCCTCCCGCGGTGCCGCCAGAGTCGATTCTCCCTTCCGATCGTGCCGTCTTCTTCCCTTGGTTGTAGGGGTGTAAACGGGTCATATTCGGTAGCGGAATCACAAAATCCGATTCCGATTCCGATAAGGAATAAGGTGTTCCGATTACGATTACGATAATTTTGAAATCACCATGTTCCAATTTCAATCCGATTCCGATTCCGTTATCGAAATTGGAATCGAATCCGATAATTTCCGATTCCGATATTAAATATTAATTTTTATTCAAAAATTCATTAATAATTCACATATAATTAATGAATTTTGATATAATATTTTACAACTTTATTTTTATCAATTTATATATTATATTTTATGATTTATTTGAATTTATTTTGATTATTTTTATTTATTTATTATCAAAATCGGATAAACGGAAACGGAATCACCTAATTCTGATTCCGATTCTGATAAGCTACCGGAGAATCACCTGATTCTGATTCCGATTCAGATAAGTTATCGGAATATCCGATTTCGATTCCGATAGCTTATAGGATACAAAAACAATTTCCAAACCTGTTAATTTTTATCGGAATCGAATCGAAATTTCGGATTATCGGATTCCGTTTACACCCCTACTTGGCTGCACTATTAGAGTCGTCTTCGCCTTCTAGCAGGATCGTCTTCTTCTTCCATCTACGCCGATCAAGTTTCTTTCTCCCCAGTCGTGTCGAAGCCCTTCGTCTCTTCCGGCTCCGTAAGTCTCTGGTTCTTTCTCAAGCGGTGCTGGCGTGCCCACTTTACCTTCTCCGAGCGACGCTATCCACCAACGAGCCCCTTCTCTCTATTGAGATCACCTGAGCCGTCTCTGTTGCCCGTAGGAGCTATCTCCTCTTCCGGTTGGGACCGCCGGCGCCATTGACTTCCCGCTGTCAAGGTTCCGCTGCCGTCAAAGCCGTAAGATCTCTGCTTTGCTTCCGTCACGACCGAGCAACCGAACAAAGGTGGAGGAGGAGGCTGTCGGGTGTGAACAGCGCTGTGGGAACTATTTTTCCCAAAACTTAGGTCCACCGTGGCACATATGGTGGGGCCCACAAGAAAAAAAATAAAAGAAAAGAAGAGAAGAGGGGTCGCGTGCCCGCGTGACGTAGCGTGGCAATGGGCCGCAACAGGTCGCCGGATGGCCCAGTAACCTCAGATGAACAGTGTTGGAGGATTCAAATAAAAAAAACTTAAAATAAACACTCAATCAAAATTAAATAAAAAAATATCTCTTTAATCAAACAATCGAGACTAGTTAGGAGGTCGACTAACCATCTGCCCCTACGTCTTGACTTAACCTAAAAGAAAATTCAAAATTTGGACTAGTTGGGGGTCGACTAACCATCCGCCCCTACGTCCTTTTAAGGTAGACATACAAAGGTCTAAAAAAGACTCCAATGTCTTACCATGTTCATTAAGATATGTATGGCTTAAGCATAATCAATATGCTATCATGCCGGTCATATGCTAATGAAATCTTCAAAAAAAAAAGTGGGAGAAATGCCCTTATGTCTATCAAAGACCGGGTATATTCCATCCATGATTTGACAAGTTCAACTACATCCATAAAGGATTGAATGAAGTTTCAGGTCTCAAGTTGCTCAAAGTTATAATGACATGGCTTTTAAACCATGTATTCCAGATGAAGAGAATGGAAATATGCTATGTTCGGTGTACATATTGGAAGGAAGCCAACAGTTCTTGTGGCTTGATGGAAGCAAAATCTCAAAGAGAAAACAAAAAAAAAAGAGAAGTCAAATAAATGCAGGGCTGAGAATTCCTGAGGTCTATTGAACTATCAAGCCCAATTTAAGACTTTGGCTCAATCAGATTAAATCAGATTCTGAAATTGAAAGAGTAAAAAAGAAAAAGAAAACAGAAAGTCTCTTCTAAGGAACCTGAAACAGTGAAACTACACCGGGCAATTCAAAAAAAAGAGAACATACGGTGCCCAAAGTTGCAGAAGTCTGAAAATCTAAGTTCACGCGTGAACCTACAATACCCAAGGATCCAAGACCAGTGAATGTGCATTGCAGAAAAGGAATCTTCATAGGAAGATCTGTTAATCAAATTTGAAACAAACCCCATGTAAAAGACAGAAATTTCATTGAATCAATCAGAAAAAAAACAAATCTCAAACTTCAAGCTCAAATCAATTCATTAAACCCTGTGATATCAAAAATCTGGGCAGCAAGTTCCCAATTAAAACAGTCCCAAGCAAATCACAAATTAAGAGATTGATTAATCTTAACCCATTCAAACATGGCCATGAACCTGTAACAAAGAAGAAAAGAGCCCCACAACTTGGGTAAGATTAAATCATGGTATGAACCAGATTTAGTTCACGTTAAGGCAAAATGGAGTAGTCTAAAATGTACCCAATAGACCATCAAGCCTAAATAACAAGTGTTAACAAGAGTTTAAAACATGTCAAATCTGCACAACAAATTCAAGCTAATTCTAAACAAGTAAAACAAGATCCTAAAAGAAATTTTCATAGACAGATCAAACTTCCCAGACCCATTTCCTAATGATGTCGAAGTCTTAACCAAATTGCAATTAAACCAAATTCGATCCCAATAATATACCTCCCTGTTAGAAATCTCAATTAAAACATTAATCAGGAATTTGAACAGATCATTAAATATAAAAGTCATAAACCCGAAAGGAATTAAATCCGTCTTAACCAAATCATGATTAAACTGAACCTAGTCCAAACAGCATATTTGAAGACAAATTCCAATCAGGACTTCAAATAAATTAACTCCAAATCATAAGCCAGACAAATCTGCAAATATGGAAATTTCAAAAAAAACTCGGAAATACCAATCAAAATTCAATTTAAATCCAATTGTTAAATTAAACTCAAATCAATTTCAACTAAACAAACCAAACCGAATAAATTTCACTTCAAGCCAAATCTAACTTAAACAAATTTAAATCAATTTCACTCGATCCAAACCAATTTCCTAAATCAAATCTTAAACAAATTTACAACAAATTGAACTTAAATTTATAAATAATCCATAAACAACTTTAACTCAAAATGATCAAACACAAATCAGTTCACATAAATCTGAAACCTGCAAGTTACATAAAAATCCAGACATCTAAAATTAAGGCACAATTCCCACATCAGATGTCAAGCTCATGAAGTTTAAAAAAAAAAACAAATTCCAGATTCAATTCAAATCAAACAAAAACTCACATCAAATCCAAATTTCAACCAATAAATGTAACTAAAAGAAATCAAACAAACTCAATTCAGCCGAAATCAAATGAACAATCTAAATCAAATTCAACTTAAATCAAATTAAATTGAACCTAGTCCAAACAGCATATTTGAAGACAAATTCCAATCAGGACTTCAAATAAATTAACTCCAAATCATAAGCCAGACAAATCTGCAAATATGGAAATTTCAAAAAAACTCGGAAATACCAATCGAAATTCAATTTAAATCCAATTGTTAAATTAAACTCAAATCAATTTCAACTAAACAAACCAAACCAAATAAATTTCACTTCAAGCCAAATCTAACTTAAACAAATTTAAATCAATTTCACTCGATCCAAACCAATTTCCTAAATCAAATCTTAAACAAATTTACAACAAATTGAACTTAAATTTATAAATAATCCATAAACAACTTTAACTCAAAATGATCAAACACAAATCAGTTCACATAAATCTGAAACCTGCAAGTTACATAAAAATCCAGACATCTAAAATTAAGGCACAATTCCCACATCAGATGTCAAGCTCATGAAGTTTAAAAAAAAAAGAAACAAATTCCAGATTCAATTCAAATCAAACAAAAACTCACATCAAATCCAAATTTCAACCAATAAATGTAACTAAAAGAAATCAAACAAACTCAATTCAGCCGAAATCAAATGAACAATCTAAATCAAATTCAACTTAAATCAAATTAAATTCAAGCCCACTAAATGTTTGCATTCCATCAAGTTCATTGACTGTTTCTCCTATGCATGTGTGAATGTTTATTTTTATGGATGCATGTTCTTCTACTTCATGAGTTGCTATGGTGGATAATCAAGGGTGTTCGAACATTCTCGATGTAATTAACATCGGTACTTCGCAAGTCCGATGGGGAGAGGTCAAAATCAATTTTCAAAGAACCTAACAACCTCAACCTATATTTTTATATATATCATTGACCTAGCTAATACTTTTATAATATATCACATATTTTCCTAAGAAGTCAATGCTAAGGTCAAATAAAAAATAAAATAGAAAATGAATTTCCAAAACAACAAATTTCAAGTTTTTGAGGTTACATCAATTATCTTATCGTTTTATTACTAAGTTATTATTTAATTTGAGTTTACTTAAATTTATTTGTTTATTTAAGTTCTAAGTCATTTATGTGACTTAATCACTTCATAAATTTTTTTGAAGTCAATGGGGATTCGATGTCAGTCACATCATGTCAAGTAAACTTGAATTTCTTTTATTTCAACTTGAGTACACAATAGATGAGAATACAATAAATGAGTGAGCATAAAAGTCATGTTCCTCCAAATTGGAATTGATTTTCATCACTGAAGTGCCAAAGTTTTTATACAAATTTGTTATCTATTACTCTATTTTTTCTACATACTAGAACAATATTTTGTATACTTAATATGCAGACATGTTTTTTTTGAAATTTCGACAACATTCCGACTAGACTAAGTTAGGTTTGTTGTATATATGCTAAAACAGATTTGTTTACAATTGAAATGCATCTGTTTTGGTCCACCCATTTTGTTGAAAAGAGAGATGAAAGTTGAAATTTCGGCAATACCACGGCTGCACATAATGGGATGGTTATATATATCTGAAATAACATAATTTGCATATCAATGCAAGTTATTTGGTTCCTTTTTGGGAAAAAATGGTAGAACAAAAACCATAAGTCAATTTCACCACCAAGTCAAATCCTACTTTCTTTCTAATAGGCTAAATAACCAGTTGAGAAAACTGGAATGTCAAAGGTTCTCTCTCCTCCTCCTCCTCCTCTTTTACAAATGAGTCAAGCTTCTTACATAAAGCACTTTGAAGCCTATTTATAAAAAAGTTTTTAGGAACATTTTTGTACCAAAACTTAACCCCACTAACTAAGTGGTGGGTAAAGAGATCAAGGATGAGATTACCCTCCTTTTCCCCATTTTTTCTTGTTTTATCAGATATTTTAGGATCTGTTTGACCACGGTCAAAGGGAGCGGTAAGTGCACCACAGGTTCGGTCACGACCTTTTACCTAGTCCTGGCCTCAAACGTGGGCACACCCACCCGATGATCTCGAGCAGTCAAGCAGCACCAAGTGTTGGGCCATGACTGGGTCCTCGTTTTTCTTTACTTTCTTTTCTTTTTGTTGTTCTTTCTCGGCTGACCGCAAGATCGACCCCCCCCTGACAGCTTCGAGCACAGTAAACCCCTTGCAGCAGGGGTGTTCACAGCGAGCACCTCCGGTGGTGCTTTTGGGGGTGGTGATGGTGGGAGACAATGGCGGCAGCAGTCACAGAGGCTCCTTCTCCACCCTTTTTCTCCTCTCCGCCAGGCAGCAAGAACCCCAGCGGAACATAAAGATGAAAAATACAGAAGACATCAAAACGCATGACCTAGAATAAAGGCATACTTGTTGAAGAAATTAAAATTAACCTGTTCCAAATTGATGCGGTAGATATCTGAAGAAGAAGCAGCACATAGCAAGTCACATGACCAGCAATCATACGTGATATCCCTCCCCATTCTGTCAGATCAAATCAAAACCCATTCATAATCTGTTACAAATACATTCAACTTTAGTGGCTAGTCGTAAAGTTTCTACAGTGCACACATGAGAAAGTATGTTGAAAAACAGAATTCAGTAAGCAAGATAAATATAAGCCAAAAACCTAAAAATTAAATATTGCCAAAAAAACAAAAATAACAGAAAGAGCAATCTAACATGTTTGCGATGAAACCAGACAGCAAAAAAATGTAACATACGACGGCAAATAGATAAATTAATGAAGGACAAGGTACAAAGAACCATCAATAGATTCATGTCACCCCCACCAACTTAAATGGAACAGGTGAATTAACTGCTTCAAACGGCTTTCCCATACATTTCATTTGTTCTCGGCAAAACAAAGAATCATCTAAACAAAAACTTGGACCCCCATTATGAACCTATCAACCAAGGCAAATGCTGAACCATGGTTCATGGAATTAGCAGATTCAGGATTAGGATTTCCCCCCAGATTTGTCCCAAATTGGTCCCAGAACAGTCTGAACCGGCGTTATTGGAAATGGGATATGGGGATATCGGGTCACCGTCCAATATCCCGAGATCTGTTCACTTAAAGTGACCAGATACACTCATATTGGGATACAAGTTTCTTCCCCATAAGATAGGGTGGGAAAGATGCATGGGCAGTGCCAGCACCACCACTGCCGCCGATTTTCAGTGCTGAACCAACCCCTATTAAGGTTGAATCAGAATGGACTTCTTGGAGCTTTCATCCTCTGCAAACAAAAAAAAAACTTTTCCCATCTTTGGAAGAGCCAATTTGAGCCAATCATGGATCAGATTTTCTTCCTTGGATCAGCCAACCCAATTCAATCCGGGTCAGATCAGGATCAACACCAACCAAACCACACAATGATTCCAATCCAGCCTTGTTCTGAACAGGACATCAATGTGCAGCTGGAGCAGAGGGCTCTAGGTGACCGTCTCCAGCCAGCAGACACTTGTGAAGAGGGGATGGGGGAGGAGCCGCTCAGGGAGGCAAAAGGGAGGTTGAGGTGCAGCTGGTTGCATATTGCTGCGGAACGTGCAAGAAAAAAGAGCAAAAGAAGTTGGAGAGCACACATAGCCCAGCATACTCTGGCTGGAGACAGAAAACCTGATGGAGAACCGTTTTGGTAGTTTTAGGCTTGTCGACACCTGGAATTTCAAAAAAAAAGAAAGGGGAGAAAACGATGAGGGATGGAGATCGACCGGCAGACAAAAAGGAAGAAAGGAAAGGCAAAACGCAAATAGCAAGACGGCAGGGCTCTTTACCGCAGCCGACTTGCGGTTGGGTGCGCAGGAGGGGGGTGATCCCCTTGCGGGATCTCCGGAATAGGGGCCAGCCCCTTTGCCAGACGCCTACGGCGGCACCTTGCACCGACCGGGGGTCCATCCAAGTTTCCACGGACTTCCGAGGGAGCCTCGCGCCCGGAGACGGCTATACAAGGAGGGGCGGAGGGTCGTCGCGAAAAAAGAAAAAGAAAAAAGGGGTGATCGAGAGAGGGCACAAGAGAGGGCGACAGGAAGGGAGATCGAGAGAGAAGAGAGGGAGAGCACCGGAGCCATTGGAGCTGCTGCCCTTTCTTCTTCTTCCCGCCGGAGCCGTCTCCTTCTTCCAAGCGGAGCCGAAGGACCCGCGGACGCCGCCAGCCGCCAGAGGAGGTCTCCCCCTTCCTCCCCCACCGCCGCCGGATCTCTCCTCCGTCGCTGCCGTTTGCTTCCTACGCCGTCTGCCATTGTCGCCGGGAACCCGCTGCCGCGGGGTGGTCACCGCGAGTCCGCGAGGGTGGAGCAGTCGCGGAAGGGGGGGGGAATAATGTCCCCCCCACTTTGCTCCACCGTGGAAAAGGGGCGTGGGGCCCACCCGATGAAGAAATAAAAAAAAGGGAAAAGAAGCGCGCGGCCGCGCGCGCGTGAGGAAGCAGCCGCGAGGGGGCGCGCCCGCGTGAGCCAGTTGACCCGCAGGTCAACTAAGGTGGTGGGGCCCACCTTCAAAGGATGTTAAAAAAAAAGAGAAGAAGAGGGGGAGGAGATCCGCGCAGGGGCCAAGATGTGTTGGGCCGGGCCCATGAAGCCCATTTGACCTGGATGAACAGTGCCGGGGCATTGAAATTTAAATTTTCAAATCAATTTAATTTAAACAAACCGAGGCAAGAATAAAATAATAAATAAAACAAACAATCAATTTAAATTAAATAAAAATACACTAATTAATTCAACAAACCGAGACAAGCATAAGGCCGGTTCTAAACCCACCTCATGGCTTCGGCTCAACTTAAAAGAATTCAAAAAAAAACAAAGGGAAACCAGGAGGCCGGTTCTAAACCCACTTCCTGACCCTCTTTTTAAGGTGAACATCCAAAAGTCTATAAAACAGACCCTAATATCTTACCGGTTCAGCAAACAGTTCATCAACTCATGGAGATTGACGTGAGCTAATTTCCCACAAGTCTATTGGAGACCGGGACATGCTCAATTTCAATGATGCCTATCAAAGGATGAGAAAAGTTCAAAATCTGTTTTTTATGTAAATCATGTCAGGGCGACAAGGAATTTGTATGGATGATGACACAATGTTATAGGAAACTACTATAAGCCTATGAACTTGGGACGATGCAAAGACCATCAAAGTGAACAAAATTCAATCATACTCAAATCTGAACCTTAACAGAAAATCATAGTTCAGAAAATCCTAAGAAAACGTCCAGAATCAATTGGAATTTAAGGTGCTGAGAATTGAAGATCTGAAATGTACAAAATCTGAAACCTCTAAGCCTGAAAACCAGACTTGCATCTGAGGTCCAGACCTGAAAAATCAGAAATTGGAACCTGGAAATCAGGAGCCAGAACCTGTAGAACCCATAATCAGAACCGACTAATTCAGATCAGACCCAAGTTAAATCTGAGAATTCTGAACCTGTAAAATCCGAAATCTGTCAAATCTGCAAGTCACATCTGAAATTCAAGACCTAAAATCTGGAGTTTGGAAACTGAAATTTCGAAACAATAAAATCTGCAATCTGGAATTTGGATGTTCAAAATCTGAACCTCACGTTCAAAGGAAAATCTGAGAACTGAAAGTTTAGGATCTGAATATTCCAAATTCAAATAAAACTCCAATTAACTCATTATAATCTATCAAAGTCTAATATCTGAAACATATAAAAATCTGAAACATATAAAAATCTGAAGTGTACAAATCTGAAAATACCAAATCTGGAAGTGAGAGCGTATAAGATCTGAAACAAAACAAAAATTTGAAATCTGAATTTATGCGCACAAGACCCAGAAAACCAGAAATCTGAATACACCATAAAATCTGAAATCTGAATTTGTGTAGAGCCCATTTAAGAAACCTACAGTCTGAAATTTGAAACAAACCTGAAAATCAGAAGCCAGAATATAAAATCCGAAACCTGTAAAGCCCGCCAAATTAAAAAATCTGAAAGTCTAAGATTTAAAAAACTGAAGTTTAAAACATAATCTGAACTCTAAATCTCTGAAATCTGAGAATCTGAATTCAAAAAAAAAAATTTGAAATCTGAACTTCATATCCGGGGAGTGGGTAATTAACTTAAGACAACTTAAATCCAATTTTAATCAACTTGAACAAAACTTCAGATGGCATTAATTGAACCTTAATCAAACTAAATTTTCACATCAAATCATGAACCGCAGTAAGTTCATCTCAAAACAGATGTTAAAGCAAATCTAAACCAACTAAAAAAAGAAATCAAATCAAATTAAACCAACAAGCAAATTAAATTAATCCTAAGCATAGTCAAATCTGAAATTTGAACAAATCAGAAGTCAAGAGTTCGAAAATGTTAATCCGAGGGTTGGGGGCTTAAGATCTGAACATTTTAAATCCAGATAAAACTGCAATTAAGTCAAATCAACTTTAGCCAAAACGAACTTAAAAGACAAACTTAAATAAGTCAAATGAACCACCAATCCGAAGGTCTGAAAACTTGAAATCCTACCAAAACGTTAACCAACCATCAAGCTCCAATCCGTTTTAATCAAACAGATTTAATTCAAATCAAACAAACTAATCCAAATTCAAATCAAACAAGCCAAACAAATTTAATAACCTGCCAGGCATTAATCTAAACCAAAAATTCAACTCCAATCCAAACATGGTCAAATCAATTAAATTAAATCAAACTCAAATCAAAAATCTTTAAATTAAACCCGGATCAATTTTAATCAGACAACTTTAATTCAGATTAAGTTAAATCAATCAAATGAACTATTAATCCGAACCCCGTGAAATCTGCATATTAATCAATTCTTAGATGAGTTAACTTTAACTAAACAAGTTTAACCTAAAACAAACTGAATTCAAGACAATTAAATCCTAAATCAGTTCACATAAATCTGAAAGTTGCATCCATAAACTGTCAAATTTATTAAATTAGATAATTTCATCCCAAACGAACCATATTCCTTAAGCTAAACCCAAATCCCACTCAAAATCAAATAATAAACAAACTGTCAAATTCAATTAAACAAACTCAAATTCAAACAGAATATAAATCAACAAATAACTCACAAATCAATCAAATTCAACTTAAATCAAACAAAATTCAAACCAATTTAAAACAAATTTAAAAACACATTAAGTGCTTGCCTTCCACCAAGTTCATGGGGCTTTCTGTTTCTCTATTATGTATGTGTATGTTTATTTTTGTGGATGCATCATTCTTCTATCCAATGAGTTGCTATGACGGATAATCAAGGGTATTCGAGTATTCTCGATGTAATTAACGTCGGATCTTCGCACCATCCGACGGGGAGAGGTCAAAATAAATTTCAAAGAACCTAACAACCTCAATTTATACGTACCATTCACCCTAGCTAGTACTTTTATGGAATATCATCTATTTTCCTAAGAAGTCAATGCTAAGGTCTAATCAAATCTAATTCAAACCAAACAGGAAAATGAATTTCCAAAATCAAAAATCTTCTTAAAAATGTTTCGAATTTTGAGGTTACATCAAGGCTCTTTCGATATTTATGTCCAGTTAAACTTGTTTGTAAATACTTTATATTCACTTTAGTTGCTTTTGTTATTTCTCCCCATAGAAAGATATTTCTGAAAATTCTTAGCTCTGAAGTCTTTTGTTATATCATTTGCTCTAACAATAGAGCCCATGTAGTCCAACGCAAATCAATTAACAGTGAATAATTTTTGGAAAGAGCCTTCGACCACAAATTCCAGCAGAAGGGCTTGGCTCTGTAGGCATCTCCACCCCCACCATCAGGAGGATTTCTTGTCACCCCCAGTAGAAGGCCATTCTTTTTCTCCACCACCAGCAGGAGGCTAGCTTACTTCACCACCAGCAGAGGCCGTTCCAAACCTTGTATCTCCCTCCCTCCTATCAGCCTCCATGTTATTCACCTTCCCTTCTCCTCCACGTTTACGCAGGTTTGCCAACTTCAATTGATTCCCGTGCTCCCGTCAACACCTTAGAAACTTCTGCAAGCCACTCAATTGGCATCAACGCAAGTCCTCAGCATGCCCCAACACCATCTGGCAGTCCCCAGATGACCGCAGCAGCCCCATCATTTTCCCTGCAACATCCATGATGCATCAACACCCTCCAGTGATTCCCCAAGGACCAGTTGAAGGATCCTTGGCTGCACCAGCTCGGATGTGGATCATATAGGAGCATCCCTGGCGACTTTCAAAGCTATGTGACCCACACACATTTGCAGAATTGACCGATCCAAATTCGAATCAGCTGATTCTTGGATCAGATCCAATCCACCACCGGATCAACCAATCAATGATTGACTCCGAAGGAATCGGCTTGGAACATGAGAATCGGTCTCCAAGATCGGATTGAGAATCTCTGGGAATACGTTAAGTTATGGATCCTCCCAGAATCGGGTATGGTCAAATTCCGGATCTGATTCCGTTCCGATTTCTCCCCAATAAGGGGAGAATCGTCCCCCTCTCTCTCCCCTCCTCGATTCCCTCCCTACCTCACAATTTTGGTGGCTTATTCGTTCCTTTTATGAACAGTCTGATTGTCAAATATACATTTTTAATATAAACTAAATTTTTTGTGAGTAGGAAAATGTTGGACAAAGAGCAACATGTCCCTATACATCGGGACATTAGATGACAACACGGCCACATATTAGATATCGACAAGAAGATAGTGAACTGTAAATGGTGCGAGAAAAAAATGAATAAAGATGTTTATCGTCTCAAACAACACATCGGTTGGATAAGTGTAAATGTAAAAAAAATTGTGACAAGGTACCAGTGGAGCTCAGAGAAGAATTGATGGCATACTTAACTAAAAGAGCATCACAAATGGAGAACCGAATTGAGTATAGAGCCGACTTGCATAATAAATTGCTAGGGTGTCAAGATAAAAATCTCATGAAAAGTTACAAAAAATTACATGCATAAGTTGAGTTGTCTTCATCATCTTCTGAGAATGAAAAGGTATAAATAAAAAAAGCAATGTAAGTAGGGCTCAGGTCCATGAAGATAAAGAGAAAAGGAGATAGAAGGATCTACTACCAGACAATCGGATGTGGAAGGCATTTGCCTTACATCTCAATCAGGCTGAGAAAGTGAGTTCCATCAGTCACAATCATTTCGGTCATCGACAGACACCTATGTTATCTGAGGCGCTCGCCTCAGGCGCCTAGGCGCTGAGGCGAGGCGAGGCGAGGCAAAAACGTCTCGCCTTGGTAGATCTCTCCTCGCCCGGGTCAGGACCCTGTAAAAGTCAAATTTGGTAACTTAAATCCTCCTCCTCCACCCCAAAACCCCCAATGGCCAGTCTTCCACCTTAAAATTCTCATATATGATGCATTATAAGCCCTAGAAGTGAGTTTTTTGTATTTTTATGTTCTTCTTCAAAAGTTTTAATGTTATATACATATTTTTTGAGAAGCTCTTCAATAAAAAAATGTCGCCTCGAGCGCCTAAGGCGCCCGCCTCAAGCGCCTAAGGCGAGGCGAGCCCTCCCTCGCCTCTCGCCTCTGACTACATAATCATATATAGGTAGAGTGATAGATGTCAAAAGAGTATAAAACAAGCCTTAAAAGCAATGAAGGCTTCAACATTGGGTTGCAAAGAAGGCATTAAAGCACATATATAAATAATTTGTACATGCAAGTATACACAATACTTGGCTTATGTTGAATATGTTTGTTTATGTTATTGAAATTTGAAATAAATATTAACAATATTATCTTACCTTGACTTGATGTAGGTATTATAACCCATGCGGTCAAGAGTTCATATTTTCAAACAATGATTGATGTTATCAATGGGTTGGACAGGGATTAAAAGTCTCAAGTTCGAAATGCATCTACAAGAGTAGGTTGGATTCAGATATCGATGAGTTGATATCGTGAATTTATGAGTTCAACGCATTATAGAAAGAGAAGGGTTACACTGTCATACGCGATGGACGGACATGAATCATAAGGAGATCGATGATCAACATTCTAGTCTACTGTTCAAAAGGCACCACAATTTTTAAAAGTATAGATGTACCCATAGTTGTCAAGGCGCCCGCCTAGGCGGCGCCTAGGCGCCGCCTAGGCGGCAAGGCGCCTTTCCAAGGGCGCCTTGCCAGGGCGCCTTGTCTGGGGCCAAAAAGGCGCCCAAGGCGCCCAAGCAAGGCGCCTTGGGTATTTTTACGTCATTAAAAAAAGTTTTGAGGAGTTTTTATCCCTTGATACCCCTCACAAGGGACACTTATTTAATGATAGTTTGAATATATTAATATATTGTATTATCACTTATACTATCATACATATTTAAGATTTATGATTATAAATATATATTATATACTTAATTAAGTTCTTTTTCAGCTCTTTCTTCTCTCTCTCTCTGTCTCACTTATACTATTACATACTTTTTTGGGTCGATCCGCGACTACTCTGCGCTCCCCCCATTTAATAATATTATAAAAATATTTTACCATCACTTATACTATTGCACATATATAAATTTTATAATCATAAATAAGTTATATACTTAAATTTTATAAAAATTTATTTAACTTTCTTCTCTTTCACACACACATCGTATTTACTTATGTGCATTGATAAAACACTCATATTCAATTATAACATAACAAATATAATTATATTTATGTTTTGTTTATATATAACAACCTCCCGACTCATCCTTCCTTGAATACCGCCTTGACCGCCTAGGCGACGCCTAAGCGGCCGCCTTGTCGCCTAAGCGGAATCGGTACCCTTCAACGCCTTGGGCGCCTTGTCGCCTTGACAACTATGGATGTACCAGGACAAGTTAAAAATGTCAAGTATTTATTTAATCTCATGAACGATGTTGTCTAGAAAATAGGTGAAGATAACATTATGCAATTTGTCAAGGACAATGAAACTTCTTATAAGGTTGCAGAGAAGAAGATGGAGGAGTCCAAACCACACTTGTTTTTGGTGTCTTATGCTGCACACTCTATAGACCTAATGTTAGATGACATTAGGAATGAGCCATCTGTCAAATTCTTAGTGAGTCAAAAACAATTGGTTACATCATTTTATATATGGGCATCATAAACTTCTACCCAACATGAGAAAACATATTAATGGTCGTGATCTACTACGACCTACTCCAATGAGATTTGTCATGCATTTTCCTTACATTAAAAAGTTTGTTAAGACATTAACATGACTTGAAAAGATTCATACTTTCATTAACATACATCGATTACATGGCTAGACCTTCATGGCAGAATGGACTAATTTAATATCTTAGAAAAGAAAGTGTATTATTGAGAACAATATGTGGTTCGAAAAAATGCAATATTACTTGTACGTGGTAGAACCCTTGGTACATGTGTTGAGATTCGTGAATTCAAATGACAAAAATCAAATGAGATACTTGTATGAAGAAATAAATAAAGTCACGATGAAAATCAAAAAGAAACATCCAAAAGGCTACAAGAAATGGTAGAAGATAATAGATAATGTATGGAACAAAACACTACCAGAATATTCATGTTATAGGTATTTATTTTTTATGTTATATTTCATACATTTCATTGTGGTAATGTGTTACTGTCATTAATGGCTGGCTTCCCCATCTCCTTTTGCCAAGATATTTTTTGAACACAATGATACAATATGATAGACAAGTATCTAATGTTGCAAGATTATACAAGACACGTTATCAATGATACAACGTTTATGTAAGACTATACAAGACAAAACAAAAAACGAAAATCAAAGTGAGTTATTGCTTACATGAGTAATTGAGTTTTGGAGAAGGCATAATTAATTTCTATTCCATATCGTATTTCAGATGACATCATATAAGTATTGAATTAAAGTCTATAAAAATCCAAATCCATGGTATTCATATGACAGTTTCTCCCAGTATGTTTGATAACATTTGATATATGTTAAACATTTTTGTAAGAAAAGTACACACTATACCATATTTGTCTTTTCTAGCAACTAAGGAGTGGATCCAAGTATCCGACAAGAGTGAATAGAATTCACTCACTGTTAGAGGTATAAACAAAATCTGATATTCTAAAATTTCAATTCAATTCCGATAAAAATTAACAAGTTTTAAACTTGCTTTTTTATCTTTTAAGCCATCGAAATCGAATATTCCGATAGCGTATTGAACTTGAAATCGGAATCAGTTTATATATGCGTATAAAAAGCATATATATATAAGTAAAATTAATTAAACTAAAATTAAATAACACATAAATTAATATATATATATATAAAAATTAATAAATGATAAAATAAAGTTTTAAAGTGAATACAACAAATTTTAATAATTATTTGTAAATAATTAACTCATTTTTAAATAAAAATTAATACTTAATATGTATTTTAATAATTATTGAATCAAAATCAGAATATAGGGATTCCAAAATTATTGGAATCAAAATCAGAATACCTTAATTCTTATCAGAATGAAATCCTGGTGATTCCGTTACCAAATCTGACATGTTTACAACCCTCTTCGTGACTATTGCAGTACGAGTATTGAGCCAAAATAATAGTTCATCACAGTAGGAGAAAACCTAGAGCACTTCCAACCTCATATACAAAAAATGGGCTAAAGAGTGAGATTGGACAAACTAATGTTTTGTCATTACAATATGCAACAAAAAATTCTGAACATTAAAAACTGACAAAATTTCAAAAGAAAAATTTATAAGTTTTGCAGATGGTCCTTACGAGCAAAGCCACAATACAAGTGATCATGGATTATCACAAGGAAGTGTTAACTTGGAATACTTAATTCAAGGGATCGGTAGGTACCGATCCGATCCGGATCAAATCAGTTAAGGTGAAAAAAAACCGATCCAGAAACAATAAGTAATAAAAACACCGATCATAATTCCGATCCAATCCGATCCCGACCGATCCTAGCTGATCACGCCCAATCTGACCAAAATAGAAAAAAAATAAAATCAATTTGATTCCGAATTTGATCCGATCCTAACCAATCTGGCCAATTCTACCAAAACTTTTTTTCCAGATCAATCTTTCGGCCAAGAATCAAATAAGCAACGGCCGATCCGATATAGGAATCGGCCTACAATCGAAGGAGAGCTTGACAACATAGTCGATGAGAATGAAAAAGAATAAATGCAAGAACAATAAGATACTCAAGTTCCTTGTACAACTCCAATCCAACAATATCCAGCATAGACCATAGCTCCAAAGCCTCCAGCTACATCTCTAGGTCCTTCTATTGTCCATAAGAGTACTCAAAGGAAAGAATGATTTGAAAGATTCAAATCGTTGAAAAAGGTATACCAACGTAGTATTGGACAAGGTACACACAAACATGAAGTGGAGAAGAAAATGAAACTAGTTATCAGGTGAAGATATGAGAGTCCCACAAACAGCATCCATGCACTCTCCTCAAATGATGATGATGATGAGTTCATTCCTCCTACACAACAACAAAATAAAGGTGGTTCAAATGGAGGTGGAGGAGGAGAGATGGTTCAGAATCCAACAATGCACATTCGAGTGGAGTTGGGCTTGATGATTTCAGTTAAACATAACATTCAAGTAACAGAAGTTGTCATCCAAATCAAATAGATTTTTTAATGAGTATGTAGCGGCAAATTACCTAGAAACCATTTCAGACTTCAAGCCATGTGATCCATCCGCTCCTCCAACTTCAGCATCGGACAGTGTGTATGATTTTAGTCAAATGGCTGAGTCATTATTCTCATTTGGGTACAAGCCAATCAAAATTGACAATTCTCAATAGAGTATTCAAGAAAATAAGAAGAATGAAAACTATGATGATCAATTCCTTAGATGGTAGTGATGAGAAGATATCATTATTTTGCATATGAATTGTGCAATTTTCTTTCTTTGTTGAAATAAATATTGGTGTTATTTCATATCCATTGTCTTAATGTCTCATAAAAAGTGATAGTCACATGAAAGTGTGTTAAATGCTTTTTATTTTTTTTATTTTTTTTTTGAATTTTTCTAGGTGTTATCAATTTTTTTTAAAACTTATCATGACATTTAAAAAATTTTAAAAAAACTGATTCGGACCAATTCTAAGTTGGAATTCCTCCCGAAGAATTGGTCCGAATCAGTCCGATCCAATCCGAATCCGATTGGATTGGTATTGGCCGAGCTAGGCCCAATTCCGATCCGACGATCTTTGCCCACATAGCTTCTTCCTTCTATCCACGGCCTCTCCATCTCCCAATGCCCCTTTTGTTGTCGGCGCTAGCCCCTTCTGTTTCCTCCAAAACACACCATGAAGCATCGCCGCCTCCCTATGGCCATCCAGCCCTTTAGCTCATCCACCTTCCCTTTCACCCATCACCCCTTCCGATTCCTCCATAACACGCCATGGAGCCCTACCACCTCTACAGCCATCCAGCCCTCCACCTTCACCACATGACCTTCGCCCTTCACCTCCGGCTCCTCCGGACCATCCTACCCTCCTCCGACACCCTCCAGTTGTGCAAGGATGCCATCACTTTCACACCTCCAGCATCGTCCTCTGCTGTCCCAATGAAGGCAAAGGAAACGACATTGAGAAGGGGCCCTCGGCTCCAACTATTTTGTCAAAACTTGCCAAGAATCATCTTCACACACCCTCGGCACATCCTAGGGCTGCCACAACCCCAGAAGAGCAGTTAAGTTAACCGGTTTAGCCAGTGGCCGATCGAGTGAGTTTGTACTGGTTCACACTGGTCCAGCCCAGTCTAAGGCTGATCCAGCCCAGGTTAGGCTGGTTCAGCAAGGTTTGGGCCAGTTCAGACTTCAGAGCTCTTTAATGCCAGTTCTGGGCCAGTTCAGGTCGGTTCGAGGCATTTCAAACCAGTTTAGGCCAGATTCCTTTCATTTCAGTCTTAGTTTGTTTACACCATTTCTAACGTCATTTTGCAGTTTTCAGCCTGGTTCCATCAAGCCGTCCCGCTTCAGAACCCCTAAGAAGTGGATGGGAACTTAAGCATGCAAAGGAAGAACACTAGAGATGGCTGGAGGAGTAGAGGGCAAACTGAAACGGGGATATTGTATCATGGTGCTGGGGCATCGGGAGATTGCTGGAATGATGGGGCTGGGACTGCCTACTCTGGGGATATTGTATCATGGACATAATTAGCCATAATGTTTTGGTGGATGACAAGTTTGTAGATGTATGCCTGATAAAGAAAAAAAAATAGTAGACTTCAAAAGGTATCAGACGTCTTAGCACATTCTACCACCTAAAAGTCGTCTTACGCAAGAAGATCTAGAATATAACAAATCCTATTGAAAATAGATGTCTGATAAAAAATTTCAATTTTGGTAGAATTTTTAGATACTTCGCATGGCGGAGATTTATATTCAACTTGAGCATTAGTCCCAAGATCATTTGGGCTCGGCCATGGTAGAAATTTATTGTGGACCTAAATAAATGTGGCCAAAACCAACAGACACTATCTCAAAGTTCATGCACTCCCAACATTGCAGGAAAAGACTTTCCATACTATACTACAAGGCTCTTCACAAATATACAAATTTATCAGACTGCGAGAGTCTCCTACATTTGCAGAACAAAAAAACACTAAAATCATCACCTCTCAGACCTCTATCAACCATTGCACTACTAGAACATGAAAGTAAATGTATTTTAGCATGTTCAAGGATTGTCAGTACCTCGGTATGCGCATGCCGTAATGGCTCCCATATTTTGCATGTAAGCAAATTGACCGATCGGCACATAGAAATGCAAGCTTCGAATAATCATCATCCAACACCTACATGATGATAAAATAAGTTTCCACATTGTGTCAGTAACCAGAAAGGCATTAATCAAAAAGATTGATAGTCAAAACTCAATGGCTACTTCAGCTACTCTGTAGCTTAATAACAAAAATGCAGCATTTATTCTTGAACAGATACTGCTTGGATATATGGATCTCTTTGCTTGTCAAAACACAATGCTGCAAGAAAAATTGTCAAAAATATTTACCCAAAATCCATACTTATTAAGAAAGCAGCAGTCATATGCAGCTGACCAGAAAGATAGTAATCCAAACAAGGCTATCAGAAATTCTCAACTTTGGAGGTTATCCTGAGAGTACTTGCTTCTTGTACAGGAATTTGTTAATTCTTACTTTCTCTTGTGCATGCTTTTACCTGTACAGATCTTTTTTTCCCCTTTTAGTTATTTTCTATGATAAGAAACGTCTCACTATGACCACCTCGGATGCATGAGGCAGCAACGCAAGCTTTTTACGAGCTTTTTCTAAAAAGAATTAAAAAGCATAACAATCATGAAATTTCTTCATATAGTACATTAATGTAACCTCAAAATCCCAAAACATCTTTTACCTTTCTCGAAAGACGTTTTTCTTTTGATTTAGTTTTAACAACTAAAAAAATACATGATATTCCACATAAATCTTAGCTAATTCATGGTATGTATAAAATATGCATTGAGGTTTTCGGGTTTTCGAAAAAAAAAATTTAACCTCTCTCCATCGGATTTGCAAAGTAATGATATTAATTACAACAAACAACAATTCGAACACACTTGATTAACCGCAATAGCAATTCAAGCATAAAAGACATGCATCCACAAAACAAACTCACATGAGCAACAATCCCATGAAGTTGATGGAATACAAACTCTTAGTATTTTAAATTTAATTTAAGTTGGTTTGAGTTGATTTTAGATTTATTTGAGAGATTAATTTGTTTTGGTTTATGACTTAGAATCTTTTACCCTTGAGATTGTTGATAATTGATTGAAGTTTATTTTGGATGTATTTTATATTGATAATTGTTTTTTTTTGCATTGGGATTGATTATGTTTTGAGTTTGGTTGGAGTAGATTTGGATTTTATTTGAGATGAGTTTAAGTTTTGGGTTTACTTTTAAGTTTTGGGTTACCTTTATGCTTTGGTGTAATATCTTTTCAAATTTCTCAATCTGCCAGACTTTGAAGTTTGTTTATGAATTTCACACTTGGGATTCCAGAGGTAGGTCCTTTGTTAGTATATGAGTTGCCCAATCGGATTTTGTTTCAAATTTAGATTTTGATATTTTTATTTTGTCTTGTTACTTTGGCTAAGTTCTGATATCCTTTAATTTTGAGGTTTTGTTTTGAGTCGAAAAACTTTGAAATTCTTATATTGAAACTTCAGATCTCATGTTTTTTTGGTAGTCAGGGCTTTTCCTTCTTTCTTTAAGCTCAGATTTTCTGATTTGATAATTTTTGTTCAGATTTGATACTCCCCTTTTTTATTCTTCCCCCTCTTTTGACAGGATCAGATGGATTCGATTGAAGAGAAATCTGTCTCATCATTTTGTTTTAGACATTGTTAACCCAGATCATCATAAAATTGAAGTTTGTTTTTTAGTGCGGTTATGATTTTTATTTATTACTATTATTTTCAGTTATTTTATTACCACAGTTGATTAGGTCTTGTGTAGCTGAATTTTTAAAAGTCTGAGGTTCTCAGATTTAGTTTTGGGATTTAGTTTTCTTGGCTTCAGTTTTCATGTTCGGACTTTTTGATTTTGGAATTTCTTTGCTCTTCAGATTTGATCGATTTGTTTGATTCCACGCTTCATGGTTCATGTGTTTTCAGTTTCACATACCTGTTTAGATTGAAAGCAAGATTTAAATTTGAATTTTTTAAAAGTTTGCTGGAATCAGTTCTGGTGTAGTTTTCTTTTAGATGAATTCCTCTTCTTTCTTTCTTTTTGTTCATTTTAGACCTTCTCTACCCCCTCTTAGGATCATCCCCCTGGTCCGGTCAAAGACTGGCTTCCGGTCTCACAGTTCCCCAGATTTTTCACTGAACATGTAATTTTCATTGCTTGTCAAACTGAGACACGTATCATCCAGGAGAGCATGGAAGCCCAAATTGCCATGAACTTAAATAAATTAGGAATTAATCCATTTGGCATTTGATAGGTATAATGGAGTTCATCCCATTGACTTAAGATAGCATCTGGCCTTAAGCAGGAATGTAGGAATTCTTCCCATTGATTTAGGATCAAGAACACCCTGATCTTGGAAGGACTTATGGGGGACTCGTCCCATGGTCGCTGAACCTCATTAGCACATGGTTCGACATGTTGGCATGTTAAACACGCCTAGCCTTCTCATAACTTAATGGGTAATGTCGGGGCATGATATGACAAGAAGGTCTTTGTTTATCCATTTCATATCAACTTTAAGGATGTAAAAGTGTGCACAAGACCGTCTCCTAACTCATTCATATGTTAAAATTCTTTTAAGTAAAGTCCACCATTTTAAAAAACTACACCTCAAGACACTAAGGCATAGGTCATGAAGTGAGGCGGTGAAAATCCGTGAGGCATACACCTTGTCCACAAGAAAATATCATGAGGTGCCAATGCCTTGAGGTAAGAAAAAAGAGAACAGCATTTCAGTATGGATTTAGGTGCAACCATTCGCCTTCTATTTTTGTATGGATTTAGGTGCTTAATAGAAACAGGAAGTACCTTTCACCTTCCCCTCCCCTTTGCTGGACAAGTAAAAATTCTACGGCCAAAAGTCCAACTGTTCCCGTTCAACTAAGAGATGCGACTTCTTCAGCCCTTCCTTGTAGTCGAGACGGCTATTGCAGAAGGTGTGTGTAACTCCTTCGGCACCAATAGTAGTCGTCTTTCCTCACAACAGCTACAAAAAAGAAAAGAAACATAGCATTGTATTCCTCTTCACCACAATGGCACTGTCCTTCCTCGTGACGAATGCGATGGGTAATGTGACATCAGCAAGAACTATAGTTGTCAAGGCGACAAGGCGCCCAAGACGTTGAAGGGTACCAATTTCGTTTAGGTGACAAGGCGGCCGCTTAGACGTCGCCTAGACGGTCAAGACGGTATTCAAAGAAGACTGAGTCGGGAAGTTGTTATACATAAAAATAAGCATAAATTTTATTATATTTTTATGTTATAATTGAATATGAGTCTTTTATCTATGTACATAAGTAAATATGATGTGTGTGTGAAAAAGAAAAGAGTTAAATAGATTTTTATAAATTTTAAGTATATAACATATTTATGATTATAAAAATTTTACTTAATTTATTCAATTATATTAAAATTTGAGTGATAGTAAAATATATTAATTTATTCAAACTATCATTAAATAAATGTCTCTCGTGAGAAGTATCAAAAGACAAAACCCTTCAAAATTATTTTTTTAATCATGTAAAAGTACCTTGAGCTAGGACGCCTTGCCTGGGCGCCTTGGACACCTTGGGCGCCTTTTGGCTCCAGACAAGGCACCCTGGCAAGGCGCACCTTGCCGCCTAGGCGGCGCCTTGACAACTATGGCAAGGACCCAAGAAGGTCACCATGACACATCATCGTTGCGTCATCATTGATGCATAAGGACCAAGAGGTGGCGCTACATCCACATTCGTCACAGCAACTAAGGTTCGATCGTGGCCTATTTCATCTTTTTTGTGACCACTTGAGCAATAAATTTTTATTTTTTATTTTATTAGTCTAGTCAAACATGTTGCTATAACTATAACTATAACTCTAATCAATAAGCATAAGTTCATTGAAACTGAAAAAAAATTAAGTTTTATAAGATTGAGATTAAATCAAATCAAATCTCCATTGAACATACTGTTCAACTTTCAGATATACCCTTTAAGTGGATCCACTTTGATTGCCATTTCGTTGATGAAATGGCCCGAGATCAATGCCCATCTGCCTATCTCATTAAGGGTTAATTTGAATCCGATTTAATGCACCCATTACACATGCTTGAAGGAGTGATCGTAGTCTTGAAATAAGCCCATTACGATGACTCCTATCTAAGCCCATCCATGTCAATGGTAATACCCTTGAGGACTTCAATTTGCTCCAACAAAGTCTCCTATGTATAGAAGGATTGTTGTTTACAAAGCCCGTTCCTTCCAGGATTCCCCTCGACGGTGGAAGGGATCGCGACCTTTGTATGATGGCAGGAGATTCACATCTGCATTGAAAAAAGATCGCGGCCAGATATAGACAAAGATGTAAAGGATAGGAAACCTGGCCATCGGAGGATACCGCAATTATCGACCTTCCTAGAATAGGCCTACAAGGATCCCAAAGGCAACCAAAGAATGTCATTGACACTGCGGAGCTATTCAAGTCTAGTTTGAAGCGGGATCTTCCAGAGGGTCTCTTGATCGCAAAGGCAACTCTGAGGCCTTTTATAAAAGCCCGTGAGGCCGTCGTGCGGAAAGAAAAGAAAGGATTCAGAAGAGAGAAAAAGCAAGAGAGGAAGGTCGAAGAGGATTACCTAGAGGCAGAAGAAAGTCACTGCAACATCTCATGCTTTCATGTCCGTCGCGGTCATTGTTGTCTTTGTTGGCAACTGCCATTGAAGACACTCATCCCGTCACCAATTCTTGGAACCACCGTACAGACCATCTACCACATCCAATGTTGCCGCTAACGCCTTTATCCCCTTCCGCGTCTTCTGCCTCCACTGTGATTGGTGTCCCCAATTTCGTCATGACCATCATCCCCATTGCCAAAGTCCTATGTTATCAGAGGCAATTGCCTCGGTCACCTAGGCAAAGTGAGGAGAGCTCCTCTCGCCTCGATTCTTTGGTGACCACCTGAGGCGGTCGTCTCTTCTGCCTTGGCAGCCTAGGTGCCCAAGGCATGAGACGAAAGCTGAGGCTCATCAGATCCAGGCCGATTAACTTAAACCCCTAAAACCCTCATCGACTTCTCCATCCCCCACCCGACACGAAGCCTTGCTGCTGGAAGGTCGCCGCTAGGCACCATCACCTCCAATCGTCAGAGTTGACCTCCCTGCCGCCACCGATCACCAGAGACGGGGACGTCGTTGCCACTGGTTGCCGGAGACTTCCCTATCATAGCCTACTTTCGTCGGAGAAGCCGCCCAGACTGTTGGAGGAGTTGTCCAACTGGTTTATTTTAAGGTTTTGTCGCTTTGTTTTATTTCTTCCTTTTGTCTTTTTCTTGTTCACCTTCTTTCTTCTAATACAAGAACCTTATTTTATATTTTACATTGTTCTTCCTTGGTGTAAATTGTAGTACGACCATGATGTAACCTCGAAATTCGAAACATTTTTTTTAAGATTTTGATTTTGGAAATTTATTTTCCTATTTAGTTTGAATTGGACCTTGGCGTTGACTTCTTAGGAAAATAGATGGTATACCATAGAAGTACTAACTAGGGTCAATGGTATGTATAAAATTATAGATTGAGGTTGTTAGGTTCTTTGAAATTTATTTTGACCTCTCCCCGTCGGATGGTGCGAAAACCCGACGTTTATTACATCGAGAATACTCGAATACCCATGATTATCCGTCATAGCAATTCATTGAAGTAGAAGAACGACGCATCCACAAAAATAAACATTCATACAAACACGTAGGAGAAAACAGCCCCATGAACTTGATGGAAGGCAAGCACTTAATTTGTTTTTTAATTTTGGTTTAAATTGGTTTGAATTTTGTTTGATTTGGTTTGAATTTGATTTGATTTAAGTTGAATTAGATTGATTTGTGAGTTATTTGTTGATTTATATTCTGTTTGAGTTTGAGTTTGTTTAATTGAATTTGACAGTTTGTTTATCATTTGATTTTGAATGGGATTTGGGCTTAGCTTAAGGAATATGGTTTGTTTGGAATGCATTTATCTTATTAAACTTCAGTTGAATCTGTGGATTTTAAATTTCATGAATTTGACAGTTTATGCAACCTTTAGATTTATGTGAACTGATTTGGGATTTAATTGTCTTAAATTTGTTGATAGATTATTTATTAGTTTAAATTCAGTTTGTTTTAGATTAATCTTGTTTAGTTAAAGTTAACTCATTTAAAATTCGATTAATATGCGGATTTCATGGGATTCAGATTAATAGTTCGTCTGATTGATTTAACTTAATTTGAATTAAGGTTGCCTGATTAAGACTGATTTGGGTTTAATTTAAAGATTTTTTATTTGAGTTTGATTGAATCTGGGTTAGGTTTGTTTGATTTTTAAATCTGACCTAATCTTATTTGTCGAGATTGGATTTGTTTAGACTTAGTTTGATTTGAGTTAAATTTATTTGGCTGAAACTGACTGGAGCTTGATGTTCAATCGGTTGGAAATTACATGGATTTAGTTTTTCAGTTTTGGATGTTTATGTTTCCAGTTTCTGTTTCTGAGTTCTGTAAGTTGGTAGATTTCACATTTTTTGTTTGTTATCTTCTTCTTGACTGGCTGATCATTTTAGGATTTTCAGATTTCAGTATCAGGTTGTGTTTCAGATTTCAGATTCGCTGAAGTGTGTTGGCTTTGTGGGTTTATTTTAAATTAAGAGTTAAGAACTTGTTGTTTGGATTCAATCCAAGAGATTTGGTCTGGGTTCATCATTATTCAACTTGCTCTACCTGTTAATTTTGATCCCCTTGAAAACTTTTCTCAGATTTTCCTATCTATGAATAAAGCTTAAATTTTGAATCTTTAAAATTCATATTTGAATCTTCAAATTTTAGATTGCAGAACTTTTTAGTTCGGATCTCCTACAGATTTCAGGTTTCTTACAAATTTTGCACGTTGCAGACCTCTGATTTTCAGCTGCAGGTTTTTATGAGCCTTAAACTTTCAGATTTCTTTTATTTACAGACTTCAGATTGCTGATTTCAAATTTCAGATTTTAAATTCTTCATACCTTACAGCCCTCGATTCCCTGTTTTAAATGCAAAGTTCAGATTTTGATCTTCTCAAATTTCAGGCTCTAGGTTTCTTGCAGATTTATGCATTTTTAATTGATTTCCAGATTGCAGGTTTTTAAATGGGTTCTACACAATTTCAGATTTCAGATTTTATGGTGTATTCAGATTTCTGGTTTTCTGGGTCTTGTGGCATTTGCAGATTTTAGTCTCCAAATCTCTGATTTACATAAGTTTCAGATTTTAGATTTGGGGTTTTCAGATTTTTTTTAAAAAGGTTCTGAACATAAATTCAAATTTCAGATTTTTTGTTTTGTTTCAGATCTTATACGTTCTCACCTCCAGATTTGGCATTTTCAGATTTCTCTTCTTTTTAGATGATAGATCCCGGATGTTTTCATTTGCAGGCTTTGAGCTTCAGATTTAGATTTCAGATTTTTTTATATTTCAGATTTTTATGTCTTTCAGACTTTGTATATTTCAGATTTTTTTTAGGTTGCCCTATCATTTTTTTTATTTGTAATCCTCTCAATTTCATGGGGTTATTGATCCTCCACTCAAGATCACTTGTAAACCAAACAGGCCATCTCATTGCTTGGCCCCATGTCATTACAACTTGATGATTTTGAGACCATCTTCACTCAATCCTCATTGGACATGATGAACTTGTCAATTTATGGGGGAATATACCCGGTCCTTATAGACTTACGGGTATTTCCTCCAATTCTCTCTTTTTTAGCATATAATCGGCTTAATGGCATGTTGATCATGCACGGCCTCATATATAGCTTAATGGTAAGATATTGGGGTCTTTTATGATCTTTGTACTACCTTAAGGACGTAGAGGCGGATGGTTAGTCGACCCCCCAACTAATCCGAATTTTGATTTTCTTTTAGGTTAAGTCGAGACGTAGGGGCGGATGGTTAGTCGACCTCCCAACTAGTCTCGATTTGTTGATTAAAGAGGTGGATTTTCATTTAATTCCTTTTAATTGTTTATTTTAAAAAAATGGATGTGCTATGTTCGGGCACTGTTCACCCGAAGAGGCCCCGTTCGGGCCGGCCACCACAACGGCCCATTGCTGCGCGGTCTTCTTCCTCTCCTTTTTTTTCACTTTGTTTTTCAGTGGGCCCCACGTCCAATTTTGACCCGCGGGTCAACTTCTCCCGCCGCAGCTCCTCGCGGCCGCCTCCTCACACGCGCGGCCACCGCGCCCCTTTTTTTGCATTTTTTCATCGGGTGGGCCCCACGGGGTTTTCCACCGTGGAGCAAAGTCGGGGACATTATTCCCCCCGACGGCTTCTTCCCCGCGGTGACCACCCTGCCGCGGCCTCCGCCCTCGGCTGCCGTTCGCACGCGGTGGAGACGAGAGCCCCGCGACCGCGGGAGCTTGGAGGAGGCTCCGTCGACCCGGCCAAGAGGTGACGACGGCCCCAGTTTCTGCAGGAGGAGGGAGGGAGATCCGGCAGCGGTGGAGGAGGAAGAGGGAGACCTCCTCCGATGTCGACGGCGTCCGCGGTAGAGGGCGACGGCTCGACGGCGCTCGGCGGGAGAAGAAGAAGGTCCTGCTTGTTGAAGGCCTTGGACGCGCCACCAATGGGAAGGGGAGGCGGGTCCTTCGGCTTCACTTTGAAGAAGGGGAGGCTCCGGCGGGAAGAGGAAAAAGGGGCAGCGGCTCCGACGGCTCCGGTTCTCTCTCTCCGTTCTCTCTCTTCTGGTCCTTTAGTCACTCTCCCGGCCTCTTCTTATAGTCGACCTCCGGGCGCTGGGCTCCCTCGGAAGTCCGTAGGGACCTGGATGAGCCCCCGGTCGATGCAGGATGCCGCCGCAGGGACCGGTAGAGGGGTTGGCCCCCAGTTCCGGATCCTGCAAAGGGGATCACCCCCTCCTGCGCACCCAACCGCAAGTCGGCTGCGGTAAAGCATGCCGCCAACTTGCCATTTGTGTTGGGCTCCCCCTCCTTCCTTTTTGTCTGCCGGTCAATCCATCCCTCGTCGTCTTCTCTTCTCGTCGCTCTCTATATTTTTTTTTGAAATTCCAGGTGTCAACAGACCAGATTTAGACGGAGAAGGTATGTTCTTTCAATTCTTTTTTACATTGTAAATGTGATTCAACTATTATTATTAGCACACCGGAGATATGAAGAAGGCAGAAGTTTCAATAATCGAAATCGAAAAAAAATTACCAAACAACGCGTACATTGTCGAAAATGTATAATTTTTATTTTTTCCTTTTTTTCATATCTACTATTTATTTTATTATATTTCAACTTAATAGTTTAATATGTTCATATATATTTCTTTCATTAGTTTTATTTAGTCGGACAACATGTTTATTATTTTTTGAGACTATTTTTGCTTGTATTTTTTCTATTTGTGGTTAAATTTGATTTTTTTATTGTTGTTGATGCTAGTTAACAACGTTAAATTGCCGAACACCATGTTAATTATTTTTTCTGAATTTTTATGTTTTAGTTATTAAGTTCTCTTAGTCAGAAAGGTGTTAATGTATGTCATATGTTTAGTACGTTCATATATTATTATTAGCACACCAAAAAGGCGGAAAAGATGAAAGTTGTGTTAATTGAAATTGAATGAAATTTCCAAACAACTCAGACGTTGTCGAAACGGTATAATTTATAATTTTTCATATTTTGTTATAGTTCAACTTAATAGTTTAATATGTTCATATACACTTCCTTCATTACTCTAATTTAGTTAGACAACATGTTTAATGTTTTTTCGGGACTGTTTTTGCTTGCATTTTTCTATTTTAGTTTAAATTTGATTTTTGTATTGTTGTTGACATTAGTAAGGTTAAATTGACGAACAACATGTTATTTTTTTCTATTTTTTATTGTTGTTAATAGATTTGATGTTTGGTTATTTTTTATGAAGATGTGTAAAACCGTGGAACAAAATCATGTTTCGGGGATGGGGTCAAACCATGGATTGCAGAATCCGACCGATTCCGTCGGAAGACCAGGTCAATTGGCCCGATTCGATTCCCGGTTCGATTCTGGACCGGGAATCGACCCGCGGCGGTCAATTCTGTCGATCCCGCGGCGGCAGAAGCTCGATCCGGCGATTCCGGCGCGATTCCGGCGATTCCGGCCTCGATCCCAGCTGCCAGCATCGATTCCGGGCCGATTCCGTCGATTCCAGCAGGGATTCCACCGATTCCGGCGATTCCAGTGATTCCAAGCAACATCTTCAAGGGATTCCGCCGATCCAAGCTCGGATTGGCCTCGAATCAACCTCTTCTTCGATCTTTATAAGGTTTTTGGTAAGATTTCTTCGCCGAAAACTTCGTACGTCCATTCTTACGCGTTTCTGACGAGTCCGAGCATCGTTAAACGTTGTGATTTCCGACCGAACAAGTCCGTCCAAGTTTTGAACTATCTGTTTAAGTCCATTTTGCACGGACAGGAGGAGGGGAGCAGGAGGGTCTGGGTCCAGAGTTGACCCAGCTTTGGGCCGATCAGCATCGGCTCATCCTACCCGGGACCGAGAGCCTGACCCCAGGAGACAGGAGCCATACCGCCGTTCTACTTCTACCAGCACTCGATTTACACCGAGTGACGAGTATTTATTTGGGAAACAGAGTGCTGGTCAGATGGGGATTAAGCAGGCAATGAAAGGGGTGAAGGCAACAGGAACGGCTGCAAAGAGAGCCGTTCGACACATTGTGAAGTGATTTTTACATGCAGGTATCACTTTTTAAATTAAAATTGACATTATGTGTGTTTTATTTACTTAAACATAATTTTAGCATGATCCCAATTTTTTTAACTTGATGTAGGCATCCCAGCACATGCAGCCACCAGCCCCTACTTCCAGACGATGGTGGATGCCGTGGGTGAGGCTGGACCGGGTTTGCAAGTCCCGGGCAGCAGACATATATACGGCGCTGGCCTGGATGAGGAGGTCCAGGAGTTGAAGGAGTGGATGAATGGTTTTAAGTTGGTGTGGAAGGAGATAGGGGTTGCACAATTATGTGCAATGGGTGGACAGGTATCACCAAGAGGAGTATGATAAACTTCTTCGTGTACTGTTCTGAGGGGACAACATTCTTGAAGTCGGTAGATGCTTCTGGGAAGATAAAAAATGCCGACTTCTCTTTTTCTCTGATGGATGCGGTGGTGGAGGAGATCGGGGAGGACAATGTGGTTCAGGTTGTCACTAACAACGAACCATCATATAAGGCGGCTGGGAGAAAGTTGATGGAGAAGAGGAAGCACATCTTCTGGGTGCTCTGTGCAGCACATTCCATTGATCTCATATTAGAGGATATAGGCAAGGAGGAGGGTGTATCCACAGTTGTCAGGCAGGCGCAGACAATCACATCATTTATTTATTCGCATCCCCGCTCGCTACATATCGTGAGATCACACAGGAGGGCACGATCTTGTTAGGCCCGGTCCGACTCGATTTGCTACGAATTTCATTGCGTTGGAGAGTCTACACCGGCACAGGCATGCATTGGTTAGATTCACACAGTCCGAGGAGTATTATAACTATATCGTGGACAACCTGCATGACAAGAAAGATCAGTTGGAGATTCTTGTCAGGTCTGAGAAGCAGATCACTGACAAGAGATTTTGGGAGAGGATTGCCTACTACTTGGCAATCATTGAGCCACTGGTAGTTGTCTTGAGGTTGGTAGACTCAGATGACAGGGACCAGATGAGCACGTTGTATGATGGCATGATGCCATGGACCGGGCAAAGCTGAAAATAAAAGAAAAAAATCCAAGAGGTTACAAAAAGTGGTGGAAGATCATACATGACCGATGGGACAAGACCTTGCACCACGATGTCCATGCTGCAGGTAACTTGGTTAAAAAATTATTTTTGCTGCATAATTGTCTTATTCACAGTGGTAACTAATAAAATCTTGCAGGATATTTTTTGAACCCCCGCATCCAATATGGAGGACAGGTGGTGTACGACAACGAGGTGATGCGGGGTACACTTGATGTTATTCAGCGTCTGTGCCGATCTCAGCAGGACAGGATAGAGGCTGAGATAGAAGTAAGTTATAGTTCATTCAATATCTTGGAGTAGCCTTACCGGGCAACTAATATTTTTTTTATAAAATTTTCAGATGCAGAAGTATAAGATGAGGGTCGGCGTATACTCAGATGCTGATCTGAAATATTCAGTTGACAAAGTGTCACCTGGTATAGTAATAGCTTGATGAAGATTTTCTTTTCTTTTCATATAAGTTATGGTAGATGATGGGCTAATTGTTTACCTTTTCTCTTCTTGTTTTTTTCTTTGGTGAGTGGTGGGTTCGGGTGAACACCAGAGTGGATGGAATCCACTTGCCATCGGTATCGGGATACTCGGCCAGAACACCGGTTCCTCCCATTGTGAGAGGAACCGGAGTACATTCAACCCGAAACATACGAAAAGGAGGAACGAGGTTGACCTCGGACCCATTTGGAGAAGCTGGTCTTCTGTCATTACAACATGAGGCTACGCATAAAGAACATCAAGGATCGACAGAAGATCAGCGAGGAGCGATTTGCACGCTTCGCAGGTGGTCCATACGAGCAGAGGCATTCCTCCGCCACACCACCACCCGAGGAGGTGGACATTGATCAGATATTCCAGGAGCATGCACTTGCCTCTGGATAGAGAGAGGAAGCCGGGGATCGTACCGTGAGTTTGATCCCAATGACCGTGCATGGGCTGAAGTAGAGTTGGATGGTGTTGAAGCCGAAGAGGATGCTCCAGCTCCACCTCCATCTACTTCTCAGGCTCAAGCGGGCCTTCTTCGCCTCGGCGGTATGGAGCGACCACTGCCGGCTTTAGCCTACTCGGCTCCGGCTCGGTCCCGGCGGCCGCTACCCAGCCCATTCGCAGTCCGGGGAAAACGAAAACACAAGTGACTGCACGAAAAATAGGAGGATTTGCAAAGTTGAAAAAAACTTTGGGTTCTGGACCTTCTGGTACTTCAGAGATGGCTGAAGAGGTGAAGAGAAGGAAGCTAGAGGTCAAGCGTCCTGTCAGCCCAGATGACGACGCGAGCTCCTTCTCCCTCCTCAGTGATGATGACGAAGAGTGCATACCAGCGACGCAGCCATCAGCAGCAGCCGAGTCTCCTGATTCACGGCATCCAAAGCCGTATTACACGCCGGATTCGGATACACGTGATTCTTATATACGGGAGCCACGGTATCCGCATTTGGCAGCCGACCAGTAGTGGATTACACCACTAGCTCCACCATCCTCTGCTTACGTCCCGATCGTCCCGCAGTCCGATCCGTACGATCTTGATAGCATGGCATCGGCATTATTTTCATATGGATATGGACCCAGATAGTATACAAGACTGAGCACGAGGGAGGAGCATCAAGCGCAACAGGAAGAGGAGAAAAACCCGTATTTATATCCTAGATTTTGGTAGTAGAATGATATGATGTAAATTTATTTATTTTTCATGATGTATCATCTCTTTGATTTTTGAATCAATGGAATTGGAATATGTACTTAACTTCAAGTCTTCAATTGGAGTTCATTAGTATTTATTCGATGTGGTCCTGTGGATGAATGTATTGGTTATTTTTAAAAAAAATTCTAACTCATTTCCTATTTTTTTAAAATTTTTTCTGAATTTTTTGAATTTTTTGACGAAAAAAAATTCAAAAAAAAAACTTATTCCGGGCCGATCCGGAATCGATTCCCTTCCCAAGAATCGGCCGATTCCTGGAATCCAACCGATTCCGATTCCGATTCCGATTCCGATTCCGGAATCCTTGGGTCAAACACCCAAACGACTTCAACAGGCTCCACGATTTCAAGACATACTCCTAAATCAAAAGATGTCGGATGGAAATATAGAATTTCGGTAAATCCGAAAAATAGGGATCTTGTTAGATGTATGTTTTGTAACAAGGATTACAAAGGTGGGATATATAGATTAAAATAACATATAGTCGGTTTATCCACAAATGTCACAAGTTATAAGAAGGCTACACCAGAGGTGAAAGAAGAGCTTAAGCAACATATGGAGCAAGCTAAATAGGCTCGGTTTGAAAAAGTTGTGGCGATAAAGAAGATTGAAGGAAAAGATAATCTTCTTGATATGAATCCTTCGGAGGCAAGCACAGAAGGCGAAGACATACTAGTTGTTTGTGACCCAGCATTTTTACCTCCTCGTTTGAGAGGTCATATAGACTAGTTTATGAGGCAAAATCCAAAAGTTTCCAAAGGCAAAAGTACGAAGGACAAAATGTATTTGAAGAAAAAGTGAAAGAAAGTTGTGCAATATATTGCTCAGTGGATCTGTCAAGCAAGTATTCCTTTCAACATTATCTGTTTGAATAGTTTTCAGACTATGTTAGAAATTATTGGTTAATTTGGCCCGGATTTAAAATATCCGTTATATCGTAAAGTTCTTGAAATTTTGTTCGTGAAAGAGATTCAAACAACTCAAGAATTAATTGAAAAAGAAAAAAGGAGTTGAGTGAAATACAGATACACTATCATGTCCAATGCCTAGACAGACAGAAGGGGAAGGATAATGATATTTTTTTTAATCAATACACCTGCGGGGACAGTGTTTCTAAAATCAATAGATGTATCTTCACAAGTCAAAAATGCAAGATTGTTGGTTGATTTATTAGACAAAATTATAGTTGAAGTTGGAGAGAAACATGTAATTCAAATTGTAAGAGATAATGAGGCCAATTACATAGCTACAAGGAGAATTTTGATGACCATGCATCTTCATTTGTTTTGGACATCATGTGCAACCCATTGCATTAATTTGATGTTGGGAGATATCTCTAAATTATAGGGGTGTAAACGGAATCCGATATTCCGATATTCCGATTCGATTTCGATAAAAATTAACGGGTTTGGAACTTGTTTTTGTATCCTATAAGCTATCGGAATCGGAATCGGATATTCCAGTAGCTTATCGGAATCGGAATCGGAATCAGTTGGTTCCGTTTCCGTTAATCCGATTTCGATAAAAAAATTATATATAAATAAAATTAATTAAAAAAAGTTAAATAAATTATAAAATACAATATATAAATTGATAAAATAATAAAAATAACATTTTAATAAGATTATATCAAAATTTATTAATTATATGTAAATTATTGACTCACTTTTAAATAAAAATTAATATTTAATATGCATTTCGGATTTTGTCGAATTCGGTTCTGATTTCGATAACGGAATCGGAATCGGATCGAAATCGGAACATAGTGATTCCGAAATTATCGGAATCGGAATCGGAACCCCTTAACCCTTATCGGAATCGGAATCGGATTCTGGTGAATCTGCTACCGAATCCGACCCATTTACAGCCCTACTAAATTGTTAAGCATCAAGTTCATAATTAGGCATGCCAAGTATATAACGACATTTATTTATGGTTATACAAATATTCTTGCCATGATGGAGAAGTTCACCAATAAAAGAAATTTGTATAGGGCAACAATCACAAGGTAATATCTCAAGTTGAAACTTGTTTTTATAATGTTTCATTTCGGTTTGTGATTGTGACGGTTAATAACATGCTATTTTTTGTGTGCAAAGTTTGCAACAAACTACCTAAATCTAGAGAGCCTACACAACTTGAAGGCTAAATTGAAAAGAATGTTTACATTTGAAGATTGGACATCTCTAGCAACCGATGGGCTAAGCAAACTAAGAAAAAAAAACATGTGATAGCATTATAAAAACAACTTTTTGGAGAGATGTGGCCTACGCTCTATCAAGCCTCATGTGATTGTCTTATGCCTAGTGGATGCTGAGAAACCGACAATGGGCTACATTTATGAAGCAATGGACAAGACAAAAGAAGGCATTAGGAGTGCCTTGGATGTTAAGTTCGACAAATATGGTCCAATTTGTGACATTGTTGATAAGAGGTGGGACAATCAACTCCATCGTCTATTATATGCAGCAGATTATTATCTTAACCCCTAATTCTTTACTTAAATCCGATAGAGAAATAAAACAAGGATTGTATGATACTATCGAAAGGCTAGTTGAAAGTCCTGATGAGCAAGATTTGATTACCGAGCAACAAAATATATACAGAGATGTTGAGAGCTTATTTGATAGAAATATGGGCATTAAACAAAGAAAAACATTCATTCCAAGTTGACATTGAACTTTTACAACTTTTACAAGTTGACATTATTGTTTTTAATTTGATTCATAGTCATTTTTCTTTTAGCAAATTGGTGGAAAGATTGGGAGAGCAAAGTTCCTCAATTGTAAAGATACGCCATCAGGATTTTAACCCTTACTTGTAGTGTATCTTGTTCCGAACGCAACTGGAGTACCTATAAGTAGGTATGCACTAGTAATAGTATTCATTTTTAGCATGTTTCATTTAAAAATTTAAAGTGATTTTCAGCCTTATATTACATGTGCACACAAAGAAAATGAATAGATTCGAACAAAAAAGGCTAAACGATCTTGTCTATAGCAAATACACCAAAGACTTCGAAATTGCCATTTTAGGATGGAAAAGTTCAATCGTAATCCCATTTCTTTAGATGATACCGATGAGGCCAATGAGTGTATTACTATAGATGATGAGGACTATGTGCATGAAGAAGAGGACCTCACATGGAGAGAAGTTGAGCTAGCAGCCGATGTTGAAGAAGAGAAAGGTTCTGATGGGGACAATTTTATTAGTCTTTTAAAATTTTGTCCAAGTTTGTAAATATTCCTTTTAACGAGGACCTTTTTGTAAATACGTCTAGACTTTTCTCCCTATATAAGGAGATGTCTGTGCGCACAAGAATATAGAGTGATATAGAATTTTTGAAAGCTTCGGTTGGTTCTCCCGCGGAGGGGCTGCGGCCCCATCTTCTTCCCCCACCCCGGCGATGAGCGCCATTCCCCTCTCCCACCTCCGGCAGTGAGGCCGGTCGTCCTCTTCACCTCCGGGAAGGACTCCCGGCTCTATCCCTTCCATCTTCTGGATCCGGCGAGGTGCGCCGTCTTCATCCTCCTCATCCTCCGGCCTCCGCGCCGTTCCTCCACTGTTCCCCCTTCTCGGTTCTGCATCGTCGTCTCCACCATTCCCCCTCCTTCTCGCTAAGCTCGCGCGCACCGCGGCCTCCGGACGTCGGCTCGGTTCGTCCGCACGAAGACGACGAGAGGAGAAGAAGGCGTAGAAGGAGAAGAAAAAGGAAGACGAGGCGGGGGGCTCGGGAGGGCAGATCCGGCGATCCCGGATCTGTGCCCCCTCCCGGTTCCACCTCGCCCGCACGCCGCAGCCGCTGGATGCAGCCGCCATCTCCATCTCCGTCGACCGCGTGAGGCCGGACAACGCCGCGCCTCGCCTTCCCCCCCCCCCTTCTCCGCGGCCTCGGTTCCGTCCGGACGGGACAATGATGGGGCGACGACGGCATCGGCACCGTGGGCTTCCTCCCCTGCCTCCTCCCCTCCACGCACAGCCTGCGGTCGCCGGACGATGACGACGAGGGCAATGCGAACGCGGGCGAGGCTTCGCGAGCGAGGGCGGGGTTTTTGTCGCGGCTTGCATATTCGCGGGACGGCTGGGATGCCGCCACGGCATCAAGACGGCGACGACCCTCGCGCGGACACGCGACCATCCCCGGCTGCGACCTGGAGCCGCCACGACCCCCCCTGCCCGGTTCCGCTCGTGCGCGGCCGCGCGGCTTGCGACCGGCCGGTCCACGGCCAGACCGGCGGTTCGACCGGGTTCTGACCCGGCTCACCCCGGTTCAAGCCGGTTCAGCGCCTGAACCGGCCTGAACATCTTGAGCCGGTTTAGACCGGTTCAGCATGGTTCGACCCGGTCCGGACCCGGTTCGGGTCTGTTTGGACCGATTCGAAGCCAGTTGCTCCATTTTGGGCTCGTTTAGGTCCGTTTAACGGCGATTAGCGCCGGTTCGCTCGGTTCGGCACCGTTTCGGGCCTGTTTCTACCGGTTCAAGTCCGGTCCGCCTCATTTTGAGTTACTTTAGTTCTGTTTAAGGCGGTTAGCGCCGGTTTGTACCGTTTTCGGTCGGTTTAGCCCGGCCTAGCCGGTTTGTCCCGCATCAGGTTCATCCACCAAATCAGAAGCCTCTAAAAGGCAAAAACTTATAGGAGAAAGAGTGTGGTCATCAATGAAGATACCTCAGAATCGGATGGGGAAATTCATGTTCATCCTACCAATAAGTCTTTCGACTGATATTTGTGTTAATTAGATGGGGACATTAGTTGAATGTACTTTTTAATGGTGTTTTGAATTAGTGGTTATTTATGTACTTTTATGCTTGATTTACAATTATTGTTCAAATATTGTCTACTTGATCTATTCATTTTCCTTTATTGTGATGTATTCGTTTTTCTAACATGCTGGTAAAAATGAAATGGGAAAAGGTACATCTTTCATCTTATATTTGATATATTCCTTTTGTGCATTTTGAATGAAATTTATGCTGTTTTTTTGCATTTTATGCATTTTTATAAATATTTTCAGCATTTTTAGATGTATTTTTCTGCATTTTCAGACATACTTTTTTATTTATATGTTGTCTTGCATTTTAATATATATTTCCTGCATTTATGATGTATTTCTTACATTTTTCAATATATTTCCAACTTTTTTAGATATTTTACCTGTTTTCAAAATAAATATAACAATAATTAAAAATTATCGTCTCAGGCACCTCAGGCACCAGAGGCAAGGCGAGGGGTACCTCGCCTCAATCGTCTCACACCTCTGACTATATAGCATGTTGCTACTCGCGATGGAGCATTCGAGGACCTCTACAGGTCCCTGTGTCGTCGTTGATATCATCTGTTTATGCCAACGACGCTCCCATTAAGGTTGTTTGCATCGTTCGCAGCTCATTAACACCATCTTTTGTCACCAATGATTTATGTAGGTGCATCTCCGGCATTGAGGCCTCCGGATATCCTTAGTTGCCGTCGTCAAACCGAACAGGAATTCAAATAGAAAACCCAAGTCGGTAAAGCCGAAAAGTCGGTCAAACCGACCAGGAATTCTAAATGAAAACTCAAATCGGTAAAGCCAAAAAGCCGGTTAAACCGAACGGGAATTCACATGTCGATCAAACCGAACGAAAATTCTAAATGAAAATCCAAATCAGTAATGCTGAAATGCCAGTTAAACGAAACAAAAATTCAAATAGAAAATCCAACTCGGTAAAGCCGAAATGTCAATAAAACCGACCGGGAATTCTAAAAGAAAACCCAAGACAGTAAAGTCGAAATGCTGATCAAACCGAACGGGAATTCTAAAAGAAAAACCAAATCTATAAAACCGAATGTCGATCAATCCGAAAGGGATTCCAAAAGATAACCCAATTCGATAAAATCGAAATGCTGGCAAAATCGAACGCGGTCCAAAATGAAAACCCAGATCGATAAAGCCGAAACGCTAGTAAAACCGAACAACCTCCAGAAATGCCGCATATCAAATGCAATCAAGCCATTCTTGAATATATGAAGAAAATCTAGTACGATAAAACCGAAATGCTATAAAAGTCAGAACCCAGATCGGTAAAGTCGAAATGTCAGCAAAATCGAACAAGCTCCAGAAATGCCGCATATCAAATGCAATGAAGCCATTCTTGAACATATAGAGAAAATCTAGTTTGGTAAAGCCAAAACCCATATTGGTAAAGCCGAAATGCCGGCAAAATCGAACAAGATCCAGAAATGCAGCATATCAAATGCAATCAAGCCATTCTCATATATGTAAAGAAAATCTGGTACGATAAAACCGTAATGCTGGAAAAGTCGAAACCCAGATCGGTAAAATCGAAATGTCAGTAAAACCAAACAAACATCCGAAATGTCGCATAACAAATACAATCAAGCCATTCTTGGATATCTGAATGAAATCTAGTTCGGTAAACTCGACATGCCGGAAAAGCCAAAACCCAAATCGGTAAAGTCGAAATGTCGGCAAAACTGAACCAACTCCAGAAATGCCGCCTATCAAATACAATCAAGCCATTCTTGGACATATGAAAAAAATCTGGTTCGGTAAAGCCAGAACGCCGTAGCGCCAGAACGACGTAGCGCCGGAACGCCAAAACCCAAATTGGTAAAGCCGAAATGTTGGCAAAACCGAACAAGCTCCAGAAATGTCGCTTATCAAATGCAATCAAGTCATTCTCAGACACATGAAGAAAAGCGGGTTCAGTAAAGCCGAAATGCCGAAAAATCAAGAACCCAGATCAATAAAGTCAAAATGCGGGCAAAATCGAACAAACTCCAGAAATGCCGCATACCAAATGCAATCAAGACAATCTTGGAAATATGAAGAAAATCTGGTTCGGTAAAGACGAAATGTTGAAAAGGCCGAAACCCAAATAGGGGCCCAAAAAAGTTCGCTATTTTGGATAGAAAAGAAAATCCGAATCGGTAAAGCTAAAATGTTAGTCAAACCGAATAGAAATTTTATAAGAAAACCCAAGTCAGAAAAGCCAAAATGCCGGTCAAACCGAACGGAAATTCTAAAGGAAATTCTAAACCGAACAGGAATTCTACAAGGAAACCCAAGTAGGTAAAGCCGAAATATCGGTCAAAACGAATAGGAATTCTAATAGAAAACCCAAATCGGTAAAGTTGAAATGCCGGTCAAACCGAATGGAAATTCAAATGGAAAATCCAAGTCAGTAAAACCGAAATGACGGTCAAATCGAACAAGAATTCAAAATGAAAACTCAAATCGGTAAAGCAGAAATACCAGTCAAACCGAATGGGAATTCAAATGGAAAACCCAAATCCGTAAAGCCAAAATATTGGTCAAACCGAACGAGAATTCTAAATGAAAATCCAAATCGGTAAAACCGAAACGCTAGTAAAACTGAACGGGATCCAAAATGGAAACCCAGATCATAAACGCCGGTAAAACCGAACAAGCTCTAAAAATGCCACATAACAAATGCAATCAAGCCACTCCTGGATATCTGAAAAAAATCTGGTTCGATAAAGCAAAAATGCTGGAAAAGATAAAACTAAGATCGGTAAAGCCGAAATGCCGACAAACCGAACAAGCTCCAGAAATGCCGCATATCACATGCAATCAAACAATTCCTGGATATGAAAAGAAAATCTGGTACGGTAAAACCAAAATGCTGGAAAAGTCGAATCCCAGATAGGTAAAACCGAAATGACGGCAAAACCGAACAAACATCCGAAATGTCGCAAATCAAATGCAATCAAACCATTCTTGGATATCTGAAGAAAATCTGGTACAGTAAAACGGAAATGCCAGAAAAGTCGAAACTCAGACGGGTAAAGCTAAAATGTCGGCAAAACCGAACAAACCCTATAAATGCCGCATATCAAATGCAATCAAGCCATTCTTGGATATCCGAAGAAAATCTGTTTCGGTAAAGTCGACATACTGGAAAAGACAACCCAAATCAGTAAAATCAAAATATCGGCAAAACCGAACAAGCTCCAGAAATGCCGAATATCAAATGCAATCAAGCCATTCTTAGACATATGAAGAAAATCTTGCTCGGTAAAGCCGATATGTCGGAAAGCCAAAACCAAGATCGGTAAAGCTAAAATGTCGACAAAATCGAACAAGCCTTAGAAATGCCGCATATCAAATGCAATCAAGCCATTCCGGGACATATGAACAAATTTTGGTTCGGTAAAGTTGAAATGCCGAAAAACCCTAAACCCAGATCGGTAAAGCGGAAATGTCAACAAAATGAACAAGCTCCCGAAATGCCACATACCAAATGAAGTCAACCGTTCTTGGATATATCAAGAAAATCTGGTTCGATAAAGCCGAAATGTTGGAAATGTCAAAACCTAAATAAGGGTCCAAAATAGTTCGCTATTTTGGATATAAAAAAAAACCCGAATCGATAAAGTCGAAATGCCAATCAAATAGAACAAGAATTCTGAACGAAAACAAAAGTCGGTAAAGCCGAAATGCCGGTCAAACCGAACAAGAATTCTAAAAAGAAACCAAGTCGGTCAAGCCGAAATGTTAGTCAAAAAGAACAAGAATTCAAATAGAAAAACCAAATCGGTCAAGCCGAAATGCCAGTTAAACCGAATGGGAATTCAAATGGAAAATCGAAGTCGGTAAAGCCGAAATGTCGGTCAAACCGAACAAGAATTCTAAGTGAAAACCCAAATCGGCAAAGCAGAAATGCCGGTCAAACTAAACGGGAATTCAAATGGAAAGCCCAAACCGGTAAAGCCGAAACGTAGGTCAAACCGAACGGGAATTCTAAAAGAAAACCCAAGTTGGCAAAGTCGAAATGCCGATCGAACCGAACGGAAATTCAAATAGAAAACCAAATCGATAAAACCTAAATATCAGTGGAACCGAATGGAAATTCAAATGGAAAACCCAACTCAGTAAAGCAAAAATGTCGATGAAACAGAACAGGAATTCTAAATGAAAACGCAAATCGGTAAAACCAAAATGCCAGTCAAACCGAATAGCAATTCTAAAAGAAAACCCAAGTCGAAATGTCGGTCAAACCGAACAGAAATTCTAAAGGAAAAGCCAAAATTTTAGTCAAACTGAACAAGAATTTTAAAAGGAAACCAAAGTCGGTTAAGCCAAAATGCCAGTCAAACCGAACAGGAATTCAAATAGAAAACCCAAGTAGGTAAAGTCGAAATACCGGCCAAACCGACCGGGAATTATAAAAGTAAACCCAAGTCGATAAAATCAAAATGCTAGTCAAACCGAACTGGAATTCTAAAAGAAAAACCAAATCAATAAAACTAAATGCCGGTCAATTCGAACGAAATTCCAAAAGATAGCCCAATTCGGTAAAACCGAAATGCTGGCAAAATCGAACGCGATCCAAAATGAAAACCCAGATAGATAAAGCTGAAATGCCAGAAAAACCGAACAAGTTCCAGAAATGCCGCATACCAAATGCAATCAAGTCATTCTTGAATATATAAAGAAAATCTGGTTCGATAAAACCGAAACGCCAGAAAAGTCAGAACCCAGATCGGTAAATTCGAAATGTCGGTAAAATCGAACAAGCTCCAGAAATGCCGCATATCAAATGCAATCAAGCCATTCTTAAACATATAAAGAAAATCTAGTTAGGTAAAGTTGAAACCCATATCGGTAAAGCCGAAATGCCGGCAAAATAGAACAAGATCCAGAAGTGCCACATATTAAATACAATCAAGCCATGCTCAGATATGTAAAGAAAATCTGGTACGATAAAACCAAAATGCCGGAAAAGCCGAAACCCAGATCGATAAAGTCAAAATCTCAGCAAAACCGAACAAACATCCGAAATGTCGCATATCAAATGCAATCAAGCCATTCTTGGATATCAAAAGAAAATCAGTTTCGATAGAGCAAAATGCCAGAAAAGAAGAAACCTAAATAAGAAACGTTGAAACGTCGGCAAAACCGAACAAACTCCAGAAATCCTGCAATCCAGCCATTATTGAATATCTGAAGAAAATCTGGTTCGGTAAACTCGAAATGCCGGAAAAGCCAAAACCCAAATATGTAAAGTTAAAATGTACGTAAAACCAAACCAGCTCCAGAAATGCCGCATATCAAATTCAATCAAGCCATTCTTGAACATACGAAGAAAATATGGTTCCATAAAGCCGAAACACCAAAAAGCCGAAACCCAGATTGGTAAAGCCGAAATATCGAAAAACCGAATAAGCTCCAGAAATGCTGAATATCAAATACAATCAAGTCATTCTTAGACATAAAAAGAAAATCTGGTTCGGTCAAGTAGAAATGCCGGAGAAGCCAAAACCCAGATTGATAAAGCTGAAATGCGTGCAAAATCGAACCTCGAGAAATGCCGCATACCAAATGCAATCAAGCCAATCTTGGATATATGAAGAAAATCTAGTTCGGTAAAGCCGAAATGTCGGAAAGGACGAAACCAAAATAGTACGCTATTTTGGATAGAAAAGAAAATACGAATCGATAAAACCGAAAAACCACTCAAACCGAACAGAAATTTTAAAACAAAACCCAAGTCGGTAAAGCCAAAATGACGGTCAAACCGAACGGGACTTCTAAAGGAAAAGCCGAAATGCCAATCAAATTGAACGGGAATCCTAAAACGAAACCCAAGTCGGTAAAGCCGAAATGTTGGTCAAAACGAATAGGAATTCAAATATAAAACCCAAATCAGTAAAAGCCGAAATACCGGTCAAACCGAATGGGAATTCAAATGGAAAACCCAAGTCGGTAAAGCCGAAATGCCGATCAAACCGAATAAGAATGCAAAATGAAAACCCAAATCGGTAAAGCAGAAATGCCGGTCAAACCGAATGAAAATTCTAATGGGGTGTTTGGTTGCATTTTAATTTTTAAAAAGGTTTCATGATAAAAAATTAAAATATGATACCAAACAAGATAATTTTTAAAAGTTAAAACATGACAATGAATGTGTTTGGCAAAAATAGTTAATTTTTAAAAATGATAATGAAGTGTTTGGTAGTATTTTAAATTTAATTTTCATCAACTTCGTAAACATCGAAAAACAAGTATTTCATACCATACAAATTTAGAAATTCACAAGATCAAAAAAATAACACAAAATATTCATGTCATACCAGAATTCAATCACCTAAAAATATATAATTACAATCTATTTTATCTACTAATAATGGTGAATAATGTACAGATTATTTTAAAAAGTAGGATGAACCACTCTCTTCTTAATTTAATCTATCATTGGCTGTTTGAAACAAAATTAATTTTGATAAAAAAAATTGATTTATCTCCCAAAATTAGGGGACAAATCGGATCCCCTCCCCCCGCGGAGCTCCCAACCCTCCCCTCCCCCGGCGGCCCCGGAGCTCCCGCCCCTCCCCCGCGGACGCCGGCCTGGAGCTCCCGGCCCTCCGCGGACGCCCCGGCCGCGTTCGCCCCCTCCCCCCGCGGAGCTCCCCGCCCTCCCCCGCGGACGCCCGGCCGCGTCCGCCCTCCCCCGCGGAGCTCCCAATGCCTTCCCGCGCGCGACGGCCGGCGGTGAAGCCTCCTCGGCGGGGCGAGCCCTCCCCCGCCGCTGCGCTGTATGCACGGGCCCGCGATCGGGGCGGCGGCCGACGGCGGAAGAGCGGCGGCGAATGGCGGGCCGGCGGCGGCATCCGGCGGCGTCCCCACCGCGGTGAAGCCTCCTCGGCAGGGCGAGCCCTCCCCCGTCTTGCTCCTGAATGCCTTCTTCGCGGCGAGGCGGCTGGGCGTCGATCGGCTCGGAAGGAGGAGCGGCGGCGGCGGCGACCACACGGCGAAGAAGAGGGCTAGGAGGAGGCTGTCGCCGACGCCGCCACTACGGAGAGAGCACGCGAAGAAGGGGGGTAGGAGGAGGCCGTCGCCGCCGACGACGCCGCCGCAAAGAATAGCCGGGGATGTGCCGCCGCCGGTGGCTCTCGAAGAAGGGAGCACCGGGACCGGGGAGGAGGCCGTAGTGGAGAGATGGCTCGTGGAGAAGGGGGCACGGGGACGAATCGAGGGTTTGTGCGGGTAGGAGGCGAGATCGTTTTCAAAAAAAAAAGAGGTGTATACCACTTTTTTTTTTACAACATGGCAACCGTGAAAGCGTTTTTAAAACATAAAAATAAAAAGATTGACCAAACGTATTCCCACAACCTCTTTCGCTGCAATTTTCAAAAGTTAAAATAAAAAGTTCCATTATCACGCAACCAAACACCCCATAATGGAAAACCCAAGTCCGTAAAGTCGAAATGTTGGTCAAACCGAACGAGAATTCTAAATGAAAATCCAAATCGGTAAAATCGAAACGCTAGTAAAACCGAAAGGGATCCAAAATGAAAACCAAAATCGGTAAAGCCTAAACGCCGGTAAAACCGAACAAGCTCCAGAAATGCCACGTATCAAACGCAATCAAACCACTCTTGGATATCCGAAGAAAATCTGGTTCCATAAATTAAAAATGCTGGAAAAGCTAAAACTCAAATCGGTAGAAGCCGAAATGCCGGCAAACCGAACAAGGTCCAGAAATACCGCATATCACATGCAATCAAGTCATTCTTAGATATGTAAAGAAAATCTGGTACTGTAAAACCAAAATGCCGGAAAAGTCGAAACCCAGATAGGTAAAGCCGAAATGACGGCAAAACCAGACAAACATCCGAAATGCCGCATACCAAATGCACTCAAGCCATTCTTGGATATCCGAAGAAAATCTGTTTCGACTTTCGGTAAAGTCGACATGCTGGAAAAGCCAAAACCCAAATCAATAAAACCAAAATATCGGCAAAATCGAACAAGCTCCAGAAATGCCGTATATCAAATGCAATCAAGCCATTCTTAAACATATGAAAAAAATCTTGTTCGGTAAAGCCGAAATGCCGAAAGCCGAAACCCAGATCGATACAACTAAAATGTCAACAAAATCGAACAAGCTCTAGAAATGCCGCATATCAAATGCAATCAAACCATTCTTGGACATATGAAGAAATTTTGGTTCAATAAAACTGAAATGCCAGAAAAGCCGAAACCCAAAAAAGTAAAGTCAAAATATCGACAAAATCGAACAAGCTCCAGAAATGCCACATACCAAATGTGGTCAAGCCATTCTGGGATATATCAAGAAAATCTGGTTCGATAAAGCCGAAATGTCGGAAATGTCGAAACCCAAATAGGGGCCCAAAATAGTTCGCTATTTTAGATATAAAAGAAAACCCGAATCGGTAAAGTTGAAATGCCGGTCAAACGGAACAGAAATTATAAAAAAACCCAAGTCTGTAAAGTCGAAATGCCGATCAAACCGAACAAGAATTCTAAAAGGAAACTAGGTCGATAAAGTCGAAATGACAGTCAAAACGAACAGGAATTCAAATAGAAAATCCAAATCGGTAAAGCCGAAATGTCGGTTAAACCGAATGGGAATTCAAATGAAAAGCCCAAGTCGTTAAAGCCGAAATGCCAGAAAAGTCAAAACCAAAATCGGTAAAACCAAAATCGGTAAAACCAAAATAGCGGCAAGACCGAACAAGCTCTAGAAATGCCGCATATCAAATTCAATCAAGCCATTCTTAGACATATGAAGAAAATCTGGTTCGGTAAAGCCGAAATGTCGGAAAGCCGAAACACAGATCGATAAAGCCGAAATGTCGACAAAATCGAACAAGCTCAAGAAATGCCGCATATCAAATGCAATCAAGTCATTCTTGGACATATAAAGAAAATCAAGTAAGGTAAAGCGAAAATGCCGGAAAAGCCGAAATGTTGGCAAAATCGAACAAGCACCAGAAATGCAGAATACCAAATGCAGTCAAGTCATTCTTGGATATATGAGGAAAATCTGGTTCGACAAAGCGGAAATGTTGGAAAGGCTGAAACCTAAATAGGGGCCCAAAATAGTTCTCTATTTTGAATAGAAAAGAAAGCCCGAATCGGTAAACCCGAAATGCCGGTCAAACCGAATGAAAATTCTAAAAAAAACCCAAGTCGGTAAAGCCAAAATGCCGGTCAAACCGAACGGAAATTCTAAAAGAAAACACAAGTCGGTAAAGCCAAAATGCCAGTCAAACTGAACAGGAATTCTAAAAGGAAACCCAAGTCGGTAAAATCAAAATATCGGACAAAACAAATAAGAATTCAAATAGAAAATCCAACTAGGTAAGCCTGAAATGTCGGTCAAACCGAATGAGAATTCAAAATGGAAAACCCAAGTCGGTAAAGCCGAAATGTCGACCAAACCAAACAGGAATTATAAATGAAAACCCAAATCGGTAAAGCAGAAATGCCGGTCAAACCGAACAGGAAGTCAAATGGAAAACCCAAGTAGTAAAGCCGAAAAGCCGATCAAACTGAACAGGAATTCTAAAAGAAAACCCAAGTCGGTAAAGGCGAAATGTCGGTCGAACCGAACGGGAATTCAAATAGAAAACCCAAATCCGTATAGTCGAAATGCCGGTCAAACCGAACGGGAATTCAAATGGAAAGCCCAAGTCGGTAAAGCCAAAATGCCAGTCAAACCAAAAGGCAATTCTAAATGAAAACCAAAATCGGCAAAACCGAACAAGCTTCAGAAATGCCGCATACCAAATGCAATCAAGCCCTTCCTGAATATATGAAGAAAATCTGGTACGATAAAACCAAAATGCCAGAAAAGTCAGAACCCATATCGGTAAAGTCGAAATGTCGGCAAAATTGAACAATCTCCAGAAATGCCTCATATCAAATGTAGTCAAGCCATTCTTGAACATATAAAAAAAATCTAGTTCGGTAAAGCCTAAACCTATATCAGTAAAGACGAAATGCCGGTAAAATCGAAGATCCAGAAAATACAATCAAGCCATTCTAAGATATGTAAAGAAAATCTGGTACGATAAAACCGAAATGCCGAAAAAGCCGAAACCCAGATCGGTAAAGTCGAAATGTCAGCAAAACCGAACAAACATCCGAAATGTCGCATATCAAATGCAATCAAGCCATTCTTGGATATCTAAAGAAAATCTGGTACGATCAAGTCGAAATGCCAGAAAAGAAGAAACCTAGATGAGAAAAGCTGAAATGTCGACAAAAGCGAACAAACTCTAGAAATGCTGCAATCAAGCCATTATTGAATATCTGAAGAAAATCTAGTTCGGTAAACTCGAAATGCCGGAAAAGCCAAAACCCAAATAGGTAAAGTTGAAATGTCGGCAAAATTGTACCAGCTCCAAAAATGCCACATATCAAATTCAATCAAGCCATTCTTGGACATATGAAGAAAATCTGGTTCGGTAAACCCGAAACGCCGAAAAGCCTAAACCTAGATTCGTAAAGCCAAAATGTCGGCAAAACCAAACAAGCTCCAGAAATGCCGCATATCAAATGCAATAAGTCATTCTCGAACATACGAAGAAAATCTGGTTCGGTCAAGCCGAAATGCCAGAAAAGCCAAAACCCAGATCCATAAGCCGAAATGCGGGCAAAATAGAACAAGCTCCAGAAATGTCGCATACCAAATACAATCAAGCCAATCTTGGATATATGAAGAAAATCTGGTTCGGTGAAGCCGAAATGTCGGAAAGGCCGAAACCCAAATAGGGGCCCAAAATACTTCGCTATTTTGGATAGAAAAGAAAATCAGAATCGGTAAAGCCGAAATGTCAGTCAAACCGAATAGAAATTTTAAAAGAAAACCCAAGTCGATAAAGCCGACATGCCGGTCAAACCGAACGGGAATTCTAAACGAAAATTCGAAATGCCAGTCAAACCGAACAGGAATTCTAAAAGGAAACCCAAGTCGGTAAAGCCGAAATGTCGATCAAAACGAATAGGAATTCAGATAGAAAACCTAAATCGGTAAAGCCGAAATGCCGGTCAAACCAAATGAGAATTCAAATGGAAAACCCAAATCGGTAAAGCCGAAATGCCGGTCAAACCGAACAAGAATTCAAAATGAAAACCAAATCGATAAAGTAGAAATGCCGGTCAAACCGAATAAGAATTCAAATGGAAAGCCCAAGTCGGTAAAGTCGAAATGCAGGTCAAATCGAATGGAAATTCAAATGGAAAACCGAAGTCCGTAAAGTCAAAATTTTGGTCAAACCGAACGAAAATTCTAAATGAAAATCCAAATTGATAAAACCGAAACGCTAGTAAATCCGAGCGGGATCCAAAATGAAAACCAAGATCGGTAAAGCCTAAACGCCGGTAAAACTGAACAAGCTCCAGAAATGTCACATATCAAATGCACAATCAAGCCATTCTTGATATCTAAAGAAAATATGGTTCGATAAAACAAAAATGCCGGAAAAGCTAAAACTCAGATCGATAAAGCCGAAATGCCGACAAACCGAACAAGCTCCAGAAATGTCGCATATCACTTGCAATCAAGCCATTCTTAGATATGTAAAGAAAATCTGGTACGGTAAAACCAAAATGCCGAAAAAGTCGAAACCCACATAGGTAAAGCAGAAATGACAGAAAAACCAAACAAACATCCAAAATGCCGCAAATCAAATGCAATCAAGCCATTCTTGGATATCTGAAGAAAATCTGATTCGGTAAAACCAAAATGCCAGAAAAGTCGAAACTCAGATAGGTAAAGCTGAAATGTCGACAAAATCGAACAAACCCTAAAATGCCGCATATCAAATGCAATCAAGCCATTCTTGCATATCCGAAGAAAATCTGTTTCAGTAAAGTTGACATCTGGAAAAGTCAAAACCCCAAATCAGTAAAACCAAAATATTGGCAAAACCGAACAAGATCCAGAAATGCCGAATATCAAAGGCAATCAAGCCATTCTTAGACATATGAAGAAAAACTTGTTCAGTAAAGTCGAAATGCCTGAAAGCTGAAACCCAAATCGGTACAGCTAAAATGCCGGTAAAATCGAACAAGCTCCAAAAATGCCGCATATCAAATGCAATCAAACCATTCCTTGACATATGAAGAAATTTTGGTTCAGTAAAGTTAAAATGCCAGAAAAGCCGAAACCCAGAAGAGTAAAGTCAAAATGTCGACAAAATCGAACAAGCTCTAGAAATGCCACATACCAAATGCAGTCAAGCCATTCTAGGATATATCAAGAAAATCTGGTTCGATAAAGCCGAAATGTCGGAAATGTCGAAATCCAAATAGGGGCCCAAAATAGTTTGCTATTCTAGATATAAAAGAAAACCCGAATCGATAAAGTTAAAATGCTGGTCAAACAGAACGGGAATTCTAAAAGAAAACCCAAATCGATAAAGCCACAATGCCAGTCAAATCGAACAAGATTTCTAAACGGAAACCAAGTCGGCAAAGCTGAAATGACAGTCAAAAGGAACAGGAATTCAAATAGAAAATCCAAATCGATAAAGCCGAAATGTCGGTTAAACCGAATGGGAATTCAGATGGAAAACGGAAGTCGGTAAATTCGAAATGCCCGAAAAGCCAAAACCCAAATTGGTAAATCAAAAATATCGGCAAAACCGAACAAGCTCCAGAAATGCCGCATATCAAATGCAATCAAGTCATTCTTGGACATATGAAGAAAATCTGATTCAGTAAAGCTGAAACGTCGGAAAGCCGAAACCCAGATCGATAAAGCCGAAATGTCGACAAAATCGAACAAGCTCCAGAAATGTCACATATCAGATGCAATCAAGCCATTCTTGGACATATAAAAAAATATAGTTAGGTGGAAATGCCGGAAGAGCCGAAATCCAGATAGATAAAGCCGAAATGTCGGCAAAATCGAACAAGCTCCAAAAATGCAGCATACCAAATGCAGTCAAAGACATTCTTAGATATATGAGGAAAATCTGATTCGATAAAGTCGAAATGTCGGAAAGGCCAAAACCTAAATGGGGGCCAAAAATAGTTCATTATTTTGGATAGAAAGGAAAACACGAATCAATAAAGCCGAAATGCCGGTCAAACCGAATGAAAATTCTAAAAGAAAACCCAACTCGGTAAAGCCGAAATGCTAGTCAAACCGAATTCTAAAAGGAAACCCAAGTCGGTAAACCCAAATATCGGTCAAAATGAATAGGAATTTAAATAGAAAACACAAATCGGTAAACCCGAAATGTCGGTCAAGCCGAAAGAGAATTCAAATGGAAAACCCAAGTCGGTAAAGCCGAAATGTCGGTCAAACATAATAGGAATTATAAATGAAAACCCAAATCGATAAAGCAGAAATGCCGGTCAAACCGAACAGGAAGTCAAAAAGAAAACTCAAGTCCGTAAAGCCAAAATGCCGATCAAACTGAATAGGGATTCTAAAAGAAAACCCAAGTCGGTAAAGGCGAAATGTCGATCGAACGGAACGGGAATTCAAATAGAAAACCCAAGTTCGTAGATTCGAAATGCCGGTCAAACTAAACGAGAATTCAAATAGAAAACTCAAGTCCGTAAAGCCAAAATGCCAGTCAAACCAAACAAGAATTCTAAATGAAAATCAAAACCAGTAAAACCGAAATGCTAGCAAAACCGAACGGGACTCAAAATGAAAACCCGGATCGGTAAAGCCTAAACGCTAGTAAATCGAACAAGCTCCAAAAATGCAGCATATCAAATGCAATCAAGTCATTCTTAGATATATGAAGAAAATCTAGTTCGATAAAGCCAAAATGCTGGAAGAGTTGAAACTCAGAACGGTAAAGCCGAAATGCCGACAAAACCGAACAAGCTCCAGAAATGCCGCATATCAAATACAATCAAGCCACTCTTAGATGTGTAAAGAAAATCTGGTATGGTAAAACCAAAATGCCGAAAAAACTGAAACCCAGATCGGTAAAGCCGAAATGATGGCAAAATTGAACAAACATCCAAAATGCCGCATATCAATGCAATCAAGCCATTCTTGAATATCTGAAGAAAATTTGGTTCTGTAAAACCGAAATGCTGGAAATGCCAAAACACGGATGGGTAAAGCTGAAATGTCCGCAAAACCGAACAAACTCTAAAAATGCCGCATAACAAATGCAATCAAGCCATTCCTGAATATCTGAAGAAAATCTAGTTCGGTAAAGTTGAAATGCTGGAAAAGCCAAAACCTAAATCGGTAAACCCGAAATGTCGACAAAACCGAACAAACTCCAGAAATGCCGCATATCAAATGCAATCAAGCCATTCTTGGACATATGAAAAAAATCTGGTTTGGTAAAGCCAAAATGCCAGAAAGCCAAAACCCATATCGATAAAGCCGAAATGTCACAAAATCGAACAAGCTCCAAAAATGCCGCATATCAAATGCAATCAAGCCATTCTTAGACATGAAGAAAATCTAGTTCGACAAAGCTGAAATGCCGAAAGAGCCAAAACCTAGATCGGTAAAGTCGAAATGTCGATGAAATCGAACAGGCTCCAGAAATGCCGCATACCAAATGCAGTCAAGTCATTCCTGAATATATCAAGAAAATCTGGTTCGATAAAGTCAAAATCTCAGAATGGCCAAAACCCAAATTGAGGCCCAAAATAGTTCGCTATTTTGGATAGAAAAGAAAACCCGAATCGATAAAGCCGAAATACTGATCAAATCGAACAGGAATTCTAAAAGAAAACCCAAGTCGGTAAAGTCGAAATGCCGGTCAAACCGAACGAGAATTCTAAAAGGAAACCCAATTCGGTAAAGTCAAAATGTTGTTAAAACAAACAGGAATTCAAACAAAAAAACCAAATTGATGATCGAAACGAACGGGAATTCAAATAGAAAACCCAAATCGGTAAAGCCGAAATGCCAGTCAAAATGAACTGGAATTCAAATGGAAACCCCAAGTCGGTAAATCCAAAATGCCGAACAAACCGAACAGGAATTCTAAATGAAAACCCAAATCGATAAAGCCGAAATGTTGATCAAACCGAACAGGAATTTTAAAAGAAAACCCAAGTCGGTAAAGCCGAAATGCCAATCAAACCGAACGGGAATTCCAAAAGAAAACCCAAGTCGATAAAGCCGAAATGCCGGTCAAACCGAACAGGAATTCTAAAACGAAACCCAAGTCGGTAAAGCCAAAATGTCGGTCAAAACGAACAGGAATTCAACTAGAAAACCCAAATCGGTAAAGCCGAAATGCCAGTCAAACCGAATGAGAATTCAAATGGAAAACCCAAGTCGATAAAGCCGAAATGCCAGTCAAACCAAACAAGAATTCAAAATGAAAACTCAATTCGGTAAAGTAGAAATGCCGGTCAAACCGAACGGAAATTCAAATGGAAAACCCAAGTCGGTAAAGCCGAAATGTCGGTCAAACCAAATGGGAATTCAAATGGAAAAACCAAATCCATAAAGTCAAAATGCCGGTCAAACCGAACAAGAATTCTAAATGAAAACCCAAATCGATAAAACAGAAATGCTAGCAAAACCAAACAAGATACAAAATGAAGACCCAGATCAATAAAGCCTAAACACCGGAAAAGCCGAACAAGCTCCAGAAAAGTTGCATATCAAATGCAATCAAGCCATTCTTGGATATATGAAGAAAATCTAGTTTGATAAAAGCCAAAATGCTGGAAAAGCCGAAACTCAGAACGGTAAAGCCGAAATGCTGGCAAAATCGAACAAGCTCCAGAAATGCCGCATATCAAATGCAATCAAGCCATTCTTAGATACGTAAAGAAAATTTGGTACGGTAAAACCGAAATGCCGAAAAAGCCGAAACCCAGATCGATAATGCTGAAATGACGACAAAATCGAACAAACATCCGAAATGCCGCATATCAAATGCAATCAAACCATTCTTGGATATCTGAAGAAAATATGGTTCGGTAAAACCGAAATGCTGGAAAAGCCAAAACTCAGATGAGTAAAGCTAAAATGTCCGCAAAACAAAACAAACTCTAGAAATGCCGCATATCAAATGCAATCAAGCCATTCTTTAACATATAAAGAAAATCTAGTTAGGAAAAGTTGAAACCCATATCGGTAAAACCGAAATGCCGGCAACAATGAACAAGATCCAGAAATGCCGCATATCAAATGCAATCAAGCTGTTCTTAGATATGTAAAGAAAATCTAGTACGATAAAACGGAAGTGTCAGAAAAGCCGAAACCCAGATCGGTAAAGCCGAAATGTCAACAAAACCGAATAAACATCCGAAATGCCACATATCAAATGCAATCAAGTCATTCTTTGACATGTAAAGAAAATCTGATTCGGTGAAGCCGAAATGTCGACAAATTCGAACAAGCTCTAGAAATGCCGCATACCAAATGCAGTCAAGTCATTTTTGGATATATGAAGAAAATCTGGTTTGATAAAGCCAAAATGTCTTAAAGGTCGAAGCCCAAAAAGGGGCCCAAAATAGTTCCCTATTTTGAACAAAAAAGAAAACTTGAATTCTAAAAGAAAATCGAACGGGAATTGTAAAAGAAAACCCAAGTTGGTAAAGCCGAAATGCCGGTCAAACCGAACAAGAATTCTAAAACGAAACCCTAGTCGGTAAAGCTGAAATGCCGATCAAACAGAACAGGAATTCTAAAAGGAAATCCAAGTCGATAAAGCCGAAATGCCGGTTAAACCGAATGGGAATTCAAATAGAAAATCCAAGTCAGTAAAGCCGAAATATCGGTCAAACCGAACGAAAATTCTAAATGAAAACCCAAATCCGTAAAGCAGAAATGCCAGTCAAAACGTACGGGAATTCTGAAAGAAAACCCAAGTCGGTAAAGCCGAAATACCGTTCAAACCGAACGGGAATTCTAAAAGAAAACCCAAATCGATAAAGCCAAAATGCCAGTCAAACCGAACAAGAATTCTAAATGAAAATCCAAATCGGTGAAACCGAAATACTGGCGAAACTGAACGGGATCCAAAATGAAAACCCAGATCGGTAAACTTGAAACGCCAGTAAAATTGAACAAGCTCTAAAAATGCTGCATATCAAATGCAATCAAGCCATTCTTGGATATATGAAGAAAATCTGGTTCGATAAAGCCAAAATGTTGGAAAAGCCGAAACACTGGTCAAATCGAACAAGAATTCTAAATGAAAACCAAAATCGGCAAAATCGAAATACTAGCAAAACTGAAAGGGATTCAAAATCAAAACCCAGATCGGTAAAGCCAAAACGCCGATAAAACCGAACAAGCTCCAAAAATGCCGCATATCAAATGCAATCACGCCTTTCTTAGATATATAAAGAAAATTTGGTACAGTAAAACCGAAATGACGGAAAAGCCAGAACCCAGATCGGTAAAGCTGAAAAGTCGACAAAGTCGAACAAGCACCAGAAATGCTGCATATCAAATGCAATCAAGCCATTATTGGACATATGAAGAAAATCTAGTTTGATAAAGCCAAAATGCGGGAAAAGCCAAAACTCAGATCAGTAAAGCGGAAATGTCGGCAAAACTGAACAAGCTCCAGAAATACCACATATCAAATACAATCAAGCCATTCTTAGATATATAAAAAAATATGGTATGATAAAACCGAAATGCCGAAAAAGCCAAAACCCAAATCGGTAAAGCCGAAATGAATGCAAAACTAAACAAACATCCGAAATGCCGCATATCAAATGCAATCAAGCCATTCTTAAATATCTAAAGAAAATCTGGTTCGGTAAAACTGAAATGCCGAAAAAGCCGAAACTTAGATGGGTAAAGCTGAAATGTCGGTAAAAGCGAACAAACTCTAGAAATGCCACATATCGAATGCAATCAAGCCATTCTTTGATATCTGAAGAAAATATGGTTCGGTAAAGTCGAAATGCTGGAAAAGCCAAAAACCCAAATCGGTAAAGTCGAAATGTCGGCAAAATCGAACAAGCTCTAGAAATGTCGCATATCAAATGCAATCAAGCCATTCTTGGACATATGAAGAAAATCTAGTTCGGTAAAGCTGAAATGCCGGAAAGTCGAAACCCAGATCGGTAAAGCTGAAATGTCGGCAAAATCGAACAAGCTCCAGAAATGCCGCATATCAAATGCAATTAAGCCATTCTTGGACATACAAAGAAAATCTGGTTCGAAAAAGTCGAAATGCCAGAGGAGCTGAAACCTAGATCGGTAAAGCCGAAATGTCGGCAAAATCGAACAAGCTCTAGAAATGCCGCATACCAAATGCAATCAAGCCATTCTTGGATATATGAATAAAATCTGGTTCGATAAAGCCAAAATGTCAAAAATGCCAAAACCTAAATAGGGGCCCAAAATATTTCGCTATTTTGGATAGAAAAGAAATCCCGAATCGATAAAGTCGTAATCCTGGTCAAACCGAACGGGAATTATAAAATAAAACCCAAATAGGTAAAGCCAAAATCTCGGTCAACCCGAACAGAAATTCTAAAAGAAAACCCAAGTCGGTAAAGCCGAACAGGGCCTCAACACCCCAACTATGGCAGCCAGTAAACTTTCCCTATCCGATGCCTCCTAGCTCTTCTTCATGCCTTCATGAGGTCCTGGTTTGCCCGTAGGGATATTGTGCATCACTCAGATAACAGCCACCTCAATGGCTCCCAAAGAATCATGCTTTGTCGGGCAGCATTTCAGTGAGTACTGGAGTCGCAGCAGCTGTATAGGGAGGAGGCAGATGGGCCGAGCCCACTGCCTAGTGGGCCTTATTCTTCTATGATGTTTATGGCCCATTAAAAACATCCTTCTCCAATGTAAATCTGTGGGTTTATGTTAAGAAAACTTTTGATCCAACCAGGACCATCTTATGCTTCAGACCACCCAGTCCCATATCTGATGGAGTTAGGAGGGGTGCCGCATGCTAGTTTGGATTTGGGCAGGTTTTAGATCTGAGTTTGATTCAAGTGTGGGCCCAATCCTTTTTCATATACCAAAGGAACCAACCCTTCTAAAATGTTTGTACAGAACCGTCTCTTCTTTTTCCCTTCTACATGTCGGGACTAGGCCCACACAGGGACTTCCATCAGGGCTTCCAGGAAGAGTGACCCTTCAAATGCTTTGATCATCTTGGCCTAATAAGCACTTGGATCATCCTCCACTGTGTATTGTTTGCTGCCGTTGCTGTTGTTGTGCATGCGTGTGTTTATTTTTTATCTTTTCCTTCTTCCACTTTTTCCATTTCTCTTTTCACTTACCTGCCAGCCCTATCTTTGATCCAAATATTTTTTTTGGTCATGGCCAAACTGGCTTGCTAAAGGAGTGCCTTTCTAATGGTTCTAGATTGTCGGAACCTGGTCCTGCATACTTGTGTCTGACACATGCGCGTTTGAAGGATTGTTTCCTCCATACAGCCAGCTCCTCGTTTTCAACTCCTGAACATGTAGACACCTCGGTGGATGGTCAAGCTTCTTCCATCCTGCTATTATTATTCGTGGGCCCCTGAATGTGACGTGGTCTGGTATAGTTTCTGAAATTTGGCATTCTTCAGTTCAAGACTGGCATCTCTTTATTTCTTTTCATGAAAATTTCACGTGCCCACATACATACACCTTTTAGATAGTTTTAGACTAAGATATAGATGAGATTAGTATTTTTCAAGTATCACAATCCAATTCATTATCTTATTACTACAAGTTTATTATGCATACAGAAACTTTGCAGATTGGAAAATCTTATATAGAAGTAGGTACCATATATTCAAAAGACATAAATACCATTAAGAAGGTACATAAGAACCATAGAATATGTCTGCACTTTTTGTTCGCCTCTATTTTATATTTACATATTGCAGTACCATCCACACAGTAAATAAAAATGAAGGATGTGTGACAACGGAACAAAAAAAGAAGTATGATGTCTTTTAAATGTTTGAAGTGCCATGATACAAATAATCAAGAAGTGTATAAAAGTATGTTCCCATTATAGTTTACACAATAGACTAAGGTGTTGAATGAGACACATGAAATGACATAAAAATAACGCATTCTCACACTCCATAATAGACAACCAAGTATTTGATCATATGCAATAAATAATCCATAAAGTGCAATCACTTACTTTTTCATGTGATCTAAATAAAATACCCATGCTCAACTTAAAAAAAAAACATAAACATTTGACACAAGTTAACATTACAGTAACACTCACCTGAAAGTTTATAATTTCAGATGTCAAATGCCTTCCAAACTTCAATGACATGTTTTTCAACTCATATACATTGACTTGAGGAGGGTATATGCCTAAAATAACAGAGTAATAAAAACTATAATTAACCATTATGTCAAAAAGTTCTTGAATAATCCTTGCCCAAAATTTTAAAAGTACATTCCTAAAACATACACAAAAGAAATAATAAAATATTGTTATTTCTGCACAAAGATAAAAATAAGTAAACTTTTTTTCAGAAGGGACATAATTAAGTCCTGCAATAGGAACCCTCTCACAGACCATTAACTCCTACATCATAAAAAACACAAAAACCAAGCATATCCAATAAAATGTGGCAATGTTACCCATCCATCCAAATTTATATCAAATAGTGGCCATCATGCATACATGATATTTTTAAGGAAACATGAGATCAACTGCAGCAAATTTGTTTGACAAAAATAGTACAGAAAAACAACAGTGCCTCTATTTTAAATCCCATATAAAATTGTAAAATTTATGAACAAAAACACTCAAAAGCATATAATCATACACCGCGATAATTTACTTGAGCATGAATATTTGTAACAATTAAATTCAAACGTTACTTAAACAGTTAAACATCATAAAAATTGCAAGCATTTGTTTTGGAGGTCGCCAAAGTCACGATCCAATAATAACAATTAAAAAGATACAATATTAGCAGCATTAAACTGAACAGAAATAAGGCAAACAAAAAGTGGATTCCTACTAAGGCAAAAATACAGAAGCATCCAGATAGAAGCTGAATGAACCAAAACCAGAACCAGATCGAGACAAAGAAACAAACAACGAGAGGATAGAGGAAAGACTGCAGAAAAAATTCTTGAATACTCACAGATTACGCTCTCGTTGTTCAGAGAAAAGCAGTAAAAAAACAGTTACCAAATTTCAGATCCAATCATCTAAGGCTCGAACCGAATCCAATCTTCACACAGCTGGAAAAAGATTTGGTAGTCCAACTACCACCTCAGACACAAACTACTAGAAAGCAAATGCCAAAGAGAAATGATAATGCTGCTGTGAAGGAAATAGTTAAAATCTTCCTTAAAGCTTCTGCAAATGTCACGATATGCATCAGTGACCAATGAGATTTCTGTGTGAAAGCTTTAGTGGGTGCCTATCCCGATGGAGATTCCCTGTGAAATACCTAGTCTTGATTGGCAAAAGTGCCTCCACACCCTAGCCCACTATGACACCTCTCTACCTGTATAACTAAGCCGACGACGAGCTGAATTGACAGAAAATCCATTTATACAGTAAACAACTCATAAGTAAATATGCTGTAACTGAAATTTAGTCTTCGTCTCCTTCTCCATATTTGCGTGACTACAATATCACACTAGTATGTGAGAGGCGGATACTATGATGAGAATGGAAGCAACAAGTCAACACAGTGTGTAGATATACTCCGTCTAGTCAATACAAGAGCGAGCAGAAAGGAAACTGGCAGGTGAAATACCTGATGCAATAACATATCCACCGTCGGGTGTGACCTTAATCTTAGACGTCGCGGTCTCGAATCTCAAATCATGAATGACATCCAGCCTTCTTCTAAAATCTGACGATTGAATGGGCCAATCAATGACACAGGTAACAGTATCGCGTGAAGCGCCAACTTCAAGAGAAAAATAATGGAGGAGGAGAAAAGACCGCCTTGAGGCTTGAGCACCTTCATCCTTCTTGAGGGACTTCAACTTGTCCTTGGGGATGGGCGCAGCACCATATCGATGTCCGGTGATGCAGTACACCTTGACGCCGTTGTGCGATGTGACCTTCAAACCGCCGGCCAAGCTGGCCATCTCTCGCCCAGAGTGGAAGACGACGGTGGCCACTCCCTACACCGACAGTATCTGCAGCGAGGTTGACGCTAAAGGTGGAGCGATCGGCTGACTGGCCGACTGCTGGATGCCGACAGGATCAGGTGAAGGCACAAACATCCGCGGAGGCGCAGTCGCGGCGTTCTCGCGGTGGTTCGGCGTCGGCAAAATCTCGGGTGGGGGTGATACTCCGGCGACTTTTCTGTTGCAGGTGGAGCAACCGTGCTCCAGGTGGCAGCAGAGGGCGGCTGAAGAAAACTCCGACGGTAGAGGTTTCAAGGGCGGCGGTCGACGTCGACTCTTACGATATCTCCAAGCCCCGGCGAAAGCGCGGCGGAGCGCTGGGCGCGTGGAAGCTCTTCCTGGTGAAGGCGGTGTGCGTTGAAGAGGATTCCGGTGGCGTGCGCAGAACGCAGAACGGAGAACAGGGGACGGCTCTTCCCAAACGTCCGGCGGTTTAGGGTTTTTCCTTTTTCTTATTTATTCTTTTGTACGTGCGGGCAGCGCTGTTCACTATTTCGTTCAACCCGAAAAATCGAATCAAAATTAGTTTAATTTGGTTTGATTTAGTTTGAACTATCGATCGATTTAGTTTGATTTCTAAGATCCTTCAAACCAAACAAAATTGTTAAACCGAATAACCTGAATTAGATTAAATATTTATTTTTTAGTTATATATAATACAATATTTATGTGTCTTTTCTTATAAAAATAAAATTGTTTCAAGAATTTTTAAAACAAATTAATGAAATGTATAAACAAATACACTAAATTTTAATAAATTAAATTTAAAACAAATAAAATAAAATTATATAGTGACATATTTACTCCACCTTAATAAAATATGATTTGAATCAGACCAAACCAAACCAAATCTTAATCTTCGATTTGGTTTAGTTTGTGAAAAAATACTCAAAAATCAAACCAAACCAAACTATGAACACCCCTACGTGCGGGTGAGAGAGTTTGAACTTCGAAGAGAGTAAAATCGATGGTGGTGTAAGAAGTTATTGGTTCCGGTAAAGGGATCCCAAGAATACACGTGAAGTTGAATCGATTTGGTTTAGTTTGTGAAAAAATATTCAAAAACCAAACCAAACCAAACTATGAACACCCCTACGTGCGGGTGAGAGAGTTTGAACTTCGAAGAGAGTAAAATCGATGACGGTGTAAGAAGTTATTGGTTCCGGTAAAGGGATCCCAAGAATACACGTGAAGTTGAATCGATTTGGTTTAGTTTGTGAAAAAATACTCAAAAACCAAATCAAACCAAATTATGAACACCCCTACGTGCGGGTGAGAGAGTTTGAACTTCGAAGAGAGTAAAATCGATGACGGTGTAAGAAGTTATTGGCTCCGGTAAAGGGATCCCAAGAATACACGTGAAGTTGAATCCGGTTGTTTATTTTGTTGGATCCGGGATGCATAAGCTGTGAAGGTCTCGTCTATACCCATCAACAATATCCAATCTCGGAAGAAACAAGTTTAGTACTCAGATGGTCAAGGATGTTTTTCAACTTGGTTGACAGCGATCGGTGTAGGAATTATGTGATTCGATGATTCAACCCTAAATTTTTAGACACTTCAAGTTCATTGAACAATTTGGATTGAGTGAGTTCCGAACCAACGATCTGATTATGTAGGTGCTAGACACATATTAATATTGATCAAGGGCAATGACCGGTAAGAACTAAGAAGGAACAATGCATAGCACTGTTACAAAGGTTACGGTCTTCTCCATTGAACTCTCAAGTTCTTATGGGGTGTTTGGTTGCATGATAATGGAAGTTTTTATTTTAATTTTTAAAAATTCTAAGAAATTTTGTTAAAATAGGTGTTTGGTAACTATGACAATTTTATGTTTTAAAAGTGCTTTTCTTCTTAAACAAAAAAAGAGGGTCTCACCTCTCTTTTTTTCTTGTGGTCCCCCACTTTGTTTGGTCATGTGTGGTAGTTACTCTTTTTTGTAATCACATCCCTCCAAACATGATAATTTTATATCATGAGTTGGTTCACTTTTTATTTTAATACAATTTTTTATCGTAAAAGTGTACAAAAAATTATCATGCAACCAAACACCCCATCAGCAAAAAAAAAAAAAAAAAGTAGGTATACAAGAGAAGTTGACAACAAAAGTGTGGGTTGAATTGTAGACACCAACAAATAACACGTCACAACTATACATGGCAGACAACTCACTTATGGAGGTCATCGACCTGAAATACCCAACAAATGTTTCCATTACTCGAAGAATATGTACAAATCTAAAATACTAATGAAATGTTTGTCAGTGAATAAATAAGTAGTTGCATTACTTGAAGATGGTAGATAGAATAAGAAGAGTCACATATCAATGACTTCGATATGATCGTGTCAGAAGTGTTACCATTTGGTGAGGAAATCAAACAAGAGAAATGAGTACTTCTCATGTTGTGTTATAATTGATGTCGTACAACTACATTGTAACGATGATGTTGTATACAACTAACACTCTTAAATCAACTTACGATATATACTCATTCTTTTTTTAACGAGCTCCATTACAAAAATAATGAAACAAGAGGTGTCAAGTGAGGTTTAGGCTTTGAGTGTAGGTTGAAGTCACGAAAGAATAGATAATTGGTTGACAAGGGTGACGAGATGGCAATAGACGCCCCCATGATGCACGGTTGTAAGTGCTATTACTCGGCAAAAATGCCACTTTAAGCAGAACTACTCAAAATGTAAGAACAACGAATGATTTCGAGAGACAAAGAAAGAGAAGACAAAAAACGTCAATAACAGGTGATCGGGTGACATTCTCTATACAACATATGAAAGAGAGGAAGATCTAAGTTATATCTTATTTTATGATTATTTATTTTATGTTACTTAAATACAACGATGTTCGAAAGATATCAAGCATGGAGATGACACAGTCCAATTGTCAACTAAAGCACCTTGTTCGGTTGTGAGCATCCGATATAGGACAAATTGCTCGCAAAGCCCATTGGGGTGACACATGTAGCCTGTCAGTGGGGCGGGCGGGCCCGCGGGCCACCGGGCTGGGCCAACATTGAATCGATTTTCGGGTCAGCAGAAGAAGCCAGCGGGTTTCGCACGGGCGGCTGTTCGGGCCGCAGGAAGCCCGCCGAATTCACCAGCACATGGTTTAAAAAAAAATGTAAAACGTTGAACAGACGTGCGGGCCGGCTGCTGTTCACGCGCTGACGCGCTGTTCATTGTTCTGTCTCATTTAACATGTGTATTATCCTAGTTTGATATAGATGGGATTATAAGTTGGATAATGCTTGATTAATACTTTTAATATTATAAAAATATGTATAAATACAATTTGAAATATAAAAATTATGATATATTTATTTTCTTTATGTTAATATATTCGTTGACATATTTTGATTTTAATTCTCATTAAAGTTTTTTATTAAAATATCTTAGTGCTAGATTATGACCAAATCAAACATATGATATTATAATTTTATTTTAACTTCTATTTAGACAAAAAATAAAATATTTTTAAAATATTAATTATATTAATTATAAATATATTAAATTATAAAAAAAATAAATTATAACTATTGATAGTTGATCTAATAAATTTAGAACCTTATTTCTATTCTTTTCTATCATTTGATGTCATAATTTTTGATAAAGACAAAATTATCTAATTTTGATTCTGATTTATTATTAAATCATTAATTTATTAATTTTATGTAAATCTATTCAATATTTTTGAAATCTTCTGTTAGCATCCAATAATTGTATTTTTAATAACTAAATAATTTAATAAATTTTACATTTTTTAATTGGTAGTGTTTTAATTTGGCTTTGATTGAGCCGGCTTTAGACCCGGCCCATTAAGTCAGAACGGGTCGGATTCGGTAGCGGATTCACCAGAATCCGATTCCGATTCCGATAAGGGTTAAGGGGTTTCGATTCCGATTCCGATAATTTTGGAATCACTATGTTCCGATTTTGATCCGATTCCGATTCCGTTATCGAAATCGGAACCGAATCCGATAAAATCCGAAATGCATATAAAATATTAATTTTTATTCAAAAGTGAGTCAATAATTTACATATAATTAATAAATTTTGATATAATCTTCTTAAAATTTTATTTTTATTATTTTATCAATTTTTATATTATATTTTATAATTTATTTAATTTTGTTTTATTTACTTTTATTTATATATAATTATTTTTTTATCGAAATTGGATTAACGGAAACGGAACCAACTGATTCCGATTCCGATTCCGATAAGCTACCGGAATATCCGATTCCGATTCCGATAGCTTATAGGATACAAAAACAAGTTCTAAACCCGTTAATTTTTATCGAAATCGAATCGAAATATCGGAATATCGGATTCCGTTTACACCCCTACGGCCCATTGACACCCCTAATTTGATGTCTGTAATCAAGCTGCTTATGGTTTCCGCTTTCTTCTCCAATTTATTAAAGTTTTTTTGGTTTGATGTTTAAAAAATTTTAAAAATATGAAATATATCTTATAATATATTAAAAAGAACGGGCCGGGCCGGGTCGGGCCGGGCCAAACTTATATTTTTTTTGGGCCGAGCCGGGTCGGGCCGAAATGTAATACGGGCCAGGCCGGGCCGGCCCATTATATATTGGAGCGGGCTTTGTTGGGCCGGCTGCGGGCCCGGCCCGGCCCGGCCCATTGACACCCCTAGACACATGGTGAGCTCAAGATATGAAGGAGAGGAAGATCTAAGTTATATCTTATTTTATGATTATTTATTTTATGTTACTTGGATACAACAATGTTCGAAAGATATCAAGCATGGAGATGACACAGTCCAATTGTCAACTAAAGCACCTTGTTCGGTTGTGAGCATCCGATATAGGACAAATTGCTCGTAAAGCCCATTGGGGTGACACATGGTGAGCTCAAGATGGCTCTTTATTGTATGTTTCTATTGGGCTCTGCCTTGTGCTTAAATTACTTAATGCGTGTTTGGTTGCATGATAATTTTTTGTACACTTTCATGATAAAAAATTGTATTAAAATAAAAAGTCAACCAACTCATGACATAAAATTATCATGTTTGGAGGGATGTGATTACAAAAAAGAGTAACCACCGCACATCACCAAATAAAGTGGGGGACCACAAGAAAAAAGAAATAGGTGAGACCCTCTTTTTTGGTTTAAGAAGAAAATCACTTTCAAAACATAAAATTGTCATGGTTGTCAAACACCTCTTTTAACAAGTTTTCTTTTAATTTTTAAAAATTAAAATAAAAACCTCAATTATCATGCAACCAAACACCCCATTAGGCTTAGATTGATTTGGACAGGGCTAAAACACACATATATATTAAATATGTTTTATTATCAAATAATATAAATAGAAGAGAGAGTGTGTATAAAAAGAAAAAGCGTAAAAATAAAGAAATAAAATATAATTATATAGTAAAAAAAGAAAATATATGAAGTGAGTTGTAGATACGCTAGAGAAAGAAAATATAAAGAAAACAAATAAGTTGCAAATAGAAAAAGTATCAATAGAGATTAAGAAGATAATATGTATAGAAAGTAAAAAAAGAAGAAAATACAATATGTAAAGATAGAAAGTGCATATGCAAGAAAATATATAGTGATTGAAGATACAGAGAGATTGGAAAAAAAATCTCTCATAGCTATTGTACATGCATTTTCTCTAATATTTTTTTAAATTTTTAAAATATTTTTTCAAATATTTTAAATATTTTTAAATTTGTATTAAAATACATTATATAATATTTACTAGATTATTTTATTGATATTTTATTACGAACATCTAATATATCTTGTAAAGAACTTAAGATAAACATGAAATATATTTTACTTTTTACAAAAATACTAGCCTATTCGAATAACAGATAATAACTCTTATTTGTCTGAAAGTAAAAATGCATTTTTATTTTAAAATTTTACTAACAACTAAATGCAGGCTTAGTAGAAAAGAAACATATCAAAATAAATTATAGAGTAAGCCAAACAAAAAAAGAATATAAAAATTGATTATCACCTTAATATATCACCGTGCTTCCTGTACTTACAATAGATATGTAATATATTATTAAATCATATTTTAGAAAAAATTGCAAACAATAACACTTTGTTCACAAGATATAAACTACATTTTAAAATTTTTAAAAAAGGGAAAAAATAAAAGTATTTTTAATATACAATTAAGCTATCTGCTTTCTCTGTTACATAATAACCGATAACACCTAAAAAATTTTCGGTCGCTTAAACTTTTTCATGTATCCAAATACATCGTGAAGGGGCAAGAGCAACCTGAGTGACAAGACCCATTTCTCTCGCACACCACACTTCAATCCATTGCTCCTCCGGGCAAAGAGAGGTGAAAGACTGTATCGTTTATCAAAACCTTAAAAATTTAGTACCAGAAAATACAACTAAATAAATCTCTTCGTTGATAACTATTAGTTATAATTTATGGTCGGAGAGTGGGCGAAGGGAGTTGTTTGCATGGAATGTCGCATTGGGATTTGGGTCTTGACCCGGATTTGATTTGGTCGATTTTTGGGTTAACTGACTCGATCCCGACCCAATATCTCAACTCTATAGATATTTTTAAATTATTATCTTATTATTTTTTATTTTAATCTTAGTCGACCCAAGTCCCGAGCCAGATCTCAACCCTGACTGATCCAAGTCAATTTAAACCCAGTACACTCACGATCCTGTCTTCCTTGGTTGCTGGAAGTGACCGTGCTTCCCATGGTTTGTAGTCCCAACTACCAATCAAGGAAGAGTTAATGGAGACGCGGATGTGTTCGGTTTTGCGCAATTTGTATCGCCCTTGATTGACTATATTTATTAAAATTTTAAAAAGTGTAAAAATGTCAAATTAGTAAAGAATTTAAATTTTATTATAAGTAAAAAAATATTTCAATTTTTACTTTACATTTATTTATTAAAAACAGTCGAGATAATTATTAATAAACAAAAAGTACTTAGTAATATATTTTAACTGACTGCGATTACTCAATCCTCAGTATTTTCGAGTCTCTAATAATTATACAGTAGAAGATAATAGGGTAAAATATATTCTTATAAATTTTATCATGAACTAAAAAAATAAACCACGACCCACACGCCAAGTAGCTCCCACGGGTGTCGGTGGGATGTAATTGGATCGGATCACGCCAAATCGACCCGACCAAATCCGAAATGCCATGCCTGGATTGCAAGGGTGCAAACGAGTCCAAGTAGTATGATGTTCAAGTTCAACTCTTTTATTTTACACGAGTTCGAGTTCGTGCTCGAGTTTTAACAAATATGTTGAACCCTTGACTAAATTGGTTCGTTTATTAATCGAGTCGAGTCGAGCTCGAGCTCGAGTATAAACTAAAATAAAATTCAATTCACATTCAAATTTAAGTTATACAAATTTGTTTATAAAACTCAAAATCAATGAAAAGTCTGTTATAAAACTCTAAGGTGCTGTTTGGTATAGGGATAACTTGAAGATAACCTGGGATAAACCTGGGTTATCCCCAAAATTTTGGGGATAATCCATGTTTATCCCCAAAATTTTATGGTGCCAAACAAGCCCTAAATTTTTAAAAATCTAGGTTTAACACATTTAAAAAACTTAAGTTTTATTTAAACTTAAATTTTAAATTATTCGACAACATATAATTATTAATACTCATGATTTTATTTTTAAAAATAAATATACAATAATTTTTTAATCAAGTTATTCGTAAATTTATCGAACTGAATAAAATGTGTTCAAATTCAACTGGTTTAATCAATCGAATTTTATTTGTTTAACATAATAAATAAATCGAGTCAAATTTTTGTCTAGCCGAGTTTCGAGTCACCGGTGAAAGTGTCACCTGTCAAGTGTATTGGTTCGTTTGCACCCCCGCTGGACCGAGAGATCCATTGTTCTGTTTCGCCGGAATAGCCGGCCGGAAGCCAGAAGAACTGCCGGGCCGCCGGAAGGCCGCCGGAAGAAGCGGCATCCCGCACCGGCCGTTGAGCTGCCCGGCCAACTCTCGCCGATGAATTCGTGCAGCGAGCGACCGGCAAATAGAGGAGGCATCGGCACTGCAGGTAATAATCCGACGGCTCTGGAAATCAATGCGCGTGCTCCGGGCTTTGCACCACCGGATCGGAGCAGAGCAGCTGAGCCGAACCATCGCCATTCACCGACACCACACAAGGCAGAAGTCGCTTTCTTTCTTCATATCGGCCTTCCCGGGTGTAGTTTGCGGTAGGTGGGCTATGCAGGAAAATATACCCACTAGCTAGCTGCCGCTATCAGCTGCACATCCCGAGTGAGTCGGATGCCAGACGAATGCTACATTGAATACGAGACACCGGCCAACATGTGGCAGACAAACCCAACGAATCAAGAGCTGCCTCTCATCTTCATTTTCACATCACCAAGACTGCTAGATTAGGAACAATTTAACACTCTCTGGATTCTTTACCAATCTCCGTTGGAAAGTGGCCTTTGTCCCGTACCAATAGATGCTGAGAGGTTTGCCTATTTGATACTTCATTTTTAATATTATAATTTTGAAATTTATAAGATAATACGAGAGAACACGAGATAATCTAGAGCCTAAGTATCAAGGTAACCAGGACTAACCGACTAAGCTTATAAATATGTGAATACTTTCTCCGATATCTAATATGGAATTAAGTCAGAGCATGATCTACTAACAAGAAAATAATGAATTATATTTCCGAAAAAAATACAGACCAGCGAATAACAGATCGTTTTTCTAATTTGATTTTTTTTTCTTGCACGGATACAAATGGATCCTACCGGCAGTCGGTTTCTCGGATATGTGGGTGAATGGCGCCGAAGTTACGGCTCCTGTTTCCGGCAAAATCAAAATATGATTTTCGTATGGTGAAGGATGATCACGGGGACAAAAATAAAATGTAGCTTGTTATGAGATGTTTGGTTGCACCGGCGATTTTATGCAAATTTTTTATATTTTACATTGACATAGCATATAAAATAATTAAAGATATAATTTTTTTTTGTTTGGTTAAACATGCTGACAAAAATAGCGGAGGCAATGTGTAAACGGAAAAAGGTGGGGGACCATAAACAAGAAGAAAGTCTTATTATTTTCATCCAAGATGATACTTTTACCAAATATATATGTTATTTGCAATGTCAGCCCAATTTCGCATGTTTTGTTAAACAAAAATATTTTTGTTACATAAAAACCCAATTTGACACGCAACATGACACTCCAGGCCTTTTCTTCTTTTTTTTTAAACTTGGAGTTGCTTCCTGGTTCTGTCAGACTCAATTTCACAAGTTTTGTTAAACAAATATATTTGTTGTTAATCCAGCCCAGCTGTCATCCTCCCATCACGGAAGAGTTGCTTCCTGGTCCCGTCCAGGCTGCTCCGGGGCAGAAGTTACTCCAGCCGTCACATTAATTAATACAGGATGGTTGGTTGCACAATAAAATTAAATTGTATATATTTTCATGTCAACAAATTATATTAAAATAACATTCAATCTCGACGGTCACATAAAATTATAACAAGTTGGAGAGACGTGATAAAAACATAAATTTGTATAAAAAAACTCGACTGATCAAACATTCCATATGGTCAACAAAGAATAGTCTCTCTCGAGCCAACCTCCAAAGAGGGTTCTTATGTCAAGGTCCCTGAAACTATATAAAATATAAAATTTTCTGTTACTGCTTAACGAAGGTTGAATTTGATTTAGGCGCCATTTGGTTTGACTTAATATGATAATTTAAGTTCTTGCAGGGGTAGTTGGTTGCACAATAAATTCTTAAAACTTTCATGTTAACAAAATCTCAAAATAAAGTCAAAGCTAGCCAATGACATAAAACTATCATGTTTGAAAAGGTGTGATAGCAAAAGATTGTTGGAACCATGCATGACAACATAGGTAGGGATCACAATATTTAACAAGTTTGTTACAAAATATAATTTTGCAATAAAAAGCTGACCCTGTCATGCAACCAAACACCTCGTTAGAATTGGTTTGATTTAGTCTAACCAACCTTTGATTTGGTGAGAGGTTGGTAGATTCAAATTGTTTATTTGTTTGCCTTAATCAACATCAAGATATACATCTTATATCAAAAAAAAGTTATATAGTCTACCTTTTTACTTCAGATGTAGGGCTTTTTAGATAATAGAATCAACAAATAATATATCTTCAACAAAACATTAAAATGATTAACATGTAAACATCTTAAATAAATTTTACCCCGAGGTGATACTTGTTTTGGCCTAATATGAAAGTCTGAAATCTTAATTTCACTTCTAACCTCTTAGTTTGTGATAAATTTAATACTTAATCTAAGATATTCGCACGTTAATTAATTTAATGTTTAATTAAATTGTATCATATGTTACTAGTATACCCTATAAAAGTTTATGCCTAAAAACTATAAAAATAATATCCACAATTTATTTTTAAGATATTTATCGATACACGAGAGATAAAATTAAAAGTAAAAAATAGTAAGATTAAGGTCAATTAAAATTAAGGTCCCCCATCTTATGCAAATCGGACTTAACTGTTTTACCTCCGAAAGTAGGAAAAAAAATAACTTTGATAAGATGACACTTGATTTGTATTAATTAGATAAATGTCAGACATCATCATTTGTTCCCTAGTCTCTTATTTCGTGGAACACAGACTATCAAGTATTCACCTCTCAAAACAAAAAATTCTACAACAGACCACTTAAAACTGACTGATTTTTCAAGTTTACTATTACATTAATGAGATGCTAATTTAAATGTCCTACCTCGTGACATTAAATGTCTTATGAGGAGCAAGAAGGTTAAATATTTTATCAAACGGTCCTACGCTGGATTTAGATGTTATACACCAGTTCAGCCAAACTGTACATGATGTGTATGTAATTTTACGTTGACTGTCAAATTTTCTCCCTTCATATCTGAGTTTGCGACAGACTATGCGATTACAGTTTACATTAAAATAAAATATAACATAATTAAAAACAGAAAATTATAATGTTTTGGAAGGTAGGATGATAAAAAAGTAGGAATATATATCTATATATCTATGTATATTTGATGGTTGACGACGCGGCAGCACGCATCTCACGCGGTTTCAGGCCAAACGCTGCAACTTTAAGGCGGACCCCGTTCAAGCGGTCTCTACTGTATTGAAAAAATAGACGAAAAAAGATCAGGTATGTTCGTCGACTTACTTATGTTATATATCAATTTTAATATAGATATGTATCAAAATTGATATAAATAACTAATCATACTACATATCATATTCGATTTGTACTAAAATGGTAAACATTAATATTGATAATTAGAATTGTATTAATGATTTTCATCATTATCGAATTTAAAATTAATAATGATAGAAATATCCAATACATTATTGAAAATGTATGGCACGTCGTTGTACGCGGCGGCGTTCCGCCCTAATCGAAGCCAGCGTAATAGCCTTACAGCCGACGGCGACTACGATGACGAAGACCGTGGCGGTGGCGGGCACCCGGAAGTAGGACGGCGGCGATTCCCTCCGGCGGATTCACCCTGTCGGTGTCTGCAACAGCAAGGGGAGCCAAGTTAGGCTCGACGGCCGGCGTCTCCGCGAAGGGAACGAGGGCGGGTCCGTGTCCCTCGCACTGCTCGCGAATCCACCGCGGCTTTCGGCGAAGGCCTCCGTAGACATCTTCTTCCTCCTCTATCCGCCGCACTCCCCCCTCACCCCATCATTAATGCAGCAGGGACTACCAGGACCATACCTTCACATTACTTCCTCTCCAGCCTCAGTTGCTTGCCTGGCTTCTTTCTGATCACCGGGCCGCCCCCTTCCGCTCTCTTCCAAGCCAAGCTTCCCAACGGAGGACCAAAAATCTCTATCTGTTGAAGTTCTCCTTCTCCCTACGCAAAAGCTAATACTTTTTTCGAAGGCAACCTGGATCGCATAGCGGGCTGAGAGTCGTTACGGAGACCACTGGCTCCACACCTATAACGTCCGAATTCCACGAGCAAGTTACAAAGGAGGGAGTCTGGGGTTCGGAAAAGGGGCAAGAGGGAACAGAGGAAGGAGGGAGGCCATGGCCAGCGAGGACCTGGAGAGGGGGAAGAGAGGGGGCTACTACAACGGGGATCGCGCCAGGGCGGCGGAGTACTACGAGGTGGAGAGGGCGGACGCGCGGTGGACGTCGTGGATCGTCCCTATGTTTGTGGTGGCGAACGTGGCGGTGTTCGTCGTCACCATGTTTGTAAATAACTGCCCTGGGCATTCCAAAACCTTCGGCAAGTGTGTTGCTGGCTTCCTCGGCCGCTTCTCCTTCCAGCCCCTGCGCGAGAATCCACTCTTCGGCCCATCCTCTGCCACGTACGCTTCTTCTCTCTCCCATCTCGCTTTTTTCTGCCGTTTTATTGCGACTGCATTGCTTTTGTGGTGTTTCCTCCGTCCTGGATTTGGTTTCTGTATGGATTGCGACTGTAGCGCGTTGAACAGCAAAATTGAGTTTCCCTTATTTGTTGATGTCGTGAAGGCAAGCGGATTCTTTCATCTTTCCGATGCCCGACACCTTGATAAGCTGAATGACAACGCGCTTTCAGAAAAAGCTGTGTTGACGAGGAATAAGGGCGGTCGACTGGTAAATGAATTCAATCCCAGCAGTTCTACGAGCAGTTGGGAGAGGAAATGGTGTGGCGAGAAGAGAAATTGGGTGATGTGAGAAGGAAAATTGGACATCTCCCGTAGTAATAATTGGTTGAAAGTGTGCAAAATGGGGTCAATTGCTCATCGCTACACAGATCAGCATAGGATTTTGCTGATAATAGAGGGATCGTTTGTCAAACAGGACGCTAGCCTGAAATTTCCAGTATATACCCGGTTCCAAAACTGTTTTAACATCGACCTACTGCCATTTAGAGCCGCTTTTGAAGATTCTTCTCTTATCAAAACCAGGGCGTTATGGTCAAGAGCCCCATGTGGTACAAGCACCACATCTGTTACAGAAAAATGGATTATCTCCCACTCCCACATCTTCCCTTTTGATTCAAAAGCAACGGAAATGGCAGTTTGTCAGGTGAAGGAGGGGTGAAATGTGACATGGAAATGCTGTTGGCTGTGAGTACTGTGGGCTACTTTGCTCTGTCTTTTAATAGTGTATGTGCCATTGGGCTCCATGAATAGATTGTTTGCAGCTTACTTTTGCCAAAATTTTGAATCATTTTAGTCGAACTCGCTGATGGGATCAGTGGATCTGTGACTTTCGAGCCAGAATGCTTTGGCAAGCTTTTGATCTTTTTCCCTCTTGTGTGCCATCTTCATTCAAGGAAAATGCCTTAGTGTCATCCAGAATTGGAGGTTAAGTTTAATCTTGCATGATTTGCCTTGACATGTCCAAGTCATTGTTTTGGGGATAAGTGGCATTGTCTATGCTGCTGGTGCATTCCTACTTGTTATTAAGGGTACTGTTGTCAACCTTTCTTTACTCTTTGAGGGCTCAGAGTTATGTTGGTCCATCCTTATTTTATGTATCATTTTTTCAACCAGTTAACTATAAAATGGTATAACCAGAGCTTAAAGGGCACTATCAGTGCTGATGGCTTAAAAGGCATGATGTCGTTAAGAACAAAACAATCGGGCATCAACTTGCTTCTTGCTAGTTCAATAGAATATTGTGATTGTAAGATGCTCCCTTGTACCTTTGTTTTTCCTTCTCCAAAGCATTTTAGATAGGAAATCTGGAATTAGTTTATAATGGGTGTCACATTCAGTAGATGTAGCTTTTAATCTTTGGTTCTTATTTAGTGGCAAATAATGAGTATTATAAAAGAATATGTTACATATTTGAATAATGTTTTTTTTTCACACAGGATGTCTCTGAAAGCTTGAAGCTAATGCAGGCAACATTATTTGATACAAATATATCCATGATTTTACGTTACCAGATTTTTGTTCTGCAAATGAAACCTAAAAATTTTTTATAGTCAGCCAAAGGCCTCTTACAAAATGTTTGTGCGAAAGATAATGACTCCTAGATACAAATTGGCCCCTACCATTCTCTGTACCATGCTCAACAAAGATCATGCCAAATGTTTCTACTAAACAGCAGAGTCTTACATCATGTTTAAAGCAGGTCAAGGATGGTTTTTAAATGCGACTCCAGTAGTATTACTTCATAGAGACATTCAAGTTTCTATGATATCATCTACTCAGTCTATAGAGCTTTATTGTCTCTTTAAGGGTAAACTGTGAATGTTCACAGCATCATGGGTTTAAGTTGCAGATGCATAGATTTTGCTACTTTTTATATTTTTATTTATAAGAAATGTGATGCTGGTATTATCCACTTTTGACATTATATCGAGAATGCAGTTTGCAAAATTTCTCAGATATTTTTTATACATATTCGAAAATTCAAGAAGTTTATTTGTATTATTTATCTTGGATATGAACCGAAGTAATTTAACTCGTTTATTTAATCAGTTGCAGCATATTTATGTTCAGCATAACAGAAACAAGGTCATAACTAGTAACTGGTGAAGTTGTTGTAACTTCTTTATGGCATCCTTTTTCTTTTTCTTCTTATGGTGGTGGATGGACCTTTTAGTCCTTTTAGTTTGATCTTTAGATGTTGCATCGATCATCTTTGATTAAATGCAGATGGAATGATGTGTAATATGTCTTTCTTTTCTCATCTTCCTGTCACTCAGATTGCAGAAACTGGGTGCTCTTGAATGGAATAAAGTAGTTCACGAGCATCAAGGATGGAGACTTGTCACCTGTATTTGGTTACATGCCGGAGTGATCCATGTTCTTGCAAATATGCTAAGCTTGATTTTTATTGGCATTCGACTTGAGCAGCAATTTGGATTCGGTATGAATTTTAATTCGATGGTACATGTTTCTTTCTATCAAACTTTTGACATGAATTACTCTGTATTTGTGATTTCTCTGAAGTAATATGCAGTTGATAAGTTATCCATTTAAATGCCATCACAGTAATAATTTGGGATCCTTTATTAGGTCTTGAATCATAGTAACTTGTTAATCTTAATGCCGAGCCCACTTTTTTTAACTCTACATTTTAACAATATCTGCCACCTTACCGAGGTGGTGAGGTCTGACTCTGTTCTCATGATTTCACAGTTCGTATTGGAGTGATATACCTATTATCAGGATTTGGTGGCAGTGTGCTTTCATCCCTTTTCATCAGGAACAGTATATCCGTTGGTGCATCAGGTGCTTTGTTTGGGCTACTTGGAGCAATGCTTTCAGAGCTCATTACGAACTGGACAATTTATACAAATAAGGCATGTAGATTTGCTTTACTAGCAAGCTTTCCTGCCTCATTCAGTTCATATTTTCATCACTTTTGCCTTTTAATTTTCAGGCAGCTGCTCTGTTTTCTCTATTGGTCATTGTTATCATCAACCTCGCCGTTGGAATTCTACCTCATGTTGATAATTTTGCACATATTGGAGGTTTCATAACAGGGTTTCTCTTGGGATTTATCTTATTGGTCCGGCCTCAATTTGGTTGGATGGAAAGGCATAATTTCCCTCCTGAAACTCGAGTGAAATCCAAACACAAGGCTTATCAGTATGCACTTTTGTTGGCTTCTCTCGTTTTGTTGATCGTTGGGTAAGTATACTGATTTAGCTTCTTTCATATGGCTTGTGACTTGTGCACTGTACCGTACGCGCTGAGTAACGAGTATTACCACTAACTTTGACGCCAAAAACTGAGCATTTGTTATATTCTCCCGTAGTCCCATGGCACAACATTCCGGCAAACTTCAGTTTTATTAGTTAGTTCAACTTTTATCTCTAAATTCAGGCAACTTGGAGCTTACTTCCAAGCATGATTGTTTTTATGGTGGCATTTTTTTTCCTCAGAAGTTGCATTTGGTTAGGCTTAGAATACATTTGTTTTGGCTGTTAACATTTAATCAGTTAGAGGTTAGAGGTTTAGATCATTTGGTAAATGTCTTTTAAAGCTTTTTTATTTTCAGAGGTAGATGGTTAAAATTTTGTGTTTCACAAGGTAAAAGGTTAGAGATGAAATTAAGACAAGGTATTTGATTAAACCAAATCAAGCATGTTGCAAGTCCTGACTGATTTCTATCATTCTAAGGGAAGCGGGGATGATGCACTGAAAGTTACTAATACATACGTGGATGGTTCATCTTGATGTCTCTTTTTTTTTTCTACCACTATTCTTCCTAGTATTTGTATGCCAAAGTGAGGATGGCAGGAAAATAAGACTCCAGTTGTTTTGGGTGAACTGAGAGGTTAGACATGCGTTTTATAAAATGTCTACCTTTCCGAATGTGATACTAAATTCTTAAAAATCACTTAATTTTAAGTGATTCACCGTAGATTTTTTTTTATTTTAGAGATGGATAGTTAAAATTGTGTTTCACACAAGAGAAGACATTAGCGATGAAATTTAAATTTTGGACATCTTGATTATAAGGTCAAATCAAATGCCACCTACGGCTATCTTGGTTGGTCTTGCAGGTTGTCGGTTGGACTGGCGATGCTTTTCCGAGGAGTTAATGGAAACGATCACTGCCGATGGTGTCACCGCCTCAGCTGTGTCCCAACATCAAGATGGCAATGTGGGGATTGAAGGCTGCTGCTTATTTGATCACAGAGGAAGACGGCACCCGATTCCATAGTTTGTTACGTCACGTATATCACTGGATGTGTTTACAGTGCGTAGATATTCGAGACGCTTTTGTTCTAACAGTTCTGTACGCCTCGCTTTCGATTTCACACACATATATCTATACACATACATGTTATGCCTCGTATCGGACACCTCGTAAATTATGTCCATTTTTTATCGTTTCAGACTTCTTCCAGTTTTTCCGGGACTCGTTCGTTCTTTGATCGTGTACTTCGCTTTCGTGGCCATGCAGTGAAATAAACGGAGAAGACTAGCTGCTAGAGTGCTATTGAAATAATGGGGGTCAAATCATTTATCTAACAAGAAGACAAAATTTTGGGAATTTAAAACAAATATCCTTTTTTGTGGAATTTTACGAGCAAGCAAACAAGCCCCTCGCGACGCAAAGAATAGAGGCGTGTATGTAATACCTGGCTTTTAAAAAAAAAAAATTTATTTTGGTAACTGCCTCCCCCGCTTTCCCTCCCCGTTCCGGATTCCTCGCCGTTGTCCCCGCCGTAACGCTGGCCACCCCCCCCGCCGGATCGCGCTCTCTCTCTCCCTCTCTTCCTATCATCGCCGTGCACCCAGCGCCTGGGCCGACGCCCTTCCGCGCGCGCACGCGCGACGCCGTCCTCGGCCACCATCGTCGCACCTTCCGCGGCCGCTCTCCCCCGCCTCCACCGCCACCCGCGGCTTCTGCCAGCGCAAAGCCGTCGCCCCGCCTCCCCCCCTCGGCCGCGCTCGCCCGCGGGCGCGCCCGCCGGCCTCGCCGTGCGAGCGCCGCCGCGCGCTTCTTTTCCCCCCCTCTGTTGGCCACCCGCCGTCTCCCGTTGACTGCCGCCAGCGCTGCCAACTCCGCCCCCTCCCATGTTTACTCACTGCGCCACCCCGCCGCCTGCTGCCACCGCCTTGATCCCCCCCCGGTCGTCCCTGCTGGCACCACGCGACGTCCCTCCCCCTCCTTCTTCGCTTCCGTCGCCGGTCGCAAACGCCGTCGCCGCCGGAACCCAGCGCCGCCGTGCCTCCTCCTTGCCGCCGTCGATCGTGCCCCCTGTCATCACCGGCCCCTCGGCCCTCCTTCCTCCTCCCTTTCGTCGTCGTTCCTAGCCCCCCCCGACCGCCGCGCGAGCCATCGCCGTCGCCGGGACGTCCCTGTTCCGGCCGGAACCGCCCGTGAGCCTTCCTCTCGCCGGCACCACCCGGGCCAGCCCTCCTCTCGCCCGACGCCGTCGTCGTCGCCGGCCAGGCAGCCGCCGGCAGCCCCCCCCGCCGCGAGCTCGCCCGCCCGTCGCCGCGCCGTCGCGAGCGCCGCCTCCGCCGTCCGCGAGCGCCGCCGCGAGCCGCCGCCGCCTCCGCCGCCGCGAACCGTCGCCGTGAACCGGCCAGCAGCCGCCCGGTCCAGCCGCCCGGTTCAGTCGGTCGAACCGCCCGGTTCGACGCCGGTTCAGGATTTTCTGATTTTCGGAATTTAATCAATCCGGAAATTAGATTTGAGGCCAGAAAAATAGCAGGAAAATTCTGAAAAATCCGAAAAATTCACAGGAGCTTTCAGGTAGGTTTCTCAAGCTCGTCTATTTATTTGATCCCATTTTGATTAGAAAATATGCATGATTTAACTTATGGACCTTGATTTGACTAGTTTAGCCTTTGAACTTATGATTAGTAATTCTTCTCAAAAGTCCTTGAAACTAGAATCTTGAAATTACTATTTTGAAAATTATGGAACATGTTTAGCTTGATTTTGGATGGGTAGAGATATGTTTTATAAGATTTGACCATATGTTAGTTATGTATGTGATTATATGCTAGTTTTGGACCTAGAATTGAATTATAATTGTGTGTATATTTGGGAAATCATGGATCATCAAATCACATATTTCAGAACCTGTTTGGGTCAGATTGTGGTTGATTACTTTAGAATTTGAATTGTTTAATTTATGCCAAGCATGACTTAGGTCAAGTGTCTGATATATGTGTTTAAGTATATCTAGTTCGGTTTGTCATTTCATGTATGTAAGTTATGTAAATTTTGGTTAGTTTAGTTTCAGATTATGTATTATGTCATGCATGGTGTGGTTATGTTCATATGGTCAAGTTTGGTATAGGTTTGATTTGGAATATGTCAACCAAGTCGGTTAGTATAAGTCTTGTCTAGTTTGTGAGAAAATATGTTTAAATTGGTTTCGGATCATGAGTTATGCTATGTATAGTTAGTCATGTCAATTTGGTCATGATTAGTACAAGTTGTCATTGAGAACAAGTTGATTAAGTCGGGTTATCATATGTCTTGTCAAGTTCGTTATGAATGCTATGTCTTGCGTGAAAGGTTATGAAATTAGATGTTTATGTCATGTATGCATGCGTAGCAATGGTCGAGATATGTCATGTGAAATTATGTTATGAACTCTTGATATGACGTGCTTGTGAAGGCTTCGCCTATTCTGATTGCTACAATTGCCCCGTGGATGTAACTTAGATGAACTGCCCTCCCCCGGATCCGGATTACCGCGGTTTTCCATAGTGTCACCACCGCTAGGTGCACCTTTGGGCTAGCTTATTATATGTTATATATATTAAATTTGGTGAAAGTATTTGTACATGTGAAGCAAGACGACCAATTCCTTGCTCTTTGGCTATGTATTCTGAAAGGATACGAAACATGTTACTTGTGTGTCATGTATAGATGTTAAACCATGTCATGTTAGAAAATCGATTTGTCTTGTTTTAAATTGGTCATGTTAAGCTAAGTCTTGAGGTCATTTAGATGAATTTTGTCTAGCTTGTATGGTCTTGTGTGTTTGGTCTAGAAGTATGCAGCATTGGCATAATTGTTTTCTTAAAGTTAATTCATGATTTGGATATGGGTTATGAGCTTAATATAGAAGACATTCTATATATTTGTAATTACATCTCAATTTAGATATGTTACATACCATTGCTTGATTATATGTATTTACCTGATTGATGGGTGAAGGGTGTAAATCCTACGGAGTCCCCGGACTCACCCCGTTGTGGGTTAAATTTTTCAGCAGGTTTTGAAGATTTAAGAGCTTGAAGATGAGGATCAGGTGGAACCAAAGGAATCAGAGTCATTTGCACATGGAGATTCTTGGTATTCTCTAGTTAGGTAGATGATCTTGCTTGTTTTTGAACAAGAGTGTGGATAGACTTAGAAGTATGATTCTGTTATCTTGTTTTGATGGATCTTAGGAGATTAATTGTTTAAGTTTGGGTTGTGGAATCCAAGTGTTGGGTTTCATCCCACTATCACGACATTGTGTATTTCCATTGCGTATTTGTGGTAATGTTGTTTAAATTCCGGGTCGTGACGGGAGTGGTATCGAGGCATTAACGTGGGAAGGTCTATCTTGACTTGCCGGGTGTTTGATATCGATTTGGGTGAATTTGATTTGATACTTGGATTATCTATTTGAATCAATTAGATCAGATTTTAGACTTTGAAGATTACATTATTGGATGTCTAGATTTGATAATTGATTGTATATGTTTATGAGGATCAATTTTCAGATTTTGGTGAATCTTGAAGCTTCAGTTTAGGACAATAGGAGGAGATTATCAATTTGGGTCAATTTGATTTTGATATTGGATGATGATTTAATATGTAGAGATTTAAATTGGATAATCAATCAGTGTATGATAATCAACTTTTAGATTTGGTTGATCTTGAAGTTCTGAATCAATATTAAGGCAAGATTTTATTAGAGTAGGAAATTTTAGTGTTAAACAGTTGATCAACATTATATGGTTTAGTATTTTTATGAGATGAAGTTTAGATTTTATATAGCTGGTGAATTAGATTGATCAAATGAATATGATTGAGCTCATGATGATATGTTTTTTATTTAAGTGTAGATAGAGAGCTAGATAGATTGGTAGATTTTTCGTATTGTGAAATAAAGTGGATTTTATAATGATTTTTTTTTTTGGATGATCTTCATGAGAATAATTGAATTATTGGTGTAAGTTAATTGGAATATATTTATGATAAGAGGATATATCATGTACTATTGGAAGGAATGAGATCAATCAATCATAGAATTGAAGATGAGATTTGTAGAAGATCATGCATATTAGATTGTTTAAGTGGAGCTTTGATTAGATATCTATATGATACCACAATCTAGTTTATATTGTAACTATAGTATCTAGAATCATAGTTATTATTTGCCGATCTAGAATCTGAGTAATTACTCTCCCAAACAATATCCTTATCTAAGGACTTGAAATCTTTGATTCATGAATTTCTAAATCATAGGAAGTATATAGGTTCTAGGTGATTCAGCTTGATAATTATGAGTTAAATTTGTATCATGGACAATTTTGTTAGATATAGATTTGTTAAGACTTTGATTCGTATTAAGAATATTATTTAAGTTGTTTGGAGTAATTTGGAAATTGTGATTTAACTTCTATTGAGAAAGTAATTAGAGATTGTGATATACTTGTTGAGGTTTAAGGGAATTGGATGTCTTTGGCATTAGATTGTGGCACTTTAAGCATAGGAATAATTTGATTGTTAATTAAGATGATCAGAATCTAGATTTCAAATTATAAGAAAGTGAATGTTGGTGATAATTTGATGATAATGGTGTTTAGGTCTATCATTTAGAAAAAGAAAATGAATGATGAATTATGATTGATACTCTTGTTTTATAAGGATAATGGAATTTTATTTGCTTTAGATAATAGTTAGATGTGTATGATACATGACATGATATCATCTGATAGATTGAAAGATAAGAGAGATTGTTGAATCATTATAGAGATTTCATTGGATAACGTATGTAGAATAATTTGAATTATTCAATTAATAATATGTGAGGGTTATCTGATTTATGTGTAATTATTGGAATGATGCATATATGTGGTATGAGGTTAAGATGACATATATTACTTGGAGTATGATGTTGAGTCTATCTTAGGAAAGAACATTTTTGAAATATTACTTGATTAAGAGGTTTGATTGGAAGAGTTGGATATCGAAACGAGGTTATAAATCTAAACTTTGAAGAAGAATTAAATTGTTTAGTGTGATTGTATCAATAGTATTCTTGTGTTGTTAAAGATAAGATATCGTAGTATAAGTTTTGAGGATTGGCACTTGTTTTAGTAGGGTTCTGATCACTTGTAAGTTATCAAAAATCTAGTTGATGATATCGCATGACATCCAAGATTATAACCTTATTCTTTACGAATCATGAACTTGAGAATTATTCTATCTATCATCATCGTTGCATAACCTCTCCAATCTAGGAGTACTTGTTACCACTCATCCCCGATTTGTCAATATTAAGTGGAATTATGTTTTGAGTGAATATAGATTATGTCAGATGATCATGAATATTTAGTTCAGACTTTGGTTTAGTTGGGATGATCTTCAAGTCAAATATAGATAGAAGAATAAGTTGGTGATATCTTACTAGTTGTTTGAAAGTGATTGGAATTTGATAAATTTATTATACATCCGAAGTGTTTAGAGATTGAGTTCCAACTGATGGAGATTAAATGAATATATAAGAATCACAATAGAATAGTTATGGTTCCTTAAGATTTGGAATGAATTGATAGTTGAGGAAGTGCGATGCATGACAAACGGATCCCAAATGTATTGGAAAGAAAAGATTAGAGATCTTTGTGAAAACTTGATAATTATTTAGAAGATATTAGGGGATTATCATCGGAAAAAAAGGGATAAGAGGACTAGGTTGTTAATCTTGTCTCCTATGGATAATATAATCTCCATTGTTTTAGATAATTTTCGATGATAATTATGGCATGTTTGAGATATGATAACAAGGATGAGATTTAAGTGTTATAATTGATAAGAAGATTAAAGAATATTGATGTATAAGGAGATTAGAATTGTAAATGATGATCGGTGATAATATTTGGAGGTCAAACTTTTGGATAAAGTTAGAGATTGGAGAGTTAATTATTATGAAAGAATGGTATAGAGATATGATTAATTAGAGGAAGATGAATATGATAATTTTGTTAAAGTTGATATGGGATAATTAGATTATCATGAATGATAAGATATAGAAGGAAGAGTGTATGTCTAGAAATTTTGATATGGATAATATTAGTGGATGATGAGAATTTTGGCACATATATGGTGTATCGTGATTTGAGAATCTATTTATGAGTGTATGAGAATTGAATCATCTTGACTTCCCCCTTCGACTAGATAGTAAGATTTTGAAATTTCGAGGACGAAATTTATTTTAAGGGGTGAAGAATGTAATACCTGGCTTTTAAAAAAAAAAAATTTATTTTGGTAACTGCCTCCCCCGCTTTCCCTCCCCGTTCCGGATTCCTCGCCGTTGTCCCCGCCGTAACGCTGGCCACCCCCCCCGCCGGATCGCGCTCTCTCTCTCCCTCTCTTCCTATCATCGCCGTGCACCCAGCGCCTGGGCCGACGCCCTTCCGCGCGCGCACGCGCGACGCCGTCCTCGGCCACCATCGTCGCACCTTCCGCGGCCGCTCTCCCCCGCCTCCACCGCCACCCGCGGCACGCGGCGCAAAGCCGTCGCCCCGCCTCCCCCTCGGCCGCGCTCGCCGCGAGCAACCGCCCGCAGCCTCGCCGTGCGAAGGCGCCGCCGCGCGCATCTTTTCCCCCCCTCTGCTGGCCCCCCGCCGCCTCCCGTTGCGCCGCGCGCGCCGCCGGCTCCGCCCCCTCCCATGTTTACTCGCTGCGCCACCCCGCCGCTGCCCCGCCACCGCCTTGATCCCCCGGTCGTCCCCGCGGCACCCCGCGTCGTCCCTCCCCCTCCTCCTTCGCTTCCCTCGCCGGTCGCAAACGCCGTCGCCGCCGGAACCCAGCGCCGCCGTGCCTCCTCCTTGCCGCCGTCGATCGTGCCCCCTGTCATCACCGGCCCCTCGGCCCTCCTTCCTCCTCCCTTTCGTCGTCGTTCCTAGCCCCCCCCGACCGCCGCGAGCCATCGCCGTCGCCGGGACGTCCCCTGTTCCGGCCGGAACCGCCGTGAGCCTTCCTCTCGCCGGCACCACCCAGGCCAGCCCTCCTCTCGCCGACGCCGTCGCCGTCGAGCGCCGCCGGCCCCCCCCCCCCCGCCGCCGAGCTCGCCCGCCGTCGCCGCCGTCGCGAGCGCCGCCTCCGCCGTCGCGAGCGCCGCCGCGAGCCGCCGCCGCCCTCCGCCGCCGCGAACCGTCGCCGTGAACCGGCCAGCAGCCGCCCGGTCCAGCCGCCCGGTTCAGTCGGTCGAACCGCCCGGTTCGACGCCGGTTCAAGTTTTCGATTTTCGGAATTTAATCAATCCGGAAATTAGATTTGAGGCTTGAGAAAATAGCAGGAAAATTCTGAAAAATCCGAAAAATTCACGGGAGCTTTCGGGTAGGTTTCTCAAGCTCGTCTATTTATTTGATCCCATTTTGATTAGAAAATATGCATGATTTAACTTATGGACCTTGATTTGACTAGTTTAGCCTTTGAACTTATGATTAGTAATTCTTCTCAAAAGTCCTTGAAACTAGAATCTTGAAATTACTATTTTGAAAATTATGGAACATGTTTAGCTTGATTTTGGATGGGTAGAGATATGTTTTATAAGATTTGACCATATGTTAGTTATGTATGTGATTATATCTTTAGTTTTGGACCTAGAATTGAATTATAATTGTGTGTATATTTGGGAAATCATGGATCATCAAATCACATATTTGAGAACTTTTGTTTTAGATCGGATTGTGGTTGATTACTTTAGAATTTGAATTGTTTAATTTATGCCAAGCATGACTTAGGTCAAGTGTCTGATATATGTGTTTAAGTATATCTAGTTCGGTTTGTCATTTCATGTATGTAAGTTATGTAAATTTTGGTTAGTTTAGTTTCAGATTATGTATTATGTCATGCATGGTGTGGTTATGTTCATATGGTCAAGTTTGGTATAGGTTTGATTTGGAATATGTCAACCAAGTCGGTTAGTATAAGTCTTGTCTAGTTTGTGAGAAAATATGTTTAAATTGGTTTCGGATCATGAGTTATGCTATGTATAGTTAGTCATGTCAATTTGGTCATGATTAGTACAAGTTGTCATTGAGAACAAGTTCAATTAAGTCGGGTTATCATATGTCTTGTCAAGTTCGTTATGAATGCTATGCCTTTGCATTTAAAGGTTATGAAATTAGATGTTTATGTCGTATATGCATGGTATGGTCGGATATGTCATGATGTGAAATTATGTTATGAACTCTCGATATGACGTGCTATGAAGGCTTCACCGGACTATTACAGTCGAATTGCCCAGTCGGGGTGCTTAGATAGAATCCGGCCCTCACGGATCCCGGATTAACGCGGTTTTCCCTTAGTGTCACCACCTAGGTGCACTTTGGGCTAGCTTATTATATGTTCTTGTATATATATTAGAGTGAGTGAAAGTATTTGTACATGTGAAGACGACCAATTCTTGCTCTTTGGCTTTATGTATTACGGAAAGGATATGAAACATGTTACTATTGTCATTGTATAGATGTTAAACCATGTCATGTTAGAAAATCGATTTGTCTTGTTTTAAATTGGTCATTAAGCTAAGTCTTGAGGTCATTTAGATGAATTTTGTCTAGCTTGTATGGTCTTGTGTGTTTGAGTAGAAGTATGCAGGCATTGCCATAATTGTTTTCTTAAAGTTAATTCATGATTTGGATATGGGTTATGAGCTTAATATAGAAGACATTCTATATATTTGTAATTACATCTCAATTTAGATATGTTACATACCATTGCTTGATTATATGTATTTACCTGATTGATGGGTGAAGGGTGTAAATCCTACGGAGTCCCCGGACTCACCCCGTTGTGGGTTAAATTTTTCAGCAGGTTTTGAAGATTTAAGAGCTTGAAGATGAGGATCAGGTGGAACCAAAGGAATCGAGTCGTTTGCACATGGAGATTCTTGGTATTCTCTAGTTAGGTAGATGATCTTGCTTGTTTTTGAACAAGAGTGTGGATAGACTTAGAAGTATGATTCTGTTATCTTGTTTTGATGGATCTTAGGAGATTAATTGTTTAAGTTTGGGTTGTGGAATCCAAGTGTTGGGTTTCATCCCACTGTCACGACATTGTGTATTTCCGCTGCGTATTTGTGGTAATGTTGTTTAAATTCCGGGTCGTGACAGTGTATATGCGACCGCAATCATCTCGGTTCGCAGTTCCACCAACGTTAACAGCCTTCTACGTAATTCCTTTAGAGGTGGAACCGTGGAAGAACGCGAATTGGAACAACCAGATTCCTTTATAGAACACAAACACGTTGAAGGTTCAACTGTACAAAAGGAGAATACAGATTGGAAGAACCAGAAGATCCCCTTCGAGATTAAAACCTGCCTGCTTCATTTATTTATTTACTTCCACCATTTCTAGTGCATGCATAAACGGAGCTCCCTGATAAAGGTCTTAAGAATGCTTCACGGCACGAGCAAAGCATATCCGGATCAGGCGGTGTGAGCCACTTCAGTCTTCTGTAACAGACACAGGCAGACACTCGATCAGACTTCATGAGGACGACACAGTAACAACTCGCCGGAAACATCATCTTACATTGCAGCGAACATCTTCGTTAAAGAGATCAGAGTAATTGCTTAGGTTTATGTTTATCCAACCGATGGCAACTCTTCTACGATGCAAAGCTCAGACGAGCTTTTGACTATGAGATTAATATCGGGATAAACCTGATTTATCCCAAAAAATATCTGGGAACAAACCTTGTTGCTTAGTTTGATCCAACCAATAGCAACTATGCTACGATGCAAAACTCGGAGGAGCTTTTGAGTTTTGACCACATGGTTAATTTGGGGTTTATCCCAAAAAATATCTGGGGATAAAACCTATTTTATCCCCAGGTTAAACTTGTGCCAAACGAGCCCGATCTCTCCATCCAAGATTGAATGAACTACCAGATCACAAAATCATATTCAAGAAGAGATATAAACATATTCGGTATCCGTGCTACATAGTTTGTTAGGAGAAGAAAAGCCACTGGTTCTGGTTTTAGTTTTTAACCCTTTTAATGAAGAATCGAAGGTCAGAAAGATGTTAAACCAGAGCAGCTGGTCTTGATGACGCATGAATATTCAGAGACAAATTTCTAACCATAAAAGGGCAAACCCAGCCGGAGGAAGAGAAGAGTGGGAAGCTCGCAGTCCATACAGAAGAATCACCAATTTGAAACTCACCTCCTCTGCTGGGCGCTTCCCCGAGAGCCTCTCTGCTTCCGCCTTCTCCCTCTCCGCCTTCCGCTTCAGCTTCTCTAGCCTCTCCCTCTCCATTTTCTAAACGCCAAACAGAAATTAAGAGACCGAAATGGAAAACGGAGGCCGAGAGAGTATTGCTTATGGAGAAAAGGTACTTGTACCTGAATATAGACGTTCTCTTTGGCCCTTTCTTCATCGCTGAGGACTCTACCGTCGGAAAACCACCTCCGGCCTATCGCCATGGACGACGACAACGGCCGGCGAGGTACCCCGGAGAGCGCGCATCTCATCGCCATCTCTGTACTTCTCTCTGCAAGCGTCAAACGTCGCGGAGGACGCCACATACACCGATCGACACCGCCGCCATCCTTAAAAAAGGGGGAGCAGCCAATGGCGCGATCCCTTTCTTTCGCCCTCAGCTACAGCATAATACCGGATAAAGATGAAACAAACCGAGGGTTCCTTCCCAGAGGGACGGGTAGGCGGTTTCCGGGACGGAGACACCGGTTTCTGGTTTTGACGTCCGCCTCTCGAGTCTTCCAGATAGGCGCTTCTCATCATCCTCGCGGAAAATGTCCTTTTACCTGGTTGTGTAAAAATTAATAAGAAGCCTATTCTTACCTTCCAAAACCAGACGGGGACCGACACATGAGACTATGAGAGTAAGAACTAAGAAGTCTGGAAATTATTATTGTTAAAACGTGGCTACGGAACCTAATATTTTATATTCTCCCCGTAAATTCTCGCGGCATGAGCTGTCTGTTATGCCCGCAGGAAGAATCTCGTGGCTACGTGGTTGTCTTTTATACTTGATTAGGGTCGCAAACGGTTGGATTTAGTGACAAATCTCCCCGAGTTTAATTCTTATTTTGCTAAAAGTTAAGGTATTTTGATTTTAATAATTTTAAATCATTATATTTTATTTTCGATCTAATAATTATTAAAAATTAATATAATTATTACAAAATTTTATTTTTATCATCTTATCGGTTTATATATCATATTTTATGATCTATTTAATTCTAATTTAATTAGTTATATATAAAAAATATATTTATTTTTATCAAAATTAGATGAATAAAAATAGAATGAATTGAATCTGGTTTCGACTTCGATATATTGTTAAAATATTCGATTTTAATTTTTATAATTTATCGGATGTGAAGATAAATTTCGAACGTGTTAATTTTTATCGGAATCGATTCGAAAAATTGCAATATCAAGTTTCGTTTCCACCCTTGATCTATGCATTTGTTACGTGTAATTAATACGTAGTACCCATTCAAAAAATAATAATACGTAGTAAAAGAAATTGGTTAAATCAAAATGGGCACGGTTTGGTTTATTTAGTATATTGTTTGAACCATTTGGCAAACACCTCTAACCATAATGAACCATAAACAGATGGCATATAATCTATCCTTTTAACGTTTATAATTGTTTATTCTTATAGGGTGTCTATACAAAAATATAGTTTTGTAACGAAATTGGTTAAAAAGATGTTTAGGGGGTGTTTGTTTGCATGATAATGGGGGGTTTTATTTTAATTTTCAAAAATTGCAAGAAAACTTGTTAAAAGAGGTGTTTGACAACCTTGACAATTTTATGTTTTGAAAGTGATTTTCTTCTTAAACAAAAAAAGAGGATTTCACCTCTTTCTTTTTTCTTGTGGTCCCCCACATTGTTTGGTCATGTCCGGTAGTTTTTTTTTTTGTAATCACATCCCTCAAAACATGATAAATTTATGTCATGAGTTGGTTCACTTTTTATTTTAATACAATTTTTTATCATGAAAGTGTACAAAAAATTATCATGTAACCAAACACCCCATTAGCAATCATGATAAAAAAAACAAGTGAGACCATTTTTCTTGTCAATCCACCACCTTTTTGTATGATCTCACTTTATTTTAACACATCACATTAAACCCGATAATTTGGAATTTTAACTATATTATACTTTGTTTATTGTAAAATGTATAAAAATACTTTAACTGGGTGTCTGATGATAATTCAACTAGCTTTCCGTCGATCATGTGATGGTCCGCGAAAATACCATTATTCATGGAGACATCTTAAACCACACGCGTGTGACGTCACGTGTGTGTGATATGTACATATATCAAAAGTTTTATTCATCATGTAAGGACACTTGAGCATGTAAAGCCATGACTCTGCAAACACTGAAGGGGGAAATCAAGCATATGGTTCTCTTCTTGTTTCAATGTGTGTCGTATGCTCGTTGCTTAAGAGGTAAAACAAAATTGTATTTTTTTTTCTATCGTTGTTTCCTTTTGGGATAAACAAATAATTACGTGCTTACACTCACTATTTATACCCATCTCAAAACTTGTGCTATACACAACATTAGACGACATATATATATATATATATATATATATTCAAAGTGGTCTAGTCATAGTGTGGATGGCTCTAGTGTCTTCCTCGAATAAGCAATATACTAAATTAGTTAACTGAACTAACAATTATGCTACACTCATGAAGTCTCTTAACCTTAAATGATTGTTATCAGGCACATTTAATTTTAGAGTTTTTTGAACTCACTTTGAAAATACTAATTAATCAAAATTATTTATAATTTATTGATTTGATTATTTAATATATCCTTAAACTAGCATGTTAATAATATATCTCTTAATAATTTGATGTCATCGTCAAGATCATGTATTATATTTATGAGCTATTTGGTACGGGATTAATTTTGAGATAAATTTGATTTATTTCCTAAAATTTAAAAATAAATTAAATTTATCCTCAAAATTTTTTTATGCCAAAACCAAACAGGCCCTCGAGGACTAAATCAGCTAACTGACTTAACAATCGCATTTATCAACAACATTCTCAAGGGGTTATTTGTCATAAAATTACTCTCAAAAAAATACTCCCAGTTCATTGGTTTTAACTTAATTGATGTCTAGCCTCTTAACCAGTTGAATGCTAGCTATCGAGATATTTGATACAACATCCGGACACAATCAAAACTTCCTGATAAAGCATTTAATTTCAAATAAATCAATATAAATTTGTTTGAGATGAATACTTGAAATTTTATGTTTCATAAAAAAGATTAAATATGAAATCAATACTCTAGACATTACATTAATTCAAAACATACACCATCTTAAATTAACAGCTCTTTCCAAGTCAACGCCTAAAAAACACAATCAACTAGAATGGTTGACAATTTACATATTTAATCTCTTGATACATTCTTAGACAGAGGTGTTATAAAATATTTATGCTTTTTATGCAAACGCCGCCCCACGAGCAAAGAAAATTGGCTCCATAACAAGATGGTGCAATAGATTATTGTACACCCCATCCAAAACATTTAATTAATTACATGAAGAAATTATGTATACTGGCGTTTAAAAGGGGAGATAAAATGCTTGCAGTCGTGTATACGTCGCCAGGGACTCACAACTAGGGGTGGGCATAAAACGGTTCAAACCGAGAAACCAAACCGAACTAGTCCATTCGGTTCGGTTTGGTTCGGTTTGGACCTCCTTTCGGTTTGGTTCGGTTTGGAAAATCTCCAAACCGATTTGAACCAAACCAAACCGTTTAAACCGATTTATTCAAAAAAATATAAAAACTATTTTAGTATTAATAAAAATGATATTTTTATAAATTTTATAATAAAATAATATTTATTTTCATTATTTTTAACATAAAAATCAGTATATATGTAAAAAATAATTAATTTAAAAATTTTTATTTATTTTTGGTTTAAACCGAACCAAACCGAATCAAACCGATTTGATTCGGTTTGGTTCGGTTCGGTTTGGAAGGGTGATTCGGTTTGGTTTGATTTGGAAAAAAAACGGTCCAAACTGGACCGAACCGAACCGTGCCCACCCCTACTCACAACTACGTGTCTAGATATAAAACAAGAAACCAACTCGAACAAGTACGGAGACAAACAGAGATAATTCTTGATTAGCATTAATTAATGTGTCACCATACATATACATTGGGTCGAAGCCCCACATTCACACTTCGTTATACTTATTGCTACATAGTTGGGTTGATTCAACTCCGGTCATGGATAAATACCTAATTGGAACTTTGTTTTATTATATTTATATGCACCAAGCTAGTCAGAACACCCCAGCACGAGGTGCGGTGAACTCTGTTTCCGACTAGGCTTTTGTTTTATTGTAATCCTCTTCTTTCCAGAACTATTTATTATTTAAAGACAACTTTTTTCTTGGTTATCAAAACTAGATACTTTTTTTGTTTGATTATGTAAAATAAATAGTGGACTTCGCGACCTCGTAATTATAGTACTATTGTTTTGGTTTTCACCTCTTGTCGTGAAATTAAAAAAAGAGAATTACTTTTTTAAACTGCAACGTGTCATACAATTGAAAAATAATACTAGGTGCACTGTCTTGCAAGAATCTTACAATCAAACGGATAAGCCCCCTAGTAAAATCTAGACAACTTGTTTTCTCTTTTTTTTTTTTTTTGAATTTTGGGGACGTGCAAGATAATCATTAATTATAATTGGAAAAATAAGAAATATATGACGAAGTTATATCAAATGTGTGCAACTTCTCTCCACTTGTAATGTTGTTTGGGTTGATAATAGCAAAAACCATTACATCACTAAAATTTGATATTTACGATATGCGCATCAATATCAAAATTTATATCATCGACTATAAAAAGGATTATGAGACAGGTGTCACTTTTCCAACGGTGGCGATGATCTGGCTTGGGACGACCACGATCGTAAATACGGTTCAAGAAGAGTCTAGAAGGGTAATTTTGGCGAGTCCCGGTAAGCCGCAGTAGTCTTCAGTTGCAAGTCACGCCACGGCGCAAAGGTAGAAGCTTTACGGCACCACCTGTTCAGCGGGATCGTCTCCGGAGAGCTTCTCTTCTCACCTTCTCCTTCCTCTGGAGGGGGAATTGCTTACTTTTGGGTCGTCTCACAGGGCGAGAATTCCGATGGCTAGGCCGACGCAGGACGCGATTGAGACCTTCATGAGCGTCACGGGTGCCTCCGAGGCGGTAGCGGTGCAGAAGCTCGAGGTGCATCTCTTTCGCGATTTTCCTATTTTTTTCGTTCCGCTTATCGATATGGCCTTTTGTTTCTCCTCTTTCCATTTGAGTCATTTTGGCTTCTATGACTCCTCCTATTCATGTCTACCAAGATCTTTGTTTCTGGTTCTGCAATGGGCGTCCATCTTCAATTTGTGCGGGAAGCTTCATTGCGCTTTTAACTCGATTACGGAGATGGGTTGCGTTCTCTGTCCTCCTAGTTTGGTTGGCACTCCCGCTTATTGTGGAGCTATTGGTGAATTGGGGTCTTGACGATGTGAGCTCCTACCGTAACCGATGATGTATTCCTTCTATTCCCATTGCTTTCGAGTCCTGTCCACTGTGTAAGGCTTGATCCTGGACGATATTCATTTAAAATGCGTATACCAACTGGTTCATAGTGGGTGACTACCCAGAGAGCAACCCTTTTTCATTCTACATAATGTCTACAACTTTACAATTATCTACACAATTGAAGCAAGAATGTTGTTTTTCGTGTTCTGAAAATTATCAGTGAATCATCCCGTCGATGCTTTTAGCTAGCGTCTTAGCTCTTTTATAGAAGCATTGTGAATCCGGGATAAAGATAAATGTCTAAGCAAGGCATCTTGGTAACTAGTATTATTGTAGACTTGAAGGGACAATGGCATAAAGTTCTCTAGTTTGCCTGCAATTCAATCTTTTGTTAGCAGGTGGTTGGAGTTGCTACACGAGCCAAGAGTTTTATTTATGTGATATTGTACAGCTTAATCTGATGCTGCATCTAGGTGACGCCAGCTGCATATAATGTGCTAAGAAAATTGGTTTTTTTGTTTGTCTGCAACATGAGTTGCGTGCATATTTTTTGGAACTTTGGGTTACAAAGAATCATGCCTGATATTTCTGTATTTTCTCATATCCAACCTTTCACCGACAATGGCATAATCTGTGCTTAATCTTCTGTCATTGTATTATATGATCATCAGACAGTACTATGCTGATTGGGAAAACATTATAGAATTGGTGAACCTGTTGCTAGTGGTATGTACAGTGCATGCATAGTTGTCAAGGCGACAAGGCGCCCAAGGCATTGATGGGTACCGATTCCGCTTAGGAGACAAGGCGGCCGCTTAGACGTCGCCTAGGCGGTCAAGGCGGTATTTAAGGAAGGCTGAGTTGGGAGGTTGTTATATATATAACAAAAGCATAAATATAATTATATTTTTTATGTTATAATTGAATATGAGTGTTTTATCAATGCACATAAGTAAATATGATGTGTGTGTGAAAGAGAAGAAAGTTAAATAAATTTTTATAAAATTTAAGTATATAACTCATTTATGATTATAAAATTTATATATGTGCAATAGTATAAGTGATGGTAAAATATTGTTATAATATTATTAAATGGGGGGAACACAGAGTAGTCGCGGATCGACCTGCGCGATCAGGTCGCGGGGGTCAAGGGGGCAGCGCCCCTTGTGGGGGGTTGTCAGGGGGGCAAAGCCCCCGAACCCAAAAAAGTATGTAATAGCATAAGTGAGACAGAGAGAGAGTGAAGAAAGAGCTGAAAAGAAACTTAAGTAAGTATATAATATATGTCTATAATCATAAATCTTAAATATGTATGATAGTATAAGTGATAATACAATATATTAATATATTCAAACTATCATTAAATAAGTGACCTTTGTGAGGGGGTATCAAGGGGGAAAAATCCCTCAAAATTATTTTTTTAATGATGTAAAAATATCCAAGGCGCCTTGTCTGGGCGCCTAGGCTGGCGCCTTGGATGCCTTTTTGGCCCCAGACAAGGCGCCCTGGCAAGGCGTCCTTGGAAAAGCGCCTTGCCGCCTAGGCGGGCGCCTTGACAACTATGAGTGCATGCTTGTTTTTCTTTCCGAATAGAATGGTATTTTAGCTTCCCACAGCGATGAAAAAGATGACACTGAGTTACTGGCAATATTGCTGATCAACTTGTGTAACTTAGCTTGCTATTTCCGAGGGATGGCCCAGTGAGATTTTGTATCAACTGCTAAATCAAGGTTTGGTTTGGTACAAATGGGAACATGATCTACATGTCTAGCCATGATCACGTGGTAATGTTGTCAAAGGCTTGAGGTGCCTTAGGTGAGGAGGGGTCACTTCGCTTGAGGCACTTGATGTGGTCATTTAATTGGAAGTGACCTGGAGTTTTTTTGTGTTACATTTATATGGGTTCATGGAGGCTGTGAGTTGAGAGCACTCGACGTGGCTAGGATGGGTATAAGAATGATAGTTAATGAGATAAAATGCTAGATGGCTTGGGGATAGAGTGAAGAATGAGAGACATATAAAAAAGGGATTCAAAGGAGAGAGAATGAGAGAAACGAAGGATAAAAGAGTGAAAGAGTTGGTGGAGAAAGAGTGAGAAATACGCAGGAAATGGAGAGTGTTAGGGATGGAGAGGCAGAGAGCTAGGTGCTTGTTGGTTGAGATAGAAGGATTCAGGGAAGGGACAGTAAGAAAAATAGAGGAAGAAAAGTGAGTGTCATAAAGGGAAAAGGTGCACCTTTCCTTAAAAACTGCCTGTGATTATGATGATGTCAGCTATGGTGCCTTAAAGAGGTGACCACAGAACGTTGGAGAGGCTGCCTCCTTCTCTAGGTGGTTAAAAAGAGTTACAATAGGTATCTGCAGGTGCCTCTAAGTTATCTTGGCAGTTGGCACCAACTTCATTGATCTGTTTTTCATGAAAAACACATTTGAGATAACAGTATTTCCAGGTCTTGAATAGTTGTCACTTGTCATGGATTTGTATTCATTGTATTCCTTCTCTTCCACGGGGAAGGATGATAAACGAAGGTGGGCATCAATGACAAGATAGTGACATAGTAAAAGGGCTGATAAAATCAAGGTTGATATAATATTTATGGCAGCAAGAGTTAGGATCTCAGAGTTCAATAAAAAGGGTTGATAGGAAGACAACGGGGAATAATCTATGTTCAAGCAATCTTTTTTCAGTGGAGGGGGGCGGTCAAGTATAAGCAATTTACAGTTGCGCAGTTTATAAAGTCACATTCCTGAAGGAAAGCAAGGAGGGCAAATAATGAAGGAAATTGCTTCTTCTGGTAAGGAGTATCTATATTCAATGTTCTCCTAATGCAGTCAAATGTTTCCCACCAATGCATTCTCCTGTTGCAGTTAATTAGTCACTGGCATTGATGTTGAGTAGTTAGGAAACTTGCAAAGTAAGTAAAAGAAGCTTTTCTTAAATTGAGTAATACGTATTAGAGGAAAAATATATTTATTATAGGAGTTCCAGTAGAGAAGAGAGCTATAGTTCTGGAAATTATTATTAACTAATGAAGAATCAATAGTTGAAGGGATGAATTGAACCGTTGAATCTAGGGAGATGTAAATGGGTTGAACTTGGTAGCAGCATTGGTATGTTCCAATTTTGATAAGGATTAAGTGTTTCCATAGTTGTCAAGGCAACAAGGCATCCATGGTGTTGAAGGGTGCTAAATCTACTCAGGCGATAAGGTGGCCGCTTAGATGCCGTTAAGTGGTTAATGCAGTGACATTAGATGTTTATATATATGTATATGTGTATATACATATATACAAATATATATAATTAGATGTTAATACTATATGTATTTATGTATACATACAAACATATATACATGTATACATGTTTATTTAAATATGATTTTTTTTTGTAATTATGAATGTATTGATATATATTTTATGAGAAATAGCTGATTTCAAAGTGAAAGAGAAAATATGATTAAGAGAGAACTTAAGTTTTAAGTATACAACATATACTTATAATCATAAGTCTCAGCCATATATAATAGTATAAGCGATAATAAAATATGTTTATAGTATTATTAAATCGGCGCCCACGAATCGTAGATTGACTTGTGCAGTTAGGTTGCAGGAGTCAAGGGGACAGCGTCCCATGTGGGGGGTTTTAGGGGGACAAAGCCCCCCAAAAGAAAAAACATGTAGTCATGAGTGGTACCTTGGGCGCCTAGCTAGACGCCTTTTTGGCTCCAGACAAGGCCCCCTGGCAAGGCGTTGCTGGAAAAGCACCTTGCTAGCTAGGCGACGCCTGCACCACCTAGGCAGGCACCTTGACAACTATGAGTGTTTCTGATGTAACCTCAAAAATCTCAAAAGATTAATTCTTTTGTTTTGGAAATTCATTTTCCTTTTGAATTTGAATTAGATTTGGTTAGACCTTAGCATTGACTTATTAGGAAAATAGATGGTATTCCATAAAAGTACTAACTAGGGTCGAAATTATATGTTGAGGTTGTTAGGTTCTTTGAAAATTTGTTTTGACCTCTCCCCGTCGGATGGTGCGAAGATCCGACCTTAATTACATCGAGATTTCTCGAATACCCTTGATTATCGTCATAGCAATCCATTGAAGTAGAAGACATGCATCCACAAAATAAACATTCACACATATAGGAGAAAACACCCCATGAATTTGATGGAAGGCAAGCACTTAAATTTGTTTGAGTTTGGTTTGAATTGCATTTTTGATTTATGTTGAATTGAATTGATTTGAATTTTGGTTTGATTAAATTCGTTTGTTTGAATCTTGATTTGTTTGATTAATTTGAATTTGTTTGAGTTTAGTTTGAGTTGAATTTGATTTAAGTTTGTTTGGAATGAATTGTTTGGAATTGATTTATTTGAATTTAATTTGGAAGATGTATTTGGTTGAATTAGATTGAATTGGTTTGATTTTAGTTTGAATTTGAGTTTGTTTTATTGGTTGAAATTTGCATTTGGTGTGTGAGTTTTAATTTGGTTTGAATTTGATTTAATTTGAGTTGATTAATTGGTTTAAGTTTGTTTGGGATGAATTTAATTTGAGAGATTTATTTGGTTGAATTAGATTGAATGTTTCCCAATTTCGGATTTTACAGTTTCAGATTTGCTTGAGTTTGGGTTAAAGTTGAGTTTGATTTGAGTTCAATTGGTTGGAAATGACATGGATTTAGTCTTGGACGTTTTGATTTTCTGATTTCTGTTTCTGGGTTCTGCAGATTGGTGGATTTCACTTTTTTTTCTTCAGATTTTAGATTCAAGTTGTGTTTTAGATTTTGGGGTTCGAATTCTCTTTCAGACTTCAGATTTCAGGTTCCCAGATCTGTTTCGAATCTTAGACCTCTGTTGCAAAGTTCAGATTTCCGGCCTCTTATAAATTCTGTACGTTCAGACTCCAGATTTCTATATTTTCAGATTGCAGGGTTTCTTTTTAGATTCTGTATGAATTCAGATTTCAGATTTAATGGGGGATTCAGATTTTCAGCTTTCTGGGTTTTTTTTAGATTTTAAATGTGCAGGTTTCGAATTTCAGACTTATATGCTTTAAGTCCAGATTTCAGATTTCAGATTTATGTGATTTGATTTGGGTTTAATTTGATTTGTTTGAAGATGTTTTCTTTTATACAGGTTGCAGATTTTGTATATTTCAGATTTTTACAGATTTTTGTAGGTTTCAGATTACGTTTTTTCAGATTTTTTTTATTGTCTTGCCTTTCAGGAGTTTCATGGGATTGTCCTCTCCTTGTAGCATCAATTAATGCACTGAACATGAATTTTCATTTGTCTTTCTCAACATGAGACATGATTTACAATTTGACCAGCAATTTAGGTCTTTCAAGTCCTTGATGAACATGGAACTTGTCTGATCAATTTGAGATGGAAAAACACCCGGTCTTTGATAGACTTGTGGGCATTCCTCTCACTGATTTGAGATTGAGCATGTCCCGGCCTTTGATAGGCTTGTGGGGACTCATCTCCTTGTCTTGAGATTGAGCATCCCGGTCTTCGATAGACTTGGCGGGGACTCATCTCCTTGTCTTCGAGATCGAGCGTCTCGGTCTTTAATAGACTCGCGCGGGAAACTAGCTCATATTTATCTTCACGGATCCTTCACGCGTCGATGAACTTGTCGATCTGCCGGGCGGCATGTACCTTCGGTCTTGATAGACGGCGGGCATCCCCCACCGGTTCGATGATTTCATTAGCATATGACCGGCATGGCGGCATATTGATTATGCTCTAGCCTTGCATAGCTTGATGAAAAATGGTAAGACATTGGGGTCTTTTTATGCACCTTGTATGTCTACCTTAAGGACGTAGGGGCGGATGGTTAGTCGAGTCCCCAACTAGTCCAAATTTTGGATTCTTTTAAGTTAAGCCGAGACGTAGGGGCGGATGGTTAGTCGACCCCCCAACTAGTCCGGTTTGTTGAATTAAATGTATTTTTTTATTTAATTTTCACTGTTTTTGTTTGTTTTAAAAATTCTTTTTTTTGAAAGGTCCCGGTGACCGTGCGCAGGTTTCTCGCTCGCCCGACGAGGCCCGGTCCACTCGACCGGGACCGGCGCTCTTTTCCCCGAACCAGGGCTCATTCCCTCGGGGGCCGGCCGGCTTCGCCCGGTCGCGCCTCCGCTTCTTCTCTTTTTTTTTTTTGCTTTTCCTTCACCGGGTGGGCCCCATAACATGCCACGGTGGCATATGGTTCCGGGAAAAATAAACCCCCGCCGGGGCACTGTTTACCCGACGGAGTTTTCTCTCTTCCTCCATGGCTCGCTGCGGAAATGGAGACGGCGGAGGCTCAGCGGCTTGACCAGAGGAGGCGGCGATGGTCTTTGTTGATCCGGATGGACCCGGGGAGGCTTTCTATCACCGCTGGGTGGGGAAATTGCAGACGGCGGTGCCGATTGTAGGAGAACAAGGGGCTTACGGCGCCGAGGAAGAAGGTCCGGTGGCTTACAGCGGTGGGCTAGGGGAACGGCGACATGCTTCGACGCGATCCCCCCCCCTTTGGTCACAGGGTGAGGCAGCTTTGGCACTCCTGACGGGAAAGGCTGCTTAACCCGCTACCTCTCTCAACGCCGGCGAGAAGAAGAAGACGCTCCGCGGCTTTGGTAAATCTCCTCCCGCTCAATGCTCCTCTCTTTCTGCCTTTCCTCCCTCCCCTCTTCCGGTCGACCAGCCTTGGCTAGGTTTATATAGGCTTCGACGGCCCCCCCCCTCCTTCACCAGGAAACCTCCCGAAACAGGGAGTCCAGCCCTGAGACGGACTCGGAGGATTCCGAAAATACCGGAATATGTTTGTTGGAGAAATCTTTCCCTCCTCCTTTTTTTTTTCTTGATTTCCAATGTCGGAAGACTCCCGCTGCTGCAATTCCGGAAGGGAATCGGGAACATGCATTTTAGTCCGACTGGGAATCGATGCACCATAATAGGCCGGGGGTTTCCTTCGATTGCCCCCTTCTATGTTTATCCCTTCCGTCTCGACCGTCCTGATTAGGATTCGGCTGGGTCTCTATCGCATACGTACTCCCGCAACCTCTCCTTCCGTATCTTATTTATTTATTTTCTTTCCCTTTTTTTTGAAAAGAAATTCTCCCGGTACATGTGATTGCGAGCTCCTGGGTCAATTATTTGACGTGGGCTTCCTGATTCAAAATCAGGCCCAATGAAGAGTGGGCCATTTGTGGGGCAGCTTCCACATTGCCCATTCTAAAACCAAACCAGGTCGGTTTATGCTTCAGAAATCACCCCTTTTTTTCTTTTTTTTTTTTCTTCTCTCTCTCTGTTTTTTTTTTTTTTTTGAAAATTTTAGGTTCTAACAGCTTCCAAACTGATTTCAATGATATTGAAACTGTCCTTTCCCATTTTGACTTGTTTCAAAATCTGAATCAATTTCGATAACATTTCTAACATTGAACATTTTGAAACCTCCCTAGCTCCACCCTCGCTATAGGCAGCAGCAGCAGCAGCAGCACCTAGAGCACTGACATGAACATAGGCGCCGCCTAGGCGGGAACCTTGACAACTACAAGTGTTTCCAAACTGAATTCAATGATATTGAAACTATCCTTTCCCATTTTGATTTGTTTCAAAGTCTGAATCAATTTCTATAACATTTCTAACATCGAACATTTCAAAACCTCCCTAGCTCCACCCTGCTATAGGCAGCAGCAGCATCACCTATAGCACTGACATGAACACAGAGGCTCCTTTTGAACATGCCAGGGATTCCTCATCAAGCGTAGGTTCTTACACTCCTGCTCCACCAATGCCTCATCTGCCATGGCTGTCATGTTGATGATGTGGTTGATACCTGGTGCTGGAGAGGGGTGTGGGCCCGGGTGATGAGACGGCAGCATGATGGTAAGGGATCCGGCAGGGACAGTGACATGGGAGCTGAAGCAATGGCCAAGGGCAAGGGCCTGTGGGATGGTAAGGCTGAGGAGATTCCGATGGAAACTGTGTTTAAGGCCAGAGGGGGAGAAGCCAGAGAACAGCCTTGAGGTCCTCCACCTGGTTGATGGTCCAGAAGTGCCTGGGCTTGGCAACAAAGCCGGTTAGTGTCTTGGGTTTTCATATCTGTCCGGTTCAAGAACCTGCCTTGTGTTGCTGTCCACTGGAGAAGGACAACCGTGCCGTGGTACTGTCACAGAAAAACCATCGAGAGAAGTTGAGATGGCTGCCATTGTCAAAGAAGCACTTGACTTGTAGCCTGTGAGTGTTTGCTGTTTGGGAATGGGTGATTGCCGGATTGATTATGGCCTTGCAAGCTACAGCACCCTGAGACTTCAGCTTTTCACAAGCCTCAAACATTGGATCTAAAGATGAATGGCCGAGATTCACTTGTTTAAGTTATTACTTTGCTGAGCTTTTCACTTAAGCCTAAAAACCTCTCGCATGAAAGACCTGCTTTGATGCAATCTGAATTTTGCTCTTAAACTTGAAAATTAACGGTGTTCTGCAAATGAAGCCTGTGATTGGAAAGCCACTGAAATCAGTTTCAATCAGATTCAAGTTTAGGTACTTTCTATTTTTATTCTTTACTTATCAGATTATCCAATTTGATTTTGATAACTTATCATATATATACTTTGTATTAAGGTAATAAAAAAACGAATCGAATATTGGAAAATCGGATACCAGTTGCAGCCCTAGTAGAATCTTTTGTGGCAATCTCATCTTCAGTAAGGAAAGGAGGGAGTTAAAAAACCTTGAGTAAGGCAGAAGCACGGCAAGTGCCCTTGCATGGAATGTAAGAGGACTCAATGAATCAAGGAAGAACTGTGTTGTCTGGTAATTATCAAGAGATTGATTGTATCATAGTTTGCTCACGAGAAACCAAGGTGGGGCTAATGGATATGAAAGTTATGATGCATACAACAGGCTTTAAGTACCAGGATTTGCTCATAGAAGATCAGGAGAATGTTCATGTGTCATTTTGGTTATCTCATCTTGGAGATCTGTAACTTAATTTTCAGATTACTCATGACATGCTTTCATCATATATTCTCTCAAGAAACTGATATTTAGAATTACCTCTTTAAACAAAGTGTTGAGTTCCTGTTGCTACTACCACATGCAGTATGCTGGTTAATCTGGAAGGAAAGGTGTTGGCACTGAATATTTTCAAAATTTTTATTGGATTAGGATTAAATCCAATCCAACCTTCAGTTCGTCAAATGAAGGTTCAATTCTCAGATTTAGTTTATCAATTGAGCCCACTTTAAGTTCATTTGATTGTGAAACAACCAAAGATAAAGCTCATTTTTACAATCCATCTTCTTTATATTTAATGGGCTGGATTTTGCTTCAAATCAGGTCTAGTAAATGTCAATTTTGATCTAATTTGTGGTCAATTTCTCAGCCCACCTTGTTTACATCTATTGGGTTATGTTTCAAATTTTAAATGTGCTCATTTTTTATGACAATTAAAGCCCATTTCTTGCCCTTTGTGCAGTCCACTCTTTATGTAATTAATGGACTGTATTTTTACTCAAAAACAGGCCCATTTGGATATTAATTGCAGCCCACTAATCAGCTTATTTGCGCAAGCAAATCCTGGCCCGAAGTTTGAGCACCCAATGATTGCTATCTTGCATCTTGATTTCGTCTCGGTATGGATGGAGAGAAGAAATCTCGGAGAAATTTCGAGATTTCAGACTTCGGAAATGTTGCCCTAAATACTTGTATACGTGTAAAATTGGATGATTATTTTTTCAAAAGGGGATGGCACTGAGGAATAAGACTAGACAATCTGGCAAAGGAAACTAGGACTTAATACTAAGAGGGTTAGCATTGTCCACCAGGGGCACATCAAGGAATTTGAGATCTTAATTTAGATTTAAACTTCAACTTAACGAATTATAAGAAAAGATATCATAGATAGATTGTTTTGAAATATTGAGAGATGATATGATATCTTGAATCATATGGAACCATTTAACATGTTAATTTACAAAAAATAGTGGAATGAGAGAACAATACCTAAATATGCCTTTTGGTTGGATGCAATAATAAAGTTGTACAAGTAGAAATTTAAGAATTGGAGATATTATATGGATATTGCGATTTCAATAATCTTGTTTCTCGGAGGTGTGAAGAGACAAAGATCCTTGAGAGATTCTTGGGAGATTGTATTCCATGTCATCACCTACCCTCTACGGATCAACCATTCTCAGGGTATTTTTGTAATTTCTAGCAAAGTAACAAAGTCGGGATACGGGAAAAAATCGGTGTGATGAAAAAATCTAAGATAGTGCAAAAGTCGTAATTATTCTGGAAAACATCGGAAATAAAAATGTTTAATATAATATATATTATCCTAAAAACATCATAATATAATTTCAACTTCCGACATAACAAACAATTTAACAAGAACAACAAGTAGATTAAATTATAACATGACGTTCAAATGTATCATCTTCCTCTAAATAGGTTTGAGCTAGATTTTTAAAAATCGGATGATTAAAAAATCGGTGGATTTTTAAATCGGCCGATTGCATCGTGTATCGCCGATTAAATCGCGTACGGGGCGTTTTTTTCAAAAGAACGGGGTAAAGTAGGGAAACGATCGGCCACAGGAAAAAAAACTGATTTTTTAAATATTTTTTAAATAAATCGGCGATTTCTGTTACTGTGATTTCCAGAGCCCTGCCACTTAAGTTATATCCATAACCTTCTCCTCCCATTAAAAGGTATCAGTGTGTCATATAAAGCAGCAACCCATGGAGGATGAAAAGGCATCAACGTGTCATTAATCCTCTCTAAAAGCAGCAGCCTTTGGATGAAGAGAAGGCGCATGGGGACCCCAAAGGACAGCCACTGACCAACCATTCATATCCTTCCCATTCATATCTCTTCTCTCTATGAAACAGCATGCTGCCCCATAGGTTGGGGGGGTGTTCTGAAGTGGCTGCACAAGGAGAGCACCAAAGAGGCATCTCTAGCACCCCATCACCGCAGCTCCTTCCCGAGGTCCTGGAGGCAGCAGCAACACCCTCCAACTCTGCAGCTACCAACAGGAGAAGAAGAAGTTGAAGGACCTTGAGGTCGATCCAACCATGGAATGCAATCTCCCGAGAATCTCTCGAGATCTCACAAGAATCTCTTTTTTTCCGTGCGTCCGAGAAACGAGATCGCCGAGACGAGAATATCTATGTAGTACCTGTGATACCTTGATCTTCTCCGCCTATTATTATCCCCAACTTGTTAGATGATATTGTTAAGTTTCCTTCTTATATTGCCAATTTTATTATGAAATCCATCTAATTATTCATCTAAACATTATTGTTTGATAAAATTTCATAGCTTAATATTTTAATGACTATATATGTACAATTGACCCAAAATGTTATCAATCTCCTATCCATATTGTTTAAGATGAAACTTTGGTCTGACATAAGATCCTTTGTATGTCTCATGCTAATAATAGTTCACCATCTCTATATTACGCTTTTAATTCTCTCACAGCTTATTTTAATATTTAATATGAGTTCTCTTGTGTTTTTTAAAAAGATTATATGACATTATACATTTAAACATGCACATTGATTGGTATTTCCAAGATCTAATCCCTTGAGATTTTTTCGAGATCTTTTATTTTCAATCTCTGTGAGATAAAATATAGATGTGAGATGGCAATCATTGGGTAAAGTATACCCTGCATAAATGAAATCCAAGATCTGATCTCCTGAGATTTTTCCGAGAATCTCACGAGATCTCTTCTCTTTCATGCTTCCGAGATGAAGCCGAGATCCGAGACGACAATCCTTGGATCCAACCAACATTTGCAAGAAGAAGAAGAAATTCAAAAAAGAGAGGAAGAAGTGAAGGTAAAATCAGTGTTCTGTGTTGCTGCACCATCTACACCTCATCCCTCTTTTCACCTAGAGCTTATCCTCTCATCCTAAATCTCCATCAGTGTAAGCCTCTGATAGTGGCCTAAACATGCCTATTACATGGTTGCTCGACCTGCTGTCTTGGGGCTACTGGCCCCTTGACACATGCCATCCACACATCGTTTGTCTATTCTTGTTTTGCCCTTATACCATATTCGTACTAGAGTGTCAAATATGATGATTCTTACATTATACCCACCATAAACCAGTACCAGCTTGGTCACAGGCAGAGGACATCCTTGCTTACCACATTAGGCCTGGTTGCCTATCCTTCTAGGTCCGAGGATACCTCATGAAATCAGACCCTATGCCATGAGCCTGTTAGAGGATAAATTCCAAGGGTGGTGGTGAAATAGTCATCTTAGAATCCTCAAAACATTCTCTACATATGCCCATAGGACTTGAGTATACCTGGTCAACTGACATGCAGAATGGGTCACTTGAAACTCAGCAAAAGCCAGCTACTTAGCTTTATATACCTGTCTTTCTGCCTGGGTATGACAAGGCGTATGCAACATATACTATGAGGAGCCTATCAAATTGCAGTCACACAGACCTATTATACTTTCTTTCTGAACATGAATGCCTCATGCTACTTAACCTGTAAATCTGCCCGGCCATGTCAGCAGCCTGTTGTTGAGGCACTCATGCTATGGAGATCCAATAGAAGCCAAGGAGCAGTTTGATGACAACTCATAGACGTAAAAGATGCCCGGGCAGCAACAGTCTTGAGGGACCAGCTTGATCAAAGGACCACAGCATGTCTGCAGGTCATTCAGCCCCAGGACAAGATGCAGATCAGGCCATCAAGGCCATTGGACAAAAAATCATCTTTAAATAACTGAAATCAAACAAAATGCTAAGTGGCTAAGCCTATTAAGTTAGGCTCTCTCATAATTTTGGGCGGACACCCCGATGTGTATTGATCCTGGACAGGTAGGTGGACATGTTCTCACTCTACACCAATCCTTTCCTTAAAGTAGGGGGTATCAAACTATATCAACTAAAAGGGAAAATCCTATTGATTAAAGTGAGGGTTATCAGGAAGAAATCCCATACCCATCAAGGGTTAAGGAATTTTATCCCACATTTATCCAAGGAGAATTATGGCTTGCATGCCTTCCCCTGTCTTCATGTTCATCAAATTGATCCAAGCGATGAAAATATCATGTTCAATGTCACCTATGGTGTCAAAGGGAGATCAAACAGCGCCATGGGCTTAATGGAATGTAAAGAACAAGGGGAGACCTGAAATCTCAATACTTAATAAATCTAAACAAACTAAAAAAATTTTAGCAAATTCTGCAAACTGTCTGATCGGCAGACGGTAAAGAGACCAAACTGCTAATGAGATCAGAAAATTCCAGAAATCTGAAAGTAATAGAATATGAAAATCCAGAATACTGACAATCCACTGAAGTCTGAAAATACCCAAGATCCGAAGTCTGAAACTTAACCCAAGGGGTAGTAGTAAGCTCAAGTTAGTTGAAGTCAATGATATCTAGGTACAGAAATTTAAAATGTGACTTCCAATCGTTAAAATGCAAACTCCTAACTCCAAAACAAACATCTAAAAATACATCAACGCTAAATCCAACAAAACCTGTCAAAACCCCCAAATCAAAGGGTTCAAATATTAATCTTAAACTAAAAGAGTCTTTAATTCTGAAACTCCAAAATCTAAATTAAGGAACTCAAAATCCCAAACTCAAATTTGAATCTGAAACCAAAAGCATGAAGCTTTTCAAAACTGAAACCTGAACATGAGATCACAAGATTCCCAAATCTGAACATTTGAAACCAAATTTCATAGTTCTCAAAATCCAAAATCTGAATTTTGGGGCCAACAATAAAAAAACTTCCAAATCTGAAATTGGAAACAAAAATATGTCAAAAATATGAAACGGGATTTAAGTTTTCAACATCAAACAAAGCCCATGCAATCCAAACTCAAATAGAAATTCTCAAGTCTTAAATCTGAAAATTTGAAATCCCGAAACTTAAAAACCCCAAATCTGATGATTTACTAAAACTCAAACGGGAACCCTCCAAAACAAATCAAATCCCAAACTGAAACTTTAAATCAACTCAAACCAAATTTAAAGATAAGAAGAGGCCAAATTTTAAGTAAAACAAATCAAACTCCCAAACCAAATCAAATCAAATTAAAATAAGTCTAAAATGCTAAGTTTTGCATTCCATGAAGTTCATGGGACCATAGCTCCCAAATATTTATTTTTGTGGATGTATGTCTTCTATGTGTGGATTGTTATGGTGGTTAATCAAGAGTTTTCGAGTCTTTGCTCAATATAATTAACATCGGTACTTTGCAAGTCTGATGGGGAAATGTCAAAATAAAAACAGTTCAAAGAACTCCAAGCTAAACTAAAATTAATTTTTTTTCAAAAAGGAATGCCACGAATTTTCAAATATTTCTAGGTTACATCTTTAAGGGAAGTAATGTCTTTTTTATATTTATATTAGATCTATCGGTTTTGTTTATGTTTTGAGTAGTTATTAGTTTAATATTTCTATTCTTGGGTTGTTCTAGTATCATAAATTACTGCAATAACCTTTTCATAGAGCTCACGGTTCATTTGTCTTCAATTTTCTTATTTGTCTGTTTTGTGATTTAGAGACTTCTATGTCTAGTCTCATCTGCCTGTCCTGTCTGTAGTCATAAATTAATGGCAAAGTCAAGGGTTAACTGTGAGCTACAGAATCATCAACATTTAATGAGAATGAGACCTCCTCACCTTGACACATTGGATTGGAGGTAGCTCTTTTAAGAAAATACACCTTGTAGCTATGGCTGTCTAGTAATTGGTTTAACCTGACAAACTGAAATCTCTGGTTGTTTCAGGTTCAAAAAATAGATCAGGTTAATTGGTTTTGAAAGTTGACAGCTGAATAAACCCGACCAAACTGCCAACCCGAATGACCTCCTCCCGGACCAGCATTCTCTTGCACATTGGTTATGAACCTTTCTTAATGGCCTTTTTTATAGATGCTACATGAAATTTGTTCAATATGGGACAAAGAGCCTGGCCTATGCTGCAGCACACCACTTCCACAAATCTCCATAGTTCCATATTGGAAAGTGTACAAATGCTTGTCCCCTTGTCTTAATAAAAGAGATTATAGGGCTGCATAGTGGCTATGTTTTTTGGGCTTGGGCTGTCCGTTAATGGCAGATTATATTGCCTCTTAAAAAACCTATTGCTTTTCTAAGAGTCACACTGATCACGTGATTAAAGATCATGATCATATCATCAGCAGTTAAAATGTTTAAATTTATTATTTATTTTGGTTTGACCCGAACCAAACCGATTAGATTTGGTTCAATTTGTTGTGGGTCGACATTGTGTTTCGGTTTGGTTTGGGTTAATTTTTTTTCTCCCATAAACCAAACCAAATAGACCTATGAACACCCCTACTTGTAGCCATGGCATTGGAGGCACTTCTGAGTGCACGAGGAAAAGGTGGTTTCACTATTTACTTCAACTTGAAAAAACAAACGTCATTGATGAATCAAATAAACCGAGATAATACAAATGTTCTATATCATAAGAAATATGTTATTGATATTTGTATATTTTGATATATTAGAATAAATATATATTGATTATCAATGTAAAATTAGTTGTACATCTTCATGTATGTATTGTATTTAAGATTGAACGGTTGGAACTAAGCCAAACCAAACCAAACCAAACTTTGTCTGCTTGGTTTAGTTTTCTATGAGAGATGGACTTGATCTGGTTTAGATGAAATCTGCCTTCAAACTGAGCATAACTAAATCAAGAACTCCTGCTAAGTGATGCAGGATGGATTGTCGAAATCTCATTGAGGCATATTACTTGACCGGAAAGACCAACCTAAATGGACTGAACCTTGCTGAGCTGGCTGGACTGGTTGGTGGGGTCCACCTGATGGGTAGTGGTCATTGCAACAGCATCTTGAAAACAAGGATGTTAGGATCGGACCGGTGTTTGGATTGGCTGGTGTCAATTCCTATCTGATTTGAATTAGATTGGCAGAATTGGCCAATTCCAAGAGAGAAAAACCGATTTGGAATTGGCCCGGATTGGTTCTTCAAAAAATAAGAAAATTATAAAAGCATAAAAAATAATGTAGATGCATTTTTAACTGGATTCTAGTTTCCCTTTTGGGGTTTGATTGAGGTGGCAGCAGCACGACAAGGTGATGCTGTGGTGTCTTCCTCACCTAGGTTATATTTGGGTCTGATAGACTCAATACGACCAGATCCCATGACTTTAAGTCATCGGATCTTAGGATATTGAGTCATCAGATACATAGATATCGGGATTCGGGACTGATGAATCCTATCGGTATTGGGTATCCGCCCGATAGGAATGGGAAGACACAGTGGCACCCCGTGGCATTACCGTCTCTGTTGGTGGCAGATTTCGGCAAGAGGTGTCAGAATTGGTCATTTTAGGCAGTATCTGTCCAATCCATGGCAGCATTTTACCACTTAAGCGTCTAAGTGGTAAGACTAAATGGGGTTGAGGGGGGAGGTTGGCCCACAAAACAGGTCTTAATAACTACTTTAAAACCAGATAAAAATGAAGAAAACAGAAGATTCTATAAGCCAGGAGGATTCTACATAAAAATCCGGTCCTATTCCACTCATTTTGGGTTGAATAGGGGGCCAAAATCTGCTGATGAGTGGTCTGGCCATCACGCAGTCTGTGCATCAGACTGTCTTTCCCTCTTTTGGGTGGGGAAGAAGACTCGTACGGGGTTTGCCGGACCTGGTAACAGGTGATCCAATGAGTCACGCATCGTATCACTTGATATCGAGTCCATGGGACCCAATATCACATATCTGGTGACTTAAGTGACCGAATCTTGTCGTATAGGGTTGTTGAACCAAAAAAAAAAAAAAAAACCCCTCTATCCCAAAACGGTTCAAACACGTGCACGTGTTGATCGGCAAATCCGATATCGGTGTGTCAAAACCGAATCCAGAAAGGGATAAACCCACCTGGTTAAACCATCGGTGATCTGTTGAAATCAACCGGTCCCCTCTCCAAAACAGACGGACAAAGTCTTCCCTAGAACAAAAAAAAATCGATCAAAAACAAGGGCGATCGAAGAAGTTTTGTTGGAAGGGAGCGGTTGGAAACCTCCCTATAGCCGCCGTCTCCGCAAAGGAGAGCCGCAGGGAAATCCTCACCAATGGGAGAGGAGGAAGAAAGGGAGCAAAGAGGAAAAAAGGGGGGAGAACTTGCCACCGTCGGACCAAGTTTCCGCTGCCACTAAGGCCGGCCAAAGAAGGAGAAAACCGCGGAGAAGGTGAGCCCGCATGGGTTCCTGTCGTTCTCACGACCCGACAGGAGCCTCCCACTGCCGTCACTAGACCCCCAGCCGCGTTAAATCCATCGGGTCCGTTTGGACCCTTTGGACTAGGCTGCCACCTCTATCAAGCTCGCCGGAGCGAGCGGGAAGCCACCCTACACTCGCCGGAAAATATGAAAGGGATGGGGGAACGCCGCCTTTGCCGTCCTCAAAGGCCACTACCGTTGCCTCCTTCACCGACCACCACCGTTGCCAACCTCCTTGTCGTTGTCGAAAGAAGGCGGAACCATAGGAGCCCTTGCACTTCCGTCACCGGGACGCAGAGAGCAATGAGGGGGAGGAGAAGAGCAGCTCGGCTCGTCGATTGCCATGCCGGTCGCTGCGAAAGCCACCGCGAGGGGGGAGAAACCACCGGAAGGCCGCGCGGTTCCATCGTCGCGAGAGAAGCATCGAGGAGAGAGAAAGAGAGCAGAAGAAGGGGGACCAGCCGCGGCTGCCTCTACCATCGGCCTGGGCATCCCCCGCCGCCGGTTGGAGAAGCCACGGGAACTACCGCCGTCGCCGGAAGGAGCTCCTCCCACGCCGCCGTCGCCGCCGCCGCCGCCGGAGCCCGCCGCCGCCGTCGCCATCGCCGGAGCCCGCCGGAGTCGCTCGCCGCTACGCCGGATCCGCCATCGCCGAAGGAGCGCCGCGAAGAGGAACCCTCGGCCCGGCTTCCGTCTCGTGGGGAGAGAGAGAGCCGAGGGGGGAGGCGACGCTCGCGGTCAACCGCATGTCAAAAAAAAAAAAAAAAAGAAAGAAAGAAATGGACCGCCCGAGTGGGCGGTCGTGGGCCACGCATGCGCCCACGCGCGGGCGGCCGCGGCCTACCACCTGGGGGGTGAACTTACCCTCCCCCACTTGACTTGGTCAAATAGTGCAGAAAAAATCAGGAAAAATGGGGAAAAAATGGGGTAACTTCACCCCACTCCGGTCACCCCCCACTAACTCGAAAATGGGTTTAGTGGGGGCTTCCAAATGACCCTTTTGCCCCTCCAAAAACCTCTATAAATACCCCCCCAAGTGCCATACGTACACGGGGTTGGAAATGGTGAGAAAGGAGAGAGTTGAGAAGAGAGAGAAACTCTGAGTTCTCACTCCTTAGAAGGTAAGAAATACCTTGGTTTTGCGCTACCTTTCCATAAAAAAAGGGTGGGTTTTGCGCTACCTTTCCATAAAAAAGGGCCGGTTTCGCGCTACCTTTCCATAAAGGGGCCCAAAATAGTAAACTATTTTGGATAGAAAATAGTCAACCCAACTCGGCCTCATCGAAATGGCCGAAATTAAGTGGTTTTCGCTACCTTTCCATCAAAAGGGGCCCAAAAGTAGCTCTATTTTCGATACAATAAAAACCCAATCGAAAGCCGAAATCACAAACCGAACGGAATTCTAAATAGAAAACTCAACTCTAAAACCGAAATGCCGGTCAAACCGAACGGGAATTCAAATCGAAAACCCAAATCGGTAAAATCGAAAATGCTGCCAAACCAAACGGGAATTCAAATCGAAAACCCAAATTCGGTCAAACCGAAATGCCGGTCAAACCGAACGGAAATTCAAATCGAAACCCAAATCGAAACCGAAATGCTCTGCCAAAGCGAACGGAAATCAAGGTGAAAACCCAAGCTCAGAAACCAAAGTGCCGGTCAAACCGAATGAATTCAAAGTGAAAAACCAAGTTGGTCAAACAGAAGTGCCGGTCAAACCGAACGGGAAATCAAGGTGAAAACCCAAGTCGGTAAAGCCGAAATGCCGGTCAAACCGAACGGGAATTCAAATCGAAATCCCAAATCGGTCAAACCGAAATATCGGCAAACCCGAACATGCTCCAGAAATGCCGCATATCAAATGCAATCAAGCCATTCTTGGATATACGAAGACAATCTGGTTCGGTAAGGCCGAAATGCCGAAAAGGCCGAAACCTGATCGAGAAGCGAAATGCCGGCAGAACAACAAGCTCAAGAAATGCCGCATATCAAATGCAATCAAGCTATTCTTGGATATACGAAGACAACTGTTCCAGGTCGAAATGCCGAAAAGGCCGAAACTCGGATCAGTGACGAAATATCGACAGAACGCGAATACGTCTAAATGCCGCATATCAAATGCAATCAAGCCATTCGATATACGAAGACAATCTGGTTCCCAGAAGGCCGAAATGCCGAAAAAAACTCAACCAGAAAGTTTCGAAGTTCAGAAACGGAAGAAGCTCCGTAAATGCCGCATATCAAATGCAATCAAGCCATTCATGGATATACGAAGAAAATCAGTTCGGTGAGCGAAATGCCGAAAAAATCGAAACCCGGATCCAGAAGCCGAAACGCTCGAAAACAAACTGCTCCGTAAATGCCGCATATCAAATGCAATCAAGTCATTCTGGACATACGAAGAAAATTTCGATTCTGCAGAAACCGAGATAGCAAAGTTCGAAACTCAACTCCAGGTAAAGCCGAAGTCTTTGGTCAAATCGAACAAACTTCGATACGTGTTCGAGGAACAAAGGCTCGAATGCCCCCTCATTTATTGTACTTCGTACTCAAATCGATACGAAATAAATTCAAGTTCGATTAACCCAATTGTCATCCAAAGATGACATCTAATCCCCAATGGACTTTGAGAGGTGGATAAAAATTAAACAAAATTGTCTAAGTCAACAAATGACCAAAAACATAAACAAAACAAATCAAATCAAATCTTAAATCAAAAAGAAAATCAATGAACCCAAACTTAAAAGTTTGAATTAAGTTCAACCAAATTCCATCTCATAAGGCCATTGTGGGATATGTCTTCCAAAACTTTCTTTATGTGGATGAATGACTTCCGATCAATATGTTGTCAATTCGTCAATCAAGGGTATTCGAGTGTTTCTCGATGTAATTAACACCGGAATATCGCAAGTCCGGTGGAGAGAGGTCAAAATTTATTTTCAAAGAACTCAGATAACCTCACAAATTAAATTGTGGTTCGATATCATCTAAAGTGGGTGATACCCATATCGACACTTAGCAAATGCGTGGAACCATAGGTGTTCCTTTAAAATAATACCACATCAAATTGGTAATACTCCTAATACCACATATTTTCATAGTAGTCAATTTAAATTTAAAGCGAAAAGAATTTTCTCGAAAACAAAAAAAGAGGGGGAAATTCGAGGTTCCAACAAATGGCACGCCCGATGGACCTCTCTCTCCTTTCATCTTTCCATCACAGCAACTTAGTGAAGTCATAAATCTGCCAAATTCTTATATAACTTTTCATCCATTTAGTCTGTCTTTGTTCTTTCAGGAAGGAAGACTCAAAGCACTGGCAATGGAAAGGAGACGAAGATCTTCTTCTTGGAAGACTACGTCATCAATGCGACGGGGGGCACCTTGGTGTACCCTTGACATACAGGCATTTCCCCTCGGTCATCCAAACGATCGGACCATCTCGGGTGGATATTGCCACCCCAACAACCGAAGACTCAACGCCTTTGAGTCCTTGAAGCATTCATCACACTGCCACTAAGGCAATGGAGCCTATGCTCCCCATCCTTACCAAGGTGCATACGGTCCGACATTGGTGCACGCAATCGTCCAATTGTTGTCGGTTGCCCGTACGCACAACTAAAAAGGTTCCAACCAAACTTGTCAAGCCTACAAGGCCAACCTTGCAACATGTTCACCCTAATGAAAGAGGTTGATGAAGTCAAACCCGTTATCGGGTCATATGCCGTGATGGCACGTCGAACAAGGAAGAACTCCTCGACATTCAAAAATAAAGATGACTTTATCATTGGTCCAACTGCTCACGGCAAGAAACAAATCCCGTGCCCGTTTGGCTCTTACCACGATTTAAAGGTCTATTTTTGTGATGACACCTTGGCTATGGAATCATTTCCCGAAGATGAAGACCGGTCGATTTCCACATCGACCAAAGTCACCATTATCGGGCATTTCAAGCCCACAATGCCAACTATGTGAGGAACATCACACCACCACTTTCCAACAAGCCTGGGTTTGCCACGTGGAGAGAACCAATGAAGATGGATCCGTTATTGGGTCTCACTCATCGCTACTTTCGGTGGCGAGGAATAACTCCTCGGCCTTCGACCAAGATGGACCGGACGAGTCCGACAAGCTAAGGTGGAGAACAAATCTCCCAACCGCCATGCTATCTCCGCGAGCCTACGCAGTCCATCTTGCAAGTGATGACGCAGCCGGGGAATCACTCCCTAAAAACGAAGACCGGTTGGTATCCGAATCGACCAAAAGTCATTAAGGGGAATGTAAAGAAGCTCTCCGTCTCCCCGAATTGTCTTTCCGACGAGCAATCATGTGCCCGAGAGGGCATCAAATTGTTCGAGGGGGAACCACTCCCTCAAAATTAAGCAAGTCTCGGGTTCCCAAAACCCAAGTACATCACACGGTTGCGAAATCAACCACCTCTGTACACCGAGTTGTTCAAAAGTGGGTACCACTCCTCAAAAATTCAAGCAAATCCGGGTTTCCAAAACCCGAGCACATCACATTGTTTGATGCACCTCAATCAACAAGAAGTCATGGATGGTCCGACCCCGAAATCGACCACCTCGGTGCAGGGGTCAAAGAATCACTTCTTTAAACCTACCGCCACCACAAAAGAACAACAACCTTGGGGGGTGTCTGTTTTTAAACACCTCTCCCTCTCAAAAGAGCCTGCGGCAAAAAAAAAAAAAATGCCACACCGGGGCACGTGGCAAGATGACAATCTTCGCGTGCTACACATTAAGTTCAATAACCGTCCGAGAATGTCGGGAGACTTCGGATGGCCCGAGTAGGTCCGGTTACACAACAAGGCATTTTGGCGCAACAAAATCTTCAGGTTGATCTTTTTCAACAAGAAGAGCAAGGGGAAACACGTCATCAGGCCCGGTGCCACAAAAAGCCGGGCCGCACCTCCCATGCTCGGTTTGGGCTGAAGCTATGGAGGGAAAACCGCAGCTTGGGCCTCTTTACATGAGTTTGAAAGGGTTGCGGTCAGCCTCACCTCGCACCTCAACTCGGGCTACTTGACATACATAAGGTCACCTGGGAGACATCCGGAACAACCGACGCTCCTCTACCAAATCAACAACTCGCTCCTCAATTCCAAAACAAGCGGAAGGCAAGTGATCGAGCAAGACAGGATGCCAAGTCGGATTGCAGAATACGAATGATGGTCCGACGTAGCAGCTTGTATGTGACTCCTATCCCATCCACCATAAGTTCAAACGGCCGGCCATCGGAGGTGACCAAGGTCCCAAAATGTCCTAGATTTGATGGACGGAGGTCACCTAAAGAACATCTAGCAATGTGTGACTCATACGGGCAAGTTAGCTCCAGAAGAGTCCTATCTACTTTGCTACTTTTCTACCACTCTCACAGTCCTACCTTCGAGTGGTACTCTAAATTGAAGCCCAACTCGGTCATAGGTTGGAAAGATATGCGCAAGTTCATCGAGCGCTTCAAGCACCGAGAGGCTAGTACCACCGGTGGAATCGACCTCTCTCGTCAACGCAAGGATGAAATTGTCGTTGACTTCATCAAAAGACGACGAATCTCGCATGCCGCCCTAATCCGTCGACGAATGAAGAGGTTGTGGGACTATGTGCAGGGCTTATGCCACGAAATCTTTGAAAAGCTCCTAATAGCCAACATTCAGGACATTCGACAAAGCAACCGAGTCGTGTCCGACGTAAATGTTCTGCGCGGCAACCCCACAAAGGACCGCGAAAGAGAAAACCTTCACGTCCTTACGTAAGGATGTTCACACGGATTGAATCGCACACCGGGGGCAAGCAAGCCGCCGATAGGGCAACCTTTCTGTCCCCTTCAAAGCCAAGAAGCCCGCTCCACGGAGGAATAAGTGCGCTACCGAGGAAATGAAGAAGTCTTACTCCTTTACACGGGAGCACGCTAAAAGGCTTTTGATGTCTATATCAGAGAAAATCTGATCAGCTTGCCTCAACCTAACCAACCAGCCGTGGTTTAGAAATTTGATGACCCAAACTTCAGTGTATACCACTGCATGTTGGGTCAGTACCCCGTGAAGACTACTATTCGTTCACGAACACAGCGTAAAAAAATTTGATCGATGAAGTCGCAATCGACACGTGGATAGAATACGGTTAATCCTTCGCAATCATACGTCAATCCAAAACCACAACAAAACATCAATGTCGATTAGTGGGTCAAGCTTCCCTCGTACGGTGACGGGGACCACAGCCATTGAAGACCTTTCCCGCATCAACCTCAACCATCGAAGGATATCGATGAGGCTAAACTCGTCACCGGGTCAAATGATACCATCACATTACGGCAAGTGAAGAACCTCCCTACCCTTCAAAAAAATTAAGATCGACCTATCGGAGTTCAATCCGGTGATGAGGAATAAATCCTCTACCCATCGTCTTGCTACTAAAGTTGGATACGCTCGAAGACACGTTTATCAAGATACCGATCAGAGGAATCACTCCTGGAATTGAAGGCCAATCGGTTGCTAAACCGATCAAAAGCCACCATCGTGGATGTGGGAGAGATCTCCCATTTTATCTACTATCATCTTCGGCGAATAAATCCTTAACCCAGGGGGCACAAGCCAGACGGGGACAAATTCTCAATACCGGACGTCAGTCAATATAAGGGGAACAAATTCCCGAAAGTCAAGCAAATATGGGTTCCTAATACCCAGATTCATCATGGTATTGCCGATTCAACACATTACACAAGGGGCAACTTTGTTCTTGAACTTTGTGTATGAACAACTATTCTCTCAGAGTTGTCTAAAAGAATGTCAAGGCAAAATGCCGAATTCAACGCTACGGGGAGCCCAATAACCCGAGAAGCCCAAACAAGCACGCAAGCCACCTCGACCCAATGCCATCAAGGCTACGGTGTTGATTTAGTCCAAGGTTCAAAAGAGAATCCCATGAAGATGGCTGCCCAATATGCTTCACCATCCTAACCATGGAGGAAAGCAGATGCTCATAGAAAGGGGCTGAGAGAAAAGAAAATGCCCGATCGACTTATTCTCTCACATGCTATACAATAAAGCAAGCCATACTGGGGGCAGGGCGATGGAATCTGTCCTCCTAAGTCCCATTATCAAAGTTGTGCAAGTCGGTTATCATAGACATATATTGTTGTTTACCAACAAAATATCCGACCAGAATGACAAATAATGACACCAAGTCGAGGTTCAACCCCTTCACCCCCAACAAATCCGACAGATCAGGGGTAATTAAAAGAAGAAAAAGTCCAAATCGACCTCGAATGAAAAAACAATGTCGTTGGCCGGACAATAGAGAAATTTCTCGAATTCAAGCTGGCACTGCCATCATCTAGGGTGGGAACAAATCCCTAAACCCAAATCAATTATGTCCACCAATCAGGGGTAAAAAAAAAAAATCTTCGACTCAAATGTCGACGGTTATCAATTGGATGAGGAATAAATCCTTCGCCCAAAATTCTCAGTATTGCTCTGCAACGGCCTACGCTAATGTTACTTTACCGAGGAATCAATCCTCATTCTACGATACTTAAAAGTCACAATGGTTGGCAATTAGAGGTCGGACTTCCCAAATGAGCGAGGAATAAAATTTCTACTAGAGAAGATGATCGATCGGTCAACGGTATCCATGTCAAAGTTGCTCCAAAGTGGAAATCAACTCCCAAGAGGACAAATAATTGTGGCTAATCGAAGTTCGCAGTACGGGTAAGGAACCAATCCTTAACCCACAAGAATACCGTAGGTTAATTGACCACTTTGGTTTAGCCCAAAAACACTACAAAAACGAGGAACAAATCCTCTATTCGAAGATGTCGGGGCTTCCCAAACGGTGATTGCTCGGGTGGGGGGCCAACCCTTAATCCATCGTTACTATGGTTGGACGGCTCGAAAGACCGGTTATCAACATTTACACAAGGGGAAGGAACAAATCTTTCACCCAAATGAATGCGATGGCTGTCCGACCGTACGACCACTTCAAAGCTATCAAGACGGGGATCAACCTTCACCACCAAACTATCAAGTTAGCCCAATCAAAGGTTCGGCCCAATATCCATGGCGAGCTGGGGGCAAGCCCCCTAAACTATGCCGTGACGACGTGGGCTAAGAACAACCTTTCGCCTGTGGTACCGCGGGGTAGGTGAAGTAATCCCTATCCGGAATGTCGCACGAGGATCACCACGATTCGCCGCATTGGTGAAATACGGAAAGTTCGTTCGATAACCAAGCCATCAATCGATGACTTACAAACATTTCTACCACAAAGAGGACAAGGAAGAAATCCTCTACCCAGAAGGAGAATGTATATAGTCTATCAATGACTCAAGATATTGTGATTTTGGCGAGGAATCAATCCTCCATTAGTCCATATGTTGTAGTTGACTGGTTATCAGTTTGCCTCAAAAACATCATTTGGGCTTGGAATAAATCCTATGCCTGAGATAAATTTTGCCAACATACGACGCCTCAACATTCTACTCGGGCGACAAGACATTTCTTAGTCTATTATGCATTGGAGGCTAATTGATCCATTGATTACCCCTAGACTTCTGCTCAACCAAAGAAAGTAGGCGAGTCCCTAGGCCACATCGGGCAGATGCACGGCTAAAGTACACGGTAAAGATCCAAATTCTACCAGAACATGGGGGCATAGGAGCAAGTCTTTTGCCCGAAGGTCCGAGGAAAGCGTCTCCCAAATTGAAACAAGCTTGGATGCCGAGAGGTTGAGGTCTCCCACTTCGGTCCATCGCCAAAGGTCGCTTGTCTACAACAAGCTATCATGGCCCTTAAGGCCTTTATAGCTCTCGAAATTTCATATCGTGACCGTCTAAGGTCCATATGATTTTCAAGTTTTTACACTATAATGACCATTTTGGTCCGTACGGTTCCTAAAAGTTTATGCCATCATGACTCAAAGAAGGTCTACGTGCTTTCCAAGTCTCCATACCATAATGACTTTTTAAATGTGGTTTAAAAAAAAACTCGCATTGCTATCATGTGGCTTTCAACGCCTATATAGCCTCCCAAAATTTTCATGCCATCACGGTTCTCACAACAGTGGCTTTCAAACCTCAAGGTACGAATTAGTTTTAAACATTTCCGTACCATAATGACCCTTTCAAGTTTTGGTCTGCATGGTTTCGCAAAAAAGTCTCGTGCTATCATGGTCCTTTAGACCTACATAGCTTTCAAACCTTTGTACATTATGACATCTACGGTCGTCATAGAAACTACGATGTTATCATGGCTCTCACGGCCTTTATAACTCTCTAAGTTTTGTGCCATCATGACCACCAAGGTCCATATGACTTTCAAGCTTTTACACCATAATGACCCTTCAGGTCTACATGGTTCTCAAATATTTGCACCATCATGACCAACAAGGTCTGAATGGTTGTTAAATACATGCCATCGCTAACGAGTCTATATGGTTCTGAAATCCTTACACCATCATGACCAAGAAGGTCTATATGGTTGTTAAACCCACACCATCACGACTCTTCAAGTCTATACGGTTCGTTAATCCTTACACCATCATGATTAGCAAGGTCTATATGGTTGTTCAACTTATACCATCACGTGACTTTTAAGTCCGTACGGTTCTCAAATCCTTGTACCATCAAGACCATTAAGGTACGTATGGTTTTCAAAACTTTTTATGTTAAGACGGCCCTCAAGGCCGAGAGCTTTAAAAAAAAAATCTCAGCCATCGCGACTTTAAGTCTACATGGCTACAAATAATTTTGGTGCCATCATGACTTCCATTGTCCTATTCGGCCTCCAAAGCTTCATATCACCATAACTCCTACACCTACGTGGTTCAAATTTTAGTGGCTTCTATTCTCCCAAAAATAGTATGCCTTCGAGATCGAGCTTGGGACCCCTTGCTCCTTGTCTCACAAGTCTCACCGGCAGCAAGAATTTCAATGGCTCGGGGAGGCTAAATTCCTCACAAAAAAGAGAAGCTAAAAATAAGAGATGCCCCGATTAGGTCTTGTTGGTCACCCATAATTGATCAACTAAGAGCAAAAGTGTCAAAAAAAAAAAAAATCCAACGAAGGGTGAAAAACCCACAAAGGGCACCTCGAGGCAAAAAATGGATAACCCACGATGTGTGAAAACCTCGTAAAGAGGACATACGCAAAATATGAAAGGGGCTAGTCCAGGTGAAAACCCGAAAAGGGCGAAGGCTAGTTTAAAAAAAAAAAGAAAAGAAAAGAAAAGAAGGAGAAATGTTAAGAGTTGAGTCTATTATGACTTTCATGTCTAGCCTCATCAAATGTCACACCAACATACCTTGTACAGTCCCTATCCCCTACATAACCTTGAAATCCAAAAGTTCACACCCCAAGGCCGGGCATGATCCTTTCATCCTCCTAAGCCCAAGGGTTCAAATGGCACAAAGCCACCCCAAAACCCACATCCCCAAGGTCAAGTATGATTCTTTCATCGTCACAAGCCCACGGGTTCCAATGGCACAAAGCCACCCCAAACTTCATACCCCAAGGCCGAGTATGATCATTTCATCCTCCTAAGCCCACGGGTTCAAATGGCATGAAGCCACCCCAAATTCTAAACCCCAAGGCCAAGTATGATCTTTTCATCCTCCCAAGCCTATGGGTTTCCTTTTGGCACAAAGCCACCCCAAACTTCATACCCCCAAGGACGGCGTACGATACTCTCATCCTCCTGCCCACAGGTTCAAGCCGCACAAAGCCGCCCCAAACTTCACACCCCAAGGACGAGTACGATCCTTTCATCTCGCCAAGTCCGCGGGTTCGATGACATAAAGTCACCCCAAATTTCATACCCCCAAGGCCGAGCATGATACTTTCATCCTCCCGAGCTCGGGTTTAAGCAAGACGAAGCCACCCTAAACTTCATATCCCCAAGGCCAAGTATGATACTTTCATCCTCCTAAGCCCACGGGTTCAAGTAGCACAAAGCTACCCCAAACTTCATACCCCCAAGGCCGAGAATGATCCTTTCATCCTTCTAAGCCTATAAGTCCCAATGATGTACCCTCTATAAGCCAAGTACGTGCTTCCTACGCTTTCATAAGCCAAACGAGGTCCCAATGGCAATGAAGTCGCCTGAATTTCGTATCACAAGTCGAGATGCGATTCATTCGTTTCACAAACTAAATGATACAAAACCCAAAACTTTATGGCCCCGGGGAAGCCTTAATTCCTCACCGCCCAAAAAAAATCCTACGGCCCGAGGAAGCACTTAAACTCCTCATTCCTCAAAAAGAAGATCAAATAAGGGCTAAAAATAGAGATGCCCCGACAGACTTAGCCATTCATCTTCAATCGATTGGCTAAGGGCAAAATTGTCAAAATATACCTAGCTAGGGTAAAAACCCGAAAGGGTGCTCTAGGCAAAATCAGGTAACCCCGCTACATGAAAAAAAAAAATCTCATACCATTATGACCCATTTGGTCTATATGGTTTTCCAAAGCCCCCATGCTATCATGGCCCTCAAGGCCTATATAGCTTCAAATTTTAACTTCATACCATCATGGCTCTCTAAGCCTATATGGTTCAAAGTTCATACGTTAACTCATAGCATCATGGCTCCCTAAGCCGATATGGTTCAAACTTCATACCGTCACGGCCTTTAAGCCTATATGGTTCAAACTCAACACCATCATGGCCCTTTAAGCCTATATGGTTTAACTTCGCATCATCATGGCCCTCAAGCCTAGTTCGAATCTTCATATCATCACGACTCTCGCGGTCATATGATTTTCAAAAATGGCAAGCTATCATGGTCCTCCGGCCTACATAGCCTTCAAACCCTCACACCATCATAACCCTAGCGGTTTATATGGTTGTCAAAAAAAAGAAAGAGAAGGCAATCACAAGCCATCATGATCTCCATGGCCTACATTGCCTTAAAGAACATGCACCACTATAACCAACAAGGTTTATGTGGTTATCAGGCTTAAACGGTTCAAACCTCATACCATCACGACCCTTCAGTCTATATCGGTCGTTGAACCGATATATATCATCAAGGTTCGCGTAATACCCCGACCATACTTGAAATATGTCAACATGCACACAATTCTTCGAAGTGACTATTTCCTACAAACAATGGGATTTGTTACATTCCATAACACAAGTTTGAGAAAGGATATGTCACAAATAAGAAGAATTCAGTATCGTCAATTTGTTGACCACCAAAGGCAATACAACAAGTATAAGCCCAAGGAAGGTTGAAGCATGATACAAGAAGAGGGAGTCAACCAAACTAGCACCAATCATAGCTAGTGCCAACTCCCGGTGCCAAACGATGGAAGTCAAGTTGCCCCCAAACCGGAGATGTCCAACGGTTAGGCTTTGGCGAGAAGCTTGTTTGGTGGAATCGCGATGGCAAAAGTGGCATCTCTTAGGCAACCGTAATGGGAGCCCATGCCTTGTCCGCGACAAGGCTCTCCCCGACTACTTTCCGGCGATAGGCAACCGAGCTCCTCCACGTGCCATGACGCGCCGCTCAAAATAAAGAGAGATATTAGTAACATACTAAAAAGGTATATCTCTCATTTATAGAAGTTAACATTCGAGGGAAGAAGAAAAAGGAGGCAACTAAACCCGTTCGGACACGGGACACTCCCCTTCAACCTCGTCTCCGGGAAATGTCCCGTGGGGGGCATTTGTTGAACCAAAAAAAAAAACCCTCTACCCCAAAACGGTTCAAACACGTGCACGTGTTGATCGGCAAATCCGATATCGGTGTGTCAAAACCGAATCCAGAAAGGGATAAACCCACCTGGTTAAACCATCGGTGATCTGTTGAAATCAACCGGTCCCCTCTCCAAAACAGACGGACAAAAGTCTTCCACTAGAGCAAAAAAAATCGATCAAAAACAAGGGCGATCGAAGAAGTTTTGTTGGAAGGGAACCGGGTTGGAAACCTCCCTATAGCCGTCATTTGTCCGCAAAGCGAGAGTCAGGAAATCCTCACCCAATGGGAGAGGAGGAAGAAAGGGGGCAAAGAGGAAAAAAGGGAGAACTTGCCACCGTCGGACTCGAGTTTCCGCCACTAAGGCCGGCCAAAGAAGGAGAAAACCGCGGAGAAGGTGAGCCCGCATGGGTTCTGTCGTTCTCACGACCCGGCAGAGCCTCCCACTCGCGTCAGCACCCCAACCGCCGCTAAATCCATACGTGCTCTGTTTGGACCCCTTTGGACTAGGCCGCCACCTCATCAAGCTCGCGGGAGCGGGGAAGCCACCCCACACTCGCCGGAAAATATGAAAGGGACGGGGGAACGCCGCCTTTGCCGTCCTCAAAGGCCACTACCGTTGCCTCCTTCAGACCACCACCGTTGCCAACCTCCTTGTCGTTGTCGAAAGAAGGCGGAACCATGTGAGCCTTCGTACCCGCCGTCACCGGACAGAGAGAGCAATGGGAGGGGGGAGGAGAAGAGCAGTCGCTGCCGTCGATTGCCATCGCCGTCGCTGCGAAAGCCACCGCGAGGGGGGAGAAACCACCGGAAGGCCGCGCGGTTCCATCGTCGCGAGAGAAGCATCGAGGAGAGAGAAAGAGAGCAGAAGAAGGGGGACCAGCCGCGGCTCCCTCTACCATCGTCGTCGGCATCCCCCGCTGCCGTTGGAGAAGCCAATGGGAACTACTGCCGTCGCCGGAAGGAGCTCCTCCCACAGCCGTCGTCGTCGCCGCCGTTGCCGGAGCCCGCCGCCGCCGTCGCCATCGCCGGAGCCCGCCGGAGTCGTTGCCGCTACCGCCGGGATCTGCCATCGCCGGAAGGAGCGCCGCGAAGAGGAAACCCTCGCTGGCTTCCGTCTCTGTCGGGGAGAGAGAGAGCCGAGGGGGGGGAGGCAGCGCTTCGCGGTCAACCGCAGTCAAAAAAAAAAAAAGAAAAAAAGAAAGAAAGAAATGGACCGCCCGAGTGGGCGGTCGTGGGCCACGCATGCGCCCACGCGCGGGCGGCCGCGGCCTACCACCTGGGGGGTGAACTTACCCTCCCCCCATTTGACTTGGTCAAACAGTGCAGAAAAAATCAGGAAAAATGGGGGAAAAAATGGGGTAACTTCACCCCACTCCGGTCACCCCCCACTAACTCGAAAATGGGTTTAGTGGGGGCTCGACCCTTTTGCCCCTCCAAAAACCTCTATAAATACCCCCAAGTGCCATACGTACACGGGGTCGAAATGGTGAGAAAGGAGAGAGTTGAGAAGAGAGAGAACTACGAGTTCTCACTCCTTAGAAGGTAAATACCTTGGTTTTGCGCTACCTTTCCATAAAAAGGGGGTTTGTTTCGCGCTACCTTTCCATAAAAAGGTTTTTGCGCTACCTTTCCATAAAAGGGGCCCAAAATAGTAAACTATTTTCGGATAGAAAATAGCCAACCCAACTCCGGTCCCGAAATGCCGCCGAAATTAAGTGGTTTTGCGCTACCTTTCCATCAAAAGGGCCCAAAGTAACTTGCTATTTTGGATACAAATAGAAAACCCAAATCGGTAAAGCAAAATGCCGCCAAACCGAACGGGAATTCTAAATAGAAAACTCAATTCAGGTAAAACCGAAATGCCGGTCAAACCGAATCAGGGAATTCAAATCGAAAACCCAAATCGCAAAATCGAAATGCGGTCAAAACCGAACGGGAATTCAAATCGAAAAACCCAAATCGGTCAAACCGAAATGCCGGTCAAAACCGAACGGAAATTAAATCGAAAACCCAACGGTCCAAAGCCGAAATGTCAATAAAGCGAACGTGAAATCAAGGTGAAAACCCAAGTCGGTAAAGCCGAAGTGCCGGTCAAACCGAACGGGAATTCAAAGTGAAAACCCAAGTCGGTCAAACCGAAGTGCCGGTCAAACCGAACGGGAAATCAAGGTGAAAACCCAAGTCGGTAAAGCCGAAATGCCGGTCAAACCGAACGGGAATTCAAATCGAAATCCCAAATCGGTCAAACCGAAATATCGGCAAACCCGAACATGCTCAAGAAAGGCCGCATATCAAATGCAATCAAGCCATTCTTGGATATACGAAGACAATCTGGTTCGGTAAGGCCGAAATGCCGAAAAGGCCGAAACTCAGATCGGTAAAGCCGAAATGTCGGCAAACCCGAACAAGCTCCAAGAAATGCCGCATATCAAATGCAATCAAGCCATTCTTGGATATATTTAAGACAACTGGCCTGAAAGGCCGAAATGCCGAAAGGCCGAAACTCAGACGGTAAAGCCGAAATATCGGCAAACCCGAACATACGTTCAGAAATGCCGCATATCAAATGCAATCAAGCCATTCTTGGATATACGAAGACAATGCGGTTGAGTGCGCCGAAATGCCAAAAAAAAAACCGAAACCCAGACGATCGAAAGCGAAATGCTCGCAAAACCGAAGAAGTCGAAATGTCGCATATCAAATGCAATCAAGCCATTCATGGATATATGAAGAAAACTGCGGTTCTGTGAAGGCCGAAATGCCGAAAAAATCGAAACCTAGATCGGTAAAGTCGAAATGTCGGCAAGAAACCGAGAAGAAGCTCGAAATGCGCATATCAAATGCAATCAAGTCATTCTTGGACATACGAAGAAAATTTGGTTCGGTGAAACCGAGATACGCAAAGCGAAACTCAACCCAGAAAGCCGAAGTGCTGGTCAAATCGAACAAACTTTGACATGTGTTGAGGAACAAAGGCTCGAATGCCCCCTCATTTATTGTACTTCCATGTACTCAAATCGACATGAAATAAATTCAAGTTCGATTAACCCAATTTGTCATCCAAAGATGACATCTAATCCCCATGGACTTTGAGAGGTGGATAAAAATTAAACAAAATTGTCTAAGTCAACAAATGACCAAAAACATAAACAAAACAAATCAAATCAAATCTTAAATCAAAAAGAAAATCAATGAACCCAAACTTAAAAGTTTGAATTAAGTTCAACCAAATTCCATCTCATAAGGCCATGGGGATATGTCTTCCAGCTTTCTTTATGTGGATGAATGACTTCCGATCAATATGTTGCTGTGACGGTCAATCAAGGGTATTCGAGTGTTTGCTCGATGTAATTAACACCGGAATATCGCAAGTCCGGTGGAGAGAGGTCAAAATTTATTTTCAAAGAACTCAGATAACCTCACAAATTAAATTGTGGTTCAGATCATCTAAGTGGTGGGTGATACCCATATCGACACTTAGCAAATCTGTGGAACCATCGGTGTTCCTTTAAAATAATACCACATCAAATTAGCTAATACTCCTATGAATACCACATATTTTCATAGTAGTCAATGCTAGCCTAAAGCAAAAAGAATTTTCTACCAAAACAAAAAGAGGGGGAAATTCGAGGTTCCAACAAGGGTCTAAAAATATCTGATATGACTTATCTTTTTCACTTGATAAGGCGGGGAAGATGCCCTGCGATGGCAGCGGCGGATTCCAGCGGGGAAATCGTTTGATTCTGCCGGGATTGAGCGGCCAAAGCAACCACTTTGGGCAACCGCTCAAGTGGTCCAAAGTGGTAACTTTTTTAAGGTCTTATAAAGCCACCTTGACAACATTGCATGGCAGATTTGGTCAATTCCAATCAATTTGGGTGGGAATCTGGTGGTGGATTGGTGCTCCCCTCTAAATTGGGCTGGCTTATGCTGATCCCGATCTGGAATCGGCTTATTCTGATTCGCGGATTGGCTGATTCTATGAACCATGCTCCAGACTGACTGAACCTGATCAACGGTTAAACCATGTCTGACTGGACTGACCTGTAAACCCTTAGTTGTATTTGTATTGTGACTAATCTAGTGTACAAGAGTTTTTCTTTAAATATCCAATCATGTAAACTGACGTACCATGGTTGTCAAGGTGACAACATCTTCAAACGGGCAATTTCAGCTTAGGCTTGCCTATGTGGTAGAGTTGCTATACACACACTATCTGTATATCTATGTATACTTAGAGAGAGAGAGAGAGAGAGAGGGAGAGAGAGAGAGAGAGAGAGAGAGAGAGAGAGAGAGAGTAGACTTTATGTATATTTGTATGTTTATTTGAATGTTTATATAACTATGTGTGCACGCATGTAAGACTAAGTGAGAGGAAGAACAAAAGAGAGTTAGAGAGAGAACTTTATGATTTTTTAAGTATATATGTATAATTAATTTTTTATGTGAATAGTATAAGTGATATGAAAGATTTCAATATAATTTTACTCTATTTAAATGGATGCCTACAATTCCCAGATTGATTTGCAAATGGGGTCAAGCTGTAGCGTCCTTTGTGTGGAGTGTATGCAGCTCAGCCTGCCTAGGCAGGTGCGTTTGTCACCTTTTGGCCTTGAAAAGGTGATCTTGTGCCTTGCCCTACAGACAGTGCCTTGGCACCTAAGTGGACGCCTCGACAACCATGCCACATACAACCTCAAATAAGCCTCTTTAGAAAATGAACTACTTTTAACATTTTCATTCAATGGTTAGATGTACATATTTTGCTTCTTTAATTTTTTTAGTACCTTATGAAGAGGCATATTGCTTCCATTTTTTCCAAGTAACCTTTTATTTATATAATAGTTCTTTGCAATTTGTTCACCTTATTTGATTTGCTTGCTTCGTTTTGATAAAAATACAGGAGCATGGTGGGGACCTAAATCAAGCTGTCAATGCACATTTTGGGGAGACAGAGAGAATCAAGTATGTGGCTTACCATCATTCTCAGATTAATTGAAGTCTCTCTCTTTTTATATTTTAGAATTTATTTTATGGCTTTAAAATGTGGTTTAACACTAATTGATATCTGTCCAGCTCACAGCCTTCATCACTTCCGGCCACTCAAGATGACTTTATGAATATTGATGAGCCTTTTGAAGCTGAAGCTGAGAGACCTCCATTCTCCCTGTTCTCAGCTACTTCAACCAGCAGAAGCTTCAACCCGTTTTCACTCCTTGATGAACAGCTTGGTAGTGGTGCCTTTTACCAAAGAGGTACTGATTCTAGCAACAATGCTCCCCGGGTTTCACATCCAATTGAAAGGTGGGAGATCCCCATTGAATTCAAAGATGGTGACAACCAGTCTACTAGCCATGAACCAACCATTGTAGATATTAGTGGAACAGATGCTGCAGTTGGACCGGAAGTTATTGGACATGTTTCAGTCGATGAAGAAGATGAAGACATAGTTGCACAAAATGCACACGGTTCTGATCAAGATGGAAAGAAATATGATCATATGTATACCTACGGTGCAGTTCCTGAACCCAGTGCTTCTCAGTCAGCCATATTTACTGATAATGATGACATAGAAGAAGAAATGATGAAAGCTGCTATTGAGGCATCAAAACTCGATGCTGAAAGGTATTCAAACATACAATTTGCTGCACCAGATGTAAGTATCTTGCCTTCACACTTTTTTAGTTTATGGTCAGATATTCTTTTCAACGTACTTTGTCTTTACCAGGGTCACAGACGGAATCTGAAAATCCAAAATTTTGGTTTGATTTCGATAAAAATTAATGGCTTTAGAGCCTAATATTGTATTATAAGTTATTGGAATCGAAATTAGATACAATCAATTCTGTATCCGTTTTCCCATTTTCACTAAATTTAATATAATAATAAAATAAAATTAGATAAATTGTAAAAATTATGGCATATAAAGTGATAAGAAAAGTAAAAATAAAATATCAAAGTTATTGTATAATTTTAATAGTTATTTGAGATATATTAACTCATTTTTACATATTTTGGAAAGTATTAAATTCAGCTCTAATTTCTATAATGGAATGGAATCAGAGCAAAATGAGACTTGCATGATTCTGATTTAATTCGAATTGAATGAACCACTTAACCCTTATTGGGATTAGAAACAAGTTGCTCGGTCACGGGATCCGACCTGTTTGCAGCCCTTGTCTGTATGGTCAGGCTTGCTTTACCAGCTTACAGGATCGTCTGTGGTTCCTTTATTGAATTTTTGTCTGCCATGCAACTCACTTTTCCCTTCCGTCTTTGATTTTAATGGTTTATGTACTGTTTGTCTCATGTTGCAGACATCAGAACAAGAAATGATTTTGCCAGAAAGGGGTGATAATACTGTCAAGCAGGAAAATGTGAGTTCAGTTTTAGTGGACGTCGATGAAGGGGCGAACCCAAGTTCAAACCAAAGGTCAATGCCACATTTATTTTGGTTGTCATTCTTTTTCTTTGTTAGGCTTAGGAACTCACTTTTCTTGATATTCTTCTGAATTTATTTATAGTATGGACTGGGTTAATTATCCACTTTGGTATGTGTTATCTCATAGGACGAAGATGGTAATATTGTCATTCCATTGATCACGAATTTTTTTCCATTCAAAATCTTATTTCTGTGAAGCAATTTTGGGGGTAAATGGTTGTCATATCAATTCAAACATCCATTATGATCAAGCCATTCGCTGCTTGTCCAATGTTGCATATGTATGTTGCCAGGCTTTATTTATACAGAACCTAATCCCGACCTCCCATGGGGGATATAGCACACTAGATTTGTGCCTTTTATTTTATTTTGAAGATGCCTGGGTCCAGGTCACATTTCATTAACGGATGAAGAAAGATAATACGAAGATTACAATTCTGCTCGATCTCTATCAAGATGATATGGACGAGAAAGAAGGAAAAAGGAGAATAAATCAATGAAACCAAATCTATAAGGTTGATCTTTCCGTGTAGGTCATAAAAACCAGTACCATAAGGAGGATCTTCAAAAAGACAAAACATCCAGCAGGCCAGCACCAGCAGATTCCTGCTTATGGGAGTTGGTATAAAAAATGACTGCATAGCTTGTTTGGAATAGCAGACCTCAGATAAAAAAGTCCTTTCAATCACTCTTTTCTTTCTAGCTATCCATATGGCCCACAGAGCAAAGAGGATTATTTCCATGATGGATCACACTAAATCTGCTTTCATTGTGGATGCTCTACTTCCTGATTTAAGCTGTCTCATCATAAAAGTGTCTATATATCAGTAATGTTTGTCTTCATCATCTGTGTATCAGTTGTCTTTGTGAGTACAGTCCAAATCATTTGAACAATACCTTATAAATAGTTAAATAGGATTGTGTCTCCTTGAACGAACCACTGAATCAAAGCAAGAAGTTTTATCTCTTAGCTGTTTAAATCTGTCTGCTGTTGGAAGTCTCTCTCTTAAGCTGTGTTTGTAGAATGACATGGATTTCAATGGCACACACTTGTTCCCTAGCTGATTTTTCTTTCTACAAGAACTCTTCACGTTTTATACCTTTTTGCATTGTAAGCAGTCTAATCAGTTTTAACTTTTAAGTAAACACTTTACTTGTAGAGAAACTGATTGCCCCCTATGGACTGAATTGCCATGTATATGTGCTACATTTTGTCAAAATCACTCCGTGCTAATGATGTACGGTTAATATTTCGGCATTAATTTACATGAGAATTCATAAATAAAGAAAATTGCATCTCTACTGTATGTAATAAATCTTTTGAATTTTCTGTTATCAGTATTCTTTGATTTTATTTGTGAGAGAGGTAAAGAAATTTCAGAACAACATCATTGCAGTGGATATTTATTTCTGCCACCTGTCATCTATAATTCTCATAATTGGAGGATAATGGTTTAGCAGTATCCTTGTTGTTGTACAGTTTTATATTCACATGAAGTTCAAAAACTGGTATGTTTCTTTACATTGTTGTAGGCAAGAAATTGGTGCATCAAATACTGAAACTTCATGGCAAACTTTTTCAAAAGATGGTAGCGCTTTTCTTGAAGATGCCGAAGAAGATGCAATGGAGCAGCCATTAATAAGGCAACGCCCCAGGCGTAATACCTCTCTAGGTGGTGAAACCGGAAATGCTATACAATTGGATGATAGTCTACCTTCAAGTCCTAGAACAAATGACATTGGTCCTCAGCCTTCTGGTAATGGAGGTGCTTTCCATTCAGCAGAGGTAAACCATTACCTTTTTGTGCATTTGCCTGCTGTTGAAAGTAGTTGTCTTGAATTACTTGCATTTCTTTTATGTTTCCTTTCTTTGTACAACCAAAATTGTTATACCAATTGTTTTTGTTAAATTTTCAAGTGGGGCGGCATATCATCCGAGGAACATGATGAAGCTGTAATGCTTGAGGCTGCAATGTTTGGAGGCATTCCAGAAACAGGTCCTTACAATTTTTCATACTCAAATCATCAAGAAGCTCCAGTGTCCAGTAGGCACAATGGTTTTTATCCTCGAGTTGCTCGTCCTCCATCTCCATCTTTAGCTGCACAACGCTTGCTGCGGGAACAACAGGTCTTTTTCTTTCTTTTAGTTTTACAGAAGTACCCTTGTGACCAACTTTTATGATATAGGTTTTAGATGCATGACCTTTCAGGATGATGAATATCTTGCGGCACTACAAGCCGACAGGGAAAAGGAATTAAAAGCCCTGCAGGAAGCTGAGCTTCGCCATCAAGAGGAAGCAGCTGCAAGGGAAGCTGCTCTCCAGCAAGAAAGGCATCAAGCGGAAGAAGCTCGCAGAAAACTACTGGCAGAAGAGGTGGAGTCTTGGCCCTGTTTATTGTGCTTGCTTACAGCTTAATGCCAATTCTGTCAGCATCGTTCTACTTCATGTTGTTTGATAACTGGCATATATTATGATGTGGGTCCAAAATGGAAAATTCCTAATGGAAGTGTAAAAACCAGAGTTAAAATGACTAAAAATTGATTTATTCAGTTGGACTGCCTGTTGTGGCTGAGCCAGATGGTAAGCCCAGCTCTGTCCACTGAGACAGGATGGTTCCCAAGAGTCGGCTCGAGCACAGTTGCTGGTTTGGGCACTTGAGGGAAGCTGATGCTACAAGACAAAACACAAGGAGATCGCGGTGGCTCTGTAGCATTAATGTAGTTCCATGAAGCCCCTTTGAAAAGCTTCTATGCATCGCATTGTTCATCTTCTTCATGGCACGGAAACAGGGAACAAGGAAGAAATGGAGTTAGAGAAAGAAAAGAGATGAAGAACAAAAAGGGAAGGGGGGAATCTCATGGTTCTGGTGGAGGAGGAGTTGCCATCGAATCAGGGGGTTGCTGGTTTTGTAGGAGGATCTACCGGAAAAAAACTCTACGAGGGAATCCCGAGCTGCGTTGCTGGTTTTGCCTTATCTTGCGTCAAATGCTGATTGAAAGAGTTGTGCGGGAGCTGCTGCCTGGTTGTTGATCGCAGTCGACCAAGGATCACTGGATGCTGCTAAAGCTAACTTCATTGTTGGAGGGAAGTGCTTTGGCATTGATCTGAACTAACGTGTTGACAGAAGATAATTGGATGAAGAAGACGATGCCAGAACTGCCGCTATCGTCAAACCTTCGCTGGAAATCGCTGGTTCAACCTCGCCTTGAAGTGGTTGCCGATGATGGAGCTGTGCTGTTGCCGTTGGCCAACCAGTACCTTTCCCAGATCTGACGAACCATAGACATTGACAGAGCCGATGAAGATGGAGCTGTAGAAACTTTGAGTTGTTGAAACCAGATCAAGACGAAGAGAAGGGGAAGGAGGGATGAATGGTGTAGAGGTTGGAGGGTGAGAAAAAGGAAAGGAAGGCCCACAGCCAGAAGGTTGAAGAGGATAGTCCTCCTTGGTCGATCAAGGAGGTGAGAGATTAAGGACACTGGGTCGCGTCTCTTACGAACATGCCAAAAATTTGTTCACCATGTATACTTTGGGACTACATGTTTATCTCTTTTTATAGAGCTGGCTCAATTACAAAAGAGTCTATTGGAATTATTATTTACAAACATATCATTTTTTTGGAATGAACTGATTAAAGTCTATCCCCATGTAAATATTTTTTTAGGACTTTTGTAATAATTGTCTTCTCTATATAAGTAGCAATCATTGTAATCTTGATACATTTGAGTAATAGAAATTTTTGGAGCCATCGTTGGCGATTTGTTTGCAAAAAGGGGCAGCCCTGTTTTCTCATCACCTCTCCGATGTGCCATGGTGGCCTTTCCCCTCTCCAACCTCGGGCCTCCAAGCCATTCCTCCCCTATTTTCTTCCTTCAGAGGTTATGGCTTCTACAACAAAGACAACTCTTGTCGTCATCATCTTCGTCTGCTCCCTTCGATTTGGTTTGATCTCTAAAATCCCTTCACCATTGTTGGTCTGCTAGATCGCATGGCAGCCAACATTTCCAGCAAATCGCATGGCACAAGGGAGTGACAACTAATCAGTGATCCCCGATCAGGTGGTCTCTAGGTTCTAATTTAGGGTTTCATTGATATCTTCAATCTTTTATGCAACACTGAAGGATACTTCCGGAGCCTCGTGCAACAACATTTGTGGTCTCTAGAGTTCTCTATCATTGATTGACAATCGTCTGTAGAAACCGAAGCCTAAGGATCAACTCTTTCTTTAGTAATGCTAGAGTTTGCAACATCTTCGAAATTGTCTAGATTCCTCCCGCTCATTTGGCGATGCGGACTTCTCCAAAGGTGTCCTCCGATGATCGTGGCCAGGGCATCTTCTAATTTAATTTTATATGGCAACATGGTGCTCGTCTTCCTTTGGATCCACTATCGTCATCACTTTTCTTCGTCTTCGTTATTGTCCTTGGTTTTTCATTGTTTTTGAATGAATGAGATGGTGAACGGTACAGCACTTAGAAAGTTTTCAAGGGGGCACTATTGCAGCTACAATGCCACCTCAGGCTCCTTCATTTTGTCTTCTAGTGTCGACTTCTTTTAGGCACCTATTGGCGTCAAAATTCGCCTAGGCAACCAAAAATAGTAAGTTTCGGACAAAATACATGAAAGAAAATCAAACAGACAAGTGGAACCTACTTTTCATCACATTTAGGGTCAATGTGCCAAATATGTCTAATAAGTTTTATCGTGCTCGACTGATCGATGATGGCCCAATAACAATCATATACCATCATCTTGTCTGCCCAACTCAAACTTTAGCAACACTGAAGTTGGAGTGGAAATTTGATTTGTATTCGGCAAGTTATGGGCAAAACGGTAAAAATAGACTCTCAAATGGCCTTTGGTAGGCATAATGGGCCTGAATGACAAAACAAGTAGGCCCACGATATTGTACCGGTCAAGACCTCTGCAACGGCATCCCAAATGTCAAAATCTGACTCCGGACGAAAATGACTGTTTTGTCCTTGTTAGGTTCGGACAATCTAAGGAAGGTCCAATAAAAAGTGACATTACCAGAATGTCGACTTGACTTCCATATAAACAATGTCGAAGTCGGGTCAACAATCCGACTAGATTCGAAAAGTTATAGGGAAAACACTGAAAGATGACTTTCGAATAGCCTTTTTGGTGACATATCGGGTCAGAAAGATAAAACAAGTGGGTTTAAGGGATTGTATTGGTCGAGGCCTTCACAATGGTACCCGAACGTCAAAATTTGGCTTCAGACGAATTCTAGACTGGAAAATAACCTCGTTCGGCGTTAGTGGGTTTGAGCAATTTGGGATATGCCTGATAACATATTGGTGCATCATCGGGTTTGCTTTGCTCCATCTTGAGCAATGTTAAAGTCAGATTGAAAATCTGACTCGTATTCTGGCAAGATATGAGCAAAATAATACAAGTGGGCTTATGATCAATTTTTGAAAGGCTTAATGGGCTCAATTGACCAAACTAGTGGGCCCACAGTATTTGTCCAGTCGAGAGCTCCACAACAGTGTCCAAAAGGTTGAAACCTATTTTTGGAGGTCGAAATGACCATTTTACCTCTATTGGGCCCCAACAACCGGAGGCCAGCCCAATAACGGATTGGCACCCCCCATTTGGTCTGTATAACTCATATTTGAACAATGCCTGAGTCGGATTGGAAGTTTGACTCATATTTAGCAAATTATGGAGAAAATAAAGAAATTAAGTTTTCATATAGTTTTTGGTAGGTTTAATGGGTCTAAATGACTAAACAAGTGAACTCACAGTATTGTGCCAGTCGAGATCTTTACAACGATATTTTGAATGATGAAACTTGGTTCCTGATGTCAAAATGACTGTTTTATCCCTATCGGGCTAGACAATCGGGATAGGTCCACTAGCATCCGGCAATATCAAAATGTCCACCCAATTTCTAAATAAACAATGCCAAAGTCAAATTGTTATTTCGACCCATAGTTGAGAAGTTATTGACTAAATTTTAAAAATTGTAGAGCCCGCACGTATTGAGAGGAGGGGCAAATCCATCCAAATAACTCGTGAACATATTTATTTATGTGCGGAGATCAAAGTTCCATGACACAAATAATTAATTACATTTTAGATATAATTTTCGTAATTATCAAAAATCGAGATTGTGTCGATTGGGAAAATCACCGAATTCGAGATCTCATTGCAAATTGGAAGCCCTCGGCTGTAGATATGATGGAACACGTGATCTACAATGAGAAGAGGACAGCTGTCAAGGAGAAGAGGACAGCTGCCAAACGCTTCTTTTTCTTCCTACCTGCCCTGCTACGTACCTGACAAGGAGAAGGCAGGATACCACGTTCTGCAGCCAGCATCCTACAGGAGGGAGAGGAGCAGCCCACGCTCCAGCCACCTGCAGGGGAAAGAGGGGAAAAAAAAAGAAAATGGAACAGATCCCACGATCTGCATCTGCCAACAGCAGGAGAGGAAGAGCTTCCTCTTGCGGCACCAAGAAGGAAGAGGGGAGAAGAAGAAGAAAACGGGTAAAGGGTATACAGCTCCTCATTCCTTCTCCTTTCTCTTTTTTCTTTCCCTTTTTCATTAGCCAAACCCCCTTTCTCTTTCCCTTTCTGCTGGTGCGCCCAAACAGGCCTAAGGCCCCCTTCGGGTCTGCCCAAACAGCCCCAACTGGGGTCTGTTTTAGGCAGACCCACCCTTACTTCTACCCCCCTGTTCTTCTCCTTGTGTGCCATCCTTAAACCCCCTACTCTGGCCCTATTCTGCCACTGCAACAGCTCCAAAATTTTCCTGTTTGGCGTAAAACGATCCCATGACCAGTCTTATGTAAATGCCGATCAGATCGCCCCTTGAGCCGACTTGAAAAGCTCTGATCAGCAGCTCCTAAAACTTCTGCACCAGATCCCTATTCTGGCCCTTTCAGCACCTCTAAAATCTCTTGCTGACAGCTCTTATGGCAGGTCCCATTTCTGCCCTCCGCGGCTACCCTCAAAACCACCACCAGCAGTCCCTCGATGGGTCACTTGTGACCCTTAGTTCTCTTTGCGGTTCCTTTTCCAAGCCTAACCAGTCCCCGTATGGGCTTGAAATAAAGGTCGACATCTGGGTCTCTTGGAATCTGTCCGACGGGCTAATAGACTACTCGGGTGGGGTCTTCATTCTCGACCCAATCAGTTCTTTATACGGTCCCCTTGGGCATCCCTTAAAACAGTCCCGGTTTGGTCCTATTTTTGTTCCATGCGTAGCACCCTTTAACAGCCCTCTTGTGGCTCCCAAATCTGTCCCAATCAGGTTCCTATACCAGACCCCATGTTGTCCCAGTGTCAGACCTATAACCGGATCCTGCGTCGTCCCAGTTCCAAACACAAAATCAGAACCTTGAGCAGATCCTTACACAGCCTCCTTTGCGGCATCTTTTCCAAGGTCAATCAATCCCCTCGTGGGCTTGAGATGAGGGTTGACTTCTGGGCCTCTTGGAATCCATCTGACGGGCTAAGAGACTTCTCAGGTGGGGCCTTCATTTCCGGTCCAAACGGTTTGATTTTGGTCTGATTTTTTCAGTCCCTCTGCTGGTCTGTGCAGGTCCTCAAATCAGTCCTCTAACCGGTCCGTTTTTCTAGCCCTCGACCGACCTGCGTATTTTTTTCACAGTCCCTAATCAACCCCTAAACAGTGCCTAATTCCATCTTAAAACAATTCTGTTAAGGGCTTGAGATGAGGGTCAATATTTGAGCTTTTTGGAATCCATCTGACAGGCCAAGAGACTACTCAGGTGGGGCTCTCATTCTTGGTCTAAAACAGGAACATGGAGGAAGGATTAAGGCATTGCAGCAGGCTATTTGGGCCCACAAAGTGCAAGCTGGGCCAGCAGGGACCAAGAAGACTTGAAGGCTAGCTAACTGAGCCGATGAGAGTCGAACCGGCTCAATGGACCTCGAACATAAAAATCAACTTAATACAAATTCAGAATCCGTAAAGGAAAACTAAATAAGGAGTTAGTTCATTGCTTGGGCACTCCACCATTGGACGGCTACTCCAGCTACTGCAGACGACCTTTCCTTGATGTGGCAAGCCTAAAGCCTTAGCTATGTTGAAGATAAATTTTCATTCAATCAAGGATGAATCGGCATGTCATCATAATGCCGATATTTCCTTCGATCTTATAAAAAATCTATCTCAGGGAAAGAAAAGACCAGCACATTCAGATTTCATTTCATGAAGCCAAGTTGATGTATTCCAGGTCAACATGCTATTCAATGAAGAAATTTCAAGTACCGATGTGAATGTTTGAGTTTGGGCAATCGATGCTAGCCCAAATGACTGGATGTGATATGAACAGAACCACGATAAACAAAATAAAACAGACATAAAAGACACTTAATCAACTCTAAACAATGCCAAAAATAAGTCATTCAATTATATGAAAACACATAGAAATCAGAATTTTAATGATCTGAAAACTCACTTAATTCCATTTGATTCAATGAAATTAAATTAATTAATCAAATGACAATTAAATAAATTTTAAGAAAATTAAATAAACAACACCCAATACATTAAAAATCATCAAAAACAGTCTCTACACACTAAAAATCAGATCACAAAATAACTCAAAACTCAAATTAAAATTTCCAAAACATACTTAGAATATTAAAACACATTCAAATTATAATAAAATATTCAAAACAAATTCAAAACATCAAACCAACATAAGAAAGAGATAATTAGAATATCTCAATTAAAATATAAATTCACTCGTTAAAGTGAAAATTAAAATAATATTACTTTGATTAAAACCAATCAAACAAAAAACCAATAAATCAAATTCAATTTAAATCAAATCACAATCAAACAAAAAAATAATCATGTCGAACATAAAATGCAACCCACATTCAAATTAAATAAAACTCATTTCAAACAACTCTAAGCTAACTCATTTGCAACTCATTGGGCCCACAAAACTACAACCCTCGAGTATATCATTTTGACATGGATGTGCACGCTCTATCAAATAAGTATGACAGTTAATCAATGGTATTCGAGCAATTGCTCGATATAAGTTAATGCCTGATATTTGCACCATCCAGAGGAGAGGAGTCAAAATAAAAATTTTCACATAACCTGAATCTCAATTCTATACTTCTACAGTTATCATCAGACCACTTAATATAGGTTATCACCTATTTTCTTAAGTAGTCCGAAGGAGGTACCTAAAACTTTAAAAAACAAGGTTCTCACAGCACCTGAACCAGCTAGTGCTTGATGAGACCACCCATGTATGAGTGAGCCTCCAGGCTCACCTGACTGAGCCACCCAACCCCGCTCGGTCAGCCATCCAGTCCCGTGGGTTTGCCACCCTGTGCTGACCAGTTTACTGTCGGCTTGAGCTGATTTTCTTTGCTTTACTTCATTTTAATCTGTTCAATTTTAGTTTACGTTCCATTGGGATTACCTTAGTTTGTTTTCAGCAATTTATGTTCTGTTTACCCTTTTCGGACCCACATTATATAAAGTGCTTAATTTCACTAAGACCTCTGCTATGTTGCTGTTTCCATCATATATTCTCGCTCAATGATGAACAAGAAGAAGATGGTCAACTGATCTGTTACCTTGTAGGAGATGCTAAGTTCGCTGTCACCAAGTTGACAGTCTTGAATGGACAAGGTCGCAAGAGAGTGGAACCGTGATCTTTTATACTTAGGCATCACCTAATGACATTTGTGCCACTTATCTTGAATGGCACACAGTAGCTAATTTAATTAGCAAGAAATTTTTTTGACTTTGTTGATGTTATAACTAAAACAGCAATATGATTCCGCACTTAAATTTTTATAAAATGACATAACATTTTATCTTTCTCATATTCATGTATCAGATTTGTTTATTTTAAAATCACTAATAATTTAAATAACTATGCATTCAGCATCAAGCAAAAATATTAAGATTGTCAGAAGTTCTATTCATTAAGAATTAGTACCTAACACATTCATAATTAATATGTGAAACTTGGTATTCAGAAGTAGTGGCATCAAGCTCTTGGTCTGGAATTCATTAATCAATGTCTTACGAGCTCAGGCAGACTGTCTTCCATTCTTGAGTAACCCCTTTGCACCAAGGTCTTTTGGGTCAGGACTGTTCCCTGTATCATTCAGGGTTGATCCAGATTTAGATCAGATTGGTGGATCTGCCGAGGCCATGACTTGCTGGATTGGCTAATCAGGATTAAGACCGGCTGATCTCAGATCAGGATCAATGCCGATTTGAACCGGGGGGAGCCCAATCGCAGGTTGACTTCTGACAGGATCAGGCTAGGTACGGTTGGATTGGTATGGATTGGTTGATTTGGGTCCATCCCGGGCCAGTCCTGGTGGGGTTGCCACCCCTGCAGTGGTGGGGTTTTCTGTTCTGTCCCTTCCTGTCCTAAATGGGCAAGAAAGATCGAATGGATCTACTAAATTAATTTGGCTGATCAGTTGGCAAATTTGGTTATTTCAGGTCTGCTGCACCTGATATGGAACAGGTGGGGAAGCAGCCCTCCACACCAGTTGGCACCTTCTGATAGGATCCTTGCCACGTCTCCACCCTAGATCAATTATGATTCTTTATATGTTTTTTTATCATTTTTTTTATGAACTGATCCAGGCTGATCCAATTTTCCTTCTGCTGGATTGTCTGAGTTGGCTGATCACCCTGGTCAATCTAGGGTGTTGGGAAATAGATCTAGACCAAACCAAGGTGCAATGAAAATAAAAAATCTATTTAAATTTTATTTTCACATAGATCAGGTTGAGTCATAGATTGATGTGGGTTACGAGAATTAAAAGTCACTGTGCAGATACCTTAATATCTATAGTCTAATATAGGTAGGTCCTTATGATGCTTCGGTACATTCATTTTCTTTAGCGGTAATGGTATCTACATGAAGGACTCATTGGCGATAATCTCCTTGCACTCTACTCAATGCGCAGGCCGATTCCGGTTGTCCTAGTGACCGAGACTGCAATGGATGTGTGTGTGTGGAGAGAGAGAGAGAGAGAGAGAGAGAGAGAGAGAGAGAGAGAGAGAGATTTTGTTTCTACTATTCTTTGGTTCATTCTTTCTCTATATAGAGAATTTGAAGCCCTAATGGGCTATATTTGTAAACCGACTCAATGATTAATAAATTTAATTTATCAATTAATATTTTTATTCACTAATGGGTCAAACCCAATATGCCCATCCAATGGTTTAATTTGTACTTATTAGGCTTCTCATATCTAGTCTTTTATGGTCCATTTGACTATCTGTTGGTATTGTTACCATTTAGGCCCAATACCAAGCTGGCCATGAGTTAACCTTAGAACTCTTTCTGACTTGTGAATTAATTATCTTTATGATCAATTCACTTGTTCATCGATAATGAGTTGTATCAAGTGATTATGCCACGATCCCCAGGTGGTACCAAAGATATTGATCTATTGAATCTTTTCGTCCACAGTTACCATATGTTTATGGTCCATCTATTCAATATCTGAAGTCTGTATTCTTGGCATGGTCAATGTGTCGGACCCATACAAAGTCCTAGTTAAGCCATATTCGTATACAGATTCTTTCGGAGAACTGTGTCTCTCAACCTGATTTTACCTGGCCAGAATTTTTTTTTAGCACAACTTTGTAGGTTGTTCTATGTTACAATAGCTGGGAGTGGATGATCCTTTATTGACACTCAATTACTTTCGCATATTCAACCACGATTCCCAATAACCGACTATCATAAGTGTGGAAGAACCAAGGTTATAAGTGCGGTATCAAAATATAGAGATCCCATACAAGATATCCTTGGTGTCTCATGTCCAAAGATCAATCACAAAACTAGGACAACGAATCACTATTTAACAATCAAATATCACATAACCATAGTGTTCCAATGGCGGATTGATTCCATGATTCCATTCTCCATGTCTAGTGAGCACCTGTATTGTGCCCATAGTGTCTTCACATGAGCAGTTATTAGATCATTTGTCTTCATCATATGACCAAACAGAGTGCAACAATCTATCTGGTTATCTTGATGTCCATATTGAGTAACCTATGACTAGGAATGTTTAAGATATGTGTTTAAAAGAGACATTCTCATTATCATGATATCATCGTGATCCAGCCTTCATTGCACAAATTCTTGGATATAAGTATGTATCATATTTTCCACTAATATCTTAAAACACATAATGAGAATAATACCATATAAAGTTTCAATATATAATGTTTGATCTAGCAATTGTGCCATCACATATGTGATTGGCTTGTAGGGCACAAGTAGTAACACGGTCTATCTGACATGGAAACCTTGGCTGAGGCGGGGAGCTCTTTTCACTGACTGCTGGCCACCATCTGCTGCCAGCCAAGTTCCCACTCTGGAACTGCTGGCAGGGGGCCACTTGCATCTTCCCTGCACACCCTGCCTTGTTTTAGGTGGGGAAGATGAACCATGGGTTTATCCATTGGGTCTCTGGGTCTCCTTTGGCCTTGCAAACCTCATATTCCCTACCAGAAACGAGCAGGAAAGATGCTGATGGTGGCTGCCTTCAGCTCCACCTGACAGGCCATACTGGTCTATGATCCGCTGATTTAGAATGATCCAGCCAGAATTTAGTCTGATCAAACAGTACAGCAAGTAAAACAATCCGACATTTCATCAGACTGAGTTCTAATTTTTGTTAAATACATCTCGTCACCTACTGCTCTTTGAACTCTACGAATGCTAGTGCTAGTTTTTTGCTTCTTTGGCTTCTATCCGAATGCTTCCCTTCGTCCAGTTCTATGACTTGACTGTTTTTTAGATAGTTTTTAACTTCTTTCCCCTACCTACCACCTTAGCAGGATTTTTCCAGACACCTTTAAAACAAGTCTACGAGTTCTTATATAATGTTCGATTAAGTCTAGACAGTTGATAAACTTGGCATACCATCAAATCGATATCTGGTTTTTGGTCTTAAGGCCAGATGACATTGTTGATGACAGAAAATATCATCTTATCCTCAGGTTTAATTGTTTTTGCATTGGATCTCAACTTTTCTCATCACACAATGAGGCAAATTCTGGAAATATTTTCTTGGAACATGATGTGATTGTTGAACGAGCCAACTGGTGAACTTTCTGATTGGAGTCTTTTTGTTCTTATTTGGATGATTGGATCTGAGGCCATAGTAGGACCAGGCAATCTGCAAGTTGGGGCAATCACCTATGGGAGTGAGGTTGGTGTGTTCATGGTTTAGGATTCTACATTTCAAACCAAGCACATTTAAGAACGGGAAAAAAGCTTGTGCAGTGAATTGCTTTTGTTAGGTTTGCAGCTTTGGCTTCAGTATCTAGGACATTCTTTGGATATTTAGGCCAATAAAAATAATCAGGCTTGCAGAAGATGTGTCTGGATGTGACTTTTGAAAAATTGTACGAGTTATTAGTTATTGGGGATAGAAGTTGAAAATATTTCTAGAATTTCATAAATATCAAAGCTGTTGTATTACATGATAATCAGAAAAAAAATCTTTACATGTGTTAGGTAGTTACGCAGTGCCATGGCTAACCCTTTTATCTTACTGTAATATATTTTTCTTATTGGCTTTACACCAATTTTGTCGGTCACATTTTTATACCAGTTCTTAATCGCCAACTTCCATCCAAATCTGACTCAGGAATCTGAGAGGGAGATTGCTGTAAAACAGGCCTCTCTTCCGCAAGAACCCTCCTCGGATGATGAGAATGCAGTCACACTACTTGTTCGGATGCCTGATGGGAGTCGTCATGGACGTCGCTTCCTCAAATCTGACAAACTCCGGGTATGTCTATTGCACCATGTTGTAATTTTACCAGTAGTCCGTTACTCTGTTTAACCATTTTTCTGAATCTCACAGCTGCAAACATTTTGCAGTCGCTTTTTGATTTCATAGATATTGGAAGAGTCGTTAAACCTCGCAGTTATAAGCTGGTAACTATTTACTTCTCTTATTCAACAATTTAATATTCTTTTTTGTTAGTCAATCCTTTTTCTGTAATGTAAATTTTCTTGTGATGTTCTCTTTTTTCTATCATACTCTATTATTGAAGCACCTCATTAACGTAAACAGGTTGTAGCCGTCTAGTATCTTCAATTCCATTACTCTGCTTCTCTCTCTCTACACACATACATGAAGGTTTGGAGGATCCTTAGGTAGACTACGGTTATCTTTCTACCATAGTGTTGATAAATATTAAAGTTACTTGATGCAGTCGCACATGATAAAAGTGTACTTCCATGGTGGTGACACGTTTAAAATGTTAGCTTATTGCTGGTAGAAAACATGACAATTGGACGTCTTTAACCAGGCTATCAGCTTCTTTTTTTGGTGATTGTGTACCGTGTGCACATTGGTGAAAGCGATCCGAATTTATTTACGGGGGTGTTTTGGCAGGACTCGAGGTAAACTTAAACTTGTTGACCGTGTAAATGTTCCTGCTTGCATGAGTGCATGTTGTGTGCGCACAGCATTCCTGCTTCCGTCTAGGTGTTTCCATCTCTGAGCGAGTGCAAATTGCGTACCATTTTCCAGTGTTTAAATTCAAAATGACTTTTCTGGGTGGAGAACATGTATATAATTATATATGATGAGTTTTATATTGGAAGTTTGATTCTTCTACCAATTCACCAAATGCATCCTGTTGGTGATCTCCTACGGTCCTACCATTTTGTATCATTCAGTGTGCCTAGGTCACAGAGTTAAGCAATAGAGATTACGTAAGTGGCAGATTCATATGAACTAAAGAAACAAACAAATTAAGAATGAAGAAAATTGTATTAACGTAAATGAATTACATGATAGTAAATTCTTGAATTTTTATTCATGGAAAGAATATAAATGTTAAGACAGAAAGGTATGTGGCTTTTAACAGATACAGTTAGGTTAGCCAGGTGAAGCTAGCAACTCGATAAAAACAGGACACAGCAACCGGGAGGGTGGGAAGGCAGGTGACTTCTTGTATCTCATCTCTTAGACAAGTGCTTGATCAAGAAGCAATCATTACCTTGACAACTGCATAATGTTTTACATGTTTACTTATTCCTTTAAAGTCCCTTCTAACGATTCAAATGCTATTATACCTTGCAATCTTGTTTCTGCTCTTCGGCCTGAGAAGCAGATCCTTTTTTTTCCCCCTCTTTAAATGCCCGTCACTCGAATGGTTTCCTCAAAGTGTAAGGTCATTGGTGGAACAATCTTATCAGATAGTTAACCTCGTTCTTAATTTCTTTGGCAGGTGAGGCCATATCCTCGGCAGGCCTTCGGCGAGGGCGATGGTGACTTGTCTCTCAGGGACCTGGGTCTCACCAGCAAGCAAGAAGCACTTTTCTTGGAGTTGATGTGATGAGCATGATACTACTACTCGGTTAGGTGCCTTGCGGATTTGCTCCGTCAAGCGTTCTTAACTTGTAGACAATAACGTAAATGGATGAAGCTGAAACCTCAGATGTGTCTTGATTATGCTCATACTGTTCCTTCTACTTCACTCGTTGGGGGCTTCGAAGTAAGATTCTGCCGCCGGTACCCTTACAAACGGCAGAGTAAATCTTTTGGCATATGGGGGTAAGATGAGAGGATATATATATATATACACACACACGAGCCCGCCATTATTTAGTGTTTCGATTTCAATCAAAGTGACTTTGCGGGAGGGGGGGGTTGCAAATTAGTCTAGCCTAGTAGCATCTTGATTGAACTGGACTTATTTATCTTCATCTGAGCTCTAGTTTCAAGGAGCAGATTTGACTCTTCTTCAAGGTCAACTTGTTTAGGAGTTTGTTATGTTCAAAATTTGGTTCGTAGAGATAACTCATTCTTCTAGTCGAGTGAACTTTGAATCTTGAATGGGTGTCATACTCAAGCTTGGTGTCTATATGAGTAGGCGTATAAAATTGGAATTTGAACTCAATCTAAGTTAGTTTATGATATTTGAACTGGATCAAAATTTATCTATTTACTATATCTAATTTGCTCAGGTTTGGCTCGTTAACCAGTCGTCTTGCCCACTTAACATGATAAGCGAATCTTGATTCACTTGCGTAGTGTATTGACTCGTCTGCCCCCGCAAAAGCGGCAGTTTTGGTTCGGTAGATTGAGTTGAATCTGAACATACTTCAAAAACTTACATATGCTGATAAACTATGACAATTAGCTTTACATAGGCTTTAGGTGGGTTGTGCTGTGCGGCGATATGGACTCATAGTAGTCTGGAAGGAACCAAAGAGTCTTCTTAAAATATGGATTTGTTCAGTGTTCTTCCAGTATACATCAAGTATAAAAAAGAAGTGTATTTTGCAACATAATAAATTCTACAATTTTCTTAACTTTCTCTAATATGTGTGTTTTGTTACTTTATTAGTATTTGGAGTAGTCCATCAGTCTCTTCTCTACGCAAGCAAGACGTCTTGCTCGTAGTGTCTCTGTCATCGCTGGACTCTGCAGACCCTCTTCAGAGAGACGGATGTGGGCAGAGAAGTAAGATGACGCAAGCCGATGGAGACGAGACCAGCTAGTTCGTTGATTTGGTTCGAAAAATCTTGCATATATATATATGCATAAAAATTTGTATGGCTGGTGGTTTACTAAGAATTATTTGCTATCTCAACCAAGGTAGGTAGGGTAGCGTTTGGATGCCCCAACTGACTCGGGTTGGCTACGTTTGGGTCGGAGTCAGATAATTTTAAAATTTTATGATAAATTCAATAAAATATTTATTTATATCTAAAACTTGTATTTTAAACACAAATTTTTGTCTCATCAACCTTGTATCTTTCATAATACTGTATCCAACTTTTATATGTAAAATTATGTTCCTGTGTTATTTTCACCGACAATTTTTATTTTTTTAATCAATATAATATATATTGACAAAAATAAGAATATTTGGTGAGAGTGATAATTTACATATAAAACTGAATAAATATGCTACAATAAAGAGATGTCTTCTGCGGGATGTAAAACATCTACCAATCACAGTAGGAAACAAAAACAATTAGCTAGAAAAATAACTGTCATTTATTGTCATAAAAATTGTCTTTGTTTGAGTTGAAATTATGTTATTCTACGAATAGACTCTTACGGGGTGTTTGGTTACATGATAATTTTTTGTATACTTTTATGATAAAAAATTGTATTAAAATAAAAAGTGAACTAACTCATGACATAAAATTATCATGTTTGGAGGGATGTGATAACAAAAAAGAGTAACTATCATACATGACTAAACAAAGTGGGGGACCACAAGAAAAAAGAAAGAGGTGAGATCCTCTTTTTTGTTTAAGAAGAAAATCACTTTTAAAACATAAAATTATCATAGTTGTCAAACACCTCTTTTAACAAGTTTTATTATAATTTTTAAAAATAAAAATAAAAATCTCCATTATCATGTAATCAAACACCCCATTAGGAGTGATGGAAAAGTAAGGGTTCTTCGGTTACGGAGAAGCGGAAGGAGCGAGAGAGTGTGTGGGAGAGTGAGAATGTCTCTTTAATGTCTGTTTGGCACCAATTTTTTTTTAGAATAAATCAAGTTTATCTTCTAAATTTTGAGGATAAACTTGATTTATCCCTGAGTTATCCTCGTGCCAAATATGACCTTAGAGCCTTATATAAGCCCCCAACGGCTAACCCGCAGCTAGCGGTTGGCGACCCACACAATCTTGGCCCAAATTCAAATGGGTAGGGGACCCGGGGTTGAGACTTGGCTAGTCAACCAAAATTCCAACCAAGTTGTCGGCATTCCATGATCTCAAGCTCTGTAAAGACAAAAAAGGATCTCAATTAACTTACTTAACTTTAAATGGTGTTTGGTCGAATGATAAATCGAGCCTTTGTTACAACAATAGGTTTTCGTAACAAAATTTGTTAAGAAAAGGTGTTTTGTAACTATTGCACATTTATATTTGTAAACAAATTTCTTTTTAGGACAAAAAATGAGACCCTCATTTTTTCATCTTGTGGTCTCTCACCTGTTTTGGACATACATAATTTTTACTCCTTTTTGTCATGTGGTATCCAAATCATGATAATTTTACGTCATTAGCTAGCTTACATTCTATGTATAAAAATTTATTTTGCAACTAAATAACTTATTAATTCACTTCAACTTACTTGGGCCCTATTTGGTAACACTATTAAATGTCTTTATCACTATTAATTCTAAAATTAATGCTGATAATAATCACTTAGCACTGTTTGACTAAATTTTAAAATTGGTATCAATTTTAAAATTTTTAGTGCAAACAAAACATGTTGTGATACTCGTGTCAATTTATATCAAATTTGATATCGATACTCTAATATTTAGAAATATCAGTATTAATATTAATATAATATCATTTTTGATACTCTCGTCAAATGACCATTAAACAGTGGCACGAGTACTGTGCTATACGAGTGCTTCCCCGCACATCATTTCTCTGAGACTTATACGATCATCAAATGGCCTGGATTTATTGTTGTCAAGATCGGGAGATGGGGGTCTCTCCGGCCGACTGGATCACCGAAAGATCTCGTGGAAAGAGTTAATTCATTCTCTCTCAGTTGTCCAGTGAACAAACAATTGAACCGAATCTTATAATTTCCAATTTATCTATTAAGTATTAATTTTTATCAAAAAATAATTTAACAATGCACGTACAGTCGCTAAAATTTAATATAATATTTTTAAACTTTTAGTTTTATCAATTTATGTAAAATATTTTGTGATTCGTTTGATTCTGTTTTAATTAATATTTTTGTATATTTTTTTAAATCAAAATCGGATAGACGTAATGTAACCAACTAACTCCTATTCTAATAAATCATCAGAATGTCCGATTCCAATTCCTACAGTTACAAGATACAAAAACAAGTTCTTTGGAGTACACAATTCGTTTTTTATCATCTAACACTGATCAAGTAGTGGCCACGAAGCCACGCAGTTCAACATGTGATGAAGGATCGAGTGCCCCCGGGGGCTCGATCCCCACATGTAACCTTCCCACCCCACTGCCCCCGGGAAGGACGGGCCTTCAAGCCCTCGGGATTCATTCACATCCTATTCCAATGGAGACCGGATTCCCTCCAGTGGGCACATGAGGGAGTCCGGTCAGCCCCCTCACATATGATTTGACAAGATGGTGATTTGACAGATTCAAATCACCATTATCACTGTCTTGTCAACCTCTATGTGAGAGGGGCTGATCGAACCCCCTCAGATGCCCACCCGAAGGGATCCGGATTCATTCCTCCAATGGCATCGCTTCTGTTTGCCTTCAGCGAAGAAAAGGCGCGCCGCCTCTCCGCCGATCGATGGTCTGCAAAGCCCGAAACTGACCTCAGCTCTATCAACATACATGCACGCCGTCGCCGTCGTGGGGGACCCTCTTGCTCGCTGTCCTGTCGTCGCGACATGCACTCATGCATGATGTTCCTCTAGCCCCACAAAAGAGGATCGAAGATGTATATGTTATATGTTATTGAGTTGAGGGCGAGGTCACAAAGATTTAATACATATATGATTTAATCAATTATTAATACATAACAGGATGATATATTTATTAAACTTTTGTAAAAAAGACCGAGAAAACAACCTTTGAGAACACCTCTGAGATTTCTCGTTCTCTATTGAGTTATTCTATCCTCCGTTTCCAAAATGGACGATTCGGAGAACCTCAAGTACATGAGACCGGATCCCCTCAGGAGGCCTCCTGAGGGGGTCCGGTCAGGTGCACACCCATATGGGTGATGTGACCGTCATCACATCTCATTAAATGCCCTATCACATCGCCGGTCACATCACCCAAATGGGTGTGGCCTGACCGGATCCCCTCAGGAGGCCTCCTGAGGGGATCCGGCCTCCAAGTACATATGTACTCCTACGGTATATATATATCTTACTAGCCGGATTTAACTTCCATTTCTTCTTTAAGAAATCCAACCTGCTGATTCGAGAAATTAACGTTGGAGAACTTCCGAGCTTAACGCTCACCCGTTCAGAGTATTCAGTCCGACGACGAGAGACGAACTATCGTTGATCGAACGGACTATTGACCCAACAGCCTAGCTCAATATATATATATAGATATAGATGTACGTACAGAATACAAGTACATATTTGTATTCCTGTTCTGTACCCCAATCATTCTTCTCACATCCCCGGCTCAATTATATGCTTCGGCCCTGTAAAGAAAAAGAAGTGCAGATCCCACATGACAGCAACTGGGCATGGCAGGTCACTTGCAGAAGAAGATGCAGCAACAGAACGAGCCCTCTGCATCAATCCTGTCCGGCGGCGGGCCAAGAGTACTCTGCCTTTCAGCCACGATACCCCGCCGCCAACAACCTCCCGGCTGACGACGAAGAGAGATAACCCCAACATAACGGAGAGAGAGAGGGAGAGATATCTTTATATATATGTGTTCATTTCCTCATCAAGAAATAAGACCCATACTAATTAATTGAAGCAGGAGGACATTTGGAATCCGACTAGTTCCTACTACGAGGGGAGTTGCTGGGGATGTCGCCTCTTCGGGTCTGGTGCTGCCCAATAGAGCTTTTCAGCAACCAAGATCTTCTCCCTCCGGAGGGGGCCGTCTTCGTGGTCCACAATCAGGCTATCCCATTTCATCCGATCCGTGTAGCTCTTGATCTTCACCAGGACGTCGACGTCGTCCCGGAAGATCACCGTCCCCTCCGGCCGAAGAATCCTGTCCATCTCCAGCAGTATGTCTTCCATCTCGCACCTGCAAGAGAGACCAATTTCCGGTTGAAGAAGTGGGAGAAGAAATGATCCCGTCCGGTTAGCCAGCGAAGGAGAAGGAGAAGAAGAAGAAGAAGAGTGTCACACCTGTCTGCATAGAGCGTGAAGACGGCGTCGGCATGGAGGAGGTCGTATGTCCTCGGATACGTGGACATGGCCTCGCACCTACAGCCAGGTACAAAGGCGTTTAGAGGTGTTCGACGTAATGTTCGAACCGCTTGCAGATGGGCCGCCATGGGCGGGCAATCTCTCACCAGTCCTGGTAAGTTCCGATCAGCCCGCGCTCGTAGACGACTCCCAGGGTGTTCGGGGCCACCGTGGGGACGACGTTCATAACCCACACGGGGTCGCCGGCGAAGGCGGCGGCGAACCCGCCGAGTCGGGCGTTCATGTCTAACAGGTTGCGATACCTCCCCCGCTGCCCCAGCTGGTTGACTATGCTCCTGTAGTAGCCGACCCGCCTCTCCCACAGTAGGGTGTCATCCGAGAAGCCCTCTGCGGTTACGCCATTGACGCCGCCGCCGCTAATCCTGGGTGGCACCGCCGTCAACCTCTCCGGCCACTTCTTCACCTCCCCGCCGGCGGTGGCTCTCAGGCCCTCCACTTCTGGCAGGGGCGTGATGCAAGCCTCCATCTTCGTGTACCTGTGTGACAGCAATCACGAACTATATAATTAAGATTGACCGACTCCAGCAGCCAGTTGTGACTCCAGGAATCGGATATTAATTTAAAGAACCATGGCTTCACCTTTCGGAGGCCCGAATTTCAAATTTTTTTTTGGTCGGAACTAGATTTTCATTTGAATCTATCTTCGATCGACGTGGGCTTTGACAAATGCTAATTTTGTAAATAAAATTTTAAAATGTGTTACTTTAAGATAGAAAACCCTCCCTCCCAGTGGCGGGGTTGCTAGCCAGCTAGAAGGTCAGATCGATGAAAGGGGGGGGGGGGGAGGGGATCGAGGCATATATACCACGCGGCGTCGGGGTCCTTTATTGGGGAGCAGAAGGGCGGGGACTTGACGACCTTGCGGGTGATCTTGCAGTGGATGTGGTTGGTGGGTTTGCGCCAGACGGCGAGGTCGCCCTTCTGCTTCATCTTCTTCCAGCAAAGCCTCCTGGCGGTGGCCTCGATGGCCTCTTGCTCGGCCCTCAGGTCCTCCTCCGTCCGGTCCCAGCCCTTCCAGTGGACCTGCCAGTTGATGGGCGGCCCCGACAAGACCCAGTAGCCCCCGGGCCGCAGTATCCTGTCGACCTCGATCAAGAACAGCCCGTCTGCTCAGAATTCGAACTACTCCACATGGTTAGTGTAATCTCTCGGCGGTTTGCCGGCGAGGTCAAGGGCGCAGTATATAGTACGTAACTGGTCGCTAGCTAATTAATTAACCGATTGCACGCTTACCATACTCGTGCCAGGGGACGAGGCAGCGGGAGCAGTGAGCCATGTCGAACGCGCGGGCCGGGTAAGGGAGGCGGTTGGAGGCGAGGACGCCTATCATGGCGGGTACGCCGCGCTCCAGCGCGAACTGGACCTGCGCCTCGTGCGAGTCCCTGGGCGCGAACGACATGGTCACGACGCCGCGCGACAGCAGGTACGCCCCCCAGCTCGCCACCTGCGCCGGCACAGCCACACTCATCATCTCGGTCAGCTGCGCGCTTCGCCTCTCGGCGCTCCAGCCGGCTGCATTGAATTGAATGGAATTTATGTTTACCCCGCAGCCCGTGTCGACGGCGGTGCGGATGGAGCCGTCGCGGAGGGGGACCAGTCGTTCGATGCTGTCGATGTAGGCGTCGGCTCCGCCGGAGAACATGGTGCCGCCGCCGGGGAAGCGGAATTTGTCGCCCTCCGCGCTGATCCAGTTCTGGCCCCTCTTCTCCACGGCCAGCTCCCGGTGCGGCACGTTGGCGAACCACGCGGCGTCGCGGCTGGCGGGCCACGGGAAGGGTCTCCGATATCCGTGCGGCGCCGGCACCAGGCACCTGAGCCGCTCCGACCGCCCGGGGCAGTGCCGCTCCCTGTACTGCAGGCGGTCCCTGGGGAATTTGAGCGACCGCTCGCGGTCCTCGCAGGGGGTGTACTCGCTGTACTTGACGTCGCAGGCCGGGTAGTCTTCCGGCGACGGGGTCGTCTCCTTCGCTGTGCCCTCGTCGGAGCCGGTGTGGTGGGCGGCGAAGTCCAGCGTCGACGTGGTGGTAACGATGGTGGACGGAGACGAGGAGGAGGAGGAGGGGGAGGGAAAATAAGGACCGGTGCCGTTTGGGGCCAGCTGGCCGGAGAAGCAGGAGACGGCGGAGCGGAGGGAAGGAGCGGAGGAGTCGACGACCGGGCCGCGGACGTTGTGGTAGATGATGCCGAGGGCGTAAGCGGCGGAGCACAGGAAGGCGATGGATGCCAAGGGGAAGATGTTGGCGCGCCGGAAGCGGGGAGGGTTCATCTTCATCTTCCACTTCCACACGGTGGAGAGGCGAGCGGTGAAGGCGCCTCCGGCCATGGCTTGCAGCCTCCCCATCCCGCGGGCGGCAGCCAAGGTACCTTGGCTTTCAGCTGGTTGTGGCAGCCAGCCTTGTTCGCTCTGCCCCGCCCCCTCTCTGTACCATCGACATCGACATCGACCCGCCGGCCGGTCACGAGCGCTGGAGCCCTTTGCCCAGCGGCGGCGTCGACCAGTTCCTTCCTTGAATGAAAAGATTTGGGTAGAACGCTCCCTCTGATCATAATTAATTTTCTCCGGAAGAAGATTTGGCGTCCGTATGCGTCGTATATATCCTTTCTTGATCAAGGGTTTTGGGATTTTATGTCGAAGTCTCTTAAGACGTAAGTTCATGAATTTTTGAAAGATTTTTCTATCGCCAATTTTATCTCTCTCTCTCTCTCCACATTCAATTTTTTCTATATTTCTTTTGCAAGGGAATCTGTCGTATTTAATTTAATTGAGCTTTATGTTGTCAGAGATTTGGTACACAAATCTCTCCTTAAAATCTGAAGCAAAAACAAGGAGGAATTTGGACCCTGCCCCTTTAATAGCATAATTATATATATATATATTTCTGTATGGTCTCCAACAAAAAAGGTTACCCATAAGTATAATAATTATGTATTACTCTCTATTCGAGATGTATCGTACGGCGATTTACGGGGATAGGAAGGGAAACATAACATGCGGATATTAATATATAACTCGTGAAAACTTCTTTATTTTCGAAACGACGGCTTCTACCAAAACGACTTCGGCGGCCCGTTGGGGACCAAAACGACTTTTCCCAAAAGAATACGAGATCAACACGTGCGGGGGGGACCGTTCCGGGCCGTGTCTGACCGTATGTATACCTCCACCTTTCGAAGATACGACAGATTATAAAAAAACTTATCCGTAATTATAAGTGAAAAACATTTAATCTTTGGGAAATATTATAGGGTTTCCGTTGCATAATAATTCTGTATTTTTAGTGATAAAATTTTAAGTTCGAATCGTGTTTGGTGAGTTACGACGACTAAAAAGATGAGAATCACCGTGACAAAAGAAGCGCTCATCTCTTTTTTGTCTAAAAATAGTTTTTTATATAAATATATTCGTGCAATAATTTACAACACTATTTTTAACGTTTTTTTCATGAAAATATACATTCCTAACAGAACCTAATATTTTATGCAACCAAACATCCAATCAGGAAATTTTTTTTAATCAAACTGTTTCTTATGGAAACAAATAGGCAATAAATGACAAGATATATATTTATATATATGACGAAGAGGTATACGAAGTCAACAAATTACAAGCTAAGGCACTCTAGGGTTTTATTATTTTTTTTATAATTATATACCCTTGGAGATACTCTTTGTTAGGTTGTATACTTTGGGCGTGCAGGATTTGGTTTGATTTGATTTTTAATTTGAATCGAACCAGTTTATTCTGGCTTGATCTATATCAAAACAAAAAATTTAATTACATATTTTAAATATTTATTTATTTATATTGTTGAGTTATAATTAATTGAAACAATTATTAATACATTATAATTTTATTATATGCCAATTTAATTGATTTGATTCGGTTTGGAATGTCGGTTGAAACTGAACCGATGATTTAAACCAATCCAAATTCAATCGAACTGCTGGCTCAAATTCAGTTTGACGGTTTGAGCCCTTCACTGCACACCCTGCCTATCTGTTCATCATGTGAAACTTTGTATAATCATCTTGATGTAACTTAATTAACGGAGATAATGAGATTAATGGAATATTTGGTTGCACGACCAATTCGATTTTTGTTAGGAAAATATATTTTGCAACAAAACTTGTTAAAAAGGATGCTTTACGATTATTATCATTATTAAAAAATATTTTTGTGGAGGATTAATTCGTCCTTGGGCAAAAAAAAAAATGAGGTGAGATCCACTTTCTCTTTCCTTATGGTCCCCTACCTTTTTCTTTTTTTTTAAGTTACACGTGGTTCTCTCACTTTCTTGTTATCATTTCTTATCGAGCATGATAATTTTATGTCTCTAGTTATCTTATATTTTATTTTGACATAAAGATTAATTATTATTGAAGCGTACAAATCTAACTTAATATAAGAAGTGGGAGTACCCAAATTTTCGTCCTCCCCATTACGACCATTCGATCCGCAGCCATCCACCTTTTCAACCGTCCGATTCAACCATTCGTCGGGACTTCATCCGCCCGACGTCTCTTCTCCGCATCCGCCGCGACCCGTTGTCGCCTCCGACCTCACCTCCTCCGATCATCCTCCTCCTCTCATTTTCGATCGTTGGATGTAAGTTAGGCTTCCACCGTTTCTCTCGTGACGGTAATATTCGCGATTCTTCATCCCCTCCGCATCGTCCGCCGCCACCGATCTCCTCCTTCCCCATCGCCGCGGGCAATGAAAAAGAGGCTCTGCACCGACGGGTTCCTGCTCCCGGAGCGGCCGCCGGCGTCCCCTCCGCCAACGGCTTCGGAGCGGCCGCCGGCGTCCCCTCCGCCACCACCACCGCGGGCGGCCTGCCCTCGTGGCGTGCCTGCTTGACGGCGCAGTTGTCGCCGCCGCGGTTGTCGGCGAGGGGCGCGGGCGCCGTTGCAGCCGTGACGGCGGGCTTCTTCTTCTCGACCCCCGCCGCCGGCTCCATGACCACGAGGACGTGGAGGATGCCGGACTCATAACCGGCCGTCCCTACGGTTACGAAGCGCACCCTCCGGTGCCTCCGTGCCCCCAACGTTTCCTTCTCCACCAAACCCTATCGTTCCTCTTTCCTCTACAAGCCCTCGTGTCCCTACAGCTACGCAACATCTCAATGGCATTCACTGCGTTCTCATTATTTTTTCTTGATTTCAATACATATATATGCAGGAGTTTCCGCCGACCAGCAAGCTCGACAGAGACACCTACGGGGATCACAGGAGCATCATCACCGCAGAACAAGTCGAGAAGCATCTTGACGGCTTGACCGTCCACGAGGTTTGCCGGCCTTAAAAACTTATTTGACACATTAATTTTCTCCTACAAAATTTAGCACAGTTTGTTAGAAGTCAAAAAATCTGAATTTTTAGGTAATTAAATCGAGAAGAAATCATTTGGATCTTGATTTAAAACTTGTTGTAGGCGATGAGGAGCAACAAGTCGTTCATCTTGGACCACCACGATGCGCCGATCCCCCTATCCGAACCGCATAAACGCCATGGACCGCAAGATCTACGCCTCTAGGACCATCTGTTCCTCGAAGCCCGACGGCACCCTCCGCCCCGTGGCCATCGAGCTCAGCGTGCCGCACCCCGACGGCGAGCAACACGGCGCCGCCGGCAAGGTCTACACCCCCGCCGACCACGGCGTCGAGGCCAACGTCTGGCAGCTCGCCAAGGCCTACGCCGCCGTCGGAGATTTCCGCGATTACCGCGATTTCAGCAATTTGTATCGCGGAAATGGGGGCTCAGTAATTTATATACCATAAACAGATGGCATATAATCTATCCTTTTGACCGTACGGCTGATTTGTATTTTTGCTATATTTACTTGTATTTTTCAGAATTATGCTATGCTATTTTCATGTTCTTATATGTCCATACATTCTCTCTTTTTTTGTATTGATTTTAAATGTGTTAGTATTTGTATTTTTGCTAGGTTGACAAAGCAAATAAAAGAAAAGCTGCATTTTTAGTTGGATTTACTAAAAGAAAACGAGGAGATTTCATATTTGAAAGTATAGGTATTTCATTTACTTTTAAATCATATTTTTTTGTCTTCTTTTATATTTGTGATGCTCGTGAAGTTCATGATAAATTTTAATCTTTAAAAGATTGGAGTTTAAATTTCAATACCGTGATGTTACCATGCTATATTTACTTGTATTTTTCAGAATTATGGTCCAAATAATAACATATGGATGCCATTTTGAAAGTTCTTTTTTATTATGATTGAGAGTTTACCATCATATTTTTTGCTTGGTTAAAATTAATCCGGATCCTATTTATATTCCTGAATTTTTTTATTTGATTTTCATCTGATATCGGAGTGGTCTTAAATCCTAATAACTCTTTTAGAGCATATGTAGTGATGATTAGCAGTCGATTTGGTTTGCATTTGACGATATATAAATTCATATATCCAAATCCTGTCATAATTCATGTGATTCCGATCATGCCACTCTCAAGTTCTTATATGCACATACATTCTCTCATTTTTATGAATTGAAACAATTGTGATTGGTATATTGTAAAATATGATGGTGGTATTATACGTAATGTAAACTCGTAAATAAAATACGACATTCAAGTCAAATCCTGAAATCTTAGAGTAGTAACAAAAAAGAAGAGAAAATATATGATCTGAAAGTCACAAAAATCAAATCTGAAAGCATTCATTAAAACTCAAAGTCCATGCAATCCCATAACAGATCTCAAATCCAAATCAGCACCAAACACCCCAAACAAAACTCATCTCAAATATTGTGCCACCGATGGCATTTGATGTCTTCTTATACTTATTATTCCTAATATTGTGTTTTTTTTCTGGTTTCAGCACCAACCAACCTGGTCAAAACTCTGAGAGTTGTAACAAAAACAAATTTATTAATGCCACTTCTGAAGTATTAATGCCACTTGCATGGCATTAATATCTTGCCTTAACCATAAGAGCAGTTTTCTTTATGACAACTCAATTTGATCCCATCTTTTGAATTCAAGCTGTTCCATGTCTCAAACACCATTGAAATTTTTTCTGTTTTTTGTCACAGAAGTTGGCTGTATTTTTAAATTTGTGTCATTTTTTGTTTCATGTATATATGCATAAATAAAAAATAAACATATATCAAAAAAATTTACTTCACCTCGGGAGCTTAAGGCACCTACCTCAAGTGTCTAAGGCAAAGTGAGGCCCTCCTCACCCCGGGTGTTTTGCACCTCGAAATAATATAGGATCACGATCCGCCCTACCGTGCATCCTAGGTCTTATCCGATTTGGAACATCTTGCTTGGTTGGGATTGAAAATATGGCCGAGATAGCTTAGCCTAGGTATGATTGGCTTGGGTCAGCCAGGATCTTCTAATCGAGCCCACATTGATCGATGTTGTATAATGATTCCACCATTATCTTCCTTGTAAGCAATCAACTTATGTTGCCTGGTCTCATCTTTTTTAACGGGTTCAGATTTCACAGTCTTCAAATTTTGGATTTTTACGAGTTCTTTGGTTTAATTGAACTTGATTGATTTGGATTGAATTGAATTGGAATTAAGTTTGATTTGAGTTCAATTGAGTTTAGTTCATTCAATTCATTGGTTTTAATCAAATTTCAGCAGAATTTGTATTTGACAGTTTTCTGGATTTTTCTTTTATGCAATTTCAGATTTATGTAAATTGATTTGGGGCGGTTTTGAACTTGGATTTTCTTATGGGTTTGAATGGTTCGAGACTACCTAATTGTGAATCAGCTCCTGATTTGCTCAAATTTGGGACGGACCTGATTTTAGTTTGTTGATTCCCTCAAAACCTTTCAGATTTCTATCTATGAATAAAGCTCAGATTTTGAAATTCAGAAATTCTGGCTTGGATCTCCTGCCAATTCAGGTCTTCTACAAATTCTGCACGTTGCACACTTCTGATTTTTCGGCTGCAGGTTCTATGGACATTAAACTTTCAGATCTCTTTTATTCTGCACTTTCAAAGATCAGATTGCATATTCTTCAATGGGTTCGGCACAAATTCAGTTTTCAGACTTTATGGTGCATTCGGATTTTCAGTTTTCTTCAGTTCCCAGGCTCCAGATTTTATATTTTTTCAGACTTTCAGGTTGATTCCAAATTTCAGACTTTAAATTCTGTATATCTTACAACCTTCGATTCCTTGCAAAGTTCAGATTTTTATTTTTGATTTCAGTTTTGCTGTATGTTTCAAATTTCAGAAATATAACATTCAATCTTTGAAACTCCCGAAAACCAGACCAATTTCCAGATTGCAGACTTTAGTTCGGATCCTCTACAGACTCTGCATTTCAATTGATTTTCAGATTTCGGATCCTGCAAAGTTCAGATTTTCTGATTTTTGGATTCTGCATATTTCAGACTGGTTTCAGCACCCAAAACAGATTTTCAGATCTTCAAACTCCAGGATTGTTAATTGCAGATTTTTCAGTCCAGATTCCCTGCAGATTTCAGATTCTGCTGCGGATTCTGCACCTCCCATCTTCAAATTTCAGATTTTAGGGGAGTTGAGTTCAGATTTCAGGTGTGATTTAGTTTTCGGTTTGTGATTTTCAGATTTGACAGATTTCAGATTTAGTTCAGGTTCAGATTCAACTTGGACCTATTCTGACTTGGGTCAATTCTGATTGACCGGTTCTGATATGAGCCAGGCAGGTCCTCAGCACTTAACAGAATTTCAGATTTCTTAAATGTTTTTGATTTTTTCATTGAAATTTCAGATTTAAGTTCAGTTTTTAATATGCTTGCATTCATTCAATCCGGCAGGGACTGTCTTCTCCTTGCATTGAACATTGAATTCTTCATTGTTTGAGGTTCACAAGTCCTCCTGCTTCCTCTCTTTTACAACAAATTGTGACATCTCCTCGGTATGTCAGTCTTGATCGTCGTTTTCAGCCTTTGATAGGCATCTGAGAATCTGTCTTGTCATTTCATAAATTTGAGCATGGTCCTGCCTTTGATAGGCACATGGAGTCTTCTCCCAACCGGTTCAAGGTTGAGCATACCCGGCTTTTGAAAAGCTTGTGGGTACTCATCTCTTGGTTGGTCTCCCTCATTAGCCTATGGTTTGGGCATATTGGCATGTTGATCATGCACAGCCTCCCCATGGCATAATGGGCAAAACAACTCCCTCTTGGGGCATGGTAAGACATTGGGGTCTTTAACCAGACCTTTGTATGTCCACCTTAAAGGGTCAAGGGGCGTGCTTAAAGTCGGCCCATTGCTTTCCCTCTTTGTTTTGATTTCTTTTAAATTAAGCCAAGACCATGAGGCGGGTTTTTAGCCGGCCGGATGCTCGTCTCGGTTTGTTGATTAATTAAGTAGATTGTTATTTAATTTATGTTTATTGTTTATTTTATTTTATTTTTGAATTATGGGTCAATAGACGTGCTTAAAGCCGGCCTATTGCTTTCCCATTTATTTTGATTCTTTTAGGTTATGCCGAGACCATGAGACGGGTTTTTAGCCGGCCGGATGCTTGCCTCGGTTTGTTGAATTAATTAATGAATTTTTATTTAATTTCTGTTTATTGTTTGTTTTATTTTATTATTATTTTTTGAATTATGGGTCAATAGACGTGCTTAAAGCCGGCCTTATTGCTTGCCCATTTATTTTGATTCTTTTAGGTTATGCCGAGACCATGAGGCGGGTTTTTAGCCGGCCGGATGCTCGGCTCGGTTTTGTTGAATTAATTAATGAATTTTTATTTAATTTCTGTTTATTGTTTGTTTTATTTTATTATTATTTTTTGAATTATGGGTCAATAGACGTGCTTAAAGCCGGCCTATTGCTTGCCCATTTATTTTGATTCTTTTAAGTTATGCTGAGACCATGAGGCGGGTTTTTAGCCGGCCGGATGCTCGCCTCGGTTTGTTTAATTAATTAGGTGTATTTTTATTTAAGTTTGAACTTGATTGTTCCTTTTAAAAATCTTTTTTTTTCCTGCCACTGGTCATCGAGGCTTATTGGGCCGTAGCCCATCTCCTTCCTCCCCCTTCCTTTCTTTCTTTTTTTTAAACACCTTCAATAGTGGGCCCCACCATAGTTTGACCCCTGGTCAAACCCTCCAAGCTTCCCCGCGCGCGCGGCGCCCGGCCGCGGCTCCATTTTCTTTTCTTTTTTGCCTCCTTTTCCTGGGTGGGCCCCACCCCATTTTGACCCCGGGTGAAAATCGGAGCCGCGCGCCTCTCCTTCCTCCTCTTCATGTGCTGTGTGGACTATAGTGTGCAAAAATAGACCCGGCGACCTCCCCCCCCCTCGATCGGGCGACGGCCGCGGCGGACCTCGGCAGCACCCGACGACCTCAGCGGCACCCGACGGCACCCTCCGCGCTCACGGCTGCTCCTCCCGTACTCCGGAGGACCTGGCGGCTGCGGCGAGGCTGCTGGGAACCTCCGACGGCGACGACCAAAGGAGGAAGGGACCCGACAGACCTTGCTTACCGTGACTCCACGGCGGAAGCTCTCCCGGCTTGGTCTCCTTCCGACGGTGCCCTTTGAAGGTGCAAGGTGAAGTACCGGTGCTGCCAAGAGAGGAAGAGGATTATTTCCACGTTTCTTCAGAAAAAAAAGTTATACAAAATTTTGGATCCCACGTAGGTAAGTAATGAAATCTTCGTGGAATGTGGATGAGGTATTGTAAAGTATGTCTTTGAATTAAAGAAAAAGTTAACAATGATGATTCAATCACTCGTAACTTTTCTTACAGATCATTAATACTTTATCAAATAATCTTGCCTGAAATTTGATTAAGACAAAATAAGTTGGTTTAGTGTTGGCAAATACAGTACCATGTTTTTTTGCTCAATGCATATGTTTAGATTAATATTTTTTAATTATTAATAAATTAGTATTATACTTTTATGTAATTTTAATTTTTATTTTAAAATGTCACATCATTAATTTTTTATTTTATATATTTATATTTTACTAAATTGTATATAAATTAAATTATTTAAAAATTAATTTTATCTTTTGAAAATATTCGTACACGTGCGAAGCACGTTCCTTGACTAGTATATATATATATGGTGGGACCAAATTAACACCGCGAAAGCAAGCATATCTTTTCCATCTCTTTTTTCTGCTCTTCTTCAATAGAGAAGCGTAACTAGCTTCTCGTAAAAGTTAACATCTCATTACGTTTTATGCATTGAAATAATGTGATATACAAGGTACGTTGTATTGTCTCGTAGAAATCTCAAACCCAATTAATTAACAGGTTGGACTACTACTTCTAGTGTGTGCTTAATCCTGGCTAGAAAATATTCAGGCATATTAAGAAAACAACACACATCTAGAACATGTACCATAAAGTGAGAAGAGTTAATTTTCCGTCAATAGATGGTGACGGAAAAAGCGAGGAGATGGTCGTGTGAGGATGGCGTGGTGTGCGCTGGTCGTCGGAGGGTACCATGCATGTAGATGACATGCATTGTGACGCAAAATAACTAAAAAGATATTTAACATGTAATTGGTTAGAAGTTAGGAGTTCTAACCAGGCTGCCCATCACTTAGCTAAATGGGCCCTGAACTTTCCTCCCCCTCTTGCTATTCCCACGGAGCTTCCCACCTCGATCTGTGTGGAATCAGATATGTATGGATTTATCTCTTTAAAAGAGGAATTTGGTGACCATTACGAATTTTTGTTTTTAATAAATTTTTTTCTTAGACAAAAAAAGATAACTCTTTTTAATCTTGCGTTCCCCACCTTGTTTGGTTATGTATGGTAGTCACTCTTTTCCTGTTATCACTAACTCCCCGAACATGGTAAGATCTTTTTATGTCATTGGCTAGTTCACATTTTCTTTTAATACAATTTTTATCATGAAAGTGTACAAAATTTTATTATGCAACCAAACACTTTATAATCTTTTCCGGCCCACAGCAGGTGAGGTTGTTCATATTTGATGGTTTTAGATAGAGGTGTAAATAGAATTTGATATTCCAAAATTTTGATTCAATTCCGATAAAAATTAATAGGTTTGAAACATGTTTTCGTATTATATTAGCTATTAGAATCGGATATTCTGATCGTTTATCAGAATCGGAATCAATTGATTTTATTTGTGTTTATCCCATTTCGATAAAAATCATCGAAAAGTATGATTGAAAAAATTATAAAATATGTTATATAAATTTATAAAATAATAAAATAGAATTTTAAATACATTACATCAAATTTTAATAATTACTTGCTCATTTTTTAATTAAATTTGATATTTAATATAAATTTTAAAAATTATCCGATTCGGTTTTGATGCCGATAATGAAATTGGAATCAAATCGAAATCAAAATATAATAATTCCGAAATTATCAGAATCAAAACACCGTAACCCTTGCTAAATTCGGATACTAGTGATTTCGCCATCAATCCAACCCCTTTCCAACACCAGTTCAACAAGTATTGAAAGATAGGCCCTTGATTACTCAAAGTAATACATCTATATTCTTCAGCCCAAAATCTGGCCCAAAACTTGGGGTGTCAACAGGCTTAAGTCGACCTAGTCTAAAGCTGGTCTTATCAAGATACGATCTCAATTATATGAAGCTAACCCGGCCTACATTATTGTTGATCCAACCCAAGCCGGCCCAAAAAATTGTGGTCAGACCTACTCTAGCTTGGCCCAAGTTTTCTATCTTATAAGTATATTATTATCAAATTTTAAAAACTTAATTTATTTAATATAAAATAATAATAAATTAAATTAAATATGTTATGTAATATTTTCAACTAAACTGCCATAAAGACTAAGGTTCACTTAACCTCTTTTAGCCGGCTACAACTATATTGATGGCTCGATTAAGACATGCGAGCTAATGTCCTATTTGGTAACATTATTAGACACCTCTATCACTATTAATTTTAAAATTGATATTGATGGTAATCACTTTGAGGTGTTTGGTGAATAGTATCGATTTTAAAATTTGTACCATAAACAACAGATATTATGTAATACAAGTGTCAACTTGTATCAATTTTGATATTGATACTCCAACTTCTAGAAATATCAATATCAATATTAATATAGTATCGTTTTTGATACTCTAACCAAACAGGCCATAAAATTTTAAAGGGTGTGTTTTTTGGCTATTTTTTATCTTAGAATAAAAAGAGAGAGAGATAGATGTATAAATATGTGTTTGACAACTCTTTTATATTTTTAAAAGAGACATCATTTCTAATGTTAATCTCTCACAAAATAAAAATAACACTTCACCTGTTTTGTTTTCGTACGTCCAAGTGAAAAGGTGAAAATCTCTCTCTCTCTCTCTCTCTAAATAATTTTGACATTTATATAACTATTGTGTTGATATCCAACGTTTTGTTAGTATACATGGATTATGATATAAATTTTAATTAATAATTGCTACTATACACCATTCTATAATTTTTAAAAGTTGTGATTTTTTTTTGCCAAACACATAAGATATGTGTTTATATAATTTTAAAATTAATAATACAATACAAGATGATCTTTATTTCAAATATATGATTATCTAAATAAAAAAGAATCACCAAACATCCTATTAGTCCCGCACGTTGGCCAAGGATGATTCGGTCCGCAAGTCCGAAAGCTGCCAACCCATCGACACCCCTGGACTTGGTTCGGCCGGCGTTGGAAATAAAAATAAAAATATTTATGGAGTTAGATCTCGAGGTCGGGACCGGTCGGTTGGCCCAAAAATCGATCTGATTTGGACCTGGCTCTCCGCCTTGCATTCGATGCATAAAATATTAAAGCTGATACTACTTCAATGTTGATATTGACGTCTCTAAAAAAAATAGGGTATACATCGATGTTGAGATTAGTATCCCACACGGGCTCATTGAATCCTGCCCATCTGATCACCAGCAGAGATGGTAGATCAGTTACGCCCATGGATTAGCCCATTGCTTGCTTGATGGGCCACGACAGCCCAAAAAATTATGCAATCAAAAATCAAAAATAATATTAGTAGCGGGGTTTAATACCGTTACCAAAAACAGGGCATCGTGGAAGACCACGACGACAGAATTAGCTCTCGAAGAGTACATGGAGAATAGATTTCCTCGGGATATCTTACATGAACGAAGATGTAAGACTATTAAATTAATGTATTAAATCATTTTTTTATCTTCATTTACATGAGAGAATTTACGAATCTCAGGATCCGCTCTCGATTATACGTCTCTATCACAGTCTCTTCTGCTCTCGGTGTCATTTTTCGACGAGAGTAGATCACCTCAATTCTCAGATGGAGGGAGTACTCTCAGTCCCAATGAAAATCGATCACGACCTCAGATCACTTAAGTGGTGAATCGCTATCGAAAAGGACTGAACCGTTATCGACGTCTTCCTAACTCACTACCCATCGATAACGAGTTATATTACTCGGTAGCGAATTTGTAAGGCGTCGATAACAATTCACTGACTTGTTAACTCACTAGTAACGGGAGTTGAATCACTATTGACATCTTACAACTTATTATTCATCACTTAAATAACTAATATCGTGATATTTTTCATTAAAAATTGAGAATACTCTTTCTATTTGAAAATTGAGGTGACATGCTCTCTTTCCCGACCGACAGCCAGAGATGGGGGATCGACTCGTGACGAACCGGACCGGGCCGAACGACGGGGGCCGGAGCGGCGCCGCCACGATCTGTGGGTTTCCGCCGGCCGCGCACACCGGCTCGGCGAGATCGAGGGAGCTGACCGGCGACAAGAAGAATACAAAAGGGTCCGGTCATCGGCACGTCACACCAGCTCATCGCGCAGTACGCACAGCCATGCTCTGCCACCTCCGTCAAAGGTACGTGCACAGCCGTAAGCCGACGTTCCACGCATCTCCGGTCCGGTTTCCGGGCCACCGCCCGCCGTCCAGAAACCGGCGGAAGCAATCTCTCTCGCCGGCGATCCAAGAGAGAACGACGGCGACGGATTATCCTCTCTGCTCTGTCCCTCCTTCGTCATCGGTTGTTAAGGATGTCAATGGCGACGGAGAGACGTGACAGCGTTGAAAAGACTTGAACAGCGCAGCTTGGTACTCGTAAGGCTGCTCACGATTCCGTTTGATTGGGTTTGGATTTAATTTTCTTTTGGGTTCTAAATCGGGAATGAAACTTAACTATCTGAACCAATTTAATTAGCTGGATCTCGAAGCAACTGGGGACGTTCGGTTCGGTTCGTTGCTTTACCGTGTGTTTATTTTAGTTATAAAAGTAAAACACATTTAAATTAAATTAAAATAAGTAATTTAAGATTTGACGTTTAGATTATTAATTTATTTACGATAAATCGTTGTATTTTGGTGCTAATTAACAGAGATTTATAATGATATGTATTTAAAATTAATATCGCGCATACATAATTAGAGTCAAATTAGGTCAACTTGTCCGTCGGTTTGGCTTGATTTGACTCGAGACTAATTAAATCGAACCAAATCAATAAAATAATATCAATTCGGTTTAGTTTAAAAAATCGAATGTTCGTGACCTTGAATCTAATTGAACTGTTCGGTTTGGTTTACCGATTTTTCAATTGTGGCTGAACATCCTTTGAGTACGCGTAACGTATTGTCGTGTGCACGTGGATTTGCTCGACAAATTTATTAAAGATTAACGCCCTGTTTGGTAACACTATTAGGTACCTCTATCACTATCAATTTTAAAATTGACATTGATAGGAACCATTAAGTGGTGTTTGGTTAATTGTATCAATTTTAAAATTTGCAATACAAACAAAGCATATTATGTAATACAAGTGTCAACTTGTATTAATTTTGATATTGATACTCCAACATTTGAAAATATTAATATCAATATTGATATAGTACCAAAAATGAAACTCTAACCAAACAGGGCATAAGGTACGGAGACAAGGAATTAAACGCACGGAAGGGAAGACAACTGGGTGGTCAACGTCAACCAAAACAATCCATGCATAATAGATATTCTCAATGCACCGCAGTATTTTATTGCCATTGACGAGAGATAATCCTTGCACGTCAAATATATATTTATTTATTTATATATATAGCAGGTTTGTTCTAAAATGCATCGTCGACTTTGCCGTCCATGTATCGACAAGCCCGCAAAATTGATCGATGGATGTCCACCTTGCCCGCACGTAACTAACTGAATATATATATATATATATAATTTTGATACTTCCAATTGATTTAGGGCTTGCTTTGTTTGGTTGTAAGATGCTAGCGAGCAATCGTTTTATTTTGTAATATTTTCAATTGTCCGAGTTGATATAAATTATTATATTTTGAAATAAATATTTTGTTTTAAATCACAAGAAAACCAACACAAGAACATGTTAAAATTGTATAAAAAATAACCAAACAAATTTTTTATTTTGAAATCTAAGAAAACCTCATTTCGAACAAATAGTTTTGAAACAAAAGAATTACAAATGGTTGCAATGCATCGCCTGCCTTATCATATACGAAGCCAGCAGGACAGAGGGAGCAGCTTTATTTTGGTTCATACTGGGCAATGGTCAAATTAATGAGGGTTGAAGTGTAAGCAAGAGTTACATATATATATATATGTATATATGATTTCATCTGGATCTGACTCCAAGATTTATTTAATATATATATATGTATATATATATATACAAAGAGAGAGAGGAGGAGCATTGATCATGCTGACTGAGCATGATCTTTTTTTTTGAACAAACAAGACCATATATATTCAAACTAGGAAATAGTACAAAGATGATAATACAACACTGAGCTTAAACCACAAGTACACACAGACCACCTAAGAAAAAGTAGAGTTCGACACGAAAGTATCTTTTCTACGGAACTCAAACAAAGCCACAAATCGACCAACACACAAAGATGTTTGTAGGGTCGAACAGCAGAGAAAAGAACTCCATAAAAGGAGTTTGACAACTGTCATGAGACCGGATGATCACACCAGTAAAGTGTGGATATCGCCCAAACTCTCGGTCTCAAGATAAAGTAAGTGACCATGGAGAGAACCAGAAAAGAAACCTTTAAAAGACTAGACCACATGACACCAAACAAAAACAAAGAGCCGAACAAAACACGCCTACATATATAAGCCGGACTCCACATTTCTAGCGCAACAAAAAGAGACAAAGACCTAAAAAACATTTTTAAGTAGAGCGCTAGAAAGGGAGTGTGGGAGGGAGGATAAAATCCTCCCTCCCAAAACAAAACAACTACAAAATAGTAAACGGAAATTACTACTCAACGAGAGAGCTGGAGGACCAACAAGAGTAAGATGATACTACTCAGCAAAAGTGCCGAAGAACCACCCCGGGTCCTCCTTCTGTCGGGTCCGCCGAAAGGGGCCGCCGGTGAAGGATCCGCCGGACGAAAGTCGCCGGACGGGGGTGCTGCCGGACAGGGGGTTTGCTGAGAAGGGGCCTCCGCAGGGGATCGACGCCGGCGCGGGGTTGCCGAAGGGCCCGCCGAACAGGGGAAACCGCCGGCGCGGGTTTGCCGAAGGATGCCGCCGGACAGGGCCGCCGGACGGGGCCGCCGGATGGGGCCGCCGGCGAGGGTTTGCGGAACCGCCGGACGGGGAAGCCGCCGGACGGGGACGCCGCCGGACGAGTAACCGCCGGCGAGGTTTGCCGAAGGGTGCCGCCGGACAGGGCCGCCGGCGAGGGTTTGCGGAACCGCCGGACGGGGGAGCCGCCGGTGAGGGCCGCCGGAAGGGCGAGGGTCCGCCAATGGGGCACAGGAGCCGGAAGGCCGCAGGTGCCGGAGAAGCGAGGATGCCGCCGGAGGGGCGAAGGTTCCGTCGCTGGGGCGCAGGTGCCGGAGGAACGAGGGTTCCTTCTGCTGGAAGTCTCCTCTCGCTGACTGAGCATGATCACTTTGTGGTTCAAGCGGAAACCTAGGAGATGCCACCGATAGGTTTGTGTACGCGAACTGAATTCTTCTTAAATCTTTCCATCGACTTTGTCTCCTTGTATTTGTATGCTGAGAATACCTTGTACGACTCTGGAGATCTGGTTGAGGTGAGGATCTGATGCCTACGCTTATGGGGTTGTTTGGTTGCATGATAATTTTTGGTGTACTTACATGATAAAAAATTGTATTGAAATAAAAAATGAACTAACTCATGTCCTAAAATTATCACGTTTGGAGAGATGTGATGACAAAAAAGAATAACTACCAAACACGATCAAATAAATTGGGGGACCACAAAAAAAAGGTGAGATCCTTTTTTTGTTTAAGAAGAAAATCATTTTCAAATATAAAATTGTCATGGTCGTCAAACACTCCTTTCAAAAAAAATTTTATAATTTTTAAAAAATAAAATAAAAATCTTTATTATCATGCAATCAAACACTTCATTAAAATGTTTTATATTAACCCAAACAATTAAAGATGTTGTTAGTGGAATAAATCGTTCCGAATCTTACAATAAATCAACAGCGCCCTTGATTGATCTCTTGAACTAGCAAACTTTGATTAATTGTTGATGAAGAGCGAGGTTGAAAAAAGTCAAATTTTACGATAACACTCTAGTTTGTGAATATGTTAAGAGATTAAATCGATAGATTATCACTTAATTAGTTTTCAAAGGATAAGTCGAAAGAACTCCGAAGTTAAATGTGTTTTATTAGGAGTAGTCGAAGAATGAGTGATATTCTGAGAAAACTGCTAATTAGTACAGTTGTTGGGTCAATCAACTAATTTAATAGTTACATATGATATCAGAGTATAACTCTGTCGAAAAATTCATTGTGACTCACTTGGATGCATGATAAATAATGTGTGTGTGGGGGGGGGGGGGTAGATTGTAACATGTTACGAAAATTCGGTGATTAATCACCCACGGAGCAAGGTCCACACACCACGAAGATGACAAGATTTCAGAGAAGTCAAATTCCACTAAATCATAAACATACAACCTCTCCCCCGGTGGTTCCCTCTACACCCAACATTCCGAATGAATCACCAGCCTATTTTTTTTATAAGGAGAACAATCATGAAAACCCACTCTCACTAAGACTCTTATAGTCTCTATCTAGAGTCATGATAGACTTAGGATACCCAATACCTATCTGATTAATAACCATCAGACCCTTATCCTCACTTGACGATTAATCCACTCATGTAACAAATTAGTTGCGTAATATTCTCCACCTTGGGTTAACTCCACAAGTGTCTGTTCATTCGCCAGCTCCACCAACATGGCCTACACCTCGACTAGATGCTCGCACAGCCTGACTCCGCTGCACACCCCAACATGGCCCCTCCTCTCTCAATTGACGCGAGAGATATTGACCACCATCATTGGAAGCGAACTTCACACGCTTCCACTATGCTCCACCTTCAGTAGATATCGTCCTCCGCTGAACTGCACTACTCGCCTAGTATATCGCAGGTGCACCTGTGTCAACCCTTTTTACGAGCTTGTACAAACCTTTTGTCAACAGCCCTTTTAGCACAATCCATGCTTCTCTGAACACCCTGAGAGCTCCACCTTCAATGGTGCACCGATATCCTCTTGAACACACGGCTCCCAGTGAGATCAGGTTCTTCTTCAGATGTAGCACATATCAGACATCCACGAACTTTTGCACCTTTTCATCAAACATGCGTATCCTCACGGATCCGATAGCAGCAACCGCGCAGCATGCTCCGTTTGCTAATCGAATCAAGTCAGCTCCGCATGCCTATCTTAGCATACATGAAACGAACAGTCAAAATCTAAGATCCAACTTAGATCTCCCTCTCTGGCAGATGTCGTACAGAGAACGTCATCCACATCCTCATTGATGTCCCCTCTGGCAAATGCCATACAAAGAACCCTATTTTCGAAATAGGGTTGCGAATTGAATGATAATTTGATTCGATTTGATAAAAAATAACACATTCAAAACAATTTTTATATCTTATAACGTAGCAAAATAAAAAAATCAATTATTTCAATAATTTATCAAATTCAAATAATTCCATAGATAAAAATAATATATACAAATTATTATTATAAATAAAAATATATAACATATTTAAAAGTATGATGTATAAATACTAAAAATAAAAGTTGAATATATTATTTTAAAAAATAATAGTAAAATAGTAATTTACTAATTTTTAATAAAAATAATAAATGTTATAGTTTTTAAAAATCATTAGATTATTCTGATTTGGATAATAGAATCAAAACCAAATTGTAATATAATAATTTTGATTCAATTAGAATCGGAATCGAAAACACTTGCCTTTTATCTATCAAAAATAGAATAAAAAATAAATAATCCATCTAATTCCAACTAAGGTAATCATTTAATGGCACCTCCTTCTTTCTCGGGTACCTAGAGTGCTTTGTTTCTCACCCGGTGGATCCCAACAACTTGGAATGTCAATGGGTCCGGTGGAAGTCGGCCCACTTTCCACCCGGTCCAACTCAACTCAACTCGCAAAAATTACTAACTTAACCCGACCTTGTTGGGTAAAATGTAATTTTTTATTTCAAGAATTTTTCATTATTAAACATAATAAACTTAATTACTTAAAATAATAATATAAAGTTGACAATAACTTAATTAGAATATATTTTTAATCAGTAAATATGATATTTTTAATCAAGTTATGACATTGAGATCTGTTTGACTCACTTCGATCCATTTGGTCCGTTTGTTGACTTGCCAGGTTCATGATCTTTGACGTGCACAGTGACCCGTGATCAACCTGCCTAGCCGTGGTGACCGACTTGGCTCATTGCCACCTTTACCCCAACCCTCTAAGATGTTATTTGGACGGGGTTTAAATTACCTCAATTAAATTTTAGAAAAAAATTAAAAATATATTTATATCCACAGATAGATTTCACATGACGATAAAATTCATATATATATATACACACACACACAACATGCATGTTAGAGAGGAGTCTCTGATCGAGGTGAACCAAAACTTATCTGGGCCGCACGTTAACGCGTCTACGTGGCTCATCATGATACCGTAAACGACAGAGGCAGAGCAACCAACGGCGGCGCATCCCGGGGCTGCTGACTCGGCATGACGTGGAAGCGCGGATAGGCTCGACGACGCAGGCGGGCCCCGCTCTCTCCTGCTGACTCGGATCCAGGGTATCTCGTAAGCACCGCGTCGTCGTCGGGACCCACCGGATGGCACGTCGCGGCCCTCCAGACCACGCGTTTATTTTAAGCCATCCGGCGAACCCAGAGCGCGGGGCCGCCAACCAAGCCAGCGACAAAAATTCGACCCTCAACAGGTTAAAGAAACAATTTTGAACAAAAAATATAAAAACAAAACGCTGCCCATGGAATGAACCAACCTTGAATAGAGTTCATGAACTCATTAGTAACTCAATTAACTATTTTTTTAAATCAATTAAGTATCAATAATTACCTATTATCATTTAAATATATGAACTCATCTAAAATTAAGTTCTATTTGAGTTTAAATTTAAATAGAATTTTATAATAAAATTAAAATTAAAATTTTACAGATAAATTTTTATAAATAAGTTAAAATTAAAATTTGATAACTAAATTTAGATAAATTTTGAGTTTATAAATAAATTCACGATTAAATTTAGGGCTCCTTTGGTTCTATGCATAGTTGTCAAAGCGATCAAGACGACATAGTACCGTCTTGGCACCTTGACGATAAGACGAGACGTTAGGTAACACCTTTTTTTATATAGTAAAATGGATAAAATAACAAATATATATGTAATGATGCGAAAAGTGCATAGTTACATAGATTAAATAACTTGACAAATTAGTTAATTTTATTATTTAAATTCTATTAACTATTAGTAAACACTTAAGAAATTATTTAAGCGTAGTTATTATTTCATCAAAATGTTAATTTATAGTCAAATTAACTATTAGAACTTGTTGTTTTTACTCCAAAACAACTTAATTATGTGATATTGACACTTAATTAGTATTATTTATTATTAAAATATATAAAATAGTTATTTAAGGCAATGAACACCTAGGTGCGCATTGTCTTGCCCCTTCTGGGGGCACCTTGTCGCCTAGGTGGCACTTTGAAAACAATGGTTCTATGTAAAACTAAAATTTTTGAATATATATATTTTTGGATTGACTTTTCCACCCAATCTAAAATCATGTTTGTTATTTGGTTAGACGCATGCACATTTCCTTAATGATATGATTTCAATTTTAATTGGTTAATTGGTTCCTAGAAAAAATGCTTTTTAAAATTGTTTTTAAGTTTATCATTTGTAATCTGGTATGACATTATTCTTTACTGTATCATCAATAAATAAATAATATTATATTCATCAAAATAGGCCTGCTTAAATTTTAAATAAAATATGATAAATAAATGAACTTTTTTCTAACATATTAAATGGTTTAAATGCATTTTTTATAGAACTATCACTTTAACTTTGAAAAATTATTTTAAATAAAAATTTATTTGATAAAATACGTTTCTTTTTACTACTAAGATTAACATTTTATTGTAATAATTTTTTTTAACTTAGACTCACCCTACTTGTACTCTACAGATTATTTTTATTTAAAAATTGGAATTCTACATTTATATATATAATTTTTATTAAGACTACGATGAAAAATACTTAAAAATAACTTACCGGAAAATAGTAGTCTCCGCTCTTCTTTTTTCTTATGATGCCAAAATCTTTATGGGGTGTTTGGTTGCATGATAATTTTTTGTACACTTTCATGATAAAAATTTATATTAAAATAAAGAGTGAACCAACTCTTGATAAAAAGTTATCATGTTTGGAGAGATGTGATGATAAAAAAGAGTAACTACCATTCATGACCAAACAAAGTGAGGAACCACAAGAAAAAAGAAAGAGGTGAGACCCTCTTTTTTTGTTTAAGAAGAAAATCACTTTCAAAACATAAAATTGTCAAAGTTGTCAAACACCTCTTTTAACGAGTTTTCTTACAATTTTTAAAAATTAAAATTAAAATCTCCATTATCGTACAACCAAACACCCCCTTAGTTTTGGCCATGTCGAGGAAAAGCAAAGTATGTCACGTAACTAGTACATGTAATCAAATGACTAAAAAAATTCATTTTCCTGAAAATCTCCGCATATATCTAGTTTCACAGAGAAACAAATGGACTTTTAGGTCAGACTGACCTCGAGTTTCAATTTGACTCAGATCAAATAACAAATCTTAGAACAAGAGTTTAGTAAATTGGGTAAAAGCTCGAGTTCAAATGTAAACACACTATGTTATTCGACTAGTTTACAGTTAAAAACCGCTCTTTTTCTTTTCCGACGGACACCATCCCATCCCCACCTTCGGCCTTTTCACATTCTCCGGTGAGAGGGGGTCATTTCCTTCGAATGATCCGCAGCTCACTTGAAGGACGGGGGTGGGGTGGGGATCATATGCGATATGGTCGTACCCGTGGATCTCGCTGATATTTTATGCGGAGAAAAGCGGTAGGGCCACAAAAGAATAAATAACATTTAAATAAAGAGGAAACCGTCGAACAGGGGCATCCTCCGTCCACCGAAAGCTCTCGAACAAGGGAAAGAAGATTCCAGACTTCCGGACCAGCGCCCGCGAGTCCCGCCCTTTCGGCTGCCCTCCACGTGTCAGACCCCGTCGGATGTGCGTTGGCACCTACTCCCGGCGAGGACCAGCAATCACAATTCACACGGCAGAGACCTCCCGCCGTCCCGCGCACTTGTGGAGGCCGCTTCCACGGTCGCCACCTTCGCGGTGATATCTGCATACGTGGCAAACACGTGGACCGTCATCCTTATCTTAACCCAGCCATTTAGGGGTGTTCAAGTAAAACTGGTAAACCGGTAAACCGAACCGAATCGAACCGAACCGATTTTGACAGGTTATCCATTCGGTTTCTTGAATCGAACCGAACCGATAATTTTTTATCGGTTTGGTTCGGTTCAGCATCTCCCCAAACCGAACCGAACCGGTAAACCGGTTGACACGATTTGGCAAAGTTTGACCCACTCTATTTACATATTATATTACATCTAAATATATATTATATCAATTTTAAATATATATTAATATAAATTTAAGTTAATTAGTATATATATATAATTATATATTATAAATAAAGTATTAGTCTTCATATTAATCTTAAATAATTATTATAATGTATATTTTATTTTATGTATATTTTTATTTATTTAAATATACATTAAACCGATGAACCGAACCGAATCGAACCACAATCGGTTCAGGCTTTACTGAACCGGTTCGATTCCCCTTATCAGTTCGATTTCGGTTTGGAAAAAAAACGCCCAAATCGTATCGAACCGAACCGTTTACACCCCTACAGCCATTGGTGGCGCGCGCCTCCCAGGGTGGCCCGGTCCGAGTCCGCCGGGCAGGACGGGTGACGGTGACGTCCCTTCCCTAACCGGTTCCACCTGTGTCCCACGACGGCGAGATGACAGCTGCAGCTGTAATTTTTGGACTCACCCAGATGTAACGTAGCAGCCGCGGTGTATTTACCGTTTCGCTGTTAATTGCTAATGATATTATTATTATCCTGATCCACATCGTAATCCAGACCCGTCGTCTTAAGCCTGCGCTTCCTTCACTTCGCCTCTGTTTATATCTGCAGAGAGACGCCCGGCCTTGCTCCGTCTCTCTCTCTCTCTCTGTGGCCTGGCTCTGTCCCTCCGGGTGGCCGAGAAGGGCGAATTGGCGAATGGGTGTGGCCCAAACGAGGTGGAGAAGCAACCGTAGGCTCGCGCTCCTCCTCTCCTCCAAGACCCTCACTTTCTACAGATCACCGTCTTCGGCTCTTCCGGCGGAGAAAGGGGGGCGCGCTTGTTCGGTCGGGAGGCTTGATTCGTTCGTCTGGGATCGCGGAGTGGGTAGGTACCGACCCGTCGGGGAAGAAGCTGCGGATTCATGGGTGCAGGGGCGTCGAGCATATTGGGGGCCGACGGCGAGGGAGGATGCAGCACGGGACTGGGTGACCTCCCAGAGGCCTGTGTCGCGTCGGTGCTTATGCACCTTGACCCGATGGAGATCTGCCGGATGGCGCCCCTGAACAGGGCGTTTCAAGGTGCGGCGTCGGCCGACTTTGTGTGGGAGTCGAAACTCCCGATCAATTACGGGTACATGCTGGAGAAGCTCGCTGAGGAGAAGGACGGTGCGGGGCGGCAAAGGAAAAGCGGTAAGAGTCTTGGCAAGAAGGCGATCTACGCGAGGCTCTGCCGCCCGAATCCATTTGATGGAGGTGCCAAGGTAATTTTGTTTAACTTCCATTATTTTCACCTTCCATTTCATCGGGTTTTTTTCCTTCACAAAAATGATCTATGTGCGCCTGGAAATCGAGGTTCCCTTGGGAAAATGTAGCATCTGAGATCAATATTGTTTTGGTAGTTTCTAGACGTTCTTTGTCAGAAATTTTCTTCGTTTTCGGGTATCGGTCCATGCGTTTGAAGGAAATTATTATGAGGTTTTTATTCTTTTATTTTCTTCATAGGGCGATCGGCTTGCTTCATCCGTCTTCAATTACACGAAGGATTTTTCTAGCTATCTGGTCGCTTACAGATTTGTGTTATCATCTCCGTGGATGCAGATGTTCTGGCTGGAGAAATGTAGGGGTGAGATTTGCATGTTGATATCCTCGAAGGCATTGTCAATCACAGGGATTGATGATCGGAGATACTGGAACCACATCCCAACGGATGAATCCAGGTAAATTCTTTTGTCTTCCAGTGAATCACTGGCTTGGTATTCCTATGCACCCGATTTGCTCTTATTTCCCCAAGGAATATCAACATTTCTTTGAATAACCAACCTTCCATTGGCATTAAAGAAAATTCCTGCTTTTTGTTGATTCCCGAAGAAAGATTTCTCCAAGGAGCATTAACATTTCTTCAAAATAACAAAATATCCCCGTTTGGCATTCAAGAAAAGTTCTGCTTCTCTGTTATGCAAGCAGAAAAAATGTCCTTGCCATGATTTCCATCTTTTGGACAAAATTCACACCTTCATATAACGTAATATTCCTATGTTGTCTTTTAATGTCTCTTAATTTCTGTTAAGGATGTTTTCATCCCTGTGGTATGTATTCTGTTGTTTTGACATAATTTATTTGTTGTGGTTCCTTTTATGGATCTCGTTGATGTTGAGATTTCTAGCAATGTAGGCACTTTAGTGTTCGGTACTTGAAAAAGAAAAGTCCAATAATTTTTTGAATGGATCGTTCAACATATTTCATTTAGAAGGGACTTTGGTTGCTTGAGCTAAATACGTAAACTTGAAAAATGACCCACTGTCTTTTTTACATTCAAAGAAATATGTGGAAACCTTGATGCTTGCTTGATAAATGTATGATCGGATTTATCGCTTCTTTCAATATCATATAGATGTGGTGTATCCTCCTAAATAGGATAACGAACCTGTGACTAATAACTTTCACAATCGAGGCATTTGATGAGGCCAGGGCAATTTTGCGACGGTTTGTTTCACAATGGGTAGCGGATAGATGGTTCAGATTACAGCAAGTAACCCATCTTCCTAGACTATACCTCAATCGACCTCCAGATGTAGTGGGGACGATGCACATATCCATTCAAGCAGGAGTCTTCTACTTGCCATATGGATCACAGCACCCAGCTAATCGTCAGCTCAGCGCTTCTGAAGGCCTACAGTCGATGACAAAAACCAAGCATCTTCGCTCGCGGGGAAACACTGAGATACTTATTGGGCAAAATCAACTCCCACCCCTATTTTTGAGGCTCTATTATTTTCTAGTCCTATCTCTATCGAATTTTATCTTTTAATCCCATAGTGAAATTTTGATAACTTCCGCCCCTATTTCGCCTTAATACCATCAAGTCCTACGGAATCGGTTTGAGTTTTCCAAATTTAACCTCCTCTTTCTCTCTCTCTGTCTCTCTCACTCTCCTTCCTACACCTATAAAGATGCTTTGTGATAATGGTGTGCCACTGTGACCCATTTTTACCAGCAAATCTTCCGCCAACAAAGGGTCTAGCTTCCATGGAGATGATGCTGGCACTAGACCTGAAGAAGCTGAATATCGGACAGGCGCATGCACTGTTAAACAACAATCCAACGTTGATCTTAAGCCTGAGCAGATCCAAAACTACATGTAATACATGAACTTGGAGATCGACAGACGGGTCTGGCATTCAAGGGGAGGGTTTAGCGTTAGATGAGGAAGGAGTGGCCACTCACTGTCTCCAACAATTTCCTCGTCCAGGCGCCGGCGGTTACCACACATTTATTCTCCCAGAACTGATTTCCCCCTTTTGTGGAAACCATTATATCGCCGTCGCCATTGCTGCTTTCCTTCTGGATGTCCACCACCTCAACGTGGTACCCCGGCAGATGGCTAGGGTCTGAAACATGGCGACCACTTTGGTGTAGGGCTGTAAACGGACATGGATAAAATTCGGATTCGCTCCGAATTCGTATCCGTTTAGGCGGATAATATCCGATTTTAGATATCCGTCGGAGCGGATATCCGGATACGGATATTATCCGAATGTTAATCGGAGCGGACACGAAAATGTCCGCTCCGCTCCGTTTAAGATCCGCTCTGAATCCATCTTTGATAATATATACATAATATATATAATTATATATTTAAAATCATTATATTTACAAATATGATTAAGTATTCTTTATTATATATTAATATACTAAGTTAATATTGATAAATATATGATAAATTTAATATTTTATAATTTTATTTCTATGTATTTGTATATTATTAAATATATTAATTAAATAATATTTAATTAACATTTCGAAGCGGATATTATCCGTATCCGCTCCGAATCCGAAGATTATCCGACTTATAATATCCGATCCGTATTCGTATCCGATTCGGACCGGATACGGATTATCCGAATAGCTAAACGGAGCGGATACGGAAACGTCATATCCGCTCCGTATCCGCTCTGTTTACAGCCCTACTTTGGTGGGCTTAATCACCCCGTCGAAATCGCTGAGGAGACCCATCTAGTCTGGAGGATGGGTGAATGACCCACAGAACATCTTCGTGGCTTCAATTGGGGAGACAAAGCGGAAGCGGATGGAACAGGAGCGGCAGTATTGTGCGCCCATGAGTGAGCGATTGGCAGCGAGTAGGGCCGTAAACGGAGCGGATACGACGTTTTCGTATCCACTCTATTTAGCTATTCGGATAATCTGTATCCGGTCCGAATCGGATATGAATACAGATCGAATATTATAAGTCGGATAATCTTCGGATTCGGAGCAGATACGGATAATATTCGTTTCGAAATGTTAATTAAATATTATTTAATTAATATATTTAATAATATACAAATACATAGAAATAAAAGTATAAAATATAAAATTTTTTATATATTTATTAAAATTAACTTAGTATATTAATATATAATAGAGAATATTTAATCATATTTGTAAATATAATGATTTTAAATATATAATTATCTATATTATGTATATATTATCAAAGATGGATTCGGAACAGAAATGTCTGCTCTGATTAACATTCGGATAATATTCATATCCGGATATCCGTTCTGACGGATATTATCCGCCTAAACGAATACGAATTCGGAGCGAATCCAAATTTTATCGGTATTCATTTGCCGCCTTAGCAGCGCTGCCGAAGTTTGCAGCTCACCTAGGGTTTAGAAGCGCATGCTCAGTCATGGACAGAGAACGGGATTTGGTTGTGTCGTCGGGGACGGGCTTGGCATCTAAAGGGTGGGCAGAATAGGAATGATTGCCAATAACTGCCGGAGGAGACTAAAAAATTTAAATTAGTTAGAAATGAGATTATAAAATAAAGATTCTTAACGATGGGATTACAAAATAAATTTAAAACCGAAATATGACTTAAAATCAAAAATCTCTATTTATTTTCTGCAGTAATGTGGTCCCGTTACTTGCACTCAAGGGAAAGAGGTCAGATAGATAGTATCCTCTGCGGCTTTGCTCGGCCTCGTGCTTGAATGCCTGTTTTATTACAGTTTTCTACCAGCATATTTCAGATATACAAGGCCTTCTTCATGTTTGGATGACATGGTCAGGACTGCGAAATTCTGATTCCTCTACCTTTATCTGTTTGCGCAGATTCCGGACGGTGGCATACCTGCAGCAGATCTGGTGGTTCGAAGTGGCCGGGGAAATAGAGTTCCGCCTTCCAGCAGGCAGTTACACCGTCTTTTTCCGGACCCATCTGGGCCGGCCATCCAAGCGACTCGGGCGCCGGGTCTGTAACCCGGAGCACGTCCACGGCTGGGACATCAAGCCCGTGCGCTTCCAGCTCTCCACGTCCGGCGGCCAAACCGTGCAGAGGCAGTGCTACCTTGGCGAGCTGGGCAGCTGGATCCACCACGAGGTGGGCGAGTTCTCCGTGGAGAACTCCAGCGCCCCAACCAAGGTCAAGTTCTCGATGATGCAGATCGATTGCACGCACACCAAGGGCGGGCTCTGCATCGACTCGGTGCTGATATTGCCGCGCGGCGTAAGGCCGGAGAAGATGTCCATCAATGGGAGATGAGTGAGATGTTTGTGTTAGGTAGTATATGAAATAGGTGCTGTTGGCTGGCTGGCGGCGGCGGCGGGAGGGAAAAAAAATACAGGCAGGTTGTTTTTGGCTCGTCTTGAGCGTCTGCATTTGAGGGTGGTAGTAGTACATTGTTGAGACTTGAGAGTCATGTATTTTAAGGTTGGGAGTAGTAGATCGTTGCAAGAACAGGGGGCAGTTCTCTGTTCAGGAAGTAAGATTTCGAGTGAATATTTACGGCAATCTTTCCATCCTCGCGACAGGGTTGGTACCCTTTCTCGTATGCTTTTGACGACGATTGGCTCCTTTTTCTTCATTTTAGCACGATAATTACTTCAAATTGGCATTGTGAACACCGCATTTATATCATCTAGATAAGTCTCATACGTCTTAGACTTATTTATTTTACCATATTTTAAAAACTCTCGCCCCTATGCTCCACTAACATCGTTGACTCCTCCATCTTTACCTACATATGAAGACAGCCGCTGTTGACCTTTCATGTAAATTTATTTTTATGTAAAATACTTATAATTCTAAGAAGGTTCTGAGTGCCCTGCCCCGTGCTCAAAATGCCCACCCCGTTGGCATCCGTCAAGACAAAGCTTATGAGTGTCGGATGATCGATAATCTGGCGTAGAAAGTAGTGCCTTACGGAAGCTGTGGTCACGGAGCTGATGGTCCAAGCCCCGCAGCTTCAACCCTCCATTGGTGTAGAAAGAGTTGAGAATGCTGCCATTGTCCTCCGACGGCGAGGACTCCGCCGGGTCACCCGGCACCACTCCTTGGTCCATCTGTGTATGCTCTGAACTCCGAAGTGCGCTCTCAATCTTCTCCCTCCACTTCAGCAGAACGCCATCCTCCGTACCAACGTTGTTGGCCGGGAGCTCGATCTGGATGTTACGTATGTGGTTGAAGCTCGAAGGCTCCGACGGCGGTGGGTTAAGTTCCAGGCGACGGCAACGACAAAGAGGAATAACAATGGCAAAGAAGATGAGTCTTTGAAAAAGGAAAAAGTTGGCCACCGCTACCACTGCTATGGGTGAGTTTCGATCAAAGATTTCACGAGTAACGTTTAACTGTTAGGATAATTTAGAGAATAAAAAAAATAGATCAATGGAGATGACTGAGGGGTCATCAAATTTTATTTTGCGGAAATCAAGTCCCGCCCTCATTTTAGAGGGTCCCTTTATTTTTAAGTCCCAAGAGTTAAGCCCTTTATTTTTTAATCCCATAGTCTAAAATTCTCAAACTCCCGGCCCTCAAGTCCACTAACACCGTCAACTCTAACAGATTTTGCCACATCTTTCCAATTTTACCCCCTCCCAGCTCCCATTGTCCCCCTCTCGTCGTCTGTTTCTCCATTCTTGCCGAGATGATGAGAAACATGTTGTTTACGGGTTCATGAAGCCAACGAGAGCCTTTAAAATCCAACGTCATATTATTTTTCATAATATCTTGTCAAATATGTTATTAAATAATACTTTATTTGAAAATTCACCCATTTACCCTGCGTAACATTGTATTACACCGTTACTTCCCGTGCACCGTGCTCCTGTGCACTCTATGACATGCAGTGACTGAGCAACTCGGCTGTGACCGGCTATGTTGTGACTGAGCAACTCAACTATGGTCATTTTAAGAGATAAAAAATATGAAACATAATATTTAAAAATAATAGAGTCGGTATAAAAAATAATTTGTATGTATCCTCATTCACCTAGATGCAACATATATATATTTTTATTCAGTCAACTCTATATTATTTTAAAATGATGTTAGAATTGACAAATAATATTCAATTTAAACATAAACCTGGATGTTAGATGATGTAGTTGTAGACAATCCACCTATAGACTTATAGCCACATAGGTAGTTAACATGAGTTTGAAAAAAAAACATAAAAATAAACCAACATCAAAATACAACGATCTGACATGAATTTTTTAAAAATAAATCAACAACAAAATACTACAATCTACCATAAGTTTTAGACAAAAAACATGAAAACAAACCAACAACAAAATACTATAATCTGACAACAGTTTGAGAAGAAGCATAAACTAACATAATCTCCTTCTACTTCTCAAATTCGTACTATTTGATTCAATTTTCTCATGGTCCTCTCCGATATCTAAAAATGCAAAAGTCTTTGTCATTGATTGCACAACCAATCTTGTCTTGTTGATAGTATATTCTTTATATTACAAATGTTTTTCTAACATGTCAACATTTGCCTCCAAAAATTGAATCTAGCTATTCTCCAAATAAGTAGTTTCGTACTTTCCGCACCGAGTTGTTGATGTCACCACACCACACGAAAAATTCACAATTTCTTTCCTGCATTTAATAAAACATATAATTTCATCTAACCGTAAAACTAAATGACATAAGTAAAGAAGAACATACGCCATCTTCTAATTTCATTCAAGAAATGATCACAGCTTTGACTAAAAGTAGGGAGCTGTTGGTACCTGATAGTTGTCTCCCTTAGTTAAAAACAACAAAGCTGCAAATTCAAGATAGATAACGAAGCTACAAATTCAAGATAAGAGATATCACATGTCACATTAAATTGAAATTCTTGTAAAAGAAGTTAAAGATATTATCTATTTTCACCTGGATAAGAAAATGGAATGGCATGAAAGTAAGTAAAAGCTTGCGTAAATTTCCTCCAAGGTGGAAGGACTTGGGATCAAAAATCAATTCAGGTCAACTCGACAAGTGATCCGGATCAAAAACAAATCAAGATGAGGCCTTTAACTACTAACAAGGCATCTGCAAACTAAATCAGTATCAAAATTGACAGGCAACGCCGATTCAAAGAGGCTTCTGTACAGACAAACTCTTGAAACCTTGCCCAAGCAGACTTCGTATGATGATTTACATTTTACAGACCCGAGTTGCAATCTAGATGGCAAACCATAAATTGTAAGCTAAATTGAGTCACGACAAATGGAAAAAATCAGTTACAGACAATGTGAGTTGTTATTTGATATTTCTAGGGCATCTTAAACAAAAAAAAATGAGGCAAATCGATTCTAAGAGTTGAGACAAACAAAAAAATCAGTATAAGAATCCAGAGAAAATGAATAGGGTCATCACTGTCGTCGGAGAGCGCCGTCGTCGCGCCGTCGTCGAAAGGGGGAAAGGGGGAACCAATCCTAATAGATGAGACAAACAAAAATAAATCGGGCATAAGAACCCAGAGAATGCCACCATGAAGGGGGAACCAAAAAACTTGTAGCGTCATGGTTAAACTAAAAAACCCTAGTCCCACGCGATGGGGGAAAGGGGGAGAGTGCCGCCGTACCCAGAGAATGCCGTCTTGAAGGTTGAGAGCATCGTTGTCGATCCTAGGTTAACACTGTTGTCTAGAATGAAGACAACCATCGTCGAGGTTGAGAGAACGCGGGTGCTATCGTTGTTCATGGAGAGTGCATCGTCCGAAGGGGGGAAAGGGAGAGAGGATGCGTGAGTAGTGAATACAGGAAGGGGTTAGCAATGGTCATAAAAGAGGAGGGCATTTTAGGAATTAGAAAACAAAAGTAACAGACAGGATGAAATAAAAAAGTAGCAAGTAACGTTGGGACTAATAAATAAAGAAGACTAACATTGGGATTAAAAAATAAATCAGTAATTATTTTAGGACTAAAAATTGAAAACCCCTTTTATTTTTGATAAGGTTGAGACCTTTAAATAATTCCGGTAATGGTGAGACTTTTAAATAATTTTAAGTGTCTAATGGGACCCGAAATTAAAAACCCTTGTATTTATCATCACCCACCCGTGGACATGGATCAATGGCACATACGAGTCAGTCAAGTTTTTTTTTTCTTCTGGTGGACGTACATGTTGGGGTCGTTTTAACCGGAACACGGTGCACGTACATGTAAGTGGAGGGAATAGGAATGATTAGATAGATCGGGGGCAAGGTAATTGCCAATTTGCCATCTGTTTCTCTTCGTAATCTCTTCATCCCTAATTGCCAATTTGCCATCGTAATCTCTTCATCCCAAAGCTGACCCATAAGAATGTGTCGCATAGAGGCGGGGAACACCGGAAGCTGATTTAGGCTCTGAGCATCCGTAGGTAGTCGTCTATTATAGACATGGCAGATGACCGATACCCAGAGCCAAACAAGTTGTAGTGATTCAGGTAGTGGTAGAGCATGTAAAGATCCCTCCTCTTCTCGAAGCCCGGTTGTTTGGGCATCACCTGCACCCGCAAAGTATTGGCCATGTAAGGGAACGTTGGTGTTCTCCGCCATCCCCAAAAAACTGCGGATTAAGGGACATCATTACCTCAAAGTACGCGTTGTAAAAGGAGCCTCCAAATCCAGCACACCAGGACATCCCAAATTCTGCTTCATTGTGCCCATCTGGACATTACACAGAAGACAAACGAGAGGTCAAGTTTACTTCAAGGTGATTCATCAACCAGGCCAAAATTCGTCTTGGGAACCAATATGAAGGTGATTTCCAGGTTTCTACTTCGCCGGTGTCCAAACTATGGTCGCACAAGCACCGACTAGTTTTTTTTTTTTTGAGGAAATCAACTCCCACCCCCACTGCTTCTCTCTCTTTTATTTTTTTGTCCCACTTTACATATATATATCTAGCTCCCACCCCTACAACATTCTCACACTGCTAATTATTTTCCAATGGTTCCAAAATTTCCACTTTTACCCCCCCCCCCCAGTGTGCTGCCGAGAATCCCCTTCCCGCAGGCTGGTGACCGGCAGCTCTCAGATTAAAATTGGGAATACCCCTCCTCAATTAAATCGCTGAGAAATTCATCTTGGATGAAGAAAAATTAATTGCCATCCAGAATCGTGGTTACAGAAATCGGGAAAAGCTGATTGATTTTTGGGGCAACAGTGCTCATTGCAGAAGCCGGGAAAAACTGATGCCATCAAAGTGTTAGTGAAGTCCAAAGAGACGTATCGAGTGGAGAAGGTGCTGGTCGACTTGGTGGCTATACCGATGGAGGAGGCTGGCTACGACTGAGCAAAAGAGAGAACTGTCTCAAGTTACTGGACAAGGCAGCGCTGGTTGGTGCAACAGGGAGGTTGACACACCAACGGCGGCAACCAAGACGCATGTGGTGATGCAAACGAGGGTGACTGCTGCAACGTTCGCACCGAGGAGGTAATCAAGTGCTGCACAAAGGAGGTGGCTCTGGATGGCACATGCTCAAGGGAGAGCGTCGTCACTGTCGATCAGAAGAACTCCACACACTGTAGGGGGAGAGTGCCGTCAACTGGGTGCAATTGGAGAAGAACTCCAAAAGTCATAGGGTCGTCTGGGAGCACACCGTCAAGGAAGAACTCCATTGGATAAGAACTCCAAAAGCCATAGGGCCGTCTAGGAGCACACCGTCAAGGAAGAACTCCATCGGAGAAGAACTCCGCTAGCCCTAGGGGTGTCTAGGAGAGTGTTGTCGCACGCCGCCATCATCAGGCAAGAACTCCGCAAGCCCTAGGGGCATTTGGGAGTGCGCTGTTGGGGAAGAGCCCTAGGGTGCCAGGGAGTGTATTATCAACCTTTCCGGCTTTCCTCCTTCCGCCATCAACAAGTGAAGATTGAGAGGGTAAAATCGGTATGCTCAATCTATCGTGACAGAAAGGATGAAAGGAAAAAATGTGACGATGCTATGAGGTAAAAATAAGTTCTCTTGACGTTGGGACTAAACGATAAATCAATTATTTTTTTAGGACTAAAAATTGAAAATCCCTTTTTTTTCTAGAAGCAACAGTTGCATATAGTTCCAGGTTGAAATCAGAACAACATAAACATCTCGTTTTCCTAACCAAATGAGACATATGCGGAGTGGAGAGACGTTGGTCAAGCTGTGCTCTTTTCTCCCTTTTTTGTGCTCGGATGCTTGGTAAAGTTTACAGCTAGAAATGTGGGAACCACGAAGTGTTTTACTCACAGTAACATGCCGGATCTAAAATAACAGGTTTGCCTTTCTTGTCAGAGCTGATGTTCCCACTCCATAGGTCTCCATGAAGCAAGCGTGGTTCGAGAACAGCACCTTCAAAGAGTGGCTTCATGTTCTTTAATAGCCGTTGACCTGCCATTTCAGAGGAGCATTATTTGATTGGCTGCACTCAGACGTTTGTATATTTATCTTCGCAAACTATGGATGTCACAGAGACGCAATCTTGTTGGATTCACTATCTCAAATATCAACCTCATTGGTAACTGTGAAAGGAAGTCAACACAGATTCTACCACATTTCAATCAAACTAGACCTCATTGGTAGTTAGTCCTACGTTTTCAATCCATACTAGAGTAACACAAAAGAAATAGTTAGTCCTACTTTTTAAACCCATACTAGAGCAACACAAAAGAAACAAGTCCTCAGGCATAAAGGTACCACGATTATTTATATAACCAATAAGGATGAACTTTTACCTTTTTCATAGATCATAGAGTCACCATATTGCTTGAGAGCCAAATTCAGCTGATAGCCCAACCGATGATCAGCATAAAAATCAACCCAATCTGGAGACCAGGTATTTATCTGAGGGGTACTGTTGATAAGAGTTGCACACATTAGATTTTTCTGGACGTCAGATAACATCTGGGTGCAAGCTATAAATGCAAAGGGTACAAAAAACGACTAAGAAGATAGCAGGAAAAACAGACATCACTAGGGAAAGATGAAGAGTCTATAATCACTAAAGATTAACCTCCCAATAGTGTTGTTGACTTCAAAACCAAAGCTCATATAGGACTTCCCGGCTTTATGCATTTCAGCAAGCTTCTTCCCAAGGAGTGACTGGAAAAGACAATCATAAACTATCGAACTCTGATCATCATAACAAGGTGAAACACTGGAGAAAAATTACCTGCTCACCCCTAGAGGAACCAAACTCTATAAATTCCATAATGATATAAGAACCTCCAGTGGGTAATGCTCCAACCTACAAGACTTACTGTATCCATTACGTGCAACTTTGGGGATTACCAAAGAGGATTACCAAATACAAGTTTGATGGAAGCCCACAAGAATGATACCTTAAAGGGCTTTGGAACACGAATTGTCTTAGTTGCGTACATTGCATTTAGTCCAAGTGATTCACCCTCAAACATTGATGGTTCAATACTCCTGAATCAAGAGAATACTGAAGCAACGTTCCAAGAACAGTGAAACCATGATGCAAACAATTTTTTGACAAGACAACATATGAAAAAAAAAGTAAGATGACAGGACTAGTCCACAAAAATCGAATAAAGACATAAAGTAGCTTTTACACTTCTAGCAACAGTTTGGATGAACTTTTTGCAACATAGACAAAGTCCCAATACAAGGATGTAATTATCAATATTGGAGAGATGGGCTCTTTGAAGAAACTTTGGAAAGCAGGGAGAGAGAGAGAGAGAGAGGCAGTGGAAGCCAAAGATGAGAGGGAACTAATAGGCAGTATGGACTATGCAGGATTTGCCACTAGAGAAAGATCGGATATCATGGATAGCATCCAAGTACATTCGACAGGATAATATTCAACTCTTCTCATGACCAATACCTATTTGTTTTAACAAAGAAGGAGCCAACATCAGTATCATATCGACTAGCAAAGTTAATGCAGCCCCCACCAATGGAACTAATTCTGTTGATTTGTGTAGCCTTCCCTTCAGTAAGAATCCATTCTCTGATAGGATCAGTACTCAAGACTGCCACTGCAATCAGAAAAAAATGAAGAGTCAGCACTTTTTTTTTCTTTTTAGGTGTACTGTCCAACAGTCAACTTTTTTCAGCACAAAATTCTTTAGGTAAATAGTAAGAAGAAATTCTCAAAAGGCCCAAGTAACAATTGAGTACTTTTTCTGTTGTCATTTCATCATTATCAATTCACAACAAATGGCAGGAAGGACATGCTAAGATTTTGTTTATAATGAAACACAATAGAAGTCATGATACCATTATCTCTCAAGATATGTGCTTTTCACTGCTCCACTGGTTATTAGATATATAAGATAATGCACGAGAATTGAGAAAGTTAAAGGCCTTACGCCAATGTCTTCAAATCAGCACATGATGTATCGTATATGATCATAAAAAGCTTTCTTAAAACATGTAATGCATATGAAGATAACTCCAACGAGAAACTAGCATTACCAGTAATAATAAACTAAATATAGCTTATTTGAGAAATGAATCTTCATTGCAACATTCTGCTTTCATGCTTTATATGTCATGATGAAGAATACAACCACTTGAGCATCAAGTAGCTGATACGTGATTAAGTGCATGACAATGTATTTTTAAATATTTATCAACGACCCCATAATGTTTTACCAAAACACAATCAAACCAAAAGACTAGGTCAGAAAGATGCACATTAAAAGAGGTAACACATAGTCAGAAGGCTTCACAAAAGAATTAAGAGATATCAAAGCTGAAGGGAACATTTTTTTAATTGAAGTGTCAAAAAAAACTGAGTTTATGATTGTCAAAATTGATAGGAGAAGAAACCGTGTCTGAGTATAACATGAGTCTACAATCAGAGCACTAAGAAAATAACCCTCTACTTAGACCTGCACCATCCTTTACATCAAATCAAAACAAATTCACCTTCAGTTATATCAGAGATATTTCTCACACTGACAAGATAAAACCTGGTACTACTGCTCAGTTTTGTTGCCAACATCAGTCACCGTATTTCCCAGCGGTCCCCTACCTACTTGCAAACTCTTGCTATTTTTGACATCACTCAGACGGACATTAATACCCACATGTAACTACCAGAGTACCAGGTTAATAAAATTGTTATAAATTAATAGAAAAGAATAAAAATGTTATTTTGTGCTATTACAATTATCAGCCTATAAGAAATTTGGTAAAAAAAATCAGAGGTCTTTGCAGTTTACATCTAAAAATATGTGACAATAAACTTCTGACCCTAACCCTATGTCTATACCAACAACAATATCAGAAAATGTGGCACTTCTTCAATTTTATTTTCGGCACTAACAGCAAGATACTCTTCAAAAAAGTTCCCTAGACTACTGCAATTTTCATGCATAATAGGTTTACATCTTAAAACGAAACTAATTTAAAAAGGGTACAAAAAATCATGGAAGTTGTGGTGTCAACTGTTAAGTGCTATTTCAACACTACGCTTTTTCTAGAATTTGTTTAATTCTTTCGAATTATGATCAAGTTGAAGTTGCTATTTGACTTTGAAAGAGAATATTACAAAAACAACACCATTTGCATGAAGCTGAACAAATAATACATAAGACTGAGATTTTTTTTCCATAAGTCTGTCTTCATGAGTACTGACAAGCTTAAGCCTAAATGCTTTTACTAATTTGCTTAGTTAATGTTGGAAAAGTGGAAGTCAATAATGAAAATTATCTCTTCAATAACGATAAGGCCCCTTTGTCACTCATTTTTATGTTCATTGAAGGTGAATATTTTTGGCACGGAAAAACAATTTTTAAATTGCATCACCTGGATACCAGGGTCAGTAAGGTAACATTTTTACAGCAAATCATGATTGTACTTCAGGAAAGGGAAAAAGGATGAGAAAAACCTTTCATATATGAAGACATGGGAAATATTGTTGAAAGAAGGAAAAGGAATAAAAAAGATTAATATCAAACAAAGCATGGAAGTTACATAGCTTGTCAAATAATTGCAATGTGAAAGGTGGTCAACATGGTGATGTGCTTGCCTACATCTATGGATCTGAAAGATGCATTCTCGTGAATGGCTGGATGTACATGACATAGTTTGTATCATAGAAGTTCTGGAGCCTCATCTACTTTACTAGAATCCCATACATGATACAAACAAAATGATCATGATGGGCTCAGAAATTCCTCCCTTGCATGCCGTCTACCACTTACTTTGCCTTGGTACATTATGCCCTAAGTTGCACCAACAAAATGAGGTTTATGTTCAATGACAATATTCTATTCAAGTATTAAACCAATTAAACATGTGTAGTTGTTTTGAGGGTGGGGTAAATTTTCTTATAAGCAGACTTTCTTTCCATCTTTTGTTGTGTGCAGTGCCATTGTAAAGGTTGTTTTTGCTGACTTTGGTTCTGTCAGCTGAAAAAAACTTGCTTTCTTGCTTTCCACTTTCTTTGTCATTGCATTTTTACTACTTCTTTACAGTTTCTAATAGGAGGACAATGGGCTGAGCTGGCCCACAAGCTTGCAGGTTGGATCAGCGGTCAGCCGCTGGCTAACAGCTAGGCCTGATATTTCAGCCCACACTTAACAGGTACTGACCGGACTGTCATTTAGGCCTAAGACTTCACTGAGACAAACTTGCCTCAACAGTCAGTACTTATACTTCCTTCGCTTTATAGTTGCCAATTACTGCATCCTTCAATTGCCTCTTGAAACCTGCAAGCATCATCACTTCCTTTGATTCTCTCTTAAATCCAAAAATGTCACTTCCATTTATTGTAAATAAGTTGTAATTTTGAATCATTTTCAATTTTAGTGTCACCTTTTACAATTAAGTTGTTGAATTTGATAATAATGTATCATGAAATAGAAAAAGTTGGGTCTAGACCAGGTTAATATCCCTACAGTCCGAACCAACACTATAATATGGGCCAGGCAAGGCTAACATGAAATTTTATATGTTAGTCCTTGACTAGGCCGTCATCAGGCCAAGTCAGACCTGCCCCATTGACACCCCTAACCTAATGAATTGGGGCCTTCTCTTGGTTCCCTTCAAGAAAGAAAGCCATAAACCAGTTGTGCATAGAAGCTTATGCTCCTTGTGTTTAAGAAACCACTCTATCAATTTACATGGATGATCATAATGTTACCGTATATTGTTATGCATATCCTTTACTTCTGGTATCAACTATTTTCAAACAGCTTTAATAAAGAGAGAAGGACAGAGAAAGCATAATAAACTCTAGGGTATGTATACAGACCTAAGTTTAGAAGTTCTTACCCGGACACACTGTCCCTAACAGATAAAATGAGTGAAACACTAGCAAGTTATCACTAGATTGTAAGTACTGTAATTTACTATGTTTTCTTTCCACTTGTACTTCTATTAGGGCTTCTAAGCAATGTACTCAGAAATCGTCCGATAATGCTCTCTTTCTGAGGATGACACGAAGATGGTTCTTGAAGAAAGCGTCGAGAAGGATAACACGAAGATGGTTCTTGAAGAAAGCGTCGAGAAGGATTATAATTTTTGGGTTAAACGAGCATTTGCATTGTAAGAAAAATGATAAACAGTTGCAAGCTTGAGTTATCAAAAATAGGATGTGAAGGCCATGTCCTGATCACCTAGCACGAAGAAGGAGATAAACTAACGTTGCCAGATGGAGATATGCGGTGAAAAGCATTCAACTCGCACAACTCCCCACTCTTTTAAGTTTGAATTATCTTTTTTCTTCGGCTAACCGTAGGTGACGTGCAGAAAGATACGATCTTTCCCGTTCTCACAGCAAGGGTGCAGACATACAGAAAGAGAACCACTAAAAGAGAGAGAGAGAGAGAGAGGGGGGTGTAGATAAAGAAGAAGTACAGGGTAACATGAAGAGAAGGCCACAAGAATCAAAAAGAAAAAGGAGAGCAGGGAGAGAGGACACGAGAGGCTTCTTACTAGCTTCGGAATGGCGGCGGAATCTGCGGACGGGCCTACGGAAGTTCCAGCCGCGAGAAAGCCGCAGGGGAGAAGGGTAAGGAGAGAGCAGAGTACTTCTCGTGAGGGTTCTCCCCATTACCGCCTCCCTTTAATCCTCCCCGCCAAATTCTTGTACGCTTCCCAGGTCGGATCTCAGGAGCTTCACTCCGTCCACCCCCTCGTCATCTCTTTTTCTTGCGACAGGTGGAAGGAAGGATATGTCGTTCGTCCGCAGCCGGTGAAATGCGGAGGGGAGGGCCTTGGATGATAAGTGATGAGTGACACGGACACCGTACTTAACCAATAGGCACCAAGTTTATTATCAATATTGCTACTGCTCTTTATTTCTTTTACACGGTTATAATCGACTGTGTGATACGGCCGTTGGTTACCCATGAACAACTCACCATGACAAAAAAAAATGTAGACACTAAATTAAAAATCTAATTAACAAAACCAATTAGTAAGATGTCACAGAATATACTTTACAACTCATTCAATCAACTAAGAAGGTTATTATTGAAAGTGACTCAAGTCTAATTGTCAATACTATCGACGGATCTGATCCGTTACCGTGGAAGATCCGAGATTATATTTTGACATGCAAGAATATGATCAATCAAATGTAGATTATATGTAAATTTTCCCCTAGGTCTTCTAATCAGACAGTGGATGCTCTGGCCAAATGAGCCTTGCAAATCCCAGTTTCTCCTCTTGTATCTGTACTTCGAACTGATGATATGCCCGGTTAAGATTTTAATGTTAATGTTAATGTTAATGTTATGTTTTCAAAAAAAAACTTATTCAATCAATTAATTTTTTGTAATCATAATCTATTACGTCACGTCAAATCCCCGTAAAAAAAGAGAGTTGAAAACCTATCCTGAAGACCAATCTAAATGTCAAAAGGCTGCGAAGAAACAAACACCCCGAGTAGTCCATGATTAGATACGAAGCTCTCTCTCTCATTCTATCGTCTTTTCAAATGTTAAACAAATATGATATTTTTATTTTTTGAATTTTTTACTTGCTGTTTCATAACTACTGGGAAGCACCGAATGATCAATGCATAGCAAAACAAAAAGAACCACGAATGCTTTGGAAATTAGTGTAGAACCCGATATCTCAATAATTCAAACAATATTTTGTAAGATTTTAAATAATTTGCATCAGTAAGAAACGTATTGGAAAATGCACCGTTGTGTTTTTACATCAACTCCTGGAATAACAATTTAAGCTAAATATAATTCAAACGTGATGCTTATTCTGAACTGTCAGGAAATTTAGACTCTAACTTTACTTTCGATATTTTATCCTATGTTTTTTTTGTTTTAAATATAACTTGATTAAGAATTCTGGTTAATAATCTAATCTATACGTGGTAACATTATATCTATCTAGTATATCTCCAGACAAATAAATAATATATAGAAAATAAAAATTAAATTATATAACTATTTTAAAGAAATTTCATCTGATATAACATACAAGTTAAGATGTTAAAAATGTTGCTTTTCCAAAAAAAAAACTGCTTTGCTTGTTCCACCCTTTCTTTTACCATGGAAAATATTTATGAAATAACTCCGATGGAAAGAAAAAAGAAGATGTTAAGGGACCCTCCTGGCCCAACCCTAGACACTCTAAGGCCCTGTTTGGTATAGGGATAATCCAAGATAGACCTGATTTATCCCCAATCCTCTGTTTGATACACACTTAAAAATAGGTTTAACCTGGATTAAGTTAATCCAGATTATCCCCAAAATTAAGGATAAGTGCAGGGATAAATCATCCCATCTAATACTTGGGATATTTTACTCCCAAAATAACATTTTGAGGATACGAGCCGGAAGCCCCGGGGGGGGGGGGGGGGGGGGGCGAACGCCGCGCCGGCGCGTCCGAGGGGGGGGTCCGCTGTCCGCGGAGCCCCGCCGGCGTCCGAGGGGGGTCCGCTGTCCGCGGAGGGGGTTGGGAGCCCGGGGGCGTGCTCGCGGGGGAGGGGGCCGGCGTCCCCTCCCATGTCCGCGGGCCGCCGGGGGGGGTGTTCGCGGGAGGGGGGGCCGGGGGGGCGAACCGGGGGGGGCGGGAGCTCCGGGGGCGTCTGCGGGGGGAGGGGGGCCGGCGTCCTCCCATGTCCGCGGGCCGCCGGGGGGGGGTGTTCTGCGGGAGGGGGGGCTAGGGGGCGAACCGCGGGGGGGCTGGGAGCTTCAGCGGGAGGGGGCTGAGCGAACCCCCCCTCTCTCTTCCTCCTCCTCCTCTATCTCCCTCCCTCTTTCCCTTCGCCGGCACCGCCGCCTCCGCCCTCCCACGGCCGGAAAGACAAAGAAAAATCCCAAATCAATTTTTATAATTTTTTTTATTAAGTCGATTTAAACGGTTTGATTTGATTTAAATCAATTTAGAGGTTTTTCAAACCGAATCAAACCGAACGGGTCTCAAATCGAACCGAATCGAACCGAACGCGGTCCGCCGGGGGGGGGGGGCTTTGTCCGCCAATGGGGCCGGGGGCGGGGAGCACCGTCGGTCCATCGGGGAGGGGGGCGGGGAGCGGCTCCGCGGAGAGCGCCGCCACCGTCGAGGGGGGCTCCGGATTCGCCGAGGGGGCGGGGAGGGGGAGCACGTCGTCCGCCGGAGGGGGCGGGGAGCGGCTCCGCGAGAGAGCACCATCGATCCGCCAGGGGGGCTCCGTCCGCCGAGGAGGGGGCGGGGAGCACCATCGGTCCGCCGGGGGGGGGGCTCCGTCCGACCGGTGGAGGGGAGGGGGCGCGAGGAACACACTTGCTTTCCGTTAAAATATTCTGCCTAATAAATTACATTATTTATATTTTTAAATTTATATTTTTAAGTTTATTTTTATTTATATATTTAAATAGAATTTTAAATTTATTATATAAATATATTAGTTGATTAAGATGTTTATGAATATGTTATGAGTAATAAAATAAGATAAAAATATAAAAATATATGATTATCCTCGAATTTATTGTTAACCTACCAAACATAGGATATGGTTATCCCTAAACTTATCCTAAGTTAAACCAAACATGATGAGGATAGGATTAACCACAAAGATTGGTTTATCCCTATCCCCATTAAATTTATCCCGATACCAAACGATGCCTAAGATCCTTCTTTTGCTCCTATTTCGAGCCAAGAGATAGATAAGTAGACAATGTTAGAGGCTTCCGGAGGGCAAGTGTGTAACCTGGTCTTCGAATGGAGGGAGACTATAAGCTCGTGAAATTCAAAATCACTGGTTGAGCTGGCAGCCTGGCAGAATGCTCCCTACGATGAGGCGCTCTCAACCGTCATGCTTGAGAGGTTTTCACAAACTAGCCACCGGCCACCGGGCTGCACGCAGGGGTGTTTATAGTTTGGTTTAGTTTGATTTTGAGTATTTTTCTCAAATCAAATTAAATCAATCTAAACCATCTCTTAAATCAAATTAAATTAAACTAAATTAATTTGATTTGATTTAGTTCGATTCGACTCAAATCATATTTTATTAAAGTATAATAGATATATCAATATATAATATTATTTTGTTTGTTTTAAATCATATCCTATTAAAATCTCATGTATATGTTTATACATTATATTAATTTTATCTTAAAAAATTTTAAAATAATTTTATTTTTATAAGAAAAGATAAATAATACTATCTTATATATAACTTAAACTAAAATATTTAATCTAATTCAAGTTATTCGGTTTAATGATTTGGTTTGAAGGATCCTAAAAATCAAATCAAATCGAACCAAAATACTAGTTTGATTTGATTTTTCAGGTTGAATCGAATAGTGAATAGCCCTAACTGCACGGGATTATGTTTTAGATGTGTTTATTTTTCCGAAATCAAAATCAAATAAAATTTTGAATTGAACTGAACCAAGTTGGTTCCGTTGAATCCTAAACTAATTATGAACCGATCGATTTGATATGCCGGTTTAACGTATAATAAAATAAATTAATTAAGTTATAATAATTAGCGAAGGTCAACATTAAAATTAATACCTTGTTTATAATAGATAAGTATATTATTTAACATATATTTATAATAACATATATATTAAAATCAATATAATATTTTTAAAATATTATAATATATAAAAAAGTGAGTCAAATTAAGTTAACCAGTTCAATTTAGTTCGAATCAATAAATTGAACCCAGCCCAATTACTAGTTCACTGATTTTTACTTTCACCGCTTCTAACCAGCCACGCGTCCACATCCGTTAAATTGGGTATCAGAAGTTCCATGTATTTATCGGGCTCAAATTACATTTTTTTATATTTTTATAATATTTTTTAATTAAAATAAAAATAAAAAAGTTATTATATTTGGTGAGATATGATGATAAAAAACACGAGGAACCTGCATAATTATAAAAGGTAGAGTATCATGAGGAAAAAATAAAATGTTAATTGTTGTCAAGGAATATTTCAGAATAAAAATGTAATATGTTATGTAATTAAACACCCAATTTTTTCTTTTTCTCGGGTACCAGTTAAATATGCTTGCTTTCAGGTTTCACAGGAGAGAAGATTTGAATAAATCCTATTAGTTTTGTCTTTTTTCGTGGTCGCTTCCGCCGCGCAGACAGGTCTGTCGTTCGCACCCGCGGGGATTTAGGGCTTTCCCTTTTTTTCTTCTCCTGCGCTACTCCGACCGCGCCGTGGCCTCTGGTCCAGGTAATGTTCTCACCTCTTCGACAACTGAAGGTGTAAAACCTTTTCGTTTACCTCTATCTGCTCTGTCTTTGTATGTCCTTCGATATCTCCGATTGGAAAAGAAGATAAGGCATTTTTTTTTTGATATTTGGCCATATTTTCAGCTGAAAATATAGATCCGACTGAAGACAGTTCCCGTAGTCGGTTGCTCGCCACGTGCTTGTGACCCTTGGCGATCACTGTTGGCTTGTCGACGTAGCTTGGGTTTTGAAGGGGTCATAGGGTGTATACTTTCCGGTATAGGTGAAATAACCAATTTATTGTGAGAAGAGATCCCTTTCGTGAAGGAAATGTCTTATGTCGTTTGGTAGCATATATTAACGATGAAAACATGGAGGCAACATTCACATTATTTAAGGATGCATACAAGAAATGGTGTTCGAGGGAGGAGATTAAATGGAACCAGAGGTCTAAGGAGACTTGGCTTAAAGTGGGATACAAGAACACTAGGTACTTCCACAACCACGCAAGTTTAAAGAAGAAGAATTTTATTCATAAGTTGAAAGTTTCTGGGACTATTTTTATAGGTTCACACTAAATTGGCATATAAGCTGCAGAGTTTTACAAACATCTCTCTATGGATGACAAACGGTGGAGCCCTTCTATCAACTTTAACATGATTAAGAAACTTGAGGAAGCTGAATTTGAGCCTCTCATTGGCAGTATCTTTGAACAGGAGGTTTTGGGCACTATTTAAGATACGGATGCCTACAAAGCTTCTAGCCTGGATGGGTTTTCTATCGGTTTCTACTATTTTTGTTGGAATATTATCAAAGATTATTTCATGGCCATGATCAAGGAGTTTGAAGCTAATCTGAATAACATTAAGTATCTCAATTCGACTACTCTTGTCTTTGTGCCAAAAAAGTGAATGTAGAGGACATTAGAGACCTTAGGCCGATCAACCTCCTTAATTGTAGTTATAAAATCATAATGATAAGTTGACTCTCTCTCCTCAGGCTGTTTTCATTCTTGGGAGATATATCTTTGATAACTTCTTGGCTGCCCATGAATGTTTACACGATCAGAGGGTCAGACGCGAAAGTTAGACTTTGATAAAGCTTATGATGGGTTAAGTGGGATTGTCTGCTTAGAATTATGCAACTAATGAGTTTCAAAAATAAATGGATTATGTGCGTTTTGAGTTGCAGTTTTACTGCTAAATTCTCAGTTAATATTAATGGCAAATATTTTTGTTTTTTATTTTTATCAAGAGGCCTAAAGCAAGGGGACCGATCTCCCCTCTTCTATTTATTCTTGTCAGCCAAGTTCTCAGCATTATGTGAGAGAAAGCTGCACAATCAAGGTTCATCTATTGTAGAATTGGCTGATCCAGATCGGGATTAGCCGATTCTTGGATCGAATGGACCCCTCTGCCAAAATTGACTGAAATCAGTCAAATCGGGACCAGAATCAGTCAAATAGGCTGATTTCGGACCGACTCCTCGGCTGTGGCCGTACACAGCCCTTTGGACCAATTTGTGCTTATATATGCCTTATTGTTTTGATTATTTTGTTGTATTTGGTGGGCTGACCGCAGACTACCCCAATCATAGTTATATGAGGCGCTCGCCTCAACCACCTAGGCAGTTGAGACTGGAGAAGCGCTGGCAAAACGTCTCACCTCAGCTTGAAACATCTCTCCCGCCCAAGTCAAAGAAATCTGGTCAAACATGATCCATTTCTGAACTTAATTATGATATTTTTTTTCTTTTGTTATTGATTTCTACTCTCATTAACTAATGCTATGTTATGCTTGATTTGTACTCTACTCTTGTTAGTTATTATGATGTTATGTTTGTTATTGACCTTCTTTTGTTGTTATAAATTATTTATTGATGGTTAAAAATATATTTATTAAAATGATGAATTTATTTTAATATTACAAGTATTTTTTAGATTTTTTTCAATTTTTGATATTAGATATATGTATTATTAAAATTTAATTAATTAAACAATATAAAATGTCTCATGTGCACGAGGCACCCGCCCCAAGTGCCTGAGACGAGGCGCTAGGTCCCTCGCCTCGGGCACCTTATGCCTCGGATAACATAGGCCCCATCTAAGCGGGCGTTTACGTGCTTAAGCGGTAAAGGGACCCTTGATCGTTTTGGTCGCTTTGTCGTATTGACAACCATGGGAATGCGAAAAAAGGAAGTGGAGAATTCTAAGAATTTCACAGGACTGTTAATCTGCAAAGCCGCAGATCTGAAACTAATCTCTTTGCACCAAATCTGATAAAGGGAATTCCAAAGGTGCATAAACTGTGTAAATGGATGAAGACCCAAGTTGTCAGAGTCCCTACAACAGCGTATCAGATCCAAATTCAGAAATCTCAGGCTGTAGAAAGTTTGCAATTCAGTGCATGATTAAGAGGGTCAAGAAAAGGACCAATAGCAAGTAAAAATGAATTAAAAAAACCACCAGGTCTCCAATGCAAGAGACCACTTCAAAGTCTGAAATGCCACGTAGCCCAAAAAAATGCAAAACTTTCAGATCTTAGTGCCTGCGGATCCAGCTTAAACTCCAAACTGGAACCCAAAACCAAGGAAGGATAACTCGGGGGTCGGCCGCGGGTCGGCCGGCCCCCAACCCGGCCCGGTCGCGACCCGGCCCGACCGGGTCGGTTTTATTATTTTTTTTTGAAAAAAAAACAAAAAAAACATGAAAAAATCATAAAAAATACCCAAAAATCAGAACAAATACCCAATTTTTTTTTAAGAATAAGAGATGTGATTTAACAAGATTCATTCAACATTCATTCAAACATTACATTAAATTGTTCTTCTACATAATGTATGTACTCTGCCCATGACATTGAGGAAGAGTACGACGCATTAAACATATAGACAAACTGATTATACTCTTCACTGCCTCGTACAATTGTCCTACGATAATTGGAAAATGAACCACCATAACTATCATATGAATACGTACTAGAACTATCTAATGAAGGCTGCATCATCCCATAATCCTCGTCCTTGATAAGATGGGCACCAAGAACCCTGTGATGGTTCTAACTCTGCACCATACCCATGTTGTCTTGCCCCGTGGTCATAATCTTGTGTTGCGTGGGTAAACTGCTCCTCTTCCGTAAAATGCGGCTGTTGCTGTGAAGGGGGGTGTCTGTGGATTGGTTCTCCTTTGACCAGAAGTGGTGCCGGCGGTGCTTCCTCTGCCTCTGCTGTACGTGTTGTCATCTCCGTCACTACTACTTTTTGACGTTGAATCATCCGACGTCTGATATTGCACTCGGATGTTAGGCTCCGGTGTATCTTCCCTTGTCTCGTCAATTGTGTCCAGATCAGCAATATCAAGAGGGTTAGTTGCAACATGTTTACCTTTGCCCTTTGATTGCCTACTTTGACGAGAAGATTGTCCAGTTTTTTGCCTTTTCGCCACAGAAGGAGGGATTCGAAATTCCTCGGAAAGAGGAACATTGTCAAGTTTCCCTTGAGCCCATTCCCGATCATCGGGGTTGAACTCTGGTTCACCCAAGGGGGGGGGGCAATTTGGTAAATGGTGAGGGTTAGTGGGGGGAAAAGTCCCCCCCACTAACTCTCTTAAGTGGGGGGGGGAGCCCCCCCCCCCCCCTAACCCCCCCACTAACCTGTTAGTGGGGGGGCGGCGGTCAAAAAGGACCGCGCGACCCGGTCGGCCGGGTCGCCGACCGGGTCGCCGGGTCGCGCGACCCGAAGCCGGGTCGCGCGACCCCCTGCCGGGCCGGCTTGGAGTCGGCCCGGCAGGGTCGATTCCGGGCCGGTCGGCCCGGAATCCGGCCGGGTCGGGCGACCCGGGCGACCGGGTCGCCGACCCGGCATACCATGCCCAAAACATCAAGGATCTTTAAGTGTGAAATTTGGATCAATTTCAAAGCAATCTCAAGGGGAGTTCGGCGAAGGTAAACCAAATGCATGATTTTCAATGACTAAATGACCGAACTCTTAATTTCAAAATCCAAATCCAAAAATGCACTAAATCTGGAGTCTTAAGACAATAAGTCAAACAAAACACATAAATGTCTGAAAGGGAAGAACCACAGCAAATTCAAAAGACAACACCACCAAATCTGAAATCTTAATTTACAAGTTTGGAACCTAAAAGCTAGAACACCTCAGACACTGAATTTAAAAGAATGGAATTTAAAGCCTTGAATCTGAAAAATGTGTAAACATTAAAATCGGGAGTACCAGATGATGTAACCTCAAATTTAAAGATTTGATATCTTTTGTTTTGGAAATTCATTTTCCTTTTGAATTTGGATTAGATTTGGTTAGACCTTAGCATTGATTTCTTAGGAAAATAGATGATATTCCATAAAAGTACTAGCTAGGGTCAAAATTATATGTTGAGGTTGTTAGGTTCTTTAAAAAATTGATTTTTGACCTCTCCCCGTCGGATGGTGCGAAGATCCGACGTTAATTACATCGAGATTACTCGAAAATCCTTGATTAAGCGTCACAGCAATCCATGAAAGTAGAAGACATGCATCCACAAAAAGTAAAGAACTCAAAAGTGCAGCGTCCTTTTGGGTCCGATGAGATGCAAACCGATTTGTTCGGGTTGATTTTATTTGTTTGTTTGTTGATTTTTTTTGGGTCGACTTGAAAGTCGGTTTGAAGGTTTGAGTTGAATCAATTTGTTTGATTGATTTGGTTTTGTTGTTTTGGTTTAGTTTTGATTTGCTTAAAGTTTTAAGCATGTTTGGATTTTTTTATTTGGTTGATTTTGATTTTTCTGATTTCTGAATTTTCTGATTTTTGAGTTGATTTTGATCCACTTTTGAGTGTTTGAAATGTTGTTTATTTGATTCCTTTTGGGAAGAAGTTTAGTGAATTTTAAGTGGATTTTCAGATTACCAAAAATCAGATTTTTGAAGTTGGTTAGAACCTGTTTTGATAGATTGTTCAAATCTGGATTTTTTTTGGTTGCAGATTTAATTGAAACCTGTTTTTTTTTATTGACTGATTTTTATTGAAAACCTGATTTTTGATGTTCAGTACGGTTCAAAATCTGATTTTTGGCAGGTCATCTGATTTCTTCTTTTTTTATGTTGACAGATTTAGTTGAAATCTGCTTTTGTTTTAGCAGATGTTTTGTTTGAAATCTGATTTCGGTTTGGTTTGTTTCAAAACCGGTTCAATTTTGTTAAAGATCGATTGTTGGGTTTAACCGGGATGAGTTTCGAGTTTGTTTTCATATTTCTTTAAATTCTGATTTCTGTTTTGACTTTCAAGTTTAATTTTCTGTTTTAAATTTTCTGTTTGAATTTTAAGATTTAGTTTTCTGTTTTAATTTTATGTTTGAATTTGAAAATTGATTTTGAAATGGTTTTAATTTAGTTTGGCGGTTTGCATCGCCTCCGACCCATCGGGTCACTTTGAATGCCCGGCTTCATGCATCGATATGAACATCAAAGTTTCATTTCATTGAAAGATGGGGTGAAGTACATCGGTGTGCAATGTGATTGGTCCTTCCCCCAATATAGGTTTATCTCCACTACTTTGGAAAAATTTGGCATTATGACGGCATGCCGGTTATTTTTCCAACTTAGTGAAAATTTACCCATCCAAAATAACCAGCCTTAGCTTAGCCATATTGGGGGAAGGAACCGCTGGCTACGGGAGCATGCCCGCGCCACCGTCCGGATCGACATCCCGGGACGTACCCGGGGGGAGTCGTCCAAGGTTGGAGTCCCCGCGAAGGGTGGAGTCCTTAATTTAATATTACTTTCGCATTCTGGATTTTTTATTTGTTCATTTTTGGAACAAGGCCATGGAGGCCGGTTCATTTCCATCGGCGTTCCGAGCCGGCCTTCAATCTTCATAGGCCCGCCGGGCCTGTCTTGGACTGTTTTGGGCCGGAAGGGCCTGTTGGGAAGCTGCTGCTCTGCTGGCCCTGCCTGGCCGGACCGACTTGGAAGGCCACCCGGCTAAGCCCATGGCCCGTCGTACGGTTTCCAAGGGGGGCCGGGCTGTCACCTTCAAGTCGGCCCACTTTCTGGCTGCTGTCCACCGCTTCATTGGACCTCTGCGGAACCTGCTTTGGGAGTTTTCTCCTCTGCTGCAGCGGCCTGGAGTGTGGGCAGTAGAGGCTGAGACATGACCTGTGTAGGGGTCTGGTTTGGAGACTGAACATGACCTGGTTGAGGTCTGATTTAGGGACCGGACAGGGCCTGTGTAGGGGTCTAATTTGGAGACCGCTTGGGACCTGTTTGGGGCCTTGGAGATGGGCCGATCATAGACCTATGTGGGGTCTTTTAGGGGCCTGGTTTGGGTGGCTGCAGGTGACTGCGCATGGGCCTGGTTATGGGCTATTGGGCCGGCTATGGACCTGAACAGGGGTCAGGTTATGGGCCTGCAATAGGGAGTTTTCTCCTCCCCTGGGTGGGAGTGTACGGCTGGGCCAAGTGGACCTGCAGATGGGCCTGCTAAATGGGCCGCAGGAGGGTTGATTGGCAGACCATGTTGGGGCCGGATTTGGGCCAGGATTGGGGTGTTCGGTTGGACTGAAATAGGCCTGCGCAAAGGGGCTTTTAGGGGCCTGGTTTAGGTCCGAATATGGGCTAAGCATGGTGACTTCTGCAGACATACTAGAGGCTAGAGACAGGCCTGGAATAAGCAGAAAAGAAGGCCCCCTTGAGGGGGCTACATGGGCGCACCAAGCAGGCCTCTTTACCTTCTCTTCTTTCCTTCTTCTCCTTCCTTCTTCTGGTGGCAGCAGGTTGCAGGCGCAGAGGGCAGCAGCTCTGAGGTGGCAGTCCGGCAGCCTATCGGCGCTTCCAACTTCCTCTCTTCTTCTTCTTCTTGTCGCAGGCAGTAGGAGCCAAGCAGCAGCCTGTCGGCCTCCAGAAAACCTTCTCCAAATGCTGGTGCGCACCCCTCTTTTTATAGAGGCTGGAGGGGAGGTGAAGGGTCAGCAGAGGGGCGCACATGGGCCTGGGTTGGTGCGCAGGTGGCAGCAGATGACAAGTGGTGTGCAGCCCTTTTTCTCCCCCCCATGCAGGGCTGGATTGGCTGCATGGGGCGGCTGGTGGCTGGGGTGACAAGTGGTGTGCAGGTGGCAGATGGGCCAGGTGGTACGCAGCCTTTTTCTCTCCCTTTCTTGGGCTGACTGCAGGGCCTGGGTTGGCTGCATGGGGCGGCTGGTGGCTGGGGTGACAGGTGGTGCGCAGGGGGGTGCTGAGGTGGCAGGTGGGCCAGTGAGGTCTGTTCACACTAGGCCGCAGGTGGGCCGTGGAGATGGGCTGCGCATGGGCCTGTTTACATGGGCCAATTGGGCCAGCTGGAGGCTGCGGCCTATGCTCTGCTGTGGGCTGCGCAGGGCCTGGTTTTAGGATGGGATTTGGCCCAATTTTTAGGTGAGATGATGGGCTGCTGATTGGACATCCGTGGATCCCTGATTGGGCCCAATTTGGCTGAATTGTGGGCTGTCTGGCCTGCTCCTAGGCCTGCCCATTTGTCCTCTTTTTTTTAAAAAAATGCACGCCAACAAATGCCCCCCACGGATGATTTCTTGGGGACGGATGTAGGCAAGGAGTCATCCGTGTAGTTGACAACTAGCTTGTTTTGTTTCGAAGCTTCTCTGGACCAAGAAGGGCTTGGGCCCTCGGAGATGAACGTTCTTTGTCATATTGAATTCTGCTGTTACTCTCCCTTCATTTGTGAAGCTTTGCTTGAAATAGTTGGTGCAAACTTGCTGCCATCTCCTTTTCACCCAACGTCTCTCTCTCTTTTTTTTCCTTTTTTTTTCTTCTTTTCTTTTTTTTTTCTTCGGGTTTTCACCCGAACCAACCTCCTTGATTCTTTTACTTACATGCCTCAAGAGTGTTTTTCATGTAATAGGGTTATCCGATTTTGCCTAGGGTCCTCTTTTTTAAGCTTTCACTCTAGCCAGGTTTTCCTTTGCCATCTTTACCCTCAGCCGATCAATGAGATGAGATCGGTTAAGTCTGTCGGGCATTTCTATTTTTAGCCCACTCTTTTTCTTTTTTTTTTGTAGGGAATTAAGGCTTCCCTCAAGCCATGAAGTTATTTTGGGACGGTGAGGAATTAAGGCTTCCCCTGGGCCATAGTGACTTTGTGCTGGTGGAATCTGTAGACTTGTGAGTATGATGAAATCATACTCGGTCTATAGGATATGGAGTTTGGGTACATGAACATTGCTTTAGGCTATGAGATGTGCTTTGAGGTGGCATGCTGCCGCTTGGCCCGTAGACTTATGAATGTGGAGAGGCCGCATCCGGTCCACAGAGTATGGTATTGGGGTGGCTTTGTGCGGTGGGAATCCATGGGAAATTTCAGTATGCAGGGATCACACTCGGCCCACAAAGTTAATGTTTGGGATGGCTTGATGCCAAGAGGATATGGTTTGTTACAGCTTAACGCCTAACAGGATGCGGTGGCTTGGTGCCCAAAAAGAGATGATGGCTTAATGCCAGTTGGTTATGGTGGCTTGATGCCGGAAAATATGGTATGGAATGGCTTGATGCCGAGATGGTATGATGGCTTAATGCCGAAGAGAATGGATTGGCTTAATGCCCAAAAGAGATGGAATGGCTTAATGCCGAAAAGTTACGCGTTGGCTTGATGCCGAAAACGAATGGAATGGCTTGATGCCAGAAGGGATATGATGGCTTAATGCCAAAAGGAGGATCGCGGCTTGATGCCGAAGATGGTTTGAATATGGAGAAGGCTTAATACCAAAGAGCTGGTGGCTTGATGCCGAAAAAGGGTTGTGGCTTGATGCCGAAAAAATGTTGTGGCTTGATGCCGAGAGAGTACGAGATGATCATACTCGGCTTAAGATATGAATCTGGGATAAACTTGGGCTTGGAGGCTCAAAGTTTGAAAGATTGCCAGTGAGACTTAGGGCATATGGACCAAAAGCCACACTGATGTGAAATCAGAACCGTATAGACCGAAAGGGTCATGACAGTATAGGATTTGATTTCAATAACCACGTAGACTAGGAGAGTCATGGTGGTATGGTAATGAAGCTCTTACAGGCCGAAACGGCCGTCAAGACATGAAGCTTCTCTTTTGTTGGACAAGGGGGTATCCTTTCTCCCTTCGGGATGGTGTGCGGGACTTCCCGAAAATTTCATAGGCGGGAGGTGATCTTCCTCGTTGCCTCAGGTATGGTCTCCCCAGCATATTTTAACTACAAGGTAGATACGTTTTATGGGAGCCGTTTCGTCATCGGCAACTCGGACCCCCTCCCTAATAAAATTAGGGGAAAAACTCACTCATCCAACCCATTGGATTAAGGGAGTCAGCCCTGCCTTATTTGTTTGTTTTTAACTAGTCTGACTGCCTCTTTCGAGGTTTTCATCCAGATCAGTCCCCCATTGATTTTTTTTTCCTGTATGCCCTTTTGTAGGGTTTTCACACAGCGGGGTAACCCATTTTTGCTTAAGGTGCCTTGTTCGGGTTTTCACCTTAACCGGGTTTTTCTTGACACTTTTGCCCTTAATCGATCAATGAGATCGATCAAGTCTGTCGGACATCTCTATTTTAAGCCCTCTTTTTTTTCTTTTTTTTCTCTTTTTTTTCTCTCTTTTTTTTAACATCATTCTTCATTCTCTAGTTGGTTCCTATGGAACTCATGCTCTGGAGCATAATACCTTTTGATGTGTTTGCCGTTGAGCGGAGGGAACAGAATTCCCCTTTGCAATCAACTACGGTGTAGGCACCTCCCTCGAACACCTTGTCGATGATGTATGGGCCGAGCCAATTTGGGAGAAACTTGTTCTTGGGGCGACCTGCCGGGGGCCAGTGAGGTCTGTTCACACTAGGCCGCAGGTGGGCCTTGGAGATGGGCTGCGCATGGGCCTGTTTACATGGGCCAATTGGGCCAGCTGGAGGTTGCGGCCCATGCTCTGCTGTGGGCTGCGCAGGGCCTGGTTTTAGGATGGGATTTGGCCCAATTTTTAGGTGAGATGATGGGCTGCTGATTGGACATCCGTGGATCCCTGATTGGGCCCAATTTGGCTGAATTGTGGGCTGTCCGGCCTGCTCCTAGGCCTGCCCATTTGTCCTCTTTTTTTTTTTAAAAAAAAAATGCACGCCAACAACCCCCAAAAAAAAATGCACGCCAAATCAGAAAATTGTGAAGAACTGAAAGGGCAGAAAGCTTACAGTCCAAAAATCCCGTCAATTCCAAATCTGAAGCTCAAATAATTTCAAAACTTTAATTCCAAAAGATCTTAAATCTAAATTGAAACCAAAAGATTTCAAATCCTAATCTAAATCCCAAAATCTCCAAATCTGAAACTTAAACCAAAACCATTAAAATCTCAAATCTTAACTATGAAATTTCAAAATTTCAAATCCAAAATCCCAGATCTGAAATCTTAAAATCCTAAATCCCAAAACCAGAATTTTGAAAGTCAAAAATCTGAAACCTCTAAATCTGAAATTTGAAAATCTAAAAGTTGGAATCTTAAATCCGAATAACTTGGATAAAAATATAAAATTACCGAATCTGAAAAATCTAAAGTTAAAACCACCCCCTAAATTCTAAAACAAGTTTCTGAATCTGATTACAAGATTGAAATCTCCGAGCTTCAACCTCAAACCTGACAAATTGAGGTACCCCAAACAGACTAAATTTGAAAGATTACAAGTCTCACGTATTGAAAAGTTAAAGCGCTTCAACTTTTAAGGCATTAATAAAAAAAAACAAACAAACTTGGAACAAGTCTCAAAGATAAAAGACATCAAACCTTTATCAAAACAAGTCAAATATCAAACAAAACCTAAAACAACTAAAACCAAAATTCAAAACACCATGTTCGCGTTTCATGAGTTCATTGAGCCGTTGTCGCTCGAGTGTATATTTTGTGGATGCATGTCTAAGACATGAATTGATACGGCAGTAAATCAAAGATATTCAAATAGTTGTTTGGTATATCATAACTTCGCAAGTCCGATGCAGATAGGTTTAAAAGAAATTTTCAAAGAAGCCTAAACAAATTAAAAATGTGATTCAAATTGTCTAAGTGATAGGGTGATTCCTATGTCAACGCTTTGAAGATATGTGGAACTCTTTCTAAATACACATACCACCTAAATTAGCTAATATTTATATGAAACTATGCTATCCGATGCGTGAGGCGCCTGAGGCGAGGGACCCATCGCCTTGCCTTAGGTGCCTGGGGCGGGCACCTCAGGCGCCCGAGGCGTTTTGAATATTTTAATATTATTTATTTTAATAAAGATGTATGCAGTATAAAATAATTGAAATAAATACATAAAAAGCATGTAAAAATGGAATAAAACAATAATTTGATAAAAAAAATTATGAACAAAAGAGCACTGATATGGATAACAAACATAACATCATTAAGCAACAAGAGTGGCAATTAAATATAACATCAGTTACATAATACATAAAGTAAGTCTAATTCGAATACAACTATGCAAATAGCACTCATTAGTCACTATCAATTACTATCAGAATCAATATTGGTGGGAACTTCTTGATCATCATCACTGGTTTGTCCGAATCTTCATTAGAAAGACGAACTCTTTTTCCAGAAGACCTAGAAATTCATTTCAAATATGTTAGAAGATAACTTCGAAATTAGAACAAAAAAATGAACTAAACTCAACAACTAGAACTAAGACATGTATTGTTTAAAATATGACCTCGTACTTGGACCCTCCTTTTCATCCATTCCAACAGTAACTTCTACATCTCTCCATCTCAAGTCTTCGCTTTCATGGACAAGATCTTCGTCTTCATTTGCAATCCACTCACTTGATTCATCAATGTCATCTAAGGATATTGGGTCTAGACTCGATTTCTCCAACCTTAGATGTCTTTCCCTAAGCCTTTGGTTGTATTGGACGAATACCAAATCATTCAAATTTTTTTGTTCAAATCTATTTCTCTTTTTTGTATGAATCTATACAACAAATAAAAATGAAAATATCATTTTATTAATCGAACAAATGATACATGATTAGTTCAAATGCTTTGAAATTGGAAAAGAATATTACTTGCTCAAATGTGCTCTAATTACTTTTACAACTAGCGGAACTACATGTTAAGCTCAATATATGTATTGCCAACCTTTGTAATTGAGGAGTCGTGTTTCTCCAATCTACCCACCAATTTACTACAAAAGAACAAATGGCTATTATAGTACACTAGAGTGATTGATACAATTTAATAATAAATAACAAACATCATACCTAGAGTGGATGTCTTTCGTAGCCTAATAGCCTTGTCCCTACCAAACATACCTTGTGCCTCTCTATACATCGCCAATTGCTTAAAAATTTGTTCTTGGTCTTCATGCAAAGGTACAAACTTTTCAATACAATTATACAACTCTTGCTTGATTTCATTATCACTCTCAATATCGGGATTAGCATAGTGAAATTGGGAATTTAGATAATACCCCGCAACATGCAACGGACAATGTAGCTGAAAATCCCATCTTTGTCAATGATATCCTATATTGGGCCATATTTATATATTTTATCATCTAGTGCCTGTTTTATTCCTTCTTTGGCACGATCCATGGCTTCACACACACACACACACATATATATATCCCATTGCCGGTTTTTCACCATCAACTAGTCACAATATAAAGACAAGTGGTTTGAAGATCTTCAAAGCATAAGCCACTTCTTTTCAAGAGGTTGTCTTCAATACAATTTCACAACTCTTCTTTTCTTCAACTTTTTTGTTTCATCGATTATTGTTACTTGTCCAATCCTGCGAGGTGAACATACGTCGCAAATCATCCTTGCATGTGTTTAAATTGTCTAAACTCAGATAGTTAGTTGCAAATCTAGTTACAGCTGCACGAACAAGGTTCTTATCATTTGTGTATTTCCTCGTAAGTGTCAAAACCTTGGTGTGCCCGTAAATAAAGTTTGTGACATTTTGCATGTCGAATTGTGGATTTTATTGGTGATAACTTCGAAATATCTTCAAGCATTAAATCAAGGCAGTGAGCAACACACGGTGTGCAAAATGAATGACGGTGTGTGTCCATCAAAATGCGGCTTGCAGCCACAACTCGCCTCATTGTCTGTGACAATTTGCAAGACATTAGATGGATCAACCATCTACACAACTTTATCAAGAAGACTTACTAGCAGTCTAGCATCTTTTATCTCTGATGAAGCATCAACTGTCCTTAAAAAAACTGTCTTAGTAGGCGTGTTTACCAAAAGTTAATTAATGATCTACCCTTTCTATCTGTCCCCGCATCTGACATTATTGTACAACCAAAATTTACCCAACTGCCTTTCTCATTCTCCACCAACTTTTGGGTGGTCTCAATCTCCTTAGACAAAAGTGTCTCTCTTATTTCATGATAACTAGGTCCTTTCAAGCTCGGACCAAACTGACCAACTGCCTCTAGCATTATTTGAAAGCTATTAAGGCGGACATTGTTGAAAGAAATGCCAGTTTGGTACATCCATCTAACGATGTACTGAATACATTGCGCTCTTTTCTCTTTCAAATGTTTCTTTTCTTTTATTGTTCTTCTTTTGGACAGTGTTGAATAATCGCCAACTCCCGGTGGCCGCTGATTGAAGAGAGGGGGGGTCACGAGTGCTAGCTTCTCCGTTAGTGGCCATTGAGAAGGGGAGGGACTCTCGAGCACTAGCTCCTTTGTCAATAGTCGTCGACAATCGAGAAGGGGGGGCTTGAGTGCTAGGTTCTCCACCGGTGGCAGTTGAGAAGGGGCGAGTGAGAAGGGGGGACAATCGAGCGTTGGCCACAAAGGGGAGAATCTCGAGTAGGGCTTGGGGATACGTGAAGGAGGGGACAAAAAGGGGGTTTGATGCAGGCGCAATTTTTAAATTTTAACTTTTCATTCACTGTTCTGACAATTGGACATGGATGATCAACGGATCATATTTAGTTTCATAAAAGTTTATTGGTGTCGGTATTTATCGGAATCAATATTAAGTGATTTTGATTCCTATTCTAGTAACTTATTAGAAATTCGATTTTGATTTTGATAAGTTATCAAAAATCTTATCGAACCTAATTTAGTGATAAGTTAATCGAAATTGAGTTGGATTATTGGGATATCGGGTACCGTTAACAATTTTAGGTAATTTGTATTCTTTACCTATTCAAATGTATCTATGGACTTACAAAAGATGGTTCCGACTTGACAATATATTAAGAAGTTGATCATTGTCTTCTTATTTGTATTCATTAAGAAGAAAAATAGGCATAAGTACTAAAATTTGAAGTTTAAAAAGATAAGTAGGTAATAAGTTTGAAAATTATAAGTTACTAATCTGTCCAATCGCCTGGTATCAATGTGTTTTATTTTTTTTGCCAAACACATTCAAATGACTTAACACATTATTTAATATTTTCTACTTTCATTGGAAGATAAATGTTGTATAGTTCTTTTGGATTCGGTATAGAAACATCCCTATTGACATCGACTTTGGTGTAGATCATGGACTTGTAATATGGCTCCTTTACAATATTCGTATGTTACCGGCCTACTATTGAAGAACCATCTTTAATATCATCCCCCCCAATCTTGTTGTATATCTACAAATTCTTTATTGTTGTCATGATGATAATTTATTTTTGACGTGGATGTGTGATGATGAAATCCACATGACCTACTATTGAGTTGTCATCTTGGGTGATATCGCATCTGCTCCCACTTCTCAAATCTTACTCGTGAATAGGCCGATATGTTGATACATATCTTTGTCGACTCATGGTTTGTCTCTATCGCTCGTATCAAGTTATCTATATGTAACTATAATGATTAAATATTAATGTCATATAGATATTGGTATGATTTAGTATACACTAATGATAACATACCATCATTGAAACTTTTGTCCAGGGGGAATTCTAGGCATTCTTGTTTTGACCTATATATGTGAACTTAACACCCTATGAGTTTTAAAATTTCTTTTCCGATTGTCTCCTTATGTCGATTTGAATTTTTCTTTGTTTGTTGCAATGCTTAGAAATACTTACGAAATTGAGCTCTTATATCGGTGAAGGTTGTGCGCATAGTGCAATGTTGTCCTTCATCTTGGCGAGGTGATACTTCAAGCGTAAAGTCATTATTTAATCTTTTCACAATATTTATGTTGATTTTTTTCGTCATATATATCAAGATGCAATGAAACCAAACCGGATCATTCTGGATCGTATCAGAAGTTTAAGTGTTATAGTTTGGAGAAGACATGTCGAAGAAATCTTAGAAGTATAAAGACAAAACTTGAAAAGGGGATACTTAATAAAGGGTTAATAACACAATCAAACAAAAAATAATTTCTAAGAAATTCTGAAAAAATAAATAAGAATTGAGCACTAATTAAACACTTGAAAGAGAGAATTAATGCTGATTAAACGTTTGAAAGAGAGTTTTAGAGTACGAAATAACTTAAGAGAGAGCGAGGGAGGTGTGAGGGGAAGGGGAGACCTCTTGAGGGCCTTATATAGGCCCCCAAGGGGCCTTGGGGGACTTTGAAAGCCTTCCATTGAGCTAGCTGTTGGTGACTCAGTTGATGGGGTCCTGATTGGGTCGCAAGTTTGTGTGACCCAGCGTTGGGCCGAGACTAAGTCGGGGACCTGGGGTACTGGATCTTGAGACCCGGTGCCGACCCGGCGAATAATGATTTTTTTTGGTTTTGGTTCTCATTGTACTTTGTACTTTTTATTATTGATTTAATAGAAAATTGTGGTTGTTCTGGTCACATTAAAAAAACGATAAACTTTATTTAGCATAAAGCTTCAAGGGGTTGATCAATTTTTGAGGAAGCTTGAGACTTGCCAGTTTGGTGAACCTAAGATGCCTTTTTTGTTACTACAGTCTTATTGAACATAGTTTTATACATAAAGCTCCAGAGAATTGCGGATAAACTTTATGGTCAAGACTATTTTTTAGCTTAAGGAAAACCAGGTCTTGGGTTGGGACTGGGTCATCCCAGTCCAAGCTGACCCGGGTCAACCCAACTGGATCCCATAAGATCCTAATTTCAATAAAATGGTTGGAAAAAGTAAAAAATTTTAAAAACTTGTAAAAAATTTAAAAATAGACAAATTTAGTCATTTCTATTCAAATCTTATATTTTGGTGTTTTTCTACAGAACTTGTATACTCTCTTCAAGACATTTGGAAAGAGTACATAGCAATGAAAAGATATACATGTTGATTGGATTTTACACGTCTTCCAATATTTTTTAGGATAAAGAACTTTAAAAAGATAAATGATCGCTAAGAATGTTAGAGAGAGGCAGCTTTTAAGAGAGATAGTGAGAGAAATTACTTGGGGGAGATGTGGGCGAGTGGGAACACCAAGGGGCCTTGGGGGCACTTGGAGCTCTCTCAAACGGCTAGCTGTTATGAGACCCGGTTGACTGGCTCGGACCTGGCCTTTCATGGTTTAGCTTTATATTTCGTTGTGCAGACCACTTTCAATGAAGAGAGTTTAGAAATGTAGGCGAGCATCTGTTTGGATTTGTTTGATGCACACAGGACAATCAAGTTAAGGTATGTGCTTGTTTCATGTACTAACACAGTAGCTGGAAACTAACTTCGCTATGAGGTCACACAGTACAGGCCATCTCTACTTTGAATTGGGCCAGATATTTGAGGTGATTGCTGCCACCACCACCACCTCCAAGGTGGCCATTTCTGGTGCCTCATGCACACCCTAGAATGCTGGATGAGGTACCTGTAGGTTTGGGCCTCTGGTGGCTGCTAGGTGGCCGAATTGACATTGGAGGGCCACATCCCCCAAATCAGATGGCTGTATGGGGGAGACTCAGGTCCCAAGATCTTCTCCTCCATCTGCTACATTAATGCCACACCTATGTGATATAAATGTGTACTACGAAATGGTTTGATATGTAATCTACTGTTATGATATGCGATGCAATGTGCATGGTGCTTGAGGCGGGGCCTCTATTGTCAAAGGCGGTCGAGGCGACCACCTAGGCAATGTTTCTTGCTGCCTTTGGCATGTCTGTTGACCTCCTTCCGTGTGTCTGCAGTGCCTCTGGCACATTTCATGCAAGGTTTGGGTGGGGAAGACGAGCGATCAGGATTTGGTAACGAATCCGGCGGACCCAATAAGGGGAGATCCACAACTAAACCACAGACTGCCCTGGGCACAGATTCACCCTGGTCTGACTGGCGGTTCATCACCGTGATCCACCGGTCCGCTTTAAGTTGCGGATTTGGTGAAATTGGGCCTCCGTGACTCGAAATTGGACTGATGGACCATTTATTCTTTCCCTGAATGCCTCCCTTCTTTACTACGGTGGCAGTCAAGGGTGATTGCCTCCATCGTTGGAGGTGATGGGGCAAGGTTAGAGGTCTTTCACTTCAACCACCTTATGCCTATAACTACATTGGGTGGGGTTCTCGTTGTCCAACTACCTCTTCTTTTGGTAACATAAACATAGTGAATAATCATAAAATATTTTCTTTCATCATCATCCCCTTCTTGCTATTTTCACCCTTACTATCTTGCTCTATTACTTGTAATTAACACGACTTATCCTACATTGACTTATTAAAGCTTCAATTCGACTTCACTTTAACTAGATTATTAGATGAATAAGAGATGAGACCTTCGAACAAATGTACGAGAAAGTTGAAACTAATGACAGTGAAAAAGTTATTTACAGATTGACAAGGATGAGAGAGAGATCTTTGATCAAGACAGATGTATTAAGTATCAATAATAATGAAGAAAGATGGAGAAGTTATTTTGATATTCTTTATAATGATAGTTTTGTTAGAAACATATAAGAGAATGTAACAAAGTTTAATGTGAATTATACTAGGAGGATGAATTTGCAAAAGTTAAAGAGATATTGAAGAGGATGAAAACATGCAAGACATGAAGTCTTTTATCTATTGAAATATGGAAATGTTTGGAGGAATAGGGGTCAAAGTCAAATGATTATCTCAACTTTTTTATGAGATTTTAATATCTAAACACTACCAAATTATCGGGTAGAGAGCATCTTCATACTCATTTAAAAAAAGATGTACAAATTTGCTCAATTTATAGAGACATCAAGCTCATGAGTTATGAAATTGGGAGAGAATTATGAGATATTACAACTATTTAAGGCAACCAATTTAGGTTTTTTCTTGGTTTGTCACTCGGTCTGCAGTGGTAGTTATTTTTTTTCATTAAAAGTCATATGGAAAATATTAAAATTTCACTACAACTTGAATAAAAATTTTATTCATGGAGGAAGGTAATTCAACATGATTTGGATGATTTAAATATCTTCGAAGAAGTAACTGAAAATCATCGTGGGTGGAGAAAGAGAATCCATATGGCCGAATCAAGTGATTTGGAATTAAGGCTTGAGTTGAGTTGTGAGTTATAAGACTTACAATGCTATATGATATTGAATGTTGACAATGAAGGAAAGACATGTTTTCAAATTAGTCTTGTTGAATTGAGAATGTTAAGATGGATATGTAATCTTATCAGATTAGAGAATACGTAATGAATATGTTAGGAAAAATGTAGGAGAAGCAGAAATTGTAGAGAAATGAAAAATAAATTTAGATAGTTTGGTCACATCAAAGTGAAAAACATCAAAGTAGTATTAACAAAGAAAATATGGTAGACCTAACCTAACCTAGGGGAGGATAAGTCAGTAGGCATTTGATGATTTAAATATTACTGAAAAGATAACTTGAAATCGATCTGCATAGAGAAAGAGAATCCATATGGTGATCCAAAATAATTTGAGATTAAGACTAGAGTTGAGTTGAATTGAGTTGTATAACATTATTAATAAGCGGACAGTACATCATGGTCTTCCATTGATGCCTCTAGTGACGTTAACATGAAGTTTGCGATATTATTCAGGAAGAGTTACATATTTATAGTAACTAGTTATCTGTTAATCTTGTTACGGAAATAAAATATATAATTTTTGCTATGTATGGAATAGTCTTAAAATTTTGTTTCTCTGCTAGATATGGATTAGTCTTTTTTATGGCATAGGTAATTTGGGTTATTATTTGATATGTTTTTTTATATTGCCTTGAAGTCTTTTCTTTATGATGGATGTTGGCAGTTTGTTTGCTGAGAACGGTTATAAAAGTTCCCAGGGAGATCTGCATGATTGTTGCAAGGTTCTAGAAAGTGGCCATTGCGGTTCCTTTCCTTTCCTTTGGACAAAACCTAATTATCCATCAATCAGTCAATTAGATTCATAATCCATCACATAATCCATCCATTATCAAACAAGATTATCAATCACATAAAAAGTCATTTAGATAATTCTAGTTGTTGATCAGTTGATCCTAACATCAAAATAGGATATACTTGAATCTTGTTTGCTGCCTGTCTTCTGCCTGTGATTAATGGCTGTTCGCTTTCTTCTATCAAAAAGCTTTTGCTGCTCGTATGGATTTTATTTTTACTTGTTTTTTTTCTCTTTTCCTTCTAGATATCTCGGAACATTCAATTGTACACACTTGTATCAGCATGAAGCCCATATTTTGTGGAAACCTTGAGTATGAGACTCGTCACTCAGATCTTGAACAACTTTTTGCTAGATATGGGAAGGTGGAACGAGTGGACATGAAAACTGGTGAGTCTGATATTTGTAGGTGTTTCCTCTTCTGTCATGATTCTGTGAGGTAGTTTATTTTGTAGTGGGGCTTTCTTTGTTCACACTTCATATTAGTCATTCATTATAACCACTTACTAGGATGTTTTTATTCTGTAATGCTGAACAGGGATTCTGTATCAGTAGTTGATAGAATGCATTGTTATGAAAAATATCATTTTTAATTTTGACCTATGTATATATTTGTATCGTGCATGACAATTGACACATGCCATATTTAAGATAAGACCTGTAAATGGGTCGGGTCTAAGAAGATCTGAACCTGAATCCGTTAAATGAAAAATCTATAGAATTTTTTCGGATGAAGGCCCTGACTGGAACCTGTTATTAGCTTCCGGATTCGGGTTCTGTAGCAGCACCTTAGAGTTCTTTGATCCCAATCTCCCCTGATCAGCCCATCTCTTTCGGATGGGTTCCTAAACTGTTCTCAGATGGGTTCCTCTCTTCAACAATGCCACCGGCAGCCCAGCAAGGTCAGTGCTGATGCTGAGCGGTGATTACATGGAGGGCTATGAGATGGAGGTCCCCTTCTTCATCCTCTCCACCGTTCGCATCCTCATCCAGCTGTGCCTCACACAGCAAGGCGCTCACTGATGCTGCTTCCTGTTCTACCACTGTCCGCAAGTTCCTTGTCTTTGAGGTATCCCCCTTTCCATGCAGCTTCCTCTTTCTCATCCTTGCTTCTCTCTCTAATTCCCAATTGTGTCTTCGTCACAGCTATACACGGAGCTTCTGGGTCACAACTCTCCTTTCTACACCGCTTTGATGCCGCCAACACCTCCTCTTGTGAAACCCTTGTCATTCTAGGCGGCCGTCACCAAGTTCCTCATCAATCATACATGAATGCTCTCCCTCATTTCCCCATTCACCACATTGGGCATGCACATCATGGCAACCTGCCACAGTCAGATGGTCCTTGCAGCCACTGGATTCCTCGGTGGGGTCGACTATGAAACCTGTGGTGGAGCTAGCAGGGGGTATCTGCTCGGTCTAACCCATTTTCATATTGTGTTGTTGACAAAGGCATTATTAACTCCATCAGGAGGCCTGCACACGCTGAGATCTATGCCTGTTCTGGTTCCCCTTCACCGTGTTCTCCATCTCATGGGTGGCTCCATCTCTGGTTCCCCTTCGCCGGCCTGTTCTGCTTCACGGCTGGGGTTTCCGTGGTCAAATGACTAGAGAAGCCGACTCACCTCTAGAGAGCCATGGCAAAACGTGAAAATCACAGAAGAAAACAGTCAAGTTGATTCAGGGATGAATCAACTGGATTAATGGTCGGAGTTGGATGTCAAAGACGGCGGTGCTCTTCCTTGGAAATGTTTGGCTGCTTCTCACACAAAAGAAATATCAAGCGGAACTGCAGAATGCGGAGGCAGGTAAGACACCCTCCAGGTTGACCAACGGGAGAAGGCAGCATTTTGGGATCCTGAAACGACAACCCGATGCATATATTCTGGGTTCTGCCTAAACCCCACATGAGTGGCAGTACTATTGAGTTCCTCGATAAGTGTCTAAAATTTGATAGAATTTTTAGGTATGGGTCGGATCATCGAATCTTGGCTCTGCAGATCCGTTTACAGGTCTATTGAAGGTCATTTTGATATGATCGAAAAGCAAGTGCTTACTGAGTATATGGATATCTGTTATGGATTGTATGGACTATCTTTTTCAGTAAGTACTACTTAAAAATTATAGCATGTGGTCTCACAGACATCGTTTGGTACAGTGATGAGAATTACCTTTTCCAAGGGTGACTGTTTGACATCAGTCTTTAGATGCAGTCACTCAGAAATTTCCGGGTGACAATAGATTTTGTCATGGAGTTGCTATTGCAACTCAGGATTCAGGATAAGTTAAAAAAACATCATGTTTATTAGGGTAACCTGCATACTCAACCATTTCTTTGACGCAGGAATGTTTCGGAACATGCATGCTCTTCCTGGCTGGTCTCTCTGCATTTCCTTTCCTGCCCGTGCCCGAGCTTCACTTTCTTGTGTTTCACAGAAGGGCTGATCCAATCGGCAATGTACAATGGCATGAAGTCCACATGGAATTACCCCCAAGACCATTGCCTTTCATTTCTCACCACTTTGCAGTCATTGCCCCAGACTCAAAAACAAAGACATTTTTCATGCCAGACATACAGCCAGGCTGGAGTACAGTTGGAGAAGGCCTGCTCTGTTTGAGGGCCTACAAAGACTCACCCCCTGTCGGATACTTGTTCCTTCACATCGTTTAGTTCTTGGTACAGGTCTGTTTCTGATATTTAAATCCCTAATTTCTAATTTTTAGAGATGTGACGTGGTCTTATTAATATTTCAGTGGAGCCGTATGGATTGGTTTGCACTTCTGGTTGTTCCAAGTTGAATGTGTTTCATTATCTTTGGTTTTCGAATTGTGAAAAGTTATTTTTTACTCCTGATTGTCACAAATAGGGTTTGCTTTCATTTACATGGAGGACGAAAGGGATGCTGAGGATGCAATCCATGGACTAGATAGAACTGAATTTGGTCGACAAGGTCGTCAGCTGCGTGTTGAATGGACTAAGGTGCAATCACTTATACTATATGCGTGGAAGCTTTGTTTTAATTTCTGAGTGTTAAATTACCTTTTTTCAGCAAGAACGGGGTGGAAGACATTCTGGCAGTTCAAGAAGGTCTTCAAGTAGCACACGGCCATCAAAAACTTTGTTTGTGATAAACTTCGACCCAATCAATACCCGGAGTAGGGATCTGGAGAAGCATTTTGATCCTTATGGAAAAATACTAAATGTTAGGATCAGGAGAAACTTTGCTTTCATCCAGTATGAGACGCAGGAAGATGCTACCAAGGCCTTGGATGCTACAAACATGAGGTTTCCATCTCAAGTCTCCACATGAACCAGCGCTGGAGCTTATCGCTGTTCAATGATAATTAATATCCGATGTCATTAAACTTATCATAATGCATATTATTTGCTGCAACTTCTGTAAGTCAGGAGTGGACTGCAATTTAGGAATTCTTTCTTTTCTAAAGTTGAAGTTTGGAGATGACATTTTTAAATGTCTCTAGCTTTCTCACGTTTCTATTGAGTAACATGCCTAAACCTGAAAAAGCTGCATTAAATGATCCATCTGTTTTCTATGTTGACGGTGCTGCCATTTAAATTTTAAATGAAGTAGATGTAGATTTTTCTATACCTCATGTTTTGGTAAAAGTCACTTGGGTATATATAAGATTGTTCTGGGAATAGTACGGCCATTGTTTCCACTGGTGTCTTGATTCAATAATTCTTCATCATTCTGACATCTGATCAATATTGTGCAGCAAGTTGATGGACCGGGTTATTTCAGTGGAATATGCAGTTCGTGATGATGACCGAAGAAATGGGTATAGCCCTGATAGGAGGGGTCGACAGTGGTCCCCAGGTGGAAGTCGAGACCGTGGACGATCCCAAAGCCCCTATCGAAGAGTTGAGCGTGCCAGCCCTGACTATGGCCGTGGCCCAGCAAGTCCATACTCCAAGCGCGAGCAGAGGGAGAGCCCTAACTATGGCAGGGGCGCAAGTCCAGATTATGAAAGGTCGCGTAGGTAAGTAGTCTTTTCTGGGATTTTCTTGTTATTTCTCGGTCACTTGTGTTATTTTTAACATTGTTGAATTAATCGCTGGTGCAGTCGCTCACCTGCTGGAGGGGACCGATCCTAGGTCCTGGCTCATTTTTTCTCCAAGGATTGCAGTACGGTTTATGTGGTGGGACCCATTCAAACTGTCTATGACTTCAAGCAAGCACCTCACTAGCAGTGTCTTTCAGATGTGGGGAGTTATGACAAATGCCACACTAGCGTGTATGCGTAATTTCACTTTTATCTGATTTTTGGCTTCTATCTGTAGGATTGAGATGCTCTTCAGTTCATTTGTAGTTTGAAAATGGAAAACATGCACACTGATGTTATTTCCTCCGAATGTTTGGAATTCCGTTGTTTGCCATCGCTTGCTTTTACGATGGTCGCTGCTGGTCTCAAAATATTTAACACCGGTAGAAAGAGGTCACTTCTTTCTGCCTGAGTATGTTGTTCGTTGAATGTGCCTCTTCGACGAATATCTCTGCAGCATCCTTTGGCCAGTTCAGGAGCGTATGTTTATTCCCCGTTCAAATCCCACTGTTTGCGGGAAAAATGTCTGGTTTTATTTTTTCGACAGCGATGTGGAAAGATGAAAAATAGATGATACGTATCATGGCAGAAGAGAAGAGAACCACTCTACAGCACAGATTGCTATCCATAAGAGAAGCGATGGTCATCTCGGCCTTGATTTTACTTCGAAAGTCTTTTTGCAATGCCCGACTCATTCTTGAACGGTTGACTGGTAAGTGAAATACATTCTTTTGTTATTCTACCAATGTCGACTGCGGCATTCGTAACGGCAAAGGTACCCTCAGCTAGGGGTGTCAATGGGCCGGGCTTGGGCTGGCCCGGCCCAAGCCCACTTAAGCCCATATACATAGAGCCCAAGCCCAAGCCCACGTAGAAAGCCCAACGGGCTTAGATTGTGTAAATGAGCTTTAGCCCGCCAAAGCCCGTTAGCCCAACGGGCTTCAGTTTTGTAAAATAGTCATAAATAAAAAATTCTACAAATATCAGAAAATTAATAAAAATGTGAAAATTAAATTCGCAGCTATCGAACTATACAATTGGTAACCTTAATTAAGAAGTGAAGTGGGAGTCCTTAAATTCGACTTTAAGAGTCAAAGTTGGATTTAAATATTCAGACGAAAATAAAATTGTTAAAATTTGACTTTATAAAAAATTTTATACTTTCTACTTACCTACCACAACACTTAAAAATTAGATTTTTAAATATCTAACTTTACTTTTTAAAAGTCAAAATTTTGAACTCTCACTTCTCTAATGTGAGAAATCAGAATGCTCAACTTCCACTTTAAAACTGTAAAAAGTAGAATTTTAGAATTAAAATTTTGTTACTGGCATATTTTATTGTACGATAAATCCTTATATATTTTCATGATAAAAATTATGTTAAAATAAAATATTCATTAGTTGAAGAAATATAATAACCAGAGTTTCATATATATATATATGACCAAACATGGGATCACAACTAATTTATTTTTAAAAAACATAAATTCATATTAGTTGTCAGATATCTTGTTTTTTAAAAATATATATAATTATAATAAAAAATTAATTCTTTTTTTTAATTTTGAAAGCAAATAATATGTTGTTTTATGATAAAATATTAAAATATGTTATTGAGGGGGGGGAAGACACGAGGAAGACGACGAAGGGTCGGTCCACTGCGCGTGCCGTTCATTCCCCGCCACGGCGGGCGGGCTGCGTGCAAGCCCGCGCCGTAGGCGGGAGCTTGTCCGCGGGGGGGGGGGCGGGGCCGCGGCGGACGCCGCGCGGGGGGGCGGTGCGCCGGCGGGAGCTTGTGCACGCGGGGGCGGGGACGATGTCCGGGGGGGGGGCGGCGGACGCCGGCGGGGACTGTCGGGGAGCCGCGGCGGACGTCGGCGGGGGGGGCGGCGCGCGGGAGCTTGTCCGCGGGCGGGGAGGGGGACGATGCAGGGGGGGGGGGGGCGGCGGAGATTACACGAGATGGAGTCCCGGGGGCTTAGATTGTGTAAATGGGCTTTAGCCATCCGCCAAAGTCCGTTAGCCCAACGGGCTTCGGTTTACTGCAAAATAGTCATAAATAAAAAAATTCTACAAATATCAAAAAATTAATAAAAATGTGAAAAATTTTAAAAATCACAAAGAGATTATAAAATTATCCGTAAATTTCATAACTCAACTAAATATAAAATCAAAAAAAATAGAACACCTATCAATTTGAGAATTGCCATAATTTAAGAAATAAAAATAATACAATAGACTGGCATTAATCTCTTCTCAGAAGAACATACAAAAATCAGAAAGATAAAAAATCTGAAGTCAAAAATCCTGCAGCATAGCCGCCGTCGCGAGCCACCCCCCCGGTCCGCAGCCCCCGGCCGCCGTCCGCCGTCGCGAGGCCCCCGGCCGCCGTCCCCCGGCCTCGCGAGCCCCCCCGGTCCGCAGCCCCCCGGCCGCTGTCCGCCGTCGCGAGCCCCCCCCGGTCCGCCGTCCGCCGTCGTAGGCCCCCCCGGCCGCCGTCCCCGGCCTCGCGAGGCCCCCCCGGTCCGCAGCCCCCCGGCCGCCGTCCGCCGTCGCAGGCCCCCTGGCCGCCGTCCCCGGCCTCGCAGGCCCCCCGGTCCGCAGCCCCCGGCCGCCGTCCGCCGTCGCAGGCCCCCCCGGTCCGCCGTCGCAGCCCCCCCCGGCCGCCGTCCACCATCCCAGGCCCGCCGTCGGGGGGTACAGGATGTCGCGGACTCGCGGGCTCCCCGGGGCTGGTCGGGCGCTTCCGGCCTCGGCGTCGGGGTGCTACGGATGTCGCGGACTCGCCGGGCTGTGCCGTGGTGGACGGACGGCCGAGGTTGCTCGGGTGCCGGAGTGACGGCCTGACGGGCTTTAGACGGGCCAGCGGGCCGTGCCCGCCGGGCCAGCCGATAAAACAGAAACGGGACTCGATTTATTCGTTAAGCCCGTTTCAATTTTTTTAGCACCCTGGGCTCGGCCCGTGATAAATTTTTTGACGGGCCAACGGGCCCAGCCCGTTCATTTGACACCCCTACCCTCAGCTTGATTGTCCGGGATGAAGTTGGGTCCCTGATCTACTGGAAGGCTTCCCGGTCCTTCTATGATAACCCTTATATTCTTGAAACCTTAGGCCCTGTTTGGTAACACCATTTGACACCTCTATCACTATCAATTTTAAAATTGATATTCTTATTAATCACTAAGAAGTGTTTGGTTAATAGTATCAATTTTGAAATTGGTAGTAAAAACAAAGCACAATATGTAATACAAGTGTCAATTTGTATCAATTTTGATATTGATACTCCAACTTCTAAAGTTATCAATATCAATATTGATATAGTATCAAATTTGAAATTCTAACCAAACAGGCCATTAGCCATTCAGGAAGTTTGCTCCTGGGCCATCCAAGCCAACTCTACGATTATAACTGAGGGTGATGCTAAACGAATTGTCGATGCCACTCATGTAGGGAATTCTTTAATCTTAACAGACTGCATATCTCTTTTATTCTCTGATGTTGTAATCAGGCCACCCACCTCTTGGCTTAGTGGGCCGTGAATTACCCGTACCCTTCCCCTATTTCCTAAGAACTCCCCATGTTTGCAAGGGACCAACCGTGTTCCGACTTGCATGTTTAATATAATCTATGCCCTTCTTTAAAAAAAAAAGACAGAGGGCTGGATGCATTCTTTGTAACCATAAGTCAAAAGAGAAAAAGGCAAGCATGTCCTCCATCTCACATCTACTTGTCCGTCTTGCCTAACGGGGAAGAAGCTCGACCCACATCAGAGTAAGGAAAAAGACACCAAAAGGTGATGGGGCTGTCTTGTCTTTGCACTTGATATTAAAGACGTGTTTACTTGGATGGAATTCACCATCTACTTGTCAACATCTTTAAAAGTTATGAACGTGAATAAAAATAATGTTCTTATACACTTTAATGTGTCAATCTCCCTCTACTTTTCTTCATGAAAATGAAGAATTTTTCATAGATTTTCGAAAAAAAAATTCTTGATCCCTTAGCACAAATAAACAAACGGACATGACAACTAGGGATGTTAACTATTTGATTTAACTCGAAAGAAACAAATCCAACCAGTTATTTGGTTCGGTGTAATCGATCGATCGAATTGATTTGGTTTTTCAAGATTTTTCAAAATCAAACTGAACTATCAATCTCAAAGACTTCGAATCAGATTGCATATTTATTTTATATGTCAACAAAATTTAAGTGTCTTCTCAAAATGAAAATAAATTTATTTCAACAGTTTTTAATATTCAACTGATAAACTATATAAACACAGACACTATATTTCGATAAAATTTAGTCTAAAACAAATATTTTTTGGGTATGACCTGGTGGCGAACAGGACGCAAAGCGAGTGAGGCTGGAATAGTCTAAAATAAATCAAATAAAATTATATATTTACGTATTATACCATAACAAAATATGACTGAGACCGGATCAAGGCTTGATTGGATTTGACAGAAAATAGTCACTAACCAAAACAAATCTTAAATCACCTCTACACCCCTCTACACTACTAAATGGAGGAAGGCCCAAGTACGCCCGCAGAGATTCGATTCGTCGAAACAGAGCAGTCTCTCTTATTATATATTTTAATAAATATATCATAAGATAATATGTTTAATGATTTATAAACTTATTTATTTATTAAATATTTGTAGAGAGATAGACTGTGGAGAGAATCTCAACAGTCCTTTCCGACTCTCTTTCGTCGAAGAGTTGAGATCACATCAGAAAAGTTCCCGATAAAATTTTCTCAGATCACTCTATGTATTTATTTTTGTGAGTGACTTGAGCAGACTTTCTCGATAGTACACTTGAGAGGCGATCTCAACTCCTCGCCGAAAGTCAGCTGCACTGTATAGCCGGAGCATGTCTCGTGTAAGGGGACGGTAGGAGAGATCATCTCCCTCCGCGGGCGCGCGCGAAAGATTGGCGGCGGAGTCCAGTTTTCCGTGGGTGTCGCTTCACGGAGCGACATCTTCGCTCCAAGTTGAATCCGCCCGTCATCCCGCACGCCGCCGACGAGCTGGACATCAGCTCGCATGCGGCGCCGGTGGAGTGCGCGGACCCGCGGCATCCTCCGTCACGCTTGGCCGCCCCCGAGGCGCGCGCGGCTTTTTTCAATATAGCGCCGCCCGCCGCCCGCCGTGCATGCCGTCGGGAAACTAGCTAGTGACCATTTGCTGCAACCCGAAGTCGTCGACCTGCTTTTAAACTCGTCTAATGCGCGGCTTTTCCGATCAACCGAGACCCCGCAACACCACCACGACCCTTCCGGCTGCTCGGAGACGTACGATAAGATATATATATATATCTATATGTGGAGGGTGGTGTGAGCGGAGCTAGGCGGGCCGGGAGGTTCGCCGCGCGACAGGGCCGCCGGTCAAACGGGAGGAGCTCCCCGTCGCCCGCGCGCCTCCGACGCCCGCTGCCGCAAGATACGCCCCACCGTCGTCGTCGTCGTCGTCGTCGTCGTCGTCGTCGTCGTCTCTCTCTCTCTCCCGGCCCCCTCCCCCATCGACTTGTTTGTATTATCCATCCCTTCCGATCGTCCTCCAAGTTTCTCCTCGTAGTGCGTTATTGAAGATTAGGACATATATATATTTGTAATAGATTAATAATATGACATATTCCTGCAATCTCCACGCATGCACGCAGGCTCGCCGCAAGATGCATGTCACACGGTGGTTCCTCGGGATCTAACTGGGCTGTCAGATTCCAGGAAGAAGGATCGATGATCTTTGCTCGATCGATGTCCCTAGATCTACAGATAAACAGATTAATTAATATATACATGCCGATGACGAAGACCGACGATACAATATAGTAATAAGATATCTCCGTTAATTACATTTCTAGATACCGTTTCAACGGTACTGCCGCGAATCTGACGGGCCGGCAGGCGCGCTCAATTTCTATATATGTCGAATAATGATCAACTAGCTAGGTATTTATTTATATGTATGGTAAACACGTACGTACGTACGAAGCCCAGCGTCGTCGTTTAGCTACGTACTCTTGCATCGATTAATGAATTGCATTCTCTTCCATCATGCTTATTATTATTATCACCGAGCAACGCAGCCGAGGCCGGAATCTGCACCCACGTAATGAATTATTTAGGAGCGTCGTCTTTGGAGACGTTCTTACGGGTCGGTTCATGAGGTGGTGTTTTAACTGAAATAAATTTTGCCGAGGTTGCGACGTCGGGCAAGGCATCACCGCGCGCATAGTTAATTAATTTTCTGAAACATGCGCAGTCTCCTTTTGGATTCTATGGACGCGCTAGGCCGGTTTTTCGGTAGAGTCCGAAGCACCTCAATTTCTAAAGGAGAAATTAATAGAAGGCCCAATTCACAAATGTCACTTTAACAGGGGGCCCCCAGTGTCCAAATCGTTTTAATGAAAAACCCAGTACCGAAAATTATTATTTTAATGAAAAACCCAGTCTTTTTACCCCGGACAAAAGTTTGAATGGGTGCTGCTTCTGCGAAGATGCGTGTATGATGAATATTTTAAAAGGAATAAAAATATTCGCCGTACACCAGTTTTGCCGTAGAAAATTTATTATTTATTATAAAAAAATAAAAAATTTTGAAAAAATAAGAACGTCCGGACAGAATTTGTTTCGAGGATGTAAATTTTTAAAAATAATAAAAATATTGTTTAAAAATTGAAAAAGTTATAAGAAAATGGTTGTACCGTCTGTTAAAACATTGTTTAATGTTAAGAAATTCTCAAAAATAAAAAAGGAGATTACACACGATAAGAAATATAGAAGAAGATCCGCTGCTGCCACCCGGTTTGAGAAGCTGATGCCTTCCGAATTCGCAACTAGGAAGAAGCTTTGCCTTCATTGGGAAGAAGATCCATCATCGTCGCCGCCCAGTTTGAGAAGCTGATGGCTTCAGAATTCGCAGGAAGAAGCTTCGCCTTCGTTGGGAAGAAGATCCGTGTCGCCGCCGCAAGACGATCCATCGCCTTGAGGAAGAATGTTGATCCGCCGCGTAAGGTAGGGTTTGCGAGAGAAAGCAGCGCGTTTCTCTCGAGCGACTTGGGTGAACGTCACGGGATCTGTCAGGCGTCTATCGGGGAGGGGGCAAGGGGCAGAATGGGAAAAGTCAATTTAAAGACGGTGAGTTAACGGAGCAGTTGACGGAATGGGTTTTTGACTCTATTTATCCGATTGACTGGGTTTTTTACAAAGATATTTTGGTCAATGGGTTTTTTATTAAACTTATTTTAATAGTTGGATCTCTAATTAATTTTCCCATTTTTAAATGAAGGGAATAATCTCAATCTCTAATAAAAAGCGGTCACAACTCCGAATCACTCAAGTGACGGTTCAATAATGGTTGATCTGTTACCGTCGGTAATGAGTGGTATTAAGTTCAGCAACAAATTAGTAAAGCGTCGATAATGGTTCAACAACAGTTCAATAACAATTCACTAATATTTACTGTTCCGTAACAAATCCTTGAACCATTAATGAAAAAGATTGAATCATTGTTGAACTATTACCGACGTCTTACTAACTTGTTACTGAACTTAATACAACTCATTACCGATAGTAACATGTTGTAACACGTGCAGAACAAAGAATCGTTCAAGGAACTGAGTCGTATCCCGAATATCGACCTGTGAATCGAGATAGAAGAAAGAATGAGAACACACCAAAAAGACACCGATTTAACATGGTTTGGCAAGGTGATATGCCTTCCTACGTCCACGGACAACGATGATCAGAAACTTCACTAAACCAAGGAAAATATTACAAGAAGACGCACTCTTCAAGAGAAACAAATCCTCTACTCCAAATAACTCAAATACAAGGATAATCTCTCCTCAACACGCCTTCCACGTCTGGATCTCTTGAAGCTCACGGCGGTCTGTCAAAGAGGAAGAGGGCTGCTCTATTTATAGGGGTTCAGAAAGCATCCCACGTTCTTATCTTGTCAAAGAGATAAGCTTCCCACGTAGATATCCACCTTGAGAAATCTCCTATCCATGCACCATTGCATGTGTCTTGAACGACCACGTTTTCTTGCGCACGTCCATGAGCCAAGCGAGCTTCTCGCGTAGATGGAGTCACATGCATGCGAATGTCTCAGCTGGGTGAGGCGAGCCGCACATAACAAATTCTTCTTTCAGCTCATGTTCACAAGCTGTCACATTCAGTGTCAAGCTTCACACGATCGTCATTTCCGCCAGTGCCCCACCGGGCACACCTCACGTCCTGTACAAGTCAATCAAGTCCAGAGAATACCTGAACTTCTCCACCTTGATTTTTCCCCTCATGTGGCTTTGCTGCATGTGCCACAATCGAGTAGGATCGTGATCTGAGCTTCTAGCAACATTAGTACTGCCGACTGTAGTGATGCCCTCCAGGTGATAAAGTCCTATTGCTAACTTTTCTTTCATTACAACCAAAACACCTCGAGACACTCTGAGCACCCTGTTCTTAGCTAAAAAATAGTATCTATGTGCTTCCAAAAGACTAAGAGAAATTAGGCTTCTTTGCAAGTTAAGAACTGGCATTCCTTCAGGGTTCTGATGACATCATCGTACATCTTGATTCTAATTGTACCGATTCTTGCAACTGCAATAGTTTTATTGTCTCCCAAAGTGACAGTACCACTACTTACGTCCGTGTAAGAAGAAAACCAATTTCTATGGGGACACATATGGAAAGTACATGTAGAATCAAGAATCTAGCCATCCCCTGACGTATCTACCGTGACCATTAGAACAGTCTTCTCTTCCGAAGTCTCCTCTTGAACCATGTTTGCCGTAGAAGACTCCACTTGCACCTTGCCTTTTCCCTTCCACTTTGGACAGTCTCTTTTAGTGTGCCCTCGTTGGTTGCAATTGTAGCATTTGCCTTTGGATTTAGAACTACCATTCTTTTCTCTTCTCTCTGTTCTCCCTTGTATCATCAAGCCGTCAGCATGATTTTTGCCTTGAGTTTCTAGCACACGCCTCTTCAACTCTTTCGAGTTTAAAGATGACTTGACATCTTTTATAGACAAACTACTTCTGATGTACATCAAGGTGTCAACAAAGCCCTCGAACAAAATTGGTAAAGAACCTAAGAGAACGATGGCCTGATCTTCATCCTCGACTTGAACACCGATATGTTTCAGATCCATAACGATTTTATTGAACTGATTTAGACGATCAATAATGGGTGTACCTTCCTTTATACGGAATGTAAACAATCTCTGTTTCAGATACAACCGATTAGTAGGAGATTTCGTCATGTACCTTGTTTCCAATTTGAGCCACAACTTTTTTGAAGTATCCTCATCAGCAATCTCTCACAATATGTCATCAAACAAACTGAGACGAATAGCCGCCAAGGCCTGCTCGAGATATTCCTCCTTGTCAGAATCTTGCCAATCATCAAGTAACGCGTCAATGCCTTTTAATGCCTTGCTCAGACCTTGTTGCACTAACAAAGGATTGCATCTTCAATCGCCACATGTTGAAGTCTTTCATCTTTCCGTTGCACACCTCAACGTCGAATTTCATCGTCGTTGTCAACTTGACAACCATCTCGCAGATTGAATAGCCACTAGGCAACCGGGTTCTGATACCAGTTTGTTGTAACGCATTTAGAATAAGCCGTACGACTCCGAATATCGACTTGTGAATCGAGATAGAAAAAAGAACGAGAACACACCAAGAAGACACCGATTTAACGTGGTTCGGCAAGGCGATATGCCTTCCTATGTCCACGGGCAACGACAATCAGAAACTTCACTAAACCAAGGAGAATATTACAACGAGACACACTTTTCAAGAGAAACAAATCCTCTACACCAAAGCTCTTAAATAAAAAAATAATCTCTCTTCAATACGCCTTCCACGTCTGGATCTCTTGAAGCTCACGGTAGCTTGTCAAAGAGGAAGAGAGCTGCTCTATTTATAAGGGTTCGGAGAGCATCCCACATTCCTATCTTGCCAAAGAGATAAACTTCGCACGTAGATATCCATCTAGAGAAGTCTCCTATCCATGCACGATTGCATGTGTCCTGGATGACCACGTTTCCTTGCACACGTCAACGAGCCAAGCGAGCTTCTCGCTTAGATGGAGTCACATGCACGTGAATGTCTCGGCTGGGCGAGGCGAGCCACACATAACATAACGGTTCAGCCCTTTTCGATAAGAGTTCACCGAATCGTTACTGAACTATCACTCAAGTGGCTTGAGAGTTGTGGTCATTTCTTATTAGAGATGGAAGTTGTTCCCTTCACCGGAAAACTGAGGTGATCCAAACTCTTTCCAGTAGAGGTTGAAGCTAGCGGATACAACAAATAACCTTAAACTTGACACATTAACAATTTGATTAGGCTCATTTATTACGTTAAAATTTTGAACACAAAAATAAAAATCTACGTGTAAATAAGTAAAGTTTGTGTAAACACTTGTCTGGCAGAGGAAGAGAGCAGCTCTCGTTCAAATACTCTATTAATTATTTGGCTTATTTTTTTTTAAAAAAATTAAAATCATATAAAGATTAAATAATGTTGATCAAATATATTAAATAAATTAAAATTGAACTTAATACAAATTTAAACTTGATTTTGAAGCTTTATAAATCAGTTTAAGTTCAAATTTCATAAATGAACTCAAAAACAACTCAAGTTAGAATTTTATAAATAAGCCTAAACCGAGCTTAAAAAATGAGTCTAAATTAAACTCAAACAAGAGTTTGAACAAACTCTTATTCAAGTTAGAGCTTGATAAAATAAACAAGTCACTCGCAGAAGTTGAGCTTGAATTTGTGGAGCTCAAACATAGATCCAAACTATGCGCCCAAGCTTGAACATAAATAAACAAATTAAGTAGAAACAACATATTACTAGCTAGGTTCAACTGGACTAGTTTGGATCCCCACTTTCCAATTTATCGAAGTATTGAAGAAATGAAAATAAAAAATATGTTGAGCCTTTCCTTTTCTTTTAAAGAATCATACACCTCTCGTAAAAATGCCAAGTCAAGAGACATTAAAACAGAGCTAAGAACAGGAAGAAACCATATAGCTGTCTTGTCAAGGATCTAAACACACGCTGTATTTTTGTTAACTCGATTCCTGTGACGTATAGAAATGTCTCGGCATGCAAAGGCGATAAAGAGAAAGAAAAAGAAGAGGCAAAGTCAATATTGCCCGGGGTCCGTTTAACGGGACCATATATACATATGTAATGATTGGTCCGGACGTCTAAAAGCGTCGGGTCCATTGGCAAGTAATCTTTTAAGAGGGCGGATCCCCTCAGGTGCCCACCTGAGGGGATCCCCTCAGCCCCTCTCACAAGGGGCTGAGGTGACAGTGATCTGACACCGGTCAGATCACTGTCTTGTCCTAGTCATGTCACCCTCATTGTGAGGGGGCTGAGGGGATCCCCTCAGGTGGGCACCTGAGGGGATCCACTCTTATCTTTTAATTACTTCCACTCCAATTTCAGATAATTAAATCCGTGAGGGGTACCGGTGCAAATGAACCAAGGCACTCGAGCAAACTCGATAAAAGTTTGTATGGACTTATTCGTTATGTTATATAAACAAAGCATGGGCAAACCACAAATCCCAATTATTCATCGATGAGTCGAGCTCGAAGAGATCCACACTTGATCACTGGTTGAACTCAAAAGTAAGTAACTCGATTAAATATTTATTTTAAAAAATAAATTACGATTAATAATACTTATATGGGATAACTTGAATATATAAATAAGTTAAGATAAAATTTAGTTTAAATTTAAAAAGTTAAAGTTTAAATTTTAGAAACGAATTTAAGTTTTTATAAACAAATTTATATTGAGTTCGAATTGAAATATGGATTGTCCCCGAGTCAACTTACTTACCTTGTAACAAGTTAGATTCGAACAAGCATATATGCATGCGTGTTGAGTTTTCTCTTAAAAGAGTTAGATTTCAAACTGGACCTTGAATTTATTTAAAATAAATGAGAACAACTTAAACAATATATGTACTACTCTACTAGCAGACTACTACTAGGTTCCTAATTTACACCCCCAATCAAGCATAATGCCATGTTAACCGTACGTGAGAGCACTTATAACAACACAAGCATATGCATCCTTCCGTAACCGTGCTGTGTGGCTATATATATTACGTCCTTCTCAGGCCGGCAGAGCTGAGATGCCTGTGTGGTTGCCTCTTCCAGAAGATTACTCCAGCCCCCCCCCGTCTCGCAAGCAACTGTGGGCACGCCGATCGAGCTGTTGTCCGGATCTAGCTAGTAGCTTGTTAGCTTTCTGGGGATTGTTTTTTCCATACATACCCCACGATTATCGATCGGAGAGGGATCGATTCCTGATCCCACTGGTGCAGCTAGCGTCGAGACGACCGCCAGTAGTCGCCTTTTGAAGCCGGGCGTGCGAACAGGATATCTAGGGATAGAGAGAAGCTGCTGTGGGATATATGGCGATCCATTTATCTAATACGCGTACGTACTTGATCGATTAAAGGCATAAGTCTCTCATATTATTATTTCTTTGAGGTGGAAGCACCGCCTTGGGCATATATATATGCGCTGTTCTCGTAGGCCCGTCGCGCCCTTCTTCGGCTTTGCGGTACCGGGGGCATGCAGCAAGATGAGGGCGCGCGAGGAACAGTACTTCAACGGGTTGTTGGAAGAAAGACTTGCGTGCCCGGCGCAGGACACGAAAGGGAAGAAGGAACAGATCTTTCTCCTCCGTATGACCGAGTTGCAGTAATATTAATTAGGTCATTCAGACAGATCAGCTGATCCCGTCGTCAGCGTATAATTTTAAGCTATATATATATTTGGGGGACGGAACAATCCACCAAAAGTTGTGTGTATGCGCATCAACGAAGTTAAATATATATTTAAGCGCGGAAGAAGAAAGAAAGGGAAAAGATTGTCCGCCAACACGTACGTACGCATGCGAAGGGGAACAACGCGGCCGCACGCAGCTGATCGAGTGTGTACGTACGTACGTACGTATTGTATTTGTGTTCTGCCTTCGGGGGAACTAAACACCTGTTCTCGGAGAGTTGAGACAACTACGGCGATCGAACAGGCGCGGCGATCCGTTCTTGTGCGCCAAGGGACGCTGAAGAAACCGCATGCTCGGATGCGTGCCGAATATTCTCGTCAATATATATATATATCATACTGTTTGACAAATTTTAATTATTGATTGAGATAATCAAGTCGATCCCGAGCCCCTACTCTTAATTTCCACCCCCTTTTGTTTTATTTTATTTTTTTTTGTCCCCGCGGTGTGCTCTTTAATTGTTAGTGATCCCATGTTTGGAAATTTTCAAACTCCCGCCCGACCCCTCACGCTGTTAATTAGCAGCACTCAAATTCACCCTAAAATTTTCTTTTTTTTGCCTCCTACCCCATGCAAATTTGAAATTAATATTAACATTAATACAAATCATTACAAAATGTTCTAAGCAAGTACCTTGCACGTGATATCCTTAATGCCCATCTGATCTCGTCAACCTGCAGCGACTGAGAACCCTTCTATCTGTGCTTGGCTTTTCCGCGGCTTTTTGGGCCTCTTTCATCCTCTAATTACTAGTCGCCTCCACGGGAAGAGGTTTGACTCTTTGTATTGAGTGTTCGGCTTAATCGAAATTCATTATCTCCAAAAAAAAGAAATTGAACTCTACCAAAACATGATTTTGCAGGGTATTATGCTACGAGGGTACGTAGGATAACAAAAGAGAGACTACTTATAGATTTACATTAAGATTCACCGACGCGAGCTTTAAAGTAAATGGGTGACCGACCCCTTAGTTGATAGGGTGGGCAAGACTCATGCTCAAAGGACTGACTAGCAGCACTAGCGACAACTAGCGTCACTTTGTTTGACTAAAGATTAAAAAGGAAGAAAAAGGGGAGTGGACATGCAACTTTTTGTTTCGAAAATGTGGATCTTTGAACTCATCATACGTTTCTCAAATCCATCAATTTCTCCTTAGGGCACCCTCATATAGAAAAAAGAGTCGAAGATTATTGGCCCGCGAGTAAGTCTCATAAGAAAGCTATCCCTAGTTCCGTTGCCTATTAGGTATTAACTCATACGACTATACATCTAAGTTTCTATGAACTACTAAATTCGGACCCTCATAACAACTTATTTCATTTCATCTATGTGCTTTTTAGAATTCGATAATGTAAAAATGCTGGACTGATCCAGTGGTCGGGAAGGGGCCTAGAAGTGCTTAATGGATGTAAGATCGAGCGTATGGAAATGTTTAGTTATGAGCTGAAGAGGCTAAAGAGCTATGATTAACCCCCACTACGTACTATATAGCTTTTGACTCCTTTGGACATTCCCTGACTTGACCACGGAAGTCGAAGTTCAAGCTAAAGTAGGTGCAAGAGCCATAAGTTGCTACAATTGTATTCCAAATTCTTGCTGCTATAGATTAGCCAATGACTAATGGAAGAATTGGTTTAGTAACCAAAGAAATAAGCACTGTTATAACCTGACGATCGTCCACTGTCACACTTCGTCGTTGGAGGGACTTCATTGGGATGGGGCTTTCGTGACCAAAATAACTCCTTTGAAGAATGTTAATTAGGGAGGTTTCATTTTAGCTTCCTCCGGGATGATGTGGCATGTCTAGTTGTGCTTGACTCCTCTCTAATTTGACTTGTGTAATTTTGTAATTTCTTTGATTAGTTTTTGTAATTCCTTTGGATGACAAGTCTATAAATTGGAGCCTTTCCTGCCTTTATCCGAATCTCGCCTTTTTCTCTCCCTTCTACTCTATCTTTGGTTATACTTGAGCTCTCACTTTTCTTAATCCGCTCTCTAGTGCTCATTTCATCAAGAAGGCACTTCAGGAACATTGTTCTAACTTAGTATCAGAGCAAGGATGCATCAATGATGGAGGAATCTTCATACATTTTTTTTAGCCACACCGATATCTACTATTCCAATATCTACTATTCTATTTTCAACTCCTCCGAAACCTATGAAACCACTGACTATTCAAGGTGCTACCAGACTTCCATTAGTTGGTAATTCAATTTTTTCTGCATCGCCTAGCATTTTGCATTGTGTTGCAGTCAAAACTAGATGGTGATAATTAATTACATGATATGGAGTGCTCAATTCATTCCCTTCTTAAATACCTATGATGTGATGGGATTAGTAGATGGCACTATCTCTTGCCCTCCACCTTTTGTCATGGATCCTTCATATCCAACGATGAGCATTACAAATATGGATGCCAAGTTATGGATGCAATTTGATAACATGGTTATGGCTATGTTGGTTTCATCAATTTCTTCTCAAAATTTTCCAATAGTGGTTGGTCACATCACTTCAGTCAGAATATGAAATGCTACTGCAGCTGCGTATGGGAACACCTCTAAGGCTAGGATTCTTCAACTTCGGTTACAACTTCAACAAATTAAAAAAAGTTCAACGAAAAGATTTGAGTACTTATAGAAGGTCAAGTATAATGCAAATTCTTTGGTCTTAGTCTCAATGAGCCTGTCTAGGTGGGTGATATATGTTGTTAATTATACATTCTGTCTAGTCTAGGACCGGACTATGAAGCTTTTGTCACCTTGATTACTACTAGGACTAACATATCTTTTCTAACTATGGATGATTTACAAGGCATGTTAATCAATCATGAGATTTTTCTTCTAAAACATAGTCAATTTGTCATTGAATTGAGTGCAAATTCCTCGTAGTTGTAGCAAAGAAATAACTAGCAAAAAGGGAATAACAATGGTAGAGGTCATAGTTATAAGGGCAAGAATAATGGTGGAAGGAATAGAAGTGAGTCAGGGATTTATAAAAGTTACAATGGGAACAATTGTTTCAGTGGTTAGGCTTAATAAATCTATGATCAGTCTAGTAATAATTCAACTGGGAATTCTTAGTCACAGGGGCAGTGCAATGTGAATATTTTTTAGGTTTGTGACCGACAAGGTCACACTACCTTGCATTGTTGGAAGAGGTTGGACATCTCATATAGGATGACAACAAATAATACATAAAATAATAAGTCATCATCTATGTTTAATGAAAATCAACATTTTACTGTCAACATGGCCTCGACTAGTTCTACCATTATAGTTGATGAAGCAAACTAGTTTCTAGATTCAAGTGTCACAAATCAAATGACTTCGGATTTAGGATTGCTTAGAAATTCCATTCCATACAATGGTTGAGACAAAGTTCAAGTAGGTAAATGACTACCTACAAGCAAGAATTCAGTAGGTAAATGTACATTTTACCTACCTCATATACCTACTAAATGAATAGCCCATAAGTAAAGGTATCAATATTTATGGACTACCTATGGACTCACCTCCGTAGGTAAATATTACACCTAATGGTATAATCTCAACCATCCCTTCAAAATCAATCAACAGCTTAAATTGATTATGAGATAAACATCTGCCCTCTCCCTCGTCTCACTGTCTAATTCAAAAGAGATGAATGGCTCAGTTTATTGCCCTAACCCTAACCTTCATTTTACCCCCTCTTCCCCTCTATTGCACAACCCCCTAAGCATCATGTTGAAAGAAGAACCACCTGACGTCTCCTCTCACGGTGAATGCTTTCCTCTAGAAGCTCTCCTTAGTCATAGATGGTGCCAATGTCGATGGTTCCTTCTCTCGTGGGTTCCTTCTCTTGTGGCCAACTCTCTCCCTCCTCTCACATCACACACACTCCCCTCTGTAAGCTCTCCTCGGTCATTGACTGCATCAACAACATCAATCACAAACAACGCTAATTTCTAACGCTAGTCGATCACACCTTCAGGTCTTCATTCTCCAACATGAGTTCTCCTTCTCATATTCTTCTCTTGACAACTAAGTTCACCACATCCACTCCACTTTTTCTTCCTCAAGCTATGTTGTCCTTCTCAAGTTCTTCACCCCTTTGGTTCTCCTTCTCCGGGGGTCGCGACAAGTTCATCTTCTCTAGATCTCCTCCAAGTCGTGGATAGATTCTTTTTCTTGCTTCAGCAGATCTCTACCAAGTTGTCATAGATTCTTCTAAGTACGGAGGCATCATCGGATTCTTAGGTATGACAACTTAAAGCTAGTGATGATCAATTCCTTAGTGGTTCAAATTTGTTTCGAAATCCTTAGATATGTATGGCATTGGAAAAGTTGTGTTTTTGTTAAACTTATATTATATGTAACCAAGCTTAATTAATCGCTAGTCGCACATTTTGATCGGGTTGACTGACAATTTCGAAGAAAGGGTGGAGAAGTCAAATTGAAAGGCACTGCGGGGGCTGGAGCCAGATATGCCAGTGGCTTCTTGGAGGCAGATAAGTATGTGGTCGATCCAACCAAACCAACGGGATGATGTGAGCGGTTGGAAGCATAAAAGGGCAGAGGGGCAGCTGTGACTCAGCTGGATGATTCATACGTGCCTCAGGGAGTGGGCGTTTGGTGTGGCATAGAATTACCAGGGGTACTGCAACAGTCGGTTTTCGAGCCACAGATCAGCGTATGTAGAGAGATAAGGTGGCCAACCACGGTGGAGGTATGATCCGGCGTGTGATCTACCCTCGAGCACGGCCGGTATGCACGGTCAGTAGAGATCTCTTGCTGTGTCTCTGGTTTGTGGACGGTATACATTTGATCTTCATGATAGATCGGATGAGGGTCTTGTGGCTCGCAGTGGGTCTCTTCATATCTTTGCCGTAGGTAGCAGTGGTTCTCCACCATCCCGACCGGAAGAGATTGGGGGCTCGGAATCTGTCCCGTGTGCTTCACAAGACTCCAAGCAAGAGCGCGCGCGCACACACGTTCGCTATCCGCGACGAAATAGCAATATAAAATGTGCATGTGACTCCCGTTACCAAAGCCGCTCGCTGCTCCCCAAGGGGTAGTAGTAGTAGTAGTAGTCGTCCTTGGGAGCTTTACCCTGCGCGGCAGGCAGGGCTGCAGGCGACGGTCCGGCGTCCCTGCTAGCCGCGGAAGAGGCGCCGCCTGTTGCACCCGAGAGCGGCAAGAACACGCCGGGACGGGGTGGCCGCGCGCCCCTCGCTGCTGGCTGCGGCTGACCGGCTCCTCCTCCCTCCCCATTACACAGTTTTTTTTTTTTTTTTGATCACAACCCCATTACACAGTTCGAAATATACGTTTGGGTCCACGCACATGCCGAGGATCGATATATACATGTGTATATACATACATACATACATACATACATACATATGCGACCGATCTGTGCGTGTTGGAGGGGGGCATGGCGCAGCGGCAACTCTCAGCCCGGCCACTCGGACGATGTCACCGGAATCCATTCCACTAGTGGGGCACTCGAGAGATGCCTAAAATAGGGAGGGAATGCAACTTGGTGACGGGGGAGTCAAAAGAGGCGCAACTTGGCGACGTTGTAAGTCAAAAGTCCGGTGGTCCGTGTCTTCCTCTTCGTCCTGATTGCAGACCGGGAAACGCCTGTTTGATCCGTCGATCGAATGGTATTCTGTGGGCGCGGCGGGTGTGTGGGATCGCGCTCATCTCTCCGCCGCCGTCTCTCTGCATCCGCCGCCGCCGGCGAAGACAGAGAAGGATGCTGCTCAACCCTATTATTTAATTTCTTATCAAAGCCCATCCACGCCGGTCGATTAATTTCACATGTGAAATATTATTTATAAGCGGTCCTTCGGACTTATTCGTGGAATGAATGCGTGCGAGTTTGAGCGGTAAACCATCATATATATACATCTCTCTCTCTCTCTACTGGTTGCATTAAATAAATAAACTCACATTTATTTATGTAACACAAATTATTGAATGATCATATCAAATAAAATCTCATCTTTGGGGGCACCTGATTAAATCACTTTGTTACTAAATGCATTAAGTTTTATTCGTAAAGTCATCTGCAAATTACTTAAAAGTTATTCCTTATGGGGTGTTTGGTTACATGATAATGAAGGTTTTTGTTTTAATTTTTAAAAATTGTAAGAAAACTTGTTAAAAGAAGTGTTTGGTAACCATGACAATTTTATGTTTTAAGAGTGATTTTCTTCTTAAACAAAAAAAGAGGGTCTCATCTTTTTTTTTTCTTGTGGTCCCCCACTTTGTTTGGTCATGTGCGGTAGTTACTCTTTTTTGTAATCACATCTCTCCAAACATGATAATTTTATATCATGAGTTGGTTCACTTTTTATTTCAATACAATTTTTTATCATGAAAGTGTACAAAAAATTATCATCCAACCAAACACCCCATTAGACTTTGAGATCTATAATATTGTTTGACCTTCTCACCCATAAAAGAGCCCCCTTCGTACGTAACGATCAAGTTATTTATAGGAAAATTAATTTATTTGCAGCCACATATATATGAGAATTGACCTGACAAATACATTATTGAGAATATTCTGAGATATTTTTATTCTTATCAGAGCCATTTCGTTTACCAAATAACCAACCTCTATAAGTTACACTCTTATTGAGTTACGATCATGAATGTCTAAGCGCTCTAACATTGTCATGCCACCGTTTTCACATCAGAAAGCTCGTCTCCCCTCCGTGCCTGGTGCTGATCGAACTTGGCACGTACTCACCTGTTTGTTCGCCAAGGCAGGGTCCGTTTATACTACCCGATTCTTAGGTGGTAAACTTGGTTTATGTACTAAACTTCAAGATTAACACCAAACAACCGCCTGGAGCTTGGTTGTCTTTATTACCGTAGCCGTAATTATTTTCCAGAAGACTACAAGATCCGTGACCCCTTTACCGACAAGTGAACAAAGTGAGGGTAACATTAACAGGAGTATTTCTCACGCTGGTGTAACTTTGCTTAATAAATCCACCCATTTTCGATTTTGTACATATCTCTCCCTCGAGTTAAGAATCAAAACGGGGGAAAAGGACGTATTGCAGGACATAGAGAGAGAGAGGTTATATTGGCCCAACTACGATGGTAAGCAAGCTTAATGAATCGTCGAGAAAGAGAGGGGGGGGGGGGTTTATGTTTATGTCGGCCCAACTACGATGGTGAGCAAGCTTGATGAATCATCTTCCACCTTTTCTCCGGAGCCTGGCGGTGTTGCTGCTCCTGTAGCTGCCGCCTTATGTTGGTTCATGACCTCATCAGCTGCCTCCTGGTGGTGGGCGGCGGCGCCCGTAAGCTTCTGCGCGCGCTCCGCCTCGACGACCCAGTTGGTACGCGCAATGGCCGCCCTCATGAGCACGACGCACGTCGCCTGCGCCGCCAGCATGCCCAGCCACAATCCCATGAAGTCAAAGCCGGCGAGGAAGGCCAGACCCACCGCCACGGGCATGCCGACCCCGTAGAACGATCCCAGGTTGATGTTGGCTCCCGTCCTCGGGCGCGCGCTCCCCCGCAACACCCCGCACCCCGTCGTCTGCGGGCAGTTTCCCAGCTCGCACAGCCCGATGATCGGGAGGACGCCGGCCGTCAACTTGACGATGTCGGCGTCGACGGTGAACATGGTGGCCCACGCGTGTCGCACCGAGACGGCGAAGCAGAGGGCCGCGAGGCCGAGCGCGACGCTGCAGGAGAGACCGACCACGGCGGACAGCCGCGCCCTGGTAGGGCGATTGGCGCCGAGCTCGTTGCCAACGCGGGTGGAGACGCCGAAGCTGAGGGAAGACGGGAAAATGTACATGAAAGCAGTCGTCTGGATGAGGATGCCCATGGAAGCCACGGTGGCCCTGGGATTCGCCAGCAGCCCGCACAGCATGATCATGATTTCGTACCACCACCACTCCAGGCACACCGAGGCGCAGCTGGGCAACGCAAGGCTCAGTAGCGACCCCCACCCCTGGAACACCTCCGCCGCCAGCATCTTGACACCGGTCCGGCGGAAAACGCCGGAGAAATGGATGTACACGAGCAGAGACGCGACGAGGTTGAGATTGGTCCAGACACCCGCCAGGGCCACCCCGTGGATCCCCAGGCCTAGCACGGAGACGAGCAGGTAGTTGATGGGGATGTGCGTCAAGACGGAGGCGGCAGCGCAGTAGGTAAGGGGCATGGTGATGGATTGGGTGCGCAGGTAGATGCGGAGCGGGTGGAGGAAGCTCTGAAGGACGAGGTCTGGCAGCGAGGCGTAGATGAAGTCGTGGGCGACGGCGGAGATGGCCGGGTCCTGGCCACAGAGCAAGAGGATGCGGCGCATGCCCAGCCAGAGCAGGCCGATAGGGAAAGAGACGCAGAGCAGGAGGAGGATGGTGCGTTGCAGGGCGAGGCCGAGAAGGGCCTTGCGGTTGGCGCCGAAGGCCTGGCCGCAGATGGGCTCCATTCCCATTGCCAGCCCCGAAAGGACGGAGTAGCCGGTGATGTTGGCGAAGCCGATGGCCAGGGCGCCCCCCGCCAGGGGCAGGTCGCCCAGCCGGCCGAGGAACAACATGGAGACCATTGACCGGGAGTAGAGGAGGAGGCCGGTCAACGCCATCGGCATCGCGATGCCGAGGATGGCTCCGGCCTCCCCCAGGACTTGAGCGGCCGAGCCCTTATCGGCCCGCTGGGCGCAGGCCGCCTCCGGTGGCATGGAAACCACCACGACGGAACCTTCGAGCCGGGGACGATGGGGCGGCGGCAGTGCAGAAGGAGCTGGTTTGAGTAGGAACGGCGTGCGGATGGCGCTGCGCTCGTCCTCCGGATGGCTGCCCGGAGACATATCGGGCTGGTCGCAATGGCAAGCCGTGGGAGGAGCAGAGGTGTTGGCGGGCTGTCGACACATGGTTGTGACACGCCGTCTTTCGGCAACGTTTCTCGTGCTCCCGTCTCACGCCGCCCGGAGGAGTCGGAAACCGAGCAGTCTTCCAAGGTGCGGGAAAGAGGGAGGTCCGCCTTAGCTGGGGCTGCCGGCGGCGGAGGGTAGGGGGAAATGAGAGAAGATGGTGGGAAGAAGGGGGGAAGAGGGGTGTCCTATTTAAGGTGTTTCAAGCACCCCTACCGATTTGGACGCTTCTGCTCTGTCTCCTCCTCTGCCCACACCACCCCCCCTCTCTCTCTCACACACAGAGAGGCTGTAAACGAATTACGGTGCGTGAAGGGTTTTGGCGCGCAGGAACGGTATATTTATAAACAACGCCGTGGAAACCAAGTACTTAGCCCGTGTCGACCGTAAAAACCAGATTGAGGGTCCCCGCGCCCCTCCAAAGCAGGGCAGCTGGCTTTGTTGTGGGGGAGCACTAGCCGTCTCGTCTCCAATCTGGGCGAAGGTGGGCGCAGCAGCCACCTTCTCTCTCTCTCTCTCTCCCCCCCTTGCTTTCTTCTGCACATGCAACCGCGGGGGAGCACCTCGACGTGGAGGGGCTAATTAATTCCATTCCTTTTTAACTACGCCGACCCCCTTCGATACAGTGACGGTGTTGAATGATCCGGCTCTCTCTCCCCCCCCGAGCCGGAGAAGAAACCCAGAACGGAGCAGCCCCGGGCTCTGTTCTCTACATTGCGGCGCCACCCTCTCCTCTCCACTCCTCGCAGGCCCACCTGAAACCCCACCGCCGGCGAAACGCGTAGCTTTGCGCCCAATCTGTTGCGCACTAGCTAACATCTGCTCACGAGCCTGCCGTGGCCCCCTCTCGCGCCGGTGCGGACGCCTCGCCCGCGGCCGCCACTGCCCGCCGCACATTCGTAGTGCTGCGTACTATAACAACTGCTACTGCTGCTGGCACTGCTCCAGCAGCAGCCGCCGCCGCCGCCGCCGCCGCCGCCGCCGCAGAGCCAGAGAATAAGAGACGTGTGAGTGGGGGGAGCCGAGCCGCACACATCGATATTGGATCTTCCGCCGCCATGTACATACCCTCATCCTCCGTCCCCGTCCGTGCATGAAACTCCGTCCAACTCTCTCCTCCAGCGCGAGCAAAAAATTGCACGGCCGACTTGATGAACATTCTCTTCTAAAAAGAGTTTTGGTCATCTCAAGTGGTGCTGGAGGGACCGCTTTCGATCGTTTCACAGAAAAAAAGTGGAGTTTACATGATCATCCAAATTAATATTTAAATGCGATAAGTTTCACTTTCTAATGAGAAGACGAAAGGTGTTCTGTCTGCCATCCTCTTAATTAAGATGACCATACTCTTCTAAAAACGAGATACTTTTTATTAATATATTTATTGCATTATGTATACAATACTCGTGCATATTCATGGGCCTGATCTGAATTTTGGAGATTAACTTAAAACTCAAGCGCGATTATTATTAGAATTGTGGAGATAGTTTAGTATTGACTATTTGAGACTTGATATTGTGTTTGTATATCATGGACTCTTCTACCTCAACATTATAATTTTGAAATTTGTAAGATGATATTAGAGCGGACGCTTATCTATCTTTAATACTTGATTATTTTGTCTCTTATTCTTATTGTTCACTTTGACGGTGAGAGAGAGAGAGTGTTAGAACTGTGGAGATAATTCCATATTTACTATTTGAGACTTGATATTGTATTTATATATCCTAGACTTTTTTACCTCAACATCGTAATTTTGGAGTTTGTAAAAATTATACTTTATACATACATATATCTCAAACTAAAGCGAACAAATTCATTTATTTCCATTGACTATGATCAATTTAGCTTAGATCTTTGATGACAACTAGAATGTCTATCCCTATCACAAAATAGCCTTCCAAAAAATATAATGTTAGATCTCTCAAACTAAATTGGCATTACTTTTTAAAGGTCAGTGCAAAGAATAGGTACCTCTTGATCAGATCGACAGCTTTCGAAACCAAATGAGTGTATTAATAAAATTCTGATAGGTTTCTAAACTTCTTGTCACCCGAAATAAATATTTCATACCGGTTGCTATGTGGTGTCTCTTATTGATTCTGTGGGCTATCAGGATTAAATCTTAACATATTTTATTATTCCTGATCTGGTCGGAGATTTTTTTTGAATAATGCCTTAATTAATCTGTTAAAAATCTCATGTATTTTAATACATTTCTTAAAATTGAGTCATACATTTTGACTTTTTTATTCTAGAGATAATCTCTTCATCAAGGATAGTACTAAATAACACATACATGCACCATAGCTTTAGGGAGAAACCAAGTTGATTAATGTATCGATATCTCAATCAAATAAGGTATTTTATCAAAAAATAAAAATCTGCACGTAAAATTAAGCTTCTTTTTGTTTTGACTTAATTGAAGTCTAATATGAATTAGTTAAAGATTAGACATTAAAATCTTTAGTAATATTTTTAAACACAATAGTAATTTCTTGATAAATCTCTTAATTTTAAGTGGTTCATTGCAGGTTTTTTATTTTTTTGGAGGTAGATAAATGGGATTGTGTCTTACTAGAGAGATTAGAGATGCAATTTAGAATTTATAGAACTTTCATTTGGTCAAATCAAACACCTCCTGACTCAATACAAATGGCATCCAAGTAGACCTGTCAATGGGTCGGATTGGCATCCCACATAAGTGAATCCGGATCCGGATCCGAAACATTTGAATCCAGTTTTCACCTAAACCCGAAATTAGCCAAGTAATCGGATTCGGGTTAACAGTGAACCCGAAATCCATTTCTTCTTGGTTCCGGCGGCCATGTCCACACTCTTCAGCAGCCCTAGCTTCTGCAGCACGGCGTGGAGCTCCCTCGCCGAGATGAACCTATCGCCGTTCTCGTCGAACACGCTGAAGGCCTCCTCCAGCTCCGCCTCCGCAGCCGCGTCCGGCCTGATGGCGGTGCCCCCGAAGAGGGTGTCGCCCAGCTCGCGGTGGAGGCTCTCGAAGTCCTTGTAGTCGAGGCTGGCACTGCTCGGCTTGGCGTAGACCGAGGCGGTGGAGCGGACCTCCTCCATGTCCCCCTCCAGCCCGGCGGCAGACGGCGCCCGGTCCAGCTCCACCACCGTGATCATGCCGTCGCCGTCCTGGTCGAAGAGGTCGAAGATGCGGCGCAGGCGGATGGCGTTGAGGCTGGAGTTGCGCAGGCGGAAGGACGGCGCCGCGCGGCCCATCGTCTTCGACGGGAGTTCTATGGTGGCTCTGGGGGGGAGGGGGGCTTTTTCCAGGGACCTGCCACCCGGATGGGATCTGTGTCAGAGTTGTTGCGTTCCCTCCAGAGTTGCTGCGTTCCCTCCCCCCGGATCTCCGAAATAAATCCGGAAATGATCTTCTCGGAGCAGGTGAAATCCGAATGCGATTCAGTCTATCCATTTAGAGCCTCAAACCTGATAATAGGTTCGGACTCGGGTTGAGCCATTGGATCTAAAGATCCATTGACAGGTCTACATCCAAGTTATGCTGTGAGGAACTAGTGTGTAGCTCTTCTTCTCCAGGGTAAAGACTAAAGAGTGAAGTCTGGGGATGTGTGCTATATGTGGATTGCCCTGACCAGCGGGTTAGAACTATATATGTTGTCATCAAGAGAAGATGAAATTAGGGTGTTCACTATTTGACTTAACCCAAGTTCGAAGTAATATTTGGTTTAATTTGGTTTCAAAGGTCCTTCAAATCGGACCAAGCCAATAAACCAGAAAAACTCGATTTAGATTAAATATGTATGAAAAAAAATAAATTTATTAACAATATTTATGTATCATGTTCACGTAAAAACAAATATTTTAACCGTTTGTAAAGTGAAACTATCAGTATGTATAAATACATTGTTACATTTTAATGAAATATGATTTAAATCGAACTAAATAAAATAGACATATGTATTATATTTTAATAAAGTATCTTTTGAATCAAACCAAATTAGGTTGGTTTGGTATAGCTCGGTTCAAGAGGCATGTTAGGTTTGATTTGAAAAAAAATAATTCTCGAATCAAATCAAGTCATGAACACCCGAAGTGGTCTTATCATTACGGTCAGAACGGAGTGTGTGGTGTTCTTCCCTGACCCATGGTCAACCCGCGCGACCGAACACCAAGAATAAGTGGCAATCGAGAGATTATCCCTCTTTGTAAACTCTAGGCCCTGTTGACTGTGGGCCCCTTCTAATGTCTTCTTGCCTATATTGGGCCTCACGTGTGTGTTTGGGCTGTTGAATATTTACCATACCGCATGGGTGGCTTCGGGGCTCAAATTTATGTTTTTATTTGTTTGGTTGATGGGCTCAATTTCAGATGGTTCTCCTCCAGATGTATATCAACCATTTTTTTTATATTTTCTGATCACCCGAAAGGGGGCAAAAGAAACATCTTATTCTTTTTTTAACAAAACTTTCTGATCTCTCGTGAACCTCTCAGTAGGATTCGAACTTGGATAAATTAGTTTTGACCAAGGAAAAAGAACGAATTGATCTGGTGAGATTTTCAAGAAATTCTTTGATTTCTTCCGAGAGCAGATGAATAACTACTAACTTTTGTATATAGGTCAAGTGAACTTCTCGGATCATACAGGCAAAAGACACCTGTGATTGTTGTTTAATCTACTACCGTATATGCAGGCATGCGTGTTTATATATACGTACGTACATTTTGTGAAAAAAAAAAATTGTATAGACCACCTTGATGCTTTGCCCTAAGCTTGCTAATATAGCAGTCTTAGAAGGAGAGTCATTTTATGATTTATCTAAGAGAACATGTCGTCACAAGAAGATGATGCTCCCTAGCTCCTTAACAGCCTGTTTGTTTACAGTATTAAGTAGCTGTATTGATATCAGTTTTAAAACTGATATTGATACTTTACATTGGTAGGTGTTTGGATGTTAGTATTAATTTTAAAATTCACAGTTAAAAAAAGTATCATAATCAATACATGTCTCCACCTGTATTGAAATCATCCCATGCGGTGTCCCCCGCCCAGCGGCGCCGCGCGTCCCCCCTCTGCGCACCCCCCCTCCCCGTCGGGAGCCCCCCCCGCGCATCCCCCCGCCCCCGCCCCTCCGCGCAGCCCCTGCCGAAGCCCCTCTCGCGCAGCCCCCCGCCGGAGCCCTGCGCACCCCCCTCCCCGACCGCACAGCCCCCCGCCGGAGCCCCCCGCACAGCCCCCCCTCCGCGCAGCCCCCTCCGTGCAGCCCCCCGCCGGTGCCCCACCGCACAGCCCCCCTCCGCACAGCCCCCGCCGGAGCCCCCCCACACAGCCCCCCGCCGGAGCCCCACCGCACAGCCCCCCGCCGGAGCCCCCGCACAGCCCCCCCCTCCACGTAGTCCCCCCGCCCCTCCGCGCAGCCCCCCGCCGGAGCCCCGCCGCGCAGCCCCCTCCGCGCAGCCCCCGCTGGAGCCCCGCCGCACAGCCCCCCTCCGCGCAGCCCCCTCCGCGTAGTCCCCCGCCGGAGCCCCACCGCACAGCCCCCCCCCTCCGCGCGGTCCCCCCGCCGGAGCCCTACCGCACAGCCCCCCCTCCGCGCAGCCCCTCCGCGCAGCCCCCCGCCGGAGCCCCGCCGGAGCCCCCCCGTGCAGCCCCCCTCCGCGCAGCCCCCCGCCGGAGCCCTGCCGCACAGCCGTAGCCCCCCCCCCTTCTGGCAGACACCTCCGCACTGGCTTATCTAATATCAATTGTAATATTGATATAATTTTATCAAACACATAAAAAATTTGATACTATCAATCTTGATACTGATATTTCAATTTCAGAAAATATCAATATCAATATTAATACAATATCATTTTTAATACTCTAACCAAACAGGGCATAAGGTAATGAACACTTAATAAGAGATGATTCGATAAGTTCCGATGAGTTAACAATTTTGGTGACGGATTATCCATCATGTTAATGGTTCAATTATGAGTACATTATAAATCGAACTCGAAAACCTTTATCCATATCTTTTAATCACATTATCATGATCCAACAACGGTTGAGATTTAGGACATCAGAATACCTCCAACCGTCGACACCCAACCCCATCGCAATGAAACCTCCAAGTAGCCTCCTCGCACCCCGGCCACCTTTGGAAATCAACTCGGATCACCTCCTCGCTCCCCTTGAGAGATCTTCCATCCATGGGCTCCGGTTTGGTGGGTTACCACTGGTGGTGCACCTGCTGCCATATCCAAAGGCCAGCTGCAGCACCACACCAATTGCCTCCTAGGTTGCAACTCTTAGTTTCTAGGTACACCAACTTCCTCATATTTTATTATAACTTATGGGGTGTTTGGTTGCATGATAATGGAGGTTTTTATTTTAATTTTTTACAAGAAAACTTGTTAAAAGAGGTGTTTGGCAACTACGATAAATTTATGTTTTGAAAGTAATTTTCTTCTTAAACAAAAAAAGAAAATCTCACCTCTTTCTTTTTTCTTGTGGTCCCCCACTTTGTTTGGTCATGGATAGTTGTTACTTTTTTTTGTTATCACATCTCTCCAAACATGATAATTTTATGTCATGAGTTGGTTCACTTTTTATTTTAATATAATTTTTTATCACGAAAACGTACAGAAAATTATCATGCAACCAAACACCCCATTATACTTTTATCATTTTTCTACTGGGTGTGTCACAAGTGGAAGATGGTTCGTGGAATCATACGATAAAGATGAAAAAATGGTATTACTTGATTTTTTTATCTTGTATTTTATGTCGAACGTATAATTAAGAACTTTATTTTAACAGACTAATATGCGTGAATACTTCTAATTGTAATATGTATTATTTTATTTTATATTATATTTTTATCAGTTAAATTATCTTTATTTCTTGTTTCGATATATTGAGTCACATATACGTGTTATATCTGTGTGTATTCGTTAATTGTATGTTGTCTAATATTGTAACTCTCGTTTTAAACTGAATATTACAATACAACTAATGGATAAATTAGATCATGATAGTAATTAGTGAACAATAATTGTATGCATCTTTTTCTCATGTGACACCACGGATACGGATAATTAATATTATAATTCAATTGGGATCGAACCCGTTGACCTCCATTAATAATTGTCATAGGAGATATGAATATGGAAACAATTTGCATCTATTAATTATCCGTGGCCACTACTTTTTGTTCTGCAGGCAGAGGGACGTTGCACGTATTCATGGAGAGATTTTCTGCACGTACGAGGGATAGAGCATTGTTCATTGACACGCGTGGCAGGCTCATAACCATATTGAGTCCAGTGCCACAACTTGATAAAAGAAATTATTAACAGGATGTCCGCCAATAAGACATCATAAAATGCAATTAGGCCCTTTGTTTTGACGTAATTGATATCTAACCCGAATCGATCGGTGACAGGTCAGGTATTCAAATCTTTCGGTAAAGGTATATAATAACAACTTCGTAAAAGTCACTTCAGTTTCAATTGATGCACTATAAATTTTTATTTTATTTTCAGACGTGGATGATTAGGGTTTTTGCATCACGCACAAGAGATTATGCATGAAATTTTTTAAGTGGCTTAGTCCCACATTAGATATTGGAAGGAGTATCTTCATGTTTATAGTTCTAGTTATCTCAATACTTAGATTTTGAAATTTTTCATATAGTATCAGGGTACGTGAGCATTTAGGGCTCTGTCCCTCCGATGCGTCCACTACTATTTTCTCTCGGTATTGTCCTATGTATTCCTATCGTGGCTCTGACAGCGGTTGATCGAGAGGGAGAGTGTTAAGTAGTTTAGTCTCACATTAGATACTGTAGGGAGTATTCCCATGTTTATAGGTCTGGTCCTAGTTACCTCAATGCCTAAGTTTTGAGGTTTTTCGTATGGTATCAGAGTCAGGAGCCAGTGGATCCCCCTTTGTCGACTGTCATCCGTAACAATGTACACGTGTCAAAATTAGAAGAGGTTGCACGTGAGGGGACGAGTTAGATGGTCCCATATTAGATAATTAAGGAGTAATTTCCGTGCTTAAAAGTCTGGGTCTCTCTAACCCAACACCGCGATTTTGGGTCAGTTAACAAAATTAAGACTCGTAACATTAAAAGTCAATTCAAACTCCACCTTAATCTCTTGTTCATGTCTTGTTCGTGTTGATTAGAAAGGTTGGTTTTTTTATCTCCTATACGATCTCGAGTGATCTAATTGGGTGTTTGGTATGATAATTTAAGTTTTTATCATAATTTTACGTTTTTAAAATAAAATTTGTTAAAAAGGGTGTTTGACAACCATGTTAATTTTATAATTTTAAAATAAATTTCTTCTTAGACAAAGAAGAGGGTCTCACCTCTCTTTTTTATCTTGTGGTCCCCCCACTTTGTTTAGCCATATATGATAGTTACACTTTTTTGTTATCACATCCCTCCAAACATATTAATTTTTTAGCATTAGTTAATCTATATTTTATTCTAATATAATTTTTTATCATAAAAATATAAGAAATTATTGTACAACGAAACACTTCGTAAACCCTAATGGGGTGTTTGGTTGCATGATAATGAAGGTTTTTGTCTTAATTTTTAAAAATTGTAAGAAAACTTGTTAAAAGAGGTGTTTCGTAACCATGACAATTTTATGTTTTAAAAGTGATTTTCTTCTTAAACAAAAAAGAGGGTTTCACCTCTTTCTTTTTTCTTGTGGTCCCCCACTTTGTTTGGTCATGTGTGGTAGTTACGCTTTTTTGTAATCACATCCCTCCAAACATGATAATTTTATATCATGAGTTGGTTCACTTTTTATTTTAATACAATTTGTATCATGAAAGTGCACAAAAAATTATCATGCAACCAAACACCCCGTAACAATTTGCGGCCGGTGTGTGGAGTGCCAAGGAGTAATATTAGTTTGTTTACCTCTGAAAATAAAGAGAAGCTGTATCTTTTTCTTTTTATTTTTTGAACAGGAGAAGCTGTATCAAATGATAAGTAAACACCGAGTGATTTTTCTAAAACTTAAACTGACGTATTCAGGTATCGGTACGGACATGACACCAAAAATGCTAAGAATTTCAACTTCCGAGTAACATCTTATGAATTGTCTGGGAGATTCCCCCTCCCCAAAGTTGGACCAACAACAGCATGCGTCGAGAAAAAAACAGCATGCGTCGAAAAATTTCCTCTTGTCGACTAGCCGTTGACCGTCGCCGCCGTCGGGCGAGCGCGGACTTCATCGGGATCCGGCTATACACATTCGAACGTGTGGCGTAGGTTGTGCCATCCCTTCCGTCCGACCCAGAGGCGCCGCACCGACCCCAAGAAGGCTCTTTGCCTCCCGGAAAGGGATTAGGGTTGGACGGTGACGGGCAGCGGACGAGGGGCAGTCGTCGACGTCGGAAGATGGCTCTCCTAATTGGAGGAGATCACTCGGGCTTTGAATAATATCTTTGGAAGAGCGGATTGATTAGGGGCGTCGAAAGACGAAGAAGCCGACTTTCTTGTGCCCTTCTTCATGATCCAGAAGAGCACCGTTGTCCGTCTCCCTGACATTGCCGCCGCGTATCATCCCATGCCGTTCAGTTTCGTAGAGCGGTCAAAGAACACCTCCTTTATCAGATGCCCGAAGACTTGCTCCGGGGCCATCAAAGAGTTGTGCCCTTTTTGGATTCCGCACCCCCACCCTCTCTCTCTCTCTCTCCGAGTGATCAACACTCAACAGTGCTGCCTGCGTCACTGTGGAAAGGGATGCAGTCCACACACCATCACCGAGCAGATATGGCAGATATGTAGAGATAGATACCCGTTGTGTTGTATCGTCTGTTTCTGTCATGTGTCTAATGGATCTATCTGTCAAAATGGCTATGATCAGATAGAGATGTGTGCCTGTTGGCGATGGACCGCAGGACTTGAGAATGCGAGTCCGTCCAACGACGAAGGGAGCTAGGGCGGTCCAAAGCCTCTCTCGATCGTCTGGCTCTCTCGGTAGGGTGGCCCCCGCGCATACGGTAGAAGAGAATCTAGAGCCTGGACGGGCAAGTGGATAGGATCGGATCGGATTTAGTAGGAGTTAATCATCTTGCCCCCGATTTCGATTATTACAAGGGTTAGATCTTTTTCGATTACTTTGAAATCATTTAAATTCAACATGAGTTTCTGAAATACCAGCTATTTTATATTGACTGGGCCACTTAGGATCCATCTCGTTGTTGTAATGTATGTAACGCGCGCCTAATCCTCTGTGGACCAGTTAAGGGTCCGTTTGGTTTGACGTAAAACTTAATTCAAAGAAAAAGTTTTACGTTGCATCCACTTTTCAAGGAAATTGAAAAGGTCAAGCTCACATTTGATTGTCCGTAATTACTTTTCTATGACTTTGTTGGTTAATGCATCATCTACAAGTAAATATAACAAAAAAGCGATAACTTTTTATAAGATAATAATTATTTAAAAAAATTTTATTTATGACAAAAGAGTGTTAACTTGTCTAAATTATTTTAAATAAAAATATTTTATTTAATAAAATAAAATTTTTTTACTATTATGATTAACCGGTATTGTAAAATATTCTTTTTTTAACAATAAGATTTTTTCTACGTACAAAAATAACTTTTATTTGAAATTGACAATTTTTCACCCACATATATATTAATCTACTATTTTTATGACTATAGTGCACTTGTTAGTTAGTTTGATTCATGCAAAATAAAATTTAAGTGAAAGTCATTTTTACAGAAAAACTTTTCCGATGAAATTAAAATAGTATATATTATTTGGTAATACATAAATCATTTGTTTAAGAACACATTTTTATCTGAATGTATATATATTTAAATATTTTCGGTTATTTTATTTTTTAAAATTATTTTTTGATAATTTTATGTTTTAACTTTTGATCTATGTAAAGTAACATATAATTTAACTAAATTATTTTTTAAAACTTTTATCATATTCATTACTTTAAAATATTATATTATTTTTTAAATTGAATTTTTATAATTTTACAATTTTAAATTTTAAATTATGTTAATTACTAAATTTTTGAGTGTTAAAAAAATAGTTTGCGTACGTTCCGTCCAGATAACGGCCTCCGGATTAAAAATGAGGATGCCAAAATCCATCATTTTTGGAGTCAACGGAGAGACATTTCGTTGACCGGCCAATTTCCCGACATCCAAATAGACCGCATAATCAAGTTTTCCGGAAAAGATGATCCCGTGGCCCATTTTCCAGACAAACAAATGGACCCTAAGGTTCGTTGCCAACCTCTCACATTCGGACGTTAATCATAACAATTTGATTTGACTTTACGGGGATGTTTGTTTGGTTGTATCATAATTTGAATTTTTGTTATAATTTTATATTTTCATAATATAAAAAGATGTGTTTGACAACCATTGTAATTTTATATTTCTAAAGAGTTTCCTCGTTGAACAAAGGAAAAAGATGTCACCTCTTTTTTTTTATCTTGTGGTCCTCACCTTATTTAGTTATATATGGTATCCATTCTTTCTTGTGATCGTACCTTCCCAAACACATAACCTCGTGTCATTCATTAGTTCACACTTTATTTTAGTATGATTTTTATCGTGAAAATGTAAAAGAATAGTACGTAACCAAACATCTTATTAATCACCGTGAATGGTATAGAACATACAATTATCCACTTCCAAAAAAAAAGAGAGACTATGATGAACTTTTTGAAATCAAACGGTTTATCAAGCTATCACATTCGAACATCATGCCAAAGATCTCCGTATCCAGCCAAGAGACATCAATTAATCAAGACAAAACAAAAGAGACTTTTTCTTTCTGCAGACGCGGGCCGGAGAGAGCGGCGGCGGTTGATCTCTCTCTCTCTCTCTCTCTCTCTCTCAAGCAGCGAGCAGCGCTCTTCTTACACCTCGTGCCGATGGTTGGCGCCTGCCTCATTCTCGCTCGCGCAGGTACAACTTGATTCCATCGCAGGAGCTGCTCCCTCGAAAGACAGACGATATCTCCCCCTCCTTGCACCGGCCGGCGCTCTCTTGAGATCGGTAGACTGCGACATTCTAGAGTGGTCATCGTCCTAGCCATGCATGATTCTCCTCTGATATATCCTTTGAGATGGACAGGGGAGGGGGGGGGTCGATTCTCTTGGTCGTGGGCCTGCACGGGACGATCACATAAGAAGGATTATATATAAGAATAAATTTTCATAGCGAGGTTTCAGTGTATAGTCTAGTGGGAGAAAGAAAAGGGGCCCCCACCCGGAAGGATGTGGGGAAGAAAATCGGACACGGAGGCGGGTGGTGACGGGCTGGCTTGATATCCGATGCTGCTTCACCAACGTCCAAGCGTTCCTCAACCTCATCCGGCGCATGATTAATCATATCGACGAAGCACAGCTCCCGAATCTCTTAGCACAGCCGCGGTTTCAAGTCTGCCATCCGGTTTCGAGGTGCGCGAGTGTTACGGCTCCTCCGGCCAATGTTCTTACTGTTAAAACTGTGGAAACAGTCTCGTATTGATTATTACATATGTTATGTGCGGCTCGCCTCCCCCAATAGAGACATCTACGTGCTTGTGACTCTATCTACGCGAGAAGTTCACTTGGCTCACAGACATACGTAAGAAAACGTGGTCGTCCAGAACCCATGCAATCGTGCATATATAGGAGACTTCTCTAGATAGATATCTATGTGGAAAGTTTATGTTTTATATGTAAGAACGTGGGATGCTTTCCGAACTCTTATAAATTGGAGGGATCTCTTGAACGATGCAACACCACCGTGAACTTCAAGTGATCCGTATGTGGGAGACGTGTAGAGGAGAGATTATTCTTGTATTTGAGAGTTTTGGATTAGAGGATTTGTTCATCTTAGAGAGTGCATCTTATTATAATATTCTCTTGATTTGGTGAAATTTTTGATCGTCGTCGCTCATAAATGTAGGAAGATATATCATATTGTCAAATCACGTTAATTTAGTGTCTTCTTACTGTGGTGTTTATTCATTCTTCTATCTTTATTTGCAGGTCGATATTCAAGATGGGACTCGATTCATCAAAATCGTACGACTTATTTCGCACGCGTTACAACGGCATATTTGATATTGTACTTACATATCATAAACTTGTTTATTTTAATATCATAATTTTAAGATTTTTCATATGGTATTAGAGAATATAAATTTTTTGAGCTCTGACCCTCCCATGGCTCCACTCTTATGTTTCTTGGGCCTTGTTCCGTGTATAATGACTCTGACAATGGTCAATGGAGAGGAGTGTCAAGTGACATGGTATCACATTGAACGCCAGGGAGAGTATGTGATAGTATACTACATTTGACACCCGAGAGAGTACGGAATAATCCCACCTTGGACTTTGGAGGGAGTATTCTCATACGTTGTTTTTGAGATTTTCACATAGTATCGATACAAGTAAACTTGGGGTCGTTTGGTATCGGGATAAAATTAATGGAGATAGGAATAAACCAATCCTCGTGATTAATCCTAGCTATCCCCATTACGTTAGATTAACTTAGGATAAGTTTAAGGATAATTCTATCATATGTTTGGTACGTTAACAATGAATTTAAGGATAATCTTAAATTTTTATCATTATTTTTTATATTATCTTATTTTATTATTCATAATATATTCATAAATTATCCCCGCCGGCCGGCCGGAGCCCCGCCCCCCTCGGAGCCGCACGCTCCCCGCCGGACGGAGCCCACCCCCCAGATGAGTTATCTCCACACTTATCCCTAATTTTGAGGATAACCTGAATTAACTTAATTGATGTTAAACTTATTTTTAAGTGTGTATTAAACAAGAGATTGAAGATAAACTAGATCTATCCCAAATTATCCCCGTACCAAACAGGGCCAGAGCTCTATCTCTCCGTTGGCTTCACTCTCGTGTTAATTTGCTCGATGTGTATTTTTATACTGTGCTACGATCCCTAGATAGTAGTTTGTTCTCTTTCATTGGACTCTCCGTGTTGATCGAACAATCGGACTACAGACAATCTGACCGAGTCAAGAACTACTGCCGGGATTCTCGTTGCCCATCCCGTTCCCGGCCATCAGTACATTTGTTTTCCCCCCATCATCTTCAGAGACTCCTTGGTGGTGCTTACTTTGGACTAGTGCGATGGCTGACCTGCTGAAAATATCACCCGAATGGGCCGGTATTTTGTCTGTCCTCTCCCCCATCTGTGAGAGGGGTGGACAAGAGCAGGCCATTTTAGACGGGTCCAATCTAATATTACAGATAACTGATCACACCTATATATATATATGTTAGACATAGATACAGGTATGAGAAGATGAAGTACGAATGCTGATCTTCTATGAACACACATATATAGCAGCAAGTGCCATTTTATTTTTAGTAATGCGTGGACATTCAATTCAGAATTTTAAGGTAACGAGTACAAAGAGGTTAGCTAGCAGCCACCTCTTTTTTTTTGGCAGATATTATCTATATTTCCCACATGAGTTTTTCAGATAAGTTTCTCTCATGATTTTTTTCTCCCAAGCGATGATTGAATCACGACTTGTGATACATGTTAAAATTACTCACAATTCCTTTTTATTCGGATGAGCATTTTTATTATATGGAACCAACAGATGATTTTTGATGCACAACGTATGATGGTTAACAGAATGTTTGGTTGCACAATAATTTTTTATATGTTTTTATGATAAAATTATATTTAAAAAATACAGGCTAGGCAACAAGGCAAGATTGCGGGGAAGACTAATAAAATAAAGTGAAAATTACGTATGACCAAAGGAGATGGAGGCCACAAGATATATAAAAAGGAAGATCTCATTTCATTTTTTTTTGTCCAAGAAAGAAGTGTTTTTAAAAATATGAAATTATAATAATGGTCGAACATTTCTTTTAACAAATGTTATTGCAAAAACATATTTTTATTTCAAAAAGAATTCGATTTGTTATTCAATCAAACCAACCCCCCCTGACGATCCGTTTGGACCAGTGCAAACAATTGCATTCAGTTTTCCTAAAATTCTAGTCATCATTTTTATTTTGCAACATCTAAAGTACAGGTCAACAGAAAATATGATGCGTTGACTCCTCAAAATTGTGGGTTTCACCGTCCAGTAAAGATGTTCTAATGGTTTTCGCCGACCACTCACCTTGTTGAAAGAATGCAGAGGTGGTTGTTTATCACTAGCAGTAATTTAGTTAAACTCATATTACCCCTCCGTAGAAAGTAGGGAGGTAAAACTGAAATACAAAGGGTTATTATAATTTTTAGAGACACCCAACATATTATTTTAGATTATTATTTATAGATACACACATTTGCATCTTATTCACGTTCAACACACCCTAGAATTATAACTATATAACCAAAGTATGAGTAGACCATACCATCGCAAATAGATTATATTTAAAATAAGATATCTGAAAATAAATTATGTTAAAATAAGATATCCGAAAAAATCTAGTTGACAATGTTTCTTAATATAATTTTTTATAAAATTTTAAAATAAATTATATTTAAACTTTAAGTCTATTATTTTTATATTATATTTATTATATTTCACAAAAGAAACTTTTTGCTATCTCAACTGCCGAAAAACTAAAAGTAAAAGAAACTAATGGGGTGTTTGGTTGCATGATAATTTTTTGTACACTTTCATGATAAAAAATTGTATTAAAATAAAAAGTGAACCAACTCATGACATAAAATTATCATGTTTGGAGGGATGTGATTACAAAAAAAAGTAACTACCACACATGACCAAACAAAGTGGGGGACCACAAGAAAAAAGAAAGAGGTGAGACCCTATTTTTTGTTTAAGAAGAAAATCACTTTTAAAACATAAAATTATCATGGTTACCTAACACCTCTTTTAACAAGTTTTCTTACAATTTTTAAAAATTAAAACAAAAACCTTCATTATCATGCAACCAAACACCCCATAAGTTTTTACACCACCTGTGCCACCCAAGCCCAAGCCCAAGCCCGTCCATCATACTTTGTGACGGGCCCATTTGTTTTGACTCTGTGACCCTTTGAATCTGGTTTGAGGGTAGAGAATGAAATCACTCGGTAAAATGCCTCAATATAATAATAATCTCGTGAAAAACACTTAATCCTAAGTGAGTACTACAGTATTTTTATTTTTGGACGTGGATATTTGAAATTTTTTTGTTCCAAGAAAGAGATGAGAGATGGAATTAAGACCATAGGCTCTGCTTGGTAATTGTATTTAGCACCTCTATTCCTGTCGGTTTTGAAATTGGCAGTGATAAATATCATCAATGTAAGGAATAGTTTTATGTGCAATAGAAGCGATGATCCCTCGAATTTTATTATCGTTGTCTCCATCAAAGTTGAACGGTGTAACCAAAAACTTGATTTGAACATATTCGAACATACCTTTACGTGATTCAACTAATCTCTGAAAATGAAGAAAAATGAACAAATGACAATCTATGCTCTACAACTTGTCCAAATGCATAGTCTCTAATGATATCCACGTAAACTTTCTTATTAGCTGGGTTCTCCTACACACCGAACCTTTCGACTCGTCCCAAGCGGAGCTTCACTGACCACCGGCAGCCTCTACGATGGAAGAATGTGTCGAAGGTCGGCTGGTCACAACATTGGCACATTGGATTTATCGGGGATCAATTCAATTCACTGTTATCTATAGAAATCAAAAATTTTCACTGGTCACGAAATTGGCACACTTAATTTATCAGGGTTCAGTTTAATCCACTATTATTTATAGGAATTATTTTTTATAAAAAATTTGTAATTTGTATAAATTATGCATACACCGACGTACTAATAAATTTATTATATTATATATGATTCACTATGTCTAATAATAAGACTTAATTGAAAGATTAATTTTTTTAAAATTAGAATAACTATTTAACAATAGATTTAACAGCATTCTAATCATGAATAACATAAGTCATATTTTATGATCCCAATGAATCTCCTCTTTGCCCGTGGCTTCTTACCATCAACTAATTGTCTATGTAACATGAGGTGAAAGATATTAGCTTCCACGGGTGACGCCGCCGCCGGCGAGAAGCTGCCACACAACCAGCCACTGCCCACTGTCAACTTGAAATTGTTCCGCCTGAACGACCGCGAGGAAGGAGTTCAAATCTGACAGCTATCTCTCGGCGAGGGTGGTTTCGGATGCGTCTTCAAAGGATAGACCGACGAGGGTACGTAGACACCTTGAGCCACAGTAACAACCTGGAACCTCCATCTAGATCGAGCCTGTGCCCCGCCTCTGCCGGCTGATAACGTTACGTCCATGGCCGTGTGTATAAGATGGTTGTGGAGAACCCCTCACCGGGGCTCGCTGTTCCTTATTTGGTTTAGTTTGATTTGGTTTATAAAAGTTTTCAAACTAGATTAAACCGTAAATCGAATAATTCGAATTAGATTAAATATTTTATTTTAAATTATATATAATATAACATTTATATACTTTTTCTTATAAAAATAATCCTGTTTCACAAATTTTCAAGGTAAAATTAATGTTACGTATAAACAAAACAATTAACCTGGATTTATATAACACAATTGTCAACCTGTATCAAATTTTTTGATACTACTTAAATTTCTAAAATTATCAACATCAATATAGTATCATTTGTACGTACACTCCAATCAATCTGGTCATGATATATTAGTCATGACAATTGTAAGAGAGGGATATGCCACACAAAAACAAGCTTTTAAAGTGGAGTGGAAATAATATCAGAAGGAATACAAGAGATCCAAATGAACCAGGAGAGAATCATGACCACGTGGGTGTACCAAGTAGACGAGTTATAGATATAGATTGTGAACACTTTGTAAGTGTACATTGGAGTTGGTCATTTTCTTACAAACTCACGGGGTCATATATAAAATAAAAGGAACCCTAAAAAAAAAATTTTCTTGCGACAGCCCCTTTTACAGTAACCCAGCAATATAATGTTCCCAATTGAAGGCTTCCGCCAAACAGTGGAGAGGGTAGCCATCGGTAGATGATCTTACAAACTGTAAAACCAAGGCTGTGAAAGTTAAAAGTGCCTAGGAAGTTAATATTGTAGTCACTGAATCTTTTCTTTCTCGTATTCATATAGAAACGTTCAGTGAGACAATACCCACTTCCTCCCACCGCCAAGATGGACAGAGAGAATAGGATCGGTTGAGATATATAATCAGAAATTATAATAAGAGTAGTGCTATGCTCACTCCTACGAGTTTCAAAACCATAACTTTTAGGTTAAAGAGCACATAAATATATGATGTTACTCAACTTTTCTTAGCTGCCATGGATGGGAGACAATACCCACTATACCAAAACAGCTGTACACAGCCAGCGCATCGGTCGGCCAACAAGGGCATTGAGGGCCGAGGGGCTGCCCTCCCTTGTTACGTAACTAACAGGTTACGTACGTGGGTTAATCCCCAAGTGGGGATAAGGATCCGGTGGTTGTTAACCGGATAGGCATCGGGCTATCCTAAGTCTATCAGGACTCTGGATAGGGACTGGGAGAGTCCTAGTCGGGATGGGTTTCCTGGGTTGTTCTCCCTATAAATAGCCCAGGTCGGTGGCTCATTCGGGATGTCGGGTGTCGAGGGAGCCACCGGGGGAGAGGTTGTACGTCTGCGGTTTAGTGGAGTTCGACTTCTCCAAGATCTCGTCGTCTTCGTGGTGTGTGCGTCTTGCTCCGAGGGAGATCGATCGCCGGGTTTTTCGCAACATCTGGCATCAGAGCCATGGCTTGATCGTTTGGAGTCGAAGACGGCACGGTGAAGACGATGTTTGGTGGTGACGGCATCCCTCCATCGATGGTTCTGCAGCGGCTCCGTGCTGCAGGTGAAGCCTCGGGGTGGTGCTCGGCTGGAGACTGACGCAACCTCTTGAAGAGGAGGCACTCCAACGACGGATCTCTGGTGAGGGCTGCAACGGCACCGGGAAGGACCATCGGCGGCTGGCCGTTGGGCGGCGACGGTCCGTGACGCTGCGCTGGTGTGTGCTCGGCACTCTGTTCGGTGGTTGTTTCTGTAGGCAGGACCGGGGACGCGGCAAGGCGCTCGGTGGCGTTCTTGACAGGGAGACTGTGTGAACTAGACAAGGGTCTTCTGCGAGGAACATCGCGAGGACCAGCAGCGCTGCCGGGTTGGCTCACCGGCAGGACCAAAGTGGCCGGACGACAATCGCGCGAGGACCCTTTGGCGTTGTTGCGGGCAGGTGTCACGTTGGCGGTAAGGAGGCCTTGGCTGAAGGCGTCGGCGGGAGGCACCCAAAGATCGCACGGCGTCCTGTTGCACAGTGCAAGGTTTCATTTCCTCTTAAGATTTATTTTCTTTATTCTCTTGTAATCACGTGGGAGCACATAGCTGGTGGTTGGGTGCAGACGTGGGGGTGTGAGAGGAGAGAGAGAAAAAAAGGAGAGAGGAAAAAAACGTAGCAAGATCCAATATTTAGATATTTATCGGGTCATATTAGTTCTTATCTGATCCGGTTATTAAGACTTAAATTTTAAGTCCGGGTTGGATCCGTTAAGGTTAGGTTGCTAGGTCTCGGGTTTCGTATAGGGTTGTCGGGTCTCGTCCGTTGTATCGTGGATCCGAGATCGGAAGTAGCAGTTTACCGATCGGGTGACCGAGGTTGTTTCGCTTGATCGGGGGCGTTCGGTGTCGAATCCGGTGATTCAGAGTCCAAGCCTAGGTTTTCGTGCGCTCCGGTTCATCTGGACGTCCGGATCGGGCGATTTCCGAACCGACGGTCTGATTTGTGTAGGTGCGGGTGTGTCGATATCGATCAAGGGTGTACTTGATCGGGATCGATCGATGGCAAGGGCAGAAGGCACAAGTCGAGGTTCCTGTTGGAAGGGTTACAAGCTTCTCCATAGAACCCTTCAACTGCTATGGAGACTTCACTCTATGGCAAGAATGCGGGAAGAATATTCTTACGCGGAAGGATCAAGGCTTTCGGCAAAGCGGCGTACAAACCGGAGAAGCCGACAGAGGATGAGTGGGCCGAAAAGCGGCGCTCGGCGAATAGCACGATTCAACTATTCTTGGCGGACAACACGCTCCGGGAGGTGATCGGCTTAGAAGATCCGCGAATGTCCGGGGAAAAGCTCGAGAGCAGTACATGTCCAAGTCGCCGACAAACAAAGTTGCTAGCGAAGAAGCGGCTATATGGCTTGAAGATGATCGAGGGAACAGGATCGAAGCTCATCTCGACGACTTCAACAGATTCGACGAGGTGCTATCTCCGGGTGAGGAAATCAAGGAAGAGGATCGAGCGCTTCTTTTGTTGTCGTCATTGCCAATGCCGTACGATCACATCGTGACGACTATGTCAGATAAGACGGGACACTGTGCCAGATGATGTCATAGCCTCGTTGCTTTCGAACGAGTCTCGTCGAAGAGCAACGAAGCGTGATGTCAAGGGGAGTCGCTTTGATCGGCAGGGAGGTCGTGGAAGATCGGACAACCGTTAGGAGACGAGATGACAAAGAACGATCCAAGACTCGGGTCGTAGGTGCTACTACCGCGACGAGGAAGGTCACTTCAAGCGAGAATGCCCACAACAGAAGAAGAGCGAACGGCCGCAGGAGGCAAAGTTGGAGAAGGCGAGGCGCGTCAGCAGAGGATAGCGAGGAGGACGTGGATGACGTCCTCTCGTTCGACATCCGCAGGAGAGGGAGATTCGTGTTGGGGTTTTAGATTCTCGTCGCTCGTTTCACGCATGCTCCGGACAGACGATGTTTCACAGTGCATCGTACATGCGAAGGCGACTTCGGTCCGATTGGCAAACGGAGCATGCTCGCTTGCTGTCGGTATCGATCCGTGAGGATACGCATGTTTGATGGAAAGGTGCGAAAGCTCGTGGAGGTCCCAAGATGTGCGATCTGAAGAAGAACCTAATCTCACTGGGAGCCGTGTGTTCAAGAGGATACCGATGCACTCTTGAAGGTGGAGCTCTCAGGGTCTGCAGAGGAGCACGGATCGTGCTAAAGGGGTGGCCGACGAAAGGTTTGTACAGCTCATAGGTGAGGGTTGACACCGGCAGTGTAGCTACAAATTCCCTAGTGAGTAGTACGGTTCTCACGGAGGACGATATCCGCCGAAGGTGGAGCGCGGAGGAAGCATGTAACGTTTCGCTTCCAACGACGGTGGTCGATATCTCTCGCGTCAACCGAGAGAGGAGGGGCCATGTGTCGGGGCGTGCAGGAATCAGCCGTGGCGGCACCGGTCTTGGTGCGGTGCCATGCCGGTGGAGTCAAGTGGACGGACGACGACACTTGTGGAGTTAACCCACAGGTGGAGAATGTTACGTAACTAACAAAGTTTATGTACGTGGGTTAATCCCCAAGTGGGATATGATCCGGTGGTTGTTAACCGGATAGGCATCGGCTATCCTAAGTCTATCGTACTCGGATAGGGACTCGGGAGAGTCCTAGTCGGGATGGGTTTCCTGGGTTGTTCTCCCTATAAATAGCCCAGGCCGGTGGCTCATTCGGGATGTCGGGTGTCGAGGGAGCCACCGGGGGAGAGGTTGTACGTCTGCGGTTTAGTGGAGTTCGACTTCTCCAAGATCTCGTCGTCTTCGTGGTGTGTGCGTCTTGCTCCGAGGGAGATCGATCGCCGGGTTTTCCGCAACACTCCCTCCCCCTCAATCCAACTGCTTAATTCCACTAAAAACCACCATCGTCAATGGTATGTATATTCAAGCTTGAAGTTAGGTGCTGGCACGCCCTTGCAGTCTTCTCTTCAACTTCAACAACACACGCAGTTCCAGGAAGCAGACGCGGAGCCTTAATGAACAGCTTCATGTGCCAGATTCTTCAACGGCGCCCGACAAGCTCCCTTGCTTGCAATTGCTTGTATACGACGGAGAAAAAAAAAGAGAAAAAGATACTCGGAAAGAAAGGCATCTTCAACTGCCTGTCTGTCCGTCCCCTACTACTCCCTCCAGATTATTAATTAGGTCACCGGAATCCTCCCTCACCTCCACTTCCCTCTCCAGGAAGTTGCGCGTCGCTGTCCGTCTTAGCCGTGAAGTGGTTGAGCTCGAGGGTGAATTTTCTGAAGTTTGATGATGCTTTTGATTGCCCGATACATGTTCGTATACTGTACTTTCTATCGATAAACTTGGAGATAATTAGAGTGAGCATGAGCACATGCATATGAGCAATATATCTTATGTCCACTCCAACATATCGCCCGCCTGCTACGTACCATGCTTAATTTCTACTCCCAAGTCCACCGAGAAGAGGAGAAGGCTCCTCCTCTGAGATCGTTCGACGGACCTCCTCTGACACGCGGCGAGCAAGGACGACGTCCAGATCACAACTGATCTCCATGGTCAGGGCACACAACACCAAAAGGGTTGACTCAGTGGGGTCTGCCGCTCGAGATTTATCAAGTGTTTGATTCCATAATAATTTTTTGTGATAAAAAATTGTGTTAAAATATAATATAACATTGGTTAAGACATAAAATTATCACCTTTGATGAGATATGATGGTAAAAAGATTTAAGGACTATGTGTGATATGATAACTACCGAAAGTAGGAGACCAAAAGGGAAAACTAGTCACACTGTCTTCTGGTGCAAGAAAGAACCTCTACAAAAGTATGTCTTAGTAACGTAGTCAAACACTTATTTTAACAAGATATTTTTAATAAGAACATATTTTTTGAAACAAAAACATAATTTACCCCACAACTGAGAACACCCCATTAACCCTCTACAACGAAAAAAAAAATATTACGGAGATGTACAAGAAGGATCTAGTGGTGTTTCGTAAAATCGACCACTGAATTGAGTTTGGTCTGGTTTCTTGAGCCGAACCAAACCATTATCTCATTAACGATTTGGGTTTGATTTTGTCCCGGTAAAAATCGAACAAACCGGAAAACTGGTTGGCCAATCTGTTTTTCATACTACATTATAGGTTTATAAAAGATATTATTAAAAAGAGATGATTTTCTCTCATAAATAAAATACTAAACCAAAAGTTGTGCTTATTTGGTTATTTTATTTTATTTTAATATTATATTGTCTTATTTTATTTTAATTTTTACTTTTTAAATAAGTAATATGCGTTATTCACTGTCAGATTTGAATTTTTACCGAACCGGTTTGGCTTGGTTCGGTCCGGTCCCCTATCCATTGTGTTGTGGTCTCAGCAAAAAAATGCCCAGAAACCCAAACGGTGGGCGAATGGGAATTTAATTTCGCGAACCATAAAAAGTGAACAAATTAGACACAAAACGCAGACTTCTTGATCAGTACTGGACAATCTAGAAAGACAAGCATGCAGCCAAGGCCGTGGACTCCTATGACTATTAATGAAGGATAAACATAACAGAAGAGAAAATGATTATTAACATGTGCCCCCATTCATTTTATCTAAAGATCCGTCATTCAAACAGTAATCTGCTGATTCAAGGTTCTCCACTGATTTGTTATCGATGAAAGAAAAATGCTGAATAACAAACAGGGCACAGTTGAAGTTTACAGACAACCATTCCATTCACATCTTCGCGAGGACTAAATTTGGGCACAGCAACATGGGCATCTAAGCTTGATAATGATAAAAACAGGGGTACGTTGAGCTAAAAGAATGATTTGGAACGGAGGCCATGCAGAAACATTACTCAAGAAACATAGAATGAGCAGATATTGAGAATGTGAAGCATGGAACAAATAGCATGGTCCACAGCAAATATCACGAGGACGAAAGTGCAGTGCACGTCTAGAAGTCCTCAAAATCCAGTTCAAGGGATCCGTTGATCAGAATATCTCACTTCGGAAGTTTGTGAAAACCAAACAATCGTGGCAATTCAGCTCATCCTTCACATGTGCAAGCAGAAGATAAGAGAGGAGTAATTTCTGGTGATGTTAAGTGCAGCAATTTCCAAAAAAAAAAGAAAAAGATGAAGTACACTTGAAGGCATAAGACTAAAGACAACCGCATGGAAAACCTGAAATGATGAACATTGTTAAACAGAGACAGAATATGTAATTGGAACGACTTCTTGGGTTGACAAATGGCAAGAACACAACAACTGATTTCTAGAGTATCATTGTAACAAAACCATCAGCAACACGCGGTGCAGATTACTGATTTAGAAAGATGCATCAGGCTAAAAAACTGTAGCAAACCAGGCTCATTTTCAAAGTTTTTTTTTTTTTTGAAACAGAAGGACAATATTAAGAAAAAGAGAAACCAAGCAAAACCTGGTAAATGATAATAAAAAGAAGATCGACGGCAATTTGGCAGAAGAAAATGGAACTGGCATACGATATCTGTGGACTTTAAGAACCATTCTCTAGCAGTATATATACTATAAGTGAAAGAGCATTTCCAACTGAAACAAGTAAGAGAAGGGCACGACAGTAAATGAAAGGTATCCCACCATACAGAATCATTGCTCGTATGTCCTACATCAATCCAGCTATAAATTGCTCTCACTAGCACATTTTAGTAGGAAACAGTCTAATCCTCACAAGCAGAGAATAAACAGAATAACTGCAGCAAGCATCAAGGTTTACAGTCTAATAAATGCAGCGGCGTTAGTAAAATATTATGTCATAAAAGGACTTTTAAAGGGTCAACTGTATAATCACCACTAACATGATTTCTTCGTTCATAGAAAACTCAACAAGGAGATATTGTTCTTGAACCTTGTTTCATATGAACCATGAACATGAATTTTTATATGGACCAGGGACATACAACCATACTACACAGAATGCTATGCTACTGGTTAGCAACGGCACAAAGGTTTCCACATTGAAATTCCTGGTTTCACATAAGGGAGTGAAACAAACATTCTACATTTTTACAATAATAAACCACAAAGTCAGATGGCTTCTCTTATTTCTTACTAAGAAGGCCTCTCAGTTTGCCGCGTTCCAGCCTCCCAAGCAACTTCTTGGAACCAGGGACGTCCATCTCGGATAACTTCTTGAGGTACCCAATTGCTCCATAAGAAATCATCCACCTTCTACATTTCCTACTCGCTGACAGAGGAAGGAGGCAAGAAACTGCATACTTTTTTGCCGTATTCTGTGGGCATGGATCAAGCAGGTGAACAAGATACGGGACGGCTCTGTCATCCTTCTTGACGTCTCTTGCATTCTGGGGGTCACCCATCAAGCACGAAATGGCTCGTGCAGCCGCCTCTCTTGCACCGTCCGTCTTCGCCTCAAGCATGGAAACCAACAGAGGAACATACCCACATTCGCCAATCAGCTTCTTCATCTCTGAAGAACCAGAAATGGTGCAGATTACAGAAGCAGCTGCTTGTTGTGCGTTCAGTGATCCAGCTTTCAGCACATGGACCAAGCGAGGAAGAAGACCCATGGAGATGAGGCCCGTGGAGGAAACTGAACTGACCAGATTGCTCAATGCACCGACAGCAGACTCTTGAGGCAACGGGCCATCGAGGTATGCCAAGAGGCTCCGCACCCCGCCCTCGGAGACAACGGCCCTTCGGAGGCTATCACTACTGGCAGTAAGATTCTGCAAGCAATCGGCAGCGTATTCCTTCGAGCTCAAGACGATTCCACAGTCAAGCAGATCAACCATAAGCTCGATTGCCCCTTCGTCTGCCAGACTCTGCCGTAATTCAGAAACAACTGAAAGATTCTTCAACGTGCCGGCGGCGGATGCTTGCGAGATGGAGTCTCCCGTCCGGCAGATCTCGATCAGGGGGGAAACACCGCCGTGCGCCACGATCAAACGAGAGGTATCGCTCGAGAGTGACAGCCTCTGGAGTGTGGTAGCGACCTTCTCTCTGCACACGGCGTTGCCAGATTCCGCCAGCCTGATTAGCGGGGATAGCGCGCCTTGCGAAATCAAAAGAGCGTCGTAGGCTCCCGACTCCACGATCAAGCAAAGAACAGCGACCGCCTTCTCGCGGATCTTGGTGGACGGGTCCGTGAGCAGCTGCACGAGCGCGGATATGTTGCTGCGCCCGAGCGCCGACAGCACAGTTTTCTCGTCCTCATTGATCACTTCCAAGAGCCCATCAACTGCTCGATGCTTGGCCTCAGAGTTCCCGATCTGCAGCCTAGCGAACAACTCGCACACATCTGATTTCGCCGATGTTGTCGCCTCCCGTTCGGTAGACGGGACGGAGGATAGGGGAGGCGGCTGGGTGATCTCGCCGAGCAACCCCGTCCTGATGAGCAGCCCGCAGTCTCTCAAATTCAAGTCCAGCTTGCCCGCAAGCGAGTCAAGGTCACTCTGCATCTGCAACTTGCCGAACCGCGGCGGCTCCGCACCCTCGCCGCCGCACCGTGCTGCCAATTGGATCGCCTCGGAGACGGTTTGGCACACAGAGTGCAGCTGCTCGCCACAGAGGGCATTCTTGGCGAAGAAGGGGTGGCTGGAGAGGTCGGAGAGGCAGGGAGGCAGCCGCTCGAGCTTGTGCGCGATCGCCTTCCACCGCCCGGTGAAGCCCTGGGCGTTCTTGGCCATCTCGAGGGCCGTGGGGACAAGACGCCTAGCGTGGGAGAGCCACTGGTCCGCAGACCACGCACAGGTGGCGTCGTCCTCGGCGTGAGCAGCTAGGTGCTCGGTTCCTTCCACCATGGGGAGGGGGGTTGTTCTCCTGGGCACTCCGATCTGCAGGCGCGACAGGGAAGGGGATCAGCTGAGCCCGGGGAAGAAGACGATCCTCGGGCGTGAAAATCTAGGCGAGGATCAAGTGGGATTCTCAGAAAAAGCGGTAGGTCGGTGGCAAGATGGTGAGATTAGGAAGAAAGGAGAGATCTTTGGAGCTAGCAGTCCTGGCCACAGCCATTAGCGAGAGAAGACGGGCAATTTACAGAATCTGTCGTGAGGTCGCAGAAGGGTACGGGTCTCTTTCCGAGCAAAACAACCTCCGAACCAACCATGACTGCAGAGAAGAAGGTACCTTCACCTTCGGGCAAGATCCGCTCTCATGTCAAAATGTTCCACCTTGTTCATGCTGGTAGAGTGGTTGTGCCCAGGAGAGTGGTTGAGCTCAGGTGATCTTCTGGAAGCCCAAGATTGGAGAGAGATGAGTAGATTTAGACTGACGACATATTTTTGGATTGGATTGTGATCAAGAGATTTCTGCCAAAAATCTCTAAAACCTCATGAAAGATTTTTTTTTCTCTTTTCACTTTTTATTTTTTACCGCACAGAAGGCATAAAATATATGGTGCATTTGGTTGAGCTTCCGAGAATTTTGAGAAGAATCTCTTGATTAAAAAACTCGACCAAACACAATCTAAGAGGTTCGTTTGATTTGGACCGTGTATCAGAGACTTCTATCTTAATTTTGTATCCAACTTTTTTATTAATTTGTGCTAAAATTAAGTACTTAAGTTAGTTAAAAATTTTGTGTTAACCACTTTAATATTCGTATAAAGATAAGATATACAACATCTTTCTTTATAAAAATAAATGTAAAAAATAAAAAGTTAAATCATGTAATTTATTTTTAAGATATTTATTAAAACATAAAAGATATGTTTATAAGTTAATTAAGATAAAGTATAAAACACTCTAAATCTATCAACTTCCAACCTAATCACAGGTCATATTTGGGTAAACTAATGGGATGTCTGGCTGCATGACAAATTGAATATTTTTATATTCTTACATTTTTTGCGGACAGCATTGCGTAAAATAAAATTTTGAAAATCATTATAATTTTATGTTTAAAAAAATCTTTCTTGGACAAAAAAAGATGAGATGAGACCCTTTTACTTACCTGGTCATCTCCTATTTCTTTTGATTCTCTCTCTTTTTTGTTATTTTATATTTTATGATAATTTTATCTCATTAGATGTATATACTTCGTTTTAATCGTGTGGAACTGCATAAAAAGCACGTCAAAGATGAGCCGAGGCAGCTGCGCGCACGTGCGTGTCTCGTGGCATCTGCGTCAGCACGCTAGTCAAAGTGAAAGCCAAGCACAAGCAGTGCATTGGGTGTCTTCGGGGGACAGAGGCGCATGGCATGATCTTCTTTATCCTTGACCCTACGATGCGATCTAGGATGTTCACGTCGTACTTTATTAAATATAACGTATACGTCGGTACATAATTTTATTTGATTTGTTTTTAATTGTATTTTATCGAAAATGAATATACATACGGATATATTTATACACTTCATTTGTTTGATTATAAATTTTCCGCAGTTCATTTATTTTTATCAGACATATATAAATATCATTGATATATTTAAAATAAAATAAATATGTACCCTAATTAGTGTTAATGAGTATCTGATTGATTGTCCCGAGCTGCAGCGGATATCACCGCCCCTCCGGGACGGTAGTTCGCGATCTCGAACTGCGCCCGTCTCGTTGGGGGCAGCTTTCACATGCATAGATCACTGTGCCATTGTTAAAAAAAGAGTATTTGATCAATTTAAATGAACTCGAGAGATCTTATAAATCAAGTCAAATCAAATCAATTTATTATGATTTGATTTATCTAGATGAACCGAAGAACAAACACCCATGGGTGCGATCCAATTGGGTCATTCACTTCTTTGCCTTCGCTGTCTTGGTCACTTTCAGTCGTGTTAGATCTCCTATCTTATTGCCGGTTCGGTTGATATCATCCGAATCGACCCTAGCAAACAAGGTTTCCCTAAGATCAGATCTTGCACTAATGTCCCATAGGCATCTTAATATGCACCACATCAATATACAACTTTATTATATAATAAAATATATTATTTTACATATTTTTTAGATCGACAATCTTGAATTGAACACATTTAATGCCGATTTACATAAAATATAATGTTACATAATATTTATTTATGTTGATAATTAAAAAAATATTTAAAATAATATATTTAATTGAATGGTAAAATTGTATGTGTTGATAGGGTGATTAATGAGATGCTATTGATACGCCGTCAATTCACTTTGTATGGACGACATGCGGCGCTTGTGTCACAACACGAACACGAGCCAACCAAATTGCCAAAGAATGCCAATTCTATTACAAACACGACAAACATAAACACGCAAGCGACACAAATAGACATAGAGTAGCCGAATCCAACAAAGGAACTTGTATTATATGAATGAGTACATAAAAAGGTGGACTCGGATGCATATGTTTGGGCGAAAACTCGGTAACCAAGGCCTCGCTTGATTAGTCTAAGTTCTACCTCTTTATATATCCTAAGGCTCAGCCATGCATTTACAACATCTAAAAAGTATATTCTAAGGGTCATTCTAGTATAACAACATTTTGCACTTGACGGGCACCTTGGTAGCCCAAGCCAACATGTGTCTTGGCCCGTTGGCACACGATAGTGCTGACACCCTGGCACAGAAATGAGTTATCAGGCCTTAAGGAGTACATGTGCACATGCCTACATGTAGGTATGCGTAGGCAATGGCACAGACGGGTAGGCATGCAAGCAATACTGCACAAGGCAGCATGATACACAGGCAAAAAAAACATGATGGTTAAGAGATTTTGCCGATGGTCGGGCTATGCAGACAAAGTTGGACATACCAGCCTCACACTATGGAAGGGGGTACAGAATAGCCGAAGCGTAAAAGAAGAGGGAAATGGAGCTCCACCGCCACAAGGGAGTAGGCAAGCCCTTCTCCAAGAATTGATTCGCGCATATCGCTTTGAAGGCAAAAGATGAGGATGATGAAGCCACTCTTGAGAAGTTGTCAGGAATGGATGGATGACAAGAGAAGAAGAAGATTTAAAAATTGAAACGGAACAAAGTAGAATTAGCGAATATGATGGCGGAAAACTTGTCATCTGAACAAAGTTGTCGAAGCCGATGAGGACAATCTGGAGGAGACACAGACATGGGTGGTAAATAAAATGTTCTAGACACAACAACAAATGGAGCATGCCACATCCTCTCTAGCCTCCAACACTGCTTCCTTCCTCTCGATCGGCGTCGTTTGAATGATGATCAAGTTGAGCTGATCTGGAGACAGCGGTGCCTTCGTTGATGAGAGTGAGATCTTCACTTGGGTACTTCTTCTATCGAATTATAACCGGATTGCTGATTTCTTGGGCCTTGACAAGATCGAACCAGACGGGCTACCACATGAGAAGCTTTGCGTACGAGCAATGCACACAAACCCCTTTGTGCCAAAGAGTTTGTAGAGCATGGATATTGAAATGAGTCTGGATCCCCTTAAGCAAGCACGTAAGGGAAGTCTCTTAACCCTAGACATAGTGGGGTGGGTCCCATGCACCTGGTTGAGTGGGTCCCACATTGATGTGTTGTATATGGGATCCACTCTATTAAGTTTGGGGCAGAGAGATTTCCCTCGGGTGCCTACATGAGGAGATTACCTAAGAAGATCCGACACCTAAGGGGATCCAAACTCATTTGTAATTTGAAGTCTGGACTTTATGTGTCTCGCACGGATATCTTATTCTAACATGATCCTTCTAAGTGGTAGTTGAATACACCTTGAGTACTTGGAGAAGGAGGGAAATAAATCGATTTTGCTCTTATTTTTAGATTTTATAAGAAATACTTAATACCTTGACTTCAAATAATAATAATAATAATAATAATAATAATAATAATAATTTGCATGAAACGATTAAGAATATTCGAAGAAAATTTTACCATGATCGAATTAGTTATATCTTTACTTGTTACAAATATATAAGAGAGACTTATATCCCAAATTTAGACAAAAATAATATATATTATAACTTTTTAGGTATAAGCATAGTAGCCTCATTTAACTTGATCTAATTTGTCCTTGAAAATAGGCATAAGGTGGTGAGGTATAGGTCATCCCTTTCCAATTTTACCTAATTTGAATAATTTTCTTGTTGTTCTTTTGAAGTTTGGCGAGGTGAGGAAGGGAAGGTTTCGACTTAAAGGAGGATAGACAATAAAAAGACAAGGGAAAATTAATTAGGCCCCTATTAAGAAAATGACTTTAATAAAACACGATCGAATACCTTTAATGATGGGTCCAATTTATGGAATATCTTTGATAAAATATCCGCTCCGTTAACTTCAATCAAATGAGCCATCCATCTTAATTTATACTTTCTCTTTTACCCCCTTCACAAGTGATACCCCCCCCCCCCCTCACCAACTGGGGACTATAGTCTTGAAGGCATGGCCGCCCTCCTCATGTTCAAGGATTGTTTGGTCTCGTCTTGGGTAAACGAGACTACGCTTGCAACAAGAAGAGACCATGGGCCAATTCCTTTAACAATAACTTGGGACTGATGATCTTCGGCTCTAAGATAAGAAATAATGCGTGAGTCACGTCGCCAGTAGTCAGTAGGAGAGAAAACTCCTAGTCAACATTGTGTTTTGGATGATGCATTTCATGCTAGCGATTGTGTTGGTGATGGTGAAGAGACGGAGAGAGAGGGCTTCCACACATCAGGAGTCGATCGAGAACGTCCAAATGGAGTCAATGTCGGTGAGCACGAAGGGCTTCAACTGGAGCAAGGGCGACTGCACTTGTAGGGACCTTGTGATGATGAACAAGGAGAAAGAGGGTGTTTGGATTAGCCGGCCTAATGAAGACGGTGGCGGATGAGGTGCTTGAGAACGTACGATGAGCTTGGATCATCTTACAAGGCCCTCATGGCCAATGGTGTGTCACAGTGGTGGAGGTGCTTGGGAATGAAGCGAACCTCGTGGCCAACGACGACGTTGTGGTGGTCATGAAGCGGATGCACGACCTCAACCGGCTCAGCATGGACAGCTTCGAGGTAATTAAGATGTGCTCTTATATATATATATATATGAGGGGCAAATGGGTCACTTGGAAAAAGTTTAACAACCGTAGTCGGATAATTAGGGCGGATGTTATATATATAAATGATAAAGTTTGGGTTTTACATTAAAGATTTCATGACGTACGTATGACCTTCCGTTAAAGGGATTCATGAGCACTAGATCTCTTGTTAATTTTCATAAAAGACAATGCCCTCGTCCCGATAAAGGTGATTTGGACTTTTTCTTTCTTCTTATCCTAATCGATTGTCCTGAGCGCATGAGTAGTCACCAAATCTGTACCAAGCACATCTCGAATTTCACCCCATATTCGTGAATAGTTTTGGTTCCAATTCCGGTGGAAGAGACAATGCCATAGACAAAGTTAGATGAAACTTTGCTTTATAGATGAAGATAGATGACTGTCTCCTTGCATTTCTTCAACCCCTAAAGATAGGTATATATATATAATCTTCTTTGTTTATTTTCTGATATCCAATTAGGAAAGGTTAATTAAAAGGTCATATCCAATGAAAGATAAGTTTCGTAGTAAAATAATAAAAAAATCTATATAAAACAATTTTATCCTTCTAATCTATTTTTTTATCATGCCTATTCATACGTGAAGCAAAAGTTTATACAAAACAAATCTGATTTTTTTAATTGTTATTTAAATGGATCAGCTTATTGGAATTAGTATTCTATTTTCATCCCTAATAAGTATTGCACAAAAATGTTTTAAGTTTTGGTACAATTAAGAAATCAAAATTATCGGTTAAAAATTAACTCTCAGTAATGATATGAAATTTATTGTCTTACTTTTAATAAACAATTCAAAAAAACTTTTAAAATGATAATATTTCAAAATTGAAATCGGAACAAAAAAATATCATGATTTTGATTTGATGGGACGGACTCAAGTTTAGAATGACTTGATCCTTGTAGAAATCGAAATCAATAGATAAATTTGTTACTGAATCCAACTAATTTTCGGTCTTATTACGTATCTTTGATAAACTAGATTTTTTGATTGATAAGATTTTAGCTTGCGGAGAAAATAACGTTTAAAATATCGGACTTGCTCGTTTGGCTCATTAATTATCTAATTAATGCCCAAGTTGAAAGTGTGTTTTGTATTTGAATGTCATATCAAACCAAGTCACAATTGGGTCATAAACACCCCGAACATATATAATAAATAAATTAATTGACCGACCCTACAATCATGTTAAGGAGTAGTTTTTCTCAAGAGATGGCTTGTTATAAGTTAAATTAATTTCTCTCACCAGAAAATTTAAACTTACTATTTAGAATGACGATTCAATTTTCATAGTGAAACTTTAACAAGTAAAATGTTAAGATTAAACCTAAAACAGACACATTTAGGGCATGTTTGGTACCATAAAATTTTGGAGATGATAAACGTGAGTTATTCTCAAAATTTTGGAAATAACCCGAGTTTATCCCCAAATAATCCCCGTACCAAACAGCACCTTAAAGAAGTAAGATCACTTCCAGCCAAGTAAGTTTAACATAAAAAAAATCAACTCAATCGTTAAAACGTAGTTAACCATAGTTTTTGTAACCTATACACTTTCAGTTGAACATGCGCCTAAGGTCTCTGATTTCGTCAGACCTTAGATAATTCAACTTATTTGAATAAACGTCTGAACCACCATATATATAATTCATGTCTTGAATCTTAAATGGCCTCTTAATAATTAAGTGGACCGAAGCGTTACCTTTTTCAGATTACATATGGATGAGCCCCCATGGTATGCTTCAACAACGCATTTCTCTTCCAACAAAGCGCTTGTTGTAACCGTTTACTACATTTCTTATTAATTTATCTGAAAAGAATGTAATAATATACTTTTTTTATTTAACATAATAAAATTTATTCATTTATACTTATGGAAAATATTGTCACGCTTTCATTGTTTGTTGATCATAATTTGAAAATGTTTTACTCACTTACAATGTTGGCAATAATAAAGATATGATGATTTTCTAATAATAAAATATTTGACTAATAAAATCAATTGATTTTTTCTCTAAAAAAAATTATCTTAAGATCCAATTTTGATTTTCTTTAAGTTCATTGATGATGATCGACATACTAATCTAAAACCTACGTATTCTAATGAGATTTTGATTTAGATATTTTACCGAACAGTGTTGACCTCACTTGTATGTTAATTAATAAAGTTTAGCACCTAAGGTAAGAGTTTAAATTTTCGTACTAAATGAAAACAAACGCCACCCATCAGTAGGGATGTCAACGGGTCGGATACGGGTCGAATAATAGTATTATCCGTATTCGTATCCTATAAAAAAAGAAGTATCCACTTACTGTTCGTTAACTATCGGTAATGGGTGTATCCGCGAACCGCATTGTAATATCCGCTTAAAAACGATTTACGGTCGGTTAACGGTCAATTAACGAATATATAAGCATTACTAGAAGGTACCTAATATACACAAAAAATGTTAGCTTCCTTCTAACATGTATACTTAATATCGTAGTAAGATAATACAGAGATATCATGTATACTAACACCATGAAATAAATATTTGTCAAATAATATGCCTTTGCAACAAAAGTAGGGAATGAACTTGACCTATGATCCAAGATAACTAAGTAACATGGACGATTGCATACAATGGCCCACATCTGTCAAGTTCATGAGAATGTTCCAAGACGAGAGCGAGAGAGGGGTGACAGTGCTGCGGGTGAACCAGAGGAGAGAGAGAGTTGGGAGCGTCGCAGGCACTACGCGGATGCGGACATCGCTAGGCGCAACAGTGCAGCCGAGGTCACATTGGCCACCCAAAACCAACAGGTCCATGACGTAGCCGCCGGCCACCACGTCAAGGTGAAGGTGCAATGATGCAACAGGTAGGGCGTCGGGCAAGGAAGAAGGAACATGCAGAAGTTGAAAAGTCGATTTCGGAGATTCTCACAAATTAATTTTAGGGTTTTTGAGATTGACATATTTCTTGAACCTTAGATGTTGATATATTTTCAACCGTTGGATCAAGCTTTACTTAATGGGTTCGAAAACGGTTTATCGGGTTCGGTTTATACTGTATCCGTGATCGTATCCGTTAAAAAGACGGATAATCGGTAAACGGTTAAGGATACCCTATTCGGAAATTTTTGATGATCCTTTAACCGTCCATTAAGTTAACGAACGAGTCGGATAATCGGATAATCCGCTACCATTGACATCCCTACCCATCAGTGTGTCAACATATTCTCAAATCAACAAAGTTACCGCCAGGGCGTGTGTGCGCGCGCGCGAGAGAGAGTAAATCAGACTAATTTTATTTTAATCATCCATGTAATTTAATATGGTTTATACATAATAGAGAGAGAATATATCAGACTAATTTTATTTTAATCATCCATGTAACTTAAATATGGTTTATACATATTTATCAGGGTGTTTGTTTGCACGCTCGATTGAGTTTTCTGTCGCAAAAAATATTTGTTAACAAAACATACTTGAAAGAACATATTTTTGTAAAACATTTCTTTTCGAACCAAAAAAGAGTTGAAGCTTAATTTTTTTTTTCATCTGACCATATCCACTGACCTCAGCTTTTATAGCTATATACATTTATATTTATATGATACATATAGGATCATGTATATAGAGAGAGAGTTTAAATCATCTCAGTCTCTAAGTAGAGAAAGTACTCTCAGTCTCTAATTAAAAAAGGTCACGATTCCAATGATGGGTAGTGAGTTATTAAGATGTCGGTAACGGTTCAACTCCGTCAGTAGTGAGTTAATAAGTCAGTGAACTGTTATCGAACTGTTATCAACGTCTTACACACTCACTATCAAACTTAATACAACTTGTTACCGACGGATAATGAGCTAGTAAAACGTCGATAATAATTTAATATTTTTAAATAATAGTTCATCAAATTTGTTGTTTAGATGATCACTTAAATAATCTGAGATCGTGGCTGATTGAGGGTTGAAATACTCCCTCCACCCACAGACTAGGTGATCCCGAACTCATATATATATATGTGGAGTTTTTTTTTAAACTAACACTGTTTTTTTATTTATTATAAAACTAACACGGTGAAAAATTTTATTGCAAAACTAGCACGGTTTGCTGAAAGTCGAGTTTTGAAAACTCGACTTTCCTCTTTAACACGAATCCCACGTGATCCTGTTAGTTAAAAGTGTTTATTAAAAATCGAGTTTAAAAGTCGAGTTTTGAAAACTCGACTTTTGAAAGTCGAGTTTGTCAAACTCGACTTTCAAACAGAAAAAAGAAAAAAAAATGCGCGCACACACTCAGCATTAAATGCGTACAGTAAGCTTGAATTTTTTTTTTCTTCCACCTAAAAAAATCGGATACTCGGATTAAAACCCAATAAATTACAATTTAAGAATATACGTAAAATTGAATTAATTTAAAAAATTAATGTGCGCAAAACAGCACACTGCATTAAATGCTATGTACATTTTTTTTTCAAAATTAATTCAATTTTACCTATATTCTTAAATTATAATTTATCGGGTTTGAATTTGAACGATCCGTTCTGGCCAATAAATTTAGAAAATCGAAATACTTAAGATTAGACTTTTAAATATCCCGATTTCGATAAATTTTAAATTATTAAATCGGAGCATCCTGGACCATCCAATGATAAAACTTACTCTTTTCAAAAATTTAAAAATTCAACCTTATAGTTTTGAATGCTCCGAATTTATTGGTCCGAGTGGATCGGACAAATTTTAATTCGAGTATCCGATTTTTTTAGGTGGAAGAAAAAAATTTCAAGCTTACTGTGCGCATTTAATGCTGAGTGTGTGCGTGCATTTTTTTTTCTTTTTTCTGTTTGAAAGTAGAGTTTGGCAAACTCGACTTTCAAAAGTCGAGTTTTTAAAACTCGACTTTTAAACTCGATTTTTAATAAATATTTTTAACTAACAGGATCACGTGGGATTCGTGTTAAAGAGGAATGTCGAGTTTTCACTTTAGCAAAGCGCGCTAGTTTTGCAATAAAATTTTTTACGGTGTTAGTTTTATAATAAATAAAAAAAACAGTGTTAGTTTAAAAAAAAACTCATATATATGTAGACTCGCGTACGGCAGACGACAGCCGGCGACCGGAGGATGCGGGCGACGCGAGGACGACAGCAACGTGTCCGGAAGGGGAGCTCTCCCGTAGGGCTGGCGCCGGACGACGACGACGACGACGACGACCTGCCCGGCGGCGCCAGCGGAACGCCGATGGCATCCCGCGATCCGCCTTTCTCCACGTATACGTGCGCCGTCCCGTCGAGTAAGCTCTGAAAACGGCTAGTCCGCCGCCGGTGGCGTCTTCCAGCTCCGGTGGGTGTCTTTGTCGTGGCGAGCACCGCTGGAGCGACAGCGACGGGAGGAGCAGCAGCAGCAGCCCCGGATGAACGTGCAGTGTCCGGAATCGAGGGGCCACGCATGGAGATGTTCTCTCCTACGGACCGATGACCGACCCGCCGGCATGGCGGCGGTGGGGAAGAGAGAACACACACAGAGAGAGTGAGAGCACTGCTATTTTTCTGCTATTCTTCTGCTATATATTGGCGAGGATCGTAAACCATACCACCACGGTCACGTACTGGAAGGTGCTGATTACGTTTAGCTTGACCGTAGCCATCGGGTTAACCCTTGTTTAGAGGTTAAGTTGAAAGAAGTACAAAATAAAAAAAATATTTTGTTGGGAGCAAGTCGTTGTTAAGTGATCTCTTGACAAGATTCCTAATCAATGTGGATCGATGTAATACAATGCAACATAATACAGAGATCGGAGAAAGTAACAACCTTCGGTTGAGAGGGAGGCGAGCAGAACATACCAACATTAATTAAATCAATTGTCGAGGTGAAACTATATATGCGAGTTTATTAATTAACAAGTTAACATCCTGATTTGTGAACAAGTGGACTACTAATAACATCGACTAATTATATTTTTAAATGGAGTCAAAAGAACTCCGATGTTAAGTATATGTGCCTTGACCTTCCGAAATGATCGCTGAAACACGTACGTACGATTATTAGGTCATCAATTAATTATTTAATCGTACGTGTTACAGTGTTGACCTTCCTTTTATTTCATATTTAATTAAAAGAACACCTTCCTTTTAATCGTACGTGTCACGGTGAATGACTATTCAGTGTAGTTAAACTAATGCCAGAGGAAATGAATCTGATCACCAGAAGTCAATGTTCCTTGTATACTGTTTTATGTAGAGATGGCAATGGGAAAATTTTAGTCACGTATATATCGGCAGTAGATTTCAACGTGTCGATCTGAGTGTGGGAGGGGACCGGATCCTCTGTGTACCTCGGTGTGCACCTCAATGCACACCACTTCTTAAATTCATCTAATTATGCGATCAAATTAGTTATTTTAATCATTTTTAAGACCGTGAATATAAATATATATTATGTGATGTTATATTTTATGAAAATCAACATTAAATATATCTTATACATATTTATTTAAATTAAAAATAAAATTAATTTATAAAATAGTATAAATTGAAAAAATATTAATATTACTTCTTTTTTATCAACACATAATATATATTTATATTCACGGTCTTAAAAATAATTAAAATAATTAATTTAATCGCATAATTAGATGAATTTAAGAAGTGGTGTGCATTGAGGTGCACACCGAGGTGAACAGAGGATCCGGTCCCGTGTGGGAGCTGTCGTTCGATCCAGATCAGACCAGAGTGAACTTAAAAGTTTATCAACTTACAAGTACCAACCTCTGCTTGTTACAAATTCTAGCAACCTAACTGCGGGCTTATTGTGATATTATTTTTTTCATGGCTGTATTTGTTGAATTTATTGATAGTATTTATATAACATAGAATCGAACTGAGAGCCAGACCAGAGCTGTGCAACATTAAATTTTTTTATTCGCGAAGACAGCCCAGCCATCGATGTAATATATAGAATAGAGACAAACCAACTTAAAATCATATAAGCGGCCTTGATCTGACTGCCCACGCATAAATGGGCAGCCCATGGACACGTCTATTTTGTGATTATTTTAGGTCCCGTTTGATTTGATTATCAAAAGTGATATTTCGATTTTAAAAATATTGTTTAGATATTAAAATATTAATGTTAATATTGACACAAGTTGGACACTTGTGTTAGATAACATGTTTTATTCATACTATAAATTTTAAAATTGATATCATTAACTAAAAATCACCTATCAATATCAAAATTGATAATGATAATGGTATCTAATATCGTTGTCCGAAAATCATGATGATAGATAATTATGATTGACAATTCGATAAAATACCATTTGAGATTCCTAATTTGACCTGTTCAATGAATTAATTAAACTAATGAACATCTGTATGTATATCTCATCGTCTCCACACTAATGGCTAATGAGGTCGGTCATCTTCATCACATGAGAAGATATCAACTACATTAATCTATCTGAATTTTTGATATATGTCTCATCTCATAAATCTTATGATTATGAACATTTAAATCACACACCTCTAGATGATTGATTTTATTGTCATAATCTCATTATGATTTAGTCATCATTGTATGTGATCAAAGACTTCAATACGATATACGCATCTAATAATAGATAGTTATGAATATTTGACTAATTAATTTGATGATATATTTTTAAAAATATCGAATCATATGCAATATAATTGACTTTAAAGTATATAATTCTATCAATAATATCCGACCTCTCATCAATTTTTTTCTCTAAAAGCTAATGCCCTGTTTGGTAACACTATTAGACATCTCTATCACTACTAATTTTTAAATTGATATTGTTGGTAATCACCTCGAGGTGTTTGACTAATAGTATCAATTTTGAAATTTGTAGTGCAAACAACACATGTTATGCAATACAAGTGTCAACTTGTATCTATTTTGATATTGATACTCCATCTTCTAGAAATATCAATATCAATATTAATATAGTATCATTTTTGATACTCTAACCAAATAGGCCACAAGAGAACAGAAAAAAAAGTAGTGCGATGCAATGAACTTTAAGACACATTATAAGCAAGAATATCAATGATTACAGATTATCCGATTATCTGACTCATTCATTAAGTTAACATATGGTTAAAGGATAGTTTAAAATCATCCAATAAATTAACGATTTCAGTAATAGATTATTTAGTATCTTAATAGATACGATCATGAATATACTACAAATTGAATTTGAAAATCATCATCTATATCCGTTAATCAATATATAACCTAATCAGTGCTATCGTCCATCAACCGTTCATAGTTTGTGGTTGCTTGTCATTACAAGACTTTATCTTTCTGATGCACTCGTATCGTGAATTTTGAAATAACGCAGGGCCTTGTAGAAGTCTGGCCCCTAATCCTTTTCTTCTTCTTTTTGATTTCACATATTACAAGCATGGCCGAATAAATCTATGGTTCTTCACAAGTGTTAAATTGTTTCTTTATTGCTAAGATTATCCTGATTACGTATATATTAATTTTATACATTCCTTTTAACCGTCCTGATCGTAAGCTACTTCACCAGCGTATATATTCATTTCTCATAGTTAACAAACAATAAAAAACACATATTTAACTTATAAGATACGAATATAAAATAGTATTCAGATCCGTTGGCATCCGTAATCCTCACGTACCCGAGTCCATTAATCATTATTCCCCGGGAAAATGAAGTCAAACGATTTCGGGGGCGACCGGTCAGCGCGTGCGGTCTGTCTAACCGGAATCCTGGACAGCTGGCAACGTCGAGAAGTCGACCGGCCCCCACCTGCCTGGCTGAAACCGAAAGACGGGCGATCGAGCGGGCGAAGCACGCGGATGACGGTGAGCCGGTAGGTTCCCGAAAGGAAGGTCGGTGTGGTGTGGTGGTGGTCGACGCGATGGCTCCGGCGTCTTCCTTCCGGCTTCCGAGCACCGGGGGGGGGGATTTTTTTACATATAACACAGTTTTAAGAATTACCTAAAAAAATAGCATCTTTCGATACAATTTTAACAAATTAACACAAAAGTGTGTCCCATCCATACACTGTTCATCCGTACGTTTGTCAAAAGAAAGTGTGTTAGTTTGTTAAAATTATATCAAAAGATGCTATTTTTTAAAATAAATTTTAAAACTGTGTTATATGTAAAAAAATCCCCCCGCGGGCCACATAAAAGACTGCTGCGTATCCCGTCTTTTAACCGAGATGATCACGACGGCGAAAGCCTTGTTACTTGGATTTGCTCGAGTAATGATTTCCCAATCTTCGACCAAGAGAAGAAGAAGAAGAAGAAGAAGAAGAAGAAGAACCCCGAAAAGCCCATGCATTGCGACGAACCACCTTCGGGGAACCACAGGACCAACAGTTCCCGCCGACGGCTCACCCAGCCGGAGACGGCCCCGGTACGGGAAAGGTGTTCGACGAAATGTCTGGTCATATGTCACGCGGCTCCCCCTTGGCGGTACTCACATCGAATTCACGTGTGGCGGCTGTAACGGACACTTGGGGACGAGGGAGGGTCTCCTCCGAGTAATTTACTTCGTCGGCTTCCTTCGGCGTCCGCCATGGCAGCTGATCCACAAAAGGCCGACTTGGTCGTCTCTTCTGTGTTTCCACCCACTTACGTACGTATGAGCGGCGCTTGTTCCGTTGCACCGCCGACGCAAATTGATCGACGACAGAATGATGTATTCCCGGAAGAAATGGACTTTACTAATGAATACAAATGCCATGAATGAACCCCGAGTTACTTACAAACAGAACAATTCAGGGAATCTAGTGTGGCTAGAAATCTTTGAGTCGCATATCCCCAGTGTTTACTCGGTTAAGACGACACTTCCTATCTCAGTTGACATGAGAGACATCGACTACCATTGCCACCGGAAGTGTGTTATTCCTTCAAACTCCATCTTCCGCAAAACTCTTCCTCTGCTTAACTATAGTACTTACTGGGGATTTTGTAACCATAATGTGTCAACCATCCTTACAAGTACATATAAGTCATTTATCAACAACCTCCTTGGCACGATTTATGCTCCTCTGTATACCTTGAGAGTGTCACCTTTAAGAGTACATTAGTAACCTCCTGAACATACCACTCCGAGTGAGATTAGATTTTTTGGATCTAGAACGTGTCAAACAACCACAAATATTTGCACCTTCCTATTGAACATGTGTATCCTCATAGATCCGATACCAACAATTAAGCAATATGTTCCGTTTGGCAATCAGACTACGTCGCCTACACATACTTGATACCTGTTGAACATCATCTTATATGCATATACCCCCTCCAGATGTCGTACAAAAGATGCCATCAGCATTCTACTCATTGTCCTTCGTTGTTGACACTTTCACCTTTTCCTTTTTTATCTCTTGTAGTTGTCTGTTCTTCTTACACTGTGGGTAGTCTCATTTGAAATGTCATTTCTTATTGCAATAGTAGCACCTACAATCTCACATCTTAGAATATTTCTTGCCATCATGACTCATTTATCGGTTGTTCACTCTTCAACAACTTCCACCTGCAATCAAATTTTGACTTTCACCTGTCATCCCTGCTTTGTTGTTTTTCCTATGAAACTAATTTGAAAACAACGAAACTATATCGTCATCTAACTCAATAGTGACAATTTTATTAGTCACAATGTATTCATATGACATTAGCAATAATGATAATAGGAGAAGCATTTGATCCCATTCTTTGATTTCCTCACCTAATGTCAATACTTTTGTTAGGATGTTATTGAAGTCATCGAGATATGTTTTGATTTTCATCCCCTCAATGATCTTCAAGCCATATGGTCACTTCTTCACTAACAATTGATTTGTTAGAGACTTTAACAAGTACATGCTCTTAAGATTCTCCCATACATCCATTGAGTCTTCTAAGCAGATCACTCCCCGAGCATGTTGTCTTTCATCAACTTCTCCGATTTATACTTAATTTTGTCAAGAGCCATTACATCTCTTCATGTATAAGAATATTTTTCACTTGTTGTTGACATAGAATGAAATTGTCATAACTGTTGACGAGTTTTACGAAAAAAATTATAACAAATCTATGACTTGTGTCTTCTTGTTTAATCAATCATCTCTCTAATCTTCACAATACAAGAGGAAGAAAAAAAATTCTTAACTAAACATAAGCTGCACCACCCCCCTTCACGTGACAAAAGAATAAGAAGCCCCCTTTGATGCTCCTCAATGCCATGGGTACCTCTGCCTAGGGGTGTTCATGGTTTGGTTTGATTTTTGAGTATTTTTCTCAAACTAAATCAAACCAAATAATCTTCCAGACCGAACCAAATTAATTCGGTTTGATTTAGTTTGGTTCGGTTCAAACCATATTTTATTAAGGTATAATAGATATGTCAATATATAATTTCACTTTATTCGTTTTAAATCATATTCTATTAAAATTTAGTACATATACTTATACGATTCATTAATTTTATCTTGCAAATTCTCGAAACAAATTTATTTTTATTAAAAAAGATAGGTAGGTATTGTATCATATGTACTTAAAATAAAATATTTGATCTAATTCGGATTATTCAGTTTACCGGTTTGATTTAGTTTCAAGGGTCATAGAAACCAAATCAAACCGATCGATATTTCAATCCAAACTAAAATCGATCGGTATTTCAAACCAAATCAAATTACTTGTTCGGTTTGATTTTTCGGGTTGAACGGAATAGTGAGCACACCACCCCCGCCCCGCCATTCGCAGCTACACTCCCACCAAAGCACTGCCTGCCTCCTTGCCCGAGGAAGGCACTGCCAAGCCCCTTCTTCTCCAACCAGCCATTCTTGCACTAAGCCACCGTCTAAACTTTGCCAATGCCCCACCACACCAGCCTGCCAACACCGGAGCAACACCCTCCAACCCGGTTTTCAACGTACAACATCAAGAAAGCACATCTTGTGGGTTCAAGGAACACTGTCACTCTCTCGTTTACAAGATACCATAGGTGGCGCACAACAGCAAAATCGCACACACACAAGAAGTTAAGATTTTCAAAGAAAATGAACTTCACTTGCACCGTAGGCTTACAATCTCTCCTTCAGTGACTCTCTCCTTCGTATTCGGATCCGAACCTCACTTACCTTATTCAACCCACGTTTAAGTAACTCTCGATTACGTAACATTGTTCACTTATCCTCATCATCACCTAAAGTAGGCTGAGGTGACGGGCAGAAGGAGATTCCTTTCTGCACAGCCAATCAACGGAGCCACCGCCCCACGGCCGGCCAATCTCTGGAATTGCACGGCTTCTACTATCACCTCGGCCTCAGAATTCCGGCCCGTGACTCCACAAGGACATACATGAACCTTCCAAAGTCTTGGTCTTTTCCCTTCCCTCTCCGACATGATTGAATGAACTGCTACTCGTCCAGCTCCATGAACAGCTGCAGTTGCTACTGCAGCTGCTTCAAAGCATTATAACGTATCACCAGCTCCCACTCCTGCTTCGATCTACTTCCTCCCCCATCCTTCTGCCACCTCCAAATGAATGAAGCAAGGGATCTCCATCACGCCTTTGCTTTCCCTTCGGTTCTTGTCCAGAAAAAAAAGAAGCTTCTTGGTAGCCATGAAACCACCGAATGCAACCCATCTTGGATTTGAATGCCCACGGAGAAGCTACCTCGCCATTTTATTTACTCTGAATCACTGGCAAATGCTTACATGAATGCACTTAAAAGAGGAGCCTGCAGATATCAGAGGAGGCTGTTGTAACAGCAAACACGGTGGCAGTATATTGATTAAGAAATGAATCCGAGGGCCCACTATCAGCTATTCAAGCGTGGACAAGGGAAAGCATCAACTGGTCTTCTTTTATTGTTTTCTCCCTTCATCCATCTAATGAGAGTAACCGACCCCCTCAAAATCTAGATACACGAAAGAATTTGGGCAAGAAGAAGAAGAAGAAGAAGAAGAAGAAGAAGAAGAAGAAGAGATCAAGCAAGCCCCAAAGAACAAGAGATGACAGGAAGCAGGCGAGCAAACACATCCTCTCACCCACCCACAAACACCACCATATGGCAGGGAGCTCCCAAATGTACACTGAATAATTTCACCAACAGACACCTGTCTAACGCTCTCTCCGCATCAAAACAGCTCCCAATCGAACCTTGGGCTAGGGCTGACGGCGGCGGCGGGGCTGATCATCGTGGTCGTGGCCGTGCCGGCCGTGTGTACACCGTTGGGGGCGGCACCGCCGGCCGAATGGATGGGAGAGGGGCCGGACAACAGATCAAACGTCTCCCAATTCGTTGTTACCACCACTGATGGCTGAGAAACCCTCTGCGGCTGCTGTTGATGCAGGTGGTTGTACAGCTTTTGCTGAGGCGGTTGCCCGTGTTGCTGCTTCTGCTGCTGTGCCGCCATTTCTAGACCTGACGCGGGCATTGAGTTCTTGATCTTGAGCGCGTCCAGAGTCTCGACATACTTTCGAACTCTGCCCACCTGATACAACAAATTTCAAGCAAGAGCCCGACCACCAAAAGAAAGGTGGCCCCTTTCGCCATCAGTCACCGGCCAGAGGAAATTGCTTAGCTCGGCCGATGAGAACAGACGAATAACATGTATTAACCTGGACTCTCCTCTGCTGCTTCACGTCGCCGTCGGCAACAATGCCGTCTAACTTGAGCAGCTGGTTCATCAGCTGCTCGATCAGGCTGATGACGTCGCACTCCGCCACCTTCTTCCCCTTCGACACTATCGACTCCAGCGCCGACACCTGCACCGACAGAGGAGTTCACAACGGGCCTTGTCGACCGACCGCGAATCCCTGGAAATACCATCACAGTTAACACCTACGGCACCTTGGTAGCGAGCTTGTCGACCTCGACACCGATCTGGGAGATGGACTTGGCCGCCCTTTCCATCTTGGCATTCTTGCGCATCTCCAGGAAGCGACGCGCCTGTCCGGCGGGGTCCTCCACCAGCACTATCTTGGAGCGCTCTTTGACGCCGGCGGTGTCCAGATAGGCGTTCGACTCCCGCTCCTTATCCTTGTAGAGAAGCTTCTGGTCCTGCGGGTGCAGCCCCGTCCGCTCCGCCAACAGCTTCTTCAGCTCCCCTGCGAACGCACCGACACACAAGGACCAAGAAGTAAATGAAAGCATTACAAGATGGTCCTCGCCCACTCCTTTGTTTATCTTTATGGACGTTTACCGAAGGTAGCCTGGGGGCTGAGGTAGATCTCGTGGTAGGCGGCGCCGTACTTGACGCGGACGCGGATGGTGGGAGCGGCCGGCCCGGCGTCGGCTTCGGGATTCCGCTTCTGAACCAGCATCCCTCCAGGCCTCATCTCCCACTCCACCTCCTCCGGCTGCGGAGAACCCGCCGCATCTTGGGCGTGGCAGACCTTGCCCGCAGCCATCGACGGCTTCTCTTTTACCGGCGAGAGCGTCGGACCCCTTGCCCTTGCCCGCATCATCCTTGGATACGCTACCTCGTCCCGAGAGAGTTGACGTTGTTGGAGAATGCGGCAGCGGTAATGGTGTGCAGGCACTCGAAACCAATTAGATCTCCCTGTACATCGGTGACGACGGGCGCGAGGGCGCAGCCAAGACGAGCTATTTCGGGGATAACAAGAGCAGAGAGGCGGTGCCGCTTCTTCCCCCCGCGCTTTCCTTGCAATTGCCGGATCCTCTCCCTCTTTCTACGCCTCCTCCTCCTCCTCCTCTCCTACCGGAACTGCTCGGGAGACCCGGCAGAGACAAAGACCGAAACCGTCGGCGCAGCCCCCCTAACCGACGAGTACAGCTCCAGATCTTGACGACTCTCCCTAATCCCAGCGGAACAAAACAGCGATCCGGTGACTCCGATCGAGGGCGAAAGGTGCCTCCTTTGCTCCGCTGCAGAGAAGGAACAGAACCGGGAGACTCCAAGGAAATGATACTGCTCCCCCTCAACCCCCCCGTCCGCGGACGGCGGGAGAAACCGGCGAGGGTGGAGGAATAACCAAGGCGGGGTGAGTGAGATGGGGGCGGAAGAAGAGAAAGGGAAGAGAGAGAGGGAGGGAGGGAGAGAGAGAGAGACGCATTATGTATTATATTAAAATAAAATCTCATCATCATATGCTTGGTTTTAGTGTGGAGTTGGGCTGCTAATTATTCCATTCATAACATGCTAATCAGCACCTTGAACGCAGCCAATGCGCTCGTCACAGTAGGTAAACGATCGAGTCCGCCTGGGCCGACTAAAGTAACAAAAGAGAGTAGAATTTTTTTTAAAAAAATAAAAATAAACTGTTATGATTTCGGATTAAGAGGTTTCTCCTGATAATTGTAAATTTTTATAACTAAGAAAAAAAAAGAGACCCAAAAATTAAAAAAAAAAATCTTCCCTCCCTCCGGCGCGCTGAGAGGAGAGCCAGCCACGCCACGACTACGAGCCACTAGGAAGGAGGGACCCCCCCCCCTTTGGCCGCACTCTAACCCCGCCAAAAGCCGCCACGTTCCCGCTCGACCGCGCCACTTTTTCGGCCCCGCCGCGCTTCCTCGCTTCCGCTTGCGCGTCCTTTTACGTTTCTACCCCCGGGAGGACTCTCCTCTCTTCTGCCCTTTCGGGGAGGGGAGCTTTCCTTCCAGGGTGGCGTGGCGTTTTGCGCCGCTGCCGGCTAGGGGGGGTTCGCACGTGGTCTACTTTTTTTTTTTAAGAGTTTCTTTTTTCTTTTTTCTTTTTCAAAATGAACCAGAATCTTTTCTGATGGGGTGTTTGGTTACATGATAATGGCCTTTTTTTTAAAATTTTTGAAAATTATAGTGAAAGTGCTCTCAAAGTTTCGTTTGGCTCGTTTTATCGTTTTATATTTTAAAAACATTTTATATTGAAAGGGCAACGTAAAAAAGAAAGTGGTCGAGACCACTTTTTTTTTTGAAAGCGAAACGGTATCCGAAGCCCTCGGCGACCTCCCGGCCCTCGCAATGCCCTCGGCGACCTCCCGGCGCTTCCCAGCGGCGCGCTCCTCCTCCTCCCAGCGGCTCCGGCGGGCTGCGCTCGATCATCCACCGCTGGAAGTCCTCCGTCATCGACTGGTCCTCCTTGCACACGACGAACACCCGGGCAACAGATCCGTACCTCTCCTCCGTGATCAGCGTGCGCTCCGTCAGATCCTCGAGGAACCAGCTCGTCGGCCTCGCCAGCAACGATTCCTGAGAAGAATTGGATCTCGAGCGACTTGTATGATCTTCGCAGAGATCTGATCTCGCGCTTGCAAATAGTTAGGGCTTGGTTGATTAATTATCTCTGGCGGGCTGAGTTGGTACATCTTCGTAGCCATGTACTTCGGTCCGAAGAGGAACGAAGAAGGGGGGGGTTCTCGGGGCCGTTGCCGAAGGCGTTGCCGAAGGTGAACTTGGAGTCCATGTAGTGTTCGAAGGGATACCTCGCGAAGAACTGGTTTGATTGTCGCCACCCGCGGCTGTGAGTTCTTCCGCCCTTCACAAGGGAGGCCATGATTTCTTCCACACACCGCACGGTCGGACGGCTGGGAGGGAGGGGAATCCATCGAGCAGGAGGGCGATACAAGGCGTCGATTGGGCGGCTCCGGCCATGGACATGGGCGGCGGCGGGGGGGACGGGGGCGAGGAGCAGCGGCAGCTGCTGAAGGCGGAGATGGCGGTGCACCCGCTGTACGAGCAGCTGCTGGCGGCGCACGTCGCCTGCCTGCGGGTGGCGACGCCCATCGACCATCTGCCGCTGATCAACTCGCAGCTGGCGCATTTTAAATTTGATTTAAAATGTTACCAAACACCACATTGTCATTTTTAAAAATTAAAAAATTTTTGTCAAACACATTCATAATCACGTTTTCACTTTTAAAAATTATCTTGTTTGGTATTATATTTTAATTTTTTATCGTGAAACTTTTTTAAAATTTAAAATGCAACCAAACACCCCGTAACGTTTCATTTGATTCCGCCTAAATTGAAAAAAAATTTAAATGCCTGAAGTGAGTGTATATTTACTTTATTTATAAATAATTAAGATACAAGTTATATTGTCCTAAAGTCTGTAAATGTTATTTTCTTAAAAAAATACAACAATGATTTTATGATATTTTATTTTAATTAGTATAATCTCACTTTGAAATACCTCTAGATCGTTGAACCAAACCGGGGATATAAACCGAACTGAACAAAACTTTCAAGAGCTTTAATGCACGCTTCTGGTGGCGGGAAATTCGTAGCAAAATAACTAGTTTCTGATTTTCAAAGGATCTAAAATGTTTTGGATTTTTTCTAATCAAACAGAAATAATTATAATTTTTATTTTTATCGAGCATAATATATTCTTTTTTATACTATTTTAAAAAATGTCAAAACAAGAATAATTTTTTTACTTTTACTTAAACAATTTATAAGATACATCGATTTAATTATCATTAAATTTCAATTTGATTATCAAAATATCACATTCAATCGGCACATTAAACTCTGGAGTGCAAATGAATCCAGCAAGTCGAGTAATGTGTTGTCCAAGTTAATTAGGTTCATTTATTTTACTAAAGATCTAGTTCGAATGTCAACTTAACGTGTTTGGTTGCATGATAATTTTCTGTACACTTTCATGATAAAAAATTGTATTAAAATAAAAAGTGAACCAACTCATGACATAAAAGTATCATGTTTGGAGAGATGTGATTACAAAAAAGAGTAACTACCGCACATGACCAAACAAAGTGGGGGACCACAAGAAAAAAGAAAGAAGTGAGACCCTTTTTTTTGTTTAAGAAGAAAATCACTTTTAAAACATAAAATTGTCATGGTTATCAAACACCTCTTTTAACCGGTCTTCTTACATTTTTTAAAAATTAAAACAAAAATCTTCGTTATCACGCAACCAAACACCCCCTTAGAGTTCAATCCAAGCTTAGTTTCAAAATCCGCATGAACTTTGTTTACGAAAACCCGAGTTTGATGTGAGTTTAGCTGCGAAACTAAAACTCTAGTCAATTTACTAAGCTCAATCAGATTTCAAACTTAAATATATATTAAAATAATTTAAAACCTATACATTTAAATGACATCACACTATTATTAATATTTTCCAAATTAATTTTTAATAAATATTAAATCAAGATGTAACTCTATCTGTTATTTAAATATGAACTTCTTGATAAATATGAATCCAACAAGAATATATTCAATATGAACTTCTTGATAAATGAAACTCTATCTGTTATCTAAATATATTTATCTAACGTAATGAACCAGTCAAATCAAGCACTCATCAAAATTGAGTTTCTTTTGGGAACCGGTCGTTTCTCAAAAAAAAAAAAAATTAAGAAAGAAAACAACAACTTGTATCGCTTCGTTGACCGCGGGTGCACAGCGCCTCTGATCGCCGGCTCCGTGGGGTATTTCACGTAGACGTCACCAAAACGCAGGCCGCCTTCCATCATATGCCGGGTCTCGTCTCGACTCCGACAGCTGTCCGACGCGAGACGGCACCGGAAGGGAACACGGCGGTGAAAGAGGGGGGGGGGGCAGGGTGGACTCCCTCCGTGCGAATCAACCCGCTTGCGTCATCCCAGCGCTCCACGTGGAGGCGGGCCCGGGGGGGTCGTCCGGTGAAAGGACCCCGCCCCCCTCCGGTGGACCCCGCGAAACGTAACCGCCACCCACGCCCCCGTTTGGCTCCATCCACCGACACTCGCCCGGCGGCGTGCGGGGGCGGAGGGCCGCCGGGGCAGGCGCGGGCGCATCCGGGCCGTCGGTGGTGCCGGAGGCGCGCCCGGAAAACGACGGTGCAACCGGAGGCGCACAGAACGGATGGACGTGGCCGCCCACTGGACCGAATATCCCCCGCACAACGCTTCCCCTCCTCACGTTAAACCCCTTTGAAACGCGAATCCCGTAAAAACGGAGGAGTTAATTATGAGGTGTTCGGTTGTCGGGCAAATTAAATTTTTTATGTTTTTATATTATTATGACGAAATTTATCAACAAATATTTTAAAAAAAATATTTTTTTCTAGAATTAAAGAAGAGATGTGATTCTCTCTCTCTCTTTTCTCTCTCGTGATCTCCTCAGCTCCGCTCTTCTCTGCTATCGTTGGGTGTCTTAAATTTTATTTTAATATGACTACTAATAGTAAAATTGTATTTCACAACCAAACATCTAGTTTTTTCTTTTCTTTTTTTCCCTTGTGCTGGTGGTGGGGGGCGGAAAGGGTCCGCCGACGCACACGGCGGCGGAGGGGGCAGAGTAGCCGTACCACCGCTGAACAGGGAGGAGGATAACGGCGTCTCCGGCTCTGGCAAATCTCATCCGCCGCCGCGGGGGGTGGGTGGTTGCCCGTGGTCAATGCTGCTGCACGCCTCGCTGGAGGGGGCGCCCACAACCACAAGGGTAGTATATGCATATAGCTCCTCCTGCCGATCGGCCATGCTCCGCGCGACGTGAGGAAGAAGATGGATCGCCAGCCCACGGGAAGAATATCCCTCCTCATTTATTCGCCCTCGCTGGTGCGTCGCCTTCGCTTGCTGCGAGAATCCAGACGGGTGCGGTCGATTGTCGAAAACGTTCAAATCTCGACAGTGGAAAATCTTCGGGCGGCCGCGCAGATGATCGCGAGAGAGGGGGGCCGGATCCCCCTCTCGGTCAGGGCACAGCACGACGCAGCAAGTACTCTGCGTATACTCTCTTCGCCGTCTCTCCACCTCTGCCCCCCCCTCAATTTTCCACTTGCGGCACGCTACGGTGGTTCTCCTGATCCGCCACTACTTCAGCCCGCTCTGCCGTGTTCTTTGACTGGCCGTGTGGTCCCTCCTCGACTCAACGTCTCGGAACCCTAACACCAGACACCGACGAGGAGTTCTTACGTGCGTGCTTCCTAGACGGCAGGCATGGCTAACCCATCCACACGCACAGTAGTGTTCAAATCAACCCAAAACTACGGCCTTTGATCAGGAACCCAAAGTTTCAAGTATCATCTCTCCAATATCCAATATGGAACTATCTGATTTGTTCTTCGCTTGTAAACTCTTTTGATTTTGTCACGGGTGATAGTCAACGAAAAGAGGTCTATTAATCTTTGACTCTGATATCGTGTTAATCGACCCGAGATCACAGCTTTAGGTCAGAGAGAGCCAAACTATCTAAAATGGGATTATCTGACGACTACTGTCCGGATCGGTCATTTGGTTCGGAGTTTGGTTGCTTCGATCTTTCGAAACGGATAAGTTGAAGTGAATCCCCCCCCCTCTAAACTAATTCGTGGAACTGATTTTTTTTTATATTTTATATGCGTGCATACGTTACTGTAAATTTAGGGTAAATAAAATGAAAAATTATATTCTCTCTTGTAATTAAATAGATACTAATCTTGATATTAGCTTAGATTAACTAATTTGATTTAATCTTATCTGATATTAATCTATTTTATTAAGACGAAAGAAAGGAGCCGTTCCCTTCGCTATTCGTTTGACTTTCGGATGAACTGGTTCCATTCGGCTTGGTTAAATTAAATTTCGGTTTCAAGGAAAAAGAAAAGCTAGTCCAATCCGAATCGAACTGAAGCGTGGGCATCCCTATAAATACACACACACACACACGTATATATATATATATATATCGACCGGATGATGGCGTCGAAACGACGTTCTACTCGCCCATGTATTTGTTTTGATCGCAAGAGGGAGCATCAAGGAACAACGGAGAGGGCGTGGCGGTCTTTGTCTCGATCGAGGTCTGATCGATCGATCTCCCCGGGAAGGCAGGCCAGGCCACACAACTGGTTGTTGGCATGCATCTCCTCCTCTCGACCTCACCAAAACCATGTATTTTTCTTCTTAAATTGCACTCCTTCTTCCCAACAGAGATCACATATATATATGTGTGATCTCTCTCTCTCTCTCTCCCCCCTCCCTATATGTGTGTGTATATATATATCTGGTTGTAAGGTGATTCGCCAGTGCCCTTGCGTACTTCGCTCTCCGTTATTTCATCCGTGGATGAGTACAACATGTGAGGAGGACGCTCTCTCTCTCTCCCCATATATATATATACACCACACACATTGTTATGATACATGGTTTCATATATATGTCGTACGTCGATCAGTTTTATTTCTGAACATCGGATTAATTTCCAGATGACGTCGCGCGGTCGGGAGAATTGGCTGACCTCTTGTCAGGGTTTTCCTTGTTAATTTTATATAGTGGAGTGGACAGTGTATATATAACATCAAAATATATTGATGTAAATGGACACTCGTGATTAATGTTACGCATTGAGATATATGGTGAAGGAGTATACTACGTACGTATTATATAGTTTAACCAAGCAGGCCGTATATATATATATATCTGTGTGTGTGGTGCTATCTATCTAATTAATCAGTTATCCTACGCATACAGACAGGTCGGCAACGGCAACCATGCACCGCACGGGCATAAACAGCTCATCAGCCAGCTAATTCGATCGCTATGCCCTCTGACCTGCGCCTGGTCTCTCTCTGTAGCTAAGTAAAGTGATAGTGATGCCTTTCCACCCCCTTTAAACACTCCAATTAGAATCTCTCTCTCTCGCTCTTTCTGTGTCTGCATACTGCAGAAGAAGGAAACTAATAAATAAGACCCAATATGCCCAGGAAGCAAGCTTTTCCCTCTTTTCTTCTCCCTTCCCATGCCGCACAATTTAAGTTTCTTTGCTTCTTCGGTAACTCAACATTCTTTTGTTTCATTAATCTTTAATTGATTTGTCGGGTTACTTACGTACGTGCTAACCTAATAATATCAATTGACGGCTCATGTTTAATTAATTAGCACTCTTGTCTCTGGAAGCGCCAAATAAATGTGGTCCACGTTTTTCATTAAGAGTTGTGTGTGCACAACAAGCTGGAGTGAAGTCCACTTCACTTATTTTATTAGGAATCAAGAGAGCCCCCAGCTTTAACCTGCAGTGTTCAAGTTAAAATTGGTCTCAACAAATTTAGTGGACTAAATATTTTTTGTTACTAACTTAACAATTGTGTGTTAATTAGACAACCACTTGATCAGCAGAGGAGCAGGTAAGTAGCCATATCAAATGGCCTGTTTGGTTAGGGTATCACAAATGATATTATGTTACCATTGAGATTGATATTTTTAGATGTAGTATCAATATCAAAATTGATACAAGTTGACATTTGTATTACGTAATAAATGTCGTATACATTGCAAATTTCAAAATCGATACCGGTAGTCAAACACCTCCAAGTGACTACAATCAATATAAATTCTAGAATTGACGGTGATAAATATGTCTAATAATGTCACCAAACAGGGCATAAATCAATGAATTGTTGGTGTTGCCAGCGTTGCCCTCTCCCTCTTCTTCCGTGCATTAGAGATTCAGAGTCAAAGATCTCCCACATACAAGTTGGCAACCATGGACACTACATGGATGAATAACTCATCAGCCAACTGTCTTTGACACGCTACAAGAAAAAAGACGCGGATCAACATTGCCAACAAAATGCCAAATGCCGTCACAAATACATGTTTGCGACAACTTCAATGTCGTCGCCACACGGTTGCACACATAAGTTCGTCAACCCGGCCTAGGTCGATCTGCGACTACTCTGCGTCGCATTTAATAATAGTATAACAATATTTCACTGTCGCTTATACTATCACATATATATAAGATTTATAATCCTAAATATGTGTTATATACTTAAATTTTATAAAGATCTATTTTAACTCTTCTCTTTCACACACACACATCACATTTGTCAAGAATAATTATTTTTTGAATGTTCCATTTATTGATAGTACAATAATATCTTTTTATCATTTATATTATTAAGTATTTTTAAAATTTATAATTATAAATATATGATATATCTTAAAATTTATAAAATTATTTGTTAAATATATTTACCTTCTCACTTAAGATTAACTCTTTCCCCAACATATACTAATACAACATAATCACAAAAAAATATATATTTACTTGTATGCATTGATAAACACTCATATTCAATCATAATATAAAATCTATACATAAATATATAATATAAAACATATTATTTTTATATTTTTATATTTTTATATTTTTTATAATAAAATAAATAAAATTTGACCCTACCCGACCGTGCTTGACCCGGGGTCGTGACCCCATCCGACTAGATCGATTTTGGGGCCGACCGATCCCGGGCCGACCCCCAACCCCACCTTCCTTGATCTATAGTTTATCTTGATGCTCGTTGTCTACACTTCCTCTCTACTCTCTCTCTCTACGTTTTCTCTATAGTATCTTTTTACACTTGCTCCAAGTACTCTGTCTGTACTTTCTCTGTACATTCTCTTCGTACTTTCTTTCTTTTTCATTCTTTATTATCCATACACTTCCTCTCTACCCTTTTTACTCACACTCTATCCAATTTGTTTCTTTCTATCCTTCTAAACTTTCTCTATCCTTTATATATTTTTCTCTCTACGCTCAATCTTCATTTTCTCTCTATATTATCTTTCAACACTTTTTTTATCTACACTCTCTCTTCTTACTATATTTTATGTCTTTACTCTCTCTATTTTCTCTTTGCAATTTATCTCTCTATTTTTTCTAGATTTTCTCTTATATGTGCACTCTTTATACTTTTTTCCTTACTCTCTCTACATATTCTTTATTTTGTATATATTTACTCTTGCTACTCTCTCCCTCTCTTTTATGTCTCTGTATTTTCTCAAGATTATACAATAGTAAATAATTTTGAACATATATTTAGTGTTTTCTGTGGATTGGGGTTGAGCTTGCCCAGACCAACTCAGCATAGACAAAATAATTTAAGTTGAAGCCCGAGTCCAATAGAAAAGATCAAATGTGCCCGAATATTACGGTCTATATCTAATCCGCTACGAACTACTTAATGGGCTTTTGGGTTAACCTAACCCGCTAAACACCCACGGGATGAAGCACCTCCAACACTTGTTGGGTGGAGCTCCTTCCTTTCTGTATACAAAACAAGTGGAAGGTTCAAGTGAATTGAAAGTTGTATATGCAAGAAAAAGTGATGTCCACGCAAAAGTAACTTGTTTTATGTATGCTTTCAGTAGAGGGAGGTCTCTCCAATAGATTTGGAGGTAAATAGATCTATACACTACCCATTTCTAGTCCCTTTGAGGAATCAAGCTAAGAAGATATCTATACATCATAATAAATAAAAGGTTGACAAGTCAGAGGAAAACGTATTTGTTAGTTAGTTGGCTTATGGCTTATTCTGGTTTTTGGTTGGGCTGGGAATGTTTTATTTTATTTGCCTGTCGAATTTTCTAGAAGCTCGTGAAAATGAGTTTTGGTAGATTTTACGCTATTCCGATGTGTTCAGTAAAACAAACTCTCCACTCTTTACACGCACGGAATCCACTGGATGTTTAGTGGTGCATTAATTTGATTGGATTAGAACTTTATCAGAATTTCCGGTGTACAGAGACGAGGAAGAAAGTCAATTTCCCAGGTCATTTTAATTAATTAATTTACTTTTGAACTTTTATGAATAACACTTAAAACAACTTTATAATCTTGGATGTATGCTTGTTTTAAGGGTGTGGGAAGGGGGGGGGGCGGTTCTAATCAATCAGTTGATCCTACGATCTGAGTTTTTGTGAAATTTAAGGCAGTGCAAATTAAGTTGGCAGTGATGTGTGGTATTCAGAGAACATGTACACACAGGTCCAGACAGTAGTCTATCATAGACACGTACACACCCCAGCCCTGCAGTATCAGAAAGCTAGTTAAAAACCTTTTTTTTCCGTTAGATTTCACTAGTATACAAATAATTAAATAAGCCTTGGACTTAAAACAACACACCCTTCAAACACCAACTAGTCCTCTAACTTGGAAAGAGTACCATTATTTGGTATTAATCTTTTGATTGATGTGCTCAATGCAGACATGTTGCTGCCTTTCTTTGCTTTTAACTGGGGCCCTGTCCTTGTGTAATACTTTGAACTAAAAAGTTTAGATTCTTGATGTTTTAGCATTGATAAGAAAGCAAAAGTGCATGCCTCTTTTCTCTTCTATTTGACTCTGTTATCTCCTAAATCTATTTATCCCTCATCGGATGCATGGTTACATGATCAAATGAGTTTTTTGATGCAACAGAAGCTTATTTCGGTACAAATCTTGTCTAAAAGAACGCTTGACAAGATTATGTCTTTATAGAAAATTTCTTCTAGCTCGGTTAAAAGAAAAGGTGAGAACTTCTTTCTTTTGATCACCGTTGCCCATAATTTTGTGTTATGATGATTCCCACCTTTTTGTTATCATACCTCATAAAACATGGCAATCTTTTATCTTTATCTATTTTACATTTTATTTTAATATAAATATAATGTTATCACTGAGAATATGTAAAAAAAAAAGCATTTTGCAACGTACCAATCACCCTATTAAGTATAACTTTGCAATGTCTGAATCTATGTAATTATATCTCTGTAAATTAATCTCCATTCAAAAAGACATTGTTCTCCTGGGATACCACAGTGTAAAGAATATCGTAGATATTTAAAACTGCGCCTCGGTGGTTCTCATGAACCACCAAAGAGTATTGTAATTTACTGTATTGAAAAATGCCTAGTATTAATCTTGTGCGGCAAACTTTGGGCTGATTTAGGTTGTGAAAGAATTAATTTCTATAGTATATATTTTTTCCAATATCTAATTCATTTTTTTAAGTACAAAACAATTCTCTTATTTTATATTCACTCAGGGCAGTAAACATGGCAGATATGACATTTTCGTGCTTACTCTGTTTAGCCAAGCGGATAATTCATATCCAGTCTGAGTCAGACATAGTAGATAAGGACTGGACATTATATTTCGGATATTCAAATGGATAATATCCGATTTAAATTTTAATTGATTAGTATGTTTAGTAATGCATAGATACGTAAACATAAAATACAAAATGTATCGTATGTTTATTCGTGTCAACCAAGAACAATGATACACATCAGAAAATATTTAACCATATTTTTGAGTAAGTTACTTTTACGCATATAATTATGCATATCATATACGTATCAAAAGCCATATTTGGAGCCTAGCCTATCATAAACCGAATGGAGAGAACATTTTTGTCCCCTCCCGTTAATAACCAACTAATATCTGTATCCGGATATCTAGTCCCACGGACATCTACTCATGATCAGATACCATCATTATAAACAAGATACGAATTCAGATATCATCCGACGGAACGAAGATGTTCTTAGAAGAGGATGCATCAAGCATATTAACCGGCAAAAATATGAAAAAGCATGTCGCTTCTTGTCACCGCGCTCTTTTCAAAACCCCAAAAAGAAAACCAAAAAATAAAAAATTATTCTCATTTGATTGGTTTTCTCCCTCGGATAAGGTAAACCTACGCAGGCAAAAATAGAATAATAAACATAAACGAAGAATTTCATTTTTAAGCACTCCGTCTCTCAACGTTACCGCAGAGGGTACAATTCAGATCACTTCAGACGTCCAAAGGAGAGAACAATCTCAATCTCCGATTAGACATGACTGTAACCCCCAATCTACGAATCGTTACCGAACCAAGTTCCATGATAAATTAGATTGTCGTACGTAATGGTCTGACTGATCTGCAGAGAGTTGTATCAAATTGAGAGTTGTGATGATTTTTGATTGGAGACCGAAAATATTATACTCTTCGGACGTGTGAGGCGATCCAAACTCCAGAGGTGGATAAGGCGAAGGAATGCAAGCACGCGATGCTCCATGGCTGCCTAACGTCGTCGTCTTATCTTATCTTCGGGCACCGCAACACAGACGCGGATCAGGTCAGGAGCGCGCCGGGGAGCTCCCCGCGCGGGGATGGCTCTGCTCGGCTGCACATCTCGGGCTGCTCCCCGCGGCCTCCGCAGCGCGTCCCGCGTCTCCTGCGCGATGCAGCGCTCTTCCGAGAGTCACATCAAGGTACTCCCCCCCGCACGCCACATTGATCTTCTCCTTCTTCGGCCATGGACTAAACCGAGGCGGGAGCGGAAGGGCCTGAGAATGCTTTACTCTTGCTGTTTTCCGCCATCTCCGGATGCCGGCCGGTCGCGTTCTCGCTGACGTCAAGAGGTGGTGATCAACGGCGCGACGAAGGAGATCGGCAGGGCAGCCATTGCGGCCGTCGCCAACGCCAGGGGCATGGAGGTCGCCGGCGCCATAGATTCCACCCTCGTCGGGCAAGACGCCGGAGAGGTCTGCTTGCGCCGCCATAGGACTGATCTCACCGTACGACTGATCTTGTTTTTTTTTTATCGGAAAAATCTGAGAGCTCGGCCCTTCAGTAGATATGCGGCATGGACGAGCCTCTGGAAATCCCCATTTTGAACGATCTCACCATGGTCCTAGGATCAATAGCACAGGTCATATCCTCCCCTCCCCCACAAAAATTGCTGTTGTCTTTTCTTTGCTCTCTGCCCTCTTCACCGCATTATGATTCCACGTTTGCTCCTCTTCCTACTGAGCAGTCGAGAGCTACCGGCGTCGTCGTCGACTTCACCGATCCCTCCGCTGTTTTTGACAACGTGAAGCAGGTCTGTGCTCACCGGAGATTCCATCCCCCCTCTCTCTCTCTCCTGCTCTTGAGCTTCTTCTTGTCCGGGCAGGCAGCGGCCTTCGGCCTCGGAAGCGTGGTCTACGTGCCCAAGATCCAACTGGAGACGGTGACGGCGCTGTCGATGTTCTGCGAGAAGGCCAGCACGGTGAGAGCTGGATCCTCGGCCCTCTGCTCTGCCTACCTGTTCGTGCCCTCGAATTTGGTACATACGATACGGTTCATCAGCTAAACTACTGCGAGGGGTTGTGTTTCTAACAACAGGGGTGCCTGATCGCTCCGACGCTGTCGATTGGCTCCGTGCTCCTGCAACAAGCCGCAATCCAAGCCTCCTTCCACTTCCGAAATGTGGAGATTGTGGAGTCGAGACCAAATCCATCGGTACTTAATCAGTCCTATTATGCTTCAGAATTAGGGCCAGAAAACTTACGCTCGTCTCCGGATGCAGGATCTGCCGTCGCCCGATGCAAGCCAAATCGCGAGTAATCTGTCGAACCTGGGCCAGATCTACAATCGAGAGGATCTTTCGACCGATAATCCAGTTAAGCAACAGAGAAGGCTGAAGATGCCCGGAAACACACAATCGGGGCCGATTCTGATCATACGCTTGACCGACTCTTGTTTCTTCTTGACCGGCTACAGGCGAGAGGTCAGCTCCTGGGCGAGGATGGCATACGAGTTCACAGCATGGTGCTCCCCGGGCTTGCTTCAAGCACCGCAGTGCATTTCTCGGGGCCGGGCGAGGTAATTGTTCATGAATTGGTGACTACAACTTAAACACTAACCGTGGATCAATTTCGGAGAGGGTAATCCGTGATGTTGTCGATCCAAATCAAAATCTCAGGTCTACTCCGTCAGGCACGACATCACGAGCGTCCAGTGCTTGATGCCAGGGCTCATTCTCGCCATCCGCAAGGTCGTCCGCCTGAAGGTGCAACTCCAACCCGCCGCTACAGATCTTCCTGATTCCATTCCGGTCGTCCCCCCCAGTTCACAGGTGCATATGCAGGTGCCAATTCTGATGAGTTTGTTGGCTCTTGTCCGCAGAATTTGATCTATGGCTTGGAGAAGTTCTTGTAGGGTAGGAAGATCAGATGAACATACATACATGCCAGCTGGTCCTGCCAACTGAAGCAAGCTGGCGGGTCTTCTCCTCAGACATTTCCATGGCGCTGAGCTTTTCATTCTGCTTCATATATGTAGACAAGACAAATGGGGAGTAGAGGAAAATGCAGCTCAAGAGGGGGAAATCTGTCATCAGACACTTCTTCTTACTACTCGGAAGACCACTCTCTTTACTGTTATTCTGCGGAGCATGACGCCGTACCAGTGCAAGAACGCCAATAACTCCCGTTACCCCTTTCGGAATGCCTTGAGCTGCATATTTTTGTAAGAGAATACTGCTTGTTTGACAAATATATACATAAGCGATGGTGGTTCATCTTCGTTTCTAAATGCACATCCTCCGAAGTAGGTACTTAATTGCAGACAAGAAGAGAAAAATAATAGTCATTACAAGGACCTCCTCCTCTTCAAGCCCCGACAACTTGCTTAAAGAAAGCATCTACTCTGATGTAGTTTTAAGGTGCATCACGCTACAGAACAGACATCTTCGAACACATTCACTCTCTTTTTGCTAAAATGAGCAACAGCTGAATGGAGCTGACCTCAAAAAACCATAACTGAGAGAGAGAGAGAGCGTATTATTATCCTCGTGCTAGGACTAATTAATTGAATTAAGCTAGACACTGCTTGATAAGAATGAAGTCAAGAGAGTGCATCAAAATTTACTCCAGGACGACTCTGCTTATGAACGTCTTGAAACTTGTTAGCAACTACGCTTATCCAGGCTCTGTCGCTGTCTCTGTATGCGTAGCTAGAACTTGACGCCAGCAGAATGAAACCCTTGGCATCTCCGGCACCGACAGGAAGGACACCGCTACAGATGGGCTGAAGTAAAACAGAAAGAGCTCCCTCTGGCAACACTCTGAGAAACTGTGGATCTGTACACAACCAATGACAAATGCCACTGTATGGGAATAACATCTGAATGACAAAATTGTAGATGAATATGTTTTTATGAACCCAAGCGACGAAATACATCTTCCGCAGGCAAAAAGCTAACCCCATCTAGCAAAAGAAATAATGTAGACGACGGTGGCTTGCCTAAGCCACCCAGGAAGGAACATTCAATTTAAAATGTTTTTTGTATCAAGAAGACACCTAATGCCTTTTCAACAGTTAATGACGTGGTCTATATGCTTCTGAATGGGTAATTCATGGTACGAACAGGAATGCAATAAAGACTTGAAGAAACCTGATAATTTCATCACTGTGTTGGTACGAGTATGTAGCATGTTAACTGACCAGATCACTAGAGCAATTTTCGTTGGTAGTGCGTTGGAATGCTGAGTAATAGAAAAATAAGTTATACTCCTGATGGTGTATGCGATTATTATAATTTCTTGTATAATCAACCAAACATTAAATCCTTTTATCATGGCTGATGATAAAGACATGAACTTAGTCAAACTTTGGTATCCAATAAGTAAAGAACCTAATTTCCAGGTAGAAGCTAACAAATATTACCTACACCCTGAGGGAAGTATAATGTCTCGGTCAGCCCAGTCAATCCCATTTGTTGAATCTGTCTGAAGAATAAGTCAAGCATATCTGCTTTCAACGCATCTTGATCTAATTTCCAGTAACCACGTATGCACAATGCATCTCCAATTGACATGAGCTGGTAAAGTTAGAGTAACTTAATGGCATCAAAGAAGATAAACAAAACCCACATCTAATTCAATTTTGCATGCTCGTGCATGTTTGAGTTCCAATTTTATTTTACATGATCACGTTATCTATATTATGCAAGAGAAATATGTGATCATTAATAAAGAAAATGGCATCCCTACTCATAAGAAATGTTGTCTAAAATAATACCACAGACATCGAATTTGTATTACGTAAAAGAACGTATGAGCCCCAAGCAAGATCCTCTTTATCACTATCTGTCAGATCAGCTGACATGACAAATATCTGTGTGTTTCCCTCTGGTAAAATGGAACGATCCACAGGACTTGCACCCTACACATACCATTATAATATGATATCAGAAAAATTGTACAGAAAGAAAACATTTTTTGTTAAAACTAGGTAGTACTGAACTTTATGATCACAACATCAGTAATCTGAACATGAAAAAAGAACAATTCAGCCATTACATGCAGTGTATTGTAAATATTGAGGATAATAACAATAAGAAAATACACTCATATGGTTGTCATGCTGTACAGGGGCCATGGGATTCATATAATATGACATGTATAGACTGATTCTCTCAGAGAAGGTTAACACCACTATAGGCATAAGGGTCCAATATGTCAAGTGAGTGATGGAAGAGGATGAGTATCAGAAAGCTAATGGGGTGTTTGGTTGCATGATATTTTTTTGTACACTTTCATGATAAAAAATTGTATTAAAATAAAAAGTAAACCAACTCATGACATAAAATTATCATGTTTGGAGGGATGTGATTACAAAAAAGAGTAACCACCGCACATGACCAAATAAAGTGGGGGACCACAAGAAAAAAGAAAGAGGTGACCCTCTTTTTTTGTTTAAGAAGAAAATCACTTTCAAAACATAAAATTGTCATGGTTGTCAAACACCTCTTTTAACAAGTTTTCTTACAATTTTTAAAAATTAAAATAAAACCTCAATTATCATGCAACCAAACACCCCATAAGCTTCCATCTGATACTCATAATAAAACTCACTATCTTCCTTATCACACTAAGGACTTGTTTGTTTTATTGTAATTCTCTTGTTTCATGATCACTTGTTTAGAAACAAGATTCTTGGATTTTAAAACAAGATTCGGTTAACTTTGTAAAAGACATGAAAAACAAAGTAGGGGATCACGTGATTAAGATAAATTTATAACTATAAAATGTTCTTGCTTTGGCTTCCGCCTCCCTCCTCATATAATTTAAAACAAGAACCCCTGTTTCAAAATACAATATTTAATCAACCAAAACAAAATAAAATGCTACAAAATAGAACAAGTGAACTATTTTGCAGAATTTACATCTAAACAAACAAGCCCTAAGTGAAAGCTATAAACAGGACATTTCACACTCTGTATGAGATTCTATTTTATTCTAATAATCCTGAAATCATGTTCATCTAACTATTTCTCTAGAGGGCAACAATTTCAGATAAAATGTTTAGTCAGCAGGTCTTAATAAATCATCATTTATGGCATATATCATATGATCCAAACAGGAATTCAGCATTTGAATATGACCTCGATTGGTAGCTTCAACCGATGCAACAACCCTAAGATGCTATCGGAGCAACCTGGAAAAATAACTTTGGGAAATCATATATTTTTATCCAATCTTTCCCTGGCCAGAATAGGGGCATTCCAGAAGCAGCAAAGGTTGGAGTGCAATAAACCTGATCAAAAACATGCAACTATTGTGAAGTAATTAAAATATCAGCAACTTCTACCAGTTCCCCGAATTTATAATAATGGCTTAACTTCTAAACTGTTACAAGGTTGGTCAGAGATCTTTACTTAAATGAAAAATGATGCACTTGCATTCCAAGTACGAGAAAATGCTGAAGTTTCCTCATCTCTAGGACCTGGGATACAAAAGCTATCCTTCTCTTTCCTTGATTTAGGTCATAGAATGCAACATCCAAGATAAAACTATTATAATATTCTTTTGCCAATTATATGAAACGCACTTCCTCTTTACTTTAAGGTGAGATATATCCCTTTTTCCGACTATGTGTGGTTCCATGTCCTTTGGTAGAAGTTCTTATCCAATATGTTATTCAATATGCGCTTATGCCCTGCTTTCTCAGGGTCTATTAGCTTTTTAACAACTCCATATCTTTCTTCCAAAGACAAGTGAGCACTGGCCACTCTTAAGTTAAGGTTAAACAATTTTTCTTTCCAAGGATATCTGGTAATGTCTTAAGCTCCTACCAAAGCTGATGTTTGTCTGGCTGCTACATGCTTTGTTCACTAACATGTGTTCACATGATGCCATTATGCAATGTCGTTGGGAACATGTTTCAAAACCACTGTTGCATTTTGGTGCCACATACAAAAACTGCTCGGTCAGTCCTGCCCGATGAGTTAGTTAGTTCCCTGACTAATTGAAAACCAAATAATTTGCACCTAAGAGTATTCATTCACCCGTCACGTTTTAGGCAGAGTGATTAGGGCTAATGAATTGACAATAAAAAGATACCATACCTTTTAAACAAACTGAATTTCTTATTTATATCTTGAAATCAGAAACTGGGGTCAGTTGGGATCTTTTGGGAAGGTTCAACTACAATAACTCCCCAAAACTGAAAGTGTCGCGCCCACTAAAATGGCCATCTTGTTGAAAATGAATGTGTTTCCGAGTAAATGTTTCACGAAAAAAATTAGTGCTGCATGATAGCTTTTGACAAATCCATACAGATAGAATCTTGATACCGAAAGGGGATACGTTGAAAAATCCATATGTCACCTTGAGAAACTTCCCAAAATATGGAAGGGCGACGGAGAAACCAGCCAAACAAATACCCAACGCCTCCGATCTCTGAGAATGTTAGCAAAATGGGGATAAGTTATCAGGGAACAGTTAAAAATATTTTTCCATGATACTCGGCCAAATTTGTGATTGTTTCGTTCATGGAAGATAAAAAGGGAACCGGCTAAGGTTAGGTTGTAGCCACCAGCTGAGCAGAAGTTGGGAAATCAGAGGAGCCAAATAAGTGGTTCAGAAAGATCAATGATCCGAAAGCCCAACCGATGTATCTAGGCAGATAGGATTCGTCCAATCCCGGGATACCTGCCAAAAAACACACATTCGCTTCTCGAGAATTAGGTTAAAACAGCGCTTTCAAGCGTGTCAAACACGAAAGAAATATTGTTAACGACAGGACAAACGCGGCAAACACTGAGTAAATACTCGCCAAGGGTGAACCGAAGGACGGAGAAATTGAGCTGCCGCTGCTGTTCGTCCACCTCCGAGTCGTCGAGACGAGCTCTCACGGTCAGGCGTCGCCTCGGGCAACTTCTATCACTGATGGGAGCAATTATAGAGCCAGATATGTCGCCAAGGCGCGGCCCCGCCGAAATGCTGGCGCGAAAAGAAGAAGGGCGCTTCTTGCTCGTGGTGGCGGTAAGGCGGTGTAAGGAAGAAGCAGCCATTGTGGGAGATACAAGACAGAAACAATCCCAAACCATGCTTCTTCTTCTTCTTCTTCTGTTGCTGCTGCCGCTGCTCCTTCTGGAGGAGCTCTGACTTTGAGGGCGGGAATCAAAGGAACATTCTTGCTGCGGTACCAGACTCCCCCCCACGTCGATCCCTTCGCAGCGGCGAGACGATGTCGAGTCCGAACGAGCTGTGGGCGGGGCAAGGGAGAGGAAAGCTCCGTTACATCCGCTCGTCGAATTCGCGGACGATGATGAGCAATTCTGGCAAGTGAGTTTTTTAAAGGCATTTTTCATCAAAAAAATATATATATACCCGCTCATTTCATAATTATATTTACACTCGCAGGATTATTCTATTCTTTGCCAATAAACATTCCGCCTTTGTCGGCGGTAAAGTCAGCGTGAACTTGTTTGGTTCAGATGTTATGAATTGAGAAGGTATTGAGTAACAATCATATATTTTATCCGACGATGGTATATTGCAAATTGTCCAGTAAATTTAGGAATTTTATTGCCCAGTTACAAAATGTTATATTTATGAGGTGTTTGGTTGCACGATAATGAAGATTTTTGTTTTAATTTTTAAAAATTTTAAGAAAACTTGTTAAAAGAAGTGTTTGATAATCATGATAATTTTATGTTTTAAAAGTGATTTTCTTCTTAAACAAAACAAGAGGGTCTCACCTCTTTCTTTTTTCTTGTGATCCCCCACTTTGTTTGGTCATGTGTGGTAGTTGCTTTTTTTTGTAATCACATCCCTCCAAACATGATAATTTTATGTTATGAGTTGGTTCACTTTTTCTTTTAATACAGTTTTTTATCATGAAAGTGTACAAAAAATTATCATGCAACCAAACACCCCATTAGGACCACACTGCCTGTTTGGTTAGGTGTATATTTATAAAACAGGGTACAAAGCATAAGTAAATGATTAGTGTTAACCTGATTATAAGTTTAAAAATATTTAATAGTCTATATTTTGACAATAAAAAACATAAATACTGTTTTTCAACGGTATTATTTATTATTTGAAATATTTTAGTTTAATCCAAGTAAATGGTTTGATTTAATTTCATCCGACTTATTCAATGTTCCGACTAAATCTACATAACGAACAGTCCATGAACATCATTGTTTGAAATGAAAAGAAGATAAAAATTATCAACATAAAGTCAAATAAAAATTGTTCTCAAAATACAATATTTTAAATAAAAATATTTTTATTTTATTTAGACTCTTTCAATTTATTTAAAATTTAAATTTAATTTGTACTTGTTAGACGTAGTTCGACTTGGGTCAAGTTAGATCAAGCTGACTCAGTCCCCACCCCTTACTTCATCTACCTTGATTCAAAGATAACGGTTCTTCGGGGGGGGGGGGGATTCAAAGAAAGAGTGTATTTTGTAATGTATTAAAGAGGTTTAAGATTCGTTTGGTAGAGATTTTGTGTCAGATTACTTACAAAACATTCAAAAGTTCGTGTCCACAAAAATTGGGGCATCTTTTTTTTTGGCATAGATCTCTGTGTCTATCTCTGTTCGATCCTCAAAACTTTCCGTTTTTAACGGGATTTCCTGCCAGATGCCACCTTAATCGAAGTGGATAATATCTCTCACCTTGTACTACGAGATGCTTGATGCGGGTCAAACTAGTGCGTACCATATTTCTGGTTGCTCGGAATGACAAACCTTTCTTGTTAGTAATAACATCCCGATCGTAATGATTTTCCTGGTTAATGTAACGTTATGAATATTTTAATATTAAATAATATTGTTTTTATTAGTTAGGAGATTATTATCGTATTTACTCCCTCCTTTCCGTTATACCACCTTCCGTTTTTCTCTCCTCCGGATTGCCCAAGCGAACCGTCCCCTTCCTTTCTCTCTCGCGTCCGCATCCTCTTCGCCAACGCTCTGCCGCCGCGACCCCGTCGCCGCGTCACCCAGCCCCTCCGCCCGTGGCCACTGCAGCGCCGCCGCCTCTCACGGCAACCCCCCCCCTCGTTGGTCGCCATCCCCGTCGTCACCCGCCGCCGTCCGCCGCGACTGCGGACAGCCCCGCCCGCGCGCACGCGGTTTTCTCCGCGAGAACACGCCCCTCCGGCCGCGTGTCCGCCCGCGGCGGCCGCCGCGTCAGTCCAGCCGCCCGCAGCCTCTGCGCCGCGTGTTCACCCGCGCCGCCTCGTCACCTGCCCGCGCGCGAGCACCAGCCCCCGCCTGCCGTCCCGCGTCGCCGCGGCAGAAGCCGCCCATTGCGCGCCTCCCCGCGCGATGCCGTCCCCGCCCGTGCCCGCGGCCAGCCGCCTGTGCGTGTGCCGCTTCGCCCCTCCGCCGCTGTGGCATCGCTGGCCACCGTGTGCCACCCCTCCTTCCCCGTGCGCCATCTCCCCCTGCGTGCCGATGTGCCCCGCCCCCTATCCACCGTAAGTTGTCTCTCTCATATATATTCTCCCCTAGCTCCTATTATCCCTGGTATTATTTATTTCTCCTTGATCTTTTCTCTATATTTCCCCCTTGATCCGATGGCCTAACCCCATTCTATATGTCCTTTTCCCGCAACATTAGTAAAGGGAGATATCTTATTTGAGTTGCTTGGATTGTGCACTGCGTCGCAACATTCGGTATCATATTTGGTCACCGATTTCCAACTCTTCCAGCGTCATTTCGGTAGGCATCCTTGACGTGTCTATTAATTATCATTAAACTCCTATTTAATCCTCCATGACTTATAGTGATAATTATTGAGTTAATTAGTCGATTTAGCGTTGTATGTCGCGATTAACTAGCATGGTTAGTCTACTTGTTCTATATTGTGCATAATAAGACTCTTGTTAGGGAGATTATTATATCATCTTCATCATGATTAATTTAGTAGATTGTTAGTTGATTTTAGTTCTTTTAGTTGGTATGTTTTTAACTACCCTTTTTGTTATACGGTTTGAGTTAACTTGTCATATAGGCGTGGTGATAAGTTAATAAGATTAGATAATATTTATCTAGTTTATTACATCTGTTTCGGATATGTTATTGTCATTAATTTAGGTGATAAGGTCTGATTGGGTCTATTCCTATCATGTTAGTCTTTACTTATTCTGGTCATTTTATGGTTCTAGACCATGCATAGGTGGTTCAGGTGTGGTTGATCATGCTATTTGCATTGGTGGTATGTTTATTCATTGCATGGTATAGTTTATATCATTTGATCTTGCATAAGTGTATCATGGCATGGCATGATTGAGGTGGATGCATGATGCATTGAAATTATGATGAAAACAGCTACACCAGACTAGTTAGTCGTGACCCGAGGGCAGCGGAGGTTAGAACAGTCCGGTGCATCCTTCGATCCCGGATACCGCGGTTTGTCCCTGTGCCACCACTGCCTAGGTGCACTATGGGATTTCGTTTAGTTATATGGTACTGCTATATATGATAGATCTGGTGGTAGCTGGTTGAGGTGGCAAGACGACGCATTCCTTGCTAATAATGAGAAAAAAAAGGTGTGGTTCTTATTAGAGGATAGGTGCATCTGTGTGAATGTGGTCCTTCATTAGAGGATAGGTGCACTTTTTGCATGGTATGGTATAGGTGGTCTAGGGATGTATTTCATTTTTGTCAATTGTAATGTTGGGTTGCTTCTTGTATGCATGGTTTGTTCCATTTATAGCATATCATCTTATGAAGCATATAGTAGGTGATTATGCATGTGTTTACCTCATCTTTTCAGGTCGTTTTAAGGTGTTTATAGGTGCTGGTCGGTGTGATTATAGACTTTGGTTGGTAGTGTAAAATGCATGGATTAAGTCATATATCTAATGTATTGACTAGCCTATATTTACATATAATTGGTGTAGGTCTGGTACCTATTTAATTAACATCTAGGGCTTTTAGCTATCCGATTTGGCGGATGATGGGGTGTCTACTGAGTCGTCGTACTCATCCCAATCCTCTTATCAATTTTCAGGTAATCAGGTTTAGCGCAACGGAAGTGTGATGGATCGATTCTCGAGAAGACAATTAGATGATATGTATGACTAGATGGTATTTTATTTTGTTTAGATTGTAGTGGTTAGTGATGTATGGATTTTGAATTTTTGAAATTATGAACTTGGATCTAGTTGTTTTCATTCGTTCCAAACCGATATTTTTTAGGGGTTATTTTCCCCGGTTACGTCGTCGGATTTTGTTCCGCTGTGCAGGATTAAATCCAGGGCGTGACAGCTTGGTATCAGAGCCTTAACTCGGCCTTAAGGTCTATTTTTGACTAGCCCGAGTTTATGATATCGGTTTGGCTTAGACGGGATTGATATTTGGAAGAAAATGATCTTGGATAGACAGAATAATTTATGTTGACTATTAGATTGAATGACATGGAAATTTGATATCAGCTTATTAGAGTTCTACGTTAGATTATTACATGTATCATTTTATGATGACTTAATTTTCAGATTTAGTGCATCTTGGAGTTTGGATTTATGTTCATAGGATAAGATTATCAAATTGGATTTGTTGAATTTTAATATTAGAGAGTGATCGGGTCATTAGAGGCTTAGATGGGATGATCAATGTATGATGACCAATTTTCAGTTTTGTTCGATATTGTGGTTTGGCTTGATGAAGAATTGCTTTTTATCAATATTGAGGTAAGATTCTTGATTTATATATATCAGATTATCGAATGATTGATATACGATGCTTGATCATTATTAGGTTGGTTTATACTTTAAGCTTGAAGTTTTCAGATTTAACATGGTTAGTGATTTGGATTGATGCTAAATTCAATGGTCAGAATCATGATGATATTATATGATCAATAGATAAATGATAGATTAGTGAATCTTCAAATTGATTTAATTGGATAATCTATATGGGATGATGATGATGATTTATTTTGTCTATCTAGGATTAATCCGATTTATCATTGTATGTTAATTGATGGAATATCAATGAGTGGTATGAGGATAGGATGACATGTGATTTTGGTATTGGATTTATCTAGATGTGAGGTGAAATGGTGATTGATGTATTACTGGCAGTATGGTTTCAATGGAAGAGAAATGAGATTATCAATTTGAAATTTCAGAGTAAGATTAAGAGAATTTTATCTTGCTTTGAATAAGTGATATTTTTGTGCTACCAAGTATGAAATACAGACCGTACAAGCATGAGGATGTGATATTCAGGTGCTAGTATCAGTTTGAGAATTAAAAGATGGTTTGAGTATGATTGTAGTAAGGGTTGGTCAGGTGCTATCTGTTGATTAATATTATAGTTATACACTCCTCTATCATGATCTTTCATCTTTATGCTCAAACTTTTGAACTCTTTATCTTGCTATATCTTACTTGATCAATCTAGCCAAATCTTGACTCTAGATCATCTTAAATTGTATGTTGTGACCATTCATAGGTTGATCTTATGTGGAGTTTGGACCCTGGTCTATTGGAGGTGATCTTTTAGATTAGATAGAGATATCATGATGATGGGATATATCTTGCTAATTGTTTGGAAGTAGTTAGAATATGAATATAAACTTATTTTAAAGAAGAAGTGAGAATGAATCGTGAGAGTGGTAGATATAGAGATAGATTTGTAGAAGAGGAGATTTGAGAACTCATTAAGAGTGAGAATCTTTTGCTGATTATATATGATTACAAATAGATATTGTTCTTATGATGAAGGTTAGAGATAATTTATTATGATGATATACTTGATTATTGAATCATTATGGGTTAAGTGATGTTAATATTGTTAAAAGTAGTAAACTTATTAGAATTACTTTGAAAGTTAGAGATTTGGCCATCTTGAGGACTTATATAATATATATGGTATGAGGTGATTATATTTGAGATCATGTGTATAAATGGTATAGAGATTAAGAATAATTACATTGAGTGGATAAGTGGATAACATAAATCTGGTGATACACTTTATTTCATGGCATCATTATTTTGTGAAACTTGGCTTTGAGATTGAATGGAAACAAGGCATTGATATCAAACTATTTTGAATTAAACAAAAATTTCTGGAGCTTTATATGAGAAAGATGAGAATATATCATATTTAGAGAAAGTTTTACCAATATGAATTTTGGAATAGATTTATGAAATCATAGGCATGAGCATATCATTGATAATCTTTTGATATTAAGGATGAGATTTATAGAAGATCAAATATAAACTTTAGAGCATGATCATATTATCTAGATCATCATCTATTATCTTTCAACCTTGAACTCATGAGTTATTTCTATCTACCATGATCCGAGTTTGGCTTATCCAATTTAAGGATTCATTTCCCTCTTCAAATCTTGACCAACAAACTTGGGTACGAATAGACTTTGTATACTTAGATTTAGATTTGAGTAGATGGTGATAGATTGATTGTCATATTGTGATTAAATGTAGTAGATGAATTAGTTAGACCGAAATTCATTAGAAAAGATCTTTAGATAAAAGATTGTAAGAGGAATGGCTAAGGAATTTTTCTTCTCTATTGTAGATTATATGATCAATACGTATAATGATATAGCTTCAGATTTAGTGAATCCAATCACTTTAGTGATGATGATGAGGTATATCAGCCTTTAGATAGGATATTGGTTGGATCAATTAAATTTGATATTGGATCATAATTGGATTATTAATTAGATAAGTAGATTGTGTAGTTGATAGCACTATGGATGTATGCTATGATGTTAAATTTTTTTCAAATTTAATGTATTGAAATGTTAGATAGAAGTTGATCAATGTTATCAATCTTAGACAAGGTTATTAATTCGAGAAATGTAAAGGCTATTGGATTATTGAATACTTTTGTGAAGGATACTTGATCCATATCATATTGATCTGCAAAACTTTCAAATTGACACATCGAAAATTCATGTTAATGATCATTAGAAGTAAGGTCATGAGGTAATGTGATTGGATGATATAGATAATGTATAGATAATTTAGATTGATAGATATGTGGATAGAGAGTTTGGTCAACTTATATCAAAAATTCAGTAGCAAGGTAGAATTTTGAAAAGACTGTTATGATAGATATGAGAATAATTAGATCAATTCATCTGGTCTACGTGAGAATAATGAACTTGAGTAATATATGTGATTTGGGAGAATGCCTATATGATATGAGATGTTTTCATAGATTAGAGATTTTTAGATTTGATTTTTATTATTGTATGATATTTGGATTATGAGATTGAAGTGGAGAGGATATTGTTAACTAATAAGGTTACATTGAGGATGATATTAGTAGAAAAAGAGATGAGGCGTCTTCACCTGTAGTTGTTCGGTGAGTTCGGTTGAATTTTCGAGGACGAAAATTTTTGTCAGGAGGGTAGATTGTAACGTTATGAATATTTTAATATTAAATAATATTGTTTTTATTAGTTAGGAGATTATTATCGTATTTACTCCCTCCTTTACGTTATACCACCTTCCGTTTTTCTCTCCTCCGGATTGCCCAAGCGAACCGTCCCCTTCCTTTCTCTCTCGCGTCCGCATCCTCTTCGCCAACGCTCTGCCGCCGCGACCCCGTCGCCGCGTCACCCGGCCCCTCCGCCCGTGGCCACCGCAGCGCCGCCGCCTCTCACGGCAACCCCCCCTCGTTGGTCGCCATCCCCATCGTCACCCGCCGCCGTCCGCCGCGACCGCGGACAGCCCCGCCCGCGCGCACGCGGTTTCGCCGCGAGAACGCTCCCCTCCGGCCGCGTGTCCGTCCGCGGCGGCCGCCGCGTCGGTCCGGCCGCCCGCAGCCTCTCGCGCCGCGTGTTCGCCCGCGCCGCCTCGTCACCGCCCGCGCGCGAGCGCGCCGGCGCCCGCCCGCCGTCCCGCGTCGCCGTGGCGAAGCCGCCCATTGCGCGCCTCCCCGCGCGATGCCGTCCCCGCCTGCGCCCGCGGCCAGCCGCCTGTGCGTGTGCCGCTTCGCCCCCTCCGCCGCTGTGGCATCGCTGGCCACCGTGCGCCAGCCCTCCTTCCCCGTGCGCCATCTCCCCCTGCGCGCCGATGTGCCCCGCCCCCTATCCACCGTAAGTTCTCTCTCTCATATATATTCTCCCCTAGCTCCTATTATCCATGGTATTATTTATTTCTCCTTGATCTTTTCTCTATATTTCCCCCTTGATCCGATGGCCTAACCCCATTCTATATGTCCTTTTCCAGCAACATTAGTAAAGGGAGATATCTTATTTGAGTTGCTTGGATTGTGCACTGCGTCGCAACATTCGGTATCATATATGCTCACCGATTTCCACCTCTACCAGCGTCATTTCGGTAGGCATCCTTGACGTGTCTATTAATTATCATTAAACTCCTATTTAATCCTCCATGACTTATAGTGATAATTATTGAGTTAATTAGTCGATTTAGCGTTGTATGTCGCGATTAACTAGCATGGTTAGTCTACTTGTTCTATATTGTGCATAATAAGACTCTTGTTAGGGAGATTATTATATCATCTTCATCATGATTAATTTAGTAGATTGTTAGTTGATTTTAGTTCTTTTAGTTGGTATGTTTTTAACTACCCTTTTTGTTATACGGTTTGAGTTAACTTGTCATATAGGCGTGGTGATAAGTTAATAAGATTAGATAATATTTATCTAGTTTATTACATCTCGTTTCGGATATGTTATTGTCATTAATTTAGGTGATAAGGTCTGATTGGGTCTATTCCTATCATGTTAGTCTTTACTTATTCTTGTCATTTTATGGTTCTAGACCATGCATAGGTGGTTCAGGTGTGGTTGATCATGCTATTTGCATTGGTGGTATGTTTATTCATTGCATGGTATAGTTTATATCATTTGATCTTGCATAAGTGTATCATGGCATGGCATGATTGAGGTGGATGCATGATGCATTGAAATTATGATGAAAACGGCTACACCGGACTAGTTAGTCGTGACCCGAGGGCGGCGGAGGTTAGAACGATCCGGTGCATCCTTCGATCCCGGATACCGCGGTTTGTCCCTGTGCCACCACTGCCTAGGTGCACTATGGGATTTCGTTTAGTTATATGGTACTGCTATATATGATAGATCTGGTGGTAGCTGGTTGAGGTGGCAAGACGACGCATTCCTTGCTAATAATGAGAAAAAAATGTGTGGTTCTTATTAGAGGATAGGTGCATCTGTGTGAATGTGGTCCTTCATTAGAGGATAGGTGCACTTTTTGCATGGTATGGTATAGGTGGTCTAGGGATGTATTTCATTTTTGTCAATTGTAATGTTGGGTTGCTTGCTGTATGCATGGTTTGTTCCATTTATAGCATATCATCTTATGAAGCATATAGTAGGTGATTATGCATGTGTTTACCTCATCTTTTCAGGTCGTTTTAAGGTGTTTATAGGTGCTGGTCGGTGTGATTATAGACTTTGGTTGGTAGTGTAAAATGCATGGATTAAGTCATATATCTAATGTATTGACTAGCCTATATTTACATATAATTGGTGTAGGTACGGTACCTATTTAATTAACATCTAGGGCTTTTAGCTATCCGATTTGGCGGATGATGGGGTGTCTACTGAGTCGTCGTACTCATCCCAATCCTCTTATCAATTTTCAGGTAATCAGGTTTAGCGCAACGGAAGTGTGATGGATTGATTCTCGAGAAGACAATTAGATGATATGTATGACTAGATGGTATTTTATTTTGTTTAGATTGTAGTGGTTAGTGATGTATGGATTTTGAAATTTTGAAATTATGAACTTGGATCTAGTTGTTTTCATTCGTTCCAAACCGATATTTTTTAGGGGTTATTTTCTCCGGTTACGTCGTCGGATTTTGTTCCGCCGTGCAGGATTAAATCCAGGGCGTGACAGTCTCCTTGTTCAAAAAAAAAAAAAAACAACATCTCGATCGTTTTTTTTACTCCACTTCTTCTCACATCATCCCGATCAGTAATATATAACTGATCTTATTCCACTATTTGATCTTGCTCCGCAGACCGGTTGTGGCGCCGAGGGTCAGCTCCACCGATCAGAACACTACCAGGGCAGGATAGAGAACTGCTCATCCGCGAAGAAGCTGCTGCCGCCGCCCTCGTCCCCCGCCAGGAAATACTGCGTCTCCACCGTCCCAGCCGCCAGAGGCGGCGACGGGATGGAAGACGGCAGCTGGTGCTGGTGCTGCTCGATTTGTTTGTGGCTGTAATGGCGGAACGGAGGACCAGGAAACTGCTGCGGGTGGTGGATAAGAGAGACTAGCCCGGTTGTATCGTCTTCGCAGACGTTGAGGACGGCGCTCGAGGCGCTGCTGTCCGCGGAGGACGTCCCGTCCTTGTAGATGAGGGCAGCCGGGTCGACGTCCGGCAGCGGCACCTCCTCGTCCACCTCTGCTTCTGCCGGCTCCTCCTCCGCGGTCGTCGGGGCGGTACCGAAGGCGCAAGGGCGGGGCGCCGTCCGGTCCGCAACCTTCCCTCGGAGTTCCGTCACCTGTACCGGAGACGACGACGATCGGCGGCGGCCCCGGCCGAGGAAATTGATCGTCAGCGGGGGATAAAAAGAAGAAGCGGTGTGGCCGCAGGAAAAGTACCTCGGCGAGGAGCGCCCGGTGGTCGGCCCGGAGGGCGTCGTAGCCGGATTTGAGTTGGAGGTAGTCGCGCTCCAGCTGCTTGGTCTTCCGGCGGGCGCGGCGGTTCTGGAACCACACGGCCACCTGCCGCGGCTGCAGCCCAAGCTCCTCCGCCAGCCTCACCTTCCTCTCCGCCTCCAGCTTGTTCTCCACCTCGAAGCTCCGCTCCAGCGCCCTCACCTGCTCTGAGCTCAGCCGCCGCTTCTTCTCCGAACCACCTCCGGAAGCACCGCCGGCCCCCGGGCGTATTGCTCCGCTTCGACCCCCAGAGCACAGCTCCTCGTCCCCGCAGTCGTCGTCCTCCATCGACGCGAAGCCGCCATCGCCGCCGCTTCCGAGCTCATTCGGCTTCTCGCCGTCTGGCCTCCCGGCCGGCGTCATCGATCGAATCAATATGGTGTCCACTGCCCACCGGCCACATCAAACGCACACAACGTTGGCACACACAAACGTTGTGTATATATATATATATACATATAACCAACCCGGGAAAGAGAAGGCAGGCGGATGATGTATGGCAGGGGACTACCAAGATAAGGTGGGCAGATCAACCCTTCTTCTCCTAGTGCTACGACCTCGGTGCTCCTGCAGCGCCTCTTCATAGCCGTGCTCTGGCAGCTATGGCGCCGGCAGCCGGCAGATCAGAGGACGACGCGCTCAACTGGCAAGCATCAGAAGCCTTCCGGCCGCCAGAGCAGCCAGTCGCGCTGCCCGCCTGGATCGATCATTAAGCGTAGGAAAGGAAGGTCGGGGCGAGCAAGGCGGGCGCGGCAAATTAAAAAGAAGACGAAACGGAGGAGAAGAAGACAGGGACGGGGAAAATTAAACCACACCGGGAAGCGACGACTGGGCGGCGCCCGTGCCGCGAAGCGGAGCTCCTCCTCCTCTAATAAGTCCTGTCCTCCCCACGGAAGGGGCGACCCCCAACGCAGCCCAGTGGGAGGACTGGGGCGCCGTGGTGAGGGTGGTGGCGTGCAGAAGTTCCACGCGGAGCTTCCATGTATATATAAAGTTTGGATCACCCCAATACTCGGATGAAAGGAGTATCATTTGTCTCTAATAAAAAAAAGGAAAAATTATCATTAGATCCATTTAGAAAAACGGGTTTACCGCAAAATCCATTGACCCAATTGTCATTCCATCTAATCTATTGACACCTGATAAAATTGCCACCCAGTCCATATTCATCCCTCTCTATTCTCAAAACCCATTTTTGCCCTTCCCATCCCAGCGTCCAGAATCAAGAAGGCATTTCCACGCGCGGCTGTCAAGCAGCGCTGTCTAGAGGGAGGCATTTCTGCGCTGGTTGTGGCTGTCGAGAGAAAAATCGAGGGGGCGGCAGTAGGAGGATGGGGGTGGCGGCAACTTTCGAAAGGCGTAGATCGGAGCAGTGGTAGGAGGATGGGGGGTGGCGGAAATCAAGGGGGGCGTGTGGATGTATGCCAGAGAGGGACATTGTCGGCAAGGGTTCAGTCAGTAGCTCCAGCAGCCCCTCTCAGACGCCGACCACGAGGAACTCCTTATCCTTCTTCAGGTTCCCCATGGCCTCACCGTCCAAGGAGATCTTCGCGTCAACACCACCACCACCGTCTCACCCTGCGTACAGGTATATCATGCCGTCAAACTTGTTGTTGGCCCCGCTTCGCGCCTCTCCGACTTCCCAAACCCAAAGTCAATGTCGTAGACGGGAACCTTGGCGAGCTCCCCATGGCGACGCAGTTGATGCCGGTGCCATGGAAGTAGAACATCTCCGGCAAGGTCCACGAGAGGGGGGAAGGCAAGTTAGGCATGGGTTGGCTATCGGGCGGCACTAGGTCGACGGCAGGACGCAGTGATAGGCTGCTACTATCAGGCGATGCTGGTCCAGAGAGGAAGAGGGAGATGGCAAGGCGGTGGATGCAAGGCGAAAGAGGGAGAGAGAGAGAGAAGGGTAACACACTAGTGAGTAGTGAGGGCTAAAAAAGACATTCTCTTTTCAAAATGGAGCTAACGTGATGATGTTCTAAAAAATTGGATTCAATGATAAATTGCTTTTGAAAATGGACCTAATGGTAAAGCAGTTGGTCCAAACCGGACCTAGTGTGCATTTGCTCTAAAAAAAATCACCATCCCAACACAATTCCAACCACTTAAACGATGAGTAATGAGTCGGTAAAATGTCGGTAACAGTTCGACTATGTCGATAGTGAATTAATGAGTCAGTGAATTATTATTGAACCGGTACCGATGCCTTACAAATTCACAGCCGAACTTAATACAACTCATTATTGATTGGCAGTGAGTTAATAAGACGTTGATAACGGTTCAATCTTTTCGATAGTAATTCACCAAACTTGTTATTTGAACCACTACTTAAAGAGAGCGGATCGCTTTAGCCCCGGGTGGAGGGAATAGCTGCATTCCCTAATCAAAAGTGGCCACGTACCTCCACAACTTAAGTGGCGGTTCAAATACCGGTTCGTTGAATCGCTACTGAAAAGGGCTCCGTAACGAGTTACTAAAGTGTCGGTAGCAGTTCCGCCCTTTTCAGTAGTGGGTTCAAGACTTTCGAGTAACAAGTTAAGATATTGCTGAACTGTTGCTGAACTACTACTGACGTTTTACTAACTCGTTACCCAACTCAATACAACTCATTGCTGACAGATAACGAGTTACTAAGGCATCAGTAACAGTTCAACCCTTTTCGATAACGATTCACCGAATCGATATTTGAACCGCCACTTAAGTGACAGAGGTATGTGGCCACTTCTGATTGAGGATTGTGACTGTTCTCTCCACTCGGGACCGAGACAATCCGCTCTCCTACTTAAATGGTTCGTGACTTTTTTTTATCTAGAATCGAGGATACTCTCTCCACTTGGGGGGCTGAAGTGACCCAAACTCATACATACAAGACGCAAGGGAGATCGGGGCCGCCGGGTATCCATCCCCGTGTAAAACTCAAACCGAAAGCTATCTTTAAATCAACTATCGGGATGTTTGGTTGCTCCTTCTCAACTTAAATTTAAATTTATGATTAAGAAACGTGGTAAAAACGGGACGGAACACCGTATAAATAATCCAACGCCTTTGTTATAAGATTGGATTTAAAAACTTCATTTTATCACGTGGCTGGCTGGTTTCGGCGTTCGGGGGAGGTCAGCAAAGAAAACACCTTTATTTCAACCACGCTGTAAAGTCCTTTTTTCTTTTCTTGTGTGGTCGGAATCTTTCCCTTAAAAATAAATAAATAAATAAATCAGACTCTCTCGTAGACTTGACCTCGGGGACCACACGTGGGCTCCACACGCTGCGCTGCGCCGCGACGCGGTCTGGCGACGCGTGACGGCCGGGATGGGCGCTCTGGGGTGAACCGCACTCTTCCCGGAAAGAGCACGTGGATCGGGCCGGGAGAGAGACTACGGGCGCAAAAGGACAAACGCCAGGATTTCGCGCTCGTGCTTATATTCGTTGTTTAGCCGAAGGCTCCGACCCGATCTTTATCCGAGGAAAAAGCAAAAAAAAAAAAAAACTTTTACGTACCGGTCCTTATCATTATTTATATTTTAAATACACTTTTATGTTTTATACGTTGTAAAATAATGCCGAAACACCCCGGAATATTGTTCTCCAATTTTACATAAAAATTATTGTGTGATTATAAAATTGATATAATATTAATTTTAATACTTTTACCAACAAGGCTCGGTAACTATCTATATATGCATGAATGACGCAATCGTTGCAGACCAAACTCTGACTAAAATTGTTGATATTACGTACCATATATATATGTGGGTTCGATCAGGAAGGAAGAAACTCTAATTGCTTAATTTTATCTACACCTCTTCCTTGTGATGTGACACAAAAAGATACTTAATTCCATTAGGATGTTTCCCGTCACAACTATTTTTAGCCGACAAAAACATACGTGAATATATCTTAATTACTTATTTGAATTTTTAAACAAACAGATTATATATAAAAATAAAAAAATATAAAATAAGGTGTAATGTTAAGATGTTAATCAAGACATGGTAGATGTATTAGAAGCTTAAATACGATATGTACAACCAAACAATCCAAAGTCTAAGATATTTGCTGTGTTACGGTTAAATTGATGTCTGTGCATATTTATATACGGTTGTTAATATTTAATGGGTTTCCGGTTTCAAACCGAAAGTTCTGCTCGGTTCTGGCTGTACGTACTCTTGATTCGGTTCAGTTGCATCTTGAGAAACTACCCAAATCAGAACTTCATCGTGATTGAGTAAATTTTGAAAAACCTGCACACGGTTAATTTTGTTCACGAAGGAGACTACGCTGCGTGGAAAAACTCGACACCAAGTTTTTTTTTTTTTTTTGGGTAAGAATAGTACGTGCGTAAAAAAAAATTTTGCTTACCGTCGGATTTTACTTTATGGAAGTCCTGTGACTTTAGTACTTCCTACTTATGATTTCTTACATGTGAGAGGAGAATAAGAGGAAGGACCATTGTCACGCTCCGGATTTTAACAAGCACAGCGGGATAATCTGACGACGCGACCGGAGAAAATTAACCCCGTAAAAACATCGATTTGGGAAAAATGAAGACAACTAGGTCCCAGTTTATACATCCACAGAATCAAATTAAATACATTGCTATGTTATAATCTAAACAAATCTAATTACCATCTAAATTACATAAGAACCATTCAATTGCTTTCTCGGGAATCGATCAACCACGCTTCTGCTGCGCTAAACCTGATTTCCTGAAAATTGATAAGAGGATTGGAATGAGTACGACGACTCATTAGACACCCCATCATCCGCCAAATCGGATAGCCAAAATGCCCTAAATGTTAATTAAATAGGTACCCAGACCTACACCAATTATATGTAAATATAGGCTAGTCAATACATTAGATATATGACTTAATCCATGTGTTTTACACCACCTACCAAAGCATATAATCACACCATCCACCACCTATATGCATCATAACATGACCTAAAAAGATGGTATGAACATATGCATAGACGCCTACTATATGCTCCATATGATGATATACTACAAATGAGACATACCATACATACACCATACATACACCATGTAACATAACCTGATACTTGACAAAATAAAATACATCACTAGACCACATATACCATACCATGCAAAATGCATCTATCCTCTAACAAGAATCACATTCACACAGATGCACATATCCTCTAATAGATGCACATATCATGTACACAGATTTTCATTAGCAAGGAATGCGACGTCTTGCCATCTCAACTAGCTACCACCAGATATATCATATATAAGTACCATATACTAATCGAAATCCCATAGTGCATCTAGGCAGTGGGGGCACGTAGGATGCCCGCGGAATCTGGGATCGAATGATGCACCAGACGGTTCTAACCCCTCGTTGCCCTCGAGTCACGACTAACTAGTCTGGTGTAGCTCAATTTTCCATTCACAGTTTCAATGCATCATGCATCCACCTCAATCATGCCATGCCATGATCACCAATATGCAAGATCAATTAACATCAACAATACTATGCCATGACATAACAACACAAACTATGAATATTAACTTGAATATATACACAACTAATCCACGTTAGACAATCATGCTCAAAGTGAACTAAAATGAGACAATTGCAACATACAAACACCTAAGCATGATTAAACATGGACATAACTAGATGTTGGAAGATTAATCACCATAACCTCCAATCTTGTTAACCTATCACAATTTCTTAACAAGATTAACATAATCTAAACATGTTAAAAAGTAACAGAATGTCAAGCTAAAAGGAAGCATATCACACTATTAACAAGGTATGATCTCATATACACATAATAGAGATATAAACATATATCACAAGATACTACACACATGTATCTATCTAACCCATGTTAACTCACAAATTACGTAAAAACGTAACTACACACCCTTTAACTAAAAGGTCAACTCTATGGATCATGAAGAATTAAAGTATGAATTTTAATGATAGTAGACACGTCAAAGATGCCTACCGGAATCGATGCTGGAGAAATCGGGAATCGGCGACCGAAAAGGATATCGAACGTGGCGATGCGGTGCACAAATCAAATCACCCAAACATGAGATCTCCTCCTCTAAAACTGCTGGAAAAGACATATAGAGTGAGAGGGTTAAGCCATCGGATCAAGAGGAAATAGAGAGAGGATTAAGGAGAAAATAATATAATGGATAATATGAGAGAGGGGAGAATAATATAGGAGAGAGAGGGGGGTTACAGCGGCGGATCGGGGGGTGCACCGGCGGGCGCAAGGCGCCGCACGCGGCGAGACTAGCTGCGGCTGGCCGCGGCGGGGTGGACGGCGAGGCGGACGAGGGCGGCCGGTGGCCGCGGACGGAGGCGCGCACGCGGGGGGGGGGGGGTGGAAGGGAAGAAGAGGTGGCTGGCAGTGGTTGACCGCGCGCAGGTGGGAAGGCGAGGCGGCGTCCGCTGCCGGCCGCGGGCGCAGCACGGGGCAGGGCGGCACCACACGGGGATGCGCACGTCGGGCGCGGCAGCGCTAGCGCGGAGGCAGAACGGCGTTGGCGGCGATGGCCGCACGGCAAGGAGGTGGTCGCGCGGAGGCGCGCGGGCGCAATAGAGAGGAGAGAGAGAGCGGCGGTGCAAGGTAGTGCGGCGGCTGGCGGCTACGAGAGCGAGGCAGACGGTGAGGACGGCGGGTGGCCTAGAGAGAGAGAGAGAGAGAGAGAGAGAGAGAGAGAGAGAGAGAGAGAGCGGCGCTCGATGGCGCCTGGGTAGAGGAAAGGAGGGGGCGGGTAGAAAAAGAAGGAAATCGGTGCGAGGAGAAGAAACGGAAACGAGGAAAGAGCGGTGAATTAATTTGGATTTGAGAGAGATTTAATTGGGGAGAGAGAGAATATTAAAGAGGTTAAATAAATATTTAATATCAATTATAAACGATTCACTAAACTAATAAGACATAATAAAAAAATATAGCGATCTATGAAACTAATAGGACACAGGATAAATAATAAAAATACTTACGTATCTATGTAAATATATTAAAAATAATTTAAACACATCACGAAAATAATTAAAAACACTATAGTAATAGGCTAAATAATGCTACAGAAAACCAGAATATTACAACCATGAATATTGCAGGACTCATTAATGAACTACCAATAACTTTAGTCAATTAATTATCTTTCGGTGATCGAGTCCAAAGAATTTCAAAACAAGTGTATTCCGTTGGGAGTAACCCCGGGATAAGTGACCGTAATGGTCTCGCGCGCGATCGATGATCTGATCGGGAGAAAACTGTTATTTAACATATATAACTGGTAGGTCACTTGATTGATTTAGTTGTTACAACGGTGATACCCCGTCGACGATTAAAAATATGAATGCCCAAGGTGAATAAAGTATCAATTTTCACACTCCAACCGGCCAGCAAAAAACAATACTTGACGGAAAAGAAAACAAGCAGCATTAATTATATATAATGTGTACGACCAGCGTTATTAGCTAGTGATCCTATCCGAGATGGCGAGATCTCTCCATGCTGTGTCAATATAGGTTCTGGTCTAATTTATTGGTTAACTGGCCTATCGTAATGTAAAACTTAAACTTCCGATATGGTATCATCTCTTAACCTTGGTATCTAATTAAGAGTAATTTTCTTGCAACGTCGCAAGATCAGATGCGCCTAATTAATTAACACACGCTCACCAGCTTCCTGCAGCCATTCGTTCACTTCTTGCAGAGAGATCGGACATCGTCGAGGTTAGATCGGGGGGAATAACAACCCTTCCTTCGTAGGTGCGAAATGCCATGGGAAGTACAGGATTAATGGACAGGGCCTAGATCTGTTGCGAAAAACCCGGAGATCGATCACCCACGGAGCAAGACGCACACACCACGAAGACGACGATATCTCGGAGAAGTCGAACTCCACTAAATCGTAGACGTACAACCTCTCCCCCGGTGGCTCCCTCGACACCCGACATCCCGAATGAGCCACCGGCCTGGGCTATTTATAGGGAGAACAACCCAGGAAACCCATCCCGACTAGGACTCTCCCAGTCCCTATCCAGAGTCCTGATAGACTTAGGATAGCCCGATGCCTATCCGGTTAACAACCACCGGATCCTTATCCCACTTGAGGATTAACCCATACGTACGTACGTACGTAACTAACTAGTTACGTAACATTCTCCACCTTGGGTTAACTCCACAAGTCTCCGTCCGTCCGCCAGCTCCACCAGCATGGCCTGCACCAAGACCAGGTGCCCGCACAGCCTGATTCCGCTGCACGCCCCGACATGGCCCCTCCTCTCTCGGTTGACGCGAGAGACATCGACCACCATCGTTGGAAGCGAACGTTACATGCTTCCTCCGCGCTCCACCTTCAGCAGATATCGTCCTCCGGCCGAACCGTACTACTCACCGGGGAATTTGTAGCTACACCGGTGTCAACCCTCCCTATGAGCTCGTACAAACCTTTCGTCGGCAGCCCCTTTAGCACGATCCGTACTCCTCGCACACCCCGAGAGCTCCACCTTCAAGAGTGCATCGGTATCCTCTTGAACACACGGCTCCCGCCGAGATCGGTTCTTCTTCGACTGGCACATGTCGGACATCCACGAGCTTTCGCACCTTTCCATCAAACATGCGTATCCTCACAGATCCGATACCAGCAACCGAGCAACATGCTCCATTTGCCAATCGGACCGAGTCATCTCCGCATGCTTGATACCTGTGAAACATCGTCCTGTCCGAGCATACATGAAATGAGCAACCGTAATCTAAGATCCAACCCGAATCTCCTCTCCCGCAGATGTCGACCGAGGACGTCATCCACGTCCTCCTCGCTATCCTCTGCCGCTGACGCCTCTCGCCTTCTCCAACTTTGCCTCCCCGCGGCAGCGTTCGCTCTTCTTACGCCGTGGGCATTCCCGCTTGAAGTGACCTTCCTCGTCGCGAGTAGCACCTACGACCCCGAGTTTTGGATCGTCCTTTGTTATCTCGTCTCCCCCGCCGGTTGTCCGATCTTCCACGACCTCCACCTGCAATCAAAGCCTGACTCCCACTTGACATCCCTGCTTCGTTGCTCTTTCGACGAGACTCGTTCGAAAGCAACGAGGCTATGACATCATCTAGCCTGAGAGTGTCGGTCTTATACAGCATGGTCGTCACAATGTGATCGTACGACATCGGCAATGACGACAAGAGAAGTGCTCGATCCTCTTCCTTGATTTCTTCACCCAGAGATAGCACCTCCGTCGAACTCGCGAAGTCGTCGAGATGAGCTTCGATCCCCGTTCCCTCGATCATCTTCAAGCCATATAGCCGCTTCTTCGCTAGCAACCTCGTTTGTCGGCGACTTGGACATGTACTGCTCTCGAGCTTTTCCCGGACATCCACCGGGTCTTCCAAGCCGATCACCTCCCGGAGTGTATTGTCTGTCAAGAATAGTTGAATCGTGCTATTCATCAGCACCCGTTTTTCAGCCCACTCCTCCTCTGTCAGCTTCTCTTATTTGTCTGTTGCTTTGTCGAGAGCTTTGACCAATCCTTCCTGCGTAAGAATATTCTTCACGTGTTGCTGCCATAGAGTGAAATCTCCATAACCGTTGAAAGGTTCAACAGAGAAGCTTGTAACCCTTCCAACAGATCTCTGACTTGTGCCTTCCTGCCCTGCCATCGATCGATCCTGATCAAGTACACCCTTGATCGATATCGACGCACACCTGCACCTGCACAAATCAGACCGTCGGTTCGGAAATCGCCCGATCCAAACTGTCCAATGAACCCGGAGCGCCTGAAAACCTAGGCTTGGACTCCTGGATCGCCTGATTCCGACACCGAACGCCCCCGATCAAGCCGAAACAACCTCGGCCACCCGATCGGTAAACCTGCTCCTTCCGATCTCGGATCCTGTTAACGGGTACGGATGAGACCCGACAACCCTACCCGAAACCCAGACCTAGCAACCTAACCTTATCGGATCCAACCGGACTTAACATCCAAGTCCTAATAATTGGATTAGATAAACAAAACTTTGATCCAATTAAATTTTTGAATGGATCAGTTTGAACGTTTCTCTCTCTCCCTTCTTATTCTCTTCTCTCTCTATCTCTTGTCCCTCACGTCAGCAACCTTGCTTCCACGTAACAATGGAGATAAAATGAGAAAGATAAAAATGAGAGAAAAATAAAACTCAATCACCCGCACAAGCACCCATGTTACGTAACTAAGTAAGTTACGTACGTACGTACGTGGGTTAATCCCCAAGTGGGGATAAGGATCCGGTGGTTGTTAACCGGATAGGCATCGGGCTATCCTAAGTCTATCATGACTCTGGATAGGGATTGGGAGAGTCCTAGTCGGGATGGGTTTCCTGGGTTGTTCTCCCTATAAATAGCCCAGGCCGGTGGCTCATTCGGGATGTCGGGTGTCGAGGGAGCCACCGGGGGAGAGGTTGTACGTCTGCGGTTTAGTGGAGTTCGACTTCTCCGAGATCTCGTTGTCTTCGTGGTGTGTGCGTCTTGCTCCGTGGGTGATCGATCGCCGGGTTTTCCGCAACACACCCACGCGCCCTGGCAGCTGCCTTCCTGCGCACACAGTGCCGCAAGCCTCTTTGCTTTCCTGAGACCGTCACTGTCTCCGTCTGCGCAGAGTTGCCGCTCGGTTGCTACGCCGAGCTCCTAGCGACGCCTCTCCACGCAGCCATCAGACGTGCTTGCTGCACTACCGTTGCCCTTGGTACGCTGCTGCTAGCTCCGGTGCTTGTCAATGTCCAGCAATCGAACAGTCCGCCGATCGCTCCACCTACAACCCCAACCGGCTGCAGAACCGTCGGTGTAAGGAATGCCGCCACCACCAAACGTCGTCTTCACCGTGCCGTCTTTGACTCCGTCCGATCAAGCCATAGCTCTGATACCAGATGTTGCGGAAAACCCGGCGATCGATCACCCACGGAGCAAGACGCACACACCACGAAGACAACGAGATCTTGGAGAAGTCGAACTCCACTAAACCGCAGACGTACAACCTCTCCCCCGGTGGCTCCCTCGACACCCGACATCCCGAATGAGCCACCGGCCTGGGCTATTTATAGGGAGAACAACCCAAGAAACCCATCCCGACTAGGACTCTCCCAATCCCTATCCAGAGTCCTGATAGACTTAGGATAGCCCGATGCCTATCCGGTTAACAACCACCGGATCCTTATCCCACTTGAGGATTAACCCATACGTACGTACGTACGTAACTAACTAGTTACGTAACATAGATCACCCCCAAATGATCGGAGAAAGGGGAGCGTACCCTTCTTCTTAGGCGCAAAATGCCATGGACAGCTGGACGGGATGGAAAAATGTCTAAGATCACCTCAAACGAACGGAGAAGGGGGAGTAGCCGCCGGTGCCGATCACCGGCAGCGGCCCACGCCTCCATCCTTGGAGCGAAAGAGTGTTGGAGGGTCCACCAGAAGAGGAAGGGGGAGGAGGGTGTGTGGGCGCGTGTTGTTGTGATGTGATTGGCACCGGCGGTTGCTCTCCCTCTTCTCCGGTCGCCCGAGGTGATCTACACGCAACGGTACAGGTAGTAATTAACCGCAGTCAAACTGATCTGATCGGGGTAAAAATGGGCGTAAGCTGGCAAAGGCAACGACCCTGGGGTCGATTGACTGCAAAGGTAGGTGGACCCAAAACAGTACGCGTTGCCATGTGAACATCTTCCATGCTATTACTTTCGAAATTAACATTGGTATAGATAGAATTCAGCTGCGGATATATATCGATACTCTCGGTACAAATAGAGCATGATAAGCATCTTTCAACCGAGAGGTAATTTTAACGAGATTAAAACGAACCATCGAATTGTCGGAGGTGCTTGTAAATTATTACCGGCCGGGGGTTATCTCCCAGGTAAAAGTAGACGGATTCCACTGTTCGGGTCGGAGAGAGACATGGCGGTCCGCTCCTCCGCTTTGCTGGGAGTCGTACTGGACGACGGCGGGCCCGTGATTCACGAGCGGCCGCCCGCCCGTCTCACTCAGAAAGACGGCCCATTCGAATGGTTTGACGTTCAAATTCGACCCATTCATGTCTTATGTTAGTTCGACTTCGGACTCGAGTTCTAAGTTGCAACATCTCGAACTCTTTTCGAGCTTGGCTCATTCTTAATCGAGTGGACAGGTGATGATTGGACTAAGGTTCGATCCACGTTTAAATTCAAGGCACATACAAACTAATTTATAAATTTTGAAAATAATGAAAAATTACCCGTGCTAACATACAAACTTTAACTCAAGATGTAAATTGCGAGACATATTTAAGTGACGATACATAAATATTATTTTTAAAAATAAATATTCGATCGAAATTATTCGTGAGTCTATCGAAGGAGTAAGAGCCGGTTCAAACTTGACTAGTCAACTTTATTTTGTTATTCAAGTTTGTTCATTTATGAGTCAAACCAAACTTCTCGAACTAATGCATTGATTCGTTTGCAATAAAATTATAATGTCTTTTTATCTCAATAAAAAATGTACAACTATAAATGGAGACATATAAATCTGCCTATCCTCCTGTGATTCACGAGCGGCCGTCCGTCTGGCTCTGAGACCGGCGACTTCTGCCGACCACGTGTGAAAACATGAGGGTTCCCAGCGGGCGCACGTGACTCACGGTGTCTTCTTTTTTTTCTTTTTCTTTTTTTGAACAAAAGAGATACCTACGTTCTTATAATTAAAGAAGCATCCGGTGCTCGCTCCCGTCGTCAATATTTGGCAAGTATATGGTATGCGAGGATTAATAAGCGAGTTAAGGGGTTCCAGGACTGTCCTGATCCAGTGGTTTCTTTTTTCGTTGTTTTTTTAAGAGGGCCACGTTTGAACACGTTCTCACACACACACACACACATACATACATATATATATATCTGATATCGGAGCTTTTGTTTTACATGCACTTTCGGCTTCTTGGATACTCATATCCCGTATTAACTTTCTGATTTTTTTTAAGGATTGCCAAATTCTCATATTTCCCGGATGCCTCGTCTTTTTGGAGTCCTGGATTTTTCTTTTTAGCGACATGTTGTTGTCTCTTTTAGATGCCTTTAAGGTGCTGACTAACATTTTGAAACTTTATATTTTTTGGAACTTTTTGGTCTTACATTTTGGATTTGATGGTGTTTGGACGTTCCCGCTTTCTCTTTTTTTTCGTTTTAGAATTTGAGATCTGAGATCATGAATTGGCCCACACGCGGCATGTGCATCTCACTGTATGCGACGCCTGTGGCGACCCACACTTGAATGTATAGAAACTCCATCCTATAAAAAGGAAAAAAAATGAATTGCCGGAGAGTCAATCCAAAGACAAGTAGGTAAATGAACTTAACGCGTAGTAAATGTCATGCTTATCTGTTTCGTTCTTAATTTCACATTTAAAAATAAAATATTCTTTATAACACATCGACACCTATATTTATAGATTCTCAAAATATTGACGTTGTAGTCTATCTAAGTAAATTTCTTAAATTTATTTTCCAAATGAATATATTAAAATTATGAGATAAATTTTAATTTAATGATAAACCGCATAAATTTCATCTTGTTTAACGATAAATATTAAAATAAATTTTATTAACTGTTAGTTTATATTTCAATTAATTATAAATGTTAATTTTTATAAAAATTGTAATCTTATAAATATCAAAAAAATCGCAGCACACGTGCGAAGCACGTAACTTATAACTAGTATATATATATATAATAGATAGATTTCCATTCAAAAGTATCTTTTTCAAGATCATCGAGCAAGCAGCCCGGACGGACCAAAAGGGCCTCTGTCGGATGATGATGGGAGGAAAACGATGGCAAAGCGGGGCCGATCTCTCTTTCCGGGCAGCGCAGTGCGGGAGAGAGAGAGCGACTAGTCTTCACTACTCTGCACCGGCCGGACCGGAGGTGCTTTCCGCGGAGGCCCGCCAGCAGTGTCATGACTCAGCCCCTGCGGCGGCTTTCAAAATAACGCTATATATATATATATCTAATCTAACCTAGTATATAGAAGTGGAAATCCACTTTTTTCGTCCTCCGATTTTAGATCGTCCGATCGTCTGTATTTGATTTACCGCCGTCGGATGAAAGGGTCCTCGCTCGGGACCGCCGTTACCACCTTCGTGATTCGCGATTCTTTCTGTCCACTCTCTCGGCCGACAAACCCTCACGGATCGATCCTTGCCTTCGCATCCTCCGCCGGCGCCGGCGCCGGCGACCCGCTGAACTGGAAGGCGGCCCCCGAGGAAGAGAAGATGTTCGTGACGGTGCGTCTGAGGCCCCTGAGCAAGAAAGAGCAGGCGTCGAAGGATCAAGTAGCGTGGGAGTGCATCGACAGAAACACGATCGTGTTCAAGGTGCCATCCCAGGATCGATCGAGCTCCACCGCCGGCTACACCTTCGGTAGTGGCTTTTGAGTTCATCGTGCTAAAACAATGTTTGAAACTGCTGTCTCTAGCTCTGATCTGACTGATGTTCTTCCTTCGCCCCTTTCAGACAGAGTATTTGGGCCTGCTTCTCTCACGGAAACCGTATATAAGAGGGATCACCGAGAATGCTGTGAACGATATCTACAAGCACATACAGGATGTAAGTTTGTGATCGTAGTAGCTTCCTTCTTGTGCTTTTCGCCGTCTCCAATCAACTTCCCCGTCTTGTTTTCTCGTGTATATCCGATTGCCCGCCTCCGACTACATGACTACATGCCGCCTCTTGGCTCTCGTTGCCATCGTAGGTTCTAGGTTTTGCGCCGTTTCATGTCTTTATGGCCTGCCTTTTTTTTCCATTTTCTTTTCATGTTCCCCATGTGGAGTCTAATCCTCACTCTTTAGATCGGCCGTTGGTTGTTGGTCTTCTAATTCATATTTTCGGCCTACATTTTTGTTGTTCGATTGCCCTAACATCCCCTGCTCCTTTTCTTCTTATTTTCTGATCAAAGGATCATAGCATTTCTATCTTCGGCATTCCCTTTCTCCTGCCATGCCTCGTTTCTATCTTCGAAATTCTATCTTCATCTGCAAGGTAACCACCTATCCTTTATAACCTTCTTTACTTGAGTTATGGCTTCTTCTTTCCGTAATGTGTAATGGCCAAGGTTGGATAATTTCTATTCCACACACTGAAGATGCCATTTCATCTCTGCCCCAGGCTTCATCAGGGCTGCTACCAAGGTGATCTTGATCAAGAGTTCCAGTCTGGTGCTCAAACTTGCTAAGCTGGAGCTTTTTGTGCTGTTCACAACTGGTATACATCTGTCCACTTAAGGCTGCAGCTTCTGGAACCCGTGCCGGTTGTCCTTTATATTTTTTATCTATCTTATCTATGTATACTTTTTATGTTTTTTTCTTTTTGTTGTTCTTTGCTGTTTTTTTGTGTATCGATAAATTATAACCTTTGTTGCTCTAGAAAACTTGGTTTTGTTTGGTAGGTTGACAGGTTGATCTTGTTGTTTTTGTTGCCCGTGTGTCTGATTTTTGTCCTTGTTTTAGGCAGGCAAAGTGATCAAGGTGACGCCTCATTTGAGGTGACTACCGCAGCTGATTGAAATAAAAAATTACCAAGAATAAGGGGACATGATAATATGCTTCAATAAATAACTTTAAGACAAGATGGATCCCATGATATTGAAGTACAAATTTTATATATTTATCTGAATATATGATCACAAATTACAATTATTTTTTTCTTGTCATGAGAACATTTTTATATTGTGTCAGGTGGTCCATTAATATCGTGTTAGGTGCTTATATAGTTATATACAACAGGCTCACATGACCCATTAGTTTGTTGAAAAGGTTCTCCAAAAGGTGCTCATGAGTCATGATATTATCACTTGGATGAATTTCTTCTTTGTCATTCAATCACAAACCCAAACTCAATCGGTGGTTTGGAGAACTTCTTATCTGTTAGAAGTCTAAAATATGAAATAGCCATAAATGTATATATATCTATCTATCTGTCACATGACAAGGATATATAAATATATATGTATGAAATAAATTGAGTAACAAAGAAAGATAGTAGACTTACATGTAGAGCAAAAGATTGAGTTATTTGGTTGTATGCATAAATGTAATCCTATTTCTATGTGACCAGTAGAGCGTGCTTGTTTCTAAACTGCCCCATGTACGGGTATTACCAATTGAATTGTCCAATTGAAAAATTGGCAATTTAATAGTAATCCAAGCCCTTTAGCGGCGTCAGATTACTCGGTATCATTGGGCCATCAGTGGCATGATCTTCATCCTCAGCTACTGTACTCTTCTTGCACTCAGATCGCAAATTCCCAAAATGGAAAGCTTTGTTTTTTAATTTTTTCCTCGGACCTCTCCTTCATGTTCTTTTTTAGGAAGTCGTCTCATTGGCTATAATCGCCACAAAATGGTAGAATTTGAATATGCACATGGTACCTTCTAACACTTTGTGGTGCTTTCTAGAGCATTTTTTTGTGGATAGAATGAAAGATGTAACTTTATGCTCTTTTTTTGCATATATAAGCCCTGGCAAAATGTTTCTAGGTTATTGGCGAAAAAATATGGTGTAGAGACCAGCCAATAAGCAGCATTTCACTGGCAAAAAAGAATATCAAGCATGAACTTGAGCTATCATAATGGCTTGGTGAACTTATTAACACTCGGGAACAAATAGTTACCAAAATATGTCGTTATGTATGATTTTGTTCTTCATTTAATTGTGACTGTTTAGAATTTATGAGAATTGAGTCAATGAATGATTTTTAAATGGAAAGCCATACATTTTCACAGTTCTAGAAGTGTAATGTAAGTTGCATTAATATGCAGTTTTTATCACTCAACTTCTTTTTTTCGGTGATGAACGGGGTAGATACATAAAGCATTCTCTGTTGCTACTTGGCTGTGATACTTAGATATTACATTTGAAAGTGTCACATGACATCATACCTGTTATTGAGCTGTTCTTACAGAAGAGCATTCCTTTTCCATGTTTCTTTGCTTTGGATGTAGGGAGATGACTCCTATATCATTCTCTTGACTATCCAGATGCCTATATCTTATTCCTCTTATCTGATGGACCTCTGAATTCTTGATTTCAGTGTTAACAACTTGTCTGCTAGGCTTTCAATTAAACAACACTGGGTGATTTAAGAAAATATACACCCTTAGTCAGCCATGCAGATTTCATTCCCTATTTTTTTTCTTTTCTTATATCTGGTTCTTGTCACAATTCATGTAATTCACATCATGCTATTCTTAGGTTCTTATATGCACATATATTCTCTCTCTTTTTATTCATTTTCTTCTTTTTCATATCATCCCTACCTGTTGTACTTCTTAAATTATGGTTATCATAGATTGAGCATGTGTACGTACATGCTTATGTACATTTTTTATGCTGACTGAACTGGGGATTTTAAGTAATTTCTTTTTTCTAACTGCTGTCAGCCAACAACAAATCCGAATCCATGACATTCAAGTATCAACAAATCTCAAATTCTCAGATCTCAAAGTTTAAAGAAATCTGAACTTTAAGTTTCAAGTTTTTTTTACCTCAAAGTCCTTAGATATCTGTATCAAAACAAAAATCCACACCACAAGCCCCAAAATCTCCAAATCTTAATATTTTGAATCCTAAGCCCCCAAAATAATCTCAAAAAAATCCCCAAACTTGAAGGTGAAGTATGAAAGATATTAAATGTAAAATTTGAATCAAAGTCCCAAACATTTATCATGAACATTATAGTTTCTGGATACGTTGATAATGGTATTTTGACCAAGGTTATGGATCTTGTGTGGTTAATGATGCATGATGGTCAGAAGTTGGACCATTATACCTTTGCCACAGTTCTCAGTGCATGGACCTCTATGGCAGCACTAGCAAGGGGGGATGGAGATGCATGCCTTTTCAACTCGGTCTCACATGAAATCTGTTGTTGTAGTTGAGAGTGCATTAGTTGACATGTATTCAAATTTCAAAGTGTGGAAGGTTAAATTATCGTACAAATGTTTTCAGATCCACGATTGTGAAAAATGAATTTTTATGGAATTTAATGATTTTGGGTTTTACTCAACATGGGCATTCCGTTAAGGCTTTAAAATTGGCTTTAAAATTGTTTTGTGATATGTAGAAAAGTCAAGAACAACTTCGTGCTCCGTTAGAGGGGAGGAATGCAAATTTTCATGAAGACCTTGACGGTGACGACTATATTGTTGGAGGTGGAGTTGTCCCCGTCTCATCTGTCCCGACAAGCATTGTTGATTACAACATTCAAAAGTCACTTTTAAATTTCTTAAAATAGTATTTTATAAATTTTGTGTGATTACCGGGTAGTTTGTTGATAGCAACTATATTTTATTTGTCATAATTGAGTATTTATCACATTTCTTTGTTTTAATGACCTTTTGTCTATAAAAGTTCTTATTTGTTTGATTATTTATTTGAAGAGTGATAGATAAATTAATCGATGTAAAGTTGATTGTGTTTTACATTATATATTTATTTAAAAATATTTTTTCTGTACACACGCGAAGTACGTTTTTTTAACTAGTATATATATATATATATATATATATATATATATATAGATAGAAGATTGCGGCAGTGGTCGAGCCACGCGGCTGCCAACGCCTACCACCAAGTGTTCCCGAACCGGCGGGAAACTCCTACTGAGGGAGCGGATGTCCACTTGGCCACGACAACACAGCATACATAATATGTCATAATAAAGCACGGATAAGGGCTCTTGTATTTTGGAGCTCTGATCGTCTCGGTTCTTCGACAGAGAAGACTCTAGTAACCTTCGATGGGATGATGTCACATGGTATCAGAGAGAGAGAGAGAAATGATGAGTTTAGAAAAGATCATCATTATATATATATATATATTTATTTAATGGCGATGTAAAATAACGGATGTCGAGATTTGTCTAACACTGTTTCGGCTTCGGTTGATAACGGATAGAGCCGTTAACAAATTCGTAGAGGATCCGTAACAAGTCTTCGAAATCTCAATAGTAGATTCGTAGAGAAATCATAACAAGTCATCGGAGTCTCGATAACGGATTTTAAAATCTCGGCAGCATCGGATCCTCAGTAACGCATCTTCAAAATCTAAGTAGCGGGTCATCAGAATCTTGATAGCACGTATTAGGAGTTTCGGTAACAAGTCATCAGAGCCTCGATAGTAAGCCATCAAAGACTCGGTAGTGGATCCGTTGTCGTTACGTGCGAAGCCGAAACGACGTAGATGATCTACGCTAGGGTTGCAATCGAACCGAGCCGAGTAGGGCTCTGTTCGAGCTCAGGGCTCTGTTCGAGCTCAGGGCTCTGTTCGAGCTCGACTCAATTGATTATTTAACTGTTCGAATTCGGCTCGATACTCGACGAGCTTTTCAAAGGTCTTGTTCGAACTCGACTTGATTTAAACTCGACAAGCTTGATCTCGGCTCGTCGAGTTGCTTGTTTATATAAACGAGACAACTTAACTTGAACCCGAATCAAACTCGTATTCGAACTTATTTTCAAATTCGAAATTGAACTTGTTTACTTAAAACTCGAGTTCAAATTCAAACTCGATTTAACATTTATTTTAAATTACTATTTAGACACAGAAATATAATTTTACACAATATTAAAAAAATAAATATATAAAATTTATAATTTAAATATTTTAATAAATAATTAATCGAGTATTTAATCGGACATTTAAACGAGTTGTTTGTAAATTTATCGAGTTGAGCGGGTCTTTGTTCAAACTCAACTTGTTTATATGTCGATTTTTTTTTGCTGTTTAAACTCGTTTATTTAACTTAGTAAATGATCCGGGTCGATTTCTTAACGAACGGAGTATCGAACTACTTGTCTAGTGTATTGATTTAGCGTATTAATTCGCTTACGGTCTATGCCAGCATAATAACGATCCTTTTCTTATTTTGTTCTCCGTTACATCACAGCGAGAGTTCTTTCCACAAGTAACTTAGGCAATCCAAACTCTTATATTTTGTTAATCATGTAACCTTTCCCGATTCGTTGGCCCATGTATATTCATTAGTATTCAGCAAAATAATAATTTTATCTTGTACCCATCACTGACTCACAGCATGGCTCCTTCTTCGAATTTCCTTTCGGTTTCATCCCACAGTTTATTTGTACCCATAATCTAGAGTTTGTTTAGTGCATTCTTTTACGCTAATCAGTGTACAAGTACATTGGTTTTTTTTTATTTTTATTTTTCCCCCCTTCACATGGCAACCCTCGGAGAGAAAATTAGAGTGGGTTGAAAGTGACGCTCACCGGAAGATGCCTGTTTCATTATCATACATGGGCTACATAGATAGCGGTTGATGCTTGGTAGTTTCTGATTTGATATTATGCAATTATTGATATTTCAGTCACAGACAGGTCAGGTTTTTTCTTTTCCACGAGCACTTTATTCTTTTTTTAAGAACTATAAGAGCATTTTATTCATGTTGCAGATTCCTTCTATGTTTTGCTTGGAGTCAGAACAAAATATTCATTCGTAACAAGAAAGAGTTTGAAACTCAACAGAAAGAGTACAACACTATGTTAAAAAAATAGATAATTGGACAAATAATAGATAGATTTTCATTCAAAAGTATCTTTCTCAGGAAATATAAACGTAATCATAAATCGACCAACAGAGATGAATGTTCGAAAAATCGAACAACAGAGTTAAAAAATTTATGAATAAAATTTGATAATTATTATAAGACCGAATGATCACATTAGAAATATATGAATATTGTCTAATTATCGATCTCGAAATAAAATTAGTGACTAGGAAGATAATACGAGAAAACATCGTGATGGAACATCTAACATAGATAAATCGCCGGAAGAGGACAGGGGAGGGGCGATATGGGGGAACCGAAGGGGAGCTAGCCGGAAGGGGAAGGGAGGCCAAATGGGGGAGCCTGAGGGGGGTATTCGTCGAAGGGGCTGCTATATCTATATGGGGGAGCCCGGTGGAAGCTGGCAGGAAGGGGAAGGGGGGTGTGGGGAGCCGAGGGGGAGCTAGAGGGGGGAGCTAGCCGGAAGGGAAGGGGGCGTAATGGGGAGCCAGGGGGGATGTGGTACGCCAGAGGAGAAGCGAGAGGACGACAAGTCCATTGTGTTTGTTTCTACTTTGATGACGAGGGGAGCTAGCCGGAAGGGGGGTCGAGAGAGGGAGATGTCCGAAAAGGGCAGAACTTTCTTTCATGACCGACGAGGGGGCAGACGAAGACGCCGATGGGGGCCGCCGTGAAGGCAGGAGGAGCCCGTCAAGGACAGATCTCAGTATGACCGGAAAGACTCCAGGGCATCAAAGACGGGAGAAAGAACCAGATTCCTTTTATGTTGATTGATTCCGTGACTTTCATGTTTACGTTGCATCACTGCGATGGTCGTACCATCCATATTTGTATTTTAAAAAAAAAAAGTGTATCTATTTGTTCTACGGTAGGTATCGAGAAGGGATGTAGTTACTGATGAACACATATATTAAGAAATAGATAATGGTCACTTAATAGATTAACATGTATATAAAGATTAGATAGGTAAGGATCTGATTAGACCTGTTGGAACAAATTAATAAAAATTTATACAAAACTTAATAAAAATTGATAAAATCTAATTCTTATTTGGATAAAGTATTATAAGTTAAATTCAAATATGAAACTTGTTATCAGAATCACATCTATCCAACAATGATATTTAGGTATTATATATTTTCTTCAAATTAAGCCTGCAACATGTTTTTGATAAATACAATTTGACAAGTTTTCGACGTATTTTACTCAGATGATATGTTTTTATGTCGATAGAGAATATGCTCGAATTCATGTTTGGATACTTGACGAAACATCTATGTCAAGATTAAATATAATATTAGTTAATGTCAATTTTAATACTACTTTATATCCGATATCAATATCTCAACAATTTTAGTATAATATATCTAATATTAATTTAAAACTACATCATTTTACTTATATTTGTATAATATCATACTATCTCTCAACATTCAAGTATTACCTAATACAATAAAATTAAGTTTTAAATTTTCTATTCTTAATTCAATTTGAATTAATTAAATTCTACACACTGTATATTAAACTTTAGTCTTACTATCTTAATTGATAAAAGGATCAATAACTCAAATGAGTAAAGAGATACATAAATATAAGAGAAGAATATGAATATATAACTATCATGTCGCTACCCTTCAGATCAAAATATCAAAACTAGATATTCAGTGATTAAATTGTTTCTGATGTTTTGTACATGAATAAGCGTGCTAAATTCATATCTGAAACAAATTAGAGTGCTGAAGCTACTGTAGGAAAACGAGGAAAATGAAAAAAAAACACCTAATTAGGAAAGAGGATCAACCTATAAGAAAAAAGAAGACACTGAAACTATTGAGGAATGAAGTTGGAATGTTCGAGCCGTCGAAGGATGGAAAGACAAGACAGAGCTAATGGAAGAACAAGAAGCCAAAACTATCATTGAAAGGAGAGGTCAGAGACGTGGGAGCAAGAGAAGATTGGTTAGGCTGAATTACGAGTAAAATGAGCTGAATAAAGTCATATTCGTCTATACAGAATGGCAACACCACGTACAAACCTTACCCAAGGAGAATAAGTTGCAACGCTGAGATACATTCTCTATCCTAAAATTAAAATAGTTGAATTATCGTATTGGCTAACGAGTAGGGATATCAAATATCAAGTTCGATTTAAAAACATATCCACTTTTTGTTATCTTATAACTTACAGATTCCAATACTGATGCTATTAATTATTGGCAGCTATCAAACTATCGATTACCGTTGGCATCCTTAACGGTGGCATGATTTTCTACTACAATGAGTAAGTCTAGGGAACAGTACCAGAAGCAAATTGGGAACAGTACTTTCATGTTGCAAGTTCCTCTTACAACGCACCGGTACATTTGCGTTCACAAGGATATGAATTTCTACAGAAAAAAGTACTGCTATTGTAAACAAACAAAAAAGAGAATTATCTAAAAACTTCTTAACTTTTCCAGAGAAAAGTAGAAATTCCTGCTGCTTTCCTACCACTGCGCTTAAATCTGCTAATTTGCAAAATAGGATATGAATTTCTACAAAAAACGTACTGCTATTGTAAACAAACAAAAAAGAGGATTATCTAAAAACTTCGTAACTTTTCCAGAGAAAAGCAGAAATTCCTGCTGCTTTCCTACCTCTGCGCTTAAATTTGCTAATTTGCATAATAGATAGCGATGACTTCTGTAAAAGAAACGTACTTCTCTCCCATCTCCTTCCAACAAAAAAATGTGCCTTGGAATCTTCTATAGCCATACAAGAGGCTGATGTCAGATTGGCGTTTAATCCATCCAAGGTACCTGGGCATTGGAAGAATGCAGGTTAAACCTATATGATCAAGATGCCTTGACGATAAATGATCTACCTGTGTTTAAGGTTCAGTCAATTGCTGAATATAGCTGCAGCTACCTCGAAACATTCATTATTGATGGCAACATTGCCAGATCCCCGGAAGCATCTCCATGCAAGAAGATTCTTCATTCTTCAATAAGCCGTCAGTTGGAAGCATTTATACGTGCACCACTGGCCAACAAGTTGTACAACTTAACAAAATCCTCCAGAGAAAGCTCCTCGGGCCTTGACTGCGATTCTTGTGATCATCAGTTTGTAAGTAAATAGATAAACAGAAAGTTGGTTATCCAGAGTGTCACATACCGTAACAGGGAGACCGGAGTTCATGAGAGCTTCTTCAATGTCAAATGGCGTGAACAGATGGTGAAGTGATTTGCGAAGCATCTTACGTTTTGCATTGAAGGCAGAGTTCACCTGAAGCCAGAAATTTTTATCACTTATTCACCAGGTGCATGCAAAAACAGTGAAAAAAGACAAAAAGAGTTTCCAAGGAATTTCAAAAAATGTTTACACAATGAAGATAAAGGCAGAAGTATCCGATCCCTATAGATGAAAGCTGCATATTTTAAGTGATTCAGAATCTGATCTTGATCTCTTATGAAGTTAAGCATGAAAAAAAGTTCAAATTCTCACGCGTGAACAGTTTTCCATATGACAAGCATCATGCAGTATGTTTAGGATATTTTGGTTCATGTAAAATATGGTTGGTTGAAAAAGAAATTTAACTTGCGGGATATCTTATTGGAACACACTACAAAATTATAATGCCCATTTGTCTCAATAAAAAGTGTATACATAAATTCCTGTGGTTCTTAAATTGGGTAAAAGGGTCATCTTTTTAGCTCACTACTTCACATTCCTAGATTGGGATTGAGACAAGGTTTGATGATATCAATTTTCCTCGACTTTCCTTTCATGGACAACCAAATAACTCTTGCTATGGAAGTTTTCCCAAAAGCTCCCCATGCAATACATTCTACCGACAGGACCCTTGAGTTGAAGGTTACATAATTATGTTGTCAAACAGGACTTGATGGGTCAAATGCAATACCAAATGAACTAAATGACAGAGGTAATCTAGGAGCTAACTAGAGATGAACTACCTGGGCCAGAAAATACTCTACACAGTCTAATGCCATGAGGAAAATAAAGGTTGGTAAAAATACCATTGTATGCTGATCAGATTGGATCAGCCCAGGTAAGCCAATCCAATCGGATCCAGGAGCAGCCAATCCACTTGTGCCATAGCTCAGCCTATTCATCTGGCACAGTGGTAATGAGCAGCCAATTCAGCCGAGAAGACCCCCCAGATTGGCCCAGTATCAAGGTGATCTGTTTTATAATTATTAATTTCCTTTTAATATTTTTAATATATATTATTTAAATAATATTTGTCTAAACTATTTTCAGTATATAATAGGCTGTTTGGTAACGATATTAAACACCTCTACCATTATTATTTTTGAAATTGATATTAATATAAATCATCATAAGGTGTTTGGCTATTAATAATAATTTTGTAGTACAAACAAGGCATGGATTGTAATACAAATGTCCAAATGTATCATTTTTTTTCTGGCATTCTATCATCTAAAAATATCAATGCCAAAATTAACTCGCATCATTTTTAATACTCTAGCCAAACAAAACAGAAAATATCAATCTTAGAGACTTAAATGTAAATTTTATTTAAACACCCATAAAACATAGTTAATCCAATAAAATTATCAAAATATATAAAGCAAATATATATAATCAATTAATATATAATTAGGTACATTTTCCTTCATCTACGATTACCTAAGTAGATTCAATTATCAACATACCTTATTCTTTTTCTTCAAAATGTAAAAGAGACTCAAAATGAATTATTTTATTTTTAATATGTACAATACAAAGAAGAGGTCCAAATATAATATTTCAATAGTGTTTTTTAATGACATTACATTTTTTTGCTATTTTTAATATTTTCTTAGTTTTTTACACATTCAATTTTTACATATGGAACCAACCTGGGTTCAAATCCGGATCAGGGATGTGACCATGTCGGCTGGCCCGGATCAGATCTGGATATGTTGGCAGCTGACCAATCTGCTCTTGACCCAATATTAGGCCTTCCCGTTGACTACCAAATACATGAGCAAATACTGAGCCCAATATTATAAGAAGTCCAAATTCAAACGCATGATTATCATACATGGAGCAGCACAAGCACCACGAAGGCCACCCTATTCTGCCACTTTTTGAATCCTTGACCTACATTCTTCATATGTCCTCACTGCTTGAAGCAAGTACTTCAGTTTTCTTTAACAGAACTCTTTCTCATCCTGTGAACTTAGCTCTTTCATGACAACTCCCTGATCCTTCTGTACTGATCTATTTGCCTTGGATGCTAATTATAGGTCTTGCACCATATGGTGATTCTCCAGTTCCATGCTAACCAAAACAAGACTCTCCAATTAGATGCTACACCAAGATATCACCATCAGCAGTTCCTGGCTAAACACACAATGTTTGAGATGGAAACTGACCATGGAAAAGAACCCTTTGGTTGAAATAACTTCTGGGTAATCTGTAGCCCGCTTCAGCTTGAATTTAGCAATAGCAGCATCAGTCTACCAATGTCAATCGCAAGATATTAGCAACATATTGACGCGACAAGCTGAAAAAATTGCATAGGAAAAGATAAAGAATATATTTGTAGTATGATAAAAGCTAGGAAGCACCCATCCAAGTGCAAATGGAAAGTCAAATCAGTGAGCCGGTGTCATCAAGTGAATTTTTTTATGAGACATACTAAGATTTGATTTTGCTTGGTGACCAAATAAATATTTCAACAAAAAAAGAACGGCATCCTCTCCCTTAGTGATTGTCAGGATGTCGGTGACAGTTACAGCAATAACTTCATCCAGTTTCTAACTATAAAGAAACCATTTCATGCTGTACTTAGTTTGATTGCACTCTTTACCTGGCTGAGCCATGATTAACAGTCTTAAAGAAATTCATTCATATATTTGGCCTTGTTGGCACATCCTTTTTTGGTCATAAGATGTTGGTTCGAATCTGGTAGTCCATGTATTACTCCTATAGTAGTTATTAATTGAGATTGTTTTATCATTAACATTAGACTTGTAAATGGTTCAGATTCAGCTTGGGTTTTATAAGATCCGAATATAGATCCAAAAACAGTAAACCCGAACCTGTTACAATACATGTTTTCGGATTCGGACTTTACCTGACTCTGATTACACCTGAGAAGTTCAGAACTATAACTGACCCCCCAAAGGTAATCGGCAGCTCATTGAAAATCTGGTGCCCGCGATGTGCCTGTTCCTCCTGCGAAGCTGTGAATAAGGAGTGTCGGCATGGCCACAGAGGGCATTGAGCTCCTTGTGGAACACCGCAGATTCCTGGCTGCCCTTGCCTCAGATGAGCAGGGGCTCGTCCTCGCCAGGAGGGCCGAGCTCCCGTGATCAACCAAGGTTGGAGTTGTTGTTGATGGTGTTGCTGATGTCGCCAGTGGAGGAAACCTAACTTTAGCATGTTTCTTCATCCACAAGCACTTGTGTTTCTTGGTCACCTAAGGCTTGCCAGATCACATCCAAACAAATTCCATGGATGGATGAGGTTGCCCAGGGCCCAGGCTGCCATATGCTACTGAATCTTAGCAGAGAAGGTAGGTGAGGTGGAGACTGCACGGTCTTTGGAGGCCATGGAGGAAATCACAGAGGTCATGGATCTGGCCTTTGGTGGCAGCAGGCACTGCATGGTATTCTGCAGTTTGGAGAAGGAGGAAGCATGTAGGAGGAAGAAGATGAGCAGGTGAACCCAGAAAGCAATGGGCCAATGGCCTTCCCCCAAGCCTTCCCACCAAACACAACTCTTTCTTTTTGCCGCCTTCCTGTCACACCACAGTTTTCAGGGACCCAAAAATCTTTTCTTATGAAGCCGAAAAGTGACTTACAGGCTTACACATGTTCAGGGTAAACCTGAACACGTAAGATGCTAAAATCAGAGCTGCTGTCAAAAACTCAACACGATAATCTTTTCATACTCGGGTCAGTTTTTTGGATCCATGGTATCCAATTACAGGTCTAATTAACATGATTCTTCAATATTTATAAACAACATATAGCTTCAAAAGAAATTCCCAATTTTACATTTATTGATCAAATACAATACAATTCAAATTGTGTCTTTCCAGGTGTTATGGAAGCACCTTTTGTTTTGCTTGTTTTATAGAGAAGTGCTGTCATAAACTAGTAACACCGAATAAGGTGCTGGATTTGTTGCTCATCTAACTACATTCAGACAAGATACTAAACAGAACAGCAAAAAAACCCAATACTTCTAACAAGCACCCATTGACAGTAAGAGATGAGCTCTATCTGTAGGCACATGGATGAATTTGCGAACTGATGCACGTTTTCTCCAACTGTTAGTCCTGGTTGTAAGCAACGTGCCAGGATGATATTTGTTTACAACAGACAGGTGCCAGTGGGTTTTGGAGTCCAGGAGGAAAATGTGTTATTTTTGTGGCTGTTTTAAGGAAATCTCATTGCACTTATTAATGAACTAATGTACAATAAAAATGACTTGGTAGAATTTAGGAAGACTGGTGGGCGTCCTGGAATCTGTGCTTTCTAGCACTGTTACGGGCTGTGTGGATTAAAAGAAAAGTAGGATCTTCAACAGTTGTTTGAATCCAATAGCCAATATCTTCAGATATATGCCACATCGTAAAGATTGGAGGGTGGTTGCAAGTACAAAATGGGAGTGTTCATCAAGCAACAACTTGAAAATATTCAACAGTGGAAGAAGTTTTTCTCCAAGTGTTTTGTTTCTCATTTTTCTTAAGTGCATGTGTTGGGGGTGTCTCTCATCTATCAACTATGATAGACTTTTAACTGTTTTCTCTTTTTCTCCTCCAATGCTTTTGTATCTTCCATTTTCGTAATTAATGAAATGTGGCTTGTCAACCTTAACTAAACTCAAGTCTTAATAAAAAATTCGTTGGGGTCAGCCAAATCTCTCCACTTATGTTGAATTTTAGTTATTTTTCGGGATATTTAAATCATCCAAATCATATTAAATAACCCCCTTCAAGATTAATTTACGTCCACCATGCCCTTTCTTTGTTTATATTATTTTGATATTTTTATATTTCAATAGAACTTCTTTAGGTCTATATTTGATATGTCCAAACCATTTCAATCTCTCTTCTTTCAATGTCTACAATTGTTGTTACTATCACATTTTCTCTAATCTATTCATTATGAATTCTATCTAATCTAGTATAATCACTATTCATCTTAACATTTTTATTTTAGAAACACTTATTATGGGAGCATGTTTTTTACTTTATTGTGCAACATTCACTACCATACATAGATTACGGAATCGGTGGAATCGGACCGATTCCGACCGATTCCGGAATCGGATCGGTGGTTTCCGATCCGATTCCTGGCGGAAGGACCGATTCCGGGAATAATTCCGCGGAATCGGTATGAATCGACTGGAATCGGTCGGAATCGATCCGATTCCGACCGATTCCTTGTGGAATCGGTCGATCCGACCGATTCCGATGGAAGACCGGTCGAACCGGCCCCGGTTCAATTCCCGGTTCGATTCTGGACCGGGAATCGAACCGATTCCGGCCCTAAAAGGGCCGGAATCGACAGCCGCGGTCGATTCCTTCGATCCCGCGGCGGTAGGGCTCGCCTCTCGCGATTCCGCGGCGATTCTCGGCCGATTCCGCATCGATCCGGCGATCCGTGCTCGATCCGAGCGATTCGAGCAGCGATCCGTCGATCCGGGGCGATTCGAAGACCGATTCCGGCGATTCCGCGATTCCCCGGGCGATTCGGCGATTCCGCCGATTCGGACCGATTCCTTCAGCCGATTCCGCCGATCCAAGCTCCGATCCGCCTTGAATCAACGTCTTCTTCGATTCGACTCGCTGGTAAGATTTCTTCGCCGAACACTTCGTACGTCCATTCTTACGCGTTTCCGACGAGTCCGAGCGTCGTTAAACCTTGCGATTTCCGACCGAATTAGTCCGTCCAAGTTTTAAACTATCCGTTTAAGTTCATTTCGCACGGGAAAAATTCCGGATATCCCGTACGTTATTTTCGCGACGATTTCCGCAACTACGTAACCCTTTAAACATACCGAATGGTGCGTTACTTGGGTCGTCTCGCTTCCCGAACAGCGTCTAAATCATTTTTTATGTTATCTAATCAATTTTAGTGCATTGTTTACAATTTTTGCGTATATAAGCAATGGCCGATCAAGCAAGACGTGCTTCCGACGTGGGTTGGGAACACGGGCATACGGTAGACCTAGTCGGGAAGAGGGTGCAGCCGTGGTGCGGGAAGGAGATGAACGGGGGTGTTCGCCGAAACAACATATCACGGAATGCGGGAATGTAAAGAAATGTGACAAGGTGCCCAGGGAGAAGAGCGAGGAGACGAGAGGATACGACAGGGTAGAGCCTCTCAACGGGTCGTTCGGATCGAGCAGAGGGAGGAGTTGCCGCAGACGAGCTACTCGAGAGGAGGAGGATCGCGATTTGCCTACCTCCAAAGGGAAAGGCAAGGGGAAGGCCAGCCTCGCCCGAGCCGAGAGCGAGGACGAGTCCGCGGACTCCGAGCCGAGACGTGCTAGGCACGGCCAGCAAGCGTGCATCGGCCGAGGAGGAGGACGGGGAGGAGGGAGCAGGAGGGTCTCGGGTCCGTAGTTGACCCGGCTTTGGGCCGATCCGCATCGGCTCGCCTCACTCGGGACCGAGAGCCCGACCCCAGGAGACAGAGCCCTACCGCCGTTCCATCTTCCCACCAAAGACTCGATTTACACCGAGCGACGAGTATTTATTTAGGGAAACAGAGGCCGGCGGACGGGGATAAAGGTGCATGAGGGGTGAAGGGCGATACACAGAACGGCCGCAAAGAGAGCCGTTCGCTCACATCGTCGAAGTGGTTTTTACACGCAGTATCACTTTTTAAATTAAATTCGACATTATGCTGTTTCATTTACTAAAACTTAATTTTACCCCGATCCCATTTTTTTTAACTTCGATGTAGGCATCCCAAGACACGCAGCTCACCACCCCTACTTCCGGACGATGGTGGATGCCGTGAGGCCGGGCCGGGTCAAGCCCCGGCACAGACACACATATACGGCGCCGGGCCGGACGAGGGAGGTCCGGGGAGTCGAGGGAGTGGACGGACGGGTTCAAGTTGGTGCGGAAGGAGAGGGGTTGCACAATCTACGCGCGGTGGACAGTATCACCAAGAGGAGTACGATAAACTTCTTGCATCGTTTCCGAGGGGACTACATTCTCGAAGTCGGTAGATGCTTCGGGAAGATTAAAAATGCCGACTTCATTTTTTCCTTCCGATGGATGGAGTGGTGGAGGAGACGGGGAGGAGAATGTGGTTCGGGTTGTCACCGACAACGAACCATCATATAAGGCGCAATGAGGAAGTTGATGGAGAAGCATAAGCACATCTTCTCGGGTGCCCCGTGCGGCACATTCCATAGATCTCATTTTAGAGGATATAGGCAAGGAGGAGGGTGTATCTACACTGTCAGTGTGCGCAGACCATCGGCCTTTATTTATTCGCATCCCCGCCTCCTACATATCACGTGAGATCTCACATGTGAGGGGAGGGCACGATCTTGTCGGGCCCGGTCCGACACGATTCCACGAACTTCATCATTCTGGAGAGTTTACAGAGGCACATTTGCATTGGTTAGGTTCGCGCGGTCCGAGGAGTATTACAACTATACGGTGGACAACCCGTACGACAAAAAAGATTGAAGAGATTCTCGTCGTCCGAGAAGCGCATCACCGACAAGAGGTTTCGGGAGAGGATTGCCTACTATTCGCAATCATCGAGCCACTTGGTAGTTGTCTCGAGGTTGGCAGACTCACGACAGGGACCGGATGGGCACACCGTATGACGCTACGGACCTAGCAAAGCCGAAAATTAAAGAAAAAAAATCCCAGAGGTTACAAAAAGTGGTGGAAAATCATTGATGACCGATAGGCCAAGACCTCGCACCACGATGTCCACGCTGAGTAACTCGTTCTTAAATTATTTTTCGATGTATAATTATCTTATACGTACGTTGTTAACTAATAAAATCTTGCAGATACTTTTTGAACCCCCGCATCCAATATGGAGGACGGTGGTGAATGACAACGAGGTGATGCGGGGTACACTTGTAGCTATCCAACTGGCCGCGTGCCGATCTCGGGACAGACAGATGTAGGCCGAGATAGAAGTAAGTTAGAGTTCATTAAATACCTTGGACTAGCATTAGCGAACAACTAAATTTTTTATTTAAATGTTTCGTACGCGAAGTACGGATGAGGGTCGGTGTATACTCGCATGCCGACTGAAATATTCGATTGACAAAGTGTCACCCGGTATAGTAATAGTTTGACGAGCAATTTCTTTTCTTTTCATACAAGTTATTCTTGATGACGGGCTAATTGTTTTCCTTTTCTCTTCGCGTTTTTCGTTGTACCGAGTGGTGGACTCGTGAACACCGAGGAGTGGATGGAATCCACTGCGGCCATCGGTGGTATCGGGATTCGAGCAGCACCGTTCCTCCCACCGCGAGAGGAAGCTGAGTACATTCAACCCGATACATACCAAAAGGAGGAACAAAGTTGACCTCGCAATCGGCCCCGAGAAGCCGGTCTTCTCGTCATTATAATACGTAGGCCGCGCATAAAGAACATCAAGTGATCGGCGAAGATCGCCGAGGAGCGATTTCGCACGGTTCGCGGGTGTGGCCCGTACGAGCAGCAGGCATTCCTCCGCCACACCACCACCCGAGGAGGTGGACACGTGGACCGATTTTCCAGAGGAGCTGCACTTGCCTCTGACAGGAGAGGAAGCGGGGATCACGTACCGAGTTTCGATCCCGATGACCGTGCGTACGGCGATGAAGGAGAGTTGGATGGTGTCAAGCCGAGGAGGATGCTCGGCTCCACCTCCATCTACTACCACGACTCGTGCAGCGGGGCCTTCTCGCCCCGCACGAGCCACTATGGGACGGCCGACCGTCGTTTAGCGGCTCGGCTCAAGCTCAGGTCCGGTCTCCAAAGAATGCCACTACCCCATTCGCGATGCGGGAGGACGAAAACAAAGGTGACGCACGGGAGAATGGGAGGATTTGCAAAGTTGAAAAAAACTTTGGGTTCCGTACTTTCTCGGTAGTTCGAGAGATGGTGAAGAGGTAAAGAGAAGGAAGTTAGAGGTCGCGTCTGTCACCGGATACGACAAGACGGTGCTCCTTCTCGCTCCTCGTGATGATGACGAGGAGTGTATACCGGGCACGCGGCCATCAGCACCGAGTCACCCGATTCACGCGTTTCCCAAAGCCGTATTACACGCCGGATGAGCAGACACCGCGTGCCTTATATTATGGAGCCACAAGATGCTCAAACATTTGGCCGGTTGCCAGCGGTGGATTACACCACTCCTCCACCATCCTCTCGCTTTACGTCCCGGCCGTCCCGCGATCCGATCCATACGACTCGATGGCATGGCATCGGCATTATTTTCATACGGATACGGTCCCGGGACAAGATTCAAGACCGAGCACGAGGAGGAGCGTCACGAGCAAAGAGGAGAGGAGGACGACCCACATCTTTATCCTAGATATTGGTAGTAGATTGATACGATGTAATTTTTTTTTTGATGATGTATCAACTCTTTGATATTTGAATAAATGGAATTGGAACATGTACTTAACTTTCAAGTCTTCAAGTCTTCAATTGGTGTTCATTAGTATTTGTATGATGTGGTTTTGTGGATATCATGCATTGGTGATTTTTTAAAATTTTTCTAACTCATTTCCTATTTTTTTAGAATTTTTTCTGAATTTTTTGATTTTTTTTGACGAAAAAAAAATCCAAAAAAAAAAACCGATTCCGACCGATTCCGGAATCGATTCCCTTCCCAGGAATCGGCCGATTCCGGCCGATTCTGGGAATCGGAATCGGAATCGGTCCGATTCCGATTCCGATTCCGGAATCCTTGCTACCATATGACATTACAAATATTATAGTTGTAAGTTAAAATTTTGCTTTCAACTTTAGTGGAATATTATGATCACATAGAACCCCAGTAGTTAATCTCCATTTCATCCATCCTGATTCAACCCTATGGTTAGTATCTTCATCACAATTTCTGTCTTTTTGAATAACTGAACCAATTTATGGCTTCTCCACCTCTTAAAAAGACCACATTACAGATTAAACAGGTTGAAGATCATTAGAGGCCATGCAACTGAGCAGTGTGGATGCTGTTCTTGCAATTGGCAAAACTAGAACAATTTAAAGTGGGTTATTCATTCCTAAGAAGACACTTCTGTGCCTGACAAAGCAGTTGAGGCATAACCTATCAGCTTAGTCCATTATTGGACAAAGCAAAATGATTCTTAACCTGGAAGAAAAATTACATGTTATAAATAAAATGAAAAATATGTTATGAATGATGCAATCATAACCATACCACTTGTAAAACTGTAGGAATATAACTGTATTACAACAGCAACCAATCTGTTACAATATGGCAATTCATTGGGCTATCTTCAATCATCATTTCTTTGTTACAACTACCATTACCGTTATTGTTTGACTATAACTTGGGAAACTAGTTGTGAATCAGTCTTTATGCATGACTAGCAAGTTTGGATGGCCAAGAGTTGTAGCATTGGAGAAATTCGAATAAGACCTTTGATGCATTTTCAACAGGACCATACGACATACGTACACGTGCTGAACTCAAGAAAAATGAAACACTACTATTGGATCGGATTGACATCAACCTCAATTTTATAAAAATTATATTAGTTTTAATTTATCTACACATTTTTTATTTTATTTTAGTCCAATGAGCATCCAAGTGTAATCTTTTAGTTGAGTCGAATTTGTAAAAGAGGAGGGCAACTTTTGATTTAATTATTTTGTAGAGATTACAATATAAAATATGATTTATATAAAACCTTATCTTGTATTGCCGGCATCATGGAGACAAATGCAATGAAGTTTACGTGATCCTTCCCCTTCTTGATTTCTCTCCGCTCTCCAGTTCTCTTCCAAGTTCGTCATCCCCATTCTCCAATCCTGCTCCTTTCTACGGTTCCTGCCTTTCCAACATCCTAACCACCCTACAGGTACTGTAGAACCTCCTTTGGCATCCACCTTCCACCTCCACCCCCCTTTACAGCTTCCCCCGCTTCACTCATTACAACCCAGACAAGGCCCAGCAACCAGTCAACCATGCCTCATTGCCACCCGACCAGTGTGGCATCCTATGTTGCCACCCTGTGCGACAACTCTACTGCCCCAACACCAACCTCATGGCCACAGCACACTCACCTTGACTCCCAGGCCACCCCATTGCACCTTCCTCCGGACACTCAGTACCCGCTGTTCCTTACACGTGCTCTCAACCATCAGGCTCCCATGAGCTGGTTGCCACCCTACCCCATTCCCAACAAGCAGCTCCCTCACACCCACAACACCCTACCCTAAAGGGCCATCAGTCACACTGCTGCCTTCATTGATCTGCCACCATGCCAACTTTCCCTCCTGCCATCCACGGCCGTTTCGACATGGTGCTGTGTTAACAGGTCTTGGACATGCCTTACTCAAGGCCCCTGCACAGTGCAACGACAATATCAACGTCCCTCCCGAACCCACATGACACCCCGTATCCTTGACCTCCACGGGTGACGATGCTGAGGACCTGTTGAACCATGCCAAACAGGACAGTTGAGCCATTCGTGCCATCAGTGTGGGTTCTTGTGGCGTCTTGGATCCCGGCAACCTCCCACCCCACCCAGAGCAAATGCCTTCCCACTCACCACTGCAGAGCCACCCCACCTTTGTCATCCGTCAAGATCCCCATTCCCCAGTGCCTGGCCTCCTGTGCTGTTCATGCGGCGGCACCACTGCCACCCTGCGGTTCTGCAGGTTCTGGTTCTGGCTACCCAACCCTGTTGGACACACAAATGTCAGGGCCTCAGAAGAGTCGATTGTTGCGGCCTCTTTTCAGACCCGGAAGAGCCACCAGTCCAGCACTCCCTGAACAGCCTAGCTAACCAGTTTAGGCCCGGCTTGACCAACCCACCCCGGTTCAACTGAGTTTAACTCAGTTCAGATCTGGGTCACCCAGTTTGACTGATTTAAACTCAGTTCAGCATTAGTTGGGCCGGTTCAAACCGGGTTCAGCTTGGTTCACTGCGATTCTGGCTGGTTCAGCTGGTTCAAGTTTGGTTCACGCCAGTTTGGCTGGTTCAGGCCCAGATTGACCTGTTCAACCTGGACTAGTGTCAGTTTGGTCTGGTTCACTAGTGCCTTGGACCAGTTTAGTCTGGTCCAGAGACTCCAGACTGGTTCGGGCCTGGTTCAGGCCTGGTTCAACAGGTTCAGGTCTGTTCAACACCAGTCCAGTCTAATCTGGTGAATTCAGCAGATCTGTCTGACCGGTCTAGCTCGGTTCTGTCAATTTCAGCTGACCCTTGCATTGGACAAGACAGGAGTCAGAATAGTTCTGATGGTTTGACACTGGTTCAGATTGGTTCGGGCTTGGATTGACTCGGTTCAGTCAGGTTCCACCGCCCCATCCCACATCAACTTAGTTTCACCTTACGTGTGTGATGTAACCTCAAAAATCTGAAAAGATTTTATGTTTTGGAAATTCATTTTCCATTTGAATTTGGATTAGATTTGATTAGACCTTAGCAGCGACTTCTTAGGAAAATAGACGATATTCCATAAAAGTACTAGCTAGGGTCAAAATTATATGTTGAGGTTGTTAGGTTCTTTGAAATTTGTTTTGACCTCTCCCCGTCGGATGGTGCGAAGATCCGACGTTAATTACATCGAGATAACTCGAATACCCTTGATTAAGCGTCAAAGCAATTCATTGAAATAGAAGACGATGCATCCACACAAAAATAAACATTCACACACACATGGACATAGGAGAAAACAATCCCATGAACTTAATGGAAGGCAAGCACTTAATGTTTTTTTTTTGAATTTAAGTTTGGTTTGAATTAAATTGATTAATTCTGAATTGATTGATTTTAGTTTGAGTTGAAGTTGATTAAAATTGATTTGAGTTGAATTGGTTTGATTAATTTAAGTTGAATTGAATTGGTTTGAATTGAATTTCGATCTGTTTGGATCTGTCTGTTGATTTCTTTTTGGTTTGGGTTGAAGTTAGATCTGTTCATTGAATTAATTTAATTTGTTTGAGTTGCTTATCGATTTAAGTTTGATTCAATTTGGATTTGTTGAATTTAGATTGACTTTAATTTGGAAAGTTTGATTTGTATTTGAGTTGATTTGATTTAGTTTGAATTTGTTTTGAATTTTTTTGATTTATTTGAACTTAATTTGAGAGATTTATTTGGTTGACTTTGATTGATTTGGATCGAATTGAATTTGATTAAAATTGAGTTTGATTTGAGTTTAATTTTTAATTAGGTTGAGTTTGATTTATTTGAGTTTTTATCTGTTTGAATTCATTTGAATTTCATTTTTTTATTTAACTGATTTGAATCTGTTTGGAATTTTTTTTTGTTTTGGGTTGAATTGGATTTGGGGGATTTGATCCGAGTTTGATTTGAAAATTGAATTGAGTTTATTTGATCAATTATGTTTTATTTAGATTCTGCTTGCAACTTGATTAAATTTAGAGCTTGTTTAAAGAGATCTTGATTAACATATTTTAGATTACAGATCTGTTAGACTTTTGATTTAAGTTTAATTTCGTTATAATTGATTGTGATTTATTAATTTTAATTTGCTTGTGGGTGTCAGTTTGATTTGCTTAAATTAAATTTGTTCAATTTTTGATTTATAAAATTGAATGGAGTTGCTTAAGATTTTGAATTTGTTGAAGTTCAGATTTTGGTCTCCCGCAGATTCTGCAGAATAAGATGGTTTCAGATTCGGGAGCTCTTCAGATTTCAGATTTTGTATGTTTCAGACTTACAAATTTTAAAGTTTTACAGACTTTACAGGGTTCGGATTCTTCAGATTTTTATGGATTACAAGTTCAGATTTATGGATTCTGTGCACATTTGCAGATTTTAGTCTTTCAAACCTCAGATTGCAGAGATTTATTTTAGTTCGGCTCTCCTGCAGATTTCAGGTTTTGTTGTAGATTCTGCACATTAAATTGATTTTCAGATTTTAGACCTCGGAGTCCAGATTCTGCACTTTCAAAGGTTTTCGGACTGCAGGTCCTGATTTCTGATTTTTAGAATTCAGATTTTGTTTATGGATTTAATTGAGTTTGTGATTTGTTTGGGAGTGTTTTGATTTGGGATTTGGTTGTATAAAGATTCAGATTTCAGATTTACAGGTTTTAAAATTTTAAAGTCTTTTACAGGTTCAGAATTTTCAGAGTTATTTGAATCATTTGTTAATTTTTGTTGTTGTCTCGCATTCCAGAAATTTCATATGGTTGTCTCTCCTTGTAACATCAATCTACGCACCGAACATGAATTTTCATTTGTTTTCCTCAATATGAGACATGATTTACAACTTGATCAGAAATCTGGTCTCTTGAATCCTTGTTGAACATGAAACTTGCTTGATCAATTTGAGATGAAAAAGCACCCGGTCTTTTGACAAGCTTATGGGCCATCGACTTACTGATTTGAGATTGAGCACACCTGGCTTTTGACAAGCTTGTAGGGACTCATCTCATACCTCATGAACCTCATTAGCTCATAGTTTGGCATATCGGCATGTTGATCATGCACAGCCTTCCCATGGCATAATGAGTAAGTAACTCCCTCTTGGGGCATGGTAAGACATTGGGGTCTTTTTAATAGACCTTTGTATGTCCACCTTAAAAGGTTAAGGGGAAGGTTTAGAACCGACCCACAAGTTCTTTTAAGTTTAGCCAAGACCATGTGGCGGGTTTTTAGCCGGCCAGATGCTCGCCTCGGTTTGTTGAATTAATTAATGAATTTTTATTTAATTTTTGTTTGTTGTTTATTTTATTTAGTTTTTGAATTATGGGTCAAGAGGTGTGCTTGAAGCCGGCCTATTGCTTTCCCTTTTCTTATGATTCTTTTAAATTATGCCGAGACCATGTGGCGGATTTTTAGCCGGCCAGATGCTCGCCTCGGTTTGTGAAATTAGTTAAGTGCATTTTTTATTTAAATTTCAATTGAGGGTGTCTTTTAAAAGTCCTCTCTTTCTTTCTCTCTTTTTTTTCTGCCGAGAGGAGTTTGAACAGGCCCTACATGGGCCAATCCCGGCGGCCCAAGAGAAATCCCCCGCTAACAGGCTGCTCCAGCGGGAGGGTTTCTCTTCCTTTTTTTTTTAACACCTCAACAGGTGTGGGCCCCACAGTAGTTGACCGGTGGGTCAACAGGTTTCCCGCGACTCTCACGCGCACGCGGCGTCTGGCCGCGGCCACTCGCGACGGCCCGTCCCCATTTTTTTTAAAAACTCTCCTCCCAGCGGGCCCCGCAGCATATCCACGTGGACCAAAGTTGGCAAAACAAATAAAACCTGCCGGCCCTTTTCTCCTCCCGACCAGGCGACGGCAACGGATGGCTTCTCCGGCGATCTCCACGGCTTCTGGTCTACCCCGACGGCAGCGGCAGAAGGGGAAGAAGGACTTGGCGACCTCGGAGGGGCTAGAGAGCTTCACCAACGACGGCGAGAGAGGCTAATGGCCTCGACGACATCGCCTGCGGCTTGCGGAAGCAAGTGGAGGCTCGGCGGCGACTGCAAGCTCCAAGGGGGATTCCGGCGAGGTTAGCTACCTCCGAAGGGGATTCCGGCAGCGATGACAAGCTTTGAAGGCTTGTCCGGCGACGGCGGCTGCTGCAAGGGAGGCCTCCGGCGATCACGACGTCCGCAAAAGGTGCTTCTGGCGGGCACAGCACTTGCGGGAGGTGCTCCCGGCAGCGGCGGCAAGCTCCAAGGGGAATTCCGGTCCGCTCTCTTTCTCTCTTCCTCTCTTCTCGTTTACTCTGGGATCTCCTCTCTATCAGCCTCTCCGTCCTCCCTTTGCTCTCCCTTGCGGGCTCCTTTTTATAGGGCCACCGGGCTATACGACTCCGGAAAGGGCTCTCAACGGCAATATCAATCCAACCGGGAGTCGAACCACCATAATAGGCACGGGATTTCCTTCGATTGCCCCTTCCATGTTTATCCCTTCCGTCTAGATTGTCCAGACTGGGATTAAGATCGCAGAATTGTAGTCGGCCAGGACTCCTATCGTGGAAAGACTCCTAAAGGGTGAGCACATCTCCTCCCGTATCATGTTTATTCATTTTCCTTCTTCTTTATTTTTTTTTTTGAAAAGGACTTCTCCCGGTACACAGGGTTTGTGGGCCTGGGCCAGCCGCTTGACGTAGGCCTCCTGATTTAAAATCAAGCCCAATGAAAGGTGGGCCGTGTGGCCACTTGTGGGTTACAGTCCACATTAATCTTTTCTTTTCTTTCTTCTTTTTTTTGTTTAGACCAAAACAGATAGGTTTATGCTCCATCAATAAATTAAACTTTGTAATGGTCTCCAATCGTTGAGCTCCAGCTGCTGATTCAAACCACCTTTTTTTTTCTCTCTCCCCCCCTTTTTTTGCAAATTTTAGGTGCCAACAGTGTGGCTAAAACTATTAAACATTTACATCTCTGATGCCCCGTTTGGTTAGAGTATCAAAAATGATACTATATCAATTTTGATATTGATATTTTAAGATTAGAATAACAATATCAAAATTGATACAAGTTGGCACTTGTATTACATAACATGCTTAGTTTGTAGTTTCAAAATTGATGCTATTAGTCAAATATATTTTGACGATTTATATCAATATCAATTTCAAAATTAATAGTGATAGAGGTGTCAACGACTATTACAAACAGGCCTAGAGTACAAGAAAAATGCAAGTCTAGCCTCATTTCATTCAAAAGTCAGACACAATCAGTTATTCTTTTCATGTTGCATGTGCTTCTGAAGTGCCGTATCATTTGTTTCAACCAGTCAGATGCAGTGGCGGAGGCCAGAAATTCAAGATTCTCAAAACAAAAAAAATTACGGGGCACAGGCAATTCTGGACGGCTTTTAAAAAATTTGGTGAGAATTTTGGTTTTTCTGTAATTTTTTATGCATGTAAAGAGTTAGAATTCAGGTTGACAATCCATGCGTAGTGGGCATTTGCGATGTATTTCTACCTACATCAGCCTTGCCACCTCCACACTGATTTCCAACATAACATTATTTAACAGTACAACAAGAAAGTGGAAGAGTGAATTATGTGTTATTGGGTGCTAGTTAAGGATCAATTTTGATTGGTCAACAGCAGAAGATTGACCCCTTTACTGGATTACAAATAAAAGTATAATTCATGAGTTGGGTATCTAAAGATGTCTTAAGGACAGTAATAACCGTCCATGCTGAACTGTGTAGATATTGGGCAGGTCAAAGAAATCAATATATAAGCTAATGGACCCACATTGATCCACTTGCAGTTTAGCATATGTAAGATTACCCATGAGCTGGAAGTAACATGTAACAACAAATAGATTGCCTTTATGAACAAGTTGGATGGGCTTGGCCCTCAGAAAAACTTACAAGATGGGCACTAGGCCAATTTGTTAATAATTTTTAGCTTAAAATCAGGCATCTATTGCAGATGGCAGTGAACAAAAAAAATCAAATAACAGTCTTTCTGATACAGCATATCAGCTAGATCCAAAATGTAGCTTGAACTTCACCATAACAGCTTTATAATGTCCAACGATATAGACAAATCAAGTCTGTAGACTCCATTATATCTCAAATTGCTTCTTTTGTGTAAACAAAAATTAAGTAGAATAAAAACACATTTAATAGAACAAAACTCACCTTAGGCTGAGGAAAAAAGTTGTTTCGTTCAACCTTAAACTTGTACTCAGCGTCTGAAGAAGGGTAAAACAAAAAACAGCTTTTAGTAGGTTGCAACAAAATTGGTCTTTTATCAAGCTGTTTAACGATGTACAGCAATCCAGATTATGTAGTTGAAATTTATAAGTAAAAAAAATAAGTAGCTTGGATTAGAAAAAAATGCTGTCTTTTACATGGAACTCATGAAATGATCCGGATATAGAACCCATGAAGTATGATAACACGATAATCTCAACAAAAGTAAGCAAGTTACAAACTAAGCAAGCAAACCAAAAGTTAGTTGGCCCATCAAAATTCAAAGTTAGACAAAAATTTGAAAGACAGCCTTAATGAGCAAGTGTAATAAAATAACACGACAACAATTTAACCAGCCAGTTGTTATGACAAGAGAAGACCCTGAAGGACAGATTTTCGAATGGTAAAAAGACAACCCTACCTATACACCAGATTCTAACACACTGGTTAGCTCCCTAGGTACTCATTGGTTTACTCTAGAATTTCCCAACTAAGATCATGTGAATCCCGGTTTCTTCTCTACTACCATGCTGATGGAATCTGCATTAAGTGGAATTAATCCTTCTAAAAGCAGCAACAAGAAGCATGAACAAAAAAGGATAACATAAAAGATTTCCAGAAGTGAAGCACAAAACATACATCTCCACTGAAAAAAAAAAGTTGCTCCCAGGTCACTGTGAAAAACAGAACTCAACCTCAGGAAGTTTCATTATTTCTTATAGTAGATAGCTCTATGAGATGGATTTGCCAAGTGTAGTATGTTTAGATAAATATGCTCTGCAAGTCAATCATTGTGATACAACATTGTTAGTCAAAACTTTATTTGCTCATTCAGTACTATCTTCTTTGATGTTTCTGTAATGTAATCCACGGGTGTTGCACATGAAAGTTGGATTGGATCATAATAAGATTATGATAGAAATGATTATTCCCTACAAGTCCGGAAAGTTTACAATCACAAGACACTAGAGAAATAAGATGAGGCAGATACTTAAAAACGGAATAAGTTCACTAGTTTGATCCAGTTTTGGGAGCTTAGTCAGTAGCTTTTACTAGGTAGTCAGACAAGGTTCTGAGTCTCAAATGTGCAACTAGTCCTCAATCAGTGATGCCAAAGAGATCTTGCATGAACATCTCCATTTCTTGTTTCCATGCGCACAGACTCATTGTATGCATATATTGTACAGTATGATTACTGAGTGCAGAATTGAGTCATGGGCTGGCTAAAAGAGGATAATCAACTACAGGAATAGTAACAAAAAGCTATGTTATCAGAGGCACTTACCTCAGTCTCCTGGGTAACGAGGCGGCAGACAACTGCCTCGCTCTGGCTCTGGCTGGTTTTGCCTGCCTCAGTCACCTCGACCACCTAGGCAAGTGCCTCACTTAAGCCTATCGGTTCCAGTCTGGATCTGATAAACTAATTTGACCCCCCCCACCCATGATGCAAACCTCACCCCCTCATTTTCTCTCATCCACTCGACAAACAAACGGACACTCCCCTCGGCCCTAGTGCTGCTGCACCATCTGCGACTGCCAGAAGATATTCCTCCACCATTGTTTGTCGCTGCCAAAGTTTCGCCAGGAGAATGCAGCTGCCAGCCACCACCTAACCATTTTCTGCCACCTTTGAAACTTCTTCCTCTATCGGTCTCCACCACCAGCCACCACCAAACCATCCTCTGCTGTCTTTCAACACCACAGGAGGTTCTTCCTCCCCCGGTCACCATAGCTGACTACCACCGAACCATCGTCCGCTGCTAGTTGATGCCATAGGAGCATCTTCCTCCACCTGTAGATGCCACCAAGACAACCTCTGCCAGTAGACACCATGTCCTCCTCCGGCCAACACTGCAGAGGTGTCCTCCGTCTGCAGATGCCGCTAAGGCACCTTCCTTTGTTGGAAGACTGTTATTTCTTCTACCTCCATCCTCTGCCGCCAGTCGGTGCCACAGAAGCATCTTCCTCCACCTGCAGAAACCATTGGTCGACAACATAACTCCTTCACTGGCCACTGTGATGTGATCCTCTCAACTTTTCTATTTTATAATTGAATTGTTTTATTGTTTGTTAGATTGCTATAATTTGTTTTAAACTTTTGTAATTTTTTACGTTGCTTATTGTTGCAATTTATTTTTTTTGCAAAATGGTTATTAAGTTGCTGCATTTTTCTCAATTTGTTTTAAAGTTATTGCTCACATTTGTTTTAATTTTTTTTTAGAATGACCAAAAATGGTCAAATTTCTATTGAAAACAAAAGTAATTGCAAAATTTCTAAAAAGGGAGTAGAAGTAGAAGAACAAAAAGAATTAAAAGAAAAACAATTTGATGGAGGAGAACCTGTCCCTGGAATGATTCATCCATATGTGCTCTTGATCAGGCATAATACCACTTTTAGACGTACTTCGCCATCAGTAGAAGAATAGACAGAGGTTTCTCAACGTGATCTTCAAAGATCCTTCTAACCTGAATATCTAAATTGCCTATAACATTGTAGGTAGGACAATCTTCCACAATCTCAAATCGGTTGGCCAAATATTCTAGTCCGACCACTCCAGCAATAGATATGTTGTGTCACTGAGTTCTAACCAGTTTAAATTCCAGCTCTTAAAAAGTATTTTCCATAGAAAGTGAATAATCCCATGTGAGAACCTCATTTTCTTTTTAAAGCTTTAAAAGTTTTATGTATCTCCTTTGGACTACTTAGGAAAATAGGTGATAACATATAAATATATTGAATAGTCCAACAATAATTGTAAAAATATAAAACCGAGGTTCAAGTTATATGAAAAGTTTATTTTGATCTCTTTCCGTCAGATGATGCGAATAATCAATGTTAATTACATCGAACAATTGCTTGAAAACCCTTGATTAACTACTATAGCAACATGTTTGAAAGAAAGCATGCATCCACATAGACATAAATAAACTCAATATAGCAGTAGCCCTATGAGTCCAATGAGATGCAAACATCTTGTTTTATATTTGCTTGATGTTGATTTAAATTGGTTTTGAGTTGATTTGAAGTTCATATTTAAATTTGTTTTTTTGTTGTTGTTGTTGTTTTAATTTTTTAGATTTTTTTATTTAAATTTTGATTGTGATTTATTTTTGTTTGGGTTTTGAATTTAATGAGTGAATTAAGTGTTTTAAGATTTAATCCACTTGATTGACATGTTTTGGGTGAGATATTTTGATTATCACTTCTTTATGTCGGTTTGGGTTTTTTATGTTGCTTTTGATGTTTGGAGTTTTGATTTGAATGTTTTGAGTTTAGTTTGAATCATGGAATGCCATCTCGCGAGATCTCGCCGAGATCTCGCAAGATCTCGGTCTCGCCAAGGAGGCCGAGAAACGAGATCGCCGAGATCTCCGCGACTACTTTGCGTCTCGTTTATGATAGTGTAAACACATTTAGTATATTTCACTATCACTTATACTATCACATAAAAATGTGTTACAAGTTTAATACCATATTAGTATTTAAATAAGATTACATACAAGTTTAAATCTTTTAGAAGCACAAAGATTATCTTTTTGGTATTGAAAGTGCTTGTAATTGTTCATTCACATAGTTGATGTACAAAATGTGTTATATATTTTCATGTAAATTCATTTATGTACTCCTATTTTTATAAGATATTATGTTATGTTTCATACATCTATACATTTTGATATGAGAATCCGAGATCCGATCTCCCGAGATTTTTCCGAGATCTCTCTGAGATTTCTTCTCTTTCACCCCTCCGAGACAAAGCCGAGATCCGAGATGGCAATCCTTGGTTTGAATGTTTTGAATATATTTTAAATGTGTTGATTTGGTGTTTGATTTGTTTTATGATCATATTTTTTTATATTTAGTGGATTGTTTTGATCTTTTTTAAGTGCTTTTTCGATGTTGTTTATTTGATTCATTTGAATTATTTAATTACCACTTGATTAATAAATTTAATTTCATACGTTAAGTAATTTTTAAATGAACATTCAGATTGTTAAATGATTTATTTTAATTTTTTTCATATTTATGTTAGTATTCTTCAAATTTGTTTCATCTTATTTATTTTGGTCCAGTTTGCATCCTATCGAGTCCAACAAGTTAGCATCGCTTGTTTGAATTCAAACATCAGAATCAGCACTTGATATTCCTTCCATTGCATGTATATCAAAACATGAAGTACATCAGTTGGCATGCCAGCAGTTGGCATTTGGTGTGCTGTTGGTATGTCAGTACATTGGTTGCCACATTGGTACATTGGTTGGCATTTGATGTGCCATTGTCATGAATGCAATTGACATGAAATGAAGACAATCCGAGACAGGCATGATGGCATTCCTTACCCTGAGATATATTTCCATAAGAGATAAGACCAAAAGAAAATTTGACATTACGACAACATGTTGACCCATCCTTGATCTAATAGAATTTATCTCCAATATGACTAAGTCTTTTGACTTGTCATACGGGGTGGAAAGATGCATCGACAATGGGAACCGGCCTATGCCTCCATCCAGATGTGACATACCGAGGCATACCAAGAGTAGCAATTCAAGGTGGAGCACCCAAGAAATGGGTTAAACCCTTAATTTAATGTTCATTTCATGTTCCAACTTTATTTAAGTTCTTTTTTTCCAAGGCCCATTGGGCCGGTTCTTGTCCACTTCGGCCCGGTTGGCCTGTCCGCATCAGCCTGTCATCAAGTCTTATTGGACCTTGCTGGCCTGCTTTCATGCATCATGAGCCCAGCTGGGCCTGTTTGATGCCCAGTTTTCACCTTGCGCAACCTGTTTTGGATAGGAATGGAGGGCCCGCCCAGGTGAACAATTGGCCCATTGTACGGATTCCAAGAGGACCTAGGGTATCGCCCTCACCTAAAGCTTTAAGGGGAGGTGAGAATGGGGATTTTAGGACCTGTTTTGCATCAGTTTAAAGATCTGAAAACAGGTGGGTTTTGGGACCGATTTGGGGTTGGATGGTGGCTGGAAAACTGAGACTGTGTGGGGTCCGGTTGTGGGCTAAAGATGGGCCAAAAATAGGCTGTTTTGGGGTGCTGTTCGAGACTGTGCAAGGGGAGTGGATCAGGACCTGTTTGTGGTAGGAATTGAGAGCCCGCCCAGGTGTACAATTGATCTGTCGTACGAATTCCAAGAGGACCCGGGACATCATCCTCACCTAAGGCTCTAAGGGGAGGTGAGAATGGGGATGGTAGAACCTGTTTTAGGGACTGTGGGGGGGGGTCATGACCTGTTTAAAAAACCTGTTGGCAGATTGGTTTGGGACATGTTTAGGGTCAGTTTAGGACCTGTTTTGGGGGGTGCCGGAAGGGGCTCCTGGTGACCTGTGTAGGGATCGGTGTAGGGACCTGTAGGGAGTCAGTTTCAGGACTGTTTTGAGGCGGCACAACCGGGCAATGAAGGGGGTTTTACGGGTGGGAAGGAAGGGAACCGAATAGGACTTTTAAGGGGTCCATTTGTGCAGGCTAAATAAGGGGAGAGCAAGGGGTGGGGTCTGCTCAAAGTAGACCCCAGTTGGCAGGCCCAAGGCATTTTTAGGGGGCTGTTTTGAAGGGCCACAAGGGGGCTGTTTGGAGGTGACCTGATTGACCCTTAAACAGGGGATTTTAAGGAGCGACAATGGACTGTTTAAGGGGCTGCGCAAAGGGAGCAGAAATGGGGTGCAACCAGACTGTCTTAAAGGGGCAACAAGAGGACCAGGGGGGGGGGGGGGGGTCTGTCGAGGTTGACCAGGCCAGAAAAAGGGGGTCTGGCCGGGGATGCAAATGAGGGCCTTAAGAAATGCTGAACAGGGGCCTGCTGATGAGCCGATGAGGGAGTTTGCAGTGGGAGACTTTTTAGGGGGAGCTGCAGGTGGTGGATCTGCCTAAACAGACCCGAAGAACGTCTTTGAAGGGGCTGCCGGCGAAGGTTTTTAGGGGGTACTGCAGTGAGGTGCACAGATGACCAAAGTAAGGGGCGAACAAGGTCTTTAAGGAGCTTCTGAAGCGGGGTATGTGGTGGCCGATGAGGGGAAAAAGGAAGAGAGCAGAGGGGTGCGGCCAAAGAAAAAAAAAATGAAGGGGGCAGGAGGGGAGTGGTTGAAAGAATGAAGGGATAGAAGGGGAGAAAGATAAAAGAAGAAATAGGGGTGTATGCCTTAAACCTTACCTCTCTTCTTCTTCTTTTCCTCCCCTGGTGGCTGGTGCATGCAGGAGCCTCCTTGGTCTCTCCTTCGCTGTTGGCGGACATTGCTCTCCTCCTCCTACCACTGGTGCTGCAGGATCGTGCCATGCCGCTGTTGCTTTGTTTTTTGTTTTTTATATACTATGCCTTGGCAGTGGGAAGGCTTTTTTTTGGGGGGGGGGAGATTAGACAAGGGAGGGAAAGATAAAAGGGAAGCCATAACTCCTCCATAATCAGCTCCTAAATTTTAGGAACTGGTTAGGGAAAGGAGGCTGGTGCTGGTGGCTGGCCAGTTAAATCAGATTTGACCTAATCCTTCATCAAGATGCTCTCGATCCAACAACCGACATCAATTCCTGGTATAATTAATTAGATGAATACCAAAATTGGCCGGAATAATCCAGAAGATGCTCTGAGGACCATAGATTTGGTGCTCCATCAGATCTACGGTTGAGGATCTTCAATTTCTCTGGAGATAACCGATTTGATGAATTTTCCGATTGATGAAATCTCAGCCTTCAAAAATTCCAGAAATTACGTCTAAAATGTAATTAAATATTTATGTCCCGAAACTTTGGTCATCGCATATAAATAGCTCTGTTCATGGGCTGTATAGACTGATTTGCCCATGCCTCAAAGTGCGTGCAAGTTTTGCAAATTTTAGAATTTTGTCCATAACTTCGCGAACACGTGTCGGATTGACAATCCGACTTCAACATTGTTCTTCTAGAGGTCTGGCGGATGCTCTGGCGGTGCCAAATGTTAATGGGTCTGCCCCAATTTGTCCAAGCCCAGTAAGGACAAAATGGTCATTTTTTACCTGGAGTCGGATTCTGACATTCAGGACACTGTTGCAAAAGTCTCCACTGGGATACTAATGTGGGCTCGCTTGCTTGATCATTTGGGCCTATTAAACTTACCAAAAGCTGTTCGGAAATTTGACTTCTTTATTTTGCCCATAATTTGTCGAATACGGGTCGGATTTTTAATCAGACTTCGACGTTGATCAAATTTGAGTTGGGCGGGCCAGAAGGTGGTGTTCAATTGTTATTAGGCCAATGTCATAGTTGTTAAGGCGGCCAAGGCGACATAGTACCGCCTTGGCGCCTTGGCGATAAGGCGAGGCGTTAGGCGACGCCTTGTTTTATATAGTAAAATAGATAAAATAATAAAGATATATGTAAAAAATGATGCAAAATAACTTTGACACCATGCAAATCAATCAATAATGTGGGAAGTGCTAGTTACATAGACTAAATAACTTGACAAATTAGTTAATTTTACTATTTAAATTATATCATCTATTAGTAAACACTTAAGAAATCATTTAACCCTAGCTATTATTTCATCAAAATGTTAATTTATAGTCAAATTAACTATTAAAACTAGTTGTTTTTACTCTAAAATAACTTAATTATATGATATTGACACTTAATTAGCATTATTTATTATTAAAATAAATAAAATAGTTATTTAAGGCAATGGGCGCCTAGGCGCCCATCGCCTTGCCCCCTCTGGGGGCGCCTTGTCGCCTAGGCGACGCCTTGAAAACAGTGGCCAATGTTCGGTCATTCGGGCCCAATAGGGGCAAACGGTCAATTCGCCGTGCGGACTTGGATTTTGGCATTTAAGACACCGTTTCAGAGGTCTTGATTGCGAGTCTATTTGTTTTATCTTTTGGGACTAATATGTCTCGATAAGGCTATTCAGAAGCTGGCTCTTAGTTTTTGCCCGTAACTTGTCGAATATAGGTCAGATTTTCGATCCGACTCTGACATTGCTCAAGTTGGAGCTGGCCGGGCATGATGACGATGTCAATTTATTATTAGGCCGGCTCTCAGTTATCCGGGCCCAATAAGGGTAAAATAGTCATTTTACCATCCAGAGCCGATTTCTGACATGGATACCGTTGTGAAGGTCTCAACTGGTGTTGTCCCGTGGGCCCACTTACTTGCTCTTTTAGGCCCATACCCAGTGTTGCCGCCAATATGCTACTGGGCCAGCGTTTGGTTGATCGGGCCCAATAAGACTTATTGGGCCCATCTGGCCCACTAAGCCTAAATGTAGGGCAAAGTGGGGCCCGCCTCTCCAAACTATTTTCTATGGCCTACTTTTGCCCAATATTTCCCTAAATTGAGTGACATGCCACTTTTAGTTGCCGACATCCCACAATGAATAAATAGGTTTTAAACATCTTCATGATTCCACAGAAGATACAAGACATGGACTCAACCGGCAATATCATGTGTGTCTGGCATATAGAGGGTAATTTTTGCCTGCCAATCTTCCACAGAAATAGTCTTCTTTTAATTGGGATAAGAGGCATCCAAGCGACTTGATGCCACATGGTTTTCTAGCCATGTTCTCTATGCATTTGCTCTCTTCCAATAGATCCGACATGCTTGCCAAGTCAGAAATTTCTTCCTCTTTAAGATCCTTCTAAAGGCAAAGTTCTACTCATTTGTTTTAAATTTTTGTAATCTTCTAATGCTGCTTGCTGCATTTTAAAATTTCTGTATCTATAAAATATTATATATTAAAAATTTATGCATCACCTAGGTGAGGCGACCCCCTCCTCGCCTTGATCACCTCGCACCTCAGATAATATAGACAAAAAGTGACATGTTTTAGCGGAGTAAATCCCAGGACAGAGTTAGTCCTTTGGAATGTGCTCAGTAAAGAGTTCAAGTAAGTATAAGACACTGACAGAAAACATAAATCTAGTTCCAACATCGTGACAGTTTGTGAACATCTTTCTTTCATTACTTACTATTAACCCCAATTGTTTTTTGCATACCACAAAGATGGCAAGATCCCTTAAAGTACTTACTTGCTAAAAATATGATCTAAACACCTTAGGAGAACAATTTAAAGGATCTAATGTTTGTGTAATGACATCAATCATGGACCACTACACTTGAAAGAAGAACAGCAAATAACAAATAATTTAATCACGTTCAAGTCAACTTTGTAGTAGTGGTAAGAATGTTGGGTGCCAAAAATCGGTGGATAATGATCTGTTAGATGGACAAGTCTTCAATGAAATGAAATATTGTAACTCCAAGTAAAAACTAAAAGAACAAAATTCCACAATTTAATAATAAACGAGAATAATAACAAATAAAAACATCATCACCAAACTAGATGAAGCACGCACCACCTGATTGTCATGTATTACCAGCTGATTTACATAATTGAGAAGAGAGACAAATGAGCCTTTTAGCAACGAACATTTTGGTGCCACTAGTTTCATAGATGACTAAACCCAAGGACAGATAAAACAGTTTCAAAGGAATCAAATGTGCACAATCATACCATGGCTAGTATATGGTGGCTCCTCCTGTAATATGAAGGTTATGTACATTATGCTGCTAAAGTCCTAAATAGACAGAATCTAGCACATAAGACCTTTTGGTTATTTATGTCTTCCACCTGGAAAGACATCTTACCAGAGTAAAAGTTGACAAAGATGTTGATGAGTCGATACTCAGATGTTCTTAAGGAAGAGTCAACCAAGCGTAAAGCTGTCTCATCCTAATGACATGAAAGAGTATATTCAGTAGGAAAACAACAAAACAACTTCAAGAAATGGTCATTTATTGCTATATCATGATCCTACCTATATAAAAAATCTTTTAGTGCTAAGGAGAATCTTAAGAAAACAATGCCACCACAGGGGGGTGCAAAATGACAAAGAATGGAATTATCAGAAGAAGCATAAAAAAGATGTCACCCAAAGGCAGAAGTTGTGAAGAAGCTATCATCACAACTGTACTTGTCATTTTATAGTTCAATGAACAAATGAAAATGAAGAGCTCATTTGATCTCCCTGCCTTAAAAACGTCCAAGATACAAAACTAAATACTGTAACAAATTCAAGAGAAGTTTGCAAAACATGCCAAACCTGAAGTAGAAGGACCACATCAGATATTATGTCACCCAAAGGCAGAAGTTGTTTAACTATATCAGTACTTATGTTGAATGGTATGTTGGAGACAACCTGCAGGGTATACACAACATAAATTGCTACTAGCTGATATCACATACTTTGGGTATTGCAGGAAAGAAAAAAAATATGGTGGACTAACTGATCTTTTCCTCAGTTGATGCCAATGCAAATAATAATAATAATACAAGTTGGACTTTTGAAACTGCCTATCGTTTAAGAATGATAAGTCAACCAAACCCAAGAAAAAAAATGCTGTAAAGTTTTCAGATTATGTGTTTTTCCCCAGTCACTCTCTGGATATAAATACAAACACATCATGCAATCATGTGAATCATAGATCACATGTCACGTGAAGAATATCGCTTGGGTTGCTACCTTGTGTCTGAGGCATAGATTGCTTGGCCGATTCTTGGATTGGATCGGCCATAGACGATCCAATTCACGGTGGAACCACCGATCCAGACAAAAGATCCGTCGGGTCAGAATTGGGGCCGGAATCATCCAAATCGGTTGATTCTGGAACGAATCTGGCGATTCCTCACTGGAATCGGCCAGAAACAATGCCATGGCAGCCACAGGACTGCTGTGGTGCTGTTTTTAAGGGAAGGGTTTGGGGCCGATTTTTCTTCCAAAACGGCCTAGATCAAACTGGAATCCAATCTAGGCCCTTGTTTTGGTATTTTTTTAGGTTTTAGCGCTTTTGAAGAGCCAATCCGGAGCAATTCTGGATCAGTATTGGTTCCGACAGATCGGTCAGAATCGGATCGATCCGATCCACTCCGGATCGAATCAGTACCCACCGATCCGGTGGCCGATTCCAATCCCGTGATCCTTGGTCCGAGATAAAACCCTTTTGTAAGTATGCATACTTTTCTTTTAGTGAACAAGTTTTTTAACCATTTAGATACGTGCTTTTGACCAAATGAAATATAGTTAACATGTTTAATATGTTAAATAAGTTACTGATTTCATTTTTACCCTTTTTATGATTTTTTATAGTTTTCCAATTTGACTGATCATAATGCAACCCATCCCAATCTGAATTGAAGTGCCTAGCCCCATGTACATCTTGACCAAATACCTTTAGAAAGAGGAAACATGTGGTCTCAGTCAATCACAAAAGAGTATTCCCAGTCTCCCAAAAGAACCTCCATAGAAGAAAACAAAAAAGTGCTGTGTTCCGAAAGGCAGAACATCAAAGACGTCCAAGATTCCCAAAACGTTGGCCATTTGACACACTTGTTTGGCAAAATGGAAAAGGCTCCTACATAAAGTGCTATTAAGCTTAACTGACCAACAAACCCTTATCTAACCAAATCCACTACTAAGCATCAGATTGTCCACATTCTTTTTCCAGAAACTGGATAGGCATGGTTCCAGTGATGAAGATGGGTCATTACAACTGGAAGTGGGAACTGGAAAATACAAATGATGGTCTACACTAAAAAATAGGGACTCTAAATAAAATAAAAAGGGTTTTCCAGAGACCAACTATAGCCGAAGGAGAGCTTGGCAGCTAGTTTGTGAGAATGAAGATGAACAAATGTAAGAACTAGGAGATACTCATGTTCTTTGTACAGCTCTAGTCCAATAGGATCCACCTAACACCACAGTTCCAAAGCCAGCTCTAGAGCCTCCGGTCACAACTCTAGACACAATATAGCTGGTTAGAGATTATCGCATGGGGATGTTGACTTGAAATATCTCTTCCAAGAAGAACATCCACTTTCAACATGGATGAATGACAAGGATACTGAACCAGTTCCAGAGTTTGACCCCAATAATCGAGCATAAGCTAAAGGAGAGCTTGACAACTAGTTGGTGAGAATGAAGATGAACAAATGTAAGAACAAGGAGATACTTAGGTTCCTTGTGCAACTCCAATCCAACAGGATCCACCTCACACCACAGTTTTAGAGCCAGTTCTAGAGCCTCCAATCACAACTACATGTCATTCTACTTTCCAGAAGAGTACACAAATGAAAGACAGATTTGGAGGATTCAAATCACTAAAGAAGGTATGCAGCACTGGACAGGGTACACAATAAGAGGAAGCGGACAAGAGAAGAAAACTAGTTATCAAGCGAAGACCTATGAGTTCCACGGACAGTACACAAACACCCTCCTTAGATGATGATGATGAAGAGTTCATTTCACCTACACAACAACAAACTCAAGGTCATTCACATGGAGGTGGAGGTGGAGGTGGAGGAAGAGAATGTGGTTCGGGATCCAGCAATGCACATAAGAATGGAGCAAGGCCTGATGATTTGGGTCAACAACATTCAAGTGGAAGAAGTCAACACTGAAATCAAATGAGTTTTTTTAAAAAGCATGTGGCGAAAAATTATCTAAAACCAACTTCGAACTTCGAACCATGTTATCCATCCTCACCTCCAACTCCAGCATCAAACAATATATGATTTTAGTTAGATGTGTGAGTCATTATTTTCATATGGTTACGGGTCAATCATGAATAATCACTCTCAATTGAGCATTCAAGAAAATCAAAAGCATGACGACTATGAGGGCCAATACCGTTGATGGTGGTGATGGGAATGTATTATTTTTGTTGCATATGAATTATTCCATTTTATTTCTTTATTGGAATGAATATTGGTGTTATTTCGTATCCACTTGTCTTAATATGTCTCGTAGAGAGTAATAGTCACATGAACACGTGTTAGATGTTATTTTAAATTATTCTTTTACATTTTTTCTAGATACTCTCATTTTTTTTAAATTTATCTGATTTTAAAAAAATCTAAGAATCCTGATCAGATTCTGGATTGAGATTCCTCCTAGAGAATCAATCCAATTAGATCCAATCTAGATTGGATTAGCACTAGCCAATACGGCCCCGATTTTGATCCGGCAATCGTCAAGTCGGGGGAACAGATCCTCTGTTTGTTCATGGCATTTGTCTCCGTCCATCTGTCTTCAAAGGGATTCTGAAAATCTTGTTGTATTTTAGCTAGGTTCCAGCTTGATCTTGTATACATATGTTTTATACATATGTTTCATCTGTATGTCTGTTGTATAAGATCTTTTAAGTGGCAATTTCTTGTCTTTTGTTGACAACCCCTGAGTTGTTTTGTGATTGTGACCAGGTCTGATTTGAAGTATGCTGAAGATCCTTGGTTTGACATGATATTTGAAGATTTGCCGAAAACTTAATCTTTAGTTCAAGGCCTGAACTCCAATTTGTCTAGGATTAGCCTCTTATCTTGCTTGATCACCTACCCCTTCTTCCTTGTAAAAATTTTAGGTGCCATCATGCCTCTCAAAGGATATGAAGTCCATCAAGACCAATGAAGGTCCATTAAGGTGGCTAAGCCTTAATTGGGAATAATACTTCTCAAAGGGTACGAAACCCATCAAGACCAATGAAAACCTATTAATGTGGCTAAGTCCCAATTGGGCATAATGCCTCTTAAAGGGTATGAAACCCATCAAGATTAAATGAATGTCTATCAAAGTGGTTAAGCCCCAAATGGGGATAATGAATATTAAAGGGTATGAAATCCATCAAGATCAAATAAAGGTCCATTAAGATGGTTAAGTCCCAATCATGGAATACTGTCTCGTGAGAATTAGGGGTGTCAATGGGCCGGGTCGGGCAGGGCCCGAAGTCGACCCAATAAAAGCCCAATTCAAATTATAACGAGCCGGCCCGGCCCGCACAAAATTTAAATTTGGCCCGGCCCGACCCGATCTTTCTAATATAAAAAAATATAAAGTTCAAAATAATAAATAATAAAAATATGATAAAAAATTTATAAATATGAAAGAAATTGTATAAATATTTATAATATGATAAAGCAAAGTTATCCATGTTTATGTGATGAAAACAACACTCAACACCTCTTAATTTGAAAATAAAAAATAGTTACCACTCATTAGCCATCGCCTACTTAATTTGAAAATAAAAAAAGAGTTGTCCCGACTTGCTGCATTTATAATCCATCAACGTAAATATTCTAAGTGCCCACTTGTTGCATTTATAAATAAGATACTTTTTTGAATTATTAAGGTACGATTGGTTTGATAAAAAAATTTGAAACATGATTAAAATAAGAATAGTACTATAGGCATTCATAATTTTTAATTTATGATAAAACATATAGATTTGACTGGATTCCTTAATTTTTCTAGTTTATAATAAAAAGCATGTCATATTTTTAAAAATTTTAAACATCAAACCAACTACCAAAAAAATATTTTGAATCTAGAAATAAAAATAGATACATAGATAGAAACATACTGTTTAACACTCAAATAATCATATATATGCAACTTGAGTTAAAGCAAAGTATATATTTTATTATTTTAAAATATTACTCTTTTTTTAAATTTCTCTGATAGTCTCCGTTAAGTTGGTCTGACCCATGCATGCAAAAAGTTTAATGAAAATCAAATATAAAGACTTTTGCATGTTGCTTGTGGAATAAGAGACCGCGACCGCTGGACAATTGATACAGAATATGGCCCGCAGGCTTGGTTTCTCGGCCTGAGTAATGCAAGAAGGCTGGTTTCTCTGCCCCGAAACAAGGCCCATGGCTGGCCCGGCCCAAGGGCCCGCAGGCCAGCCCGGTCCATTGCCGCCCCTAGTGAGAATCTCAATCTCACCGGCCCCACGAGATCCAAAACAGCATAAATCAACTATTCCGGAAGTCCAGGGGCAGCGCCATCCATGAGATGGTGGAGAGATGCATCTCTTCCCTGCCCTAAGCTTGTACCGGAGTGACTAAATCCAACTCGTACCAAGTCTAGGGGACCCCCGATATGAGCTTCTTTTCTACCCGATAGGATGGGAAAGCGTAGCACAGAGGTGTTGCAGTAGTGGCACTGCCTCGGCGTCAAAATCCAATGTGTTGAATTAGACTGTAAACTCCATAATAACCTATCTATTAGGGGTGTTCAAGTAAAACCGGTAAACCGGTAAACCGAACCGAACCGAACCGAACCGATCGGTTCGGTTCGGTTTGACAAGTTATCCATTCGGTTTCTTGAACCGAACCGAACCGATAATTTCTTATCGGTTTGGTTCGGTTCGGCATCTCCCCAAACCGAACCGAACCGGTAAACCGGTTGACCCGATTTGACAAAGTTTGACCCACTCTATTTACATATTATATTACATCTAAATATATAATATATCAATTTTAAATATATATTAATATAAATTTAAGTTAATTAGTATAAATATATAATTATATATTATAAATAAAGTATTAGTCTTCATATTAATCTTAAATAATTATTATAATGTATATTTTATTTTATATTTATTTATATTTATTTAAATATACATTAAACCGATGAACCGAACCGAACCGAACCGAACCACAATCGGTTCAGGCTTCACTGAACCGGTTCGGTTCGGTTCGGTTCCCCTTATCGGTTCGGTTTCGGTTTGGAAAAAAAATGCCCAAACCGAACCGAACCGAACCGTTTACACCCCTACTATCTATGGACTTATGTTTAGATGTTTCCATTTTTTATTATTTATATTGTTAGGTAATATACCCTACGCAAATGAAATTCGAGATCCAATCTCTTGAAATTTTTTCGAGAATCTTGTGAGATCTCCTCTTTCACCCTTTCGATACAAAGCTGAGATCTGAGATAACAATCCTTGACACCAATTGGGGACAATGTCTCTAATTGGTAAGAAGCCCAAAAAGTCAAAGGAAGGCCCATTAAGATGGCTAAGCCCCCCCCTCCCCAAATGGGGATACCTCTTCTTAAGGGTAAGAAGTCCAAAGTTAAATGAAGATCCATTAATGTCATTTAAAGCGTAAAAGCACACTAAGAACAAGTGAATGCCTGTTAATCCAGCTAAGTTCCAATGGAGACAATGTTACTTAAAAGGTAAAAGATACAAATGAAAACCCATTAGGTGGTCAAGCCCAATCCAAGTTGGATTAGGGATGTTCATGGTTTGATTTGGTTTGATTTTTGAGTTTTTTTTTTCTCAAACCAAATCGAACTGAACCAAATTAATTCGGTTTGGTTTGGTTTGGTTCAAACCATATTTTATTAAAATATAGTAGATATGTCAATATATAATTTCATTTTATTTGTTTTAAATCATATTCTATTAAAATTTAGTGTATATGTTTATACAATCCATTAATTTTATCTTAAAAACTCTTAAAATAATTTATTTTTAGAAGACAAGATGCATAAACATTGTATTAAATATACTTAAATAAAATATTTAATCTAATTTGGGTTATTCGATTTATCGGTTTGGTTTGGTTTTAGGGTCTTAAAAATCAAATCGAACCGATCAGAATTTCAAACCAAACCGAACCAAACCAAACTACTTGTTCGGTTTGGCTTTCCGGGTTGAACCGAGTAGTGAACAACCCTAAGTTGGATCGAGCACTTGAGATGATGAATGGAACACAGATCCCCGATGTCTACCCCAACCCAAACTCAATTGGATCCAAGTAAAGACAGTCAACCAGCATTGAAGATGTGAAGAATGAAGATACAAAAAAAATCCTCCCCCCCTGATATATATGCAAAAAAGGCAAAAATGGATGTCATACATGCTAAATTTTGTTGCACATGAGAATCAAATGCATGCTATTTTTATGCATTTAAGTTTCATCTTACATATTATCGTGAAAGTTAATCAAAGGGTTGTTGAGCCATCATCCAGCGCAAGTACCATCAAATCCACCCAAAGATTGGTGAAGAGAGATTCCACCATAATTAAAGAATCCACACCCATATCCTCACTTACCTATATCATACTATGCATACATATACCCCAAAAACAAAACAAACAAACAAATTGGAATGTTTAAATATTTAAAATTTTTAAATTACATCCATGAGGTTTCAACATGTCATTGACCATTTGAACCAATGTAGCAACTAGCAGGGTAACAAAATGAACTATGGAAAAAATTGATGCCCAAATTATGAGCTGTATTTTCTGGACCATTTGGAGAAACAATTTTATATGCAGTTTTAAGGCAATACATAAGCAGGCTGTAAAGAGAACAGAGCTGCAAATACCACGCACAACTAGCTTCCGGAGTACTTACCTTTGCATATTCTATACTGGAAGCAGATTTCTGGCTTTGTAATAAGTGGCTCAAGCATGAACGAATATGACATTTGGTGATATCTTCTTGCAGAATCTATATATAAAATATCAGTAGTTCGCTTAGTATGAAAAATAAACAAGGCTATAAATTTCTTCAAAAAATGAATTTTTTTGCCCAATGAAAAGTGAAGCATTATTATGTCAATAATTCAAAAAGAATCAAATTTATAAAGAAATTTATAAAACTTGAGCTTTTAGGTGGTGTACGGAGCAACTTTCTAGATTTTACCATACGAAAATATCTCAATAAAGCATTTCATACTTGACCAAAATCTTAGGGTCTATTTAGAAACTCAGCTGAAGTGCTTCTTTCTAAGTACCCACAAACAAGCTACTTCAAATAGAAGTATTCATCTATTAAAAAGTAAAAGTTGTTTGGTAAATACATAGAATAAAAAATATTTTTAATAATTACTTATACAATATATATTTTAAAGTCAATCTTCTTTGTTTTCTCTTTTTGAAAAGAAATTAATTTGTTAGCTTTGACAACTATGGTTAAGAAAACAGATGATAGAACCATAGGAGTATTGCTTCTTCTCGTTATTGTTCTCCTTGGCACAAGAGCAGAAGCAGCAGCAATAACAGGAGAGGTCGAAGGCAGGACCACAACTGGACTTCTCAAGGGCTGGGAGCAGAAAGAGATGGCACAGCAGACAGCAGAGAGAGGGAGATGCAGTGGCCGCTAGGGTTCTGAGGGTTGGAAAGCAGAGAGCAGGCGCAGGTCTGCAGACCTGTCTTCTTATAGAGAGGGATGGAGTTGATGGCACACTGGCTGGTTTATGGGCCTGGCAGCTAGAGTTTGAAGGCTGCTGACTCTCCCTTGCTGGCTCCAGATCCAAAGGCTGAGAATGCCCAAGGATTGCTAGATATAATGGCAGAGATATGCCCAAAAAGAAAGGAAAGGTTGCTGATTAATGAGCATCAATTTAGTTGCCATATTAGGGATCCAAAATAGGAAACCCATGGGTTATATTTTCTTGTATGACAAATCAAGATGATTATGTTATGGCAAATTTTCGCCACTTTTTGGCGGGCCTTGAGATGGCTTCATTTAAGGTCTATCAAAATGGGCTCATTTAATGCTTCTTAAGTGGATAAAAAAGAGGCCCATATATGGGATACGAGAATTGACTGATATATGTCCCACAAATGATTCAAAAATAGTCCAAACAGAGCTCTGACATTGTCCCAGGCTTGGCTCAGAAAGTGGGTCATAATGGGCCGCAAAATAAAACTTTAGAGCGCTTCTTCCTCATTTTTTTACTATCATTGAATTTTCTGCAAATCTGAAATTTGCCTTTTTCCTTTTCCTAGGTCAGGATTTCATCCAAAGTGAAATTGGAATCTGAATTTGTCTAGAACTAACATCCGGATTTGAATGGGACCCGAAAATTTGGATTTCTTGGGTCCAGAATCCAAATTTGAATAGAATCCGGGATCCAATTATGAGTAGGATTCGGATATCCAATTTCAAGTAAGATTTGGACATCTGGATTGAAGTAGGATTCGGAAGTCCGACTTCAAGTAGGATTTGGATATCCCAATTAGAGTAGGATTCGAATATCCAAATTTGAGTAGAACTCAGATGTTTCCAAATTTCTCCATATGGCAAATGTTGTGTCAACAATATGTATATATAACTAAAAAATCAAAAGAAAACCTTGAAAGAATAAGCCAAAGACCATATGGCCACCGTCACCTCCCATCTCCCTTGCCATGTATGTGTTCCATGCCTCTCCTCGACAAGCCATCTCCCCACCTTGCTCTCCTCCAGAGTTGTTAAAGCGACCTGTTAAGCAATAAAGCATTTTTTTGGGCAAAGCACCCAAAGCAGTCACTTTGGCCACTCAGTCCCTGCAGACTTGAATGATTTCCGCCAGAATCTACTACTGCCATCACAAGGCATCTTCCCTGCCTTATCAGGCAGAGAAGATAAGTCACATTGAGTCTTTTAGACCTGATATGAGTAGATCTGATCATTTAAGTGATGGGATCATTATTATCAAGTTCATTGATATGTATCCAATGACTCAAGTCAACGGATTCTAGCCCCCTATTCAACCCAAAATGGGCGAAATAGGACCAGATTTTTATGTAGAATTCTCCTAGTCTATAAAAATCTTCTTTTTTCTTCATTTTTCTGGTTTTGTAGAAGTTATTGAGACCCATTTTTTTATATATGCCTTCATGTTAGGATTTTTTTGTTGTATTTTGTGGGCTGACCGCTCACCTTAACCCCGATTAATCTTACCACTTAAGCACTTAAGCGGTGAAGGGACTCTTGATCGCTTTGGTCGCTTTGTCGCCTTGACAACCATGTTCTCCTCTGCCAATCCTTGAGACACCCCTCCACTGCTGCCTCTTCACCTCTTGCCATATCACACTCTCCAGGGCCATCTTTTTACAAGGTATTTCTTTATATATTTTTGGTATAATATGACAAGCTATTTTATTAAATTGATTAGTCTGATAAGAACTGCAAACTTGACATGTTTTATGTTCCTTGAACATGTTTTATTTTCTTAATATTTCAGTGGAGTTTGAGAACTCTGTACCTAGCCCGAATCCCTTCTCTCCCTGTCCTGCTGCACCAAGGAGGTGATAGATATGAGGAGGTGAGCTCGCCTGCCTACTCGATATTGTGTAGAAAAGAATGTATAGAAGAGAACACAGAAGAAAGAAAATATGAAACTTTAGAAGTCCAAATCGAGAGAAGCCTCTGGTTTCATCAGGAGAAAATTTTTCCTTCTGTCAGAAAATAACCTTTTTCTTCAGGAAGTAGAAGATGGATGTAGTTATGACACCAAACAGGGCCAATAGAAACACTTTTTTTAGGAAGAAGTAAAAAAGAATGACTTGTATGTAGTTCGCAAACAGATCCTTGAACACCCTAGAGTAATATTAACAATAAACACTAGGTCAATGTTGGCACTGAAAACTTTCAGATTCTTATTGAATGGCTTAAATCAAGCCCAAGTTTGTCGTTCATTATTCAGACTAAAGATTACAGAATTGCCGGAATCGAATCGGAATCGGCTGATTCTGAAATCGGATCAATCGATTCCGATACGATTATTGGCTGAAAAACCGATTCCCTGAGAAATTCTAGAGAAAACGTTCTGAATCGGTCAATACGACCGATTCCGCCTAAAGGATAGGGCTTTCAGTAACGGTTCAATACCGGGTCCGATTTGGACCCGGAATCGGCCCCTTCACGGCCAGAACCCGCACGGGCTCTTGGCATTGCGACGATTCCCAAAGTTTCGGCGGCAATTCTTGCTAGAATCGCTCGATCCAACACCCTGCAGCCCGATCCAAGCAGAATCGGTTGATTAATTGACTCCATCGCCAATTCAAGCGATCCTCCAGCGATCCTTCAGTGATTCCGGCAATTCCTTCAGCCGATTTCAGTGATCCAATCTCGATTCCAACTCCATTCAAGCTGTTCCTTCATCATTTGAAAGTTATTGGTAAAATTTCTTCGCCGGAATCCCCATATGCTCATTTCTACGCGTTTCTGACGACTCCATAATCGGTTAAACGGGCTATTCTCTTTCCGAATAGCTCCGTTCAAACTGTTTCTTCATCGTTTGAATCTTCTTGGTAAGATATATTTGCCGAAATCCCCATATGCAGATTTTTACGTATTTTCGGGGACTCCGTAACCCTTTAAACATACCGAACAGTCCGCTAGATGGGCTGTTCTCTTCCTGAATCACTCTGATCAGGCTGTTTCTTTAACGTTAACATCTTATTGATAACATTTCAGCGCTAGAATGCCTATACGTTAATTTTTACGGGTTTCCGATAACTCCGAAGTGGTTTTAACATAAAATCTCTGTCTAACAGGTTGTTATCTTCCCGAACAGCTCCTAAACTAATTGTATGCATGTCTAACAGGCGATATAAATTGTTTATGTATGTTGCAGGTATAAGCAATGGCCGATCGCGACGATAATGTAGTGCCGACATGTCCTTCAGACATCGGTTGGGAACACGGACACATGATAGACCTATCAAAAAAGAGAGTCAAATACAAATGGTGTGGAAAGGAGATGAACAGGGGTGTGTTTCACTTGAAACAACACATTGCCGAAGTAGGTGACAATGTCAAGAAATGTGATAAGATGCCTAGGGAGAAGAGCAAAAAGATGAGAGGCTATCTTACATGAAGAGTCTCTTAACGGGAGATTAGGATTGAACAAAGAAAAGAATTGCATGATGAGTATCTTGAGAGGAGAAGGGAAGATGTGCCAACTCACAAAGGGAAAAGCAAAGGCAAAAGAAGAGCCAAATCGGAGTCAGAGAGTGATGAGTCATCCACACACTCCGAGCTCAGGAGAGCTAGGCATGCTAACAAGGGTGAAGCATCAATGAAGGAAGATAGCAGGAGGGGAGCAGGAGGGTCTAGAGCTAACCCTGTTTTTAGCTGATTAGCATCGGCTCAACCTACCCGAGAGATTGAGGGAGGGAGATAAGAGCCACTTCGTCAGTCTAATAGTACAAGATTTACACCCACTGATGAGTATCTTTTTAGGAAGCAAAGTGCCTCCCAGATGATGAACATTAAATAAGCTATAAAAAGAGTGAAGGTAACAGGAACAGTTGCAAAGAGAGCAGTGAGGTACATTGTAAAGTGATTTTTACATGTAGGTATAACTCTTAAAATGTCATGTATGTATATTCTATTTAATTAACATTGTTTATGACTGATAGATTTTTTTACCATAATGTAGACATTCCAGCATATGCAACCATCAACCCTTACTTCCAAACTACGGTTGATACCGTTGCTGAGGCTAGACCAAGAATGCAAGTCCCAACCAGCAAGCACATATATGCCGGTGGGCTAGATGAGGACGTGCGAGAGTTGAGGAAGTGGATAGATGGTTTCAAATTGGTATGGAAGGAGAGGGGTTGCACAGTTATGTGTGATGGATAGACAAGTACCATCAAGAGGAGCATGATAAACTTCTTGGTGTATTATTCTGAGGGCATGACATTTTTAAAGTCGATTGATACTTCGGGCCAGATAAAGAATGTCAACTACATTTTCTTTCCCTTAATGGATGCCATAATGAAGGAGATTAGAGAGAAAAATGTGATTCAATTTGTTACTAACAATAAACCCTCCTACAAGACGGCAAGAAAGAAATTGATGGAGAAGAAGCAACATCTCTTTTGGGTACCTTGCGCGGCACACTCCATTGACCTCATCTTAGAGGATATAGACAAGGAGGAGATAGTTTTCACACTTGTTAAGCAAGTGCAAATTATCACTTCTTTTATTTATTCACATCCTTGTCCACTACACATCATGAGATCATACACTGGAGGGCATGATCTTCTTAGACTAGGCCCTACTCGGTTTGTCACAAACTTTATAACACTGAAGACTTTGCAACGGCACATACATGCACTGGTCAAGTTCACCCAGTTTGAGAAGTACTATCAATATATGGTAGATCACCTGCATAACAAGGAGGACCAGTTAGAGATTCTCGTCAAATCTGAGAGGCAAATCATAAAGAAGAGATTATGAGAGAGAATTACCTACTACTTGGCAATCATAGAGACACTGGTAGCTATGATGAGGTTAGTAAACTCAGATGACAGGAACCAGATGGGCACCTTGTATGATGCAATGGACCAGGCCAAATTGAAAATAAAATAGAAAAATCTTAGAGGTTACAAAAAATAGTGGAAGATCATAAATGACCGATGGGATAGGACTTGACATCATGATGTACATGTTGCAGGTTAGTTAGTGAATACATTCTTTGTGGTTATTTATTTTCTACTTAGTCAATATTTGATTTGTTCATAATGTAATATGCTTAAATGACTACAGGATATTATTTAAACCCATGCATATAATATAGAGGACAGGTGTTGAACGATAATGAGGTGATGTAGGGTACACTCTCAATTATTCAGCGCTCGTGCCGATCTTAGCAAGATAGGGTAGAAGTTGAGTTAGAAGTAAGTTGGAGTTTTATTAATAATTGGAAGTCAATAATTAATTATAAACAACAAATCATTTTTTATTTATCATTTTTCGCATGGAGAGATATAAGATGAGAGTTAAGGTATACTAAGACGTTGACCTGAGATATTCTTGTGACAAAGTCTCTCTTAGTTTATTTATTTAAAATTATGTTTTTATTTCCTTATTTTATAACTTATAAGTCCATTAATTCGGGTGAAAGAAGGCTAATTGTTTGCTTTTTTTATTTTTTTGTAGTTGAGTGGTAGATGCAAGTCAACACTAAGAGTGGATGGAATTCACTTGTTGTAGTTGGTATCAAGATTTTGAGTCAAAACACTAGTTCCTCACATTGTGAAAGGAACTAGAGTATATTCAACTTGATACATACAAAGAGAAGGAACAAGTTGACCTCTGACAGGTTGGAGAAACTGTTCTTCAGTCATTACAACACGAGGCTGCACATCAAGAACATAAAAGACCAACAGAAGATCTTGGAGAAGAGATTTGCACGATTTGTAGATGGTCTATATGAGCAAAAACATGTATCATAGACACCACCACCTGAGGAGGTTGACATGGACTAGATATTTCAAGAGGAGCATGCACTTACTTCCTAGATAGAGAAGATGGCAACCAGGGATCATCTAGCTAAGTTTGATCTTGATGAACGTGAATGGGCAGAGTTTCAATCTTGAGCATGATTCATCTTAACATTCATATTTGATCATTTGATCTTTCATTTCATTTTTTTTATTACAAGTCTCAACATTAGACATCTTAGACTTATAACTCGTGGAATCCATTGTGTCTTCAAAGTCTTAGCATTTAAACATTGTAGACTTAGGAGTTCAATGGTTCCAAAACTTAGCACTGAAGCATTCTGGAGGGGGACGGACTCAGACTTAACTAGCAATACGCAGTGAATAAGAATCTGACTCCCTAATTCAGGCTCTAGGGCTCCAATTTTAGAGTTATCTAATCAAGAAATTTTCACCTAGAGTTGCTTTCTCTTTTAATGAATCAGAAGGGGGTTAGGAGAATGAGGGAGAGCGCAGTTTTGAAAATCTGAGATAGATTTTGAAATCGGTCCTACAGCTAACGTATCAGATTTTAGCTTATCTGGAGGGGTGGTTCTCTCAAATATGTCTCGCCAAGACCAACAGCAATAAAGAAAGATAGCTAGGACCTATTACGCACTTGGCATGGCATCACGACGAGATAATAAATGAACAGGGAACTGAACCATGCAAGGAGGAGAGATTCAGGGGGTACCTCCACAACTGGGTGTGGGGAAGACTGTCTTCGGCTGAGAGATAGGTACCCCCCTTTAGCTACAAGCCATTTACCAAATAAGTACAAGACTATAAAAATGTGACCCACACCTCGCAGGGTGGTAAAGGGTCTACAACAGGATAGTAGGGGGACGCCTATCTTCAAGTTGACCGAGATAAGTGCAGCAACCGTCCTTATCAATAACTTCCGAGTGCTGTTCAAAACCTGGAACAGTGGAAAGATCCTTCCCGAATTGTGGAATCAGGGACTCTCTGTATCAATACCCCATAGGGTTCTGCTGACTGCAAACACCGGCAACCAGGAGGCTACCAAGGTGATAGCCGAGTGGAGGTCCTCATCATTTTCCGGTCATAAGACTGTAGGCAGACCGAAGTGGGGACTGCCGATTTTCTGTAGGCTCCGACCAGAACGAATTTAACCGCAACGAACAGCACCTCCCGGATTTTAAACCGAAACCCAACTTAGACTGAAGTGAGGATGGACTAGTCTCAGATCTCAGTGACAACAGCTAGGGGTGTTCATGGTTTGGTTTGGTTTGGTTTTTGAGTATTTTTTCTCAAACCAAACCAAACCAAACCAAATTATCTTCCAAACCAAACCGAACCGAACCAAATTAGTTCGGTTTGGTTTGGTTTGGAAGATAATTTGGTTCGGTTCGGTTTGGTTTGGAAGATAATTTGGTTTGGTTTGGTTTGGTTTGAGAAATAATTTGAACACACGATGACGAGTCTTGAGGACTGTATACATATATATATGAGATCTAGTTCAAGAGATTAAAAAATGAATTAGACTGCTTCAAAAAAAAATGGAATTAGACAGCAGACCATTGATATAATAGAAAGTAGGCTTCTCTTAGCCCCCTATCCAGACATCATCAAGATAGTGTAACAGCTATCCATCCAAAACATCCGTGAAGTTTGCATTATACATACATGCATATATATTATACTGCATGTATAATTAGTTCGGATTGGTTTGGTTTGTTTCGGTTCAAACCATATTTTACTAAGGTGTAGTAGATATATCAATATATAATTTTATTTTGTTTGTTTTAAATCATATTCTATTAAAATATTGTGTATATGTTTATACATTACATTAATTTTACCTTAAAAACTCTTGAAACAAATTTAATTTTACAAGAAAAGATACATAAATACTATCTTATATATAACTTAAACTAAAATATCTAATCCAATTCGGGTTATTTGGTTTACCAGTTTGGTTTGGTTTGAAGGGTCATAGAAACCAAACCAAACCGATCGGTAGTTCAAACCAAACCAAACCAAACCAAACCAAAGTACTGGTTTGGTTTGGTTTTTCGGGTTGAACCGAACAGTGAACAGCCCTAACAACAGCAGTGACTAATATCTCAGACCAGGAAACCAGAAGAAAACCGGCTGTCGATCAATACCGACTAGATTAGGACCAGTATTCAGCAACAGCAAAGAACCTCGGCATAAAATGAGATAAGGGGGGAACCAGGAGGAACACTGACGTCTTCTCCTCGAACTGGCTGGAAGAGGACCAGTCCCGGAGCTCCAAAGAACACCCGCGAACCAGAGACCAGTTTCGGAAAAGAGTATATAATGAACAGACAGCAATCGAACGGGACTGGATTGGGACCAGTCTATAGCAAGAACTCCAGACAAGCATCAACGTAAAACGACTGTGCCGACCAGTATATAACAGGACCCGACTGCATATCGATCACTCCAGCAGAGCCCTCAATGAACAGAGCCATAAAACCTCGGAACAGGCCAATCACAGCCTAAGAAGACTATCCCATACGGAAACAAAGAGCTGAGGACGAAGCCATAAGGAACCGGACCAAAATCTGGAGTATCCATCCAGATCACTTTAGCAGAGAGGAGGATCCGCGGACGGAGACCTCAACCGAGTGAAGAGAGTTCGAAATACCTCGTCATTGGCATTGCCTCGGATGAATATTGTCTTCAGATATCAGCGGGCGCATGTGATCGATACCGAAGAGGATCCAAGTCCGGCAACAGCGAGATGAAGAAGGGGAGGACACTCCTTCCTCTCGGCTACCTGGGAACGGCTCCGTTTAGATACTAGCCAATGTGCAACTCAAGACAGGACAACAGAGGTAGTGATGTCGATCTGCCACCAAGGAATGGTAGCTTGGGAGGAGGAACCATTAGGCCGCCGGGGGAAGGGCGTTACGCACCGAAGAAGGAAAACTCGAGCCCGAGCTAGGCTCTTCGGTCGGCAGAAAGAAAGGGGGGTAAGGATCCCACACTGGAAAGGGTACCCGGAAAAAGATCGTAGGAGCAGTTGCCGTCGGGGAGGTAGAAGGGGCTCCGGAGGGGAAAAAGAGTTGGAGGAGAACTCAGCAGGGGAACTTGCCGTCTGGAGAAGAGAACGGCCTGGGGGGGGAGGAAGCCGGAGAAGAACCCAGCCGGAGATGTCACCGTGGGAGGAGGGATCACTCCGGAGGAGGTAGCCGGGGCCGGACGGTGCGGAGCTCACCGTCGGGAGGTGGCTACAGGGCCGGAGGCAGAGCTCGCCGCAGACAAGAGCACCGTAGATCTCGCCGCCGGGAGGAGAGCACGAGGACGAGCGGGAGAATCACCCTAGGGCAGTCGCCTGCGAGAAGAGAGAGAGAGGACCTTCGCCGCCCGACGCCGAGGGGACGGAAAGGGGGTTTAAAGGAGGCTACGGGGAACCCGAGGGTGAACCTGGGGAAAGGAGAAAACCAACGGGAAAGAAAACGCTGTCAACTTTTCATTTCATCCATCATGTCGCAAAAAGAAGGACTCAGGTCCTCTTTATAGGACCGAGACCCACATATTTACATGTATACCCAAAAGGACCAAAATATGCAGGAAGACCCTAGGACGCCTAAAATTCAAAGGACATCCTAGTAAAGTCTGAAAAAATGTAAATGACTCAAATAATAAATCAAAGAAATCAAATAACCATGCTCCCTAGCCAAATGGGGCCCAATGATTTTCTTCGACATCCATAAACCCGCCTAAATCGGGGCCATTGTCTAGTGTCCCCACTACATTCTAGACTTAGGAGTTCAATGGATCCGAAATCAACATTCTAGGATCTATATCTTATGGCATTTCGATATGGAATTCAGATTTGTATTTGTTTCATTTAAATATGGTAGGAGCCTTAGGACTTGGTATTTTGAAGTCTACATTTCAGCTATCTTCATTTGATTTCAGTTTTCCATGTTTTAGGTGAACATTTGGGTCATATTCCTTAGCCATCAAACATTCAGATTTAGGCATGGTGATGGGAATCGAATCGAGACAACAGAACCGATTCATGTTATTAATTGAATTGGGATGCCTGAAACGATTATTGATTTTCAAATATCATGTAATTTTGATTTTTAGGTCAATAATGGGTCCATTTAGGTATTTTCCTAAATTTTAGGATTTTTAGTTGATTTGTTTGAGCATTTTTCAATTTTCTTAACATTTTCGGACTTTTTCCTGAATTTTTATCCTATAAATAGGACCCGCACCCGTATGTACATGATATGGAGATGATATACAGTGAATTGAATTGTTTGATTCCCAATTATGCCCCTGTGCGACTAACTTACCCGCGAGGGTTTTTCTCTCTCCCCGATATTCATTTCGCGAGCGGCTGGCCCGCGGCTCTCCTCCGGCGGCTGGCCGGCGATCTCTCCGACCGGCGGATGTCGGCCTGCGTTTTGGAGCTCCTTCCGGTGGAGAACCCTCGCGCGGGAGTCCCTCTCCCGGATCTTCTTCCTCTTTCGCGAGCAGCTGGCCCGTGTTCTCTCCCGGCGGCAAACCCTAGCGCGTTCCGTGTTCTTCTTCTGGATCGACTACCTCCGATGGGAAAAACGAAGAGTGTTTTTGGGAAGTTCGACTTCTTTGCTCGGATCTGCTGGTTTGTCATAAACTTCATCTCCGTTGGATCGACATTCTGATCTCTACGGTAGATTCTTCCTCTTCTACACCTCCTCTTCTACACCTGGAGAATAGCTTGTTCTCTTCGTCTTCTCTCCCTTCCTGGATAGCTTGTCCTCCCTTATTCTTCTTCCTATGTTGGAGATAGCTCGTTCTTTGCTCTCTTCTGAATCTGTTGACCTGCGAGCTCCTAATGTGTCTTCTTTGCGCGACTGTATTTCTTCATTCTAGTTCGGTTGTGAGCATATTTCAAGGTCGACACTCCTGGTAGCCGAAGTTTCATTCATTCGATATGAGACCTCGTTGTTGCCGCTTCGTCGGTTGAGTTTATGCTAAGTCCGTTTGCGGAGACTGCTGAACATTACTTTTCTGAGGCCTCTTGGCCAGTGACGAAGGGTCTGCGATATTCTCTGGTTATATCTTGAGGTTCCCGTTGGAGCAAATGACCAAGGTCAGTGCTACTTTGTGAATTCATCCTCCCTCGTTCTTCTGGATCTTCGGATCTGCGCGTCCAGAACGGTGTTCTTGACAGATACTACTCTGGTCTTGGTTAAGAATGATAGTCGATGATGGTAGTCCGACAAATCTCGATTTCATTGCCGCATAGCTAATTCCGACCTTGAGAAGAGGCTATCTTGTTACTCGAAGTTGAGTTCGTTTCCGCGTTGTTCTCGATTCCGAAAATTGGTATAGTATTCGAGTCTTCGGTGTTTCCGTCTGGATTTAGTCAAGTTTTCTTCGAGTATTTGGATCGATTATGTTCGGATCGATTTATTACAATCTGTGGGATTTAGATCTGAAAAGAACGAGATCCTATCTTCGGTTCTGTTTACATCTCTCCGAACTACTTGAATTCTGATCTTGGTTCTTGATTCTTACCGGTTTGAGGAAGCTGGTCCTTCTCGATCAAGAAACGAGAGTTCTCTCGGATTTGGATTTTTCGCTGCATTAATTTTGGACCATTTACGTGAAGCGAGGCGGTCCTTATTCGATCTTAATGCGATCTTCTTATTGCTGCTTCTTGGCCGATTTCTTTGAAATCTTGGGAATGGATCTTCTTGATAGTTTTGTATATCGTGAACGTTTGAGATTGGTTCTTTTCAGGTCTGTTAAGTCGACTTACGGTTCCTAAGGCTGCGGTTACGAACTCAGTTGGTTCAACAAACGGTATTCAGTGATTTTCATAGTATTATTTCAACTTCTGGTAACAGACATAAGCTAGATTAAGTGGCGGATATGTGTGAATCTGCCTACATTGTTGGAATGGAAAATGATGATGACCACTAATCAACCAGCTCCTAGGTAGCTTCTTACCAAGTTGCCGGTCTGGATTGATTCCCTCCTTGGGATAGTAGAACATTGGTCACTGATTCGGAGGAGTTGTGATGAAAGTTATGCGAGCCTTAGAGTTTTTGGTTGTTGTCCCCATTGCTGGAAATCGATATCATTGCTGGAAAATCAAGCAAGGTGCGAGTTCATTTGGCATGATGACTTAAATACGAGCCAATGTCCCTTTATCTACTGTTCTCATGACTGTTGAGTTGCTTACCATTTTCACGAGGATTGTGTGCTATTGATATATCCTCCCTTTACTGATTGATTTTATCATGATGATTAAATTGCATATTCTGTTCGGTTTAAAATTGCTGGATTCTTAGCACTTCTGGTCTTTAAACTGCTGGCCTGCTGTATTGTTGGAAAATTGTTCATTTCGGGTCTGTTACCTGCTGGTTCATATCTCTGAATTCTGGTCATCCTGGTTGTTTTCTGTTTGACAAATTATCTGCTGGGTGAATATTCCTGGTTTATTTGGTATCCATGGGACCCCCGGTCCCGTCCCGCATCACATGGGACTTGGTGGATTTCACATTATCAATGTTCATGTTAGACCATTTCACATTCCATTAGACATCTTAGGATTGGTTAGATCCGAAATCCGGTTTTGTGGCTTTTAAACTGAGCATTGGAGGTTTCATCCTGCATTCATCTCATTGTCAAGGGGTTATCATTTTCATTTGGCAGAAAGAGACCGATCCAACCATCATACTGACATTTGAAGTTATCATGACAGTTGTAGATTAAGCATCTTATTTGCAGATCATAAGCATATTACATGGACTTGGTCCTTGTGCATTTCGGATCATTATTCCCTAGAACTTAGACCCAATAAGTTCAGATCCAGCATGTTTAATGGGTTCTTACTCGTTAGACATCTAAGCCTTAAAATGTATCTTGGGCGGTTGGACCTGAAATCTGACATAGGCATCTTCAAATTGGAGTCTTAGATCCTCAGATTCTCATCAACCCATATAGGTTGGATGCATATTCAGATTTTTTTTATTATATATCTCTTAAGACTTAGCTTCCAGTCATGTTAAGAGATTTGAGATCTGATCTTAGAATTTATCAATTTCAACTTCCCATGTTGAAATTCAGGTGTTCACATATGAGAATTTTAATTCGAAGCATTTGGAGCCTCTCTTAAATCTGGATAGACACCCTCATGCCCATTCTTATATCATTCAGATTGAGTCCATTTCAGACCTATATTAGACATCTTTGCCCAAGATTGGGGTCCATCAAAATCTGGAACTGGTATCTTTGAGATCATGTTCTCAAGTTTAGATATGGTCCCATTTTGGCCATTATCTGGTTGGCATTCCATTCATCATCATTTTTTTAGATTCATATGCACATATGTGATATGTTTTATACATCTTTAGATCTCAAACTTAGAGGGTTGGCATGTTCAATTCCATTTTGGTTAGTTGATATGTTTCCCTCTTTATGTTTGCATTCTATATGGCCTATGTAGATTATCATCATACTCCCCAACCATAGAAATATGCACGCTTGATGCATAAATGTCATTCATGTATTCACATGATATGGGATACATTGGATTACATAAGCATGTGGGAAGATACATATAGCCATAGCTCCTTCAAATTGACATGTATGGGGCATCTCCTTAGCCCCATATGAGCATGGGATATTCCCATCTCCCTACTTAAATCTTAGGGTTGATTTAGCATGGTGGTATGCATGACCTCCCCTATATCTAGTTTCACTTATTATATAGAGTATATATACTCCCTACATTTGGGAAAGATCGGTGCATGGTGGGGGAGTGCCCACGTACCCGTCCGAGATCGGTACACCCCGGGGACATGTTTGTATGTCCGTCCAAAATTATGAGGACTAACTAAATATGCTTAGCTTCTTAAACATTATCATTTGATTCGAGTATTTAAAAGTGATTTGTTTTGTCACAGGGCCTCATCAGCCTGTCATCGTGTCATGTCAGTCATAGAAGGCATGTCATCATCCTCTACTCAGCCATGGGTCTGTTTGGTCTTCAGTCTTGGGTCCAATGGACCTAGCTGTCATCGGCCATCATCATCATCTTTAAAGTCCAGTGGGTTGCTGCTGTCATCCAAGTCCACAAATCAGACTACCTTGATCTTCAGACTGGATTTGCTCCACTTTCCATCTACTTTTTTGCATCTGCAGGCTGCTGTCAGGGAGCTGCTGGACCTCTGTGCGCATTCAGATTTTAAGGCCTGAGCAAGGCCTGCTGTAGGTACTGCAAACAGCTCCAATTTAGAGAGCAAAACAGGGCCTGTTTAGGGGTTGTTTGGGGCCTGCGCCTGGGTCCATGCTTGGGGCCCTGTACAGGCTGATATCTGAGACGATTTTAAGGGGTATCCCAAGGTTTGATTTCAAGTTCGGACAGAGATGTATAATGCTGAATATAGGCTTGTGAGTCACTAGATCTACCACGTCAGAAGTAACTGATGATGACGATGATATGCTAAAACTGTCGAACCAACATGTGAATGGGGAGGTAGAGAGAAATGGCTCGGAGGCCGATAGGTGAAGAGGGGCTTCTCACTAGATGGCGAAGATCTTGAATGGCCACCTTTGCCAATAAAAGGGGTGAGGGTGATTGTCGACCACCCGCCGAAGGTGAGGAAGAAACCTCCCAGCAGAGGGAGTAGATGGGGTACCTACACGGCCAAGCCACTCTATGGACACATATCCCAGAGGCCTCTTTCTCTAAAAAATCCACTGTTCTATTCATTTCATCGAGAGTATATGGCTCTTTAAAGAGAGTGATTTAACAAAAAGATGCTTATAATCAAAATATTTATAAACAAGACCTGGTGTTGCCCATGAGTTGAATCACAAATACCTCCCGACAGCAGATTAAAATTACATGGACTTCCACTAAAACACCAATCTACTTGCCGCTACGTTATCAGAGGCGACCGCCTCGGTTGCCTAGGTGACTAGACGAAGCCTCAGGGCCTTGCTCTGGCCCTCATCGCCTAAGGCAACCAAGGTTGCCACCTTTGGTGCCTCCACAGGATGCTTTAGGTGATCTCCATAGGCCACCATGTCCTCTGCCATGGTTGTGCTGCCGCAGTCGGAGGTGACACAGTTGAGGTGAGGCATCCCTCGCCTCAGCAACCTCACACCTTTGACTATATAAATTTGCTAAGATTGAGAACTACCCAAATGCCATTTCAAACATCCTTCCTACCTCCATGCACTTGTTGAGAGTTGCACCCCCATAATCCAAATCACATTCCTCATCAAGTGGGTGCCTATAGTTGGTTTCAGCCTTTCAAGCTGCGACAACAAAATAATTAGGACCAAGGAAGGCTGAGTCGGTGTCGGTCGACCTCAACTCTGACCCGGTCGGACTGGGTCGCGACCTAAGTTGGACGGGATTGAATTTATTATTTTAAAAAAATATTAACAAATATAAAAAATACATGAAAAATAGAATAATATATATTTTATGATATATATTTATGTTTATATAACATATATATATATAATTATATTTTTATGTTATAATTGAATATAAGTGTTTATTTGTGTATACAAGTAAATATGAGTTTTTTTGTGATTATGTTGTATTAGTGTTGGGAAAAAGTAAATCTCAAGTGAGAGAGTAAAGACGGTTAAGAAATAATTTTATAAGTTTTAAGTATGTATTATATATTTATAATCACAAATCTTAACCATATATAATAGTATAAGTGATATTGAAATATTGTTATACTATCAATAAATGAGCGCTCAAGAATCGTATACCCGATGCTAGGTCACACAACCCCAATCAGGGGCTAGACTAGGCAAGGTTTTCAAGACAACCAAGGTGACACAATATCGCCTTGGCACCTTGGCGATAAGGCGAGACGTTAGGCGACGTCTTTTTTTATATAATAAAATAGATAAAATAACAAATACATGTGTAAAAATAATGTAAAATAACTTTGACACCATGCGAACCAATTAATAATGTGAGAAGTGCATAGTTACATAGACTAAATAATTTGACAAATTAGTTAATTTAGTATCTAAATTTTACTAACTGTCAGTAAACACTTAAAAAACCATTTAACCAAAGCTATTATTTCATCAAAATGTCTACTTATAGTCAAATTAACTATTAGAACTAGTTACTTTTACTTCAAAACAAATTAATTAAGTGATATTAACACTTAATAACATTATTTGTTATTAAAATAAATAAAATAATCATTTAAAGCAATGGGTGCCTAGGCGCCCATCGCCTTGCCCCCCTTTGGGGGCGCCTTGTCACCTAGGCGACGTCTTGAAAACTATGGGGCCGGGTCAGTCAGACCGGGTACAACCAGACCGGTCAGCCAAAAAAACAACTGGGTCGGCCGACCCGGTCCAGCCCCAGACCAACCCATTCAACCATGATTAGGACCACCATGGCAACACCCAGGCGTCTTCCCAGTAGTGGCACTGGCACTGGGACTGAAGATGCAGCATCACCTGCTGATAGTTGTCTTCTTTCTATGGAGTTCTCTCTCAGATTACCTAAGAAAATTTCCATCATTAAAAAAATGTTTTCTTAGTAAACGGATCAATTAAGGGTACAAATGTAATACCAAGCCCTAGATGAACTTTACACTTCAAATAACCTAGGTAACAATTGAAAAATAGTAGACACTTTTTCTTCAGGTGTACAAGAATGAGACATAATATAACATCCAAGGATCACTTCAAATTTACTATGCTTTTAGCGAGAGAATACTTGCAATCAACTTACCGTTAATTGCTCAACTCCTCCAAAACGATCCCTAACAAGGGATACCATGCGTGGATCCTAACATTGAAAAAACAACTTGTATTAAAAAACGGAAAAAAAATGCCTCCTTGCTAACAGTCTGTATTAATATAAAATGCTTCTTACCACTGAACTACAGAAGGAATGAAAAGAACAGATCAAAGTGATCAGAGCCTAGTTTTACACCAAGCAAAATGTTCCAAAACAAAGCAAATTATCTTAAGGGCATTTTCTTCCTGTTCAGTATAAATGTACAATGCAAAATGCTATGAGCTTTTTCTAGAATTTCCCTAAGCTTTGGGCACAACTGGCTAGTTTCAAGTTCAAATGACAATAGATAACTTGCTATCTTCTTTTTAGTAGGAACACCAATCAAATTGGCAACTCTACCTGACTTGGCTTGATTGTCGACAACATCAAGCGATGCTATACCATTCAACTCAGGTCCAATTTCAACACAACATCGCATATACTCCTAGGGTGACATGTGACTTGTCAAGTCAAAGACACTTGACCAATTTTTTTTGTTATTTTCCATGTGTAGAGAGAATCTTCCATTTTGAAGTCATCCCCCTCTTTTTTGCTTAGGATAATATTTAACATTAGTTAAAGAAATTAGTTATATTTAAATTTTAAAGGGAGTATGTGCATTTTATATAGGTTAGTCTTTGGAGGAAGTCAATTTTGTAAAAAATGTGGCTATAAAAACCTGTTGTATCTTCCATTTAAAGACAATCAATCAATGGAAGAAATGTTTGAGAAGAACTGAAAGAGCATCCTCTTTAGCCATTCATCCTGTGAGAGGGAGCACATAGGGTGTATTATCATTGCCTTGTGGCATATCACCAAAGCCCTACTCAGTCCTATTTTCTTCGTGTTATCAGTGGCAGAATGGAGGGCTTAGGACCTAGCAGCAGGAAAGATGATACTACACAAAGAACAAGTCTCACTTTCTCTATGCATTCATTGGTGCACAGTCTAAGAAATAAAAAAAGAAAAGAAAAAATAGAAGTAGAAAAAAAATCCATGGTCCCCACATTTATTCGTGTATTTAACGCTCACTTCACTTCAACCTAAAACGAAAAGGCAACTTAGATTACAGGGGAAGGGAAGAAGATCAATTAGCATAGGCAAGCAAAGGTTGCATTTCTGTTGAATCCATTTTTTACTTAAAAATTTTAAATAGTATTAACCAAACCAGGCAAGTGAAGTTACAGAGTCATATGGTCATGTATGAATTATGGGATTCTCTAGCAAATGGATCGAAAGAATTAGGAATTGCATCAGCATAGCTTGATTTTCAGTTGATATCAATAGAATTTTGTTTGGTTTCCTCTCCAGTACTAGAGGACTCAGCCAAGAAGACTCGATTTCTCCTCTGCTCTTTATCATGGTTGGTCAATTTCTTAGCATTTTGTAGGACAAGGTTCAGCAGGCAGGATTGATTGAAGATATCAATGTCAGCAATAACAGACAGTCACACACCTCCAATTTGCGGATGACACACTACTTTTTACATCTTGTAGGTCAGTTAGTTGTTTTCATATGAAAGAACTTCTTCAACTATCGCAATTTGTCACAAGGTTAAAAGTCAACAATGATAAATGCTTAGTTCTGACAAATGATAGGTTCTCTCCAAAATTGTGTTACAAAGTATTCCATTATATTTATTTTATATTTTCAAATTGCCTAAAGGTATTTGCAATAAATTGGAAACCTGGTGACCCTCCTTCGACCAGCCCGGCCATAACTGTTGAGCATCTGGTAAGCTCTTCAGAATAGGCCACTAGGGTCCATGTCTGCCTGATCTGGGTAGCACATTGGTGGCTGGTTCTACTGGTGCCAGGTCTCCTTGCTCGCCATTGGCTCGTACATTGTCACCTTCAACAAGGAGTCTCCTACATACATCCCAGTCAGCACTTCCTCTGCTATGTTGGGTCCCCAGTGCTATGATGACGATGCTGATATGGGAGAAACATTGAGGGAACTCCCTGTGGGACTTGGCTTGGACACCAATGCTGATTCTCCTCAGCTTAAGGGGAGGGATGAGGATAATTCTTCTATGGAGTCTCTTGCCAAAATTCCCGCCGGTTTCTCTTTCATGTTGAGTAGAGGAAGCTGATAGACTCTTTTTAATATCTATTGAAGAAGTTAAAGCCCTTGGAGAGATGATTGGTTTGAGCTTCATTGGCAAAAAGGTTGACATTGAGAATTTCTTCACTGAGTTACAGCATGAGTTATCAATTGGGAGTGATGTTCCAAAGAAAAATAAGCTGAAGCAGCAGGAAAGGGTTGGCTCAAGGGAGCTCAAATTCCTTTTAAACAATGACATCATGGCTAATGGTAGAAGAAAGAAGAAAGAGGGGAAGGGAATTGTCATTTTCACATGATTATTGTCATCAATTAGAATTGCAGGGGTAGTGCTGGTAGGGAAAAGGTTAGAGAACTACAAAATCTTGTAACTATGCAAAAACCAGATGTCTTTTTATCGTAGGAGACCAAATCTGATTTTGCAAACTCAGAATATTGTGAGTCTGAAATGTGGTAAGTTGTTTGGCTTCTCCTTTGTACCTTCAACAGGGAGAAGAGGAGACTTGGTTGTGCTGTGAAACTCTAGCAAATTTGACGCAGGGGATGTGCTTAAAGCTAGACATGTACAGGTTCTCAAGCTCAAGGATAGAGAGTCCAGGAAGGTTTGGTTTTTGCAATGTGCATGGTCCTTTGAATACTGCTGACAAGGTGGTTTTTCATCCCATCTCGAGGAAGTTTTGGGTGTTAATATCAACAATGCTTGGTTGGTGCATCGCGGGCAATTTCGATGTGGTTTTGAAGCCAGGAGAAAGATCAGGCCAGACTGACTAGACTCAAGAATGGTGCTTTTCAATAAATGGGTGAAAGATTATGGGTTGATTGAGAGTTTCAACTTTGGCTTAAATTTTATGTGGTTGAACTCGTTCTCCAAATCAAAGATTGATAGATTCTTTATCTCTACCCCATGGATCAGTGAGAATGGAGTCCTTGAGAATTCCAGATTCCTAGAGTGGTTTCAGATCATTGCGTTGTGGGCATCACCTGAGGTAGACATAACAAAGTTCACGATAAAAAAATTTCATTTCAAGCTTGCTTGGTGCAGGGAACCTAATTTTAAAGAGTTGGTCAAAAGTTGGTGGAACAAGCAAGAGATCAACTCAACATCAGCAACATGAAAATTTGTTTGTAAACTTAAAGTGGACCAAGAACAGACTCAAGAATTGGGCAAGGACAAGTTTTAATATATCAGCTAAAGACAGAAAGGAATGGATTTCAAAGATGGATTGTTTTGAAAAACTTTATGATGCAAGTTCGATTAATGATGTTCAAAGGGAAGAGTGGAACAACTTAAATGATGCTTACAAAGAATGGTGTGGTAAGAGCGTTGATTACGGAATCGGCGGAATCGGATCGGAATCGGATTGGTCGATTACGATCCAATTCTCAGCTGAAGGACCAATTCCCCAGGGAATTCTGACAGAATCGACCCGAATCGGTGGAATCGGTCGAAATCGATTCTGACGATTCCAAGAAGAATCAGTCGATCCTCAAGAAGTCTTAAATTTCCGGTAACGGATTGATACTAGGCCCAATTCAGACCCGGTATCGATCAAAGGGACGGAATCGGCCCCCTTCACGCTAGAACACGCTAGGGCTCAAGGCTTTCGTCGATTCGGCAGCAATCAAGGGAGAAATCAGTGGAGATCGACGGCTGCAGCGGCGATCCTATTGATTCCAGGAGGAATCGGTCGATTTCAAATCCAATTCTAGCAATTCTAGGTCAATTCCGACAATCCAGACCCGATTCCAGCAATCCAACCTTCCATTCTAACTCCGCTCAAGCCGTTCCTTCATCCTTTAAATTTTCTTGGTGAGATTTATTTGCTGAAATCCTCATACATAGATTTCTATGCGTTTCCAACGACTCCGTAACCCTTTAAACATACCAAACAGCCCATTCTTCCAATATTGCTCCGATCAGGCCATTTCTTCAACGTTAACATCTTATTGAAAACATTTCAACGCTGGAATGCCTATACGTTCATTTTTACGGGTTTTTGACGACTCCGAAATGGTTTTAACATACCGAAAGCCCCATCAAAAGAATTGTTCCCTTCCTAAAAAACTCCTAAACTAATTGTGTGCATCTTTAACAGCCGTGATAAATTATGTATGTATGTTGCAAGTATAAGCAATGACCAATCACAACGATGATGTAGTGCCGGCACATATATCTGATGTTTGTTGGGATCGAGGACACATGGTAGATGTGTCCAAAAAATGGGTTGAATATAAGTGGTGTAGAAAGAAAATGAATGAGGATATATTTTGGTTGAAACAGCACATTGCTGGAGTAGGTGGCAATGTCAAGAAATGTGATAAGGTGCCTAAAGAGATGAGCAAAGAGATGAGAAGCTACCTTACAGGAAAAGCATCTCAACGCGAGATTAGGATTAAGCAAACAGAAGAATTGCATGATGAGCTCCTTGAGAGGAGAAGAGCAGAGGTGCCAACCCACAAAGAGAAATGCAAGGGCAAGGCAAGTGCCGAATTGGAGTCGGAGAATGAGGACTCATCCACAAACTCCAAGTTTAGTAGAGCTAGGTATGTAAGCAAGCGTGCAGCAGCAATGGAGGAAGAGAGGAGGAGGGGAGCAAGAGGGTCCAGAGTTGACCCTGTTTTTGGCCAATCAGCATCGGCTCGACCTACCCACCACACTGAGGGAGAGAGACAGGAGCCATTTCGTCGGTCTGGTAGTACAAGATTTACACCGACGGATGAGTTTCTTTTTAAGAAGCAAAATGCCTCCCAGATGAACATTAAACAAGATATGAAAAGGGTGAAGACAACAGAAACAATTGCAAAGAGAGCAGTGAGGTACATTATAAAGTGCTTTTTACATACATGTATAAGTCTTAAAATATGATGTATGTACATTTTATTTACTTCACATTATTTATGGCTGATATTTTTTTTACTTTAATGTAGGCATTCCAACACATGCAGCCACCAATCCTTACTTCTAGACCATGATTGATGTCGTTGTTGAGGCTGAACCGAGAATACAAGTCCCAACAAGCAGGCATATATATGCTGGTGGGCTAGATGAGGTGCAGGAGTTGAGACAGTGGATAGAGGATTTCAAATTGATATGGAATGAGAGGGGTTGCACAATTATGTGTGACGAGTGAACAAGTATCACCAAGAGAAACATGATAAACTTCTTGGTATATTGTTCTAAGGGCACGACATTTTTGAAGTCGGTTGATACTTCAAGTCATATTAAGAACGCCGACTATATTTTTTCATTGATGGATGCCGTAGTGGAGAAGATTTGGAGAACAATGTGGTTCAGTTTGTGACTGACAATGAATCCTCCTACAAGGCAGCATGAAAGAAATTGATGGTGAAGAGACAATATCTCTTCTAGGTACCTTGCGCGGCGCACTCCATTGACCTCATGTTAGAGGATATAGGCATGGAGGAGACAGTCTCCACACTTGTTGGGCAGGCGCAGACTATCACTTTTTTCATTTATTCACATTTCCATCTGCTACACACTATGAGGGATCACATTGGAAGGCATGATCTTGTCAGGACAGGCCCTACTATGTTTGCCACAAACTTTATTGCACTAGAGAGTTTGCATTGGCACAGACATACACTGGTCAGGTTCACCCAGTCTGAGGAGTACTATCAGTATATGGTGGACCAGCCATATAACAAGGAGGACCAGTTGAAGATTCTCGTCAAGGTTGAAAGATAAATCACGGACAAGAGATTATGGGAGAGGATTGCCTATTACTTGACAATCATTGGGCCACTGGTAGTTGTCTTGACGTTGGTAGACTCAGATGGCAGGAACTAAATGGGCACTTTGTACAATGCAATGGACTGCGCAAATTTGAAAATAAAAGAGAAGAATCTCACAGGGTACAAGAAATAGTGAAAGATTATTAATGACTGATGGGTAGGACATTGCATCATGATGTGCACGCAACAGGTTAGTTAGTGGATATCTTTGTTATTGTGCTTATTTATTTTGTACTTAGTCAACATTTAGTTTGTTCCTAATGTAATATGCTTAAATGACTGCAAAATAATTTTTAAACCCCGCATCCAATATGGAGGACAAGTCTCTAACGATAATGAGGTGTTGCGAGGTACACTTTCAGTTATTCAGTGGTTGTGCCGATCTCAGTAGGATAGAATATAAGCTGAGTTAGAAGTAAGAAAAAGTTGCATTAATTATGTGTAGTCAGTAAATATTTCAAAACAACTAATAATTTTGTATTTATCAATTTTTAGATGCAGCACTATAAAATGAGAGTTGGGATATACTCAGATACTGATATGAGATATTCTTGTGACAAAGTCTCTCCTGATATATTTATTTACGTTTTGAGAAAATATTTTTATTACTATCTTACATAACTCTATTAATTGTAAAAGATTGATTGTTTACTTCTTTTTTTGCAGCTGAGTGGTGGCTGCAGGTCAACACTAAGATTGGATGGAATCCTCTGGCTGCAATGGCTATCAGGATATTGAGCCAGAGCACTAGTTCCTCTCATTGTGAGAGGAATTAGAGTATATTCAACTTGATACACACAAAGAGGAGGAACAATTGACCTCTGACAGGCTAGAGAAGTTTCTCTTCTGTCATTACAACATGAAGTTGTGCATCAAGAACATAAAAGATTGACAAAAGATCTCAGAGGAGAGATTTGCTTCGTTTACAAATGGCCCATATGAGCAGAGACAAAGAGCACAGACACCACTGCCTGAGGAGGTTGACATGGACCAGATATTTCAGGAAGAGCATTCACTTGCTTTTTGGATAGAGGAGAGAACAACCAGGGATTATTCAGCTAACTTTGATCATGATGACCGTGCATGGGCAGAAGGAGAGTTGGATAATGTAGAGGACGAGGATGTTTCACCTACTCCTCAGGCTGAAGCAAGTCCATCTTTTACCCCAACAGCTATACAACAGCCACTTATAGCTTTAGCCCTAGCCCCACCAGCCCTAGCTACCCAGCCCATTCACAGTCTACGGATAGGGAGGATTAAAACAAAAGTGGCATCACAAAAAATGAGACTATTTTCACAGTTAAAAACATCTTTGGGTTATGGGACATCAGATGTAACAGAATAAGTTAAGAGAAGGAAGCTAGACATCAAGCGACGTCCTGTGAGCCTAGATGATAGCAAATAGGCATCTTCTCACTCCTCAGTTGATGATGACGAGGAGTGCATACCGGTTACGCAGCCAACATAAGGGGAAGAGGTGAATGGACCAGATGCAGGTGCAGCACCTCCAGACTCAATTAGTTCAAGGCGATCAAAGCCATATTTCACCCTAAAAGAGCAGCCACCACAATATCATTATATGGAGCCACAGTATCCAAAATTTGATGATCCCAATGGCCATGGTTTCCTCCACCTGAGTCTACCTACGTGCCACAGTCCGATGCCTACAATTTGAGTGAGATGGCGGATTCATTATTTTCACATAGATATATCCCAGCATTGATAAGAAGACTAGTGACAACTCAATCGTAGCAAGAGCAGCAAGGAAAGAATGAAGGCCAATATCATGTATATTAGTGAATATGTCATAAAATGTATATTTTTATTATTATGTTTTTATGTGATCATGTTATATCTTATTATACTTTTTGCATCCTATCATATTATTAGCATCTTCTCATGTTTGTTAGCATGTCGTCTTGTTATAATATTACAATCATTAGTATTTTATTGTTATCATGTTACATCTTCTTCTTACCTAAGAAACAAAGCAAAAAATCTCCCCATATGATTTCAGAATCAATCGATTCCAATTCGATTTGGCCAATTCTATGAACCATGATATGTAGATGCATGCTAAATATTACATTTCCTTTTTTCAAATTTTTCTAATCCATTTCGTATTTATATGGATTTTTCTTTTCTTTTTGAATTTTTTGAAAAAAATTAAAAAACGATTCTAGAATCGGTTTTCCTTCTTAAGAATTGGCTGATTCTGGCCGATGCGATTCGCTTCGAATTGGATCGATAGGGACCGATTCAGATTCCGAAATCCTTGGGTAAGAGATTAAATAGAAACAGAGGTCAAATGAGATTTGGTTAAATGAAGGTGAATAGAATACAAGGTACCTTCACACCCAAGCTTCTATCAAGGAAAAAAAAACATTCAAAGGCTGAAAGTAAATGGACCAGAGGGGATAGGGTATGAACAGATAGGGCAATTGGCTACAGAGTATTATAAAACCCTCTTAAGGATGACGGTCATTGGAACCCTTTTATCAATTGCATTGTATCCAAAAAAAATTAACTAAAAATGATTCTAACTCCTTGATCTGCAGCTTTTCCGAATGAGAAGGGGTAAACGCTATAAAGGATATGGACTCCTGCAGAGCTCCAGGTCCCCATGGTTTTTCATTAATATTTTACATTCATTGCTAGGATGTAATCAGAGATAAATACATGGGTCTCATCAGAGAATTTAAGAAGGATCCGAGCTACATCAAGTATTTAAACTCCACTACCCTTGTTTTGTTACTTAAGGACTTCGTAAAAGATCTCAAAGATTTAAGACCAATCAGCTTGTTAAATTGCAGTTATAAAATTGTGACAAAAGTTCTTGCAATTAGACATAGCAACTTCAGTAAAAAGCTCACCAATTCTACTCAGTTTGCTTTTATCCCTTGAAACATATATTGAATAATTTCATGGCGTCTCATGAATGTCTTCATGACCAGTGGTTGAGACATAAAGATTGCGTCCCGTTGAAGTTGGATTTTGAGAAGGCTCATGAAAAAGTAAGGTGGGCCTATCTTATTAGAATAATGCAGTTGATAGGTTTCAATCACAAATGAATCTGGTGGATTAAATGTTGCATTTCAGCAATCAGGTTCTCAGTTGACATCAATGGCAAAGGTTTTGGTTTTTTGGCATCCTCAAGAGGTCTCAGGCAAGGGGACCCTATATCCCCTCTTTTGTTTGTTCTTATTGACTGACTTCTGAGCATTTTGTGGGATAAGGTTGGGGAGTGCGGAGTGTAATTTGATACAAGGCATTGTAGTGGGAGCTAACAAGGTTCATATTACTCACTTGAAATTCACAAATGATACTCCACTTTTCTCTTCTGGCAAGGTGGACAAGTGTTTAAACCTTAAAATTCTGCTTTTCTTGTTACAAGTTGTCGCAGGATTGAAAGTCAACAAGGAGAAATGTGAACTTATTGGTATCAGCATTGACGAGATGCAAAGGCTTCAACTAAAAATGATCTTCAACATGTCTTGAATTTCTTTGCCCATTAAATATCTTAGTTTACCTTTTACTAATAAAAGGACCAAAAGTAAGAATTGGCAATGTGTGGTGCATAAGATGGAACTAAAACTACAAAGTTGGAATAGTACAGCGTTATCTGCAGGAGGTAGATGGCCGCTTTTTAAGACAGTTCTGCAAAGTATCCTTTTTTTTTCTTTTCAATTCTAAAGGTTCCTAAGGGTATTTGTAACAAGTTGGAAAGCATCAAGACTAGGTTTTATGGTAGGGCACTATTGAAAGAAAAGGCATTCATCTCATAAAATGGGATCAAGTCTGCAGGTCAACTAAAGAAGGGGGAGTAGGGGTTGTGCCATTCATGGTGTGCGGGGTCGGCGACCCAGTCGGCCGGGTCGGCCGACCCGGCCAGTTTTTGGGCCGACCAACCCCGACCCGGCCCTGCGACCCCGACCCGATTAATATATTTAAATAAATTTTTTATTATTATTTTTCCCGACCCCGGCCCGACCCGGGTCGCGACCCCAACCGACTTGGGTCGGTTTTAGGCCCGACCGACCCGGTCCTGACCCCCGACCCCGACTTACTTGGTGCCATTGACGGTCATTAACAACATCTTTCTTTCCAAATGATGGTGAAAGTGTAATGTTAATAGAGATGCTTTGTGAGCTAAAATTATCTGTTCTAAATACGGCCAGGGGTTAGTGATTCTTGGATTAAATATTTTAGTGATATTAATAGAGTTTTGAAAATCTGGAAAGGTATCCTCGGCTGCTGGGATCTTTTCAATTAGCCTACCTATATTGAATAGAGTAATGACACGAGGACCTCCTTCTGGCCTGATCATTGGGTGGGACACACCTTTGGCAGCTATGTTTCCCACTCTTTATAGATTGTGTCGCAGTCTGCTTGGTAAGATCATAAGGTATATTGTAAATGGGATGATAGAATGAAATGGTGCCTCACCTTTCACAGGAATTAGAAGGATGAGGGAATTAGGAAAGTTTCTTGTTTACTGTTGATTCTTGATGATCATAGATGCACGGTGAATTGTAAAGATAAATTAGTTTGGATGCCTTGCAACAATTCTACATTCATGGTGAAATCTACTCCGCATAGATTTATTTTAGGCAGGATGAAGGTTCCATGGTACCAAGATGTTTGGCACCCCACTTTGCCAATAAAAATCAAACTCTTCGTATGGAAGCCAGGCTGGCTGAGAGTTCCTACAAGAAGTCATCATAAAAAAATATGGTGGGAACACCGGTTTGAGACGACATTCTCAATCAAACTGGACCGGTCCACATCGAGATCAGGTGGCCAACACCATCTAGCTCGGATCTAATTCTACCTCACTTTTTGCTTCTTCTTATGAATGATGGCCCACTCATATCTTCTTGCCTAAAAGAATGTTGCTTCATTAACTAAAAAAATTAATAGTTATTAATTGATAAGTAGTTATTTTTATTTCATTAATTAGAGAGTTTAGATTTAGTAGTTGGTAGGTAGTGGTTGGTAATCTCATTAAGAAGTATAGGACTAAGCCAAACATAAGTTAAACTCTACTCTTCCTACTCTTCTTCCACCTAGATATCATCTAGGTAGACATCCTAACCTCCATTGTAGTTTTCTAACTACACCAGTCTTTTACCCTCAAAACAAGTCTAAGTACCCAATTTGGTGAACCGGATCATGTGTGGGAGTCAGTTTAAATAGTCAACCAAGTCCGTCTTGCATCAGAATTTTTCCGAATATCCAGACAACCTTTTTTTGTGGATTATGAGATGAAACTGCAGACCATTTATTTATCAAACATAAGATAATTAATTCATTACAAAAAGTTGTGTTTAAAACGAGGAAACTGCATTGGACTGAACCAGACAACCCTACTCAATTGTTGCAATCGTGGTCTGAGCTAAACCCATGGGGCTCAAATCTCAATATGTGGACTTTGCCTTTCTTGCTATACTTTGATCAGCCTGGCACACAAGGAACAAGCAGATCTTTGATGACAGTTTTGAGAATCCAAGTTTTATTTTATGCTTGATGTCAAATTATGTGAAGGACTAGTTTTTCACGCACTCTGGTACTTACATGGATGAAGGCACCTTCAGGGAGAGATTTCTCCTTTTAAGTTCTTTCTTTCTATTGTGGTGGTACTCAACTACCTCCTCGGTAGATGGGTATGTTACTTTGTTTCTTTCACTACTTCTTTTTTTATATTATTCATGTAATACCTTTTTTCATCTTATTAATGAAAATTTTTGGCCCTTGTCATTATCAAAAAAATTTTGGAAGCCTTGAGGGCTAAGTTTTCTGGCAAGGCAATGACAAGGATAAAGGTCTACACCTGATTAAGTGGAATCATGTATGCCGACCAATTAGTGAGAGTGGAGTGGGACTCACCCCTATAGAGGTTATCAAGAATGTTTTACTTTCCAAATGACTTTGGAAGCTAAGCCATCATAGGAATACACTTTGGGCCATAATTGTTTGTTCCAAGTACGGTATTGGAAGTGATGGGTCTTGGATTTCTGATTTCAAGGACAGGCAGAATTTCAAGTCTATGGAAAGGTATACATCATGATTGAGATTTGTTTAGCTTACCCACAGCTATAGTGTTAGGCAATGGTAGGACACTTTTATGGGAGGATCATTGGGTTGGTGAAGCACCACTGGCCAATCTTTATTCAACCCTTTATAGCCTCAACAATGTTTACTCAGACCAAAGTTCATACCTACTAGAATGGAAGGTCAGAGTGGAACTTCTTTAGAAGGAATCTGAAAGATGTCTAGATCTCTAACTTTGCCAGTCTGCTTGAACTTATGAATGTCAACCGATGCTTGGACAATTCATAGGACAAATTTATTTGGTTGTCTAAGAAAAAATTGGTTTTTATGGTCAAATCGGTTATTCATAAATTGAATTTTGGTGTGGTAGAAAATAGATGGCACACGATTGTTTAGTCTCCGCTCCTCCCCATTAAAACTAGGTTGTTCCGGTGAAAGTTTGTTAGGCGTAGACTTCTGACTAAATGCCACTTAAATAGGTTTTAACCAGCTGCATCCTTGTTTTGTGTCTTCTATGGAGTGGTGGAAACAGATATTGATCACTTGTTTTTGCATTGTGAGATAATTCATGCTCCTTGGAAAACACTGTTTATGAGCTAGAAGCTAAATTGATCAGAACCTAACAGCACGTATGAACTGTTAATGGAGTGAGCAGATTAGAATTTTTGGCCAAATGAAGTCAATTTATGAAAGATTTGGAAATCTTGGCCAAATGTTATGGGCCATTTGGCGTGTCAAAAATAGAAGAATATTTGAAGACTACTACCAGCAGCTGTCTGCTATCCTCTTTCTAATGGCAAACCTAATGTAAGATTTGCACCTTGCCTGATCAAAAACGCATCTGTATTTTTTCCATTTTCAAGGACAGATTCTTAAACTTGAGTTCATTTTTTCCTTTAATTTTTCTTCGTTGCCCCCTTGTACTACCTTGGTAGAAAGCTACGTAATTACTTGTTTGTTTCGATAGAAAATGACCTGTGGGTTATGTTCAAGAAAAAGTGCAGTTGCAAAGTTAATTGTTGATGTGGCATGTGTCGATATACATTATTTTCTTTAAAATTTAAACAGTTATTACAATGGATTTGACAACATAATTAATGAGTATCCATGCAAGCATATAAAAGGATTAACAGTTCGAGTTAGCATAGATAAATTAGATTCCAAGTTCCAACCTTTTCAACTACGACAACTGTGGCACCAGCATCCAGGAGAACATTAGTCAAGGAACCTGTACCAGGTCCTATTTCTAGTACCACGTCACCCTCTTTTACTTGAGCTGTACAGGCAAGCTGCTCGTTGATTGATGAATTCACCATGTAATGCTGCATAAGCATGTGTACTGTCAACGTCATGGCGTGACGTAACCAGAAATGAAATGACAAAGAAGGATGTTTACAGTTATCTGGCCATACATACTTTTTCCTAAAACGGCAAGAAGTATGAAACTCTTCAACATTATTAAAAGTACTGTTCAAGAATAATATTAAAAATACAAAGCAAATGACGAATATAGTGCCGGTCTAATCCTGACTATCTAACATTTTTGGTGTTAGAAGTGATTGCAACTTGCTCTAGGAAAAAAAGAACCATTAATCCTGACCGTGTGGGATGGATCCGGAGGTTCGGAGACCACAACATGATCGAATCGCCATCCAGACAAAAAGAGCCGAATGGCCAATGGGTGTCGGAAGTGAGGATTGGACATGCTTGGAGAAAACTACCCGTAAATCATGTAATTGATCTCCTAGACAAGAAATATACTAGTTCACAGTGTCAATGTCCTACCATTCTAGTTCGTTTCTGCCTACTCTTGCTTTTAGTGTCGAGTAAGAGTAACTGTAAAGCCTAGATGCCTACACAACCTGCCATGCCGACTTCCTTCGTTCCCGATCTTCCACGACACAATTTCGCCATATGACCCTAATTTTGGACCAAGAATCTCATTTAACACGTAAATCCTCAAAACCCTGTGACGGAGTTCACGGAGGGAGGCAGCAACGCGGTCAGTTGGTCACCTGGCCCAGAGATTTCTTGGGTTTGCGGCGCGCACCCTTGGAGTTAAGAGACCGGAGAGTGCCGTGGTAATCATCCACATTCCGCGCTCTGCCGCCGTCGGCGACACCGGCGGCCGAGCACCTAACAGCCGCAACTTCGGCTTCTGTCCGCGTCGACCGCCTCGCTGCTAAGGAAGGGAGAACCGTTGCCGGAGCGATCGGCGGGGAAGACCACAGCGAGATCGTCATGAAGTCGTGCTTTCATCACCCTGCAACGCCCCGAGCGGAGCGAGGGAAGCGAGTGGAGGAGGGTATATTACGTTTCTTTATCGTAACGCTACGAAGTAGTGAAGTAGGCCGTTCGGTGTTCAATATTAGGTTGAACCCGGAAAATCAAATTAAATCACTACTTTTATTTTATTTTATTTTATTTTAACTAATAATTAATTCGCAGTTCAGTTCAACTTAAATCAATAATTTAACTAATAAAATAAAATATGTATTTAATGTGTATATATAGTAATATTTATCTACTTTTGTATAAAAATAAATAGTGCTATAGTCTCAAAAATAAAAGCGATCCTATACATATATAATATATTTTTTAAAATTTTAATTTAAAATAAATCGAATCAAATTGTATATAAAGAAGTGTCTTATTTATTAAAAAAACATAATTTGAACAGGATCAGATTAGATCGAATCACTTGTGCTTGATTTGATTTAGTTCCGAAGGTATGCATTTGATTTGAAAAGGAGCAATAAAAAATAAATCATAAACACCCCTTCTAATAAAGTATATTCAATAGTCTGATAAAAATATGTATGCATTTTTATTAAGCTGTAGAATTATTTGAAACTTTCGACACTTGAAAACGTAGCCTTGCAACGCTGGATGAACCAAGGGGCGACCGAATTCTGCCTCTCCTCCCCCCTTCCCTTCTTCCACCACGACGCCGCCACCGGCGGAGGTTTCCATCTCCAAGCGGCTGCCGTCGTGCCCCTCTGAGGTTTGATTATAAACAACGACAGCATATTAATTTTGACGTTGATATTTGTAAAAGATAAAGCATCATTATTAAAATTGATGGAGATAGATATTTTTGTTATGTAACATTTTTGGTATATTTATGGATATCGATTTCAAAAGAGATATATACTTAGTTGGATATCCAAACAGCGCCATACCTCAAACGCAAATCAAACCCCCGTTGTCGGAGACCAGCAGGTAGCAGCCGGTCTCGTACGTTCTCTCCCAACACTTGTCAAAATGTTTCATCATCCATGACGGTTGACTATCCAGATATGACTGTCTTAATTTCTCTCATTTATTAATTATGTAAAACAAACACTTCTCTGTCATTTAAAATATTAATAATTTATACACTACATGTGGATTTCTGCATGCATGGGAATGGGTCAAACACCTCTGTTAACAAATTTTCTTATGATTTTTAAAAATTAAAATTAAAATATGTATTATCATACAACCAAACGCCCAAAGTTTTACCCGGTAGAGCCCGTGTATCGGCTTCCTGGATGAGAGGAAGCCAAGGCTCCCCCCCTCCAATCCCCTGTCGCCGACTCCATGCTTTGTTCTCTTACACCCTGTTTGGTAACACTATTAGGTACCTCTATCACTATCAATTTTAAAATTGATATTGATAAAAATCTTTAAGAGGTGTTTGGTTAATTGTATCAATTTTAAAATTTATAGTACAAACAAAGCATATTATGTAATACAAGTGTCAACTTATATTACTTTTGATATTGATACTCCGATATTTGAAAATATTAATATCAATATTGATATAGTACCAAAAATGAAAGTCTAACCAAACAGGGCATTATCTAGAGTTTTCTCCGTGCAAATAAATAGTCAGCTGAGCTGAGGTGGCATCTTCCTCCATTGGTGGGGTGCCACGTGCCATTTCGCCAGCAAGGACTCAACGGTAAGATGGACCAAAATAAGTAAAATAAATATTTATTTATTTATTTAAGCATGTTAGGAACTTAGGATGTACTTGAGTAGTTGGGAGGGAAGTAGTTGAATTTAGATGACATTTGTTTATGACTCAATTTAAAATTTTAAGCTCTCACTTTGACGTCTAATATCTTCTTTTACGATAAGAAATATTTATTTTAATTGATAGAATTATATAATACTCAACTTGCTTATATTTAATTTTATAATATATGTATGCGTTACCTAGCCAGTTCTATTTTTTACAAAGAAATTTATATTAGAAGAATGAAAGATAAAAAAACAGACCTTATGGGGTGTTTGGTTGCATGATAATGAATATTTTTATTTTAATTTTTAAAAATTGTACTAAAACTTTTTAAGAGAGGTGTTTGACCGACATGACAATTTTATGTTTTGAAAGTGATTTTCTTCTTAAACAAAAAAGGGGGTCTCACCTCTTTTTGTTATCTTGTGGTCCTCCACTATGTTTGATCACACGTGGTGGTTACACTTTTTGGTTATCACATCCCTCCAAACATGATAATTTTACGTCATTGGTTGGTTCACATTTTATTTTAATACAATTTTTCATCGTGAAAGTCTACAGAAAATTATTGTGCAACGAAACACCCCATTAGATGTTGATTCAAGGAATAAGTACTGAATCAAGGGGCTGATCAAGTTCCTTTGTCAAACAATCTGAATGTATATATAACTCCGCCCACTGACACGTACCATCTACTCTACGGAGTATACACACACACATATATATATATATATCAATAGTGTTTGCTTATTTTAGTTCCCATCACTTCTTTTTTCAAAAAAATGAGTAAATATTCGAATAATAATTTTTGCGATTCAAGGGGTGGCAGGTACGCAAAAGTATTAATTAATAGCAATTTGTCCTCTCGGTCTGCGCGCGGGAACAAAAGAAAGGAAATACAGGTCGCTTTAACATTATCTGTATATTATATCAGGGTGGACGGCGGCAAAATTGAAATCCCCACCAATGATCGGTATTTATTGCCTTCTGGACGGTACTCCGACGACGTTGATTCTCTCTAGAGGCGGTGATCGGATACGTACGACATTGTCGTATAGCCCAAGTCGTATAATTTAAGAGCGACGGTGACGTCCATCTGAGTATGCCTCACACAACAGTGCGCAACAGTGACATCAATCTCATGAGCCATGCCTCGCAACAGTTCGGAAGGCATCGTATGATTAATTGACCTTGAGGGGGGAGAGTCTTCCATGGTCGACGGTGCACTGTTGAGCTGTTTAAGGTGTTGTCAGTCCCACACCCGAAGGTCTTTCGGGCGTGGAACCGGACCCTATTTAAGTTATGAATATCTAGTTTTCATTACAAAAAAAAAAAGTCCCACACCCAAAGGAGCAACACTGAATCCGAGAGGGGAAGCTCTCGCCGTTCTAGGTGGTTCCATCGCCGGTCCTCGACGACTCTATCAACGACTTCATCACCCTCGGCAGCCTCTCAGCTGCTCTCTCATGCAGTCTCCCCCCCCCCCCCACTCTCCCTTCATAGGCGGTGGACTCTCCCCCTTCTCACCGATGCTCCGTGCCCACCTCCGATGTATCACAACTCTCCTGCTCCCTGACGTGTCATAATACTCTGGCATCTTAGGCACCTTCATCGCCATCCCTCAACTCTCTTAGCCATCATTCGGCATCCTAGCCGTTGCCCCGTGCTCCAAGACTCCACCCCTTTACGTCAAACCCTCTCCCATTTTTGAAAGATATGGTCCCTCTCTCTTTTACCCATAACCCCCTTGCCCCAAGCCCCCATATCGCCCTCCCCTTCCATCGGCTAACCTTCCCCCTTCCTTTCTACTTCTAGTGTCACGACTCAGATTTTTAACAAGCACAGCGGAAGATAATCCGGCGAAGTAACGGTGAAGAATATCAGTTTGGAACCAAACAAGACTAAAATTCATAATCCATGATCGTAAATCCAAATATTACAACCTATTAACATAACAATTAAACATCTATCTAAACAAATTAAATACCAACATTGAACAAGTGCTCCACTAGCTCCTTGGATTCCCAAAACACCACTACGCTTCTGCTGCGCTAAACCAGCAATCTTGGAAATATTAACAACGGAATGGGTGAGTCACCACAGATTCAGTAGGACTTACACCCGAACTACCCCACTATAATAATTATTTCTATTGATATTAAATATATATTAAGCCTAAAAATCATATTATAATAGATAGGATTTAAGCTAATTATATATCTTCAATTAAGTGATTATAATGTCATTCTACTACCCCATATGATAACATGACTCTATATGCACTAAAACCAGCACATCCTACACATTAGACTACTCTAGGTATGCTCATAACACACATACACCTGACATAAAATCAAAGACACAACTAAACCACTAATATCTATGCCAAAATGCACAACTAAACACCTGTCTGAGTAAATATCATGCTTCATTTGAATAATGTAGCCACGTCACAAAACTAGCACCAGATTTACCATATAGTAGGAAGTAACATATAGTAACTAAATCCCATAGTACCCCTAGGCAGTGGAGTACTTAGGATAAACCGCGATATCCGAGATCGAAGGATGCTCCGGATTCAACTAATCTCCGCTGCTCACAGGCCACTAACATAGTCTGGTGAAGTAAATTTCCATCACAATGCAGCTCACTGCCTTAACCACATTTCACACAATGCAAGCATATAAATAACTCAGACAGTAACCATTAATACGAAATTGGCAATCCAAACATGGAATACATAGATGAACACCCATGGTTCTATGCACCACATATTTGCATACCACACCACAATTTAGCACAAACTAGATGCATATAAATAGGATCATGCAAGTTTCAACCTAAACATACCAATCACATGCTTAAACAGAACTATCTAGTACATAAAATAAAATAAACTAAACTCTATCATCACTATGCCTAAACCTTACATCGGGTTTTTATCAAATCAGGATATACATGTTTAAGATTTACCACGATGCAAATAATGCTAAACTAACTAGGTTCAGCTATAAAGACATATCTAACATGCTAACATGCATAATTGAATAATTATCCAACATCATGAATAATCATGGATATTGAACAATCTAAACATGTATGATTAAACAAGTTATCTAAACTCTATCTAATCATGCTAATAAATCAAAAACAACCCACTAATTACAATCTTTTAATCCTGGTGGTCTAAGCATGATTTTTACTGTTTAATCAAGTATATAAGGGTGCTAAGAATAGTCGAGACGCCTACCTTAACGGCGACGACGAATGGCGCATGGAATTTCAAGGAAAGCAAATCGGGTGACGAAACTGCCGCGGTCACGACGGCGACAAAAAATCAAGCCGGATAGATGATCTCAAAATCTGTTGGTAGAAGGGAAATCATGAACTAGAGAGGTTAAGAGAGATGAGCAATAGGAGAGAGAATGATAGGAGAGAGGAAGAGGGGTACCACGGAGGGGGCTCGGCGCACGGCGGCGCACACGCTGCCCGGGCGGGCGGTGCAGGCGGGCGCGTGGCGCGCGCGGCGGCGGGCGTCAATGAAGGGGCGGTCAACGGGGGCGGCGGTGCCGGACGGAGGCGGCACGCGGCGGCCTCGGCGGCGGTCGACGGCGGGCGGCACGGTCGCACGGAGACGTGCAAGGCCGACACGCGGAATGCGGCGGGGCTACCGAGGTGACGCGACGCCGGCGGGCGCGCACGGGCGGCCGAGGGCGGGCGCGCACGGGCGGCCAAGGGCGGGCGGCGGACGGTGGCTCGCGACAACCGCCGCGCGGGCGGGGTGATCGAGGCGGAGGGGGTGACGCGGCGGGCGGGCGCGGGGTGACGCGGCGGTCGCAGGCGGCAGAGCGGCGCTGGCGGGCGCGTCAACGCGCACGCGCGCGGCGGAAAGAGAAGGCGATAGGGGGGTGCGGCAGCAGCGTCCGGAAGGGGGAAAAGGTAGGGCTCGGAAGAGAAAAGGGTAGACGCTGGGTTTTGATGGAGAGGGAGAGTATCTGACGGGAAAAATAAATAGGGAGAGAAGGGAGTAAAATAATAATAAATATTTATTAATCAATTTTTTTAATTATATAAATATCATGGTAATTACATCTAGGTCCTCCACCCTTCCGACTTCCCCACCCTTCCAACGAAGCACCCCTCCCCTTGACCCCTACCCCCGCCTAGCGCCCCTGCTAGGTAGGCCAAACCCTTTCCAACAAGACCCCCACACCCATTTATCCGAGCCGCCTCTGTCTGCTCATCCCTCAAGCTCTCCTCAGACATGGTTTCCTACACGTGGAACGGCAGCACCTGCATGGCACACCTCATCTTCCTCGCCACTCATCATCACTTAGAAATCTTCATCAGGGGGTCATTTATTTTTGTTTTTTTGCCTTTTGAGGTTGTTTTGGCAAGGGAGGGAGGCCTCCCTCTCAAAAATGTTTAGGGTCTATAGTGTTGCTTCTACTATAGTGTGTTGGCTAAGTAACTATTTAAATGTTTTGTTTCTTCTTTGTACACTATAGTCACAGAGTTCGATTTATCTACGTTCGTTTGTCTCACGTTTCCTATCGTCTTTAGTTGGTGTCACATTTTAAAGATGTTATCTAATAACATGTTTAATAACTTTCCAATTATGAAAGGTACAAATCATATTTTATGATCCCTAACAATTTTGGGGATGATTTCATCTTCATTAAGCATTCACGTCATAAGTTATCTCATAGATATAAATCATCATCGATCCAATGCCTCATTTGGATAGGGGTGTGGCATCAACTATCAACCCATAGTTTACTGACACTTTGAGATCTAGTACTTGGAATCAGATCAATTTAAAAACTTATTTTTAAATTATTATCTCCACTATGGCCATCAATTAGAGTACTATTCCATAGATATTCACCCTCATTTACTAAGAGTGAACCATCATTTGTTATTCGCTTAATTATCACTACTGTATCCGTATCTTTGATGTCTCATCTCAATGATCTTATAACAATGAACATTTAGATCATATACCTTTAGATGATTGATCTCATTTTTTTGAACTCATCTTGATTCAAGCATTATTATATATAATTAAGGATTTTATTGCGATAAACACATTCCAAAAGAGTTAGCAATGAAAATATGTTTATATAATTGAATGAAATGTTTCAAGAAATGTCAAATCACATCAAATATGAGATTGGATTGTAGGACATACATCTTTATCATATACATCCGAACCTATATCGATCAAAGACGGTAATGAATGCATCCTCAACCGTGAAGGGCTACTTAGATATCACAATATTTGATTTCTTTGATTTTGGATCATTCATGAATTATTGTATATTATTTTAAAGTCAGAAATTATATTAAGATTGAATTGTAATGAAAGATAATATTTAGGCATATATATTAGATATTTATTGTCAATTCACAACTTTCCTCATTACTCTAAATGAGTGATCCATTCGCCTTGTTCATATATTTGTATCATTTGGAAGATGGCTAGATGTATAAGGTGGCATCCTTCCTTTTGCACAAATTCAAAGTAATTAAAATCATTAAAATACATCGATACCCCCCCCACTTTTACAATGTCAAGAATTTGTAAGAATTGATCATCTCTTTACTTTTAACAATTCTCTCCACTTTTAAAATAATAAAATTAACAAACTAAACTTTAAAATTACATTTAAATAGATAAAAAATCATGAGCTAATTTGATTTATCGATTTGGTTTGTTTTTAAAGGACATAAAAACTTTGGTTTTAAAGGGTTAAGAATTACTATTTTGGTTTGGTTTCAAAGAGCTTAGAACTTTTAAGTCCTTTCATTCTAGTTCATTAGAATTACCGATTTGGTTTGGTTTGAAAGACTTACAAGTCAAGCCAAACCAATTTAAAGGACTTAAAACCAAATCAAATTGGTTTGAAAGGCCGGTTTGTTTGATTTAAAAAGTCTTAGAAACTAAACCGTACTATATTTTTTGTAAAGTATGATTTATAATAGATTAAATAAAATATTATATACATAATATTAAATAGTTAGTAGCCGGACCAAACCAAATTAGTTTGGTTCATTGTTTATGCTTTTGAACCTAATCAAATTGGTACACTTTATAGTTTGTTTATGGTTTTGAACCAAATTGAATTAGTTTGATTTACCTATGTTAATTTATGGTTTTGAACCATGTTTAGGGTTTTGGAAAAAATCTTTGAACATCCGATTTGAATAAAATTGGGCACACCCCTGTATATTAAAATAAATCCGTTTAATATTAAGCTTAAACATGATGCAAAATGGACATACACACACCCTTGTTAGTGCAAATCAAATATCAAAATCTTTATATTATAAATTTCATGTCCTTAAAAAACAAGAAACCAATCTTGCCACAAATTTTCGAGACCTCTTCTTTCTAATCACCTAATACTAAACAAATATCTAAAACACAAAATCTTAGTTTAACATACTCCATAGTTAACATTTAAACAAGATCAATATACTCCAAACAAGATAGACAAACCTAGGTTTAACATATTCCAAACACAATATACCTCAAACTTAGCATATTTTAAATGAAACTAAACTAGTAAATTAACACTTACGATAAAACTAAATAAAGGTTTGTATCATACTGAAATGATCATCTAAAAGATATTTTGGGACCGAAAATGTTCTTCTTAGGCCTTCTTAGGCCAACAACTGTGGCAAGGGCCGATGACGATGGCATGGACCAACGGCAAGTAGCGATGGCAAAGAAGGTGGCCCTAGTGGGTAGGGGTGTCAATGGGCCGGGCTTGGGCTGGCCCGGCCCAAGCCCACTTAAGCCCATATACATAGAGCCCAAACCCAAGCCCACGTAGAAAGCCCAACGGGCTTAGATTGTGTAAATGGGCTTTAGCCCGCCAAAGCCCGTTAGCCCAACGGGCTTCAGTTTTGTAAAGCAGTCATAAATAAAAAATTCTAATAATATCAGAAAATTAATAAAAATGTGAAAAATTTTAAAAATCACAAAGAGATTATAAAATCATCCGTAAATTTCAAAACTCAACTAAATATAAAATCAAAAAAAAATAGAACACCTATCAATTTGTGAATTGCCATAATTTAAGAAATAAAAACAATATAATAGACAGCATTAATCCCTTCTCTGAAGAACATACAAAAATCAGAAACATAAAAAATCGAAGTCAAAATGCGAAGAACCCCTAAATGCGGAAACCGACTTATTCCGTAAAATGCAAGAAATCGAAATCTAGAATTTAAAACTTGAAGCCTAACCGTAAAATCCGAAATCACATCGAAATTCAAGGCCTAAAACTGCGGGTCAAACCTGAAATTTTGAAACATAAAATCTGCATACGGAAAGTCGAGAAATACGAATACACCATAAAATACGAAATGCGAATTTGTGTAGAGCCCATTCAAGAAGCACATGATACGGAAATCGATTAAAATGCTAATCTGCAAGAGATATGGAGTCCGAAATTTGAAGAGATCAAAATCCGAACTTTGTAGGCCGAGATTCGAGATTCGAAATAAACCGGAAACTCCAAATAAAAAATGAGAAGTGCAAAATGCGAACTCCGAATGCGAAATCTAAGAATTTGAAATACGAAATATGAACAAACTTGAAGATAGCTAGCCAAAACTTGCATAAAAGAGAATCCGAATCCGAAAAAATTTAAGAATCCGCAGAATTTGAAATCTAAGGTGCCAAGTACGAAATTCAAAATCGGATCACTAAAATCGAAACTTGTAGTCTAAACCGGAAAATGCATGCACCGAGTAGAATCCGCCGACTTTGCAGAGAAATCCAAAAAAATGAAAGAATCCCATCATGTTCAAATCAAACTCGGTCAAAATAAATCTGTTTAAATCAAACTCGAAATCTGAACTTCACATCTAAAACAAGAAACCAAAATTGTAAAAATCCATGAGAATTCCTTGAGCTTCACCCTTAGCAATTACGTGATATCAACAGGATATTACAGGATGTAAAGACGTGGAGAACGGATCTCAAATGAGCTTAATAAAGATAAAATACTTGTTGATATCGACATTAACAATTTTGACATCATTACCAACAAGTAATGTAAGTAGTTAGACAATAGGAAGAAAATTATATACTTTAAGCATACTTTTTAGAACTCTTACATCTAACCGACAAGGAAAATGTCTCTTCTAACACTACATCGACGCATACGAGAAAAGTTCAAAAGTCACTCACTTCGCAAAGTTCCTTTTTGCAAAGAAGCTCGCATAAGAAACGACTTCTTGTAGTCGCTCGAGAGGATATAATGACTTTCGAGCCAAGAAATAAAAAAAATGGTAAAAACTAGGTTCCCGAAATCAATTGAAGAAGGAAAAAGAAGGCCAATGCTAACGGTGACATGTTTGCCAATGGAAGACAAATAACAAATAGCAGCAACATAAGCACATAAGATAGCACATTACATGGATATGGTCATGGAAGATGACAAGTGAACAAGTCAAAGTAAGAAAAAACAATTATGGTATCCGTTATGTGTGCATGACTTAGTATAGAAGAGATAAGTAATAAAGTCACGATAAATATGCAACTTACTAGAACATTTTGAATCAAATTAAGGGACGTGTGCATTTAAACTATAGCCGTCATGCTGATCGAAAGATGTGCACAAAAAATTGGAATATAAGAGAGACATACAAGATATCCTACTTTTGTTTTCGCCACAAGAAAGAACCACAGGTAGCCACCATCTCATATTTTGTTAGTTTTATCGGTTAGATTCTTTTGAAACATAAGCATAAAAGTATCTCCTCGCTCAATCTTATCAAATATGATCAAGAAATGATAGGAAAGAATGTTGGAAAAAAAGCTAAATGAGTTACTAATGAATATTTCTATAGCCCCGTAGACCATTTTATGTGGGATCGATTCATCAATAATTTCAAGAGAAACTCAGAACTAGCATCCATAATTCTTTATCAACGAGCAACACCATAAAATTAACTAGTATGCACTCTAATATCTGGTTCAAAACATGCACCCGAATTAAGGCGAGGAACGACCGGCACAACACTCGGTGCACCAATTATGACAAAAAGATGAAGGAAAGCAGGTGTCGTATTTCCATTCCATAGGCCGCATTTTCCAAGAAATCGCAAACAACCTCCATCCCCTTGGATTAACGTCAAAATGCCTCCCATATTTTGACGGCAAAAAATTTCGCTGAGGTACCCAATGCCATCCTTAAGCACCCAATTGATAGCAATTTGCCGTTGGAATGGCACCCTTGCCCAATCCAACAACATACAAGAAAGCCTGCGAGAAAAAATATGTAAAAACAACTTACGAAGAAGGTTACCAGGAAGCAACAAAATATAAGTTCTCACTTGTCTCCAGAGCAATTATGTTCAATTTTTTATCCATGAGAGTAATAATTTCTTGAGGCAAGGGTACACAGGAGGAGACAACATGCATAATCAGCCATGAAGAGACAAAATAATAGCCATGAAAAAAAACAAAGTTGTTCTCATCAAACGACACCCATTTTAATACACACAAAAAATTGATGTGTTTACAAGGCCCTAAAGAAGAGAAGGGTTGTGTAACCTCATTTGCCGTCATTTAACAACAAGATGTATGTTTATCTAAGATTGCATAGCTCGAGTACCAGTTATTCAATAACAAAATTGTTTGCTAGTCTAACTATGAACAAGTGATAGTCGGAACACTGTGAGAAGCATGAAACCCATTATTGCCACCCATTCTGTCCATACTATGATATTAACCACCCATTTAGTAGCCCAATTGCCCTCGCAAATTACCGCAATATTTTCTTACTTCTTCCTCATCACCCACACTATCCACAAAGAAACTCACCAAAGCTGGCTAAAATCCTTAACCATGCCAATCCCAATGTCAATTTTATGCCCACAGCCTCTCTTATTTTCATCCCCATCACTCTCTTCCTCATAACCGATATATGGCAATGTTTCCTCTATGTCCTTGCTTCAACCTCCATCCATCTTGGATATACCACTGCTCCCATTGAGTAGGGGTGCAAATGTACTAACACACTCGACAAGTAACTCAAAACTCAGCTTAATAAAAACTCAACTCGGCTTTCATTTAACATGTTAAACGAACAAGCTTGAATAAAAAATAATAAAGCTCCACACATTAAACAAGCCGGCTTGAACATACTCATGCTCTACTTGATAAGCCTATGAGTAACTCGATTAAATACTTAATTAAATATTTATTTTAAAATAAATAAATTATAAATATTAATAGTTATATAATGTTCTTAAATATATAAAATAAGTTGAAATTTAAGTTTAAACTTACATCAAGTTTCATAAATGAGTTAAAGTTAGAGTTTCACAAATGACTTTTGATTGATTTGAGTTTTATAAACGAGTTTGTATCAAGTTTGAACTTTAATGTGAACTGAATTCAAGTTGAGCTACTATTCGAGCTCAAGCTCGGAGAAACGAGCCAAGCTTGAACAAGGGTTTAACATGCTTGTAAAAACCCATGCTCAAACTCTAACCCATATAAAATAAATGAGCCAAGCTTGACCATCATACTACTCACTTGGCTTGGATCGGTTCAGTTGCACCCCTACCATTGAGCCACCTACCATTGACTCTACTACATGTTCACCAGTTCATCTTCCCCATAAAGGTGCAAATGAATCGGTATAGTCCATAAGCTGACTCATGACTCAAAGCATGATGACAGCTTGACCTAGCTCATTTATTGTCTTGGATAAGCAAATTGAACAAGAAAAAAAACACTACCATCGTCAATAAGCCAAGCTTAAAGTAGACTCTCGGTCAACTTGATAAAGCTCACAAGCGCTTGTTTAAGTACACAATTAATTGCTCAATTATTGATTCATTGACTTAATTAATTACTCGATCGAACACTTGATCAAATACTCATTAAAATATAACAATTAAAATACTTACACTCAATTAGTTATGTTGTGTCAAGTGTCAACTAAACCAATAAAATAGAGTGAAATCGGACTTACCAAAGTTTGAGGCTTTGAGCCAAGCTCAAGGGCTTAAATTGAGCTTGTGCTTTCATAAACAAGTTCGATCAAGTATTAACATGTCGAGCTCTTCGAGTTCTAGCTCAAACTAAACTCGATAAAATAAGTGTGCATCTTGACAAGCCAAGTTAAAACATAACGAGCTTTAAACGGACCAACTTTGAATGGGGACCTTGTCTCGCTCATTAAGTATCAAGCCGATTTCTAGATGGAATAAGTTAAACGAGCAAAACTCAGCCATCATTTCGCTAGGCTTTTCTAGGCTCATTTGCACCTCTACTCCACCAACACCTTATTTCGGATAAGACACAAAGAGAGAAGCAATATCCGTGTCTACCTACTCGATTATTTTTCATCGATCTTCAAGATGAATCAATAAGTGTTTTCTTTATTTGAAATCTTAAAATACCAAGTTTATGTAAACTTTTACCTTTGGTAAGACTTGGAGCAAGCCATCAGCCATTTACAAAGGAAAGCGACCTTCAAGAAAAATAAAGGAAACTCAAAACAAAATCTAGAGAGCACTTGGTCTTGGACTTGGAGAATAAAACACTTGTTTGATGATTAAATGCAATAAAGTAGCTATTTGATGAGAAAAGGTTGGAAATACCACAGTGATCCATTGGATTCGATATTCTAAAACTAATCCAAAAGCCAAGTTAATTGCGAAGTCATATCTCGAAAGTAGTTCACTCGGTAACTTCAAGTTAGTAATATGCATCCTGCGGTTATATAACATTCCTATAGAAATATCCTTAAAATCGGTTTCACGAAATAAGCGAGACAAATTAACGGTCAGCTTAGGGACCCTAAATATAGCTATCTGGTTACGGAGGGAGAGCGAGGGATATGTTATTCCAGCAAAGATCTTACCGAAAAATGAATAGCAAAAACCAATGTCACCAACAAATAAATGAAACCATCACAACTCACGAAGTCGGCAAGGCACGTAACGAGGACGAATTAGTCATTCATCATCACCACACGGCATCGTGACAGAAGACGAGATGAATGTAGAAGCAACTAAAAAAACAAAGAGGAGAGAAGAAGCCCCACTGTGTAGAAAGCACGCCCGACTTGGCTAGCAATTCCTTGGATGCCTCTCCGGAGGGAATACCCGGTGTCGCCGGGAAACGCTCTCAGGAATCCTTCCGGTAGCATTAGCCTCACAAGCGCATCCCGTAATTGATTCCGGCAAGCCCCCAACCACCGATACCCTCTTCGCGTTGAGTGTGGAGCCGGAGCCCTCTTCGCGTTGAGTCGCTCAGCTGACGGACAGACGGAGTGACAGCCCGCCGGGCTTTAAACGGGCCAGCGGGCCAAGCTCGCCGGGCCAGCCGAAGAAACGGAAACGAGAGTCACCGGGCCAGCGGGCCAAGCTTCATCTTTTTGAGGGCTTTAAGCCCGGCCCGCGATGGGTTTTTTGATGGGCTAACGGGTCCAGCCCGTTCGTTTGACACCCCTACTAGTGGGGGACGACCTATGCACAAGAGACGGAGAGAGTAGCGAGGAGAAATGAGAGGAAGGGAAAGGGGGCTGTGACATTCTAAAATGTGAAAACCATTGGGATGGCTTCCTAAATCATCACCAATAGTGGATTAATGTTCAATGATGATGGCTCTAACTATCGCCAATAGCATCCTACTATTGAACAATTGATTTCCGATCACTAGTCACGGCTTCAACCCTTGCTAGTAACATTTATTAGTGACGACTTAAATCATCTCTAATTACCTAAACTTTCCTTTGAAACTTGGCTCGGGTGTTTTTTTACTATATTTGTTACACCTTTAGTCGTCATGACTATAATATACGGCGATGATTTTGGTAAGCCATCACCAATTCGTGTACGTCTGTAATGGCTATCGTTCAACTGTCACAAATAAATTTATTATGAATAACATTTTGAAACCATCACCACTCTTGTAGTAGTGCAACACATAAATAGTTGGGGCTCATCTAGTATATGTATTTGAGTGATTTTCCAACTATTAAAAATCTTTAAGGTATGTTTGGTACAAGATTAACTTGGGAATAGACCTGGTTCATCTCATAATTTTTGATGCCAAACATGCCTTAAGAGGCCATAAGCGTAATCAAATGCACTAACTTTTTACTGACTTGCATTCGCTGAAGATTCGGTGAAAGAAATAGAAACAAAATCAAAATACACAAGAGATTGAAAACAGGTGATTTTAGGGGGAAAGGTTTGGATTCACACTAATATTTGGTAGTTTTACGTTTCTTTGTGCCTACCTTCCCCCCTCCCAGGCATTCACGCCAACCACGATAAAGCATAAAAAAGATAATAATTGTACACGTGACAATCTGGCTAGCTAGCACACTAAAACTCCAGTAAGTAATATATTTCCAAAGCAGTTTAGATTCTATAAAAAAAATCATCATGCAATCGATGTTAGCCAAATCTATTCAGCCAAAATCTTATTCAAACACAACCAGATTGGGCGGTGTAAAAAAAAAAAAAAACTCATGAGATGAAGATGCAGTAGAGGATCTGTCTAACGTGATGTTTAATTTGACTTATATATTAAAATGTTCAAAGTTTTAAGCTTAGTTTTAATTTCTCCTTGATATTTCTCCCTAAAAAAATTATAATAAAATATTTAAAAGTAAGCGATTTACAGAGAACTATTGAATTCAAATATTTTATAATTGATTTTAATGTCTAATTTTGACTGATTCAGATATTAGACATGAATTAAGAATCCATTTGAATGGACTTATTCACCTTCCAATGTCTGATTCAATCAGACAATAGAGTTTTAGTGTGTTGGACAAAAACACTTGATTAAGATTTATATGATTAGAAAATATCTCTAAAAAATAAGTAAATCAAAACGGCTTTTTTGTTCAAGACTTGAGAACGTGAATACCTTCAATACTTGCCGTTACTTTGATATTTTTCCAATTAAAATCTATTAATTAAATTAAGTACTTGATTTTATCACAAACTAAGAACTTATACATGAAATTAAGAGGTAAGACTATCAAATTAAGTTTAATCAAACACCATCTAAATCAAAACACATCAATTAAGGTGGCATATATACATTTTTACTAAATTTCGAAATATAAATTCTTAATTTCATGTTTAACTTCTTAATACGTGAAAAAAAAACTAAACCTGAGTATCTAATTTATGATCTTATTAAGATGAATTGAGTTCTGGTATATACATTGTAATATCTATGTCAATATAGTATAATATCAATACACAACTTAACTAACTATATGCCAAATAAAAAAGATAGATAGGTATAACAATTTACTAAATGCTAATATGCATAAAATATTTTAAATATATTATAAAATTAAATATTTTAAATTATTTTAAACATGAAGATAATTGTTAAAATAAAATACTTTATCCAATAATTTTGTAATGAGGAGGAGGAGAAATCGTGATAGCAACATCAAGAAAAAGCAGATATAACTCACATTGTTAAATAAAACACAAAAATAACAATATGCGTGAATGATGTCACGTCCATCCTAAAGAGAAAAACTTTGTATCTCTCCACTTAAATTTTAAGAGCTTGTTTAGATATTAGTGGTCCAGCCAGCCAAGTATTAAGTGAAGATGCCAAACATGTTAAAATATTTGAGTTCTGATTAAATCATAGTTTAGATCATAATTCAGTTAAATCAAACACAATCTAGGTGACGTTTGATTAAGTTTAATCTCAAAGTCTTAACTTTTGATTTCATGTCTTAATGGGGTGTTTGGTTGCATGATAATTTTTTGTACACTTTCATGATAAAATCTCAATAAGTTCTTAGTTTGTAATAAATTTAAGTATTTAATTTAATTAAGAGATTTTAATTTAACATATTTAATAATTTATCTAAAAGGAATAAATCTTAAAGTAATATCAACATTGCAGGTGTTCACATTCTCAGGCTCAGAATAAAAAAAAATTGTTTTGATTCACTTCTTTTTTTATAAGTATTTTCAAACATTAGAGGTTTATATAGATCTTAATTAAAATGATATTTGTTTTGGCTTAATTTAAAAATCTAAACACTTAGGCCCTGTTTGATTCCGCTGATTGAAACTCTAACCTCTGATTCGGTCAGAGGTTAGGTTTTTTTCCTTGTTTGATAAAATATCTGAAAGTACATCTGAATGTACCTCTAAACTCTTAAAAACATCTTATTCGCTCAGATCTGCAAGTCCGCTTTTTTATTTTTAGAGGAAAATCATGACTAGCAGATGATGAGTGGTGAGACGTGAGACGGTGGGTGCTTGTAATTACAATGCTCTATTTTGACTATTTATACAAAACATTTGCTACGGTTATGTTTAAAGGTGTAGATTATATTTATATTAAGATTTTGATTTTGACTATTTATAAAAAACATTTTGTAAAGTATTATACTTATTTAAACTAAAACTTATTTTAATGTAAACTTTAGCTTACTTTGTCTAATTAGACGTTGATTTAGATGTTTTATCAAACAAATTTATCACTTATATCTTAATCAAGTTAAGTACTTTTTTGCCACAAGTTAAGAGATTAGAGGTGAAATTAAGAGTTAATATTTTCAGATTAAGTCTAATCAAACACCACCTTAATTTCACATCTAATCTCTTAACTTGCGGTAAAAAGTACTTATTTTTATTAAGCTATAAATGACCAATTTGTTTGATAAAACATCCAGATCTTCTCATGGTGTACTCATATCTTATTTGATAAAACATCAAAACAAGAGTCAATTAAACTTATTTTATATATTTATAATATTTTATAGAATGTGTTTGATAAATAATCAAGCTTAATACCTTAATAAAAATATAATCTACACCTTTAGATCAAATACTAATTCTTAAAAGTTTTGAATGATTAAAAATATTGTTTTGATATATTAACATTATTAATATAATTATTTCTCAAATCAATAAAAATATATTTATTTTCTGATAAAAATGTAAAAATAAAATAAAAACATGATTAACACTTTGCTGAATATGAATATGAAAAAGTGACCAATGAATATGAAAAAGTGATTATTGTCATCTTGATGATTATTCATGTGATTTTTAGATATTAGTTGTCTACTCATACGCGTCTTCGGACATTTTATCAAACAAGTAAACTTCCAAAATCTCTGGACCAAATCAGAGGTAAGATAGTTGCTCACAGTGTTATCAAACGAAGACTGGTGTTCTTGCCAATCGCACTAAAAATTCTAAAATGTCTGACTGAATCAGACATTAGAGGATGAATAAAAGTCCGTGTTCAAGCGCCACCAAAGTCAAAACGAAGACATCGTCTCGGATGTTCATTTTCCGATGTTAAGAAGTTATTTCGATAACAGCTTGCCTCAAAGATGGTATTTTTGTGCTTTATGGAGCTTCGTACATCGACTTATGCATGCGCACATATATACATGCACCTAACCGTTGGATACCATATATACCCCTAGCTCCCTATGCATTATATCCAACTGTGCGGATCCGGGTAGGTTTGTACCGGGTCAGACCGACGCATACGCATCCTGCGAAGCGCGGGCCCAGCGCGAGACGTGAGTATCTCAACAAATTCCCAACCAACTTTTAAAACTAATTAATTAAGATGCCGTAGATATACGTATACATATAATATATATCATGTATGGACGAGGAGGAGAAAGGCGTACGTACGTAGGCCCTCCCTACGCTCTGACCGGCACGTCACAAGAAGCGACGACCGGCCGCGTATCTGATGACTGCAGCCCCTGCGTACGTCGCACTGTTCTTGCCTCTTTTCTACGTCATACCTGATTGGGGGTAGAGATGTTAACGATTCTATTCCGTTTGGAATCAATTTTTTATACGCAAACCGAATCAAAACGGAAATCGGATCGAATCGAGCTCCGAACCCCCCCAGATGGACGGCGAAGCCGAACCAGAGAGAGAGTTCGTCGGTTTAAGATATTATATATTATTTTTATTAAAAAAATAAAATAAAATTAAATATTAAATTAAACTAATCGATTATATGTCGACATTAAGACTAATACTTTATTTATATAAGATATAATTCTAATATTATTTGAAAGAGCTTTAATTTATAATAATATATATTTTGAATTAATGTAATATATAAACAATCAGCATAATATATAAATTAATTTAGTCCAACTGAATCAACCGGCTCGGTTCAGAGAGAGAGAGAGACCGAACCAAACGGCAAAGTCTTCCGGTCCGTTTAGGTTCAATTTTGCCGATTCGCATTCCCCATCCACTGGAAATCAGTGGCAAACCCTCGTACGACCTAGTGGGGTCAGGAGACCTCGTTGAATTTTAAAAATACATGTTAAATACTTAAAAAATCATTAAAACTAATTTAAATCATAAAACATTTATTGAGGTGTGATCCACTCAGATTTTAAGGAGACCTCACTAAAATAAAATCATAGATCAGCCACAACTTAGAGTAAAGTATCAAAAAATAATATTATATTGTTATTTTTAAGGAATAAAATATCAATATTAAAATTAATCTAAGTGCGTATTTATATTATAAGAAAAAATCATATATGTATATATATATGAGAGAGAGAGAGAGGGGGGGTCCTACCGAGACGTTACTATCTGAGACTCCTATAACTGGCGTGCGGGCGGACCGGGAGACGAACATCAGGGGGCCAACCACCGTGCCGCCGCACACCCTCCTCCAGCTAAGTGCTAGCGAGGAAAGGCGCGTTTCCGCCCGAGCGCAAGCCCTCAGCCTGGCCCGTCATCCTCCTCCCCCGCAGCACCGCGCCGGACGCAGAGTCCCCGCGAAAACCCCACGCTTTCTCCTCCCCGTTAAATGATCTCCAGCAAGTAAGCTAATCGAGCACTTCTTCCCCCCCCTTCGTCTTACCGGCCCACCTGATCCCCCCCGCCCCCATCTTCCCCCCTTCTCCTCCTCCTCCTCCTTCGGCCGCTTCAGGAACCACACTCTCCTCCCGGCGCGCCGGTTGATGCTACAACCCATCTCTGTGATGGGTGATCCCCCTCCTGTCCGGGTGCCCCCGGGCGGCCCCCACCCCCCGCCCGGTGCAGCTGACTCCGGCGATCACCTGCGCCACGGCGCCCCTTCGCCGCCGGCGCTGGGGCCGGTGACCCCCCGTGCTCACTGGCACCACGGCCTGCCATTTGCGGTGCCAATCGCCGGGGCGGATGGCGGCGGCGAGCTAACTTGGGCGGGCGGGCGGCATCCGATGCGCGCATTTCCGGTGGGGCGCGGCGGCGGCCAATCGGGGACTGCGGCCGGCTCCGGCAGTGGGCACCATCCCGTGTACCGAGGGGTTCGCTCGCGAAGCGGGAAGTGGGTGTCGGAGATCCGAGAGCCCCGCAAAACCACGCGCATCTGGCTCGGCACGTACCCCACGGCGGAGATGGCGGCGGTGGCCTACGATGTCGCGGCACTTGCACTGAAGGGGGCCGAGGCGGTGCTCAACTTCCCCGAGAGCATAGGCTCCCGCCCGGTGCCCGCGTCTCCCGCGCCGCCAGACATCCGCTCGGCCGCGGCGGCGGCGGCGGCCTCATTAATGGTGCAGCAACCCAAGGAGGAGGAGAAGAAGACGACGACGACGACGGCGCCTGTCCCCCCCTCCGAGCGAGCCGGTTGCGCAACGGACGAGAATTTGGGCAGCCATTTCCTGGACGAGGAGGAGATGTTCAACATGCCGCAACTGCTGGAGAGCATGGCCCAGGGGATGCTGATGAGTCCTCCCAGGCTGAGCCCTAATCCTTCCGACGACTCCCCCAACGTCTCCGACGGCGAGAGTCTCTGGAGCTACCCTTGACAGCTGCTGCAGGCTCCGGGGGGTCGTCGTTCCCAGACAAAGAAAGGGATTTTTGGAAGCACCGGCCGGCCGCGCCACACATTGCTCTGCATGCGACGACGTGCGGTAATTCGGGCTACACCTTAGATGCTGCCCTCATCTGCGCCAAGAATTAGGGTTTCTACTCCCTTTGCTCAAGAATCGGGAAGGCTATGCTCTCCTTACCCTTTTCCCCCTGATAACGACATTTGGGGTTCGCAATCGAGCGCTTTTAATGGGAGAAAACTGGATGATCTTGAGGTTTGACTTTATATTTAAGCATATGACTATCGCATTATGCTCGATTCTTACGAAGGTGTTTGGTTGCATGATAATTGAGGTTTTTATTTTAATTTTTAAAAATTGTAAGAAAGCTTGTTAAAAGAGGTGTTTGACAATCATGATAATTTTATGTTTTGAAAGTGATTTTCTTATTAAACAAAAAAAGAGGGTCTCACCTCTTTCTTTCTTTGTTTGGTCATGTGTGGTAGTTACTCTTTTTTGTAATCACATCCCTCCAAACATGATAATTTTATGTCATGAGTTGGTTCACTTTTTATTTTAATATAATTTTTTATTATGAAAATGTATAAAAAATTATCATGCAACCAAACACCCCATTAAGCTCATTTCTTTTTTCTGGGCTCTTTTTTTCTTAACTTAAACTTCTGGTATTATATATAGCCACCTCACAGGCAGACAACGCTGCCCTTTTGACAGTGAGAGTACTCTCTATATTGCTTCCTTTTTCTCCGTTTAGGACAGGAGCATCAAAGGAGTCATACATTTGACCAAGACATAGAACACGCAAGTTCTTAACTGGTGGACAGACTTCACGTACTAGAATACACACGTTCCGCATACCTCTCCTATTGATCGCGATCTGGGTTTGCAGGATTTCAGGCATTTAGTGGTCTACCATATTCAATATTTGAATGCTGCTTCTCGTTGTTCCATCCTGCTTCTCATCTTCGATATACATTCACGCATACACGGAGCTGTATGCGCTATATGTATACATATATGTTTCTACCATTTAGAGTCGTCAGGTGTGCGTAGCTGATCATAAAATTAATTGAATCTATTATCTCGCACTAAAACTATAGCTAAAAAATAAATGACCACTTCATGCATAACTTTCTTGCTTGGATTAATGATCGAAATATTTAAGACTGTCATCACAAGCAAAGACTGTCGCCTTAAAATAGATTCTGCATTCAATTATTTTTTTCCAGTAATTTTAGTATATGTTAGTGCCACACCTTGTATCTTACCCCATGTTTATTCGGTATGATCTCGGAGATGGGGTTCTTTTATAACTAACAGTCTAACACACTTTTTTTTTCAAAATAATACAACTAACAGACTATTTTTTCAGAGACTGGGACACTTTGGGTCGCCTTAAAGTGAGACTCAAGGAGTCCTACTTTAATTTTAAAGTCAGAGTTATATATATACTCTGATTTCCCTTACAATGGTAAAAATTAATAAATCAATATTGGATACTCCAGCTTTAAAATCAGACTATGAATGTCTGAGACTTATGTGATGGTTAAACATGAGGTGTCTGATCGAGTGTATATTATATTTTAACATCTTTTGTCTTTTGGAGTTGGTTAGTCCGACTTTAAAAGTAAGTGTCTATTACAACGATTTGCTGACTTTAATTGAGAATATTAGACGGAGATTACATATTTACAACAATTGTTTACAAGTGGACATATATAGAGGGTACCGATTTAAAGTAAAAGCCGGACTCTTTTGCCTTAAAGTCGGGCTGAAGAAGTCTAACTTTCACCAAAGTGTGATGTTATGTTGCAAAAAAAAAAAGTTGTGTTAATTAGTTGTATAATTTTGAAAAAAAAAAGTGTGCTAGTTATAAATTAAAGAAACCCACGGGGATGATAGGACGATGAAAATAAAAAAGAACAGGTAAATTAATAGAACAGTACGGGTGCGTGACAGGAAAACTGGAGCAGAGAATCCCGCACCCCTTCCAAGACTGCTGCTTGAAAATTAATCCCACTTGTCATTAGCAAAGAATATCACAACCTGTGGAAGCCCGGTTTTCCAGCACCACTCGAAATTACCCTTGGTTTCTCGTTCATTTCAAACTCCTCCCGCACGCAAAGCATGAGTTGATCCGTAAATTAATATTCTCTGATCAATGCGATCGATCGACCTGTTAATCAAGCACGCATCAACGGAGAAACAGCTGAGATGCCTTTTTGTTTTCGCCTGGATTTTACGAAATCTGTGTATGATCAGATGACTTTATGAAAGCCTTAGATGAGTCTTACTGTCTTTCTTGATCCTCTCGGCGGGTGTTCGATCAGTCGGGTAATCACCGGAGAGAGCTATATTCTCTCTCTCTCTCTCTCTCTCTCTCTCTCTCTCTCTCTGATCTGCTTGAGCTGACTAGGGACGATGGTTTGATTGAACAAGGCAACACCTGTGGCCGCGCCCTCAAGGCGCCTCCATGGCTTTCATGTATATAGATGTTCATGTCAGCCACAAATCGCAATACACTTCCATGAAGGACGAACGCAGAAGGCGCACACAGAAATTCTTCTCTGACAAATCCTTTAAACGTGCTGTCAGCGCCATTAAGGCAAGGGGGTTCGCATTTTTTCCAGCTGCACAAGACGCTGAGCTTTCTGCAATCCCGCATATTGAATTTGTCTATGTTCAAAGCCTGTTAATTAAGGTTTCAGCTTCGTCTTCAGGGCGATTCAAGATCACTGCTTTATGCCCCGTTTGATAACATTATTAGGTACTTCTATCACTCTCAATTTTAAAATTGATATTGATAGGATCCATTAAAAGGTGTTTGGTTAATTGTATCAATTTTAAAATTTGTAGTGCAAATAAAGCATATTATGTAATACAAGTGTCCACTTGTACTACTTTTGATATTGATACTCCAACATTTGAAAATATTAATATCAATATTGATATAGTACCAAAAATGAAACTCTAACCAAATAGGACATTAGGGTATATATGTTGGTTTTCATTGCTTTGGATTTAGCGAGAAGTGTCTCCTCTACTCGGCTTTCAAATCCCTGCCATCAGCACTCTGATGGATATATATATATATATAAGGGGATCGTAGAATTAATTCGGAGCATGGCATTATAAGGCCTTGTCGATTCGAGCACCAGACGTACGTACATGATAAAATATATTTTCAATACCCATTTAATTTGCTAAAATTATCAGTATAAAAGCAAAAAATATGAAACTTTTGATTATTTTCTTAAAAGGGCTCTCAATGCGCAGCCTGGCCGGTCTGTATTGGCCAGTGACACAAAATTTCGATTCACCTTAGTCGGGAGGTGATCCGAACTGCCGCAGTCTCCAACAAGAGATTGTCGCGATGTTTTCGAAAAAAAAAAGAGCAAAGAAAGAGCCGCATCAGTATCCCATTCAAGATTGGGAGACTGCGGCAGTTCGGTTCACCTCCCAACTGAGGTGAACCGAACTCTTAGCACAATATGTAATCAACGTAGCCCCATTTTCTTTATCACCAATTTCACCTCCACTTTTCCATCTCTGACTCGTTTTCCTCCTTCTCTTGAACGAGTTGGGACACTTGAGAGAACCTTTTTACCATAGAAACAAAAAGTTTGTGACATTTACCTTATTATGTTTTTCGTGTTTGATACTGAAAAAGTTGTAAGTCCTAATTTTTATTTTTTATTTTTGTTTATGAGAATATTTATCTTGGTTATATTAATCCTATTTTGTTTCTATCAACATCTATTAATTAATTATAATATCAGAGAATTGGGGGGGTATATAAGAGTCCTTCCGGGAAGGATAGCACACTTGATTAGATCCATTTGATTTGGCTTAACCAACATTTGACCTTATTCAGTCAGAGGTTGGTAGATTTAGATTATTTGACTTTGTCTTAATTAACATTTAAACATACCTCATATATCTTAAGAAGTCAATTAAAAACACAAATGCTACCCCCAGCTTGTTCCTGCTGCTCTATCTTTGGGAAAGAAATGACTTGTATATGCTCACGCATGATCTCCCAGAACACGCTTATTAAAAGTGTTTTTCATGTCTTTCATCTTTCATTCTGTCACAACGTAAAAGACTCAAATGATGAGAAGGTTGATATATATTTGTATGGTGGTATCCATTTGGTTCGACTTAATGAGTTGTCATAGGTTAGAAATAGATTATCCTTGTGCATTATTATCTCTGACTGCACCTAGAAACAAAAAGTTTGAAGCTGAAAGCCTGTGGCCTTGGAAATGGCAGGATTTATTTGATGCGTAGGTATATAAAAAGTCTGACGTCTGACCTCCTCGCATGGGCATTAACAAGCGGCAATCCCAAGTTATACATAATTACATATTGCTCCTTGAATGACCACCTTGAAGTTGCCGCTGAACTTTTTCATGGTGCACTATATCTACTCGGTTCAGGTCAAAATTTACCTTCATTGTCTCAATTTCCCCCCTTTGATATATATAATATATGAGTCCGGATCCCCTCAGGAGGGCTCCTGAGGGGATCCGGTCAGCCCCCTCACATTGGGGGCTGACAAGATGTGATTTGACCTCCTCAAATCACATCTTGTCAATGTCTTGTCAGCCCCCAATGTGAGGGGAGCTGACCGGATCCCCTCGGGAGCCCTCCTGAGGGGATCCGGACTCATAATATATATAGATGATTACATATTGTACGCTGAAGCAAAAGAGAGAGATGATTGCAGTCTTCTTATCGGGCGCTGTAATTAAACCAGGGAGATTCAAGAAAGTCAGATCACTTTACCAGATGGCGTCAATCACTTAATTCACAGCTACCCACGAAAGTTAGCTTATAAAGAAAGATAAATCTGAAGAGCTCGATCACTTGACCTTTCTCTACACAGTGCTTCGCGAAGAAGCCTTAACTCCGCGACTTCTCTTGATCATAGAGTGCAGATCACCTTCTGTAGTTAGATGTGCAGAGAAGAGTTTTCTCAAACACCTTCACAATGAGATAGAGCCCACAATCTTAAAAATAATGTGATCTTGCATCTCTCTCTCTCTCTCTCTCTCTGGGCTTCTAATTGGGGCATCTCACCCCCTTCAAACTTAACCCCTCTTCACTGTGCAATAAACAATTAAGAGTACGTCCGGCCGGCTCCTTCCGCCAGAATATAGGACAAGCCTATGCTAACAGTACAAATAAATAAATAAATAAATATGCGATATTCCATTGAAAAATCTTTCACAAACATGTGTCCGTCCAGAGAGAGAGAAAACTAGCTAGCTTATATATATACACACTTGAGCGGCCGTTGACCGCATACAGTTCGATCAGATTCCCGTCTGGACACCGGCCACCGGCCACAATGCGCCAAGGAACAGTGGTGCCGCCCTACGTATAAGCAGGGGGGGTGCCCCCTCGCCATTAAACCCCTGCAAAGACCCATTGAGGTATCATACCACATTTATTCTCTGGAAGCTTTGTCTGCTGCAGACGTCTTCACTCGATCGAATGGCTATATTTATAACTGGAGCTACGTATCATTAAAAATTGTGGGTGCCCTTGTCTCCCCTCCCATAGCCGAAGAGTAGTAACGAACCTCTCGCTCTACTACTATTCTATTGTAAAGCTCGGCCCGCTGGGGCAGTTGCCGGCGCCCTCGCAAATAGGCACGTTCGGAGGCGCCCGCCGGCCGGCCGATCGATCGAGTCTCACCAAGTACTGCCATGGTCGCCCTACCTTTGACTGCGCCTCTCTCTCGCTCTCTCACTTACCGACCAGCGTTTCCGCAGTTGGTGAGCTAGCTAGCCAAGAGCATCTGGCGCCGGAAACTTCCTACCGCCGACATACATTAGGGGATCTATCGATCCGATGCCGAACGGGCGAGCGCTCAGCAGAGTCATTTTTCTTAGAACTGGTCGATGGATCTCTGTCAGAAACATTATTCTTTTTAAATGATGGTGCCTTCTAGCAGGCATTTACTATATACACGTACTGATCTGCCTTCGAATTCAAGGGATACAAGGGGAACACCACACACCGTACGTACTAACCTGTTGTTGTGTCCTGATCTGTTTTCCATGAGTTCATACATACACCCGTGTCTAATTACCCTGCGGTCTCCTTTCGCTTTCCCTCTACAGCTAATTTTCTCGAGCACGCACAGTCTTCCGAGAAGCATATATTTGTGCCGTGGGAAGAAGTGAAATGGAGCACGTTTATATGTTTGCTCTTGGTGACTGGTTGACGAGGTAACGAAGAGAACAGGGCTTCTTCCTTCACGGGACGACAGTGGAAAAAACGGACGATACAGATGTTTTATCATGAAAATAATTTTCATCTGATTTGACTCTTTCTGATGAAATGTTTATGTCAATATATAATAGACAGAGTTTCTTCCACCGTCCGTCCGATGAGAAACATATTCGGCCCACGAACTCTCACGTGACGAAAGGGCTCTCGCTATATGTTCATGATGAAATACTGCGCTCCGTGTAAATCTTCGAAGAGATTCTCCGGCCTCCGGCCGGGACCCTCCATGGGTCCCGGCGGCGGCATCCAGAGGGTGGCCATCGGCCTCCGGCGGCGTACGTAGTTATATGACGATGATGATATATATATATATGGCGCCGGAAGTTTCTAGTTTACTCGGGATTTTGAACTGTATCATCGTCATCGCATCAATGCATGATGATAGATAGATAGATAGATAGATTGGCATCGAGAATCTTGTTGAACAGCCCTTGGGGCTGTGCGCGAGTGCGACCAACTCTGCGACCGACGGGAAGTCGGCGGCGAAGAGGGCGCCGAAAGGGAGAGGGCGGCGGCATTTCTTATGCTCCAGCGGGACGCCTGCAGGGATTACGACCAACTGGTCGGGAGGGAAGGGGCTGAGAGCAGCACCTCTCTGCAACGTCTCATTCAAGCGGAGGGTTCGCTCTTCTCGTCGACGTTGAACGCCCTCTTATCTCTCTCTCTCTGACTGGGTCCGCAGCCGACATGCCTCCATCAACGTTGCTTCCTCGTCGTCTTGTCCACGCACGTCAATGGGTTGTTGCCCGGTCTTTTCTCCAGCGTGCAGTGAAAGTAGAACCCCGCTGAAGCGACGATGACTCTCTCTCTCTCTCTCCCCCTCCTTTCTTTACCACGAGAGCAAAATTAAAGATGTCTTCTTTGTAAATGTTGAAACTTGAAACAGTGTGTGTATTATTGCACATGGATGATAACTAAGAAAAAAAAGAGTTATTTATAAATGGAGATATCGAGGGAGGGTCCCACATTCAACTACGGCCGCATTTTCAATAGTCGGACCCAATTTCATTTAACTTTACACTCTGCTGATATTGAAAGTGTGGTCCAATATAACGAAGATTTTTATTTTAATTTTTAAAAATTGTAATAAAATTTCTTAAAGGAGATGTTTGTAAGCCACGATAATTTTATGTTTTGAAAATAATTTTTCTTCTTAAACAAAAGAAAAGACAGTCTCACCTCTTTTGTGTTTTTTGTGATTCCCCGATTTATTTAGTCATAAATGGTAGTTACTCTTTTTTGTTATCACATTCATGAGTTAGTTCATTTTTATTTTAATATAATTTTTTAGCATAAAAATGTACAAAAAATACGATGTAACCAAATACCCCCAAAAGATATTAAGATTTGATAAATTATTCAGATTTGGAATAAAAAACACTCATTATCGAACAGCTAAAATACCATTTCCGAGAAGAGGTTGTGTCACGTTGGGAGACAGCGTCCCTAACACCTTGTACTCCACGAGGAAATCGGGTGCAAGCTTTACGGTCTCTCTCTCTCTCTCTCTCACACACACAATGGCCATCGGCAGGGGAGCGGGTCACCGTGGCATGGGCCGTGGAGACTTCCCTTCTCTGTCCTCGGTAGCTCGAACATATAGATCATCCTCTTCTCAGTCACCCTTTCCATCAATGGCAGATCCACTTCTTCGGTTGCCAACTAGACTAGGGGTGTAAGCCCAAATTGGGTAAACCGGTAAACCGAATCGATAAGACCGGTTCGATTCAAACACTTATGGGGTGTTTAGTTGCATGATAACGAGCATTTTTATTTTAATTTTTAAAAATTGTAGTAAAAGTTTATTTTAAAAGTGTTTGGCATGTGTTATAATTTTTTATCTTAAAAGATTTTTTCACCCTCCTCCACGTGATAGAGAAAAAAAGTGGTATCGAGCATTTTTTTTTCAAAAGTGCACAACCACATCACATGGTCCACAAGCCTAACCCATGTGCTACATAAGTGACTTTTCATTTATGCACCAAACACCTTACCATCATTTCTAAAAATGATGATGTTTTTGCCAAACATTATATTTTTATAATTTTCAATTTTAAAATTTGTCAAGTTTCAATATGTGATATCATTTTTTATCATGAAATCATATAAAAAAATAAATTGCAACCAAACACCCCATTAGGGCCAGTTTTCCCGTTATCTTTTTTCACCGTGTTATTTGTTTACCAGTAAAATTAATTGTCGACGTAAAATCTCCTCCATTGACTATCGTGTCCGGGGATTTCGGCCTCCAAAAAAAATCTAGCAGACACCATTTTCTGCAGAGGGTCATTCGATGCGAGGATGCGAGGGTTTTTAATAGGGAAATTAGGCAAAAAAATTATATAATTCTAAATAGATAAAATTTTTGGAATAATATTTTAAATTTCGATAAGATGTCTATTTTCAATTTTTATTATTGATATATTTTAAATTTTTAAATAAAAAATTTATAAAAATTTTGATTTTAAAAAAATATTACATTATATAATATTTTATAATGATGAATGTAATAATCATTTGTTATGAAAAATAATTTAATTAAAATACATATTATTTTACAAGTCTCGTATATCATATTTTAAAATAACAAAATATTGAAAATGATTTACAAATAATCAAATGACTGAAAAGTGTTTTTAGATAAATGTTTTACGGATAACCAACTAAAGAATTACATTTTTTGAAAAAATATTTACCGATAACGAAAATGATGGATTATGTTTTCAATTTCTTTGGAAAAGTTACTCCAAAAAATGATTTACGTGATTTTGTTTTTACAAGGATCCAAATGAACCCTTAATTGATATTGTATTAATATTAATATTGATGTTTAAAAAATTAAAATATTAACATCAAAATTAATATAAGTTGACATTTATATTATATAACCTGTCTTGTTTTTACTAATCATCAATACCAAATTTAAAATTAATAGTGTTATCAAATAGGCTCTGAACTCTTATTTTCAACACTCGTACTAACGATGACCCTGCATCGAGAATACACAATACATAACATCAGTTACTCATAGATGCAAACTCCTTCCACATCTCTTGTTCGGGGGGTTGTTGATTGGTAAGAGTTCGGATCACCTCAGTTCTCGAGTGGAGAAAGTATCCTCGGTCTCTAACGAAAAAAGGTCGCAACTTTAAGTCACTTAAATGACAGTTCAAATAACATGCTTGATGAATCACTATCGAAAAAGATTGAACCGTCGTCGATACTTTACAAACTTACTACCGAATTCAATATAACTCACATTATCGACGAGTATTGAGTTAGTAAAATATCGGTAACAGTTCAATAACGATTCACCGATTCACTAACTCACTAACTTGGTGCTAACGGAGCTAAATTACCACTGACATCTTATTAACTCATTACTTATCCTGACTGAAATCGTGATTTTTTCATTAAGAACCGACAGTGCTCCCTTCGCGTGTGGGAGTGAGGCGATCCGAACTCAATCCGTTGATCTTCCAAGTACGAGACCGGATCCCCTCAGGTGGGCACCTGAGGGGGTCCGGTCAGTCCCTCTCACATTGGAGCTGACAAGACATTGAAAAGATGGTGATTTGAGGGAGTCAAATCACCATCTTGTCAGCCCCAACGTGAGGGGGCTGACCGGACCCCCTCGGGTGCCCACCTGAGGAGATCCGGCCTCTCTAAGTACTGGCAAGAGCTCTCCATCTCTCTCCTGCGCCGCTCCCGGACAAGCATGCATGCACGTACACACGACACTCACAGACCACTGATCTCTCCCTCTCTCTCTCTCTCTCGCCCTACAGGTACCGGCATGCATCTCTGTAAGGCTGGTGCGTCGCGTTGCTTCTCGGAGAAGCTAGCAGGCGACACTGCAGCATGTTATCCGCTACCGCACGGTACGGGCGCAGGCGACGCCATGGACGACCGACCTTGCGGTCCCAAGCGTCGTACGCGCGGGGCGGGAAAGTTTGCTTGTTGAGGGACGGGGGGGCGTCAAGGATGGTCGGATCTGAAGGGGGAGCAGGAAGCGACGGTTGATTTTAAACATATATATACAGCCCCTACGTACGTATGAGGTTAATTACGTACTGTGATGTGAAAAAAGAAAAAAAAAACCCTAGAAGAAGGGCCTCCGCCGGAGCGTCGCTGCGGTCGTTTTGAGGCTCCAGGAGGTCGGCCTAAAAGATGAGAGCGGATCACCTCAGGTGAGCTCCCGAGTGAGTCCACCTCAGGTCACTCACATATGGGCATTCAATGCATGATATGATGGGTCTTAAATGTATCGACATGATAGGCATTAAATGCCCATCTGTGAGTGACCAAAGTGGACTCTCTCAAGAACCCACATGAGGTGATCCGCTCACAAAAGATGATCACAGGTCATGTAAGAAAAAGTAAAAATCTAAGGTAACTTTCTCTTTCTTTCTACCTGCACACGACACTATTATTAGCTAGGTACGATTTTATCTCGTACATGTCCTTCCCCTACGATCCTTAGCGTGGTAGATACTAGATATTACCCATATATATTTAAATATATATATATATATGTATGTCTCACGTATGTATAAATAATTATTTATATTTACTCTAGAGGGGTCGAAATGTGTGATGGGTGTACGTACGCTGTAGATAGTCTCTCTTACCTATTTATTTCCTAAGTTGATAGAGGTGCAAACGAACCAATACATTCGACAAGTAGCTCGAAGCTCGGCTCGATAAAAACTCGACTCGACTCGTTTATTATGTTAAATGAACAAGCTTGAACAAAAAATAAAGTTCGACTCATTAAACGAGCCGAGTTTGAACAGACTCCTGCTCGGCTCGATAAGCTCGCGAGCAACTCGATTAAATATTATATTATATATTTATTTTTAAAAATTAAATTTTAAGTATTAATATTTATATATTGTCACTTAAATATATTAAATAATTTAAAAATTAAGTTTAAACTTAGATTGAGTTTCATAAATGAGTTAAATCTAAAGTTTCACAAATGACTTTTCATTGATTTTGGGTTTATAAAGGAGTTTGTATACAACTTAAGTTTGAATATGAATTGAATTTTAGTCTAACTACTACTCGAGTTCGAGCTCGACTCGGCTCGATTAATAAACGAACCAAGCTTGAACAAGACTTCCACATACTCGCTAAAACTCGAGCTCGAACTCGAACTTGTGTAAAATAAACAAGCCGAGCTTGAACACCATACTACTCGGCTCGGCTCGGCTCGGCTCGTTTGCACCCCTATGCGTTGAATCTCTACTTGTCATTTACAGCGTCTGGATTGCATAGTTCATAAAAAAAAAGTATTGTTCAGACATGTGCCTCTCATACATGATTGAAAATATATTGCAACAAGAAGTTTCAATATGTATATATAATATATATATCATTTCATTAATCCAAACGCTCTAATCAATCATATGTAATTGTCAGTAGCTCATTTGCAATATGTAAAAACTTGCGCAGACACAAATTCTCAAAACAAACATCCCATTAATTTCATCCATGGATATTATATATCAAGACACCACTTATTTTCACCTTCATTAACTAACTCGTGTTCAAAAAACACCGGAGTAATCATTTATATTAATTAATAGGCGGTATGCATAAAAAGGTATTCATTCTTTTTGTCACTCAGAAAAGACAACCATGCTGTATGCGCTGCTATCATTGCAACGTGAACCTGAAAGATCAACAACAACATTTCTGAGATACAAAAGGAACAACTTTTTGAGATGGGGCAACGAGGGAACCTTAAATCACAATTGGGGATCTTCATTCAGCCAAAGGATACCTACAAGCTGGTAAGAGTAATGAAGAAAATAAATAAATATAAGAATAACATATTGAAATGCACTTAAATAACTTAAACCTAAAACCTGTCAAACTTGAACCGTAATCACAACAACCTTTGTCTACTGTTTCATCCAAAGTCGCCTAGAAGTAAACATAATATATAAAAATGGCACAGGATGACTTTGAATAGCATGATATACTAAAAACAAACAAACCTACGTACACACAGTATTGGAAGCAAGAAAACTTCTTCCATTCAACTTTTTTGCTTACCTTTAGCCATTAGCAAATAAAGGAACATTTTGCTTGCATTAATTAATTAGTATGCCCATCTTAATCAGCCAGTATATACACAATCTCCAACAGCCTTCCTTGTCACAAATTTATTCTGAGTCCTCACTCATAATTAAGAATGCTGGATTGGATGCTCATTCCCTATAATAAGCTAACCTTTACCTACCATCTATAATATTGCATACAACTTATTTTATTAAAAGAGAATGGACAATATATATATATATATAAACAGAAATACAACCACATTAAAATCTAAAACTCGTCAGTAGGCGCATTTCTGTTCTAACCAACAAAAAAACTAAAATCCACATGATTGAAGGTAACTAGCAAGTATTTGCACAGCTAAAAAACAATTAGTTTATGGAAATTTTTATGTGTATATATATATGCGTTTGCCACAAGTTAAATTACGTAGCAATTGTCTTCTTGAAGACATGGATAACTCAGATACCATTTCAGAAATTAATAACACACTAGCTGTGCCAACTCTTAGTGGTACGTATCACCTTTAATATGTCAGTAAATCTGCTTCTTCCTCTCGTATATGAATAGTTCTTGTTACGAAGTGTATTGATAAAGCTAAGAACGCTATATTATAATTTATGATATATTTATTTTTGGAGAGAGTCTTCACCACAAAGTCTTTTATAATCACTATCAATGTCATATTTTCTCTGCAAGAATATTACCCTACTCACTATAATATGATCGATATGTAGGAAAATTCTTTATCTGTTATATATTTAAAGAAAAGGTATCCAATGCCACACATCACTAATTTACCATTTGCAAGAAAGCATCCTCTAAACTCACACCAACTCAAGGTTACAATCCTTGGCATCTTGCTTGGAGGTGTCCAAATAGCTGGTTCGGTTGGCTCAAGGGCCCATTGGGTAGCTCATGGCGCGTTAAAGAATCTTCGTATACATGCTCGTGGGCGTCTAGTTATTTGGGCTTTTGGCTAGACCAATCCATCCCCGACCCATTGATAACACTATGCGTATATCTTTAAACACATTTTTCACTTACACAAATTTATAAAATATGAGAGAGGGCGTAGACAAAAAATAAAAAATTAGATATAGAATAGCGAGAAAAACATGTGAGGAAGAGAGAAAATATATTTAGTGAAATTATAGAGAGAGAAAGTGCAAATATACTAGAGAAAGGAAGTTTAAGGCTTAGAAAGAAAATGTTGTGATGGTTAAGAGAGAATATAAATACAAAGTAGAGAAAGAAATGTATAAAGGTAGAAAGAGAAAATATAGAAAGAGTAGAGAGGGAAAGAACATGTATATAGGAAAGAAAAAAATTACAGTGTGAAAGTATAAAAAGATAATACACACAGTAGGGAGAGAAAAGGATATAAAGAGAAGAGAGAAAGTAGTATAGAGAGAAAATATTGGGATAGTAGAAGGAGAAAGTGTATAAGTAAGATGTATAAAGAGTGAGAGTGTTGAGACATAGCAAAGAGAGCAAGTATAGATAAACTAGAGTGTGAAAATGTACAAGAATAGAGAAAGTGGGGAGAGAAAGTGTTGAGATGTTAATATGTATATATATAAATAGAAAAGAGAAAGTGCAATGAGAGAAAATATTAAGACATTATAGAAATAAAATATTGGGAATATAGAGGGAGAAAGTGATAAACAATAGATAAAATATACATATAGCTAGTGAAAGTTTAGATAGATAACAAAAAGATAATGCATATAAAGACTAAAGAGAATAAATATACAATAAGAGAGAAAGAGTTGAGATATATAACAAAGAGAAATATAAATAGTGAGTAGAAAAAAATTATACAGAGAAAAGAAAGAGTCCATGGATGTATAAAGAGGAAGTGTAGAGAAAGAAAATATTGAGAGATAAAAAAGAGTGTAAAGAGAAGAGAGAAAATTCGAAAGAGTAAGCGTGGAGAGAGACTAGAGATAGAAAGTCTCGAGAGAGAAAATATTGAGGGATAGTAGAAAAAAACTGTTCAAAAAAGAGAAAAATAGAGAATGTTGAGAGAGAGTAGAAAGAGAAAGTGTAGATAGAGAGTAGAGATAGAAATTATATAAAAATATGCAACTATGTAAAGTAAAAATGTAGAGAGATAGTGGAAAGAGAATGTAGAGAGAGTTGAGAAAGAAAGTGTACATAGAATAGAAAAAGTGTTGACAAAGAAAATGTCGAGATAGTAAAAAGAGAAAATACATAGAGAGCACATAGAGGAATTGTACATAAAAGATAAAAAATAGAAAGAGAAAATGTGAAAAGATTGTAAAGAGAGTATACAAAGTGTTTAGAGAGAGAAGACATATAGAGAACAAAGTGTAAAGAAAGTAAAAAGCGAATTCACATAGAAAATAGAGAGAGAGAGAGAGAGTAAAGAGAAGAAATATTAAGTAATAGAGGGCAGGTGTACATAAAAAAAAGTGTTGAGAAGGAGTAGACAGAGAAAATTGAAAGAAAATATAAAGAAATGGTCAGAGAGAGTAGAGAAAGAAAACATAAAGAAATGAAATAAAATTTAGATGGGTAGATAGAAAAAATGTAGATGAAGAGTAGAAAGAGAAAGTACAAGGAAAAAAAAAAGACAAATTCGAGAGAAAGTGTAAAGAGTGCAGAGGGATAGTTTGAGAGAGAGAAAGAGTAAAGAGAAGAAATATTAAGTAATAGAGGGCAAGTGTACATAAAAAAGAAAAAGTGTTGAGAAGGAGTAGACAGAAAATTGAAAGAAAATATAAAGAAATGGTCAGAGAGAGTAGAGAAGAAAACATAAAGAAATGAAAAAAATTAGATAGGTAGATTGAAAAAATGTAGATGAAGAGTAGAAAGAAAATGACAAGGAAAAAAATGAAAGCATAGAAAAATTCCAGAGAAAGTGTAAAGAGTGCAGGGAGATAGTTTTGGAGATAATCATTACTTGTCTTGTCAGTATCAAATAGTTCAACGAAAACAAACTAAAATCGTATTATCATTATTAATTCTTATTGTTCAAAAATATATTTTATTTGTCAGTGACATGATGAGTAAGAAAGATTTCAAATACCCGTAGTCAGTTAAAAATTTTAATTAATATTTAAATTTGTCAAAAATTATGATTTCCGTTAGATAAATTAATGGGCAATGCGAAACCCCACCAACTTTTTAATGGGTTTTGTTGAGGTGGGCCTATCCTGGCCCACTTAGCCAGTGGACCTGGGCTTGAAAGTTAAACAGTATCGCTGAAATCCAAAATTAACCAAGTCATGATTTTCAAGCCTCCAGGCTTTCCACAGTCATCCGGCAGCATGCACACAGCTGGGTGCCCTCATGTTACGTGGTTGCGTAGGTGGGTTAATTCTCAAGTGGGATATGAATCAAGTGGTTACTAACCGGATAAATATCGGGGCTATTCAAGTCGATCAGGACTGTGGATAGGGATTAGGAGAGTCTTAATCGAGATGAGTTTTCTGGGTTGTTCTCCTTGTAAATAGCCCAGGTCAATGACTCAATCAGAATGTCGGGTGTCGAGAGAGTCACCGGGGGAGAGGTTGTACGACTACGATTTAGTAGAGTTCGACTTCTTCGAGATCTCGTCGTCTACGTGATGTATGTGTCTTACTTCGTGAGTGATCGATCCGCCGAGTTTGGACAACACCCTCCAATCAAGTGCTCCGTGACCGGAAAGGAAGAAGTCGTAGGACGACAATTCAGCGTGGCAGCAGCGGCCAGCTGGATGATGATGCCAGCTTAAAGAATGAACTTACCTTGTTAATCAAATATACTCAAACAACACCCAAGAAATCTTATTGTATGTCAAAATATATTGCAAAACTAAAATTACAAGAATAACACTGTCATTTTTTTTTTTTGCAAAATAGCAAAACAATGGTTTAAAGTCCGACCACATGCGCCCACCTCACATCTAATGTTAATTAAAGACTAACTAATCTCCTACATTGGCTTCAATCAAAGCGAATGCAATGGTCACCGACTTTTAAGACCGAACAAAACCACTCCAACTTGGGATTGAGAATGCTAAAGTGTATCATAAATTAGATTAAATAACTCTTACATAATTTAAAGTTGGACTCATTAACAATGAAACCAAACTGAAGTATATTACTCCCACTTGCAAATTAAACAATCTTATAAGTTATGTAAATTATAAGTTATGTAGATTATAAATAAAATTTTAGACAATATCTTTTTTTGTTCATAGATTATTATTGTGATTGAGCGATTAATGTTTATCAGTTTTTAGAGACAAGATCTTCAACAAATTTACATGGTCAGGGATTAGAACCCTAGAGCTTCAACGTACGAATCATGCGATTTTAAGGTTGACGCGATCGTACTTTCGAAATCAAAAGTATCTTCGCTCTCAGTTTTGATTTCAAAATTACAAAGGCATAAATTTTGTGTGTTTAACAAGAACTGTCACAATTTTTAAAAGTTATAAAATTATATTTGAGAACAGGTTTTAAAGTAATGACCACCCTCTCTCACGACGTCCTCCTCCGCATCACGTGCAGCAATCCCCACCCCCTGACCCTTCCCCTTGAGATTCAAAATCATTTTAATTTTGTAACAAAAATTTAACTTCTTTGTCATGTAACCAAACATGTCAGTTTACGTTATTAGATCTTCTTCGACTATGTTGTGCTTTACTCACAGGGAAGGTAATCAGGTGGCTCATTGTCTGGCGCGTGAAGCACTTTTGAAAAAGGAAGATTTAGTTTGTAATATTATACCCCCTCCATCATGTATACTATCTGCCCTATGTAATGACGTTTTGCGTATGTAATATAAATGTTTCTTTTATGTTGTCCAAAGAAAAATTACGTTTCTCCTCGACCTTGGCACCAAAAGAATCCAAACGCATCGATGTATATTACTTTTTTTTTTGAAAACACGTACAACTTATATTAATACAAAGATAACATGTTTCATTCGCCGGAGCTCGGCAAATCTAGATATAGCTGTTCCATGATAAAAGAGGGTAAATTTTTCACCTGCATGGACAACGGAACATTCACAGACGATGATAACACCCATTTTGCCAGACGATGATAACACCCATTCGGAATCGGAATCACCAGATCTGATTCAGGTTAAGGGGTTCCGATTCCGATTCCGATTTCGATAATTTCATAATCACTATGTTTCGAATTCGATCCGATTCCAACTTCGTTATTAAAAATGGAATGGAATCTGATAAATTTTGAAATATATATTAAATGTGAATTTTTATTTAAAATTAAGTCAATAATTCACATATAATTATTAAAATTTGATATAATCTTTCTAACACTTTATTTTATTATTTAATCAATTTATTTATTAAATATTATAATTTATTTAACTTTATTTTATTTATATATAATTGTTTTTTATCGAAATTAAATTAAAAAAAAATAAAATCGACTAATTCTGATTCCGATAATTTATAGAATATAAAACTAAATTACAAACCTATTAATTTTTATCGAAATCGAATCTAAATATTAAAATATTAAATCTCGTTTACACCCCTGATGACCTGTGATTGAGCATAGGGAGGAAGGGGCCGGTCGTATAGAGTGCACAATAGCAACAGGAAGAGGGAGATCGACTGCGGGCCACTGTGAGCAAGAGGACTACGAGCGCGGCACGAGGGCCAGGAGAGAGAGAGAGAGAGAGTCTTCACATCTCTCTCTCGTAAACAAAACAACGAGTTACTAACGCGTTCTAAAAAAAAGGAAGAACTTAAAAACCCCAAGAAAACATCCAAACTCTTTTGTTTTAAAAATTTATGTAATACCCACGATTTTTTAAATAAAAAAATAGTTAATAGATATTATTATTTTAATCCCTTCCTTCCCCTTTATATACCCTCTCTCTTCCCCGTCGATACCCTCCCCGGCGCCGCCTTTTCTCCCCCACGAAACCCTATTTTCCTCCTCTTTTTCCCCTCCTCGGTCGCGCTGCCTGCACGCCGCCCACTGCCGCGCGCAAGTCCCGCGCCGCGCCGCCGCCCGCTGCCGCGTGGCCGGCCGTCGCCGCGCCCACCTCCTCGTACCTCGCCGAGCGCGCCCGCCCATCGCCTCTACGTCGCGGCCCGCCGCGTGTCCCACGTCGCCGCCTCGCCGACCTCGTGCGCGTGGCCGCCCGCCGCCCACCTCGGTCTTCCCGCGCACCCGCCGCCCGTTGACGCAGCCGCGTCGCCCGGCCGCCGCAGCCCCGCCTCCTCGTACGCCGCGTGTCCGCGCGTCGTCGTCGCCGCCTCGAGTCCCGCGCCCGCCGCCGCGCGCGTTGCCCCGTTGACCCCCGCCGTTGACGCCGCCACCGAGCGCCGCGTCATCGCCTCGCGACGCCGCCCACCGCGTGGCACCGCCCGTCGCCGCCACGTCACCCCCTCCCCGCCGCCCCGTCAGCCCGGCCGCGCACCGCCCGTGGGCCACCCGCGCCCGCCTGCACCGCGCGGCCCCCGCCGCCATGCGCCGCCTTCTTCTCCCGCGCGGTATCTCCTCCTCTCTCCTATTATTCTCTCTCTTATCATCCTCTCTATTAAACTCCCTAGTTCATGATTTTCCTTCTACCAACGGTTTTTGAGAACACCTACCCGGCTCGATTTTTCGTCGTCGACGCAACCGCGGCAGTTTCGTTGCCTGATTCAATTTCCTTGGAATTCCGTGCGCCGTTCGCCGTCGCCGTCAAGGTAGGCATCTCGGCTATTCTTAGCACTCTAATATACTTGATTAAACCGTAAGAACCATGTTTAGATCACCAGGATTAGAAGATTGCAATTAATGGGTTGTTTTGGATTTATTAGCATGATTAGATAGAGTTTAGATTAGCTTATTTAATCATACATGTTTATATTGTTCTATGTCCATGATTATTCATCATGTTGGATAATTATTCAATTATGCATGTTGGTGTGTTAGGTATGTCTTTATAGTTGAACCTAGTTAGATTAGCTGGTTCAACTATGCAAGTTTAGGTTGATTTAATTATCCATGTAGGTTAATCGGCATGATAGGTTTTGCTATGTTTTAATCTAGTTAGTTTAGTATAGTTGCATCACGATAAACCTTAAACATGTATATCCCGATTTGATAAAAAGCCGGTAAGGATTAGGCATAGTGGTGTTAGAACTTAGTTTATTTTCTTTTATTAAATAGATAGTTCTGTTTAAGCATGTGATTAATGTGTTTAGGTTGTAGCTTGCATGATCATAATTAGATGCATCATATGATCGGCTGGTTCTGGTTTATGCTAGATTGTGGTGTGGTATGCAAATATGTGGTGCATAGAACCATGGGTGTTCATCTATGTATTTCATGTTTGATTTGCCAATTAAATGTTCATGTTTACTGTCTGAGTTAATTATATGCTTGCATGGTGTGGAATGTAGTTAGTGCAGTGAGCTGCATTGTGATGGAAATGTACTTCACCAGACTATAGTTTGGTCCTGTGGGCAGCAGATGAATTAGAACAATCTGGAGCATCCTTCGATCCCAGATACCGCGGTTTATCTTAAGTACTCCCCTGCCTAGGGGGTACTATGGGATTTAGTTACTATATGTTACTTCCTACTATATGGTAAATCTGGTGCTAGTTTTGTGATATGACTACATTTTTCAGATGGAGCATGGTATTTACTCAGACATATGTTTAGTTGTGCATTTTGGCATAGATGTTAGTGTTCTAGATGTGTCTTTGGTTTTATATCAGGTTAGGTGTGTTATGAGCATACCTAGAGTAGTCTAATGTGTAGGTTATGTTGGTTTTAATGCATATAGAGTCATGTTATCATACGAGGTAGTTGAATGACTTTGTAATAACTTAATTGAAGATATATAATTAGTTAAATCCTATGCATTAAATTTGATTTTTAGGCTTATTATGTATTTAATATCAATAGAGAATCATTATTATAGTGGGGTAGTTCGGGTGTAAGTCCTACTGAGTCTGTGGTGACTCACCCATTCCGTTGTTAATATTTTCAGGAGTGCAGGTTTAGCGCAGCAGAAGCGTAGTGGTGTTTTGGAGTCCAAGGAGCTAGTGGAGTACTCATTCAATGTTGGTATTTAATTTGTTTAGATAGGTGTTTGTTTATGGTGATATTATGTTGTAAAGTTTGGAATTATTTATTTGGATTGAGATTTTAATCTTATTTGGTTCCAGACCGATATCCTTCCCCGTTACGTCGCCGGATTATCTTCCACTGTGCATGTTAAAAATCCGGGTCGTGACAATTTAGGTTAACAAGAGGGGAGAAAAAGTAACCAAACATCCTATAAAAGAAATCAGAAATTTATATATATATAGGCTGGTTCACTTTCTGTGAAATTAGAAATTTTAAGACACGTTGTTGAATATCTGGACAAGAGTCCGTCGATTTTTTAGTATTCGAAATATATCCTTATATTTTTTTTGTATTTTTCGTATATGTTTTCAAATTGGTTACTATCTTTTAACTTGTCGAGCCCGGGTCCCTTGGATACGTCACCTTCGACACGCCAGGTGGTCCACACCGTCGAACATGGGGTTAAGTCGAGCACTCCGCAGAGACATGATATGTTCGGGAGAGCGCATATTCTAAGTCCTCGATGAAGGAAACAATCATAGTCTTCACTCGGGTAAAGGGAATAATCATAGTCTCCAATCAGAAATGGTCACATGTCTTCATCATTTAAGTGGTAGTTCAAATACCGATTCGGTGAACTGCTACCGAAAAGGATTGAACCGCTACCGACACCTTAGTAACTCACTACCCATCGGTAATGAGTTGTATTGACTTCGGTAACGAGTTAATAAGACATCGGTAACGATTTAGTAATAGTTCAATAACATCTTAACTTGTTACTCGAAAGTCTTGAACCTGCTACCGAAAGGGTTGAATCGTTACCGACGCCTTGGTAGGTCATTACCCAACCCTTTTCGGTAGCGGTTCAACGAACCGGTATTTGAACAACCACTTAAGTGACGAAAATATGTGGCCACTTCTGATTGGAGACTACGGCTATTCTCTCCACCCGAAGACTAAGACGATCCACTCTCTTTGTCTGGGGCAAGCATTACTATGCAATTTTTAAAAGCCGTCTCAGTTTTGTGAAACGCACAAGTTATTTATTTATTTAATTTTAAAATTGATATTAAAATAGAAGGCAATTTTTATTTCAAAAATCTGATTATCTAAATTTAGTAAGAGCAATCAGACACCCTGTTATCTCTTCAGAATGAACACTTTTGATATGGGTCCAGTTTAGATATCACTCTGGCATTACTCATTAGGTCCGACCTTAGGAATTTACATAATTCTTACCCATTTTTGTAAATACTTCGAAATACCTCAAATACCCTTTATGTTAAGGGCACGGTATCGGATTGTCCCAATCCTCGGCCTCGGCCACCGCCAATGCAATGGGAAAGCAGTGGGCTGGCCCACCACTGTTGATGAGGAAGTGGGCCGATAACCACAGAGATCGAAGCGGTAACACTTTCTGAGAAAAATTAGATTGTATATCCCCAACAACATCCAGGTGCCGGAAACCATATCCAACTAAAAAAACGAGCCAAAACCAGCTACCTAAACTTAAAATTATTGAGAAATTATTTGTGAACTTTAGATTTCACTCATAAAACTCGATTTAAATTTAACTTATTTAATATATTTAATTGATAGTATATAACTATTGATCTTTATAATTTAATTTTTAAAAATAAATATTTAATAAACAATTCAAACTTTATTTTTTATTTAAATTTATTTGTTTAAATTAATAAACGAATGGAGCCAAATTTTTATCTAATCGAGTGTGTTAGTTCTAAGGCTATACGGGTCGAATTCGGTAGCGGAATCACCAGAATCCGATTCTGATTCCGATAAGAGTTAAGGGATTCCGATTCCGATTCTGATAATTTCGAAATCACTGTGTTCCAATTCCGATTCCGTTATCGAAATCGGAACAGAATCCGATAAATTCTGGAATGCATAATAAATATTAATTTTTATTCAAAAATGAGTCGATGATTGACATATAATTATTAAAATTTGATATAATTTTATTTTTATCTTTTAATCAATTTATATATATTATATTTTATGATTAATTTTATTTTATTTTATTTATTTATAATTATTTTTTATCAAAATCGAATTAACGAAAATGGAATCAATTGATTCCGATTCTGATTTCGATAAATTACCGAAATATTTGATTCCGATAATTTATAGGATACAATAATAAGTTTTAAACTCGTTAATATTTATGAAAAATCAAATTAGAATATCGAACTATCTTTACACCCCTAATTAGTTCGTATACACCCCTGTGCCACGTGGGTTTGATACGTGGAGGAGGATGCCAGCTGGAACGTCTCAAAGTCTGCCCCGTCGGTGTCGTCGGCCGGAAGACGGCACCGGCTGGGGGGGAGACGACAAGCCGCCGCGGGTGATCCACGTGTCCTCCCCCGACAGCCCCAATCAATGCAAACATCGGATCCCGATCGCCGAATCCCGCCCGCCCGGCTCTTTCCCGGCGAGACCTCCCCGTACACGTGCTACCGACCAGACGCCGGGCTCCCCTTTCTTTTTTTTGTCTTCGTCTGTCCTCCTCCTCCTCCTCCTAATTCTTTCGAGAAAATTAATATCTTTTGGAAAAATCGTTCGTAAATACCGTCTCTACCGCCGAAGACTTGTTATTTATTCTTTACAATCCACTCATTTAAGAACCATTTATTCGAAAATAAATTTCTTTGTCCGGTTAAAACGGCAAAACGGGGGGACAGTACTGACGTGGGGAGCGCGTGGGCCAGGGCGAGTATGCAGCCATGAATTCCTTGGTTTCGTGTCCCACTCTCTTCCCCGCGGAAAGAAAAATACCCCCAAAACTGTAAGTATGTTCGGCATATCTCTTCCAAGAGATTGGCGCCCCCACGCTTGCACGGACCGTCGGAGCAAGTAAAGAGAGAGGTGAAATCAACGCACATATATATATGTAAATATATATATATTGCCCGCAACGGACAAAAATATATAGTGCGGTGCAATCACGTGGCGTCGACGAAATAGATCAGTATTTTCATGATTTTCAAAAAATGCAACGGTTAAATGATCACTCGGTAGAAAGAGCCGTGACTGTCTCATCTACGCCCGCCGATTAGGCCGGTAAACGTGGCTCGGTTCGGTACCCATTTCGGTTAGAGATGTTACCGGATCGAATACGAGTCTAATAATAGTAATATTCGTATTCGTATCTTATAAAATAAAAAATATTTGTTTACTATTAGTTAATTATCGATTATAGGTCTATCCGTAAATCGTATTATAATATTTGCTTAAAAATAGTTTACAGTCAAATAACAGTCGATTAATAAATATATCAGCATTATTAATTATTCTTCATATTTTCGGAAATAATAGTTGCCTAAGATGATATAATCTTCAATGCACTTCAATGCACAATTTTAATGATAGAAATACAACACAAAATTGAATGGATGTTAAAATCAGAAACATCCACAATTCACGTGAAGTAAAGATGCAATACCAGAGAAAAATGTTCAATTACATATCCATCATAAACATAGTTTCATTTGATGTATCTCTTAACCGTTGGAATATATTTTAATTGTCGGATACGAAAACGGTTTTTCGGGTTCGGTTTATAATGTATCTACGACCGTATCTGCTAAAAAATGGATAATTGGTAAACGGCTACGGATATCCTAATCGGAAATTTTTGATGATCCTTAGACTGTCTGTTAAGTTGACGAACAGATTGAATACTCGAATAACCCTAATTAAGTCGGATAATCAGATAACCGCTGCCATTGACATCTTTAATTTTGATCTCTCTCTCTCTTAAATCAAAATGGAACTGAAATATGAATCGAGCCGATTGTGAGCATTAATAATTGATTAAGTCCTGTTTGATTCATCCCCTTAACATATATTACTATAGAATAGAAAAAAATTAAAAATAAATTATGTTGTAATAATTAATTAAGGGTAACATTAACATTAATACTATATTTATAAAAGATAATTATGTTTTTTTTACATTACTTAACCTTGAATTTTAATAAAATATATTCCAAATCAATATAATTTATATTTATACTTAATATAATATATAATGAAATAGATCAAACAGGTTCAACCGGTTTATCGGTCTGGTTCGATCTAGAGAGTCGCTGAACTGAACCAAATATATAAAATGAAATCAATTTAGTTCGATCCAAAAAAAAGTTAAGTTAAATGTCAGGATCCTTGAACAAACTCAATCAATCTTATCAGTTTAGTTCAATCCAGTTCACTCGATTTTCCTGACACACCCAAAAAATGAGTCAAGTGAAGTAGTATACCACTCAAGTTTGGCTCTTTTTATTTTTATACATGTTCGAGTTAACTGGCTCCAACCTTCTACTGGGTACACAGAACCTTTTGTTTAAATTTGACCCGTTACTTAACTGTGTTCAAAACGAACCTGAGCTTGAATAGAAACTCTTCACAAGTCTATTCTAAATTCCAGTAAAAATCCAGTACAAAAATATTTTTGAAACTTAAAATAAATTACAAGTGAGCTGTGAAATGATAACTTCAACTCATTTTTAAAACTGAATCTAATTTTATTTTACATCTTTAAATGAAAATATTCAAATATTAATTTTCGTACTTTATAATTTTACTTACCTGTTTAATATTTTTTTTCGATTTTGTTCGTTTATAGTAGTAAAAGAGTTGAGTGCGGCTAGAGATTTTTGGTTTGGGGGGGGGGGGTCAGAAGAGTTAGATATGCTGGTCCAGCGTATCGGTCCACCGCCGGAAAATATGAAAAAAAAGGCAAAATGCACACTAGGTTCATTTCAGGTAAACACTTTATCACTAGGTCCGTTTACAAAAACACATTTTCATTATGTCTGTTTTTTCAAAATATCATCGCACCCACTCCAATTTTCAATGAAAATGTCATTTTTACCCTTTCATGTTAAGCAAAGTACTAACATTTCTTCTTAATATTAGATTTTGAGAAATTTCAAATTTAATGGTTAATTAGAATCTCTAATTTTATTTTCAACTTTTAGAACTACTTTATAATTTTTATCTGATTTATAACTATAAAACATTGATGTGTTTGGAATAAAAATTTACCGTATTTTATTCATATCAAAATTTAAATATGATATAAATAATTAAATATCATGTTATTTATTACATAATGTTAAATAATTTAATTTATAAATATAAATTATTATTATTATAGTTAAGACAATAAATTATCATATCTTATTTATATCAATATTTAAATATTAAGAGTAATTTATTTAGTGTATCATGGTATTTATATAAATATTTTAACAATAAAATACTATCATATTTTGAATGAAAAAATATCATGTTGAAAACTTCAATGGTATTACGTTATCTAGTTATTTTTGAGGGCAAAACAGGAATTTTTCATGGGCATTGGAGTGGGTGGTAAGTGAAATGGGAGTCAATGAATTAAATGAGATGAAAATTTAGTCCACGGAGTTTTTGGTAAACTCATTTTGTTAAATAGAGTGGGTGATAATTCTCCCAAAACAAAAAAAAACCTGCGCCACGAGAGGAAGAATTTAACGTGCGGGGGCCCACGCCGGCTACGCGACGCCGGTCCTTTGTACACGGGAGCAGCAGGACAGCTGTCTACTGCGGAGCGGGTGACGTGTACGACCTAGCGCTCATCTAGCAGCGGCGTGCCGCACAGTCGTACCTGCTCAAGAACGTCACGCGTCACGACCCGACGCTGCCCGCTTCTCTTTTATGAAGTGTCTGATGGTATATGATAATAAATATTTTAATTTTAATTTTAAAAAAAATGTTAAAAAAATATTTGACAATATTGATACTTTTATGTTTTTAAAATAATTTTATTTTTTAAGTAAAAAAAAGAGAATTTCACTTTTTCTTTGTGATTTCTCACTTTATTTGATTATGTGTGGTAGTTATTTTCTATGTCATTCTTTCAAATATGATAATTTTATGTTAGATTTATTTTTTATTTTCATGAAATTTTTTTGTCATGAAAATGTACAAAAAAATTTATCATATAATCAAACACCTCGTTAACTTCGTCTGGGTCAGACACGCCACAAGGTCCATACAAGTTGCGCCACCAGTCTCTCTCTCTCTCTCCCCATCGGACTCCGTATTAAGCGGACTCGCCTGAGTCTTGCTTCCAGCTCGCTCTTTCTCGGTCCCCTTCTTTCTCCTCCTCTCCGAAGTAGAAACCTTGGCGTTCCCTTATTTTAACCTTCTACAGCTGATCTCACTGTCTCACAGGTGTTCTGCTCCTCCCCCCACCCCCCCCCCGCGGCGAGTTGTTATTTTGGCTTGGAGATCTCCCCCTCCGAAGCTGCCTCTCCCTTTCGTTTATCCTGCCTTCGCGCTCCCGCCGATCCAGCGTTCCCCCATTTATAGCCCTTTCCTCTGCCCTCTCTCCCACACCCCCACTTCGCGGCCGGTTAGCAGTGTACTACCGTGTCACCCCATATCTCTTCCTCTCCGTGCTGCGGCACTCAGATTGCCTCCGCTATCTATCTAGGTGGCCTCCTCTTCCTCCCCGATGGCTTCTTCGTCATCGTCGCCCCAGCAGGGATGGCCGACAAGGCTGAAGGACTTCCTGGAGGACGACATCCGCTCCGACTACCTCAATGAAGCCGTCGGCTTCCGCAATAATGCCGATCCGCCCGGGGGCCTTGCCGGACAGACCATGAGGTACCTGCTCAGCATGGAGCTCGGCGACGGCAACCGCGGGGAAACGCGGCTGAGCAGGCGCCGGTCCAAGGGCGTGCTGATGAAGCTCTCTCTCGTTATCAATGCCGCCAAGATGATCCCTTTTGCGGCCCCGTCCCCCACCGGCCGCGAGAAGACACTGCAGAAGCAAGGCGGCGGCGGCGGCGCCGGCGCCCTCTCGTGGAGCTTATCAAGAAAGCTGCGCAAGGGCTTCTGGCGTCGGTGGGAGAAGGGAGAGAACCGGGATCAGAGCAGCGCGGTGAGAACGGCCACTCTCCGCGTGAAGGACATCGTGCGGCTGCGGTCGTTCAACGATGAGAGGCGCCTACCAGAGGCCGTAGATAAGGCGGCTCCCCCTTCCCCCCTCGGAAGCACCCACGGCGGACCATCCAGCAGCAGCAGCAGCTGCTGCGACGGACCCGGCGCCTGGTCAGACACCGATTCCACTTCCACCGGGTGCGACTCCTTCTCCTGCCGTACTCCCGAGTACTGCGGTGACGCTAAGGTCCGGTCACCGACGGTCGCGACTGTACCCAGCACCCCGTACGAAGTGATCGGCGTCGGCGAAGGCGAAGATTCCCTCGCGAAATCACCGTGCTGCCGGGAGCCCGAGGCCGGGGTGAGCCACGCGTCCTCCTCGCTGATGTTATTTTTCTTTACTCTTGTTCGTACATCATTACATAGCGAACTTCAAATGGTCACAGCATCGTGAGGGTCTGGACACCGCCCTGTGACATGGGTGTACGGTGGTTCGTGGATCGGGTAAGCTACACCGCCGAGCCCGTCACCATGACTCCCCCGCCCTCTTCAATGCCCCCGCCTACTCCGCTGCTCGGTAGATCCGGCCGAATCCACTGTCGGCAAATCGATCAGACGGCCGGCAATGATGTGCCCAAGCCCCCGTGCGCCCGTCCCACGCGGCAGAGAACCCCGCCTTCGCCGCTGATTTGGCGCCTAGCGCGGCCGTCAATGTGCTGCCGACATCTGCCGGTCGGCTGCTGACCGAGCAAACCTGGTCTCTAAAATGATAGTCGGTAAATGGCGTTATTCTACTCGTGTATAGGAGGACAGCTGATCCGCTAATCACGTCGACTTGACCAACTAGGTAACAGGTTAAGACACGGAGCCTATTTATAAGTCGGAATATTTACACGGTCATCCTTGTAGATTCCGCTTTTAGGAAGTAGTGCCGCTTGCTTATTCGACGTATTAGCTGGACAAGCTGCTGCCCAGCGACGGCGCCGTACCGCCTGGTTGACCACAATTATGTAGGCGTGCTTGTTTTACTCACACCACAGAGCCGTGCGGTTCTGCTGCGTCGCTGAACTTTTGTAACCGGATGACTTCGGCAGGAGGAGGAGGAGGGCGGCGGCGGCGGCGGCAAGAGGACGGCGGGCTGCCTGTGCCACTTCGAGGAGGAGAAGGACCAGCTGAGCCCCGTGTCCGTCATGGACTTCCCCTTCGAGGAGGACGACGAGGACGGGGCGGACGGCCCCGACGGCGCGGGGGCCGCCTCCGCGGCGGTGCCCACAGCGGCGCCGTCCTCTCCCTTCCAGCGCGGCGTGGCCAACCTCGAGAGTACGCTCCCCGACAGCCGCGTCGGTTCCGCGCCGCGACGGAATTAAATATCGCCATCTACGTTTAATAATGCCCCTCTCTGGTTCTGTTTGGAGCAGAGACGAAGCTGCTGCAGAAGATGCGGGAGCTCGAGAGCCTCGCGGCGCCGGGGGTCGCCGCGGACCTCGACCCCCGGTTCGCCTCCGCGGAGGACGACGCCGAACCGGACCGGGGGATGGCCGACCGGACGGTGCAGCTCCAGGGGGAGGTCGAGGAGCGGGCCTACGCCTTGCTCGAGGAGCTCAAACGCCGGGGCTGCGGCGCCGCCTCCTCCTCCCCGAGGAATGCCCCGGTCGCAGCCGGCGGCTGCGTCGACGAGCTCCTCCTCGACTTCTTCGTCGAGCAGCTGGCGTCGTGCGTTCGGCACAACAATCTAGACGTGTACATCACGATGAAGAGGCGGGGCGACCGCACGCCGGCGGAAGAGGAAGAGGCCGTGCTGCGCGATGCGGAAGACTGGGCCCGCGGTCGGCGGGAGGCGGAGGCGCACGGGTGGTTGCCGGAGCTGACGGAGACGGAAGTGGACGGACGGTGGCGGTGGCCCCGCCCGGAGGACAAAGAGGAGATCGCGGCCGACTTGGGCGGCGCGATCTTGGAGTCGCTGGTGGACGGGTTGGTGCCCGATCTCTTCCCGAACCGCCGCCTTCACCTCCCGTAGCAGATGGATGTGAATTTGAGCAAGATGGAAAGCTTCGGCCAACATGTGACTATGTGAGTCGTCTCTGCCGCCGGCGGAGAAGAAGAACACGCAGTAAGGCAGACGTGCAGCTGATGAACCACCCCACTGGAGAATCGAGAAGACATGGACGTGGATAGGAGCCTCTGCTGCACTACGTACCTACTATCTTCCCTTATCCTCCGCAAGCTCCGCACCCGAAACATTGCATTGTCATTATCACTAGAGATGGTGAAAGAGAACACACGGCAACGCTTGCCTGCTTGGTATGTAGAGAGGCGGATAGATAAGGAACATGGTGACGAAGATGATGAACGGTTCTCCCGGCGAGGACAGCAGAACTGAGATTGCTTGCGTTCTGTTGCTTTCCATCCTTTTAGGATATCCCATTTGAATAAAGAAATATTTCCTCTTTATTAATTCTTCGTCTTCGTCTCGACTACCATGTGTGGAATGATTGTTTGGTGTTGGAGGGATGTGATGACAATAAAAAGTAACAATCATCCGTGACCAAACAAAGTGGGGGGGGGGACCACAAGAAAAAAGAAAAAAAAAGTGAGACTCACTTTTTTGTTTAAGAAGAAAATCACTTTTAAAACATAAAATTTGTCATGGGTTGTCAGACACCTCTTTTAACAAGTTTTCTTACAATTTTTAAAAATTAAAATAAAAACTTCCATTATCATGCAACCAAACACCCCATTAAATATTCCTCAACTCTTTCCGGGTGAAGCAGTTGTTTCTAGTGTTTGCATATAAAACGATTCAAACCAGCATGATGAAGTTGGATTTAGTCCAATTTTATTCGATTTAAGTCATGTTTGGCTATTTAAAGTGTCAAAAATAAGCGAGCGGATTTCTTCAATCTCTCTCACATAAATAAGGAGATAAAGATATGAAATAAATGTATACGAAGGCATTAAATCATTTTTGTCTCCTCATTCAGGTGAAGAGATTGAGGAGATATCCTCGAGAGATTTTTTTAAAGGATTCAATCTTCAAAAATATTATTGTATCAATTTTTTATTGATTCCGAAATGTGCAAAGGATAGACTACCTTGCCTGCCGATGAATATGGTATTGCAACGTGGTAGGTGGGGTCGGGGGTCAGGACCGACTCTGTTGGGTCCAAATTGACCTAGGTCGGCTGGGGTCGAAACCTGGGACAGGTCAAGGTCGACCGGGGTTGTATTAAATAATTAATAAAATGAAAATTTTAAAACGGGTCGGGTCATGGGGTTGGGATAAAGTCGGTCGATTTAAAAATCAATTGAGTCGGATTCAAGTCGCGATCCCGCATTTCAAGTGTACTACATATCATGTTTTATTTGTACAGGAGACTTTTGATATTGATTTCAAACAGTACTCCTCTGCTTCTTTATAAGGTATCTTTTTCTCGGGACCCCGACCGCTGTTTAGTGTAGAATTATTCTGACAATAAATTTCAGCTATCTTTAAAATTATATTAATAAATCAAATTTATCTTCAAATCAAACTTGTGCCCAATCAGGATCTCTCTCTACGGTACTGAAAACGCATACAAACTAAGAAGTCTCCTGTTTGTTTATCCCGAAAACAAGCGCATGCATCAACTTTTTCGAAAAACATATTTTTATCTTTCATTTGTTTGCACGTAAATAAGGAGTCAACGTAAAAGCAATTACATTGACTCCCCCAATTTCTGATTTTGGCATCCAACCAGATTTGACGGATGCCCGTTTTCAATGTAATAACAGTAAGTTACATTTATTTTAATAAATAAAATATATTATTTCCTATTCATAATAGAATAGAATATTTTATATTATTAAATATATACTTGTACGTAAACATTAATATTTTAACTTTGAGTAAGAATTTGAACAAAAAAATTATGAATAACTGATTTTTAAAATGGTTTTAACTTTTTATTAGATAAATAAAATAATATATCACATTAAAAATTTTAAAATTTTATTTGCAGCATCTTTGTACTTTCACACACTAAAATCTTATAAGTTTGAATCAAAACTTGATTAGACTATACTAATACAAGCGTTAAAAATAAATTAAAATATTTATTTATTTTTTTCTACAACAAACCAAATACTTTTTAGTATTTAAATTATTAATAAAGTAAATATTGACAAAAAACAAAAAATTACGATTTTAATACTTTTTATTTATTTAATTTTTTTCTATTATTTGATCATTTTTATTTATAAAAAATAATATTTATTATTTTTCACATTAATTTTTTGTTATAAATAAAAAAATGTACTTTTATAAATATTCATAAAATTATATCCATCACTGATATATTCTTGTCAAAAACATTTTTCAAAATTTTTTCTGAAAAAACAATTTTCTGTCAACCAAATAAGAACAAATGTTTTCCATTTCATTGAAAACGATATCTTCGAAAATCATTTTTTCTTGATTTTGGTTTTACGTGTAACCAAATGGACCCTAAGAAGTCTCGATGATAATACTACACACCGCTACCGCACGGCATGCAACAATTAATCTTGGCATGCTTTGCACGGAGCAAATTTAGGGATGGATAATCCCTATCTATTTATGAAAGAAGTCATGGATATAACAGAATTATCCCTTAGGGCATGTTTGGTATGGGGATAACGCCGGGATAAACTTGGTTTATCCCCAAAATTTAGGAGATAACCCATATTTATCCCCAAAATTTTATGGTGCCAAACATGCCCTTAAGGTGTTGTTTGGTACGAAAATAAATTAGAGATAAACTTGAATTTTTCCTTAAATTTAAGAGATAACCCAAGTTTATCCCCAAAATTTTATGGTACCAAACAGGTAGGGATGTCAATGGTTACCGATTATCCGATTATCCGACCCATTTGTTAGTTAACGAACAGTTAATGGATAGTTAAAATTTTCCGAATAAGTTATCCGCGTTCGTTTACCGATTAACCGTTATTTTAGTGAATGCGGTCATGGATACACCATAAACCGAACCCGAAAATCGTTATACGTATTCGTTAATTAATATATAATACAATAACTCACAATTTATGGCATCTAAGCATATATATGTCTCATCTAGAAAATCTTATTGTCCTTAACTCACCGGTTCACCCTCCTCCTTGAGACCTTAACATTGGACAAACCTTGCTCTGACGTCCTCTTCTGCTTCTTGATGGTGCAATCCACGTACACACTTTTGCTGCAAATCGACTATCTCATGTTTTATGTTAGACATGTATTATTTTGGATATGTAATTAAGATTTTTTTCTATCTCATATTTTGTGTTGTACATCTAATTATTTACCACGGACTAAAAAATTATTGTTACTATATACTTGTAAATCTTATTTTCTTTTTGTTCATTGCTATAAATAGATGTTTTAATTGTAATATATATTTTTATGTGTGTTTTTATCGGTAAAATTACCTTTACGTCTTTATTTGCTGGGTTGTATCGTACACATATTATCTCTTTATATATTCGATAACCGTCCGTTATCCGACCGTAAACCGTTTTTAAGCGGATAGAACAATGCGGTTCGCGGATACACCCGATACCGATAGTTAACGAACAGCAAGTGGATACACCTTTTTCTTATAGGATACGGATATGAATAATACTATTATTCGACCCGTATCCGACCCGTTGACATCCCTACAAACAGGCCCTAATTGTCCCATAACAAATGAGTCAGTAGCATCTATGCAATAGAACAGGCCGGTCGGACCAAGAAATGCTTGGAATATTGGTACTATGGAGAGATCCGCCACGGATGGGTAGAAGATCCGAATCCCTCGACAGACACGTGAACATGGGTTAGTGGGATTCCCACTATTGGATATCACCACTCCACAACCCGATCATGGGCCGTATGATGTCCTTCGGATACCACGAAGTCATGGATATCCCCGGGCTTTTTTTTCCTGCTCTCTCCATCTTTTGTTTTGGTTATATATGTAGTCAATCTTCGTGTCATCATACCCCTCGTCAAACACAATAATTTTGTATCTTTAAATATTTAAAATTTTAATATAAAATATCATTATAAAAATAAATGAAAATTTATTGTACAACCAAATACCCAATAAAGATAAATAAGGACTCGCTAAATGCAACAACAAATTGGACTATGTATATACGCAATGCTTTTCTCACTGTTAATTCTGGATCTAACATCATATTTGTTAGGTGTACAAGTATGATACCCTCTATGTTCTATATAAGAACTAGGGTTGTAAACAACGGATTCAGTAGCGGAACTACCAAATTTGATTCCAATTTCGATAAAAGGTAAGGGATCCTGATTCTGATTTTGATAATTTCATAATCTTATGTTTTGAATTTGATGCGGTTCTGATTTCATTATCGAAATCAGGACAAAATCATATATTTTTTAGAGATATATTAAAATTTAATTTTTAGTTTAAAATAAGTTAATGATTTATATACTTACTAACATTAAATATAATATTTTTAAAAAATTATTTTTATCATTTTATTAATTAATATATCATATTTTATGATTATTTAATTTAATTAATTTTACTTGTATGTACTTAATTTTTATTGAAATTTTATAAATAAAAATAAAATGAACTTTCTAAAGTCAAACAAATTTTAAACTCATTAACTTTTATCAAATTTTTGGAGTTTACATTTTCGTTTACACCCATGCATAGACCAACTGTTGCCAGACTCACTGCATTGTGCTTGTGAAAATATGGTAGTTCTCTGTACCCACTAATTCATTTTTTAGTGTGTACCAAACAAGAGATTGGGGATAAATCAAGTTTATCCTAGGTTATCCCCGTACCAAACAGGGCCTAAAAGTTCTTATTAATGACCCTACAATGGCTATTTTGTGGTAAAGTTGTCCATCGATTGTCCACGGTTGCAGTATATACAACGAGTATATCAAGTTGATCGTTTGGCATTTTTTTTTTTGTTAAGCAAAAGATCAATATTCAAATGAAGCTACCAGAGGAATGGCAGGTATGATGGCGACAAAATCTAGGTGGCGCTTGATTGGGAGCGAAACTATTGTCTAAACATTTCTCATAACATTTTTGCCCAACAATTCTTATACTTTCTTTTGATTTTCGTGTAAAAAGTAAAAAAGAAAGAAAGAAAAAAAGAGAGCTTTTAAGTGGCTAAAAGTAATCAATACATTTAAATGTGTCCGAACAATCTCTCGAAATCATGTGAGCTTCCAGGATCCCCGTTTGGCACAGGTTCGATTGGAAGGAATCTAATCTCCAAACGACCTTGTTAGATTTTTGTGTCCTGGACACGGGAGTGCGCCTAAACGTTTTCTTTCAGGAACAAAAATGTCTAGCTGAAGACAAGTATTATTCATATAATTCATAAAGGGCATCGAATTCATATCATTTGGGGGGTGACGACGATGTGTCATTTTACGAGACCATAGACAAAAGGAATTCGCTAACTATTTAAAAAAATGTAAAGAGGAGAAAAATATAAGCTTGACTCTCGCTATCTTAGTTTTTTTAAATAACATGTCTTTAAATAATTTCGCAGAATACCGAAACTTTAAATACCTCCATCTTGGGGATAAAAATGTATAAAACAGATCAAATCCAGGAACAATCCAACACGCTCGCCACCTAATCACGTTCCCAAGGCCGTGCCAAACACCGCCAGTAACGGGACAACGTTTGTCACGACCCGGATTTTTAACATGCACAGCGGAAGATAATCCGGTGACGTAACGGGAAAGGATATTGGTCTGGAACCAAATAAGACTAAAATCTCAATCCAAATAAATAATTCCAAACTTTACAACATATTAACACCATAAATAAACACCTATCTAAACAAATTAAATACCACATTGAATGAGTAATCCACTAGCTCCTCGAATTCCACAACACCACTACGCTTCTGCTGCGCTAAACTTGCACTCCTGAAAATATTAACAACGGAAGGGGTGAGTCACAACAGACCCAGTAGGTCTTACACCCGAACTACCCCACTATAATAATGATTCTAGTGGTATTATATACATAATAAACCTACAAATCAGATTTAATACATAGGGTGTAAACTAGTCATATATCTTTAATTAATTGATTAAAGAATCAATCAACTACCCCACATGATAACTAGACTCTAAATGCATTAGACCAACATAACCTACACATTAAACCACTCTAGGTATGCCCTAACACATGGACACGACATACAACCAATGACACATCTATAACATACCATCTATGCCAATCTACACAACTAGACACCCGTCATGCGAGTAAATAATACGCTCCATCGTATAAATGCAAATACATCACAAAACTAAGCATCGCATTTACCATATAGTATGAAGTAACATATAGTAACTAAATCCCATAGTACCCATTCTAGGCGGAGTACTTAGGATAAACCGCGGTATCTCGGGATCGAAGGATACCCAGATTCAACTAACCTCCATTCCACGGACACTAACGTAGTACGGTGAAAGTACATTTCCATCACAATGCACCGCACTAACCACATTCCACACCACGCAAGCATATAATTAACTCGATAAAGAAAAACATGAACATGAAATTGGTAATCAAACATGAAATACATAGATGAACACCCATGGTTCTATGCACCACATATTTGCATACCATACCACAATCTAACATGAACTAATGCATATACATGGGATCATGCAATTTACAACTAAACATGACAATTACATGCTTAAACAACCATCTATCTAATAAAAGAAAATAAACTAAATTCTAACCACATTATGCCTAAACTTTACAAAGGCTTTTTATCGAAATCGGAATATACATGATTAAGGTTATCGTGATGCAAAACATCTAAACTAGCTAGATTAAACATATACAACCTATCATGATGACCAAGATACTTGAATAATCGAATTAATCTAAACGTACGCACGATCTAGACAAATTAATCTAACTCTAACTAAACATGCTAATAAATCCAAAACGAGCCCATTAACTACAATATTCTAATCCTGGTGATCTAAACATGATTATTACGATTTAATCAAAATATTAGAGTGCTAAGGATAGCCGAGACGCCTACCTTGACGGCAACGGCGAACGGCGCACGGAAATCCAAGGAGAAAGAATTTGGCGACGAGACTGCCGCGGTTGCGTCGGCGTCGAAAAACTGAGTCAGGTAGGTGTTCTTAAAATCTGCCGGAGGAAGAAGAATAATAAACTATGGAGCTTGATAGAAGATAATAGGAGAGAGGGCAATAGGAGAGAGGTTGTATCACCGCGCTGGAGAGAGAAGAGGGGCGCACGGCGGCGGGCGAGCGGTGCAGACGGGCGCACGCGGAGGTGCAGGCGGGCGCACGGGACGGTGGCCGCGTGGGCGCGGTGGCGCGGGCGGGCTCGGCCGGTGACGTGGCGGGGTGGTGTCCAACGGCGGGCGGCGGGCACACGGGCGGCCGGCGCGGGACGGCGTCACTCGGCGCGGGGCCGAGGCGAGCGCGTGGGCGCGCGCCGCGGTGCCACGCGGCGAATGTTGGTCAACGGGAGGCGGCGGTGGGCGGCCGGCGACGCGGGTTCGCGCGTGGCAGCGGGCGGCGACCGAGGCGTCCGCGCGGCGGCTGGCGGCGGTGCACGAGGTCCGAGGTGGCGGGGCCGTCCACCGCGGCGACGTGCGGCGGTGGGTGCGCACGAGCGCGCGGCGGCATGCTCGGCGAGGCGGCGGTCGTCGCGCGGGAACTGGGTGCAGCAGCGGCGACCGAGGAGGGGGATAAAGGGGAGGGGAAAACCTAGGGCTTGGAGAAGAAAGGCGGCGCCGCTAGGATGCGTACGGAAGAGGGTATCGACAGGGGAGGTACCGGGGAGGGAAGGAGGATATTTAAAGGAAAAAGAAAAGATTAAAATAATATTAAATATCTCTTAACTAATACATTTTTTTTTTAAATACGGGGTATTACAACGTTCTCCTCGGATTGGTCAAAACAGAATAATTTTAACCATCCCGACGAAAGGAATCTTTGACAGTAAATATTGTAACAAAATGAAATGAGATGCGACCAAAGGAATCCGACGGTCAACACCGGGGAGTCCACGGGGGCGGTACGCCCACCAAGACAGACGACGACGGACAGAACCGGGAACGTAAATTATGAGCCGAGTTTTTTTTTTGTTCAACTTCGATTCACCTGCTTTAAAATGAGTTTAAGTTTAAACCGTGATTATTTTACTTAAATCTATTTATTAATTAATCGAGCATCTTAAATTCGAGTAATGATTCGGCTCAAGTTGGATAAAAATCTGATACAAATTTATTTATAAAATTTAAGGTCAACTTAAAATGATCAGTTAAATTTCGAATATAACTGATTTATTGAATTTGATTTAAGTTTAGATTTTAAGTTTAATAATATATAATTGCTAACGGTCGTAATTTATTTTTTAATAAATATTGAATCGAATACTTAATCAAATCACTCGTTAATTTGTGGAGTAAAAAGAATATGGCAAACTTGACAATCTATTTTATTTAAATTTATTTATTTAATAAAAAAATTTAAGTCAAATTCTTATTACAATGAAATTCTAAATTAATTAACGGAAGGTACTGATTCGTGTGCGCCCCGCGGCCGGGGCACACGAGGGTAACCCGTAAGTAAACTCCCTGTCCTTGTCTCCTTCCGCGGTTTGGTAATAAATCCTCGAGCTCTCAATACCTCCGGCGTAGCGTAAACCCCGCACCTCAATCGTTCCCCCCTCTTTATTACGACGCCGGAGATCATCGTTGATGGAGCGTTTCTTACCAGATGGGGGGATGCTCGTCCTTGACCCTGCCGGTAGGGGCGCAGCACGCGGCCATGCCCGCCCGGAGGCCCATGCAGGGCACAGTGCTGCCGCCGTAACATGGGGGTGCTGGACCGCTGGTGCTTGCTGGACATGGCTCCTCCTCCTCCTCCCGCTGGCAGCGCGTCTCCTTCCCGAGGATTCAAAAGGACGCCCAGCTGTGCCTGTTCAGTTCGGCCGGCGCGCCGCTTACACGTGTAATAGAGATATCGCCTTCGTGCAACCTGTAGCACGCGATCGGGTGGGCCGACGCTTCGCCGCCGCGCGCCTTCTTCCTCCCCGCCGGCGCCGGCAGAGACAGATGGGCACGCGGAAGAGGGCGAACGGGGAGGAAGACTGATCGGCAAGATTACACGTTTAGAGACCCCGGTGAGACGATATATATTCCCCCCCCCCTCCCCGGTACTTCCCGATTTCCTCTTCTCCGCTCCGTGGCGTGGCCGGGCCGGTGCTTCATAACCTGTCGTCTCGTGCCATCCTTTCCTCTGTTTGTGCGACCTTCGGGTTGATTACTTCCTGCCCTCTTTTCCTTCCGCCGTCGATCTTTCCTCTTTCGAAATATTTCTTGCCGTCGCTCGTCGGGGGCGTTCTACTCTACCCTGCGCTTCTTCTCATCCGCCCGGTTCCTTCTGAGAGAGAGGGCAAGGCAGCCCGCACGGATATAGCGGGAAGATGGGGGGAAGGACGGGCGAGGAGCCGGCGCGGTCTCTGTTCGGCGTAGCCCTGACCGAACGGTCCAAATGGCAGCAGTTCCTCATCTGCTCCTCCGGCTTCTTCTTCGGCTACCTGGTCAACGGCATCTGCGAGGTAAGATCCGCTCCCTTATAGCCTCATTCCGAGAATGATCCCGAGATGCTTACTTTCTTTTCTCCCTGAATCGCAGGAGTACGTGTACAATCATCTCAAATTCAGGTGACCGGTCGGACGTTCCTGTTTTCTCCCCCTTCTCTGTTCCTCTCTTCCCCCTTCCTGCAGCGAGTACCGATCCTGATCTGTTGGCGCGGACATGGCTCCGTCCCCGATGTGCTGATTTTCTCCCTGTCTACCCTCTCAGCTACGGCTGGTACTTCACCTTCCTCCAGGGGTTCGTCTACCTCGTCCTCGTGTGCCTGCAGGGCTTCACCACCAAGCAGATGGTGAACCCATGGAGGACGTACGTGAAGCTCTCCGCCGTCCTCATGGGCTCCCACGGCCTCACCAAAGGGTCCCTGGCTTTTCTGAACTACCCCGCGCAGCTCATGTTCAAGTCCACCAAGGTGACGACGGCGGGCGCATCAATTTCTTCGCACTTCCGTTCTCGTCGGAGACGCCGGATCGTATCGTTAGAGTTTCGCGCGCAGGTGCTGCCGGTCATGGTGATGGGCGCGTTCGTCCCGGGCCTCCGGCGGAAGTACCCGGCGCACGAATACGTCTCCGCCGTGCTCCTGGTGCTGGGTCTGATCCTCTTCACCTCGGCAGACGCCCGGAGTTCTCCCAACTTCAGCGTCGTTGGCGTCGTGATGGTGTCCGGCGCCCTCGTCATGGACTCCTTTCTGGGCAACTTGCAGGAAGCTATCTTCACCATGAACCCCGAGACCACTCAGGTGATGCTGCTGGTGCCCAAAAAATTCTTAGGAATTATATTCTAAAATCTTGCTTCTGGGAAAGAAAGCGGCTTGTTTTCCAAACTAATATCTTTTTGTGTTAATTTTAGCATCTTGTATTTAAACTAGGTTGATTTAAAAATTTTCCTGCTCGACTTTTAGATCTTATCTCTCGTCTCCTTGGTTGCAGATGGAGATGCTCTTCTGCTCTACCGTGGTGGGGCTACCCTTCTTGATCCCTCCGATGGTTCTTACCGGAGAGCTTGTCACAGCCTGGAATTCATGTTCTCAGGTACGTATATATGAAATTAAAGCTCCTTTCCTACATCCCTTTAATTATATACTTCCTCTCGCTCACCGTTTTAATTCTGGAAGATCACTCAATTAATTTCGGCCTTTTGATGAAGAGACTTTCTTCCATCCATAATGTCCTCATTAATTGTCATTAGTTTGGTTTTCTCTTCTCGGATGGGGAAAGGAGCGGGAGGTCACCAGTATCAATATTGGCCGTGATATTCTTGGATTTTAAGTTAAAGAAAGGCACGTAGATTATGACCGTCCGCCGGCAAGAAAGAGGGACTTATTTATGAAATTATAATACAAGTTTAAAACTTAAGTCTAATTTTATTTCGACTTATTTTGTGTATTTAAATGATAGCGCATGTAGTTATTGATATTTGTAATTTATTTCTGAAGAAATGTTCGAATGTATATTTAATGGACATATTTGCGAGTTTGTCGACTGCTGAAGGTTGCTCAAGTTTAGCATATTTAATGGATTAAGTTTTATATTTTTTTTGTTTGACATAATAAATACATTGAGACAGATTTTTATCCAGCTGGTTGGAGCCCGAACTTTTTGTTTTTTGTTTGTGTTTTGTAGATCTGGGTATTAGGCTGCCTCTGAAATCCAATAAATTACTGGATCTGTTATTGGATTTGGACCTGGCTAATCGGATTCGGTCTCAGGATCGAACCCGAATTGGACCCGTTGACAGGTCCAGTTGCACCCGAGGAGAAAACCCTGCGATTGAAAACCTTCGCGCCTTATGTAAAGGGCCTTTTGAGTTCCATACGCAGAGTCGAGTTCCGTTGTGGTCGGTCTCTGGTTGACGTCGACTTGGTTCCATGCAGCATCGGTACGTCTACGCCGTGCTCGTCTTCGAAGCCATGGCGACATTCGTCGGCCAGGTGTCTGTCTTGTCCCTCGTCGCCGTCTTCGGAGCCGCGACTACGGCCATGGTATCGTCGTCCGCCGTTCTAGCCTGATCTCTTCTTAATCTTTGTCTGGTTACCCGAGAGTCGTCTGAGACCTACCTACGTACGTACGTCCTCGCGCTTCCGCCGCCGCCGCAGGTGACCACCGCGCGGAAGGCGGCGACGCTCCTGCTCTCCTATCTGATATTCACGAAGCCCCTGTCCGGGCAGCACGGCACGGGCCTCCTCCTAATCGCCATGGGGATCGTCCTGAAGCTTCTCCCCGACAACAAGCACCCTGCGCCGCACGGGCAGAAGCAGCGAGAACCAGCCAGCACCCGGCGGCTGCAGACCGCCGGCGGGACCGACGCTCGGCAGGAAGAAAGCCCTCTCGTCTGAACTTTTATGTATGTTCAGGAGACGCCGCTATGGCTTGGCCCTTGGCTGCTGCTCCTGCCGCCTGCTACGGCCGATTACTCCGATGGCGGCACCTGGCTGTTTGGCCGTCGTTCTTTCTCCGTGTTTGTTGATATAGGACTAACGAGGTGATTACCGTCCGTGTTGTCTCGTGGTCTTCGCTGCAACTGATAATTCAATTAAAAGAAGGGCTGTGTGTTTGCTTCACCTGGGCTGCCGTGTTGCAACTGATAATTCAATTTCGACGACATCCTCGTGATAATGTTTTGCTCCAAAAATATTCTCTTGGTGATATTTTAATTGTTGCTGTGATTCGGGGGTTTCAAATCTAGTTTGCAAATAATTTACGCGCATCTTGGGTAGGCCTTTTTCATGGAGCCTTGAAATTAACATCGCAGGTCTCTCCGGTACCTTTTTCATGGAGCCTTGAAATTAAATTTCGGTATCTCGGTCTAAGAATGCATTTAAAGTCGAGAGCTCCACATATCGAACTATTAACAAGCCCATTTCAAGCTTAGACCAACCAAAAAAAAAGGCTGGCCATTTTCACCTGCTAACACCCTATGTTGGTCAGAGAAAACCAACAGAACCTTGGATCCAAAATTCGAGAGTACTCATGGGGTGTTTGGTGGCACGATAACAAATGTTTTTATTTTAATTTTTAAAAATTTTAAAAAAAAATGTTAAAAAAGGTATTCGACAACTTCGACAATTTTATGTTTTAAAAATGATTTTATTCGTAAACAAAAAAAATCGCACCTCTTTCTTTTTTTCTTGTGATTTTCCACTTTGTTTGATATAATTATTCTTTTTTGTTATCGCATCTCTTCAAACACGAGAATTTTATGTCATAAATTGATTTATTTTTTATTTTAATATAATTTTTAATCATAGAAATGTACACAAAAAAATATCGTGCAACTAAACACTCTCGTTGGACTCGACTATTTGCTCGTACCTATTCTTTTCGTTCGTTTAGATTCAAACTCGAGATGGTCGGTCGGAGACTGCGATTTCCTCTCACTGTTCCACTTAAAATTTTCTCTCGTGTTTTTTTTTTCTCGCCGGAAATCGTAATACCCTATGTAAAAATTGCATAAAATAAACAGGTCCAGTTTAAACACCGGCCGCGCCGCCGTCGTCGCCCCCCCGCGACGTCAAACTCTCCGCGCGCGAAGCCAACACACGCTGCGAAGGTCCTCGGGCGGGCCCACGTCCAACACCTTCTCGTGCTTCCCCGGTCCCACCAAACCTTTTTCGATCTTGAATTTTCTTCCGAAGAATAGTAAATAACTTGCACTTGTATATAATAGTCTTGTACCATGATTCAAGTGCATTTGCTCCCATGTCTTGCTGTTGGCCCCTTTTGCGGACGGTTGGAACCGCGTAGATGATGATAATAAAGTATATGTTGATATATCCTACCAGAATGGCATATTCGCACATATATCCCCAAGTCTTGTTATTATGCATTCATACCCGCCCCAGCATGAGCAGTGCAATGCTGGCATATCGAACTCATGTCCTTGGGGGTGAAGTTTCATTTGGTTGTTTTGAGTCTATCTATCCCATTTTATAGCTCCCCTCTTCCTCTCTCCATCCGCATGGCCGCGTGGGTGCATTAAGACGGAGGAAATAGGAGGTGCTGAATCAGTGGTGGACCTATGTGTGCACCTTAACGGCTCAACCATTAGATTTTAAAAGGTGTATTAAAATTTTAATTTTTTCCATAAAATTTATTTAAATTAGAATATGTTACGAAGAGTGGCCCAATTTTTGGAGTCAGCTAACTGAGTCAAAATTATAGATCCACGCCTGTGCTCAATGTGGCGATCGATCCTTGATTTCTGTCTCATCCATTGTCTTCTCCCTTTCCAATGGACGACGAAAAGAGAAAATAAAAATGCCGATGCATTTATGGGGTGCTTGATTGCACGGTATATTTTCATGACAAAATTTTATATTGAAATAGAATTTAAGATGGCTGAAGCCCTAAATTTAGCATGCTTGATGAGCACTAATATATCTAAAAAGAGAGTTGAGATCATGTGTGACTGTCAAATACTCCGTTTAACAATATTCTTTACATAAATATATTTTGGTAACAAAACCTTAAACTGTGTCATGTGCAGCGGTATATAAACTAGAGTCGTGACCATTCATTACGGGAAAATTTAATTAGTAGCCCATTTAGGAGAAACACTTTAACAGGGAGGTTCATTAATTGACTAAAACATGTTAATAGCTCATCCAAATTTACAAATATCTTAACTCTAAACCCATTCCCCCAAGCACTGTCGGTCGTGGGCCTGTTATGAAATGTTATATCCCATATTTACACCCACCCTGTCACACAATAATAGTATACTAATTCTTTATTAATTTGGTTAATAAAATGTTTAAAATTATACATTCAAATCTAATATGACTTAAAATATAAAATTATTATATTGGATTACCATCAAATATAACTAAAATATTAAAAATTGTTATTTTTAATATTTTTATATATCTATTTTTATACATGTTAAATATTTATTAAAAACATATAATTTGTAGTCAAATTTTATCTGTATGCAATGAAATACAGTATACATTATCTTCAAAAAATTTACAGTATAAATTAGTTAGTTTATATTTTAATCAATCCAGCATCCGATTAATAGAGGGTTTTGACTTCACGACAAAAATGTCTAATATAAAATTATATTTTTTTATAAAACTTGTTTTTCTATCCTTTTTTCTTGCAAGCCAAACGCTGTATGATAAACACGCTTCAAAAACATCTAATTACATAAATTTCAACATGAAATTTATCAGGAAACTCGTACATTTGAATTTGAAGGATTAAAAAGTCGTTTTAACATGCCTTTAACACAGTATCCTCACGTCTCAATACAAATTTGGGGCAGTTGTTTGAAAAAATTGAAAAGTGTACCTAACGTTAAAGAAATTGTGTAACCGGACTAATGTTATATATGCCAGAGTTTCTGAATTGGACCCCCTTGTTCATTTCCCCTTACTTGTGTGGCAACATATAGTATTACAGAGGAGGTATGCAGATCAGCAAGTCTATACAGGGGGCGATATGCAATTACTGCTACTTCAAGGGTATAATAAAAAAATATATGACTACGTCATTTTAGGCATTTTAGAGAGGTACACGTCAGTAAATCTACGTAGACTGGAGACGTAATTGCCAGTAAAAAAGAAAATTTTAATCCAGCGACGCAGGAGAGGAGGGACTCCCCTTGACAGCGACTCTAATGCTCGGAGAAGCAACATGCAAAGAAGCGTCAATAGAGTAATAGAGGGAAGGAGAAGGGGAGGCTAAAATAGGCAGCGAGGCGCCCACTTCTCTCCTTCCGCCCCCCCTCTCTTCAGTAGGCCTCGAGCTCGACCCGCCCGAAAACCCTAGTTCCTCCCGCAGGCAGGTCCCTTCCTTACCGGCATTTTACCATCTTCCTCGTCGTCGGCTCTCCGCCACGTATCGCGTGCTGGATTTCGTGCTTCCGATGCATAGAGTATTCGTTCGTGCTCTGTTACCCGGGGAACTTGGGCGGGGCGACCTAGCGTCGTCCGGCGAGCGTTTCCGATCGCTTTCCGAGGTTCCCCTGCTTCGAAGTGGTGATCGGATAAGTGCGGTCGCCGCATTGTGGATAGGCAACCAATATGAGAAGCTTTCTCGGCTGTTTTCTCTTTTCCTTTTTCATTTAGTCCATCTATTGATATCAGTTTCTCTCGTCTCGCGTGCTCGTCGTGTATGGCTATGGAGTTTTAGAACATATTCGAGGTTTTTGACGCACCTGTTTCTCCTTCTAGCACGCATTTTCGTTACAGATGGCTTCGGATTTATTTGATTCAAGAGCAAGTCTGCTGGATCCGGACCTTGGCGCTGATCTTTTTCAAGATTTCATTTGTTTTGCACAGCTGTTTACGAGCTTTATTCTCTTGCAGGTTGAAACGGCTCGATCTGGACAGAAATGGATCAGGTAAGCGCCGCGGTTGTGTTTCCGTAGTTGCAACTAATGAAGTAGGATTTGTTCTCATTGAATCTCGTGCTATGATGCCGACGCGACAGTACGAGAAGGTGGAGAAGATTGGGGAAGGGACCTATGGTGTGGTTTACAAGGCAAGAGACCGCCTCACAAATGAGACCATAGCTCTCAAGAAGATCAGACTGGAGCAGGAAGATGAGGGTGTCCCGAGCACTGCTATCCGGGAGATCTCCCTGTTGAAAGAAATGCAGCACAGTAATATTGTCAGGTTGTGAGCTGCGCACTGTTTTATCTCCGCAGCCCCTTAAAGCTCCACAGAGTAGTCATAATTTTAACCTGTATAGAGTGTAGTTTATAAATACTTCAACTGAGAACGGTATAATGCACTATATCAAACCAATCTGCCGACATCCTACAGAACATGTATCCTACCCTTATTATCCAACTGAAATTTGGCATGGAAAAATGTTGAATTGAAAAATAAAATATCTATTGACTTGTTCGACCTGTAAGAGTTTTGAACCTGCACTTGGGTTCTTTTTTGATCACTTTGTACAACTTGTGGCTTAGTAGACATGTTGATGATGATCTCTGAGTACAGTACCAACGTATGGAACCCAAAAAAGGAATGAACTAGTGACAAACTGCTGATTTTGGCATTAGTCAAAACTGGATGCTGGGATGCATATATTTCTTTTTTTTTCTATTTTTATAGGCACTTCACGTGGGAAAATGTATTAGTTATCCCACGTGAACTGGTTGCAGGTCTGTTGACACTGTTTCTGCTGTTAGATAAGTAATCCTATGCTTATCAACTTTGATTCTTTTACGCAATTAGATCTATGGACATTTATTCTCTTTCCTTGTTAGTTGGAGATGTATACAAAACAAACAGGCAGATAGCTGTGTTAATATTGCAAATCGTTCTGGCTTTATGAACATAAAGCTTCAAAGGGATTTTCCTTGCAGGAGTGATGGAGTCAGTTGTAATTGTCATACTAGTAAACACTTGCCAACGAAGGGTAAATTCCTGCATTTTGATGCCAATGAAGTTTTACCATCAAAATTATCATTTAAAACAGAGGTGATTAGATTTTCACACTATTGTTGTTTAGTGTAAACTGGTCTGTCTAAAAAGGTTTTAAAGGGAGGTACTTGCATTAGCCACCAAGGTTGCAAATGGTACTAGTATTAAGTGCATAAGCAGCTTTTGTAAGACATCTCCTATCACATATGTTGAACTTACTGGTGATCTGAGATTCTGAGGGAAGGTCTTCTAAAAAATGAAGGTGATCAATTGTGGAGTTATCTTTTGGTAGATCCTAAAAGTTAAGGTTGTTTGGATCTTTATGAACAGTCCAATTTGGTACACCAATTTTGGACCAAGAAGCAGCAGACATTTTTTTCTTAGTCCAGGGAACCATATTTGTTTAAAATGAATAGATTCAGTATCATTTATTAATTTTTTTTAGACTGAGAAGGAAATAATCGAGGAGAGACAGGTCTGTGGTATATTATCATTCACTCACATGGTAAATGCATATTTCATACATGTAAACTTGCTAACCTCATGCTCAAAAGTTCATAGGACTGTTAACCAAGGATTGCTTAATATGAATCAGAGAATGGATCAACTATGCCAATTCCAATCCAGATTGGATCTACATAATTGGCTGATTCTAGGAGAGAAAAACCAATCCAGAATCGGGCAGGATTGATTATTCAAATCCAGAAAAAACATAAAAATTATAACAGATAGACTCCCCATGGGATTCCGGTCCAATCTGACCCTTTTTGGGTCAAATTGAATCTGACACCGATATCTCAAGATCTGATAGCGGTGCCTCAGTGGCCAATCTTGGCCAGAGTCTCTGGAATCGGCTGATCTGGGCTGCATCAGTCCTGATCCAGGCTGATTTGGTCGATTCTGGCTAATTCCAGCGGAAATTTGGGGTGGATAGGAGCCCCACCCCTTCCCTCCACCCAAATCAGGTCAGCGCATGCTGACTTCTATCTGGATTGGCTGATTATGCGATCCATGTTGTTAGCAAAGTTAATTGATGTATTCATGTATGCAAAAAACACAGTGCGTAATCTCAAAAGTGCTAATATTTTTGCACAGAAATATACATCTTTCTTCATCAAAATTGGTGCTTTTGCCATAAAAGGCAGATTTAAGGTATTCAATGCGATAGTCAGAATCATGGTCCGAATGGTCCCGATTGACTTGATGCATATTAGAGGGTGCCTATTCATAAGTTATCTACAACCTCTTTTCTTTACTTGTTGCTGTTTTGTCACATACCAACCTTCTGAATGTTTCTTAATTATGTTGTTAAAGGCGAGATTAGATGAGCTTGAGGTGGCTTTTGATAATTGATATTTGTTTATCTTTTCTTTTCTCTAGAGGGTGCTAAGAGTGGGGGACAGAGAATTGCAGAGGGCCGGCTGGAGGAATCGCTGGGGGGAATGAGTGAGGATCATGTTTGGGAGTAGAGGATTATTGAAACGTGTCTCATGGACCCACAATGTAGGATGACCCCACTAGCTAGGTTTTCCAGGCCCTCATCTTCTCTGCACGAGACAAAGAAGGAAAGACACCAGAAGTGCCTATGATGCCCACTTATGTGGCGATGGTGGTGTGCTCGACAGCCTAGGCATTTTGGGCTTGGTCTTGCTGCCTTGCCCACAACATTGTCTAGGTCACTTGACTGCCAAAGGACAATAGGCTTTTTGTAGTTCATCTGCAGAACGGGCATGGCCCCATTCTTTTTTTTTTGCCCCTCCAATCAGCCGAGCAGGCTTTCCCTCTTCCATCTTTTAGACACAGGCCTTCTCTTTCCTCTCATCTTTCAACCTCTGTGTCTTCCTCCTATTTCCCTTTCACAAGTTCTCACAGGTCTGGTTGAACAGATAAGCATGTATGCTGGTTCGACATCAGCATCATCATTGTCTACTTCATCCAATCATCTTCAACAATGTGTTGGTTGTATGGCTTCATTGTCTTCTTCTTTGACTGATCAATCTTTAGCACAACCGGGATTCCTATGTCCAAGAGACAGATCGGAATTGTGAAGCCTTTGGAAATCCGTCAGGAATCTTGCACATCATGTTTCTTCATGCTATGATGTTGAAGAATCACCTTCGATGATCCCTGAAGGGCATTTTTTCCTTGCACTCATTCGCGGTTCTGGAGCCTGTTCGACAGCATCAGACCTCTTACAAATTCAGTGTCTATTTCGGGGTCTTTATGGGATCCTGGTCACCTTTCATCTTCGTTGACTCTTCCTGTCGGTCCATTACAAATGACACGTTGCACTGAATGTCTTTTCCCTTGCTCTGGCAATGTCGATGATGCTTGAAGAGAAGTTTAGCAATGGCACCCCTACTCCATCCGATCTGTTTCCCCTTGCTCTTTGCACTGTTGCGAAGAAGGAAGACAAAGATGGAGAACTCACCCGACTACTTTGTCAGTTCGGCAGGCTTCTCTATCACATTTCATATCTGACGAGGATGCTCTAGTAGCGGCCCTCGGGTGTTGATCCTGTTCTCGGATTGGTTGGTAGGCGGTATAGTGTGGTAGACAATCTACTTTTGGAGAAGTAGGTGTTCTCCAACTTGTCTTCCTTGGGGGCCCCTGCTTGGCGGGAAATGACCACTCTTCAGTGGGGGCTCTAGCAATGACTCATGTTCTGATGCTTGATGCAGAGGAGCTTCAACTGGACGATGGGTGCTCTGACCAAGAAGTCCCTTTAGTCATTATTCCAACATTCAAGAGGGTCAGGCCTGGGTGGATGAGGATGAGGCTGAGAGAGCATGACAAATTATTGATGAGGCACTGGAAGTTTTTGGCAACTTGATTGGCTTGTGTTTTTTGGGCCGAAAGCAAGCTCTGAAGATGGGAACTGACATGTTAGGTGACTCATCCGGCAAGCAAGAAATTCGACTACCAGAGAGTAGGTTTGAGGGAATTGAACTTCATTCTGAGTAATGATGCTGTGGTCGAGGGGAGAAGAAGAAAGAATAAAGGGGAAAGTATTGTAATTTACTTATATGTCCATGATTTGTCTGGAAATCTTGGGTAAGGATAAACTCAAAGAATGGCAGAATATTATTGTTTTACATAATCTAGATATTGTTATGGTACAGGAAACCAAAATGGGTTTTCATAAGTCCGAGGACATTGCGGCTTGAAGAGAGGGAACTTGCAATTGTTCTCTTGCATACCTTCTTCTCGGACCTCGGCTTCGTCTCGGGGGAGTATAAGAGAAGAGATCTCGGAGAGATCTCGGGAAAATCTCGGGAGATCGGATCTCGGATTCTCGGATCAAAATGTATATATGTAATATGTATAAAATGACAAACATAACATAATATGTTATAAAGATGGGAGTACATCAATGAATTCACATACATCTTATTATATAATCTAAGAAATATATTAGTTTATATTGTGTTAATAAAGTTACTAATATAAATTTTATTATTAATATAGTAGTTTATTATTATAACATATACTCTACAATGTGCACCCATATACCTAGTTGACATTTAAAAGTATATAATAAATTTTATACCTTAAACTTTATTTTTAACATTATATAGCATAAAATATATTCATAAATAGAAACTTAAAAACCTATGAAATATATTAACATTCAACAAATTATATAATATTTTTATATTTTTTAATATTTTATAATCTTTTTACATAATCCTTTTAAGTAATATATGTTATTATAATTAATCTTATTATATCTAAACCACAACTTTAATAAAATCAAAAAAAATATATTAATACCTAGTAATTTTTATTCCATATAAATGTTTTACCATGTTATTATAATTGATCTTATTATATTTATATATTATAAAAAGATCAAAAACTAAATTACTATTCAATATTTTCTATTACATATAAACTTTATATAATATTCTTATTATTAAACTTATCATATGTGACCATAAACTTTAAAAAACTTATAAAATATATTAATATTTCATAACTTGTATTATGTTCAAATATTACATAATTTTTTATACTTACATTAAACGTAATAATTTTGATTATATTTAATCCACAGGCCACATAATATCTTATTGTATATAATATTTATATATTAAAACAAAAAATATCAAAAGAAGTTAGTTAAATATTTACATCATATTTAATAAATTTTATCATATTTAAACTGCACAATATCTTATTATATTTCAATGAAATATATTAATTTATATTGTGTTTATAAAGTTAATAATATTAATTTTGTTATTAATATAGTAGTTTATTATTATACTATATACTTTACAATGTGCACCCATATACCTAGTTGACATTTAAAAATATATAATAAATTTTATACCTTAAACTTTATTTTTTAACATTATATTGTATTAAATATATTCATTAAATAGAATAAAATATATGTAATATTTTAGTTACTTATAATTATCTTATTATATTTAAATTATAAAGCAGAATAAAATAAAAAAACAGATTAATATTCAATAAATTTTATTACTTACAAATTGTATATAATGTTACTATAATTAGTCTTCTTATATTTAACTAGAAACTTGAAAACTTATAAAATATATTAACATTTACTAAATTACATAATCATGTTATATGTTTTAATATTTTTATAATCTTTTTACATAATATTTTTAGGTAATATAAAAACATATATAAAAAATAAAAAAGAAATAATAAAACTTAAGTAAAATATATTCATACAATGTTGCTGGAATAAATATAAAAAAAAATTAATACTTAACATATACTAATAAATAATTTTTTATATAAAATACTTGTAATATTTTAGTTACTTATATACATTATTTTGTGTAATTATTATTAATCTTATTTTTTTAATTTATTTACTATAATAAATTAAAAAATAGATTAATATTCAATTATTTTTGTTACATTCAAATTTTATACAATGTTACTATAATTAATCTTCTTATATTTAACTAGAAACTTAAAAATCTATGAAATATATTAACGTTTAACAAATTATTAAATTTTTTATACATTTTAATATCTTTATGATTTTTTTACATAATATTTTTAAGTAATATAAAAATCTACGTAAAATATAAAAAATAAATATTAAAACCTATGTTATGTATTCAAACAATGTTATTATAGTATTCTTAAAAATAAATTAATACATAAGTTATCAATTTCATATTTTATTTATTTATTCAAAATAAAAAATTCTTTTAATTAAGATATATATAAATTAATAAACTTAGAGTTAATTAAAATTACATTATATGTGTATATGTCTAGTAATTATATTTCTATATAAAGAATTTATGTTATATATGTATATGATATAAAATATTATATATTAATAAATATTAATCTAGTAGCCTTGTTTGAATATATTACATAGGTTTAATATTTATTTTTTATATTTTATGTAAGTTTTTATGTTATTTAAAAATATTATAAATAATTAATCAATACTTAATCAATATTACTTTTATAAATATTTAAAAATAAATTAATATTTAATAATTACTAATATATTTAAATTTTAAATAATTGTTAAAAAATATTCACGTTAACGATTACGTTAACGTTAACATTAACGATTACGTTAACGTTTACATTAACGATTACGTTAACGTTTATTTTAACATTAATTTAAAAAAAATTACATTTAACTTACCTTACCTCGCGACCGTGCCCCGGCTGTCCATCCCTAATCTCCCGAGTCCTGAACCCCGATCGACCCTCGGCCGTGAGCCCTTGGCAGCCGCTGCGGAGGTTGCTGCCGCGATCATCGCCGCCGGAGGTTGCTGCCGCGGCCATCGCCGGCGCCGGAGGTCGCCATCGCCGCTGCCGTTGGACGCCGCCTTGACAGCCGGAGGCGATGCCTCCGTGAGAGCCGGAGGCGGACAGTGGAGACCAACGGAGAGATCGTCACAGCCTTGGTAGGTTGCACTTGCGCTTCCTCCTGCTCCTATGTCTTCCTTGGGGTCTGGCGAGGGGTTTAAGCACCCACAGGATACCTTCCTTGGATGTGTGCGGTGTGAGGGACACCTTTGGCCGACCGGCAAGGATGCCATCAGCCATTTTTCTTTGCCTCTTCCCGCCACAAGGCATCTTGTGCCTTTGTACACCCGCGAGACACCATCCCCTCGGTTTCGGACATCTCGTTTCTCGCCGTGTCCGCGAGACCGAGATTCTCGCGAGATCTCGCGAGAATCTCGCGAGATGACGAACCATGCTCTGGAATGAGAGAAGTTTCTTGGTGGATGTTATTTCTACTTGTAAGCACTTTAGGCTCTTAAACCCAACGTTAAGGGTTCTGCTAAACCATGGTTTTTGTGTAATGTTTATGGCCTGATGGATGGTGCTGACAAACATAAGTTTTCTCTGATCTCAAGGATGTCATTCTCAATTACTGCAATGCTGTTTGGTGTATTGGTGGGAAGTGGGGACTTCAATGTGGTGCTGAAATTGGGTGAAAGATTAGGGCATGATTTTTGGGCTCAGGATATGACTAGCTGAATGACGGTGGACTCACTGAGATTTCTAACTACGGTATCAACTTTACGTGGTCTAATGTTAGATCCAATTCAAAACCTGACAGTTTTTTTAACCTTGGATCCATGAGCTTGAGTTCCCCGAGGCTTTCCATATACCAAGGGTCATTTTGGACAACTTTGTTGTTGGCATCAGATGTGTCAATTTTAAGTTGACCCATGTAAAGAACTTTCGATTTGAATTAGCCTGGTACAAAGTTTGTGGGAGAAGACAGAGCTTACCGAGTTGATTGAAGGTATCGAAATGGGGGGCATTAGGGAACAAGTCACACATCTTCAATTTGCAGGTGACACGATACTCTTCTCGTCAGGAAATTTTGATGAATGTTTTCACCTTAGAATTATGCTCTTTTTTCTATAGATAGATACAGGACTGAAAATCAACTTGAAGAAATGTGAATTTGTTGGCAACTTGGCATTAATATCATTGAGGGTCATAGAGACAGACTTCAACGCATCTTCAATATGTCTTGGACAACATTACAAATCAAAAATCTTGGGTTATCTATCTCAAACAAACGGACCAAGAGTAGTGATTGCCTGATTGGTAATAGGGGTGCAAACGAGCCGAGTTGAGCCGCGTAGTATGGCGTTCAAGCTCGGCTTGTTTATTTTACACGAGTTCGAGTTCAAGCTCAAATTTTAACGAGTATATTGAACCCTTGTTCAAGCTTGGTTCATTTATTAATCGAGCCGAGTCGAGCTCGAACTCGAGTAGTAGCTAGACTAAAATTCAATTCACATTCAAGCTTAAGCTATATGCAAAATCATTTATAAAACTTAAAATCAATGAAAAATCATTTTTGAAACTCTAGATTTAGCTCATTTATGAAATTCAATTTAAGTTTAAACTTAAATTTTGAATTATTTTATTTATTTAAGTGACAATATATGATTATTAATACTTATAATTTATTTTTTAAAATTACATATACAATATAATATTTAATCGAGTTACTCGCGAGCTTATCGAGCTGAGTAGGAGTCTGTTCAAGCTTAGCTCGTTTAATGAGTCAAACTTTATTTTTTGTTCAAACTTGTTCATTCAACATAATAAACGAGTTGAGTCGAATTTTTATCGAGCCAAGTTTCGAGCTACTTATCGACTGTATTGGTTCGTTTGCACCTCTAGGTAAAGTGTGATTTAGAATATAGAAAGCAAATTGTAGGGCTGGAAGAATAGAATTCTTTCAGCAGGTGGCAGATAGGTATTATCAAAGACAGTGCTAGGAAGCATTCCACTCTTCTTTTTTTATTTTAAAAGCACCCAAAGACATATATTAGAAAATGAAGAGTTTAAGGGCTAAACTTTTCTGGCAAGGTACTAGTGACAAGAAAGGTCTTCACCTTATCAAGTAGAACATGTTTGCCATGGAATAGGTTTGGTGCCAATAAAAACTATCAATAATGCTTTGCTTTCAAAGTGGTTGTGGAAGATTAATACCCATTTGGGATGTTCTAGGAGCTAATATTGTTATCTTTAAATATGGATCAGGTACAAATGGTGTTTGGATTAGAGACTTCAGGGCAGGGGCAGAGTTTCTAAATTTTGGCATGGTGTTTTGGCTACTTGTGACTTTTTCCACTCGTCTTTATCAAGGTTGGGTACAGTAAGAGAACTTCATTCTGGGAGGACTGGTGGATTGGTTACGCTTCTCTAGTTGTTTTATTTTGTACTCTGTTTGACTTATGTCGAAATCCTTATGCTACAGTTAGTTGCAACGAGGATGATAGTGCTTAGTGGTATTTGCCGCTAAGAAGAAATCTAAAAAATGAGGAAATTAGAGATCTCTCCAACTTACTGGCTATACTTGATCAACACAGGTGTATTGAGAACAAAGAGATAAATTGGTATGGTTGTCTTGTAACAAATTTGTTTTCATTGTGAAGTCTACTACGAGAAGGTTATCATCTGGAGGTCTGCTTTGCCCTTGCCGCAACAACGTTTGGTACCCCCCAATTCCAATTAAAATCAAGCTTTTCTTGTGAAAGATTGGCAGGCAGAGACTTCCAACTAGATGCTACTTGAACAAGTTTTTTTCTTAATCTACCCACGGTTTGTGCCTTCTGTGGCATAAATGAGGAGTCCATAGACCATCTATTCATCTCATGTGGGATTATCAACACATTATGGAGAATCATGTTCAAAGTTTGGAGAATCCAGTGGTTGGTCCATGTCAGTGTGCACTCCCTCCTTATTATCTAGCATACTCTGAACCCGTGATTGATATTTTACTTTGGTCTTTACTTTGAGGGAGAGATTCATATCCCTAGATAGTTCTTCTTGTGATCCCTAAACCTACTACCACCCAGTGTTTTGTTTTGTTGTGGGAACACCTCCTTTTCGTGATCTATGGCCTCCCATGTTACTGCTTTTTATTTTCATGAATATTATGAATTGTAACCTTGAGTTGGTTTGGAAATATTAAAGGTAGACCTAAGGAGACTCTGGTAAGAAAAGTAAAACATATTAAAAATAAAAGAAACAAAATAGTACGTGTTAGACCTAGGTTAACTTGGAGGAGGTTAATTTAACATGATTTAGATGATTTAAATATCTCTGAAGAGGTAACTCAAAATCGACATGAGTGAAGAAAGATAATTCATTTGGCCAACCCCAAGTAACTTGGGACTAAGGCTTGAGTTGAGTTGAGTTGAGAATATGAATTTTGACCCTGGTCACCATAAAAAAAACTAATATGAGAATCTAAGTAAGCTATACCCTAGACAACAAGATGAACATAACTTCTCTGGAAAATCAACATATACTTTCCACATGGACCAACATATCAACATATACCTTCAAAGCTGTTTTGGATGATTGGTATATTCACGGGTGGCTTCTGTAGTTGTGAATGACAGTTCCGGAATTCCCTCTTTTTGTCACTTCACATGTAAGAAGAAATGAACGACACTAGCATCATCATTTTATGATTTACTTGCATCATTTTGTGGGTCACATTTTTCTGGCTGTCTTAACTGCAATGTTTTATTAGGCCATGGATTGGATGAAAGTTTAGGATTGTAATTATACTATGTATGTTTAAGATTGTAATTATACTATGTTTTCTTAGTTTTCTCTGTGTCGGAAAAGGCTTGTCACTAACACTTAAACTATCATGTATGTTTAAGATTGTAATTATACTATGTTTTCATAGTTTTCATAGTTTTCTGTGTCAAAAAAGGCTTATCACTAACACTTATACTATCATGTATGTTTAAGATTGTATTTATAGTATATCTTTAAAATTATAAAGTTTTCTGTTAATCCTCTTTTTCTCTTCCTCTCACTTAATTTATCATGATTACCTTTTTTCAAAAAAATGCTTACACATGCATAATTACATCTATAAAACATATATTTACATGTGTGCACACATAATACACATTCAATTATTAGTAATTGTGATGGCAACAAATGTTTTACACTTATTTGTATTATTGTATGCATTGTTCCCTTGTCGCTGCATGCATAATACATAATCATATGATTGCACACAATACACATTCAATTATTAGTAATTTATACTATCATATTTTCACGTATTACATCACTGCATACAAATGTAGAATACATACAATGGATCATTGTTATTGCCATGTGATATAACTTGTTTGCAATTACCATGTGATATCCCAGTAGATATTAATGTTCAGTGGGATACTAATATTGTTGAAGAAAACATGGCCTCTTTGACTTTTTGCTTCTTTATTAGTTTCATGTTTTTTTCGATACAAACGCAAATTTAAATATTCAACTTTCTCATGGCTATACATGTTGTGCATATTATATTACTTTGAAATGAACATTCTGCACATATCTCATTCCTTGTCCAACCAGAAAGTCAAAATTGGACCTCTATCTGGTCAACTTTAATGAAACATATCTTTCTGCTTGTGACAGTCTACACATCATGAATTTATCAACTTTAGTTCATAAAGCCTCTGATTCCAGTTTATATTATTTTTATAGCACATATGCCTCACTTTTATAGTGAAGCCTTATGCATGAAATTTTGTTTACTTACATGGTTTATTGCAGTTTCTATGATTGGAATTGGAGACTGCAGATATCTTTGTCTTGTTGGTTTATCTAATAACTAGATACAGCTTTTGGTTGACAGGTTACAAGATGTGGTTCACAGTGAGAAGAGGTTATATTTAGTTTTTGAGTATCTGGACCTGGACTTGAAGAAACACATGGATTCTTGTCCCGATCTTGCTAAAAGCCCACAGATAGTAAAGGTAAATTGTTGTTTCTGTCATCGGAAGCTTTCTTTGCTGGATTTAATATTTTGATGTACACTTATTTCATTAATTGACACACTTGAGGTTCTGGAAGATGGGGATTCATATTTTTATCATTTTTATCAGCATATTCGATCATACCAATATGTCCATATTGCCTTTCTACATTTGTTTCATATAGACATTGATATTATTTCATTAATATCAATGTCTATATTTTTGTCACCTTTAGAATAGATAATTATGTGAGTTGATGCTTTGATTGTAGATGAGTGGACATAATCAGACTCAACATATTGAGCTAGTCATACCTAACATCTAGCAGACTAACACCAGCCTTTTGATAACTTCATGATGATGGCATTGATGCTTGTGGGATGATGCAATGATGGCAGGGTCAATTATAAATTTATAATGCTTAATTGCGTGGTTTGCATCATGATGATTCTTAAAGTACATAAAAATGTCTGTTAAGGTTATAGTTGTAGCACACTTATGACAAGTACTCTTGGAGCAGGTTCAAAAAGTATTTGGGGCTTTACCCAGTTCACGTGATATTTCTGACTTCAAGAAACCTGACAAAAAGAAAGTCTTCTGGCCTTTTGAGCACTCTCTTTGTTCTTTTTTCCCCTTTTGCATAATAGTCTGCTTCATCATTAAACTAGTATAAAGTTTGAGCATCTCTCTTTCTCTTGTGCAATGGCAACCTAATTTACAATTTCTTTGTTTGTTAACTCAACTCAACTCTAGCCTTAGTCCCAAATTATTTTTGTCATTCTACAGAAATTTCTATATCAAATTCTTCGTGGCATTGCATACTGCCATTCACATAGGGTTCTTCATCGGGATTTGAAGCCGCAAAATTTGCTAATTGATCGGCGTACTAATGCTTTGAAGCTTGCTGATTTTGGCTTAGCTAGGGCATTTGGCATTCCTGTCCGTACATTTACCCATGAGGTACCTATATTTTCCCAGGTTACAAATTTTCAAATTTATAATTTGCGGCTTCATTCTGTTAATAACTTATGCAGTAAGTGGTTATGATTTTGGTAACTATAAGTTGTTCCAAGCTTTTTCTGGAATGTGGTCAATATGACAGTTCATTTACTGGGAAAGGACTGAAAGTTCAGTGAGCTTGGACTGTGACACAGTGTTCACAATGCATTAGTGGTTAAGTTGCATGGTTTGTTTCTTGAATGACTTACGTAGGAAAAATGGTTAGGTCTGATGATATCATTTATCATATTTCTTTCTGTTATGGTACAGAAGTGGCTATCATATATGAAAGAAGCAAGCATTTTCTTATTGCGAGTCAATCTTGTACAGGGAAGACAGCACCTTACAGTGCTGCTGCCCTCTCTGGCAGCTTGGTCCATCTCACAGATTGTTTTGTGTCCCTTGAATCTTGGCAGCCTGGCAGGTCGAGAATCTCACAAGACTTTGCGGAGATTAGGAGATTATTTCACATCATCTGTTTATAACTTGAATAATGGCAATAATTCTGTTAAAGGATGACCTGTATTACCATTTTATTGACATCATGTAATTTTTGGATTTCATACTCATAATATCTACGGGTTAGTCAACCCTTAATAGGTTTTGTTCATGTGACACCAACACAAATATCTTGATGAAATTGCAAAAGGTCAATTACGTCAGTTGAACTTTCTCTTGATTTCATGTGCTAGAAGATAATCAGGTGACTTGTTGCTGTAATAGATCATCTTTAAACTTCTTGCAGGTTGTGACACTCTGGTATCGTGCTCCAGAGATACTGCTTGGGTCCCGACATTACTCCACTCCAGTAGATGTATGGTCTGTGGGTTGTATTTTTGCTGAAATGGTTAACCAAAAACCACTATTTCCTGGAGATTCTGAGATTGATGAACTTTTTAAGATTTTCAGGTGCCAATGTTGCTTGATTTTACCTTGTAAGGTTACTATGCATCTTGATCATGAGTAACCATTTTCTTCTTTCTTCTATATTTTGTGTTTTTTCTGTGAAGGGTTCTTGGTACTCCCAATGAAGAAACTTGGCCGGGAGTAACTTCACTTCCCGATTTCAAGGCTGCCTTCCCCAAGTGGCCACCAAAGGTATAGTAGCATTTTAATTGTTTACTTGATAGCATTCACAAATTCTTCATAGATGTTTAACTAAGCACAATAATTTATTAAAAGGTGCAGTAACGGCCACTGATGTGTGCCATAACTTATAGAAGTATTCTCAATCATGTTCAGAGAGAAGTATGTTTGATTATGTGATTGCCCATTCCTCCGTGCATATTTAGTGTTTGGTTTCTAACTCTTGTTTTTTTTGCTCTGGATTCTGTTAACCTCCTCTTTATTCAAAACCTTTTTTCCTAAATTTAACTTAATTTAACTTTTTGCTCTGAAGGATCTGGCAACTGTAGTACCAACACTTGAACCGGCAGGAGTTGATCTTCTATCCGTAAGTTTGCTTACTTTGTCATTGCTTGTTGCATCTGAGGGAATAAGTGATTAGATTTGAATACATGATTACTTCTTCGTGTTGAATGCTCATGCATGTCTAGAAAGATGTTATGTTATGGGATTTGTTTCTTAGAGAACCACTTAATTTTATGTGATAAATCTTTTTATTTCCAGATGTAGGAAAGTGTAAATTCATTTTTTTACAAAATGAAAAAATGAAGAGTGACCAAAAAAAAGTGCATCATCTATGGAATCAGCATGGTTACAATATGGATCACCATATAAAAAAAAGTTGTATTAAAATAAAGTGCAAGCAATCCAATGACATAATATTGTCATGTTTGGGGAGGTGTGATAACAAAAAAAAGTAGGAGCCTTGTATGGACCAAAAGAGGTTGGGGAAAAAGAGGATCTCACCTCTTTTTTGTCCAAGAAAAAATCTCTTCAAAACATAATTTGTAATGGCTGCCAAACACCTCTTTTAAAAAAATTTGTTACAAAAACATAAAATTGTTACAAAAACTCAATTTATCATTCGACCAAGCTTAAGTACAGAGAAGTTCCACATACAAAAAAATTGAGTAGGCCACTTGTGTTGATGGCATGAAGTTCCTCTTGATAGTAATGGTTGTCTGTGGCAGCCAAGTTTTGTGTTTGCCCTGATGATTACTAATATATCATGTGATGCTGGTAATTTTAGAAAATGTTGTGCTTGGAACCGAGGAGGAGAATTACAGCCCGCAGTGCACTTGAGCACGAGTATTTCAAGGACCTCGTGTTGGTTCCGTGACCATCTCTTCTTCATTCTACCCCTGTATATGAGCCATAGGTCACCACCTACTCAGCATGAGATGTGTGCCTTTTGTTCTACAATCTACCCTGTGCACCGGGGAGTGCTGTTGGTGATGCTGCCTCTAAGGATCAAATTGAGGCCTTTGTTCCACCCATCTTCATTCATGGTAGAAAGCTATGTCGTATCACAGATTTTTGTGGGGGCATGAGCTGCCTTTTGTTTTGTTTTCATCAAAAATGGTTTCTACTGGGAGAGATGGAAGGCAAGCTGGTCAGGCTTTCGAAGGTTCACCTCGCACTCAAGGATGCCATGTAAAGTATCAGCTTGGTAGATATTGGTCTTCATCTAGTTGTTTGGACTTTGGAGGATTGAGTCATGTCCTTTGTCAATTCTTAATGGATCGTATTAGTCGCTCGGGCATTAGCCGAGTGTCTTCCCAATATTTGTATCCCTCGGCACTTGTTTGCATGAATGACCTCCTTGTTTGCATTAATGAGGAGAATTTCTGGTGTAGCTGAATTGTTAATAGGAATCATGTTTTAGCTTTTGAACTCTGCATGAAAGCCCCTTGTGCGGTCTTTTCTAAGCTACCTTATTCTGAGTTGTAAATAATGTTGCCCATCTCACTAAAGGTGGGGGTGTCAATTTGCCTCGAAATCTGAAAACCCGACTTATAAAGATCGGATTTAAGTCTTGGTTTTAGGTTCATTCATAATATAGGGTCTGGGTTATAAAGCAAATGCAAATGTAATTAATCCCCTACTTGAATGCTTGATAGGTCTGTAATTGCTGCCTCCAAGCTGTTCAAACAGGTCTGTAATTGGTAAGTACAATTGTGCACAATTAAGTGGTAGGCTCCTTATTTTGGACCCCCGTGGGCCAGCAGTATTAAGCAGTTCTCCAAAATCATGTTAGGTTACACAACTTTGAAATTTTTAATGGAAGTATATTCGTAGCATTCAAAATTTACAAGTCACGACGGTTTCATCGTCTAAAAACAGTATTGTTTCATGTGATTCTACTCTTTGTTTCAATGCGAAATTGTCTAAAGACTTTTCTTGAACAGATAATGAATCAATCGGAGTTCGTCTCTTTTTATTCACCATATTTTCAAGTATTTAGACAATTGCAGAACAATATAGTTCAGGAAAAGTTATGATCTAAAATCTTAATCTTTTTTCACCTGAGCATCTATGTCTATATGACTGGTCGGTGAACCTAGACCTAGACCCGTTTGGTATGGAGATAAAATTGATGGGGATAAGGATAAATCAGTCCTTATGGTTAATCCTATCCTCATCATGTTTGGTTTAACTTAGGATAAATTTAGGGATAACCCTATCCTATGTTTGGTATGTTAACAATAAATTCGAGGATAATTCTATATTTTTATATTTTTATCTTGTTTATATTATCTTATTTTATTATTTATAACATATTTAAAAAAATCTTAACCAACTTATATATTTATATAATAAATATAAAATTTAAATTTAAATTTAAATTCGAAGATATAACTAAAATGATTTTAAAAATATGACAGTTAAAATCAAAATTAAATTTCGTTTTTAAAATCTAATTAAATTAGAATTATTGTAATTAAATATTCTTTAAATCAATCTACATTCGGTAATTCAAATTTAATCTAAATCATATATAACCTATAGTTTTGATTAAAATATTTTCAAATTTTAACCAGGAGGCTCGCCGCATCCGCGGTAGCAAGGCCAAGGTGAACTTCTGCAACGAGGATGACGGTGGCGCCCTGGAGCCACCTCGTTGGCGTCACCACCAACAGCAGGCCGGTGACGGTCCTCCTCCCCCCTTCGTCCCGGAGCTCCCAGCCCCCTCCTCCTTCCCCCCGCGGACGACAGAGCCCCCCCGCGGAGCTGCATGCTCCCCGCCAGACGGTGCTCAGCCCCCCCGGAGCTCCCAACCTAGCCCCCCTTCACCCTGCGCGCCCCCCGCCCACTGGAGCTCTCAGCCCAACCCCCCTTCACCCCGCGCACCCCCGGCCCCATGGAGCTTCCAGCCCCCCTCCTCCCGCGGACGACCGAGTTCCCCACGCCGCCCCCCTTCACCCCGCGCGCCGCGCACCCCCGGAGCTCCCCGCGCCGTCCCCCTCCCCCGCAGACGACCGAGTTCCCCGCGCCGCCCCCCCCCCTTCACCCCCCGCGCTGCGCGCCCCCCGGAGCTCCCAGGCTCCCAACCTCCTCCGCGGGTGATAGAGCCGCCTGACCGGAGCTCCCGCACATCGTATCCTCAAAATCTTATTTTGGGAGTAAATTATCCTAAGTATTAGATGGGATGATTTATCCTGGATTTTGGAGTTAATTTAGATTAGCTTAATCTAAGTTAAACTCATTTTTAAGTGTATATCGAACAGAATAAATCAAGTCTATCCTAAGTTATCCCCGTACTAAACAGGGCGTCAGAGTTTGGGAAGTCCGAGCATACACTGAAGTCGTTCGTACCGTGCTTTTATTGTTGTATTGGATTATTTTCATGAAAACGTGACCGGTGTCGGGGTCTGCCGAGTCACCGGCATCTCCAACTCCGAGAGAAAGGGTTCCGCCAAAACTTGGACGTTAATAAAGTTAAAGATGCCCAGGCTATGCGAACACCAGGAATCAAATCTCGAAACATCTTTTTTTTTTCTTTTTCGTGGGATTTGCCCACTCCAACATCAGCAGATAGATAGTCACGGGGAGAGCTGACTGCACTGCACCACACACAGGACACACATCAACTCAAGGCAGTTTCTTCGCGAGCGCCGACGTGCTGTACCGCGCATCGTCCTTGACGAAGCTCCACCACAGGCCGGTCAAGGGGACGCACGCCGCGTGCCACACTGTGCGGGCGTCGACGTAGCCCTTGTAAGGCGGAAAGTCGCAGGCTTCGAGCAGCATGGCGAGGCCGCCTCCGAGGCCCACTACCCACAGCTTGAGCCGAGAAGGGTGCCGCCGGGCCCAAATCGACCACAGCAGCAGCTGAGCCGTTCCCATAACGTTGCACACCTTCACGTTGAGTTCTGCCCCGGAATTGAATTCCACAAACCAATTAAACTAGCAAGCAACCCATCATATTATTGTTCGCGCCCGACCAGCAATTAATCAATCAGTAATATATCTTATCTATCAACATCTCAGACCAATTAATTAGTCAATTGACATATATATAAATATAGAGAGAGAGAGAGTTATAGATTGTAGTACCGTAGTCGAGGTCGGCGAAGAGAAGATAACAGATGTGTGTCATGACGAACCCCAGCAAGGGGGAAGCGACCACCACCCGTGACGCCCCATCCCTCAGGCCGAACGTCCGGCAGACGGCCAGAATCAACGAGTACCCCACCAGAGCCACCGCCGAGGTGTAGTCCAGTTGCTCCGTCAGCTCAAACTCTCTGCTCGTCGGTCGGCACGTATACCACACAGGAGAGAACCGAATTAAGGACGGACACATCCAATTAAATGAATAAGGTACTTAGCTCCATATATATATATACATACTGACCGAGCATGGCAGAGAGCGCTCCAGAACCACGCATTCGTCGCCAGAAGAGCGTGGACGTGCATTAAGCCGGCGTACTCGTAGCAGGACCTCCGACGATCCCTCGGCGGCGGCGGCGCCCGCCCGCGGCGAAGAAGACGGGAAAACGACAGCCATCCGTGGAGCTGCGTCGCGAGGTTCAGCACCGGCAGTGCGGTCGAGATGCTCTCCTGCACGCACGCATGTGTATATTAATTATATATTGTGTGCGTATATATGCGACACGAGACATGCAGTAGTCTCGTCTCGTAATGCTAAAGGCAGACCTGGAGGGGAGCCGCGCGCCTGATCAACGGCCATTTGCCGTGGTACTTGACGGTACTGCCCAGGCCGAGCTTCTCCCGCTGGCCCTCCCTCTGCGCCACGCAGCCGTGCCGGCAGTCGCTCTTGCAGTTCCACCGTCTCCAACGCGCGTGGAGTGCCTCGGCGGAGTACCACGGGCGGTTCGCGGCGACGGAGGGGGACGGGCCGCAGTGTCTCGAGGAGGAGACGCCTCCGGCCTGGCCCGTCCTCTCGCACTCTTGTACGCATTTCCTGCGAGACAGACAACAATATCGCGCACCGCCGGCTAGCGAGTCACACGGGCCTGCGCTGTTTATGAATATATATATATATATATATTAAGCTCTCCCCTCTAAGAGAGGTTTAATTCCTGTCGTTTGAGCCTTTGAGGTAGATATATATTTACACATGTGTATATATATATATATAGAGAGAGAGAGAGCGCTCCGAGATCGAACTGTTTGAAAGCATGTAGATCGAAGAGAATGCATGCCCAGATGGATGGATGGAAGAATCAGAGCACCTGTAGAGCGGGTCGGCGTCGCCGGCGCCACCGCCCAGGCCGCCTCCGACGAGGCAACCGGAGCACACGAGAGTCAGAAGCCACCAAGTGATGATGGGTCCGGCGGCCATCTCCTCCGGCTCCCACCTCGTTCAGGAGACTCAATTTATCTCGTCGAAGAAGAAGAGGAGGAGGAGGAGGAGGGAGATTGGAAATGGAGTATAATATTTTCTTTTTTTCCTTCGCAGCAAAGGAAGCAACTAGAAGGGAGGAGCTGATCCTCTTAACCTTCGTCCCCCTCCCTCCTCTTCCCCAACCGACCCCATCCGCAGCACAACTGGCATATTCGATTCGGTGGTGGATTCCCACGGGGAAGACGCAGTAAAACCGAACTGTGAAAGCGACTTTTATTAGTAGTAGTATGAAGAGCACGACAGCGAGAGAGAGAGAGAGAGAGATTCTGGTCTTGTGGTCTTGGCCGGTCGTGAGGCATCTTCTTAGCATGATAACATGGAGCGCATACCACCAGAAAGCCGATAGAGAGACACGATCACGTTGATAGAACTAGTCCAGCGATTTTGTCGAGAAAATCGTTTGAACATCTGTCTCTCTCGCTGAAGAACGGGGATGGACAGGGCAAAGTTTGCGTGAGGAACCTCTCCTTCAACCTCTGCTAGCTAGCTAGCTCGATCCTTTTCTCGTGACTGGTCCTTCTTGTTCATGTAGCTCTCTCTTGCTCCACCCCCTTTCTCATTCTCCTGATCTGGCTCTGTTTTCTGGCACGTATATACTGGTTCGATTGGGTGCGTCCGTTTGGTGCAGTCCCGCCTTATTCAGATTCTTGGGAGTAGGAAGAACACGTTAATTAATTAATTTTTGCCTCTATTGCTATATATATGTTTCGCTCTGTTTCCGAGGGACTCTCCATCGATCGACGTTTATTGCTTGTGAACTTGGCCCAGTTGTTTGAGTTCAACTCTACAACGGCGCGTCTCTTTCGCAAAAGAAGTGTTAAAGGCATTAATTAACCGTTGATCAATTAGGATACTCCTCTAGCATTTTCCCGGCAACGCTGAGGCGATTCTATACAAGTTCTATCCGGCACTTTTTTTACGTTAAATGAGCAAGTTTGAACTAAATTCATTAATGAGCAGAGTTGGAACATATCTCTGCTCCGACTTGATAAAATTGTAAGCAACTCAATTAATTATTCGACTTGAGCTCAAATTCAGATCAACTTTCATGAATAAGTTAAAGAGCCGATTTTACAAATGAGTTTAAGCTGAGTTTAAATTTTATAAATGAGTTCAATACATGGAATTTGGTCTACTGGAATGTCCCACGTAACTTTATATTCAAGCATCCGGAGAAGGCCTCAACGAATCAAATTTGAGAACATAAAAGGGTGTGGGCAGTGATTAGGTCTTCATGCAGCAGCTATTAAGGTGCCTTTGGTTGAGAATCTTGAGATTATTCATGTCTCTTTTTTTAAATTGTAATGTTCGAATTTAATTATTTTTTAAGTAATAGAGAGAGATAGACTTACCTCTTATCTTCTCTCTCAATTTTTAAACAGTATCAAGAAATAGATTAGAGAAATTACCAATTATTAAAAATTTATACCTTTGAAAATTTGAGAGGGATTATTACGTTTTTTTCTTCCTCGACATAATCCCAATCATATGCATTATAACAACAGCATTCTAACTGACACCATCAAATATCAAAAGCATTATTGATACAAGGATCTAATGCAATAACCAAACAACGCCTAAGCTGGTAATTCCCTCTATTCGAGAGGATGCAAGTCCAAAGGGACAAGGCCACAAGCGTTAAGAAATAGATCAGGATTCAAGTATACGACGAGTGGAGATTATACCAGGACAAGTCTCTTCACACACACAAAAATATTTATAAAATTCAAACTCAGCTTAAACTCATTTGTAAAATCGACACTTCTAACTTATTTATGAAAGTTGATCTGAATTTGAGCTCAAGTCGACTTTTATTTCAACTCAAGCGACACTTTTAAAATTTTAAATAAAAAATTAATCGAATAATTAATTGAGTTGTTTACAATTTTATCAAGTCGGAGTAGAGATACGTTCCAACTCTGCTCATTAATGAATTTAGTTTTATTTTTTTTGTCAAACTTGCTCATTAATGAATTTAGTTCAACCGGATAGAACTTTTATAGAATCGCCTCAGCGTTGCAGGGAAAATGCTAGAGTATCATAATTAATCAACGGTTAATTAATGCTTTTCACCATAACGGAATGAAATAGATCAGGATTCAACTATATGACAACCGGAGATTATACCAGGACAAGTCTCTTCACAAAAAAAAATAAAAAAATAAAACCTCACAGCAGATATCCAGACAAAGCTCGCTTCCTACCACGACAGAAGAAAGTATAAAAATAACTGTAGGGCATCGACAAACGGAAAAACAGAAACGTCAGATTAACCCTGCACATCAGATTTCTCCGAGGGAAATTTCTCGAGTTTCAAGGTAAACGATTGAAGGAAACGCGAATAATCCAGTATGAGAGATCCACACAACATCACCGGAATGAAATCTTTACAGTCTGACGATTGTGCGGAATGTTCCTTGCATCTAGTTTACTTATTTTACCTTCTTTACAAGTGCAGAGGTGCGTAGTTCTGCGTCGTCTTTGATGAAACTCCACCACAGCGATGTAAGAGGGACGGCGATTGCATGTCGAAGTGCATAAGCATCAACATATCCTTCGTAAGGAGGAAAATCGCAGAACCCAAGAAGCACAGCGAGGCTGCTTCCAAAAACCACCGCCCAGAGCTTGAAGCGGGATGGATGGTGTGTAACACCAGCCCAGATTGCCCAAAGAAGAAGCTGAACAATTTGCATCCCTGTGCATACTTTCAGGTTCAACCCTGCAGCATTTTACAAAGGTTATGATTAACAAAACTGTATACATGCACATCAACCGGTGTCAAACTAGCAACATTGATTATGGTAATCAATAAAATTTGCTCTCTCCATTCAAGATCTAATAGATTGATTCCTGTTCAAGTAACGACCAGCAGCATAAACAAATGGTACTTGCAAGTTCAAAACAAATTTAAGATAAAGTAGCCTATCTTCATAATGCAATGTGGAACATGACAAAAAGGAGATTATTTGAGTGTCTTGACTGTTCTTCAGGAGGGGGGGGGGAATTTATGTTCCTTCCATCTGTCTACACCCAACAAAAGAATAGATATGAAAGAAGATGAACCAAATGCATACTCTGACTGTAAAGCATTTTCCAAAGCATAACATGGACCGAAGCCTATGCTTGGAGCATCCTAAAAGGAACGCCACAATATGTTAACATAAACTTTTGAGATTATGATAAGGCCTCAAATTTTGTCGAAGTGTGGTCCTTTAATAATGCCATACCATGGTCAAGTTTGTAGAAGTTTAGATACAAAATATGTGTTGTAACAAATGCCAGTAAAGGAGCAGCAACCATGACCCTAGAGGCTTCATCTTTCACATTAAAGGTACGAAGAATAGACACGATCAAAGAATATCCAATTAATGCAGCAGCTGCCGAGCATTCAAGCTTCTCTGTCAGATCAAAGCCACTGTACAGGAACACAATTTTGGTAAGATGGTCAAGAAATACCGACAAGTTACAAAAGAAATGCATACTAAAAGGTCCCCTGAAAAGCTATACCGACTATAAAAGATGGCACTCCAGAATGATGCATTCATTGCTAGAATCCCATAGATGTGCCATAAACCGGTGAATTCATAATAAGTTCGCTTTGTCTGGGGCCTCAAAGGCAATTTGTAATATAAGAGAAGAAAAAATGATAACCACCCGTTGAAATGCATTACAAGATTGAGAGCAGAAAATGCAGCAGAAGCAGGTTCCTAAGCCAAAAGCAGATTGTTTTTTATCAGGATATTTTAAAAAATGAAAAAAGAAGAAAAGGATAGTAAAATCAAAAACATAATTCACATCAGGAAATGGCTAAAAATAAACATGAATAAAACAACTGCAAGGATTAAGTCACTTCATCACTCAGAAACCTGAAAGACAGAGACACGTTTAAAAGGCCATTTCCCATGATATTTCACAGGTCTCAGACCGAGTTTCTTCATTTCACTTTCTCTTTGCATTGCACAATGGTATTGGCAGTCGCTCCTGCAGTTCCATTGTTTCCAACGCAAGTAAAGTGGTTCTTGTGTGTACCAAGAACCACCAACAGGAACACCATCTGATGAATACTGGCAATGCTTGAAGGAGACATCACCAATTTGGCCAGTATTTTCACATTGCTCTATACAACTCCTGGTACCATAAGATGAAGATCAGACAACAAAGTGATGAACAAAATTCAAATGTCTAAAAATATTTATATTTGTCAATCAATTCACAGTACAATGAAATTCAAAGCTCAAATAACGCTTAAAATTTTCTCTTCAGCAAGTGAACTGGAAAAAATACATGATTCAGATAATACATACAAAATTTAAATGTAAGGCAAGAGGAAAATAAAATTATAAACTTCCTCATTGCGTATCAATGCTTATGAGATATTCTTGTTCAGCAAACAACGCACAAAACAATTTATACAATTTTGTGTTTCTATTTTAAAGAAAGTCAAAGTTTACTGCCATTGCAACTTAAACAGTTCCAACTCTGGGTAAGAAAGGATAATAAATAGATGAATAAAATATCTTTCTCATAGTATTCTTCAATGAACATTGAGAATCATGTAAAAGGAAAGCAGAAAAGATGAATTGACAAGTCTAAAATGATTACTTTGTAACATGTCAGCATATTCATGTCAAAAAAGGTGTATTGCCTGTAAAATGGATCTAGCCTTTAGAATATAAAATTGTCTTCAAGCTGCTTCCTCAACTAGAAATCTTCAAAACGTGAGATGGGAATGAAAATGTGTTAGTAACCTTTTATAAAATCAATTAGATATTAAGACACAGGCTTATGCCCCTTCTTGTGCAGCTCTTTCCCACAGCTAGACCTAAAAGGTGAATCAGGGAGTCTTCAGAATGACAATGAAATGAAAATGATGCTGAATCGGGGTCACAGCTATCAACATCACGAACAGTCCAGTGAGAAGGATTGCAGCTATTGATGAAACCATGGAAGAACTGCTTCAAATTTTCCAGAAATGTAGAGCAACTCCTAGATGAGTCATCAACATTATTTCAACTATGTTAAAAATTTAGGAACATAAACACTGACCACATTAGAATAGTAAAGAGTCAGAAACAAGTTCAGATCTATTTCCCTCATATGATTAGCAGGTATGTTGTCGAGGGACAAAGTGGTAGAAACAGAAATATAACACTAAAAACAAGCTAAACCAATCGAAATTGACCAGAAACCAAGATTGAATCGTTTAAGCAGGCCTGAACCGCTCCTAGACCAACTAAACTGAGATGAATTGGTTGAAAACTGGCCTGAACCAGTTAAAAACCACATGAGTGGGTAAAACCGGCTGGAATGGGCATGTGCCCATTGAACCGGCTGAACAGGACCGGTTCAAAGATGGCAGGACCATCGGGACTTGACTGATGGGAACTGTGCTGTGCCACTTTGCCAGGGTGGCTTGGGCAGGCATGGCAGTTGATGGGGTCAGTCATGGTGCTGTTGAGAATGCATCTCGTATTATGATTTATGAATTTATGGTTTATAAGTATCTCATATTTATACATATATAAATAAATAACTAAAAATATATTTTTTTAAAAAAATGCATCTCACGATTCTCACCTCAAACTCCAGCCTCAGGTGCCTGAGGTGAGGCAAGCCCCCCTCACCTTGGGTGTCTCGCCTTGTGCCTTGGATAACATAGCCGTCATGGCTGATTTCAACAAGAGTATCCGAAATCAGTCCTGAGTCAAGCCAATTCGGTTGATAGCAGATTCAGACAAGAATCTAGGGGGTGAATGGGAACTCCCCCTAATTTGGGCTGGCTTATGCCAATTCCAATCCGGATCAGCCAATTCTATGAACCATGGATCCAGATCAAATGGTTTGTGCTCAGCCATGCCCCATTTTTTGTACCTTGATTTGGTTCAGCCTTAAATATATTTTTCCAACCTGACTTTTAACCTCAAAGAAACCCTGATGAGAAGATAATGGATTCAAAACACTAATAGGGTTTCCATTCACGATTTCCTTGTTAAGTATAGTGTCTAGCTAGATATCCAAATCGAGACCATGAATGGCAGCGGTCGTTAGGTTAATTTAGCCCAGTAAAAATTATAGTCTACAAGAAAGACTTCTTAAAAGAATATGAAATTTGAGGTATAATTTTTCTCTCATTCCTTGACCCTCCTTACCCCATCCTTGTCTTCCTGCCACTCATACCCTGCCCAATTGATTGCTTTCCTGGACTAAACAAAAGAAATCCTAACACACTTATACCCGGATGTTTCACATAGTGATTTATTATCATTCTCACTTGATCAACGGGCACACCACATATCATACCAAGATTCATCAAAAACAGCACTCATTTTTTATCTGGTCAAATTAGTTCTAACTCTTTATAAGCATAGCTAATCAAATGTTTATCCACAACTTTGCCAACTCCAGATTTCGATCCATTTAAACTTTTAAAAATTAGATTGTAACCATGTGCTTGAATCAAATTGATGTATACCACAAGCTAAATGTCTCTTTTACCTTTCTTTTAAGGGATGACTATTTGATTGTCTTTTGCCCCCAACCCTCTCTTTCATGTCCCTTCTCTCTACATACAAGGGAGATGGGGCAGTGCAGTAACAGCAAGCTCAAAGACAGCAGTGAGATCAGGTACAGTGTGGAGCATCACACGGTGTAAGGTGGGAAAGGCATGGCATCAACAAGGGTTTGATGGCAGCAATGTGGAGCTGCGTGGCAATGTTAATGTGGGTGTCAGTGAGGTAGGAGATGACGGATGACATGGCAACCACTAAGAAGAGTGGTGCAGTGGCAGCAAGGTGATAGGCGTTGCAGCAGAGGTGCATGATGCTATGACAGGCCTATGCATGCAATACAAACGTGTGATAGCAGAAAAGGTGAAAGGTGGCAACTCTCCCAAGAGAAAATAAGTCTTACTACTTCGAAGTTAATCATCAGTTGACTTAACCCAAAGATCGACCATAGTGAAGTTTTAAAATACTAACAAAAACTCATGGCAAGGAAATACATATAATAATTTATGGAGAACAAATACAATAGAGAGTTGACAAATTTGTAGTCTATCATAAATTTATAGAAAGTTGGGACCAAAATTGCATTTATGGAGATCAAATACAATACAAACTTGATAAGTTTGTGGTATATTGTCTATTTGCGAGAAGTTGGGACCAAATTTGCGTTTTTACTTTATTCTAATAACAATAATGATGATATTACATCTTTTGGCGTGAGAAACTTTAATCAATGCGAAATGTTAATCCTGTATTTACAGCACCTGAATAAACCAAAATTAAATGTGTTGTCGTTCTTAGGCCTGAACAACCTGTGATCCAAGAAAGAAAGACTTCTTTACTTGTTGCTTCATTGGAAAGTACAGAAATTGTTAGCATCCGACCATAGACCGAAGGCCAGAAGAGTAAAAATTTTTAATAACTCGTTCAAGTGGACAGTACAACCAACTGAAATCATGCATTAACCATGAACAACAAAAATAAAATGGTATGTATGGCTTAATCCTTAAGTGGATAAGGATCCGGTGGTTATTAACCAGATAGGTATCTGAGTCAGTTAGGACTCTAGATAGGGATTAAAATGGCCCTAGTCGGAGTGAGTTTCCTACGTTGTTCTTCTTGTAAATAACCCAGGCTGGGGACTCATTAGGGATGTAGGTGTCGAAAGAGCCACCGAAAAAGAGGTTGTATGCCTGCGGATTAGTGGAATTCGATTTCTCTTGGAATTCTCGTCTTCTCTACTTGGCATGTCTTACTCTGATCAATCAAGGCTTCCGCGATTATCACATCTGGTATCAGAATGCTGCCGTAGGTCACGCCATGTCTGCTGCCACTCAACCACCTCTACGGTTGCTCTTCATCGAAACTACTTCTCACAGTTCCTCACTGGTACACCCTTCGGAACCGCAATTGAGACCTTCAAGATCTGCCGCCACCACAGTGGCACCCTCCTTAGAAGCCCGATGCCACTGGATTCTATTCCATGTCACTGCAAGCTGCTCCAATCACCGCCGTTGAAGCTTCTACCATCAAATAGTTCTTCCACCGCCCTCTGCTGCCACCTAGAGCATGGTTGCTCCACCTGCATCAAAAAACTCGCCGTGGTCTCCTTGCCGCAACAAAAGAGGAAGAAGCGAGGTCTTCATGTGCCTCCATCACCAGCCTTTCATGTGATGCCACTGGAGATGCTCGCCTCCATTGGCCCATCACCGCCCTACCACCGCAGTTTCACCTTGGTCCTGCCAGACTACCACGCCGCCACTGCAGTGCCATTTGGAACCCTTGAGGATGCTCTCTTCTCTAGCCAACCACTGGTTCCAACACTGCTAAGAACCTCCTTCGCCACAGCTCCATCAGAAACCAGTCAAGAACCTCCTCGCCACGCCGCCTTCCAGCCAGTCCACGCTTCTGCGCCTGCCAGTCGACCGCCGGCAGAAGACCTTGCCAAAGACGTTCTTCTTCTACTCTTGTCGCCAGAGAGATTCTGCCACATGCTGGTTCGCAGCCAACCGGAGTGATTCTTCCTCACGCACATAAGAGGACTTTATGGCTACGATGAGAAAGTTTGAGAGGAATCCATAGTGCATCAAGTTCCTGAACTCCACACCCCAGTTCTAATTACAAAAAAGAGATTTTAGAGGATATCAAAGATTTGAGGCCTAATAGTCTTTTAAATTGTAGATACAAGATCATCACTAAGGGCCATAGTTGTCAAGGCGACAAGGCGCCCAAGGCGTTGAAGGGTACCGATTCCGCTTAGGCGACAAGGTGGCCGCTTAGGCGTCGCCTAGGCGGTCAAGGCGGTATTCAAGGAAGGCTGAGTCGGGAGGTATAAAAAAAACATAAATATAAATATATTTGTTATGTTATAATTGAATATGAGTGTTTTATCAATGCACATAAGTAAATATGATGTGTGTGTGAAAGAGAAGAAAGTTAAATAAATATTTATAAAATATATAACTCATTTATGATTATAAAATTTATATATGTGCAATAGTATAAGTGATGGTAAAATATTGTTATAATATTATTAAATGGGGGGCGCAGAGTAGTCGCCGGGGGTCAAGGGGGCAGCGCCCCTTGTGGGGGGTTGTCAGGGGGGCGAAGCCCCCCGAACCCAAAAAATATGTAATAGTATAAGTGAGACAAAGAGAGAGAGAGGAAATAGTTGAAAAAGAACTTAATTAAGTATATAATATATGTTTATAATCATAAATCTTAAATATGTATGATAGTATAAGTGATAATACAATATATTAATATATTGAAACTATCATTAAATAAGTGTCCCTTGTGAGGGGTATCAAGGGAGAAAAATCCCTCAAAAACTTTTTTAATGATGTAAAAATACCCAAGGCGCCTTGCTTGGGCGCCTTGGCGGGCGCCTTGGGCGCCTTTTTGGCCCCAGACAAGGCGCCCTGGCAAGGCGCCTTGGCAAGGCGCCTTGCCGCCTAGGCGGGCACCTTGACAACTATGCTAAGGGCCTAACGAACTAACTCAGTAAGTCTGTTGACAAATTGACAAATGCTTCACAATCTTCCTTCATCCCAGGCAGATACATTTTGGACAATTTTATGTTAGCTCATGAGTGTCTACATGATCGAAGAATTAAACATAGAGAATGTAGCATGTTGAAACTGGATTCTAGGAAGACCTATGATTCAGTCAAACGGAAATGCCTTTTTAGAATTATGCAGCTTATGGATTTCAAGTACAAGTGGATTTATTGAATTAAATATTGTATCTCCATTGCTAGGTTCTCAACGGATATTAATGGCAGAGCTTTTGATTTCTTCTGGAAGACCCATTATCTCCATTGCACTTTGAATTGATTAGCAAAGTACCCAGTATTACGTGGACCTAGGTTGAGTAAGCAAGATTGATAGAAGCTATTAAAGTGGGAATGAACGAGGAACAAGTTCCTTAATATTTGCATATGATGCTTTGCTTTATACATCAAAGAACACTAACAAATGCCTTAATTTAAGATTCATGCTGTCATTTTTAAGAACACTGACAAACAATGATAGTTCTAAAAATCAACAGGGAGAAGTGCAAGCTTGTGGGTATTAACCTGAATGAGAATCAAAGAGAGCAACAACAAGACATTTTTAAGATGTCTTGAGCCTTTTTACCTATTAAGTACTTTGGGCTCCCATTATCTGATAGAGGAACGAAGATGGATTCTTTCTAAATCTATGTTGCAAAGCATCCCACTTTCCTTCTTCTCTATACTCGAAGTTCCTAAAACTATCACCAAATTATAAAGCATCAGAGCTATATTTTCCTGGCATCGATCCACTGATAAAAAGGGTCTTCAGCTTATTAAATGGAATCATGCTTACAGGTCAACAAAAGGAGGAGTAGGTTTGGTACCTCTAGCAACATTGAATGATGCTTTCCCACCAAAGTGGATCTGGAAGCTTAATACTAATAGTCACTCTCCTTGGGTCCGTATTGTCAAATCCAAATATAATGTAGGGGGGGATGAGACGACGGTCAGAGACTTCAGGGACCAAAGTATGCTCTAGAGCATATGAAAAGGCACTCTACGTAATTGCGATATTTTTCATTCTTCGTGTTCCATTGAGGTGGGTAACAGTTACAAGACTTCATTTTGGAAGGATCGACGGTGTGGCCACACATCTCTTACAGTGATATTTCCTAGCCTCTTCCGACTTTGTCAAGACCCTCAAGCCAAGGTGTGCAGTAAATGGGATGTCATAACACAATAGAGTCTACCCTTCAGAAGAGATCTTGAAAAGGATAAAATTTCCACCCTCGCTAAGCTCCTGCCACTCTTAAATAACTATAAATGCAATAAATGACAAGCAGGATAAACAGATACGAGGACCTAGCAACAACTCAAATTTCACAATCAAATCAATAGTGCATATACTCAGTATGGGAGGAGTGAATGTTCCTTGGCATCAGTTGGTTTGGAAATCTTCATACGCTGTTAAGATCAAGATGTTCCTCTGGAAGATTTGTAAGGGGAGACACCCTAATCCTAAGAGATGTGAGATCAACACCTTATTTCTATATATGTACACAAGATGTGTCTTCTGCAGTATGCAAGGTGAGAATGCAGAACATCTCTTTATTAAGAGTGGAATTATCAGCTCTCTATGGTCAGCCCTGCTTAAGGGTTGGATGAAACAATAGATGGAAATGGACAACATCTTCTCTCTTATTTTCAATTGGCCCAATCTCAAGCCGTGGGGATCTGACACAAAACTATGGGAATGAGTTCTTCCAGCTATACCTGGAACAGGACTTTTGAGGAGCACTTTGAGCATCCTATATCGATTCTTTTCCTCGTATCAGCTTTGGTCAAAGATTGGTTGTGTGCTTGCACTGAGAAGCACTGGGTTGGGACTGTTTTCAAATTTTTAAATATTTTAGAAAAATTTCCTTGTGGCCCACTTGAGTATCTATCATCTCGGTTGATGTTTCATGTGAAATTTACTTTCCTGTTTTCTGTCGCTTCTCTTGTAAGTTATCTATGCAGTAATAAATGAAAATTTGACCCTCGGGTCATACTCTAACAAAAATAACTTGCGAGTACAAATCTTGTCAGGCAACCCAATGAGCAGATCGTAGACAAGCACAGGTACAACGGAAGCACGTCAATACCAGAAAGCACCGAAGAGAAGGATAATCACCTGTATGACTGGTCGTTGTCGCCTGTAGACGCACCTAGACGTCCCACGAGGCATCCCAGAACCGCGAGGAGGCAGAACAGCGGTGCAGACGCAGCAGAGGACATCCGATCCAGCGAATAGGATTCGATTCGAGGATCCAACCCAACCCAATCAACTAAAACCCCCTCGCTGCCACAACAGCATCGAGAGCGAACGGCATCATCCACACTCGTGAGAGAATCTGGAAACGGATCCGCTCCCCAACAATTGCTACAGAATTTCAAGAGATATACCTCGCTCGGCTGCTCTCGCCACCCCCCCCCCTCGGGAGCTGAGGAGAATATAGCTGCAAACGGAGTCAGGCGAGCGAAGACAGTTTTCCGGCCCTCCGTCCGTCCGGATGAGTCTGAAACCTAACTCGAGAAATTTGTGGGTGGCGGTCTGCCTTTGCCCTTCCCGCGAAAGAACCGCGAGGTCGCGGATCGGATCGTTGAAGCCCGGCTCGCTCCGGTGGACCGGGTCCAGTCAAAATCCATATCTCGTGCTCCGAACAAATGTTAAAATTAAATCAAATATGCCGCAAAAATTATAAAAAAGTCCGCTGGCTACTTGTTAAATAACAACATTGTCCGGGCATGTGACCACGATTAATGATTTGCCCAGACCGTGAATACCGCGCAGACTCACGGGCCGCCCGACGGACGGAGCTGTTTCACGTATCACTGTTTTACTTATTTAAATTTCTCTTGATATTTTAGGTCGATATCAATTTTAAAATTAATAACGATGCTGGTGTTGGATGTTATTATCCAACAGGCTATAAGCTTCAAGTTTGTTCCCTTTTGCACATATTCTTGAATTTTTAGTCGGATAAAACGGTTGTCGGGTGCCTGAAGAGTGATTATGAAATAATATTTATGTCTCTCCACTTTTAAATATTTTATGTTTTGTAATGATCGGTTTTTTTTTTTTTTTTTGGTCACGTGGCCCGGATGGCCTGGAGACCCGCCGTCCGCGCGGGTGGCGAGGGTTCGACACCCGTCGAACCCCACAGTTCGCCCCCCCATGGGGGCGCCCGGCCTGCAGCCGCCGGGAGGCGAAGGCCCGACCTCGCGCCCCTCTGCGCGAGGTCATGCCAACCGAGCGATGCTCGGTCGGCGTTTTGTAATGATCGGTGATCACGGTAGTTAGTCTATTGATGAATTTTGAATTCCGATAAATAATGTAATGTTGCAGTCCATCTCTCTCTTCTTTTGAGAATAATGGAGTAAAATATTATTTTTCTAGTATTTATTTTGAATATATGTTATTTTTTATCGAAGTTAAAAAACGACACCAAATTATCTTAATTTTTTGTTTGCCGATATCAGAAAAAAAACATCATCTTTTTTATGTGCGCCGTCACACAGATAATTAATCACACCAAATTAAGGAGTGAGCTTCTTAATACCACTGTAGAAGACAAATCTCCTGATCGTAATCAAACAGGACATCGATGTTTGATTCGTGATACAATAAAATTTCGCTACAAGAATACATCTCTCTGCAACAGTACGATTTGTTGAATAATGTGTGTTTGTTTGTCATTGTCGAAATCATGTTTTGTAGAGACACTTTCTTCGATCCATCAAAAAAGACAACAGTGACGTGAGATATATTCCTTTTCCCTCCTCCTCGCGATCTCCTGTCCAGTTATTTATCATATGATTTATCATAAAACACGTGTGTATATGTATATTAGTTCGATTCACCTTAGTTGAGAGACAAAAGAGGATAACCGTAGTCTCCATCGACGACTAAGGTGCTGTTTGGTACGGGAATAATTTGAGAATAAATTTGAATTATCTCCAAAATTTCGAGAATAACTCAAATTTATCCTCAAAATTTATGATACCAAACATGCTGCGACTCCTATCTTGACTATTTTCTTTTTTAAAAATATTATATGAGTCTCACCAAATGAAGAAGTTACGACATGAAAACTGTGATTATCCTCTGTGCCTCCCAACAGAGATGAATCGAACTTTATATATGTATAAATTCCTTTTGCAACCAAACATCCACACAAACCTTATTACCAAATAAATCTTAAATATAAAAAACAATATTACATTATTTTTAATATTAATATTAATTTTTTATTATATTTTAAAAATATTTAATTTTGAAAGTACTACTTTACACCCTGTTTGGTAACACTATTAAGTACCTCTATCACTATCAATTTTAAAATTGATATTGATAAGAACTATTAAGAAGTGTTTGACTAATTGTATCAATTTTAAAATTTATAGTACAAACAAAACACATTATGTAATACAAGTGTCAACTTGTATTACTTTTGATATTGATACTCTAATGCCCTGTTTGGTTAGAGTTTCATTTTTGGTACTATATCAATATTGATATTAATATTTTCAAATGTTGGAGTATCGATATCAAAAGTAATACAAGTTGACACTTGTATTACATAATATGCCTTGTTTGCACTACAAATTTTAAAATTGATACAATTAATCAAACACCACTTAATAGTTTCTATCAATATCAATTTTAAAATTGACAATGATAGAGATACCTAATGCCCTGTTTGGTAACATTATTTGACATCTCTGTCACTATCAATTTTATAATTGATATTCTTAGTAATCACTAAGAAGTGTTTGGTTAGTAATATCAATTTTGAAATTGACGGTGAAAACAAAACACATTATGTAATACAAATGTTAACTTGTATCAATTTTGATATTGATATTCCAACCTCTAAAATTATCAATATCAATATTAATATAGTATCAAATTTAAAACTCTAATCAAACGGGCATAATAGTGTTACCAAACAGGGTGTAACATTTGAAAATATTAATATCAATATTGATATAGTACCAAAAATGAAACTCTGACCAAACAGGGTATTACATGAATTTACAATGACATGCTTTTAAAATTAATATAATAAAAATTTTAAAATAGGGCAACTACTTTTCGGTTCGATTCAGGAAACCGAACGGTTCAGTTAGGTTACCGATTTCGCCGGCGACCGCCACCCAGCCTGCACTGCAGTCTGCCTTCCTCCCGGCCCCGCCCTCGCGTGAAGTGGGGGCCCACGCGCCGTTGAGCCACTCAATCTCTCCACGCGATGGCTCCCCACTCTGCTCCACTCGGCGCTGCTGGTCGCTCCTCCCATGGTCTCCGCGACGCTCCCCATCCCCTTCTGCTCCGTACTGGGATCCCGGCCACGGCGATGGCCACCGTCGAAGAGCGCCCTCCGAAGTGGTTTTTCCTTTCCACTCCGCCGCGTTACGCGTCAGAGTTCGGGCTCTCTCTTCCTGTCGTCTCCGTGCATCCGACGTTCGCCGGAGGCCCGGCCGCGCGGTGGAGGTCGCTTGGAGGCAGCTTACGTTTCGGCCCCGGCATCCGATCCAAACGTCGGTGGCTCCGACAATGGCGCTGGTGTGGAGACGACGGCGTCGGAGATGGGCCTCCCGCACTCTCCGCCCGCGATGATAAATTTGGGGTTGATATTGATGCTGCTGGCGAAGCACAAGCTGCGTGTGGCGGTGTCGTTGCTGGCGTTGGTCGGTTGCACGTCTTGTACACTTTCAATGCCCATCTTTTCGGGTAAGCCAACTCCAGTGTGGTCCTATGCGTCTGTTAATGGCCTCCCAGAGCAGGTCGCATGTGTCAGATTCGCTGCGTTGATTTGTCGTACTTTTTTTTAAAGAAAAACAATGCTGTTTCGTGTTGGAAACTTGGAACCATTTTGATTTTTTTTTTCTGGAAACACCGTAGATATAACTAAACTTGCTTGTGCTGCCGATGTTGGTTCCCGAGGTCAGAGGTACAATTAAACATGTCGTTCGGTCAAAATTTCTGGCACAAAAAACTTCTTTTCTTGGCGAGTTACTTGAGAAATGGAGAGGTACAGAGGGGAATGTGGACATTGCGTGTCCCGTTCTCCAGTGAGCACCAATGGGTTAAATCATTTTTTTTTCAACAGAGAACAAACCAGAACTCTCGTCCCACTCTTCACTATAAGTAAACCAACTGAAAAACTTATAGGGTGTTTGGTTGCATGATATTTTTTTTGGACACTTTCATGATAAAAAATTGTATTAAAATAAAAAGTGAACTAACTCATGATATAAAATTATCATGTTTGGAGGGATGTGATTACAAAAAAAAGTAACTACCACACATGACCAAACAAAGTGAGGGGACCACAAAAAAGAAAGAAAGAGGTGAGACCCTCTTTTTTTGTTTAAGAAGAAAATCACTTTTAAAACATAAAATTGTCATAGTTATCAAATACCTCTTTTAACAAGTTTTCTTACAATTTTTAAAAATTAAAACAAAAACCTTCATTATCATACAACCAAACACACCATTAAGCTTACACTTTTAAGCGCTGTTAAGAAACAATTAAATATATGAAGCACTAAACTTTGGAAGGTGGTCGTGCATATAGATCATTCGATCACATCATACGAAATGATGGAATGCGAAGTAAGAATGCAGACAACTTGTATGTTACAAACACTTGGCCTGTTGATCTTGGTACTTAGACCGTGTTTGTCATAGAGATTGCTGTCCTCGAACTCAATCGCATAATATTTGAGTGCAAGTTTCATGGCATTAGATATGTTTGCTTTTAGTTTGCCTTGCGAGAAGGTTTCTATCTAAACACATACATCTCTACTCTGGTGAACTAGAAAGGGAATCTTGCCTCTCATACTTTGGTTGTACCATTCCATTTTTTAAAATTATATTATCTTGTTATCATAATTTGACGAGTAAATGCTATGTATTCAGGGACGTTCTTTGAAGTACTTGTAGGATCAAGACCGGAGCCCTTGTTGGAAATTCTTTCCAAGATTGCAGTGGTATACATAATGGAACCAATTTTTACTATTATTTTCATCATAAATATGACCACCATATGGGAAAAAGCGATGGCAAGCTTGAGAGCACATGTTTTTCAAAGGATGCTAATTCAAAAGGTTTGTGAATTTCACTTTTAAGGAAGCCTGTTGTTAAGAAATGTAACTTGCTACGATATATCTTATGTTTGGTAGTTTACCCTCTTCCATCTTAGGTTATATTCCCACTTAAAGTAGATCTGACCGTCATTCCTGGACTTCCATGTTTATATGTTCTCGAAATTTTTCCTGAGCTGAACTAAGTGCCACTAGACCAAGATAAGGCATTGCCACCCTCACTTTATCAAGTAGGTGAAGGTTAGATATGTGATAAAAACTGTCATATTCATTCTGATATCTTTTTGCATATTAAACATTTCTTGAAGTTTCAGGACTTATTAGTCCCCAGTTTGTTGCATGCGTTTGTTGTACTTCCTTGGCTTGTACAACTTAGCTGTCTAACTTTGAGCAACTCATGAAACTGAAGGGCATCATTAGTAAAAAAATGGCTTGCTACTTAGCCTGCTAAAGTTTATTGTTTTACTGCTGAGGATTTCATTTCTTCCTCAGTTAAATTTGTTTATTTGGTCAGTTTTTTTCTGTGTAGAACAGCAACAGGGTTGGTAAAGAAGTTTTCTACGATTAGGTTATCAATGGAAAAGATTAAAAGTTAATGAATCATCTAGTCATGCTCATTCAATGAAAGACAATTCATCAAAGACCTTTTTCAGGAGAATTTAAAACAATTTACTCATGAATTGCCTTGAGAATTATGAGACACCTGTTTAATCTTTAATCTAATGTTGAGCCTTAAGGAAACTCTGATAGATATCGATCATGATAAAATCATTTATTTACAAGTAATTGCATGAATTTTTTAGAGTCTCCTCCCAAAAAGAGATGGCATTTTGAACGAAAATCAAGGGAATACAGGCAACATCTCTATCAAGCAGATAGAGGACTGAATACCTCAAACTCACCCCAGTCTACCTCACCTTACAACACATTGACTTCCGGTTACAAGTAATAACAAACCCCCCAATCTTACACACCTTCATATCTTTCCCACCTCCCTTTTCCACCAGCTCCTTAGGACTGCCTAATCCTGTCAAAGGGTGGCCGACTTTAGAAAAATACATTTCAAAGTCTTATAGACATCATTAAAGATCCGCTAATTTCTCATTGTCCAGGTAGCCCACATTATCACCATCAGCAGTATTTTCCCGCAAATTTGATTTGCCCCAGCTTGGTATGTGTTGTTTTCAAGAAGAGCACAGCTCCTTCATATCATTTCAGATTCTTGATGGAGCTTGTAACGCTCTTGCACATGCTGTCCAAATCACGTGGAGAACCTCACAACTTCCAAAATGGTGATATATACATTCCCTAGAGATGACAAATATAACTTGCCGCCCATGTAGGTATTCTTGGGAATCCATGTTAACCTGTCTGTTATTGACAGCCTCCCCCACAAATTCTTTCACATAAATAACTGTATTTTTTGTGCTTTTCTGATTCCGCACCCAATGGGCCCCACTAACCTGTCTGCCCCCTCTACTAATCATTTCCACCATGGATTTAGAAGAGATGCTACCATTATTTTTCCACCACTAAAATTCTGCCATCCCTTCCCTTTGTCAGAGTTTACCTTTTGTAAGCACTCTGTTAGTTTTAAAACTCTTCTCCTGCTTCGAAAGCTTTTTGTTAGAGCAGAGTACCCATTCATTTATTCCTTGTTGCAAATAACCTACTATCACCTCTTCTTGATCAGTTGAAATTTGCAATTTGGGATAGGTGGGGGTAAATGGTGGCCAAAGGCTCCCTTCCACTCTAAGTATACTTCCAAACTTTAGTATGCTTTCCATTCAACACTACAATACTGGAAGCACTCTCATAGATGTCTATGTGGCTAAAGATATCCTTTCATATTTTAGACCATGTATTAGACACCATGTTAGTCTTTACTGATTTGAATTCATGATTATATGAGTTTATTGATTTTATTTATCAGGCAGCTATTGATTGCTTATTTTTGACTTTCGTTTTTTATGGTTCATAAGATAGTTATTTTAGTTTTCTTGAATAACACTCTGTTTTTTTGCAGATTGAATTTTTTGACCGATACAAGGTATGATCATCTTATCATATTATTTTTAGTAATCATGAATGATAAATAAATTGAAATTATTGAATTGCAATTTATTGTTGCCACACTCTTTGGTAGAAGGGTGTAAAGTTATTTTATCCTTCTTTTAGATTCTGTTGACAAAAGAGTACTTTCTTGGTCAAGTACATTACTTTTATCTTTGTATTAGTATCTTGATACTCTTTTTAATGGCAACTTTGCTAAAAATATAGATGACACAGAGAATGTGACAAACTTTAATTTAAATTATATTAGAAAAATTAAATTTTCAGAAGTTAAAGAAGCATTGAAAATGATGAAAACAAGTAAGGCATGTGATCCGGATAATATTCCTATTGAAGTGTGGAAGTGTTTGAAAGATTTAGGAGTGGAATGGTTAACTCGATTTTTTAACAAAATCCTAATATCGAAAAGAATGCCAAATTAATGGAGAAAGAGCATCATTATACTTATTTTTAAGAAAGAAGGAGATATACAAGATTGTGCAAATTATAGAGGGATCAAACTCATGAGTCATACTATGAAATTATGGTAAAAAGTTATTGAGTGGCAATTACGAAATTGTACAAATATTTCAGCTAATCAATTTGGATTTATGCCTGGTCGATATACAACTGAAGCTATTTTTCTTATTAAAAGTTTGATAGAAAAATATTGAGATTTGAAGAAAGATTTACATATGGTGTTCATTGATTTAGAAAAGTCTTATGATAGAGTGCCAAGAGAGGTTTTATGGTGGGTGTTGGAACGAAGGCTGGTGCCTATTAAGTATCTACAAATGATAAAAGACATGTACGATGATGCAACTACTAGCGTATGCACAATTGGTGGAGAAACAAGAGATTTTTTTATTTCAATTGGCTTACATCAAGGGTCTGCAATGAGTCCTTATCTTTTTGTATTAATTATAGATGAATTAACGAAGACTATACAAGATGATATACCTTGGTGTATGATATTTGCAGACGATATCGTATTGATAGATGAAACACAAGAAGGAGTGAATAGAAAGTTAGAAATGTGGAGAAATATTTTGGAGACTAAAGGTTTCAAGATAAGTAGAACTAAAACAGAATATATGCATTGTAAATTTAATGAAAACCAAAGAGAAGTAGGTGAGGGCATCGGTTTAGATGGGATAATATTGTCTCAAAAAACTCAGTTCAAGTATCTTGAATCAATTATTCAAAAAGATGGAGAATATGATGAAGACGTTAATCATAGGATTAAAGCAGGTTGGATGAAGTGGAGATTGACTTCAGGGGTTCTATGTGATCGTAAAATTCCATTAAAGTTGAAGGAAAAATTTTATTGTACAAGTATAAGACCCACATTGTTGTATGGTAGTGAATATTAGACAATAAAAGAAAAACATACTTCTAAATTAAGTGTTGCCGAAATGAGAATGTTAAGATGGATGAGTGGTCACACTATATTAGATAAAATAAGGAATGAATATATTAGAGAAAATGTAGGAGTAACGAGAATTGTAGACAAATTGAAAGAAGGGAGATTGAGATGGTTTATTAAACATAGACCTAAAGAGGCTCTAGTTAGAAAGATAGAAAATATTAAAATGACAGAAACAAAAAAGGAGTGTGGTAGACCTAAGTTAGCTTGGAGGAGGGTAATTCAATATGATTTAGATGGTTTAAATATCTCTGAAGAAATAACACAAAATCGACATGAGTGGAGAAAAAGAATCTATATGGCTGACCCCAAGTAATTTGGGATAAAGGCCTTAGTTGAGTTTTGTTGAGTTAGTTATGAATTGGCTGAACTTGAAATATGAAATTTGGAGCCTATATCTAAGAGTCAAGTCTCAATTTGAATTATAGACATTTTTTCTAAACAAAACTGAATTGGTGTATAGCTCGATAGCTCAAGTCTAAATTAGACGAACATAGGGGATACCTATGTTCTACACAGGGGGGGTGTCCAGTTACATGCATGCTTGATTCTCTTCTCCGAGGATGGAGTGGGAGCGAAGGTGGGTTTTAGCAGAACATCATCCTTTGTTGTTGGGACGACAACTTGGAACCACCATGTGGGAAAGGGCGTTTTGCCGCTAAGGGTGTTACGGAACATTGGAACTTGGCAGTCCCTCCGTGATGTTGTGGTGGGGGGTCTCACCAGCAGGAGGAGAATTTGGTCCTGCAGAAGATGCTATGGGAGAGACCACCTATAGTATGAATGTAGGACTGATTTGATATGTCAACGGTGAGGAGGAGTTGGCCATCAGGAGTGTGGTGCCTGTAACCAGTGTTAAGGGGATGCAACCTGGCTTGTCCATCCCTTGTGCTGGTCTTGGAGGGGCGGTGTTATTGCGGTTGACTTCTAACATGATGGAGAAGCAGGAGTGGTTATGCCACTGTAGGTTATTGTCCATGGGAGTCTGGATAGCTTTGAGGAGGAGGAGAAGTTGCTCGATCACTTCTTGAGGGTGAATTGGCTGGAAACATGTTCATGGTGGATTGGGGTGTTGGATTACAGGGATCTCATCATTCATAATAACTTGTACAAAGATTGGTTGTGTTCAGAAATAGACAAGTGCTTTTTGGTTGAATGCCTGGATAGTACTACGAGGGACCTTCAATTGAGACCTTGGATGGAAGGAGGCCATCATGGTTGTTGCTATACCAGGAAAGGCCAAACCAGTGTGAACCAAAGTGCATGGCCTTCTAGTGTTTGCCTACTCCGTCCTTCCTATCCAGTTTGGTTGCTCTGTATGGTAGATTGGTTTCAGTTGATAGAGGCTTGTTGTGGTGGCCGATGTTGGAGTCCATTGTCATCCTAGGTGATACTCCATTGGATTTCACTTTGGGGTTCTTGATTCCGATTATCATAGATGGTTCAGTTTGTTGTTAGTATGGGTATCGCAACTGAGTTTCAGGGAGGCAGAGGGAATCCTTTGCTTTCTGCAGCTGCAGCAGTGCAGAAGAGGTCTTACTTTGTTTGGAATCTTTCACCTTCTACTTTTGGGATCATGGAGATGCGAAAGAGCAGTTTTCAAGGAGTGGACGGTTTTAGCAAGCTCTCTGGATCTCTTGGAATTTGGAAGCTCTCAACGTTTCATCTAGTGTGTCGTTGCCATTTTTTGGGTGGAAGGGCTGACAATGTGGGTGCAGTTTCAGGGTCCTTGGACTTGGATAAGGCCTGAGATAGGTAGATCTCGATTAGTTAAGTCCTGTTCATGAAGGTGTTGAACCGGTGTAGGCTCTTGTACATGTCAATGGATCGGACTGCTTTTGGGGTCTGGTTTAGGCAGGAGCTGGTGGTGGGTGAACTGCAGCTGGAAGTGGCCGTTCTGGAGCATGTCTCTCGATCAAATCAGGTCTGAGAGCTACCGATCCAGGTGGGCAGTGGGTAAGGGCAAATCGGAAATGGAGCAACATGTTTTTGGGGTTTCTTCAACATCTCTTCCATTGGATCGGCAGATGCGTTGGCCAATTCAACAAACTGTTTGGGAATTCGGTCAAGCTTCTGCTCCATCGACTTGGCAGAGTGATGATATTTTAAGAGGGTTTTGTTTCAGGAGATCCCTTCAAATGTGATTATTCAACTGGGAGGACGACGGGGCTAGAGACCTTTGAAAAGTGGATTGATGGAGGCCTTACATCCATCTATGGGGTTGGGGTCCTGCAACTACAATCGGCGAACTCTAGAGGGGTCTGTGAGTCTGACAGCGAAAGACTGCTAGCGGTTCTTCTCCTGAACAATGGGGATGCTCAACCTCACTTCAGATGGGCAAAAGAGGTCGAAGATACTGGAATATCCTGATGAGACAGTAAAGTCTATTGGGGACCTTATAGGTTTTCAATTGTCTGGGAAGAGAGCAGGATGTCAGGGGATTTTTCAACAAACTCAGACAAGAGCTTGCATGTCAAGGGGGCTGTTCTGCAGGTAAAAAATGCAACCTGCAGAGAATCGGTTCTAGAGAATTGAAGTTCATCCAGAAGAATGGTATTATGTCCAAGAAAAGAAGTAAAAAGGAAGGTAACGGTATAATCATATATACATGATCAACATCATCACCTGGACTGGCGGAGAATTGTGGGTGGAGAGAAGAGCAGAGAATTACGTAACACATAATAGCATTACAAAAACCAGATATTGTTACTTTACAGGAGACCAAGATTGATTTTGCTGATACTGAGAACATTGAGGCTTTGAAGCAGGGGAAATTAACAAGGTTCTCGTGTGTCATCGAGTGGGAGAAGTGGAGGCTTGGTTGTGCTCTAGGATTTTGGAAAATTTATGGCTAAGGAGATCTATAAAGAAAGATATATCCAGGCTCTCAAATTCACTGTTATGGGGCCGGATTTGAATGGTGCTTATGTAATGTGTATGGACTAGTGAGTACTAAAGATAAATACAAGTTTTTTTCTAACCTTTAAGGAGGTAATAGATGCCAATAATAGTGATGCTTGGTGTATTTGTGGAGCCTTCAACACTATCTGGAAACCCGCTGAGAGATCGGGACAATCAGTTTGGGCCCAAGAAATGATGTTGTTCAAAGATTGGGCGAATGAATGCAGGTTGATGGAGATCGCAAACATTGGTATCAACATTACTTGGTCCAATGTGAAATCAAAATTTAAATTGAATATATTTTTTGTGAACCTGACATGGATACAATTGTTTGAAGTCCCTGAGGGATTCTATATTTCTAGAGTGGTGTATGATCATTGTGCAGTATGGATACAATGTGTGGAATACATGACAAAAAATGTTTAGAAATTCTGGTTTGAACTTGCATGGTGCAGAGAACCTAATTTCAAGGACTTGGTAAAAAATAGTCAGGCGAGATGGTCTTCAATTCGACTTTAGCTATAGAAAGATTTGTATGTAAATTCAAGTGGACGAAGAAATATCTAGATGTGTGGGCCAAAAATTCATCCAACACCTCACCTACCATTAGGAAGGAGTTGGTCTCTAATATTGACTATCTTGAATGGTAAATATGGAGGGTATGATTAATGACATTAAGAGAAAAGAATGGAACATATTAAACGATATTTATAGGGAATGAAGTCTCAGGAGCCAGGGAGGAAATCAAATGGAATCAGAGATCTAAGGAGATCTTGCTGAAGGAAATTGACAAGAATACCACATTCTTCTACACCCAGGCTATTGTCAAGAAAAGCATAATAGTCTTTATAAGCTTAAACTGGGAGGGTCTGAATGTGTAAGGACTAATAAGATTGGCCTTCACATGACAAACTTTTACAGTTGTCTATTCAAGGATGATGATTGTTGAAGCCCGTTGCAGAATTTCAATATGCCCAAAAAGTTAGATGATGTCAAAGTTGAAGCATCCATTGGGACTGAAGGCTGGCAAACAGTCTTTCTATGCCGCGAGGAAGACAACGGTCGGACTGCCAAGAGAGAGGGTCAACCAGCGTCCACCAAACCATCTGGCGTGTCACGAAGAGAGACAGGAACACCTGCCAAGATGGAGAAATTCCTTTCTCTCGGTGACTTTTTTGTGTAGATCCCCAATGCCCCTAATTTACAACTCCTCTACCATCTCGGTATTTGAGTTGTGGGTTATCCTTTGAATGTTTTTGTTCTCCTTTACGTTGTATTCTTTTTTGTATTAATGAAATTGTGGTATTTTGACCATTCATTAAAAAACTGGACGAGACTGAAAAAGTTTGTTTTGGTTAAGGAACTGAATTAGAGTAGATATTGTACATATTTATATTTTAAAGGACAAGTTCGTGGAGCTTAAGTAACAAAAAATTGGTTCAAAGTTAACTGAATCAAACTTGTTATTTGGCCAGGCTTTTATGCTTGACATCCCGAATCTTGCACTTGAATTCATGCGCAGTTCAAGTGTCAGTTACCAGTTTTGTTTTGCAATGACATGAGTGACAGAGAAGACAGATAGATCTATATTTGCCAACAATGGACCAGTCAAATGGTAACAATTTGTCAAAAGGCTTGATTCAGCCAAATCATTTCATTTTGGACTGCCCAGATTCATTGCAAATCAGCTCATCAGCAAGAACTGACTTATTCACATTGACTTTGCATACCATGATCCCACTGTCCCCCCTGATGTTTTTTTGGCTTGGTAGTTGATAAAAGCTAATGAGCACATTAAAAATATCCTCGTCTATGCTAAAATGGAATTAATTGTTCAGTTCATAGGTTTCTTGTCAAGCATAGTTTTGTACTTTTATTTTACAGTATTGTGTTCAATCTCTCTCCTACATACGACGAGGAAGTGGAACATAGAGCTACCTTATCCTTTTCTCAAGCATGCCTGTGTTAGGGATGTGATTTCTGTAACAGAATCGGCTATAACACACTGTTTAATGAACTACATTCTTGAGCAGTCTTCATGTTCTGTTTTGGCATGATCATCCTCAGTTTTCTTGCTCATAAATGTTGATTGTGTTCTATCACTTACCATGGCATTGCTGCTGCATTTCAGGTTGGTGAACTGACCGGCTTGCTAACAACTGATTTGGGTTACCTAAAAGATGTGGTTAGCGAGAATATTTCCAGGGATCGAGGACTCAGAGCACTCTCTGAGGCAAGCCACAGCTGATGTTATTTCAGAATTGTTTGTTGTTATAGGCTAGTGACCCTGCCTCAAAGACAGAACTAAGCATATGCATACATGGATAGATACATGTGTAAATACATATAGGATATGTATAATGTAAATGTTTTATTTGTTTTTTGTTCCAGAAAGTTATGTTATTTTATGTTTATTTATTTCCTTTTGATGATCAGATTTTGCTGTGTTTAGCTAGAGTCCTTAGTTCAAAAATTTGTCAGACTCACATTATATCTTGCCCCACAGGTAATAGGAACGGTATGCATACTTTTCTCGCTGTCAATGCAACTTGCCCCAGTTCTGGCAGTGCTGATGCTCTCGGTGTCTATTTTAGTAGGTAGGAGGACCAAGGCTTTTAGCTGTATTTGCTTATCATATGATACACTCTTTCCCAAACATGCCAGTTATTTCCTGGTGAAAAGTTTTCTTTTCCATGTTTTTTTTACTGACATCTTTTCGAAGACAATGGATAACCAGGATCCAGGTTTAAATTTATGTATATATAGGAGGCATACATTTAGCAACAAAAATCTTGATACTTACATTGTCTGTTGAACTATAATTTTTTAGATTTGTTCAGGACTTTAGGTCATTTTTTCTCCATTGATGATTTTATAGCTCTTTGTATTAGTTAGAGAGAAGTATGGGGGGCTTGGGGTGCAAATTTTGTATTTCAATGAATGCACTTGGAGCATGATGATAATGTATGCACTAAAGCTGTTGCATTGTTCATCATGTGAATGACACTTTCTTCTCCTACGTATCTTCTTTCTGTGTCTGATCTGTCATTTGTTTTTTTCTGTATTGATGAATTTTATTTTTGCAAACAGCTGCAAACTATCAAACCTAACCTTATAATAATCAATCTGACATATGGTGCATCTTTTTGTTCTGTTGTTTGCAATTTGACAACTATTTACGTGTCATTTGTTGTTGTTAATGGCATGGTTAGCAGAATTGGCCGATCTGATTTGGGGGATCTGAGAGTCGGTCGGATCAAGGCCGACAATTCCAGAGATTCCGCTAGAATCAGCCACTGGGGGCAGTGGTGACCCCACAGGGTGCCACCTGCATCTTTCCCACGTTAATTGGTGGGATGAGGTGGATTCACAAGTCATCTGAAAGTGAACGGATCTGGTTGTATTGGGTCCCTGGACACAATATGACCTATTGGGCAGGAAGACGCAGGGGCGGTGCCATGCAGCAATTTCCTGTGTTGAATCAAATCAGACCAGAATCTCTTAAGGAATGTGTCTGTGCTTTTTTTGTTGCCAACTGTGTCTATGCTCTTCCCTTGAATCGTCAGATCCCTTCTATATTGGATCAGAATCGGCAATAACTGAATCCTGTCCCCAGTTCCAATATTGCCTTCCTTGGTTAATAGTGATAATGAAATTAATGTTATACCAGTTAGAGATAGTCAGTTCTGAAATACGTTTGGCTCCCCTGTTAAAGAAACACATGGTATGGAGTCAAATTTCTCAGTTGGGTTGTCTCTGCTCGGTCAACTGAGAATACTAGCATGAATTGGGAAACTGTTGTTCATTTAGAAGTGGTTGGGGCCACCTATTCATTAACAAAAGGAAGAGAATATGAAGGAGAGGCAATCAAGGCAAAAAGGGTTGCCTAGGGGGCAAGGATTGCCGTCTTGCATCTCGGCTTCATCTCGGGGGGGGGGGTGAAAGAGAAGAGATCTCGGAAAATTCTCGAGAGATCGAATCTTGGATTCTCGGATCAAAATGTATATATGTATGAAACATAACATAATATCTTATAAAGATAGGAATACATCAATAAATTTATATGAAAATATATAACACATTTATACATCAACTGTGTGAATGAACAACTACAAAGCACTCTCAATACCAAAAAGATAGATCTTTGTGTTTCTAAAAGATTAAAACTTGTATACAATTTTATTTAAATACTAATATGTTATTAAACTTGTAGCACATTTTTTATGTGATAGTATAAGTGATAGTGAGATATATTAATATGTTTACACTATCATAAACGGAGGGAGGGATGTATACATGAAAATCACATAACCGAGGTGATGTAAGGTAAAAGATCCTCCAAAAAATTGCCAAAACCAAAGTGAGACAAAGTTGTGGAGACTTACGCACACATCACTATCTACTGAACACCTGATGGAGAAAACTAAAGTCCAGCTGAGTAGCTGACACCAATTTTCTCTTGACATGCCTTTGATTTTTTTTCTTCCACATGACACCAAGGGTAGCCTGAAGAATCGTTCTCTGGATATGGTATTATCTTTGCTTTCCCAGCACCTATTACAAAAATGGTGGAGTCACCCCATGGAAAGGGCTCTGGGAGTGCTTCTGAAAACTGAGATAGAATCAGCTCCCAGGAATGGTTGCCAAAGGGCATTGGATGAATAAATGATCTTTTGTTTCTTCTTTGGTAGCAACAAAATCAGCAGCAATCATCTTCAATTCAACCTGTAGGAATTGCTTTAAAGAGACTTCAGGTGGGTAATCTTCCATGAGCAATTCACCATGTGACATGTTGATAGTCATAGGAGTTGGGGCTTTCCAGACTATTAGACACATGAAAAACCACACTACGAAAAAGCAACACCTTGTTACATCTTTTACTGTGAAGAAGCCATTCTTGACCCATCGAAAAAGAATTTGAGAGCATGTGCTGTATGCTCATTGTAATAGAATAGATTTAACTCATGCCATTATTCATCTTTGCAACCAAACCCCTTATAAGCCTCATTGACAAATTGAATCAGCGATCTTAAACCTGTCAGAGCCAGTTTTTTAAATTTGACTTATTTTTATTTTTAACCTAGCCTGTTTTATGCTATCAAAAGGCAGTTGAGGTGATGAGGTGAGGAAAGGTGGCCCCTCCCTGCCTGTACTTGGCCTAGATTACTTAGATGATGTCTTCCATTGCCACCACTGCTGATTCAGAAGCCTCAATGGAAGCCTTGGACTACCGTTCCGGATCTGCTGGAAGCCAGATGGCTCACCGGTCCACCCCCCTCCCCACAAGGCCACAATTGCATCCTCCACTGGGTTGCTCTGCACTGGCACTTCCAGGCATCCAGAAAAAATGATTTTTCTTCAATCTATGTGATTTTGCTACAGCACCTAAGGCAAGGTGACTACTTCCTCACCTTAGGTGTCTCACTCCTCTGATAACATAGAACATGTTCATAGGGCTGTTATGATGAACATCAATTGACTCTTGCTGTTATATTTTTTTTAGCCACTTAAGAAGTTAGAACTAACTCCCTTGGTATTTGTTCCATCCATATAGGCTTGTATAATGTGTTAATTTGTAGCAGGGATTATCTCTAATTTGTATATTTAGAAACAATTTCTTTCTTGATGACTAAAATCTTATCTTCAACAATTTGGGATTGAAGTACAAATACACAAGATACCTGGAGTCACTTCAAGTTTTCTATGTTTCCAGGGAGTTGAAAACAAATAACCCTAAATGGTATATTTTTATAAGGGATACAGATACACAGTTAGTTGCCTAATCACTAAGCTAACTCAAGTCCAAGATTTTCAAGGTAATGAGCATATCCATCAAACTAAGCTTGATGAGCGTAACAAAGCTTCTGTCTGGTATAAGTGTTTTTCTTCAAGTTTTAGGTTTTTTTAGTGACCCTTCTCCTTGATTATCACTGCTGGACATGTTATTGCTACTAGATACTTGATTTTTATGTATATTGGTTATGATAATTTAAACTGTTTCAGACTGATTGAAGGATCAAATGGTGAACTATGCCCCAAAGTAGTCGAAGGATAAAGTCCTGAGGTGGTTCATGGTCAAATGGATCATGGATCACCTAGTGAAAAGCTGTTTAAATGGACATTTTTTTATTCTCTCCTCCTTTACTTTTCAGGAAGCTGGATCCAGAAATTGCTTGGATTTTCTCGGAGATTATTTTCCACTCTTAGATGTTTTAAGTGGTTGAGTACTCTGGTTATAAATCCTAACGTTCTTTTTTCAGGATGTTTAGAAAACAGAACTTTCTCAAATTTCAGACTTGTGAACAAGAAGATTTCACTCTATCTTTGCATTTCTAGTTTCATAAATACACTTTTACATATACTTTCACTGTTATTTTTTTGGTCATTTTTGTTTCATATCCGTCCATTTCTTGTTTGACAATTTTGATCTTCTTTGTATGCTACTCCATCATACCTCCACCAGCTGTTTTCAAGCGATCAACTATTCCAGTATTTAAATCTCATGGAATTTCTCAAGCAAGAATATCAGATTGTGCAAGTGAAACATTTTCAGCTATTCGCACCGTAAGTTACTGTTTGTTTCTTTTTATCACTACTAATAACTTAATTTGTTTATCATGTGTTTGATGACAGTCCAAGAGTGATGTGATATGTCAGGTGTAGACAAGGAAGGCTGGATCAGAATCAGTGAGAGGATTCGCCGATTCTAGGGGATTAAAACCAAAATTTTAGGTTTTTTTTTCTATTTTTTGAAGAACCAATCCAGAGTCTGTCCGGATTGGTTCTTCAAAAATAGAAAAAATAAAAAACCTAAAAATATTACAGACAGAATAATCAGAGGAATCTTGTCTGGTCTGACCCCTTTGAGGTCGAATCAGCACCGGAATCCAGAAACTAGCACTTTTCCCCATAGATTGCAGAATCGGCCGATCTGGATCGGGATCGGCCGATTCTTGGATCGCATCGGCCATGGCTGATCCGATTCTCGGCGGAACCACCGATCTGGATAAAATATCCGTTGGAATTGGACTGTGTGGTCTGATTCGGGGCCATAATCGTCTGAATCGGTGGATTCCGGAACGATTCCGGCGATTCCTTGCCGGAACCGACCGGAAAAATTGCCGCGGCGGCCCTGCGATCCAGTGGCCGATTCCGATCCCGCGATCCTTGCTCTGCCCCATATGTGCCTGAATCGGTCAAGCTGACAGATTCAGACTGATTCTAACAGATTTTTGTGGTCAGATTGGATTCACTCTACTAAATTGGATTGGTCTGTGCCAATCCCAATCCAGGATAGGCTGATTTTGCTAACCATGAGTGTAGAAGTCGGCACAAAAAGCACAAAATCCATATGGACAAATAGGATATACCGGTCCATACCCAAGTACTTATCAGTTATCACTTCTTCAGTCATAAATTGATATTTTATTAGGTTTAGCTGCCAATTCTGCAGCTGGTCAGAACCACTGACTATTGAGGCTAATGGTCTGAGTTTTATTGAATATATCATTGAATTCGTTTGGGATGAGAATAAAACTTGGATGAGATTATGTTGGTGCATTGATGTTTTTTATTTTACTTTAACTTTTGATCTTCAGTGGTGGATCCATTTTATGGTGGATAATTTCATCATGTTTCTATGACTATTCTGTGTCAAAAGTTTCAGGAGTTTAAGATGGCTTTAACTTGCTTATTAATATGCTACTTTACATTTTTTTAATAGGTCAGGTCTTTTGCTGGTGAAAAACGACAAATGTTCTTGTTTGGTGGCTTGGTAAGCTTTTTTTCAATCAGAAACAAAGAAAATTTACTGTATGAATATATATGGGCATGCCCTGTTTGTAGAAAGAGGTTACTCGTGATGAGTTCAGTGTTGTATTCTACTGGTATAAAGCCATTGTCTGTGTCCACTTTCAGTCATTCATAAGTGTTGTTTTTCATATTTTTGTTGTTAGAACAAGGATCACAGAATTGGAATCGGAACCTGGACCGGTGGGTCCCGATTCTGATCCAATCCGGATCTGATCAGTGGAATTGGCCGATTGTCAAGGTGAAATCTGATCCATAATCAGTCCGGATCAGTTCTTCAAAAAATGAAAAAAATGAAAAAGAACACATAAAATAATGGGTTAGGTCAGTGTGGACACCAAAAATTTTCAAATTAAGATTAAATCAAGTCAAATCTCCAATGAGCTATATGGTTCAACTTTCAAATATACCATTTAGTTTGGTTCACTTTGACTGCCATTTCATGGATGAAATAGCCCAAGATTAAGGCCAATTTGCCTAACCCATCAAGGGTTGATCTAAATCCAGCTCAATGCACCCGTTACACATGTTTGGTGGGCTAATTGTAGTCCTAAAATAGGCCCATTACGATGGCCTTTTTCCGTTGGTCTCCTACGGTGCGCTTTCGACAAGGACATCTTGGAGAAATCCACGTCGACTCGTAGACGGACGCCGCGGAGGCCGGTGGGGACTTGCCTCAACATGCCCGCGAGGTCCTATGGAGGCAAGCCCTTCCGCCGGAGGATCTCTTGATCCCGCAATCAACGCGGACGGACGGGGATGGCGCCGCCTTCTATTTCTTGGCGGAGGACCCCCGACGATAAAAAAGGGGGGTCGCAAAGAGAGGCGGGAGGGGGTGGAGCGGCAGAGGAGAAAGGGGGAGAAGTCTACCAGTCCCCTAGGAGTCCGGAGGAAGCCGCACGATACTCCCCCTCCTTCCTCTTCTTCTTCTTCCGCCAGCTCCTGTTACAGCCGGACGCCACAGCCTCTGCAGGTTGCCGCAAATGCCGTAGAAGCCAGAAGCCCCTCCAATCACCGCCGGAGAGAGCTCCTTCTCCCTCCCCTAGGGCCGACGGACCCTTCCCCTTCCTCTGCCGCCGCCGGCGCCGCCGAATAGGACCAAGAATGCTGCCGGAGACCGCCGCGAGGCTGCCGGGCGCCGGAGGACAGTCGGGGTACACTGTAGCCGGGGGAAATTATATCCACCGGACTTATGTCCAGCATGGAAAAAGGTGGGGCCCGCCAGGAGAAGAAAACGCAAAAAAAAGGGGGCGCGACCGGCCGAAGCCGGCCGGCTCCCGCTGAAGCACCCGCCGGTCCAGAACAGGAGCGGTCCGGTCCAAACAGTGGACCGGGCTTTCATCTGGCTGAAACAGCACCCTGCGCACACAGTGCAGGGCCCTTCAACAAAAATAAAAAAAAATTCAAATTAAAAGGATCTTCACCCTGGGACCGTGGGATGGCCATGTGCTAAACCATAGGTCAATGAGGTGACGTCCTTGGGAGGTCCTCCACAAGTCCTTACGGACCGGAGCTACTTTCCCTTAAAATTTTAATAATAATTGTGGGGTTAGTTTCTAACACCCCAAAATCCATTCTTTTTTTAGTCTCTTAACGCCTACAAAAGGCCATATGAGATTTAATTTTATTTTCATGTGTCGATTTTCGTACTCCAAAATTTATTTCGAGATAAATTCCTTCGATGCTCATAAAGAGCTACGAGAAATTTAATCTTAAAAAAAAAGAGAAGAGAGTTGTTATGCAAGTTAATTTTATTCTTTTATGCCCACGCAAAATATGAAAAATTAGCTCGGAGTTAAGTTTTGTGGAATATCTCCATACATGCAGGGTATTAATGTGCTCCTATTAATATTTTTTCTTTCTTCTCACATCCCAAAATCCAATTTAATTTCAACTAAATAAATTCAAAGGGATTCCAAATTAAATAAATTCAATTTAAACCAAATCAAGTTAAATCACATAAATCAATTTTAACCAAATGATTAAAATAACAACCCATAAATAAAACTCAACTTCTCAAAAATAAACCAAAATCAAATTTCCAAACAAATTTTAATAAACAAACCAAATCCAAAGATAAGTCAAGCAAATTTAAATCAAGCTTCTTAAAATAAAATCCAAGCACCAATCAAATTCAATTCAAATCCAACTCTTAAATTAAACTCAAGATAGTCAGAATTAAACCAAACAAACTTCAAGCCAAATCTGACTTGAACAAATTTAAATCAATCCAATTTTTTTTAAAATCAAACTTTAAAACAAGTTAACTTTAACCAAACAAATTTAAAACAAACTGAAATTAAATCAATCCATAAACAACTTTTAACTCAAATCGATTCTAACCAAATAAACCCAAATTCAAAACCTGCAATCAAAATCTGAAAAAAAATATACAGCAATTTGTAAATCTGGACTTGGCAGATCCGAAATCTGAAATCTGAGATCAGCAATCTGAAATTTGTGAATGAAAAATCTGAAAGTTTAAGGCCTACAACCGAAAATCAGGAGATGTGCAATGTACAGAATTTGGGCCTGCAGGAGATCCGAACTAAATTCAGAAAATTGAGGTTTCAAATATGAATTCCAAAAATTGAAACTAGCACAAGTCAGAGGCTGATCCGTAGATAGGTGATTCCAAACCATTCAAACCCATAAAAAACTCAAATTCAAAGCCGTCCCAAATCACTTCACAAAAATCTGAAAATTGCATAAGACAGAATCCAGAAACTGTGAAATACAAAATCTGCGGGTTTAACTGAAACCTAAAACCAATCAAAATTGAACTCAAATCCAGCTCAACTCCAATTCAATCAAATCAAATTTCTCTAAGTAATCCAAACTCAAGCAAATCTGAAACTGTAAAATCCGAAGTTGGAAAACATTCAATCAAATCAAATTCCTCTCAAGCTAATTCCAATCAAACAGAATTCAACCGGAAGATTACATAAATAAATCACCCGAATTAAAATTAATCTGTGAACCCATAAAAAATCAACACATTTCAAGAATCTGTAATCACCTAAAATCTGCATCAAACACACTTAAGCAAAACACAAACTCAAGTAAAATAAAAAAAAACAGAATCTGAACTGAGCCATAAAACAAATCACAAATTAAATAAATCTCAAAACAGAATGTGAATCAAGCTTAACTAAACCAAACTCTGATAAATCAATAAAACAAACTCAAATTCAAACTAAAATCAAACCAATTCAATCTAATTCAACTAAATACATTTCTCAAATTAAATTCAAATAAATCAATTCCAAATAAATTCAACTCCAATCAAACTAAATTTAAATAATTCAATCCCAAAAAAAAATCCAAAAATCAGCTTTAACTAAACAAACTTAAACCAATTTATCAACTCAAATTAAATCAAATTCAAATCAAATTAAAACTCACACACCAAATCTAAATTCCAACCAATCTCAACAAACTCAAATCAACGCAAATCAAACTCTCCAAATCAAAGTTAAGCTCAATGAAACAAATCCAAATTAATTAAACAAATCAAAATTAAATTCAAATTAATCAAATCAAAATTCAAATCAATTCAATTCAACTTAAATTAAATTAATCAAACCAATTTAACTCAAAATCAATTTTAATCAATTCAATTCAAATCAAATGCAAAAACCAAATTAAGTGCTTGCCTTCCATTAAGTTCATGAGAGTGTTTTCTCCTATGTGTGAATGTTTGTTTTGTGGATGCATGTCTTCTACTTCAATGGATTGCTATGACGATAATCAAGGGTATTCGAGTTATCTCGATGTAATTAACGTCGGATCTTCGCACCATCCGACGGGGAGAGATCAAAATCAATTTTCAAAGAACCTAACAACCTCAAATTATAAAATCATTGACCCTAGTTAGTACTTTTATGGAATACCATCTATTTTCCTAAGAAGTCAATGCTAAGGTCTAATCAAATCAAATTCAAATTCAAAAGGAAAATGAATTTCCAAAAAGAATAAATCTTTTTTTTTATTTTTGAGGTTACATCAGTCAGATTCCTATACTATCTAGCCTCTTTGGGGCTAAAATTGGCCGGAAACGGCCACCGCAGCTGCACAACCATCTCTTCCATACCCAGTATAGGCAGGTGGGGAAGAGACTGCCACGGCGGCCCTTGCTGGAATCGGCCAATTCAATGAATTCCAGTCCCGATCCAGGCCGATTCATGGTGCTTATAGATTGAGACAGGATTGGCAGCAGATGGAGTTGTGGATAATTGATGGAGAGGTTAAATAAAACTGTAAAAGCCAAATCTGATGGCCTAACCCAGAACTATTGAATGTCTGTAGACTGAACCATTGTGACTCCTGTCATTTCTTTCACCTAGTCTAGGTTGTCCATAGGTAATAGCATTGCATGAGGAAGGTTTACCAGACAGCCAGACCTCACTGCCCTGTCTACTGGTATGCTGGTGTTTAACTCATCCAAATCGTATCGAATTATCCTTCTCCAAATTGTCTTAGCTCTACCATGTCTTTTTTGTTGCTATTATTTTGATATTTTTTATTTTTTTAGCTAGAACTTCTATTTACGTTTAATATGTCCATGATTGTCGACACTCACATTTTCTCTAATATATTCAGTATTCATTCTATCTAATCTATTATAACCACACATCCATCTTATTCTCATTTTTGCAACACTTGTTTTAGAACTATAGTTTTTTCTTTATTGTCCAACATTCACTACCATACAATATTACATGTCTTATAGCTATGCAATAAATTTTTTTTTCAACTTTAGTAGAATCTTATAATCACAAAGAATTATTGTAGTTAATCTCCACTTTATCCATCATACTTTGATTTGTAGTCAACATCTTCATCATACTCTTTATTTTTTTAAAGAATTGAATTGTCATATTTTAATGAGCACTTTGAGATAATATAACTCCATCCAAACTAACTTTTTTATCTTCTTTCTTTTCATTTCGTTAAATTTACAATACATATATGTTGTCTTAGTCCTGTTTATCTTGAAATCCTTAAATTCGGAAGTGCCTCTACAATTCTTTCTTATTCACTCCTTTTGTCTCATATATCAACACAGTATCATATTCAATTGCAAATATTCTACACTTTACACTATAGTATAGCATGTTGTATATTTCTTGTTAATCCATCTATAACTAATACAAAAGTTAATGAGGTGTTTGGTTGCACAATAATTTTTTGCACACTTTCATAATAAAAAGTTGTTTTAAAATAAAATATGAACTAACCAATGACAAATTATTATCATGTTAGGAGGGATGTGATAACAAAAAAGAGTAACTACCATATATGACCAAATAAAGTGGGGGACCACAAGATAAAAAAGAGAGGTGAGACTCTCTTTTTTTGTCTAAGAAGAAAATCACTTTAAAAACATAAAATTGTCATGGCTGCCAAACACCTCTTTTAACAAGTTTTATTTCATAAACATAAATTGTAGCAAAAACTCAATTTGCCATGCAACCAAACACCTCATAAGGTCTTATTGTAGACCCTTTCACAAAACATCTCTTGGAACTCTATCATGTCTTTTCTCAATCAATAAATATCATATATAACCTTTATTCATATCTTAATCTTTTTCTATTTGGATTCTAATAAGAAAGGTTGTTTCTATTGCAAACTAACCATGTCTAAATCCAAATTTGTTGATTGACAAAATTATACAATCTCGTAATCATTGCTCTATGATTCTTTTTCATAATTTCATAGCATAACTCAAAAGCTTGATCTTTATATAATTTAAGCAATTTTGTATATCTCATTTTTTTAAAAAAATCATTATGTTGATGCTCTTTCTATATTCAATCGACATTTTCTTGGAGATTAATATGTTATTAAGAAGTTTAGTTAATCATTCTATCCCTAAATTTACATACATTTCTATACTTTAATAGGATGGTATTAAGGTTATGTCTTGCTTGTTTTTATCTTCTTCAGTGTTCTTTAACTTTTGAAACTGTATTCTCTTCATATAATTTATATCAAGCTTTGTTACATTCTCTCTATTTTTTATGTTTCTAGTATAGTATCAAAATAACTTTTTTATATTTCTCTAACGCCATAATCTTTGATAAAAAAATTCCTTCTTTATCTTTGATACATTTGATTTGGTTAAGATTTTGATCTCTCTCTCATCATTACTAATATATATATATATATGTTTTTGTTAGTTCCAAGTTTCTCGTACGTATGTTTAAAAGTTTCATCTCTTATTCGTCTATTGATTTTTTTTTAGTTCTTTTTTCGCTATCTTGTGCCATTTGTAAGTTTTGTTGTTATCACACTTAGACAATCTTCTCATTTCACCACCATGTCTTATTCTTAGATGGACCATATCCTTTAGACTCTCAAAATATTTTCTTAGCTATCTCTCTAATTTTTGTAATCATATTCATTCACATAATATTGGCTTCTACGCCTGACTTCCAATCATTTGTCTTGAGAAGGCCATTCTTGAATGCTTGTTGTTTTATCTTTTTTAATTTTCACCATTTTATTTCATGAGAAACTTTTTTTAAAATGTGTTTTGTCTTTTGATTTTTAACATCTAAACTACTAACATGTGTTTACTTGTTAAAATTTCACTTGAAATAACTCTTCAATCTTTGTAGAAAGCACTATTAGTCTTTCATGTAAGAATGAAATTAATTTGATTTTTTTTCATTATTAAATGTTATTAAATGTGATTCTCTTTTAATAAAAACAAGTATTTGTTAGTATAAGATCATAGACCATAGCAAAATCAAGGATATTTTTTACTTTTTATTTACATTTTTTATCTGAAACTTTTGTGGATTCTCTCATGTCCCTAGTATTCATTTCCAATGTCTATTACAATCTCCTCCAAAGTCATCCGTATCCTTTTAAAACTTTTCTTTAATTTCACTTAATCCAATTTGTGGAAGTGAAAGTGGATGAGTACCTAAGAATCTGATATTCCTAAGTCACCATTCTTTTACAAAGAGGCATTAAGACACATAATTCTAATGCTCTCCAATGCTAAATGTCAAGTTGCCCTGATCAATTTTTTTTCAATGATCCATATTTTTTATTATGCTTTTTGAGCACTATGCAGGGATAGTGAGTGCTTCATTGAATGGACCTGATATATCCTGCAGAATAAGCTGATTCTGACCAGACCATAGTCACCAGTTCCCATCAAGCCTATTACATCGTGCAGACAGGAGCAAGGATTCCGGAATCGGAATCGGAATCGGAATCGGTTGGACCGATTCCGATTCCGATTCCAGGAATCGGCCGGAATCGGCCGATTCCTGGGAAGGGAATCGATTCCGGATCGGTCCGGAATCGTTTTTTTTTTTGATTTTTTTTTCGTCAAAAAAATTCAAAAAAATCAGAAAAAAATCTAAAAAAATAGGAAATGAGTTAGAAACATTTTAAAAAATAACCAATGCATGATATCCACAAGACCACATCATACAAATACTAATGAACACCAATTGAACACTTGAAGACTTGAAGTTAAGTACATATTCCAATTTCATTGATACAAAAATCAAAGAGTTGATACATCATCAAAAAAAGAATTACATCATATCAATCTACTACCAATGTCTAGGATATAGATATGGATCTTCCTTCTCTCTTTGCTGCTCGTGATGCTCCTCCCTCATGCTCAGTCTTGTATACTGTCCGGGACCATATCCATATGAAAATAATGCCGATGCCATGCCATCAAGGTTGTATGGATCGGACTACGGGACGACCGGGACGTAAGCAGAGGGATTTGTGGAGCCGGTGGTGTAATCCACCGCCGGGTCAACCGCCCAAATGCTTTGGATACCGTGGCTCCATAATATACGAATGCGGTGTCTGCCATCATCCGTGTAATACCGCTTTGAAAACCGTGAATCGTGACTCACCGGCCGCCGATGGCCGCGCGCCGGTATACACTCGTCATCATCACCCGAGGAGTGAGAAGGAGCACGCGTGCCGTCATCCGGGCCGACAGACGCCCGACCTCTAACTTCCTTCTCTTACCTCTTCACCCAAAGTTTTTTTCAACTTTGCAAATCCTCCCATTTTCCCGTGCAGTCACTTTGTTTTCGTTCTCCCCGGACTGCGAATGGGCTGGGTAGCGGCCGCTCAGCCGGAGCGGAGGGCCGGGACTAAAGCTGCAGTGGGTCGCTCCATACCGCCGGCGTAAGAAGACCCCGCTCGAGCTCGAGAAGTAGATGGAGGTGGAGCCGGAGCATCCTCCTCGGCTCAACACCATCCAACTCTCCTTCTCGCCTACGCACGGTCCACCTCGGATCAAACTCACCGTACATGATCCCTGGCTTCCCTCTCCTCTATCCAGGAGGCAAGTGCATGCTCCTCCTGGAAAATCTGGTCCATGTCCACCTCCTCGGGTGGTGGTGTGGCGGAGGAATGCCTCTGCTCGTACGTGCTTCCTCTTCTCAGAAGATGTGCTTCCTCTTCTCCATCAACTTCCTACCAGCCGCCTTATATGATGGTTCGTTGCCTGCTTTATCCCCATCTGCCCAGCACTCTGTTTTCTAAATAAATACTCGTCACTCGGTGTAAATCGAGTGCTGGTAGAAGTGGAACGGCGGTATGGCTCCCCGGGCCTCGGGGTCGCTCTCGGTCCCGAGTAGTGGCGAGCCGATGCCGATCGGCCCAAAGCCGGGGTCAACCTCGACCCGTACCCTCCCGCTCCCCTCCTCCCCCTCCGTCCTCCTCCTCGGCCAACGCACGCGCTAGCGTGCCTAGCACGTCCAAGCTCGAATCCGTGGACTCGTCCTCGCTCTCCGGCTCCGGCCGAGCCGTCGCCGCCTTCCCCTTGCCTTTCCCTTTCGGAGGTAGGCAAATCGCGGTCCCTCCTCCTCTCGAGTAGCTCGTCCCGCAACTCCTCCCTCTCGCTCGATCCTAATCGCCCGTCGAGAGGCTCTGCGTCACGTATCCTCTCATCTCCTCACTCTTCTCCCCAAGCACCTTGTCACATTTTTTTACATTTCCACCGTTCCGGCAATATGTTGTTTCTGCCGAACATCCCCCCGTTCATCTCCTTCCCGCACCACTTCGCACCGTACCCTCTTCCCGACTAGGTCTACTATCCGCCCGTGTTCCCAACCCACGCTTCGAAGCACGTGTCGCGCGTCACCTTGATCGGCCATTGCTTAAATCTGCAAAAATTGTAAACAATGCACTAAAAATGATTAGATAACATACAAATTGTTTTAGACAATGTTCGGTAGCAGATAATCCCAAGAAACACACCATTCTAAGATCGTTTAAAGGGTTACATTTGCCGGAAATCAATGTACGGGGTATCCGAAATTTTTCCGTACAAAGAACATCCAATCGATGTTCAACAACTTGAGCGGAGTTATTCGATCACAAATCACCCAGCTTAACTCTACTCGGAGTCGTCGCACACGTGAAAAAATAGGCGTACGGGATAACCGGAAATTTTCCCGTCCAAAATGGGCCTATCCCGATACTTCAAAACCTAAACGAACTTGTTCTGGACAAAAATCGTAAAGTTTAACGACACTCAAACTCGTCGGAAACGCGTAAGAATGGACGTAAAGTTTCTGCTAAGAAATCTTACCAAAACCTTACAAAGATCGAAGTTAAGAGGTTGATTCGATGCCGATCCGAGTCAATCGGCGGAATCCTTTGAAGAACGAGTAATCGCCCGAATCGCCCCTGGAATCGCTGAATCGGTGGAATCGGGCCGAATCCACCCCGGATCGACGGAATCGCCGGAATCGACGCGATCGACGGAATCGAGGCCGGAATCGCCGGAATCGCGCCGAATTGCCCGCGCTTCCTCCTTCCGCCGCGGATCGACCGAGGCCAGCTCGCGGGTCGATTCGGCCCAAAGGGTCGGAATCGGTTCGATTCTCGGTCCCGCAGTGAACCGGGAATCGAACCGGGGCCGGGTCAACCCGGCCTTCCGAAGAATCGGTCGGATCGACCGATTCCACATGGAATCGGTCGGAATCAGATCGATTCCGACCGATTCCAGGCGATTCAGACCGATTCCGAGGAATTCTTCCCGGAATCGGTCCTTCCGCCGGGAATCGGATCGGAATCCACCGATCCGATTCCGGAATCGGTCGGAATCGGACCGATTCCGCCGATTCTGCAATCTATGGACAGGAGTGTGGATGGTCCAGGGGTTTGAATTACGAAGACAGGCCAATTCATGGTCAGGATTGATGTAACCTCAAAAATCTCTCAAAAGATTTGATACCTTTTCGTTTTGGAAATTCATTTTCCATTTGCATTTGAATTTGATTTGGTTAGACCTTAGCATTGACTTCTTAGGAAAATAGATGGTATTCCATAAAAGTACTAACTAGGGTCAAAATTTATTTATTGAGGTTGTTAGGTTCTTTGAAAATTTGTTTTGACCTCTCCCCGTCGGATGGTGCGAAGATCCGACGTTAATTACATCGAGATAACTCGAATACCCTTGATTAAGCGTCATAGCAATCCATTGGAACAGAAAATATGCATCCACAAAATAAACATTCACACATGGAGAAAACAACCCCATGAATTTGATGGAAGGCAAGCACTTAATTTGGTTTTGTTTGAATTTGATTTGAATTGGATTGACTTGGTTGAATTAAATTTTGGTTTGAGTTTGAAGCAATCTGTTTTAAGATTTGAGTTTGAGTTTGGAAATTGATTTAATTTCAGTTTTGCTTTAGATTTGTTTAAGTTAAATTCAATTTGTTGGCTGTTTGATGAATTTGGATCTGTTTTATTAAATTTGACTTGAGTTTAATTGGTTGAATTTAATTGTTTCTGGTTTGGGTTGAAGTTAGATATGTTGGGTTGGATTTAATTGATTTTGGGGTGAATTTGACATTTCATGCAACTTTCGGATTTATAAATTGATTTGGGTTTGAATCTGATTTAAGTTTGGTTGGAATGAGTTTAATTTGTTTGTTGATTTAAATTTGGTTTGAGTTAGAAAACAATTTATTTATTGCTTGATTTTAAATGAGATTTGGGCTCAACTTTTGAATTCGGTTTGTTTTAAATCAAATTTGTTTGTTTGGGAAATTTGGGTTTGATTTGAATTTTGTTTGGAATTTGAATTTGTTTAAGTTTGAGACAGCTTGTTTATGGATTTAAGTTTGGATTTGGTTTATTTTGAATTCGTTGATTTAAAGTTAATCATTTTTTATGTCTGACTTGGATGAAGTTGATTTAACCTGGGAAATTTGGTTTGGATTTGATTGGCCTCAGTGAGTTGGTTAAAGTTTCATTTGTTAACCTCCAATTTGTTCAGATTACAGATTTGAACCTCAATTTGCCTGTTGGTTTTAGTTTGATTTTGATTTAATGTTTATTGGATTTTACAGTTTTCAGACTGCAGGTTTGTTTGGGTTTAATTTCAGAATTCATTTTAATTAAGTTCAGTTTGATTAAAATTGGGATTGAGACTTGATGCCTGTTGATTGAATTTATTGAATACTTCCCTTTTGTTCTTTTAAGTTCTTATTTCCAGGTTCATGATTACGTGAAATTTCTGCTTTCGAGTTTGCTTTTCTTCTCATCAGGGTGATTATGATGTGTTGGATCAGATTCACACTGTAGTTTAATAGGCAGATTTTGGGTTTCGGACTTGTATGCTTTTTTAAATCCAAATTTTCAGATTTTAAAGGTTTCAGATTTTCAAGTTTGGTTTCAGAGATCAGATTCTTTAAGTACCTCCCAGGTTTCAAGTTGACCAGGTTTCGGATTTTTAAGTTCAAATTCTACTCTTCAAATCTCGGACCTAATCTGAATTTCAGGTTTCCTACAAATGCTGCACCTTTCAGGCTCTCAAGCTTTCGGATTTAAAGTTCTGCACTGTTAAGTTCAGATTTCAGATTTTTTTAAATGGATTGAATTCAGGTTTCAAATTTGCCTATAGACTCCTGAAATTCGGACTTGGAATGTACAGATTTTCAGATTTCGGATCCTTTACCGTTCCAGATTTGCTGATTTCAGATCCTGCACTTTCACAGCCCTCGGTTCCTTACAAAGTTCAGATTTTTTCACACTTCTTGCAGATTCTGCACTTTTCAGATTTCCAGATTTTTAACTTTCAGGATTTCAATTACAGCGTTTTTTTTTCAGTTCAGATTCCCTGCAGATTTCAGATTCTGCTGCGGATTCTGCACCTCCCATCTTCAAATTTCAGATTTTTAGATGGGTTAAGTTCAGATTTTTAATCTCTGGATTTTAGATGTGATTTCAGATTTCAGAAAATTCAGTTCTGATTTTCGGTTTGTGATTTTACAGGTTGACAAATTTCAGATTTTTTAAATTTTCAAATTTTCTTTTGTCTTGTCTTCCAGGAGTTTCATGGGGTTGTCCTCTCCTTGTAGTATCAATCAATGCACCGAACATGAATTTCCCTTGTTTTTTCTCAATATGAGACATGATTTACAATTTCACCGGAGAAATTCGGTCCTTTGAGTCCTTGATGAACTCGGAACTTGTTTGATCAATTTGAGATGGAAAGCACCCGGTCTTTGATAGACTTGTGGGCATTCCTCTCATCGACTTGAGATCGAGCTTGTCCCGGCTTTTGATAAGCTTGTGGGGACCCATCTCATTGTCTTGAGACCGAGCATCCCGATCTTTGATAGACTTGTGGGAAATTAGCTCATATCTATCTTCATGGCTCCTTCATGAGTTGATGAACTTGTCATTTCGTGGGCGGCGTGTACCGGTCTTTGATAGACTTATGGGCATCCCCACATTGTTTGAGATTGACTACACCCGGCTTTTGATAAGTTTGTGGGCAATCAACTCACTGATTTGAGATTGAGCACACCCGGCTTTTGATAAGCTTGTGGGGACTCATCTCATGATTGATGAACCTCATTAGCTCATAGTTTGGCATATCGGCATGTTGATCATGCACAGCCTTCCCATGGCATAATGGGTAAGTAACTCCCTCTTGGGGCATGGTAAGACATTGGGGTCTTTTTAAATAGACCTTTGTATGTCCACCTTAAAGGGTCGAGGGCGTGCTTAAAGCCGGCCCGTTGCTTTCCCTCTTTATTTTGAATTCTTTTAAATTAAGCCAAGACCATGAGGCAGGTTTTTAGCCGGCCGGATGCTCGTCTCGGTTTGTTGATTAATTAAGTAGATTGTTATTTAATTTCTGTTTATTGTTTATTTTATTTTATTTTTTTATGGGTCAATAGACGTGCTTAAAGTCGGCCTATTGCTTTCCCATTTATTTTCATTCTTTTAAGTTATGCCGAGACCATGAGGCGGGTTTTTAGCCGGCCGGATGCTCGCCTCGATTTTTTTAATTAGTTAATGAATTTTATTTAAATTTTCATTTGATTGTGCATTTTAAAAGAGAGAGCTCTCTTTTTTTTTGTCCGCAGGCCTCAAGTTAATGGGCCCGGGCCAATTTCTTCTCCTTGCGCACCCGCTGGCTGGTCCATCGGGTCTCTTTTTTTTTTAAACTCTTTCCATAGGTGGGCCCCACATCCAAGTTGACCGGGTGGTCAACAGCCTTCCGCGACGGCTGCAGTGGCCGCACGTGCGGCTGCTCACAGGGCGGCCCGGCGCCTCCTCGCGGGCCACGACCCCCCTTTTTTTCTCTTTTTTTCTCTGCCCCCCCTCCCTCATGTGTATGTCTACGTCAATGATTGCATAATCGGTCGATCCGGATCGGGATCGACCGATTCTTGGATCGGATCGGTACCTACCGATCCGATTCCTATCGGAATTAGCGATCCAGCCGGGAGTCCCGGCTGGATCGGCCGGAATCGATAGGATCGGTCGATCCCGGACCGATCCACCCGGATCGATCCCAAAATCGGTCGATCCGGACCGATTGACCGGCGGAAGACCGAATCGAACCGATTCCGGGATCGATCCGTGCGTTTTCAAGTCCGATCGCCCCCTTTATTTGGGGTCGATCCGGACCGATTCTCCCAGCTTGCCCCACTTCGGCTTGTTCTCCCTTCCCAAGGCACCTTGGAGATCTAGTGGCTTCAAAGATCCGGCGATCCGAACCACGGAGGGCGATCCAGCCTATTCGGGCGATCCAACCTTGGGGAGGGGCGATCCACCCTAAAGTACACAAGGTTTGTAAGAGGGGGGTTTTCGATCTCTCTCCCCCCCCCCCCGGGCCTTGGCCCCTGGCCGGCTGCAGCCTGCAGCATGGGATCCCCCATTGGGGGGGATTAGCACCCCTTTGGGGGTGTTCAACAGTCACCCCCGAAGGGGGACTGTTTTTACGATCCCCCGGGCGGGGGGGGGGGGCTGCATAAAATCCCCCCCGTTGGGGGGGGATTATTTCACCCCCGATGGGGGTTGGAATTGCACCCCCGAAGGAGTGATTAGCACCCGCCGGGGGTGTTCGACAGTCACCCCGAAGGGGTGACGGCAATCCCCGGGTGGGGGGGCTGCGCATAAAATCCCCCATTGGGGGGGATTATTTCACCCCCGATGGGGGTGGAATTACACCCGAAGGGTGAGTGAAGACCCCTTCGGGGGTGTTCGACGATCACCCCGAAGGGGGCCGTTTTACGATCCCCCAGGTGGGGGGGGGGCTGCAACGTAAAATCCCCGTTGGGGGGATTATTTCACCCCGATGGGGGTGGAATTGCTTGGCCTAATATTGGTATGGTTTTGTGTTGTAGATAAGATGTCGGACGAGGAGCATGGCACGGACCCGCGAGAATTTCGTGACATTGGATGGCAACATGGCCATCTCCTCGATTCGGATAAGAAGAGAGTCGGATGGTGGTGAAAAGAGATGAATGGAGGTGTGTATCGGCTCGACGATACATAGGGGACGGGTGGCAATGTAAAGAAGAGTGATAAAGTACCGGCTGAGCTGAGGGAGGAGATGAGGGTTATATAACTGGAAGGGCATCGCAGAGGGAGGTGAGAATTGGTCAGAGACAAGACCTACATGACGAGTTGCTAGGTCGGAGAGACGCCGATCTTATGGCCGGAAAGGGCGAAAGGGAAAGGGCCGGCACGAAAGGGTCCAAGTTGATTCTCCATCTTCATCGGATGAGGAAGATGCCCGAGGTTAGAGAGGCATTAATGAGAGTAGGGCTCGAGGCCGTGAGGATGAGGAACGAAGACAAGGAGCGAGGAGGTTCGGCCACAGACGATCGATGTGGGGGCGGGGACAAGGCTGTTCGGTGAGCACGGGGTCGGAGGTCGCATTCCTCGTTCGAGCCGTGCGGCGGGGAGACACCGCGATGTATAGGGAGGGTGGTAGAGGTCGAGAGGGGAATAAGACAAGCATTTAAAGGGGTGAAGGCATCGGCGGACGAAAGCCTTAAGCATATGGTCGAGTTCTTTCTACGGGTAAAGATTTGTTGAAGTTAAGTTTAGCATTTGCTTGTCGATATGAATTATTTATTAGGTTAGCTATTATTAACAATCCTTTCTTTTCCCTTATCTTGTTTTTGAATTTGTAGGTGTCCCGGCACATGCGGCCACCGATCCACAGACTATGGTTGATGCGATTAGTGAGGGCACAGGTTGAAAACCCCGGCATCAAAGTATATATATGAAACAGGTGCTTGGATGAGGAGGTCGATGAGTTGACCTCTATGGATAGATGGATTGAAAACCATACGGAAGGAAGGGGTGCAACGTAATGTGCGATGGATGACGGAATCACAAGGAGGTCCTTATAAACTTCCTTGTGTATTGTTCGAGGCACCGTATTTACGAAGTCGGTTGATGCCTCGGGCCGGAGTGAAAAATGCATTACCTATTCGGCTTGATGAACAATGTGGTGGATGAGATAGGGGAGGCCACATTGTGCGGTTTGTCGCCATGAACAATGAGGCCTCGTATAAGGCTGGAAAGAAGCCAATGGAGGCTCGTCCTCACTTATTTTCTGGGTGCCCTGTGCGCGCATTCTATTGACTTGATGTTAGAAGATATTGGTAGGGATCTTAATGTCGAGTCCTTGGTCAACCAAGGACAACTTATCACCTCATTTATCTATGGCCATCCACGACTTTTACATATAATGAGGCAGCACACCGATGGTCATGATTTGATCAGACCGGGTCCCACAAGATTTGCCACCCATTTTATTGCATTAGAGACCCATTCACTGTCGGTGGACGAGGTTGAATGCTTTTGACGAGTTTGCATCTTCCTATCCAGAGCCTGCCTCAGACAGTGAGCCTGGCTATCCACCTCCACCATCTTTTTTACCTCCACCTCCTACTGATCAGGGAGTTTATGAGTTTACGCATGGCCCGAGTCTTTATTTTCTTATGGATACGGAGCGATTATGACCGACCCTAATCAATCGTGGAGATTTGCAGAAAATCAAAATGACCGGGACGAGAGATCCGGATCCGGATCCATCCTACTCGGACGTTACCGTAGTTGGTGGTGATGCATATGTATAATGTATTTCTTTGTTTATTTCACGCAATGTAATATGAGTGGTAAGAAGAATGTGTTGTACAATTTGTGGAGTTGGGTATGATTGTTTGTTTGGTAAAAACATGTATCTTATTTGGGGAATGATGTGTTCTATTGTGTGATTGGGGGTGATATGTGTTCTATATGATTGATTGTTAATTTTTTATATGAATGAGTGTTCCCTATATTTTTTTCACATTTTTCCTGAGTTCTATGTATTTTTATTGATTTTTTGGCGATTTTTCCATATTTTTTCGAAAAGCAAAAAAAAAAAAAAAAAACCGATCCAGACCGATTCTGGATCGGTCTGGCTCCATTGGAATCGGCCTGGATCGGTCCGATCCGATCCGATCTGGATCGGATCGGACCCCACCGATCCAGGATCCGATCCCGATCCGGCGATCCTTGGTCTACGTGGACATAAGTGGGGGCAAAAATCAACTTCGCCCTCCACTGTTCACCTGCGGCCCTGGGAGAGACTTACGGCGGAGAGGGGAGCTCGCGGTGGCGACGGCGGCGTCCGGAGGGAACTCCGGCGACACTGGCCTCTTCTGGAGGGACTTCCGGCGGGGCTTGCTACCTCCGGCAGGGATTCCGGCGACGGCAGGCCGCGGGAGGGGCTCCGGCGGTGGCGGCAAGCTGGGGGGACTCTGCGGAAGGAGCTCGGGTGGCAACCGCAAGTTGCGGAAGGGCTTCCGGTGGCGACGGTAAGCTCCCTTTCTCCCTCGGCCTTCTGCTCTCTCTCTCTCGGGTGGGGGATCTTCTGGTTCGCGCTCTCGGGGCCTTTCCTCCCTTTTTCTCTCTTTTCTCCTTCTCTCGATCTCTCTTTCCCTGTCCGATCTCTCTCTTCGTCTCCGACCCCCCTGTTTTTGACCGCGAACCCACGGCTGATCCATTTATAGGCTTCTGCCCTTTCTTCCGGTGCCAAGAGACCTTCCGAAAGAGGGCATCCGACTTCGAATCGGAACCGGAGAGATCCGGATCACACGGGATCACGACGGATACTCTCCACGGCTCTTTTCGAGCTTATCCGGATAATTTTGGCAGCCGATGGACATGACTGATGGATGATCGGATTCTGCGGAGTCATCCTTTCCTCCGCACAATATTCCCCTTCCATGTTTTAAGGACAGTTAGAGTCCTTTCTCCTGTACGCCACTGCTTCCTCCTGCCTTACCCATGCAAGTCGATTGCATCAGACTGTTGAGGTGGCACTGAATAGATTTTCTCCAATATTTTCCTTTGACAAGGTTGTATCGTGGAAAACTAAAGCCTTACGGGGAAAGTTACTGTAATGGGCCTATAACTCCTAATGGGCTAAACAGATGAGCATTGGCTTCAAGCTATTTCATTAATGAAATGGCAATTAAACTGGACCCAATTAAAAGGTATATCTGAAAATTGAACAATAGAGCTCATTGGAGATTTGATTTCATTTAATCTCAATTTGAAAATTTTCGGTGTCCACAAGGATCAACCTGTGCAGTTAAACTGACTCGGAAGCCTGGTTGGCCAGATCCCTCCCTGGAGTTTGGTTGTTCCAGCCAGTGTGGACTCAGAATCTTCCGATTCAAGCCCAAGGTAGGCAGGCTCAGGCCAATTCAGAACCAGCCACATGATCCTAAAATTCTTAGGACCTGGCAGAAAATTTGTTTCTGTTTTCTCATCTTCATCTACCATTATATTTTATCTGGGAATCATAACTTAGTTCCTGCAAAATTTCATGAGCTTTCTAAGTGTGATTATGTGCACATTTGCTATTTTTTTATTTCCTCTGCTGTTTTTTAAGTTCCACTATAGAAAAGGTGGAACGTGTAAAATTTATTGCTTCATGATTGGTGACTACTGTTAGTTGACATAAGATGGGTCATAGATTATATCAAACTTGATATTACATTAGATGATTATTGAAGGATACTGGTCTTTGTGGTCGATTGATATCTGTTTTTATATACTATGTTGATCTGGTGCCATTGACGGTACACTAATATCTGGCCTTTTGATCTATGATAGGTGCTTGCTTACCAGAGAAGTGGTGTAAAACTTGGAATTTTGAAATCTGCAAATGAATCCTTGACTAGGGTTGTTGTCTATATTTCTTTGATGGCCCTTTATTTTCTTGGAGGAAACAAAGTAAAGGCAGTGAGTATTTTGTATTTTGGTACCAGTTTTGTTTATCTGTTAGTTCCATGTTTACAAGGAACACTTTTGATATTGGAGGCCCTATTTATGTTAGGCAAGAAATACAGGATTCCATGGGTTATCCTGTAGATTCTGAGGCAATCTTTGAGTGACCTTGTTTAACTGCTAGATATATCAGATGGATTACCAATCTACTGATCTTTTTTGTATCACCCTTTTTTTAACCCTTCTCAAGCTTGCATTCTCAAATTACTATAATGGAGAAGTATCATGACTCGGGTTTGACCTTAGAAAGACTGAATTGCATGGATGACTCCTCTAGCACCTAAAAGACAAGACATCACTACTTTTGAGTATGCGTATGCTTTTCAAAAGCTATTTTGCATGCTGCCATCATTATTGTGCATTAGTTATCCAAGTATTAGATTTTGTTGCTTTGAGATAATATTTACTGAAACAGGAGAGTTGGAGTATTATATTTGATAAAACGAACAAGTAGGAAATATTAAGCTTTCGTTTATTTGTCACAGGGTGAACTGACTGTTGGGACCATGGCTTCTTTCATTGGTTACACTTTCACGTTGACCTTTGCTGTAAGTGTGGCTTTTGTGCACTGAATTTTTAATTAAATTTGTTTTTTCTCAATCAGCTAACTCTTCACCTATGTTCTTCTGTATTATAATAAAATTGTTTTAGGTTCAAGGTGGTGTTAATACACTTGGTGATCTACGTGGGACTTTAGCAGCTGTTGAACGTATTAACTCGATTATAACTGACACCAACGTTGATGATTCTCTTGCTTACGGTTTAAAAAAGGAATTCACTTCTAGTAAAGATGATGACCACCTTGAACTTTTCAAGGATAATTCTGATTATAATCAAGATTCAAGCCTACGTTTCACATCAATATTAAGATCAGTTACTGATGGCTGTAATCTTGCTTGGACGGGAGACATTTGTCTTGAAGGTACGTCTGAGTATTTCTTCTACCTTATACACGGTCCCTAGTGTTGGTTTATTTAATATAAATTGCACATTTTTATGGTTGAGAAGCAGAGTTACATTACAATAATGAAAGCTGGGGTGAACCAGTTAAAAGCGAGATAGGAAGGACATGTCACCATTTTGTAGATTATCTACCTGTTACCACTGCATCTGGGCTTGAGAAGGAGCATAGCAGAATTTTCCTATGCCTCAAGTATGTCAGCACATAAGAGATTTAGTTCCGTAACCATAAGGTGCTTTCTGGGGCATGTAATCATGTTCACTTATATAGGCCCGGAGACTAAGTATCTCATACTGATTAAATCAGGCCATTGCTATGTTGGAACTGAAGCCCCATCCATTATGCTATGTTTCTAGTCAGGAGACTTTGTGTAGAAGTTGGTTTGCCTTCAGGGTTCCAATCATGAAAAAGCAGGTGATGGAGGGTGACATTTAGGGAAAGGCTACCTACAAGTTTACATGAGAGAAGAGGAGTGTAGAGTGTAGACTGTGGAATCACCGTAGTGGACCTGATGCATCTCATGCCAGAATTGAATGGACTCCAAGATTGCAGGATCGGAATCGAGATCAGTGGGTATCGATCCAATCCAAATCAGATCGGAGCAGTCCAATCCCAACCGATCCACTGGAACAAAACTGATCCAGAATTGGATAAAAGCACCAATCCCTATTCCGATTCCAATCCGATCTGGACCGATATTGGCCGATCTAGACCTATCCCGGCCAATCCGATTCCGATTCCGATTCCGATCCAATCCAGCTGATCCTGATCGATTTTGTTGAAACTTTTTTTTAGATCGGTCCTTCGGCCAAGAATCAGATTGGCAATGTCCAATCCAATCCGGGAATCGGTTGATCCCGATCCGAATCAGCCGATTCCGTAGTCTATGAATGGACTAGATTTCAGGCACATTGAACGAAGAGGTTTATGGGTGTAACTAAGTCTTGTTTGTTATGGCTTAGAAATTTTTTTAGTTTTTTTAGGACAAAACCATGTGAGTTCATAGAGGAAAAAAGTAGACAAATATGTCACCACAGTTAGGTCGGGATGCAGCAAGACTAAAGGTTGTCTGTTGCAATTTGTTAAATCTGAACATAGCAAGTACTTCTTGGTGTCTAATGTTGTTGGGCATTTCCTAGGGTTGACCAACTCAGAATGAAATATCCTTTGGTGCTCACTTTTGTCAATCTCTCACTCTCTATACGTTTCCTTATCTCTAAAATTGTGGCACCATCTACTTCACGAAAAAAATTACAGCTTCATTTTGCAACCGTGAATACTGAAGTATTTATTTTCGGGCAAGGTCTGTAATGGAATACAAAGTTGAGGCCAAAAGGAGAATTTTACTTGTACAGAACCCTTTTCTTATTGTACTTCGTTTGGTTTTTATAGACAGAAATCTCAATGCCCATTTATTGTGTCAAGGCAGATGTGTATTTCTCCTACCCGTTGAGGACAGATGTTGGTGTCCTAAATGGGCTAAATCTGACTTTGGAGTGTGGAAAAGTTACTGCACTTGTGGGTCCCAGTGGTGCTGGGAAAAGCACCATTGTGCAACTTCTGGCACGTTTTTATGAGGTATTTTTTGTCATCCATGTATTTCTTGGTTTGTTGTATTTTATAAAAGCATTCAATCCACAGCCAACAAGAGGTCGAATTACAGTAGCGGGTGAAGATGTCCGTGCATTTGACAAGAGGGAGTGGGCAAGGGTTGTATCAGTTGTAAATCAGGTTTCTTTTCATTTGCCATACCCAAATTAACAGCTGGACCAATATGTTTTAGCTCTTATCTTCCTACTTTAACGTTTGTTGACTTTTTTCTGGAAAGATAACATTGCCAGCTTTATAAATTTGGTTCAGGAACCAGTTTTATTCTCAGTATCAGTTGGAGAAAATATTGCATATGGCCTACCAGATGACAATGTCTCAAAAGAGGATATAGTGAAGGCAGCTAAGGCAGCTAATGCTCACGAATTTATAATCTCTCTTCCTCAGGTCTGCAATACTATGAAACTCAATGTATTTATGCTTTATCCTCATATTATTACATGTGGTATCTGTTCTTATTTCAAGGGCTATGACACACTTGTTGGTGAGCGTGGAAGTCTGATGAGTGGGGGGCAGAGGCAGGTGAGCAACTGTAATTACAAACTCTTGGTGACTGTTTGATTTAACGACTCACTTCAACTTGCAGAGAATAGCTATTGCTCGAGCTCTGCTAAAGAACGCTCCTATTTTAATTCTTGATGAGGTAAGCTTTCATTGTTTAAAATTTACATGACCAATTTTGTGATAACCTTGTTGTGGTGTTTTTTTGGTCTTGCTTCTGATTCAGGCAACCAGTGCTTTAGACACAATGAGCGAACGCCTGGTCCAGGAGGCTCTGAACCATTTAATGAAGGGGAGAACCTCACTGGTAATTGCTCATAGATTGAGCACAGTGCAAAATGCACATCAAATTGCACTCTGTGCAGATGGGAAGATCGCAGAACTTGGCACACATTCTGAGCTGTTGGAAGGGAAGGGTCTTTATTCATCTTTAGTTGGAACCCAGAGGCTGGCATTCGAGTGATCTAATTTTCACCCTCTGCAATTTTGGCAACTTTTAACCGGGACAACCTATTGTAGAGAACAAATGTCTAGGCCTCGTGTTCTCCAAGAGGATCCGTATAATTGTAAAGTTGGTTTTGGATTGTTCTCATTTCCATGCTTCAATGTGCTAAAATGCTTTTTTTTGTACTTTTCTTTCTTCCAGTAAGGATACGCTGTGTACCTTTTGGAGCACCTTTTATTGTATTTGCAATGAATTAATTTACTACAGCTTTCAACGTGGAGGTACGTGGTTGAAAAGAATAATATTTATCGGCCACTTGTAGCTCTGGCTGAGGTTAAATTAATGATTTTTTTTAGTTGGTAAAACGAGTTGTTTAGATACTTTCCAATAGTTCACTGTTTAATCAATTCGGAGGAGGTACGATTTGTGGATTTCTTCTATCATCTGGTTAAACAAGCCACTTGGCTTCAACATACCTCGCCATGTGTCTCTGATGGACCTAGAACGCTATTTATTGACTGATTTATGCAGTAACGAATTGACATATCTGCATATTGTGGTGCTAGAGGATGCCTCATATACTGATAGGAGACCAACCAGAATGATTAATGGAGTGGTGATTGACAGTTGTAAAGTTTAGGTTGCACCTGGGACCAATTTACTGTTCTGATGGAAAGGGGATGTGTTTTTAAATAGATACAGTTATTGGTATATTTAAACATTGAAACTCAATCCAGGCAAGTTAAGATGTTTGAATTACGTAAACCAATGACAATTGAATTCAAGTCATTTAGTTCAATCTAATCGAAGATTAATCATGGAGAAGTTTCCATTTCGCTATTTACATTCAGCTATTGAACCTCTTGTGGTCTTGTTTCTTTGCCATCAGTAACCGTGAAGGTTAAGGATGGATGTTTCATATGCTGTTTGTGAGATGCCCATCGAGAAGGGAATACGGCAGTACAAGCAAGCTCTGAAATTTTGATTCCATTTTGTCCATGAGATTTAAGTTCCATTTTTTTTAAAAAAAGAAATCAAATATATCTAAATCAGAAAGACTCCGATACATGATTTGAGATTTTTATTTCATTTTCTGAAAAGAAAGAAATCAAATATTTCTAAATCAAGGTCGAACATTTCACATATTTTTTGGCTCCCCACCGGAATGAACACTGCTTTATTCAATAAACTCCAATACAACGTGTCCATCACCACTCAAGAGGTAACTTGGGAGTTCTTTGTTCTTGTAACACCAAGCTGCCGTTAAAGCCAAAAAGTAGAGTGAGAGCTATGATATGTCAAAATCCAGGCCTTGTTTGGTACGAGGATAATCTAGGATAGACTTGGTTTATCCCCGATCTCTTGTTTGGTACACACTTAAAAATGATAGCGATTTTCGGTGAGACGGCATCGATTTCCGGCGAGGCGGCGTCGATGGTGCGGGCGGCCGACGTGGACGGGGACGGGTTCGTAAGCCTGGAAGAGTTCGCCTCCGTGTGGGAAGGTGGCGGGGAGGTGCGACGAGCGGCGGTGGCGGAGGAGGAGGAGCTGAGGACTGCCTTTGCCATCTACGACCGGAACGGCGACGGGGTGATCTTGCCGGAGGAGCTGCAGCAGGTGATGAGAGGGGTGATGGGGAGGGTGCCGCCTCTCTGGCCGAGTGCAAGGGCATGATCCGGGCCGTCGACGGCAACGGTGACGGCGTCATCAGCTTCAACGAGTTCGAGAGGATGATGACCCGACGACGCCTAGATTAATCTCTCTCTCTCTCTCGCATAATTCTATGTTACTTGGGTGAATGTAATATCAAATATTATCGACATTTTTTGATGCTGATATACGGATAAAATGCATCAGATAATGGTGATAATAATAAGGGAGACAGATATTCCCACAATTTATGTATATATATATGTGCATGTATATATTTAGAAAGCTCAAAAACATGTATTGCCGACATTCTTGTGTAAAATTGTGTAAGATTTTTCAAGACGTAATTTCTTTTCATCTGGAGGTGATCAATTAACATGGAACTGGCTTAATGTCTTCTTTTATATATATAATAACACTAGGTTATATAGTAGTATAATTTATATAATAACTCCAGATAATATAAAAAATAAAGATAAAAATATAAAAAATTAAAGTTATCCTCGAATTTATTGTTAACATACCAAACATATGATAAGATTATCCTTAAACTTATTCTAAGTTAAACCAAACGTAATGAGGATAGAGTGAATCACGAGGATTGATTTATTCCTATCCTCGTTAATTTTATCCCGATACCAAAGTGATTGGAAACGGATCTATTAAGAAAGTGAACTATTTGAACAGGACAGGTGCTGATTTGGTCAAATTTAAAGCAAACATAAATTATTATATATTATTCTACTATCATATCATATTCATGACATGCAGCATATAACTATAAAAATGTTTGAATTAAAAAATTATTACATCCTATTTTTATAATAATTTAAAATTAATCATGGTTGTCAAACCCAAAATTACGATACAAAGAAAGAACATACTAAGGGTATAATGGTCATATCCACTAACACCACTAGACGTTCTAGTGAAAAAGTGGAGCGGCTATTCAAGAGATTTCGAATAGAGAACTGGACATGAAATATTTTGGAAGCACCGACCATGGGCTAATTTCGCCAACTATATATATATATATGTGTGTGTGTGTTTATATATATAATTTTATTTTGGTTTATTCCAAGTTATATATTATGATAATAGTGCATAATATTCATATATAAGTGAAGACGATGAATTTGAGGCCAAAAGGATGCGTTCAGCTGGTTTCAGATCCCTGTGGAAAATAATACCAGTGTCATGGCCATACGTGACAACTTTCGTTGAAAAGCTCAAATACAACTCTGCTTTGAAAACAAGTCTTGAAACTTGTCAAGTGATTGATCATGCATATCACTCAACAAGGAAAAGAAAAAAACACACACAGAAGAATCACTTAATGGGTTGATTCTACCTAAAACCCTGTATCCAACCACTACAGATTGCCGCAATGTGAGCTGTGCACTATATTTTAGACATATAGCGGAGAAAACGGAGCAACTCTAGGCCAGATCCTTTCTCGTTCACTCGGAGAGAGAGAGAGAGAGAGAAGACAATATAAAAAAGAGGCTTTGTTTTTAGGTCCTAATTTGGGGCTTGATTTATTTTTTTGTCCCAGTGTTTTATTATTTTATTTTTAATTCTCTTTCTGTTAAGGCCCTTGAGGGGGTATGTTTTAATCCTTTCCATCGCTCCCTTCTTCACATAATTTCTTACCCCAACTTTACCCAAATCCTCAAGGCTCTCCTTCCACAGGGACGACATTCACCTGACAGTTAAGAGCATGGAATGCGGGGTCACGGCCTCCCGCCCTGACTCGGTCAGTTTTGGGGCCGACCGACCTGGTCCCGACCTCAATACTCCGATCTCGTAATTAATATTTTATTATTATTTTTGACAATTCGATCATCCCATCCCGACCCGGGTCGCGACCCCGGCCGACCCGAGTCGGTTTGGGGCCAAACCGACCTTGGTCAAGAGCAAGAGCCTCACCGTCCTTGTGCAACGGCAACAGTTAAAATGATATTATTTTATTTTATTTATTAACGTGTTTTAATTCTAATTTTATAATCTTAAAATGTTTTATACTTTAGTTTGTATTTTACTTTTCATCATATCTACTTTATAAACATATATATTTATTCCTGATTAATTTTACTTCTGTTGAGTATTTGCTGACGTAGTGTATATAAAACACTTGTGGATGACAATCTTAATAGTATACTTACATCATGTAATTTTTATGTATTATTTTATTATAGTTTTTAATTTTTAATTTTTAATATTTATATTTTTATAAAAAATTGAGTAATCTTTATTTATTTTTAATATGTCGCAATGGTCACGACGGCGCCGGTCCCGCTAGCTCTCACCTGATATATGATGATAACCGGGTGTCACCCGAGAAAACTATACTTTCTGCCATCTTATTTTAGAAAAAAATAATCATTCTAACAAATTAAACTATCCAACAATCAATGAAAAATAGTTTCTCAAATTCAACTTATTTCATACACACTTGCAGGGTAGTTATATAATCTCTTATTACATCGTAATTGGGAATGTTCGCCAGTTCAACATGAAAAAATAAATAAATCAAGTTATAAATTTGATCCTATTTGATTGGTTTGACCTAAAAACCAATTTAGTTTTTTTTTCAAAAATATTTAAAAACAAATCAAACTGATGAATAAAATAGATTAAATATTTATTCAAGTGAGACACATCAATCATATATTTTTTCAAATAAAAATAAATCTTTTAGAATTACACAGATACAACTATTTATATATGTAAAAATACTCTATACTTTGATAAAATATGATTTAAAATAAACTAGATAAAATTATATATACGAAGAAAATATGATTAGACCGGCCAAAATTTGGTGGGATTTGGTTTGATTCAGGAGGTATCTTTAGTATGATTTGATTTTATAATTTTTTTTTCAAAACTCAGACCAAATCATATCATCAGCATCGCTCTAATCGTAATTAGCGCATTGCAAGTTTGTTGATCGGCACTCCCTAGTCCCTAAACAGATGGGGGGTACAAATGATTATACACTCTGCAAACGACTTGAAATTTGACTAGATAAAAATTCAATTCAAGCAGTTTATCATATCAAACAAACATGTTTTTAACAAAAAATAAATAAAGTTTAATTTGTCAAACTGATAGAACTAGAACTGATAAAGTTCAATTGAACTTGATAAACCAAAGAGTAACCGGATTAAATGTTTATTTAAAAAATTACATTATAAATATCAATAGTTATGTATTATCATTCAAATATACAAAATAAATCTAATAAAATTTGACTTACATCTAAACTCAGATCGAATTTATAATTAAAATTTCATCAAACTTGAAAGTGAAATGAATTTGAGTCCAACTATTATTCGAACTCGAGCTTGAATACAAGCTTAACATACTTTTAAAAACTCGAGTTAAAATTCGAGTTATATAAAATAAACAAGCCAAAATGGAACATGCTGCTCAGCTCAGTTAAACCTGTGTTGCACCCAAACAAACTGATAGCTCCCGTGAGGAGGCATTTTTATTTCATTCATTCAAGCATAGGTTCGCCAAGATGCTACTTCGAGGTCATTAACATATGCGACGCCATACGATGCTACAGATTGAACATGACCTTGATCGCACCACCACCACGGGCACTGACTTCAAACGCCTCTTCCACCTCCTCCTGGGAGAAACCAAACCTGTGGGTTATCAGCGGCTTCACATCAATCTTCCCAGTTCTGAGAAATTCCAGGCAGAGGGGCCAGGTATCCTTGTAACGGAAGACGCCGACGATGTCCACCTCCCTGCTTTCAGGAAGATCAGGTTGAGAGGGGTATTTGCTTTATGGGGGTGTTTGGTTGCAGGACAAATTGAATTTTTGCTACAAAAATATAGATTTTTGTAGCAAAACTTTGTTAAAATAGATATTTAGCAACCATTATAAATTTATGTTTTTAAGAAGATTTCTTTCTTGGACATGACCCCCACCTCTTTTGATCATATATGATTCTCACTCTTTTTTGTTATTATACATCTCCAAAGATGGCAATTTAATGTTATTGGCTAGTTTAGACTTTATCCTACCATAACTTTATTTTCAAGGAAGTGTATCAGAATTTATGGTGCAACCAAACACCCTATTAACGACTTTATCCAATATCATATAGAGAAAAAGGTTTAAGCAACAAGAACATGACGACGTGAAACACTTGAATATGGAAAATGAGACACAGTAATTAAATCGGTTTATACCTGGCTGCAGCTGGAGTAAGGGGGACGGTCATCTCGTTATGCCCCATCCCCACGAGGCAGACCTTTCCACCAGCACGGGCAACATTCAGTGCGGTAGACATCGTCTTGCTAAAACCAGCACAGTCAAAAACGACATCAACTTCAGCACCCATTGCGTTCCTTATCTGAACCACTTCTTCGTCTATGTCCTGTTGAAGACAGACGGGCCCAAAGAAGCCGGGACATATCAACTCACAGCTACTGCAAATGAGAGCAAATGGTGGCTTACCCAAGATACTAAATCGTACTGTCTCATTTAATTTAACGTGTTCCATATCACGTTATCTTGTTGCCAGTTTAAAAGAATGTCTACGGACAAACTACAGAAGCCAGTAGATTCAATCAAGAAAAAAACAAACATAACCCTCTGAAGTTTCATGTGACTGAACCTTAAAAATGTGCTCAGCGATGCATTAGCCTTAATTTCAGCTTTATTATATTTTCTTGATAATATTTTTGACAGGAAAATCGACCTGGAAATGAAACAAAGGTCTATCAGTCACAGACAAGTTCCACACCAGGAAGAGAACATGTTGCTATAATGGCATTCATCAGTATAGCAAATAACTCTCAAGGTATTTAAGAAAGCAACATGAGTGGAAATCTAGCCTTGTTCACCTTAAAGAAAGTAGATATCAGTAATTGAGTGATATGTTTGTCAAGAAAAAAAAAAGAAACAATCTAAGTATTGCATCCCAGATAAAAAGATGACGGCAGGAAGTATGTGGTAGTTGACCTGCATATTTGGAGATACTGTGACTGTATCATCAGCACCAAGAGACTTTGCCACTGATAAGCGATGACTGTCAACGTCCACAATAATGATCTTTGGAGCCCCAAACGCACGAGCCGCTAGCATTGTGACAAGGCCTATTGGACCAGCGCCCATGATAAGCACATTTGTTTCTGGTCCAATGACAGCTCGGCGACAAGCATGGATACCAACACTGAGGGGTTCACACATTGCTCCTTCTTCCAAGCTCACGTTCTCAGGTAACTTGAAACAAAGATCAGCTGGATGGACCACCTGCAACAAAGAGAAGTCAATGAGCGAACAAAAATCAGGCAATCTCCTTAGACTACCTTCCAGTCCATGGAATCTAAGATAAATTTCAAGAAAAGAGGGACGTTCAATTTAGCTTGTCAATTAGGATTATCAAATTGGCATCCATTTCTACTGTTTGACATTTGTAATGTGATAACTCACCAAGATCAAAAAGAAATGTCAAGTAGCATAAATTACCTGAATAAGAAAACAATCTATCACAAAAGTGTGGACTACATTTTCCAATGTTCCAATGTTCCAAACGTCACAATGCTACCAAATCTGGACTACATTTTAAACTTAATTTGATTGTTTGCTATAATTGGTCTCATCACAAGGTTCATTGTATTTTACATGAGCCTTCTCATTTACTTCCGTGTCCAAATAGTTGTTTCCCCAGACCACTTATTCTTTACTGTCTTTGGAGAGAATGATCCACACCGAGGTGTTACAACAACTTGTGTCCTAATACATGCTTATTTATGCTACCGTTCAGTCTCAGAAGTTTAAAAGACCAACAAGCTGATAATTAATAACAACAAAGGCTCAGGTCTCAAGAAGCTCAGCTACCAAAGAAGAGTCAATGATTTTCTTATGCATAGAAGCCTTCCTTTTACTGTGTAATTCCTCATTGTAAAGAAGGTGAAGACTTGAACATAACTGCAAGCAGCCTACTGTCTTTGCATGTAAATGGGACTTAAAAACTTTAGTATAAAGGTTTAAGTTAACTTCCTATTTGCATTGAACTTGGCAGTAAATAGGAAGTAAAAACTAATGTGATCGCAAAAAGAAAGCTGATGGTGGATCGACGCAGAGATCATGTCAGTCCTCCCGAAAGATCAAAGATTACTCATCTGTAGGATTAACCAGTATAATATATATGACAGAGAATATGCGAAAGCTATGGTAAAATCATTCGGTTACTTCGGTAAATCATGATATATACTAACATAAAACTACTGTGAAAACTACATACCTGGTTTGCAAGAGATCCATGCACGGGGGGCGTGGCAAAAAACTTCATGTCCGGGCAAAGGTTGTATCGACCACCCTTGCAGTGGCTGCATCTCCAACAGCTAATACCAGGCTCTAGAGCAACGCGATCACCAGAAACCAGTGACTTCACCTCGCTGCCAACCTCCTCCACAACTCCGGCGCACTCGTGACCGATCACCATAGGCTCCTTGACGACGAAACCAGCACACCTCATCGTCTGAATTGAGCATGGAATAGCCCCAAAAAAATCAGCTTTCTCGGCTAATCTCGAGAAGCGTAGTTCGATCGGATGAAGATTCAGTACACCAGGTTATAAATTGCGCAAAAATTAGGACTAGGAGAACAAAACAGTATAAGAAGAGGAAAAAAGATAGGAGAAGCCGCAATAAATTCCCCACCTTAAGGTAGTGAACATCGCTACCGCAGATGCCCACGGCCTTCATCCGGACCCTAACGTCGTGGGGACCTGCAAAGCACAAAAGTTTCATCTTCGAAAGTCGTAATCGAAAACAGAAGCGGCCATCCTCCTCCTAAATATCACCTCCGTCTTTTTCTTCTCCACCTCTACCCCCTCCGTTCTCTCTCCTGCGCGGTGAGTCCCCCTTCATGCTACTACGCACGGGCTAAAAATTCGATCAAGAACAAAACTAACAGCGGCCGCGCAGAACAGAAAGCCAATGCAGATCGGGAACTGCGATGGCAGAAGACAGAAACAAACGTCGTTTGTTGACGAGCAAGGAGCACATACCAACGGGCGGGAGCTCGAAAGGGAGAACCTTCAGGGTGTTCACAGCCATAAGCCACGCAGCCATGTTCTCCCCTCCAGCCGCGGCGGATCCCGCTCCCGCCGCTCCTCCTTCTCCGCCCTTCCCCATTTCCCTCTCTCGTCCGCCGACCTCCCCACGCTCGACCCCCCGCAACAACTGCAGATCGCCCCTCCCTGCGTCCTGCGAAGGAAGCGGGCGGGCGATCAGAGACCCCCTCCTGGATAACAATCCATCGCCTCCGTGGGCGTTGCCAGGTGCTTCACTGAAACGGAAAACGACAACGCCGCGCAGCCAGATCTTCGCATCTTTCGCCGCCGTCCTCGCCGTCTCCGTCTCCGTGATAATTTTAAAATATATTAATTGCCGCATATTGAACGATCTTTTATGGAAAAAAAATAAATAAAAAGGCGGTCTTGCGATGGATAATGGGTGCGAATCCAACGGGCCGTGCATCTATTGTGTGGGCCCGCGGCACGTGTCACTTGGTGGATGATGGGACCGCAGCAGCGGCGTAGCGTCCTGCCTCTTTGCTTTATAGGGTGCCAGCCATAAATTTTTTCTTTTTTTTTGGACAATGTGGCTATTCAAGTTTTTTGATATTTTTTCAAACAAATATAATACTAGAGAAAAATATTTTTAACAATTTTTTTAAATAATGTTACTTTAAATATGTTCACACAGTGAGCATGATCTTTGATAAAATTATTTAGGGATGAAAAGTTGATGTTAGATAAAAAATATATATATATAATGCTAGAGAAATATTTTTTAAAAAAATAAAAACTGTTTAATTAATATTATTTTAAATACATTCGAAAAATATTTGATAAAAGTATTTTTAAGAGCCTATTAAAATTTTTAGTTTTTATAAATATGTATTTCAACATATTATAAACTATATAAATCAATATATACGAAGTCGGCCGGCTGCAGGCCGGTTGGCACCTTGTCCCAAGGGCGGGTGGGCAGCGATCGAATGGGCGCCGAGCCCTCCTTCCCCGGGGGGAAGGTCTAGGTGGAATCGAGCTGGGGCTCGATCCTCGATCGCGTGCATGCAAGGCATGCTCTTTAATCGTTCGTATGTATATATATATGTACATATATATTCGAAAATACATATGTACATATTCGTAGTTGTGTGTGCTCGATTACCAGATATATAAATATCCAAATGCAACGGAGAAGTAAAGACACCGGGCAACATGCGGAAAACGGCACCCGCAGGAATTGTTCGGATAAGGTGGTCAACGGAGTATATAACCTATTTTGTGTGCATCCAAATGCTCATAAAAATAATTGGATAGATTTTTCAGTAAATATTTTTCTTAGAAATTTTTTGTTTAAAATTTGCAAAGTACTTCATCGAGAACATGATAATTATAGATAATTGTATCAATATTTATCGAATCAAATCATTTTATAGTAAATTATTAATACAATAACTGAATTAAGTAATTTATTTCACAATTTTAAAAACTAGTTTATTATTTGGATGCTTATAAATTATCATCTATGACAACAAGTCTTTTATTTTATTACATTATTCGTAGTCATCTGAATAAATTTATATTATCATTAAATAATAATTATAAAACTATTTAAAATAAGTTTTCAGCCCCCCGGTCGTTCGGGGATTCCCTTCTTCGAGAGGATGAAAGAATATATAATATCTTCTGCTGAGCGATCTCCGTGCGGATCAACATCCACCCCCATAAATGATTTCGAGTTAAAAAAAATATAGCAAGTTTTCTCGTCACACGTTTTGAGCGTAGATCCAAATTTTAACGCAAGTCCGAGTATCCGAGCTGTCCACGTGCACCGTTAAAGCTCCACTTGTGTTGACAGTATTAGATATTTTTATCGTGATTAATTTTATTTAAAAAAATATATTTGATTAATAATATAAGATTTAAAATTTACGGTACAGATAAAATATGTTGTGCGATACAGATGTCAACTTATATTGATCTTAATGTTGATATTCCAACTGAAATTGAAATCGATGTATAATATAAGTTTTTGTACTATAACCGGCCATCGTCAATCAAGCGCATATGCTATGGTTAACGATCAGAACATCGCGTTCATCGTGATTTATGCGCTCACTCTTTTTAAACATTTAAATACTGTTTTTGTACGATGGAAAATTTTGCGAATTTTATAGCGTGGCCCATTTCTCCGAAAGTTCTCGAAGGGTGACAGATGGCATCCATAGATTGGCTACTGGCAAACTCTGGTCTAGTCGTGCCGTAGAGACCTGCCGAGGTCATCTCGCACGATCCACCGCGCATAAGTGCTCTGTTTCGTCGGACCTTCACCACTCTCACCTCTCGCTCTCTCGCTCTCTCCATACGGCCATGGCGACGGCCCAGAGGAACGCCCTCTCCACCATCATAGCGGTAGCGGACGCCGCCTCCTGGTATTGCGCGCTGCTCCTTGTGAGTCTCCTACTGTTCAACTCGCTGAGGGAGAAGCCTGCGGAGGTCCGCGGCGGCGCCTTCTCTGGGCGGCCTTGCGACGAGATATATGTGGTGAGAGAGGGGGAAACGCTACACACCATCAGCGACAAGTGCGGCGATCCCTTCATCGTCGAGCAGAACCCCCACATCCACGATCCCGACGACGTCTTCCCCGGCCTCGTCATTAAGATCACTCCTTCCAAGGACGGCAGGCGTATGTAGCTCCCCCCGCCGCCTGCTCTTCCAAGGACCGCCGGATCGCTATCGTCCGCTTCACTCAGGCAACTTCTTACACATAGATAAACGCATAACATGCTCATGTATAGATCACAAGAAAGAGAACAAGAGTCATCGGACCGATCTAGTTGGAGTTTGGAATAGAATACCGAACACGAACTGTTCCGATATACGACAGATCATAGATCGATTCAAACAGTTCAGGAACTGATGAATGTTTCACGTGGATGCCAATTGCGTGTGGGGAGGCGAGTTTGCTTTACCTTCTTCCTCCCTTTTCTTCTTGTTCTTGATACTTGGCGATGGTGGAGTAAGAGTAACTTTTGATGCTTAATTATATGCTTCGGAAGAAAGCCACCGGTTCTGTTTTAGTGAGAGTAAAGGCTGCGTACGTTACGTTTTACTTTTACATCGAGGTAGAGGACGGGGCAGGGGCCGATGCTTGACGCCCTGCCCTCTCACGCCTGCTCAGTGCCTGGGGGGGAAAGTAGGCATGTCCATCCCACGTTACCGTCTTTCCGTCTTCCTTTGCGGTGCAGGAGAGAGTCCAAGATGCCCCCGCAGCGCACCGCACTGGGGAAGAGATGGGGAAACTAATTGAAGAACATGCCTGCTAAGCTGTTACTGCTTGGTACGGGTGGAGACCGGAAAAGATGGAACTGCGTGGGAGGAGGGAAGAACTGGGCCGCAGACCGTGGTTTTTCTCTTGGATCAAATTAAATACATATTATTCATTAATATTGAAATATATTTTCTGAATATTTCTCTTCCATTATATTTTGCAATTCGTTTCGATTTCATCACATAAATTCGAACTAATCAGCCACACATGAATGATTCAATCCAAACCAAATCGAAGCAAAATAACTGGTTATTAATTATCGGTTGGTCGGGTCAAAGAACAGTTCTGCCTGGGACGTCTGTAAAGGAAAAGGCAGATGGGCGGGCGAGCAGATGGGCGGGCGAGCAAAATGATGCGCCTTTTGAGGCCTCAGAACGAGATGTGCCTATAGCTTGCTAGTGCTCGGGGCAATTTCTTTCGGAGCTTCCAACCTTGCTCTAATGGGAAGATGCAGAAACTGATCTTCCGAGTGATCTGTTCTCACTATGGATGTCTAACTGTTATCAATTATTTCATTATCTGATTTATTTCTTAGTTGATAAATAATTAAATAATAATTTAAATTTTAGAATAAATTATTCGTGTTTGTTTACCGATTAATCGTTATCTTAACGGATACGAACATGAATATATTATAAATCAAATTAGAAAATTATTATCCATATTTATTAATTAATGTTTAATACAATGATTCACATTCTATGACATATAAATATATACATATATCCTATCGAGAAAGTTTTATTATCCTTAATTCTTCGGTTCACCCTCCTCCATTAGATCTCGACATTGGACAAGTATTGTCTTGACATCCAACAATGATGTCTTTTTCCTCTTCTACTTACTGACAGTACAATCCACGCTAGGATGATTGCTCTTTTCCCTCACTAGTCCAACTACCGCTGAATTTGACATCCCGAGAGACTATACTGGAGAAACTCATCATCTAATTGTAATATGTATTCTTTATGTGTGTTTTCATCGATAAAATTATCTTTATTTTTTATTTTGTTGGGTTGAATCATATATATGATATCTCTTTATATATTTATTAACCATCTGTTATCCGACCGTAAACCACTTTTAAGTAGATAGAACAATGCGGTTCGCGAATACATCTAATATCGATAGTTAATGAATAATAAGTGGATACAATTTTTTTATATGATATGGATACGGATAATACTATTATTTGACTTGTACCCGACCCATTGACATCCCTAGTTGAACTCTTATTCAAGTTTGATTTGTTACTTAATTGAGTCCAACTCAAATAATAATTTGAATCAACTTTAATCCATTTTCAAATTTAAACTTGATATGAAATGACAGTCAAAAAGTATTAGTGAAACTTTAATTTTAAATTATTTATAAAATTTAATTTAAACTTAAAATTAATATATATTATATATTTAAAGTTATAATATATAAGTATTAGTATTTATAATTTATTTTTTAAAAATAAATACTTAAATTTATATTTATTTGAGTTATTCATTATTTTATCCAGTCAAGTAAAATTTTATTTAAGGTTGACTCATTCATTGATTTCTTTTTCAATCTTGCTCCTTTAAGGAGTCACGTCAATTTTTTATCTAACTCCATAAAAATTAATATCCTTTTATTTTTGACAAATTTGGGTGGCGTTGGCAAAGAGTTACGGATCTCCTTTTGGTTTTTTCGATGACTATAGCTGACTTTGTCCCCAGTCCCCACCACATTTTTCTCAATTTAATTACTACTACTATTACTATTACTATTACTATTACTACTAGAGAGAGCCCGATAGGCTTTCTACTATGCAAAGGATACACCGAAACTTCGCCTTTCTTGCATGTCTCTCTTAATGGGTCAGTTACTAAATCGTTCCTTACATCTCTGACACGTAAATCAAAAGGTCCTTACAAAATGTAGGGGAGAAACTGTAATTTGGGCAACTCTTTTTTTTCGTTTTCCTCTTCGATCTTGATTAACTATTTCACTTTGTCCCCCATTCACGACAAGTTTGGAAACGAAATTACTCGTACTTGAATACGAAGTTCATACTCTGTTTGTTTATTTGAGTACCAAAGACTAGTTTCAAGTGCCAACAATTGATTTCCTAGTGTCCATAGATCAGTAGCTTCTAAAAGAGGTCTAAATTTATAAGGTGTTTGTTTACGTTTTTAACCGGTTTTTTACTCTTAAATTTAAAATTAAGAGAGGAAGTATATATAGGGTGTCTGCCCGAAAATGACACATTGTCATTGCATACCATTTTCCTTGTTTCTATTGTCTTGGATACTATAGGGAGGAATAGTAAGGTGTATGACTGCATACTAAAGTTGTATATTTTTTTTGTGGTAACATAATACTTGTTGAAACTAAAAGATAGAACGAAGAACACAAAATTATTATGTTTGATATGAGTTACATATGGTAACAAAAGTGCAAGGACAGTCTATCATGTACAACAAAAAGGGTGAGACGATAAGAAAGAAAAGGGAGATTCAGAGGACAATGTATCAAATTTTTTTTGTTTTGATTATCAAATATTTGCTAACAAGTTTCATCAATGCATATAATAAAAATTTATTTGATCATACGATAAAACATATTTACAAGGAATCCTTTAGGGAGTTGAAAGAGAATGATCTCTGGGAGAGAAAAATTGAGGCGTGCCTTGAACTGTGCTGAGATCATCGAACTAGGAACTCTTCCTCCAATGCCACATTTGTCTCCACAGCCAGGTTGCAATACTTCACTCATCTTCTCCCTCGATGCTTCCCTTTTGGATAAGTGTTTGTTCTATCATTCTAATATCAATAAACGACAAGTCTCACTGTTGTTGAGGACCCACCACTCACCATTGACGTTTGAACATTAGGCAAGGGCGGGATCTTTTCTTCCTTTGTACTGGAGGGAATTTTTGCCTATACATTAGTTGGCGTTGAACCAACCGCTCACCCCCCCACCCACGAGGGAGGGAGGGGTAGCTATTCTTTTGCCATTATCTTAGAGGGCGAGGCACATTTAAGATGATGTTTGAATGTAAATTTTCTTCTAGCTATTAATTCGTACTCCTTCGTGGTTACGACAAAGCTAGGTGTTTCCTTCTTTGGTGATAGGAGTGATGACCTTTATGGTGTCCGAGAAAAGTGAAGTTGCTAGGATTGTTTATTTCTCATTGTAATGGGACTGTATACTCATCTTGAAGTGCTCATGTAAATGCTCCATTTCAACTTCCTCTTACCCTCGTTTTGCATTGGATCTCCTTTATTCCTCTCTTCATTGTGGGTATGTCCTTTCTGGCTGACGGCATTTTCCATTCTTCTAGGATGGATGAGGATATCTTGAATCAATTTCAAAAGTTCTTAACCCCTCATAAACCCTAAAAACATGATGTGCTTTAAAACCATTCAATATTTGAGAACCTCATATGAAAGAAATTAGTGATTATCTTAGTTTTGATTAATCTTAAAACAAGGTTAGTTGGGTCCAAAGAATGGATTAGGTAGATGTGGAATTCAGCAAACCCCTAGTCCCTTTGAGTCTACCCTAGTAGTGCTTTCGTTTTAATCTCTAGAGTAAACAAGAGACTAATAAAATCTATAGAAGAACCCCTTGATTCTTTAATAATGACATGGTTTTAGTGGAAAGGGGAAGGTCTAACACTACTCCAACTTAGTACTTTCTCAATAAGTTTTATTTTTTGGGTTCGTACATATGATATTTCACAAGAGTTTCTCAAATCCAACATAGTTATGTAAATTGCATTGTGGGAACCAACCCAAGCGATAATCAAATCATGAAGTGTTTTTCTCAAATCAAAGTGTCAATGAATGTTCTTAAGTAACTACCCTTAAATGCTTCAATTCTACTTCAAGATGACTCTTTTAGAACATTTGAATTGGCCTATGAGAGAATTGTTCGTCTTTGTCACTTATATGGTTTGTTAAGTCATGAGCATAGAGATTGTGACATTCTCAACAAGCTATCTATATTGATTAAATTGGTACTTCCCTTGCATATCTAAGAGGAACTCAAAACTCATGTTTCCTTCAATTATGGTGATTGGTTGACAAAGATGGTTGCCGACCACATGCCTTCTGAGCAGTACTAGCACAGCACCACAACAATATGGGCTCCCACTTGGACCATAAACTTAACCCTACCATCCAAGTTGATTATGACCAACCATCCAATCTACGGGGCCACCTCCTTTTGCCACCCATTAGCCATTATCTGCCGATTACACATACTTGGACCCTCAATCATCTCAAACAATTACCTTATCTTACAACTCCCACATTCTACCATACACGAATCTTCCTGACCCACTAACTTGTCCCATTAGCCAACTAGGCTTTGTGTGAACTTTACATATAGGTTAAGCCTTGTTTGAATCCTAGTGGTTCATCTACAAACCATCAATCTATTACCCATCGTTAGACTATAGCCTACCTCTAGTCATTGATGAATCCTATTCCTTTCTATTTAAAAATTCTTAACTGTCCATTGACAATAACCTTATGTTGATCCCTCACCCAAAGAACCAATCACCTGTCCTCCTGATAAACAAAACCAATATGAAAAGACCGAGCCTCAGAGACATTGCCGAAAGAAAGGCTCACAGAAAGTACGCATGAAAATTTTCTTGATGATATCGTTCATGCTATTCCATTAAATAACTTATCCTTGGTGCAAGAAAATGCTCAATGGACAACGTAGCTATCCCTAATAGGTTGTCAATTTACAAATGAGAATAAATTTCTATAGCTATTGGGGGGATGGACACTTGACATTTTAATATGTTAATAGATTGGTGTAGACACGCCAAATTAGTCAAGTCACATAACTGAAAACACATTTTTATATATAACATTTAAGAATTCATTTGTGGGAGTCAATTTATGTCAACCAAACACATGATTAAGAATTGCTTCTTCAAAGCACCATGCATAGTGGATGCTCGCATCTTAAACTAATTAAGATGCTTGCATCTCCATCCAAAGCATTATCAATTGGTAGGAATTGATTGATTTTTTGAATATTGGATTCATGAGAAATGGGTTGTCATTAAATCATACTTTAATTAGAAGTGACTTGACCAATTGGATGGGTCTAATTAGGAAAAATGATTTTAAATTTTGAAATATAGACCCCACCCAATTTTAGCGATGATTTAGTAGGCATTTAATTATAAATGTTTTGACACCAAACACTTCTAATTAGAGGAAGGTTTCACCCGTGGACTGGCGCATACTTAATTGGTTTTAATTAACTTTAGTTGAAAGTGTCAAATTACTAGAGGCACCTCTTAGTTGCATCTCCATGAATAGATGCGTCCAAGGCACATTCAGTAGGATATTGAAAGAATCGTCAGAGTTCTCACCATTCGCCTCCTTATTGCAATTTTAGAGGCTCCTTTGTAACATGTGGGATCCTAGGGACATCTTAAGGTTAATCCCCAAGCAGACAGACCATGCAAGCTTCATTTGAAGACCATTCAAGAAATCTCTTCCATGCTCATCATTTCTGCCAATAGACACGTCCACTTGCTTAAGGTGCTTTTAGGATGAGGTTTCTTGACAGCAAGCCATTTCTACTAGGGGTTTGTATTTCTTCATTCTTGATTCCTTTATCCATTTTCCATGTTTATTTACCTCATTGCATGTTCATTTGCTTCTTTTTAATTTGCATTTCATTGTAGTTGTGTATCTAAAAATAACAAAATAGGGGTTAGGATCCAACCTTGATCCCATTCATTACACCCCATTTATGTTCATTTCATCTACAGGTGCTACACCCTACCTTCAATTCTATCATCCTTCGACTAAGCTCATCTTTTCAAGTTCTACAAATCTATGCTCATTGATTCTCACCACTTAAAGCTTAATAGTCAAGGCTTTAAATACATATGCAACAGAGAATAGTTTATGGCCTGTTTGGTTAGAGTTTCAAAATTGATACTATATCAATATTGATATTGATATTTTTAGAGGTTGGAGTATCAATATCAAGATCGATACAAGTTGACACGTGTATTACATAACATGTTTTGTTTCCACTACCAATTTCAAAATTGATACAATTAGCCAAACACCTCCTAGTGATTGCTATGAATATCAATTTTAAAATTAATAGTGACAGAGGTGTCTAATAGTATTACCAAACAGAGCCTTAAACTCCTCATCCTTTGCCTACCAAAATAGGAGAAAGCTTGGACTCACATACATGTCTTCCCACTTGCATGCATGTTAGTACATATTTTAATTCATTTACATGTGAAGCATGCGGCTTCTGATGACCACATCATACACTTCTCCTCACTGTTTTCTAGTCTTCGCGCTTCCTGAATTGATTCTTCTAGCACCCAAGTGTCATCGAGGACCAAATGTTGGCGAAGATGCTTGAATCCAGTGCCTACAATTGGTCCATTCAATCAAGCCCAACACATTTCTGGCTGAAACTAAGTATACTTTAAATGCTAGCAAAGAGTTCTTCATAATTAGGAGCATTACCAATTTTCATATTATTCCATTGGTTGGAAGAGCTGGTGAGATATGATGGTCGGAAGACATTATGGCCAATATTATAATTTCTTACAACATCTAGATTGGTAGTATCATAACCATGCATGGCGTGGATGCAAAGTTCATTTTAATTACCACCTATGCTCTAAACAAGCACATGGATAAAATTATTTTAATGTGGTGGCACGTCCTTTGTGATAAATAACATTTTAATGGGAGGTCCTATGTCATAAAATCATTAATACAATGCCCAACATTTGTAATTTATACAAATTCCACCCCAATCTCATAAAGGTATTGTTAAACTTTTTTCAATTGACCTATTTGTTTCTTATGAGAGCATAGATTGGTCATATATAGGGATGTTAATAGATACAGATTATCTAATTATTCGACATATTTGTCAAGTCAACAAACAATAAAAGGTTAGTTTAAATTTTTTGAATAAGCTATCTATATTTATTTATCGATTTTCTGTTATCTTAGCAAATACGATCACTAATACGTCATAAATTGAACTTGAAAACTGTTATCCGTATCCGTAATCAATGTATAATCTAACATCTCACATTATAAAACATTTAGGCGTGTGCGTATGCACCATCGCAAAAATCTTATTGTCCCCAACTCTTTGGTTTGCCTCCTCTGTGTGATCTCAACACTAAACAAATCTTGTCTTGACGTTCAACAGTAACATCTCCTTTCTCTCCTATGTCCCAACGGTGCACATATGTGACAACTCATTCTCCTCTCTAGTCCTACTACCACTTAGTTTGACATTCAACAAAGTCATCATATTAGAGGAACCTATCAATTGTATAATTTGTCATATAGTCAACGACAACACAATATAAAAGCAGACACTGTCATATCGCCATCGTACTCGAGCTTCCCTATATGTTGGATGTGCCTTCACAACCTCTCTATCAGTTTCTCTCTCTCATGTTCTTTATTGAACCTGAAAGTTTTTTTTCTCTTGGAGGGAAAATTTATATGTTGAACTACTTATGACTTTATGTATTTGTTAACTGATCGTAAACCACTTTTGAGCGAATACTACGACGTAGTTCCTAGATACACCCATTCTCGATAGTTAATGAACAGTATGCGGATGCACACTTTTTTTATATAATACAAATACGGATAATGTCATTATCTGATCCATTTCTATGGACATCCCTAGTCATATATGTGATAACTATTTTTAAAATTAGATGTGTGGATTGAACAAATCAATAGAGAATGCGTCATTATCTTGTGGGGGCTACCAAAACTAATTATACGGTGTTTGACTATCTAATAAAAAAGAGCTCTCGTCGGGAGGAGTGGCCTAGTGCCCGAGGAACCTGTTCAGACCCCCGTGAGCGGTGTCCGGAAGCTTTGCGGGACCTCGCGGAACTCTCGTCGCTCTCGTTGGTGGCAACTCTCGCCGCTTCTAGCGGCGCCTCGCAGGAGTCACAATTCTTCATCCTCGGCGCTCCAGGTCTCCTGGTGAATCTCTGTAGCGGCCATCATCCTCTGCGCCTTGCAGGAGTCACCCGCTACACCATCGGCTCCTTCTCCGGCGATTCTCTGCAGTATTTTTTGGATTTTCTAACATCCTCGGTTTCCTCTATCGGCTTTTTACTGTGCCTTCCTTCTCTTCCGGTCGCACCCCTTTTCTGGTTTTTCCGTTTCCAGCAAACCCTCCATCTTCTCTCGCCTTCTTCTTTTTTGGTGACCTTCGACATTGTCTTGCGCCTCACACCCCTTCCCCACCGTCTATTTATCCCTCTTTGATATTTCCATATTTTTCCCCCACCCCTTCAACTCACTCAAATCGATTTGCCAATTTTTGATCTGCCAGCTTAGCTTCTCCACACTCTGGATGTTGATTTTTAGGTTGTATATTTTGAGGTAATTTTGGGTAGGGGAGAGGGTGGATCCCCCTTCCTCCCCTAATATTTTGTAAATATTTTGTTCTTGTAGATCTGCTCATGTTCTAGTGTTTTGTCCTACAATATATTTAGGTCTTTTATCTTCTATATCACTGGATTTGTGGAGTTTAGCATATCTAATCGGGTGTTGTTTGTATTGTCTGGTATTGCTGTTTGTCCAGTGGTCTATGTCTGTCGTGTTGTTTTCTTATGGCTTTTACATAGCCTTCATTGTTCTTACGAGATCAATAGCCTGGACATTATTCACACTCGTTTGGTGTGTTCTTCCGATCTCTTGACAGCTATCAAACTCCTACAATGGAGTCTCTACTTCTGTCAAGCGATTTTATAGACACTGTTGTGTGCAAGTTGCTCCATGTTTATGTTTTAGTGTGTCAAAGATGACTTTCTACAAAATTTTGGTTAACTTGGTGTGTTTTTTGCTTGTCCCTTCTCTCAGCATTTTTGTAATCTCGTTTGTGTACTCTTGGTATGGTTAATAATAAAAGTAGGATGGGGTGTTTGTTCAAAAAAAAGACTATCTAATAAAAAGAAACAGAATTTCTTTTTAAAAATGAACTAGTCAAAAAACACGTGTTTCCACGTATACGTGTGATCTTTTAAATATTTTTAAATTTAAAATTAATCTATCAAATTATGTTAAATGATATATTTAAACATATAAATATAAATTTATTTAACATATATAAATTTTAGTCGTGTTAGGTAAGAACCTAAGAAAGAAGAAAGTTGTACGTAAGAAACGGTGAAAATATTTTATACGTAATTGATTTTACAAATGAAATGATATGTATATCTCTTATTTGGTATATCTTAAAATAGTTTTTTCAAAAATATTTTTATAAATTTGATTGGGATGTAAAATATTTTAGCACTCAATTTTTAAAATTTTCTTTAATGATCATGAACTAGGCACCAGTGAAAATGAGTTGGGCCCAACATGGACGGCTCTGTCGACTAATGTTCACGAAAAGAGTGTTATATTAAGGACATTTCATACATTGAATTTATCATTAAAAATTATTTGGTCATTTTTTTAATTAGATCATGAATTAATTTTCTTTTTTTTCCGTCACAATGTACATGTCCCGTGCGCACGCCGCGTGTCCTCCTACCCAGAAAGAGAACGGTGGCAGACTCGAACAGAAGCGGATCCCCGAGTCCGACGCACCGCCTCAACTCGGGGGTTAAAGCCGAACCGAACCAGTTCGCTTCAAATAAAGCCGGCGACAGCGAGACTTCCCAACCACGCTTCCACCGAAATTGCATTCTCCCGCTCTCTTCCCTTCAGTTTTCCATCTCTGCGTGCCTACCTTGCCTGCCCTCGGAATCCGAATCATCAATGCCGGCGGGAGAACCCGCGCCTGCATCCTCGGCTGCGATGGTTGCGTGGAACTGGGTAGTCGAAGAACTCGCTGATTGCAAGGAGTTCGATAGTTCCGTTTTAGCAGGTACTTTTAGAAAGTAGTAGGCAAAAGCGTGGGGGAGATGGGGTTAAGGAAGGCAACTTCGGAGAGGTAGAGGGAGTGAGAAAGTGCTGATTGTCTTGTTTCATTCCTTTTCCGGTCTGTTTCCTCTCATTTGGCCTGCTACCCTCGATGGATTTACTCGTTTGTTGAGTTTGTGCAGATTGCAAGTTTTTCTTTTCTTCAATTTTTCATTCTTCTTATCTTTCAATTGCAGCACTTATGAGATGGAACCGGAGAACTGTTGCAGATCCCGTTTATGGAGGCCGCACAGTGCAACGCCTAGCCCTCAAGTACCTGGAGGAGTTGATCGATCCATCGGAGTTCCTGCCGCCCTTGCCATCAGATGAGATTACCCGCTTAAGTGTGGACATTCTCTGTCGCTACTCGCAAGGGGTACATAAACCAATTCTGCCCTTGTTGTTTAAATATTGGCCTGTGCCGGAGAATCACCAAATTCCACGGCAACATATTGGGCTTCAGACTTAAATGACATGCCTGCAATTCACTATTCGCACCAGTTCATTTTATAGCACACTGTTTGAAGGGGAGCACACCGTTTGAAGGGGATACCAGGATTTTTTGCACGGCATCAAGGAGTTTTTTTCTTGTTTTGGGTTTGATCAGAATTGATTCGGATGTGTATTGGCACCTAAATTTAAAAAAAAATCAAAGGGGAAGAAAAATAAGTGTTTTTATGCCAAATCCAACAAAAGAGGAGTCCATTTATCGTTTGAAGTGATTTGGATGGGAATATGCATCTCGATTGAGCCCAATTCCCATTTAAATCCAACCTACCTTTGTGCTGCCATTAGCTTGTCTTAATTGTATTAGGATTACAATCCAACACTCAATTGCTTCATAACGTTTGATTATCAGATTTGGCCCAATTCTAAAGTCTATATTGGCCTGATCCATTTAAAAATCTCCTCAGTTCTAGAATTAATTGCACAGCCCATCACTCACAGTCATATATATTTAGTGGGCTAAGTTCCAACTTCAAGAACAAGAAGTTATCTTAAAGTGCTTGGTTTGGCTATACAAAACCCCTGTATTTTCTGTGGCAACAAGGATGAGGATATTGTGCACATTTTCATTCATTGCGGGATGCTTCATGCACTTTGGAAGGTTATGTTCTTGGGATGGAAAATCCTTTGGAGGGATTTCATTTCTGTCCCCTCTCTTCTACTGGGGTGGTCACAATTAAATCCTTGGCCGTCGAACTCCATGCTTTGGGATCTTACTCTTCCAGCTTGGATGTGGGCTGATATGGAGTGCGAGAAACCGTTGGTTTTTTGAAGATTGCTGTGAGCACCCAGAGATGATTATTAAGCGGATGGGCTGGTTCATTTCTGACCAGTTCTTTGCTTTCAATGGGAAAAGATTATGCTGCTGTATTCAGGTATTACTTCCTTATTTTCTTTCTTTCTTTGTGTAAGATCTTCTAAGTAGTATCTTCTCGATAGTATTTTGGTTTTCCCTCCCTGATTCCCTTTCTCCACTTTACTTTTTTACTCTTGTTACCCCTTTTTTATATTCAATGAAAATCTTTGACCTTTTGGTCACTCTCAAAAAAAAGGTTCCAACTTTAAGACAAGCTCTTTATTGTCAATTCTGGCCCATCTATCAGCAATGTGCACAGCCAATGCTTTGGCTAAAATTAGCATGTACTCATCACGGGCCGGGGCATTTCGGGGAATATCTTAACATTGTGCCACCTTAGTTGCCATCCCTGGTCCCTCATCTTCTTAATTTTAAGGCCTGCGATTACACCTGCCTTCTCTGGACCTTCCTATCCTTCTTAATCTCAAAAAATCAGGCTGGTGACTGTCTTACAGGTACCGGGTATGCCAGCAACAGATCCTACAATGTAGGAGCCATAGGAGGGAAGGGGATTACCGGGGTGCCAGCTGTGGCTGCCACCTGTCCTGGAATGAAGGTGGATCACTGGAGATCTTGAAAAATAGGAAGAAACCACCAGATTCTCAAGAAGCTTACGGGTGCTGTTATCCGACAAATCAGGAAACCAGCAGGGGCTGCCCTGGGAAGCCCAGCTTGTTCCAACACATAATTCCCCCATCACTGAAAATCCCTGGAGAATAGGGAGAGACCCCCAGATTTATTCCAACTCTTCAGAACTGCTGTTCAAGGAGTCCTTGGTCTTAAGGACTCTCAACTGGGCAAAGCTGGAACTTCACTCTCTATAAAAGGAGAGCTGTGGCTACCATCTAAAAGGTTAAGTTATATACAAACTCACATTCAAGCTTAAGTTATATACAAATTCATTTATAAAACCCAAAATCAATGAAAAGTCATTTGTGAAACTCTTGATTTATCTCATTTATGAAACTCGACCCAAGTTTAAACTCAAAAATTGAATTATTTAATATATTTAAGTGACAATATATAACTTTTAATGCTTATAATTTAAATTTTAAAAATAAATATTTAATAGAATATTTAATCGAGCTATTTGCAAGCTATCGAGTTGAGTATGAGTCTGTTCAAGCTCGGCTCGTTTAATGAGTCGAGCATTATTTTTTATTCAAGTTTGTTCATTTAATATAATAAACGAGTCGAGTCGAATTTTTATCGAGCCGAGTTTTAAACTACTTGTTGAGTGTATTAATTCGTTTGCACCCCTACCTGAACTAGCTGCTCTTGGCCTTGAACTAGTTGAGTCGCCCCAGGTGTGAACTGGTTTTAAATCGGGTGAACAGGCTGGCTAATTGGCTGAACTGAGCTAGGTTGTTGTGGACCAGCTGAGATGGGTGAATTGGCATCAACGGGTTCCCATAACCTTGCCCGGGGGTGTCATGGCTGGTCTCCCATGCGAAGACAGATCCGGTGGGGGTTGTGGCTGCTCCTAGTGCTTTGCGGACCGGGGGGGGGGGGGTCGTGGCGAGGCCTGGCTGTGCTCGACAGACGGCACGTGAAGAATGTTGCGAGCACGTCCTAACAAAATAGTTGGGACCTCGGGACCCTTTCATCCTTGTTGGTCGGCTTTGTTGTTGGGCGCTTGGGCGGTAGGTCGGAGTTGGTGACACAAGCGATGGTGGTGGCCGGCATCCTCGCACAGCTGAGAGGGGGCTGAGAGAAGCCAAGAAGGGGCCATGGTGGCCTTCAACCGCATCTTCCTCTTCGATCTTCTTCTCCTTAATCTTCTTCATCATCGTTGTCTAGTGGCAGGGAACATGGTGTTGTCGGGGAAGGATTGTAGGAGGTCCTTGTGCGGTAGGGGGGTCAACTAGAAGGGAGGGAGGCGGTCTAGCAGAGCTGGAGGTGGAGGGGAGATGCTAGTGTGGAGAACATGGAGGCCGGATAGTTGTCGAAGGATGGCGGGACTCTTCCAAGGACTCCGGTGGAACCATAAGAGGATGACAAGCGAAGGAGAAAGGGAAGGGACCGCCGATGATGAAGGGTGCACAGGGAGGAGACTAGAAGTTGGAGAAGAGGTGGGAGATACTTCCGGGATCATCGGATGTGGCTAGAACAAGGATTGCAATATCAGAATTGGATTTAGGATTGATGGGTATGGATCGGATTGGTCCAACCCTGACCGATCCACTGGAACAAAATTGATCAAGAATCGGTAAATAAAAAAAGACTGATCTTGATTTCGATCTTATCTGTTCCCGACCAATCCAGCCGATTTGGTGGGAATAGCAAAAAAATCGATTCAATTCTAACCAATCTTGGCCGATTCTTTTGGAATTTTTTCTCAGATTGGTTCTTTGGCCGAGAATCGGATTGGTAATGGCCGATCCGGCGGGAATAGCAAAAAAAATGATCTGATTCTGACCAATCTGGCCAATATTGGCCGATTCTGCTAGAACTTTTTTTTGGATTGGTTTTTCGGCGGAGAATCAGATCGGCAATGGCCGATCCAATCCAATAATTGGCCGATCCTGATCTGGATAGGCCGATTCCGCAATCTATGAGCCAGAGTGTCGGTTGGTTGCTCAGAGATCGAACCAGATCAGAGGGGAGGAAGCCGATGATGCAACCATGACCTGATGGTGTCTACCTTGCAGAATCGGGAAGGGGGAAGGGAAGGTGAATGCATGGAGGCGGATGGGGAAGGGGAGGAAGATGGAGTTAGACTCTTGTTGGTGTTTCTTTTTCTTTAAAAAACAGCAAAATGAAAGGATGAGGCCTGGACCCAAATCAGGTTGGACTGCCCCCCTAATTGGGTCAAATCAGACCCCCTAACAAACCCATTAGCACATATTTAGCTGTCCCAGCCCATGTTATTATTTAATTAAATAAATCTTAGTTCCCTCCATGACCCAATTGGTCACAATCCATTAGGAGGGGGAGAAAGTGGGCTGCGGTCAGCAAGGGCCCAGCCGACCTGGCCACATCATCCTGCCAACTCAGCAGACCCCACCGCCCTGTCCACCTCGTCAGCCACCTCAGCCTTGACCCATTGATGGCATGGGGAAAGCCAAAGGGCAGGTCAACACGATAGAGATCAAAGGACTGGTCAAACATTACAAAATTGGAGGAATTGAAGAAGTTTGGTTGATTAAACAGCATGGGAGAAGCCAACAGCTATCTTACATTCAATCCTTAGCTAACCCCTGATCTCTCACCTATTCCTATAAGAAGAGGAGGGCACGCCAAGGTCAGGACCACCTGCTGAAGACACCGACAGGCTGTCGGTCTGCTGCCTCTTGCTCGCCTGCTTTCCCCTGTCCGTTGCCAAGAAAAGGAGAAGAAGAAGAGAAGGAGGAGGAGGAGGATAGGAAGGAGATTCCCTTGCGGCTTCCTCTTGTCGTTAATCTTCTTTGGAGAGGGAGATATTCGGCATCATTCTACATCCTCAATTACAACCGAAGCAAAGAAAGGTAGGAGGAAGTACTATTATTAGTAATGTAGTCCTCTAAGGGCACCTTTCTACCTCTTCTAATTTCTTTTCTCAACCCCCCACATGGCCTGAACCGGCCTTCATCGACATTGTCATTCCAAATGGAACTCTTCAAGGTCTGGTCGGCACCATCCAAACCCCCCTAAACAGGTCATTTCCAGACCCATCAAACAGCCCCCCTCTTCAGTTCCTTACAACCTCCAAACAGAACCTATTTTGGTCCATTGCGTACCATTTCAGCAGGCCACATACCTCCTTCTATTGCCACCTGTTCGGCCTATCAGGAAGTCCCCCGAACAGGTCCCTTATCAGGTCGCTTCTAAGCCCATTGTTGGCTGACCTGAAAAATCCCTATACAGGCCCCTGAAACCGGGTCATCTCCAGCCCCCTGCCGGCCCATCTTAAAAGTTTTTAAACAGGTTCTTAATCAGGCCAATCCCAGCCCATTTCCAGACCTTGAAACAGGTCCACCTCCAGCCACCAGTTCAGCTTACCTTAGACACTCCTGAACAGGCCCTAAAACAGGCCGCCAATGGCCCACTTTTCTGACCATCAAACAGGTCATTCTAATCCCTTTTTTGACTCACTTAAGCAGCCCTAGTCAAGTCTTTTTCCGGACACCAAAGGACCCCCAATCCAACCTCAACAGATGTCCTATTTCAGACCATCAATGGGTCCCTTTGTGGCTCCTAAAAAAATAGTAAACAGCCCCTTTGCGGCACCCCTTAGAGCCCTAGGTGAGAGTGATGATCTGGAGATACTTGGAATCTGTCCGACGGGCCAAGTCTACTCCGGGCAGGTTCTCAATCTCCGACCAAACAGCCCCCCTAGTGGCTCCCCCTTAAAACCACATTTCAGCTCCTTTGCGGCTCTTATTAAAACCCCATTTCAGTCCCCATGTGGCACTCCTTAAACCCCCTGTTTCATTGCCTCTTGAGCAGACCAAAACAGGTTCCAAAATGCCCTTTGTGCGGTCCCAAAACAGACCTCCAGATTGCCCCTTTGCGCAACCCCCACCTCGGTCTCTAAAACAGGTCAATTTTGACCTTCTTATTGGTCTACACATCATGCCACTTCAGCAAGAAAGGCGCCTAAAAAACAGCTCCTGCAGAAGCAAAAGAGGAAGAAGGACAGCACCCTTTATATGGGCCGGCTCGAAGGTGATGGCCCGGCACCCCTTGGAAACCATCCGTCGGGCCAAGGGCTAGCCGGGTGGCTTTCTAATCCGGTCCAATCAAGGATGCTCCAACAACGTGACAGATTTCCAACAGGCCATTTTGGCCCAAGAATGTCCAAGATGGGCCCATTAAGTTCATGAAGACTGAAGGCCAGCGAAGAATGCCGATGAAACTCGAACCGGCCTAAATGGCCTAGATAAAAAAAATAAAATAAAAAAATCAGAATGCAAAAGCCAAACTAAAATAAGGAGTGAAACACCCTTCCACGGGTACTTCAACTTTTGAACGGCTCGCCTGGGTCTATCCCGCGGCACGGGCATGCTCCCATAGCCGGCGATCCTTCCTCCAATGTGGCAAGTCAGCCCTTGCTATCTTTGGATGAGTAAACTTCACTAAGTTTGAAAATGACTGGCATGTTGTTATAATGCTGAAAATTTTCTAACTTCGTGGAAAAAATTTACATTGGGGGAAGGAATGTTCACTTTATGCATCTCATGTCATTGTACTCTCAATCAATGAAATGAAGTATCATTCAAATGACCTTATGATTGCATGAAATTGGCATCAATTGGAAGCTCAATGAGCTTGATAGGGTGCGAACCCAAGGTGATCAAGATTGGTGCAATTTGACATCAAGTTACAATTAAAACATGTAAGAAATCAGATTGTCACCAATCTGAAAATTTAAGGGAAAGACGGCTAATCCAACTTAAGGAAGCACCCAAAACAAAGAACAAATCAACCAAACTTAAAGTAACATTTAAGACCTCGAGGGGAACATCAAAAAAATCTCTCTAACAAAAAAAACAGGTTTTAAACAAACTTTAAACCTCAGATTTGAAGATTGGTGCAATTTGACATCAAGTTACAATTAAAACATGTAAGAAATCAGATTGTCACCAATCTGAAATTTTAAGGGAAAGACGGCTAATCCAACTTAAGGAAGCACCCAAAACAAATAACAAATCAGCCAAACTTAAAGTAACATTTAAGACCTCGAGGGGAACATCAAAAAAATCTCTCTAACAAAAAAAAACAGGTTTTAAACAAACTTTAAACCTCACCGAAATTCTTTCAAGTTCAACAAGAATCAAACTGCAAATGAATAAAACCCAAAGCGGTAATACCACACCCAATCAGATCTCCCCCCCCCCCCCCAAAAAAAAAAACAAAAATCCTTCAGATCTGATAACATGCAGAAATTAGACGGCCTTAACACCAAAAAAAGAGTATCATCCCTTAAAATGAAATCTAAAGCGAGATTAAGCTTAAAAGGGAACCAAACCAACAATATTCCAACATTCAAAACACATCAAAACCAAACTCAAAACTCAAAACCAGATTTATAAATCAATCTGAAATTTTAAGCTAGCCTAATCAATCAAGCCCCCATGTTACTTAAAACTTCCCTGATTTCATCAAAATTGAAGCTGAAACCTTTTAAATCAACTAAATTCAATTAAAACCCAACCTGATAAGAAGACAACACATCTAAAAAAAGAAGATGACCTAAATCAAACATGACTCAAATTGAAGCCCTCTTTGATGTCATTGGGTTGACTTTTCACCAATGGTTTGTGTCCGATTGGGCCTAAAGAGCTGCTGCCCCTTTACTGAATGTATCATGTCTTGGATGTTCACATTTCTCAAAACAAGTTGATGCGACGGTTAATCAATGGCATTTGAGTCGTTGCTCGATGTAGGTTGATGCTAGATATTCGCACTATCCGGTGAAGAAGGGTCAAAAATCAAATTTTCAAAGATCCGAATCTCTGTTTTAATACTTTTAAAATATCACCGGAGTATCTAATATTTTCGTAGAATATCACCTATTTTTCTAAATAAATCTGCAACATTCATATTTCTCCCAAAAATATTTTTTTTTTCCAAAACAGAAAAACGAGGTTCACACAACTCTCTACAAGGGTGATTGGAAGTCGGCCAGTGCTAGAGGTAAGGAGGGTGGCCTTCTATTGGAGGGGGTGAAGAGAGTCAAGGCCAAGGCCCTCTAAGCAGGACACAAGGGTTGATGACCTTCTTTTCCAAAAATTCCAACTGATATGTTGTTCATCGTATGGAGTGTGAGCTCATATATAGAGCCATTTTTTACAAAGAGGTCCTCTTAAAAGGCTAATTACAAATAAGTCCTCTTAAGAATTGAAATGTAAATAAAATGACTAAAAAAGAACTCCAAATCTTAAAATAAAATGTAGAAAATTAACTATAATGTTACTAAATAAAAAAATAAATAAATGCGATGTCTTCTTAAAACTCGAACGATGACATCTTCAACTTTTTCGTCCTTTGGATTCAATTCGGTCCTCAGTGCAAAAGATAGTTCAATCAATGGACAACTGTTGTTCATCGAATGGAGTGTGGGCTCATATATAGAACCATTTTTCACATAGGTCCTCTTAAAAGGCTAATTACAAATAAGTCCTCTTAAGAATTGAAATTTAAATAAAATGACTAAAAAAGAACTCCAAATATTAAAATAAAATGTAGAAAATTAACTATAATGTTACTAATAAAAAATAAATAAATGCGATGTCTTCTTAAAACTTGAACGATGACATCTGCAACTTTTTCGTCCTTTGGATCCAATTCGGTTCTCAGTGCAAACGATAGTTCAACCAGTGGACGACAAAGATGACAACATGCTTTGTTGGGCCCCAAGTAGTTGACAACTGGCCTTAGTGGCCATTAAAACTGATAAAATCAACAATTCATTCATTTGATACTAATTGGGGTTGGTCTTAGACATGCCCTACGTCCTAATTAAATCTAAATAACAATCTACTCGAAGACTAATTGGGGGACGTTTCTAAACATGTCCTACACTTTTGGAAAGTTAATTAAACAAGCAAGGCTAATTAGGGGCCGGCCCTAGGTATGCCCTATGCATTGGCATAATTAAAAATAATTATAATTATGGTCTAATTGGGGGCTGGTCTTAGACATGCCCTACGCCCTATAAAGTGACATACAAAGGTCAAATCCCACAAATGGAGAAATGCCCCGATGTCATATCATCTTGGCCCCGATGGCATGGAGCTCCAACTCTATGGGCAAAGGGAGGATGACCTATTATGCTATGGGAAGTCTATGCATGTTTAAATTCTAATATGCCTAACCATTTGTTAATGAGTTAAATCAATGGTAAGGGCCCTCTATCAAAAGACCAAATGAGACTCTATCCTATGGCAAATCAATGGGAAGCTCCCTAATGCCTATCAAGGGCCAAAGAAGACTCTATTCTAAGATGAATGAATGGGAAGAATTTCTTAATGTCTATCCAGGGCTGAAGGGGTCCTATCTTAATTCAATCCAAGGGAATTATGGCTTCTATGCCTTCCTCATGTACATGTACTTTAAAGTTGTTCAAGGCAATGGAGGATATTATGTTCGATGCAATTTGCAATGCGGAAGGGAGCATTCTAATAGCCCTTTGACCTCCATGGGAGGCACACACACACAAGAAATGGAAGACAAAGAAACCGAACATCAGCTGAAGCTGTAAAATCTAGATAAATAAAAAAATATGCCAACAGCAGGAGTTTGAAAGAGCTAGCGATCGGCGAATAAGAAGGGTCTAGACAAAAAATCATTGCTGGAATAAGACTTGAAGAAACTGTTAGAAGTTCAAGAAACCAGCAAGTGCTGATAAAGTAAAAAAAAAAAGAGATCAGATCCACACAAGAAATGGGATGCTTGCTTGAACCTTCAAAACAAGAAAAAAAATCATTCTCACCAATCAAGCTCCCCCCCTAAAGTCTCAGTTCAAACCTGAAAATTTCTAATCTTTAAATCCTAGATTTGAAAAACTTTCACTCAAAAATCAGAATTCAAAAGGGGGGGGAGCCTAAGTCGAAAGCATGACACCTATCTGTTTTGTCATAAAAAATGGAATCTAAACCTTTTGGACCCCTGAATCTTACTTCAAACCTGACACTTAAATAAAAAAACATCTATTGGTCTTCAATCTGACACCTGAAAAATCTAAAATTTGAACAGGGAAGGGGAGTTTAAATCAGTTCAAACAATTCAAGACCTTTTTGACAAAAAAATCTTAACCCAAGAGACAACAAGTTCGAGATGAATTGAAGACACAATTCATCTACAACAGAAAACTAAAGGTAATTTTTAGCAAATGAAGTTTAAACCCCTGATTTTGAAGTCCAAATCTAAAAATATAGCAAACTCTAAGCTGGCGTTTGATAATGCCAATATCAGAAATTTACTTCTTATGTCTGAAAATGTTGCAGAGAAGTTTAAAAACTAAATCATTAAGATTATTTTGATAAAATTGACAATCAACATCTGAATATATTACGATTATTTGGTAATCACAACCTAACATTTGAATATAAAATAAATATATTAAATATTATTTGATAATCACAAAATAACATTTGGACATTTTATCTTCGAATTTTGACCTCTCTTTTTAAAAAATAAATGCAATGTTGTTTATGTTTCTTTAATTATTTATATCAAACATATCTATCATATGAAAATATTAATAAAAACATATTAAATTAATAAATATAGATAATAAAAATATGCATATCTATCATTCAGAATAATAATAGTAAACACAAAATATATAAAATGTAGATAATAGAAAGCATACATGCCTATCATATGAAATGTAATTAATAAACTTATTTATTCATGATTTTAGTAAATCTGAGATATATTTAATTTGTATGAAAAATCATACCATTAAATATAATGCAGACTAGTGACAAAAATAATGAAAATCAGAGATGACTTATTCTTAATTGTTTTGAATAATCTCTAAATAGCCCACTGTGTGAACCTCTTTTTTATGCGTCTGTTTTTTAGAAAGAAAGACATCCCCGGACTTATCTAGGAAAATAGATGATACCTAAAAATATTAGGTAGTCCAGTGATAGATTTAAAAATATTAGAACCGAGGTTCGAGTTCTTTGAAAATTTGATTTTTTACCCTTCTCCACCGGATGGTGCGAGTATCCGACATTAGCTTACATCTAGCAACTGCTCGAATGCCTTTGATTAACCGTCGCGGCAACCTGTTTTTGGAGAAATGCACATCCACAAAAAAAAGGAACTCAAAAGGGCAGCAGCCTTTTGGGTTCGATGAGATGCAAACTGATTTGGTTCGATTGATTTTGAATTTTCAGAATCTGAATTTTTTGTTTTGAGTGAGTTTTGACATGTTCCGAGATGTCGAAACATTGCTTATTTAGTTTCTTTTTGGGATTGATCTTTTGTTTGGTTGAAGGGTTGATTGAATAGGATTGAATGACTTTTTAAATGAATTTTCCAGATTATTGAAATCTGATTTTTTTGTGCTGACAGATTTGATTAAAATCTGAAATTTACATGTGTTTTGAGTTTGATCAGAATCTGATGTTGGTTTGATTTAATTCAAAACTGGAGTTGAGGTTCGGTTGTTGGATCAAATCAATATGATTTCAAGTTTGAATTTTAGGTTTTGTTCAATTTCAGATTTTTGTTTGAATTTTTAGATCTGTTTTAAGTCTGATTTTTCTGATTTTTCTGTTTTTTATTTGAATTTTCAGATTTCTGATGTTGTTTATTTCGGTTTGGCGGTTTGTATCACCTTCGACCCATTGGGCTGCTGTTGGGTGCCCAGTTTCATACACCAGAACTTGATATTGAAATCATTTCATTTCATGAAGATGGAGTACATTGGAGTACAATTGATGATGATCCTTCCCCCAATGTAGGTTCTCCACTACTTTGGAAAATTTTTGGCATTACGACGGTATGCCGGTCATTTTCCAACTTAGTGAAATTTACCCATCTAATAAGGCTAGCCAATGACTTGGCCAAAATTGGGGGAAGGATCATTGGCATACGGGAGCATGCCCACGCTGACGTCCGGATCGACGTCCCGGGACGTACCCGGGGGAGCCATCCAAAAGATGGAGTTTTTACTCCTTAGATTATTTCTGTTTTCATCATTTTTAAAGGCCACGTGGACCGGTTTTGAGTTCCATCGGCATTCAAAGCTGGTCTTCGGTCTTGTAGAGCTCGGAGGGCCCATCTTGGTCTTCTTGGGCCGGAAGGGCCAGCTGGACCTGCTTTTGTCTCCATCTGTCTTGATGGTAGGGTAAGGGCCCGCCCGGACAAACGATCAGCCCGTCGTACGGATTCCGAAAGGGTCCGGGACATCGCCCCTACCCACCATTGCTGGAAATGGCGGATTCTACACTTCTTGATGACTACGGCAGTGCTGTCCCCTGTTTGGAACTCCCTGGACTGCTGTCCTCTCGGTAGGCCACGAAGGGGGCTGCTGGAGGGGACTTCAAATATATTTTTTTGGGGTAAACAGGACCTGTTTGAGGCCTGTTTGGTTGGGCCACAAAGGGGCTGTTTTAATTTGGGTTTAGGTGGGCCGAAATGGGCCTGCACAAAGGGCATTTCAGGGGCCTGATTTGAGACCGGTTTTGGGGTCTGAACATGGGCTGAGCAAGGGCAGCTTTGGACCTGTTTAAGGTGTCTGTTCAGGTGGCTTTGAGTGGACCGGTTTGGGTCTGCACATAGGGCATTTCAGAGGACTGTTTCTTGAGTCGGAATGGGATCTGCACAAGGGGCCGGACAGGGTCTGATTTGGGACCAGATTGGGGCCGGTTCTGGAGGAATTCGATGGGCCAAAACAGGCCTGCACAAAGGGCAATGTGGCCAGACCTGGGTCTGATTTTGGAGACCGGTCAGGGGCTTGTTTGGGTGACTGGACAGGGCTCTATTTTGGGCCTGACGTGGAGACCAGAATAGGGCCTGCTAAGGGGTGTTCAATCAGGCCTCTGAGGGAGGCCCACTTTGGACTGAAATGGGCCGAAAAGGGGGCCGGACAGGGTCTGTTCTGGACTTGCACGTTGGCTGTCTTGGGCCGCAGAGGGGGCTGTAAGGGTCTGTATAAAGACCTGAAGATGTGCCAGCATGGTGCTGGGTATGGGCCGAGCAGAGGGTCTGGATAGGCCTGTTTTTTGATGGTTGCAGGTGGGCCAACAAGGGACCTTCGGTTGACCTGAACTGGGGGCAGATGAGCAGGCCAAAATGGGCTTACATTAGGACATGTTTGGGGTGTATTTGACTAAGCAAGGACCAACCGAGGAGGGCTATTCAGGGGCTGCTTTGGGTCAGCCAGGCCATTAGAGGAGGTTGAGAAGAAAACTAAGAGGAGGTGGGGGAGGTGCCCTTATAGGGCTACATATCTACGTAGTTTTTTACCCACCTATTCTTCTTTGGTGTTGGGCGACGGAGGATGAAGATGGCCACCGAGGGATCTTTTCACCAAGGGGGAGGCTGCAGCAGCTTCTTCTTCTCCTTCTGGCCCCGGGCAGGGACCTGCAGCAGGGGGCACGCAAAGGGGGCAGCAGGCAGCAAGGGGCAGCAGCGGGAGCTCCAGCAGCCTGTCGGTGTCCTCTCCCTCCTCCCTACTTGCTGGCGCACCCCCTCTTCTTATAGGGGCTGGGGGGGGGCAGATGAAAAGGCAGGCCAGGTGTGATACGTAGATGGCTTTTGGCCTCCCCCATGGAGGTTACTCCATTCAACCTTCTTAATTGACCTGCTGGCCCTTCACCTCCCCTCTCCTTGACCTGACCGCTGGGCTGAGGTGGCAGGGCTGGTGCGGCTGGGCCTGTTCACACCTGGCCGCAGGTGGGCCTGGTTTCCTGGGCCAACAGGAGGCCGCGGCCCAAGTTGCTGTGGACTGTGCACTGGGCCTGAATTAGGCTGAAATTTGCCCAATTGTAGGATGAAACCATGGGCTTCTGATTGGACATATGGTGGGCTATTCAATTAGGCTTAATTTGACTGAATCATGAGCTATTTTTTCCCTGCTTCAGGTCTGGTTCTTGCTGGCCCATTTGTCTTCTTTTTTTTCTGAAAAATATGGACGCCAACACCCACTTATACTTTTCAACATTATTATATGTGGAGCGTTAAATCTGCAGCTACCATCTTGCGTGCATATAGCCAAGAGGGTGAGAGACTGGTGAATTTGTTCCTGTTCAGCGCTAAGTGGTTATCTGCCCTCTTAACCATTCAGATGCTAACTGTCGGACTTATTCCTATATAGATGTTAAAATGGAAGAGTTATCGAATGGTCTGAATGATTCAAAGTCTGGCCAAATCAGACTTAAGAACCTTTTAAGTGAAATCAAACAAGGCCTTGGTTTGGTCTAAATCCGTCAAAACCCATCAAAATCCGGAGGGCAATGAATTTGACAAAACCCACTAAATACTTGGAAATGCATCAAAACTCAAAATCCCGAATTCACAATTTCAGAAGTGCCAATTTTATAACTTTGAACATAGACTCCTAAATCTAAAAAACTGAAACTTGAGACTGCGGAACCAATTTTTTTCAAATTTGAAACAAAAAACACCCTGAATTTGAAATCTAAATCAAGTATCTCAAAACTCCAAACTTAATTTATAAAATGCAACTTTTTAAAACAATGTAATCCCAAATCAAAGACCCTAAAATTTTAAAATAAGAAAACTGAGCTTCAAGATTTCTAATTGGGACATCAGATTAAAAATCTCAAATCCTGAATTCTTCATATCTGATAGTCCAGGTCCGAAAAATCCTAAACTAAAACCCCCTTAACTCTGGAAATTCTAGGCTCAAATCAAAACTCAAAATTTCAAATTCTTGAACTTGAAATCTCAAATTAAAATTTCCGACTTTGAAAACTGAAATCAGGGATGTCAAATCAGAAACGGGAATCAAAACCTCAGACATCAGAACAAATCAAATCCCAAATGAATATTAATCAACCTTAACTAAACACAAAGTGACCTCAATGATAAAAGACACAAGTCTTAACCAAAACAACTCAAATCCTCGAATAAAACCCAAATGAAATCAAACCAAATTCAAAACTTTAAGAAGGTCATGGGCTGGTGGTTCTTGTATTTTTATTTTTTTGGATGTTTGTCTTTTGTTCATAAATTGTTATGACGGTTAATCAAGGGTGTTCAAGTGTTTGATTGATGTAATTAACACTGGAACTTTGCAAATACAATGGGAAATGCTATGTGGTTCATGTGGGCTAAGTGATATGATAATTCCTATGTCAACACTTAGAAACCGGTGGAACCTATCTTGTAAGTTCCTAAATACATGTACCACACTAAATTAGCTAATACTCTTATGAAATACCATCTATTTTTATGGTTGTTAAAGTCAAACAAAAAAATGAAATTCTTTTTCAAAAAGGAATATGAATTTAAAGTTTAAAATTTTGAGGTTACATCAGTGTGGAAGAGAAGTGGACTGAGAAAAGATGATACGAGCAAACCTTCCAATTAAAATCAAAACATTCATGTGAAGTGGCTGGAAAGTTGTGCTGACCTGCCAATAATTGAAATGGATGTGGGAACCACCGTACCAGGTTGGAGGTTTAGAGGTGCTCACCTCATTTGCTTCAGGCAATTGCCTCATTGGATTGAGGTGATCCCCTTTTTTGTTCAAAATAGAAGTATATCTATACAAAATTAAAATTCTACTGGTAAATGCATTAAGTACTGGCATTGTATATCTAAAAACTACTAATCTTCTCAATTTATTTCTCTAAATTTATCTAAAAATTAAGTCTGTACAGAGCATTTTGTTGACCTGTGGAGGTAATTTGGAAATAAGGCCTTTGAGGCATGCCTGTATGACGATAGGCGAGGAGGGGGCATTTGGCAATTACCTCTAGCGCCTTTGATAACATAGTTTTTTATTTTGGAAAGGTCCAAGGACCAATTTCTATGAATGCAAATAAAAGATCAACGCCTACAAAATATAAGGTTCGTGATGGTGAGGAAAGGAAAGAAACTCTGGTACTGAGCTTGTAATAGAGTGATATTACAAGAAAAACCTTCTTGAAAATAAGAAATCTATCCCTGTAAATAGACAGATCCATAGTGCTTACCGATGAAGTGAAGGACCGGTGCTTGACAAGTGAAGACATGTGATAAAGGATTAGATTGGGGTTGCCAATCCTGTCTTAAAAAATTTGCTTTTTCATTGTGCACCAGATGGGTTTTTGGTAACACAGTCACTGTAAGATTAATATTATTTTTTTCGTGATGGTTTTGATGAGGTTATTGATCACTAGAATTGTGATGCATGTATCAATAGTTGAGACTATATGGAAGATATTTTACGATGTGTTGAAATTTACCTGTGGACTTGAAATTTATGTCACTATTAGATGAATTAAAGACTCAACTCAGATGCTGTAGTAAATATGTATGATTGTCTTCCAGTTATGTCATTACAATGTGGAAATGCAGAACTTTAGAAGACTATAACTGCGTATTGTACATCATCAAGTACTGTATCTCCCCCCTCCCCTCATTATGCTGCTGACTTTGTCACTTTAAACATGGCACATGCGGCAGAGATTTAGTCCTAATAGTGTAAATGTACTTGCAGAGTTTGACCTCATTAGGGTTGCTAAGTCTTTGTTCTGTTTGGAAACTGGTGTCTTGGTAGGTCTAGGAGATTCATTGTAATTCATTGCTATTTTGCTGCTCTTACTTTTTTATGGTCACCTTAAAAAGAAACATCCATAGTCCCGTAAGTTCATACCGGAGTTAAATGATTATGTTATGTCAACGTGTTATCACCTTGACTTGGAGTTTGTATTGTGCTGTGTACTAGACATTAACTTACTATGAGGAATAAATGGTTATTTAGGCTGTTAAGTATTAATCTTTATGACTTAATGATGATATTTTATTTTAAATTTTTTAAACTTGAGCCATTATATTTTAATTATGTCGATGTCATAGCTATGCATATCCTGTGATCTTGTTTGGTGGGTAGAATTTAGTGCGCCCAGCTTTTGAAGGTGACATAACTATTTTTTTTCTTCTGAAGTTTGAGGAGAGGTGCACTTGAAATTCTCAATTAATGTTACACAAGAGCATTATATATATTATGCTTTATTTGAATCTAATGCTACATGAATTTTTATGATCGTGAAGGACATGCCTCATTAACCAAATAATGTTTGTACAATTAATGTTTTTCGAATTAATTCTTGTCATGATCATGGTTTTGAAGGATATTTGGGTTCGTTATCGTAGATCATACATGTTGATAATTTTTTCTACGGAGCTGTTAGCTTATGTACACAGTGCACTTCAAATTTTTTGCTAGGTTGAAGAATCAAGTATTACCCAAAACTGTGCAGAAGAATCACATAGAGATACCATTCAACAAATTGTTTGCCAGAAGAGAGCAGCATTATCTAAATCTTCTCTAGACCTGGTATGGACATTTGTGAAGTTTTAGTCCCGATGAAATGTTCCGAGGTTGGATAAATGTGGCTTTGTTGCTTACATCTTGACCTATCATCATGTCTAGCTGAAGGACTTGCTTGTTGAAAAATACCGCCATGGCGTTTCATCCTTAACCAGTTTCAGCTATGTTGAAAGAGAGAACAAGAGGGACTGTTTACTCACTGGTAATGATGATACCCATGATAGCACTTCAAAGAAGCTCAAGTTGAACAGTGATCACATCCCTGAAGTAAATTTACTTTCTGCTATCTCTAGCAAAAGTAATCAGAATTTACCTGTGGAGGGGACAACTGCTGGGTGTGAACAGCCATTGTCAGAGCAGAATGTTCAAGCTGGTGTTGATTATAATGCCTGTTCTGTGGAAACTCTTGCTCCAGAATGTGCAGTTGAAAAAGATGAAATGATCCATGATAGCTCTGAGTTGAAAACTGTAATTAATAGTCAGAATGTGCAAGGTCCAGATGCTTCTTGTGATCATGGACTAAGGGCTTCACCAGATTCATCAAGTCACAGTGAAGGGTATTATGATGCGGCTTTCAACTTTCATCCGAATGATGAAGTGATGGCTGATAATTGTCAGATGGGTGACTGGACAGAGAAAGGGTCATGCTGCAAATGTAAGGAAGGTGGTCAGTTGTTAACTTGTTCGGTTAATGGTTGTTCAATTGCAGTCCATGAAAGCTGTTTGGGTCCATCCATTGATACTGTAAACCTTTATGAATTTAAATGTCCCATCTGTTTATATCTCTCGGCTGCTTCTGATTATTACAAGGCTAGGAAAAATTTTTTGTATGCTAGGAAAAATATGGACTTATTTATCCCACAGGATGTAGAATCAAAGGAAGTATCAATACCATGTTCGATGGGAGAGTCAAGTCATGCAAGAAATGCTTTAGAAAAATGTCAGCTTGAGAAGGTATGTGCCAGAAAAAGATGTGTGATTAGAAAAAAATCAAACAGACAGAATCAAGTGGAAGTTGCATTAGTTGGTAAGGGCACCACCTTGACTTCTGAATTAGGTAACAGCCTTGATAATATGACTAATGATTCAAGCTCGGTTGAAAGAGTAGCTAACCAGCACTGTTTGGTTAACAAGTTTGAGCAACAAGAGCTCGCATTTGCCACTGTTAAAAAGGATGGTTGTGAGCAGCATCAGATACCCTTATCTGAAATGAAAGAACAAATGAATAAAGATGATGGTGATCTGCCTACTGTGACCATACAACCTGATGATAATTCCCCTTCCTTTAAAACACTAGATAATGAACTATCTGGTAGGTCAAGCATCCTTGGAGAGACACATACATTGGAACATCAGCAACCGGGAAACAGTGATACTGAGAAAGAAAGGAAGAGAAATGTTGCAACTGAGCATGTTGTCAATCAACAAAATTCTCCTAAAATCCACATTGGCGATCAATCATGTCTAAAAGTTGGAAGAAGATCTGCTAGCCGTTCTAAGCTGTAGTAAGTTTTTGTGCTTGAATTGCACATTTTTTAAGATTTCATCTTAGTCATAACTATAACTTCTTGTTTTTGCAGCATGTTATATTGTTGCTTCTTGTTTGATGGAAACTTCTGCATGGAAAAATGATGCCATTTTCTGGCCGGGCAAAATTGAAGAGTTTATGATGTTCCTTATTTTTGGGGAAAACAGGGATATGTTCATGCCCACGATTTGATATCATAAAATCAGATTCAAGAATATTTTTAAGTTTACTACTAAGGCTTATGACATGACATCACATGATAATAAATACACTTTAATCAAATTGCATTTGGGGGTTTAAGAAATATTCTATGTTCATGACATGACATAAGAACATATATTTATGCATTAAGTAACAATTAAATTATGGCTAACAGTTAACAAGAATTATCTACTACATCACTACATGCACATCGGATCTGTTATCTTCCACCGTTTCTTGTAACATTTGCAATGTTTCTCCTTAATTTTCAATTTCGCTTTGTCCATGCATCATAGAGATATCCTATATGGTTCCTCTTATATGAGTTCACTAATCTCAACACAGTTATAAGTGGCTCAATGATGGACAAATAGTAAACAATTCTCTTCAAAAAAATGTGTATAATAAAGCACTCCATCTGTGTAATCTCTAATTGATCCATCCTATTATGCGCATCACCCATATATGAAATATAATGTTCCAATGCAATGAACCGGATCAATGTATGTGATGCGGGACAAACCGGCTAATCCGGGCTAAACCGAACGAAAACGACTTAAACCGGCGCTAATCGCCCTAAACAGACCTAAACGGACCCAAAATGGCCTAAACCGGCCTCGAACCAGTCCAAACAGGTCCAAACCGGGCCCAAGATGGACTGAATCGGCCTGAACCGACCCAAAACACCTTGAACCGGCCTGAACCGGGCGGTTCGGTCTGAACCGTCCGAACCGGGGTGAACCGGGTCGAACCGGTCGAACCGATGCCGGGAGCCGGTCCGGGCCTCGGACCGGCCGGTCCGAACCGCGCGGCCGACCGCGCGGGTGCCCGCGCTCGCGGGCGCGAGCATACCCCCCGGGGGGGTTCGTGGAGCTTCCTCCGGGGCTCTCGGGTGGTCACGTGGCCGGATCCTCGACGTCGACCGCGTGCGGCTGTGGCGACATCGCGGCCGTCCCGCAAACCCGCGAGCCGCGACAAAAACCTGCCCGCTCGCGAAGCCTCGCCCGCGCTCGCCCGTCGTCTTCGTCCGGACGGATCCCCGCGGCGGAGCAGAGGGCGTTGTCCTCGCGGAGGCGGAGCAGGGGAGGCCGGGAAAGGACCGCGGTGCTGACGCTGTCGACGCCGTACCGCCCGGACGAAGCCAGGGCCTCGCGGGAAGCAGGGGGGGTTGCGGCGGTGTCCGGCCGGCAGCCGCTCGCGAACGATGGAGGAGGACATGGCGGCGGCCTCCGGCTGCTGCGACCACGGCGGATGGAGCCAGGGGGTGATGCCGGGAGGGAGCCGTTGGGGAGGAGGATCCGGGGATCGCCGGATCCCCTCCCCGCTTCTCATTGTCTTCTCCTTCCGCCTCTTCGTCGACTCCTTCTTCTCCTTCTATTATCTGCCTTCGTGAAGGGGGGTAGCTTCCGCCAGCGCCGTCATCGAGGCAGGACGCTACCGGAGGAGGAGGATGGGGAACGCCGGCTGGTGAAGGTGTTGCCGTCGAACCTGTGAAGGGGAAGGGAGGAGGAATGGCACGGAGGCCAGAGGGTGAGGAGGAAGGATGGGGAATGGCCACCTGCCAGAGGATGGAGGAAGCAAGGGGATATCGCCATGGGGGGGGAGGAAGAAGACCGGGGCCGCAGCCCCCCTACTCGGGACACCAAGCCTTAGGCTCCAAAAATTCCAATCGTTCTTCTCTCCATCGATGGAGCTCCTCCTCTTATATAGAGGAGATTAATTACAGGACTGGACACTCAAAATAAAATATTTACAGACATGTCCATTTCAGGACTTGAAGAAAATATTTAAAAAGACTCTCTAAAGACGTAAAAATCGACATTGGCAAAAAAATTAAACCTAAAACGACAAAACAAATATTTACAGACTTTTGGTCCCCATCAGTATGTTTGTGTCGATGCATACTCTCCAAGACAATGAACTATGTGACAAAGCTTGTTGGCCCAGGCCTGATTAGATTGTGTCCCTCTGTACGATATTGGATTATATGGAGAAAACATGAATGTGAATAGATAAATGAGGCGATAAGTGGTGCTTGACTGTCTATTGTAGAAATTGATGCGTTCTTATTTTTTATCCTTAAACATGAGGTCAATGGAGTGCGTTGCACATAGAACCCAGAAGAGATGTGACTTTTTGTCTATCAACTTTCTCCTTACAACTTTGTAGGAGGGTTTGTTATCTGTCATGAACTGAACAATTTTCTCTTCCTCAATCTCTTCCAAACGTCGTCCATAAGGGAAACAAGGTAATTGTCATTATTTATATGACATGAACCATCAATGGACTTTAAAAATGTTGTGCCTTTTGAAAAATATAAAAAAAATTAAATCATAGATCTCTTTGTTATGTCAATTCGCCAATCACATATGATTGTGCACCCTCTCTTCTTTCAGACCAACCTAAAAATATTTATCTAGGTCTTAAGTTCTACTACTTCGTCATTAAGGCTGGCAACGTAGATACGTCGGCTAGTTGGGACCTTTAATCCCGGTCTAGCCTCCCCAATTACATCAATCATAGTTTGAAAATAGTGACTTATGGCAGCATGTTTTGGAACGCTTACATTAAGTTAAGACGAGAAAAAAAATTATTGGCTTATTAAAGAAATACGTAGAATACTCACGTATGAACTTTTCAATTTAACTTTATTACTTACACGTGGAAACCACTTGCATATATGCTTGATTGTTCTCTTTATAGTGGAAGTGGTTGTCTTAACCTTTTTAAAAGGTTTGTCTTATTGTCTTTTGCGAGTTATTTTGTCACTTGAACATGTGAGGATCCTCAGTGAGTTGCATTGAAGCGGATGGATGAAACTCTGTCTCTCTCTACCTCCCACATCCTCAATGTGTGTGGGTTGGGTGGATTGTGACCAATGATATGTTGGCTTCTCAACTCCAAAGCCCTTGCTTCCCTTCTCCTCACCTCATCTTTCCCTTGTAATTGTTTACTTGCATGAAACACTCTTCTCAAGTCTTCATCTTTATCAGACTTGGATGATATCTTAACTTCTTGAGCTTGTTCTTTCCTATTGCCTTTTTGTCTAGACATGTCATCTCTTCTAACCAAAAGCTTCTCTAGTTTTTTTGTAACTCTTTTCTTTGTTCAACACAAATCCCCTTTGTGAGATTTTTCTAGTAAGGTATACCACCCTTGTGACTTCACTCTCTCTCTCTCTCATGGTACTTCATCACATTTTTTGATATTACCACCCACACCTCCTGTGTTGTTTTAAACATAATACTCATCAATTCTATATATTTTACACCACCTACGTTGTATCATTTTCTTGTAAAAAATTTACCATATGGCTGTGTTCGCACCCAATATCTTGGAAAGTACGTGCATCAATGCCTTCTCACTCAATCATTGCTCCTTGAGTCTTTGGTCTGCAATATCAAAATTATAACATATTAAAAATAATTTCAACTTCACTGATTATATGGGAAATGCGGAACTAGGGTGGACTTAACAGCCCCTAAGGGGCTCTTCAGCCCTAACAATTAACTAAGGTGACTGTCAAGGCGGGGGGTGGGGGAGGTTTAGGGTTTAGAGTTTAGGAAGAGCCTCTTAAGGGGAAGGGGAATCGCTTGAAGATCACTAGAATGTGGAGAGGGATCGTAGCCAAATTGCTGCCGGAATTGTTGGTGCCCTAGGTGCTTTGGGTGGAAGAAGAAGTGGGGTGCAATTCTCTCCCATTATCACCCTTAAACCGGTGATATCGTGTGACATGAATCAAGCTCAATATCGTTAACAGTCCGAGACTTGATTCATCATCGATTCAAAAGAATTGGCCGATTCTCTACCAATTCCACCGATTCAAATTGAATCTGTCGGGTGTTGCATCTGGATAGATGCTTCAAGTCACAATCGGAATGACATTGGCTGATCCGATTCAACAAATATTGGAATCCATGCCCGATAAAAATTGGACCATTTTGAATAGGGTAGGTGTGGGATCCAAGTAAGAATAGGATCTAGATAGGAGTTGACAGCCCTCCTTCCTTCTTTATTTTTCTTCTATATTTTGACCATTGATGTCACTTTTTTTCTTGCTTCTCCTTACCTATTCCTCCATCAGGTCAAGCCCTCCTTTAGATTTTAAAAAGACGCTGAGAAAAGCAATGTTGATGGCTGAATTGCTGCTGCTGTCAAAGTCCTCCTTTTTTGAACGTCGGGTATTTAGGGAAGCATGCAACTTTGTAAGTAATGGTCTATTAATTTAACCTCCATCACCTCTCCATAGTCTCAGCTGGTAGACAACTATAAGGTGCTGATTGTACAGGAAAAGGTAGCAATCATGATAGGGCTAATCAATATCCATTAGGGGTCCCACGATGCTAATAATTTCATTCCCATCATGTGCTGTTGGGAGATTGAATTTTTTTAGTCCCCTAGTGTCATTTTGTCTAATTCATAGAGTTTTAGGGGCCTATTTTTTTGATGCAACAGTTTGTTAGATCATGGAACCACCAATTAATTCACCAATTGTTCTAGCAGGAAATAGTAAGAGAAATAGTAAAAATCGAGTTACAACAGAACAACTATAAGGACAATATGATTTGGCTGCACACAGTTAATGGGGAGACTGAGTTATCTCCAAGGGCCTTTAAATCAGTTGATATGGAATAAAATATGGCACCCAAGATTAGAAAATTTTCTACCACGGAAGATGATTCTCTTCTTGTGGAGGACAATAAGAGAGCTCCTCCTGCAAATGCGAAAGCTGCAAACAGATTGAAAGATCATTTTTGCTCGACTTGCACACCACAGGTTGAATCAACTGAATATGATCTTCTACAATGTCCATGGGAAAGAGCAACATGGATCTGGTTCTGAGTCTCCATCAGACTTCTTAATCCTCATATTCTTGAAGCAACTCAGACAAAGACTTCATTGTTAGTTTGGGCATAAAGTACAAGCACAAGGAAGACACAAAAGCCAACCCAGCATTGGGCACAGCCATTCTTGGGTGATATGAGAAAAAAAATGCAAAGAAGTCATAGAGGAAAAACGTGTAGACCATCCAGAATGCAAAAAATTAAGCATCTTTCTGGTTACAAAATTCCCCAACCTGTGAATTACAAACATGGTTATCCGCATGGTTCGCCGGGTCGGCGACCCGGTCGCCCGACCCTGCCGGATTCCGGGCCGACCGGTTCAGAATCGACCCTGCCGGGCCGACTCCAAGCCGGCCCGGCAGGGGGTCGCGCGACCCGGCCGACCGGGTCGCGCGCGGCCTTTTGGCCGCCGCCCCTTTCCCATTTAATTACAAAATTGCCCCCCCTTGGGGGCTATAAATAGCCCCCAAGGGGGAGGGTTCAACTCACACCAATCTCCTCCCCCTTCCATTGATCACTCTTTCGGTCTTCCTCTCCTACTGATCACTCTTTCGGTCCCCCTCCTCACTGATCACTCTTTCAGTCCTCACCGGTCAACGGCTCGTCCCTCCACTCAGTTCTCACCCTTCGCTCGGATAGTTTCCGCTCCACCTAGTGTCGTTCACACTCTTAAAGCGTTATTTTTGACACTGTCAAAGCGGTGTCTTTGCCATTCTCAATTTTATTTCGTGTTATTTATATTGTGGATTATTTTTCTAACATGTCTTCTCCAAGCCGTGAGACTTCCCGCTCCACCCGGAATGACCCAGCTTGGCTCCATTGCACGGTCGTGTCAATGGAGCAAAGGAAAGTAAAATGCAAGTATTGCGACAAAGTTCTATACGGTGGAACTTACCGGTTAAAGCATCATCTTGCCGGTATCAAGGGAGATGTTGCACCGTGCACACGGACTCCGTCTGAGGTAAGAGCCCAATTTAGACAACATCTTCAATCCTTAGAAAGATCCAAAGGAGCTTCAAAGAGGTATCAGGACACTGTGCGTGAAGAAATTGCGGAACCCGCAAGACGTTCGCTACACATATACGGCACTGGACAAGAGCGACCAGAAAGAAGTGAATATCAAGAATTTGACGAAGGTATGTAATAATTAATATTTGATATTTTACAATAATATACGTATTTAACATAGCAAACAGATGACTTAGCAAGAGCCATGGAGGCAAGCCGAAGGTCATTCGCCGACGAAGACATGTATCGACGTACTGGGCGGTTTATGGGTCAAGGTTACGCGGTGGGAGTGGACGTGGAAGCGAAAGCGGGAGAGGATCAAATCCTGACCCTGAACAACATATCCACGATCTCACCCGGGATGACGACCCGGCAGTTGGCCCTATAGATCCGGTCATCACATGACCGCTCCAAAGGCAAACCACCATCAACACAGTATTAAAGAACTTGAAATTGTGCAAGGAGAAGATCGGGCAGGCAACTTCCAGATGGTTCTTTCATAGTAGTATACCAGCTAACGCTGCAAAGGGACCTTACTATGAGTCCATGATTGACATAATAGCAGACGTCGGTCGGGGGGTGCCGGGACCAACTCCAAAGGAGATCTACAGCACATATCTTCCATTGAAGGTAGCTGACATTAGAGAATATGTCAAGACGTTCGAACGTATCTGGGACGAACGTGGATGCACACTGATGACCGATGGTTGGACAGGTTAGTCCTTTTGAGCATAACATTGTGATACAAATCTTTATGAATTTTAAGTTTAGATATAACATTTTATCCTCTTAATAGGTATTACCAAGAAGACAATGATCAACTTTCTCGTTTACTGTCAAGCTATGACCGTCTTTTGGAAGTCGGTGGATGCATCTGGACAGGTAAAAAATGCAACTTACCTGTTTGATTTAATTGATGGTATTATCGAGGAGATTGGTGAGGATCGAGTTGTCCAAGTGGTGACGGACAACGCAGCTGCCTACAAAGCCGCCGGCCAAATGTTGATGGCGAGAGACGGAAGTTATATTGGGCACCATGCTCCGCCCATTCCATAGATTTAATCTTTAGAGGATATTTGCAAAGATCCTCAAATTGATCGGGTTGTTAAGGCCGGCCAATATATTGCATCCTTCATCTATAACCATAATTTCAATCTGACCCTAATGAGAGAGCACACAAAGGGTCGAGAGCTCTTACGACCCGGTGCTACACGGTTTGCATCACAGTACGTATCTTTGGAGAGCCTATTTGAACATAGGTGTTGCCTAACCCAAATGATACTTTCTCCGGGGTGGGCTAACTGGATTGCTAGAGCCAATCCATCAGACAAACGAAAAAGAAGGAATGTGGAACAAACATTGGAGAGTGGAGACTTTTAGCGGCTCGTAAAGAAGACAATGGATATTGTTGGTCCATTAGTCAAAGTCCTTCGAATAGTCGATGGAGATAAGAAGGCGGGCATTGGGTATCTTTATGATGCACTTGAGCGGGCAAAAGAAGATATTTCGAAAAAGGTATCAGATTTTAGCAAGTGGTGGAACATCATTGACTGTCAGTGGGAGAGAACATTGTACCATCCTATACGTACGCAATTTGGTATGTTTTTTTCAATTTAATCAAATAAAATTTCTTAATCAAATTGTTAGCTTTTTGGTCGATGTTGATAGCAAACTTTTCCATGGTCAATTACCAGGTCATTTTTTCAACCCAAGATATTGCTACAGTCCAATCTTCAAGCCTATCAATGAACTGTTGGACAGCGTAAAGGAAGTCATTCGGAGAATGCTTGGGGACGATGATCGTTCAATTATTGCAATAAATAAGATGCATGATTATAGGATAAGGTTATTTCATTTCGGGACAGCAAGGGTTCAACGAGCAGTTATGCTTCTTAGTCCAGGTATGTATAGTTAAATAAAGTCAACTTTATAATTACATAATTAACTTATTAATATCATTATGTACTAAGACATAATGATAATGTGCAGTTGACTGGTGGATGGATCATGGAAGGGCACCGGGATACGAAGACTTGGCTAGTGTTGCAATCCGAGTACTAAGCTAAACTATGTCTGCTTCCGGCTGTGAAAGAAATTGGTTATCGTTTAGCCTTATTCATACCAAGCAAAGTAATAGGCTAACATCACAAAGACTTGAGCAGCTAGTCTACTGTCACTATAACATGAGGTTGAAGCTAAAAAATTTGGAGAAGATAAGAGAGAACCAGAGAGAGGAGCAAAGGTGGTTACAACAAGCAAGTGGAAGACGAATTGAGGTGCCCACTGTACAAGAACCAGAGATTGACTTAGAGGAGATATTTCAACAGAAAAATCCTCTAGAAGCCTGGGTCAACGAACGTGAGGGGTTGGGCGAACCAGAGTTCAACCCTGATGATCGGGAATGGGCTCAAGGGGAACTTGACAATGTTCCTCTTTCCGAGGAATTTCGGATCCCTCCTTCGTGGCGAAAAGGCAAAAAAATGGACAATCTTCTCGTCAAAGTAGGCAATCGAAAGGACAAAGGTAAACGAGTTGCAACCGACCCTCTTGATATTGTTGATGCGGACACGATTGACGAGACAAGGGAAGATACACCGGAGCATAACATCCGATTGCAATATCAGACGTCGGATGATTCAACTTCAAAGAGTAGTAGTGACGGAGATGACAACACGTACAACAGAGGCAGAGGAAGCACCGCCGGCACCACTTCTGGTCAAGGGAGAACCAATCCACAGACACCCCCTCCACAGCAACAGCCGCACTTTACGGAAGTGGAGCACTATACCCACGCAACACAAGATGCTGACCACGGGGCAAGACAACATGGGTATGGTGCAGAGTTAGAACCAGCCCATCATATCAAGGGCAAGCTTATGGGATCCTGCAGCCTTCATTAGATAGTTCTAGTACGTATTCATATGATAGTTATGGTGGTTCATTTTCGTCTTATCGTAGGACAATTGTACGAGGCACTGATGAGTATAATCAGTTTGTCTATATGTTTAATGTGTCGTACTCTTCCTCAATGTCATGGGCAGAGTTCATACATCATGTAGAAGAATAATTTAATGTAATGTTTGAATGAATGTTGAATGAATCATATTGAATCATATCTCTTATTTTTATTTAATTTTTGGGTATTTTTTCTGATTTTTTATGATTTTTTTTATTTTTTTCAAATAAAAAAATAAAAAAACCGACCCGATCGGGCCGGGTCGCGACCGGGCCGGGTTGGGGGCCGGCCGACCCGGGGCCGACCCCCGACTATTCCTTCCTTGGTTATCCGAGGCATGAGGTGCCGGAGGTGAGGGACCTAGCACCTTGCCTCAAGCTCCCGAGGCTTTTTATATTATTTAATTATTTTAATTTTAATAATACATATATCTAATATAAATTGTTGAAATAAATTTTAAAAAATACTTGTAATATTGAAATAAATGCATCATTTTAATAAATACATATTGTAGCCATCATTAAATAATGTTAAAACAATAAAAGAAGGTCAATAACAAACATACTATCATAACAACCAACATGAGTAGAGGACAAATCAAGCATAACATAGCATAACAACTTAATGAGAGTAAAATTTAATAACATAAGAAGACAGATATCATAATTAAGTCAAGAAATAGATCATATTTGATCAGATTTGTTTGACTTAGGTCGGCGAGGTGTTTTGCCAGCGTCTCTCTCATAGTTGTCAAGGCGACAAGGCGCCCAAGGCATTGAATGGTACCGATTCCGCTTAGGCGACAAGGCGGCCGCTTAGGCGTCGCCTAGGCGGTCAAGGCGGTATTCAAGGAAGGATGGGTAGGAGATTGTGAGACATAAAAATATGCATAAATATAATCATATATTTTATGTTATAATCGAATATTGAGTGTTTTAACTATGTATATAAGTAAATATGATGTGTATGTGAAAGAGAAATGAGTTAAATAGATTTTTATAAAATTTAAGTATATAACACATTTATGATTATAAAATTTATATATATGTGCGATAGTATGTGATAGTGAAATATTGTTATAATATTATTAAATGGGGGCGCATAGTAGTCGCGGATCGACCCAAAAAAGTATATAATAATATAAGCGATCTTATATATGTAATTATGAAAGTGTGGGTATTTATTTTTGGATAAGAAGTTAATCATGTAAATGTGGATATTTAAATAGGTGTGGGTATTTAAATAGGTGTCTTTTGTGAGGGGTATCAAGAGGGTAAAACTCCTGAAAATTCTTTTTTTAATCATGTAAAAATACTCTGGGCGCCTTGTCTGGGCGCCTTGGGCGCCTAGGCGGGTGCCTTGGACGCCTTGGGCGCCTAGGCGGGTGCCTTGGGCGCCTTTTTGGCCCCAGGCAAGGCGCCCTAGCAAGGCGCTGCTGGAAAAGCGCCTTGCCGCCTAGGCGGGCGCCTTGACAACTATGGTCTCTCTAGCCTCAACCGCCTAGGTAGTTGAGGCGACACCTCAAATAACTATGATTACAAAAGCAACCGAGTACTTGGTTACCGCCTCCTCTAGGGCTGTGGAAGATCAACATCGATGGAGCCGTGAACCAGAGCCATGGAGTCATCAGCATGGTGACCAGTGATTTTGTAGGCTACATAATCGATCATGCAGCCCAACAAGTAGGCCATAAAGACTCGAACCAAAGAAAGTGGCAGCCCTGATAGAGTGACACTGAATCTGTAGTTCTGAGAATCTTGGAATGAATCCCATCCCTGTAAAGCAGAAAAAAACAATTGAGGAAATCAGAGGAGCTACGGACTCCCCAGCTGGAAGTGGCTTTCGTGCCAAGGATAAATAGGCTAGGAAGACTCAATTCGAAGAAGGTGTCATCCCTATTAGAGAGTGACGCTGAAGCTGTAGCTATGGGAATCTTGGGATGAGTCCCCATCCCTTGTAAAGCAGAGAAAACAATTGAGGAAATGAGAGAAGAGCTGTGGACTCACCAGATGGAAATGGCTTTCACGCCAAGGACATGCAACATGACGGCACATGTTTTGGCAAGAGAAACCCTAGACCTTGAGTACCTTGTAGCTATAGATGGCCCTGAAGCCCCATTTTGTATTAAACACATCTTTGCTTCGGACCTATGCCTAGTATGTGTGAATACCATGCTAGTTACTCAAAAATGGGCTTGTGCTGGTGGTATCTGTACTCAGCTTAATCCTTTATCTCTGGGATCTTGAGGAACTTCTTTATGTAACTTATTGATGATCTGTTTGCTGGATGTTTATTATCTTTGGTCATGTTTTTAATTTGTGCTACATTTGTGCCTGTCATAGATTGAACATGATAGTGCTCTGCTTTCTGTCTGTATTTCCGTTTAATTCTAAAATGAGTTGTTATCGGATTTTCAAGTCATTTCCAGAAGAAAGGATAACATGGTTAAACACTTTTTGAATGTATATGATCATTTCTATTAACCTTACTATAAATCTATGGTTCTCTTTGAAGTGAGGCTTTTCTTTCAGGCATTTGTTCATATGACATCACTACACAGTACACAATTTCAGCATAGCCTCTGGATCATCATTTATTGCTAACAAATTTGTGATACTATTTGACAGCAATTCTGCACTGGACCTGCAGCAATCTGCATCCTTAGGGCAAATGGGCTACAGGCCTTTTTTATCTAGTATTGAGTTTGAGAAAGGCTTCTTGAATTTTTGAATATTTTGCTTTTCATCAAGTCATATTTTATGAAACAATTAATGTCAAGGAAATACATGGCTAGCAAGACTTAAGACAATAGTATTTTTACCTCTTTTTACAGCACAAACTCCAGGCGAAACAGACTGCCATGGACTTCTGAAGAAGAAGCGACTTTGAAGGTTAGTTTCCAGTTTCTAAATGGGTCCAATGGTTATAATTATTTTTATCATAAATTGAGATTTATTAATATTTAAGCAGGAGGATCCAGAAAATTTATATGGAAGTTAAAAAAATTAGTGTAGTATCAAACTTAATTTTAAAAACACAATAAATGCTCTCAAATTGTGCACCCTCCAACTCTAGACAGACAAACTATTACATTTTAGGTATAGTGAAAATACTCTGTTTATGCTAATAGCCTATCTACATTAGTTTCTTCCATCGTAGTCATCATCATCGCTTTTGTTGCCAATTTCTGTCTGGCTAAATATTCTCCTTTTTTTACTCTGGGGAATACTCTCTGTCTGGCTTATCTATAGAGTCTAATGTTTCTAAGACTCTGGGAGAGCATAACAAAAGATGATGTTAGATGGTGATTATCCAGTCTGGTGTTATTAGATTAACAGGATTCTGATGCTTCCCTTCTGGTTTTGAATCCCCCCCTCACACACACAACACACGGAATGCCCATTTAGTGATAGTGTGAATATATTAATATATTTTCACTATTACTTAGTAATCACGTATATTTAAGATTTGTGATTATAAATATATATTATATACTTAAAAACTTATAAAGTTCTTTCTTTTCTCTCTCTCTCTCTCTCACCTAGTTTATCAAGACTAACTCTTTCCCAAAAAAATATATACCCCATTATTACATATATAAAATCACATTTACATGTCTGTACACAGAAACATACATATTTAATTATAACATAAAACTATAATTATATTTATGTATATATGTTTGCATATAATCATATTTATGGATGTATGCATAAACTTATAATATTAACATCTAATTATATATATGATTGTATATATGTATATGCATTATATACACATGTATATACACATACATATATAAACATCTAATGACACCATCTTGACTGCCTAGGCAACACTTAAGCAGCCGCCTTGTCGCCTAAGTGGACTTGGCACCCTTCAGTGCCTTGGGCGCCTTGTCACCTTGACAACTATGTTACTTTTTCCATCTTTTCAAATGCTGTTGTATCTTCTTTCTGCAGGAATATTACATAGTGTATGGGAAAGAACCCTTCAGTGCCTTGGGCGCCTTGTCACCTTGACAACTATGTTACTTTTTCCATCTTTTCAAATGCTGTTGTATCTTCTTTCTGCAGGAATATTACAGTGTATGGGAAAGACTGATGGTAGGGGAGGGGCAATGGTTTTTCGGTTTGAACTGTTTAATGCTCACCCCTAGATTGGGGGGAAAAATATTGTGCTATTTGCCATTGACAATGAGGCGTCGTATAAGCTATAGGAAAGAAATTAATGGTGGCTAGACCACACTTATTATAAGTGTTCTATGCTACACATTCTATTAATTTAATATTAGAAAATATTGGGAGGGATCCAAGTGTGAGGTCCTTGGTGAGTCAATGATGACTTATCACATTGTTCATTTATAGGCACCCCATATTATTATATATCATGAGGAAGGAGCACACCAATGATCGTGATCTAGTTTGATCGGGTCCTATCAGATTTATCACTCGTTTCATTGTATTGGAGAGTCTCTATAGATATAGAGCTAATTTGAAAATGTTCATACTATTCACTGTATATCAAGAGTACGTGGATGCTTACAAAAGCTCATTGGGCCAATATGATATTCTATTGAAGATGGAGCAATTGATTGAAGATAATAAATGGTGGAAAAAGGTGCAGTACTACCTATCTGTGATAGAATCTCTGGTACAAGTGTTTTCATTAGTGGACTCAAATGATAAAAATTAAATGGGATACTCGTATGTAGTTATGGACAAAGCAAAGATGAATATTAAAGAGAAGTATCTTTGAGGTTATAAGTGACGGAAGGTGATAGTCAATATATGCGATAAGACACTTCATCACGATATTTATGTTACACATAATTTTATTTGTTGTGTTTTATTTTATTCTCACAATAATGTGTTAATGCCTTAAACGTTGGATTGTGCTACATTTTGATAGAATATTTCTTGAATCTAAAGATGTAGTATGATGGATAAGTGTGCAATGATGTTGCGGTACTCTTGGGCACATTATTAGTGAGTAAGTGTATGTGTAGAACTCCACGGGATGGAACAAAAGTTAAGATTGAAGTGAGTAATTTTTACTTATTTAGTAAGTATTGAGCTTGAATATACGTAACAAACTTAACTATATTATTTATCGTATTTCAGTTGACTTCATACAAACATAGAATTTGAGTTTATAGCGATCCAAATATTTTGTATTCATATGATAAAGTTTATCCTAGTAAGTTATTACATATCTAGAACATGGTAAACATTGTTATTAGAACATTACACATTATTAATTTTTACCTTATTTGTGTTTTGTATAGCTGAGTGGTGGATTCAAGTCAGTAATAGGAGTGGATGAAATCCACTAACATCTATTGCAGTTTGGGTGCTTAAGTTAAAACATCAATTCATCCTAATGTGAGAGAAATTGGAGCACCTTTAGTCGTATACACACAACAAGAAGGAACATGCTGAAGAATGTAAAAATGGAGAAGTTTGTTTTATGCCAGTACAATATGAGATTGATTTGAGGATAAAAAAATATCAAAGATATATAGAATACACCTAAGGAAAATTTGAAATTGGATTGTACCAGGAGAGAGCTCATGTTTCAAGCCAATCAAGGCTTGCCACAAAATAGTGTTAGTTTGGAATATCTATTACAAGAAGAGCATCTACTTATATCATGGATGGAAGACAGACGTTGAGGAGAGATAGAGTTCGACTCAAATGACAGATTATGGGCTGAATGTAAGCTTGAAACGTCCTTGCTGAGGACGAAGAAATGCAAAAAGGACAAGAAAACTATGTTTCATGCATAGCTCTAATTCCTTATGCATCCCTAAGTACGATTACTCCAGAGTAATATCCAGCTCCAACCATAATATTAGCTCGAGTACTCAATGCAGGACCTACTACTACTACCAAGAAGAATGGTGGTTTGTTCAAGGTCTTGAAGAAGTTTGCTAGCCAACATGCTAAAGTACTCAAGAATAGAAAATTTTGAAGAGGAGAAAGCTTACTACTAAACGTCAACATCTTGATATAGATATTACCCAGACACCTTCATCAAATGATGAGGAGGAAAAATTTATTCCACACATATAACAACATGATGTGAGGGGTGAAGGTGGAGGTGGAAGTTAGGGTGAGGGTGGTTTTATTAATAGTACACACGAGTGGTGCATGTTCAAATTATTTGACTAATATGAGACATTCAAGTGGAAGGGATAGCTGCAGTAGATGTTGGAATAAGATGAACGTCTTTAATGAGTACTCATCATCATATCCAGATCCTGTTTCAAACTTTGAAGCTTGTTATACACCCTCTTAGTCAACTTCAATCAATGGTGGTGCTTATGATTTTAGTCGTATAGCTCATTCATTATTTTTATATGATTACGTGCCAATTATGAGTGATCAGAGTTAGTATAGGATTTAAGAAAATGAGGAGCATGCATAGTTGTCAAGGCGGGCACCTAGGCACTTATGTGCCGCCTACGCGTCAAGGCGCTTTTGCCCGAGCGCCTTGCCAGAGCACATTATGGGGCACCCGAAAAGGCACCTAAGTAAGGTGCCCCATGTATTTTTACATAATTAAAAAAACTTGGGACTTCCCCCCCTTGATATCCCTACAAAGGACATCTATTTAATGATAGTTTGAATACATTAATATATTTCACTATCATTTATGCTATCATGTATATTTAAGATTTATGATTATAAATATATATATATTATATACTTAAAATTTATAAAGTTCTCTCTTAACTATATTTTCTCTCCTTCTCACTTAATTTATCAAGATTAACTTTTTTTCCAAAACTAAATATTCACACATTCATAATTACATATATAAAATCACATTTATACATGCGTACACAATCATATGCATTCAATTATAACATAAAAATTATAATTATATGTATGTATTTTTTGTATTTTTGCACGCAAATATATAATATTAATATCTAATTACATATATGATTGTATATATTCATATATATATATATACACATATATGCACATAATGATACTGCCTTGATTGCCTAGACAACACAAACGACTGCCTTGTCGCTTAAGCGAAATTGACACCTTTCAACGCCTTGGGCACCTTGTCGCATTGTCAACTATGGGAGCATGACAAAACTTATGATGGGCAATTTCGTAATTGGTGGTGATTGAAAGACATTTTCTAATACATACGACTTGTGTCATCTTCTTTATACATATTGATGTTAGTTTGTTATTTTGTCTTCAATTCTGAAAAAAAAAAACTTTCATAGTTACATGAAAATGTGGTGGATGGCACAAATTTTTTGTTAACAATTTTTAGATATTTTTCTTCATTTTTAGATTTTTTATGATTTTTTTTATTTTTATGAATTTATTTGAAACAAAAAATAAAAAAATGACCTATCTGGATCGATCTTAGGTCTAATTCCAATCCTACAACTCTTGGTCGACGCCCACAGGTATGGTTTCCCAACCCGATCAAATATACTTTTCGTTTATTATACTTATTTTGTCTTGTCAAAGAGTGTAAGATTCCTAACTAGTTTATTTATTGTCACCGATGTGAATTGAGTTTCTGTCTCAAGCTATGTAGATATGTAGATTAGTTACGTTGATCGTTTCGTTTTGTGATGCCCTAGCTCGATAGTATACACACACATCTCAGTCCTCTCACCTAGTGGGACTGACCCTCGGGCTTCTTCGGTTTGACGTAGTAACTATTCAAAACATTCTTAACTTGTTAAATATTTTTAAAGTATTGTTTGAAAATTATTGTTAACTAAGGCTCGGCACTTGGTTGGTTCTGCATCAGATTGCCTTCGCTTAGTTTAAAGGGCATCCTCCTATGCTAGGGCACGTGTCAAATGCGCATGCGGCTGCATGAGTAATTTTCACATGTGAATCCTCTCTTTCAATTGTCTCGAGTTCATATGCAGCTAACCACCTACACTTTCCTCTTACTTCAATTTGAGAAAGAGAGAAAGCGGTAGTTACGAGAGGTCCTCTATTCCCCACATCTCCTTTCAAAGTGTTCCCAAGGTGCAAGTACATGGATAAAAAACCCTGGGATTAATCTGAATTGCCAGGATCAAATTTCTGATTCGTACTCTAGCCAACAGCTCCTTGGAAAGAGACTACACCTACTTTTTTCTCTGTAAGCTCAGCTGGTATATTTGCAATTAAATTAAAAGGAGGGTTAATCACTGCTCTTTTGGCGTGAAGCCTACAAAAACAGCATTTACATATCCTGTGGAGTTTAATGTGAAGTTTGTTGAAATATTACTCTTGTAGACTAGTGAGTCCACCAAAATGTAACTATCTTTTAGGTGGACTTCGATCTGAAGTCCTCCAGAATTATAATTACCTATCTGCTGGTCTTCACCAACAGATATTGGGATTAAGACTTGAGTCGTTGGTCTTCACCAAGTGAGACCTATAAAGACTTGGGGGAATCATAATGACAAGGAAGAGATGCGGAGTTGGCACAAGCAGGAGAGGTAGTTGCACTGGGTGCTGGAGAAGGGAAGGAAGAGTGGATATGTAGGGGTGTTTGGGTGAACTAGCCAAGCTGGTAAACTAAACCGAACCTGTTCTGTTTGGTACAGTTCAGAGATTTGGTTGAACTGTTATAATTTTATTGGTTTGGTTAGGATCAAGGATCGCGGGATCGGAATCGGAATCGGGATCGGTGGGTACCGATCCGATCCGGATCGGATCGGATCGGACCGATTCCGACCGATCCAATGGAAGACAATCGATCCAGAATCGGTAAGCAAAAAAAAAAAAAAACGATCCGATTCCGATCCGATCCGATCCCAGACCGATCCGGACCGATTCTGGCCGATTCGGACCGATTCTGGCCGATCCTGGCCGATCCGACTGGAATAGCAAAAAATGAAAAAAAATGATTCGATTCCGATTCCGATTCCGATTCCGATCCCGACCGATTCGGCCGATCCGATTCCGATTCCGATCCGATCCCGATCCGATCCCGACCGATCCGGCCGATCCCGACCGATCCGGCCGGAACTTTTTTCCGGATCGGTCCTTCAGCCAAGAATCGGATCGGCAATGGCCGATCCGATCCAGGAATCAGCCGATTCCGATCCGGATCGGCCGATTCCGCGATCTATGGTTAGGATCGACCCCTCACTAAACCAAATTGGACCGGTTGACCCAGTTGAGTTAATTAATATATATATATATGATATTGATTTTAAATATATTTTATCATAAACACATTAAAAAATAATATTAAAAATGTAATTCTTTTTTATAAATAAAGTATTAATCTTAATATTAACTTTTATTTATTAATTATTTTATTTTATTTTTACAATATATTTTAAACCAACGAACCCACGAAGCAGGTTGGGGTTCAGTTGGACCATTCGCATTTCAGTTTGGTTTCGGTTCCCAAAAAATAGTTAAAAGTGAACTGAACCGAACCAAATTGTGAACAGCCCTATGGATATCAGGATATGGACTCTTGCTCCCCGCATGGATACTTTTTGTTATATTGCATGGTTTAATAAATGACGCATGTGTTAAGCGCACTGAATCTACTGATGAATGAAAATCTAACTTTAATGGAATATTGTTGTTATTTTGAATTAATGGACTATGAATTGCCCAGTCCAATTGATCGATTGAGATTTATAAACTGCGTCAAATTTAGGCCCAGCCCAACGAGTAAATTTGTTGGTCTATTTAGAATGGTCCAATTGTGTGATAATAGTTAAGTGATTGAGCTGCCTGGCTTAGCCCATTTATGTGAATTAACTCCTGGTTGGTCCAATTTGTCCATCCAGGACCTATTAATGGCCAATTGTATAAGCTAAAACCCATTTTGATTTGATTCCTTCAATCTAGTAGACCATATTATTCCCATCTAAGGCACGTTGTTTGTAATTCATTTAGACACACTTGCCGTCCCATTTAAAGCCATTGAGCATAATTCCTTTAAGCACCTGTGTTGGCCCATCTAAGGCTTTGACAAATTCCATTCACTCGGGGATAGATGACATTCATTAGACCCAACTTATCATGTGATTATTAATGGTCCATTTAAGACTCAATAACCTTAATTTAATCAACCACTTTATTGATTCGTTGGTTCTCATTATTGTGAACTTAGTTGATGATTCAATGCTCCTATCTCATGATAGTGGCCCTATAAATGATCCCATGGTTCGATCTGTTGATGTTGGTTCTGTTCGATAACTCAATGATCTGATGTTTATGATCATGGGTCGATGGATAATCTAACAGTCCTGTTTCATGATTATGGACCAACCTGAACCCATGATCATGGATCTATTCTGATCTCATTATGTGGTTTCTGATATATGATCTATTGGTCTAATCTTTGATCATGGACTTTCATCCAATGGTCTTCTTTCATGATTGTGGCCTAACTTATGATTTAGTAGTTTGATTTTATGATTGTGGAATCAACGTCCAATCTAATGGTTTGATTTCATTATGGGGACTGCGACTTGTAATCCAATGGTCCTATCTCATGATTGAGGACACTGGTGTATGATTTAATAATCGTGTTTCATGGTGGTCAACCTTGGTTTATGATCTTGTAGTATGTCTCTTGATCATGGATCTTGCTATATCTTTTGATGTTCTGATCTAATGATTGTGGTCCCATTTGATGAGTTGATGGCAAGGATCGCGGGATCGGAATCGGAATCGGAATCGGTGGGTACCGATACGATCCGGATCGGATCGGATCGGACCGATTCCGACCGATTCAATGGAAGAAAATCGATCCAGAATCGGTAAGAAAAAAAGCAAAAAAAAAAAAACGATCCGATTTTGATTCCGATCCGATTCTGGACCGATTCCGGCCGATTCTGGCCGATCCGACTGGAATAGCAAAAAATGAAAAAAAACGATCCGATTCCGATTCCGATTCCGGACCGATTCCGGCCGATTCCGGACCGATTCCTACCGATTCCGACCGATTCCGCGGAATTCATGCCGGAATCGGTCCTTCCGACCGATTCCTACCGATCCACCGATCCGATTCCGGAATCGGTCGGAATCGGTCCGATTCCACCGATTCCGTAAACAATGGTTGATGGTCTTTCTCATGATCATGGACCTGGTCTATGATTCAATGGTCCAATCTCATGATCTTGTACTCAAATGATGTCATAATTGTCCAATCACATTGTTGTGGATCTGATCTATGATTTATTGGTATGTTATCATGATCGGGAACACAGGTTCATGATTTAATGGTCCTATCTGATCTCTTGATCATGACCTTGATCTATGATTCAGCGGCCAGAATTCTTTGAAATAGACCTTGATCTATGACTCGATGGTTAGATCTAATGTTTGTGGATCTGAGCTTTGATCCAACTGTCTGATTTCGTGATTGTCAACCCTGGTTTATGATTCAGTAGTCTAATCTGGTAGACCTTTGTTTTGATATAATGGTATTGTCTCTTGATCATGGGATCATTTTATGATTAAATTTGTCTTATGATTGTGGTTTGATAATCCTATGATCATGGACCTAACCTGTTATTTCAGTATGGGTGTCCACGGTTCGGTTTCGGACATTTTTTTTCCAAAACTAAACCAAACCAAACCAGATCCTCAGACTGAACCATACTAAGTTAGTTCAATTTGGTTTGGTTCCGTAGAAGAATGAAAATCGTATAAATATTTAAATTAATTAATTAATTGCACATTTATACCTAGTTTTTAACTATAAATAATTAAGATAAACATCATTATATTATAAAAACTATATAAATATTGTTTGTTATTAATAATATAATATTTATTTTATAATATTATTTCTTAAACAATTTAATCGATTTGGTTCAATTTGGTTTGATCTGGAAACCTCCAAACTGGTTGTACTGAATTGGTGGTTCAAACGGAAGATGTGATTTGAACGTTTTGTGCACACCCTACCTGTGATCCAATTGTTTGATCTCATGGTCGTGACCCTGATGTATGACCCAGTGGTCTTGTTTTGTAATTGTGGACCTTGGTCTATGATTTAGTGGCTTGCTCTCTTGATCATGGGCTTTATCTATAATTCTGGTTTGATAATGGTATCCCTGGTTTATGATCATAGTGTCAAAGATCCAGATATAGGAACCAACGGCCCCATCTCATGTTTGTGCACCCTTGTCTATGATCCAAAGATCTTATCTGCTGATTGCATCCCTCAGTCTTGATTCAATCGTCCAATATTTTGATCATAAACCTCAATTCATGATCGTGGATCTTGGTCTTTTGCTAGTTGCCTGACTTCTTGACTATAGCCCCCCATATGATTTACTGATCTTGTCTTGTGATCGTAGTCTCTATATATCATGTGATGGTCCTATCTTATGGATGTAGACCTTAACAAAACGCAACTGACTAAGTTTTTTTCGTCTAAGACTCAATTAATGATCCAATAATCCATTTTCATGCCATGATCCATAAGTTGAATTTCAGTGTTCTTATCTTTTGACTACGATCTATAGTGATATATATATATCTTTTTATATATCAATTTATGTATGGGGGGAAAGTCTTTTTATTTACAATGTAATTCCATGGTCAGAAAGAAAGAAACAGTTCCTGTTATCTGTACATAGTCTTTTAACATGTTGCAAATTGTATGGCACCATCAATATGCAGTTTGTCAAGTTTTTTTTTAAATCATCTGATCAGTATAATTAACTTTAACCTGCATATAGATTAGTGGGTAAGGTCAAACTCTAATAAACTCTTCTAATTTAAACAGTCAGATGACTCAGATGTGCACTTGTTCATTTATTCTCTTCGGGACTTTTTCTATGTTCATTACGATCTAGATTTAGTTCATAGTTCATACATCGAACATAGATGGAGTTGATTTTTGTTGCACTTGAATGTGCTCAGCTTGCAAACTAATGGCTAATAATTTCTTGTCTATTCATCATTTTCTTGTTCTTGGCTGAACAAATATCTACAAGTATAGGAAGCGATGCAGAAATTTTACCCGGATAATGAGACAAATGTTTCTTGGATAAAGATCTTGGAGTTTGGTAGCCACATATTTCATAAAACTCGCCAACCGATGGATCTCAAGGGCAAGTGGCGGAATATTAAGTGGGGCAAAACAAGAATTTGAAGAGAATCTAGTCATGTCAGATGATGAAATAAGTACCTAGAAGGGTGGTAGTGAAAGAATTTAACTATGTTAGGTTCATGGAACCATTATTTGTTGTACTGTACCGAATTTTTGCGACATGCTAGGTTGGCTGTTGTCAAACAGTTTCTGTAGAATGTTTCAAGATTGGGTTCTCTTACATAGATTAGTTAGATGTTTTTTTTTCTAAGAAGCACGATTTCAAAGATTTTTGGCTGATTTTTTTGACCTTTTGTTGATTCGTTTCTTTAAGTTGTCTTGTCAAGTTGATTAATTTGCAGGAAAAGTATAGGTCAAAAAAATGCTTTTAATACTGATATAATATGGGAATAATAATAACATTTTTTGAATAATGCAGCAATGTCAATGTTGTCAAAGTGGGTGCTTTGCCCTCTCAAAGGCATCCACATTCGTTAGGATCTGTCCATTTGTTACCCCCATTCCCATTCCTCGTCCTAATTTCATCCTCCTTTTTTCTAGTTTTGAAAATTGTATTGATTGTTTTAACTTATATACCGTTTTCTCTACCTAGTGTATTTCCACCACCCATTTAATCATTTAATTTGTATATTGTTTTAATCGTCTATTTTAACTTGTATTTGACTATATATTTGTATTTGTTTTTTATTTCCACTGTTTTAACTTCAGAGTTGAGTTGATTGTTTGCGTTTGAGTGAAATGATAAATTTTATGTTTATATATGTATTACAGTTAGATGTTTTTTGTTGTATTTGGTGAGTGGATCGCAGACTTTCCCAACTAATCTTATCGATTAAACGCGGCTTAATCGTCTTAACAACCATGAATTATGCTAATGAATAAGCAACATAAATGTTTTACTTCTTAGGCAATTGTCCTGTTGAGATGGTATAGGTTATTCATGGTGGTGTCAACTACTTAGCCCTTTAGTAAATGTTCATTGAAGAATTCCGTTATTTGTGTCATTTTCCGCAAAACTTAGGCTTCATAGTGTAGACCCCTACGAGTTGGTCCTGGACGACTATGGTGCAGACAGACGGCGATATGGGTGTACGGTGGATAATAAGGATCATCGTTGGCGAAGTAAGGAATAAATGGCATCTAAGGAATAAATGGCATCTGATGATTACAATTAGCCTGGTGAGTTGGTATATGTTCTCCGTAGTGGTGTACTGGTGTCTACTCTCAATTACTTATGGGGTGTTTGGTTGCATAATAATTGAGGTTTTTATTTTAATTTTTAAAAATTGTAAGAAAACTTGTTAAAAGAGGTGTTTGACAACCATGACAATTTTATGTTTTGAAAGTGATTTTCTTCTTAAACAAAAAAAGAGGGTCTCACCTCTTTCTTTTTTCTTGTGATCCCCCACTTTATTTGGTCATGTGCGGTGGTTACTCTTTTTTGTAATCACATCCCTCCAAACATGATAATTTTATGTCATGAGTTGGTTCACTTTTTATTTTAATACAATTTTTTATCATGAAAGTGTACAAAAAATTATCATGCAACCAAACACCCCATTAGCTTTTTAGTAAATGTTCATCGAAGAAGTGCATTATTCTAGTGTCAAGTCTTGTGTCGAACCCCACGAGTTGGTCTTGTCTCGATGACTGACTATGGTGCAGACAGACGACGATATGGGTGTAGGGTGGATGATGAGAATCATTGTAGACAAAGTAAAAAGAAGAAAGAAAGAAATAGCATTTGATGATTAATATTGAACTTGAGTATAGTGAAAAAAATAATAAAAAAACATGGTTGCGCATAGATGCCCATAATTTATAAAGGATTATCTGTTTTTGGCGAGGGGTAGTGGGCTGTTCCGTTGATGATTGGTAAGGACTAAGGAGTTCGCTGTAGAATCATTTGGTTTTGACTATCAACTGCTGTATGGTATGCTTCTTTTTTTTTAACCATGATATTGAAAGGAAACTATGAAGATAAATTTCTTCTTCTTTTTGTTCTTGATTCTGAAATGTACAAGTTTTTAAACATCTCTGGCCTATTGGTTTTGATACCTTTAAACTATGCCATTATAGCCTTGGTGGAAAATGATGATAATAGAGGAAGACCAAGTTATGTACATTGTGCACGATAACATAAAACATGAACTATAATACAATGATCGGATTTTTGGAAACAACATAACGTCAAAAGGACATGCGTAAGCAATATGTGAACATGATGAAATATTTTTAAAATGTGGAATTGTCTAGAACAACCTGATAGTTAACAATTCTATTCTCCGATGATGAAAGATAAGTAGAGAACGGATGAGGATACCCATTTTATTTTAAGGGTTTTTATATCCTTTCAATTAATTGTATTTCTACACATGATTTTGACAGTAAAATTTTATTCTATTTTCATTACAGTTCATACGCGTTAACTTTTACCTATAAAATATCCTACGAAGCTGATTGTCTCTCTCCCTCCATCTCTCACATCTTAACTTTTGCCTATAAATGGATCGCCTGCAACCACCACCACCCTCTTGCGCCAATACAGCCCCATGATGACATTTTATAATTTTGATCAAATAAAATAATTAGATTAATATTTTACATTTATATGATATAATCATCACGGCATAATAAATTTAGTCGAAGTAATTGAAGTAGAATATTGTATAACGTTTTAAAATCTATAATATTTTTATTAAAAAACAATGAATTATTTTATTATTATTATTTGAAATGCTACGTTCAAATTTTATTTTTTTTACTTTTCAGACTAAATTTAAGTATTAGTAAATTATATGTGATATTCAAAAATACTCTGGACTAAGAGGATGATTTAAATAGATATATTTATACTTAAAACTATACAATGATTATAAATTATATCTAATTTGGAACAAAAATTAAGAGAGAGGAAGGTGGCGAGTGGAGACAGGGAAAGAGAGAGAGAGAGAGAGAGAGAGTTTCACACTGTTACGTTCGCCTTGGTGAACTTTCTCCTAAATGGGTCATTCAGCGAACAAAGGAATGTGTTAGATCGTTGATTTATTTTTCAACATGTGTTATGTTTAAAAAAAATCGACAGAGCCGTTGGTAAAGAGCTAGTAAGAGAAAAACAACAGATTAATAATATATGTAATAAATTAGTAACAAAAAAACTTATCCTTTCACCCTCTTGTGAGGGGTGATGTGGCCCCCTTTTATTGAAGACAATGCCTGGTCTTTTTTTTCTGGTCGTCGCCGTGTGATACGGACTTGGTCGCAGGATCCGTCGGGGTGTGCTTGCCAACATTTTAAGGACATAGATGTAAAATTTTATTTATTTTAATATATTATTGCCTTGTAGACAAAATAAATCATAGTTGAACGCCTCAAGCTTTTTAATATTACACTCTTTCTGGTGCTTCTATTTCTATCATATGTGATGTCAAACAATATTTTAAAATCTATACTTAATGTTTTTAATAAAAATTAATAAATAATTTTATTGTTTATTAAGAAATTATATGTAATATTTCAAAATATTTAGGGAATGAGTTAAACAGATTTATTTATATTTAAATTTTCATGATGAATATAAATTATATCTAATTTGGAACAACAATTAATAGATAGAGAGAGGGGGGAGGTGAAAGAATTTCGGCCGGGTATGCTTGCCAAAAGTTTAGGGACATAGATGTAAAATTTTCTTTCTTTTAATATATCATTACCCGGTAAAAGTGTAGAAAATTATACCATAATCAAACACCTCAAACTTGTTTTTTGGAGGATATTAAGTACAACGGCTTATCCTCAAGTATTGATAGAAATTTGAATATTATGCGCCTTCCAGAACATGGTCGGCCAAGATTTATGGAGTAACCAAGGAAGGCGGGGTCGCGGGTCGGGAGTGGGTCGGCTGGGCCCAAATGGATCCGGGTCGGCCAGGGTCGGGACCCGGGTCGGGACTTGGGTCGGCCGGGATCGGAATAAAAAATAATTAAATAATAATTAAAAAACACCTATGGGGTCGGGATCTTGGGGTCGGGATCGGGTCGTTTGGCCCAAAACCCGACCGGGTCGGGCCTGGGTCGGGACCCGGATCCCAATCCGGCATTCCATGGGAGTAACTAAGATTTCTGATCGCTTTTCAAGTGAGATTTGAAAAGAAATATGGAAGATGGGGGAACTTGATAAAATTGTCAAATGCAAATTTCCTATCACCACATATGATAGAAATAGAAGGATGTAGGTAGGCACTAGAATTCTGCATCACCTTCCTTCATTGGTAGCTTACGCCTGCTTATGGGGTGTTTGGTTACATGATGATGGAGGTTTTTAGTTTAATTTTTAAAAATTGTAAAAAAATTTGTTAAAAGAGGTGTTTGACAACCATGACAATTTTATGTTTTGAAAATGATTTTCTTCTTAAACAAAGAAAGAGAATCTCACCTCTTTCTTTTTTCTTGTGGTCCCCCACTTTATTTGATCATATATGATAGTTACTCTTTTTTATTATCACATCCCTCCAAACATGATAATTTTATGTCATGAGTTGGTTCACTTTTTATTTTAATACATTTTTTATTATGAAATGTACAAAAAAATATCATACAACCAAACACCCCCATTAGGTTGCAGCGCTGCTATTGGTAGGGTTCTTGGACCGATTAAATTTTGAGATCATTTTTAACAAAGCATATTCAATTTTGAAGTTCTTTTGAACTTTATTTTCTGAAAAACATTTAATCAAAATTGTTAGTAGTATAATCATTACTCTCCTTGATGATTTATGGGGTGTTTGGTTGCATGATAATTTTTTGTACACTTTTATGATAAAAAATTGTATTAAAATAAAAAGTGAACTAACTCATGACATAAAATTATCACGTTTAGAGGGATGTGATAACAAAAAAAAGTAACTACCACACATGATCAAACAAAGTGGTGGACCACAAGAAAAAAAAGGTGAGACCCTCTTTTTTTGTTTAAGAAGAAAATCACTTTCGAAACATAAAATTATCACAGGTGCCAAACTCCTCTTTTAACAAATTTTCTTACAATTTTTAAAAAATAAAATAAAAATCTCTATTATCATGCAACCAAACACCCCGTTAACATTTTTGTAAAACTACGACACATCACGTTTGAAATAGGTAGATAAAGCAAGTAAGGTCGGGTTGGGGGTCGACCCACGGTCAGTCGGCCATGAATCCGACCCTATCGGACTGGGTCATGACTCGAGCCGGACATAGTTAAATTTATTTATTTATTTTTAAAAAATATAAAAGTTATGTGAAAATAAGAAAAATAGAATAAGATTTATTCTTATTCTATATATTTGTGTATGTGTGAATATATATAATTATATTTTTATATTATAATTGAATATGAGTGCATGTCGGTGAACACAAGTAAATACGATGTTTTGTGATTATGTTGTATCAATATATGTTAAGAAAGAGTTAATCTCGAACGAAAAAGTAAAGAAAGTTAAGAAACAATTGTATGAATTTTAAGTATGTATCGTATATTTATAATCTAACATTTTAATCATATGTAATAGTATAAGTGATAGTAAAATATTGTTATACTATAATTAAATTGGGCGCTCGGGAATCACAAATCGACCTGTGCAACCAAGATGCAGAGGTCAAGGGGGTAACACCCCCAAAGAAACATAAAATTAAGTTATGAGACATAGCAACCCGGTCAGACTCAACGCACGCCGGCTTATGCAACCCAACAAACCGGGTCACCTGACCCAACACCGGCTCGTGCGACCGCACACTGGGCCGCCGTGGGGTCACCCCAACAAGGTCAGAACTAGGATGGTCGGGCTGAAAACTGGCCAGGTCACCTGACTCGGGTGACTCGGCGAACCATGGGATAAAGTATAGTTTTTTGGCTAGGCCATATCTCCAGTATTACATACGATAGGTAAAACTTTTGAACTGATCCAATACTTCAAAGATGCCACTTGTTCTGAGACTATGCTGAGCAAAACATAGTTACTTTTGGACTTCTTTCAACTCAACTTACAAGAACTAGCCGGTCAAATTCGTGGGCAATGCACTGATTTAATCTTTAATAACTTACTGATTTACGACGGCGGCTGTGCACAACAAAGTCAATGTTCATTAAAACAAACGTGCGTTCCCATAAAGCCACAGTTTTCTTTTCTAAGGCCCCGGTCTGGTCACCACTTCTCTCTCCATATTAGAGATGGAAACATCACCAGTTTCGCTGTAGCGGCAGCTCCGGCGAACCATACGAGGCCCTTGTTGTAGGATGTTTTTTTAAGTTTGAAGATCCATGTGGCTCTAAGAAACATATCTCGTGAACCATCGAATTCACTGTGGGTGGGGGCATTGTCAGATAAGGCCAGCGAGGCTTTGGAAAAGGGAACGCAAGACATAATAACATATAGGCACCAGACTGGTCCACATGCACCCAAATATCATTCCTGGTTGGGCCTGTTTGCAAAGATCGGAATTGTTACACTGCAGATAGCATCAACATGATCTAAAAGATCAATCGGTCGATAGTGGATCGTATATCTGAGATAAAAAAATAGCAATTTTATTAACAAGAATAGGGTGATTACATTATTGTTATAAATATATAGCTGTAAACATATTTCAACACGAAGTAGAAAATGAATATAATTGCCAACATTTACATTCTGGTAATCTGGCGGAGCAGCCGAGCAGGCACGTTAACGTCTGACCATTACATATGCAAAGCTATTCGTACGATACATATAAGTTGCAGAACTGATCAATGTGAGAAATTAAAAATATTATCAAGTACAATCATTATATATAGTCATGTAGAAGAGAAAAATTAAGCGTCAGAAATTATTAACTGCAGCCCCACGTGTCTCTAACCCCCATGAAGAGTTGAAATAAAAACCACCACGTCCTTCTCCTCCAAGATGGTCTCAAGATGACCACTCAATTCCCAGTCAGTGTCATTTACGAGAACCAGGACACCAGGTCTCCTGCAAATACTAAGTTAGCTGGGAAGGTCCAAAAAACGGCACTGATTTTAACTTGCGATGTAGGGAACATACACCGACTCCCCCTTCATGAACATCTCAGGCCTCTCCTTGATTAAATTGGTGCGTATCCAACAGAGCAGGTCCCTCATTGACAACTAATGTGCCCCAAAAATACTAGTTAAAATACTAAAATCTAGAAAGTAGCAGCACAGTATGAGGCATGAGGTTTGCATTTAATGCATAAAAAGAAACATTTTACCTTTTCTTCTGCAGTTTTGGGGCTAACATCAACATGATGGACTTTGACAGACTTGCAAAGAAGCTCAAGGCCACCCCTACACGAGATAAAGTCATTTTATAGACAAATGTAACACGTATACTTCAAAGCGTGGTGCCATAATGAATGTTATTCATGTTATTATGCACTAACAAGAGATTTTAAGTTCTACGTTGGTATATTGTCATGTCTTATGGGGTTTATATATGACCTTCCTATTCATAAGAGGACCTTTTTCAAAGCATGGTCTCTAACCAATAAAATGCAGGCTTAAAAAGCACAAGGACAAATTTGAGCTTGTGTATGAACAGGTCCATAAATCAGGTATATCCAGTGTCCATAAATCCCATGTGTATTTAGCATGCTACCAGCATGACAAGCTTCACGATCTGCTGACTTTGCCATCAACGTTGAAGCTTGTTTAGTTTCTAATTACAGAATCCAGCACCAGCCACTAAAGAAATTTGATTTAGGACTTGGAAAATGTTCACCCTCTGTCCCCATCTGATTCCATTATCATCCATGACTACATGATTTCTCAATGTTCAAAATCTCATAAAGTCCCGATCATGGTATACCGGATTAGATCGGACTGGCCGGCATTGGCTTAGACAATGGGATACAGCAGGAACCAATCCACTCCCATGACAGCCGATCCATCACAGAGGAGTAGGCAGACACCCATTGTGGCTGGATCGGCCGATCCAGCTGAACAGCCCCCTCACATCAGCCCAAATCGGCTTATCACAGATTTCTTTTTGTATTTATATTTTTAGTTTTAATAATTTATTATTTTAGTATGATATGAATACTGTTTTAAAAAAATCTACAAAAAAATTTGTATATTCCCTTTCTTTCGCAAATTTCTTCTTTAAAACAACTTCAAAGTCCCCGTGATGATTTTACAGACTATAAAATAGATAAAAGTAATTAACAAACCCTAAGAACTTTAAAAAATAAATGAAAAGAGCACCATCCTAGAGAGATAGAGCAAGAGAGAGAGAGACGATGGAATCACATGGTATCCCCGATTCCTAGTCAAGCCAGATGACCTTATTGACCCTTCTGTCTGGAAGCCTCAAAGTAAATCAAGCAGTGGTTGGGAAACTTGGGGTTTGACTCAACCCATACCATGACGCTACAATGGTTATTCCTGTTCTAATTGAAAGTCACTAAATAATTATGACGATCAAAAAAATACGACTAGCCTATGATTAACGCCTTAAATTTGAAGATTTAATGTTCAAAATACCAGGAAAAGAAAGCAACGTTGATGATACAATAATATGATTATAAGCTTGGAAATTTAAGATTCAAAAAATGTACCATGACAGGATTAGTGCAGAACAATGATTATTAAAAAATAGAATTTGCCTAAATAAATGCATGATAGTTCATAAATAAATTAAAAATATTAGGAATTTCCTACTGAGTCTTCATTGGCTCACTCCTCATTTAGAACTTTTAAGCAAAAGGTCAAGGTAGAGATGAGAATACTGGTGCTAGTAATGGTATTAAACCACTTTGTTTAGTTTTGGTAAGTTTTTAGTGTCTAATTTAAACAAGTTTGTACTTGTTGTTTAAAAAGTTTGTACCATGGATATGTAATGGAAATGATATATTATGAATGAAAAGTTTGAATATAATAAATTTTGTTCCGAATCATATGTCTACTACACATAACATGAATATGATGGAGTCTAGCCTGATAAGGATCCACCATTTTTTAACCTTAATACTTAAATGATATCCAAAAACTACAGGTTGTGATATCCAAAAATCACAGGTTGTTACAATCGCATCACACCATGACAACAATTCTAGTACTTGCTATCATACTCTGATAGGTCCCAGTTGAATCAAATAAGCAATAACATTCACCACAGATAAAAAAGCACAGTATAGACACAATTGTCCGGAAAGTCGATACAATCTAAACAAAAAGCCAAGGTATCTATGTCCTGCATGAAATGGTTGGCAGACCCATGGTTGACAAGTAAAACCCCTGACATATAGAATCTTCAGTTGAGTAAGCTCCTAATCTTTTAGGTTGCCTTTGCGGATGGTGATCTGGTGCCTTCATCAGAAATAAATCTGTTCATGAACGGGATAGATAATTTGCCCTAAGCATGCAGCTGCTGAGTCCGATCATTCCTTAAGGCCTGATCCTCTACTAAGGTATAGTTGTGCAGAAGGATGTTTAGGCCATAAAGCATACAAACCTCTAGTTCATCAATGTTCCTCCTAGGAACCAGCAGTCAGGCCTCAGGCTCCAGAAAAATTAAACTGCCATTTGGATTGATGGATACCCAGAGAAACTACCAAACCATGACAACGGTACGGTGAAGTTATCTCTGCATTATCTATCATGCCAAATAGATTTCACTCTCCATTGTAAATATCAAATCTATTCCACACCTTGATATGCCTACAGCGTGAAGGATGTGGCTCCTGAATGCAAAAGGGTTGATGGATTTAAAATAATAATGATTGAGCTGGATAAAACAGAGAAGGGAACATTTAGTTCATATGGCAGCTTAATAGTACATATCTCTACATCTTTGGATTTTAAAAGACACGTCGGTCCAATGGATTGTCATCGGAGATTTTCTAAATAAATGAAGAAGAAGACATCCATCGCCATACGGAAAAAAAATACATGGACTCGCATGTTTACTTGCCCGTAAATAAACATAGAGAACACAATATCATGATTGTCAAGAAAGAGTACAGGACATACAGCAGATACTATCAGATGCTACATTTACTTCCTTGATGAGGAGCTTAGGGAAATGTAAAGAAAAATTTGCACTTTATTTTATCTTCCAAATCCAAATGGAAAGAAAAGAAATATTACAATGGGCATCAGCGAGGGGATAGGCCTCCCTACTTGCTACGACAAGAAACCAACACCGGCTGAGCTCGAAGAGGTCGTGAAAACGGTCTTGGACCTATGCAAACGCGGTATTACCTAGATGGTATACTGAACCTTGTAATCTAACTAATATAAAGAAACCTCCTTGCTGGGGATCGATCAAACACATCTATACCGGTGAGATGTTCGACTAATTGCGAGGGGGAAACGCCGCGGATAACAGTCCAGAAAGCAAACATAAAGCGCCAGCAGCCACATATCAAAAACCCCAGTCTGTGGCAAGCGTGTGAAGAGGGCGGGTTTTCTCCTTACCCGAACTCGAGGGTGAGCTGCATCTCCGGAAGAGGGGATCGCCCCACCCGACAGCCTTCGACGCCGGCGGTGTTGCGTCTGACGGTGGTATCGAAATCCGTCCTTTGGTTTTATCAGACGGTGGTTTTCCGTGGTGTAACTTTTTTAATAAGTATCTTTTTAAAATTAATTTTTTAAAAACATATCTCAGTAGATAGAAAATTTCTTTTATTCTTACGTGTTTAAAAAATAAAATAATTTTATTGAAAATATATTTTGTATACCACTTACTCATTTAATAAATTTATTAATAAAAAATAACTGAAACTTGTGTTAGCAAGTGTTTGAACTATTCTTTTGATTAAATTAGTTTAAATAATAATTACAATAACATTTTGTGTTAAACTATTAAGTAGTGCATACTTTATTTGTTTGCCATTGTAGGTTTCCAAAATATAAATTTTGAGTAAAAAATTTATATAAAAATTTAATTTTAAAACCATTTTATTATATAATTATTTTAAATATATAAACTTGATATTGGTAATTATTTATAAATATTCAAGTAAATAAAAAACTATACTATAGTAAACATTTTAAATGAAATTTAGAAAAACGATGTACAGATATCAAGATGACTAAAGATGATTTGATAAAGTGATTTAAAAATAACAAAATAATATATGTTGGTTTTCAAAACAATATTTAACTAATATTTAGATAATAAACTGTGTTTAAAATTCCATTGAAAATAACTCCACACAAAATAATTTACCTAATTTATTTTTGCATCAATATTTTGTCATAAATAGATGATTTAATTATATAAATATCGATAAAACTATCTAGTAGTACTGTTATGTTCTACTCGAAGCAATTGATGAAATGTCGTAGAAAAATAACCACGGGAACCAAATGAAAAGTAAATGCAAACAACCAAATGACTAGTGATGCTTTCGATTTCCACGGAAATAGTAAATTTCAAGTAAATTAGGCATGTCCTCCAGAAAGCATATATTGTAGGGTGCAATATTCATGCATGTATGAACTTGCTTACATATATATATATATATATGCTTACGTACGCACATATAAGCTAGCCATTATCGATATAGAGTTGCATTTCCTGATCAGGTTGCCCCCCGAGAAGTCTATAGAGACTCCGAAGCCGACGGAGGAGCATCGTCTGCAGCCAAGGATTTTTGTAGCAAGCAGCAAGGAGACGCGGCAGGCATTAATATAATTAATGCTGCCTCCCCGGATGTTCTTTTCTCTATCCCACGCATGCACGTTGACTCCATGTACCCGAGATATATACTACGCCGTGAAGCCTGACGACGGCGACGTCGATACAGATGGTCGTCCACGAGTTAACGGTAGATGATATATACTTGATGGGGTTTTGGCGGCGCCAGTGGAGTCTCGTTACTTGTTTACGTTCTGTCCGAGTCCGGATCACTTTGGTGTCACACCTCAAACTTATTGTGAAAAAAAATACTCTCGAGACTCTCTGGTATCACTTGAATGATTACTCAGCAGCAACGGTGAATCGATTATTACTATTTTTTTGTTAAATCATTAATGAACTAATCAATTTAATAATGACTTACAATGACTTCGATAACACTCGATAATGAATTGCACTGACTTCAACAATGAATTACACTGATTTCAATAATTATTTGAGTAATAATTGATTCGTCGTTACGAATTCGTTGCTGATCAGTTGTTGCCCAATGATCACTCAAGTGACAGAACATTGTGATCTATTCCGATCGAAGATTAAAAATATCTCCTCTGCCGTGAAATCAAAGTGATCCGAACCACTTCCTTTCAAGTTGAAAACTTCTTTCTCCGCCATTGATGAAATCTCTTCCATTCGGTCACTCCGTGAAGTTCTCCTCCTCCTCCTCCTCCTCGGGCGGCAACTCGCGAGCGAAAGCCCCGGGTTCTGCATCGGGGACACGATCACCCTCTCGGAATTCGGATCGCGGCGGCCACCGTGGGCAGACGCCCCGCCGCCACTCCTAATCTGCTTCATCGGTCGGCGCCGGCGGCACCTCGGAGGTGGCGGCCGGCCGCCGGGCCCCTCCAATTCCAGCCGGAGCGTCGCGGTGGTGGCGTTGGTGGATGGGACTCTGCTGGGGGTGCCCGATCATGATCGATTTGCTAGTTTGAGAGACGTATCAGATTGGTTGTTCCTGCAGCTAGCTGACCCCCCGTCCGACCGTCGAAGCCCGAAGGAGAGCCGCCCATGGCGGACAGGTAGGGGCACATCCACGTCTTTCACAGACCCCAAAATCCCTTGCAGCCCCCTTTTTTATCACGCTGAACGCCCATTTCGGGTTCGCTGCCGGAAGCCCCCCCCCCTTTTTTTTAACTAGATGCAACTGTCACCTCCTCTTTTCACGACTATTTTTTTTAAAAAAAATTTATATTTGTAAAAAACAGTCAATTATTTATCCGATAGATAAATAAATAATATACTTGATTTAGTATTGAGGATGATCGTGTATTCATTATATTGATAATTAGTAAAAATATAATTAAATAAAAATTACCTGAGAGTATATATGCTGTTAACATACAGGATACGTTACTCTATTTGATAGTGGCACGTAGAATATTAGTTACTTTACCTTAAATTTTAAGGACATATGTTAGTTTCATATAACTATACCATAAATTCGATCGCGTGAATGTACTTGAAATGACACATTACCAAACATGTCTGCTAGAATTTTAAAACCTGTGCCATTCTTTTTATCAAACAGAACGAATAGTCATGTTTTTAATTTCAAAACTTATGCTGACAAATGATATAATTTGTAAAAATAAAACTATACAAATTAAAATTCTATATCCAAACACTCGATTACTCTTTTGAATAGCGGTGTGCATTTGAACCTCTCTTTTGGTTTGATTCGGTCCTAAATTTTTTCGGAACAAATTAATTAGACCAATGCGTTCGAATCAATTCAATTAAAATATTATATAAAGTAATATAATATTAACAAAGAATTATATATTTTATAATAAACTATTATTTAATTTGATTCTTATAATAAAAATGTATGTTTCTGAGTAATTAATTTAAGTATTTTATCTATCTTCAACTTGAAACCGAGCTAATCGGTTTGGATCAACTCGGTTTAAAGACATATTTCTGTTCGGAAAAAAAAAATAATCCAAAACAACATCAAAACAAATTCCTGCTCACACCCTACCTCTAAACATCTGCTTCTAGATGGTGGCCCAAAGCTTGAGAAGCTAGTAACCCCCATCCGTGTGGGCCCGGCAGAGCAGCTCTCGGACCGAGTTGGCTCAGGGATGTCGATGAGTCAAAATATGAGTATTTATATTCCATGAGCAAATTATATATTCATTTACCATTTGTTAACCATAAGAAACATAAAAGATCATAAACCACTTTGTATTGTCCTATAAGAAACTATCAACTGTAGATCAACGGATGGCTGTACAGGGATAATATATACAAGAATTTATTTAAACTTATTGACGGGATGGATTAATAAGAATTCAAACTCAAACATGTACAATAGGACAAAAAAACATATTAGATTTGAGTCTTAAAAAAAAAGAACCGTAAATGAAACTCGAATCCACAAACTTTTATCAGATCTATAGCCGCCAAACAATTGCATCTAGGCATCCTTTCTTCTGATTTAATTTTAACATATTTTTAGTGAATAAAATTTTAGATATAGTGGATGTCAACGAGTTATAGATTTGTATGATAATAGGAAAATTATATTTATTTGTTGATGAAATTTTAATAGTTTGAATTTTGTACCAAACCATTAATTCACTGGAGTATTTCGTTAAATATATTAACAATGTACTCTTATTTCTTTTGTTTTTGTCACGTGGCCTAGTGGTCAAGGAGCACACAGCTCCGTGTGTGGCTCAGTGGCCAAAGTGTTCAAGCTACCGCTCGAACAACATAGGAGGCATGCTCCCTCAGTCCGTAGGCGATATCAACCCATTTACGGTGGATCGGTAACATGCTCTTGTTTAGGTCATAATTTAATATTTACTAAAATGTTTTTAGTGAAATTGATTTTATATGAATGCAAACCCAATGTGACAAGTAATATTTAAACAAACTCGGTTTCTCTCGAGATATTAAATAATAATTTATGACTTATTTGGAAACTAGATCAGATATCGCCGTCGTTCAGAAAATATCAATTCTTGTGGTAATGAATATTCGATGTGAATATTGAGATAATTTTAATATGATATAATTACATCAAGTTTAGTCTAGTACAACTAATATCAACTCTTGAAGTTTGGATTCTTGATTCAATTTTAATTAATTAAACTATGCATGTTATGTATCCTATTTTTGTCTTGCTTAATGTCGATTGATGAATAAATTACTAACTCCAACGAATAAACAAAAATGAGATGTATAAATATAAGAGATGACAATATGAATGAATATTTATCATATCACTTTTTTTGTGCTCGAAATTTATTAAACTAAATATTGACACCAATCAAATGCAAGAGGATGAGGAGGTTGAAGCTATATCAAAAGAGGGAAAAAAGTTGGAGATGTGGTAGGAGGAAGAGGTCAGAACTACTGTATGAAAAGAATATTAGTTGGATTGTTGCCTAAGGATACCAATGGAATAACAAACATGTAATCTTAGAGATTGAAAAATAAATTATGTTCTATTGGGTTGTATTCTGTATCTTACAATTAAAACGGTTAGATCATCAAATTAATCAACCAATATGAATATGAAATAGGATTATCCGATAACTTTGGTCACAGATAGCTCATAGATAGTCTGTGAAGCTGCAAACAAGTCAGAGTTGTTTTGTTGGCAGTGAAATCATCTATATTCCAAGATCAAGGTGTTTTTATTTTTATTCTGATAATTTTGAAATCATCGTGTTACGATTATGATTTCATTATTACAATCGGAATTGAATTCGATAAGTTTTAAAATTATATTATATACTAAATTTTATCATTAAAATATGTTAAAATATAATTACTAAAATATGACATAATATTTTTAAAACTTTTATCATTTTATCACTGTATGTATCATATTTAAAATTTTTAATTAACTAAGTTAATATATATACTTATCTTATCGAATTTGGTTTAACCAAATCAGAATCAATTGATTCTGATTTTGATAAGCGGTTTAGATACCCAATTTCAATTTCAACAGCTCGTGGGATGCAAAAATAAATTCAAACCCCTTAATTTTTTTATCAGAATGTGATATTATGCTTCTTTTCTTTCTTTCTTTCTTGAAATACCGATATTGTGCTTCCACCCCCGATGGCTTGGATCCTGAAAACACGTGGGAGGGTGCGTGGTCCCGCGCGTGGCACGGCAGGACCGGCGTGCCGGCGAGGCTGACGGAGGCCCCACCCGACGCGGCCACCTGGTCAAGTGGGCCTTTTTCTCAGAACATCGCACGACCCACGCCCCCGGTGCAGCCGAGTGGGCCCCCGGACAGCTGGAGGTGCCAGCTTTCTTCTCCACTCCAACTCCTCACCCGGACCCGGCTCTCCTTTTTACCCACCGCCACTGGGCTCATCTGCCTCATCCAGTTTAGCAGCATAGGGGACCGTGGAGCCCCCCACCAGGTAGCGAGTGGGCCGCCGACCGCAAGAAAGGAAAAGAACCCCAGCTGGCCGGTCCGTGGATTTACGGATCTTTATAATGTTTCAAAGATCTCTTATAAATCTTTGTCTTCTTTTTTTTTTCTTTCGTGATATCGGTCAGTCTGAGAATCTCCCGTGCTTACATTTCTCATTTTTTGATGATAAAAATATCTCGAGTTTCTGGTTCGTGGTAGGGTTGTAAATGAGTCGGATTCGATAGCAGAATCTGATTTCGATTTCGATAAGAATCAAAGAGTTTCGATTCTGATTTCGATAATTTCGGAATCATTATATTTTAATTTCGATCCAATTTCAATTTTGTTATCGAAATCGAAATCAAATCGGATAATTTCTGATATCCATGTTAAATATTAATTTTTTTCAAAAATAAGTTAATAATTCACATATAATTATTAAAAATCGATATATTCTCTTTAAAAATTTATGTTTATTATTTTATCAATCATTATATTATATTTATAATTTATTTAAATTTATTTTATTTATACATATTTATTTTATCAAAATTGAATTAATGAAAATGGAATCAACTAATTTCGATTCTGATTTTGATAAGCTACCAGAATATTTGATTCTGATTCTGATAGTTTATAAAATACAAAAATAAATTTCAAACTCATTAATTTTTATTGAAATCAAGTTAAAATATCGAAATATCATATTCCATTTAGAGCTCTGTTTCGTGATCTTTCGCACTCCCCCCTACCCACCGCCTTTGCACTGTTACTCTCATCTTCCCATATCACCGTCTTAGTAAACAAACATAGAAATTATATATATGTGTGTGTACGTATGTATGTATTCGGAGAGACCAGTTGAAAGTTCGAGCAATAACGTGAATTTGTCTGGCAAGGCGTGCACCGTTCAAGATTTATGTTTTTCTCGAACCAAACTAAACCGAGTCAAGTCTTCGAATTGATTCAACTCGATTTTTAAATCTAAATAGATAAAAATATTTAAATTTATTACCTTCTACTATATATTAATTAGTTTTTGATTTGTAAATAATTAAATTAAACATTATTTTTGTTATAAAATTATATATAAATTATTTTATTAATCATATATAATATTTTTTAAAAAAAATTGAGTGAATGGATATAAACGGTTCGATCCCATTTACTTTCGAACCGAACCGAATAGCGGTTCAAACCGAGTTGAAGGGGACAAGAAGCCGGCTGGTCTTGATTTATAGGTCCACGCTGTTCAATGCGCAGGGAGGACCTAAAATTTTGAACCAAGATGTCAGGGACTTCATATAAATATCGTTTCCGAGGAGCACGGTTGAAAATAAAAAAATAAAAAAATATTAAATTAATTAACAACTGATTATATTAGATGAGGCCGGTGGACCGGATTTAGCGCCCCCCCCCCCTCCTTGACACGGTCAGGCAGACGGATCCAAAATGGTCAACCGTCTCAGCTTCCCGAGGAAACTCCGTGGAGAAAAGGAGGGCACGTGCTTTTTTTTTAGGTGCGATGTTAACAAGGCTGAAGGCCTCGGAAGATTTCCCGTCGATCAAGACCGTAGGCGTAGACGGAGGGCGTACGCGGGAAAATATGTTACTATTTTATCTGCTTCGTTCAGGTAAATGGATAATCCCTGCGAGTAGGATATAGTCATATAGATACAAATAAAATTTATAATACCGTAGATTCTCCTGGGCGTAAATACGAGGGTGTTTATGATCTGGTTTAATTTAATTTTTGAGTTTTTTTTTCACAAATCAAATCAAATCATCTCCCAAACTAAATTAAACCAAATCAAATTAGTTCGATTTGATTTGATTTGGTCCGGTTCAAACTATATTTTATTAAGGTAGAGTAATTAAATAATATAACATAATATTATTTATTTTAAATTATATTCTATTAAAATTTAATGTATTTGTTTATATATTTTATTAATTTATCTTAAATATCTTGAAACAACTTTATTTTTATAAGAGAAGACACAAAAATATTGTATTATATATAATTAAAAATAAAATATTTAATCAAATTTGAGTTATTTAATTTAATCGTTTAATTTGATTTGTAAAATTTTAAAAATCAAATTAAACTGATCGATATTTCAAACCAAATCAAATCGAACCAAATTACTTATTCGATTTAATTTTTCGGGTTGAGTCAAACAGGGAACAACTCTACGTAAACATAGATAATATCAAGCTTAAAATTTTGAACAAGTTTTATTTGGTTAATATGTTTAATAATATAAAAAATTGTATAAATAAATTTTAAAACATAAAATTTATGATGTATTTATCAATGTCAAGTAAAGATAAAGTTACCTACGAGAAAATATTTAAGTGTATTTTTAAATAAAATTTTTAATACATAATTATATTATATAAATATTATGATGAGATTTATTCAGCTCTTAAATAAAACGAAGCAAATATTTTTGTGTACGCTCCAACTAACAATTGGATAATACCATTATCCGGATATCCATTTTGACGGATATCTAGTAATCCGGTAATATTTATTCAAACAGATCGGATTTTATCCAGATTGATTTAGAGTTCTACTATCAATACAAGAAAAGCATCTCACTGATTGCATAACAATATGAGTTTTGTTACAAGAATATGTTTTTGTACTGAAAATTGTTAAAAAATTATTATAAAAATATTTGTTGCAAAAACTTTTTGTAAATAATGGGTACGACCACTTTTCCTCTTATGGTCCCATTCTAATAATTTATATTATCATAATAATAGATTATATGCCATTCGATCGTATTATATATTATATGCAATGTATCTAATAACAGATGAACTATATTTTAATAGACTACTTGTCACAATATATTTTAATAAGCCATTCAAATATTAAATTAAGGCCCCATTCTATGAAAGATTTAAAATTACTCTCTATTTTTGTTCCTTTAGTTACCTAGTATTTGGGACGATAGCAATATCTTTTTATTTTCTTTATGGCCAAAAAAATAAGATTTTGTCTTCAATATATGAAACTAGAATTATAAATGTGTAAGATCTCATAAGATCCAAATATGAACTTGTTATTCTTATGGGGTGTTTGGTTGCATGATAATTTTTTGTACACTTTCATGATAAAAAATTGTATTAAAATAAAAAGTGAACCAACTCATGATATAAAATTATCATGTTTGGAGGGATGTGATTACAAAAAAGAGTAACTACCGCACATGACCAAACAAAGTGGGGGACCACAAGAAAAAAAAAAGGTGAGACCCTCTTTTTTTGTTTAAGAAGAAAATCACTTTTAAAACATAAAATTGTCATGGTTACCAAACACTTCTTTTAACAAGTTTTCTTACAATTTTTAAAAATTAAAACAAAAACCTTCATTATCATGCAACCAAACACCCCATTAACCTGTGTTAGGATCTGTATTCAAAAGTATTCGATTATCATATTTGGATCAACACCTAACCCCAAACCTTGTTCTCAAATTAAGGTCTACCCGAACTAGATTGTAGCGGAACAGTTATGGCAACGCGGCAGTGGAAGAAGCTGCCAGATAATCGGCGACATCAGACTCAAGATCTACTACTGCGATGACCTCCCTGCTGAGGACATCTCGCGTCACCTGCCATTGCATGCATGGGCTTCACTTGCACGAGAAGGTCACAGTAGTTAGCGACGTGGAAGCATATGTGCATGGCTTTGAACAACAACGACGTGCGTGCGCAGGATGATCCATACGAGAAGAGCGGATGCTCAATCACCCTGGGAAGCTCTCTTGCCTAGCCAACAGCATGGAGACGTGCATGGGTAGGGAGATGCGGGGTGCACATCCGGACGTAATGATCATCATGGGGTGGTTATCTCCTTGGAGAGATGGGAACGTGGGATGCTCTCCAAACTCTTATAAATAGAGTAACGTTCTTCTTGTTCTAGACACCACGGTGAGTTTCAAGAGATTCATACGTGAGTGCTAACCGAAAGATTAGTTATTGTATTTGTGAGCTTTGAGGAGGAGGATTTGTTCCTATTGAGGAGTGCATCTCCTTGTTTAGTGATGTTTCTAATCGTTGTCGCCCGTGGACGTAGGAAGATGCATCGCCTTGCTGAATCACTTAAATCTCTATCTCCTTCTGATGTGTTATTGTTCCTTCTTCTATCTCCATTCACATGTCAATATTTGGAGCTCGACTATGTCAGTCGAAGTCGTACATTTATTCTATGCATGTTACAACATTCTCGAACTCAAAGACTAACTAGAAGAAGGAGCTCGAGCAGCAACCGATGCTACCCGCTAAAGAGAAGAGAAAGCCACCACCACACCACGACGCCCCATTGATCCCTACAAAGATGGTCGACGAGACGTCGGAACCATCGCCATTGTGCTCGTCGTTGTTGTGTAGGAAATTACACCTCCGGATCATCCTACATCCCCCCTCCCCAATCGTCCCCGTCCACATCCCCCACCGGAAAGTCTCTCAAACCGAAGTGAAGAGAATGCAGATGGCAGCTCACTCTGACAAGTTCAAGATCTCCCGCCTCCGTCCAATGATAGTGACTTTGCGCTAAAGGTGACATTGGGACGTTTTTCCTCTGCCATGGAGAGGGTTTAGCATGTCATCATGCCCGCCTACAACCTCATTGGAGCCCATGCCATTCTTGTTCATGAAGGTGATGAAGGTGCAAAGCCTATGCCCGTGTGTGAAGGTCCACACTAGGGCGCACGTCCTACGTTCGAAGCCGGCCTGCAACAGTGCTTGTGACAGTGACAACCCCGAATGGAACCAAGTCTTCTCCTTTAACCACACAAAGCCTGAGTCCACGCTCGAGATCTCCATCTGGGACGACATTCCAGGCAAGGCATTCCTCGGCGGCGTTTGCTTCGACCTCTCTTATGTCCCCGTCTGCAACCAGCCGGACGGCCGCTCGCTCCGCAGTGGTACCACTTGGAGGGCATCGACAATCGGAACCCCACGGCACCCGCTGTTGCCAGAGATAACATGGTCTCCATCTAAATTGGCACGCAAGCTGACAAAGATATCATGATGATTCGAGTTTCATGTGCCTGATCTGAGAGTTGAAAATCGGGTTTCATTTACATTGGATGCACCTGAATCCACCTAAAAAATGATTCGGGGTGGGCAGCTGAACGCTCAAACTCGACTTTGACTTCCATTTGGGTCGGATCATCAAGTCTACAAGATCCATTTACAATTCTATAGGAGACCAAATCCGGTTGAAGTTATTTCAATCAACATTGGACCATTATCTTGGTATCTATGTTTTTTAGTGAATCAGGATACGTTAAATTGGCACATAATACTGTATAACAACCCATACGTATATAATTAATAAGTAACGCGTAGGCGTAACAAGATGCATAATCAATACATACGAAGTTGATATTAATTTAATGTGATATTGGGAGATGTACGAACCATAAAAATCTATACATATATCATATAGAATTGTGAAAATAAGAAAATTTGAACATAATCATATCATTATGTCATCACACGTTACATATGTTCATTTTATGTCGTATTAACAATTCTGGAATTCATTCATCAAACGCGGAAGGCGATATAACTGTTCGTTGAACCAGATGGGACAGCTCTAATAGAATTTTATTTCTCGAACGAGAATGAAGCCGCGGTCAAGTTGCCAGAATGCCATCTTCATATAATTAATCTGTGTGCCGGTTAAAGTTTAGTCTATTCGCCTTGATCAAAATATATGTTAAACTAAGTGAAACGATGGCTTCCAGGGAAATTCTGGGTGGTATTAATGTGTTATGTCATATACGAACGTCAACAAAATAGAAGCTCAGGCGACAGACCCCAGGATAACAAATTTATCTACTTCGGGCAGAGAACAAAGATGAGATGCACATGCACGCGAAATCAATACCTGGGAGGGTTCCGGCCGGTCGCATCCTCTCGTTCCAATGATCCAATAATATCGTGAACGATTGTCGAACCAAAAATATCTCCGGACGTGACCATCGATGTCAGAAGGTGGAGAGAATCATTTAACGGGTTACGGATCAACGTTTTGTAGCTTCTTTCATGCCGTCTCCTCTGGTAATAAATAATAGTGACGATAAAAGAAATAAAACAAAGGTTGTGCAGAGCATCCGCGTTGCAGAGGAGGGCGAGAATTAAAATCTTGCTATTTCTATTTCTATTTTTCTTTTATTTTAAGAAAATCAGGTTCAGTTGGATCGTTTTTTTTTCAAACCGAAACTAGATCGATAAGAGAAATCGAACGGAATCGAACCGGTTTCAGTGAATCCTGAACCGATTGTGATTCGGTTCGATTCGGTTCATCGATTTAATATATATTTAAATAAAAAATAAAAATAAAATAAATATTATAATATATATTTTAGAATAATATAAAAATTAATACTTTATTTATAAATATATAATAATAATTATATATTTAATTAACTTAAATTTATAATAATATATATTTAAAATTGATATAGTATATATTTAAATATAATATATATATTACGTAAATAAAATGAGTCAAACTCTATCAAATCAGGTTAATCGATTTACTAGTTTGATTCAATTTGAGAAGGTGTCGAGTTGAATCTATTTTTTTTCAATTTGATTTAGTTAAAAATATTAAATAGATAACCCCATCGAATCGAATCGGTTCGATTCAGCGGTTTGCCGATTTTACCCGAACACTCGTAGTTTTGCGCGGTGACCGAATTAAAAGCAGCGTTGATGTTTTGAAAAAGGCCTTTTTCTCAACTTTGGTGCCCCGGGTAAAGGCGAGGGAATATGCTGCGGCCCCCGGGACCATGATGGCCCGCTGGTCCCTGATCCAACGGCTGGGATCCAACGGAGGTACGTCGGGCCCCCGCCGAGCCTCCCAGCGTCGGGACAGAGCGGCATGGAGGGGCACGTGTTGGGGGACTACGTCACTTGTCCACGTCACGCGCTTTTTCTTTGTCTATCCCTCTCCGCGGCGAGGTCCAGCGATCGTACGGGAATGATTGCCGCCGATGTACGAGGGGAGAGCGGGGGCGTTGGATGAGCGAACTTCTGTGATCGGCGGATGCCGGCTCTTGTAGGATGATGGTTGGATCACGACCGTAGAAAGACGATCGGACGCAAGGCATCCCTTCTGCACGCGACGTTCGCTCCGCACCGCTCGATTCCGATGCTCGGGCGAATGGTCCCGGAAGATCAGGGCCGTCGCTTGCGACACGGAGGCCGCGGCGGGGCCCACCGGGGGGGGGCGGGCAGAAGCGTAAAACGACAAAAACTATTCTATACGATCGGAGCGCGCGTCCCGACAAGAGTTGTGATAGGCAGGTGAGGTACCGAAATTTCCAGAAAATCATCCTCGATATATATATTTTTCCCTCTGCCCCTTCTGCAGAGCCAGAGCCAGTCGTACGGGGTGGGACCAGGTCCGATCGTGGTGGTCCCCCAGCGGGCATGGTTGGGGTCCACATCTCCAACCACTACGGCGTCCGTGCTCCGTGACCGTCTGATTCACCAGCTTTGAGATTTTAGGCTGCAGATGTTCATAATTTAGTTTAATTTAATTTTTGAGTGTATATATATATATATTTGAAATCAAATTATTCTTTAAATCAAATCAAATTATTTAATTTGATTCAATTCAAATCATATTTTATCAAGATATATTAGATATCTCAATATATAATTTTATTTTATTTGTTTTAAATGATATTATATCAAAACTTTGTATGTATATTTATACATTATAATAATTTTATCTTAAAATTTTTTAAAACAAATTTATTTTTATAAAAAATATACATAAATACTATCTTATATATAATTTAAACTAAAATATTTAATCTGATTCAAATTATTCAATTTATCGATTTAATTTGATTTATAAGATCGCAAAAATTAAGCTAAATCGATCCGTAGTTCGAAACAAATCAAATCAAATCAGATTACTTATTTGATTTGATTTGATTTTTTGAGTTGAATAGAATAGTGAACAGTCCTGGTGGCAACGACGCCGGGGAGACGGAGGCGGAGGTTCACAGATAAACAAGGTCATGGTAGGGTCGGCGAATTAACACGGCCAAAGGTCGGACTGATTTTGACCGAAGGCAATCCGAATTCACGAAGCACACTTCAACGCAAAGCGGATCTCTTCGGATCCGCTTTTATCGGTATCGCTGCGGGTGGCGGTTCCATTGAGCTTACCGGGTTACCGGCGGGAGCAGACGCCGGCGGTGGTAAGTGGTAACAAGGCGGCGAGCCCTTCTTTGATCGGGAAAAGTCAAATGCAGATGCTTCAGAGGCGCACAGCCCAACTGATCTCAAGGAGGCCGAAGGCGAGGAGCGTCGCCCACCTAGAATCAGGCGGGTCCCGTTAAGCACGGGTCGAGGACCCACCATTATCTCGTCTCTGGAGCCGTCAAAGCTAAACGAACCATGGGGTGCGGCTACGCGTCTGTCGTGTCGTGACCGTCGGATTTCCATCTCAAGGTAGTAGATGAGAGGACCTGTCAATGGTAGTTATCCGGATTCGAGCCGGGCGGTGGTCCCGGTTTACCCAAGCACGAAGCGAACCAGGAAAATTGAGGTGGGGGAGGAGTGGGGCCCGAGGAGGATGGAGACGATTAAAGGGCAGCGCGGGGTGCCTTCTAGGGTTTGGTTGGGACCTTTTTCTTTTCTTTTCTTTTTTCTCGTGTTTTTTTAACGGAAGGGACGAAGAAGAAGAGGAGGGAAGAGAGAAAGGCCGGAGCTTTTTGAAGCGCACGGCAAGCCACAGATGCACGCACGTCTCCCCCTCGCTCCCCTCCTCTTCCTTCCTTCCTCCGTCGACCTCTGCTTGCTAGTGTCGTCGTCCTAAGGAAGTCTGTTGAATCTCTCTGCGTTTCGCTGCATCCTTCCCCCCTCCCTCCTGTTTCTGTTGCCGCGAGGAGGGCTTCGCTGGTTTATGTCTTTGGGCTTGCAGCTATGGAGACGCAGAAGCAGGACCTGGCGGAGGACGACGACAGGGAGACCGACCTGCGCAAGGTAGCAAGCGCCGGCGAAGTTGGGAGCAGGGGAGAAACAAGCGGCATCGTGAACCCGCTCCCGCTCGCCGTCGGGCAGATGGTCTTCCCCAAGTCGGAGCCGCCGCACTTGGACGAGCGGGAGATCGCTGCCGTCTCGAACGCGCTCGTCCGGGTTCCCGGGACGGGCGTGGTGGCGGCGAGGACGAAGGACCGGCACACCAAGGTGGAGGGCCGGGGGCGGAGGATCCGCATGCCCGCTACGTGTGCCGCCAGAATCTTCCAGCTGACGCGGGAGCTGGGTCACAAGTCGGACGGTGAGACCATCCGGTGGCTGCTGGAGCACGCCGAACCCGCCATCATAGCCGCCACGGGCACGGGCACCGTCCCCGCCATCGCAGTCTCTGTTGGGGGCACGCTCAAGGTCCCCACGCAGTCCCCTGCCTCCGCTGCCGGAGCCACCTCCGCCGACGGCGAATACGTGGTGGGGGGGAGGAAGAGGAGAAAGAAGCTGCAGCCCCAGCCGCTGCAACAGCCGCAACAGCAGCAAGCACCGGTCAGCAACTCCGCCACCAGCTATCTCCTTCCAACGTCGACGCCGCCGCACCAGCACGAGCAGCTGCAGCTACAGCTACAGCAACACCAGGTGTCGTCCATATCATCCGGCCTTGCACCCATCGGAGCCGCGGCGGCGCAGGGGTTGGTCCCCGTCTGGGCCCTGAGTGGAGGCGGCCGCTTGATATCTCAGGGCACCCTGTGGATGATCCCGCCTTCCCCGGCAATCGCAGCCGGCGCGGCGGCGGTCGCGCCTACCGGTCCGTCGAACCAGCCGCAGCTGTGGACGTTCCCGTCGAGCCCGCAGATCATGAACGTGGCTGCCGCGCGTCCCATACCCACCGCGGTCATCTCGGCCGTCCCAGGTCTGAACCTCGCTGCCCCTCTCGAAATCCACTCCCTTTCTCCCATCTCCATGGGAAGCTACTCGGCAGAGGTAGCCGCCGCCACCGCAGCCGCCGCCGCAGGAGCACAAGGGAACACCCCCAACGTTGCTGCAAAAGAGCTCCAGTTCCTGGGCGACTCATCCGCTGTTTCAACTGCCGCCACATCCGCTGCCAGTGCAACTAGCCGCAGCAGCCGTTACCCCCATCATTTTTACCAGCAGCAAAAGGAAGAAAATCGGGAAGACGATCAGTTGCAGGACCAGGAAGGAGAAGAGTCGCACGACTCCCCTTCCTCAGCTTCTCCGGAAGCAGAAGATTAGGACCGCACCGGATCTTACTCTCTTCCAAGTTCTCTCATTCTTCATGCTCCCCCGGCCTCCCCGGCTGCGGCTACTACTCTCTTTTTCCTCTCTCCGTTCTTGTTTCATCGGCATCGCAGCCGCAGCAGCGAGAGGAGAGGTGGAGCCCGGAAAGTCCTCTGTCTTGTTCTCTTCTCTTTCCAACTCGTGTCGTGCTTGCTTCCCCTCCCTGCCCGGTGTGCGGCACGTGTGCACGTGAGAAATCCTCGCTGAGATTGATGGACGCGAGGAGGGGAGCATCGCCATCGGACAAGCTGATCGTGGACCGTGCACGGTGGGTGGAAGCGTGAGCGGTGGGCCCCCCGCTCTGCTCGGCCATGTGATGGTGGGTCGCGGGTCCCAAGGGTGGTGCCTGCTCGCGGGCCTACCTGCCAACCTCGAGGAACCCCACCCGGGTGGTCCCCCCCTCGCAACAGCTGTTTTACGGGTCAAAAGAAAATTAGGAAAAATTAGAAATTTCTCGATAGGGTGGGAGAGAGGATGCTGGTGTGGGGCCAGGTTGCACGGAGCCCGTGGCGGGTGCTAGCTGGAGGTGTGGGGACCGCGAGCGGCGTGCGCCCGACCGATCGACACGTGAGCGCCTGATGACGTGGCGGGGAGACCCGCCTGCCGGATCCGGTTTCGGTTTCTGGTGCGGCGGATTTTCCGAGCTTCGCCCATCTCCCTTCCCCACTCGTCCCTCCTGGGACGGCTGCTGTAGTGGGCTAACGTAGTGCGTAGATGTTGATCAGTCCCTCCTAACATGATGGCCTCTGCCCTTTTCCCCCCCTCTCTCTCTCTATGTTTATGGTGTTAATTGACGAGTGATATCGGACTTTGCATCATGCATGGGTGGCTCTGATGATACGACTGAGATATCCGCTTTCTTTGCACTGAAATAGGTGAGCGCATATTACGTCTTGGTGAATGGCATCTCTGCCTAGTAAAAAAATATTATTCAGCGTCAGTCATGTTTAAGGCTGTCATTGGATCCGGACTTTCTCGGCTGGCTTAGGTTCTGTTTGGTAACATTATTAAGTACTTCTATTGCTGTCAATTTTAAAATTGATATTGATGAGAACTATTAAAAAGGGTTTGATTAATTGTATTAATTTTAAAATATGTAGTACAAACAAAGCATGTTATGTAATACAAGTGTCGACTTGTATTATTTTTGATATTGATATTCTAACATTTGAAAATATTAATATCAATATTGTTATGGTACCAAAAATAAAAATATAACCAAACAGGGCATTAATCAAGGTTTGGGTTCGGAAATTTTGGGTCGGTCCGCTTGATCCGTAGCATGATATTGACTTGGCTCCATCAGATCTTTTTGCAGAATAATCTGGCCTGACTTGGTCCGGGTCATTATTTTTATTAATAATCAAAATATAATCATAAGATTATTTTAATTTATTTTTACTGAATAATGTGGTATCTTAATAACTTGGCACTGTGGCATTTTATTTATTTGACTTATTATGGTTTGTTTCGTTCAGAATAGTTATTTGTTTGACAGTCATTTATTAAAAGTTGTGTACGTTGTTTGGTTGCACAACAATTTTTTAGATGAAAAATTAAATTAAAATAAAGTGAAAACTAGTCAACAATATAAAATTGACAAAAAAATAGTTAGTACCATATGTCACTGAACAAAGTGGAGAATCACAAGATAAAACAAGAGAGGTGTAAGAAGAAAATATCTTTTAGAATATAGAATTGTAATTGTTGTCGATTTTTTTTTTTTACGAAAGCATACAACTTTAGTATAAAACGCAATTGATTATGCAGCTAAACCACTGGTCTATATATCGGTTTGGCCCAATGACACCTATACTTTGGTTGGGTAACAATTTTACTTGTTATCCGGAGTAAAACGCCTTAAAAAGGTGTTAGACAATCATTACAAATATATATATATATATCTTTATATATTTTTTTCTCGAATTAAAATGTGAGGCTTTTCCGTACAATCTCTCATTTTCTAATTATACATGGTATTCGCACTCTTTATCATCATATCTCACCAAAATAATAATTTTATGACTTTAACTATCTTATGGGGTGTTTGGTTGCATGATAAATTTTTGTACATTTTTGTGATTAAAATTTATATTAAAATAAAAAGTGAACCAACTCATGACATAAAATTGTTATGTTTGGAGAGATGTGATAACAAAAAACGGTAACTACCCTTCACGACCAAATAAAGTGGGGGATCACATGAAAAAAGAAAGAGGTGAGACTCTCTTTTTTGTTTAAGAAGAAAATCACTTTCAAAACATAAAATTGTCAAGGTTGCCAAACATCTCTTTTAATAAGTTGTTTTATAATTTTTAAAAAATAAAATAAAAATCTTCATTATCATGCAACCAAACACCCCCTTAATTTTTATTTTAATGCAAACTTTATCATAAAAATGTATATAAAGATGTTGTGTAATGCCTCTAAAGTTTGATGCGCCATTAACAACTTGTATAGGGGTGAAATGGAGTAGAATATTTTGTTTGTATTTAGATTTTGTCCAATACTTATGGTGCCGAAAGGTGCAACCATCTAGAATGGGATCGAACCATTTATGGGGTGTTTGGTTGCAAGATAATTTTTTGTACACTTTAATGATAAAAATTGTATTAAAATAAAAAGTGAATCAACTCATTACATAAATTTATCATGTTTGGAGGGATGTGATAACAAAAAAAAGTAACCACCATATATGACTAAACAAAGTGAGGGACCACAAGAAAAAAGAAAGAGGTGAGACTCTCTTTTTTTTCTTTAAGAAGAAAATCACTTTCAAAACATAAAATTGTCATAGTTGCCAAACACCTCTTTTGACAAGTTTTCTTACGAATTTTAAAAATTAAAATAAAAACATCTATTATCATGCAGCCAAACACCCTATTAGTTTGGTTATGCTAGGTTTAAACCAATACTTTGTGTCATGTTTGGTTAGAGTATCAAAAATAATCTTATAATAATTATGATACTGATATTTGTAGAGAATAGAGTAGCAATATCAAAATTGAAATAAGTAGATACTTGTGTTAGATATCATGTTTTGTTTGTACCAAGAGTTTTAATATTGCTATTAATATTCAAACACCATGTGATGAATAGTATCAATATCGATTTCAAAATTAATAGTGATAAAGGTGTTTGATATAAATACCAAAATGGACCAATGTAGGCAATTTATGCCAAATAATGTGTTTCTCAAAATATCAATTTTCGAGTTAAAAATATCAACAAATTATACTATATAAGAAATATATGCAATTACAATTAATGGCATCAAAACAACATTATTTTCTTTTTTTGTGTGGTGAAACATAACTAAATTGTCACTTGGTCACCCAAACAAAAAAGAGTGACCACTCATCATTGTAGCAGGTCGAAACATGCACTGAGCAACACTAAATATAGTACTTTATACATTAATTTTAATATTGATGTTTATAGAGGTTAGCTTATCGATATTATTTATGCTACATTTTTAAAATCGACACTTTTAATGGAAGTGAAACACCACTTCATAATTTATATTGATGAAAATTTTAAATTTAATAGTGATAAAGATGCCTAATAATGCATTCTGATTGGAATATTAAAAGTAATATTATATCAATTTTGAAGTTGATACTTGTAAAATATAAAATAACAGTATCAAAGTGGATACATGCACACAAAAATATCATATATCGTACTTTATTTGCATTAAAAATTTCAACATTAATATCAATAGTCATATATCTTGTAACAATATTAATTTTGAAATTGATAATGATAGAGGTGTTCAGTATAATTATCAAACAAGGCCTAAGCCGATGTGATAGCATTATTGTTTTCTTTTGCCCGAAAGCATTCATGATATTTTATCAACTTGACCATGGTTTAGAGTTGTTAAGTGCTTGATTAGCATTGTGATAAATAATTGTCTAACCATGTATAGTCTTCCTATGATTATCTATTTTCAGATCAAAATATGAAGATAATTATCTGTATACTAAACATAAATAAATTATCCAAACATTTTTATCATACAATCATGAGAGAGACCCATCCTTCCCTCTTACTCTTTATGTCTTGATGTGGCTTTTAAACTATATTGTTGTTACAAATGAATGCTTTAAATTCATATTTTCTTCTAATTAACTATTTTAGATATGTGCATAAAATTTATTTGTCATAATTGTTACATGCAACATGATTTGATTCATTTGGGGTCGAATACATATATTTTTAAAACCCTGTTAAGCGGCTGTCAAGAGGCATGTCGCTGTAGTCGTCACAAGTGTGGTTATTAAATTAACTAAGTGCCTAACAACATTACTAATTAGAACCTTCTGACGCCATCCATCATCTGCTTACTTCCAACAGAGAACACATAAATTTAAAGTTCTTTCTACTCAACATCTGAAAAATAGTTAATCGATGTTGTTGGTAATCTTTTGATTTAATATCTCAACAAATTCACAAACTAGAGTGTTACAATCTATCCTTTCAAAGACTTGAAGTCCTTGTCAAGATAGCACACACATCACATCACAAATCACACACCTAGACAAGTCACAACAAACCTTTTGGCTAGATCATGCATTGACACCATATGTTGCAACTAAATCAATTAACTAGCCCAACAATATGTGTTGATTCGAAGCCTTCCTTAGTAAAACATGTGTAAATTCGAAGTTCTTTTAACTCAACATTCGAAAATTGGTTAATCAAAGTTCCATTGATTCAATCTTTTAACAAATTCACAAATCAAGGTGTTACAATGAGGTGAATCCTTGCCAAGCACCTTTGTTGATGTCAGGTTGAAGCCCTGTTAAGTGCTGCTTTATCGCGATCGCGATGAGCTAAAGCCTTGTCAAGCATCACCATTGTCACAAAGTGAAGCTTTGTTGAGCACTACTTCATTGAAGTCACTGAGAGGTGGAAGCATCGTGAATACAAGTTGGGAGAGGGGGATTGTATCCTCTAACGGGCACTTTTGGTGAAAAGATATCTCATAAAAATATGGAATGATTCATTCTCAATCTTAATCCTAATTTTAGGGATAATATATATTAAGTTAATTTATGTTAAACTTATATTTATTCGTGAAACAAATGTGAGTTCAAGGATCATTTGTTATCTGAGTATCAAAAGTAGGTTAAGTAACAAAGTAGACTTGAATTTTACAATAACATCGGTTAATTGTTATAACTATTTATTGCATGCAATATGATTATATTAATATACCGATGCTCAAATTTTGTGTACCAAACTGTACATAATATTTAATATATGATATTACGTATTATATAAAGTAGGCCAATAAATCACACTAATATGGTAAAATTTGTATACTAAAATAATCAGTATACATTAAAGACTTTAATTCAATTATACATTGCAAGTGTTTGCATTATTAATAGTTATATTTTACTTTTTTTCATATCCATTTGTAATATGCATTTATTTATCATCTTAATTATAATTATATTTTAGTTAACTTTTTGTTCATTTGATTGTTGTCACGGTATACGTACGTACATTTCAATACTTCAAAAAATATATATATTTATAAAATATATACTTTGTAAATTTTAAAAATATACGATTAAGGAAAAAGAAGCTATTCATCACCTTGACCCAAAAATAACTTGTTCGTACGGATCAAAGAGTTCTAGTAAATATCAATTTTCTATTTCACGTATTTCACGCATTTGCCAACATCATACGGTATAGCTCCTGTTGTCGTAGTTAATTTCAGCATATGCATTTCGGTATACTTAATTTTATATGTATGTCTCATATTTTTCACAATTAATTTAAGAACTGATATTTTGATGTAACTAATTCTCTTCCTGAAAAGTAAACAGTACAAAAACATATTTTTTGTATTTTAGAAAACTGTTTAAAAATAGGTTTAATAAAATCATTTGTTTTTTTAGACGCAAAAAATATTTTATAAAATTAAAAATTTACAAGTAAGAAAAAAATAAGCTATTTATCATCTTGATCAAGAAATAACTTATTCTTACGGATCAAAGAGTTCAAAAGAATATCATTTTTTTTCATTTCACGTATTTTAAACATTTGTCAAAAATCATATAGTATGACTCCTGTTGTCGTGGTTAATTTCAGCATATGTATTTTAGTATGCTTAATTTTATTTGTAGATGTCACAATTTCCACAATTAATTTAAGAATTGATATTTTGAGGTAGCTAATTCTATACCTGAGAAGTAGTAAGTACAAGAAGTTATTTTTTGCATACTTGAAAACTGTTTAAAAATAGATTTAATGAAATTATATGTTCTTTTAGATCCCGAGAAAAACCCTAGTCTGGAAAATATTCAGATCTGATTCGAATTCAGAGTCATTAATCAGGTAATATCTGATCCGTCGGATCTTAGTTTTGGTTACAGACGTTCGATCCAACGGCGGTACAAAAACCCTACACCCATGCCCCAACGGTCGAACCCGCCTCAGTTGTCACGTTCGCCGCAGCGCATCCTCGCACTCGGATTTCACCCTGCCGCGAATGCCCGAGTGAGGACCCCGCCGGCTGACGGGCGGCAGCCTGCTTCACCGACCGGCAGACGACGCCGACGCGAGGGCTTCATTCCTCAATCCCTCAACAGCACCTGCTTTCCCGACCGCCGACGGTGCCTGCTTCCCCAACTGCCGACGGCAGGGTGCTTCCCCGAGGCCGAATCAGCCCGCTTCCCCAAGGCCGACGACGTTTGTAGTGTGGTAATCTCCGCTGCTCTCTCTCGTTTGTTCCGGTTCGTCGCCATCTTAGCCACACCCTTATTTTTCCGCCCGGGCGCAGCAGCTCTCCAACTCCGAGAGCAAGGGCTGTCACACCGTACCGATAGGCTTACCATGACAAGACTAACTGGCTTGTCATAATTGTATTTTTTTCATCTGGTTTATATATATATATGATGTCAATTCTTAAATCCTAAATACTAACCAAGTTTGGAAGGGCTCTCCACAGACATTGTTCGTTACTGGGTCTCCAATATTGAGGATGGAAGCAGTTATTCTCCCAGCTTCTATTGCCAGCGATGGCAGCTTGGTGATATGCCAGCTAACAGACCCGGAAGGTGAGCGCCTTGGACCTCAGATGGCCCTTCCTCTCAACGTGGGACCACTACAGCTTCAGCAGATTGTCAATTCTCGTCTCAACAACGTAGGAATCAGAACCTTTTCATTATGTAATTTTATGTGGTCTAGTTTTTTTGAGTTATATCACGGCTTCATTATTCCATTTCAATTGATCGTTCTTGACTCATCTTACTTGTCCATTTTATCTGTTTTATTGTAATTTATGAATGAAGGATGATGTATTGCCTTATGCCTTCTTTATATCGGATGAGGAACTTGTGGAACAGCTGGGTACATATCTGGAAAAGAAGAAAGGTTGGTATGTGTATAGATTTTGGACATTTCTTCAGAAGTCGCCTGTTATATAGAAAATAATTTTTTTTATATATCTTGCATTTATCTTTTTGTATTTTTTCTTGATAACAGTTTCTGTGGAGAAGACGTTGCAAATTGTTTACCAGCCCCAAGCATTATTCCGAATCCGCCCAGTCAACCGTTGCTCTGCAACCATTGCAGGTTTTCTGCAGAATTTATCTTTCAGATTATCTGATACAATTTCTCGGTCAAACATAAAATGTTTAATCTGTTATCTTTGTTTTGTCTTTTTTGTGTGGGATAGTGCCATCTATGCTTAAAATTCTTTTGTAAGACAGTACACCATTATAAATGAAAAGAGTCAGGGACAAGGAATTCGGTGGGGAATCCTTTTTCTCGGTTATCTCCAGGGGCATCTTAAACTACAATATTTCTGCATTCTAGATTTTAGTTTAATATAGTTTTTCATAGGATAGTGCCGGGTGGTGTCAGCTGCAATTTGACGTTTCTATATAAAGAAGTTGACGGATGCTAGATTATTGTGTCTTCTGAGCGAGGCATGTTGTGGTGTTTGGGATCTCCCTTAAACGTAGTGCAGTAATTTTGAAATTGCCAGTAAAGTAGTAATAGCTAATGCTGCTAGTGTATCATGTGCGCCGAGTACTGAATATTCTATGGAAAGTGAGATGAAGGTAACTAGTGTTAAAGAATGCTATTTATATCACCAGAACTTTGCGTATTCAATTGTGATTTTTACCATGAGTAAGTAAAAGGTCATCTTGCTAGTCATGCATATGTAGATTCTGAATGACTCTTAGGATGTATTTTTAACTCTGTCAAGATAGCGTGTCACCTCTCTCTCTCTCCGAGCAAGAATTCACAGGTTGAGATTGGACCCTTTGTTCACCAGGTCCAACGCTGATCTGGATTGGAATTGGGTTGGCCTACTCGGCTAGTTGTCAGACGAGAAATCAAATTATATTAATTACAAAGCACATAATTGGTAAACGCTGTCAACTATCAGATTGGTTTTGAACCCTATTTAGGAATTTTGGTTTGAAAACCCTAATTAGGATAGATTAACCATACAGCACCTTAAATCCCCTATTGTTATGAGAAAACCTTAATTAGTGTTCTTAATTATCTTTAGTATGGAAGACCCCTAGATCTTTATATATTTTAAAGCTGGAGTACTAACTCCATAACTTCTATGTAATTTCTACTATATAAAACAAAAGTTGGTTAGAAACAGTACTTATATTTGAAGCAGTTTTGCCCGGCTGGCAGCAGAGAAGTGGGAATGACTTGGAGGACAACAGCCTTCCAATCCACAGCAGGAAAGCCCTAGCCTGTGGCAGATAAGGAAACTCACTCCTTGATGTGGGCTTGGAGGATGACTGCCTTCTGATCCACAGCAGGAAATCCCTAGCCGGTGGCATGGCATATCAAGAAACTCACTCTTTGACGTGGATCGGCTGATCCAATTGATCAATAATCGTTGGCAAGAATCAACTGATTTTGAGCCTGGATCTGTAGATCTGGATCAGACTGGTCAATCCAGTTGGACCTGGTTCTGCCAGGCTCACTCCTTGACGTGGATCGGCTGATCCAATTGATCAATAATCGTTGGCCAGAATCAACTGATTTTGAGCCTGGATCAGACTGGTCAATCCAGTTGGACCTGGTTCTGCCAGGCTGAGATTGGCCATTTTGGGTCCTGAACCAGTCAATGCCAGCTGAAATTGGCTGATTCCAGCCTCTGACTCTGGTTGGTCGGCCTAGTGCAGGCTGATTTTTGGCTTCCGGCAGATTTGCTGATTTGCTGTTCCAATCCGATCCAAATCTGGTTGACCCTGATTGATCAAAGGTCCAGTCCCAACCCTTTCTTGGTGAGCAGGTTGGTTTATTGTATGGCAACATGTCTTAAGCTTTGTGTTTGTATAAATCGATTTGTATCAGACTCCTGGCAGCTAGTTTTTTCTTTTGAATTGTCATTGATTTAAGTTCTTTGTTTCTTATGGTTTTTAGTTGGTAAAACTTCCTGTATTGTTAAATGTTTGTGAGCATCACCTTCTTATAATCTTCATTAATCTGGTTGGCCCTGACTTATCCAACGTCCGGCCCCAACCCTGCCTTGGTGAGCAGGTTGGTTTATTGTATGGCAACATGTCTTAAGCTTTGTGTTTGTATAAATCGATTTGTGTCAGACTCCTGGCAGCTAGTTTTATCTTTTGAATTGTCATTGATTTAAGTTCTTTGTTTCTTATGTTTTTTAGTTTTAAAACTTCCTGTATTGTTAAATGTTTGAGAGTGTCACCTTCTTACAATCTTTATTTATCTGTAGGCCATGCAGAAGCTGTGCTTTCGGTTGTTTTCAGTCCTGATGGAAGAAGTTTGGCTAGCGGTTCTGGCGATACCACTGTTCGCTTGTGGGATCTTAATACCCAGACACCATTATTTACTTGTACAGGTCTGCATAATGCATATATGATATTTGGATCTTTAGTGAAATTAATGGCTCTATTCTGAAGTGTCCACGATGCAGCTTTCTTTCCTTTTAGATTTCTTTGTGCTGGATATGGTTTAACTTTTCTTTAGGAGGAATCTGCCTTGATGGTTTGCAAGATCGGCCAATCTAGGCTTGGGATTGGCACCTGAAGGAGTTTCCACTGGGGTTGGGCTCCAAGCTACTAGACCAGACAATTTTGGTCCAGTTTGATCCCAGTTGTGGTTGAATAGGTGATGCCGGGGAAGACATTGTATGGGGCCCCAAGGACCCAATATATCACATTATCCAGTGACTTAAGTCATTGGTTCTAGCTGTTTTGGGTTTCAGGCATCTGATGCAGGCACCGCTGTTGCCGTGCTGCACCTTCAAACTGGTGGCTCTGATCTGGCCACGGGGATTGACCCGGACTGGTTCTTTTGTGTGTGTGTGTGTTTTTGCTTGGATCAAGTTCTCTTTTACTGGATTTACTGAGCTGGGTCCTGATCCAGATAAGGATCAGCCCTATGTAAATTTTTTTACATATCTTGATATTTCTTTATTTGGTTATTAATGGAAGAAGTAGCTTCCATTATAGGCCTACTAGACATTAATTCAAAATGTTTAATTCAAACAATTTAATATTCTGTGAAGTATGCACCATAACTCACACAATTTTGTATTATGACTCATGAACTTGATTCTCTATAATTTGAGCAATTTTGTAAATTTTGTATAATCACACTTTTCTCCAATCATTTTTCATTTTTTAGAGATTAGGATTTTGTTAAAAAGTTGAGTTAACCATTCAATACTAGAATCCTCCAAACATTTCTATACTTCAATAGGGATTCTACTAGGGCCACTTGCTTTTGCTGTTTTCATTCTCTTCGTATCTCTTTAACTTCTGAAGATTTAATCTTTCTCTTATAATTCATATTAAGCTTTGTTTACTTTCTCTTAAAAATTATTAAAATGGAGACAGGATGATGATAATGGTAGCAAGCATTTGGTGCATGTACTCATTGCCAAGATCAGGATGGAGGTAGTGCCTCTCTCATTTACATGATGCTCATCCTTCAACTTGCTGTCCTGTTGTTCTCGATACCAGAGAGTTCTGTTAGCTAGTTTTGACTGTGTTAAAATCCCGTGTGCATTTAGATATATAATAAAATTAAGGAGCAATATGTTGAAGAAAGGCTGGAAATGCTGCAATTTCTTACCATGTAAGAAGTGTTTGTGGGGTGAGGCAAATGTGGCATTTACCAAAGACTGGTGAATGGAGCAGCAGGAAATAAAAGAGGTGAATATGTTGTGTGCATAGTTGTCAAGGCACCTGCCAATTGTACAGGGCAAGTTGCAAGAGCACCTACAAAGGTCAGGAGAACTTGAAACTTATAGGCTGGCACTGGCAGAAAAAATCTGATATGGCACTGTTGGCACCCGAAAATTGTTGGCTCTAGTATCCACCATATAGATTTTTTACATGGTCGTCGACGAGTTTAGCTTTCACATGCTAAACTCCAAAAGAAAGCAAAGGTAAAGCTCCATAAAGAACCAGCAATTGTGGCTGAACCAACGTATACTAAAGTTCTTCCCGTCAAGGGCACACAATTTAAAAAAAGGAGGGGCACACAAAGCTGAGCCATGTGCAATAAACCCCACAGCGGGTCAACAAAAGAATGAAAATTTGGCAGAAAAGTAGGCACATATTTCTAGAGATTATGAATGCATAATAATGTGTAATAAAAAAGAATGATATAGATAATGCTCTCACGATCCAGGCAAGGATGATATGTTTGGTGTGACATACAGCATCCAAGGCATTCAGAGCCACTTGAGTATGATCAGAAAAAGTAATGACAATGAGCTAAGGGAAGTCAGAAGCCTTTAAGATCAGAAGCATGATAAAAATGGAGCGAAATATATCCTTCTATTAACAAAACAGGTGTTTGTTCGGCCAAATTGATTGGGCAGTATAAAATCTGGAGATCTAGAGAGGCAACCAGCTATCAGGAGCAAGACAAGATGACCACCTTCTATTGCTGATGATGAACAGTAGAAGGCCCCAAGACAGGATTCACCAAGTCCGGCTGGCCCAAATAATATTCAAAGAAAGATGATTATGGCCATGTGAAACCTCGAAAATTTCTTAATAAATGAATTTGATTTTAATTTTTTTTTTGAATTTGAATTGAAGTTTGAATTTTGAAAATTTGTACATGAAAATTTTGAAATTGATTTTTAAAATTGATTATTTCCAAAAGTTCGAAAATTCATTTTTTGATTTGGACTTACTTGAAAAAGATTTTAAAATTTTCTAACTATATAAAAGGACAATTTTTTTAGGTCTTTTTCCAAAATTTTTATTCATCGAATTTAATTTTACAACTAGGAAAATATCGGTATTCTATAGGAGTATAACTAATTCGACGATATACATAAAAATATAAGTTCGAGGTTGGGTTCTTTGAAAATTCGTTTTGACCTCTCCCCATCGGGTGGTACGAAGACCCGATGTTAATTATATCGAGAACACTCGAATACCCTTGATTCATCGTCATAGCAATGTCGAAACAATAGCATACATCCACAAATGAAATGAACATAATAGGAGCAATGGTTCCATAAATTCGATGGAATGCAAACTTTTTATGTTTAAAATTGAATTTGATTTGAGTTTGGTTTTAAAACTTTGATTCAATTGGTTCATGACTTAATGTCGTTTAGTGTTTATTTAAAATTTGATTAAGGGTTTGGATTTAAATTAATTTGGATTTAGTCTTTATCATTTTTTATTCTTTGATTGTTTGATTGATTTTAGATTTGTTAGGTTTATTTATTCTAAATGTTATTTAATTAGTTGAAGAGATTTGATTTAGAAGTTTGAACATTATTTAATGAGATGGCAATGTGTTATTTAGAAGTTTGAACATTATTTTATGAGATGACAATGTGTTATTTATTGTTTGTTTGTTTTTTATTAAACTGATTTTTTTGTGTTGTTTTTTTATTAAATTTATTGATTGATTAATAGATCTTTTGACTTAAGAGATTTCATCATTTTTTTTCTTATCCAAAGAATTAGCTTAAGATTGTACAATCATTCTTTTACTTGGTTAAGTATATTTTGAATGGTTTTCAAATTGATTTTATAATTATTTTTATTAAATTTATTTGATTTGTTTATTCTTTAATAAGCTAGGAAAATTATTCTTGAGGTCTAAAATTTATCTTAAATTAATTTTAAGTTATAAAAATTATGCTTAATAGTTTTGATTAATTTTAGTGTTTTCAGATTATTTAATTAACTTGTTCTTTCTCTTTTTTATTATTTTGATATATTTTAAATTATTCTTTTTATTTGCATTCCATTTGAATTTATGGAGTTATTTTTAGCTCTCAACAACATCAAAAATATACACAACATGCAATTCCCATTAATTGGAAAGTTTGTACAAATTACAAATATGAAGGGCATAAAAATCATGATCACAATGAATTGAATTTATTTTTTTATTTGAGTCCATTGAGCCTTTGATAGGCATTATGGAATCGATTATATCGATATGAGACATAACACACCGACCTTTGGCTAAGGTTTGTGGGTGCTACCTATCGATATAATCACTTATCATATCGATTTTATATTTTAGCATGCATGCATATATGTATACATTTAGCCATTATATAAATTGATATAATCATCCCTTGATGGGAAAATAGTATAGCATTGGGGCCATTTTTTTGACCTTTATATGCTAACCAATTTTTTTTTTATTTTAGATTATGCCGAAGCGTGGAGCGTGCTCGATTGGACCGGCCCCCATTAGCCTTGATTGTTTGATTATTTTTCAAAGACGTAGAACGTGTCCGATTGGATCGGCCCCCAATTAGTCTTGGATTGGATTATTATTTAAGTTTAAACTTGAGACGTAGAGCGTGCCCGATTGGACCAGCCCCCAATTAGTCTCAAGTCGGTTTGATTGTGAATTTTATTTGATTAACACTAACGTCAAACTTTTGACTCAGCCATATTTGCCTTCATTGTTTCTTGGAGGCCTGTTTGAGCTGCAGTGAGGCCCAGGCGGCCTTGGAACTTCCTGCAGAAGAGAGGGTCCAGTCCTCTGTTTGGAGCCGGAAGGGCCTGCTGGACTTTGTGCTTGTGTGCCTTCATTTGGTCTTGTTGGTAGGGCAAGGGCCCGCTGGATTGGGTACATTTGAGGGGGGCTGCAGGGGGCCGAGAAGGACCTGTGTATGGGTCTGTAGATGACCTGTTTAGGGGGTCCTCTGGATGGGCTGAAAGGGGCTGTACAGCAGGCCAATATGGAACCGGCTATGGGCCTGGACAGGGACCTGTTCGGTGTGCAGAACTGGGCCTGTTTTTGGGCCTGTTTAGGGGTCGGTTATGGACCTGTTTTTGGACCTGTAGATGGGCCGATTATGGGCCTGTTTGGGGTCTGTTTGGGGTGCTTGCAGATGGGCCTGCTCGGGTGCTAACAGGTAGGCCTGCAGATGGCTGGACGTGGGCTATATAGGGGGCTGTTTTGGGCCTGAGAAAGGGGGTTTTCTGATGGGCCACAAAGGGGCAGCAGACTGGTCACAAAGGGACCGGTTTAGGGACTCTTTAGGAGGGCCGAAATGGGGCATGTTTGAAGATGAACATGGGCCGAGAGGGGGCTGCTAGAACGGGTAGAGAGAGGGCCCTTAGAGGGCTACATAATTAGTATGTATAGACCTCCCCTACCTTGCCTTCCTCCTCTTCTTCCTCTTTTGGCTGCTGGCAGGTGCAGGTACGCAGGAGGGGTGGCAGCAGCTCTCTTCTTCTTCTTCTTCTCTTCTCCTCTTGGCTGCTGGCAGGACTTGGAGATGTGCAGACGTGCAGCAGCTGGTCAGAGGGGGAGTAGCAAGCAGAGGGGCAGCCTGTCGGCGTCCTCAGCAGAGGTGCAGGTACGCAGGAGGGGTGGCAGCAGCTCTCTTCTTCTTCTTCTTCTCTTCTCCTCTTGGCTGCTGGCAGGACTTGGAGATGTGCAGACGTGCAGCAGCTGGTCAGAGGGGGAGTAGCAAGCAGAGGGGCAGCCTGTCGGCGTCCTCAGCTGCCCCCTCTTCCTTTGGGCGGTCCTCTCTTTTTATAGGAGCTGAGGGGGAGATGAAGGGGCATCTGGTGGAGTACGTAAGATGGCCTTTGGCCTCCCCCCATGGAGGTTACACCAGTTAATTTCAGATTAATAGGCTGGCTGACCCTTGACCTCCCCTTTGGGGGTTACACCAGTTAATTTCAGATTAATGGGTTGGCTGACCATTGACCTCCCCCTGGCCTCTTCAGTTTCTCTCTTCATAAACTGACCAATAAATGGGATGAGGTGGCATGTACGGCTGGAGGAGGTGAGGTGGCAGGCTGTGTGGCCTGTTCACACTAGAGCTGAAGTGGGCCAAGCCTGATTTGGGCTTGCAGGTGGCTACAGCCCAGCCCAACTTCTCCTCATGGGCTGTGAGTATGTGGGCTTCGAGGAGGGCTGAGAAATCATTTTTTAAATGAGAAAATGAGCCAGATCAGCTGAAAAAAATGCCAATGAGATAGCTTATGGTCTGATTGGGCCCTAATGGGTGCTTGTCCATTTGAGATTGGCCCAATGGGGGGTTGATCTAGCTGGAAATTGGCTTGGACCAATTTTTTATATTTTCTCCCATTTTCTGCTGTGCTACCCTTCATTTTTATTTTCTGAAAATTCTGACGCCAACAGGCCCCTTTAACATGAGCCTGCAGGACAAGGCCCGGAGGAGTTATTAACAATTCCAGGTAAACATGAAAATGAAAGTGACAGAAGACAGGTTATTCCCTTACATAAAATGCTTCAATGGATGTATGGTGTGGCATGAACCATACCATCTGAAGACTAATGTCATATTCAAAGCAAGCTTCGGCCGAACTAGTATGTAATCTGGCCCTTCGAGGTGTTTAAGGGCTACACCAAAATAACTAGCAGCACACCCCTCAGAAGCCTTTAAGATTAGAAGCATGATCAACTTCTTAGTATAATGTCAAGCCGGTACAATCTTCTAGAAGTTTGTAGACACATTAAGAAGGGTAAAAAATATTGATTACTTTTTTGAATTGATCGATAGAGTTGTCCAAGTAGTAACGGACAATGAATCACATATAAAGTCGCCGGACAAATGTTGATGGTCAAGAAACCACGTCTATTTTGGCCATCGTGCTCCACCCACTTGATAGACTTGATGTTAAAAGATATATGTGTAAGGATTTTGAAATCGATTGAGTAGTTAAGTTGACCCAATCTATATCATTTATTATTTACAACTATAGCTTCATGCTCAACCTAATGTGAAAATATACTAAGAGTCGAGAGCTCTTATGGCCCGGGACAATATGTTTGCTTCTCATTACATTTTCTTAAAGAGTTAATGCAACAGAGGCATCCCCTAACTTAGATGCTACTCTCACTAGGATGAAGTGGTTGATTGGCTAGGGCTAACCCTTCAGATAAGAGGAAAAAGAGGAAGATAGAGGGGATGTTCGAGAGTGGGGATTGTTAGATAATTGTAAAGAAGACTTTAAACACAATGCAACCTCCAATGAAAGTATTTAGGATAGTTGATAATAATAGGAAGGCGGATATGAGGTACTTATGTGAAGCACTTGAGCGGGTGAAGGATGAGATCGCCAAAACAATGCCCGACTTCAACAAGTGATGGAATATCATTGATCGTCAGTGGGAGCAAACATTGCATAAATTGATACAAATAACATGCAATTTTTTATGATTAAGTGAATTTATGTATATTTTACATATTCATATGGTCTCTATTAGTATCTATACATTGCCCGGTCATTTTTTCAACCTCAGATACTGCTATTGTTCCTTGTTCATGCCAATCAATGAGCTTTTAGATGATGTGAAGTTGGTCGTGCATAAAATGTTCGGTGATGATGACCGTTCAATCATAGTATGCAACAAAATGCACCATTATAGAATGAGAGTATTCTTTTTTGGAACATCAAGAGTTTGGCGAGTTGTGTTGCTCCTAAGTTCGGGTACGTGTCATCCAATACTTTATTTACAATTCAAATTGATTGATGTTTTTAATTATCTTTTAACACTCGTTGATGTCATGCAGCTGACTGGTAGTTGCACCATGACTAGGCACCTAGTTACGAAGATTTAGCGAATGTGACAATAAGAGTCCTAAGTTAAACCACATTGGCCGCGGATGTGAGAGAAATTGGTTGATGTTCAACCTCATTCATATAAAGCAGAGAAATATGCTGACGTCGCGAAGATTGGAGCCATTAGTCTATTGTCACCACAGCATTAGGTTGAAACTCAAGAATTTAAAGAAGATGGGGGAAGAATTAGAATGAAGAACAAAGATGGAGAGATGAAGCTTTAGGATGTCAGACTGAGCCAACAATATAGGAGGTGGATATCAATTTGGAAACTTTTCGAATAGCAAAATCCGTTGGAAATGTAGGTCATTGATAATGAAGGATTGGGCAAATTAAAGTTCAACTTGAAAGACTGAGAGTGAGCTTAAGGAGTGCTCGATGACATATGTTCACTGAGGAATTCCAGATATCTCCTTCGGTGGCAAAACAACGGAAGACTAGAGAGTTTTCTTGCCAAGATATGAAAAGTAAGGGTAAGGAAAAAATAAATTTTAACTGACCTCGTTGACATTGCAAATATGAAAATGATCGATGAGGAACGAGAAGACACGTTGAAGTCGATTATCCGAATTTAATTCCAGACATCGGATGCTTCAATTTCAAAGAGTAGTGACAATGGAGCAGGTAACGAAGAAGGCACCAGCATCGCTTCTGGTGGAAGGAGGACAGTGGATTCGGGGATTTGCCCTTTGGGGATGTACCACTTCACATAAGAAAAGCAAAAGCTTTACACGCATTCCATGCAAGACACATACTACAGTGCAAGGTCACAAGGTAGAGGTGGACTTATGGAGGTCAATACTATAAACACTGGACTTGTGGAGTTGATTTTTCTCAAGACTCTAAGTTACTTGTATAACATCAAAAAGATTATGGGTTGAATTATGAATTCTTGTTAGACACTTCGATACAATCCACCTATGAACTTCTTGAAGATCTTCTAGAGTTATTTTACGAGAGTGGCGAATATGATCGTCATTCATACTTATACAATGGTATGTACTCAACTCGAATGACACGAAGAAAGTACATAAATTATATAGTGCAAGTTGAATATGTAAGATTTGAATAAAATGAATAAAGTTATTTTTTAGTTATATTACTTGTTTTTTTAGATTTTTGGGATTTTTGGCATTTTTTTTTGCATTTTTTGAATTTTTAATGTTAAAAAATGGGGGCGTGATCCGATTTGACGAGGTCGAGTCTAGGCCTGGCCAACCCAATTTCAACCTAGGACCTTGCCTTCCTTGAATTGTACCTTGTGGACCTATTGAGTATTGGATTGGCCTAATTCTAATACAAATAATTTCAAAATTTTTCGGTGCCAACACTATGTTTTTCTACCTATACACATACAAATGCACTTACATGTAGATTTCAATTTTTTGCTACTTTTAAGTGTGAACAGATGGATGTTGATGATGTTTAGTACTTAAGTCTATTGTATATCACCCCTTTGAAGATATTGCATTGTTATCACTGTCAACAAAAAAACTTCGTTTCTTGAAATGTTTTTAGGAAAAATGTATATTTTGCTTTCTTGCTATTTTGTTGCCTTTTTCTGGTCTAATTAAAATTTTTTTGGTAGCCATATTTGACAAGCCAGAAATTCTAGTTGTGCCAATTTTTTTACCTTTTGTTTCGGATATTCAGAAAATAATATAATCAGTTTTTATATATTAACTTGTCTGCTGTTGTTATTTTCTTTTGTTGAGGTACTGATACATCGCTGCTTGAACCCAGGACATAAAAATTGGGTACTTTGTGTTGCTTGGTCACCGGATGGTAAGCACCTTGTCAGTGGAAGTAAGGCAGGAGAAATTATAAGCTGGGATCCACAGACAGGGGAACAAACAGGAAATCCATTTAGTGTAAATTTTTGATCATTTTAATTTACGTTTGCATATAGATGAAATGATGTTTTCTTTCTGTCTTAGATCTGTTTACCAATTTAATGTAGTTTAGACATGTATGTTCATTTATCCAATATTCTTTTGGTTAATTGGTTTAAATTATAAAAGGTTTGTTCTCATCGTGCATGGTCTATATAACCCAGATATCACAATTTACAAGATGGAGGCTATTTATGCTCATGAAACAGTATTGCTGACAATGTATTGCTTGCTCTTTTTATGCAGTGTCATCAATGTTTTTTTATGATTTCTTTTAGATTTATGTTAATCTCAGGGTCATAAGAAATGGATTACTGGAATATCATGGGAACCTGTGCACCTGCAATCACCATGTCGCCGTTTTGTAAGCTCTAGCAAAGATGGGGATGCACGTATATGGGATATTTCTTTAAGAAAGTGTGTCATTATTCTCACTGGACATACTTTAGCGGTGACTTGTGTGAAGTGGGGTGGCGATGGAATCATTTACTCAAGGTAGAGGTCTTTTCCTGCTTTGTTTTTGTTCAATAAATTATAGGGCCAAAGTGAAGAGAAACTATACTCTTAGACAGCAAAGATACTGTGCAGATGCGGAGTTTGATCAGTTTGAAAGGGCAAGTTATTTGCCATTTTTCTACTTCTGCCCCACTTTCTAATGTATAAATGCTTACATTTTCCCCTTAGTGCATATTTGTCCGGATTATTTTGTATCAAGAGACTAAGTTTTTGCTCATTAAATGGTATTTGGCTTTATTTTTAGGCATTTTGAGGGTGATGTGTTTAGGGCCATCTTTCTGAACAATCTGATCTGGGTCTTGTTATTTGTTAGTGTACAATCAAGTTGTTTCTGTTTACACTTGCTGTCAAATAACCTGGTCTGACGATGCATATATGAATATTGGACTTGGATGTTATTATATCTAGTAGTGGGATTGTTGGCACCTCAAAATTTCGCAAAATTTTGAATGGACATCTATAGAACGCGGTTTGTTTCAGCTGCTGGGTCTTAATGCACAGGGAGCTAAAAAAAAAGAAGAGAAGAAAAGAGAGGAGGGAGCTGAGTAGTCACGACCAAGATGGCCCAATGAAGCTAGCCATCCACGGATATAACCCAATGCTAGCCTATTTATGCGTTTCTCTTGTGACAGGCCCATTCAAAAAAAAAGAGGGAATAAAATGAAGAGGATCTGTCGGAATAGAGAAGGACAGCAGACTCCCCGTCAACTCCAATCCGCAGCTAGCGCTAACAATATCATAGTTGCCGTAAGGAGGTATATGAAGATAAGAAGGGAATGGGGGTCGATCCTGTAGGCTACGGGATTGCTCCGAGTCCTTCTCGGAGCCGCAACCCCAATTTTGGGAGGTTCCCGGCGGAGGAAGGATACGGTAGAAGCCTATAAAACCCGGTCTTCTCCTTGGTTGAGGCGGCGTGAATACCCCCCGGAGAGAACAGACCCCCGAGGGATCGAAGAACAGGGAGAGAGAGCGGCGTGAACAGACCCCCCGAGAGAGAACTATCGAGAGACCGAGAGAAGGAGTAGAGATAGAAAAGTTCACCGGAGTCGTCTCCCGACGCCGCTGTTCGAAGCTTCTTCAAGTCTGTTTGTCCGGAAGCCTCCAAGCCCGCAGGTTCGCCCGGAAGCCTCCACGGAAGCTGCCCTCGCCGGAAGCCGCGCCGGAAACTGCCGTCATCGTCGTCGGACCCCTCTCCGGAAGCCGCCTCCACCGGAAACCTCCGCGGAAGGCTGCCTTCAACGGGAACCCCTCCGAAAGCTGAAGCCCTTGCCGTAAGACCCCCTTCTCCATAAGCTGCCCTTGCCAAAGCCTCTTCCGCCGTCGGAGGAGCCCGGAGCGTCCAAAGCCCTTCGCCCGCTTCCGCCGGAGGACCCGCAGTGCCGTCGTCTGGTCGGGGGAGCAAGAGGGGCCGCCGATTTTATTTTTGCCAAGACTTATGTCTATGCTGGCACATGAACAGGAGAAGGGGAGGCACAGCGGCCGCGGGTCCGATTTTGACCCGCAGGTCAAAATTGGAGCGGGGCCCACCAGAGAAAAAGGAAGCAAAAAAAAGAAAGAAAAGAGAGCGGCCAGAGGCGGCGCGCCCGTGAGCCGCGGGGAGGGGGTTGACCCGGGGGTCAACTAATGGTGGGGCCTGCCTTCTGAAGAGGTTTAAAAAAAAAGAGAAAAGAAGGGGAAGAAGAAGGACCCGCCAGGGGAGGCCCAGCGGAAGAAGGGCTGCGTGAAGGCCCATAACCACCCGATGAACAGTATTTGAAGAGGGGCAATTCAATAAAAAAAAATGAAATAAAATACACAATCAAGTGAAGATTTAAATAAAAATGCATCTAACTAATTAAACAAACCGAGACGAGTATCTGGTCGGCTAAAAACCCGCCTCATGGTCTCGGCATAACTTAAAAGAATGAAAGTAAATGGGAAAGCAATAGGCCGGCTTTAAGCACGCCTATTGACCCATAATTCAAAAAAATAAAATAAAATAAACAATAAACATAAATTAAATAACAATCTACTTAATTAATCAACAAACCGAGACGAGCATCCGGCCGACTAAAAACCCGCCTCATGGTTTTGGCTTAATTTAAAAGAATTCAAAACAAAGAGGGAAAGCAATGGGCCGGCTTTAAGCACGCCCCTTGACCCTTTAAGGTGGACATACAAAGGTCTAGTTCAGAGACCCCAATGTCTTACCATGCCCCAAGAGGGAGTTGTTTTGCCCATTATGCTATGGGGAGGCTGTGCATGATCAACATGCCAATATGCCCAAACCATAGGCTAATGAGGAAGGCCAACCATGGGATGAGTGCCCACAAGCTTATCAAAAGCCGGGTATGCTCAACCTTGAACCGGTTGGGAGAAGACTTCATTTGCCTATCAAAGGCAGGACCATGCTCAAACTTCTGAAATGACAAGACAGGTTTCTGGATGCCTATCAAAGGCTAGAACGTGTCTAAGACTACATTCAAGACCGGCACATACTTGATCCCGAATTGAGGGGATGTCACAGTTTGTTGTAAAAGAGAGGAAGCAGGAGGACTTGTGAACTTCAAACAATGAAGAATTCAATATTCAATGCAAGGAGAAAACAGTCCCTGCTGGAATGAGTGAATGCAAGCACATTAAAAACTGAACATAAATCTGAAATTTCAATAAGAAAACAAGACATTTAAGAAATCTGAAAATCATGTTAAGAATCAAATGCTGAGGACCTGCCTGGCTCAAAATAAATCAGAACCGATTAATCAGAGCAGACCCAAGTTGAATCTGAAAAATTCTGAACCTGAACTAAATCTGAAATCTGTCAATCTGTAAAATCACAAACAAAAAAAAAACAGACTTGGAAACTGAATTTTCTGAAATCTGAAATTACCTCCAAAATTCAGAGATAAAAAATCTGAAATCTGAACTTAACCCATTTAAGAATCTGAAATCTGCAGGGAATCTGAACTGAAAAAAATCTGCAATTGAAACCCTGAAAATTGAAGATCTGAAAATCTGTTTTGGTGCAGAAACCCGTTTAAGAAAATAGAGACCTGCAATCTGGAAATCAATTAAAGTGCAGAATCTGCAAGAAATCTGGAGTCTGGAATTCGAAAGGATCAAAAATCTGAACTTTGCAAGGAACCGAAGGCTGTAAAATATGCAGAATCTGAAATCGGCAAATCTGGAACTGTAAAAGATCCGAAATCTGAAAATCTGTACATTTCAAAGTCTGAATTTCAGGAGTCTGTAGGAAATCTGGAATCTGAACTCCAAGAATCCGAACATCTTAAATTCAAGTTGATTCAAGGTTTTAATAAAACTGTAACCAATCCAGGATAAAAAAATCCGAAGACTATAATCTGTCAAAGTTAAATCATTTTTTTAAGCAAGACAAATTTAAATCACATCAACAAACCTATTCATGTTTCCTAGACCAAAATGGAAAAGTGCGGAATCTGAACTCATAAAGTCTGAAATCCAAGCAAACTCATAAATCTGAGAGATTCTTAACTCTTAAGCCTAGAATCTGAAATTTAAATCCATACATAATGCCCAAGTCGAACCCACAATCCATATAACTTCCAATCCGTTAAGAACCAAACCACAATCAATGTTAATCAAACAGGTTCAAATCAAGCCAAATCCAAATAATCCAATCTCAACAAATAAGATCAGATTAGATTTTAAAATCAAACAAATCAAAATCCAAGTTAAAACCAATCATAACCAAGCGGACTTGATCAGCTGTCAAACTTAAATTAAATTTAAAACCTGTAACTTAAACTCTTATATAAATCAAAACACTCTTGAATCAGTTACCAATTCAATCAAACTCATTAACAGGACCCGAATTGAGTCATAAAACAAATCACAAATCCAACGAACCCCAAAAAACAGAATGTGAATCAATCTTAACTGAACCAAACTTGATAATAAATGCCAAAACAAACTCAACTCAAACTAGGTTAAACTAATTAAAAACCAGTAAGAAAATCCAATTCTCCAAACCGGTAAACCAAACAAACTCAATTAAACAAATCAATTTGTCAAACTCAAACTCAAACCAAATTTACATCAACAAGCAAATTCAAATTGAACCAAACTTAAATAAATTCAATTAAAATGAACAAATCAAACTCCAACCCAAACTAGTTGAAGCTGTTTCTTTCACTTTAATATGAAGTATGTTGTTCACATGCTAATTGGTTCTGGTTCAACCATTTGAGCCATCTTGGCAAGAATTGTCTTCTTCCCAGTGTTATTTCATGCATTTTGACAGAAGCGCTGTGGCTGGGTTCAGCTTGGACAACCTTTCGAATATAGACTTTGTTTTTGACTTTTGGTGCCCTTGCATCTTGTGCAGTTCACAAGATTGTACGATCAAGGTTTGGGAAACATCACAGGGGAAGCTGATCCGTGAATTGAAGGTACTTGCACTTGATAGCCTTGTTTATATCTATGCAAATATTTTTCTCATGAAAAAAGCATCATCTTTAGACATGGATAAAAAGATTTCGTTACTTAAGTATTTGTTACTTAACGCCTTGTTTAGTTAGAGTATAAGTATTTGTTACTTAACGCCTTGTTTAGTTAGAGTATATTGTACCCGTTTTAATATTAATATTTCTAGAGGATAGAGTATCAATATCAAAATCGATACAAGTGGACACTTGTATCACATAACATGTTTTGTTTGGACTAAAAGTTTCAAAATTCATACTATTAGCCAAAAGCCTCTTGATTCAAAATTGATACAAGTGGATACTTGGATTGCATAACATGTTTTGTTTGGACTTTTAAGTTTCAAAATCCATACCATCAACCAAAAACCTCGTGATGATTTATATCAATATCAATTTCAAAATTAATGGTGATATGGGCATCTATGGGTCTGTTTAGCACAAATTTTATTTGGGGACAAATGCAATTTTTCTTCTAGTTAATTTTGTACCAAACAGGTCCTAAGCTTAGTGTGAACATGCAAATTTCTGAAAGTTCTCTTTGGTCTGTTCAAATTGTCTGATTGTCACACTCTTTCTAATAAAACCCATTTGACAAGATCCGGGAAGTAAGTTCCTTACTTTCTTGCACCAAACTGCCTTATGGCACCAAATGTGTCTTTACAAATACCATCAAGATGCCTTGTCCATTTCACAGTTGGAGTCAATTTCTTTTATAACTAGTGATGGGCATTTCTTTGTGCTATGTAAGGACAGGATTCTCTGTGGGGTCTATCTTTTTGTTTGCTGTTACAGTATTTGTTTATCTTGTAGCAATGAACATGGCTTCATCATTATCAAGAATTGCGGGATTGGAATTGACCACTAGATTGGTGGGTGGTGATTCCGATCCCTGTCCAGATCGGATCGGGAAATGTCACCCAATCCAGGAGAAAAAGTGGTGGGGACACCCGATTTCAAAATCGGTATGGAAAAGTTTACAGTCGTCGGAAGGACAATTTATGGCTGGGAGACTTGGGAAATTTCTGTTAGAATATTCTGTGCCCCAAAATTGGGCTGCAGGATGGAGTTTACACTGTGGCTGCTTGGGCTAATCTTCACCTTGTGCGTATTGGGCTTACATTTATTCGGGGTCCATTACGTACTCACACGTAATGGGCTTGAACGCAGTTCGGGGCCCATGACGCTCCTGCGCGTCTTACATTTTTTTTTAGTTTAGTTTTTACATGTTGCTATAAAAACTTTGTACAGAGGTCATTCGCAAGAGGGTGAAAGAGATGAAAATCAATTGATTTCCCTCCCGTTGGTTTCGTTTCCCGGTTTTGCCCTTAGTTCGTACCCTTTATTTTTAGTCGCGATAGTAGCTCTCTCTCTCCCCGCTTTACCTGGTCACCTGTCTCCGCCTCCGTCTCCGCGAGCGAACCCTACAGGAGCTCAACCAGTCGCCATGGCCATCTGCGTCGACCTCCATCCATTCCACCATAGCATAGAATGCTTCTTAGATCTATTTCAGTCCGAGAGCTTCTAGTCTAAGGCCTTTGGACGATTCTGTTCGTCTAACGGAGGCTCGCGCTCATTCTCACGCCGCCGTCTGCCAGAGATTCTGCACCTCACCGTCACTCTTCACGACGCCTTCCCGCTCTTGGCTCTTTGGTGTTGAACCTGGTGGAGCTTGGCAAATACGGTCCCGGATTTCTACAGGTTCTTCTCCGAGATCTTAACTAAGTGAGCACCTCGTTCGCTGTTCTGCGGATTGATCTACCATCCGGAAGAAAGCCTTGTCGATTCCGAGGCAGAACTGGTCCGGTCTCTATCTGGAACTGGTTCCTATACACTCCCGCTGGTTCAGATAAGTTTCCATATACTCAAGGCCTACTGTGGTTGTTCAATTCTCTCCTGGATTCGGTTTTGTTCACCAGTCTTCCAGATCTATAGCTGTCCGGCCTTGGCGCAAGCTCTGTCGGAATGGTTAGTTAGAACTGGTCCGATTTTCAGTCAGATCCGTGGATTATCATAGCTATTCTAGTTCAGAGGAAAGTCCGCCTTGACAATGGGCTGGAGACTAATCCCGAACTAGTCCTGCGGTCATTTACAGTCGAACTCGGTGATTTGAACTCGTTTGTTTGGCCGCAACATATTGATGAGCTCATTGAGCTATGACATCGTTGTTGGATGAGATGCGGTGTCGGTGATTGACGACCCTCCCACGTCTATGAACTTAGTCCCTCCCTCGCCGGGAAATGATGTTTGGTGTCGTTCACATGAATCTTCTATGATTCCGATTCGAATATGACGATGACGAGATTTCTAGTATCTTTCTTCTACACCTGGTCCATCTCCGGTGGTTGCCCTTCGGTGAGGGCTAGTCCCCCGAAAGTCTGGTAGCGGTTTCGATAACGGATATCTAGTGTTTACACTACACCTTTGGTCCTTCTCAGGTGGTTGCCCTTCGCGTGGACTTAGTCCCACGATTGGCCGGTAGCGATTTACGTCGTTGTTGGTTTATCTCTTGGCGATCTTGCCGCGTGTGCCTCTTTGGAACTATCGGTTGACGTCAAGTTCAAAGACCACCACCGGAAGCCAGTACCGATCCCAACCAGTTCTGCTTGCTGGTCAGCTCGTGATATATGCGATCTTCTCTTCCGTGATTCATATGAATTGGATTTTATTGACGGCAGCTCATCAACCTGGCTGTGAACACCCACCACAGTTGATTTGTGATCCTATACCGTCCTGCGAGACGTGGATCTTAGCTTTATTTGAGAAAATTGTAAATCCTTTAATCCCTCTAAGTGTATAAGGTCGGGTGTTCTAAGCCAGCCGAGCCGACACCCACGTTTCGACGTGGAGGTACACCTCTTACCTTAACCTTGGATGTTTACTTTTGTTCTCTTTTATGCGTTGAAAGCCATGCTCAGTTGTGCGTAGGATCCCAGCTCGTTATCTCAAAGAAGTTGGCGTAATGTGCAAATATATTTTAATTGCCTAATTTCTTTGAAAGCGACTTAAGTCAATTTCGTTAACTGAGGGTTTGGTAACCACGTTGGTAGAGATCAGACTTGTTTAAGATTTCTTTGGTTAATCTTTTTGGGAATAGCTACTGGTCCAATTTCTATTAATAACATTTTAAACCGATTTTTGAACTCTAAAATTGACGTTTTAAACAGATTTGTAGGTAGTTTAGTGAGCTTTAGTAATCGCAAGTCCTTTTCTCTCGGTCCGTTTGTTGTCCCGCACCAAAAAGAATCCGAAATGTGTCCAAATCGGTTCATTAAAACACCATAAAAATAAAAAATCACAAAATCGGATTCCTGTCTAATCCAACTCTTTTTTGGCCGGAATCGGCAAAATGGGGCCTAGAAGTGCGTATTGGTGTTATGGGTCCAGGTATGCACGGGTTCTTGTTATATTGGGTCCGCAGCAGATCCTTTGGGTACTGGGTCCCGTGGATGCAGTACATCAGGTAGGAAGAAATGCCATGGCAGTCGATTTCAGCGTGGAGTTTACCGGAATCGGCCGATTCAAGCTATTAACTACCAATCTTGAACCGATTTGTTGAATTGGACTCGATTCTTGTCTGATTCATGGTTTAGCTTTTTACAGTCGGGATTGCCTAAATTGGCCAGTTTCACGAACCATGGTTGTTATCAGCAAAATTTAAGACAGCTTCTGTTTGCAACCAGTCTCAACACGCACTTTTAGTTAATTATATGGTTTAAACTTTATCAGGATTAAAGATAAACAAGAAATATCTGATTTCTCTAGAAACTTTATTTCTCAAAATAGAAGGCACAGTACTCTCCTTTGTGACATCAACACTTTTTTTCTTTTTCAGATTGAGTACATAGTTTAGTTTTTAGTGCTCAATCTGAATTACCTGTGCACTAGCTGGCCTTGCTGACATATAAATCTTGATGTCATTGGCAATCACTGCTCTCTTATTTACCTTCAGTGGTTAGCTATTATTTTTTTTAGTACTTAATTTGAATACTCTTGCAAATAATGAACTCTGGTTTTTATGTGCCAATGTTAGTTACAATCTTCTTTCTGTCTCTCTTCCAAAAGTCAAGTCTCTCTCGGCTCCTGTTGCTACAGCACCAATTATGTCAGTGTCTTTTTGTAAGTGTTGTGTGTTTGAGGTGGGTTCTGTTGGACATGTATATAAGTTAGAAATGTAGTAACTGTAAACTGTAAACAGAAAATATGTTGGTTGACAGTTTCAAACTGTTGTTTAGGTGAGCTTTTTTCCAGACTTCCACGTTGAGTGACCTTATTCATTTTAATGAGCAGCTCAAGTTAGTGGAGGATCAATTCAAAAGTATCTATTTTACAGAACCCAGTAACCACAGGGTTGTCTATAAATTGTTTGGATTTGTGGCCTGTTCGAAGTTATGACATTTGCTAAGCTCTTATAATAAGGGACCCTGCAAACAAAAAGAAAGGAGAGAAAGGTAAGGTGGGAGTTACAAAATTTGAACCACCAAGTAGAGAGTAATGCCGTTCTTCTTTTCTTCAGCTCTCCCTCTTCTATTTTCTACATAATCATCTATGTACAAAGTGCTTGTCACCAGATGGCAGCAAGTTTACCACATGCAGATAACATAAATATTTAGTAGGGATGATTGTGAATCTCCAGAAGTATTTATTTTATGGTCTTTGGTCGATTATATGCAAGTAGGCATCGGGAAATGTAAGGTATTAAACCTATATTTAATATTTCTGTTATTATGATAAATCTGATGAATCTTTTGAGATTTAACATTTTCAAGAGCTTAGGCTTTGAATTGATAATTAAAATCTTTTGTTCCTAGGGCCATGGGCATTGGGTAAACTCTCTTGCATTAAGCACTGAATACATCCTACGCACTGGGGCCTTTGATCATACGCAAAGACAATATTTATCTTCAGAAGAGATGAAAGCAGTAAGTGGACACTTTCAGTTCTCTGATACTTTCAAATAATGTGTGCTTAACTTCCTTGCTTTTTTCAGCCAGGGCTGGTTCCTCTGCTGGAAGCCCTGAATCATCCACGAGCAAAGAATTCAGAGTTGGGATTGGGGTCATGATCTGATCCGACTGAAGAAAACTGATCCGAGAATGGCCAGATTGGTTCTTCCACATTTTGAAAAACAAACAAGGAAAATATTCCGGACCATTCCCGGGTGGAAGGGTGGTTGGAATCCTGCAAAATCACTGCCTCCTGTCTGGGCAGGGAAAGGTTGCTGCCAACCTGTGCCTTCTCCACCCTAAGCAGGCAGGGGAAAGGAGGCTGGTATCTGGTCTATGGACCTGCTACGCACATGCAACAGCAGCTGTCACCCCTCCAGCCCCAGGAGTGGCAGACTATGCTGATCCCTGATCCAGATCAGCTGATTTTATTGTCATGGCCAAGAGTTGGCCAATCCTATTATGACTGGTCCAACTCTTGCCGTGATTCAACTTGATTCGGTCCACGTTGGCCAATCAGGCTATAATGAGCGTAACCGGTTCCAACTGACTGATCCTGGCTCAAGATCAGCTAACCTGGTCATATCTCAGCCGAGGTGAGCCGTTCAACCGGATTGGCCTGGATTTGGCTGATATTGGCTGAGGCTCAGATCAAGATCAGCTTTCCCTTGGGGTCAGATCAACACCGATTCAGGAGCTGATTCTGCTATCCATGGTCAAGCTGCTTGTCTGATTTAAACCTTTCATTTTTGGTTTGTAAGCTGCTGCCTGGTATCGGGATAAAAATCATTGGTTTAAGATAGTATATTATTTTTATATTGGTTGGTATCAAGGTTGTCATGATAGAATAAATTAGGACTTAAAATTATTCCTCATTTGGTAAGTGGTAGAAACATCAAACAACGATGGTTGTGAGAATGAGAGGGATGTTTGGGCTAAAAGTACATTAATTGCACGATAGTTTACTGCCCAACCGGGAATACCAAATTCCTGTAAGAACTATGAATGGATCGTTTCAGAGTTTAACCTCATTTGTCTAGCTTAAGATGTACCAGATTAAGTAATTAACCTTGACAACTATGTATCAATCTGATTTATGGCCTTGGATTTAGTCTTTTTCTTCATGAGTCCTATTTCTCTATGTCCTGACAGCTCCTTGTGCTCGGACCAGACCACATTAAATGTTTTTTGCATGGACACTGATGACTAACCTTGGTATTGTGTTGCTTAATATGAAGCACATCTCCATGCATATCCTTTTCACACTATTTACATTGCAATTTTTTTTCACATCAATTATGAATTTGTTATCCCATTTCCAGCTCCATCATTTTTTAAATTGGCTATGTTTTTATAAGGCACATAATCTAAGTCTTATTGATTGCAAAAACTTATTATAAAAAATTTTAAAATCTAAATAAGGTCTACCCACCATAAAATGAGATAAATGTTAATAAAAATTCTATTCTTAGCTTGAAAACTCTAAAAATTTTAAATTCTAAAGCACTGAAAAACTAATGAGATAAATGTTAATAAATATACTTAATGACTTTAGTGAAGAACTCTAGATCCTTGTAGATCATCGAGTTGGACCATAAAATCTTAAGATCCTTGTGATTTTTAGTCCAAAAATGAAAAAAGGAGGATCTATGCTTTTCTTTAAAAACGAAAATATAAGAAATAAACAAAAAAATAACAAGAAAGCCTCATCACAGACTTTCTGGCAGCAGCCGCAAGATCCGACAGTGGGCTGGATATGGGACCAGGGGCTCCTATGAGTATGACTGAGTCTGTGTGCAGGCACTTCCGTCTGCACAGTGCCAGGGATTGGGACTGAAGTCCCAATCTTGGGCCTGATTTGATCTGACCTGATTTTTTTTTATTTGATTCAAGGGTCACCCCAGATCAGCTGATCCAACCTGATCCTAGTTGAATTTTCTGTGGGGGTTGAGCTCCTTCAGAGAGATCAAGTTGGCCTATGCTGTTTCCATTATGGGATTGGCTGTTCTCAATCTGGATTGGCTGATTCTGCAAAGCATGTTTGGGGTCGATCCTGGGGATCATGCATCTGTATCTTCATCGCCCATAATGCATCCTGGTCGTACCAGGTCTAGGGACCCAATACAACTGGATTCAAGTTGTAATGTGTCCAGCCGGCGGCACTGCTGTCCCTTCACTGTCTCTTGGAGGTGCTCCCGTGGGTAGGGGTGTTTATGGTTTGCTCCTGTGGGTAGCAAAAACTTGATTGTTTGCCCCTCAAGAACCCAGATCAGTCTTGAATTGGCCAATCTGACCAAACTCTGCTTGGTTCTGGCCAAAAATGGCCCTGGGATCAGTGCCTCCAAGGAATGGAGTGGCACCCCTATCTCCATCTGGGATTACTTCATCCTTATGCAGGTGCAGGTTGACCAATCCTACAAAGTACAAATTATGTTTTCATATATCTGATGTCTTTGTGAAGGGCATGGCAAGATGCTAGGCGTTCAAATGTTTTGTTTCTTATTTTAAAACAAGACATTTGTGCTTTGCAGGATCATAGTTGTCAAGGCGACAAGGCGCCCAAGGCGTTGAAGGGTACCGATTCTGTTTAGGCGACAAGGTGGCTGCTTAGGCATTGCCTAGGCGGTCAATGCGGTATTCAAGGAAGGCTAAGTCGGGAGGTTGTTATATATAAAAATAAGCATAAATATAATTATATTTTTATGTTATAATTGAATTTGAGTGTTTTATCAATGCACATAGGTAAATATGATGTGTGTGTGAAAGAGAAGAAAGTTAAATAATTTTTTATAAAATTTAAGTATATAACTTATTTATGATTATAAAATTTATATATGTGCAATATTATAAGTGATGGTAAAATATTGTTATAATATTTTAAAATGGGGGGAGCGCAGAGTAGTCGCGGATCGACCTGCGCGGTTAGGTCGCGAGGGTCAAGGGGGCAGCGCCCTTTGTGGGGGGTTGTCAGGGGGGCGAAGCCCTCCGAACTCAAAAAAGTATGTAATAGTATAAGTGAGACAGAGAGAGAGTGAAGAAAGAGTTGAAAAGAAACTTAATTAAGTATATAATATATGTTTATAATCATAAATCTTAAATATGTATGATAGTATAAGTGATAGTGCAATATATTAATATATTCAAACTATCATTAAATAAGTGTCCCTTGTGAGGGGTATCAAGGGGGGAAAACCCCTCAAAATTATTTTTTTAATGATGTAAAAATTTCCAAGGTGCCTTGCTTGGGCGCCTAGGCTGGCGCCTTGGACGCCTTGGGCGCCTAGGCGGGCGCCTTGGCGCCTTTTTGGCCCTAGACAAGGCGCCCTGGCAAGGCGCCTTTGGAAAAGTGCCTTGTTGCCTAGGCGGACGCCTTGACAACTATGCACAAGATAGTGGTAAAACCTGCAATTTAGTGATATTGCTTACATATGATAATCTTGCAAAGTTACAAGTCATAGAAAATGGAAAAACATGAGGTGCTTATTTTTTTTCTGCCCGCATTTTGCTGGCCTATCTGGCAACAGAGGAATGAAACTATTTCAAGGGAACAAAGTTTTTTGAAGATATTAGCCTTAGGATTCTCTTCTTTAACTGGTTTTCACTGCATTTATACATTTTTCAAAAGGTGATACATATTATTTGCACCGTGTTTTTAGACAGGATCCTTCTCTACAACGTTTTGGATTACTCTCATACAAGAAACTGTTGGTGCAATTTGGACATAAAAGAAAAGAGAACCCTTCCGTAGAATGTGAAAGATCATTGTCGATGCCTTATTTTCCCAGATTTCTTGCAGCGACCTTCTTGGATGCAATCTGCTTGTAGCATTCTAACAGAAGTAAAAAACAATTGGATTCTAAATGGGCTATTTGTTTAAGATCCAATAAGCTTTTATGATGCAACACTTTACCATTTATGTAAAATAAAATGATTTAGATTTACTTAAGAATCACAATCAAGTTCTTGCTAGAATGTTTCCATCAAGCTTTTGGGAAGGAACACCTTACTATTGAAAGTTGAAACAAGTCATATTTGGCATATCATGATATAGGGAGTTTCAAAGAAGAGGCCTGTATGTTTGTTTCTATACCTAGCGTGATTTAATGGGAAAAGATCAAGCAATTCTAAGTTATCAGTTTAAGTTTTTGACCTTTTGAGTTGATTAAATTATGTTAGCTGCTACTGTTTTAATTCACCTTCTGTTTAATATTTTTTTATTTTTGTTAGGCAGCTCTGGCAAGATATCAAAAATTGAAAGGAAATGCTCCTGAAAGATTGGTTTCAGGCTCTGATGATTTCACTATGATTCTCTGGGAACCTTCTAACAGCAAACATCCAAAAGCTCGTTTGACAGGGCATCAACAGGTTAGCTATGGAGCTATTGTCTCAATACTGATTTTGTTTCTCATGTGCAAGGAATGCTGCCTTGCATCTCGACTGCACATTGTTGTGAGAGGTCGAAGAGATGAGATCTCATAAGAATCTCATGGGATCAGGGTGGATAGACACTCGAGGGGTGGAGGGTTGCAAGGAGGTGTCCGGAGGTGCACCTCTATAATGTCTTCCCCACCCTGTGGTGATTGATGGCTAACAGCTTTCCTTTGGCAGTTCTTTCTCCCTCCCTCTCTCACCTGATATGTGTATATATATATCTCGTGTGTACATTTTACCCTAGTTTTTACCTCAAATTTTTAGGATTGTATTTTTATTTATGTCTACTATCTTAATATTTTCACTTATCTAACCTAGGTTTTTGGTTAATATGTTCAAACCGTCTCAATCTATATTGTTTCAATTTATGTACAATTGCCACCATCATGATTTCTCTAATATATTCATTACTCATTTTATGTAATTTAGTATGACCATATATCTATTTTATCATTCTCCCTTCAACAACACTTCTTTTGAAAACATGTTTTTTCTTCTTTATCCAACATTTACAACCATACGTTGCAGGTTTTTTAGTTGTATGATAAATATTTATCTTTCAACTTTAATGAAAATTTATGACTACGTGGGATCCATGTAGTCAATCTTCACTTTATCCATTTTATTTAGTTGGTTGGTTAACCTATTTATCACATTTCTATTTTTTAGACGATTGAACTAAGATTTTTAAAATTATTACTTTGAGATAATATTACTTTATCCCAAGAGTGTAAATAGAATTCGATATCTCAAAATTTTGATTTGATTTTGATGAAAATTAATATGCTTGAAACCTGTTAATATATTCTATAAATTAGAATCATTTGATTTCATTTCCATTTTTCTGATTTTAATAAAAAATATTATATATAATTAAAGATAATCAAAGTAAAAATAAATAAAGTATAAAACATGATATATGAAGTGATAAAATAGTAAAAATAACGTTTTAATGGGATTAAATCAAATTCTAGTAATTATATATGATTTATTTACTTATACAAGTAAAAAATAATATGTAGTATATATTTTAAAAATTATTGAATATGGTTTTTATTTTGGTATCAGAATCAAATTGGAACATAGTGACTACGAGATAATTGGAATCAAACTCATAATGCCTTAATCCTTTTTGGAATTGAAATCGAATATGTGTGATTTTGCTATCAAATTTGACCAGTTTGAAGTAGGGGTGTTCTCAGGTCAGTTTAGCATTTTTTTTTAATCCAAACTAAACCGAATGGTCCTCTCAACCTGAATTGAACCAAACCACTTTAATTTGGTGTTTAAACTGATATTCGAATATTTATTATTTAAATTTTTTATACATCTAAAATATTAATGTATAAGTTAAATTATTAATATATATTAAGTATATAATATAATATATAAAATAAAATACTATATATAAAGATATTTTTATTTATTTCGGGTGAGTGGTTTGGTTCGGTTTCACTGGTTTTTGAAATCGAACCAAACCTTTATGGCCCGTTTGGTTAGAGTTTCAAATTTGATACTATATCAATATTGATATTGATAATTTTAAAGGTTAGAGTATCAATATCAAAATTGATACAAGTTGACACTTGTATTACATAATGTGCTTTGTTTTCACTACCAATTTCAAAATTGATACTATTAACCAAACACTTCTTTGTGATCACTAGGAATATTAATTTTAAAATTGATAGTGATAGAGATGTCAAATAGTGTTACCAAACAGGGCCTTAGGCAGTCCAACTCGAACCGAACCAAATCAACTAATTTGGTTTGATTTGCTTTATCGGGTTGAACCGAAACATTGAACACCTCTAGTTTGAAGCCCTCTTTTATCTAAATAACTTTTTCCTTTGGTTTTCTTAAATTTTCAATAGGTATATATTCTATCTCAGTTCTACTTAACTCGAAATTCTTACATTCTAAATGTTTCTTAAAAGTTCTACCTTCGTATTTTGGCATATTAGTTTCTTTTTGCATAGCATTTGTCAATATAATATCATTTGTAGGTATCATTCGTCATAGTATGTCATCTTTATATTCTTTATTAATTCATCTACAACTAATGCAGAAAGTTAATGATTTATTCTATATTTTAATGTAAACTAATTGAAGTGGGAAAGTCTCTAGTTTCCCTTTCACTTATGCATACACTAGTGGCTGCTCCATTAAGATGTATTTTGTCACTTGTATATACCTGACACTAACTAGCACCATCTTTCTTCTAACATCCACCGCAAAACATCTTTTGAAATTTTATTATAAGTCCTTTTCTGGTCAATGAAAATCATACGTCATATCTTGATATTTCTCTATGTGACCGTAGATTGTGGAATCGGCCGATCCGGATCGGGATCAGCCGATTCCTAAATCGGATCGTTAATTGCTGATTTGATTCTCAATCGAAAAGCTGATCTAGAAAAGTTATGGCAGAATCGGCTAGGATCAACCGGATTGGTCGGGATCAGATCATTTTTTTGGCTATTTCGGCTGGATCAGCCAGGATCGGATCGTAATCGGTGTTTTTTTACCGATTCTGGATCGATTTTGTTCTAGTGGATTGGTAGGGATCAAATTGATTTGATCTGATCCGGATTAGATTGATACCCACTAATTCCCACTTCATTTCCGATCCCATGATTCTTGTATGGGACCATCTAATGAGAAAAATAAGTTCTATTGTAAAAATATTTTTACATCTCATGATATGGTTTTAAATAACATAAATGTTGTGACTCTTTTTAGGACGTGTTGCAATTATAGGTCGAGTGTAGTAATAACAAGGGTGAGGATGTTTCTCATCTATGACACACCATATAAGTGCTTGAATGTGGTGCTAAATAAGCATATGTTCTCGCTTCAAGGATATATGCAGATAAAGAAACTAGTATTTGATGGGGGGGAACCATTAGATTTAGTACAAATTTAAAAATAAATAGACATTATTATATAGAAAATTTAAGGAAAAAACATTGAAAGAAGATGATATTAACTACTTGGAACCTTGGCACTTTTATAGGAAAATTTATGTAGCTTCTTAATAGTATAGAGAGAAGAAATATTAACATTGCTTGCATTTAATAAATTAGATAGATATGAGAGAAATGTAATATAGTAGGAAATACATGTCATAAACTATAATATAAAAAAGATAAAAATAAAAATATGATAAGATCGTTGTTGATAAACATTGAAGGGTGTAGTGGTACTAGTAATGAGAGTATGGTTAAAATTATTCTAGTAAAAAATTATTAAAAGAGAACTAATATAGTTAGTGTCATTTCAGTCCATAAATTAAATTAAGAAGTGAGATTAAAGAAAAATTTTGGAAGGATATTGATAACCTTATGCAAAGTATACCAAACGAGGAAAATATATTTGTTGGGAGAGATCTCCGTAGATATGTTGGTAATAAATGTCATGGATATTAGAAGGTAAAAAAGATTTCAGATGTGGTAATTTAAATGAAGAGGAAAAAATATCATTGGTTTTGTTATGGCTTATGTTTTTATATTAACAAACACTCATTTTATTAAAAGAGAATATCATTTAATAACATTTATAATAAAAGTCAAATTGACTTCATTCTTACTAAAAAAGACATTAGTGATGCTCAATGCAGAGATTGTAGAAACTTCAACATGTAACATACATTGTTTTCAAGGCGTCGTCTAGGCGACAAAGTGCCCCCGGAGGGGGCAAGGTGATGGGCACCTAGGCGCCCATTGCCTTAAATAACTATTTTATATATTTTAATAATAAATAATACTAATTAAGTGTCAATATCACATACTTAAGTTGTTTTAGAGTAAAAACAAGTAGTTTTAATAGTTAATTTGACTATAAATTAACATTTCGATGAAATAATAGTTAGGCTTAAATGATTTCTTAAGTGTTTACTAATAGATGATATAATTTAAATAGTAAAATTAACTAATGTGTCAAGTTATTTAGCATATGTAACTATGCACTTCCCACATTATTAATTGATTTGCATGGTGTCAAAGTTATTTTGCATCAATTTTTACATATATCTTTGCTATTTTATCTATTTTACTATATAAAACAAGGCGTCGCCTAACGCCTCGCCTTATCGCCAAGGCGCCAAGGCGGTACTATGTCGCCTTGATCGCCTTGGCCGCCTTGACAACTATGATAACATAAGTTACTACTTCGTGTCGAGATTGAAAAACAAACAAAAACATTTATAAAAGATTTCTTCTAAAATAAAACAATTGGAATAAAAGGGGTGAATCGACTCGGAGACATTTAGAAATGAACTTGCGATAATTCATTAGAAGTTTGAGTAGAAGTCTTTGGACATGATTTACTTAAAAAATGACAATGGTGAAGTAAAAAATGTAAAAGACTGCAGAATTAGAGAGATTGGTATATTAGATGAAGAAGAGATGAGACTTCTAAACATGTGTGATAAATCTGAGACTTAAGAAGTTGAAAAATATTTTTATATATTAGCAAGTGTGGGGAGAGAGATCTCAAGATCTTATCCAGTGAGTTGTATCAACTGTAGATAAATTATTTTGATTAAATATCATGACATTAAATAATGATGAGAAAGTTTTTTTTGATATTCTTTTGATGATAACTTGGTTAGAAATATAGAGGACAGAGGATTGACGAGGACTAGACAAGGACTTTGTTGTTTGAGTTTTACGAAGTCTTTGTCACATTTATTTTTCTTGTCTAGTCTAGTAGTGTTAGTTTAATATTTGGAACTTCTTTTGAGTCATTGTCTTTACATTTCGGTTCTTAGGCTTGAGGTCATTTTTGTAAAAACAACTTCATATATAAGAGCCTATGCTCCATATGATGAAATCAAAGAGCAATTGGAATTTTTGGAAATCGGTTGGAGTCCTGCATAGGCAGCTCTCTTCATCTTCGGGGTAGCTCAGTTCTTCCTCCTCACCTCCGGCACTAGCTTCCAACCTCCCCCTGGTAGAGAGGTAGGTTCCAAGCTCTCTTCCCCTCCTTTCTTCCAGTCTCCGTGTCATTCATTCCTCTCCTTCCCTTTTACTAATTCCACAGTCGCGACATCCCCTTCTCCTGTGTTTTGCATGGATGGTGCCATCAAGTTGAGTCTGGCAATCCTTAAACCTGGTTGGCCTCTCCGCTGACAGTAGCTCGGCACTCCACGCTATTGGATGGAGAGAAATCACAACACCCACTTCTCCAACTCCACCCCTCCATTTCCACATCCCCTTTCTTTTGTTTCTTCTTCATCTCCTTACAGAACCACCGAATCTCAAACTTGTCCACCTTTGAAATGCCACTTTCATTCATAGTTGTCGAGGCGACAAGGCGTACAAGATGTTGAAAGGTGTCAATTCTGCTTAGGCGACAAGGCGGCCGTTTAGCTGTCACCTAAGTAGTCAGGGCGGTAACATTGGCTATATATACATATGTACATATGCATATACATATACACAATTATATGTATAATTAAATGTTAGTATTATATGTATTAATACATACATACATATATATTCATAAATAATTTATATTTGTATGTTATAATGGAATTTGTATGTTTATGTGTTCATACATTTAAATGTGATTTTATTTATATAATTATGTATGCATATGTATATATTTATTTTTAGAAATAATTAATCTTGATAAACTTGACGTGCGTGAGAGACAGAGAAGAAAGTTGAAATAGATTTCTATAATTTTAAGTATATAACATGTATTTATAATTATGAATCTTACATATATATGCGATAGTACAAGTGATAGTGAAATATTGTTATAATTTTATTAAACGAGGGTGTAAAATAGTTGTGGATCGACCTGCGCGGTTAGGTCGTGGGGGTCAAGAGGACAGTGTCCCTTGTGGGGGGTATCGGGGGGCAAAGCTCCCCGAAATATTTTTTTATTATGTATAAATTTTTGGGGCACCTAGCTTGGGCGCCTTGAGCGCCTTGGGTGCCTAGGCTCTCAAGGCGGACATCTTTTGGCCTTCCCAAAAGGTGCCCTGGCAAGGCGCGGGCTAACTATCGCCTTGCCTCCTAGGTGCCGCTAGGCGAGCACCTTGACAACTATGCTTTCATCCCACCTTGGTCCCTTCCGATTTCTCCTTTCTTTGCATGGAACCTCAACCATCCCTCCGTCCTCACCATCTCCCGTGTCTCCACCGTCCCTAGGAACATTATACCCATCTGAACCTATCCCACCATCGTGACATCTCTCTTCCACATTCCGGCCCTCCACTCCCCTGCATGACCATCCCTTATCGGTTCGGCTTCTCTGGATTTACCGGAGACCCCCCTATTTTTATCAAGGTGATATTGTACCACCTTGTCGCTTAGGGTCTTTTTGGATCTTGTAAAACTTTCTCCATGGGCCAATTTTCAAGAACTGCCCATCATTTCGGCTATTTGGTTACAAGTAAAATAATAATCAACGAAAAATATGTTTTGTCGACTTGTCTATCATGTGAATTTTGACATGGAAAATCTTAATGCTATTTTTGGTGAGCAGCATATAGGGGCAAGTCTGTAAGTCTATATGAAATAAATGTTGTTGTTCCAACTTAATTATTTAAAATTGATATATTTAATTTTACTTACATTAATGCGATATTAAAAATTAGTTTTTAATATGTAAATATATATATATGAAAGATAAAGTTTAGAGTCATAATATTTTGGTTTTTATATATAAAAATAATATTTTTAATAATTAAAAATTATTTTAAATTATTTTAAAAGTAATTGAATAATTATAAATATATTAAAAATTATTTTAACATGTAAAATATAATATTTTATAATTATTTTTTATTAAAAAATTAATTCTTTAAAAACTACTTTCATTGTTTTTTATTTTTTCTCAACCAAATGCATCATTACTTTAATCGTCCAATATATCTTATTTTGTATTTTCATGTCTAAATAATTGTCAAATCTAATAAAAATTAATTAATATTAATATTTTGTATTTTAAACTATAATTTTAAAATTAAATCTCTTTCTAAAAATGTGACTCAAATATACTATTTTATCACATAATAAATTTTGAATAATGATTAGTATTAAAGTTTTAGAGAATAAAAAATATTATAATATTTTTGTAGAGGTGGCGTAGATAAAAAAGTGGTGTCTGAGATTGTTTTACATGTCACCAAACAAGTTACTATGTATTCAGTTTGCATGGAAAAGTGATTACATGTAAATGAGTATCATGAACATTTACATTTACATGAGACTAAACGGACCCTTAGGCGATAAGGCAAGGTGTTAGATGACATATTTTATAATGAAATTCATAAAATAACAAATATGTGTGACAAGTAATACAAAATGGTCGTGACACCATGTAAATCAATTTATAATGTGTAAGTGCATAGTTACATAGACTAAATAACTTGAATATAAATTAATTTTAGTACTTAATTTATATTAACTATTAGTAAATATCTATGAAAATTTTAACCTTAGTTATTATTCCACCAAAATGTCTATTTATAATCAAATTAATTATTAGAATTATTTTTTTACTTCAAAAGCACTCAATTAAGTGATATTGATATTTAATTTGTATTTTTTATTCTGAAATTAGACAAAATAGGGAAAAATTGTGATGCTCTCCTAGGCACCCCTCACCTTGACCCGTGGGAGGGCATCTTGTCGCCTACGTGATGCCTTGAAAACAATGGAGAAGACAATCAAGGTAGGCGACAAGCAGCTTCGTCGTCTTGCCACTGCCTTCTACTCCTTTGTCATCTAGACGAGCGAGGGCGACGAAGGAGAATGTGGAAGACAATAAATATGATATCCTCGATCCTCCACAGCATCTTTTCACGCGCATTGCATGCGCCCATGGGCCTCCACTGCCTCATCTTGTTGAACGCCACCTGGTTCAGCCACAAGCCCAAATTTGTCCATCCAGCTATTCAATGCCCGGGCCTAGCCCTAGCCGGGTCTCCGACCGGTTCAGCTGTGGGCTAAAGCCAGTTCTCTACTGGTTCAGGGCTGGTTCGACACTCCTAGACCCAATTCATGCCTCTCCGGGCTAGTTTAGATTGGTTTGGGGCTGGTTTAACACTCGATCAACCGGTTCATTTCATTTCAGTTACTTTTCACACTGGTTCAACATCTTCTAGCTCGTTTCAGCAGGCTTTCAGCTTGGTTAAAATTCAGTTGGTCTATTTTCAGTTCAATCAGAGTCATGGCAGCACAGTGGTGACTTGTTTGGTCCCGCTTATGCATCCAGATAGTGACGTCTTCGCCCCCGTCCCACACCAAGGATACAACGAAGTTTAATATGAATTATATCAAGAGGATTAATTATTCATAGTTAAAATAAAATACATTGAAAATAATGAAAATATGCATGGCGTGTGACCCAACAGAATCTCCATCAAGGTAAGGAAATATTTGTGAAATTTCATTGTATGACTCGTGAACTTAATCTCTCTATAAATTAATTCTGCGTGCCTAGTTTTTCTCAAAATTGGGTATGATGATGTTAATCTCTCCGTTTCCGAATTTTCTGAACATTTTTATACTTAAATATGGATTCTATTGGGGCCACATGCCTTTGCATGTTCTCATAATTCATATTATGCCCTCCTTCGGTTCTATTAAAGACATTCTTAAAGAGTATCAGAATAATTTGTCCACTTTTTTTAATGTTGTCTGTTTTAAACAAATCTTGTTTTTATTATTTTCGATGCATTTAATTTTGTTAAGATCTTGACATCATCTCTCTATTTTTATGTGCATATGCAATACACGCATTTCTCTGTATGTACATAAATAATGTTTATCGTGTAATATTTGTGCTTGGCAATGAAATGGTTGGAGTTTCTTTTTCCAGCTTGTAAACCATGTATACTTTTCGCCTGATGGACAATGGTTGGCTAGTGCTTCATTTGACAAGTCAGTGAAGCTATGGAATGGCATCACTGGGAAATTCCTTGCTTCTTTTCGAGGACATGTGGGGCCTGTATACCAGATTAGGTTTGTTCTCTCGTCATTTGATTACCTTTTTTTATTCAATCTGTTATTTAAGCCGATTTCACCTTCCCGTGGCCGTGGTGCAGTTGGTCTGCAGATAGTAGGCTTCTTCTCAGTGGAAGCAAAGACTCCACACTGAAGGTAAACTAGTGCCACCTGATTTTGTTTTCTCCATTTACTTAATGAAAGCACTGATGGCAAAGGGACCCAATTTTGCTTTCCTTGTTTTGGTACTAAACGTCCTATTGAATCTCTTCGTTTTATGTTGTGCTGTTTTAACTCAGGTTTGGGATATCCGAACACGGAAGTTAAAGCAAGACCTTCCAGGCCATGCAGACGAAGTACGGGCATTCGATGATATGTAAAGTTCACCTTGAAATGTCGAACTGTTCTTCGCTTATATCTGCATTTTTTTTTCTTTTGGTTCTGGTAGGTTTTTGCTGTAGACTGGAGTCCGGATGGTCAAAAAGTTGCATCAGGTGGGAAGGATAGGATGCTGAAGTTGTGGATGAACTAGAAGAGACTTTGATGCAGTGCTCTGTGGCGAAGCGGACATGCTCTATGAATTTGATTGTTTGCTGTTTACTTGTCATATATTATAATCTCTATGGGGTGTCTTCATGATTTTGTTTGGTGATGACCATAAATGTATATAACTCAAATATCTTTTAGTGTCAAATTAATTTATCTCAATTACCTTCATAAAGTGTCATTATCTCCGTAACCAGTAAGTTATTTGGTGTCATCAATCTAAGCGTAACCTGATTGGAAATTATGTGCACAGGCAGAAGTTTCTTCTAGTTGAGAGAGCTTCATTTCTTCCAAAATCACACATCGGGAACTCATAAGGGATCCTTGGTCAAGCACCAAGTTCAGGTAGGTAACCTACACCGTGGGTCTTCCATAGAACTGATGTTATTTATGCAGTAAATATTATAAAATAACTGGACAAACAACTGCCTATTTACAGGGTCAGGATTTTTGAGCGTGTCATCTAATTCTCGTTTGCGCTCATCGGAAGGTAGCTGGGTACATGAGATATAGTTCCTTTTGTCTATTTATTTTTTATCAAAGATGCAGTTGCAGTACCAGTTAGCTCAGTTTTTTGTTTTTTCAAAAATAGGGCCGTTTAAAATTTATACTATCGAACATAGCACCGTTCACATTTTATTTATCAAAATTGCACCTATCACGGAAACCTGGATTCGTGATCCCGGTTCCTGAGACCAAGATGGTGCAGCATGGTTTCCACTGAAATCGTGATTCCCACTCATGCTTTCAGTTCAAGTGTGAAGACGTGTTGACTTTTAATAATCGACGATGTATTAGAGTCTAAGTTGACTTTTAATAACCATAAAAAAGAGTTGTGAAGGAGTCAACAACCGTGAAAGAGATTGTAGCCGTAGATAACAACAAAGGAGAGAATGTAATAATTTCTCTTAGAAGAATTCTGATGTAGGTCGTAGGTGAGACAAGTCTAGACATTCTCTTATTTGAACATAACATGTTATAACTGCCAAAGATATGAGCACTACACAACAAAATATTGTAACAAAAAGATAAATCTAGATGAGCAATCTAATTATGTTGATACTTTAAGTGTTGAGAAGAACCCATCACTTTTTGCTCGGGAGGAGATATTGTACCAGCAAAATATATGGTTCTTTGATTTAGGAGAAAATAACCATATGTGTGTAAGAAAAGAGTTCTTCGTGGAGCGTTCTGACCAACCTTGTGATATTGTTAGTTTTGGGGATTCACTAAAGCTTCAAGCAGAAGAAAAGGGAAAAATTTAAATTCTACAAAATGATGGTACACCCTGGTACATCTTCAATACGTATTATGTTCCTGATATGAAAAGCAATAAACAATATTCTCAGCATTGGATAGCTCTTAGAAAAAGGGTCATAATACATAGAGAAGATTCAATGCTCATCTTAGAAGATGAAAAGAGGAGGTATATTGTAAGAACACAAATGTTGAAGAATAGAATGTTCCCTATCCATTTGAAGATTTTATTAGAGAAATGTCTCTATGGACTCATTAAGAATGAGTCACAGAGAAGGCGTTTGTGGTATGGACATCTTCACTTCAACAATTTAAAACAACTAGCATTAAGAGGTATGGCATAAAGTCTACTTGTAATTTTGGATTCAACTCACCTATATGAGTAATGTACATTGGGAAAACAACATTTCCATCCTTTTCCAAAGGGAAATTCGAGAAGAGCATATGCGCCATTGGAGTTAGTGCATACTGACATATAAAGTCCTCTTGAGCCAATGCCACTTGAAGGTGATCGGTATTTTATTATCTTCATAGATGATTATAATACAAAACTCTAGATTTATTTCTTGAAACTAAAGTTTGAAACTTTTGATGTTTTTAAATAGTTTAAAGCTTGTGTTAAACTAGAGAGTTGTTGTATGCTAAAAAGTCTTTAGGTCTGATTGAGGTGGTGAGTACACCTTGAATTTGTTTATAAATTATTGTAAACATGAAGGTATTTGGAGTCATTTTATAATTGTTTATATGTCACAATAAAATGACATCGCCGAGAGGAAGAACCACACTATTCTTGAGATTGTGAGGACCATGATGAAAGAAAAGCACTTACCTAAATCATTTTGGGCAGAAGTAACTACTTGTACTGTCTACTTACTCAATCAGAGTCCAACAAAGTCCTTGAATGACATTTCTTCACAAGAAGTATGGAGTGGAGAGAAGCCAAATGTTGACCACTTGGGCATCTTCATGTGCATTGCTTATGCATAGGTACTAGTAGAGAAAAGGAAGAAGCTAGATGATCATGGATAAAAGTGCATCTTCTTCGGGTATAGCGGTGAGTATATACTCCTTTCAAGAAAGAAAATTGTGGAGAGCAGGGATGTCATCTTCAACAGAATAGAAGTATGAAGATGGATTGAAGAAGGCGAACAAATAACGATGGGAGAAGTAGAGGTTGGGAATCAACAATCTCCAAAATAACATACATCATCTTCTTCACAACGCCTAGAAGTGGAAAAACATCAATCCAAAAGAAGTAGAGGTTGAGCATCAACAACCTCTACAGTAACATACACCATCTTCTCCACAAACATCTATAATTGGAACAACATCAATCGAAAGCACTTTTGCATCGAGACACTCACATGCTTCTTCAAGTAGAACCCCAATCAAGATGAAAGTTTAGGGAAGATTTATAAGGAATCAGTAGAAAAGAGAGATACAAATCTTTTTTACTTATATGCAGTTCATTAGCTTTTCACCTTTGATGAGACTATGGAAGAGCCTTGTTGGAGAGAAACTACGGAGGATGAAATTCAGACTATTGAGAAGAACTAGACATGAGAACTCGTTTCTCTTCCAAAGGGACAAATGCTATTGCCGTCAAATAGGTCTATAAGACCAATTGTACTCTTGATGGCCAAGTTGAAAGACACAAGGCTAGACTTGTAACTAAAGGCTGTAAGTAGGAGTATGACATAGACAATTATGAAGTTTTTGACTCAGTCATCTGACTTGACATGGTGATATTATTGATTTCTCTTATAGCTCATCACAAATGAAAGGTATATCAACTAGACATCAAGTCAACATTCTTACATGGTCCTCTAGAAGAAGTCTATATTGATCAACATGGAGATTTTATAATCAAAGGTTTATAGAACAAGATATATTGGTCAATAAGGCATGAAAATTGATTAAAACAAACTAAAGGCATGAAAATTTTGCATCGACACTTATTCACATCAGAATAGATATATACAATGTCCATATGAACATGTTGTCAATGTGAAGTAAGGTGACAATGGAGAGTTGCTCTTTATATGTCTTTATGTGGATGACCTCTTATTTATAGGAAATAACCAAACAATGTCTGAAGACTCAGCAATGCATTCATAGCGAGTTCGCAATGACAGATTGTGGACTTATGTCCTATTGAAGCAAGAAGAAGATAACGATCTTCCGCTCCTAAAGAAACAATGCTAAAGAAATTCTTTGTAGATTAAAAAAAGGAGAATTTCAATGTTGTTAGCACCCCTGTTCTTACAAGCTTAAAGTTGACAAGGGAAGAAGGAAACACCATAGATCCCACTTTATATCGAAGTTTGGTTGAATGTCTGAGGTGTCTTACTCTTACTAGACTTAAAATTGTTTTATGCAGTTGGTCTAATGAGTAGGTACGTGAAATTGCCAAAGAATTCTCATTGGGTTGCTATCAAGTGAATTGTAAAGTATGTAAAATGCTTAATTAAGCATTGTCTCTTCTATCCTCACGGCAAAAAAGTATATTTAGTTGACTATTCATACAGTGATTGAGGGTGGTGATCTTGATGAGAAAAACATTACCACCGGTTATGTTTTCTACTTTGTTCCTATAGTTTTTTTTTTTGGAGTTTAAGAGTTTTTATTTTAATAAGAGGTTTCTCTTATGAGGTTTTACACCGGGGTCTTCAATGTTTCTTTGTAAGAAGTGAAGTGTTAGGTGGGTGGGTTTTCAAAAGCTTTATAAAAAGAGTTTAGAAGTGATTTATACGTGAAATTTCTACGAGCTTTATGAAAGAAAGTTACTTGCCCCGTTAACCATTGGGTTATCATAGAAGTCTATATAAAGAGGTCAACTCCTAACACATGAGAACCTCCACAAACATTTCCTAATAGAGAGTATTTACTCTGTGTTTTCTCTATTTTCTTTGTATGATTTGGTTGGAAAATTGCGCTCCTTTTTCATTCCATCTATTTAGATCTTTAGTCCTAGATCTAATATAACCTAGAGCCGAGTTTTCGATTGCGCCTTTACTCCCAACCGATTCAATAGCAGAACAGGTTGTCGCATTGCAGTGGAGGATGGCGAGAGAGAGAGAGAGAGAGAGAGAGAGAGAGAGAGAGAGAGAGAGAGAGAGAGAGAGAGAGAGAGGGTGAGGATCGTTGATCACAAGCAAACCATTTCTTTTCTTGTTTTCTTTTTATCACTTGCGGTTCCATTTTCTTCTTTATTACATTTTTTGTATATTTTTTCAACAGCCTTACACTCTAACCAAATAGGTATTAGTCATTTGTTTTATCTAGGATCCGTTTGGATCCGTGTAAAACCGGGCATCCGCACCAACTTTTGCCGATTTCTCGATTAACATGCCTCTTTGGTTCGCAGCAAAATACGGTCAACGGAGATGTTGTCACGTTGACCGTCCTAGAATCCTGATTTTGGCGTACGCGGAGCTGTTTATGCGGCAGATGTTTTGATAGAACATCCTTTTATCAAAAGATCTATCCACAGTTAAAATATTATTAAAACAATATTAATTAAATAGTTTAATTTTTTTGATAAAAATGTCTTATTAATTAAATAGCTTTAGCTCAAAAAAAGATACTTTCTTGGAAAATTAAAAATGTTTGAATATCAACATGTGTTGTTTTAGGTACGGGTATTTATATATATATATATTTCACAAACGTATCATTCCAAAAAAAATTTAAAATTTATAAGAATATATTTAGAAATATAAATATTCATAAAGATTGGTATGCAAAATTCTTATAATTTTAAAAAGATAAAAAATAATATAATAAAATACTGACTGATTTTAGAATAAGGAATAACATAAAATCGGTCTTTATACATTAAATATCCATGAAAGATGGAAATTTTGAGTTAGGCATGTTCTTGAAATAATTAGAGAATTTGAATGTTAAAACGACAACTAAATAGTCAAAAGTATTTTCAAGAAAATCATTTTCAGGTGTATCAAAGTAAGTATTTTGATCTGTATTTTCTTTTCCTTGGAAATCTAATCTTATGTAAAACCGTTTTCACCGTTTTCCTTTTTATCTTTAACCAGACAGACCCTTGTAGTTCCGGCGTTTTTCAAGCAAACAAAAGGATGGACAGATTGATCTGTTTCTGGCAAAATATTTATGCCAAATTTTATATACGTAAATGATGTTTACGTAAAGTTTTATCTAAAGGCATGCAGATATCTGAATAGTTTTCAGAGTTAAATTGGTCCTATACATATGTACTGTATTTTAATAAAATATGGATCGAACAAATGTCTTCCCATCTCGATCTGTCGATTGCTCTCGAGTTTGGGTCTCTCGGAGCCCGATGGAGAGAATAATCCTCGCCCCCTCACGAAAACAAAAATAAGACCCACATATTTTTTTAAATGGTGATTTTATTTATTTGTGAGACCTATCACTATCACGTACGTACGTGTATCCCACTTCTTTTACTAACAGATAAAATTAAGATGCTCCTTCGTCCTCCCTCGCAGGTGCATGCGTGATGACCCGGAACGGAAGCGCACTGTTGCAGAGGCTCCTGAGATCTCACGTCGCACCAGCCGGAGACGTTGGAACAGTGCATGATATATAAATATACAGACATGTAAACCCAGACGCGCACTCGTCTCGTGTCGGGGTGCCCATATTTATTTATACCAGCACACATACGTGCGTGCAATTGCCTCGGCAGGTAGCAGACGGGGACGTAAAATTAAAGCAGAGACAACTAATGGCATCTTATCTGGACCGCACCTTGCTGATAATTAATTAATCTCGGGCCATATTGCATGCAGCTTGAATTTGGTCGACGAGGGGAGGAGCGCTCAAGAGTTTTAATAATTAGTTGCAGCTGATTAATTAATGCTGTTCAAGACAATCCACGTATCGCGCGGAAGCACCAAAACTGATCTCGGTGATGTGATCGCTTCAATTTCCGGGTGAAGGGAGTAATCTCAATTTTCAATAAAAATTGGCCAGGATCTCAAGTCATTTAAGTGTCAGTTCAAATAACAAGTTTAACGAACAGCTACCAATGAAGACTGAACGGTTACCGATGCTTTACTAACTCACTGTCGTCGGCAGCCGAGTTGTATTAAGTTCGATAGTGAATTTATATATAAGATGTCGATAGTGATTCGGTAACGGTTCACTGACCCATTAACCGGCTACTGACGTGATTGAACCACTACCGACGCCGTACTTAACTCGTTACCCACCACTTAAAAGTCGGAGTCGTGACTTTTTTTTTCATTGGAGAATGATATTACTCCCTCCACCCGGCGACCACCGAGGCGTTCCGTAAGAAGGATCGAGCACTACGTACTGAAAGGTGTTCCACATGAGATCTAGGTACGAGAGAAGATAAATTGGAATAATATAATAATAATAGGTCAAATCAACTCCCGCCCTTACTTTTATACTCCTATTTATTTTTTAGTCCCATTAACTTATTTACTTATTTTTTAATCCTAAACTAATTTACTTGTTAACTCCCGCCCCTATTCAAGGTTAACACCCTTAAGTCTACCTACTTATTATTTTTATTTCCAACTTTGCCCTCTTCTCTTTCAATTCCAGAAGACCTTTTATAATTGCTTTATTTCATCAAGGTCTTTCTAATATTTACTTATCATTTTGCTCCACATACGCAACATATATCTCATCATAGGTAAATGGCATCCCACATTGTTACGTATATTTCTAATATTTATTTATATATTTCTTAATAATTTAAATTTTTTGATAGTGTTTTTAAGATTAAAAATTTAAAATTCTTAAAAATTAATTTGTATATATCTTCATTCACTTAGATGAAACTTGTATATATCTTCGTTCACTCAGCTCTATATTACATTAAAATGATGTTATATTTGACAAAATAATGTTCAATTTAAACATAAATCAAACCATAGATGATGTAGACAATCCACCTTTATATATAGATTGATAACCAAATATATTGATAGCCAAATATATAGTCAACATGAGTTTGAAAAAAAAGCCAACACCAAAAATATAACAATTTGAGTTTTAGAAAAAAAAGCATAAAAATAAATCAACAAGGTGAATACGTACGTGAAAAGTTGAGGCATTAAGCGATAAGATAATAAAAGTGGAGGATATTTTAGGAATTAGACAAAAATAGTGATCGACGGGATAAAGGAAAAAGGAACAAGTTAAATTTGGGACTAATAAATAAAGAGAACTAAAGTTGGGATTAAAAAATAAATTGGTAAAGTTTTTAGGACTAAAAATTGAAAACCCCAAGTAATAATACGGTATATGTGCTAATTAAAAGATCCCCTCTCATGCTTGACCCTCACGATCCCAAGTCCCTGCAACTGCTGAATTAAGTTGAGTAATGTATGGTTTACGAGAGCGGATCCCCTCAGGTGCCCACCTGAGAGACCTGAGGGGATCCCCTCAGCCCCCTCTCACAAGGGGCTGAGGTGACAATAATTAATTTGACGCCTGTTAAATCATTGTCTTGTCCTGGTCACCTCACTCTCCTTGTGAGGGAGCTGAGGGGATCACCTGAGGGGATCCGTTCTCATAGTTTATGAGATTCATGGGCGACGAAACCACTCTCCCTACAGTCCAAGTTAATTATTTTTCTTGAATCCTGCACAAAATCAACGAGGTCATTTGGTCGCACAGCAATTTTTATACACATTCACGATAATTTCTTATATTAAAATAAAAATTAGCATGGCTTAAGATAAAAAATAATTTTAATATAATAAAATACTGACTGATTTTAGAATAAGGAATAACATAAAATCGGTCTTTATACATTAAATATCCATGAAAGATGGAAATTTTGAGTTAGGCAAGTTCTTGAAATAATTAGAGAATTTGAATGTTAAAACGACAACTAAATAGTCAAAAGTATTTTCAAGAAAATCATTTTCAGGTGTATCAAAGTAAGTATTTTGATCTGTATTTTCTTTTCCTTGAGAATCTAATCTTATGTAAAACCGTTTTCACCGTTTTCCTTTTTATCTTTAACCAGACAGACCCTTGTAGTTCCGGCGTTTTTCAAGCAAACAAAAGGATGGACAGATTGATCTGTTTCTGGCAAAATATTTATGTCAAATTTTATATACGTAAATGATGTTTACGTAAAGTTTTATCTAAAGGCATGCAGATATCTGAATAGTTTTCAAAGTTAAATTGAAAACTATTCAGATAATAATACGGTATATGTGCTAATTAAAAGAAACCCTCTCATGCTTGACCCTCACGATCCCAAGTCTCTGCAACTGCTGAATTAAGTTGAGTAATGTATGGTTTACGAGAGCGGATCCCCTCAGGTGCCCACCTGATATGAGGGGATCCTCTCAGCCCCCTCTCACAAGGGACTGAGGTGACAGTAATTTGACGTTTATCAAATCACTGTCAGATTATTTTTCTTGAATCCTGCACGAAATCAACGAGGTCATTTGGTCGCACAGCAATTTTTATACACATTCACGATAATTTCTTATATTAAAATAAAAACTAGTATGGCTTAAGATATAAAGCGATCGAGGAGTTCATTCTTAATTCTAAAAGGTGGTGGCCACTGGTCACCATGTGTGTGTGTATATATATATGTCTAATACAACCACGCGGTGCGCTGCTGGCCACTTCACAGAATTAGTTCTTGCTTGCTCTGTCTTCGCATCAGTGAGAACTACACACTCAGCAAGCCGACTCATCTTTGCACGGAGCTCGATCTTCGAGAAATTTTCAAACAAAGAAAGCTTTGACAGCCATCTTTACTAATTCGTGCAAGTATTTTATATCTGGGCAGAGTCCAGACCGTGGACGACTGTTTCCATGCGATTGCCAATAGCAAGGGTTCGATCGATTCTTGTGCCGGCCGCGCGCTTCTAGTGCGATTGACGTGACTCGCTGTTCAGCGGAGTAGCGGACAAGGGTCGAGAGCTATTTGAATCTGCCTTTTCTTTTAGAATTAGGGAAAGATTACCCGTGGGGATCGAACCCGTGGAGACGTTCGGTCCCTCGCCGTATGCTGCACTGCACGTACGTGTGATCACACTCAACTAGCGTGACCAAAAATAATTACGATTCTTGCAGTGATGAGTCCACTTCAAAATTGGTCTCACAACTTGTGCCTTGTCATGTCATAAGCACCAGAAAAAGTGAGAAGAGATATTAAGGTGGCACCAAAATTTTTAGAGATAAATTTAGTTTAGTCTTTGAAATGTGAGGATAAATCAAATTTATCCCCAAGTTAAGTGACACGCGAGGGACTTTGTAATTTCTTTGGATATAACTAGTACATATTGTTACCAACTCTTTTATTTTATGTTATTGCACTTGTTAATAACACTATAACAGTACTGAAACAAAAAGAGTCATCTCACCATTTTAAGTTGGAGGGGGGGGGGGATGTGACTCTCACCGGTTGGGCATGCATGATGGGGGGCTCCCTCCTCTGAGGCAAGGTAATAATTAATTATAGTGGCCTAAAGGTTTGGTGGCTGAACGCTTTTGCTTAGTGCACAAGAACCGGAAGGGGCAAACAAATATATCTTCTTTTCCGGTAGTGTCCATGATGCAACAGAGCATAAAGGGTTGGGATCGCCTGGAGAAGGGTTCCTGAGGAAGTTCTCTCGGATTTTTCATAAAAAAATATTTAATATCTATGATATCGTATATTTAATAGGTCGTCATATCATATATTAAATAAATTTTGTGAGAAACCTGAGAACTCTCTTAATTAGTTCTTCATCCCAACTCGAGCATAAAAGGATTAAGGGAAAGAAGTAAATAATAATATTGGCTTAATTATGCCTGGGTTCTTCTCTCTTGATTGCTTAATAATCACGTTTCATATAAATATAATATGCATTCGCACGTGACTAATTATTTTATCCTAGTAACTTTAAAAATATTCATTTTTATTAAGTCAAAGTGACGTAAATATGCGATCTAATTTACCTTATTCAACCTCTCAGTTTGTTTTTATTATATGAAAAGACGTCCGTGGGATCAAATTAAAGCTCCTAATTTTTATTCAACCTAAATCAGATTAAATCAATTAATGTATTTAGTATGAACTCCTCTTTCTTAGTTGTGTTATGGCTAGGTCCACGGCCACCCACAAGTGCTTTGCGCACGCACGCATGAAGTGAGAGAAGAGCTTGAAGACCATGATTGATTTGGTCGATCAACTTAGAAGCTAAAACCATTTATATAAATATAAATAAATATATGTATATATATATCTACGTCAGATGATGGAGCTCTCTCTTCTCTCAAGCTTTCATACCATGCATGTAGGATAAGCGCACCATCCAAGTGTGGATTCCATTAGTTGGGGGTTAGAGAATTATATCCAACTTTTTAACATAATTTATATGGGATCTATCAATATAATACTGTTCCATTAAAATTGGTGTATGTGAATCTCATATATTTATGCCTAAATTAGGCAGAATTCTTCGTGAGCCATAATTAATTAATACCTATTTTGGCTAGACTATAAAAATGACACTATCATTTTCAATATTGATATTTCTAATAAATTAGAGAATCAATATCAAAATTTTTTATTTTGGACCAGTTTAAATTTGACCTCGAGCAATAATAAAACATTTGCTCCACTCTTGTTCAAATTTTTATCTAAGAAAAAGAAACTCTTGTTCAAACTTGACACATTAAAGTTCAAGCGAGAATGGTAACTTGACTCAAGTCTAGTTCACATTTAAGTTAACATTCGATTTGAATTCATTTTTATAACTCAAAATCAATTAAAACACATTTTTAAACTCTAACTTTAGCTTGTTTAAGTTTAAACTCAAAACACATTTTATGTGAACTTATTTCAAGTGCCATTGTATAACTATATCAATACTCATAATTTAAAATTTAAATAAATATTTAATTTAGCTACTCGCTAAGAGTAGAAGTCATGTTCAAATTTTGAGCCTTAATTTTTTGTTTGTGTTTAACACAGTCAAGTTGTATAGTTTTGAGCTACTTGTCCAGTTTCAGTGTATAGTTCGTTTGCCTGGCTATGTAACTACTATGGAATCTGACCGATTTCTTTTTTTTTATCAAATAAACCAGCCTCTTCGTACTATTTAAATAAAGTAATACAACTTCAATATTACATATAAGAGAGTATGACTAAAACATTCAAATAAACATTTAGACAAGAATTAACAAATTACGGAAACACTGCTCAATGGTTTCACCAACGTACTTGAACATAACGACATAATTGAAATGACTTTTATGAAATGGTGCTTTGATGGTAGAGAAGTAGAGATTTGAACTCTTTCAATAGAGTTCGATATCTGTCATGAGATCGAATGATCACATCATAAATCTATGAATATCATATAGGTTGATGGTCTTACAAATAAAGTCGTGACTATGAATATGATTATGAATGCGACTTGAAAATATAATAAGACAGAATAGGACATTAAAATAGAAGATGATAACAAATAAACTTAACAAAGAAACAGCTTAAATACACTGAGTAGTACAATCTTAGCAAATATAAAGATAAAAAATACTTATATAGACATTCAGAAGAATCACTAGAGTAGAAAAGAAATTCCACGGAGAGAAAAAGATTACGACAAAAAAATTTGGAGAAACACTGACCACCCACTCCATCGAGAAAAAAGCTAATGTCACCTACTTCAAACGAAGCTCCTCCGGTACTCTATTGACAAACCACAATCTCTGCTAACGGCACACGAGCTTTTGGGGAAAGCCTCCGCTTTCTTCCAACTCTAGGGAAAACCCCCATGACTTCCGGGGGAGACCGGATCCCCTCAGGAGGCCACCTGAGGGGGTCCGGTCAGGCCACTCACATTTTTTTGATGTGACAGGTGATACGATGGGCATTAAATATGATATGATGCCTGTCACATCAAAAAAATGTGAGTGGTCAGACTGGACCCCCTCAGGAGGCCTCCTGAGGGGATCCGGTCTCCTTCCGGGGAAAGCCTCCACATCTTTCGAGGATGGCCTCCGCGTTGGCTGCCCGCCGCTTGCGGTTGGCACTGACAACCCCTAGCTGCTCAACGATACTTTGTTCTATGGAATCTGATCACACTATTCATTAAAATAGATTTTATATTTTGAGAATGGATCTCCTCAGAAAATTTTCCGAAGGAATATCTTCAATCTCTTCACATAAATGAAGATTTAAAGATGATTTAATGATTCTCATATCCTCATTTAATAGTGATTTAATACACTTTATATTCTTATTTATACGAGGAGACTGAGAATATCCTCTCAAGAGACGATCAACTCTCTTATATTTTTATATTTTTATGACAATCTATCTTATAGGAATATTTCAAATATTACTACAAAATCTATATTCATTATTACGGACATTGATATATAACTCTATTAATTTTAATATATTATATTTACTAAAAAAGTCATAATATTATCGAAATGTTTTATCTTTTTATTATGAGAGTTTGCACCAAAGAATCTGCGGAGGGTTACGAATGGTGCGGATCCTCTCCACATGGCTGTGAGGAGATTTGCTCTCGTTTTGAGAGTGAATCTTTTTAATCCTCTGAGAGAGGAGAGTTTCTTAATTTTCTAACAAAGAGAGATGATTTAATAGTTAATTAGAATACAATTTATCATCAATTTATCATTAAATAGTTATAAAATCACATCTCTTTATGAAAAAATTGAAGAGACTTCTCTCAATCCAAGGGTATCCACTCTATTTCTGAATGATCAAATAGAGAGTTTGTGGTCTCCGTTGTGCGCTCCCCATAGATCATGTAAATATAAGAGGAGGCCGGATCTCCTTAGGTGGGCACCTGAGGGTCCGGTCAGCCCCTCTCACATTGAGACTGACAAGATAGTGATTTGACAGATTTAAATCACCATCTTTTCATTATCTTGTCAGTCCCAATGTGAGAGGGGCTGACCGAATCCCCTCAGATGCCCACCTGAGGGGATTCGGTCTCATACAAGAATATGCTTACCCCACGACTCGTTAATGCGCCTGAAACTTGTTAAAAAAGGCTACCATCGCCGTTGATAATACAGTGGGAAAAGAAGAGGGAGAAGACCATGCAGCATCAACCTGCCGCCGCCGCCGCCGCCGCCGCTCCTTTGAAGCGGCCCGAACCTCCCACAATGCTTCCCAGAACATTGCGTACACCCCCGCCGCCGGCAGTTCCTGCCCCTTCCTCCCCCGGCAAGCTGTGGACATGGCTGGCCCGGGGACTCAAGGAGATCATCGTCCCGGAGCTCCGCAAGCAGCGCGGAATCACCCTCCCGCTGGCGGTCATGAACCTCTCCTGGTTTGCCAAGACCGCCGTCACCACCATTTTTCTCGGCCGGTTCGGGGAGCTTCAGCTGGCGGGCGGCACCCTCGGCTACACGTTCACCACCGTTACGGGGTTCGCCGTGCTGAATGGCCTCTGTGGCTCCATGGAGCCGATATGCGGCCAGGCCTTCGGCGCCAGGAACTACAGGTTGCTGCACAAGACGCTGCTCATGTCGACGGCCGTGCTGCTGGCGGCGGCGGCTCCTATCTCGATCATATGGCTGAACGTGGACAAGATCCTCGTAAGCGTCGGTCAAAAGGCGGACATCTCGCACGTTGCCAAGGTCTACGTCCAGTACCTTCTTCCCCACCTCGCAGTGACCTCCTTGCTGTGCCCGCTCAAGTCGTATCTCAGCGCCCAGGGAGTAACCCTACCTTTGCTCTTCAGTTCGGTGATCGCACTGGCCTTGCACGTTCCGATCAATATCTGGCTCTCCAGGGCTTGGGGGCTCCAGGGTGTCGCGACCGCGGTGTGGTTAACCGACCTCTCCATAGTGATCATGCTGGCCGCGTACGTGGCGGCGGCGGAGAAGAGGAGCGTTAGGGTTTCCCCCGCGGAGGGAGGGGGGTGGTTGGAGCTGCAGAGCGTGGGCGAGTGGCTCCGCCTCCTGAGACTCTCGTGGCCGTGCTGCCTCTTCACCTGCCTAGAGTGGTGGTGCTACGAGATCCTGGTCCTGCTCACCGGGCGGCTCCCCGACTCCCGGCGGATGGTGGCGGTTCTCGGCGTGGTGCTCAACTTCGACTTCCTGCTGTACGGCGTCATGCTCTCGCTGGGGACGTGCACGTCCACGCGCGTCGCTAACGAGCTTGGGGCGGGGGCCTCCTCGGCCGCCCGCCGAGCAGCGTACGTGTCCCTGGGCCTGGGCCTGGGGGCGGGGTTGCTCGGGGCGGCGGCCATGGCCGGCGCCGGAGGCCTGTGGGGGTCGCTGTTCAGCCGGGAAGCGGGGACGGTCGACGGGGTCAGGAAGATGATGCTGTTTATGGCTCTGGTGGAGGTGATGAACTTCCCCCTGACGGTGTGCGGGGGAATTGTGCGGGGGACGGCTCGGCCGTGGCTGGGCATGTACGCGAATCTCGGAGGATTCTACCTGGTGGCGCTGCCCTTGGGCTCCGCCCTGGCTTTCGGAGCCCGGCTGGGCCTCGCCGGCCTGCTGCTGGGCTTTCTAGCCGGGGCGTCGACCAGCAACGCCATGTTGCTGGTGATGTTCTCCCGAATCGACTGGGCAGAGGAGGCTCGGAAGGCGCATGCGCTCGTCGGTGTCGCTGACAGCGGAAGGGAAGAAGAAGAAGATCACGGCCAGGTTCGGGCTACCGAGGAGATGAAGATCTAGCAAATGAGTGCAGATACGTATTATTTAGTTTCTGTGGTTTAAATTTGTGCTTAATTACTTACCCGAACGCACATATATATAACGAGTCTACGTTCGTATATACGTACGGCCGTCGCGGCGGTGGAGAGAATATTCTCTCTTTAATTATATGATGGGACTCATATAATATTGATCTGTAACGACATTCAAGATAATGAATGCACATGGGTTCTTATTATATGTTCATAGACACATCGTCTACGTATATATTTGCTTGTCAGATTGACGATATCTTTCCACATGCATCTTGTTTTCTTGCCATGTTTATTATAGCCTCAGAAATGTCTAAGCACCACATTGACGAAGACTTGTATGCTCAGACACGTTTGTTTTTGTCTTAAGTGATGTTTAAACTTTGAAATTAAACATTCAACCAATTTAGTAAAATACATGAATACAAGAAAACATATTTTTTACAAGTTTCAGGCATATTAATGAAATTAATTAGTTTTGACTTAATATGAAAATATAAACTCTTAATTTCATGCAAATAACCTCTTAATATGCGGAAAAAATTCTAACCTTGATTAAGAACTTTGTTTGATAAAATATTTAAATTAATACGTTATTATATAAAATGACATCAAATATATACATTGTAATATGCATATGTCGATAAAATATATTACGAACATACAACCTAGTCTATACAACAAATATAAAAAGTTGATATCTATAGTATTTTATTAAATACTAATAAGTTTAAACATATGTTAAATAGATTAAATATTTTAAAATTATTTTAAAAAGGAAATAAATCTTGTAAAAAATATTTCATCTAATGAGTTTGAGAGAGAGAGAGAGAGAGAGAGGAGAGCGAGCGCAAGAGTAACGTGTGATTGGAGCAACAAGAGGATGATGCGATATAGTATTATAAGAAAATGACAACTAAATAGAATTCAAGATTAATAAATAAAAATCAAACAAAGAAAATTTTCTCTCTTTACAATAGAAATTGATGATATAATATTTTTCTTGAGAGAAAGTTATATGCTTAATTGATTTGGGACCTAGAAAATGGGGTCCTATATAAATAAGTGAATAATTCTTAAAAGATGAAAACACAATAAAAATTTATGGTCGGATTTACAAATCGAACTCTCCACTCTCTCCCCCCTTCAGTGGTATCAGAGTAGGTTTACCTCAACACCGGTACTACATTGTCTCTCTTTCAGCGAGTTCCTGTCGAGAGTCATCTGTACTATGACAATTCTGATGCCACTGCCACCTTGGGTGTTAGTGTCATCTCGTTCTCTCGCTGCCCTAGTGTAGATGCCTTTCTTGATCACCCCTCAGTAGCATTGCCGTCACAAATCGCCATTGTTGGTGCTCAGAGTCGTCAAACCCCATTGCTGCTGCCGCTGCTGCTGCATGCTATCGATGGAGATTCCATTTGCATCGTTGACCCCAAACAATTTCTCCACCCTATTTGGTCTACAAAAATGTTGTCGGATCCTGTTGAGTTTGAGTTTAGATCACCTTAGGCCCCCGGTGGAAAGAATACCCTTAGTCCCCAATGAAAATCGGCCATGACCCCAGGCCACTTAAGTGGTGGTTCAAATAACAAGTTTGGTGAACCGCTACCGATGTCTTACTAACTCACTTCTCATCGATAGCGAGTTGTATTAAGCTCGGTAGTGAGTTTGTAAGGCATCGGTAGTGGCTACCGATGCCTTACAAACTCACTACCCATCACTTAAGTAGCTGGTATCGTGACCTTTTTTCATTGGGGGTTGAGGGTACTCCCTCCACCAGGGAACTGAGGTGATCCGCTCTCGTTGAGTTTGATGCATGGCCGCCTTCATCAGGACGAAGATTTGCGGGTGCGTGACCGGCCACCTCACTGCATCATCGCCATATGTGCTGCTAATGAAGACCTTACAACACTACTATTGTCGTCACCAATGCCATCCGCTGTTCACCACATCTTCTAGAGAGCAGATCATCTTAGTTCCATGATGAAGAGAACACCTTCAGTCCCTAATCAGAACATGGCACAATCCCCATGTCACTTAAGTGACAGTTTAATAAGAATCGGTTCACCTGTTACTGAACCAACCGGTTCAGTGTTACTGAACCCTTACTAGTCAATTATTGGGCCGTTACTGTAGCCTTACTAGACCATTACAGAAACCTTACTGAGCTGTTATTGAAGTTAGTATAACGCGTTACTGAACCCAATGTAACTTGTTACTGAACTGTTACTAAAACGTTATTGAACCGTTACTGAAACTTTATTAAACCATTACTAAATTGTTACTAAAATGTTACTGAAATATTACTGTCAGTATAACTTTTATTGAAGTCAGTATAACTCGTAACTAACATGTTACTGACGTTTTACTGACCGTTGTTGAAGTTAGTATAATGTGGGTCATCGTAAAAAAATGCATATATAATATCATCTTAATATTAAGAATACCATTATAAATTTAATATTGTTTAATGCAGGAGTTCTCTCCAACACCGACTAAAGTGATGTATGCTTGATTCACACCTTGGTAGCATGAATGCTTGCATGGAAAGCGGAGGTGACACGTAAAGACACGATGTTCTCGAGCACCAATTTTGCTGTAACATAGTTAATATATTGATGGATCTCATAAACAAGCATCATGTCCGGGCCACGTTTGATTGATTCAGCTAGAGCTACGTAGGTGCATTCAAAATGTTTGGTGTCTGTCTTAATTAACCACCGATCATGCTTTTTATGTTTTAATAAACCTCTAGAAATTAAACTATATGTATTTTAACTTTTTAATTTTCAGACGCAACTTTTATAGGAGATAACAATAACACATGTTATATATCTTTAAGAAAATGTTAAATTGATTGATGCGTAAACATCTTTAAGAAAAGCAAAGCAAGAGAGGTGTTTGGGCCCAGACACAAGACAAGAAAGGAAGAGTTCAGACAAAATATATACATTTGTTTGATTTGATTTAGGTTGAACAAACTCTGAATTTAATTTGACCACATTGTCTTTTCAAATCAAACCAAACAGATGAATTGAATGAGCTAAATTTGTTTGGCTATCTATGTCACTTTATGTATATAAAAATATATATATTAAAGGTTATTAAGATGAAATCAGTCATATATGAATATATATATATATTATATTTTAACAGAATATATGATTTGAATCGATTCAAAGTACTTCAGTAACATATGATTTTGATCAAACCGATTGGCTTGATTCGATTTGGAAGAAAATTTCTCAGAAGTCAAACCATATGTAAACACCGCGCGCTACTCAGTTATTAACATAAGAGCTAATCGATAACCCCTATTTCCCGTCTGATTAGTCTCCCTAGTGCTTTTGAGCTAAATCGCTCGGAGGGGTTCTGCCACTTGGAGCGTCAGAGAGCTAGCTCATTTTCATGTCGATCTTTTTTTCAGTCTCCATTCTTGGGCGTCCGTTCTTGCTGTTGCCTTCAGCAATCAAGAGGGAAGAACAACGTAGAAATCTCTACTACTTCTCTCTCATGATCCTTTCTAAGCTCTATTAATACATCATAGACAGCACTGGAATAGAAGATAAATTCGATTGTCCCTTTCCTCGTGTCTTCACTATTTCTCGTGCTTAATTATATGTATGACAATGTGACAAAACACAAAGGAATGGTACGTGTCAAAGCAAAGCAGGTGTCTTGTGGTGATGGGAAATCTGAATTTTGAAATGACACACACCACCGGAAGATCATCAATCCTGGGTTACCTATGGCCTGGTTTCTTCACAGATACAAAATCCTTGTATGCATGTATGTCTACCAGGCTTTCTTTATATGAAAATTTACTGAAGAATGATCAGTCTGTGCAAAGCCCAGTCAGATTGCCGTGTAGTTTTCACTGATGAAGCTAGTCAGGGCGCAAGCACGAATTTCTGTACTGAAGTGGCCACCACCTTCTGTTTGGATCAGATATGGTTAACCAGGTTCTCTAATATCACCTTCCTGCAAACAACCGGGTGCAATCATTCAAGCCAACAAGCTGCCATTATTTCTCGAAGTCATGCATTTCAACAGGTCTCAACCTCAATTTATTTAGTGTGGTCACATGAATTCCTTTACTCTACTTACCTAGATTTCTAGTTATCTTTATAAATGTTTAAATCATCCTAATTCTATTACATTATCCCCCTCCAAATTAGATGTATCATATTTTCTGTTTCTATTGTTTCTCTCTCTCTCTCTATATATATATATTTCTAACTGACATTTAATGAGATCAAAATAAATTCAATCTTTTTTCCTTGTCTACAATTGTCACTCCTCTCATATTTTATTTATTATATTCATTATGTATTCTATTTAATCTAGACCATACATCTATTCTAATATTCTCATTCTAGAAAAAGTTATTTTAAAAATATATTTTTTGCTATATAATAACAATAATTATTATTTAAAATTACATTTCATATGGTTGTACAATAACTTTTTTTCCAACTTTAGAAGACTTTTTTTCTTCAAATTTATAATGAAAACTCTCAGAATCTAAAGTGTATCTCCATAGTTTTAGCATTTTATTAACCTATTCTCTTGTGTCGACTTAATATATCTATCAATAAGATATATATCATATGAAAATATCATACACCATGATATTTTATCTTGTATATGTCTGTTAATTTATCCACCATGGATGCAAAATGTACTAGGACTTCTTTCGATCTTGGATGTAAGTCAATTAAAATAAAAAATTTACTTGTTTCTTTTCTAAAGTTGCTTCATATTTTATCACTTGCACACACACACACACACATATATATATATATATATCTAACAAACACCATCTTTGATAAATGGTAGCATCTACCACAAAATATTTCTGACCAAGAATATTTCAATTAAGTTAAAATATAACGGGGAGCAGTGCTGTGTAGGATCCTAAGCTGAACTGACCGCGGAGTCTTGAGAGACCGCTGGTTCAAGTGGCAAAAGCCGGCGATGGTGTCGGACACTGATCAAGATGGGTGTTCTAAACTATACCCTTCAACCAGATGACTAATTTGGTTTGCAGCCAAGGTGACATTTGATTTGAGTTATAATTCAGATGTCTGCAATCTAGAATTTGTGCATATATATATGGTGAGATCACCAAATAAAATTAGTGAAGTCACCCCTTTTAAAAACATATTATTATCAAATATTTTGATAAAATATTTAATTTCAAATTTTAGTGGAGTCACGTGACCCCCCACTGACTATAGCTCTACATCCATCATTGATTTATCAACCGATGACTCGTGAAACACAAAATCTTAAATTATCCACGTACGAAAATAAAAATGTCTACACGGAACCACTTAAAATTAAGTGGTCCGTGACTATTTTTTCCATTGTCTTGCAGTGGTACCAAAGATTTCAATGTCTCTGATTCAGACATCAATTAAGTCACAACAAATGGCCGGGTCTTAGTTTAAATTTTAAGGTACTCCAAATCAAACTAATAAGCAAATCGTATAACCTAAATTAGATTAAAATGTTTATTTTACCTTAAATATATTAATAATATTATATATTTTATTATACTAATAAAATTGTTTCAAAAATTTTCAAGTCAAAACTAATTAAATAAATAAACATCCATAGAATTTGATTTAAAATAAATTAAAAAATATACATTGATGCATATATTATACCCTATAAAATATGATTTGAACCGGATCAAATTAAACCATTTGGTTCAGCTTAATTTTGGTTGGTAAAAGGCTTCTCAAGAAATTAAATCAAATCAAATTAGTTGTTATCTTCTCACTTACTCACACGTGTGTATAGTTATTATACCGCTTATATAGTTACTAACCTTCTGACATACTAAACATCTCATATAGTTATTATCTCCCGACTTACTCGTACGAACGTATAGTTACTATATCACTCATATAGTTACTAAACTCTTCACTTATGAAACCGTTCATATGATTATTATCACCCGACTTACTCACTGGGGCATATAGTTATCATACTACTTATTTAATTACTAACCTCCCAATATACTAAATTGCTCATATGATTACTATCTCCTGACTTACTTATGTAGACATACAGTTACTATACCGCTAATATAATTACTAATCTCCTATCTTACTATATCACTCATAAAGTAACTTTCTCTCGATTTAATCACACGAGTGTATAGTTATTATACCACTCGTATAGTTACTACTCTTCCCATTTACTAAATCACTCATATAATTACTATCTATCGACTTACTTACGTGGACATATAATTACTATACTCATCGTATAGTTATTAACCTTTCACTTACTAAACTGTTTATATAGTTACTATCTTTTGACTTAGTCATGTGGGTGTATAGTTATTATATTGCTCATATAATTATCACTTATATAGTTAGTATCTTGTAACTTACTCACACGAACATATAGTTACTATACTGTTTATATAGTTACTAACATTTTCACTTACTAAATCACTCATATAGTTAGTATCTCCCGACTTATTCATGCGAACATATAGTTACTAGATTGCTTGTATAGTTACTAATATCCTCACTTACTAAATTGCTCGTATGGTTACTTATCCTCATCTCAATAACTATATGACCCTCTTTTAACATTTAGGAGAGTGATAATATTTATGAGGAGTTGATCGTATATATTTATGAGCAGCTACAACATTTAAGACTAACTATCTTTTTTCCTCCTTACCTTTGGGATCTTGCGAAGTATTTTAAGTTGGATGTGTTAAGTGGCTCTCTCTAATTGAAGACAGAGAGAGTTCTCTCTCCGGGCTTCTAAGATGATCTTAGTTAGACTCAAGTGGCTTCGGGCGGTGGTGATCCATACGCTCAAGTGAGTAAGAGCAATCCTCCATATTGGGGTGGAGAGATTGATAGATTTGGTTAGTTAAATATTAGAAAGATAAATGAAAATATTTAATGAGATGATTTCATGGGCACAAGTGATGAAGTGAGTGAGTGGAGTCTCTTCTTCACCTAATACAAGAGGATAATCTGTTCTTTTGAATATTGATATAATCACCTCCCTCTCGTACCTCCGAATGTAATTGAGGCCGACGAGGAGTTGATAAACGGATCTGAATGATGTCAGTCATGCTCCCAGTATATACCTTGTTTCTGTGGGCTGGTAAAGTGCATCCGGCTCAAACATCACGCAAGATATATGGTCCGATCCAGGCGTGTATGTTTGTTTTGGTGCAAAAACGACGGCGCGACGCCCAAAGTCGTGGAATTCGTCGAGATCTCCCGCAAGGTTCAGGATGGATATTTACAACCACAACCGCAAACACGGTGGGAGGTGTTTGACTCTACGCACAAGCAGCTGGTCAGGAGTCAGCTGGAGCACTGGAGGAAAAGCTGAAGGAAAGCACCGGCAGCTGATCAGGACTCGGGAGCATTAGAGAAAGCGAAAGGACAGCAGCCGGATGCTTTCTTCTCCCCGCAGGGTGGCCGGGTGGTCCTCTGCTGCCGGCCATGCCGTGTGGCCATGCAACCACACGTACAGGCGAGATCGCTCGCTGTTGGTCGTCGCCTCTGGCTCTGATCGATCGAGTAGGGCGCCCCATGATTTGGAGCTGTGTCCGTCCACCAGACGATTGTTCCCGCGGGTCCACTTCGAGAGCATAGCCGAGTCAGTCCATCTTTCGATGTTATCTGTTTGCCTCATGATATATATATATATATATATATATATATATATATATATATTGCGCATGCATGCTGTAGGAAGACGGTTAGTGCCGAACACCTTGCAGAGCCACCACTTCCGCGCCTTGCGTCTGGTGGACAACAAGTTATATAGAAGGGCAGGCTTTTTAGCTTCAGTCAGTTTTAAAGAATCAGTTCTCGCACGGTTTTATTTCAGGTGCGCCTGCCCAACGGGAGAGCCCTAATAAGAATTCTGCCTCAGTCACTTCACTTGGCTGACAAGACGCAAAATGGCGAAACATCCGGCTACGTCTCACTTAATTACAAAGGCGCACTGAAGCGTCATACGATAAAATATGGAGGCAAGATAGGTTGTTCAGATTTTTCACTTCGTACCCCGACCAACGATTATAATGTGTCTCCAGAAGCGAGTGAGCCGATCACGGTCTCAGTCAGTAAAACTACAATTCATATATATACTTCCTTAAAATTTCAAAAGGTTAATTATATCGAGCCAGGGCATCAGATTTGAACAGGTCTAATTTTAAAAGTAGATATATCCTGCTGGGTTACAAGGTGGCGGCCTTCTCGTATCGTCCAAACAAGAACAGAACATCAACGGGCGTAGATGCATATATATGGTGGACTACATAGAAAGATTAATCATGAACTTAAGGTAACTTGAATAGGCTGCTTTGTCATGACGTGTTTACAAAAAAGTACAGAATGTCAACATCTCTTTTGTTGATCTCATTGTTTGCCATGACTGTTACCAAATTTACGGACTCTGCACGTGTTAAAACTTAAAAAGTGTGTACCGTACTCGAGTTGTCTTGAAGTAAAAGTGATATATATATAAATATTTAAGGACAACCAGAATAGGTGGTCAAGTTGAAAACACTGTAGCATGACCAACAGCCCAAGAGTGCTTGATTCCGAAGACATAAAGAGATAGTTGCTACGATCGGCTAAGTATCTAAATGGTATACATCATTTATTATTGTTACTTTTAGTATTACGTAAGAAAAAATTGATGTAGATGGTAAGATAAATAGAGAATTTACTATTTTGTTACTTCTGGTATTCTAACCAAACACTGAACTCTCCCAAGCTGATGCGCACCCCCTCCGGCCGCCCACTCTCAAGCGCACACAACACCTGCACTGTCCGGCAGGATCGATTACCCTCCGATCAGCAACATTGCTTTCTTTTAAACATTCAATTATTATTTAAATTTCTGAAATAATTAAGCGAATTTCTAAATTGACGGGAGAGCTTTACGCATACCCTGGTGTTGCTTATCTATCGTCCGTCGAACTTCACATACATAATATATACAATAACAGGTCATCCACTAATGAATCGGCTTCTTTTGCCAGGAACTTTATTTGGCTCACATCTGTGATTACCAAAAACCACATTACGCCCTGTTTGGATATAGCAGCACCTATACGGCTATGCCAATCAGTTTGGATTCTTCAGAATTTGAATTTAGATATTCTCGTCTCTAGAGTCAGAATCAAAGTTGACGCTGCATTAATTTTAATATTATAAACAAACGGGCCCCTAAAAAAGGTGTAAAATTCCGAGACATGCATAATAAACGGAAACAGAAGTCGATAATCAAATGGATATATAATCAGCGAACAGGCAAGAAAAGCTAGATATTGCCATGTTTGCAAAATCAATTGAATTGATCATCACTTATCCAATTGAAAATAAAATTGATAATTTGAACAAAACACCCAAAAGATTACCAGATTGTTGACCATTTCAAGCTGCCTGTTCTGTAAGTGATATCAGTAAATTTGTCTGAGAAACATGTGCCTGTGATTCCCTTCCCTAGTGCACTATCCTTCGTGAAATTGATCAAAAGTTAAAACATACTGCTAAATGCCAGATGCAAGTGGTTGTTCGACGTCAATGTGCGGAGAATGAAGTGGGATTGTATAATGTTACACGAGACATCTGCTTGACACGTCAAACAGGGGGTACTTCCAGCTTTCGTTGTACAACTTCCTACATTGATGCAGACCGAGAAATAGAAAAGTGATTGATGGCAACACTGCTGTCAGCTTGAAGATGGAAGCTATCACTTGGATGCAGCTTTGGTTGCATAACTGAAAACACTGTATCGATCAACAAAGAAGTGAAGCAGTCAAGTACCAATCCAAATCCAGGGCCAGCAAACTCGATGTCATGTCCCAGTAAACTGGATGACAATGAGAAACTGAGTTGTATGTTATCATATCTCATAAGAGTCCTCTGTTGTTGCATAACGTTCTTTCAGTGTAAAACAATGTGCCAATCATCAAGAAAACTTGAAACAACTTGGACATTTCATAAGAAATTTGTTCCAATATGAAGGTCGTTCAGACTCAACAGTATCTGTGCTCGAGTTGATCCTATTTGATGAGCAAGATCCAGTTGCTCCTCCAAGGGAAGCATTTCATAACTGCGGAAGTAATGACAGAGCAACTTGAGTATTGAGAACATCATGTATATTCAACGAAACATAATTAGCAACCCATAAATGTGAACTTTACTGTCCTGGATGGCTAAATCTTCTCAATAACTTAATATTTGTTTTTAAAATTTCCATACGTATCTCTAGTCCATGTTTGATTCACAGGGTAAAGGGCAATGATGTAAAAGAACATGGCATGATGATCTTTTGAATCAATAACCAAATAAAGACGTAACAATCCGAGGAAGCAGAAAAAACCAACTTCTGATCTTCTCACTGACTCAATCCCACAAGTGCTAAAAGTGATTAGCACCAAACAAGTCAACATTTGCAACTAATAAACTTACGTTCTACAAATTTGCAGCAAACTACATCTCACAATGTAAGTATATGAGAACTAAGTGTTACTTACTAGCAAAGTAGCTCAAAGTCTACTATATTATCTGGTCCTGGACGATGGGCCTTTCCATTTGCACGGAATTGTCTGAAAGCTCTAGGGTTCAGTCCGCAGGCATGTGGAACAGCATCAACCAGCTTCCTCTGTAAGGTTTGCAACCTGCGGAATGTGAGTTCATCCAGTGGTGCAATGCATCCAAGACTCCCCTCAAGCGTACCAAACAGAAGAGCAAAACGATTGGTCTTCTCAGATCCCTGTACTACATTTTGACGGTCTGAAGCAGTAGGAAGCATCTGTAGCCGCAAGAACTTGGTCACATGTGCTCCAGTGTGGAACTCTGCTCTTGATAAAAGTTTCTGTCCCTTCCAACTCTCCAACATCTTTGGTGCATAGTAGAAGATCTGCGTGATACAAACCATTTGAAGTTACAAGGTCAAGATCTCTAATAAATACCAAGAGAAAAATATGCACAATGGTCTGCATCAAACCCAAGATAGCGAAATTCGGTTCCATAAAATTTCTGTACATAATACATACAAGTATAAATACGGTAAAAAAATTGACCAAACGTTCATGTTAGTAAAAAAAATAGAACAGAATAAACATGGTATAGTACATTAAACTTCAAATATTCTGGACAAAAATACGGCAGTAAGTATATGCATATATACCTAAAAATGTCCAGGTTAGAAAATACTTACAGAAATGTCCATAATACTGGAAATCAAATGATACAATTTTCAACAATATTTATCATATAAGAAATAAGAAATTGATTTTACATACAAGATTGCACAAGATCATAATATAAAGTTGATGACAATGAAAAATAAAAGGTAATTTTCACAAGATAACACTAGAAGCACATATAACAAGCAAACACAAGTTACAAGTACTTGTAAGATAATAACATCAAAATTATACCTACACAATTATTTTAGGAAGCATATATAACAACAGATACAAGTACTTAAAAGATAGTAACATAAAAAATTATAAATTCAAAATTCTTTTAAGAAGCTATAACACCACATTTGTTTGTCAATGTTTGATACCTAAACAATCAAGATGAAACTAATATGCTTTAATAATTAGACACTTGCAATAACTCAAAAATCAGTGGGTTATGACTGGCTTGTAGCCGGTGGCCTTTTGACGGCGGAGCTGGTGACAGTCCCGGGGAGCTAACGCTAAGAGGTGTGTGTGAGTGCCATTGTTGGAAAGATAAGAGTAACAATAATCTCACCTTTTTGTTTATTAACATTGGTTATCTCTTGACGGAAAGAAAAATAGATGGGAGGATACATAAAATACATATTGTTCTGTGTTTAACATGTTATCATGATTTCAGAGATGTTTAAAATGTCAGGTAAAAATCAGACAGCAAACAAAAGTTTAATTTAGCTTTGATTCATATGCATTTAATACACAACTTTTACAACATTGTCCAACAATGGTTTTGTCACTTCTCAGTTACGGAACCTCCTAAGACTATAAATCCCACAGAACAAAAAGACCTTTCATATGACAAATGAAGAATGCATATAACTCGACCTGAAATTACCATGGCCTACTACAAAAATTGGATCGGCTGATTGAATCTAGATTGGCCCAGGTGAAGATTGTATCTGGATCAGCCTTCCCCAGGATTGGATGAGGGGTGTCAATCCCAATCCATATCAGATGATCCTAAAAATAGCAAAGAAAACAATTTCTATCCAAGAGAAGGAAAGCCAAAAAGAAAGCAAGAACTGGACAAACCAGGGGAAAGCAAGACCAAATATAACCTCTGAAGTCCTAATTATAAAAGGGGAAAAAGATGAGAACTGAAAAGGCAAAACGGAGCATCTTGCACATTAAGCTCAAAAAATCTGTAGAAACTTCACAGCACTCCCCAACATATCAACAATCAGACTGAATCTCTGCTCAAAGACCCTATTAATCCTAGCCTTCCAGATTCTCCAGAGTACTGCATGCAGAAACATGCTCCATACGGTCTGAATGAAGTGAAAATCAGTGATTTCCTGAAAATGAAAAAGCAGGGAACCAAAATATTAAGTTTTAAATAGAAATTTGTAAAATTTTGCAGACAGCTTCAATGCATCCGGATAGTGCCACAATTCAACAATATGATCCAGAGTTTCTTCCATACAGCCGCAAAAGCCCTGCAGCATTTGCTGTGCTCGTGCATAGTTGCATGAGAATCATGACTACGGATGGCTGCACTGATCAGAGAAAGAGACCAGCCCACGGAGGCTAAGGACAGCAGGAGAATCGCTAGACCCAATCAACCTGCACGTAGACCCAGACCATGTGAAAGTCCGAGCCAAGACTTTGGCCACTCAGAAGAGTCCACTGGTTAAGAAGCCCCGAGTTTAAAACACTTGAAAAAAATCTATTCAGACCCATGTAGCCCCATCTGAGAAAACCAGCCTGACTAGTTTCTCTGTCACCATGTGTATTATTGTCCCATTCCACAGTATTATTTAGGATAATGGGGAATCCGCCCAAACAGGAGGATATGCATCTGGCAGTTGATGTAAGCATGCAAAATAACGAGTATGGCTAAAACTTGTTTAAGTTCCAAGGCTCACCTGTATATTCTTTTGGTCATCTGAGACAACGAGGCTTAATGTGCTGCCATCAATCAGAAACTCTGTTGCATAACAATTTAGAGAACCAAAATCCTTAGCCAGCAAATTTAGTTGAGCACCTTGTTCTTTCCAGCTGAGGAAGTATATGCTTTTGTGGATGTCACCTAGAAGAATAAAATTCTTCACCTAAAAAACATATTTAATTGTTAGAAAAAATTTCTAAAGGTTTGAATGAAGCAAGTAAAATGAACCGTCTTTTCTACATAAACAAACTATTCCCTAATAAAACTCAAGTCTCATACATAACTAAAATAAATGAAGCTAAATAAAATTATTTATGTAAAATCATGTTTAATTGAGTTAAGAGATTTTTTATATTGGGATTAGAAGCAAGCAAAAGAGAAAAGATAACTTTTCCATAAAATGCAACTATTTTGTATACAGAACCGACTGAATGCAGCTAACTAAAATTCTTTGCTTAAAAACATACTCACCTGTAGAGGAATTTTCTAAAAGTGTTGGAATTAAAATCAAGCAAAAAGATTTTTCCAGGGAAGAAACACACAGAATTGCAACTATTTCCTGTACATACAACTGGATAAATGAAAATGAGTCACGTACAAGACTCATCTTTTAAACAGCTAGTTTAATTACAACTATCAGAATAGCTCGTCATGCAGTGACAGCATTCGATGCATGGACATTGTGTGTGGACGTAACTTTGTCATGTGTGTGGACGTAACTTTGTCATAATTCCTCGCATCTGTGTGCACTAAGCTTAGATTGGATCAAATCAAACTGAAAGCACAAGGTTGGCAGAATCAGCTGATCCAGATTAGCAGCTGCCTACCCGTCCATTTGCAGAAGTGATCGATCCCAGGGATCAGCTCATAGTTGTCAAGGCGACAAGGCTCCCAAGGCGTTGAAGGGTACCGATTCCGCTTAGACGACAAGGCGGCCGCTTAGGCGTCGCCTAGGCGGTCAAGGCGGTATTAAAGGAAGGCTGAGTCGGGAGGTTGTTATATATAAAAAAAACATAAATATAATTATATTTGTTATGTTATAATTGAATTTGAGTGTTTTATCAATGCACATAAGTAAATATGATGTGTGTGTGAAAGAGAAGAAAGTTAAATAAATATTTATAAAATTTAAGTATATAACTCATTTATGATTATAAAATTTATATATGTGCAATAGTATAAGTGATGATAAAATATTGTTATAATATTATTAAATGGGGGACGCAGAGTAGTCGCGGATCGACTGCGCGGTCGGTCGCGGGGGTCAAGGGGCGGCGCCCTCGCGGGGGGTTGTCAGGGGGACGAAGCCCCAGGAACCCAAAAAAGTATGTAATAGTATAAGTGAAACAAAGAGAGAGAGAGGAAAGAGTTGAAAAAGAACTTAATTAAGTATATAATATATGTTTATAATCATAAATCATAAATATGTATGATAGTATAAGTGATAATACAATATATTAATATATTCAAACTATCATTAAATAAGTGTCCCTTGTGAGGGGTATCAAGGGAAAAAAATCCCTCAAAAACTTTTTTTAATGATGTGAAAATACCCAAGGCGCCTTGCTTGGGCGCCTTGGGCGCCTAGGCTGGCGCCTTGGGCGCCTTGGGCGCCTTGGCGGGCGCCTTGGGCGCCTTATTGGCCCCAGACAAGGCGCCCTGGCAAGGCGCCCTTGGAAAGGCGCCTTGCCGCCTAGGTGGCGCCTAGGCGCCGCCTAGGCGGGCGCCTTGACAACTATGGATCAGCTTGGGTTGAACACTATCCATCAATCCTATTTTTTCTGCTTTCATGAGGCCTTTAATCAGGTTTTTCTGCTTTCTAATTTTCTCAAGAAATAGCCATCCAAAGTTATCATGTGTCTTATCCATAATTTTTTTTCCTGCTGAAGGGTTTTTGCCTGGATCTTAAATAAAGGATTTTAAGATATTCAAAAAGATTGCATTGATCTAGCCCCGTATGTTTCTTTTTCATATTTTGACACCTTTTATCTTGGCTGTTTCTAATAACAAACTTGATGCGGGCAGACTTTTATGATGGATCTGAGGTTTTATTGATAGACCCATATTTGTCTCCATCATCTAACAAGGATTAATTGATTAACCTCAATTAAAAGTTAAGGAAGCATTTTTATTAATTGATGAAAATAACCATTAATTAAATATGCTAAGTTCATAACATCAACCAACAGAACATTATATCATTAGTGGTTAATATTTTATGCAATTGTTGTATTAATTATTGTTCAATTTTATGTTTAATTTATTATATGATCATCTGTAATCATTGATGAGCGATGATGGACTTGATATGACCTGTGATGTGGGATGGGTCAGGGCAAGCCTCCAATTGGGCAGTGTGATGCTGGTCCCACACAGTCAGCCCAATTCAGATGGTCAGACCTCCCAAAGTTGTTCCGTATTCTGTCCTGAATCTGCTGGATCTCTTTGCTGGAATCCATAAATGTGAATCGGACAACTCTTAGCTCCTCCATGTGTCAGAACACAGCCAAATAAGCTTGTCGTTGAGAGTAACTTGACCCTTGTGGTGATCCCCAATACCAACATGGCAGCTACATGGACGGTGGATAGTGCATCCCATGATGCAGATCCACTTAGATGAACTTGACTGGCAAGACAGGCCGAAGTGGACCAGACTGCACTTATCCCAGTTGGATGGGCAGGAGGACCAGCTGGATCGATTGGCCCAGGTTAGCAGAGTTTTGAATTGGCCTAACCAGACTGAACTGGGCTTTAACCAGGCCTGGACTGGGATAATCTGACCTGAACTGGGACTCAACGGGCTTAAACTTGCCAAACTGGCTTTAACCAGGCCTGGATCAGGTGAACTGGGACTGAACTGGTGGACAGTGGTGAACCAGTTCAGTGGTGAACTGGTTTGAACTGACGTGGACTGGGCTTGAGTGTGCTGGCAGACCTGATCTTCTGCTAGTGCAGCCCCGCTCTGCTGGGTCCAGCTCCACTCTCCACGACAACTGTGGTTGGGGAAGAAAGGGCACAAGGTGGCTGACAATTTGGCGGTAGTGCATCTTGGTTGCGTCTGCCATGGTCAGAGGTTTGTCTGCACAGGTGCTGTGAAGCACAGTTGAGGCAGGTGTTTCCAGCAGTGTGAGGGCCCGACGGGAAAGCCTGAGGTGAGTGTTTGGTACGACTCAAGGGTGAGCGTGAAGCCTATGTCATGGTGGCTTGAGCCAGGTGGGCAGTGATGGACTGTTGGTAATTTTGGTGGAGGGTGGCTGGGAGTTGACCAACGTGGAGAGTGAGGTGGGATCAATCAATCTAGGGGAAGGGTGGCCGGCATCTGGACTGGAGAGAAGCAGCACAATAGGAAGAGTAACCAGAGGGAGCAATTGACAGGCTTACGGGATGAGACGGAAGGGAAGAAGAAATCAGGCGGGGATGTTGCAAGGCTGGTGTTGCCAAACACAAAAGGGCTCCACTGGGTGGTAGACTGTAGACACCACAAGGCTTCAGCAATGGAGGCTGTCGAAGGTGCTGATGCTGGCAGGCCTAACAGTGAAGCGGTACCCCAGAAGGTGACATAGGTGGAAGCTGCATCAGTACCAGGGAGGAGAACGGGTAGATCTCAGGGTTCAGTGGGGGTAGGTGACAGAGGCAGGGGTGTGCACAGTTCGGTTTGGACTGGTTTGGGAACAGTTGTTTTCACAAGGTACGCCTGGTCCTGGTTCGGGACAGATCGGCCAAACCCACACCAACTCGGGTTCAATTGGACTTGGTTTGGATCCAACATTCGAAAATTTGCATGTTATTAAACAATTAAATATGCATAACAATAGAAAAAAACCTAATCACAAAAACATTACCTGCTGCATTAATCACAGATAATATACCTCTCATCACTTCTTGATCATTGCACACTAACTTCCATATTATATCCAGGAGTTTAAAAAATATCATGCATATCATGGGATGTGACTTTGTTTTATGCTGACTGTCACTTACCACAACCTCCTCCTTTCTTATCCAGACTTGGGACCGGCCATGGTGGAGTTAAGACATACAATGTTATATGGTAGTGAATGTTGGACAATAAAAGGAAAAATACTTTTAAAATAAGCGTTGCTGAAATGAGAATGTTAAGATGGATGAATGGTCATACTAGATTACATAAAATCATTAATGAATATATTAATAAAAATGTAGTAGGAAGTAGGAACTATTGTAGATAAATTGAAAGAAGAGAGATTGAGATGGTTTGACCATCTTAAACATAGACCTAAGGGGGCTTCTATAAGAGAAGTAAAAAATATTAGAATAAAAGAAACAAAAAAGGACATGGTAAACCTAGGTTAAGAGTAATTCAATATAATTTAAATGATTTAAATATTTCGAAAGAGGTAACTCAAAATTGACATGAGTGGAGAAAAAGATTCTATATAGCCGACCCCAAGTAACTTAGGACTAAGGCTCGAGTTGAGTTGAGTTGTTCATTCCATATCACATGAGAACATGCCATATTGAATCAAACAATGATTAAATTAAAAATAAGAAAAATTACCACGCCGTAATGTAATGTCCTATCACATCTCCCAATAATTTTTACCATGTCGTAGTGTAATGTTCTGTTGCATCTCCCATCAATTATTTTCCACTTCTTATACCTTTATGATAACATTTTTTTTTTCAATTTTGTTTTGTCCACGGCATCATAAAGGTATCTTATCTGATCCCTTTTATCTATGTCTATTAATCTCAACAATTGTACAAATGACTCAATGATGAATAAGTAGTATTGAATTATCTCCTAAAAACATTTGTCTACAATCAAACGCCCCATTTATGCAGGAATTTCCAATTGATCTATCTTATTATGCAAGTTAGCCATATAGTAGATGTACTCATCTGATGTTATGAAGTTTGTTATAAATCTAGTTGGTCTAGACTTGATATGATCATGTCCCTCCGTATGATTTCTCATGATATGGGGCAAATGTGGGTGAGAATAGATGAAGGATGTGATCAATTGTGTCTGGCAAACAAGAATAGAAATTGATGACTCTTTGCCAATATTCTCCAACATAAAGTCAATAGAGTGTGATGCACATGTAACCCAGAATAGATGTGTTCTCTCCATCAACATCCTTTCTACTGCCTTGTTAGAGGGTTCATTATCTATGACAAGCTGCATGATGTTGTCCTCTTCAATCTCTTTCACAACATCATCCATTAATGAAAAGATATAGTCTGCATTCTTTATTTGTCCCAAAACATTAATAAACTTCAAAAATGTAGTCCCTCGGAACAATAAGCAAAGAAATTTATCATATTTCAATTGGTTATGTATGTCTACTCATCACACATCATTGTACATCCTTTCTCCCTTCGGATCAATTTAAATCTATCTATCCAAGATTTCATGTTAGTTATCTACCTCTTCATCTAGGCCAACAACATTAATATACCTGTTAGTTGAAACTTGTAATCTCGGTCCAACCTTCTCATTGTCAACTATGATTTGGAAGTACGGGTTAGTGGCGGCATATGTTGGAATGCCCACAATAAGTTAACATGAAAAAAAAGTCTCGGCTTTAGCTCAAGAAATATAGATATAATACACATCTAAGATGAACAATTTAAGATTATTGTTTGCATGTAAAAATCACTTGCATATATGTTTGACTATTTGTTTTGCGGCTGAAGTTGTTACCTTTATCTTTTTAAATGCTTGTTTAATTATTTTTTGTGAACTATTTTGTCACTTGAACAAATAATCATCTAGGAGTCGTGTGAAAGCGAATCAATGAAATGTCATCTCCTGATTTGACATTCTCAATGGGTGTGAGTTGGGTCAACTTCGACAACAAAATGTTGGGTCCCTACTCTAGAGTCTCATCCTCTCTCTGTGATTATTTGCTTGCATGTATAACTCTTAAGTTTTCATCTTGTTCATCAGACGATATGGATGTTTTAGTTTTAGCTCATCCTTTCCCCTTGCCTTTTTAGGTTGGCTTCTCATCTCTTCTTCCCAGCAGCTTCTCATGCAAGTTTTCCGTGGAACCTCAATTCTTCTCGATCGTTAAAATTCTTTTTAGGTAATTGACCTTGCATCAACCACTATGAAAATAGGTGATATTTCGTAAGTGTACTAGTTAATTTAGGTGATATGTATAAAGTATGTATTGAGGTTGTTAGGATTTTTGAAAATTTATGTTTTTACCTCTCCATCGGATAATGCGAAGATCTAGTGTTAATTACATTGAGTAACGACTCGAATATCCTTGATTGACCGCCATAGCAATTCATGAATAGAAGATATACATTCACAAAAGATAAACACATTGGGAGCAAGTGTCCCATGAACTTGTTGGAATGCAAATAATTGATGTTTTAAGCTTGGTTACATTCAATTTGTTTCCATTCAAATCTAATATTTTCGGTTGAATGATTTTTTTTTTTTTGAGTTTACTCTGAGTTCATTCCAAGATATGGTTTGATTCTGAGTTAACTGAGTATTTCTTTGAAGTTCTGTGGTTAGAAATTTATTTTGATTTCAGATTTCCCTTTTTTTATTGAGATTATAGAATTGATGGACTTTGATTCCAAATTTTGGACTTTGGGGTCCATTGGATCTGGTTATGAAATTAGACCTGGGACCATTTCTGATCTTATGCACAAATTCCACATTCATACCTCCAATAATGGGAATTTGTGGTTCGGTGTTTAGAACTAATTATTACTATCTTCTTTTTTATTTCAGATTTGGTTTATGATCATGAAGTTCAAGTTTTGTATTTACAAGTGTTTGGATTTAGGATTCCCGTTTTAATATTCCTGATTTGGGGCTTATGCGAGGCTTTCATGGGTTTGGGTATATTTTATCAATTTTTTATTAACTGTTCAGACCTGGGTTTGACATTTACGGACATTGATTTACTTTAATGACTATGAAATTTGGAACTTAAGATTGTAAAATTGATGTACTTTGACTTTGGTTGATTTTTAATACCTTAGACTCCAATCTACAGATTTCTGAAATTAACTCCGAATCCTGAACCTCCTGGGATTTTGAAATTGGGTGAACTTCAGATTTCTAGAATCCAGAAATTTGATATGAGAGCCTGATTTTTAGATTCAGACATCTCCTAATCAAATTACCACTCTACTCTTTTTTTTTAACTTCCTGTCCTCCGGAAAGTCTTGCAGATCAGGATTTTTTGTTAGAACCAAGGAGGGTAGGGTCGGGGGTCGCGACCGGGTCGCGGGACCCCCAGGCCGACCCGGTCGCGACCCGGGTCGCGACCCTATTTTTTAAATATTTTTTTTTTGAAAAATTCAAAAAAATAAGAAAAATGCGAAAAAAAATCTGAAAAAATACAGAAAAATTGGGTAAATTAAATGACATGATTTAAATGAATAATGCATCAATTTTATTCCAACATGATGTGTTGTACACTTTGTAGGTAGTTGATGTACTCTCCCCATGTCATTTGGGTTGAGTACAAAGCTTGATACGTATGTACACGTGACGATCGTATTCGTCCGTCCCTCGAGAAGCTATCCTAAGACTTGATCGAAACGAGTCACCGTAACTATAGGTCGATTGGATCGAAGTATCCGATGACTCCGCGTAATTCATTCCACGGTACTGCTTGATCGTATGTAGGGAACCGAGCCTTGGGATGAATCGTACACATAGTCGGGGGCATCGTGGTATTGCTCAACTCCGTGGCTACGATGACCTCCTCTACCTTGTGGCGGCCTTCTACCATGATCGGTATCTTGGGTCGCGTGAGTATATTGCTCCTCGCCGGTAAAACGTAGCGACGTGGTAGGAGATATGGGAGGATGCGAGGTCACTTGTACTTGTAAAGTGTCCGTGCCCCCGTATCGAGCACCATCATCGGCTGCTACTCTTTGACGACGAATCCCTCGGACGTCGATGCGCACTCGGATGTTCGGCTCGGCGTATCTTCTCGATCGTCTTCGGCCAAGTATCGGCCTCTATGATATCGAAAAGGATCGGTCCATAACTTCTTTACCTTTTCGCCTACTTTGCGTACCTTGGCTAGGATTCCTTCTCCGGTCCTCTGGCGCTTTGCTAGTGAGGAGGGATCTGGAATTCTTCGGCCCAAGGGACATCGTCGAGCACTCCTTCGGCCCGTTGTCGGTCTTGGGGGTTGAACTCGGTTCTCCCGACCCTTCTCGGTCGTTTACCCGAAGCACGAGTTCTTCTCGTAGAATATTTGATCGAAATCGATATCCTCCTCTTGATTGGTGGCTCGTTGACCGAACGTCCCGGCATTGCTGTGCTTTATCCGGCTCTTTTGTTCCATGCGGTTACCTTCGTTCTATCGAAATTCCTCGACTTTAACCTCGTATTTGTGTGATACACGAGGTCTTGGTATCCTCTGATGTCGACCTATTTCTACGCTTTGTGTGAATCGAGGTGAATGTAGACCATTTCGCTCGCGGCCGAAAGCGATGTGGTTTGACTTAGGACCACGATGGCTACGTCGCGAGTCTCGTACCACTGGTACTTTACCGTGGTCCCGTCCACCAATCGGTGCGTAAATTGAATGTGTCGTGCATTATTATCTAAGTAAGCTTTAATTAATTAAGTGATGAAAAACATTTCTACGTGCCGGACTTAGTATCGTCACGGCTCGTTCGGAACTAACTGCTCGTTAAAGTGATAACTCCGCGTGCAGCAATCGTACATCTTGTTGTTGCGAGCGATAATAGCCGGTCGTCGTCACCCAGCTTGAAGCAACCGTCGGATGACGCTCTTCACGTCATTAATAGCTCGTTCGTCGCCTTGAAATGTGGACTATAGCGATATCTTGGGTTGAAAAAGTAACGTACGAAACAAATAGTATTAGTAAACAAGTTATACACAACTTTGATTAATAAAAAGATTAGTAAATGTTTAAGAAAATATACTACTTTGCGTGTATGAGTTGATGTAATGTACGCTCACGCGACGATCTATAATATCCGCTGACTTGGCGAAAGTCGGACACGGTCTTGGAGATTTCTTGCTGGCTCTCTCAATCGCATCGTATAAATACCCCGTATGCCTTTTCTATCTCAGTCAACTATCCTTAGTACCTTCACTATGGGTTGGACGATGTCTAACGTCTTCTTTACAACTTTAAAAATCTCCACTCTCTATTGTCTCTTCTACTTTTCTCCCCTTTCTCTTATCCGATGGGTTACATCTAGCCATCAAACTACCCCAAACCCGGTGAAATGACCGTTTGAGTTAGAGCTCTCCTTTGACTCGATAAACTTTCTAAGAAAATATAGTGGGAGGCGAACCGGGTTGCCAAGGGCCGTAACTGACTCTCGCCCACTTGGTGTGTTCCCTCGTAAGTGCGGGGACAAAGTTGTGGTTATAAATAAATGAAGAAATAAGTAGGGCTAGCTTAACTATGCCTGTCTGTTTGAGGATCTTGCGTATATCCTCCGACATCGAATCCCCAAAGAGTGTGCGGAACGGGGTGTCGATCCTGACTTTGGTCTTTTGACCGTAAGCGTACCGGCCGGCCGCTTTGTATGCCGCCGCGTTGCAGCGACTACTTGAACTACCGGCTCTCTCTATTTCTTATCACTCCATCTATCAATTGGTAAAGATACTCTGCATTCTTTACTGTCACGATGCGTCGACCGACTTAAAAGACCGTGCGCGGCTTATGTACATAGGAAATTGATCGTAGTCTTCTAGTAATACTTGTTAAGTATAAGATGATAAATAAGTTATACGAAAAAGAATGTTAATACATCTAATATGAATGAGTAAACGAAAATTTAATTACGGTCCATCCGTCGGTCGTTAACGTGCGACCTCGTTCCTAGGATGCGTTCGAATAGTGCAACGTGTACTTCTTTGTTTCTTGCACCTCGCTAGGAAGATATACATTGTATATCTCCTTTGGGTTTGGACCGAGCACTCCCTCGACGTACGCGATCGTGTCGATCGTGTTCTCGTAGTATGGTCCCTTCGCGGCATTTGCCGAATCTTTCGGGGTGAAAGAACCACCGCGTTGCCGGCGATCCTATCCTTACGTAATTTGAGGTTCTTCGTCGCCGTCGTGATTGTTGTTTGACGTTGTCGTGGTGCAGTGATTACGGGATCCCGGGACCCTCTTGCCGGGTCGTCGTCTTGTGTGAGATCGTGAACGATCTTGCGGTTGGTTGTTGGATCCTCTTCGTTACCTCGACCACTCCCGGCACCGGACCACTGACCCGTCACGTTCGGTCGGTATGTACATAGAAGTCTTCCTCGGCGAATGATCTTCGACCTTGCTTCCATCACTCGTGAGAGTTCATCTTTTTAAAAAACATTTAAGTATCGAGGCTACTTAATTATCCTTTAAAATAGAATAATGAACAACGTTTATGAGTAACACCTCCCATTACCTTCGTACTCTTCGTCTCAAAATATCCGGCTCTCTTGTCCGGTTCGTAAATGTGTACGGATCGTCTCCCCGGTTGTTGCAAATTCTTCTCGGACGGTCTCTTTATGTCTTTTCTTTAGTTCCCTTCGTTTGCTCCATCGCTTGTAGGTGCCTACGAAATTGAGCTCCCGACCTACGGCGGAGTCCGGTGTGCGAAGGAAGAACATTTCCCTTCGTACTGCAGATGAAATTTTAAACGATAAATACCGCCGAATATTACTTTGTCGCTTGATATTTACATTGCGCTTTTCTCTCCGCCATGGAGATCAATTGCAATGCGTAGAAGCCGGATCGCTCCGGGTCGCGCCGGTAGTTTGGGTTGTTTGGCTTGGAGAAGACATTTTTTAAGTAAATAATTAATTAAGTAAGTAATTAATTATTTAAATAGTAATAACCTTAATTAATGACTCTAATGTAAGTATATTTTTATTTATATAAATTGAATGATTAACTAAATATAGGATTAAGTAAGTAATTAATATTCCTTACTACTAATGATGTGTTAAGTAACTACTAAACTAAATATCTAACTAATCTTACAGGTAACTAACTATGCAAGTAAGCGAAATAAGTATTAAAAGAATAAACTACTTAACCCGCTAATCGATGGAACTAATATTAAATAAATATACTAAATGAACTAATGAAATGCTTGATGAAATAATTAAGTAAATGAGAAAAACAATTGAGCAATGAGAGCACAAATGAGAGGTTGAGAGTGAGAGTGGGGGGGGGGGGTGGGAGTAAGGAGAGCCGCAGGGGCTTTAAATAGCCCACGAGGGGCTGAATGGGGGGCTGCGCCCCCGGGGACCGTTGCCAACGGTGCTTGAGACGGGTTGCCAACGGTCGGCAGCGATCGCGTGGCCGTTGCCGGAGGCTCACGCGACCCGGCCGGGTCGCGCGACCCGGTCGGCCGGGTCGCGCGACTCGCGCGACCCGGCCACGACTCCGCGACCTGGCCGGGGGAGTCGCCCCGACCGGGTCGCGACCGAGCCGGTCGGGCCTAAACTCGACCGGGTCGGGGCCGGGTCGCGACCCGGCATACCATGGTTAGAACCACAAGTGTTCCAATCTTTTTTTAACTTTGAGCAGTCTGATTAGATCAAGTTCAGCCTTGGTCAAACATTACAGCTCTTATTATATATATGTTTTGGTTGCTGTTTTTTTATTTCTTGGATTTGCATTCCTTCCACCTCATTGAGCAATGAATATTCCCCTCATACATCTACAACACTTGGGAACACTGATTCCCTTTCACATTCACATTCCAATTGAGGATATAAGTACATTGAGCATACTCCGTCGACCTTGATGGGTTTGGAGTTATCCTTCCTTGGTTTTATTTCATGCAATTCAAGAGGATTTCTTCCCCCTTGAAATTGATGAAATTTACCACCCTTTGTAGGTTGAGTGCAACACTCCCTACATTAGGGGGAAGGATTGGTGGAATATGAGAGCTTGCCCATTTCCCCATCCCGATCAAACACCTCCGGGGGTATGCCTGTATGGGTTTGTCCATGAGGTGCCTATGGAGGTAGGCTAGCCTCTTAAATGATTTTTTTTTCTTAAGTTCATTTGTTAATATCAATTCACATCCTTCACTCCATAAAAGCCTTAATTCTTCTTTCGTCTTCACAGTTGGGCCCTGGTGGACTTCAAAAATTTTGACTGACACAGGTCCTGGCGACCTTGATGATAATGACACATGGGGCTCTGGTGGCCTTGGCATTTTCTAGTGGAGGCTGGTCCTGGCGACCTTGATAATCAAAACGGATAACAGCTTCAGGGTCCTTGGGGATCCCTGTTGAGTAAGACCTTGGCGGTCACAGCAATGACCGAGGATCGGGCTCTGGGGTAGGCCTTGAAAATATTTGACAAATGCTGTAATGTTGATCTCAACATATCTTACCCACCATAGCCCTGTCGGCCTCAGCAAACAGTAAGTAATCACAGATCTGACAACCAGCTCCTCTTAAAGCCTAAATGAGTATCTCTTCACTTATTCCTTGGGGGGGGTATCTAGACAGGAGGCTGTCATTTGTAGGTTGTTGGGGTTCGAACAATGAAGCTTTTGATGAATTTTGAAGGTCTGCAGAAGAAATCCAAGCAAAATATTTTTTGATTTAGAGAGACCAAACCATGGTGGATTTATAAAGAACATCTATGGTTTGACTAAGAGGATGATCTAAATGCCTCTGCTGGCTTGAGTAGGACGACACATAGCCAATTTGGGGATTTTACAAAACAGTCTTGTATGGGTTGCTTCATGGGGTACCAGAAAGGGTCATGTAGCAAGAGTGAAGAGTCCGATCATGAGGCTTTCATTGGACAGATCAAGGAGCTGTCAAGGATACTTCGAGGGGGTTTCAAAGAGGATTTGTAGAAAAGACTTGAAAGGGATAGAGGGATGTGCTCGGGCCACCTATCCTTAACCTTTCTCTTATTTTTCCCTCCCTTCTTTTTCTCTTCTTGGTCTTCTTGGTAGCAGCAGCACCTTCTCCTTCAAGTCTTCAACTGATGCTATCACCTCTCCTTCCTTTGCTCTGCTTAGGAAATCTCCAACCCCCCTCACTGCTGCAAGTCCTCCCTTTCAGAGAGAAAAGTATTGCAGTTATTCTCTCTGCAGTGGTGTTAGTGGGGTGAGGCCCGATGCCCACTCTCCACTACTTCCACTTCCGCATGGACAGAGGCTTGACTAGGTCAAAGGATGACTTGCCTCGATTGTCAAGTAGGGAGAGAGGTACGCACAACTTCTTGACCCATTCCTCTTGTTTGTTAAATGATCCAATGGCTGAAATCAAATCTCAGCTCTTCTCTTTAGATGCACCAAAAAAAGATGGAAAATAATTACATGGGAAAAAAAATCCTGTCCATTAGTTTAGTGCAGTGATTGCACTAAATATTTGATATCATACCATAGTCTTCTTCATTTAAATTAAATCAAGGGGATCCAATACCATTGAAGAACCAATAGGGCAGGATCCAAAACTTAAATGGTGGACTAATCCTGATCCTCAGATCTGATCCATCACACTCTTAGCCATCCAATTAAATCTCAACCGTTCTTTATGATTGGATCCAATACCATTAAAGAGCCAATAGGGCGGGATCCAGAACTTAAGTTTCAATCGATCTTACCCTCAGATTTATTCTCTCTTTTCATATTTCTATTAAACCTAATCTGAAGGGGAGATTATGATGCTCGTGACCTCTCCCCAGCAGCTCAAGATACTCTCTTTCTTCCTCTTGACCTCCGGTTAACCTAGGAGCTCAAGTGTCTTGGCTCCAGAAGTTCTGCCGCTGGAAGATTCTTCTAGTCCACTCTTCTTCTTCTTTTGCCATCAGGTGCTAATAAAGCTATTAAGGATCCCCTTTAGAGTGGCCTGCATCATCTTCTTGTACCTGCTGCTCTCGCTGCCTGCATAGGTGTTACTGCTGCTGCCAGGTTTTTTTCTCTTCTAGCGGCCAGATTTGCTCATCCCTTGTCACACCTGTTGCTGCCATCAGAAGGACCTTCATCAAAGAGTATTGTCATCACCGGCTATTGGTGCTGCTGTTGCCAGGTCTCTTGTCACATATGACTGCTGCTGCCAGGGGTTTCTCTTCCAGTAAGGTTATCTATTATTGCCAGCTGCTGCTGCTGCTGCACCTGTTGTCAGGTTTGCCATCAGGTGCAGCTGTTGCTACCAAGAGTTCCTTCTTCGACAAGGGTACTCGTCCATCATCATTATTTGTGCCTGTTTAGCTTCTTTAACCATAGGCTATTCTGCTCCTATCTCTTAACAGTCCTCTTTTCCTCTTCTTCATATTGCTGGCATTCTCTTTAGGAAGGGAAGTATTTGACTCAATACCTTTGAAAATTTCTTTAATTTTGCCAGTGCAGTCCTCTCTTTTTTTTTTTAAATGCTGTGCTTATCACTTTTTTAAGGGTCCTACTCAAGGAATCCTCCTCCTTGGGATCGCTTGATGGATGGACTTGTTCAAAAGCAATTGGGAATTGGCTTGAGGGTTAACAGTACTCTTTTTTTTATTTCTGGGGAAATATGGTAACCAGCCTGTTATGGGGGGATTTAGGACGGTCGAAGCTGTATATAGTGAGCATTTGATGGTATGTCAAGGGCCAGTTCTTGGAAGGCAACAAGAGTTACTGGGGCCAGTTTTAACAGACTTTTAGAATCTGTAAGAGAGGGGAAGCCCGACTCCTTTTTTAACATTCCATTTTCTTTGAAGTTTACACAAGTGTCAACATCTTGTCATTGTTCAATCAGAATTTCCCTCTGTCATACTCTTCATCTAAAGTAAGCCCTCATGGTTTCACTACTTTCTTTGGGCACTTTGTCATCTTTCTACGCATTTTCACCCACTCCACGTATGTGCTACTTCTTATGGAATACTCTACCATTCATTTGTTTGCCACATCACTTACATTGTATTCTTATCGGCATTCACCAAAGTGTCATGTTTCCACTACATGTCATGGGGAGCAGATGCATCAATGCGGCATGTCCTTGGTCGGTCACTGCACTCCGCAACATCAACACATTAAAACAATTTATTTATTCGATAAGTCCATCACAATTCACATCATTACCGGGCTAACTGCTTGAAGGGGGTGAACAACAGAATAGCCATCTAGGTGGGCTGCTGGCTGTCACCTTCTGGTGCTCAAACAGTTGGCCTCGGGTGGGTGACTTTGGGGAGGCATGGGCAGGCAATGCGAAAAGAACTAAAGAATAGTTCCAGGGGCTGTTCGGGTTCTCTAGAGGGATTTGAGGAGTAGGGGAAGGGCAGGGATCCAAAGTTGGAGAGGAAGAACAATTACCTAAGAGGGGGGGGGGTCGCCAGTGGGGGGAGAAAAGAAATTGGCCGCTGGAGAAGGAAAATCACCCCTGAAATGCTTGGATTGCCGGAGCCCTAGGGGAATAGGGAAAGTTGGGGGGGGGTAAATATTTGGGAGCCAATAACACCATTATCGAGGTGATATCAGAACAAGATCGAGCCCAAATCCAGGAGATCCATGGGATGTAAGTCCTCCCAATGGATTCGACCTTGACCAACTCCATCTATTTAGACCGATTCCCTCAGGAATCCAATCTGAATCTGACCTCCATACCAAAGTTGGATCAAGACCAACTGATCTGATACCAGAATCTGCAGATATCTGGCTGATTCTGCAATCAATGGTCACAGGGGGTTAGCTGTCCTTAACTCTGTTTAATTGCAACTCATCTTGTAGCCCAAGCAAAAAGCAATAAATTAAAATTTTGGAAACTGTACGGTGTGTGTCTGGTTCTCCCTCCCCCCTTTGTTCAACAAAAGACTTTCTCCATCCCTCTCCTCCCCACTCCCCTCTAGTTCTGGCTGAGGTGGCCCTTCTCGTTCCCTCCTTCCCCCACTTTCAGCCTCCATGCCTTCCTCCTTTTTCACCTCGTCACTGTGAAATCCCCAGGGTTGAGTGTCATCAACGTCATCCTGCACAAGAACAAGGAGTTCTGGTGACTCTCAGAACCGATGGTAGTTGATCCACTGGCCCAGCAGTTTCTTAAGTTTGGTCGATCAGCCAGCATACCTCCACACTGCACCACTGCCCACCTGGCAGTCCTGTGGCACCTCCCCTGCCACGCCACCATCCCTCCTGCCGGTTTCCTGTGAAGCAGTATCCCCCCACACCCACATGCCTCCTGTGCCAGGTAGCAACCTGACAACCCAGAGCCACCAGTGTCCCCTGCACAGTACTGCAGCACCAAGATCCCCTTGGTCGCTAAAGCACCTCCATCCTTCCTGCCGTCGAACCCCCTCCCTCTTTTTTCTTCGTCTCTGGCTTGGCACTGCTCCTCCCATTCATGCTGGCCTCCTTGATCTTCAACCGCCATCACTGCTCCTGCTTTTGCTTCTTTCACTGCCTGCCATCTTCCAATCAAGAGGCCTTTTCCCTGCCATCTCCACATCCAAACACCCTGTCGCAACCCCATTTTTCCTCTCCGGGAACCCACCACCCACCTGCAGCAAAACTGTCTCCAATAAGACGTTCCTCTAACACACTGCCCCAGTCAACTTCCCCATCCTGGTGTGCTGGCCAACGCCAGTCTCCTGCTGCCCCAAGGCCATCTGCCAAGCCTGCACCCGCACTGCATTCTCCTGTTATGCAGCTGTCTGGGCGAGACACAGTGCCTCTACAAACCCAGTAGTTTACACTGGTTCAGGCTGGTTTGGACTGGTTTATTTACTTATTTTGGCCCTTTTTTCTATTTTCTCTCACATCAGAAGTCCGAATGTCAAGAATGACTGCCTAAAGGTCAACCAAGCAAGTGAATTGCTTGTAAATAACAGGTGATCATAATCTAGTGTGTCCTGCTCAAAATATTATATTTACATGATGATGACACTGTCCTAATGGCTCTGGTTATGGTAATTGCTTCATCCAAGCTTTAGTTCAGTTACACCAATCTTTGGACCTCAACAATTTCTCGTTCTTGACTCATCTTTACAAAATTTTAGGCAATGCCAAGTAACTTCACGAAAAGGTCATCAATACTTTCATATAAAAGATAAAAAGACACATAAAACAGGCATGTAAGTAAGAGGACAAGATAATGAATCCTTAGAACTTTGCATTTTTGATAGCTAAAGAACAGAAAATGGTTTCCAGTGAAACATGTTCAAGATTGCACAGCAAAAGAAAAAAACTTGCACTAAAGTGGAGTTAAGTAAGGGACAAAACTATCGGCAATGTATCACCATAAAAACAGAAAAAGGATAGTTACATGTTCCCTATCAGTTTAACTTCCTAGGTCTTGGGAGGTCACTTAAAGAATATAAAGCAAGGATTTTTTAGAGACTGCAGACACTATATAACACAAATAATAGAACATAAATCCATTTCAAGAATCACATCATCTATGTATTTAATCTTCTAAGAGTTGATGACAAGAAGCTTAGAACATACGATATTCATACTGACTGCATGGAGAGGAGGGGCATCATAAAATGCAACACCGTTCAATTCAGTACCAGTCCACTTGTATAAAGTTATTTTTGGACCAGATGCTACTAACAAGTGTCCCTGAAGGGAGGCCAGAGCTGATATTGCACCCTTTATTTCTTTAGAATAGACTTCTGAAACCTGCACTAACGGACAAATAAGATAATCAACATGGTCAAATTAAGGAAAAAGGAAAGTTCATTAAGTTGCAAATCTGCTACCACTACCAGATTTTGAGGATTTTCAGCATTTTTACTGATAGCAAAGAGCAGAATACGTCCTCTACCAGCCACATCTTCCCCTTGTACAAATGCTGTGCCAACTGCCAAAAGAACTTCATTTTCCTTTGTAGTGCTGTTCTGTTAACGCAAATAAAGATTAATACCATGTATCATTTTTATACAGCCATCATTGAACCTGATATAAATTCTAATTTGTTTGCCAAAATCCTTCGCATGCAATCCAATGCTTATTTTTTATCATCTGGGTGATAAAATACTTGAATAAAACAGGAATGAAAGGTAGGACTAAGGGTGTTCACGGTTCTGATGCAAGAGGATTTTTCCGAAACCAAAACCAAACCAAACCGAACTAATTTAACTAAACCCAAACCAAGGGAATGGTTCAATGCATACTATTTATTTCTAACATAAAAATAAAATAAAACAAGACTAAATCTAAATAAATTAACTAAGCAGGGTCAACCATAAAGAAAGAACTACCTTTGATATTATTTGATATAGATTTATAATAATATATTATTTAAAATCAGTATAATACAAAAATAAACTAGGTCAACCAGTTTACCAGTTTGGTTTGGGTTAGAAAGAGGCCAAACTGAACCAAACCGATATCGATAAGGATTTAAGGATTAGTTTGGTTCAAAAAACCGAACAGTTAAACTTCCGAACCGGCCATTTCAATTCGATTCAGTTTACAAGTTGTCCTGGTTTGGGTGAATGCCCCTAGATAAAGCATCCATTGTCTAACGGATAGTATAGAGATTTCTAAACATTTGGTATCGGCTCAGGTTCTATTGGACAATTGTTTTCTATATTTTATTTTAGATTTTTTTGAATAAAAAATTGAATAAAAGACATATTACTCTTATACTAAGCATAGGAGTAAATGGTAGCCTCTGCAAAACCATTAACTAAGCATAGTTTGAATGCTCTCGTCTGTCAGTGATAGTTATAAAAGAGAGCACAAGATGTAAAGCTTCCATCTTGTTATTCACATGTTTAAATTAATATTAGACAAGCTTGATTGGAATCTGTGGTTTAGCAAAGACAATTATGATAATAGACATTTCAAGAGACTTTTGACCTAGCATATAATAATGGTTAAAAAATTATCACTAAAAAATTTAATAAAAAGTTGCATAAACTTTTTACACTAGTTGAACGTGCATATTCAAGCACATTTCTCACATGACATATACTGTCAAAACTCAAAAGAAATGTCAAACCTCCTTTTTGCTCTCACGCACACAAGGTAGAAAAAAAACCTATCCTCCATCTTATATGGCCTTCACTTTACAGCCCCAATGACCATAACAAAGTAAATATCAGCCGGAACACTAGCCCAAAACCTCTAGAACCAAGAATGCGAAGAACAATAGAACAGTCTATTTCAATCATGTAATCAGATGGCTTTTGCCATCATACATTGCCAAATACTGTAACATCATACAGATGGTCCACCTTATCCATGACGCTGGGTGATGTTTAACTTGAGGATGCTCAATAGAAAAAGGTAGCCAAAAACAAATGAAAGGCAAAAAAGTACGACAGTTAACAAAATGCACATACCAACAAAGTAACCATGCGGACAGTGAGTGCATTTTCAGAAGCCTGCATGGGAATTGTTGCCCTGGTTGCCCAATAACCACCAGATCTCTCAGGCTCTAAAATGCGAATTTCAAACTCATCAATCGTATAAGTTTTTTGCAGGTCATCAGAACTAATACTATCCTGTTCTGCAGAATGAACAAGCTCTTGATCCATCATAGATGAAAGGACTTGATTTAATGAACGTGTAACCTAAGAGAAGAATCATGATGTCAACAATCAGAAGGCGTATAAAGAAGCAATACCAAATCTGTGCAATACAAATTTATAAATGTAGAAACAGGTAATATTGCATCAAGTAATTTAATAACACAATATCCAAACTATGCACTAAGAAACTATGGTAACTCCTTTCCATGAACAAGATCCCTTTTCATGGAGAGATTGAAATGCCAAATTATGGCTCTGACTTAATCAGCAACGTGAACAGTACAGTACAATACAAATAGAGAAGAAAACACCAGCTACAACACCAAGAAAATTCTATTAAGATATTAGAAGAAAAACAGATCTGTTAAACAAATTTGCCATTTAGGTCCTGCAACTTAGTATTTCTGTAAAATTTGTACAATAGATTTCCATCAGTAGGTGACAACCCTAAAGCCTCAGCCATATCTTTTTATAGGTATGTGGCAGGGGGCTGGCGTATATCTCCATATCATATAACCTAAGAGTAAGAATAATCAATTTTAGGCAGTCTTGAGCTTTGGAAAGTGGTGTTTTCATGATTACTGAGGGTTTCAGTAAGTGATTGGACATGGATTCAAGATGTACACACCCGACTTTAAGTGTTAAAGCAGATTCTCCTGCTCCAAGATTTGTGCTGATATGAAGTGGAATGAGTGGACAAATAGTGTCGTGCAGGCCATGGAGGATCTGAGAGAGAGAAATAGGATCACTGTGCATGCAGCTGCTTGGGGACATTTGCCTCAATACAAGGACAGTTTGTGACGTTGTCAGACACTGATTCAGTTGCATGAATGCACAAGTATTAAAGTACATTCTCCTCCTCAGTGCATACAGTGACACAGAAGCAATAAAGGATACCATCATGTGGGGCACAAAGAATCTGAGCCAGTGATAAAAGTAGGACATCACTGCGCATGCAGCAGCTTGGAGACACTTGCCTCCAACTCGTGGTGGGAATGCACCAGCTGCAGTAAAGCAAGTGTTATTTGGATATCAGCGAAAATAAATTATGCATCCTTCAAAACAGGATTGGTCATACAGTAATTGTCTAACAACTAAGCACCATACACACCAAAAGTTGAATTTTCTCCCTACCCAAACAAACACCTTAGGCCCTCCAGGTGTTATCGAAGGAGGAAAAGTAAATAATGAGAAGTACTGATACAGACAACAGACCCCAAAAATGTCATTCCTCCATGGCCAGGAGACATAAAAATAAAGATCCAAAGACAATCTTAAAAGATTGTATTTGTTTAACATAAAATTACCACAAACAGCTGAAAGGTTTGCAAATATTCTCAAAAGAATGAAGCTTAAAATGTTCAACCAAAATGTATAACAAGCATATCTGTTAAACTAAGAACAAAGCTGCAAATGCAACTTACAGGTACAGATACTATCAATGGATAAAGATTCTTCTCAGAGAAGTATGTAATTTGGTGAGGAGTTGCCCTTAGAGGAATCTGTTTGATTACTCAAAAAAGTTAGCTAAAGTCATATAAATATAAAAGATAAATCAGACAGAACTGAGAAGAATCATCCCACCTTTTGAACTGGCCAAAAACTGTCATAATTCATTGCAAGTGGAAGCTGACATATTTTTAATAAGCCCTACCACAAAAGTACCATCATCAGTCATAAAAGTTTGGGAAAATTGATTTCCGATCCATTTTACAAAATGACTTTTACGATTAATCCGTTGCCCAAAATACATTAGTGGACAATCCAGTGATAAAAAAATTTATAACTTCCGATCCACTCAGTGAGACCGCCGTTGGATAAATGTTAAAATGTCAAAAGTACCCATCTAGAAGGCCATTTCATTGGACAACGGTATGGGCGTTTATCTATATGACTTGTCCTTTGGCACTGTTTGAGAGATAGGTGGTACAGATTTGTGAACAGTGTATATTAAACTATCATTATATTTTTAAGTAAATAATTATTATATTTGATGTATATCAAGATTTAAATTTAACGTAAAATATTAATGTATTAATTTATTTAAAATATAAAGTATTAATTTGTTTATTACAACACGTTGATTATATATGAATTTAGTTACATGTTATGTTTAGAGCCAAAAAATATTATAACTACAAATGTATTTATTAAACCATTGTTACTATATTTTTTATGTCTAAAAAATATTAATATGATCAAAAAAATTTATTGTATTATATTATATCATATTTAAATAGAATATAGATATTAATATATTTATCGTGTCATTTTTAAAGAAAAATATGATAATTAGTTTATATCAAAATTTAAATATAACATAAATAGTATTTTATAATTATATTTTTTAGGTTTATATTGATTGATGAACTTATATTATATCAAATATAAAAATTAATTTTTGATTTGACGGTGTATTTATCTATATTATAATAATTCTTAAACACTTTTAATATATTATCTATTCTATAATTTTATTGGGCCTTAGAAGAAATTAGCTTGCAAGATTCTGTAATTATGTAGATGATTTGTTGGTGGATGGACATTTTGTCTCAGTTAATATCTAAATTAATTTGTTTATTATAAATTAATCATACATATATATCCAATGCAGGAAATATAATCTTCTTCAGTCTTCACGTACAAAGGAATAACAATGTTCCGAGGGCAAATAAGTCATTTTCATTTTAAGCTAACTCCCCTGTAACAGGTTTCATCAAAATTGGAGCGGATGTTGTAAATTTTTGAAAAATCGGATTGTACATTAAACAGGTTCAACATTCGGACTGTGTTAAAGTGCATTGTCAATAACGGATCGGAAGTCAATTTCCTCTAAAAGTTTTCAAGAGAGGAATAAACAGAAAACTGCAACACAGAATAAAGAGACCTTTACCTGTGAAGTAACGAATATAAGCCCATGGTTGCAATTTACATTATGAAGAACAGAAAAAGCAACAACAGATCCATCACAGTGCTGAAACCAAATAGTTCCAAACGTATTATAAAAGTGAATTATGAAAAATAAGATGAATGAAAATATTGGCTCAAAACCTCCACCAAAGTCCTAAAAAATCTTATAAAAAATAAAAAAATAACATCTGTTTAAAGATCTATGATATATAGAACTCTAGCTGAAGTTATGCAAAGACAGAAAAAGAAAAAAATCAGCAATGCCAATTCAAGGCAAAACTTGGATGATAAGATAAGAAAAAAGAGTCTTAACTAAATTAATTAAATTCATAAAATTTATTATTTTTTTCTAAATTTGAGCATCTCGATCAGCAAGAAGAGCCCTGACATCTTGCTCTGAAAATTTTAGTACTGCACCCAATTCAAAGAGTTTGGTATTTGAAATAACTTTGGTAGGACATCTTATCATCCAAGTTAATAAAAGATGCAAAACAGTAGTTCTAAGGATGTCAGACAAAAAATACATTTTGAATTTTGAAGGAAGGCTGCATGATGCAGGATGAAGTGGTGGAACCCATCGCAGCATGTGCTTTGATTGATGTACTGGTAAGATGCACCAATAGCGGTGTAGACCGACTGGAACCAATGTTGAACCATCTAAACTGGCCAGACTGGGACTAAATCCTGCTGAACCAGTTAAACAGGTCGAGCAGGCTTAAATTGGTATGAACAAGATTAGCTGGTTAAGCTGGGCTGAATCGGACCTAGCCAGGCAGTTTAGGATCAGAGCCGAGTTTGACCCAGCCAGACTGGCTGAGCCAGCCTGAACCGAGCTTGACCCAAGTGATCGAGGATGTCAAGACTGGGCGTAAGATCCAAACGGCCCCTGATGACGCTATCAACACCTTGTCTCAGCACCAAATGGACAGACTCATCCAGGGATGAAAAAGCCTGATCACGGCTGGAAAGGTCTGTCAGGTGCTGGAGTTCTTCCCAGGTCAACAGACAGGAAGCTCTGCAGGTGACCGTGATGTCCAGCCAACCACCGGAAGAAGCATTGATCTGGGGACAGATCCACTATTAGTGAGTCTGCTCGGGTTGCATGACAGCATAGTTTGTATAATTGGCTGATTCTCGCCAATCTCCTCCTGGAATCGACCAAAATTGGTCAAATCAGCTTGGATTGGGACCGGAGAGTGGTCAATTCCAGATCAATTCCAGAAATTCGTTGCTTGAATTGCCAGAAAGGGAGGCCGTGGCAGTGCTGAACCACCGGTTGGGAAAGATGCAGCATTACACTGCAGTGGCGGTGGCACAGCCCTAGGGCTGGATTCCAGCACCAATTTGACCCCAAAAGGGTTGGAATCAGATTGGAATCGCACTTCGAGTATAATTGGAGTAATTTTTTAGATTTTCGCCTTTTTTCTTGTTTTTGAAGAACCGATCTGGGTTGATTCCAGACGATCGAGTCTCCAGAACTGATCTGATCCGGATCTAAATTGGGGCCCACTGATCCAAGTCCCGATTCCGATTCCACGATCCTTGGATGACAAGCATTGGGCTCTGTGAAGGGTGACAGCTGAAGGCTGCCTCAACACCATGATGGCCTAGAGAATCTTTGAGGAAGAACATGACATGGAGTGATGGATAGAGATCAGATGTCCGTATCGTTGATGGGAGCAGTCGGCACCAAGAATTTGCCCGCAAACCCATGGATCTTGCAGCTTGGTGCCTTCTGGAGGGGTACAGTGGGAATAGCCTGCAGCAAAGATCCATCTGTGAGCGCCAGATGCTTGCAGTGCAGTAAAGCTGTCAATGCCGGAGGGGTCAGCTGGCTTGTGGACCTGCTGGAGTTACTATTCCGTCGTCAGTACTGTAGCAGGTTACTGTTCCTTCATCATCCACTGTAAACCGAGTTCTTTGGTGTCTTGGCATCTTTGAGAGGAGTCCAACAAGTCAGTTGGCATAAGGAGGAGCCACCAGGTGGGCTGGTGGAATGGGAAGGTTTTGTGGCAGTTTAGTCAAATGGGTGTAGTGAGTTATGTTACCTAAGGTGACCGCCTCAAGCACCTAAGTGCTGAGGCGGGTACTTGAGGCGAGGCGAGGCCTTAGCACCTTGTCTCACTCATGACTACCTCAGGTGGTTGTCTTTTTGCCTTAGTAGCTGTTGGCATACATTTTTTCAAAAAAAAAGAGAGCAGAGGGGCTGGTTTAGAAGCTGGGCCAACAGCCCATTAATCAGCCACAATTGGGCCCAATTGGACACCCCAGCAGGGGCCGGCTTCATCCAGCCCATAATTTGCACAATTAGACCAAGATTAGGCCTTGTGCGCAGCCCATAGGAGGGCTTGGGCCTCCTCTCAGCCTGCTGGCCCAGAAACCAGGCCCAATTGGGCCAGGCCCACTTCAGTGGCAGTCTAAACAAGGCCCAGCCGCACCCACCTGCCACCTCAGCAGCCTTGTACGCACCCATCTGCCAGCACAGCCCCCCAACAGTTTTGTGAAGGGGGAAGGTCAAGAGACAGCAGGTCAATAAATTGGAATAAATTGAGTAACTGCATGGGGAGGCCAAGAGGCCTACGTACAAGCCACCTGCTGGCTCTTCACCTCCCCCTCCAGCCTCTATAAAAAGAGGGGGGCACACCAGCCAGACGGGGGGCTGCTTCAGACGCCGGGAGGCTGCCGGACTGTGCTCTGCATCTGCTGCCAATTGTGCCCTTGCACCTGCTGCACCTGCTGCCCGTGGCCAAGAAGAAGAGAAGGAAAAGGAGAAGAACAGGTGGGTCAATATTCTATAAATATGTAGCCCTCTAAGGGCACCCCCTTGGTCTTTCTCTCTTCCTTCTGCTCAGCCCTCTCCATGGCCCAATCCGACCCACACATAGCAGGGTCTTAGTACCTTCTGTTGGAAGCCCCCTCGGCCAACCATTCAGGCTTTAAACAATGCCCAGTTCGGCCCCCATATACAGTATCTTTTCAGCCCATAAAAAGATGGTCCGAACAGGAACTATTCAGCCCCTCTCGCAGCTCAACCAAAGGCCATTTCATCCCATTGTTGGTGCCTGCTTCACCCACGGAAATCCCCCTCAAACAGGCTACTGTTCGACCCATTGAACAGCAACTCGCCCAGCTCATTTAATTCCCTAAGCTGCACCTGCTCTAGCCTACTGAGCACCCTCTTTAGCAGGTCATTTCTGCCCCTTTGCGCACCCCTTGGGCAGGTCCAAGGCCCCTCTGTTCGGCCCATGATCTGACCCCTTTTCAGGCCCCTCTGCAGCCTATGTTCAGGCCCCCCCTGTCGGCCCACCTGCATCAACCTTAAACAGACCTCAATCCAGGTCCATTTCCAGCCCAAAGTCGTCCCTCAATCCAGGTCCAAGGTCCCTCTGTTCGGCCCATGATCTGACCCCCGTTCAGGCCCACAGTCGGTCCCCTTGTGACCAGGTTCCAGTCCACCTGAAACCACCTGTGCAAACCCTAAACAGGCCCATAACCGACCCAGTTCTGCACACTGAACAGGCCCCTTGCCCAAGCTCATGACCGGGTCCATATAGGCCCTCGCCAGGCCCATTCCGGCCCAACCAGAGCCCCATCAATCAGGCCTCAGCCGGTCTCCAAACCAGACCCCAAAACCGATCCCAAATCTGATCTCCAAAATAGCCCTTCGTGCAGGCCCATTCCGGCCCACCTAAACCCAAACCAAAACAGCCCCATTGTGGCCTACTGAGAGGACAGCAGTCCAGGAAGCTCCAAACAGGAGGACAGCACCCAGAAAGTGGGCCGACTTGAAGGTGACAGCCCGGCCCCCCTTGGAAACCGTACGACGGGCCATGGGCTTAGCCGGGTGGCCTTCCAAGTCGGTCCGGTGAGGCAGCTCCAGAAGGACAGCAGCTCCCCAGCAGGCCCTTCCAGCCCAAACAGTACAAGGCAGGCCCAGCGGGCCTATGAAGATTGAAGGCCGGCTCGGAACGCCGATGAAGTTGAACCGGCCTCCATGGCCTTATTCCAAAAAATGAACAAATAAGAAAATCCAGAACGCGAAAGCAATATTAAATTAAGGACTCCACCCTTCGCGGGGACTCCAACCTTGGACGACTCCCCCCGGGTACGCCCCGGGATGTCGATCCGGACGGTGGCGCGGGCATGCTCCCGTAGCCAGCGGTCCTTTCCCCAATATGGCTAAGCTAAGGCTGGCTATTTTGGATGGGTAAATTTTCACTAAGTTGGAAAAATGGCCGGCATGTCGTCGTAATGCCAAAATTTTTCCAAAGTAGTGGAGATAAACCTATATTGGGGGAAGGATCAACCATATTGTACACCGATGTACCTCACTCATCTTTTAATGAAATGGAGTTCAAAGTCAATTCGATGCATGAAAGTGGGCACCGATTGGCAGCCCAATGTGCCCGATCAGATGCAAACCGCTGAAATCAAATAAGCAAACTGTTTTTTCAAACAATCAAAAAATAAACAAAGCAAAGTAGGGTCTGAAATGGGATTTTACTGCCACATTTCTTAACCACCTGCAGGTCTCGATCACAACTCTGTTTCAAGCCCTGCCTAGGCCCATAGCTGCCCACCTAAAACCACCTGCTCGGACCCCAATCCAGGCCCATGAACAGCCCCCTGTTCGGCCCACCTGCTGCACCCTTTTCAGGCCCAATTCGAGCCCATATGGTCAGGCCCAAGAGCTGGCCCAAGTCCAGTTCAATTTAACCTGCAATCGGACCCCCTACCTGGCCCACAGTCTGAGCCCGGCCAACCTGATTCCAGCCCATCCTCAAACCAACAACAGGTCCATTTTCTGGTCCTTATCCAGGCCTTGAACTGTCCCCAATTCAGCCCAAGTCCGGCAGCCTTCACGTGGATAACTTCCACCCCTTTGTGGCTTACCCTAAGCTGGCCCCAAAACAAGGCCTTCAGGCAGCCCACCTTCGGCCCCTTTGCAGCCCATCCAGCGGACATCCCAGACAGGCCCATAATCTGCCCATCTGCAAGCCTATGTCCATAGCCTAAAACCAGCCCCCTTGTGACCCGGTTCCGGCCTACCAAGGACGTCTCAAACAGGTCCCCGACCGGTCTATTCAAAGTCATCTGAACAGACTCCCTCAAACAGGACCGAAGCTGCCCTCGCTCAGCCCACGTCCAGGTCCTAGACCCGGTGCCAAATCAGCCCTCTATGCGGGCCCATTCTGGCCCATCATAACCCATTCACTCCAGTCCCTTTGTGGCTCGGTGAAATCCCAAGTCAGTCCTTAAACAAAAAAATCAAATTTTTGATCGAACTCAAAACAGATGAAGCTCAGAAAAAATCAGAAAAAAATTAAAGTCATCCAAAAAAATGGTAAATGAAATCAACCCGAACAAATCGGTTTGCATCTGATCGGACCCAAAAGGCCGCTGCCCTTTTGAGTTCTTTACTTTATTTTGTGGATGTGCATGTCTCCGAAAACAGGTTGCCACGACGGTTAATCAAAGGCATTCGAGCCGTTGTTCGATGTAAGTTAACGCCGGATACTCACACCATCCGGCGGAGAAGGGTCAAAAAATGAAATTTTCAAAGAACCCAAACCTCGGTTCTAATATTTTTAAAACTATCACCGGACTACCTAATATTTTTAGGATATCACATATTTTCCTAGAAAAGTCCGGAGATGTCTTTCTTTCTAAAGAACAGACGCAGAAAAAAAGAGGTTCACACAGTAGCCTAGGTGGTTGAGATGGGGCGAGGCATTGAGGCACCTGGCAGCTATGGCAGGGCAAGGCCTGATTCGCCCGCCTCAATGCTAGTGGATCCAGTCGGATCCAGGCCTCCTGGATCTGGTAGACTTAAAGCTTCTGCGTGTGGGGACTCTTTCTCTCCCCCCCTCATGATGACTTGGCGACCATGCCCTGCCTTCCCCGCTATTGCTAGAGAAGCCGCCATTGGAAAAGTTGCCGGGGCCGATGTAGTTGCCAGAGAAGCCTCCGTCGTCTCAACCATTCTCCAATGACCTAAATAGGTGTGGATTAGGTTTTATTAAAAATTTTTCATTTTTTCATTTTTTTTCATTATTCTTCTAATACTACATCCTTATCTTAGGGTTTGGTTTGTGCTTTTTGGTGTAGTTTGTTGGAGAATCGTTTTTAGCCAAAGATGGCATGTTTTTTCAATTTATTTCCTTTTTCCTAGTTTGCATTCTTAATGTAATACATTGTTGTTATTAGCACACCAGAGAGGCGAAGAGACCTGACATTATCGGAATCAGAATAGGAAAACGTAGCCAGAGAAGCTGGACGTTGTCGGAAAAGTATACTTTCTGTTTTGTCTTATTTTCAGATTTATTTTTGTTTTGTTGATTAGTTTAACTTAGTTTGTTTGTTATCATACACCAATTTCATTTTCCCAAATATAGTGAAGCCACTTCTTATCAGAAAATTATATTTTCAGTTTTTGGGACAATTTTTTAGTTTTATTACTTAGTTGAACTTTGTTTATTATCACACCAATTTAGTTTTTCCAAATCCAACAAAGCAGCACCTTATCGAAAAGGTATATTTTCAGTTTTTTTAGACTGTTTTTGGGCTTCTTGTATTTAGTTCAACTAAGTTTGATCATTAGACACTAATGTATTTTGTTTATTCTTTTTTAAGTTCTTTGCTTGTGATTGTAAACATGTCTTAAACCATAGAGGAAGATCATGGATAGGGGACAAGGTGCACCCAAACCCTGTCTTCAACGGGCCTGTTAATTTCAAGACATGCTCCTAAGTCAAAGGACATTGGTTGGAAGTCTTGAATACTTGTGGATCTCAAAAATAGAAATCTGGTTAGATGTGTCTTCTGCAACAAAAATTGTAAAGGTGAGATTTATAGATTAAAGTAATACATCCAATTTTTCTACAAATATAACGAACTGTAAGAAGGCTACACCATATATTAAGTAAGAGATCAAGCATCACGTGGAATGAGCTAAGCAGGCTCGTTTTGAGAAGATTGTAGTGATTAAAGAGACGAAGGAAATCTTATGGGTATGTCATCCACTCCTTCGGAAGCAACTAACGAAAACGAAGAAGGACATCCTTTTATGATTCAACATTTATGTCTCCCCACATAAAAAGGCCTATAGATCATTTTGTAACACAATTTAAAAATCTCCAACGTGAAAAGTGCCAAAGAGAAAAAACATTTAAAAGAGGAGAGGGACAAATGTGTGCAATACATTGTTCACTGGATGTACCAAGTATGTATACCTTTCAATACTAAATGCTTGAATAATTTTCAAACTATGGTTGAAGCAACTGGGCAATTTGGTTGGGCCGGGTTTGAAATGCCCTACCTGCCAAGAAATTTGTGAGAATTTGCTTGTGCAGAAGATTGAAATAACCTGTGGGTTGGTTGAGAAAGAAAAAACAAATTGGGTAAAATATGGATGCACTACCATGTCCAATGCTTGGACGGATAGAAGGGGCGAACATTAATTAACTTTTTGGTGAACATGCCTACAGGAACAGTCTTCTTAAAATATGTTGATGCATTTTCTCAAATTAAAGATACAAGGTTGTTGGCCAGATTACTGGACAAAATAATGGTTGAAGTTAGCCTAGAAAATATTGTACAAATTGTAACTAACAATGAGGCTACCTATGTAGCGGGAGACTTTTAATGCCCACACATCCTCACTTGTCTCAAGGTTGTCAGATATCAAGTCCATAATTAGATATGCTAAGTATGTCACAACATTTATTTATGCCTATACAAAAATTCTTGCTAAGATGAAGGAGCTCACGAACAGAAGAAATTTGAGTAGGGCAACAATCACGGAGCAATATCTCAAATTGAAATGTGTTTTTTTAGGTTAATATTGATTTGTAATGTGTTTTTTAACTAATAATAACATTTTTATTTTTATTTGTCCAGGGTTTGCAACAAACTACCTACACCTAGAGTCTACACAATCTTAAGAATGAATCGAGAAGAATGTTCACATCCGAAGATTGAATTGCTTCTAACAATAGATGGGCTAAGCAAAGTGTGAGGAGAAAGTCACGTGCGACCATTCTAAAAACTACTTCCTAGAGAGGTGTGATCCATGTTTTGTCCATTCTCAAGTCTTTTGTGCTTGTTATATGCCTAGTTGATGGTTGGAGGCCAATTATGGGTTACATATAAGAAGCAATGGGCCGTGCAAAAGAAGATATTAAGAGTGTCTTGGATGAGAAGTTGGAAAAAATATGGTCCCATTTGGGACACTATTGATAGGAGATGGGACAATTAACTCTATTGTCCATTACACAGTGGATATTATTTTAACCTCCAAATTCTACTATTCGAACCCCAACATTGAGAGCGATGGAGAAATGAAACAATGATTGTTTGATTATATTGAACAGCTAGTTGAAAGCCCCAAGGAACAAGATTTGGATATGAAATAGTCGAATACATATAAAGATGCTTAAGAAATCCTTGACAGAGATATGGCCAATGGACAGAAAAACATCCATCCCATGTATGCTTTTATTTTTATTGCTACATTTGACATTTCACAAGTGTTTTTTAATTTGATTAACTTTCATTTTCCTTGTAGCAAATTAGTGGAAAAAATTGGTAGAGTAAGACTAGTCAATTACAAAGATTGGACATCAGGATATTGAGTCTCATTTGTAATACATCTAGTTGTGAGCGCAACTGTAGTACCTTTGAATATGTATTATAGTATTATTTCTCTTTTTAGAAGTTTTATTTTTAGAATTTAAAATAATATTCCTTATGAGTCATCCATCCAAATTTTCAACTATTTATTATGGGTGCACATAAGTCTTTATCCTATTGGCTTGCATCAAGGGTCTGCAATAAATCATTATCTTTTTACATTAGCTATGGATAAATTAACGAAAACTACACAAGATGATATGCCTTGATGTATGATATTTGTAGACGATATCATATTGATAGATGAAACACAAGAAGTGAATAAAAAATTAAAATGGTAGAATCTTATTTTAGAGAGAAATGATATCAAGATAAAATAAAATATATGCATTATAAATTTAATAAAAACTAAAGAGAAGTGTGTGACGGTGTTAGTTTAAATGGGGCAATAGTATCTCAAAGAACCTGATTAAAGTATCTTAAATCAATTATTCAAAAAGATGGAGAATGCGATGAAGATGTTAATCATAGAATTAAAGTAGGTTAGATGAAACGGAGATTGACTATGAGAGTTTTATGTGATCGTAAGATTTCACTAAAGTTGGACAAAATTTTTTTATCTTACAAGTATAAGACTGACAATGTTGTACGGTAATGAATGTTAAATAATAAAAGAAAAAACATAAGTTTAAAATAAGTGTTGCCGAAATGATATTGTTAAGATGGATGAGTGGTCTTACTAGATTAGACAGAATTAGAAATAAATATATTAAAAAAGTGTAGGAGTAGAAACAATTGTAATAAATTGCATGAAGAGAGATTAGGATGATTTGGACGTATTAAACATAGACCTAAGAAGGCTAAAGTAAGAAAAGTGAAATATTAAAATAAAAAAATTAAAAAAGATGTGGCAGACTTTGGTTAACTTGGAGGAAGGTAATTCAAGATGATTTAAATAACTTTAAAGAGGTAACTCAAAATCAACATAAGTGGAAAAAGAGAATCCATATGGCCAACCCCAAGTAATTTGGAACCAAGGCTTGAGTTGAGTTGAGTTATTATATGCACACACAAAGAAAATAAATAAGTTGAAAGAAAAAGGCTAAACGATCTTGTCTACGTTCAATATAATCAAACACTTTGTGATTGACATTTTAGAATGTAAAGTTGAGTGTTGATCCTATTTTATTGGATGATATTGATGAGGCTAATGACTGGATTGTTAGACATGATGAGGATCTTGTGTACGAAAGAGAGGACCTCGCATAGAGTGAAGTAGATTGACAGGTTTGGATTTATTTAGAAATCTGATTTGAATTTGATTTGTTTATCTTACTGATTTAAGTTGTTTTGATTCCCCTTGCTTTAAATGTGCTTGAAGGAATTTGATTTTGTTGTCTTTTGGTTTTGCTTTAAAGATTTGATCTGAGTTTATTTGAGATTTGAAATGCTTGAGAATTTTATTGAGTCAGGTTTGGAATTTGATTGGGATTTGACTGCCTCTTTGGACATTTTCGGATTTGATTGAATGATGATCTTGTATTCTACTTGTTATCCTGACTACGGTTGTCTTGGTCTTGGCTGGATTGCAAAATAGTCTTTTCAATTTTTTGAGAAATTGGCTTTGAATTTGATGAATTCCTTGAAACGTATTTACTTGGGTTAAGATCTGATATCTTTGCATGGAGGTTTGTCCCAATCCTTGGTTAAAGTCCCAATCCTTTCAAGTTTGAAGTGTTTTAAAGATTATTTCAGATCTGATGCTTAGAAAATTGAACTCCTCTCCAAATCTTTAAGGTGCTGTTTGGTACGGGGATAACTTGGAGATAAGTATGGATTATCCCCAAAATTTTATGGTACCAAACAGGCCCTAAGACTTGCAGGTTCCAGAGTCCTGGAAATTTTTAGATATGATAGCTCGCAGGGCATAAATTGCATGGGAGTTCTCATTTATGCTTAAGAGATTTTACATTTCAGATCCCCATTCCTGCATCTCAATTTAGCCATTTTGGGTTGTCTTGTTCAAGGCTTCAAATTGAGAATTTTTGATTGGAGATTCAATGGTCTTAAATGGATCTTGAGATTTAGAGCTCTGTAAATTAGAAACTCCATATTCAGACTTTACGACTTACTGATTTTGATATGTTTTGACTTTACATTTAATGTTTATTTAATGTTTTCCCATCTTTCTTTTAGTTATTTCAAACGTGATGCATTTTTGAGGATTCAAGCACTTTGGGAGTTTAAATCTGGTGCTGCTTGGAGATCAATAAATCAGTTCTGAATAAGTGCTCGGCATGGGTCTGACAAAACAGTTCTCAGATTTTGTCTTAACAGAGGAGATGGTATTCGTAGTTTATTCACCCATTTTGGACTTCAAATCATATATTAATTTGATTTACTGTGTCTGCATTCCTTCAATTCTATGGGGCTATTCATTCTCCTCACCCCAATGAATATGCACCGAACTTGAACTTCTCATTATTTGCTCAATATGAGACATGTTTTTTACAACTTGAATGGCCTAAAATCAGGCCCATTGAATCCTTGATGAATATGGGAGAAGCTTCAATCAATCCAGGATAGAATATACCCGGCTTTTGATAGACACACGGGCATTCTTCCCACTGTTTTGTGAATCTCATTAGCATACGACCGGCATGTCGGCATATTAATATATGCACAATCTTGCATAGCTTAATAAATATGATAAGACATTAGTGTCTTTTTAATAGACTTTTAAATGTCTATCTTAAAAGGACGTAGGGGTGGACGTAAAACTGACCCCCCAACTAGTCCAAATTTTATTTTTCTTTTATGTTAAGTCGAGACATAGGGGAGGGCACAAAGCCAACCCCCCAACTAGTCTCAATTGTTGAATTAATTTTGTCAATTTTTATTTAATTTCAGTTGACAATTTGTTTTAATTTTTCAATTATCAATTTGAACTCTTTCTTTGAAGCATTGTTTGGCCGAAGTTCATAGGGCCAATTTTGAGCCCGTGGCCCAACATGGCTGGTCTCCATCTGGCTGCATCCAGATGAGGCCGGCCTCCATTTTTTTGAACCAGACGAGAAGTCTGGCCGGCTCGAACGTGCAGTGTTGAAGGGACTAAACCGGACCTGCTTGCTTGGGTGCTTGATTGCACGGAGCCAAGAGAGGAACCGGGGCCTTGCTTGCTTAGGTGCTCGATCACACAAGGCAGAGAGGACCAGAGCTCCCTCTCTAGCGACACTCTTGTAGGATTCCAAAGCTTTTGACAGCACTGCAAGAAGGGAGATAAGGGCTTGACGGAACCGTAGAAAGGAGGCACAAGGCTTGATGGCGCAGCCTAAAGGAGAAATCGGGCTCGACCACACTACCGGGAGAAGAAGTAGGGCTTGCTGGCACTGCAGGAAGGGGAGGACCGGCTCCCTTGTGCTGTGGGAAGGAGTAGGCGGACCCGATGATGCTGTGGGAAGGAGAAGGCTCCGACAATGCAACTGGAAGGGGAAAATGGCTCTGACGGTGCAACTGGTGGGAAAGACGACATTGCGGTACCCTCCTCTTCTCTCTCTCCCTCTCCCATGGACTTGCCATCACTCCTAATTTATGGGCCGAGGGCTTTCCATTTCCAAGGGGAACTCGGACACTGCCGCGATACTTGGAACCCAATTACAGAAGGGTTGCAATTCCTTCAGAGCCATTCAAGGAAAGCTTTCGACACTGTGAGCGTAATCCTACTCGTAGTCGAATCCCACCTATAAAAGTCCGTCTTGGCCTGATTTTGTTCCCGGTAAGCTTTCTATTTTATTTTGTACCCATTTCCGACCATAGATTGCAGAATCGGCGGAATCAGTCCGATTCCGGAATCGGATCGGTGGATTCCCGGCGGAAGGACCGATTCCGGGAGGAATTCCTCGGAATCGGTATGAATCGCCTGGAATCGGTCGGATCCGATTCCAGGCGATTCCTTGTGGAATCGGTTGATCCGACCGATTCCTTCGGAAGACCGGGTCAACCGGCCCGGTTCGATTCCGGGTTCGATTCTGGACCGGGAATCGAACCGATTCCGGCCCTTTTAGGGCCGGAATCGACCCGCGGGGGTCGATTCTCTCGATCCCGCGGCGGCAGAAGCAGGCGCAGGCGATTCCGGCGCGATTCAGCGTCGATTCTGGCCGATTTCGTCGATCCAGCGTCGATTTCTACCCGATTCCACCGATTCCGGCGATTCCGGCGATTCCAAGCTAGGTCTTCAAGGGAATCCGCCGATTCAAGCTCGGACCGGCATCGAATCAACCTCTTCTTCGATCTTTGACCGGTTTTTGGTAAGATTTCTTCGCCGAAAGTTTCGTACGTCCGTTCTTACGCGTTTCCGACGAGTCCGAGCGTCGTTAAACGTTGTGATTTCCAACCGAACAAGTCCGTCCAAGTTTTGAACTATCCGTTTAAGTCCATTTTGCACGGGAAAAATTCCGGATATCCCGTACGTTAATTTACGACCGTTTCCGGCAAATACGTAACTCTTTAAACATACCGAATGGTGCGTTACTTGGGTTGTCCGTTTCCCGAACAACGTCTAAATCAATTTTTATGTTATCTAATCATTTTTAAGTGCATTGTTTACAATTTTTGCAGATATAAGCGATGGCCGATCAAGGTGATGCGAAAGAAGAAAGACGTGCTTCCGACGTGGGTCGGGAACAGGGCGAGATGGCAGCGTAGACCCAATGAAGAGGGTACAAGTGCAAATGGTGTGGGAAGGAGATGAACGGGGGGTGTTCCGGCCGAAACAACATATTGCGGAACGGTGAGAATGTCAAGAAATGTGACAAGGTGCCCGGGGAGAAGAGTGAGGAGATGAGAGGCTACGTGACGGGTAGAGCCTCTCAACGGGCTGTTAGGATCGAGCAGAGGGAGGAGTTGCACGACGAGCTACTCCAGAGGAGGAGGGACCGCGATTTGCCTACCTCCAAAGGGAAAGGCAAGGGAAGGCACCAGCTGAGCCGGAGCCAGAGAGCGAGGACGAGTCCACAGACTCCGAGCTTAGACGTGCTAGGCACGCTAGCAAGCGTGCATTTGCTGAGGAGGAGGAGGGGAGGAGGGGAACACGAGGGTCTGGGTCCAGAGTTGACCTAGCTTTGGGCCGCTCAGCATCGGCTCGCCCGGACCGGGACCGAGAGACTGACCCCAGGAGACAGGAGCCATACCGCCGTTCCACTTCTACCAGCACTCGATTTACACCGAGTGACGAGTATTTATTTAGGAAACAGAGTGCTGGACAGATGGGGATAAAATAGGCAATGAAAGGGGTGAAGACAACAGGAACGGCTGCAAAGAGAGCCGTTCGCCACATTGTGAAATGGTTTTTACATGCAAGTATCACTTTTTAAATTAAAATTGACATTATGTGTGTTTTATTTACTTAAACTTAATTTTAGCCTGATCCCAATTTTTTTTAACTTGATGTAGGCATCCCAGCACATGCAGCCACCAGCCCCTACTTCCAGACGATGGTGGATGCCGTGGGTGAGGCTGGACCGGGTTTGCAAGCCCCGGGCAGCAGACACATACGGCGCTGGCCTGGATGAGGAGGTCCAGGAGTTGAGGGAGTGGATGGATAGGTTTAAGTTGGTGTGGAAGGAGAGGGGTTGTACAATTATGTGCGATGGGTGGACAGGTATCAACAAGAGGAGTATGATAAACTTCTTGGTGTACTGTTCTGAGGGGACTACATTCTTGAAGTCGGTAAATGCTTCTGGGAAGATTAAAAATGCCGACTTCATCTTTTCTCTGATGGATGGGGTGGTGGAGGAGATCGGGGAGGACAATGTGATTCAGGTTGTCACTGACAACGAACCATCATATAAGGTCGCTGGGAGGAAGTTGATGGAGAAGAGGAAGAACATCTTCTGGGTGCCCTGTGCAGCACATTCCATAGATCTCATATTAGAGGATATAGGCAAGGAGGAGGGTGTATCTACACTTGTCAGGCAGGCGCAGACCATCACATCTTTTATTTATTCGCATCCCCGCCTCCTACATATCACGAGATCTCGGCACGATCTTGTTAGGCCCGGTCCAACACGATTTGCCACGAACTTCATTGCGTTGGAGAGTTTACACCGGCACAGGCATGCATTGGTTAGGTTCGCGCGGTCGAGGAGTATTACAACTATATGGTGGACAACTGCGTACGATAAGAAAGAACGATTGGAGATTCTTGTCGGTCCGAGAAGCGAGATCACTGACAAGAGATTTTGGGAGAGGATTGCCTACTACTTGGCAACCATTGAGCCACTGGTAGTTGTCTTAAGGTGAGTTGACTCAGATGACAGGAACCAGATGAGCACGCTGTAGGATGCCATGGACCGGGCAAGGCTGAAAATAAAAGAAAAAAATCCCAGAGGTTACAAGAAGTGGTGGAAGATCATAGATGACCGATGGGACAAGACCTTGCACCACGATGTCCATGCTGCAGGTAACTTGGTTAAAAAATTATTTTTGCTGTATAATTGTCTTATATGCACAGTGTTAACTAATAAAATCTTGCAGGATATTTTTTGAACCCCCGTATCCAATATGGAGAACGAGGTGGTGAACGACAACGAGGTGATGCGAGGTACACTTGCGATTATTCGGCGTACGTGCCGATCTCGGCGGGACGGGATAGAGGTGAGATAAAAGTAAGTTAGAGTTCATTAAATACCTTGGAGTAGCCTTACTGTGCAAGTAATATTTTTTATAAATTTTTCGGATGCAGAAGTACAAGATGAGGGTCGGCGTATACTCAGATGCTGACCTTAAATATTCAGTTGACAAAGTGTCACCTGGTATAGTAATAGCTTGATGAAGATTTTATTTTCTTTTCATATAAGTTATGGTAGATGATGGGCTAATTGTTTACCTTTTCTCTTCTTGTTTTTTTCTTGCAGCTGAGTGGTGGGTTCAGGTGAACACCAGGAGTGGATGGAATCCACTTGCTGTCATCGGTATCAGGATACTCGACGGAGCACCAATTCCTCCCATTGTGAGAGGAACTGGAGTACATTCAACCTGATACATACGAAAAGGAGGAACATGTTGACCTCAGACCGGCTGGAGAAGCTGGTCTTCTGTCATTACAACATGAGGCTGCGCATAAAGAACATCAAGGATCGACAGAAGATCAGCGAGGCACGATTTGCACGATTCGCAGGTGGCCCGTACGAGCGAGAGGCATTCCTCCGCCACACCACCACCCGAGGAGGTGGACGTGGACCATATATTCCGGGAGGAGCATGCACTTGCCTCTGGATAGAGGAGAGGAAGCCGGGGATCGTACGGCGAGTTTGATCCCGATGACCGTGCATGGGCTGAAGGAGAGTTGGATGGTGTTGAAGTCGAGGAGGATGCTCCAGCTCCAGCTCCATCTACTTCTCAAGCTCAGGCAGGGCCTTCTTCGCCGGCGGCTATGGAGCGACCACTGCCGGCTTTAGCCCCGGCTGACTCGGCTCGGTTCCCGGCGGCCGCTACCGGTCCATTCGCGGTTCGGGAAAACGAAAAAAAGATGACCGCACGGAAAATGGGAGGATTTGCAAAGTTGAAAAAACTTTGGGTTCCGGTCCTTCTGGTACTTCAGAGATGGCTGAAGAGGTGAAGAGAAGGAAGCTAGTGGTCAGGCGTCCTGTCAGCCCAGATGACAGCACGCAGGCTCCTTCTCACTCCTCAGGTGATGATGACGTGGAGTGCATACCAGCGACGCAGCCATCAGCAGCAGCTGAGTCTCCTGATTCACGGCTTCCAAAGCCGTATTACACGCTGGATGAGCTGTCACTGCATTCTTATATTATGGAGCCACAGTATCCAGCATTTGGCCAGGTTGACCAGCAGTGGATTACACCACTAGCTCCACCATCCTCTGCTTACGTCCCGGTCGTCCCGCAGTCCGATCCATACGACCTTGATGGCATGGCATCGGCATTATTTTCATATGGATATGGTCCCGGACAGTATACAAGACTGAGCACAAGAGAGGAGCATCACGAGCAGCAGAGAGAGGAGGAAGACCCATATCTATATCCTGGATATTGGTAGTAGATTGATATGATGTAAATTTTTTTATGATGTATCAACTCTTTGATTTTTGAATCAATGGAATTGGAATATGTACTTAACTTCAAGTCTTCAATTGGAGTTCATTAGTATAGTATTTATTCGATGTGGTCCTGTGGATGAATGCATTGGTTATTTTTAAAAAAATTTCTAACTCATTTCCTATTTTTTAGAATTTTTTCTGAATTTTTTGAATTTTTTTGACAAAAAAAAATTCAAAAAAAAAACCGATTCCGGACCGATTCCGGAATCGATTCCCTTCCCCGGCCGATTCCTGGAATCGGAATCGGAATGGGAATCGATTCCCTTCCCCGGCCGATTCCTGGAATCGGAATCGGAATCGGTCATTCCGATTCCGATTCCGGAATCCTTGTTTCCGACTGATCTCCTTCAGTCAGAGAGTTCATTTAACACCATTCGTTAGCTGCGCTAGCCCATCCCAACGTCAGGAATGTCTCCGTTCGACCAAGTTTCTACTGTCATCGGGTTCTCTGCAAGAGAGATTACTGCACTTTGGCATATTTGCAGCAGCCCACTGGACCTGCAAGGTACTAGACCTTCTTTGACTGTAAACCAATTGCTCTCTTTTTAACAACGCCATACTGCTCCTACACATGTTTTCTTGTTAAATCCCTCCTGTTCAAGTTTGAATCCATTAATTGTAACGAGAATGTGAATGCCAACTGTTCTCATGTCATGCACGAATCAAATGGACAATTGGGAGGCTCATCGTGTGAGCCCTCCCCTTTCCATTCAATAAGTTTTCTCCCCTCAATTTTCAGGTGCCAACAGTACCACAGGACAGTAAGGTGGCCATCTGCCTCATTTCACCTTGGCAATTCACGGTAAGTGCTTATGAGAAAGGATTTCATGAAAGTTCTGCCGACGGTTGTGATTCCATGACCCACCCCCACCCCACTCGAAGTTTGGATCCTGTTGGCCTGTTTCCTCTCAGCTACTGCCAATGACAGGCAGCACACTCTTATGATCAAAACACTGCCTGGATAGGGCTGGCAGCATTCTGCAAATAGATGTCTTATTGCCTCTCCCTGTTGACTCAGCACTTACTCTGGCTTACAATATTTAGTTGGCAAGGATCGTAGAATCGAAATCGGAACCTAAGTCAATGGGTCCCAATTTAGATCGGTTTCCCTTCCAGAGAATAAAGGAGAACTTGGCCGATTCTCCACAAGGAAAACCAATCCAGAATCGGCCCAGATCAGTTCTTAAAAAACAAGTAAAAATGAAATAAACCTAAAAACACTCCAGATAGACTTGTGTGATTCTGGTCCAATTCCGACCTTTTGGGGTCGAATCACCACTAGAATCCAGCCCTAGGGTTGCGCTGTCACCGCTGCAGTGTTAAACTGCATCTTCCTTCCCCGCCTGAGTGCTGCTGCTGCTACCCTTTGCGGCAATTCTGGCAATGAATCACCAAAATTGGCTAATTCGGTTGATTCTGGTCCCGATCCAAATCAATTAGATCGATTTCAGTCATTTATGGTGAGATCCGCTTGGATCAGGCTGACAAAGCGATAATCGCATCGGAGGGTTCTGATAATGTTTAGTTGGCAAGGATCGCGAAATCGGAATCAGAACCTGGGTCAGTGGGTCCCAATTTTGGATCGTTTTCCCTCCCAGAGAGCAGAGTAAAGAAAAACATGGCCGATTCTCCAGAAGGAAAACCGATCTGGAATCAGCCCAGATCAGTTCTTGAAAAACAAGAAAAAATGAAATAAACCTAAAAACACCCCAGATAGACTTGTGTAATTCTGGTCCAATTCTGACCTTTTGTGGTCAAATCAGCACCAGAATCCAGCTCTAGGGTTGTGCCATCACCACTGCAGTGTTACACTGCATCTTTCTTCCAGAATCGGCCGATTCGGTTGATTCTGGTCCCGATCCAAGTCAATTAGATCGATTTCAGCAGATTCTGGGGAGATATTTGCTTGAATCAGGCCGACAAAGCGATAATTGGATCAGAGGGTTCCGATACGATTTAGGATGTCCGATTATGCAAACTATGCTAGCTAGCAATAGATTCACTAGAGCCAGTTCCACAGGTGCTATACTACTATGGCCTACAAATTGATGTGCCATCTTCTCTGAGCTATTGCCATAGGAGCCTTAGGGGTGACCACTGGCAGGTGACATGTTCCCAACCTGGTTATCAATTAGGTACCTTGTCCTTAAGCACAACAGTTTTGACCTCAGTCATGCATGGTGCAGCTGGACTCATCACATGACCATATGAAATTGGTATCAATGGCACCATCAACTGTAAGGGTTTCCAAGATAGGATGGAGTCGAGAACTAGTGGAGAAGGGCACAGGAGATAGGAAAGCATAATAACATAGGGCTTATATCTACCTATAATCATATATGTATATATTAGTACCCTAAATCATGGTTCGCCGGGGTTTGCGACCCAGTCGGTTTTTGGGCCAACCGACCCGGTCCTGGCCCCCGCGACCCCGATCCATTTTTTAATTTAAAATAAAGTTTTTATTAATTTTTTTCCCGACCCTAGCCTGACTCGGGTCAGTTTTAGGCCTGACCGACTCGATCCCATCCCCGACCCCGCCTTCCTTGCCCTAAATCAAAAGCTGGATATAGGTGTTTCATTTTTCTTATATGCTAATTATCAGGCATCCAAATATAAATTATTACAAAAATTATCTGCAAGAATATATTGGAATCAGGCTGGCTTAGATGACATCAAAAAAGCAACCATATAATATAATTATCAACAGGTCAAAATACTTTTTCATGCTACTAAGTAACAAAAAAGCAACTATGTATCTGAGGCAGAGTAGAGAGAACCAATTGGATCTTTAACCTTGGCCTAATTTATGGTACAATGACACTTCACATCATCAAATTACAAATAAGAAACAAGCTCAAAATAGCCAGAATACTTGAGTGATACCTGAGGATGCACCCTCAAACGCTCTCGGCACAACATAAACCAAAGTGGCCTCATTCCAGTTATGAATAAACCTTCATATCCTCCAACATTCTTAAAAAAATTAATTCTTTGATTTTTAATATCTATTGCAGTATCCTCCCTTGCATATGTGTCTAAAAACACACGGACAAATCTCAAATTTCTGAGCCTTGAAGAATTTGTACCACTGGCAGCTTGAGGAGACAAGGTCATCTCCTTTTTCGGTGAACTTTCTTGACCCTCAAAAATATATGCATGATAACATAATATAGATCCATCATTTAATATACCAAATAGAAATGGACGGCTATAATGGCTTGACCATCTCTGCATAGCCACCTCAATTATTTTTATGCTCTGAGTTGTTTCTCTCTTCGCTAAGCCACCAACTTCTTCGATGGTCTTGTTCTTGATTTTCTGGGATTCTTTGGATGGTTCTTCAATATGGGTGTCCACAAGATGTAGCTTCCCAGACAGAAACTTATCTGAGAAAACACAGTTGAAGTATGGAATATCAAAAATTTTTAGTATCCCACTCTCATAACATACTAAACAATATATGTCACCCTGCTCATGAAGTGAGCCATCATTTCCATCAAGTGACTCAGTCACACCACTAGAAAGCCATGCATCAGTGCTTGTCTTGCGGAGCCATGGCTCAGGTCCCTTGTCATGATATAGAGAACAAGAAGTTACTGGATCCATAGATCTTGGAAACATTGGTTGACTTTGGATAGATATGCTACAATCAGTACAATCTGCATGGCAAGGAATCAGTATAAAGCTTGAACAATAAATGCATAGAATAGAACAGAACTAGTCAAGGAGATGAACAGCGTGCAATTTCATAATGAGCTAAAGCTGCAAAATTTGTGTACATATATATGTTCAGATTCACATTTATCTAGAACGGGTATTCAAATTATATAATGAGCTAAAGTTGAAGGATGAACGTACATATATATTTAAATTTTAGACTTCCCATCACCTATCAATCAATGGCATACCTTGCATATGCATTAGAAAGCCACATGCATGAGAAAGAACAAAGCAAGGTAAGTTGGGTTGGAGGTCTGGACCGGGTCGCCTGGCCAAACCTGACCAAGTCGACAGATCAGTTGGGATCAGATCCAATTATAAAATTATTATTTAAAAACTATAAAAATAATTTAAATTTAATTTAAATTTTTATTATTAACAATAGTTAAATAGTTAATATATATTTTTAAATATTTTTATAATTAATATATTAAAAATTAATAAAAAATAAAAATCCTGCAATGGTATTTCAGCTTCCCTGTGAGTGACGCCTTTCCGGCGTTCCTGAAGCTGGGGAAATGGGATCGGGATTAGGTCAATGCTGGTGAAACCAGTTGGTCCAGCCCGACCCAGTCCTGACTCAGCAGCACAAACCATGGAACAAAGCATGTCTACAGTAGGGAATGACAGTGGAAAGCAAAATGAAGGTATGTCCAGATTAGCTGATTTACATATAAAACAGAACAGAACTAGCCTGAAGAGATGAACAGTGTTCAACAACAGAATGAGTTAAAGCTGCATAATTAATATATGTAGATGTTCAGATTCCCATTTATCTAGAACTGCACTCAAATTATATAATGGGCAAAAGTTGTAGAATGAACATAAATAGATGTTTCCATTTCCCATTAACTACCATTCAATGCATGAGACAGGACAAAGCATGATTAACATAAAACATAAAAGCAAGCAAAATGAGAGATAAAATGTGAAGCAACATGTGAACCTTAAAATCTTAAAAGATTAATATAAGAAGAAAAAAAATGCTTTGAGAAACTGGCGACAAGTAGGGCGAGAGATGAAGAGCTTCATATAAAGTTATAAATAGCACATTATAAAGTTATGAAATTAAACCTTCCAAGAGTTTCTTATAAGGGACAATGTGTTACTTTTTTACCATATGAATAAGCAAAAACTGTTGTTGAGCCACCAGATAACAATGTAAAGCTTCCTTAAAGTAAGATATCCAGTTGAAAACAACAAATAAGCAGCAAGGTCAGAACTTTATGAACATCGTAAAGGTGAAACTTGGTTCAGAAAATTTCTGGAAGTACAAGGAGAAACAAAGACTATATAGAGGTAGATAAGGGTGAAAGAAGAAAGGAATATCGCTTGCAAATATCCCACATTTTCACCCTTTTTCTTAATAGCGCCCCAAGTTAAGGTTGCATAATTCCGGGATAAGTAGCTTTCAAGACTGTTAGAACAAGTATTAATGAAATAGATTGATTATTATATTATATCTATAAATAAAAAGAGTGAGCTGAGTTCCTATAGTTATTGACAAAGTGGTAGAACTGGATGTTTATATACATACACACATATATATACATATAGATAGAGAGAGAGGACTTTAAAAGGGTATGTGCACGTTACAAATATATATATATATATATATATAGAGTCAGATATAGAGAAGAGGGAGAAGAGAGAGAAAAGCTAGAGAGGGTATAGAGTAGACATTGAAAGCGATCTCTCTCCTCTCTGTGTACGCGTGAGCGCATGCGTTATGTATGTAACTATGCACAAGAGTATATGCATATACATTTTTGTAAAAGAGGCAAGTGATACAATAAGTGACAGAAGAGAAAAGAGGGTTCAGAAGAAACTTTGAGTTTAAGAAACTTAAACCTATATAAATAGTAGATTTTAATATGATTTCATTGTCCTTAAGTGGCTGTCTCCCCGGAAGAAACGATTTCATTAACCATGTGAAGGGTCCTAGGCGGCTCAGCCTGCCTAGGCAAGCGCCTTGGTTGCTTAAGCAGGCACCTTTTGTCCCCTGAAGAATGCATCCTTGCATCTAGCCCTGTAGAGGGCACCTAGGTGGATGGCTTGACAACTATGTGAATTCTACTGATTAAAAAAAAGGAAACCAATTGCACAAAAGAGCAATTTTCATAAGAAAATAAAAGGGCATGTTCATTGCTAGAGAAAAAAATAATACCTCCTACAAGTAGCTGAATACTTCCATCGGACATTTTTAGCAACACATATGGGTCAGCTATGGAAGCCGAGACCACTGTGGCTTCGGAATTTGCGCTAGATTCCGAATTATGCATACCAAAATTAAGCTCCTGGGTCATGTAAGAACCATCAAGAATACGAACACCACGAGCAAAGATCTGGACAACCCGGCGTCTATAGGAAAGTTGTAAGGTCATTTTAACATAAAAAATATCAAGTCCAACACACCATATAACAAGGTCATCTGACTGTTGAAGCAGATACAAACTGTGAAGCACGTGTAAAACTTAAAAGAATCAACCATGTTCTGTTACCAGCATTACATGTAAAACATTAATAGTAATATAATACCATGAGCATAGAACACAAAAAGAACACTAAAAGAAGAATCACAACATGCAGTGAAATTGACTTGGTCCTGCCCTAGAAAGGTGCAATTCTGAAACTTCACAATTGATGCCTGGCAGTATGGCCGAATAAACTATCCAGCAGAAAAAATAGCAGTTGGCTGATGCCTTGAATGAAAAAAAAAACCCACAGAGAATAGCAACACAGAATGTTATGCTGGCAGCACAGGAAAGAACAAAGCCATAGCTGTTAAGGTGGCAAGGCATCCTTGACAGTTTAGGCAGTAAAGTAGAAAAGTTGGAGATAAAAATAGAAGACTGAGGAGAAGGAAGGAGAAAGAAGAGGTAAGAAGAATCCAGAATGAATTTTAATAGCTTAAACATAAGAGAATGCATGCACATGTTTAAAGAAGAAGATTGACATTGATATGTTGATAGGGAGAGAGATACAGAAAATAGAGAGAATTTGAAGGGTTAAATGTAGACATCACGAGTCTCTCTCTCTCTCTCAAAATCAACCAATCAAAAAAAAAACATGAGCATGGTTCGTAAATTCAGCCAATTCAGATCAGAATACTTGCTTTGCTCCAGAGAAAATTGCAGTGTGGCAATATATAAACAAGATCTGGTGCAGAGGGAAGGAAGATATCTTTGAGGGAGGATCAGATAATAGTTATTCCACATTAACTGTCATTTATCTGAAAACTTTATAGAGAGAATTTAGAGTGCTCTATAGAGAGATTTTAGAGTGAGAAATGAGATAGAGATAGAGTGATGTGTGAGTGGAAGGAGAGGCCCCTTGGACCCCCAACATCTCTGATGGGTGACCTGGATTGAGTCGGGTCTCACCATTCAATCCAACATGTAATCAGATCGATCTGGGACATACCTGATTGTATAGGGCCAACCCAACCCAGCCTGACATTCCTTGTTTCTAAGGGCCTAAACATAGTTCGCAGATTTGGCCTATCAGATCAAAATTGGCCGATTCTCGGATCAAATCGACAGGTGTCAATCCAATTTTGGCCGGGAGGACTGATCTATAGTTGACTCCTAGAGGCATCGCTCTGGATCAGTTACAGATCAGCCAATCTGGCAGGATCAGATTGGGGATTGGTCAATCCAATAGATTCTTTGGGACCCAGACAATCAGTCCTTAAAAAGAGATTAAAATAAAAAAAACCGAAATCACCGCCATGGCATCTCAGATGGGGAAGAAGACTATCAGCTCTGGATGGACCAGGTAAGATGGATCCTGCCATATCAGGTCCTGTGGACCAGAAATGGGATATCGGAGATATGCCATATAGGATCCGGTGACTTCTGGATCCATTGTACTAGTTGATCATCTTACCCACCTGAAAGGACGGGGAAAATGTCATGGCGGCAAGTTGCCATGGTAGTGGCAATTTTGGTCCTATTTTGTGTCCAAAATCACCCCAAAAGAACTAGATCAGATCGGACTCCAATCTAGCTCCTTATTTTATAAATTTTTTTTGTATTTTAGGATCTTTTTAAGGATTGATCCGGACCGACTCCGGATCAAATTTTCTCCTAGAGAATTAGCACCGATCTGATCAGATCCGGGTCCCAATTCTGATCCTGTGATATTTGGGCCCAAAAGGCACCCAAAGTCAATCAGTAAGTCATGGGCACCCATTTAAAGATCATAAAATGATATTAAAATTTGTCATTATCGTTTATACTATTTATATGCGTTTAAGGTTTCTAATTATGCACAAGTACTTAGAATTCCTTCTCAACCCTTTTTAGCCATATTTTTCACTTAGTTTATAAAACTTATCTCTTTTCCAAAATAGTTCATGGTTACATATCGAAAGCACAAAATTACATGCATGCATACATACATACATTCAAATATGAATACAAATATCTATATATATATACACCTAAAACTTTTTAAGACAACTGATGTAGGACAAGGATGGAGATACCACCATTTGCGTGCGTTGGTGGGCCAGAATAGGCTGAATTGTCTGATCGGGCCCGAAATAGGCCACCTGGGCAAGTACCAAGCCGAAAACAGGCTGAACTGAGCTTGTACGGTGCTGAAAATGACCGAACCTATCTGAAAATTGCTAAACCGGGCTCCAAAGTTGCTGAACCGACCCTAACATGCACGGAACTCAGCTGAACCGGACCAAACCACACTGAATTGTGTCGAACTGGGTGGGAAATCACTGAACCATGCTGACAATCCACTGAACCGGCCCCAAAAGTCGCTGAACCGACCCCAAAAAGCTGTGAACCGGGGTCTGGGAACCCTGAACCTGGGTCAGACCGGTCTGAACTGGCTCCTGGATGACTGAACCAGACCGAGCCATGGCTGAACCAATCTGAACCGGTACCTGAACCGCTGAACTGATCGGTTTATGCTTTGAACCGGTCTAACTTGGGCTGGAGGAGCTCAAACCGGCCTGAACAAGTGGTTGGGCCAGTCGCTGAGCCAGTAGACTCGCGGTGGCCCGTTGGGGTGTCGTGGCATCACGAGGTGGCCTCGGTTTTAAACTGGAGTGGGGTGTCGTGGTGGCCGGGCATGGAGCCACGCAACCGGCCACCCGTGAGAGCCCCGGGGAGTCTCATGGTGTGTCCTCGGCATCCCTGAGGATAAAGAAGGGGTGGGCAGCTCCCGCCCCACGCCTAGGCATCGTCGTGACAAAACCGGCGGCCACGAGAGGTGGAATGGGAAGGCTCCTCGCAATGGCGGCATCCGGAGGCTCCAGCGTCATCGTCCTCGACTCTTCCTTTCTCCTCCGTTGACACCACCTAGGTCCAATGGAAAGGGAGAGAGGCTTGAGCTTGTCCAACAGCTGGAAGGGGGTGGATGTAGGGGTTGTGGTGGTCCTACAAGAGGGGCGGAGTTCTAGGGGGCTGAGGTGGGCCGACAAAGGCAAGGGGAGGGGAACACAATGATGGGATGTTGTCGAGGTGGGAAACGGGGATGTTTAGGGTAGGGAGGGGGGGAGGTGTGCGGCACAGGAGGGCACCAGAGGGGAGCTTGTAAGGCTTCCAACAAGGGGTGTTTTGTAGGGGTGTGAGGATGATGTGGGATGGGACAGGAGGTCCAGACACAGTTGGGGAAGGGGAGATGGCAGGAGTTGGAGCTTGTCGGAGGTGAGAGGAAAACCAAACGGGATTGGGGAAAGGATGTCAGATCTAGTTCCAGACGTGGGGAAGAAGCACCGGAAGGGAAAGTAGAGAACCGGGAGCACCCAGAGGTAGAAAGCCGACGTGGACGTTTAGGGGAGAGTAGACCGAGAGCAAGAGATGAGGGGATGAGAGGGGGAGAGAAAAAACCCTTTTTTCTTTTCTTTTCTTTCAACCATTCCCTATCTCCTTCTATTGACATCGGTGCTCTATATATAGAGTTTCGGTATGTTACAAAATAGATCTCTAAAAGACCTAATTATGTACATGTCCTCTAAAGGACTAAAATGAAAAGTACTCAAATGACTCTAAATATCAAAAGGAAAATACATAAAATTAAAACTAAAACAACTAAATACAATAAATGAATGTGTGGTCTCCTTCGGACCCGATCGACGCCGTATTTAAATAGTCAGTTCGATCTAGTCCGTACCGGTCCCCATCAACAACCTTATCCCATTCCTAGGTCCTCTCTCCCTTCCACCCCTCCCCTTTTCTCTATCTATATAAATATGTATGAATATATATATATATATCCAATTCTACCAATGTGGTGATGCCTAAGCACCCGCCTTATTTTCGAAGCTCAAGTGACTGCTTTGAATGCCTTGTAAGCTCAAGAACTATGCTGAATACCCAAAGAAACCAGACCAATTATGTCTGGTTTGATTTAAGGTAGATTGGTTGGGTTTGGGTTGAAGTTTTTTCTTCCAAACTAATGCAAACTAACCCATGGATAGTCTGAATGATGAAGATGATAAAATTTGACTTTTGAAGGTAACCTCAAGGAAGGTTGGATCCTGGATCGCGACCGGGTCGGCCCGACTCTAGGCCGATCCGGTCAGACCGGGTCGCGACCCAATCCGATCCAAAATTTTTAATATTTTTTTGATGATTAAAAAAAATCGGAAAAATCTCAAAAAATTCAAAAAAAATCTGAAAAATAAAAAGTATAACAAAATAAATATTTTCATTCATTAACATAAACTTTACTTTATAGTTTACATAAATTTGATTTGGTCTACATTTTTTACATAAGCTTTATACTCTTCCCACACCTTGTATTATATACAATCTGCCACACATGCTAATGAATATTATATTCTGGAGTCCCTTCTATCATGACCCTAATGTCGCTACTGGGCCCTTAAAAATCACCAAAGTAATGTTCATATGGGGATTGAATCGTGGTGTCCATGAATGATTTATAACTCATCCCACTTTAATCTAAAAATACCACTATGCATAACTTTATCACAGTATTTACATTGTACTTTCCTGGTTGTCATGGACAATAAAGTGCAATGTAGCCAAGCCGAATCATTCTGGGTTGACCCAGTAACTTTGGTATCACCACTTGGAGAAGTCATGATGAACCAAAGTAAATAACAAGGAGAAGAACAACTAAACAAGTTAACTTTCACTAAATAAAATAAGGGCCTTGGGGGTGGGAATTAGCCTTAAAACCTAAGGCTTAGCGGGCTTAGCATGAGGGGGGAGGGGTGGGTATGAGGGCCTCCCCAAGGGGCACGAGGGGGGCATCAAGAACCCCCTTGCTTGCCCCCCACGGGGGGGGGGGGGGGATCCTCGGGTCGGGATCCCCCGCTCGGGTTGGGCCAACCGGATCCCGATCGGGCCAGTCAGCCCCAAATCCGACCGGATTGGGCTTGGGTCGCGACCTAGATCCCAATCCGGCATTCCATGGGTAACCTCACAATTCATAAATGCCATAGGGGAAAATTACAAAGTATAAATTATAAAAAGAAGAAAAGGTAAAAAAGAAATCCAAGGTACAAAGATGGTAGAAGCAAAAGAAAGCAAAAATAGAGAGCACGGCATAAAGAAAAGAAAAGGTGTAACCACATAGAAGAATTCCTCCAGTAATCCACCCAGAAGTGTAGTTACAAAAAGAATGTAAAGAACCAACTTCTAAATTCAGCATCCTTATTCCTGCCTATATAGCGACAGATATGCCTTTTGAAAGAAAAGCTCGTCAAGATCAGATCAGGCAACAATCATATCAAGTAAGAAGATCTGGTTTCACCTCATGAACCACATTTGCATGGTGAGATAAGTTGAATCATGAAAGTCCCTGAAACACCAAGACAGCCAGAATTGCTGGTGAATTAGATGTAGACCAGGGCCCATACAGTGTTCCTTCTACACCAAATCTTCTTCTACAGAGCCCTCTCCCTCAAAACCCAGCAATATGCTAACTCCTTCACCCTCCTTTTCTGCCATGACGACAACACATGACAGTGACTAGTTTCTCAATTCTTTTGCTTGAACAGCAGCAAGCGACAACGCTTTTATCTCGTATTGTTCCAGAAAACATAGATGGCAGCAATAAGCAACCATCTTCTTCCAGTGTGGTTGACCCACCCCCTTCTTCGGGTAGACAGAGATGGCATCCCCACCACTTCATCATTGTATGGCAACAACAGTAGCACTTCTCACCTTCGTTGCCTCTTTTTGAGGCAGATATAATATAACAGCAGTTACAACTTACAACATGAGAAGGCACCTATGCATGAAGAAGACATCATAGTCCGTAAGATGTCAGTATGTGCGCCATACCAGACTGGGGCCAATCCACACCTGATCCAGGTCCTGGGATCCAGCATTTTTGCAGTAAACCAAACAAATATCCAGGGTTACTGGTGCTTTATAGGAATGCCCTGACAAAGAGGAACTATGTAGATGAATAGATGCAGGATAAAATAGGCCTCCTGGACTCTCCAGAGGTGATCAGATATAATTCCAGACCAATCTGCATATGACAAATACTGTCCAGGTTGGGGCTGATCACACTGGATCACGGTTAAAACTGTCATAACCAATTGTGTAATGCTCAATTATGCAGGCCAAATTCTAAAGCAACTCCAAAGCCTGAATCTTGCCTTGTCACTTAAAACAGGGAAGCCATAATACTGCAACCAACAGCAGGTTACATAATCAGTGAAAACATTCTAGAAAAAGGCATGCCTACATGGTACCCACCTAAGACATTGGCATTGCCTATGGATCATGATGTACCTCAAGATTGCCCTTGATTTTATTTACTCATGCCCATCCAAATGAAAAATACTAAAGGATTTGAAACCTGAATCAATTTACACATATACAATGTATATGTGTCGTCGGGCAATGCACTAAGCTACCCAAGACATGAGGTGCCCAAGGCAAGGAGGGAGGCTCACCTCACCTTAAGCATGGGAAGTTGGATCAGAGTCAGGTCGGGCCTGGTCACCCAACCTGGTCAGTTTTCCCCCCAACTAGCCCGGTCCGGACCCTAAGTCCTAACCCAGCGAAGGATCCAAGCCAGATCACCAATGGTCACAGGTCAATTTGGGTTGAACAAAAAAAACTATTATTGATATTTGCATATACTAAAATATAATATTAATTTTAAAGTTCAAATTTTCTTTTGAACGAGTGACCAATTTTGGTTTTTTGTTTAGCCAACAGTCAACAATAAGTGTTGACCCAGCCACAATAAAACAACGATGAAAAACACATGGTAGTGAGCATCTTTTAAGGGCTTATATGTTGACTGGCTGGCCCTTGTAAAGCCTTGACCCCGCCGAGACCTACAGCCCCTCTGCCATCTCCGATGCATTCAAAGAAGTCTGCCCCTACTTGTACGTAAAATTTTATGTTACCCGTTTATGTTTAGACCCTTATAGACATGGTGCAGGTGGACCGGTGCTAAGCATTGCGAAAATGGTATTAGAAAACTAAAAATAACTAAACCATGCTAAAATTTAGAGTAACTGGGGTTTAAACAGGCTAAGTTGGGCCTGAACCTGCCTAAATCGAGCCTGTTCTTCCAGAACCGCCCAAATCGACACCTGTACACATGGGCCTGATCGATCAGCTGCTGAATCGGGTGCATGGAGCGTTGGAGGTGAGCCACGTGACTGAAGGTGGGCCAGGGAGGGCCGTGGCAGAACCGCGAGTGTGGTCGCGCACGTGTGAAGGCAGACCCGGCAGGTGACGTGGTCGCTGGAGGCAGCAGCCGCGAACACATGCGTCCAAGAACCTGACCAGGTGGGGTTTGCGGCAGCAGAAACAGCTCCCACATCTGCTCGCAGAAGAAAGCCCAGGTGGGGGTCGTGTCTGCATGCCAACGACAGGGTGGAAACAACTAGCGGCTGCATGGCTTAAGCCCCAGCAAGGCATGGTCATGCGACAACGGCTGGATCCCAGAATTGGGAGGCTGTAGTGGCTCACATCCAGGGCACTCCTGGCGTAAAGGCGCATGGGTTGCATGAGCAGTCAGCCACGACAAGCCCAGGCAGATCTCTTTCGTCCTTGTGTCATCCTGGGTGTTGGTTGGCAGGAAGTAGTAGGGCACCGTGGGCGTGGAGACAACGGTGGCAGCAGTGCAGGCGCTGAGCAGGGTGGAACTGGCAGACTGATGGCACTGCGGCGGCATCGACGCCCTCATGTGACCAGCAGGGAGACCAAAGATCCTTCTTCCCCGACATCTTCTTCGTCCTTCACCTCCTCCTTTGTCTTGGGGTCGCAGCGGGGCTGAAAGAAGCCGGCGGGGTGGGAGGGGTTGCTGGAAGAGGTAAGGGCTGTGACATCGAGCATCAGAGATGGTAGAGGTGGCTGTGGTGTCGAAGAGACAGGGGATGTGGGCCAGGGTATTGTGGATGTCGAAACAGGGCTGGCGGAGGGGCGATGGGGCATTCATGAATGGGAGGAGGGAGGAAGGGGAAGAAGAGAAGACAACAATGGCGAAGGGGGGTAACCAGGACAGGAGAGGATGGGAGACGAAGGGGATGCAGCAAAAGAGTGAGAAGCCACACGCCACATCATCGGAACACCTTGACATATCCAGAGGAGCCAACTAGGAAGATGCCTTGCGCCGACAGAGGTCTGGTGCCAGGGATTGCTTGGTCTAGTCCACGATGTCGTCGACAGGAACCCATTGCGGAGGGGACTATGCAATGCCATCTATGGTCATTAGGGACATCAAACCGGAGTCGGTGAAGCACAGGGAATCGTGGTAGCTCTCCAGGGATCGTCAGAAGTGTCTGCGATTGCCCGGAGGTGATAAACGAGCTGTTGGACCTGTGGAACCGGGAAGAGGGAAGGAGAGGGAGAATTGCATAGAGGCCAAAGGAGGAGAAGGGGAAGGGGAGGGGAGGTGAGGAGGAACAGGACCTTCTAGGGGGGGGGACAAGATGTCTCCTTTGGTAGGGAAATAAAGGGGTAACAGGGCAAGCCCTAGACAAGAGTCTTCTCCAAAAATTCTTCTGTGTATTCCCTTGTCTCCAAAGTATGGCCTCCTTAAATAAGGAGTCAAGTTACAAAAAGGACCTCAAAATAAAACATTTACAATTATATCTTTATAATGATAGAAAGTAGGTACAGGAAAGACTAAAAGAAATTAAAACATTTACAGATAGACCCTTGTAAGGGCGAAAATACAAATCAACCCCAAAACCTTGAACTGGTTCCTTGTCAATAACTTTATGTTTAAAATAACTGAAATAAATTCCCATGTTTATGCAGATCATATATTCCTGGTTTTTTTCCAAAATCATTTATGCATATACATCAAATAAGAAAAAAAGGAAGACTCTTCCTCCATGTATAGACCCTAATATTAATATTATTTTTATACCAGATAGCACCAATTTTAAAACTGATATGCCTCATATAAATATCATAAATAATATTGTATCAATTTTGATACCTTATGTCCTATTTGATAATTTATATAGTTCAACTCTTGGTAGTTTTTAGATGTTGAAAGAAAAGATAGCATGTGAGTCTATCTCTTCCTTCTTTAAACATTTGAACTCAATCATTACAATCCAAAAGTCAAAAAAGAGTATACTATGTTTAGATGGAATTTGTGTGATGTTAGAGATTTTAATAATTAAAATCCTTTTCACAATGTCAACCCAAACATACTCTTACAATCCCAACCATGAGTTGCCCATAGAGGGTGTTTTATATGGATTTGCAGAAAGATTTAAATTATTTAAAATCTCTAATAGGTCAAATAAATATTTGTTTCATTGTTATTGAGTTTTTATAATTTTTAAAATTATCCATGGATCTGACCCAGGTCCCAACCTTGCCAGACCCGGGTTGGGTTAGGCCAGGCCAACCTAGTCCTAACCCGCAACCCAGCCTACCTTGGCCTAAGGTGCTTGAGGTGAAGTGTATTTTTAATACATACTTTTAATTTATTATTTTAAATATGTATATATAAGATAACAATAAATTATAAATGAAAAATAAAGTATAAAATGACATAAATACAAAACTACAACTAACTTAAAAAGTAACTAATATTAAGTAAGAATCAATTTAAAATGAAATAGACCATAACCTTAAAAATACAGTAATTTAGAAACATAAAATTTAAACAACTTAATACCAACAATTTAATAAAGATGATTCAAAATTAAAACTAGAGCTAATTCAACATCTATAAATGACTAAATAGGACTAATAAACCAAAAAGAATACATAAATAATGAACAACTTAATAACAACAATAAAAAATATATAAGACTGAAGCAATAAGCAACATAAAAAGAGTACAAAAATTCAAAGCAAAAATAATAATAACTTCAATTTAAAACTAAAAAATATATATGAACTTAATAAGTTAAAAATGATATAAAAACTTAATTGAATTAAATCATAACAAATTAATAACAACAACACAAATTTTAACATAGACTAAAAACATCAACCAAGAAAGAAACAAAATCTAAAATTTTGCAGCCAATATGATTACATCAATCTAATCCCAAGTCTATGGCTCTCTAAGCCAAATACATAATACCCTTTTAGTTTATTAGATCCAAGCCGATAGTGTGTCCGGATCCTATAGGTGGTCTAGGTTGTGAGCAGGTGAGTAGGTGAGGTGGATAAGGCGAATGAGGTGCTTGTGATCGCCTGAGGCAAAACTGCCCAAGGCGAGAAGGAAAACCACTGCAGTGCATCAAACTTGTGGTATCAACTTCACCATATAGACATGTTTTCTTACAGAGTTAAATTTATTCATGTTTTCATGACATATTTGTTGACTCCAATGAAAGAAATCCGCTCCTATAAATCACAGGCAGTGCTAAAATAAAGACATACTACATGGTAAAACCTTCCAATTTATACTGACTACCCTAAAGAATGATAAAAATTTTCAATATAGAAATTGTCAGCCACCTTTTCTATGGATCTGAGCCTGTTGTTTTCAATGTCATGCAACAATCCAAAGAAAAAACATTTAAAAGACCATTAGTATACTAAGCCTAGAAGCTCTCACATCAGCAAGTTGTGGGGACCTTGAATTTTCCATATGTAAAAATATATTTTCTTTATGAAAAATATGTTTACTATTTTAGAAAGAAGATTTTTTGTTTATGTCTGAAATTTTGTGAGGTTACGATTAGGGTTCATAAAAATTAAGGTCAGACCTCTCCCAACCAATTCTCAGATGAACTAGGTTAACTATGTTGAGTGGTATCGTCAAAATAAAAACTAAGGTCAGACCTCTCCCAACCAATTCTCAGATGAACTATGTTAACTATGTTGAGTGGTATCTTCAAAATAAAAATTAAGGTCAGAACCCTCCCAAATAAAAATTAAGATCAGACCTCTCCCAAAAGAAGATTTTTTTTCTTTTAATGATCCCTGATTTAATGAATATTTTGAGATTTTAGGCTAACATAATATTTATGAATTCTCATGATATTGTGATAGTTTATTTTCAATGTCATTATTTTAATGATATTTGTTGTTGAGTTAACATTATCTATTTTATGATTTTTTATTTTAAATATTTTATTTTCTTCATTTATTGTCTCCTGTTAATTTATTCAATTTATTTAAAAGTTTATTAATTATTTATTTTCTGAGGGGCACGCTTCATACTCTGATAATAACTTTTTTTAAATTCTACTCTTGTATTTAATTCTTATTTATTATTTTATTTATTTATGCAACTTTTTGCAATTAGATAGTCTTTTTTAACATTTTTTATTTTTATCTATCTCCATCTATTCTAATGTATTCATCCTCATTTTATTTCTTTTGCCTCATAATTTATTTGTTGGTTAACACACTATTAATAAGTCATTGATCATTTAATGATTTTTATTAAGTTTTGATTGGAAAACAAAACATGTGTTATAAACATTGGTAGTTATTTTTCATGTATTATCTTATCATGCTATTATGATTTTGGTATTTAAGATTTTATTGACATTTAGGCTGTTATTTTATTTTTCACTAGGTTATACTTGTTTAGTTAATATTTTGATTAAATATTAGCTTTTAAATTATGTTAGTATATAAGTATCATTTATTAATATGGTCTTATTTAATTCCACTTAAACATTTTATTTTATGTTTAATTTGTTAAGAGGATCATGAAAAATGTTTATTAACAAGTAATATAATGGTGCACAACATAAAAAACATTAATGAAAAAAATTGATTTACTTCTCATACACATAAGATACATGATGTACATATTATTTTATACATGATCTTGAAAAGAGAAAAAAAAGGAAAGTCCATAGAGGTGTAAAAACTAAGTAAACTTGTTCATAGGTGGAGCTAAAAGCACAAGCATTACTAAAAAAAGATTTCTCTCAGAATAAAATAATAAGAATTAAAATAAATGAATCAACACATTTAAGAATTAACTTCTTAAGATAAATAATTAGATGATAGACATCTAAGCCAATGCCATATAAATGAACACGGCAACAAAGATTAAAGAAACCTACAAAAAATACTTGAAGAGTCTAAACAACAGTCTATTTGAAAACAAGACATGATGGTGAAATAAAGATATGCAAGGCAAAAAAGTAAGAGAAATTGGTATAAAAGATTGCTTAAGTATGATGACAACGAAACCTTTGAATGATATAAGATAACGAAAAGTGAAGTAAAAAGATGATCAGACAAATTAGAAATAAGACTTTTAAATATATGTAGTAAAAACTTAGGACAAAAAAAGTGAAAAAAATTATTTATAAATTAACAAGGATGAGAGATAAGTTAACAAAATCTTTACCAAGTCAGATGTACGAAGAATAATAAAGTAAAAGTTTTGATAAAAATGATGACAGTAAAAAAATGAAAATTAATTATTTAATGCCAACTCTACTAGAAAAATAGAAGACATAAAGAATGTAACAAAGTTTAATATAAATTATATTAAAAAAATAAAATTTGAAAAGTTAAAAGGCATTGCAGAAGATGAAGGGGACCGATAGCATAGAAGTACGAAAATGTTTGTAAATTTAGGAGGTAGAATTGTTAACTCAAGTTTTTTAAAAAATCTTAACCTAAAAACAGTTGTAAGAATAAAGAAATAACATCATCATACTGCCTTAAAAAAACAAAATACAAAAACATTGTTCAAATTATAAAGAGATCAAACACATAAGTCATATTAAGAAATTATGAAAAAAATATATAGAACAGTAATTCAGAGATACTACAACTATTTCAACAAACTAATTTGTATGTATATCTGGTCAGTCTTGTATATAAGTAATTTTTCTTATTAAAAAAATTGATAGAGAAATGTCATAAAATGAAGAATGATTTATATGTGATGTTTAATGACTTGGAAAAAAAATTAAGATAGAATTTCAAAAGATGTTTCGAGATGAGTGTTGGAACAAAAAATAGTACCCATTAAATATGTACGAGTGATAAAAAACATATAATGATGCAACCACTAGTGTACACAAAATTAAATATAAAACAAGAAATTTTCCTACTATAATTAGCTTAAACTAATTTTATCCTTTTGGCACTTAGTTATGGATGAGTCAACAAAAAGTACACAAGATGAAACACTAGATAAGACAAGAATAAGCAAATATGAAGCTAGATCTATGGATAAATACTTCAAAGTCCAACAGTTTCAAGATAGATAGGACTAAGACAACATATATTATCGTAAATTTAATAAAAATAAGAGAGAAAAAAATGCAGTTAGTTTGGATCTTAGAATGCAATATATCAAGTTCTCATGAGAATTTCTCTCTCTACATTTTCGAGAAATGAGATCACCTGCAATATCTATATAAATATCTCAATCCTTAAAATTTCAACATATGTTGTTACTTTAGATTCCCAACTCCATAGTAATTCAAATTCTATTATTTCTAGTCTCTCTCAATCTAATTTATATTGTTATTTTGGTTAAATAACCTTCTTAAGTTTGTTCCACGTGTTAATGACTCTATTACTACATCCAACCAAAGACTATCTGGGTATTGTTATTTCATTTCCCACTATTTTATATGACTATATATGATCCAAGATATCACAACAATCTGTCAAACAATCAAAAATGATCTTTCTATGATATCTTTTCTTAATATTGCTCAAGTTGAAACCTATCTCCAATTTAGGATCTCAAGTTCCTGGATGAGCCCCTTGTAGACAATGCTCACCTTCCTTGTACCTTAATTTTTTTTTCTTTTGTTAGCTTGTCTCAATCATAGTCCTCAATCTCACCTATTTTGAAAAGCATGTAATGCCAAGTAATGACATGGGCCTGATTTAGTTATGGTGGTTCTTAAGAATCTTCTATGGTTATTTTCTGAGGGAGTGACGAATGTGATCGACATGTATCCTTGTACAACAATATGTACTTAACACCAATGACATGGGGAATACATAAACTATACATAGCAAGTAAAAAATATAATATTTAAATAAAATGAATAAAATTATTTTCTAGCCATATTACCTGTTTTTCCACATTTTAAAAACTTTATAGCATTGTTATGGCATTTTTTAAATTTTTTGAATTTTTATATTAAAATATGGGGGTCAGACCAAGCCATAGCCTGGTACAACCGGGTTGAGTCTAGGCCAAGCTGACCTGGTCCCGATCCAAAACCCCACCTTCCTTGCTAAAAAGATTATCATCGTATTTTACACTTAAACGTGCACTTAAACTAATATTTTCTAAGTCTCGTATCTCAAGAATTTCTCAAGATTTCTTCCCACCATCCCTCTCAAGATGAAGTTGAGATGCGAGATGGCTATCCTTAATTTGGATGAAGTAATAGTACCTCGAAATACTCAATTTAAATAATTTGATTCACTTAAGCAAAAGGACAAAAGTGTGATAGGCATGTTAAGCATAGTCAAAATAAGATGAATGAGATACAGATTAATTAGAGTTACATGTGGTTGTAAGATTCCACTAAAATTGAACAAAAAACTTTATCATACAATTATAAGACCTATAATGCAGTACAGTAGTGAGTGCCACAGTCAATAAAAAAATATCATTCCAAAACAAGTGTTACTAAAATGAGATTCAGAGGATGTTAAGATGGATGTGCAGTCATATTAGATTAAATAGAAATGTAATGAATATGTTAGATAAAATGAGATAGTGATATTGTAAATAAGTTGAAAGAAAGATAGAGATCATTTGAACACATTAAATGTAGACCTAAGAAAATTTCAATTAGAAAGATAGAAAATATCAAAATAGTAGAAACAAAAAATGATGTGGTAGACTTAAATTAAATTAACTTAGAAGGGGGTGATTCAATGAGATTTGAATGATCTAAATATTTTAGAAGAAATAACTCAAAATCAAGATGAGTAGAGAAAGAGAATCTATGTGGCTGACTCCAAATAATTTAGGATTAAGACTTAAGTTGAGAAAAAGAATACGTGCAGCTGGAGGCCAGGGTGAAATGAGAAAGCTCTCGTGCCTGTGCCGCTTGTGCCACGAAACTCATCTGATGCAAAGACAAGTGGAATGGCAATAGTGAAGCGCTGGACAGACATTGAATGTGAGGAAGGGAAGGCACATGCTTCATGAGGGTTCCGTGCAGATGGCATGGCGGCAGCTGCAGCACTGAAAGAAGTGTCCTGTGACTTGTGCTTGCTTCACAGGTGCATGGGTTGGGCATGGGGTGCTCGTGTTGATGGGATGGATACCTGCCAATGAGTTTGAGAGAGATAGAGAGAGATATAGAGGGGGGCACACCTCGAGTACTAGGGTTTCTTCATTTCCAAAAATTCTATAGAATGCCTGTCTTGGGCAAATAGTAGGAATAAAAACACTTCCACGTTTACACTACAGAAGTACAGACAGCTTAAAGCCCCTATTACCCAAAATATTTAAAATTAATGTTAGAGCCCAGAGACCTAATAATCAATGTAATAAAGAAAATTCATACAATAAACTCTAAAACCTATAAAATATTTTAAAATATGATCAAGCCACACTCGCCCAGCTGAAACAGCAGATCTCATGCTAGTTAGTAGATCTCGTCCAATCTTGAATGCATCAGAATGTAGTGGAGAAACAACAAATATGAACAATCAAAATCCATATAAATAATCAGAATCTTTGGAGGAGACTGCATCCAGAGAACAAAATTAAATGCAAGGAGATAAAAGGACAAATAAAAATGTATCAAATTATCACCTTCCAAATAAATTTCCTGCAGCGATAGTACCTCCTTGAACATAATAGTCAACACTCTCAGTAACCTCTCCAAGCATTTCACCTGTCTCAAGAACCTCAATAGTTCAAAAATACATAGTTAAAAGTAAATCCCATGAGGCTAGTAAAAGAACAATGAAAACTTGTTAAATCTGGCCACTGTTACCAAAAAAGAACCTTTCCTTCTAATTGTCTAATACAGCTAAACACAATGTACCGGACATGTAAAAAATAAATAAAAACATTTAAAAAAGTGAAAGCTATTCTGAGACACTGGATAAACCAAAATAAGCAAGCAATAGAAGTTTTCATAAAGCGAATTTGATCATAGTGGATGTATAAATCGATTCGGGTGGATGTGATGGCACCAATTGCAAATATCAGACAGGCATCAAATTTCATAATATTCCTATCAAATTGAAGTGCTTTATCAATGTAACTTTCTTTTCTCTCCAATACTAGAGATAGTAAGGGCATATCTCCAATTTCTAAAATCTCAGGTTAGGAGTAGACTATTTTTGCAAGAAGTGTACAGCCGTAAAGAGATTTTCTTGGGATCTTTTGGTGACTTGACACTTTCTTTAAATGAGTTCCATGTGGATGCCATGAGAACAAGAAAAAGGTAAGAATTTTAGAATGGAGACCTGGTTGTCTCTTGAGGACTGCGCTGATAACCCTACCTATTCTCCTTCCCCATGCTGCCTCAGACTGCACACCCTTATCTTCTCACCTGTCAGATGTTCCTTCTTATGAGCACCGGCTAAGTGTATGTTAACTCCTTACCGCACCCCCAGGTAGAGAACTAATGGAGGAACGTAAATCCCATTGGTAAGTACTAAGTAGATTTCCAGTTATACCCATCTTGATGTGGTGATTGCCTTAGATTGCAGATGGAAGGCTAAAGTTTTCAGAATTGAAATGTTCTTTTGCCCTTATTTATCAGTGATAATGTGGGTAATTTGGCTGTCCCCCCACCACACTCTCTCTCTCATAACTCCCCCTTGAACAGGAGGGGTCAGTTGTTATGATGAAAAGAAGTGTACGGCAGAGACGCTGACCATGGACTTGGGATTTCTTGTCTTTTTATGGGGTCCACCACAGTGATGACACCAACACTTAAATAGCCAGGAACCAGCGTGCCTTCTGCCATAGTTTTCTTTAGTGACTTTCTATTGCTTTTTTTGTCTCCAGGTAAGGAAGCTTCATGCTGGAAGCATAGTTTAACATAAATGCACATGAAGCATATTTTAGAATTGAAAAATTGAATATAGAACACAGAACCTCATTTACATATAGCTTGAACCGACAAGAACGGCTTCACAGTTGACATGAACTTAGAACAGTGTCGTCAAAGCAACCCCATAAGTGCTGCTTAAGCAGCAAAGTGGTCCTGCACCAACAAAGTGCAGGTCCACTTTATCAAAACCTAAAAAAGCAACAGCTAAAGTGCGGTTGCTTTGGCCACTTAGAACTGGATCCAAGAGACCCCTATTGACCAAACGATCACAGCTACTTGCTGGCCCACCAGCTGCCTGCCGTTCACCACACCTGCACCACTGTTCGTGCCCTTAACATCCTTGTGCACATCGGCGTGTTTGTGATGTATTTATCTCCTACTATAGTGTCCACTCTCTTTAGACCCCATTGTGTTTCCCTTCCTCAGTCAACCAAACGGTTTTGAAGCTTGAATTGTCTGGATATTGCTGGAATTACAAAATTCAGCCTTTATACTGGCAGATTTGATCGATTTCAGACCAATTTCTCCAGAATCGGCCACAGGATGACGGTGCTGCCAGTGCCTGCATCTTCCCCGTGCTAGTGGGCGGAGAAGTCATATCAGGTCCATGTCCATCAATGGATCCGATAAGCCATCAGATCATCTTGTAAGCGGACCCTGTACTAGTGTCTTCCCTAATTGAGAGTGGGAAGTTGCGCGTCAGATTGAGCAGCAGCCAGACAACCAATTCCCCAGATTCTGCCCCCCCTCCCCCCATTTGACCCAAAACAGGTGGAATATGACCAGAATTTAACATGGAATCCTCATGGCCTATTGAGCTCTATTTTCTCTAGTTTTTTTCTGGTTTCCTGGAATATGGCCAGTATCTATTTGCCATCTTACTCAGGCCATGCTTTGCCCCTGTTGTAGAAAGATACTTATTTAATTAATTGTTTAACATTGTAATTAAATTGTATACTGCTCTAATATGTGTAGTTGCCCACTTGGTTACTTGTGCAAAGTTATTGTGTCAACTAAGCGGATGCTTTGTCGCTTAAGCAATAAATGAACTCTTGGTTGCTTTGTCGCCTTGACAACCATGACATAGAATACAATTCAACTCAACTAGAGCCTTCATCCCAAATTAATTGGAGTAGGCCATATGAATTCTCTTTCTTCACTTATGTCGATTTTGAGTTACTTCTTCAGAGATATTTAAAACATCGAAATCATATCGAATCATCCCCTCCATAACTTAAGTCTACCACATCATTTTTTTTATTTTAATATTTTCTATTTTCTGATTAGAGAGCCTCTTAGGTTTACATATAATGTGTCCAAACTATCTTAATCTCCCCTCTTTCAATATGACTATAAATGTCGCTATTCATATATTTTCTTTAATATATTCACTTATTCTATTAAATCTAATATGGCCACACATTCACCTTGATATTCTTATTTCAATAACACTTGTTTCAAGTTCTTCTTTTATTGTTCAACGTTCACTATCATACAACAACATTACAAGTCATATAATTGTACGATAAAATTTTCATTTCAACTTAAGTGAAACCTTGCAATCACATATAACCTTTGTAGTCAATCTCCACTTTATCCAACTTACTTTAACCATATGATCATAGTTGTTAAGGTACACGCCTAGGTGCCAAGGTGCTTATGCCCAGACATCTGGGCTATGTGCCTAGGACGCAAAGGTTAGGTGCCCCATGTCTTTATACATGATTAAAAATTTATTCTTTTGGAGACTTTTCCCACGTGATATGCCCTACAAAGAATGTCCGATTAATGATTGTGTGAACGTATTAATATATTTCACTATTACTTATACCATCATATATATTTAAGATTTGTAATTATAAATATATTATATACTTAAAATTTATAAATTTCTCTCTTAGCTCTCTTTTATCTCTTACTTAATTTATCAAGATTAATTCTTTCCTATAAAAATATATACCCGCACATTCATAATTATGTATATAAAATCACATTTAAATGTATGTACACATAAAGATACCTATACAAATATAATTATATTTATGTATATATATATGTTTGTATATATGCATAAATATATATAGTATTAACATCTAATTATATATATGATTGTATATGAGTATATATATTTATATACATATGATACCAGCTAAGAAACTGCCTTGTCGCATAAGTAAAATTGGCACTGTTCAACGCATTGGGTGTCTTGTCACCTTGACAACTATGCATATGATTAGCATCTTCATCACGTTCTCCATATTTTTGAATAGTTAATTCAAGATATTTGAAATGAGTTCTTTGAGATAATATTGTCCCACCCAAACTAACACCCTCACTTTCTTCATTTTGGTCTTCATTATATATACAATGCATATATCCCTTACAGCTCTACTTACATTGAAACCCTTAATCTCTAAAATATTTTTCCCTAATTCTAACTTCCTGTTCACTTCTTGTGTCTATCAATACGATATCGTACGCAAACATCATACATCAAAGTATATCGTCTTGTGTAATCTTCGTTAATTTATCCAAAACTAATACAAATAAGACAATGACTTTTTACAAACTATTGATGTAAGTCAATTGAAATAAAAAATCTCATACTTCTTCTTCAATTATGTATACACTAATGGTTGCTTCATCATACATGTCTTTTATCACTTGAATATATCTAACAAGCACCATCTCTTGTCACAATACCCACCAACTTTCTCTTTGAACTATTATAGGCATTTTCCAAATCATTAAGTATTATATGTAGATCTTTCTTCATATCTCAATATTTCACTATCAAATTTCTAATAAGAACAATAACTTCAATTGCAAATCTACCAAGTATAAATACAAATTAGTTAGTTAAAATATTTGTATAATTATGTAATCACCGTTTGATAACTCTATCACATAATTTCATAGTATGACTCATGGGCATAATCCCTCTATAATTTGCACAATTTTATGTCTTTTTTCTCAAAATTAGGTATAATGATGTTTTTTTTTCAATCATTCGGTATTTTTTAGATATTAAAATTTTGTTAAAAAATTGAGCTAACCATTTCATCCATAAATCTTCCAAACATTTTCATATTTCAAAAGGAATACTATCGAGACCACATGCCTTACCTATTTTCATCATCTTCAATAACACTTTTGTAACTATTAAAAATTAAATTATCCTAACATAATTTAAATTAAATTTTGTCAAAATGTCTATGCATTTTATGCTTTTAGCAAAGTTATCTTTAAAAAGAGTATCAAAATATAGACAGTGGTGGCTTCAAGGCCATGATCAGAGAAGCAACATCTAAGCTCTGATAGAAGAAACATAACAAAGCAATCATAAGTAGGCAGCCCACCACGACCACCACATAAGGACCATGATTATATTGGTAATGGCACATTCCAGATTTTAGACATAAACAGTTGACACCGAAAGCATTTTGTCCCCATTTAAGAAATATGTTGCCCATTGATTCTTCAGCCACCACAGCCAAAACTGAGTCTCGAAGGTGAATACTACTTCAAAAACAGAACTCATAAAAATCGTATGGGATTGACCAGGATTGGCCAACAATCCAGATATAAATAAGCCTAGAATCAGTAAATACAGATGAACCAACTCGATCAAATGACGTTCACCAGGCTTGGCAAAGAATGGCTGATCCAGAGCTTACATCAGCTGATCCCGGCTGGAATCAGGTCATACTCTGATTCTTGGCTTCCACCAGGACTAAGAGAACTAAGGGATACAATTCTAACTCCCCCACTCGATCATCCCCGCTAAAACATCCAATTTAAACATTAAAATTCAAACAGATGAAACCAACCAGACTGTTTATATGTTCAAAGCCTTAGACCATTAAATATATCAAAGAGCATCACTATCAATCATGTGGGAAAAGAGTGAATAAGGCATGAAACTACCATTGTTCGAGACTCCAAGCTTATAATCAAATAAGCATGGTATTCATCATCTTCAGCTGCAACTTGACTGCGAGAGCTTTTGTGATATACAGTCCAAATTCCTGTGCAACCAGGTAACTCAACCTGCAAAATATGGTAGCAAATTAATGCCAAAATTTAGATGTAGTGACAAGATAGAAACAAGATATCTGGAAAGAAGACCAATGAAATGCATCAAGTAACAATCCAATCAGCCACTGCCTTCAAACCATGCATAATGCCAAATTAGCATCCTGTAAGCTTCTTCAGCCCGATGTTCTTTCTTCTGTCTTTCAATGGGCTGAATACCATTAACTCTTATTTTAATTTCAACTAGAATGAAATCATGGTACCATCCACCTTAGAATACACTCTTCGTCTTCTATATTTATGCTTGGAGGAAATCACAAGGGGGATCTTCATTCTAGATGGGTCCAACAAAGATTGCCCTAAAACTGGATAACATTAAAAAAAATATATTACATCCTGATGTAGGGCAGGGCACAAGCGAGGCAACCAAACCAGACTTGACCCACATAACTGATATAATTTCCTGGAATCCAAGACTTAATGCCCAACAGGCTAGAATACATTGCATAACACAACCAAAAACCATTGAGATGGGTGTCCACACCCGTGCATATTTGTCAAGGCACCTGCCCAGACACAAAGGGACCTTTTGCAGGGACTAACCTGAGGGCCCACAAGGCACCCAAGGAATCATCCTAGGTGGCCAAGGCAAACTAACCCCTCCACATGGTTAGTAGAATCAGCCGATTTGGAGCGGCACATGGTTAGCAAAGTCCCTGATTATTGTCTGCTTTATTTACTTTACATTTTTTGTTTTTGGAAGAGCCAATCCTGGCCAACTCTAGATTGCCTATTCATCCCTTAAATTGGCTGGTCGGATCTAGATTAATGCTAGCCTATCGCATCTGAATTCCAATCCGGCCTTCCTTGATGTATGTATATAGTATTAACAATCAATTTCACCGCTTAAGCGATGCATAAGTGGCCGTCTTAACAACTAAACTGAAATGGCACCTTTGAATGCAGTGGACACAACTCATGCAGCAAGACACATTGAGTCATGGAGTATTATCTGGCATAACTGTTATTCCCTTTCAAGTTCCATTGACTCCAAACTCCAGAGAGCCAGATAAAGGAAACTCGTGTAGGAGCAACCGTAGGAGGAGGTAATTGAAATTCCCTTGATCCTTTCATACAAGCTGTAGAAGACTCAAATTTGGCACAAAATATGGCTTCATGGACACCAAGATAAGGTGTAAAAAAGTAATCAGAAAATTATACATAATTTACCAAATAATTAAAAGTTAATACCTGGATCAGGAGATTAACAACTAGAATAGATTATCTGACCAAGGTTGAGTCAAACCAAGCTTCAAGAATCAGCATCACCAATCAACACAACAGTTCGGGAAAAACCAATTGGGAATAGCCCATCCAAAAACTGATCCACAATCCTGGGTACCAACCAGGAAGCAGTGATCCAAATGAACGATATCTACTTTTGAGATTTACTATGGGATGTTTCCGCAACAAAAACTCGACAGTACATCCAATAATAATTCTTAATAATAAATGAGAAAAGAAGCATATGAACAGGATGAATTATTTAAATGAGAGAAATACATTATGATATGTAAGGAACAAGCTCGTATAAGCCACTATTATGTACAAGAATTATACGAAATGAATTGACTCAAAAGAAAATTAATAAATGATGTAGGCATAAACTATAAACTACATGTTTTATGTCCAAATACCGAACAGCCAACAAAAAAGAAAACCAATAAATAATTTGTAAACATCTTCCATTTCCTTCCATAGAAGGGTATGCACTAAATGGAACAAAATAAACAATACGTATACAACAGCAATATTAAAGTAAATGGTACAATAAATCCATTCGTTGAGAAAACTGTGCAAGACATCAGCTAAAAAATAACAACAGACAACAGGTGAGAAAGAAGCTATAAAATAATAAGTATCACATCCAGAAGAAGATCATTGCTAGAAAATTGTCCTCAAGCTTCTGAGCAACTTCAAGAATATGATGATTTTGCTAAATGCATAGCATCATTGCATGGTGCTACGAAAGCAAGTGTGCACGATGCAAATTTGCAAGTGTTACAAAAGTGATATGCTTAGAAGTTCCAGTAACTTCAACTATATTATAAACAAGCAATAAAAGCCAGAAAGAAGTTTTTTAACCTCTGTGATCAGTTCAGGGCGGATTGATTGTTGGAGGACACAGAGAGCTCCATTTTTTCCATGACCACTGCAAGACACCTGATGGTCAACCAAACGTTACACATAATTTAGTTACAAATTATCATGATTAAACACCAACATGGAAGTAAAACATCAAACATCCAAGAAAAGATGGTGAGTGATGACTTAGCCAGAAATCAATTTCAATTCAAAAGTGTGCACAACTGCCAAAATTTAAAGTGAGCTTTCATAATTTGCAGATCAAGCATTTCCGAGTCACTGCCTGGTCTGAAAATTTGGACTTTGGCAAAGAAGACACAGCAGCTGTGCGGAGCGGCCTCTCCATGAGTCTCCACTCCCCCGGCATATCTTCCCTAGCTCAATCTCACATCTGGTCCCCCAACCACTCTGAGGCGAGGGCAAGAGACGAGATGACAATCCTTGGTTCTTACACCAAGTGAGAAAACAAATGCAAAATGGAGGTCTGGAATTTATCTCCAATTGGAACTATCCATAATTCAGCCAATGGGTACTCCCAATTGAAGAAAAAAAAACTAAGAAGATAACAGAAGGGATGAGGCTGATCCTGATGCCTGAACTGACGGTAGGTCCAAGTCCAACCGCATGCCTCACCCGATGCTGTATCCCATAGAATTTACAAAATAGGCATTCGATAAAAACCCTTTATAGGCATCTGCTGGACCTTTTCTTCAGCTTTCATCCTGGAAATTAAATAGAAGAATTGCAGTTCAGAAGAGCTAAATGTCAAACAAATGGTGGTTCCCATTGGACTTTTAAATGTGAATTAATGGAGGTCTGATCCATCAACGCATCAGAAAGAACTTCACCTACTTCTCCATCCCCCACACTACACCACACCCTTGGGCAAGTAGACGTGAGTGGAGTCAGGAGTGAGGACTTCAAGAAGAAGCTTGTCACACAACTCTTGGAGTCAGGAGTGAGGACTTGGAGAAGAAGCTTGTCACAACTCTTGGAACGCAACTCAACTCAACGACTCAAGTCTAGCCTTAATCCCCAATTATTTGGGATTGGCCATAAGATTCTCTTTCTCTACTGACATTGATTTTGACTTATTCTTCAAAGGGTTATTTCTTGGAGAACAGCAAGAAGGAAAAGAAAGAATGAAGTATCAGACAAGGAAAAATCCACCCAGCTTAAGAAGATAGAACTGGTCCAGCATATCAAGATTCAAAGACAGGAAAGCATATATTTGCCCATAATATCCGAGGAGCAGGACACCCGGGATGAGAAGAGGGTCACCTTACCTCATACACTTGAGACAAGATATACTTTTTTAATATATTAATATATAATTACATATAATATCAAAACGTTTGATAGCAATAAAATTAAAATAAAATGAAATGAATCCACCAATTTAATAGCCATGCTTGCAAAATTTAAAAATACAACGTAAAAAATATAACAATAACTTTAAAATAAATAATAATAATAACATTAAACAGACTGCAAGAATGCAGAAATTTAATTGCTGTAACATCAACAAGAAATAAATGCAGCAATAAAAACATAAAAAGTTATTTAAATGTAAACAAAAACAAGAAACAAATGAGGCCAACAGCAGCAGTGGCCACAAGCATGTGAGTGTCAGCTCACTCTGGAGGACGTGGCGGTGCAGGTAGAAAGAGAGATAACAAACACCGGCATTGGTCACGTTCAATGGTGGCAGCAGCAGCATCCGACAGGGGCATCAACGGTAGCAGCTGCAAGTTGGTAAGTGCTAGCTCACTCTGAAGCATGCTGCTACATCATCCACTGGTAGTGGCCAACAGCAGCAGCAATGGCATCAACAGCAGGGCTCCGGCAGGGTGATAGGGTTTCATGACAAACAGGTATCGGGTGGGGGGATGGGGTTTCTTTTAAGTTAATTGGATCTAGGCCTTAACAGGATCCTGGCAAGGCAGTCAAGGCAACCGCCTCGCCTCACCTAGGGCAACAAATGTGATAACCTCAGGTGAAGGCCAGCATAACGAGGCAATTTCTGGCCACCTCACCTCACCTCGCCACAGCAACAGAGGCAATCACCTCCGATAACAAAACATATTTTCCATCTTTATATATATGCCCTTACAATCATGGACAAAAATATGTCGTTTGATGTGCCATAAATAGTTTCATTGTTAAGATCTAAAAAATAAATAGGCCGATCAATTCTGCAGGGTCACCGTGTTAGTTTTAACCATTAAAAATATGTAAATATAAAAAAGCGCGCTAAGATTCAGAAAACTGGTAAAATCATGTAACTTCCATAAAAATGTTGACAGATTATGCAAAAATAAACTGTAAACCTGAAACAACTGCCAAATTATAAAAATATAAATATGTTAAACATGCATAAAATAAAATTAAAAAATAAAAAATTAAATCAATAAATAATGAATAAATGACCCAACTCAACTCAACTTGAGCCAGAGTCCAAAATTACTTGGGGTCGGCCATATGGATTCTCTTTCTCCACTCACGTCGATTTTAGGCCACTTCTTTATATATATTTAAATTATCTAAATCATCTTGAATTACACTCCTCCAAAGTAACCTAAGTCTGCCAAGTGCTTTTTTGTTTCTATCATTCTAATTTTCTAACTAGAGTCTCTTAGATCAACATTTAATGTGTCCAAACTATCTCAATCTCAATTCTTTCAATTTGTCTATGCTTGTCACTACTTTTACATTTTCTCTAATATATTTATTTCTTATTCTATTTAATCTAGTATGACCACTCATCTATCTTAACATTATCATTTCAGCAACACTAATTTTAGAAGCATAACTTTCTTTTATTGTCCAACATTCGCTACCATACAACATTGCATATATTATACTTGTAAGGTAAAATTTTTCGTTCAACTTTAGTAGAATCTTATAATTACATAAAACTCATGTAACCAATCTCCACTTCAACTAATCTGCTTTCATCTTAAAATCAACATTTTCATCACATTCTTCATCTTTTTGAATAATTGATTCAATATACTTGAATTGAATTCTTTGAGATAATATTATCACATCCAAACTAACACTATCACTTACTTCACTTAGATTTTAATTAAATTTACAATGTATATATTAAATTTTAGTTCTATTTATCTTGAAACTTTTGATCTCTAAAGTATTTTTCTACATTTCTAACTTCTTATTCATTTCTTATCTCTCATCCATCAATACAATATTGCTTGAAAATATCATAAATAAGGTATATCATCTCGTTAGCTAATTGAAATAGAAAAATCTCTTGTTTCTCCTCTAATTGTGCATACAATAGTGGTTACTTCATCGTACATGTCTTTTATCATTTATATATACCTAACATGCACCATCTTTTGTTCCAACATCCACCTTATAGCCTCTCTTAGAACTCTATTATAGTTTTTTCCAATTCAATAAACACCATATATAAATTTTTGAATAAATATATCATAGAAAATAAAAATTTAATACATGAAACAATAAGAAATAAACATTACAATAGAATAAAAAATATAAATATAAAGAATTATCCAAAAGAACAATACAAAATAAATAAAATGATCACAAAACAATAGCAATGACAAATAAGTCACAAATAGGGTCAGCTGACCTGTTTAAAAAATATTTACTAAATGTATTTTCAATTATATTTTTATACTAATGGTGGCTAATCAAGATTACTCAAATATATGCCCAAGAGTGGTTATTCAATTTAATAATCAACATGCACTTCAAATGAACGGCACTTAATGTTATTATTTTTAATAATTTAATTAGTAGACAAAGTTCTCAAAATACATCAACATATTGATGATGGTGAAGCCTCTCTCTTGGTGAAATGCCATTTCACCGGAAAAGGGAGAGTCTAACTCAGCTAACTACATCATCTGCAAAGAAATGCAGAGACCTATACTGTGTTCAGAAACTTTATGATACCTCATTGGCTCATTCATCGGCAACTTTACAAAGCAGTGTCAACTATACTCATAGATTGCAGAATCGCCAAAATCGGATCAGAATCAGCCGATTCCAAAATCAGATCGGTCGGAATTGGTTGAAATCGATCCGATTCTGGCAATTCAGCCTGGAATCGGCCGATCTGACCGATTCCGCCGGAGACCGGTCTGACCGGTCTGGTTCGATTCCCAAATCAATTCCGGACCGGAAATCAAACCGATTCCGACCCTTTTAGGGCCGAAATCGACCGCTGCTAGTTGATTCCTATGATCCAACAGCGGTGGTGTCTTCAGCAGGCGATTTCGAGCTTGATCAACCCTCGGAATCAAGGATTCCAAGGATTTTGAGCTCTATCCCAGCTCCTTGTTCCGATTCCGACACGACTCCAGCAATTCCAGCAGTGATTCCAACTGATTCCTTCAAGGGATTCCTCCAATCCAAGCTCCGATTGGCCTCGATTCAACCTCTTCTTCGATCCTTGGAAGATTATTGGTAAGATTTTTTCGCCGAAAACCCCGTACATGCCCATTCTTACGTATTTTCAACGACTCCGATTGTAGTTAAACTCGATGATTTTCGACCGAACAACTCTATTTAAGTTCTAAACTAATCGATTGTATGTTCTTTGTACGAGAAAAAATTTGGATATCCCGTACGTCTATTTTTACGCGTTTCTGACGACTTTGAGCATGGTTAAACTCGGTAATTTTTAATCGAACAACTCCGTTCAAGTTGTAAGAACATCGATTGGATGTTCTTTGTACAGGAAAAATTTCGGATATCACATACGTCAATTTACAACCATTTTCGGCAAATACATAACCCTCTAAACATACCAAATAGTGTGTTCGGCGGATTGTCTACTTCTCGAATAGCCCCTAAAGCAATTTTTATGTTGTCTAATAATTTTTCATGCAATGTTTACAATTTTTGCAGGTATAAATAATGGCCGATCAAGGTGATGCAGCACTAGCACATCCTTTTGACGTGGGTTGGGAACACGGGCAAATGGTAGACTGATGGGGACCCGGTCCGATCCATTTTGGGGTTTATTTACGTTTACGTCCTTTTGGACTTCATTGTAAATATTTGAAGTTTGTTTTAGTCTTTTCCTTTAATTTGGGTCCTTACGAGGACATGTATGTAATTAGTCATTTATGATGTCTTGTTTGTAATAGGCTCCTCTATTTAAGAGGGCCACTTGTTGAAATGAAGAGAGAAGTTTTTAGTTGAATTTTTGGAACCCTAGGGGGCTGCCCTCAGGCCGGGGCGCCGCCCTTCCCCTTCACCCCTCCACGCGATGGAGGTCGTCCGGCCCTCCACCTCCGGTGTAGACCGGTCTCTTCGCGACCCTCCGGCGTGCGTGCCTTCTCCTTCTCCTCCGTCCGGCCTCCGAGCCATTCCTTCCCCTTCCCCCTTCACCGGTTCGAGTTGAAGCCCTATCGACACCGTTCACCCCCGTTTACGTCCGTTTCGACACCTCCGACCGCGTCGATCCCCACCCCTCCGTCCACCCCGCCTCCGGCGATCCCCGGAGTACTCCCATTCCCCCCGCCGTTCGGGCACCACCCCGGACCTCCTTCCAGACGGAGAAGAAAGAGGACGGAAGAGGAGCAGCCGCGTCCGCGGCTCTGTCCGTGCGCGCGGCCCGCCAGGGCTCCAACGGCCTCCGGTCTCCTCCTCCCGCAACGGCGGCTCCACCGAACACGTCCGGTGGCGACAACGGCCCTCCCGGCCACCCTCTTCCCCTCCGGCGACGGCGGCGGCGGCGGCGTCCGGCGCCGATCGCGGCGTCTCCTCGCTCCCGCGGGCGGTGCCACCGCGGCCGCGGCCGCATCCACGAGGCGAAACCCTCGCGCGCTCGCGAGGTCGACGACGGCGCCCTCCCCGAGGGGTACGCGGCGGCCGGCGAGCCGGCCGCGTCTCCCGCCCCCGCGGCCAACCGCGCGGGGCCACGTCCCCCCCCCCCCGTCGCGGGCGAACCGGTGCCCGGTTCGCCCCGCTCGCCCGGCCGGCGAGCCGTTCACTCGAGCCGGCCGCGGTTCGTCCCCAGACCGGGTCAGGCCGCCGGTTCAGCCCGGTTCAAGGCCGGTTCGGCCCGGTTCGACGGTCCAGGGGCCGGTTCAAGGTCTAAACCGGCCGGTTTAGGCGGTTTGGGGCCGGTTCACGCCGGTTCAAGCCATTTTGGGGCCGGTTCAGGCCCGTTTTGAGGGTTTCGGGCACAGTTCGACGTATTTTGGGCCCGTTTTGACCGGTTTAAGTCCGGTTTTGCTTGTTTCCTGCATTTCTAAGTCTTTTGAGCTCCTCCTCGGTCCGCTGCAGCGCCACGTCGCCGGTCCGTCCCGCCTCGTCCCGCATCATAGACCCAGTCAAAAAGAGAGTGCAATGCAAGTGGTGTGGGAAGGAGATGAATGGGGAGGTGTTCTGACTGAAACAACATATTGCCGGAACAGGTGGAAATGTAAAAAAAATGTGATAAAGTGCCGAAGGAGAAGAGTGAGGAGATGAGAGGCTACATGACAGGTAGAGCCTGTAAACGGGCTGTTAGGATTGAGCAAAGGAAGAAATTGCACGATGAGCTACTTGAGAGGAGAAGGGACCGAGATTTGTCTACCTGAAAAGGGGAAGGCACCAGCCCAGCCGGAGCTAGAGAGTGAGGATGACTCCACGGACTCCGAGCTTAGACATATTAGGCACGCTAGCAAGCGTGCATCTGTTGCGGAGGAGGACAAGAGGAGGGGAGCAGGAGGGTCAGGGTCAAGAGCTGACCCAATTCTTGGCCGATTAGCATCGACTTGCCTTATCCGAAACTGGGAGACTGAGGGATGGAGATAGAAGCCACACTGCCATTATGCCAGTACTCAATTTACGCCGAGTGATGAAGATTTATTTAGGAAACAGAGTGCTGGGCAGATGGGGATCAATTAAGTTATGAAAAGGGTGAAGGCAACAGGACGGTTGCAAAGAGAGCCGTTCACCACATTGTAAAGTGATTTTTGCATGTAGGTATCACTTTTAAAATTACATTTATGTGTGTTCTATTTAATTAAGCTTAATTTTTATCTGATCCAAAAAATTTTTAACTTGATTTAGGCATCCCAACGTATGCAACCACGAGCCCGTACTTTCAGACGACGGTGGATACTGTGGGTGAGGTTGGACCAGGAATGCAAGTCCCTACCAGCAGGCATATATATAGCGCTAGGCTAGATAAGGAGGTGCATGAGTTGAGGAAGTGGATGGATGGATTCAAATTGATATGGAAGGAGAGGGGTTGCACGATTATCTGTGACAGGTGGACAGGTATTACCAAGAGGAGTATGATAAACTTCTTGGTGTATTATTTTAAGGAAACTACGTTCTTGAAGTCGGTGGATGCTTCTAAGAAGATAAAAAATATCGACTTCATTTTTTCTTTGATGGATGCGGTGGTGGAGGAGATTGGGAAGGATAATGTGGTTCAAGTTGTCACTGACAACGAACCTTCATATAAGGCGGCTGGGATGTTGATAAAGAAGAGGCAGCACATGTTTTGAGTGTCATGTGCAGCACACTCTATTGATCTCATACTAGAAGATACATGCAAGGAAAAGAGTGTATCCACCCTTGTCAGGCAGGTATAGACGATTACATCATTTATTTATTCGTATCCCCGTCTGCTACATATTATGAGATCACACACACGGGGGCACGATTTTGTCAGGCCCGGTTCTACACGTTTTGCCACAAACTTCATTACATCGGAGAGTTTACACCGGCATAGTCATGCATTGGTTAGATTCACGCAGTCTTAGGAATATTATAATTATATGGTGGACTACCTACATAACAAACAAGATCAGTTAAAAATTCTTGTCAGGTCTGAGAAGTAGATCACTGACAAGAGATTTTGAGAGAGAAATGCCTACTACTTGACAATCATTGAGCCACTGGTAGTTGTCTTGAGGTTGGTAGACTTAGATGACAGAAACCAGATAGGCACGTCGTACGATGCTATGGACTGAGTAAAATTGAAAATAAAAGAGAAGAATCCCAGAGATTACAAAAAGTGGTGGAAAATCATAGATAACTGATGGGACAAGACTTTGCACCACGATGTTCATGCTACAGGTTAGTAGATTCAAAAAATATTTGTGCTTATCTACTTTAAGTTTAGTCAATAATTACCTTATTCATAATGTTAATTATTAAATTATTGTAGGATATTTTTTGAACCCCCACATCCAATATGGAGAACAGGTGGTGAACAACAACGTGGTGACGCAGGGTACACTAGTTGTTATTCAGCGTCTCTACCGATCTCAGCAGGACAAGATAGAGACCGAGATAGAAGTAAGTTGGAGTTTATTCAATATTTTGGAGTAGCTAATTATTAGACAACTAATAAATTTTTAAAAAAAAATTTCAGACGCAGAAGTATAAGATGAGGGTCAGGGTATACTCAGATGCTGATTTGAGATATTCGTGCGACAAAGTGTCACCTTGTATACTTATTTATAATGAAGATTTTATTTTTCTTATCTTATAAGTTATTGAAGTTGAGGGCCGACTGTTTGCCTTTTCTTTTCTTTCTTTCTTTTTTTTTTGCAACTGAGTGGTAGGTTCAGGTGAACACCAGGAGTGGATGGAATCCACTTGATACTATTAATATCATGATACTTAGCCAGAGCACTAGTTCCTCTCATTGTGAGAGGAACTGGAGTACAATCAACCTGATACATACAAAAAGAAGGAACAAGTTGACCTAAGACCGGCTAGAGAAGCTGATCTTCTGTCATTACATTATAAGGCTGCGCATCAAGAATATCAAGGATCGACAGAAGATCGATGAGGAGCGATTTGTACGATTTACAGGTGGTCCATACGAGCAGAGGCATACAACTACCACACCACCACCTAAGGATGTGGACATAGATCAGATATTTCAATAGGCACATGCACTTGTCTTCTGGATAAAGGAGAGGGCAGCCAGGGATCATCCAGCTGAGCTTGATCCCGATGACCGTACATAGGCTGAAGGAGAATTGGATGGTGTTGAAGCCGAGGAGGATGCTCCAACTCCACCTCCACCTACTTCTCAGGCTCAGACAGGGCCTTCTTCTGCCCAGCAGCTATGAAGTTGCCACCTCCAGATTTATCCCTAGCTCTAACCCCAACTGCCACTACCCAGCCCATTCGTAGTCCAAAGAAAACGAAAACAAAAGTAACTGCATGAAAAATGGGCGGATTTGCAAAGCTAAAAAAATCTTTGGGTTATGGTGAAACTTTAGAGATGGTTGAAGAGGTGAAGAGAAGGAAGCTAGAGATCAAGCGTCCTGTGAGCTCAAATAACAGCACGCAGGCTCCTTCTCACCCCTCAGTTGATGATGACGATGAGTGCATACCATCGACGCAGCCATCAACAGCCTAGTCACCTAATTCATGGCGGCCAAAATCGTATTACACGCTGGATAAGCAGACATCACAACATCATTTTATAGAGCCACAATATCCAGCATTTGGCGAGGCTCAAGAGCAGTGGATTTCCTCCACCACCACCACTAGAGTCTACCTACGTCCCGCAGCCCGATGCCTACGACTTTGATAGCATGGCATCAACATTATTTTCATGTAAACATGGTCCCAGACAATATAGAAGGCTGGGCACAACTCAAGAGCATCGACAGTAGCAGGAAGAGGAGGAAGGCCAATATCCATATCATAGATATTGGTGTTAAATTGATATCATGTATATTTCTATTTTTATGTTTTCATGTTGTATCAATTAATTGGTTTTTGCATCTGAATATGTACTTAACTTCATTTCATGTTCATTAGTAATTTATTCCATGTGGATGCATGTTAATCTTATTTTCAGAATTTTTTTCTAAATCATTTCTTATTTTGAAAAAAAATTGAATTTTATAAATCTTTTTGATGAAAAAAATATTAAATAACTTTTCTATCCAGGCCAATTCCTGGATTGATTCTCTTCCTAAGAATCGGCCGATTTCGACCGATTCCTGGGCATCGGAATCGGATCGGTCCCCCCCGATTCCGATTCCGGAATCCTTGGCTATACTTCATTCATAAGCAACTTTACATAGCAGTGTCAGGAAAAAGAACTTGTTGACTCAAAGGTGAATGATGTTTGGTGAATCAAAGATAGAAGTACATTCAGTAGACTGAATTTATTAAATGACAAATTATTGCATAATCTGAAAGCGATTCTTACTCCTATACATCATTGAAAATAATAGCATAATCACTACATTTTCTCTATAGTTGTCAAGGCGACAAGGCACCCAAGATATTGAAGGGTACCGATTCCACTTAGGCGACAAGGCGGCTACTTAGGCGCCGCCTAGGCGGTCATAGCGGTATCAAGGAAAGCTAGGTCAAGCGGTCGTTATACATAAAAATAAGTATAAATATAATTATATTATGTTATAATTGAATATGAGTGTTTTATCTATGTATAAGAGTAAATATGATGTGTGTGTAAAAGAGAAGATAGTTAAATAGATTTTTAAAAAATTTAACTATATAACATATTTATGATTATAAAATTTATATATGTGCGATAATATAAGTGATGGTAAAATATTGTTATAATATTATTAAACGAGGGAAGTATATAGTAGTCGCGGATCAACCTGCATGGTCAGGTCACGGGGGTCAAGGGGGCAACATCCCTGGTGAAGGGTTGTCAGGGGGGCAAAGACCCCCGAAAGAAAAAAGTATGTAATAGTATAAGTGATCTTATACATATAATTACGAAAGTGTGGGTATTTATTTTTGGATAAGGAGTTAATATTGGTAAATTAAGTGAGATAGAGAGAGAGAAAAGAGCTAAAAAAACTTAATTAAGCATATAATATATGTTTATAATCATAAATCTTAAATATGTATGATAGTATAAGTGATAGTGAAATATATTATTATGTTCAAACTATCATTAAATAAGTGTCCCTTGTGAGGGATATCAAAGTGGTAAAATCCCTCAAAATTACTTTTTAATCATGTAAAAATACTCAGGACGTCTTGCCTAGGCGCCTAAGCAGGCGCCTTGGACACCTTGGGCGCCTAGGTGGACGCCTTTTTGGCCCCAGACAAGATGCCCTGGCAAGGTGCTGTTGGAAAAGCACCTTGCCGCCTAGGCGCCGCTTAGGCGGGCACCTTGACAACTATGATTTTCCCTTAAAACTTTCATTACCCCTTAGGACATGCACCTAATTAGAGAGAACAAAGAAAAAAAACTCTGCTTGAGTGCTTGGACTCTCCCCTTAAAAGTATAGCTAAATACGGATTCAGCAATGTGCAGAAGTACATTCTCCTTTCAAAGAGACATGAAACCAAGGTTTTCAAGGCGATCAAGACGACACAGTACTGCCTTGGCGATAAGGCGAGACATTAGGCGACGCCTTTTTTATATAATAAAATAGATAAAATAACAAATATATATGTAAAAATGATACAAAATAACTTTGACACCATGCAAATCAATTAATAATGTGAGAAGTGCATATTTACATAGACTAAATAACTTGACAAATTAGTTAATTTTACTATTTAAATTCTATTAACTATTAGTAAATACTTAAGAAATCATTCAAGCCTAGCTATTATTTCATCAAAATGTTAATTTATAGTCAAATTAACTATTAGAACTAGTTGTTTTGGGTATGAAACACATCATATGGTAAAGTCTAGTGTGGAGACATGTATTGCCTACCACCCCAATCTTGAATAGGTAGGCTCAATGCTAGCAGGGGTAATGTCGACTTGCCGAGAACAAGAACCTGAAACTAATAAGAGCATAGTTGCAAAAAACAACTTAATTATGTGATATTAACACTTAATTATCATTATTCATTATTAAAATATATAAAATAGTAATTTAAGGCAATGAGCGCCTAGGTGCCCATCGCCTTGCCCCTTCTGGGGACGCCTTGCCACCTAGGCGACGCCTTGAAAACAATGCATGAAACAAGAGCGCAAACGGCTGGGTGACATCTCCTTTTGAAGCGAGAATTCTTTCACTTCGCTATACAAGTGACTTTTAGTTAATTATAATCTCAGCGTACTTAACTTAAATATCTTGGTTCAATTATTTTAAAAAAATAGAGATTGTGATGGGGAGGTTGATCATAGAATTAAAGCAAGATGAATGAAATAAAGATTAAACTAAAATGGTTCTACAAAATCATAAGATCACACCATTCCTTTTAAAGTTGCCTATCATGATGATGATTCATTAATATGAACTAGAAAGAAAATTTTAATCGTATGGTTATAAGACCTACAAATGGGGCCAAGTGTTTTTTAAATGACAATGCTAAGATGGATATGCAGTAATAGTAGATACGATAAAATACATAATGAACATATTAGAGAAAATGTGGAAGTATAAATCTTAATAAAAAACTAAATGAAAATCCCCATAAATGAAATCTCAAGCCACATAAACTAAATTTAAGATATTATCAAAGATAAAAGACCCTAAGTCTTAATCAGAATAATAAATTAAATCTTCAACTAAAATGAAACTTTAAACCAAATCAAATTCAAAATAACCTCAAGGATAAAAGACACCAAGTCACAAACCAAAACCAATGATCCTCCTAAGTAAACTCAATCAAATCGAACTAAATTCAAAACATCAAGTTTTACATTCTATCAGGTTCCTGGAGTCATTTCTCCCAAATGTGTTTATTTTGTAGATGTATGTTTTCTACGAATGAATTACTATGGCAGTAAATCAAAGATATTTAAGTCATTATTCAATATAATTAACATTGATACTTTGCAAGTCTAATGAGAAGAGGTCAAAATAAAATATTTTCAAAGAACCCAAACCTTAATATATATTTACACATATCATTGAATTAGTTTATACTCCTATGGAATATCACCTATTTTCCTAATTGTTCGAAGCTAATCCAAAACCAAAATTCTTTTATCCAAAAAGGGAAGTGAAAAATGAGGTTTCACAAGTATGTATCACAGTACAGGAAATAAGTTTTAAGGCCTACTCAACAGTGATTAATTTCGTCCAAATAGAAGGTTGGGTACATGGTGGCCTTCCTATTTAAGCCAAGTGTAGGGCTTGCAGAAAGAGGCTGATCAAGATAACAAAGCTATTCCAGCTAAGTATGACCATAATCGTTATTCCAGCTAAATGAACTAATTAGCAAACCAGAGGCAAGCATCAAACGTGCGATGCATTGTGAAAATCAACCTAAGGATAAGAATATTCAGAGCGTTTGACATGTAAAAATGAACATGCTATGTGTGTGAACCTATTTTTTCTGCGTCTGTTCTTTAGAAAGAAAGACATCTCCGGACTTTTCTAGGAAAATATGTGGTATCCTAAAAATATTAAGTAGTCCGGTGATAGTTTTAAAAATATTAGAACCGAGGTTCGAGTTCTTTGAAAATTTCGTTTTTGACCCTTCTCCGCCGGATGGTGCGAGTATCCGGCGTTAACTTACATCGAGCAACAGCTCGAACGCCTTTGATTAACCGTCGTGGCAACCTGTTTTAGGAGACATGCACATCCACAACAAGTAAAGAACTCAAAAGGGCAGCGGCCTTTTGGGTCCGATGAGATGCAAACCGATTTGTTCGGGTTGATTTTGTTTGTTTGTTGGTTGATTTTTGGGTCGACTTGAAAGTCGGTTTTGAGTTTTGAAGTTTGAATCAATTTGTTTGATTGATTTGGTTTTGTTGTTTTATTTGTTTGATTTTGATTTTGGTTGATTCAAGTTGTTTTGGTTTGAATCATTTTGATCTTTGGACTTAATTGGTTCAAGTTTTTGTTTTGATTTCAGTTTTGATGTGCTTAAAGTTTTAAGCAATTTGGTATTTGTTGTTTGGTTGGTTTTATGAATTTTCAGATTTCTGATTTTTTCTGAATTTTCTGGTTTTGAGTTGATTTTGATCCATTTTGGGTGTTTGGAATGTTGTTTATTTGATTCCTTTTGGGAAGAAGCACTTGATTGTTCATTTAAGTGAAGTTCCGTGGATTTTAAGTGAATTTTCAGATTGCTAAAATCAGACTTTTTGAAGTTGATTAGAATCTGTTTTGGGAGATTGCTTAAATCTGATTTTTTTATTGCAGATTGAAATCTGGTTTTTTTTTGTTGACAGATTTAATTTGAATCTGAATTTTCTGTTTTGGCAGATTTTTTATTTGAAATCTGATTTCGGTTTGATTTTGTTTCAAAACCGGTTCAATCTTGTTGAAGATCGGTTTGTTTGTGGAACCGGGACAAGTGGAATTTCAGATTCTATTCATTTCTGATTTTTTGACTTTCAGATTTGATTTTCTGTTTTTTAATTTTCTGTTTGAATTTTCCAGATTGACTTTGAAATTGTTTTATTTTGGTTTGGCGGTTTGCATCGCCTCCGACCCATCGGGCCACTTTGAATGCCCGGTTTCATGCATCAATATGAACATCGGAGTTTCATTTCATTGAAAGATAGGATGAAGTACATCGGTGTACAATATGATCGATTCTTCCCCCAATATAGGTTTATCTCCACTACTTTGGAAAAATTTTGGCATTACGACGGCATGCCGGCCATTTTTCCAACTTAGTGAAAATTTACCCATCCAAAATAGCCAGCCTTAGTTTAGCCATATTGGGGGAAGGAACCGCTGGCTACGGGAGCATGCCCGCGCCACTGTCCGGATCGACATCCCGGGACGTACCCGGGGGGAGTCGTCCAAGGTTGGAGTCCCCGCGAAGGGTGGAGTCCTTAATTTAATATTGCTTTCGCATTCTGGATTTTTTATTTGTTCATTTTTTGAACAAGGCCATGGAGGCCGGTTCAATTTTATCGGCGTTCCGAGCCGGCCTTCAATCTTCATAGGCCCGCTGGGCCTGTCTTGTACTGTTTGGGCCGGAAGGGCCTGTTGGGGAGTTGCTGCACTTCTGGAGCTGCTTGACCGGACCGACTTGGAAGGCCACCCGGCTAAGCCCATGGCCCGTCGTACGGTTTCCAAGGGGGGCCGGGCTGTCACCTTCAAGTCGGCCCACCTTCTGGCTACTGTCCTCCTGTTTGGAGCTTCCTGGACTGCTGTCCTCTCAGTAGGCCACAAAGGGGGTGTTTTGGTTCAGTTTTGGGTGGGCCGAAATGGGCCTGCACAAAGGGCATTTCAGGCTCTGATTTGGGACCTGATTGGTGGGCTAAACAGGCCTGCACAAAGGGCAATGTGGCCGGACCTGGGTCTGATTTCTGGAGACCGATCAGGGGGCTGTGAGGGGTCTGTTTAATGGGCCGCAAGGAGGAGGGCCAGGACAGCAGGCTGAAAGAAGGCCGATTGGGGACCTGTTTTTGGGCCTGGATTGGGGGCCGGATTTGGACTAGCAATGGGCCTGGATTGGGGTCAGTTTGAGGCTGAGGATGGACCTGTTTGGGGACCGGAACCGGGTCACAAGGGGACCTGTTTTGGGCCTGTATTGGGGGCCGGAACATGGGCCTGGATTGGGGTGCACAGAGAGCTAGGAAATGACCTGTTAAAGGGGGGTGCTCAATGGGCTAAAACAGGTGCAGTTCGGGGAGTTTTTTTGAGTGGGCTGCAAGGGGGCCTGATTATGGGCGGGTTGTGGGTCTGGGTAGAGACCAGGGAATGGGCCGGCTATGGACCTGAACAGAGGTCAGGTTATGGGCTGAACAAGGACAGCACTGGGCCAGTTTGAAGGGGCCGGACAGGGTGTGATGTCGTCCAATTCAAGGGGGTTTGAATGGACTGAAATGGAGCATTTTTGTGAGGATTGATAGGGGCAGGAGAGGGCACGTAGGACAGATAGAAGGAAGACCCTTTATAGGGCTAAAGAGGAGTACCCATTATACCTTCTTGCCTTGTTGTCTTCTTCTCCTCTTCTCCTCCTTTCTCTTCTTCTCCTTGGTCGCAGGCAGCAGGTGGTAGCAGGTGCAGGTGCAATTTGGCAGCCTCCCGGCGTCTGAAGCAGCCCCCTCCCATGCTGGTGCGCCCCCCTCTTCTTATAGAGGCTGGAGGGGGAGGTGAAGAGCCAGCAGGTGGCTTGTACGTAGGCCTCTTGGCCTCCCCCATGCAGTTACTCAATTTATTCCAATTTATTGACCTGCTGTCCCTTGACCTTCCCCCTCCTTCAACTGACTGTTGGGGGGCTGTGCTGGCAGATGGGTGCGTACAAGGCTGCTGAGGTGGCAGGTGGGTGCGCATGAGCCTTGTTCACACTGCTGTTGAAGTGGGCCTGGCCCAATTGGGCCTGGTTTCTGGGCCAGCAGGCTGAGAGGAGGCCCAAGCCCTCCTATGGGCTGCGCACAAGGCCTGAACTTGGCCCAATTGTGCCAATTATGGGCTGGATGAATCCGGCCCCTGCTGGGGTGTCCAATTGGGCCCAATTGTGGCTAATCTTATGGGCTATTGGCCCAGCTTCTAAACCAGCCCATCTGCTCTCCTCTCTTTCTTCTCTTTTTTTTTTGAAAAAAATGTACGCCAACACTATGCTTCTCACCGAACCAACCAAGGAGGACATGCTTTTCCCACAGGAAATCTATGCACACCATAGGCAAAGTACCAATTACTTCAGTTAGAGGACATTAAAGCATAAGAAACAATGAAAAGACTACAAGATGAATGAAAAAAAATGCTTATCCGATATTTGTCAATAGGTTCACAGAACCAAGTCAACCAACAGTCTCGTAAAAATATCAAACTAAGGAGGACCACATCTAAAAATTATATAGCATGTGATTAACTAATGCGTCTAAATAAAAGAATTAGTGCAAAATATGACACCAAGAAGGGGGACAAACCAATTCATAATTGCTCTGCTTTGCAATTCCAACAGCGTTAGGATCAGCATTGATCCTTAAACTATGAGAGAAGTCTTTTAGAGGGCCAATGTTGATCAAAGAATCCCTAACAGCAAAAGAAAAGTTCTTCTGCAAGAAAATAGTGACAGTATAAGAGTATCCATCATCAAACAAAAGCCAACCTACCATTACCACCAATCAAATTTAGAGCACAGCAACAGAAATGGCTGCTTGGCTGTGTGGTTGTGTGGTTGTGTGGTTGGTAAAGACCATAAATACATCAACCGAAAGCCAGCAGAAAGCATTGTATCAATTAATTAAGTTCAAAGATGGAGAAAACAATTTATTCAACAAAGGCCAAAAGTTAGCAGGCAACAGGGCATCCAATAACTAAACCTTGAGCCAATATAATTAGAATGACTAGTAGCTTTCTCTAATTAGAAATAAGAAGAGAACAATGACAAGATTTACAACAGCACAGAAGACGAAATAACAAGAATTTAAAAGTGACATGGCATTGCAATATATTGGCGTTGAAAAATATGTGATGAAATGATAATGTCCGTTCATCACATTTTAAGACTGACTTTGAGGGTCAAATAAGTTCAGAAGCACACCAAGGCCCAGGATCTAATATGGACCTTGTCCACCTTGTGTCATGTAATCTACATGTGAAAGTTGAAATAAATAACACATTGTTGGCGCCAAATTTTTCCGAATCATCCAAAAATAGTAAGTTTTGGGCAAAAACACAAGTAAGAAAATCGAACTAACAGGTGGGAGCCACTTTGCATCATATTTGGGACCAATAAGAATGAGCCGAACGGGCCTGATAAACCTTATTGGGCCTGACTGACCAAAAGATGGCCTGATAACAAATTGGAACCAACATTAGGTCTGCCCAACTCAGATTTGAGCAACATTAAAGTCGGATCGGCAATCCGACCTATATCCGACAAGTTATGATGAAAAAACACTGAAAGTTAACTTTTGAACAGCTTTATCGAGGCATGGCGGGCCCAAAATGTCAAATTCCAACTACGGATGATAAAATGACCATTTTGCCCCTACTGGACTTAGACAAATCGAGACAGACTCATTAACATTCAGCACCATCAGAATGTTCATCCGACCTCTAGAAGAGCAATACCGAAGTCGGATCGTCAATCTGACTTATATTTGAGAAGTTATAGACAAAACTTTAAATTGTACGGAGTTCGCACATATTTCAAGGAGGGGCAAGTCTGTCTAAACAATCCATAAACAGAATTACTTATGCTTGAAGACCAAAGTTCTAGTGCATGATTATTTAATTATATTTTAAATGTAATTTTCAGAATTTTCGAAAGTTGAGATCATATCGATTGAAAAATCTATCAAATAGGTGATCTCCAAACAATTTGAAAACCATTAACCATAGATTTGATGGAACAAAAGATCAATAGTCATCAAAGCATCTTCCGGATAATTCCAACCATTTTTGGAGCTAATTTAAATAATTCCGACCCGGAATTAATATCGGCCGTTAGATCGGAAGCATCTTAATAAAGAATTAGGTTGGACCTGGCCTAAGAAGGCCAGCCGCCGCCACCCCTCTCTCTCTCCTGCCAGCACACCAGCCACCTTGCCCGGGTCGGTTCCTAAATTTTAGGAGAAGATTAGGAAGAAATTATATCCTCCCTCCTCTGTCTCTCCCTTTCCCTATCTCCGTTGATTTCCCACGTATGCTGCTGCCTAGTGGGAAGGAAAGCTATATATACAAAAAAAAAAGACAGCAGGCCAAGATCCTAGGTCTGCCAACAGAGAAAGGGGAGAGAGAACCGCTAACATCTTGCTGCCACCATCGCCAGCAAAAGAAGAGAGGAAGGCAGCCTTCAATGCCAAAAGTAAGAGGAGAATCCCACCTGCTCCAGCCTTCAAGTCCACTTGTTACAGCCTTCAAGTCCACCTGCTGCTGCTTTCGACGTCAACAGGAGAAGAAGAAGAACGTGGCCAGCCTCCAACATCAACAGAAGAGGAAGGAGGAGGCTAACGTGGGCAGCCTTCCAACGTTAGGTGGAGGAGGAGAAAGTAAGGGCAAACCTTAGCCATGTATCCCTTCAAGGCCGCTCCTCCTCCCCTTCTCATTTCTTTCTTTATCCCTCTCATGCCCTAAATCGGCCTTCATCTCCATCGGTATCATTTTACCCATCGGCCAGCCCCATACAGCTCTTGCTGACGCCCCTTAAACAGGCCTTGTTCAGTCCTCTTGTTGGCCATTTTGCGCACCCCACTGCAGCAGCCCCTATAGTCTCTTGCAGCAACCCCTTTTTGGCCTACCCTTAAACAGCCCTCGCCAATACCCTTTTTCATGGCCAACAGCCCCTTAACTGCTCCTCCATCAGCTAACCCCTTAAACAGTCCTATTCAAGTCCTTAAAATCACCCTCAGTGTAGCCCAAGGGGACCCTTGAACAGGTCACTTCCTACCCACTTCTCACAGTACCTTGCAGCCCCTCCCCTTTCAAAATCCCGATGCGCAGTCCCCTAAACTGCCACCTATGGCCCCCCATGTCCACCCCTTTTTGGCTTAACTGAACCACCCCCCAAACACCTTAAACAGACCCTCTTAGGACCTGTCCCCAGCACCTGCAGATCCCTACACCGACCCCAAAACAGATCCTAAACAAGTTCCCTGCCAGCTCAAATTAGGTCACCTCTAAAACAACCCCCGTGCGGCCCCTCAACTGCCCCTTGGTCGGTTCAAAAATCTGTAAACAATCCTCTTGTCAAGTCTTGCTAGGGGGGATGAGAAAAGGGTCGACATTTAGACACCCTGCCCACAGGACGGGTTGAGGAACCCTCCGAATGGCCCCCCATTCCCTACCTCTAAGTAAGCTCTTGTTTCAACTCAAAAAAAAATCCCAATCTGGTCCCTTAAACAGTCCAGTTTCAACCCCTTAAAATCCCCCACTTATGCCCCTTTGTGTGGCCCCAAAACAGATCACCAACAACCCCCGTTGTGGTCTAAAACAGTCCCCTTTGTGGACCCCACTGTAGTTCCCCTTCTGGACAGCCTATTTCATCCCATTGTGGCTACCTGAACACCCCTAAATCTGCCCCTTGTGCAGTTCACTGTTCCAACTCACTACCAGTCCGAACAGCCCCTGTTTGCAGCCCTTAAACAGTGTAATATCAAATCAGAAAGCAGCCCCTTGCAGTAACCTTGTAGAGGGCTTGGGGCAGAGGTCAACAATCGGACCTTTTTTCACATGATGGGTTAAGGAATCCCCAATTGAGCCTTCATCCTTAGCCCAAAATAAAAGACAAACAATATGATGAAGCATCAAAACAAGCCGTCAGAGCCTAGGAAGACTTGAAACTGGTCCACTAGGCCATGAAGACAAGAACCGGCCCAATAGACCCATTGGACACATGAAAATTCAACTTTAAATCAAATCTGAACATTAAATAAAATGTTTAAAGAGGTAGCACTATAACATGGGTACTCCACAATTGAGCGGTTAGTCCGGACCAGTTTTCGGTGCATTGACCTAGGTGTAGGCATCAAACACATTCCCACTGCAGACAAACCCTTCCCCCAATAATGACTAGTCAAAAGACTTAACTATGTCAGAGGGCAAAATCTATTTGAATGAGAATGGGTCAGCATACATCCTCAATCTTGCGGAAAAATATCTCGGGGGAAGGAAATGACCATGTTTGTTTATTACAATTGTACTTTGATGTACACCAAAGTGAAATAAATGCAAAGTTCAAATGCCGATGTGAATGATTGAGACCGAGCACCGAATGCTAACCCAACAAACAAGATGGGAAGCGAACCCAAACCAAAGGAATATGATAAAACAAAATTCAAATTACATTCCATCAAATCTGAAAATGAAAAAAATTTAGATTTTAATAATCTAAAATTTCACTTTAAATCCATTTAACTCAATGCAAATAAATTCTTAATTAAGTGTTAATTAAATAATTTTCAAGAAAATTAAATAAGCATTCTTGAAATCACTAAAAGACATTGAAAGCAGTCATCAAATCAGAAAATCAGATTGCAAGAATAAATTAAAAGCTCAAACCAAACTTTCAAAACATTTAAAACATAATCAACACATCAAAATTAAACTAAAAGCAATTCAAAACACATCAACCAACATAGGAAGATATAATTAAAGCATCTCAATGAACATGCCAATCAAGTGAAAATAAATCATAAAACATCTAATTCACTCATTAAAGCTCAAATCAAAATAAAATAATCCCAATCAAGTCAGAATTCATCAAACTAACTCAAATTCCAATCAAAATCCAAACCAAATAAAAACACAATACAACAAAATAAACAACTGAAACAAAGAATTCAAGTCACACATCAAATCTAAAAATTACATTCAAATTAAATAAGATCAACGTCAAACAAATCTAAATCAAATAGTTCGTATCTCATCGAGCTCACAAGACTACAGCCCCCGAGTTTATTATTTTATGTAGATGTGCGCCCTCTATCAAATAGATTGCTATAATGGTTAATCAAGAGTATCCGGATAGTTGCTCGATATAAGTTAACGTCAGACATTCACACCATCCAACAAAGAGGGGTCAAAATAAAATTTTCATAGAACCTGAACTTCGGTTCTATACTTTCATAATATCACCAGACTATCTATTATTTTTATAGGATACCACCTATTTTCCTAGAAAATATGGGACCAAGGTATTTATTTAATTCCTTCTTTAAAAAGAAAACAAGGTTCTCACACACATGTTTGAACAGTTCCACATAAGGGGTGAGAAAAATTGAGTGAAAAATATTAATGAGGCACCCTCCAATAATCAGCTTAAGGATATGAGTTGGATGGCCAAAAAGGTACAGTAGGAACAAAAGCAAGACATGTTATTAGTTACATAAATGGACTACACACCACTACAGTACTTGACAGAAAAGAAACATCCTTAACTACATTTATGGATCTGTCATTCAAAAAAATAAAGAATGAAAAGTGCAATTCAATGTATTAGAACAAAAGCAGAGATAATATAAACTGTCAGACGAGTGGATACACCACCAGTTTTATCAAATATAAAGATGGTACAAGCTCAGGTTGTCACTTAGATAGGTTCTGGTTAAATTTTAGTAAAAATAATTCCAAGAAAAGTAACATTTCATGCTGAAGACCAATATGAAAACCAGTTTTTTAGTAGGGCACTTAGCAAGAATTTCAAGCATAAGGCTTGGACTTTGGGTTTTTATTAGGAGTGTAATTAGGATCAGAACATGATTAGAATGTAACTGTAAAATTAGTTGCTGATACACCTGGTACAGAGTACAGACATGACCATTCTTCTGTTTCGAACACTACCATAACCAGACGACCACCTGCAGCCATGGATTGCGGAATCGACCAATTCCTGGATGGGCCAGATCAGATAGGCACCAACCGATCTGACTTTGGCCAGGAGTCCCAATCTCAAGCCGAAGTCCCATCAGAATTGGTCAAAATCAACCGAGATTGCGATTGATTCGACACGAAACGGCCAAGTCCGGACTGATTCCGATGATTCCTCACCAGAATAGGCCCTTGTGGCAGCGTTGACTTAAGTGATCGGATCACAATCTTACCGGGTATGTAGGGCGGGGAAGATGTTGTGGTGGCACAGCGTCGCTGAGGCCACCATTTCTGGCCTCTTTTGGGGACAAAAAATAGATAGATCAGACCGGAATCCAATCTAGCCTCTTATTTTTTGATGTTTTCAATTTTTGGGGTTTTGTGAAGAACCAATATGAACCGATTCAAGATCGGTTTTTCTCCCGAAAAATCAGCCAATTTGGCGAGCCATTGCAGCCACCATTTCTAACCTATTTTGAGATCAATTTCAGCCCCAAAATATCTAGATCAGACAGAAATATGATCTAGCCCCTTATTTTATGGTTTTTTTATTTATAAGATTTTTTTGAAGAACCACCAGACTGATTATGAATCAAAATTTCTCCCAAATAATGGTCCATTTGGCCAAACTGATTTGGATTGGATCAGAATCACCACCCACCAATCCGATGAACAATTCCAATTCCACCTTCCTTGCCTGCAGCAAAAGAATATTTTCTCTGGTCACCTGCAGGTCGTCGTACCTTAAACACTATACAACAAGCTTTATAAATGAATATCAATTGAGGTGCGTTGATATTGTTTGCATCCTTTCCTCCTCTGTCCTCTGTTCTCCCATCTTCTTGCATCCTCATTTTCTTGCATTTGCAGGACTCGGGCTTCCAGTGGCACTTACCAACTGTTTTGGGCTTTGTGCGAAAGCAAGAAAGGCTGGCCAGAAGAGAGAAGTCTTGCCTAGAGGGAAGGGCAACAACATTGCTTTCAGACATGGCTATGATTAATGACAATTGTGGAGGCCAATGTCAGAATGATAACAAATATAATAGATAGGAAACCAAAATACCCCAAATCAAGAAAACATCAAGTTTTAATCAAATCATCAAAAGACATTAAGCCGAGACAATAAGAATCAACCAAATTTAAAATGGATCCTCAAATCGAAAGAACAGTAAGTCTTAATGAAGATTGACCAAATCCAAAACAAAATCCATTGCAACATGGACCTTGATCAACTCAAATTAAAGCAACATCAAAGTTAAAAAAAACACCAAGCCTTAATCCAAAAGAAATCAAACTCTAAAAACTAGATACCAAATCAAATTAAACTAGACTAGCAACGAAATTGCCAAGGTTTTCATCCTAAACAAGTTCAATGAGCCGTTGCTCCTACATGTTTATTTTTGTGGATGCAAGTCTTCCGTGCACAAATGGATAATCAAGAATATTCTAGTGATTGTTTGATATAATTAACATGAATACTTTGCAAGTCATATGAGGAGGCCAAATAAAAAATTTTCAAAGAACCCCAACAACTTCAATACATATTTTTTACAAATCATGAATTAGCTAATACTCTTATGAAATACCACATATTTTCACAGTTGTCAAAACTAAACAAAAATAGAATTTATTTTCAAAAGGGAATAACAAGAAAGTTTGATTTTGATAAAATTGAAGTTACATCAATAGTCATGTAAAAATCTTAGCTAAAAAATATAGTGAAAAATGAGTATTGTTATTTGTTAACATCTGTAAACAATTTCATCTAGCTGAATTGATAATACAAAAAACATAATAAATAATATAAATGTATTGGACAATTTGCATTAATATGGAGTTTTGATGTTTGAATTAGTAACATGTGATAAAAAAATAAAGGATTAGAAATATTTATATAGATATGGTATCAGTGATCTCGTTTCTCGGTGGCATGAAGCAACAGGGATCCTCAAGATATCTCTGGAGATTTTTGAGAGATTACATTTCATGGTGGCAATGAGAGTAGATTTCTAGGAGGCAGACAACGTCATCAAGAAGTAGAAGACCAGTGATGTCTTAACTTGGCCAGCAAAAAGTTATGATTTCTGAGTCAGAATCAGAATTGGAATGGGAGCAGCCAGATCAGTCAATCTGAGGGAAGAAAAGCCTGTCTGGGATTAGCTTAGATGGACTCATCCAAAACATAAAAACTTACACAAAATGTAAGATCGACTGATCCCAGATCGGATCAGTGCCAAAAGACTGCACCATTTCTTTTCTTCCCTGCCCTAACAGGAGGGAAGAATAAGATAGGGAAGATGCTCATATCAAGTTAATCAACCCAATATGAGCTAGGATATAGGGTCCATCATCAGATACTGAAATCGAGAACCACAAGAATTTATCATAGCCAAAGCATACCTCACAGAAATAAATAAAACACCAAAATTCAGGAGATGATGTAACAGCTTCAAGAACTAGAACGCAAACCTGTGATGAATCTGAATTCTTGGGAGTTGAGTTATAAAAAGAGAGCTCCTCTCCATCCAGTAAAGTATCAGATGGTATTCTTCGCAGTCGTTTGGATGGAGCAGTATCACATTCAATGTCATCAATCTGCAGTTCAAAAAAAATAGAAATAGAAAACAAAACTGCTGACGACTTATCGCACTGATGACCAAGACAAAGGGCAGGAAGTCTTCCAAACAAGTACAATGATGAAGTAAAATACAACTATCAAAACAAAGGCAAATGAAGCCAAAAATAATAATAAGTAAACACGAGAATGTTGTCAAAATAGTCAATGGATAAAACAAAAAAGACAGAACCTAGAGGGTAACAGATAGCAAAATAAAATAAAAAAACATATGCTTCTTTAAGTGCAAAATGCTACAATAATGCATAATTTTTGCCACTTGTATGACTTAGGAAGACAACAAAACTCATCTCGGAATCCCATGGGCAGCTGCTAATTGTCAACTAATTCTTTTTTTCATTTGAATTGCATAACAAGTTTGCCACAAACCAAAGCGATCCCTTGTACAGTCTGCAGTGCTTCTTACTCATCCAAAGATATGATGATTCCGATCTGTTATCTAAAAACCACTCTCTCCCCAGAATTACACAAAATGTATTTTTATGAATTTTATTGAATCTTATATTTGCTTTATGGCTATGCAACTACATTGGTTTTTTGTTTTTTTATTTATGAGACAGTAAAAAGTAAACAAAAAACAATTGCCAGACAAGCAAGAGATAAAGCTTTTAAACATATGGATAAAAAATTTGAAACTAAAAAAGTGAATAAAAAATATTTATATATTACCAAAGATGAGAGAGAGAAATTCTCAAAATCCTAACCAACTCAGTTGTATCATGGAAAAAAAATACCTTGAACAAAGATAATGATGTCAAAGAAGTATGAAAGTTATTTTGGTACTATTTTTAATCACAATTTCGCCAAAAACATAGAAGACAAAATGTAACAAAACTTAATGTAAATTATACTAAAAGGATTAAATTTTAAAAAGTTAAAAAGGTATTGAATATGATGAAAACAAGCAAGGTGTTTGACTCTGATAATATCATTATTGAAGTAAATAAATGTTTAAAAATTTTAAGAGTAGAATGGTTAACTCAACTTTTTAACAAAATCCTAATCTCTAAAAAATGTAAAAGGAATAAAAAAATCATCAACATATCCATTTTTTCAAAAAAAAAATAAGATACATAAAATTCTGCAATCTTAAAAGAATCAAACTCATGAATCATACCATGAAATTGTGATAGAGTTATGGAGAAGTGATTATAGATAGTCCAGACATTTCAACCAACTAATTTGGATTTACGTATCAATCTATAATAGAAACTATTTTTCTTATTAGATGCATGATGCAGAAATATCAAGATATGAAGAAATTTACATAGGTTGTTTATTGACTTGAAAAGGACTTAAGATAGAGTACCAAAAGATAATTTATGATAGGTGTTGAAGTGAAACATAATTCCTTCTAAATATATACATGTATGTACGATGAAACAATCACTAATGTCTGCACAATTGGATAAGAAAGATTTTCCCATTTCAATTAGTCTAATTCAATAGGTCTATAATAAGCCATTATCCATTTGCATTAATTAAAGATAAATTAACAAAGAATATATAAGGTGATGTACCACGTATTATATTTGCGGACAATATTACATTGATAGATGCGAAGTGAGAAGTTAATGGAAAGCTAAAACTTTGTAAGAACACAAGTCTAAGGATTCAAGACAAACAAAATTAAGATAGAATATACATATTGTAAATTTAATGAAAATCAAAGAGAAAGAAATAGACCCCTTTAAGTATCTTATGTCAATTCAAAAAGGTAGAGAATGTGACAAGAGTGCTAACCCTAGGATTAAAGGATGATGAATGAATTGTAGATTGTCTACAAAGTTCCATGAGTTCTTTGTGATTGTAAGATTTTATCAAAGTTGAAAAAAAATAACCCATCAACAGAAAAGCCATCAAGTTCCAAGGATTGGGTAAGAGCAATGAATGTGGCGTTGGATGATCCTGTCACCTAGGGGGATGTTGAACAATTTTCTTGAAATGCTTAGCTGGTTAGTAAACTCTACGAGGGGTGGTAAATTTTGCTTAATCTGAATACCTATGTTGCTTTTGGCTACACAAGGTTGGTTTTCTTTTGATCCATCTTCCGGTTTTGAATGTGACAAAAGTCACGGTTTCCGTAATGTGAAAAAGAGTACATACGGGTAAAAGAAAAATACAACACTAAAGGAAAAATCAAAGAGCTACCCAACTGATTGCCAAGATGGCAGTAGCCGGTAAGTAACTACAAACAAGAACTTTTCCATGCCGGAAAAAGGTTTGATCCATCTTGTGGTAAGATAACCCTTTGACCCTCCACATCTCCTCACTATGCATGTTGTTTTTTCACCAGTATTTAACACACCGCACCCTTTTGGGCAACCCCAAAAAACAGCTTCAAAACATGTGATGGAGATTTACTCCATAAAAGCAGCATAAACCCACAATCACAATGCATACCTCCATGTTTGCTGAAAAGGTCCTTTGCAGAATTGGTTGATCTGAATCGAATTGGACCATGTCAATTAGATCAAGCACCAAAACCACCAATCCAGAATTGACTTCAGAGGAATCAACCTGAATCGTAAGAATCAGCCGATCCATGCCAATTCTCCAAGGGTCCATAAGCTATGGATCCTTCCGGAATCAACAACTCTCCCTCTCTCCCCTCCCGATTCCCCTTTAGTGGACCCCTCAGGCAAGGTCAAAAACTCCCCTCCGTGTGGCTTTCCCCTACCTCCCCCCCAAAGAAGCCTGTTGACTTGGAAGTTAAGGAGGGGCATCACGATCTGTTTTAGGGGTACTCCAACCCCTGTGCAGTCCAATGCCACCTCGCCCCTTTCAGAGATGACTGGGGTGTGTGTGTGGGGGGGGGGTGATTGTCCCTTTGGGTGGTGACTATAAGGGTACCCATACCCCTAAACAGTCACCAGAAAGGGTGACTGTCACCCTGCGGGTGACCATGCAGTCACCCTGAGGGAGTGACTTACAATGGGAGGGGGTTGAATGGGGGGACTGAGGAGGTGGCTAGTGATATGTCGTTCCCATTTTAAATGATACAATTGTTAGATATATCTTTTAATATGAAATATTTTTTTTGTAGAAAAATCGTTGACCAAGGAACAACGTGTCTCTGCACATCATGCATCAAATAGACATCTGAATTGAGTAGAGAGCCGACTTGTACAGTGAGTTACTCAGGCATCAAGACAAAAATCCAATGGAATGAAACAGAAAAAAAAAATCACATGCATAAGTTGAGGTGTTTTTATCAACTTCTAAGGATGAAGAAAAGGCACAAATAAGAAAAACAATATACATGCAAGTATGGCTTAGACTCGCAAAGATGAAAAGAATAAAAGAGGACATAAGGATCTACTACCAGATGGTCAAATTTGGAAGGCATTCATCTTATATCTCAATCAAGCTACAGAAAGTAAATTCCATCGGTCGTAGTCATTTTGGCCGCCGACGAACATGGCCACATATAGACAAAGTGACAGATGTCAAAAGAGTATCAAGTAAACATTGAAAGGAGTTAAGGATTCGGCGGGGGCTACAAAAACGATAATGAAGTACACATGTAAATAGTTTTTAGGTAAATGTATATACACTATTTAACTTATTTTGAATGTATCCTTTTATGTTATTGAAATTTAAACCAAATATTAACGACATTATCTTATCTTGACTTGACATAAGTATCTCAACCCATGCAGCCAAAAGTTCATATTTTCAAATGAACAATAATGTTATCACTGAGGTTAGAGCAAGATTAAAAGTCTCGAGTCAAAAATACATCTACGAGGGTGGGTTGGATTCAAAGATGGACAAGTTGACTCTTGGATAGGTGAGTTCAATGCAATATGGAAGGATAGGGGTTACACTACAATGCATGACGGATAGATTCAAAGGTTGTCAAGTTTTTGAAATGTAAGGGCACCACATTTTTGAAATCTATTGATGACCCAGTCAAAATTGTAGAGTACTTGTTTAATCTCATGAACGATGTTGTCGAGAAAATAGATGAAAACAACATTGTGCATTTTGTCACTGACAATGAAATTTCTTATAAGGTTGTAGAGAATAAGTTGATGGAATACAAACTACACCTGTTTTGAGTGTCCTGTATTGCACACTACATAAACTTGATGTTGAAGGACGTTGGGAAAGAGCCATCTGTCAGATTCTTGGTGAGTCAAGAACAATTTGTTACATTATTTATATATGAGCATCTTAGACTCTATGCACATCATAAAAGAACAAATCGATTGTCGCGATCTAGTGCAAAGTAGTCCAACGAGATTTGCTATACATTTTCCTACATTAGAAAGTCTACTAAGACAACGACATGACTTGAAAATATTCATACTTTATCAACATTCATCAATTACATGACTTACCTTCATGACATAATAAACTAGTTTAATATCCAAGCAAAAACAAAGCATATTATTGAAGACAATAGGAGGTGGGAAAGAGTGCAATATTACTTGTTCGTAATGGAACCCCTCGTATATGTGCTAAAATTGGGGAATTCAAATGACAAAAACCAAATGGAATACTTGTATAATGCAAAAGACAACGTCAACATGAAAATTATAGAGAACCATTTAAAAGATTACAAAAAACTGTGTAAAATAATAAATAACAAATTGGATAAGATACTCCACCATAATATTCATGTCACAAATATTTGTTTTTATATTATATTTCATAGTAGTAATGTGTTTTTGTCATTAATGATTATCTTCCCCTGTTGTACAAGATATTTCTTGAACCTAATGATTCAATATGACAGACAAGTATTAAATGACGTAGAGATTATATGAGGCACATTGTCAATGATATAATGTTTATGTAAGACTCTGCAAAACAAATTAAAAGGAATACTTAAGTGAGTTGTTGACTACTTACACGAGTAATTGAGTTTTGAAGATCAATAAATTAATTTACATTTCATATCATATTTAGATGACATCATATAAGCAACGAATTGGAGATTACGGAAATCCAGACATGTGGTATTAATATGACAAAGTTTCTTTTAGTATAATTGCTAACAATTGAGTTATGTTAAAAAAATTTGTAAAAAGATTATAAATTTCTTATAATATCTTTTTTTTGCAACTGAATGGTGAATCTAAGAATCTATCAGAAGTGGATAGAATTTGCTCGCCACTATCGTAGTATGAGTATTACGTCAAAACACTAGCTCATCACAATGCAAGAGGTACTGGAACACTTTCAACCTAATACAACTGAATGGTGAATCTAAGAATCTATCAGAAGTGGATAGAATTTGCTCGCCACTATCGTAGTATGAGTATTACGTCAAAACACTAGCTCATCACAATGCAAGAGGTACTGGAACACTTTCAACCTAATACACACAAAAAAGATCGGGCTAAAAAATGAGAGATTGGACAAATTAATGGTTTGTCATTACAATATGTAGCTAAGTATCAAAAACATTAAAGACCAACAAAAAATTGGTAAACAAAGGTTTATAAAATTTACAGATGATCCTTGTGAGTAAAGACACAATGCATATAGTCAAGGATTATCATAGGAGGATGTTAAGAGGTAATCCACTTTTAGCATGGATGGAGGATAAGGATGCCACATTAGCTCCAGAGTTTGACCCCAACGATCAAGTATGGGCTGAAGAAGAGCTTCACAGCATAGTTAATGAAAATGAAGATGAACAAATGCAAAAATAAGAAGATACTCAAGTTCCTTGTATAGCTCCAGTCCAATAAGATACACCTCACATTATAACTCCAGAGCCAGCTCCAAAGCATCTAACTACATCTCCAGGTCTTTTTACTGTCTAGAAGAGTACTCAAAAGAACGAAAGATTTGAAAGATTCAAATCGTTGAAGAAGATATAACAACACAATATTGAACAAGGTACGCAAGAAGAGGAAACAAAGAAGGGAACGAAGCTAGTTGTCAGGCGAAGATCTGAGAGTCCCGTAGATAGTACCAAGGCACCCTCCTCATATGACGATGAGAAAGAGTTCATTCCACGTACACAACTGCAAAATCAAGGTGGTTCAAGTGAAGATGGAGGAGGAGATGGTTCAAGATGCAACAAATCGTGTACAAGTAGAATATGGTCTGATGATTTGAGTCAACGATAATGTTTTCAAGTGAAAGGAGTCAATGCTGGAATTAGATGGATTTTTGTGACGAGCATGTGGCGGCAAATTATCTAGAACCCGCTTCAAACTTTGAGTCATGTTATCCGACCTCATCTTCAGCCCCACTATCAGACAATGTATGATTTTAGTTAAATGGTTGAGTCAATATTTTTATATGAGTATGGAGTCAATCATAGGATTCATAGCTAACCAATCTCAATGAAACATCCAAGAAAATCAGGAGAAAAAAATTTGAGGACCAATTCCATAGAAGGTAGTGATGGGAAAGTATCATTTTTATTGCATGACTTGACAATTTTTATATTTGAATGAATATTGATGTTATTTTATATCTACAAATCTTAATATGTCTCATATAAGAGTAATATTAACAAGAAAGTATGTTAAATGTTATTTTTAAATTTTAAAATTTTTCTAGGTCACTCACATTTTTTGAGATTTATCATGATATTTTATAATTTTTAAAAAAAATAAAAATATATGATCCAAACTGATTTTGCATCGGAATTCCACTAAGAGTCTCTGTCCAGATCGGTCCAAACCGAACCGATACGATCAGGATCATATCGACACTGACCGATTCATTTTCCAATTCTAATCTAATGATCTTGGAACAGGACCACAGGGGGCTAATCCTGATCAAACCAATCTAGTCCAATCTTATCCGGACCATCATGTGGTCCTGATCCTTAAATGCTGCAAAAAATATTATGAGAAGTTAACTTCCCCCACCCTCACCGGAGGAGCCCTAGGAAGCTTGCTAGTGAGCTTTTTTTCCTTTTTCCTGTTTTCTTGTAATTTTTACTTTTTAGGAAGGGCATTGATCTTCTAAATTAATAGATTGTTTCTCATTATTTTTTACTCCAACATTTTGGATACCAAGTAGGGGAGGGCATCAAACCACCAAACCAAACCAAGGTTAGGTTTGGAGAACCGGTTCAATTCAACTGATTTGGGAGTGTCCCAAACCGATGAAAATGAATTAACATAAAATTTCAAAAATAATACTATAATATTAATAAAAATAATTTTTTATATTTTTTATAATATAATAATATTTATTTTAATATGTTATAACTTAAAAATAAGTAAATGTATAAAAAATAAATATTTTAAATATTTAATTAAATTTTTATCTTAAATCAAATCAAACTGAGCCATGCACACCCCTAATACCAAGGATATTTTTTACTTGAGTTCACACTATATCCAAGATCTAGAGGTCTTACCTACCTCTCGTCAAGACAAGATATGGAAAGCAAACTTCAAAACACACCACCACCACTATTTAGATATGACCGTGGATATAACAAAACTTCATGTGAGTAATTAACACAACGATCAGAACCATATGAAGAATCATACGGATCCAATAATCCTTAACGATCATTTTGGTGACCCACATGCTGTATTTGTAAAGTACATCAATTTTGGTGCAATGATTCTGTTAACACCAAGATTTTCACAAAAAAAGGAGAAATAAATTTAGTTAACTGGGATTCTTGATCAACTAAACGCGAACCTTAGTCCCAAATTACTAAGTCGGCCATCGAGATTATCTTTCACCACTCATGTCAATTTTAAGTTACTTCTTCGGAGATAATTAAATACATAAATCATATTGAATTACCATCCTTCAAATTAACATAAATCTATCACGAATTTTTTTATTTCTGTTATTTTAATATTCTCTACTTTTCTTATTAGCACCTCTTTAAGTTTATGTTTAAGATGTTCAAATCATCTCAATATTCTTTCTTTCAATTTATGTACAATTGTCACTACTCATATATTTTCTCTAAGATATTCATTTCATATTCTATCTAATCAAATATGATCACTCATTCATCTTAATATTCTCATTTCAGTAACAGTTATTTTAAAAATATGTTTTCCTTTCATTGTCCAACAAAATTACAATACAACATTATAAGTTATGATAAATTTTTCTTTCAACTTTAGTCAGATCTTATGATCACATAAATTCTTGTAGCCAATTTTCACTTCATTTAAATTGTTTTAATCATGACTAACATCTTCATCATATTCACTATCTTTTTAAATAATTGATCTGAGAAATTTGAATTGAGTTCTCTGAGATAATTTTATCACTTCCAAATTAACATCATCACCTACTTCTCTTTGATTTTATTTAAATTTATGATAATGCCCAATTTTCACAAAAAAAGGAGAACATTTTGCTTTTTAAAACCTTTCAATTCAATTGAAAATTCAAATATCCATCCTTTTCTTGACAAAAAAATCATGTTCATGTCCAATTGAACCCAAATTCGGGTTTTAACCCACTTGGCCCATTTTTCTCAAAATCCCTGTTTATCTTGTTTTACTTTTTATTTAAAAATAGAGATAAATATTCAAAATTCAAAGAAAATCCATTCAATCATCAAAATTTCATTAAAAACTCATGAGAAATCTTGACAGTTTTCAAAAAAATTCATATTTTTAAATATTTTCTTCCAAAAAGTTCCATCAAATCATTTTCTCTCTCCACAAGTTCATATATTGGATTAAAAAATATTCTCTCATGACCAATATTATTCTTAAAGGCTTTTGATTATCCCCTAAATTTTTCATATTTTTGGGCCCAAAAACTATATTTTTTCTGATCATTTTTTGGCATTTTCTCATTGAAAAAATACAATAAATAGGTGGATGAATATCAGAAAGTTCTGGAAAATCTGGATAATGCCCACAAATTCCAAAAAAAAAGAGCATATCTCTTCATGTTGGGATCAATTGCGGTGGGTCCCACTAGTTGGAAAAATAAAAAAGTGCTCCATAAATGCCTTTTAAGTAAAAAAAAATCACCTACATATCCCTATGCCGTGGCAGTTAATCAAAGGCATTCGAACAGTTGCTCGATGTAAGTCAACGTCAGATATTCACACCATCCGACAAAAAAAGTTAAAATTAAATTTTCACATAACCCGAACCTCAATTATATACTTGTACAAGTATCACCGGACAATCTAGTATCTTTATGGGATATTACCTATTTTTCTAGAAAATTTGAAACACGATACCTTTTCAAAATCGAAAACGAGGTTCTCACAACTACACAATCACCCAAAGGGGTTACAATTCAGTCACTCGGGTGACTAATCCCCCCCCCCCCCGTGTGCCACAGGGCTCCCCTGGAGGGGGAACCCAAAATCTAGGGGGAAATTGCCCTCCCCCCTTTAGGTTTAAAGCCAACCGGCTGGAGGGGGACTCACCTTGGTGGTGGTGGGATTGATGTTCATGGGAGGGAGCCATCAGAACAAGGGGGAGCCCCAAATCGGCAAGGGAAATCAAATAGGAATTAGACCCGATTCTGGTATTTCCAATTTACCGAAGAATTGGCCTAGATGACTTGATAGTGAATAATATCACTAGGTCATTGCAGTTTATGAATCAAAAAACCTTTCAAACATCTAGGGGCAGTTAAAATCAAGATGGAGATTTATACAAGATAACCTAGAAATTACAATATATAAACTTGACAAAAATAAAAAGAAAGTGAGTGATCTAGTCATCTAAATGATCTAACTCATAAAAAAATTAAACATCATTCTCAGGGAAAAACCTCATCTTTTCCATCAAAAGGACTTGATGCCGACAACCCACAACTATATTGTACAAGAATACTGTCGCCCAAACGGCTGCCCAAGAAGAAAAAGGAATTCCCAAGTGTTGTAATGCCCTTTCAAAAACAACATAGATAACATGGTTAAGACTGGAATAGTGACAGTTCAATTGAGACAACAACGGAACCAGTACTCTTGATCAAAGACAATTTTGACCAACCGAAGTCAAGACTGAGGCTTTCGATTTTGAAAGTTCAAGTCGCTGCACAATCCTTGCAACAGAGAAAAAATAACAAAAAGTTCAGTATCGATATTAAGACAAAGTGAAAGGCATTAAGTGATTAATTGTTGGTAATAAATTCGAGGAAGCTTCTTACCGGCCATCATAAAATAATATAAGCAATAGCAGTTCTCCGGTCTTTATTGAGAACATGGCAACATCATGTGATAACCAAGTTGCATTTGCTGCATCAAGCTCCGCGATAAAATTTGCTCTTGGTGTATCTGAACTGAAGTAAAATATGTTTTAATGGAACTATTGACAAAGGGACCACACAACTAGCACGATTTGTTAGAACCATAAAGACAGAGGAGTCACTGCCAATTACCAAAATATAGTTGAGGTTAAGGATCAAAAGAAAAGCAGCAGCACACAGTAAGCACTATCTAGTAAAAATAGAACACTGCCGTAAAAGGATATGATATTTTGCAAGGAGTTAATGTCATTAAAATAAGGACCAACATAGTTTCTTTGCATACATACCTACAATAACTTGTATTTACCAATGTTGTCGAATGCAAGCATTGCACTCTATGGGTGATGAGGCAAGGTAATAAGGCACCACCACCCTTGCCTTGCCTCACCCACACAACGTGTATCGGGTGTTCGTGTTTATGATACCTACCCATTTAAAAAAGTTTAAACTAACAATTTGTACCTTACAAATACATGTACATTTGGATTGCATGAAAATAAAGGACATGGTAGTGGAACCAAGGCATACAACACTTCAATCACCTCTCACCTTCGATAACATATATTTACATAAATATTGCTACAAAATGACTATCGGATTATGTGTCCCAAACCTCCAAAATGTCGGACATGTGCCCATAGTTTGCAAAATCAGCCGATCCAGATAGGGATGGGCCAATTCTCGGATTGACAATTCCCCTGAATAACCGATATGGGGCTGACTCCCAGAGGAATCTGCCTAGATTGGCTGATCTTTTAGGATCAGATTAGGAATCAGCTGACCCCGAGAACCGGGAAATATCGGAATCGGGTCTGATTCCAATCCAATTTTCCCTTCCTCACTCCCCGATTCCACCTCTCACGCCAGCCCCTACCCTCCAGATCTAGTGCACTCCCTCCGATTCCAATCCCTTCCTCCCCCTGATTCCACCTCCCCCGCCAACCCACCCTCCTGATCTAGTGCACCCCCCTCCAGCCATCCCCTCCAACGAGTAGCACCCCCATCCTCTCCCTTCCCCCTTCCAGCAGATGGGAGTCCCCCCTCCCCCAGTTCCTTCTAGAAGGGGGCTCTCAAACCAGTCACCCCCATCCGTTCGCTCCCCCCCCCCTGCCTGGCTGTCAGCTGGGTGATAGTCACCCTAGTCAACAATCATCCCTTGGGTGATTATGGGGTAATTCTATAGTCACCCCAAGGGATGACTCCGGTTCTCCCCCACCCCTTGGATACAAAACCGGACCAAAAATGTGAGTACAATTTTTTTATTTATTCAGTGTAGGGGAAATGTCGACTAATGAGAAAAATGTTCCTACACATTTAGATAATGGATGGCAACATAGACACATGTTAGATGTTGACAAGAAAAAAGTAAAATGCAAATGATGCGGAAAAGAAATGAATAGAAGCGTTTACTGTCTCAAACAACACAGATGGGATTAGTGTGAATATGAATAGGGGCTATGACAATCAGTAAAGCAAGCCTCAAAAGGAGTTTAGACTATGACAAGGGCTGCAAAAAAATAGTTAAGCATATTTGTAAATGATTTTTACATACAGATATATGAACAGTCAACTTCTTTTAAATGTGTCATAAATGTTTTTAAAACAAACATTAGCAACACTGTATTATTTCCATGATGGAGGTGTCCCAGTCCATGCAGATAACGGTTCATATTTTTAGACCGTGGTTGATGTCATTGGTGAGACCGAACCAATATTAAAAATGACAACGACTAAGTACATATATAAGGGTGGATTGAACGCAAAGGTCGATGAATTGTCCTCATAGATATAAAGATTCAAGTCAATATGAAAAGAAAGATGTTACATTATAACGTGCGATGGATGGACAGAAATTACAAAGAGATCTATAATCAACTTTCTCAATTATAGTTCCGAAGGCTCCACATTCTTAAAGAGTATTGAGTCTATTAACGCATTTGGACAAATCAAGAATGTTGAATATTCTTATGAACAATGTTTTAGAGGATATTGGTAATGACAATATTGTACAGTTGCGAGTGATAATGAAGCACCTTATAAAGTTGCAAGGAAGAAGTTGATGGAGGCAAGATCGAATTTATTTTAGATTCCATGCACAACATGCTATAGATTTGATGTTGGAGGAGGATGGAAAAGAGTCATCTATAAGGTCATTAGTCGAGGTCGGTAGATTATATCCTTTGTATATGGGCTCTTAAATTACTGCACATAATGAGAGAGTATACCAATAGTTATGATATAGTACAACCTAGTCCCACTAGATTTGTCACCCATTTCATTATGTTTGAAAGCCTACACAAACATCAACATGACTTCAAAAGATTCATCCTTTCAGAAGAAGAAATTATTGATGACATGACTAACCAACATGGCATAATAGACCAATTTGAGATCCTAGCCAAGATGAAAGATATTATTGAGAACAGTAGATAGTGAAAAAGATTGCAATACTACTTATCCTTGTCCATGATAAGACCACAGATTCATGTCTTAAGATTGGTGAATTTATATAATAAAAATGAAATGGGATGCTTGTATGGTGCAATGGACAAAACAAAGATAAAAATCAAAGAGAAACATCCAAAAAATTATAAGAAATAATAAAAAATTATAAATAAATATTTAATCACGATATTCATGCGATACATATTTGTCTATATGTTATATTTGATTTAAGTGTTGTAGTTAGGTGTTAATGAATGGATTCCATTTTAGTAAGATACTTCTTGAACCTAATGATGTAATATTAGGGACAAGTATATGTGTTAATGGATGGATTCCATTTTAGTAAGATACTTCTTGAATCTAATGATGTAATATTAGGGACAAGTATATAATGACGTAGAAGTTATATGTGGTATGTTGCTAGTGATACAATCTTTGACTAGGAGTTCACAAGATAGAATATAAGAGAAAATTGAAGTAAGTTGTTATTTACTTATTAAGTTTTAAGGACCGGTTGGCTTATTTGAACTAGAGTGTACGGAGATATAGATCTACAATATTCATATGACAAAGTTTCTCCAAAAACATTTGGTATATATTAAATATTCTTATAAGAAGAATAAATGCTTAATATACTACTTATCATTTTATAGTTGAGTAGTTGATTCAACCTTATAGACATGCTGAAAAGAAGAAAGATTGAAAAAACTTGTCTTTTGCCCCTATAATATGTGATTGAGAAGAAAAAAATCGAGAAATATCAAAAAATATATAAAGAAAGATTTGCATGATTTGCAAGTGATCTGTGTAAGTAAAGACACAAAGTAGATGGTCAAGAATTGTCAAAGAATGATGTTAACTTAGAATATCTTTTCCAAAAATATCTATTTGCAACATGGATGGATAATAGGGATGCCACACCACCTTCCGAATTCAACCCAAATGATTGAGCATGGGTCAAATGTGAGCTTGACTGTATATAGGGTGAGGATGAAGAGATGCAAGGAAAACAAGATATTAAGGTTTCTTAAATAACTCCAGCTCCAAAGCCAACTCCGGTTCTAGCTCCCCATACAACTTCAAGTGCAAATTATTCTATTACTTAGAAGAGTTCGCAAAAGACAGAAAGATTTACATGTTTCAAATCATTGAAGAAGGTCTATCAGCACAGTATTAGTCAAGATAGACAAGAAGAAGTGAGGAAGAAAAGAAAACTAATAATACCTAACACCTTCCTCAAATGATGATGAGGCAAAATTCACTACACCTATGTAACAACAAGATGTAAGTGATTTAGGTGGAAATGGAGGTGGAGATGGAGATGGAGAATTAGATAATCCTATATTAGTGCACATACCAATGGAGTAGGGCATGATAATTTAGGTCAAATGTAACATTCAAGTGGCAGAAGTCAACGTTAGAATTAGATATGTTTTCTTGATGAGTACGCGGAGAGAAATTATCAAGAACCCCATGAGGGCTTAGAGCCATATCATCCACAGCTCCAACATCTAACAATGTATATGATTTTAGTCAAATTGTCAAGTCATTATTTTCATATGGATATGAGCTAATCATGAGCGACCTATGTTATCCGAGGCATGAGGCGCCTGAGACGAGGGACCTAGCGCCTCACCTCAGGCACCCGAGACATTTTATATTATTTAATTATTTTAATTTAAATAATACATATATCTAATATAAATAGTTAAAATAAATCTAAAAAATACTTGTAACATCGAAATAAATACATCATTTTAATAACTATATATTGTACCCATCAATAAATAATGTTATAACAATAAAAAAGGTCAATAACAAATATAACATCATGACAACTAACAAGAGTAGAGTACAAATCAAGCATAACATAACATAACAACTTAATAAGAGTAGAAATTAAGAAATGGATCATGTTTGACCAGATTTGTTTGACTTGGGCGGGGCGAGGCATTTTGGGGCGTGGCGAGGCGTTTTGCCAGTGCCTCACCAGCCTCAACCGCCTAGGCGGTTGTGGCGAGTGCCTCTAATAACTATGTGAGTGACAATTCTTAATGAAACATGCAGGAGAATGAGAACTAAGAAAGTCAATTCTACATATTTTGATGATAGGAAGATATCTTTTGTATTGCATATGAATTGTATCTTTTTCTTTCTTTATTAGAATAAGTATTGGTGTCATCTTATATCCACTTGGCTTAAAATGTCTCAAAGTGACATGAAAGTGTGTTACTCATTACATTTATATTCTCAACATTTTTAGAGGCTTTCCTCTTTTTTTAATTTATACTAATTTTTTCTGAATGTTTTTGAAAGAAAAATAATCCCTTTCCAACCAATTCTTGATCGGGATTCTTCGCAAAGGATCAGGACCTACGGATTAAAGTCCGAATCACAATCCCGTGATCTTTGCTTGTGTCCCTACTTCGACTCTTTAAGGAAAAGTACATGCATGAATAGTCATGATAATGGCGTAATGCACCATTCCCCCTCCTTCATGGTTGTCAACAGCTTCTGAGGATAGGAGTGCCCACATAAATAGTTTAATCCTTTCCCTGATGTAAATCTGATAATTCGATATTCTCTAGGAACCCAATTCATAAAGGGTCGCAAAACAATGCCATCAAGGGACAGGATTGTATCTGCCTGGTACCAATTCAGACGATCTGATAAGAAAATCCTACCAAGGATTTGCTCCAGATTGTATTTTTTTTAAACTAACAAAACAAATCAACATAAAATTAAGAAAATGCGGTAAAAACTAAAAAAAATAAGCATTAATCATTCAATTTGTAATCTAATATTCCTGTGAAAGATATAGTTCAAATTACGTTAATCATAAAACACATAATTTGTAAAAACTAACAAGGGTTCAATGAAATTGGGGGTTTCAGATCCCAATTAAACTATATTAAAGATAAAAAAACTAAATAGTATATTCCTGTAAAAAAACCCTAATTAGGGTACCTAATTAACTCAAGTACAAAAAGCCATACATCATTGAAGATCTTTAGTTTTGGTAAACATCATTGAAGATCTTCAACCCGAAGCATTAACTCCACAACTTCAGATAATTTCTAGTCAAAAAAACAAAAAATAATTTAAATAGGATTTTTTATTGAGAAATCCACAAAATAAAAAACATAAAAAATAAAAAAAAATGTCCAAGCTGAGCGGATCCACATTTTTTTCCTTTCTTTATTTTGGTGGATAAATCAGGGATGACCTATCTGCCTTTTCCAGCTGGGTCTCAGGCTCCCGGCAAAAATTGCTTCCATTATTGAGCTCCAGGCTTCCCCCTTAAATTGGGTCGGCAGGTGCTTATACCAATTCAGGATCAACTGATTCCAATCCACATTAGCCATTCTGGATCAGGATCAGCTGTTCCTGCATTACAGACTGAAAATATGACCATCTCAATTTTAAGTGGAAACATCCAGGATACTGACGTTTAGATTCTAGAGGCACTACTGACATTTTACCAGTTCCATAGCAACGACATAGAAGGCAGACTGGGAGAAAGGAAGACAGCATAGAAAGAGAAGAGAAGTATATACGCTGAGAAAAGGACATATGGGTGAAGTAGGGAAGATAAGAAAGGAGAAGGAGAGATAAAGAAGGGAAAAGAAGAGTTATCCATGAGATCAACAAGTGCCCGAAACAGATGTTGGCCAGTCAGCTCTAATAGAAAAAGGTGTTCAAGGCAGGAGGGCATCAACTCAACTCAACCTGTGCCTTAATCCTAAATTATTTGAGGCTGGTCATATAAATCATTCAAATTATACTGAACTACCCTCCACCAAGTTAACTTAAGTGTACGGCATCCTTTTTTGTCATTTTAATATTTTCTACATTTCTAACTAGAGTGTGGTTAGGTCTATATTTAAAGGCCCAAATAATCTCAATCACCCCTCTTTTCAATTTATCCACAATTGTCGCTATTCTTATATTTTCTCTAATATACTCATTCCTTACTCTATCTAATCTAATATGATGACCCATCCATCAAGTGGTTGTAAATGCCCACTAGATTGTAAAATAAAGTATCAAATTTGCACAAAATCTCAAAGGTGGTAACACAAAGAAACAAAATCTGCAATTTCAACTGTATGAGAGATAAGAACATGGAATCTGCCAAAGGACCATCAACTTAAGACAAGCTGAAATTGATCTCGACCAGAACAATGCTAGCAGATCCAACCAAACATGATCGTTGAAGAAACATGGTTCACTGAACAAATTCAGATGGAACCAGGCAAAAGAATCAGGATCTGCAAGAATGGACATAATGATCTGGGTTAGCCTGCCTAGGCAGAGAAAGGGAGCAAGCAATAAAGAAAGGTAGGTGGAAGGAAAGAAAGAAAGAAAGAAAAAACTAAAAATTAAATAAATAAATAATAAGAAAGGAATGAAATAAAAAAGAAACAAAATACACAATTATGAAAATTACGGAAGAAAAGAAAGAAATAAATAAAAATCTAAAAAATAAGGAAGGAATGAAATAAAAAAGAAACAAATTACACAATTATTAAAATTGCTAGCAAATAAGCATTCTAAATGCATATAAAAGCAAAAAAAATTAACAGAAATGTGTGGTTTCATCGCAACAAAAAACTTTGATGTGCTTTAGCAATGTGCATCAAGTGTTCAAAATAGAAACTGTTGGTAATTGCAATATTTCATAAAAGACAACCTGCTATCATGTGGAGCATAGAAACCATTCAGTCCAAGGACACATGATGCTGACTGAAGAAAAAAAAAAGAAATGTCAGATATATACAAACTTGAGTTTGAAGTGAAGCTTTATAAAATAAGGCCACTAAAGCAGAAAGGGGTAATCACCAATCTTGCCTGACCTGACTATGGTATTGAATAGAATTTGCACAGAAAACAAGAACACCACCAATTGGTGACGGCACTGCAAGAATCTTGTAGGCATCGTGAGGCAAATTCTGAAAGAACAAAAGCAATCCGTTAAAAAAGAGTTTGAGCAGTAAAACAAGAGCAACAGCATATCAATAAACAAAATCAGAGGGACATGTGAAGTAAAAGAATGTCTTAATAAGGATCAACTTGCTTTAGATATTTATGATTCTGGAAATTAACTAACACAAAATGAATATAGCCAGGAACACATCAAGAGAAATCCACACAAGATCATCGTGCCTTAAAAAGGCTGCCTAGAAGACAAGATGGTCTGCTGTTAGCCCCAAATTATTATGAACATTTAGTTGTCAATGTCATTGGGTCCGGCCCAAACAAGCTTTTTCCTTCAAGTCAATATTAAATGTTTTAAAGAAAAGTGAATTATGGATGATGAAAGTTGGCCCAAAAGAGCACCGACCCATTGGTTTACATTATAAAGGTAAGTGAATTGTGGCTAACGGGCTGGCCGCAAAAGCTCCAGCCAGGTGTAAAAGAACCAATTTAAAAAAAAAAACTAAGCTGGTATTCTGATTATGATTGTCCAATTGATTGACCAAGCGGTGAAAATGTTCCTAACCGGAGGGTCCCACCACCGGCAAATAGAGTCAAGTGGTCAAGTCATGAATAAGTCCCTAAGGCAGGCCATACAGAGTTGAAGTTATGATACTCTGATGTTCTTTAAGCCATCTCATTGGTTCATTTGTTGAGCACATTTGAAGTCCGGTCAAGGCCCGATTGCATTGAGGCTGTCATGTACTGTACCGTCACCCTTGCGATCAAGGCTTCGAAATCAGTTCAAAGATGGAGGAATGAAAAAAAATGCTAGTATGAAATACTAAAAGATGTCAAAACGTGATTTTTTTCTGAAGAGACTGAAAGTGGGGTAATACCACAATGCTGATGCAGTGGCTACAAAGAGCAAATTCCAGTAACGAAGCTCCAATCAGTTAGGAGAAGACATGTGCAAGCCCCAAGTGCTCTGGCAGACTGCAAGAACTCAGACAAGCCCCTCCATCTTCCTCTCCAAGATGTCTACGAGATGGGTGGCATTGGCATGGCGGTCATGTGGAGACCAGATCCCAAAGACAGGTTTGGTTGCACCTTCAGCCCCTCTAGCCTGACCACTGAAGTTAAGTCCGTGGAGATGCACTATTTAGCACCTTAGAAGACTCGCCCCGTTGAAAATATGGGCTTAACATGAAGAATGTCACCATAAAAGAGCTTAACCGTGGGCACATTGCCTCCAACTCCAAGCACAATCACATGAAAAAGGCTGCCAACTTCGTGTCGCAGGTCATCATCATGAACCAACCAGGTCAAATGACTAAAATCCATAGTTTGCATAATCAGCCAATTTAGATCGGAATCACCAATTCCGAGATTAGATTGAGCCCAAAGGACCGATCCAACCCATTCCAATGGGAGTCCGGAAAAACCAGAAGCGAGCCCAACTCCTATCCAATTCCCTCCCCAGGTGATCCCCCTGTGTGCTCCCGATCCCTCACTCCTCTCCCCCGATTATGACCCCCCACCCTCCCCTCCGGCATCCCCTTTGCAGCGGTTGTGGCACCCCTCTCCGGCAAGGCAATCCTCCCTCCAATCCGGTAAGTCCCCCTTCTTCCAGCTTCACCCGGTCCCTCACTCCGCCTTAGGGCCTCCCCTCCCCCCAGTTCTCCCCCTGCTGAAAGGGTACCATGTGCCCTACAAACTGGGACCCCCCTCCCCTTGCACCCTCCCCCAGTCCTCCTTTCCCCCTCTGACCCTCCCAATCCCCTTCCTCCCCCTCCCTGCCCCTCCACACCTGGCCAATCCACCCCCCCCCACCTTCAGGTTTACCCTGAAGGATGACTAAGTTGTAAGCTCCCTAGTCCAGGTATGTTGAAAGATATGGTTGTTCTATGATGATATTCCATATTATTGTATGAATAATGACATTTCTATTGTTTATTTATCTTTTGCAGCTGGGTGGTGGGTGCAGGTGAATACAAAACGTGGATGAAACTCACTTGTTGCAATTCTCATTCAGATTTTAAGTCAAAGCACAAGTTCCTCCCAAATTCCCAATGCAAGAGAAACTAGAGCACATTTAGCTTAATGCATACTAAGAAAAGAAATAGGTTAACATCCGTTAGGTTGGAGAATTTTGTGTTCTGCTACTATAACATGCAGCTGAAGTTAAAGAACATCAAAGACCTCAAAAAAATTACAAAATAGAGATTTGCTATATTTGCAAATAGACCATATCAACAAGGAACTGAAGTAGAAGCCTATGAACAATCTATTAAAGCTGTTGAAGTTAATTACTTCTTTCAAAGGAGCAACCACTTGCTATGTGAGTGGAGGAGAATACAAGTAGAGCATCACTAGAGTTTCATCCTGAGTATCGTACATGGGCTGAAGGAGAACTTGATGATGTTGAACTTGAAGATCAAAAGATGTAAGAGGATGTTCCTTCTACTACAATTTTAGTCCAAGCTTCAATCCCAATTTGAGCTCTAACTCTAGCCCCAACCCCAAAACCAGCCCCAACCTCACAAGCAACTACCAACAACAACAAGACAAATATATTGGAAAGCTTTTCGCAATTGAAAAAAATATATCAACATGGCAACGGGATTAGTTGTCCTTCGCCAGAAACAAAGGAAGCATAAAAGAAAATAAAATTGGAAATCATACAAAGACATGTGAGTCCAACAAACAATATATAGACACTTTCCTAAGATGATGAGGAGGAGGTTTCATTCTCCCTACCCAACTGCAAAATGTAGGGGTTCAAGTGGAGGAAGCTCTTCCAGCAACGCACATACCAATGGGGTAACTGCCAATGATTTAGGCTTGAGACAACATTCGAGTGATAGAAATCAACATTGGAATCAAGAGATTTGTTATTAGTATGCAGTAGCCATTATCCAAGACCCCCTTAGGACTTCCACCTATACATTACAACCATATCTCAGGTGCACGACATTGTCTATAATTTTACTTAAATGGCCAATTCATTATTCTTATATAGATATAGGCCAATCATGATAGATAGCTCTCAATGGAGCATCCAAAAGAATCCAGATAATGAGAATGAAGGCCAATTCTGATGCGGGACGAGGCGGGACGGACCGGCGACGTGGCGCTGCAGCGGGCCTTCAAGAGGTGCAAAAGACCTAAGAAATGCAGGAAACAAGCAAAACCGGACTTAAACCGGTCAAAACGGGCCCAAAATACGTCGAACCGTGCCCGAAACCCTCAAAACGGGCCTGAACCGGCCCCAAAATGGCTTGAACCGGCGTGAACCGGCCCCAAACAGCCTGAACCGGCCGGTTTAGGCCTTGAACCGGCCCCTGGACCGTCGAACCGGCCCTGAACCGGTCTGAACCGGGCCGAACCGGCGGTTGGGCCGGCCTGGGAGGCGAACCGCGGTCGGCTCACCGATTGGGCGGGCCGGGCCGCCGGGCGAGGCGGGTGGGCGGCGGTTCGCGTGAACCGCGACAGGGGGGGTCGTGGCGCGCCTTGGCTTGGCGGCGGGGGCGAGAGACGCGGCCGTCCGGCCGCCGCCCCCGGGGGTGTCGTCGACCTCGCGAGCGCGAGGGTTCGATCCGGGGGGGGGGTCTCGCTCGTCCTCCGTCTCGTCGACGGCCGCGGTGGAGCCGCGGGCGGGAGAAGGCCCGGCCGTCGCCGCCGCCGTCGCCGCCGGGGAAGGAGGAAGAGAGGAAGGCCGGGAGGTGCCGCCGTCATCGCCGGGACGCCGCCGTCGCGGGAGGAGGGCCGCGGCCGCGGTGGCACCGCTGCGGAAGGAGGAGACGCCGGTCGGCCGCGCCGGCCGCCACCGCCGTCGTTCGGGCGGGGAAGAGGGTGGCCGGAAGGGCCGTCGTCGCCGCCGGACGTGTTCGGTGGAGCCGCCGTTGCGGGAGGAGGAGACTGGAGGCTGCTGGAGCCCTAGCGGGCCGCGCGCACAGACAGAGCCGCAGATGCGGCTGTTCCTCCTCCTCCTCCTTTCTTCTCCGTCTGACAGGGATCCGAGGGAGGGCTTCTAGCATCGGGATGGTGGGTGTAGGTACTCCGGGGATCGCCGGAGGTGGGGGTGGACGGAGGGGTGGGGATCGACGCGTCGGAGACGTCGAAACGGACGGAGACGGGGGCGAACGGTGTCGATAGCACGCAAAACGAACCGGTGTGAAGGGGGAAGGGGGAAGAATGGCTCAGAGGCCGCCGGACGGAGGAGAAGGGGAAGGCACCCACGGCGGAGGGTCGCGGGACCCGGTCCTCACCGTGAGGTGGAGGGGACGACCTCCGTCGTGGAGGGGTGAAGAGGAAGGAGCGGCGCCCGGCCACAAAGGGCGGCCCCCTAGGGTTCCCGAAAAGGGTGGACAATAACACTCTCTCTTCATTTCAACAAGTGGCCCTCTTAAATAGAGAAGCCTATTACAAACAAGACACCATAAATGACTAATTACATACATGTCCTCGTAAGAACTCAAATTAAAGGAAAAGACTAAAACAAACTTCAAATATTTACAATGAAGTCCATAAGGACGTAAACGTAAATAAACCCCAAAATGGACCGGACCGGGTCCCCATCATTCTCCTCTACCAGGAGAAAATCGTCCTCGAATTTTGATTTATCTTCAAGTGTTGCCGCCGTCACGTTCCACCAAACGCCGCATTTCATCGGAAGCATCCCAAGAGTCGGCTCATGAGAATGAGCCGATCCCAAGCTCTGATACCATTTGATGCGGGACGAGGCGGGACGGACCGGCGACGTGGGCGCCTGTGGGGGCCTTCGCAGGCGCGAAAAGACCTAAGAAATGCGAAGCAAGCAAAACCGGACTTAAACCGGGTGAAAACGGGCCCAAAATACGTCGAACCGTGCCGAAACCCTCGAAACGGGCTCCGAACCGGCCCCAAAATGAGCTTGAACCGGCGCGAACCGGCCCCAAACCGAACCGCCGAACCGGGCCGGTTTAGGCCTGAACCGGCCCGCGGACCGTCGAACCGGGCCGAACCGGCCCCGAACCGGTCGAACCGGGCCGAACCGGCGGTCGGGCCGGCACCGGGAGGCGAACCGCGGCCGGCTCACCGATTGGGGCGGGCCGGGCCGCCGGGCGAGGCGGGTGGGCGGCGGTTCGCGCGAACCGCGACAGGGGGGGGTCGTGGCGCGCCGGACCTTGGCGGCGGGGGCGAGAGACGCGGCCGTCTCGCGGGCCGCCGCGTACCCCCGGGTGTCGTCGACCTCGCGAGCGCGAGGTTTCGATCCGGGGGGGGGTCCTTCGCTCGTCCTCCGTCTCGTCGACGGCCGCGGTGGGCCGCGGCGGGAGAAGGCCCGGCCCGCCGCCGTCGCCGCCGGGGAAGGAGGAAGAGAGGGAAGGCCGGAGGTGCCGCCGTCATCGCCGGACGCCGTCGCGCGCGAGGGCCGCGGCCGCCGCGGTGGCACCGCCTGCGGAAGGAGGAGACGCCGCAGTCGGCGCCGGAAGCCGCCACCGCCGTCGGCGGAGGGGAAGAGGGAGGCCGGAAGGGCCGTCGTCCGCCGCCGGACGTGTTCGGTGGGAGCCGCCGTTGCGGGGAGGAGGAGACCGGAGGCTGCGGAGCTCCAGGCGGGCCGCGTGCACGGACAGAGCCGCGATGCGGTCGTTCCTCCTCCTCCTCCTTCTTCTCCGTCGATAGGGCTCCGAGGAGGGTTTACAACAGGGACGGGTGGAGGAACTCCGGGGATCGCCGGAGGTGGGGGTGGACGGAGGGGTGGAGATCGACGCCGTCGGAGACGTCGAAACGGACGGAGACGGGGGTGAACGGTGTCGATAGGGCTGCAAAAACGAACCGGTGAAGGGGGAAGGGGGAAGAATGGCTCAGAGGCCGCTGGACGGAGGAGAAGGGGAAGGCACCCACGCTGGAGGGTCGCAAAGGGACCGGTCCTCACCGGAGGTGGAGCTGGACGACCTCCATCGTGGAGGGGGTGAAGAGGAAGGGCGGCGCCCCCAAAGACAAGGGCAGCCCCTAGGGTTCCAAAAATTGGACAATAACACTCTCTCTCTTCATTTCAACAAGTGGCCCTCTTAAATAGAGGAGCCTATTACAAACAAGACACCATAAATGACTAATTACATACATGTCCTCGTAAGGACTCAAATTAAAGGAAAAGACTAAAACAAACTTCAAATATTTACAATGAAGTCCATAAGGACGTAAACGTAAATAAACCCCAAAATGAACCGGACCGGGTCCCCATCAAATTCCATAAATATTAATAAAAGAAACATATAACATTATTATGTTGTATATCAGAACTACATTTATATCATGTTACATTTGTTTAATCAAATACTCATTGCCATCAAAGTATATTCAGTAATATACTTGTCTTAATCTCTATAAAGGTGTGTTAGATGTTAAATTTTTTATTTTTAACAATTTTTAAAAAGTTTCTTATTTTTTTAGAATTGTTAATAATTTTTCTAATTTTTTTACAAAGACAACATTAAAATAATTACCAATTCCAGATCGTTTTCTCCCAAAGAATCAGTCAGAATTGACCAATCCAATCCGAGTCCCGATTCTTATCCGGCAATCTATGGTCCGATCCCAACCCAAAAATCCCTGCCTTACACACATCCACAACTGATTTGCCATACCACTTGTGCCGCAACTTCCACCTTGTAATGCCCTCATTCAGCCCTGGCAGTATCGCAGCTCCCCCCGCATTGTCCCACACTGCAACACAAGTTGCACCTTGTGTTCAACCCAACCAGTTCAGCTGGCTTTACCCAGTAGCCGTACCTCCCATCCCCGCTGCTACAGGCTCCAGGCCCCACCTCCACCCTCTGCTTTCCTGTCACTCACCAGCAACAGGCTGCTCTGCACCTCTGACACACTGGGTGGACCCAGCTTTCTGAGTGATATGCTTAGTGCCATGTCTGGAGCCCCACATCTATCTGGCTGCAGCATGTTGGTGGTAATCACAGACCAAAATATATTATATTTACATAAATATAAATATAATATTCAGAAGGCAAAAAACATATATGTTATTATGTCAGTGGCCCCCACTCAACTTTGTCCCACATCACAATGGAGGCTTCAATCAGTAAAGAATAGCATATTAACAAAACAAGAGAAAGGACAACGTAAACCTAGATTAATTTAGAGAAGGATAATACACTGATATGAATATGAAGTATTTAAACCTCTTGAAGAAGGTATAACAAAACTAGCCACGACAGAGAAGGAAAATTTTATAAATCTTCAACACCTCCTTCAGCTTCTCATTAAAAAAGGCAGTAAGTGCAACATTTTTTACAACCATGTAATGTTACTTGCACTAGTATATGGTCATTGTTTTTAAGGCGTTACCTTGGTAAGAAGGTACCCCTTCCATGTCAAGGCGAGGGGGCACCTAGGGGAGCAGCATATTATCTTCTTATTTTAGCTAATTTAAAAATAAAAAATACTAATTAAGTACCAATATCACTAAATTGATTAGTTTTGAAGTAAAAATACATAGTTCTAATAGTTAATTTGATTATAAATAGATATGTTGATGAAATAACAATTGAGATTACATAATTTCATAAGTATTTATTAATAGTCAACACAAATTAAGTACTAAAATTAACTTAATTAAGCAGTTATAATCAGGTATTCATGTTATTTAGTCCATTAAACTATGCACTTGTATATTATTAATTAATTACATATTGCCATAGCTATTTATTACTTTTTACGTATTATTTGTCACTCCTATATCCACTATTCTACCAATTTTACTATGGAAAAAGATGTTGCCTAATGGTTCATCTTATCGCCTAAGTAACAAGGTGGCACTTATGTCGCTTCGATCACAATGACAAATATGTGCATGACCATAGTTGGCATTCTACATCTTGGTTTGCAGGATCAGCCAATCCTGGAAAAAGATCAGCACCTCTCACCTTGATTCAATCCGTAAGGAGGCTGATCCAGTCTGATCTTCAGCAAGGATCGACCTGAATCTGGATGGATTAGGCTACATGGGTCAACACAGAACCAGAATCGGCCGATATGTGTCCAATCCAGACCAATTCAGTTGAAACGGCTCGGCTGAACTGAGCTCAGCTGGATCAACCAATTCCTACCTGACCCACAGAGACTGGGACCAAGTCTCTGCCAAGTCACAGCCAAGTTGGGCAGCATTGGACCAGGCCAGGATTCCATGAATCATGGCCAATCACGAACTTAGTAGATAGGCAAATCCGCCAATCCAATCCTGATCTGGAGTACATTGTTCAGCATGAATTTCAGGTGCCAGTTTTGCTTCTTTCATTTTTCTAGATCTTCAAGTACCTAAGATCTTCCTACCACCATGGCCCCTTCCATGGTACCAGGTACTTTTGCTCCTGTTTTAGCATATTCTTTTCTTTTACAATGATACTTCTCATGTCTTGTCAACTACTAGGAAAAAAAGAAAGAAAAGGATTTAAAGCCAGTAACTTACTGCAGCAGACCAGATAAGAGGATGCTGTTTCAAGGTTGTGCTGATACTAAATGCAGATAACATGCATGTATGATGTTTCCATGATATTCGTCCAGCCCAGGTAAGTTCCCTTTCGTGTAGTAGGACCACCACTGGTTCAATATAACCTATATAAAAAACGCAGGTAAGAAATCTGACGAACCAACAAACTTCACAAGCAAACAATCCATAACATTAGATAAAAATACTCAGTTTAAATATTTTTTCTCAAGGATCTAAAAAAATAAAGAATGTGATGAGAGTGTTAAATATGATTAAAGCAATATGGATGAAATGGACATTGACCACAAAGGTCATATGTGATCATAAAATGCACATAAAGTTGAAACAGAAATTTATCGCGCAACAATAAAATGATCAATGTAAGTGTTGGGTAATAAAGAAAGAACATACTTCCAAACCAAGTGTTGACGAAATAAAAATGTTAAGATGAAAAAATATGGACATACTAAAGTAAAAAGATAATAAATATATTAGATAAAAAAGAAAAGAGTAATAAAAATTGTACATAAATTAAAAAGAAGGGAGATCGTGATGGTTTGAACATATTAAACATATAGTTAAGCTCCAATTAAGAAAGTAAAAAATATCAAGAGAGTAAAAACAGAAAACGATGTTGTAGACCTGCACTAACCTAAAGAAGAAATTTTCAATCAATTTGGATGATTGAAATATCTTTGTAGAAATATTTTAAAATTAACACAAGTAGAAAAAGAGAATCTATACAGCTCACCTCCAATAATTTAAGATTAAGATTAGAGTTGAGTTGATGGCGGAACTACACAGTGATTGTGCAACCTGCTAATGAGCAGCCTACCATGCCAACCAAGCCAGCCATTGCAGAACATTATATTTTCTTATCCTTTTTCAGGGCTTATCTTTTTCTTCCTTTTCTCAGATGGTGGGACCCACTTGGTACCTACACAAAAGGAGTGATGTTCTCTAATATCCATAGTTGTTAAGGTGAGCGCTTAGGTGCAAGGACGCATTCTGGGGCCTGCCTTGAGGATGCGCATAATTGCTCCTCAAAAAAATGGTTGCCTAGACTTCCTAGGCGCACAAGGTGATCACCTGGCCCACCTCAAGTGTTGGACTAGCCAATCCAGCTATGTGAACGGTGAACCAGTTCCTTTTTGTTTACCAGGGCCACCAGCTCATGGCTTAAAATATTCCGCCCTCATGTGTTTGTCTTTCCCCAAACCCCGATGAATGGAAGCTTGCATGCCCTACTTTCTCCACCCTGTTGTCATCCTCTGTCATCATCTACAAGTGCTGCAGTCACCGTCCTCTTCCTCTAAAGTTTTTCCCATTGCTATCCTCTACAGTTCAACAACTTAGGCTTTGACTGCAACACCTCTGTGGCCCTCCATTGAAGTAGGTTTGAAGCTTTTTACTTCTTCTCTCCCTATTCTCTTCTCCCTTCTCCGGCAAGCCTAGGTTCCAGTCTTCTATCCCTCTTCTCTTCCCTGGCGAGCCAAGTTCCGAATCTTCTTCTCTCATAGTTCTCTTTCCCAGTGAAGCCTAGCTCCCAGTCTTCTTTCTCTCCCTGTTATCTTCTTAAGCGAGCATATCTCCCCTTGGCCCTCTCCCTCTCCTTGTCTAATTCCCGGTCCTCTCTCTCCCTTGTTCCATGTCCATTAAAGTCCCGACAGGAATCCACCAAGCACATTCCCTGTCTATCAACTGTCTTGGCCCTCTCTCTTCCCTGTCTGACTATCTCATGTCCAACAAACTCCTGGCCAGCACCTTTCCCGACCCCCTTTCTCTCTCTTGTCCGATGTTCAGTGTGATGGCATCCAACAAATTCCATGTTTAATGTTTGCAGAAATTTGAGTTCGCTACTAAATTTACAAAATCAAGTTTGCAGCGTTCCATGTTGTCATGTCTTTACAATTTTGTATATTTTATGTACGTAATATATTCTCCATATAAATTTTGTTCTTACTATATGCCAATTATATTAGTTATAGTAACATTTCTTGAAGCTGTTTATTGTTTATGAGATGGAAATTTTGCTTAGGTTTAGCACTTCTCAATATCTTACCGCCTAGGTGGACATCTTGTCCTAAGAGGTAAAGTACCTACTGGGTGCCTTGTTGCCTTGACAACTATGTTAATACCTCTCACAGGCCATACAAGCCAGTGGACTAAACTTGCAACATGCTTGCCTTAACTTCACTATTTTCGCTCCCACCCCTGCTATTGCAGGCCATCGAGCCTCACATGGACCATGGTAGCATTGCCTACCTCCTGCTATGGCCATCAGCACCCTCCCCCTATTGCCCTGCTTACAAGGAGTGTTGAAAGAAAAAAGGCATGCCAACCATAGAATGTCAGGTCGGGTAGGTTTAGCCCAATATGGTCGGAATTTCCCCCAATTGATCCGACTGGGAGTTGGATCGAGCACCCAGGTCTGCCAACGACTAGGCATTGGCACCCCTTCCACCGACACCTCCCCCCTCAATGTCTCTCATTTCTCACTCTAAATTCTCTCTCCCCCTCTCAACTTTTCTTTATTCGTTATTTTTTTTATTTTTTAAAATTTTCTTGATTTCTAATTAGATTTGGATCCAATCCAGATCAGACCAGATCACTGACTCATGTCGGGTTGGGCCAAGCCAACCCACGCTAGGCCCCTAACCTTTCTTTCCTTAACGTCAACTGGTTACGACCCATCCAATTAAGTCACCGCTCCCCACAACCGATGGAATCAGTCCAGTTCAAGCATGCAAGGCCAGTCGAGCCCAGTTCAGTTGGCCCAGCTCAATTTACCCTGGTTCAGGCAGTTGAAGCCAGTTTCGATCAGGCATTACCAGTCCAGATCTACCAGTTTAGCCAGCGTGGTAATGCTCTCAAACTACGCATGCTAAAGAAGAAGCACACTAAGCATGCTCAAGTGAGGGAGCCACTTTATTGGGCTTATTGGGCCCCCAGCCATCAAGTTGCCCAAATATGTCCAGCCAAAAAAGGGGAGAGCAATGGGCATTAGACACTGATGAAACAAAGAAAGGAAAAAGGATATTTAATTCACCTAGTCACATCAGCTGGACATACAAAAAGAAAAAAAAAGAAAAAAATATGTACATAGAGAAAAAGTCAATGACCTTTGAACTTAAGAAGTCAAAGGACTTTTCCTTCTAGAGATTCAAAAGATGAATGAAAACATGGGAGAAAAGATCTATCCAAATGAGGTAGGGAAATCCAGTGAAAGATCCCACCACTACTGCTGGTCATCCAATCCTTGGCCTACATATACTTCAAAACAAAATAAAAAATAGAAAGGGGCTGCTACAAGGAGGAGGTGGTGGTGGTGCATGTGAGAAAGAGATTTCTGAATGGAAAGTGGTGCTATTAGCTACAAGATTGGCTGCTATGTGAAGAGAAGAAGTTGCTAGCACATAGTAAGCTGAAGGTAATTAAAGAAAACGAGTGGAAGGGGCAGAGAGAGCAAGATGGGGAAAGAGAGAGACTACTCTATCCGAAGGTAAGCAAGGAGAAGGGTAGTGACCCAAGGAGCTGCCAACCGACCACTGATAGGTATCAAAGAAAAGAAACAGAGCCAATCCAGAGCAAGAAGAAAAGGATCAAGGTACAGCTGCAGTCTGCATCAAAAGTGAGTTAAAAAGAAATGTATTTGCAAAAGACGGCTAAAGGTAAATAAAAAAGAAAAGAGAGATTCTACCAACAAAAATCTGGTGGTAAAGAGGATGGTTAAACTGTGCAAGTGAGAGGGAGTGCAAAAAGGATTCACAAGGTAAAATCACCGCCCAAAGGGAGAGAGATAGGAAACATGGCCAACAAGGACCTTGCTGCAGATAAAGACAAAAAAACTATTAACGCCTGAGCAAATGGACTCGAGAGAAGATTTTAAAACTGTGAAAAAAGAGAGAAGTCAAGCAGAAATCAAATGCAAAAAGAAGCCATTCAAAGCTGCAGTACAGGACAGCTTGATACTTAAAAAAAGAGAAAAACCAGGTGTTAGCCAAGTGCAAGGTTACTGCACCAGGCAACAAAAGGACAAAAGAATGGAAGCTGCTTGTCCTGGTGAGAAAAAAAATGTACCTAAATTTTGTTTGGTAATAGAAATTTCTGAGTTATGCCTTCCTCCTCAAAGAAGAACCTCTATACCAAGATCTTCAAGTTCATCTGAATGACAGATTAAATGTATTCCAAATCAGTCAATGAACCATCAAAAAACCCAAGCCCCAAGTGTTCAAAATCTGGTGGAGATAAGCAAAGGTTGAGGAAAGCACTATGCTACAGCAATGGAGGTAAAAGAAACCAAAACAAACATGCAAAATAGACCAATGAAAACCCTCCGCGTACACATCTTTTTAAAAAACAGCAAAAAGGTGCAGTAGCAGCTCTTGTGCACATGAAAAAGAGAATAAAATTGAAAGAAAAGAAATGTGGTGTCACCACATCACTAACATTTCAAGACAGATTCTGTACGATAGGAATAACAAAAAAGAAAAGGAGAAGATGCATCAGTATATCCTCACTCGATGAGCTGGGGCCCACTTAAAAGAAAAGGGCAAAAAAGGGTAGACGGAATCTCACAGCCCTCCTCCGATCACCCTCTGCCACCTAGTAGACAACTAAAGAGATGCTGAAATAAACCTTCACAAAATTCAGAAAAAAGGAAAACTTCGATAAAATAAAAATTAAAAATTAATTCACGTGGAACTCAATATGTAAAAAATAAAAAACTAATTAATTAACAAGTAAACGTGGTTTTCAAATTGTAAATCTAAATAAGATATGACTGTGATCTTGTTTTGAAATTCATAAAAAGACAAAAAAATACAAGTCTGATTTCATAAATTCAGGAATATGATTCTCATCTTCATAAAATGAATGATCCAGAATCATTGGTCAGTATATAACATTTAAATTGTACACAAAAGAAATTTTCAGAAAGTACAAAACTTGCACACATTCCAAAATCCCAGATATCATTAAATTTGAACATATTTTTAACTAACCACAGAAATGCTGCACGAAATTCAGAAGAAAGAAAAGGGAAAAGGCTTCAAAACTCTTCTAAGAAATTGTGCATTGTGGTTGTGCCATAGGCCTATAGAAGTATTATGGTTGTAGAAAAGTTAAGTAATTTCAGAGTAGAAAAGTAAATTATTATAGTAAAATTGATTATAAAAAATATAATTAATATAGTTAGTGTGTATGCTCCAAAAATTAGATTTCATAGTAAGATTAAAAAAAATTGGGAGAATATAGATGACAATATGTAGAATATACCAAATGAAGAAAATGTATTTATTGGATGAGAACTCTATGGACATGTTGGAAAAAATGCCATGGATATGATAAAGAACATGAAGGTAGAGGATATGCACACTTAAAAGAACAGGGAAAAAGCATACTCATTTTATTAAAAGTGAATCTCATTTAATAACATTTAAAATTAGGTAAAATAAAAGGCTTAATCAACTTCATTCTCACAAGATAATCTAATTGTACTCTTTGCAAGAATTCGAAGGTTATTCCAAATGAAACTTTAACTAACTAACATACCTTAATGGTTCCATGTGTTATGATCAAAAGACAAAAAAAAGCATTTAAAAAAAAGTTTCTGCTACAATATAATGATAAGAGTTAAAAGAGGTGAAACAACAAACATTTAAGAATGAATTCCTTAACATACATAATTGAAAGTCAGATCTAAATGTTAATGCCATGTGGATGAACATGGCTAAAAAGATTAGAAAGATCACTAAAGTAAGAAAGTACTTGAAGAGCCTGAAAGAACACAGTCCATCTAAAAAAGCCTTGGTGGTGAAATGAAGAAATACAAAAACCAATTAAGAATAAAAAAGGTTAGCACAAAAGATTGTTTAAATGTGATAATAACAAAGTTTAAGAACAATACAAGATAGCGTAAAAAGAAAAAAACCATTAGATAAAGAAAAATAAAATTTTTAAATAGATTTATAAAAAAACTAGAACTAAATAGAACAAAAAATATATATTTATGGATTATCAACAATGAAAGAGAGAGAGAGAGAGAGAGAGAAGATATCAAGAACTTAACTAAGTATATTTATAGATTAACAAAAATGAGATAGAGAAGATTTCAAGATCTTAACTAAGCCAAATTTATCAAGAAACAAGAATAAAAGATTCTAATCAAAGATGATGACATTAAACAAAGATGAAATTGATACTCTTTTTAATGACAACATTGCTACCAACATCGAAGATATGAAGAATGTAACAAACTTTAATTCAAATTATATTAGAAGCATTAAATTTTCGGAAGTTAAAAAGTATTGAGGATGATAAAAATAAGATGTGATTAATATACCATCCCTATCGAAGTATGAGAATATTTGGAAGATTTAGAAGTAAAATGATTAACTCGACCTTTTAATAAAATCTTAATCTCTAAGAAAATGTTAAATGAATTGAAAAATAGCATTATCATACCTATTTTAAGAAAAAGAGAACGCAAGATCATGCATAGTATAGAGAAATCAAATTAACAAGTCATACTATAAAATTATAAAAAAATATTAAGTGTCAATCACGTAATTGTACAAATATTTTAGCTAACTAATTTGGATTTAAGCCTGACTGATCTAAAATTGAAGTTATTTTTATTAGAAGTTTAATAGATAAATTATCGAGATATGAAGAAAAATTTACATATGATATTTATTGACATAGAAAAGACTTAAGATAGGGTTGCAGGAAAAGTTTTATGGTAGGTGACAAGGTGTTGGAACGAAACATGGTATATGTTAGGTATATACAAATGATAAAAAATATGTATGATGAAGTAATCAATGGCGTATGCACAATTCGATGAGATACAAAAAAAGTTCTATTTCAATTGACTCACATCAAGAGTTTGTACTAAGTCACATATCTTTTTGCATTAGTTATGGATAATTTAACAAAGACAATACGAAATAATATACATTGGTGTATGATGTTTGTAAATAATATCATATTTATAAATGAGACACAAAGAGTAAATAAAAAGTTAAAATTATGAAAAATACTTGATACTAAGAGCTTCAAGATAAGTAGCATGACAAAATATATGCATTGTAAATTTAAAGAAAATCAATGAAAAGAAAGTGAAGAATTAGTTTAGATGAAATAATATTATCTCAAAGAACTCAATTCAAATATATTAAAATAAGTATTCAAAAATATGAAGAATGTGATGAAGATGTTAAACATAAGATTAAAGCACGTCGAATGAAGTAAATATTAACTTCAAGGGTTATATATGATCGCAAGATTCTATTAAAGTTGAAGTGAAAAAATTATCATACAACTATAAGATTTGCAATGTTGTATAGTAGTAAATGTTTGCTAATAAAATAAAAATATGATTCCAAACTAAGTGTTGCTGAATTGAAGAAGTTAAGATGGAAAAGCGGTTATACTACATTAGATAGAATAGAGAATAAATACACTAGAGAAAATGTAAGAATACCGACAATTGTAGACAAATTAAAAAATAAAAAATTAAAATGGTTTGTACATATTAAACATAATCATAAGAAGGCTCCCCTTAGCAAAGTAGTAAATATTAACATAACGAAAATAAAAAAGAATGTGATAGGCATAAGTGAATTCAGAAAAAGGATAATTCAATATGATTTGGATGATTTAAATATCTCTAAAAAAGTAACTCATAATCAACATAAGTGGAGAAAGAATTCATATGACTCGAGTTGAGCTAAGTTGAATTAAAGTGTGGTTCTGACATAGAAACCAAAAAAAAATGTAAAATATCATTTTTCCAACTACTGAAAACTATATTTTGGCCTACTAAGAATGCTAAATTGCCTTTTTTACACAATTCTAAACAAAATTAAGAAAAAATGCACATAAACCCTTTCAGCCACCCTTAAAATGTAATTTATTTCCTTAAAAAGTAAAAAAAATGAAATTAACAAAATTGTACATATATAAAAAATGCAAGCCCATTAGAGATTGACCCCAACAAATCAGTGAATAAAATTTGCAAATAAACTCTCATATTTTATAATTTAAAAATAAAACCATATCTGTAATTCTTTGAATCGGAATAGTTTATAACTTTATATCATAAAAAATGCATACCAACAAACATAAAACTTGAAAACATATTCATAAAATAATTAAAATGCAAACAAACAAATATTTTAAACATTAAAAATGAAAAGGTATAATAAATCAAATAAAAAATAAAAAATAAGTAATAAAAGATGATGACTTTGGTAGGTCAAGGTTATGCTTTGCTTCTTGCGTACATATTATTTAGTTTGAGCATTTCGTCAATATTTTTAAAAGGAATTGTTTGTGATGGTTAATCAAGCATGTTCCATTACGGTTGATATATGCCCTGTTTGGTTAGAGTTTCATTTTTGGTACTATATCAATATTGATACTAATATTTTCAAATGTTGGAGTATCAATATCAAAAGTAATACAAGTCAACACTTGTATCACATGATATGCTCTGTTTGCAATGTAAATTTTAAAATTGATACAATTAACCAAACACCTCTTAAAGATTTTTACCAATATCGATTTTAAAATCGATAGTGATAGAGGTACTTAATAGTGTTACCAAACATGGCGATAATTAACACCAAAATCAATTTGGAGGAGAGAGGTAAAATAAAGAATCATTGATTGTAGAATCAGTTAAGGATCAGGATCAGCTAGTCTCAATCTGATTTTCGCCAAAACGATCGATCCATGAAGGATTTGCAGTGAAATCAGCCGATTTTGGCTAGATTGGGACCGGAATTGGTGCCTTAGCGTCCGCTCTGTCTTCCCCACCCATAGGTGTACCAGGTCCATGGGGACCCAGTACGCTGTATCCTGCCACCCAATATGGCATATCCACAACGTTATGACATATGCCATATCGAGTGCCTCAAACCCAATATGGCACATGAAGTCACCGGATCAAAACCTATTGGGTCCCAACAGACCCGTAGGCCTCTCTTCCCTGCCCGATACAGGAGGGGGGACTGCAGCAGCACGCTGCCACCGACGGCGCCATTCCAAGCCCATTTTGGAGCCGATTTCCACCTATCCGATCTAGGCTCTTTTGTGGGTTTTTTTAGGGCTTTTTTAAGAACTAATCTGGACAGATTCTGAATTGGTTTTTCACCCGGAGAATCAGTCGATTGTGCCAATCCAATCCAGATCAGATCGGAATTGAAACCCACTGATCCAGGTCCCATTTTCAATCATGTGATCACTGTAAAGAAAAGAAACTGACTCAAGGGGACTGCCAAAGGAGTAGTTCCCTAAAGGAAAGAAAAGGAAATCCCAACTCCCCCCAGGTTCGCACATCATGATTCTATTATAAGACCAGGTGCTACATATGCCTACGCCCGCAACCCAATACCCACTATTGATATAACATAGGCACACTAATAGCAATATATTTGTATACAAATAAAACAATTGGATTGGGATACTGTGTTTTCTTCAAAATCTGATTTCTATGTGCAAGATCTGCAAGGAAAGGACACCAACTAAGTTCTTTTAATAACATTTCCCCGTGGAGTCCAAGTGTTGTGTCTTATGTGGATCTATGCTGGAAGATATCGATCATTTGTTCCTTAGTTGTGGTGTTACTACTTATATCTGAAATGGCATATTTTGCAGTTGGAATATTGAGTGGGTTGATCCAGTGAATGTTTCAGTTTTGCTCTGACAGTGAAATATGGGTATATTTCTTGGAGAGTTGAATTTCTGTCAGGGAATCTGTCTTTGCTGCAATGTTGTGGTCTATTTGAAGAACCAAGAATGGAGGAATTTTTTAAAACCAATTTGACAACAAAATGTTATTCTTCATTAGCTGGCCGTGTTTGTTAATGATTGGTTATTTACTTATCATAGACGTGCATGAGATGGCTCAGTTTTCAGGGACAGATTTATACTTTGAAAGCATGCTGTCATTAGTTTGTCCTAGTCTTGTTCTATCTGCTGCCATTATGGTAGTCAGGTAAATAGGCCTTAGTTTTTTTTCTTTCTTTCTTGGTGTCTGTACTAGTCTCTTCTCTTGTATTGGCTGTTTCCATATAAATGAGTTGTGACTCACGTCACTTTCAAAAAAATAACACGGACACACTGTCATACACACATACCGGTTACAGGTATTGGTGTGGCATAGCTTTGATGCATTGACAGTAAACGAAGGTGACAAGTGTAAGATTAACCCCCCCATGTAAATTCAAGAAATAACCGACCAATAAAAGGAAATAAATATATATATAAATTTATTTTCCTGGCACCAAAGCAGACAAATATTAGAATGAAATTAAATAAAATTCCACACAATAACTGAATAAGCGTATAATACTTCTGCAGATTATGTAGATATATGTTCATCATGTAAGGTGTAACAACCCAAGAATAGTTCCATTTCCTAGATTTTCTGGACTGAAGATAACGTGGACAAATATAAAATCTCTAACACACTTGACATCTGGCTCTTCAAAGTTAATGATGCATTGACAGTAAACGAAGGTGATTTAAAGCTCACAAAGAGACATTCCCATATGTGTCCATCATGTAAACAACCCAAGCATAGTTCCATTTACTAGATTTTTCTGGATTGCCAATACCATGAATAAATACAAAATCTTTGACATGCTTGATATCGAGCTCCCGCAAGTTAATGATGTAGGATGATTCAAAGCACACAGAGAGACGACCCCCAGATGCAGCAATATCGTCATCTCCAACCAAACTCTGACCAGCCTAGTGATATGCAAGAAGATCAAAGAGCCTATCAGGAAAAAAGATAAAGAAATATTTCTGTTTGAAGGTGACACAAAGTCATAATTTATTGATTCAAAGCATAGTTACAGGTAAGGAAAGAAATACTTCAACTTGTTGATGAACGAAATGCTTCTATGTCGCAAGCTAAAACTTTATCCCCCCAAAAAGTAAGGTTAAACAAAAAAATACTAAACTAAAGTGCAACAAGGTCAGCGTCAGTAGAATAAAAACTGCTCTGCAGAACCTCAACCCCAATGTCAAGTAAATTTACTGTGCTAGAACAGAAGAGATCAAATTAGTAATGAAGTTATGCAGCTTAAATGGTTCATAATAATGTGCATTCTAAGCAGTTACCAAGTTGCTTGAACGTACAACTGAAATGAGCATGAGTTGCTGCCACACGCAATGGAACATAGAACAGGAAAAAGCAGAAAACAAAAGGTTGGCCCTGTGAAAAGTAACTTCTTGCTCCCAACAACTTAAGATATCATTCTCCTGCCACAATTCTCTTCTTCTACCCATCTAACGAAATAGCTAATTACTTTCTATAAATAATTTTTACCAAAATAAAAAGGTCACATAACACCAACTTTCTTCGGATACCACTTCATCACACATTCATGAGCAAATAGAAAATTAGTATGTTCAAGATTCGAGCACCTGAGCAGCCTTGAGGATAACCATTTGCAGATCATAAACAAGAGCTCCACCACACCGTCCTTGTGGATCAGCCTTAATGATTGGACCTTTAGCAAATGATTCCCTACCTTTCTTCAAGTAATTCCACTCAGGTCCCTCAAAACAGTGCATAGAACTGTAAGACATAAGACAAAGTCTCTTAGAAGTCATCTCCAACTTTACATAATGCCTACATGCTAGAGAAGTAGTGAATCATAAACGACTACGAATTTTAACAAGAAGCATGTACTTTTTAAGGTGGCTGAACCACAGTTCATTAATTGGTAAAAAAAATAATTACAATAAGACTGTACAAAAAAGAAGAAGAGAGATCTAGACCACCATCTTGCTAACGAGAAGGTAGGATGTAGAAAACAATTAAAAAAAATCTCCAAATGAGCAAAAAACTAATAAAAATCCTACAATCCGGAAAGTAGCCGAAGAGAATAAAAGGCCAATCCCGCAAATTGAGATCCATAAAAAAATGATATCTGTAGGAGGGAGGATGCAGTCATCTAGCATCCAGCTATTCCTTACTTTCCAGATCACCCAAAGCATTGTTGGACATATAAGATTCCATGGATTGCTATTATCCCTCTATGAATTTTTGCTATTTCAAGACAGAATAAGACTGGTAATATCATGTGATGGATACCACAAGATATTCCAACTCTTTAAAATAGTGCAACAGAGACTAAGAATGATGTCGCATTGAAGGAATAGATGATTGATTTCTCCATTCATTATACCAAAAAAGCAACATAAAACTGATTCCAAAGAAAAGTTCTTGCTATGTCAAGACAGAAGAAGACTGATAATATCATGTGATGGATACCACAAGATTTCCAACTCTTTAGAATAATGCAATAGAGGCTGAGAATGATGTCACATTGAAGGAATAGATGATTGATTTCTTCATTCATAATACCACAAAAGCAACATGAAACTGATTCCAGTGAAAAAATTTTGTGAAGAAACTCTCTTTTTCTTTCAAGTTCCTGCAAAATATAAATTTCCAGTTACAGTTAAGTTCATCCCTGTCTCATGAAACAACCACATTTTGGTATTTATTCTTGTGATTACAAATAGATGTGGGAACTGATGTGCTAGTGAGATGAAATCAAACCAAACGTCTTTACAGAATGAGGTCTTAGACCCATTACCAATTTCGAAAGATGATGACGAAGAAAAGAAAGACCCTATATCTAGAATATCACTCTAGATGATCTTCCTTTAAATTTGAAGATGTTGGACCAATTCATGGCTAGAAGAGTACCTTGCACTGACCACCTATACCATAATGAGAAATTGACCACCCTATACCATTAGAAGAGTACCTTGCACTGACCTTGTCCTTTTCCTTTATCATTCCCGGACTTAAGATCGGTGTCTCTCTATCCAAGCAACTCATCATGAAGATCTTACCTCTTTCCAATTCTAACCTCCTACTGTGATGCTCTCTCAGTTAAATATCTTATTATTTCTTCCCTAAGCTCAGCCAGAACCTAAGCACACTTCTTCACATTCCCACCCACACAAGCAATATGTTGTTTGAGACAGTATACACCTTTATTCATGTCTTTCTGACATCATTTACATCTCACTCTCACCCTTTTTTAACAACCAATAAAATCCTATGCTTCCATCCAATGTCATGATGTGCAATAGCAACTTACTCCTCGTCCGATATTTTATCTACATACAAATACAATAATTAATTTAAAATTTTTAATCGACATTTGAAAAAAATTTGTCTATCAATCACCCCTTCGGAAGGATTCACATTTACCCGGAAAGGGTGAGAATTGACACCACCGAAAGGGTGTCTTACTTACTGCACCCCATGATCAGCCACCCCTTCAGGGGTGACTGTAGTGCATGGAGAAGGGGGAAAGGGAGGATCCGGGAGGGGAGAGTTTTTACCTCTTAAGGGGGGCTCACTGGAGAAATCGCTAGATCACAGGAGGGGGTGGCTGACTTACCGGAAGGGAGCCCTAGGATGAGGGAGGGTTAAGGGGAGCATTGATTGCAGAATCGGCCGATCCGGATCGGAATCGGCCGATTCTTGGATCGGATCGGACCCCTCCGATCCGATTCCCGGCGGAATTATCGATCCGGACCGAAGATCGGTCCGGATCGATGTTTGTAGGTAGAATAGGGGCCGGAATCGACCGAAATGGTCGATTCTGGATCGATTCCGACGATTCCCTCGCCGGAATCGACCCACAGACCGCCGCGGCGGCCAACCCGCCGCGGCGGTCGTCTTCCCCGCCCTATCGGGTGGGGAAGACGGGGCTACCGGGTCCATCGGGACCCGGTAGCCCAGGATCCGGTGACTTAAGTCACCGGATCGTCTTCCCTGCCCGATAGGGCGGGGAAGACAACCGCAGCAGCCGCGGCGGCCGCAGGGCTGCCGCGGCACCATTTTGGGGGCGATTTCAAGCCGATTTCGCCCCCAAAATGCTCTAGGATGGATCGGAATCTTGCATAGAGTGTTATTTTTGTATTTTTTTTAGGTTTTACCACTGTTTGAAGGACCGATCCGGAACGATTCCGGATCGTTGTTTCTTCCGGCGGATCGCTCAGAATCGGACCGATCCGATCTCGGATCGGTACCCACCGATCCGGTGGCCGATTCTGATCCCGCGATCCTTGAAGGGGAGAGCTGGAATCAACGGGGTGGAGGGGACAACCGGTTCGCTCTCCCTTATCGGGAGAAGATCAGTCCAGAATTGGGTCATGGATCGACCAATTCGCGATTCGATCCTAGAGGATAGTTCAATCTGTGACCGATCCTCTTGATTCCGACCAACCGGCCGGAATTTCTTAGCCGAATCGGTTGTTTGGGGGGGCAGATTGGCCGATTTTGCAATCCATTGCTGGTAAAAATGGGACATGAAAATATATATATGTATTATAAATTTAATCAAAGCCAAAAAGTAAAAGATACGAGAGTTAGTTCAAAGTAATAATATCTCAATTGGTTCAGTTATCCAAAAAGATGCAGAATGCAATAAAAGTGTTAACCATATAATTAAAACAAGATAGATGAAGTGAAAATTAACCACAAAGACCTTATGTGATTGTAAGATTTCACTAAAGTTGAAAGAAAAATTTTATTGTATACCTATATGGTTTGCAATGTTGTATGGTACTGAGAATTGGACAATGAAAAAAAAACATGTTTCTAAATTAAGTGTTGCTAAAATTAGAATGTTAAGATGGATATGTGAATATACTAAAGTAGATAAAGTATGTTGATTATATTAGACAAAAGGTGGGAGTAACAATAATTATGGACAAATTAAAAGAAGAGATATTGAGATTGTTTGGACATATTACATGTAGAACTAAGGAAGGTCATGTTATAAAAGTGAAAAATATCAAGATAGTCTAGTAGAAACAAAGAAGGACGTGGTAGACCTAACCTAACTTGGAGGAGGGTAATTCTAGACAATTTGGATGTTTAAAATATTTCAAGAGAAATAGCACAAAATTGACATAAGTGGAGAAAGAGAATATATGTAGTCGACCCCAAATAATTTGAGACTAAGGCTAGAATTGAGTCGAGTTGAGGTAGAACCCCGTGGATACCAACCATGAGGGATGATGCCCCCTTGACCCACATGACTTGACAGCATAGGTTGATCTACACATTGCTACACCCATTTAAAGATAGTGAAATCAAATTAAAATCTTTCATTATCACTTATATTACCATGTGTTAATAATTTTTAATTATATAAATATACACATACATATGTAGCATAAACGTTTAACTCTAAAACTTAGGTGATGCCTTGTCACTTTGACAATTATGTGCCTCACCAACCACACTCAGCAAAGTCAAGGTCAGAGTTCGTATTTCTTGACCATGTTACCTCCTATGATCGTGATGCCACCGAGTGGGCTAGCTTTTGTATGGACTAACCTTTACTTGGAGTTCAACTCGTTGGATTTCAACTGTTCATTTTATAACCCTTATTGTTACTTGACTCGCATAGTTGGTCAAGTCATTACACGAACTCACATCATGTGTATTATGTAAACAAAAGGTCAGCTGCAATCTATGAATGACTCATGAAAATGCAATGCTTGCATAACATCAACAAGTGAAATCAAGTTTCCTCGCCCACCCTCTTTCAGAACACAGGTGACATCAAGTAACTTTAGCGGCCCACTCCCAAATAAACCAAGCTCTGAGACTACAAACAAATTATCAAGACAGTTTCCTGTACTTCACATTCTTGGATAATCAACTTAAAATTCAACATGCTCCATACATATTGTTAAATTTACAAAATGTGTGAAAAGTTACAAAAATTTTAATCAGAAAAAGCTGAAACAGAACAATAGTGATACACAATCATAGATGCACTTGCCTCGTTCGCAATCCATGTACTGCATCATTATACTCCATGACCGATATTTTTGCATCTTGGAAAGCTACAATTATTGAGTCTCTCTTATTAGAGCGGTTGTCAGAGCCACCAGAGAGAATAGCCATTGATTCTACATTGCCGTGCAACCTAGAATTCAGTAGAATTGTTCAGAGAGAAATGTTTAACTTATTATTCTGCACAGTGACTATACTGTCAAACATCTGGATAAAGATAAAGATAATAATGAATAACAAGTAGTCATTAAATAATTTCACTTTCAATTTGATAACAAACTAAAACTATGCCTCCAGCCTGTGGCCAGGAGTGTAAGTGAATTTTGGTACATGTAATGAACTATTCCATTGCATGTACCAAAATTTAAATGGGATACATGTGCTGTTAGAAGATACTGTTCCATTTTAGGAGTCCTTGCCAGAATCTTTCTTTTGATAGACATCAAATTATCTCCATGGGTGACATTTGAAAATGTAAATCAAGGCAGCAGGAATGAATGATGACCTCAAACAAATTTTGGTACATGTAATGGAATAGTTCATTGAGTTATCCTGGATAATGCACCATGTTACATTATCAGCTTGAAGGTTGGATTATAGGCTTTGGAGTTTGAACAGCAAAGGGATGTTTTCTCGGTCCAGTCTGCATGCAGATGACAAACATTGGATAACTCAAAATCAGGTTGTTCGTGTAGAAAAATCATGGGAGAGGCCGCAGAGTGCAGAATGCAGATAGACTTCGTATATGGAGAAAGAGGAGACCAAATGTGTTATTGCCTATTGGTGCTATATATGAATCATATGTTCATCTAATGTAACATCAAGGAAATAGTATGAAAGTCCCTTCTTTGGGTGGCTGGAGAACATTGGGAGAATAAGGACAACGCATCAGAACTTTTAAGGACCAGCATAGCCACAATCCATCGACTGATAGCATGGCTATCCACGCTTTATGAAATTTCTGCATGGCAGCAATCTCATGGGTTGTGTGGAGAGAAAGGAATGACATTGTGACAGTCTTCAAGAAAACATTCAGAGGACAGAAAGCCATACTATATGAAACTGTGTATTTTGTAAACCAATGAAATTTTTCTAACTTTAGTCTTCCCTTAAAGATGTAATGGTGCTTTCCAGGACTTATAAAGAGAAACAGTGCTTCAACTGATGTGGGTCCTTGCTTTTTTTTTGTCTGAGGCATTTTTCTTTACCCCGGTACAGTCTAAGTATTTTTTTTAAGTATTGTTCTCCTTTATCTTCCTTGTAAACGAACTGTGGACCTTGCATCAAGACCATCTTCCAAAAAGAACTTCCCTCTCATCTTCAAAGAAAGGGTCGTTCGGATCCGCAAGACAAAATAAGCAGTTTTGAACATAAAATTTTAAACAGGAGATAGCCGAATCGACAGCTATCTAGATGAAATTTGTGCGGCGACGGCCATGTTTTACGTCCCAACTTTTCTCAAAATACATTGTGGCCATATTTATCGGGACCGCAATGTTCGCATAGCCGCAGATTTTTTTTTTTTCATCCAACAATCGGAGGGGGTTCTTCTCCTTCCTTTCCTTTTCTTTTTTTTGCTCTTTATTTATTTCTTTCTTTCTTTTAGTTTGCACCTTTGCCAACATTTTGACAACGATTTCGTCAGGCCTTCCTTTCGTGCAGTATCAGAAGAAAACTCATTCTTCTTACCAGTGGCAGTGTTCCCAGTATCATGCATTATAAGCAGAAGCAAGTATAGCATTGCTAGACGAGGGGGAAAAGCTCGAAATAAAAAAACTCGAGGGAAGATGAGCTGCTAACCTATAGTGACAAACCAGCTCCAGACGGGCGCCGGCGATGCCCTCCATTATGCCCCCTCGGGGATCGGATGAAGAGCGTGAAGGCCTACCGTCGTTCTCCTGGACCCTGACGACGTATACCTCGAGAATGTTCCCGGCAGCGACCACAAGGTTCGGCACAGCGCCAACACGTCTCGCGGCAGAGATGTCACCCTCAAGGTCGTCGGCGTGCGAGGTAGGCATCTGGAGCGTGAAATCGGAGGGGGATAACGTGATGTACCCGGAGGCGCAGTGCTCGATCCCCGTGGCCCAGTGCATCATCTTAAAGGCCGCGTAACTCATCCTGTGCTCCGACCTGCGGCTGCGCTAGCGGCGAGGTGCGGAAGGCGGTGTAGGCGCAGCAGAAAGAGATGATGAATCAAGGATAAACGCTCAACGGCACAAGGTGTCGGAACGTCGGGGGTGAAGGGTTTATAGGGTGTTTGGTTCTGGGGAGGTGACAACGGAGTCTTTTTTTTGACAACGGAGTCGAAAGAGAAGGGAGGGAGGTTCACATTTTCACCGTACCGGTAAGCCAGATATCGAATCACAGTAAAGCCCTTGGTAAACAACTTGGAGTCCCAAAAAAATAAAACCTGATTTTGTTAGAATATAAAAATTATAAAACATTAACTTTGAATCTTTTATATTTATATTTGTACCAGATAACAATAGATATGTGGGCATATTTTAATTATATTTGATATTTTGTTTGCATTAAAATTTTTAATAGTTATATTGATAATCAAACATTTATTAATACTTTATATTAATATACATTTTATAGTGGTTACCAAACAAGGCTCGATGATACTATATTCATTTGAATATTGATATTCTTAAAAAATAGAATATTAATTTGAAAATTGATACAGCGACACTTGCTCTGTTTCAAAATTTATGCATTAGCCAAAACGTTCGTCATGCGGGTCTTAAAGCAGATGTGAGGAAAGATGTGGAACCCCTGACCCCTGAGCATACCAGATTATCCTAATGGTAACTTCTTGATCAACCTTAACTATGAGGAGAAAGTTGATAAAATCTACATGAGATCACCATGGTTCCATAATGGAGATCTAGTCCTCGTTAAGAAGGGAAGACTGTATCATCGCTTTCCAATTACAATCTTTATCATGCAGATTTGTGGGTTAGAATTTATGATCTTCCTATTAAATACCTAGATAGAGAAATAGTCTTGTTAATTGATAATCAAATTGGAGAGCCCCATCTGCCCTACCTGGATATCCTTGACTCTTGGAGTTCTTTCACCCATTTGAAGGATAACATAGATACAACAAAACCTCTTCAGATTAATGTCCCCATTCTTAATTCAAAGGGTCAAGTGGCAATGTATGAACAAGCCTACGAAAGAACATCTAAAATATATCATTATTGTGGTAAGGTTGACCATGAGCTTAAAGACTGTAAATTCTATCAATCTTTGTTAAGCCAATTTCCTCAACTATTCACCAACCCTTCAATAAAAAATTATTTTAAAATCATATTATATTAAAATATGGTGATTGGCTTACAAGACAAAGTATTGGGAATGTTAGACTTACTTATCATGGGGCTCCACCCCAACATGTCCAATTGCAGCAAGGTAGTATAATCCATCAAGATGCTCCCATATTATTTGCATATCCTTCGTATCCTCGTAGCACCCCAGCCTCAGAGAACCTACACTGTACCAACCCCCATCAACAACCAACTCTACTCCTCTTGCCTCCACCTTATAACCCTCACTCGGGCCTTCCCATCAATCAATCGCCTTAGTCCCCCACCTAGTCTCTCCCACCATTCCCTCTAATGATGCTTGCTAACTCTTCTTCACATCTCCAACTCTCACTTTCAAACCCACTTCACATAAAATACCACCACATAAAAATCATTACCCCTTATATTAACCATGTTTTCAATCCTTACCCACTCACCTCTGTCTCCTCAACTCATCTTCCTAATACAGATCAATGGCCAAACCCCATTACCCCTTAGACCCTATGATACTCCCAGATAGTTGGAAGAATCACAATCCTATTGACTAGAATCCAAGTGAAAGCTACCTCTAAGTTTTTCTGATCCTAGATCCTTTCCACTCTATCAAGCACCTCTAAGAGTATTAAATCCTGCTCAGCACCAACTGGAATTTTCAACCTTCAGGCTAGCCCCAACCTTAGATTCAAATGTAGCCTGCTAAAAAATAATGTAGCACGGAGGATAAAGCCAAGAAAGAACCCCCCAAATCTAAAATTAACCCGGCAAAGCTCTTGGAAGGAACTCAATCTAAGCAAAACATTTATAACCTATCAGTGATAATCTCTACCATTAATGATATGGCATTTATGATTGGCCATAACAAGCCTTCAGAAGCCAAATAAAAGTCCTGATGTGGAATTGTCAAGGCTACAACAAGACCCAGACATTTTCCTATATTGATTCCCTACAACAAGTTATAAAATTAGATATATTTTTCATCTATGAAACTAAAGCAAATCTTGCCTACTACAAATCTTGCTTCTTTAGCAAGAACATCAACAACCACTGTCTAGTGAAGGCTAGAGGTAGATATGGTGGCCTCTAGCTTTGGTGGAACCAAGATATCAATCTTAACATCTCACAATTCTTTAGTAACTAGATTTTCGGCCTGGTGGAAGACCCTTACACAAAACCCCATTGGAATCTCATATGTGTTTATGCTACAATAAATCACAAAGACAAAAATAATATGTAAAATGAGATCATCAATCATATCACTAACTCTTTCGTCCCTACCTGTTTAGCTAGGGATTGGAATTGCTTTCTTAGAGTAAGTAAGAAATTTGGGGTAACGTATTTACTAATAGGACTTCTAGCCATTTCTTTAATTTTATACACACCAATGGGCTTCTAGAGCTGGACTCAAATGGGCACGCTTTTACCTAGTCTAACAACAGAAAACTTGATCTCCATATTAAAGAGAAACTTGATAGAATCCTTGCCAATACCCCTTGGCTTCACAACTATCAAAAAGCTAGGGTCATGTCATTCCTAAAGGCCCTAATGACCACCATCCCATTTTACTCAACATGAACTTGACCCTAGAAGAAGAAAACTTCCTTTTAGAATTGAAGTTACTTGACTCCTCCACCCTAACTTTAAAGATTGTTTCATCAGCTCCTGAGGTAGGACTCCTAACATTCTACATAATTACAAAGCTAAAACCCAATCATTCACAAGGATCTTAATTTGTAAAATTAGGATGATCTAAAGAATTTTGCTAATCTAATAAAATATATAGAACATAAGCTTAGTTGCATCTAAAATACCAAACCCACTGATAATGTTAACCACAAGAAAATCAATCTTGAAGATAACCTTAAACTATTTAAGAAAATGGAGTAGGCCTTCTAGAGACAAAAAGCCAAATTTCATTGGTTCAGGGACAGGAAAAAACACCAAGTTTTTTTTATTTCTCAACCATGATTAGAAGAAAAAGGAATAAGATCACCATCATGCATAATTTAGATGGCTCTTGGACTAGGGACCCCATAACGATCCAACAAAATTTCATTAGGCATTTCCAGCAAATTTTTGTAGCTGACAATATTTCTTATAATCAAACTCATTTACAAGTTAAGCTCCTTAAGGTAGACCTAATCAGGTCAGACCCTTCCAATCAAGAGATCTACAATGTTGTCTTTGGTATGGCCCTTGAAAAGGCTCCAGCCCTGACAACATCCCCATTTTCCTACTTCAAATATTTTGGAATACCTATGGGGAGGACATCATTGGGCCTATTTATAATATCTTTAAAATCGATATGCTGCCCCATTGTCTCAACCACACCCATATTACGCTCATCTCTAAATCCCAACACCTGACATAACCTAGAGATTATAGACTCATTGGCTTGTGTAATACTATTTACAAGGTAATAACCAAAGTTAATGCTAAAAGACTCAAGTCTTTCATGTTGAATTTGATTTCTAATACCCAATCGGCCTTTGTTAAGGGTAGGCAGGTGGTTGATAACTTCATCATTGTCCAAGAAGTCCTTCACTATCTTGAAAAGAAGAAAGATAAGCAGGGGTGGGATCTTTTCCTATAAAGTTTGATACCAATAAGACTTATGATCACCTTGTTTGGGATTTTCTTTATAACACCATTAGACTGTTAATCTTCCCAACAACATTTGCAAGCTAATTATGTTCTATACCACTTTGGCTTCCTACTCTATCTCGTTGAATGGTCAATGAGTGGGCAATTTCATTTCCTCTAGAGGCATTAGACATGGTTGCCCTTTATCTCCTCTACTTAATGTCTTTTGTACTAAAGCTCTCAATTATATCAATTCCCTTGATAAAAGACAATAATCTTATTAAATGGATTAGAATTACTATGAATTCTTTCATTGCCACTCATTTATTATATGTTGATGACCTCATCATTGTCGGGGAAGCCACCAATAAAGAGATTTATAACATCAAGAGCTATCACAAAAAGTATGAATCCTTGTCTGGCCAAAGTACAAACTTACACATCCTCCATCATATTCAACAACAATACCCCCCAAATGTCCACAATGATATCCTCAATTTGTCCAACCTCAGGAGGCCTAAAAGAAATCGTAAGTATTTGGGGATCCCTTTAGCGGAGGGTAGATACACCCAGAACCATTTCAATGATCTGATTGACAACAAATTCTTTAGAATGGTGAGTTAGAAAATGAATCTATTATTAGCCGGTGGTAGGACCACTCTCATTGAAACCACTTTCAATGCCATCCCTTCTCATACCATGATGGTTTGCAAAATCTCGACAAAACCTTGATAAAACTAGATCACGCAGAGAGATTTTTGGTGGGGTCACAACCAAGTCAAAAGAGGGCTTCATCTCATTAATTGGACTAGCATCAAACTTTTCAAAACTCTTGAGAGCCTGGGAATCAAAGATTATGGTAGTCTCAATAGAGCTTGTCACCTTAACCTCACTTGGAGATTCTTGAAAGATAGGGATTTCTTTTGGTTCTCCTTACTTAGGAGCATTTACCTCAATAAGTCAAATTTCCGGGATGTCTACAATGCTAGAGAGCATTCCTACATTGGGAAGAGCATCTTCAAAGCCAAATACAACTCAGACAAAAACTTGCCTTCGAAAAATTATAATTGGCCGGAACACTAGAATCATCCTAGATAATTGGATTCTGACCACTAGATCATCCCCGGTCCTTAAGAATGACCATAATATCGAGGTTAGTCATGCCTCAGACCTTATCCATAGGGGTTATTGGAATGAAAAATTAATCAGGTTTAATTTTGTTCCCAATTCAGTTATTGATATCTTGAACATCCATATCCTGATCGATAGCTCTATGGAGGATACTATCATCAGACCTTTCACCGACCAATGTGAAATTAAATACCAAATCAATCTATAGATACTTCATAGATTCATACATCCCCCCAGCTCCTCCCACAACAAAATTTGGAGATCAATTTTGAATTCCAAAACCTCTAATTGCCTTCCCAACAAAGTGATTATCTTTCTCTGAATGTGTGCTAAAAACATTCTCTCTATCAATGAGGTCTTTGCTAAAAGGAGCAGAGTCTTTGCTCCTACTTGCCAAATATATAATTAGGACATTGAAATTCAAGAACATATATTTTTTAATCGTAGTTAGGCTAAAGCTGTTTGGTTCAAACTTTCCTATCACTTACCAGTATTCAACTATATCAAGTCCTTTTGGGAGATTAGCTCAACAAAGGTCATCACTCCTGATCTTCAAATATCTCTTTTTACCCAAGGTGCTGTCTTACTTTTTACTTTGGAACCTTTGGAAACATCCTAACATGTTCATATTTGAAAACCACAAAATTTGTCCCAATCAGGTCATTGGAGGAGTTAAGTAGGGCGCAACCGGCTGGGCTCTGCTACCATCCAAAGAGCACAACCTGTTTGCCATCAATATCTTGGTCTCCTTCACCTAAGAACATGCTCAAAATCAATATTGATGGAGCTACTGGCTTGACAAGGGAGCTATTGTTACGGTGGTTAGAGATTTTATTGAACTCCCAGTTTAGTGCAAATCTAGACTTTATCCTTTCTCTTCTCCTCATCGAATCGAAGCAAAGACAATTTTGAAGGCCCTCCAATGGTCTACAATGTCCAGAAGATATCATCATCGAGGGCGATGCGCTCGGGATCATTGAAGCTACCATGGGCAAAGTTGAGGCACACTGGCAATCGTATGATATAATCAGTGAATGTCAACACCATGTAGCAAAATTTTGTCATCGGAATGATGTCAATATCTATGTTTTGGACCCGCCGCCTGGCCATTATGTATCACGGACACTGTCGTATCCAAACTTTGTTTGAAGCAATGGATATCTTTCTGGACGAAAAAAATATACTGGACACATACATGCATCTTACGCTGGTAAGTAATATTAACGCCATATGGTATTATGGCCATCAGTGTAGACCCAAACAAGACAAGTCGAGGTCGCACGTACGTATGGGCTGGCTGCGCATTCAGAACAAGTTGAAGCTCACACGTCACCCTCCGACGTTGCGTTGCTCACAAGACATGAGTAAGCATGCACGTTACGTTCTATCTCATGCGTCTGATTTCTGAAGTGGGTTCCTATCATGCATAATATTAGAGATTATTACTAGATATTGGAATACATATTATGCAATTATTAATCGAAAGGAACACGTACGTTTCGAAAATAATCACCCTCTGCTGTTCAAGATTGGTTCCAAATAAATATATATAATTATATATCTAAATTTATTCGGTTTAAAAATATATTTACTTTTTTTATTATACGTCAAAATGTTTTTTTGTCACCTGACAGAACGGTCAAACTCCACGTCGCACTGCGTGATGACAAAAGATTGAGTCTCACTGCTCGATCCCCACCAGTACCTTCCCCACCAGAGGGAAGTCGGGCTCCAATAGCCCTTGAACCTGCCCCCCCCCAACACCCGAGCGAGAGGAGATGCCAACCGGGCTACAATTGGCCAACAATACACCAATATACTTAATTTATGGTAATAAATATATTATATATTTTTATAATATTAAATATATTAATCAAATAAAAATTAATTAAAAATTTAAACTGAATATTATCTACATCACTCCAAATTGGAGCAATATCCCAATTATAATATCTGAATGCACCTTGTTTCTACTCTTTTCTTACGGGTGGTATTCAATTTGACAGAATAAAATATCTAAAATCTTAATTCAATCTCTAATTTCTCTTGAAAAATACAAAATCTTACTTATCAACTTCTAAAACTAAAAAATTATAATGAATGATATCATTTATAATTAAATATTAGAGTTTAGAAATAAGTTACTATTATGTTCGAATGTATTACCAAAAATTTAATGTTTGATATCTAATCGATTAAGAGGTTTAGGCATCAATTTAAGCTAAAAACAAAAGGGACCATATAGCCAATCTTCTGTCTCCGGCTGCGCGGATTGATGATCATTAGACTGGGATAACTCAGTCTAGCTTGGAGTTGGACTTCATCGGCGGATACTGCAATCTTTCTATGTAATACATGTAATTGAGCAGTCAGCTAATCTAGGGAAGGGACCAATGGTGTACAGCAGTGATTGGATTTATTCCTTGGTCGCGCTAGCTTCCGTCAGTTCATAAAGCAATACAGTTTCAGGAAAGGCCGGGGTCGCTCTTCACTTGGAGATGGAAAGGAGGGGCTTTAGCAGACCCTGACCTGTGGTCGCCGTCGCCGACGAACTCGCTCGGCAGTTCTTGCTGAGAGCCGCCGCTGCAGGAGGCTGCCCCGACTAAGCTCCCGCTTCCGGCACCATACAGATGTCCGAGTTCCACGCGCTGTTCTGGCTGCTTCTGTTGCTGCTGAGGCGGCGGTGGCGGCGGCGGCCAAGTAGGGTGCGGTATCGCCGCCGGTGCATCGAAGAGTGTGGACAAGTCGTCTAGCGAGGCTGACAGGCTCGCGGCGCACGAAAGATCCGAGACGCAGAAGGACGGCGAATGCAGCGGCGGTTGGTGGGCGTGCGCCATCGGCGGCGGCGGCTGCTGATCGAGCGTAGCAACCTGGGCTCGGAGGTAAGATAACTCGGCCTGCAGATTTACCACCTGAGACAGAGGGATGTGGCTGCTGGTTAGAGTACGTCTTTCCTGTAAGTGGCAAAACAACGAACACGTCGAATGCCAATAACAGGGATAACCTATAATGGCTAGCTTACATGGCCACCATGGTGTGTATATATGCTTAAAATTTCGACACAAGCGAAGGCTTGGCAAGACTTGAGTTAGCCAAGCATTTTTCATGGATTGCAACTTGTTGCTTGCATTTCTTACTCGGAATAGGAAAGGAACAATCTAGCTAGTACTTGCTAGATAGATATGAACAAGGATACAACTAGCTAGTGTCCCACTTCGGCAATCAAGCAATAACACCTCATTTGACCCTCAACTCCAACACACACATCACCCATCGCCGAGGAAGTGCTCGTCCCTCTCGTTTGCTGGGAATAACGCAACCCAGCAGCCATCTGGATGCTTCTTACACGCCACATGACACCGATAGACGCTACTCCTTTTGACCCCAACAAGGTCGTCCACAAAGCCCACCCTTCGATCAGATACCGATACCCCCAGACCGGATGCACACAGACAGAGGAACACAACGGTCGGTGTTCCTCTTCTCGTTTTCCCCCTCCTTGGCGTCTTCCCACAAAGAAGAAACCGTTTCGGGAGAGAAAGAAATAGAAACGGCCCAGGAACACTGATTCCAAGCAAAAGGCACTGGAGCTGAACGCTTCAAAGCTTTACAGCCGGCAGGCTGCCTCGGTTCTTCCGTTCCCGGGCTCCTTTGCCATCCTAGTGATCGTTGATGGAGGAGGTAAGGCGTGATGGATTTCTTCAAATGCAGAGAATAGACAAGCTTGAAAATTAATTAATTCAGCTGCATATGCTTGCGCGTGTCACCGAAAGCGTTCTCATACATTCACCCAAACATTTGAGGATATAGTAAAAATTAACCAATCAAGCGAGCCAAACCCTAAAACGAAAAAGATATATTGGTATGGTAGGATGATGAACTTGGCTGGTGATTTTGCCGAGAGAATCAAATCAAGGAGTGGAACTTGATCATGTACTTCCAAACGCGATCCTTCTTCCTGTAAAAGCCTCTCTCAGCTCATCGAAGTCGAACATTAAAAATCGGGAAAAAGTAATCATATAACATGGGTACGCTTGATCTTTCTGTCTCTCCGCGGGGGTGTAGGGGTTTACCTGCTGCTGGAGGGCCAAAACATGCGCAACGCAGCCGTAGACGGGGTCGCGGAGGCGCGCTTGCGCCTCGTAGCAGATGGTGACGACGGCATCGAGGCGCCTGTGGGCGGGTATATGCAGGAGCAGCTTCGAAACGTTGCTGGCACCGAACACCTTGTGCACCGCCGCGAAGTGCGTCGCCCCCTGCTCGGAGTCGAAGTAGGGAGCAAAGATGCAGCCGCTCACGCACTTCCGTCGCAGGAACTTGCATGCCCCGCAAGGCCCGCTGCTCACACCGCTGCCCGCCGCACCCTGGCCGCCAACGGCGCCAACTCCTCCTCCTCCGGTACCGGCGACTCCTACAGAGCTACTGCTGCCACTCATGTCGGCAACGTCAACTCATCGATCTTCCTCCACGGACTAGCCGAGGGGACGGGCAGAGGAGAGGGGAGCGGAGGGGTGGCGTGGGAGAGGAGGTGTCAAAGGGGGTTGGCAACCAGGAGCGGCCGATCCTCTCCGTCTATTTTTTAACCTTGAGGAGAGGAGTGGGGGGAAGGGGTTGCTCACTGCTGGAATTTGTTTGTTTCGTATTGATGAGCCTTTAAAGCCACGCCAGGCAGCAAGGCCAGCCTTAACCCCCTCCACTCTCCCCCCGTATATCTCCATCACCTTTTAGCAGCTTGCGTGAAGCAAACATGCAGATGAATCACGTCTCTCGTTCTCTCTCTCCATCAATCGATCAGACGGTAGCAAGCAGAAACGCTTCCAACCGTCATATTCCTTCCTTCACGTGACTCTCTCTCTCTCTCTCACCGATGATATGCCACCAATCAGAAAAGAAAGATATTCAAATTTCACGGGATGTAGAACACACAAATGCGTACAAAAAATTGTAGAAAAGAAACTTTTCGAAGGTGAACGGGGATGCACGCACGCATGCATGCATGATTTGTTAGCATTGAATATATCGGAGGCGTCGGATGGGCCAAGAGTTGACGCCAGCTCGACAAATTGACGCATCTTCAATTTCTCCTTCAAAAACAAGTTGAACTGCTTCTCTATGTAACCTGTTCGATCGGCTTATCCTAGCTTGGATGTATACTACATTGTAATTCTTTCATTCCAACGGTGTTCGTGTAATTTGCTTTGCGCATCTTGACCTCTCTATATTTTGCATTTTAGAAGATTCTCTTATATATATATATTGTAAACAGTGCAGATCACTTTATAAGTTCAAAGAGATAATAACTTCAGATTTCAATTAGAAACGATCACAACTTCTATTCACTTAAGTGATGGTTCAAAGTGAGTCGGCACGAATTATTATTGAATCAGAATCCATAATATTGTTCGGAATAGTTCAACCGCAATCCGTAACAATTCAATCATAGTTCGTAATAGTTACGATTAATTTTAGTTAAAAATGATCTATCTTACTACTATTAAATTTAAAACTGCTACGATTATCCAAGCACGTTAAAATCATGTATCAATATTACTTTTAGAACTAATTTTGATAGAGATAACTAATATAGTTACCAAATAGGCCGTTATATAATGAAAAACATCCGGTGGAGAGCTGACTTTGAAAAAAAAATTTCCCATCAACTTCTTCTCATCTTTGTTGCCTGTTCTGCTTGAAGAGTGGATCACCTCAGTTCTCGGATGGAGAGAGTACTCTCAGTCCCCAATGAAAAAAGTCACGATACTAGCCACTTAAGTGATGAATAGTGAGTTGTAAGGTGTCGGTAGCGGTTCAACCCCTGTCGGTAGCGGGTTAACAAGTCAGTGAACCGTTATTGATCCCCTACCGACGTCTTACAAATTCGCTACCGAGCTAATACAATTCACTGTCGATGGGTAGTGAGTTAGTGAAGTGTCGGTAGTGGTTCAACCCTTTTCGGTAGTGGTTCACCACTTAAGTGACCCGAGGTCGTGGTCGATTTTCATTGAGGACTGTAAGTACCTTCTTTACCCGGGAATTGAGGTGATCCGCACTTGTTCTACTCGTGCTAGTTCTTCTGCACAGCTCACCTCCAACGCTTCTTTCGGTTCAACTAGGCGGAAGTTTGACTCTCGGGTCCTGACTGCCAGGGAGATCGTGTATGGCAATCACCTCACAACTTTATCTTACTTTTAGCACAGAGATCTATCCGATCTCATTTTTCTTGTAAAAGATAGATTTTAAAGATAATATACAATTGACACTAAAAAGTCACGTTTCTTAAACGTAAGCTGAGAGGGATATCTGACAGATGCCTCCACTTAAATCTTCAGCTGCTTTATGGGGTGTTTGGTTGCATGATAATTTTTTGTACGCTTTCATGATAAAAAATTGTATTAAAATAAAAAGTGAACCAACTCATGACATAAAATTCTCATGTTTGGAGGGATGTGATTAAAAAAAAGAGTAACTACCACACATGACCAAACAAAGTGGGGGACCACAAGAGAAAAGAAAGAGGTGAGACCCTCTTTGTTTGTTTAAGAAGAAAATCACTTTTAAAACATAAAATTGTCATGGTTACCAAACACCTCTTTTAACAAGCTTACTTACCATTTTTAAAAATTAAAACAAAAACCTTCGTTATCATGCAACCAAACACCCTATTAGAGTTAACACAATATTTTATCAAACCGATACCCAGTTTGATATTATTTACATGGAATTAGGGAACTCATCTCTTTTTATTATTTGTCTAGTTTGGACTGCCTCGCGTATCCCATGGGTGTCAATAGACCGCTAACCTGGCTTGGCCTAAAGTTGATCCGCTCAACACCCAGTCTGGTTTGAGATGACCGGATACGATCGTTATATTATTTACCAAATCAGGCTGGACCCATAGAAAATTTTAACTTAGTAGATTCGGATAAAAAATTTTGTATCTCGTAAACATGTATTATCAAATTTAATAAATTTAATCACTGGTGATAGCAATTTAAGATTGTTGATATCTTAAATTACAATATATTTTTAATGAGTTAAATTAAAATTTTAAAATAAAGTTATCATAAGTTATAGGCCCATGAAAGCAACTTTGGGGCGCTTCAGCCTATGGATCCATTTGAATATGCGCAATAGATGAATCAACTAAAATATTTTTCGGAGAGTACTTTTTTAAGGATATTAAAACATAATTTGCTGTTTGGTTGTTTGTAAAATATTTTCCATGAAATTTTTTATCACTTGGTTAATTGTAATTTTTACTAGAACATTTAGTCATTTGAAGATGCACATAAAATTAGATATTTATAAGGTTGTAACAAATAAAACATACTTTAGCATATATAGCTAAGATGAATCCTAAAGAGATGTTTTGTTGTACAATATTTTTTGTACACTTTCGTGATAAAAAAGTCATATTAAAATTAAATATGAATTAACTGATGACAGAAAGTTAACATGTTTGGAAGGATGTGATGACAAAAAAAAGTAACTATCATATATGACCAGATAAAGTGGGAGACCACAACATAAAAAAGAGAGGTGAGATCATCTTTTTTTTGTCTAAGAAGGAAATCACTTAGAAAATACATAAAATTGTCATGTTTGCTAAACACCTCTTTTAAAATAAATTTATTTCAAAAACATAAAATTGTAGCAAAAGCTCAAATTATCATGCAACCAGCACCCCATAAAAGACTTATAAATTTTTAAAAAATTAAAAAAATCGAAAATAAAAATATTTTGGCACATATCTGAAATATTTAACTCTTATACTTGAAATAAAACTAGACAAATCAAAAATTATGACAAGGACCATATATTTAATAAATGTAAACAAAAACAGGCCATAAAACAAGGACAAATTTGCACACGCATGAATTCTCGCTAGAGGATGAGTACCGGGGGCTTCAAGATAAAAATTAAAATGATGACCTAATGGTATGTTGCGGGCTTTTGGAAAATGGGACGGTAGTTGTGGATGTCGGAATCTTGATTTTGGGCATATCAATGGAGGAGGATTTCAGTTGATCGCATTATTATCAGCAATCAAGTAAGAAACTTACTCAAGTTTTCATGAAAATATATTAAATGAGAGATTTTACACACAAACAAATGGATCTTGCTAAAAATTTTTGCTTAACTTGTGACCGACCTAACCTGCAAACCCATGGGCAATCAGCCATTGTCATCCCCTATCATGTCTAAGCTTGTTAAAGGATGATTAATTATTCGATTATCTGGTCCGTTCATTAAGTTAATGAACCACTATAAGATGTTTTCTATAGCTTAACTGTATCGGCAACGAATCATATTTAAGTTACATGATACGAATACATATATATCCTAAACTGAACCCTACATCCAATATCTGTGTCCATTAATACATATGATGATCTAATGTTTCGGACAAACAATAAACTTCATAGGATCACATAACACATTTCTCATTCTTGAAAATTATATAATACACTCATATTATATTGACATCCTTACATGAATTTGATATTACTCAAGTTTTTTCATTTGCAATTTAATCCAACTATTTTTCTTATCATACAGTAGCTCTGGCCTTTTCTTTCATTAACAATTCTAACTTATTCTTTCTCAGGTAGCTCCAACCATTGCATCATTTAGCACCTCTTACACTATTTGTATTCGAATGGTGCGAAAATTTAGTTTAAAAAGTTTGGAGTATAAAGTTGATGATATTTTAAATATACATTTTGTCTATTATTTATTCCTTGAAGTTAATAGACTCTTTATCAATTGGAATAAAGTAACAATAAAGTTAGCTATATATAATGATTTTAATTTAAATTAATAATCCAAAATTTAAAGCTGATATTAACTATATTAGACTAAAGTTTGTGCAATTGTTTTGTACTAAAGTTGTTGAGATATTTACATATTCATTAGCGATAAAATTTATATCTTCTAATACCATAGAGGTGTTTGACTGAGTATGCAAATAAGTTATAAATTTATATTTAATGTCTTGATAAATACCTAAATTGGATCACTTTGAATTCTCATTAATTCAGAAGACTAATTTAATTAGATCTTTTGTGTATGTTATCTTTATATATATCCATTAACTGACTCTTAACTATTTCTTAGCAAATAGTAGTAATTAGTTCGTCGATATAACTGTTCCTGATAGTTAACAAACATTATGCAATTGCACATTTTACTCATAAGATATAGATACAGATGGTGTCATTATTCGATCCATTTTTGATCGGTTGACATCCATATGCCTATCCCTACCTCAATTTACAACTTCATTTGATCCCGCCACACCATAAGACCCATAACCAATCCCCTATTACTTCAAAAGTATAGAATTTAAAGATAGAGAAAGATGGCAAGAAATCCCATTTTAGATGCGCAGCTCATTAAACTTTGAGAAGAGCTTAACATGGTGTTCCCTTGACATGGCACCCTTGATTTTCAATCGAAGAATTATTAGTAGATACATGGTTGGGATGTTGCTTCAATGAGTTTTAATCACCTCAAGTGATTAAAGGAGAAAACATCCACAATCTTAATAAAAATAGACCATGATACTATAAGGAATCACTCTATAATACCAGAAGCTTTCAATCCCTTGAATTTCATGGTCATTGTCATAATCAGACCTAAATGGTGTAACCAAGAATTAGATTCAAAGAAAACAAAAAGCATCTTCTTAAGATTTGATAAATCCCTCATGCATAATGAAGATGAAATCTTTTTTTGATCTGTATAATAGAAATATATGCCCTACAAGTCAATCATATATGATATGATATGATATTTCTATGAATATCTCAGTCAATTAATTAGTGAACTCTTTATTACTAGCTCTTATTAGTAGTGTATATCATAATGAAGTTCTTGATCAAATACGATGATGATTAAATCATGATGAGATCATTATAATGAAATCAATAATTTAGAAGTACGTGATATAAATATTTCTAATGATAGGATCCTTGTGATGTGACATCAATGATCCTAATTCTATCTCATTGGTCATTACTGTGGAGACATTGAGATACATACATAGGTGCTCATTAGTGAAAAAAGTTCATTAAACTGATCAATTTAGAAAACTTGATCAGTATCTTACCGAACTGCCTATCAAATTATTCTTACATCTCAATAGCATGGTTGGATCTTTAACCTGAGTTGTTAAAGATGTCTTACTAGACATATCTTGCACTCTGATTATTGACTTATGAATCACCAATTTGATTGCTCAGTGTAGTTAACGAATTAGCTGCAAGAGAAATCTGATAGAGATAATTGAGCGAACAATAAGTGATCGCTCACTCTCGGTAGGAGAGAGAGAATGTTCTATGTGATAGTACTCTAAATCCTTAGTTAGGGTAACTAGGATGATTGGAAAAAAGTGTTTTTTAATTGATCTGAACACGAGTATGGAATCCTATAGAGTCTGATTATTCAGGGGTTGATAGTTGATGCCGAACATTTGACCAACTGGGACATTGTATGGATGAAATTTTAAATCCATGTAGTAATTGATGATGAAAAGACTCAATGTATGCTATTTAGCTCCTCAAAGTTATTTGAGATCATATGATGCAGCTTGTACATTTTAAAATCGAAAAGCTGTAAAACTTATTATCAGATATTAGTTTTGAATTAATTTAAAGTAATTATTCTTTTAAATTAAATAAAACTTTAACCAAACTGACTATTGGGCCTAATTGATCACACACATTAGATATGGTCAATAGTATGAGGGCACGGGCGTAATTTTATAGAAATTTTAGATTTTTGTGAAAAATTCTATCTCTTATAAATAAATGACTTATGAAGTCAAACTCTAACAAACCATAGGGTTCAAGCATGTCCCAAGCACTCTCTCTTCTTTCTCTCTCATTTTGAAGGTGATCTCCCATTGTCAAGCTTGAATTTGAAATGTTTTTGGAGACTCGAAGGAAGGAAGAATTCATCTATTGAAGCATATTGTGTGGAAACCATAAGAGATCATCCACTTGAATGGTTTTCAGTAAGGAGGAACGTCCCCTCTTCATCCATGGCGAGAGATTTTGAAATCCTATGTCGTACTATCAATCTACTTCATATTTAAATCCTAGTTTTACTTGTTTGGCATTGACCAAGGCAAATCTAATAGTTTTAAGAAATCAAAAATTGTTTCGTTGTCATAGATTGATTCCTTACACTTCAAGCCATCCGAGTGCATGGCTTCTAACAGTGTCCACACTAACTTTTTTCATAGATGGGTTCTTTTGCACATTGGACCTGCTGACTCGTCCCGAATAGAGCTCCACTGGCAGCTGGTGACCTCTAGGGTGGGAGAATGTGAACGATGTACCAGAGCAAGAAATTTGGAATCCATGTCTTGATAGGGGTTTGGCAAAATTCATCATATTTATAGAGAGTAGTTTTTTTCATAAAAGTCCCTCAATTTCTATAAATTACGCTGCCCATGCCCTAGTAGTCAGCCTTTATGTATGTGATCCACCATGTCTAATAGTCCATTTAGTTGAAGCTTAATTAAACTAACAACTTATTTTAAAATAAATATGTTATCTAATAACAAATTTAATGACATTTTGATCATGAATGGTACAAGATGATTTTGGGGATAATGTCATGTCCATTGTGCCTTCCTATCATTAGTTATTGTATGATATAAACACTCATGCATGCAATGCCCCAATCATACAGGGATACAACATCGACTATCAATCTCTTGAGTAAACTTACACTTTGAAATTATGTATTAGGAATCAGATATATTGGAAAACTCTTTTCCTAATTATTCTTTTTGTCATCGTTAGAGATTTAGAATACTATACCATAGACATTTACTCTCACTTACCAATAGTAGATGATCTTTTATTTTTCGCTCAATTATCTCTATCGAGGTTTCTTTGTACTCGATTCATTAACTGTATTGGACTATTGTCTCTATAATTCATGACTCAATAGTTAAAGTACAAGATACTCCTAGTTAGACATCTCTCGTGACTTAGGACAGAAATCTAACTGTGCAACTGTGATGATAAAAAATCTTGATAGACGGTTTGTGAGATATTATTTAGGGTTTCTTTATCGATAAATTCGATGAACTCATTCCATTAAGTGCATCTGTGTATCTTAGCATTTTCATATTAATGACTAATGAGATCAGTCATCCTCATATTATGAGAAGAAATCATATACGTTAGTCTATCCTTATCCTTAATATATTCTATTTTAAGAATCATTTGATTAGAAATATTTAAATCATATATCTAAATAATTTATCTAATTATCATGATCTCATCATGGTAATTAGATACAATTTTTAATCATCACTTAATGTGATTAGAAATTTTATTACAACATACATATCTAATAATAGCTATTAAAGAAGTTTTGCTAATTGAATTGAATGAGATATTTCAAGAAATGTTGAATTATATTAAATATGATTGACTTGTAAAGCACAACTTTCTACTAGATATTTCTTTACTTAAAATACTCACATGACTTGATGAAACGACATCAGTGAACAAAGAGATGTCATTTTCTTTTTCTTTTTTTTGTTTCTAACCTTGTTACTAACCTCTTACATTTATTATTAACCCTTTAGAATTTTCAAGTACTAACCCTTTAAATATATTGTTGAACATCTTGATTTTTCAGTTATTAACCATTTACATATGTTACTAATCTTTAAACTTAAAAAAACTCTGAAAAATCACATAATATGTTATTAACTCAATATTCTCTCGAATTTTTTAGCTAATAACTTTTTTTACATATGTTACTAACCATTTTCATATATTACTAACTATATTGTTCACTTATTAACTCTTTACATATATTATTAACTCTCAAAATAAATCGATATGAACCTTAAAAATCTTGAAAAATGACATAATCAATTATTAAGCCATATTCTTTGAGATTTTTTAGTTATAAACCCTTTTATATTACTAACCTTTAAGATAAATTGGTATTAACTAAAAAATTATGAAAAATCACACAAATAGTTATTAACCTGTGTTCTCTTATATTTTTTAATTAGTAACCCTTTACGTATATGACTAACTTTTTATATATACTACTAACCCTAAATATAAATCTAGATTGACCCTAACAAATTTGGGAAAATCACATAATCAGGTATTAACCAATGTTTTCCCAGATTTATCTATTACTTGCTATTTACATAAATTATTAACTTTCAAGATAAATTGATATTAATCTCAAAAAATCTTGAAAAATCATATAATTAGTTATTAACTCATGTTCACCCATACTTATCAATTACTAACTCTTTATATCTTTTTACATATGTTACTAAGTCTCATGATAAATTGATATTAACCTCAAAAGAGTCTTGAAAAATTATATAATTAGTTCTTAACAATGCTATATGTTACTAACTCACCCAATCACTTATTAACTACATGTTAGTAATATAGAATGTATGCTAGCTTTATATATAGTGGGTTAGCAATAGATGAGAATGATTAGTAATATATCTGGATGATTAGTAGCATGCGTAGAGGATTAGCAATATATGCAAAGCGTTAGTATTGTATGCAGGTGTTAGTATTGCATGCAAAAGGTTAATAATATATGTAAATTGTTAGAAATTGAAAATTTTAGAGAATATGGGTTGATAAATGATTAAATAATTTTATTATTTTTTGCTATTAATATCACTATATATTGATGATTAGTAATATATATAAAATATTAATAATATAAGAAAATGGTTAGTAACTTCTAAGAGAACATGAGCTAATAACAACTGATTATGTAATTTTTAAGATTTTTTTAGATTAATAACAATTTATTTTAAGGATTAGTAATATATGTAATGTGTTAGTAATATATGTAAAATGTTAGTGATTGAAAAAATTTTCGAGATTAGTAATAAATGTAAAGATTTGTAACGGAAAAATCTCGAGGTTTAGTAATATATGTTAATAATTAGTAATGAGATTAGTAAAAAAATAGAAGGTGACTTCTGCTTATTCATTGACGTCATTTCAACTTGTCAAGTGAGCACTTTGAGTGAAAGAATATTATGACTTTTTTTATTGAAGATTGTGGGTGTTCCCTCCTTGAGTTGTGTGACCTGATTTGAACCCCACTACAGTAGGGTGATGCTTGATCACACGTAATTATTACAAGCTTTGCCATATAAACACAACAGTACTAGCAACTAGAGCTATCAATGGATTACGCCGTTTGTTTTTAGTATTAAGTGTCTCTATTAATCTTAGTTTTAAAATTGAAATTGTTACGTGATGTAGGTAACTGTTTGGTTAACTGTATTAATTTTAAAATTATTAGTGCAAATCAAAAGCAAAAACAATACAGGTCTCCACCTGTATTAAAAATGATAATGTCCCGTAAGCACTGTCAGTCTCTCCTCTCCGTGAAGTCACGTCATTTCTCCTCGCCCCTTCTCTCCGTAGAGCCTAGTTTTGCAAGTCCTCCCCCACGGTGGCAACTGCGGGTGTTCTGGGCGACGATTAGTTTCATTGACTGCGGGTGCAATGATTAATTTTTGCTTTAATTTTATTATTTAAATTTAAATATATAAGTATGTTTTATATTTTTATAAATATTAATACTATTTTTATATTTTATATTAATATTTTTTTGATGTTAATAATACTTTTGACGGTATAATCAATCAAATACTTAATAATTATTTTGATATTGATATAGTATTTCCAAAACACCTAATATCAAATTTAATATTGATATCGTATTATCAAATACTTAAAAAGATTTAATACTATTACTTTTGATATTGATACTCTATCCTCTTAAAATATCATTATCAAAATTGATATAGTATCTTTTTTTGATATTATAACCAAACAGGCCATTAGGTTTGGGTTGGATCCTAGGGATCATTTGAACCTGATTTCATTGAATCCGAAAATAAATTGAAACCGGTTATAAATAGGTTATAAGGATCGAGTCTGAATCCAAAGCCAGAATAAAATTTTTACATTTGAATCTTTCTGATAAGAATCCGTTCAAGTGTTGCGATGGCGATGAGAGCATCATGAAGGACTAGCGGGTCGTGGTGGTGGTGGAGGTAGCGAACACTAGATCCACTGGTGGAGGTAGCACCCCAGTGGGTAGTCTGCAACTTCATCTGCCGTGGAGACCAGATCACGTTGCTCCGCATCTTCTTGGCATCGCGCTCACGGAGGAAGTAGAGTCTTCACGATGTCACGCTTGCAGAGGAACAGAGGCATTTTCGTCTCATGGGTTTTCAACTTGCCTTTCCTTCGAGGATCTCTGCAATGGCATCCGTGGTAAGCTCTCTGACTCATTCTTCTCATTTCCCAACTCGATCCCCCTATTCCTTGCCATGATTGGTGTCAAAAACGGATCATCTTGATCAAGTTGGTTATCTCCATTTCTTTTCTAGATTTTCCCAACAGAAGTCATTGCCCCGTTGGGACTCGCTAGATTGGGGTTTCCTTGTGAGAGGTTGAGGAGGGGAGACGGTGGTCTCCGACTCCGGTTGCTTAACCACGAATTGGGCGATTGTTTGGCCATGACATCCCGTCTTCACAAAACATAGATGATGTTGGTGCTTGTAGGCCCGGGTGGTGATCACAGTGAAGGAGGGAGAGCAGGTGGCTACGGTTGTCACCTCGCTGCTCGAGATTTGAGCTTCCACCCTCGTCTTGGGCCTCCACGAGCTGAGCTTCCTTTATAGGTGAGTTGATCCTCCCCCGCTTTTGATTCCGCTTTTACAAGGTTCAACCTTGTCTTCTTTGGGTTGAAAATGGGCTTCGAAGCAACCTGTTTCAAGCTTCTTCTTCTTCACAGATCGAGGGGAGATAAAAATCGAGGGCAAAGGAGGCAACCAGCGAGGGTGAGGAAGAAAGGTAGTGGTGGCAGAGATGAATGAGTCATCGCATCACGATTCATATCGAACTTTTGAAATTACAGGCTATCAGGTGCGGCACTAATCTTCTGCGTCTCATTCTTAATCGGGTTTCTCCGTAACTTGAGAAATGCTATCTGTCGGGCTAGCAGGTGAAATCGATAATTTGTTAATTAATTAAAGGAGAATTTAACCGGAGGCCTAGTTTACAAATATCAATTCAGTGATAAGCCCAGCGACCGAATTGTGCTAATAAAAAAACCCAATTTATGCAATTGTTACAACTTCCGCCCCAACTTGGATGATAAGTGTTAGATAGAGCATGAAAAAGTCTTTTATACCCTTTGTCCACCGTTTGGATCGTCCGTTAGGTTTCATGATGTTCAGATAAAAATTTAAAAAGAAATAAATATATATCAGAAAATTGATGTTAGAGTCCTCTGTAACGGATCGTAGGAGGTGAAAATATCAGATAAAATAAAAATAAATAAGAAAAAACGATGCTACATCGTCTAGACATATTTTTATATATATAAATGTAAAAAATATAAAAAATTTATAAAAAATTTTAAAAATCAGAAGGAAAAATTATTTTACTGTCCGAAAATGGTCCTGCATATGTAAAAAATTCTCAAAAATTAAGAAGAAAAAATTACACACAATAAAAATTAGAATATAATTACCCAAAAATATAACCGATGTCTGCGGTAAACTCTGTATAAAATTTATTATAATAAAAAATATAAAAATACATTCCAATGTTATTTGTTCAATATTTGGACCCTGTAATTTTTGGAAAATGGCAACAATAAATAATGTCACATAAAAATTACTTTATGAACATTGCACGGTCTGGAAAACAGAAATCCTACGTTAAAAAGCATACTACGGATGGGAAGATAATTTGTTGCCGCCGTAGAAATTAGGGTTCGGAAAGATAGTGTCGGGAAGAAGAGCCGCCGTGGTGAGGAATGTCCGCCGCCTTGAGAAAGAAACACTGCCCGAAGATGGTCCACCGCGAGGAACTGCACGCAGAAGAAGCTTCGCCAGAGAGCACAACGAGATGTCAGCGAGAGAAATGGGCGACAGAGCCGGGTGACAGAGCTGCGCAGCGAGTTCGGCGTGGTAGGGCAAGGGGGTAAAACGGGGAAAACAAGTAAACGAGACGGTGGCTTAACAAACGATTCGACGAAATGAGTTTTTTGATATGGGTTTTTAGTTGACTGGGTTTATTACAAACAGTATTTGGTTAATGGGTTTTTAATTAAACTCATTTTAATAATTGGGTCTCTAATTAATTTTCCCTTAATTAAATCCGATTCAGGTGTTGGATTTGGGGGATTCGTTGACAGGTCTACCAGCAACGCACAACAACCACACAAGTATTACAAAGTGTTTGGTTGACTTTTATTTTTATATGATTTCATAACAAAAGAGTATAAATATGAAACTTTTTAAAAAAAAAAATTACAAAAGTATTGTACATAGAAAAAAAATTTAATTACACACGTATACACACACAAGCGACGCTGCTGCTGTCAACGGGCAACACGGTGGAGGCTGGACAAAAAACTTGAAGCTCTCAATGGTGTCTCAGAAATCCAATTTGCCGGAAGAATACAAGACGATCAGAGAAAGCAAGCAGCTAAGGGAATCCAGAAAGGCTATGCTATTCTTCATTCTCTCTGCTTCCGTCCTGGAACTTCACTGTTGCATGTAGCTTGCCCATTTCATTCTTCTCCGATACGACGACGCGGCTGACAAGAACCGGACGACGCAGTCTTACTACGAGTATATGGCTGTCTAGCGAGTTCGGATCACCTCAAATAGATAGCGGAGACTAACAACAGCGGCCGGTGGGGGTGTCTCATGGTTATTTATTTATTTATTTTGGTTCAATCCACACGGGGAGTGTTACTTTGCCGTTGCACATGGGTGAGAACTCCCTTCTCCATTCGATTGAGATAATCTAAGCTCATTTAACATCGATTAGACGTTGCTGATAAAGTTGCAGATACAAGTAGCAAAGGATGAAGAACGAATGAGTTTACCATAGCTCAGTTTTTGGAGGGTGAAAGAAAAATCAGGGCTTAGATGCTGTAACAAAGCTATTTTCAGTGTTTAAGGGTTAGTAGACAATATTAACGGTAGTAGACAATATTAACGGTGTAATTAAGTTCTATTCTTTAAGATCATGTTTGGTAGGAGGATAACTTGGAGTTGGAGATAATATTAACAGTGTAATCAAGTTTTATTCTCTAAATTTGATTTATCCCTAAAAATTTTTGGTGCCAAACAGAGTCTAAGATGCTATTTGGTACATAAATAACTTGGAGATAAATCTGAGTTATCCTCAAAATTTAGGGGATAACCCAAATTTATCCCTAAATTTTACGATACAAAACAAGCTCTAAATGAGTTGAGATTAATGTGGTGTTTAGTTGCATGATAATTTTTTGTACACTTTCATGATAAAAAATTATATTAAAATAAAAAGTAAACCAACTCATGACATAAAATTATCATGTTTGGAGGGATGTGATTACAAAAAAGAGTAACCACCGCACATGACCAAATAAAGTGGGGGACCACAAGAAAAAAGAAAGAGGTGAGACCCTCTTTTTTTGTTTAAGAAGAAAATCACTTTCAAAACATAAAATTGTCATGGTTGTCAAACACCTCTTTTAACATGCTTTCTTACAATTTTTAAAAATTAAAATAAAAACCTCAATTATCATGCAACCAAACACCCCGTAAGAATGTAAGCTGTCTAATACTGTTGACCGGTAGAAATTGAGTTGGATAAAATTTTGACTGGACTCGTGTAACGTGTTAAATAAACAAAGTTATTCGGGTCCTTACATGCCACTTGATAAATTGCAAGTAGCTCCAATATCAATTACTCCGATAAAATTTTATCAAAAATTAAAGTATATATTAATAGGTATAAATATTATTTGAATATATAAAATAAATTTTGAATTTAGTCGTGGATCAAATTTTATGAATGAGTTCAAGTTTGAATTTGACAAATAAATTTAGATAGAGCAGAAATTTAATAAATAAATTTGTATCGGAGTTAGAACATGAACAACTTGAGTTAAACTTAAGAGTTGTGCTCGAACTCGGCCAAATTCAAGAATTAGTTTGAATATAGTCGTACAAACTCGGATAGTATGCCGCTGCTGCAAGACCCGTTTGCATCATAGCCGACGTATGGTGCAGCAGTGTTCGACACCTCTGTTTATTTGAGTTTGAATCATCTTAATTCTAAGATAAAGAGAATACTTTTAGTCTCTAATAAAAAATTAAGATTCTAATTATTTATGCCCTATTAGAGTATTACAAATGATATTGTATTAATATTGATATTAGTATTTTTTGAAATTAAAGTATCAATATCAAGATTGATAGTATCAAAATTTTTAAGTGTTTGGTAAAATTATATCAATGTTACAATTGATAGTCCCGACTAGGGGGGACTCCCATCTCCACAGCCGCGGGGGAGGGGGGGAGGCGTTTGCGGGGGGAGCAGGGCTGCGGGGAGAGGCGGGGCGACACACTGTGCGGGGCAGGAGGGAGGGGGGAGCGCCGCCGCGGGGGCCTTCACTGGGGGGGAGCAACTATGCGCGGGGGGGGACCGCGCTAGATGATTTTAATACAGGTCTTCACCTGTATTATTTATGATACTCTTTTTGACTATTATTCTTAAAATTAATATTGACATCCAAATATCTATGGATGCAAAGTATCAATATCAGTTTTAAAATTGATATCAACACGGGTGCTTGATACTGTAAACAAACAGACTGTTAAGTGATGGATAGTGAATTAATAAGATCTTGATAATCGTTCAACACCGTCATAACAAATTAATAAATTATTGAATCGTTACTAAAATGTTACCGACATCTTGTAAATTGATTATCAAATTTAATATAACTTATCGTCGATAGAGAGTGAATTAGTACAATGTTATGAGAACTGAAAATATTATTTCCAGACTGCTTGCTTGACTGCCTGCTTCTGCTTGCTTCGTCGAGCGGTATAAAGCACGTGGAACTTTGGACGGGACGGTCGCCTGGAGGTAACGTGGGGGCGGGCGCGTGCCTGACATCGCGGGCCTCGCGGAGGTAGCGTGCTCCGACGAGGAAGCCCGAAGCCCCTTCCGCTGCTGACGTCGGGGTGATGCAGGTCCCAACGCCGACCGTCTGGTCTGATCGGAGATGGACCGCCGATTAATCGAGGCCGAGGGGAGTGCAGAATCCGCATCTGACGTCAGATGTCTGTTTGATTACCAAGGAAAAAAAATATCATATACTCTTCGATCATTTAATACAATTTTTTATTTGATTATTACATCACTTCTAAATCACTAAATAATACATATAATTACTAAATTCACCAATATTTTTTCTAAAATATTATTAAAATATGTATATAATTATTAAATAACTTAATAATATTTAGAGGGATTAATAACTTAAAAATAATAAATTTAATAATTATATGTACTATTTAAAAATTATTGAAACAATTTAATAATAAGATAAGAATCTATTAGAGTGATACGGAGATAAGAGGAACTTTGTTCAAACCGTTTGAGATGATGTGCACTCGTCAGAGAGATAGGAGAGTGACGTGCTCGCTCTCTGACTTACCTTCGGCTGTCAATCACACGACGGGATGGTAAAAATGCCGCACGTAAGATCGCCGGGGATCTGAGGCGGGCGACCGCGTGCGTGCTTGCTTCACGCAAACATTAATCTGCGAGCGAGGAGAAGCTAGCTAGGGTTCTGCTCGGCCGCGTGCTGGCGTGGCTTTGAAGTCTGCAAGATGGAATCCAAGCCGGGAGTGGAAAAGGTTGGTGGCGTCTCCTGATCTCTAACACCATCGCATCGAGTGGTCGTCGTTCCCTCTTCTCTTCTTAACTCATTCCTCTTCCTCCTCCTCCTCCTCCTCAGTCCTAGACTTCTCTCTTTCCTCCGTATCTGCTGTAGCTCTCCCTTGCGGCTACGGCGGCGACAGTACAGAAGGGGGAGGGCTAGGAGAGAAGGGAAGAGAAGGAAAGGAAACCAAGATGAGCTGCAGCCCGAACGGCGGCAGCGGGGGACCTTGCGGAGCCTGCAAGCTCCTGAGGCGGAAGTGCCTGATCGGTTGCATCTTCGCGCCCTACTTCGATCCGGACTCCGGTGCGGTGCATTTCGCCGCCGTGCACCGGGTGTTTGGGGCTAGCAACGCGTCGAAGCTGCTGCAGCGCGTGCCGCCTTCCCGTCGGCCGCACGCGGTGCTCACCATGTGCTACGAGGCTCATGCGCGCCAGCGCGACCCCTTTCTCGGCTGCGTCTCCCACATCTAGGGGTAGGCACAAAACGGTTCAAACCGAGAAACCAAACCGAACTAGCCTATTCGGTTCGGTTTGGTTCGGTTTGGAACCCCTTTCGGTTTGGTTCGGTTTGAGAAACCTCCAAACCGATTTAAACCAAACCAAACCGTTTAAACCGACTTAATCAAAAAAATATAAAAAACTATTATAGTATTAATAAAAATGATGTTTTTATAAATTTTATAATAAAATACTATTTATTTTTATTATTTTTAACTTAAAAATTAGTATATATATGTAAAAAATAATTAATTTAAATATTTTTATTTATTTTTGGTTTAAACCGAACCAAACCGAATTGATTCGATTTAGTTTGGTTCGGTTTTAGAGGGTGATTCGGTTTGGTTCGGTTTGGAAAAAAAATGGTCCAAATCGAACCATGCCCACCCCTACCCACATCTCTTCTCCCTCCAGCAGCAGGTGATTTCATGGGACGAGCTAGGGAGCGCCATTGGACCGTCCTGTAGAAAAAAAAAAGAGAAAATTGATTCCCGATTCAATTAACAAAATGACTTTAATCATAGGTCCGTTGACCCAATTTTCTCTATCAACAGTCCGGCATTGAAAAATTTTTTAATGCAAGATCCTCTCTGTTACTTCACCGTCGCATAAAAACCAAAATGACATAATTGCCCTTCAAACATGGAGAGCATTCTATTATCTTTGTTCGCTTCATTTGGACGAACAGTGTAACTTAATTTTTTTATGACTTAATAATAATTTAATTTATTATTATATTTAAAATAAAAACATTATATTAAATTTAATTTAATATTAAATTTTATATATGTAATTAAAATTTAATTTAATTATTATGTTTTTTATGTTTAACTTATAATTACGAAGTTTTATTTATAATGGTTTGAGATAAGACTACAAATATATTTATTAATTATATCCGATTATGATTAAAATATTAATTTGTTTACGGTAAAATAACTAGGTTTGATTTATATCAAACCTTTGAATATGATATAAAATATAAAATACTAAATTGATCTATGTCTGATGTATGACTACATGGAAGTAGCATAACGTTATTATAATTTAATTATATTAAATTTAATAAAATTTATTAATATTAATTTATTTATTATGTCACATAAATTATATCTTATTACATCAGTTAATTAAAATAAGATTATAGCGTGAATAACCCTATTTATCACATCAAATTTATTATGGGCTACAAAATATCAATATGTTTAGACTTTAAAATAAAAAATATTATACTTAACTTATAACTAATATTTAAATATAATACAAATAATGTCTAATAATTATATATTCTTTTATATTTATACTGAAAGATGAACGTATATTTCATCAAATATTTCATCAAATATCATAAATATTTTAATTTTACAGAATTTTAATTTTTCTTTGAAAACTTTGATCTTCATGTTCAATCTATCCATGAGAAATTTCAAACATCAAATTGAGAATGCATTGAAAGGAGGTAAATTGGCTCAGCCAACAAGAAATTGAAGCTGCGATGTCTTTTGTCAAGGGGGGGGTAAAGTTGTCAAATCATCTCCAATCTAACAGTGTAGTGATGGAAAGGGTGAAGATTAGAGCGGGAGTGGTAAATTTTCAATAAAAAGGACCTATGATTATATCATTTCTGACATAGAACTGTCCGTTGAAGACCCCTCGTTGAACTGGACCGGATGTGAATTTCCCGAAAAAAAAACTCACTCTCCCCATCTCTCTCTTCATTGTCACAGGTCATAGAGTTGGAAACAGAGCTAGAGCTCGTGAGGGCAAGCCTCTCGCCCGCCAAGTCCCTGCGGCCGGATGAACCAGAGGCCACCGATCCGCCATCCTCCCTGATGGGCCGCAGCTGCAGTAGCCCCGCGCGAAGGGCAACCGCCGCCTGTTAAATCAACCCGGCTCGTGTGCCGCTAATTTCGACCCTCTTCAGGTTCATCAGGGCGCCGAGCGCTGCGGCAGCCAGCCGGTGCAACAGGTCGAGGATGATGAGGTAGAGGCGCTGGCGCAGGAATACTTCTCGAAATACTTGCAGGGGATGAAGCTAATTCTATGGCCGGATTCGTCTTGAAGATCAGTTGAAGCTAGCGGCGCTCTTCTACGGGATGTTGCCGTAATCGATCTCCTGGTTGAGATTCGCCTACAAGCACAACTGCGGCTAGATGGGGTATCAAATAACTCAGCCATATGATCATCAATATCCTCTGTGTGATTGAAAAATCTAAACTTACCAAATCTCACTCCACATGTCTTCATATACAATATTGTACATAAGCTTTAGGAGTGTTTCTGGCAAGATAATGAGCACTACGTACGTTCCATAATTTCTTTGTGTTTGCTTATATCGTCGTTTTCAACTTTGTAGATATGTTACATTCTAGTGTTCCACCATAGGATGTGGTGAGCATAGACTTGACTCCAATCTATGGCTCAAAGTGCACTTGCATCTTTTCGCTTGTATTGTTCTCCATCAATTGGTTTGGTCTAGATGTGTCTGAATTGCCGCAAAAAACTCATTTTGGTGCATGGACCTCCCGTTATTGAGCAACAAATAAGTGGAATACACACTAGCCATAGTTCTGTGTTTTTCACACAGATGGTACACCATTCATAACTTCTTTTGTACAAGATTGCCATGTAACATGTCATTATTAAAAGACAAGCTAGTATTAATTCACAATAATGTTAATTTCATGGTTAACCTCTTTCTTATGTAATTTTTTTAGATAAAAAATAAGGTAAATTTATGTTGTGGTCATCGATAAATTTGGGTTCAACCTGTACAATTTAAGAAAATTAATACACATCACATATTTAATAGTAACTTCTACTTAATTTATGGTACACTAAAAAATTTACTTGCACCTATAATTTAAGGCCTCTATAATTTCAATATAGACTTGCAATATATGAACGATCAATGTGTACGTGCTCCCAAGACCAGAGCTTCCAAAAATAGTTTTAAAGATAGCAATTAATGGAATAGTTTAAGTAGAAGAAATTTCTTATCAAACATATGTACCTTTAACAAATGGAGACAAACACCAATTTTATTACGGTCAGAGGACGTAGTTACACAGTTGATAATATAGATAGTCAACTATCACACTATCCCATGAGAATCTCTCACACTCGTCGATATTCTTCTTGAACAGTAGGTATATGTGGAACTCATTATCAGAGGTGTATGACATCAAAAGAGATCCAATGGACATCAACATAAGTTTCTTAGTGTGGTCGGTGAAGAGGTATGCTCTAATTTTCTTACTCTTTTTACTCGTCCTCCTTTCAAGCTTTCAATTTTTGCCGCCGCGCTACATGATACACCTAGGCAGGCATCTTATGCACTGAGTATGGTGGAGCATACACCTGGGTTAGTTGCATATATATGCTTGGGAAACTGATGCATACTTTTCCAGAATCTCGTTTTGACTGTTCTTTATTGGTTTGCAAGATCCTTTACGCTTTTCGGGTTCTAGGAGATGCAACCAAATGCCTAGAGTGTTCCAAGTCACAAGGGCACTTAACTCACAGGCACGGAGCCTTTCTATGTAGCTGGGGATTAATGTCTTGAATCATCCCAAGCTTCGAGTTTTTTTTAACTAACACACTTTTTTTTTCTTAAAACTAACAAGGTAAAACTTTCTTTTGTAAATCTAACACATTTTGGTCAAAATCTAACAAAACTCGACTTTGACCGAAAACAGTAAACCACCCCGACTAATGACGGATTAACTAAAGCAAAGTCGAGTTATTAAAACTTGACTTGTTAAAGTCGAGTTAATTTAACTCGACTTTAAGCCAAACCCGACTCTGAGCAAAAAAATGGGAGCCGGAAAAAGTTCTGTGGGAAAGTCGAGTTTTTGAAACTCGACTTTCTGAGAAAAAATCCCCCGACAGAAGTTCTGTGGGCAAGTCGGTCTGTGAAAATCTGATTTTTCCACAGAACTTTTTTTGTTCACAAGTCGAGTTCTCAGAACTCGACTTGTGAACAAATTCCGAATCAAAGTCGAGTTTGGCAAACTCGACTTTGATTCAGAATTGAAAAAAAAATAGCGGGCAACCGCAGCTTAAAAAAAATGAAGTTCAATTTCTACAAATTGGGTTTCAAAACCCCTTTCCATATACATTAAACTTACAAATTTCACATAGAAATCATCCAACAAACCATATACAAAGATATGGAGCCAAAATAACATTCCAAACATGCTAAAATCCACATACATTCCATTCCATACAACTCATTCCATTCCATATAACTCATTCCATTCTATTCACACAAACGTATTCCATTCATCAACAAGCACTTGTTCCACACATACACATTGATACCATATCATTTGAAAGGAAAGAAGACATTCATAAAAGTGCATCAAAACACACTCCAAACATGCTAAAATCATAACAAAACACAAGTTTAAAAGTTTTACATGTCCATATGAGAATAAAAGAAAAGTACATATCCTATCCTCTCCTTCCTCTCCTTGGACGAGGCTTTTTCCTAATAAGTCTTTGTTCCTCCTCCTCCTCAAGATAAGTTGGGTCCAATCTTTGTGGTTCAACATGGGCCGCTATATTTTCTCCATGTTGACTCGGGTGAACCGGTGCCGATGGGGTGATGCCAATGGATTGTTGTGTTCTTTGTACTTCCATCGGAGTCCTCATCGAGGGATCACGTGGTCGCCTCTGCTATGTCGATGGTCCCGCACTCGAACGGCCCGCTGCGCGAGAAGAAGGACCGGCTTCATATGTAGATGGTCCGGCTCCATACGAAGATGGGCCGGCCATGTCCATAGAGGGTCCGGCTCCGGTGGCTTCGAAACTCGGCATTGAAATACGCAATCTTTCATGCATTTGACGTTGAAGATCTAATGCCGTGTTTGTTCAAATTCGGAGCCATGACTGTAAACGAGCATTCGTTGGATTTCATGGTGCGTGCAAAGCTGTAATAAAAAATGTAACGCCATAAATAATTTAATGTGGGTAAATAAAATAAGATTTCATACAAAGCAAACGTAATCTTACCATATCTCGTTCAACCGAACCCCTTGGATAATATTGTTCGGGAGCTTCCTGAGATTCCTGAACAAGATATGGAATTGTGTGTTCCATATACCATTGTTCATACTGTTGGCTTTGCTCCCGAATATCAACTTGCTGCCGGGGAGGTTGATATGTATATTCGGCCCGCTGATTCCACCAATAAATGTAATAGGAATATGCATGTGTCCAATCTGTCCCCCACCGACCACGTCCATCTTGATGTTTGTATTGTTTTCTATCACGGGGTTTTATTTGGACAAGTCCGAATTGCTTGAGTACTCGTTCTGGTGCATGGATCTCCATGACCGAACAACAAAGTAGAGGTACCGAAGCTAGCCAGAGTGCGGTATTTTCAACCGACAACTCGGGTACCGATTCCAAAATATTTTGTGCGTACGGTTGCCATGTAATCTACAAGGACACAAATTTGTCTAAGTATAGAACATGTATCTTAATTTACAAATTTATACGGAAAAAAAATTTACCTGACTAGCTTCCTCGGTATCTAGTTCATTCATATAAAATAATAGTATAAACTTGTGCTGCGGTCGACCGGGTTGTGGGTTCCACCTGTTCAAGAAAAAGTACATTAATTGTAAACTACCAACAAATATTTTAACATGGCTCAATGTAACATAAAAATTACCGGTATCCAAGTGGCCGTCGTTCTCCGCCAATCGCAACCGGTATAGGCAAATGCGATCGACCGACATGAATATGTTCCCACGGCCATAACTATGTAAAAAAGAAAGTATATGCCAATACATCATTTAGGACAAAAATGATTTAAATAAAAAATGTATGAAATAGATACATACTTGCAATAAATGTAAACATCCACCAATCCGGTTGTGTTTGGCCGCCGTAGCTGCACATAATTGGCGGTATAGGAATGCAAGTACCACCCCGCCCCACGATAATCGACCACATTCTTCAATATTCTCCATAAAAAAGATATTGCATATGGACCTCCGTCCCGGAAGTATCCGGCATCAAAAGAGTGCTGATGTACATAAGCATGAGAGCCCGTGTATGATATAGACATACTAAACAGGACTCATCATCATCATCCGTAGGTAAGTCCTCCGTCCTCTGGCCAAATGTATGAAATAGCCAGGCCAACCTCAAGTAGCAGGACTCTGACCGTACGGTGCAATCTCATCTCCCTCCTTCGGCCGGATACTTAAGAACCGTTCACATACATCTGGCCATGTGTTAAAGTTCCCAGAAGGAACACGGGGAGATGCAATGACTGGGACCTATTTATCCTAAAACCCATAAGAATAGACACATCCTGGAGGGTTACTGTCATCTCCCCCCGAGGAAAATGAAAAGTAGACATCTCCGGATGCCATCGTTCCGCAAGAGCGGTGATTAATTGCCTATCTAAAATGATGGCACGCAAATGACGCAAATGAACAAAACCTGCTCGTTCCAAATAACCTAATATTGTGGGGTTGCCAATTGTCCATGGGGACATTTGACGGAAATGCGAGACCAAATATAGTGTAGAACCCTCCTGAAAAGTTTAAAAATTAAGTGCAATACGAATTAGACTTTAACTATAAGACTTGAAGTAATGTTATACCATAAGACTTGAAACACAATACAGATTACAGTAATGTATTGAAAGTAAAGTTAATACCTCAGGATTCGCCGAACAATGCTGATGTTGCTCACGTAGCAGCGATGGATCACGAGGGCCTCGTCGATCCATGCCTACATATCATGAATTAACAAAATTCATTGAGTTAACAGAAGAATAATTTTAACAAAACAAAATATTGTTCTAAAATGAAATGAATTAACAAATATAGTACCGTGGATTCTAAAAACAACTACACTACTTTTTTGGTAAAATTACGCACCGTGGGTTTCTACGGCAAGTTGACCGGTTGTGTCCTCGTTCTTTGCAAATACTACATGCATTTTGTTGTCTGTTCGGGTCACGATCCATCACCATTGGGTAACGTTTAGTTCGTGGTCTTTCAGTCTTCCGGATATTAGAAGGTGGCAACAACGGAATTATGTTCCTTTCTGCATTAAATGATGGCCAATAACGTGCATCCAAGACGGTGTGAAATTCATTTTCGTAACTCTGACGATAATAAGCACTGGTATACCACTCTGATGCATATGCATATGGATCCTAGTTAATCGAACCAAGAGCAGTTAAAACATGCCTATTTTTAAAATACGGACGTTGATAACCCTCGATGTCATATTTTTAATTGTTTCACACTAACCTGAAAATAATAATTTATACCCTTAATCGAATGTAAACGATTGTTATCCTTAATCGAATTTATACCCTTAATTCTTCACCCCTCCCCATCCCAAATTTGCTCTCGATTCCAAAACAATTCACACCCCCCATCCCAAGTTTGCTCCCGATTCCGAACCAATCAGAACAAAATTGGATCGGAATCCGCTAAATCCATAAAATATGAATCAAGTTCGATTACGAACCAATTCAACCCTCCCCATCCCAAATTAAGCATAAATTGTAATTACTTTATTTTTATATAATGAATTATTATATCAAGGAATTATGATATAACTCATTCCTCTAATATAATTTAACTCAATTAGTGGGTGTCAATCTAATTTAAGAATCAACTGATCAGAATTCAGATCGGCCAATTCTATAAACTGACACCAAAGATAGGTATTTATTCAATGATCGAATGATCGAGATTAAAATCGGGATTGGTGGATATCAATCCGATTCGGCGGACAGATTCGATCCAATCTTGACCAACTCTCCGAAACAAAAATTGTTCCAGAATTAGTTGTGATCGATTTTTTTCAATAAATATCCATAAAAATATAGTGAAATATAAAAAATCAAAATAAATGTAATCTTTGTGATCGATCTCCCCTTTTTCCCTTCCTAATTTCTCCATTTCTCCCTTCCCCTACCCCTTACGGTCTCTCCCGAACGCACAAGGCACCCTACCCCTTACAGTTGTGATCGATCATGTTACTTTCTATTTTTAATTTACTCTATGTAGACGTACATACAATTAGGGGTGGGCATAAAACGGTTCAAACCGAGAAACCAAACCGAACCAGCCCATTCGGTTCGGTTTGGTTCGGTTTGGACCCCCTTTCGGTTTGGTTTGGTTTGGAAAATCTCCAAACCGATTTAAACCAAACCAAACCGTTTAAACCGATTTATTTAAAAAAAATATAAAAATTATTATAGTATTAATAAAAATGATATTTTTATAAATTTTATAATAAAATAATATTTATTTTCATTATTTTTAACATAAAAATTAGTATATATATGTAAAAAATAATTAATTTAAGTATTTTTATTTATTTTCGGTTTAAACCGAACCAAACCGATTTGATTCGATTTGGTTCAGTTCGGTTTGGGAGGGTGATTCGGTTTGGTTTGGTTTGGAAAAAAAGCGGTCCAAATCGGACCAAATCGAACCGTGCCCACCCCTACATACAATATTGGACAAGGAGCAAGATCAAAAATGCAGATTTGGAAGGCACGATGCACATCCCATATTAAATCCAATATAGTTCGAGATCAACCCATATGGAAGGCCCGATGCACGTACCTCAGTCTATGAAGATCCGCCGCCGCCGCCGCCGCCGCCACCCAGGAGATCCGCCCAGCAAATCTGCCGCCCAGGAGCTCTGCCGCCGCCGCCGCCCAGGAGATCCGCCGCCGGCCGCCGTCGAGAGGAGGAGCCGGGTGAATGTGCAGCGCCGCGGTGAATGTGCATGGTAGAATCGAGGGGTGAAAGTTGGGGGTAAAAACTAACGAAAGTCGAGTTTTTAAAACTCGACTTTAAACAAAACCTTGTTTAAAGTTGAGTTTTAAAAACTCAACTTTTCACTAAACCCGTTCTCCCGTCATTAGTCGGGGTGGTTTACTGTTTTCGGTCAAACTCGACTTTGACCAAAGTGTGTTAGATTTACAAAAGAAAATTTTACCGTGTTAATTTTTTTTTAAAAAAAAACGTGTTAGTTAAAAAAAAACTCCCCAAGCTTCTTCGACAATAGGAGTGTGTAGCTCGTCTCCATGAAAGTTTTCTTCTTCCCACCCGTCGCCCATTCAAAACCCTTCAGAAGGGCCCAGTGACTCACCTTCATGACTACATAGCGGGCTGCCACATCTCCGTTCAAAGCCGTTCACCCGGGGGGGGGGGTGGCTGGGGTTCGATCCCGGCATGTTACCGCCGGGACCACCTCCCCATGGGGGGGAGGTGGCATCTAGTGGGGATCGAGCGCCGCCCACCTCCCCGGCAGCGCTCAATCCCTCGCCGGCGCGGAGCTGCGCCTTCGGTTTGGCCACCGGGCCATAAAACAAAAAAAAAAAGAGTGTTCACCGTAGGTGTCGAGACATCTGACACCTTGTGCGGCGCATTGACCCGACCCCAACGAGGCCATCCAAACTTTTTTTACCAAGGACCTCACACTTGCCCCGGGTGGTATTTATATATTTATTTTTCTCTCTTATGTGTCTCTTTCTTATCTGAAAAATGAACTACATTCACACTGTTTGTAAATATGATTCTATTTAACTACTTTTCTTTACGCGGGTACGGAGATCCGCAATGGTTCGACCATGGGAGCTTCTCCCACAATAGGTATCTTGGGAGGGACATGAATGGGTCTGCAGAATCGAGGTTCCACTCAACCTGCTGATATGATCTTTGGACTCTCTCAATAACCTGGTCGAAGAAAATTTTAGTGATTGTAGCATGCAACCCAGCCTATAACTCTCTTCTTGTTGATATATTCCAGTTTTCCATGTGTTCGTTCGGTGATCTCGTCATGTATTTCTTTCTTCGAGTTTTATTTTTTTGTTTACTGATGAAACTATAAATCTGTCTTGTCTTATGCAAGTTCTTGTACTATTTGAATGCACGGAACAGATACATTTTTACAGAAAATGGTTCTTTTTGCTACCATAACATGTGATGACAAGCAATATTTAGTTAATTTATAATTCTAAAAAATATCATTTACCTAAAAGTTTAAGAAAATAATTTATATTTTTTATCAAACAACATAAATTACTTGATGTCTTAACCAAATTAAAAACTTTTTTGTCAATCATCTAGATGTAAAATGAAGAGATTAGATTTTCTGGATAAACCAAATTAAAAGTTACTTTACTCAACAAGAGAGAGAAAGATCGACAAGGTGAGCGATCTGCAGGGGGCATCAGACGGAGAAGGGGGGGGGGTCGGCCTCAGATAGGTAACATTTACCATAAAATGTTTCAAATTACCATTGCCCCTCCAATTAGAGATGCAAATGAACCAAGACTATCAGACAAGTAACCCCAAACTAAGTTTGATAAAAGATTGGACTTTCCTCATTTATTATATCAGGAACTAAGGTTGAGTAATTTGATTAAATATTTTCACTTGGGCTTGCACAGATATCCACTCCACTCAATAAAGGGGTGAGTAAATTGATTAAATATTTTCAATTAAATAATTATTTTTAATTTTTTTGAGTATTTGCAGTTATATAATATCACCTAAATAAATGAATAGGTAAAAATAAATTTAATTTAAGTTTAAACTTATTTTAAACTTTATAAAAATTTATGTTTAAAATTTACTAAAGAATTTATATCAAATTCAAATTTTATAAATGAGTTTATATCGAGTTTGAACTAGAATATGAATTAGATTTGAGTTAATTATTATTTGAGCTCCAACTTGAGCTTGACTTGATTAAGAAATGAACCAAACTTTAACAAGGGATGAGATGTCTACCTGCAACAATAGGGTAAAATAAATGAACTAAGCTTGGGCAACATACTAACTAGTTTAAATTTAATAAGAAATTTAATCCATTAGTTGCTACCTTTAAAACTATTTTGGAAGCTCTGGTCCCGGAAGCACATACACATTGGTCCTCCATATATTCCAAGTCTATAAAATAACTTTTAATTAATTTAAAGTTAATAATAGGATTAAAATAAGAAATATGAGAAAATTTGTCAACCTGTTCCACAGCAAATGTTGACTTGTTTCTAAATCCTAAAAAAATTAAAAACTATTTAAACAATTAATAAATTAAGAAATATAATAAAATTCATCAACCTGTTCTACAACAAATGCTGGTTTGTTGTTAAATCCTATTTTGCTTCTGCATCGATAACAATATTCAATCATATTAATTTTCTATCCTTAGAAAACCATCTTTGATCAAGTTCTCGTGTGGGCAAAGAGGACGACCTTGGGGACTCTTTTCAAAACTGCTTGAACATTTGAGATGAACTAATGACAGATGAATTTAATATTTGTCATAAATGATGTATTAAACTTTTAATGCTATAATCAAATAATATGTTTATATTATATAATTTATATTTTAAATATATTATAATTTAAGAGAATTTAAATGGTTTATATATTAAACAAACTTCTTATGTTTAGAAGTATTTATTTTCTTAACTAATTGTTTAAGATTAAGGGCCTATTTGGTTGCCCGTAAAATAGGCCATCTGCACCGTCTTTTCTCGAAAACCTCCTCCCCGCTCTTATTTGCATCTGCAGGACCGCAATCTCTGTTTCGATGCCGTAGCCACCAGATGGCAGCACGATCTTGTACTAACATAAATATTGTGAGTGGTGTGTTTTTTAATTATAAAAAATATTATATTTTTAAATAAAAATTTTGTGAAAGTTTCAATCTCAAAATTATTTTGAAATGATAAACTCAATAACCTTAGAAAAAATTTTATTTGGAATTTCTATTATCTTCCAACTATAAATGAATTAAGTTCTAAACATAAAATTTATAAAATAGTTTAAAAATAACTAAATGATTAAGGAACTTTTATAAAAATTAAAAATTATCAGATAATAAATTAAATTTTAATTTAAAAAATTTTAATGCACTTAACCAAATCGTGGATTAATTTATTTTTTAAGAATAAGTATTTGTAAGATAGAAAACTTTAGTTATAAGATTCAAAATCTTTTCTAATGAATTAAGCAATAAACATTCTGAAAATATTTTACAACAAAAGAAGTTAACATTTTTTTAGGAAAATCATTTTTTAGGTACCGAATAGCATATTTATTTTTATTTTAACATGGAAAACTGATTACATGTAAATGATTTTAAACATTTTGATTTTTTTCATGGATCCAAATATAAAATTAAATAAATGTAATAAATTTAAAAACATAATAAATTTTTATGTTTTTTTCAAGAAAAATAGGGTATAAGCATCTAAATAATAAAGTAATTTTTAAATTTCAACAAAATAACTTTATGTAATATATTTTAGTATAAATAAATAATTTGATTATATAAAATATTGATAAAATTACCTACAACTGTTATGTTCTCATTGAAGCGTTTTGCAAAATGTCCAAAAAATTTTCTATGAAAATATTTTACCAACAACCAATGCCAGCTAATGATTTCCTTTTCCATGAAAAGTATATTCAACGGAAGACTTTTTCCTGAATTTTGGTTTTACGGGAAATCAAATGGACCCTAAGTGAAATATTTCTTTCCCTCACTCCACTTGTTCTACACAGACTTACCAAGTCAAATATTGTTATAACAGTGTTTCTATGCATTTACGTTTATCTTTCTACACCAACGAGAACTCTTTTATATATACTCTCTCTAAATTGTCCTATATCCAAGGTAGTAAAAAGCATGGCATCATATAATGTGTAGGCATAGGTTAAGGCCTGACTGGTTAGTGTCTTGAAACTAGTAATGTTTTACTTTCAATGTTAAAGTTTAGATACATCAGCATCAAGTTTAATAGTGCTAAATATCAGTAAAAGGGCTTTATTCCAAACAGGCCTAACCACTAGTGTTTATAGCATGCATGGTAACAATATTAAACTCCCCAGTCACTATTTTTTTTTTTTTAAACAACAACGCCACAACCTATTTCATTGATACTATAAAAGAGTACATGAAATATAATACAACCACATACTCGAACTAGTAGAAGACACGATCAAACAAGAAACAACCAAAGTAGTAACCAAACATATCTTCTCGAGAAGACCCAACCATAACCACGAAACGACCGGCACATAAAAGTGCTCGTAAGGTCGCATAACAGATATAGAGACTCCATCAGAGGAGTTTGATAACTGCCACGAGACCGGAGGATCACACCAGATAGGTGTGGATATCGCCCAGTTCATCGGTCTCGAAATGAGTACTGTGGTTACGAAGAGAACAAGAAAAGATAATACAACAAAACTAGACCCTAAGACGACAAACATAAGTAGAAACTCGAATAAAAGAAAGAGACAATAATACGCCGAACTCCACAACTCCAGCACGACAAAAGGAGACAAAAAGCTTAAACGCAAGTTTAAGCAAAGTGCTGGAGAGGGAGAGTGGGAGGGAGGAAAAACCTCCCTCCCAGCAAAATCGACTTCAAAACTGCAGATAAACAAATACGAAGTGTCTGCCGGCGCCGAAGGAGCTTCGAGGGAGATCGAGGTGAGGAGCCGCCGCGTGGGTACACCACAGCGAAGGCGACGCCACGAGGAAGTCGCTGCAAGGGAGACCACGGCCCACGAGGTTGTTGCCGCCGCGGGGGTTTCACGACGGGGGCCGCCGCGTGGGATTCGCCTCAACGAGGGTTTCGCCGCGAGGGATTCCTCGGCGAGGGGTCGCCGTGTGGGACCGCTTGGGTTCGCCGCAGCGAGAGGGACACCGCGAGGCGAGCTGCGGCGAGGAAGACGCCGCCGCGAGAGGAAAGCGCGAGGGATGCGCCGTGAGGGTTCGCCACCGCGAGGGAGACGCCGCGAGAGGGTTCGCCTCCGCGAGGGGGACGCCGCGAGAGGGAGGTTCGCCTCCGCGAGAGTTTCCGGAGGAAGATCCCGCCGCGAGGGACGCCGCGAGAGGGTTCGCCTCCGCGAGGGTTTCCGCGGGGGTTCGCCGCCGCGAGGGGGACGCTGCGAGAGGGAGGTTCGCCTTCGCGAGAGTTTCCGGCGGAAGATCCCGCTGCGAGGGACGCCGCGAGAGGGTTCGCCTCCGCGAGGGTTTCCGCCCCCAGTCACTATTAATTGACATTAATTTAATATAAATCATCACAAGGTGTTTGACGACCAATATCAATTTAGACATTTGAAATACAACCAAGGTATATGAACTATAATACAAGTGTCAAATGATACAAATGATACACCATCCTCTAGAAATATCAATATTAAATTTGAAAACCATTATTTTTAATACTCCAACCCAACATTATTGTCAATAGAGAATAATCTTTAAGAGAGTTGGAGAAGCGGAGAGAGAACGTTCCAAGGAGAGAATGAGAGGCGAACACCATTGCTTTAATGAATCAAAATCGTGTATAATTTATGATCATGGAGTTGGGCACCACGAGAAATAGTTTATGGCTGTCCAAACTAGTTAGGACGGATGAAGCGAGCCGTCGCCTCATCGTGATTAGATTGTTAGGTAACAATCATATATCTTCGTCATTGCGCATTTACTTTGTTAGGAAGCCCACGTTCATGTTAGTCAACTATCTAAAATAAGCTTCTTTACCTGTAGCAGTGGAGTGAATATATATATATATATACGTATATATATTTCCACGATGATCAGGATCAGTACGGTGGTAATACCAAATATGTATCTTGATTACGCAGGACGATCAGGAAGGCGCGGCTTGCCAACAGTCGCCTACGGTGGCCTCCCTCCACCGTACTCGCAATAATGGTGGGTGGGCGTGCTTATCTTCGGCGCCGGCTACTCCAATCTCCATATAATGCTCGAACATGCGTTCCAAATTTCCTCGCAATCCCTCGGCCACACCCACAAAGCCGCGGTGTTCTCAGCAAGCTGGCAGCTCAAATGGCGTCCTCAGGGTCATCTCCTTCCTCGGCGGCGGGGATCTGCCGCCGCAACGCCACCGTTTGCGTCACAGGAGCAGGAGGTTTCATTGGTTCTTGGATCGTGAAGCTTCTGCTGGACAGGGGTTACACTGTCCGGGGCACCGCCAGAAATCCAGGCTGGACATCTCAAACCATACAATATTTCATTTCATCAATCTCTCTCTATTGCTACGTACACGCGCGCGCGCGCGCGCACATATATATATATATATATTCAAATGGCACTTATCGACCGGCTTATGTGATAATTACGTAGATGACCTCAAAAACAACCATCTTTGGTCCTTTGCTGGAGCGCAAGAGCGGCTTACGTTGTTCAAGATAGATCTTTTAGACTACGCCAGTCTCCGGCGCGCCTTTGAGAACTGTCGTGGCGTCTTTCACACGGCTTCTCCAATGACCAACGATCCGGTGTGGTTTCCCTTTGCTTGGCGGCGCTCTCCTTGCACATCACCTCAACGCCTTCTTCACCATCTCCAGTGCTCAGTGTGCCCGATCTGTATAAACATGCAGGCGCAGGTGGTTACCGCCGTCGATGGCACGAAGAATGTGATGAACGCGGCCGCGGAAGCCGGAGTTCGTCGTGTGGTCTTCACATCCTCGATCGGCGCCGTGAACATGGACCCTCATCGGAGCCCGGACACGGTTGTGGACGAGAGCTGCTGGAGCGACCTAGACTTCTGCAAGAAAACTGGAGTCTCTCTTTCTCTCTCTCTCGCTCGCTCACTCGCACGTACGCACTGCGCTTTATATATGTTCAAGCGTCTCGTGGTTGTGTCGGCAGAACTGGTACTGCTACGGCAAGATGTTGGCGGAGCGGGTTGCGCAGGAGATGGCGAAAGAGAAAGGGATAGAGCTGGTTGCGGTGGTACCGCCGGTGACACTGGGGCCGATGCTGCAGTCGGCGGCCACGCCGAGCATCACCCTGTTGCTCAAGTACTTATGTGGCACGAAGAAGGCGTACCCTAACGCAGTTCAGGGATTCGTTGACGTGAGGGACGTCGCCAGGGCGCACGTCCTGGCATACGAGAAACCCTCCGCAAGGGGGCGCTACCTCTGCATAGCTTATGTGCTGCACCGCAAGGAGGTGACAGACTTGCTTGCTGAGATGTTCCCAGAGTATCCCGTCACTTCCAGGTGCATTTTCCCTTCGTACACTGTTCAAGTGACATTGTCTCGTATTGAATATTGAAAGAAATATTTTTATGTTTATAGAGTTAATCTTGATTATCTTAATATCTAAATTTTGAAAATTTTCACGTGATGTCAAAATAGATAAATTTTTAGAGTTTACTGTTCAATGTATTACTATCGTGTCGCCGACCGTAACAGATAGGAAGAGAGTGTGTTAAATGACTTAGTCTCATATTAAATACGAGAGAAAATATTTTAATATTTATATATAAATTCGATCTTGATTATCTCAATATCTAAATTTTGAAGTTTTTCCCGTGCAGTAAATTTAAATCTATATATTTGAAATATTGTTAAGTATCATCTGATAAATGATATAGTTTGGCCCCGATCCCCACGTCAATATAGTCCCAAGGATACTGTGGCGTATCGGATTCTCCGAAAAAAGGAAGATTTCTTCTAGGCAGAGTGCTTGGAGAATGCGGAGAATCTAGGGGTTATCAAATCTTGATACCATATATGTGTACTCAAACTCAAGGGGGACATATATATGTAGTTGCTTGATTTATTGCGTTGACATAACCCATATTGCATCATAGTCATCCGTCAGATACTGCATTAATCTTGTGCAGGTGTGAGGAGGAAGGAAGTGCGATGAAAGATCCCTTCAAGTTCTCCAGCCAGCGTCTTAAAGACTTGGGTCTTCGTTTCCTGCCGTTCAGAGAAACCCTCTACGAGATGGTGATCAGTGCTAAAGAGAAGGGACACCTCCTTCATCCGTCTTCGTATTACGGCTCTTCTATGTAACGGCCGATCAATATTTCACGTCGGTTAATTTCCGACGGTAGACAAATTACTTATGTTGAAGTGAGTGCTTGAACATGTTGGTGAATAAATCCCACAGAAATGGTTGACGCTGTGATTATTATTACTTGGTACTCTTTTATGTGACCGGAAGAACAAACCCGTTTTATGGGGTATGTAATGACATTATTTTGTATTGTGCTGTATTTTGTGTGTCATAAAGTTATTATTTTCTGGTGCTATTTTTTGTATCATACTACGTTAGCCTTTATTGTTTAAAGTCAATTGCTCTCAACTCTTGACAACGTGATTAAGGGTTCTGTGCTAACTAAACTTGCCGGACTGATAAGCTTACCCATCACGATTTATCTAAATTGGGCATTCGCTATCCGTAGTAGCAAAAAAATATACATGTGATCGTTATTTGTTAATTATAGAAAACAAGTATATCCATTAATCGGCTAGATGGTTAGCTATAAATGGTTATACATCATCTAGCTAGAGCTATATAATCTAAATATTTTTAATTATAAGATCTTTGAGAAGAGACATCAAAGGCCTAAATAAACTAGTATATGTAATATTTTCTCGTATGATGATGATAATCAATCTCGTTGGTCATTAGTGTAGAGATATTGAGATACATATATAAATATTCATTAGAGAAGTAAATTTACTAAACTGATCGAATTAGAAATCATGAATGATATCTTATCTAATTATTTATTAAGATTTTTTATCATCATAGTTGCACAATAAAATATTTGACCTGGTTAGGGCAGAGAGAATAATTGAAAAATAGATTTTTCAATTAAACCGATTATGAGTATAAGATCTCAAAGTGTCGATTTATTAAGACATTGATAGTCGATGCCATATCCCTATCCAAGGGACAATGGATGGACGAGAGTTTATATCCGTACGGTAATTAATGATGAAAAATTTCAATAGAGATAAGATCATCCCCAAAGTTGTTGGGGATCATGATATGTGACTTGTATAGTTTATGATCAAACAATCGTTATATCTATTATCAGACAATAGAATTAATTTAAAATAATTGTTATTTTAATTATGCATCGACTAAATAGACTATTAGATCTAATGAGTCACATACATAAGGACTAATCTATAAGCACAAGGGCATGGATGTAAGTTATAGAAATTGAGAAGTTTTTATAAAAAATTTAATTTTAATACATTAAAGTGAGTTAGACCAAACCCCATCAACTCAAGGGAGACAATTTAGAGGCCAGCCTTTTCCTTCTCTCTCTCTCTCTCCCCCTCTTGGAACACATTTGTTCATGGTGAAGCTCCATCTAGGGTGAGTTAGAACGTCCGACATGTAGGAGAATCCGTCTACGGAGGAAATTCGTGTAAATACTACTAGAAACCATGAACTTGGATGACTTGAGAACATGGTATCTTCAATTCTTCTCCAATATTGTGACCTTTCTTGAAGCCAAAGAAGGTATGTTGATTTAGATTGAATCCAATTTTCAATTTTCGTCATTAAATTTCCATTGAGGTCATGACAAAAAATCCAAAAGAATTAGTACTTTCGCTATACCAAAATTTCAAGACCTATTTTTTTTTACAGTGGTATCAACATCAAGTTCAAGTTTTGGTTGAAACCCATGTCAAATTGACATTATTTAATGTATTTTGTGCATTCTCAAAATCGTACAAACCTTTGTTTTAACGTAGCTACCACAATTCCTATGTGATATAAGTTTGAGAATGGTTGTTTTTGAATAAATCTTTTGGCATAGTGCTTTCCAAAGCTGCCTTCTATTCTAATTTTGGATCATTGGATCATCTAGTATGATCTCTGTAAGATGAAGTTTCTATATTTTTCATACTGCTAACTAAAATATGGGAACTCCAGTTTCCTTTTTTATTGGAGGTGATGGAAGCTTTGTGAATGCTAGGGAAGAAAAGAAATACGATTTTCCAACTTTTCTAATTATTTCCATGCGTCGAATAATGATGCATCAAATTAGGAGTTTTTCCGATGGTGTAGCCTTCCACAGGAGTGCCTTAGTCTTTTCTCTATTTCTGGAGTTTGAAAAATTTTTTAGGGGATATATTTAGGGGATTCGGAATTTTTGTTGGATGAGGAGAAAATTTCCGATTTTTTGAAGTTTTTTAACCACTTTCCAATTTGGAATTAGATTTGAGGAGGTCGTCACGGAGGTCATCTCCTCTGCCTTTATTGAGCGGAGATGAAGAACCTGGTCCTTTAGGACCTCGTAATGCACTATAACCGGCAGATCTGCCCTTTAAAGGCATGTTTGGTATCATAAAATTTTGGGGATAAATCTGGGTTATCCCCAAAATTTTAAGGATAATCCAGGTTTATCCCCGAGTTATCCTGATACCAAACAGCTCCTAAGTGTTCACTTTGATTGAGAGAACCAGACCTAGAAAAAGTGGACGTGCGGATCTGTGTGCACGGGTCACTATCGACTGGCACTGATTAGGGAGCGGTGCATTGCATCAACATGCCTTGGATCTCTGGATCCATTTGAACCGGATGGGATATGGTAGTTTTTTATTGATTTTAAATTGATTGAAATTAATATAAAATAACACATAACACAACATAGCCGGGGCTTCTTGACATGTGTACAGTGACAATGAAAGGAGGTTCGTGGCATGGAAGAAAAGAGAGAGAAAGATAAATAAAAATAGAGGGAAAGTAGAGAGAAGAAGGTCAGCATTTTCTTTGGACTTTCTTAATATCTATTCTAAAAGGTTTTGACCTTTTACATCATATCTTGAGATTTTCTCTCAAAAGTTCATATTTTGGATTTTCATTGTTCCGGTAAAGATTAAGTCTCTAATATTGTTATTTTTTAATTATTTAGTGGATTGAATTTGTCTCAGAGTTCTTTTTCTAATTTTGAGATTTTTCACATAAATCTGATGTTGTCTCTTGCACTATTTTTAATTCAGTCAAATATTTTTTGTTTGTGCTGAGTGTTGTATTTATCTACAAATTTGTTTACTCAAGTGAGAAAATTTAAGATCGCACTGATTTTCGCAATATAGACCTAATGGTTTCAAGAAATAGCTGGCCCAAAAATTAAATTATTCTTAAGAAGTTAGGATTTAAGCGATGATCAAGAGCTATTTTCATAAAGAACCTTAAAATTATTAAAATTTAATAAAATCTTTGGAAATCAATTTTTTTGAGTGTCACATAAACCTTTTATATTATCTATAAGCCGTTGATGCTGTTAACTGCATCTGCATAAGACTCTTTCTCACACAAGGAGATCTCACACGAGGAGATGACAGTCGACACTAACCTATCATATCACCATCAGCGGGGGCAGCCGAGAGGATCCTCAATCTTAAGCGAAGGGGAGGAAGAAATGCCCTTAAACAAGGATCTGAGGATATCCGGGCTCTTCAGAGTCTCGGACTATGATACGATTTAGCCATGCCGTGCGCCTCTGCTTTCCATGCTCTGTTCATCTTCACGATGAATGCCTCCACCCTCCTGTTCAGCTCTTCGCAGTCGCCCCCGTCCAGAGCTCCCTCATCCCCAATCTGCTCAACGCCGTCGTCCCCTTCGCTGCTCCCAGTAGCCTCCTCGTTGCCTATCCACCGACTGTCACCGCCGTCCGTCGAATTGTCTTCAATAATCCTCACGGAGAGAGGAGGGTCGGAATGCTTGACGCCGGAATTGCTGCTCCGGAGAAGGACCACCATGATCAGGTTGATGAAGCAGAAGACGGCGAACGGGCTAGGAGCCACGAGGAAGGGCACGGGCGACTCTGTGGCAGAGAGCAACATTGCTGGGAGGTCGAAAGAAAGAGGCTGGCCAGAAAGCCACTGCTCTGTATTCCGGCGAGCTACACGAAGAAGCCAAGAAGGGCAGGGAAGACTGTATGCCGGCGGCGGCGGCGGCGATTGCTGCTTCATGCGGTGGTTCGCAAGGGAGAGGAGGGAGTTTTAAACTGTCACCGTTCCGTGATGTATACGAGTGAAATGATAGAAGGTCAATTAGGTGTGCTGGGGAAGCTGCCGCTGTCGTGGCGCCGAAGCTGATCCTGCGTCATCGGCTCATCTGGAGATGCGCGATGTCAGACGCCCGTTTATCATAGAAAAAAATAATTAATGAGCGATCTAATTAAGAAAATTAGTTTAACGACAGATTTTTTTTGACTACAAAACATTAGCAGCTAATTCATTTTTATAACGTATTTTTGTAAGCCAGACCTATCCACGTCAGCCATGGCCATGTACATTTTTAATTTGCCCTTGCTCTTTCAGGTTAAAATCGATCGTCATATGGTTAACAAGGTGTTCAAAATTATATATAAAATAAAGCACAATATAACTTAAAATGTGAAATTATCATACCTGGTTAGGTATGACAACAAAGACTATGTGAATTATGTATAGCTAAAATAATGAAATTATAAAAAATGATTTTTTCTGTTCATAAAAATATCGAAAAAGTTTACCAAAATTGTCAAATATTTTTTTAAAAAATATATTTTGCAATTAAAATATTTTCCGATCAACCAAACACATTATAAGTCAGTTTATATCTTCGGCGAGTTTGCATGCGGTTAATAGAGTGTTGGACTGCATGCTAAACTATTTTCCAATATAAAATATTGTTTTAACGAAACTTGTTGATAAAAATTTATTTTACATTAAGATGTCATAAATTCATCAAAATTATCATTAAACTCATACACTTGAATTTATCTAATAGGTTTTAGAAATATCTAATTAAACTGTGTCTTCCTGTCCTACGTTTCACATAGTCCAATGAAATCAGATCACCTAAAACTTAGAAATGCGCACCCAAATCACCCAATTTCGACAATGATTATCTTTGGTCCAACTAAAATGCATCTAATTGTTAAATTTGCTCTTTTCGAATTTGGATGCTATCAATAGGTACAATTGACATTTGATAACCCTATCCATAACCCTTGTAGACAAACTTACTATTTGGATCAAACTAAACCGGTCCACTACTAAGATCCAAATTAGATCCAATAAACTTAACTCTTTCTCTATCTTGTCAATATATATAAATATATATGGCTATCTCTCTCACGATGGACTTACAAGAGGCAATAGCTACCACTGCTCTAAGTTCTTGAAGCTCCTCCTCCAATCACATTGTTGGTTTGCTGCTACAAGTCCACTATTGTCTGCGGTCTCACCAACTACAGTGTCGTTGCCAGATCTTCAACACTTGACTATTGTCATCTAGTTTGCAGTCTCCACCACGGCATTGCCAATGCTTCTAACCTTTATCATGATACCCGCAACTTCTAGTTGTTGGAGCTCTCATAATCCACTACCAAATGTTGTCGTCTTCTCTGTTATCGGAGCTGTCGATGTAGCACCTAACAGCAAACCCTCTCAATCGAGGCCTGAGTCTTTCAGTGCCATCATCAAATGCTAGGAGGCCACCACCTCCGGTCAATAGTGTTTCCGCAAATGCAGTCAGAAACTTCGTATGCCGATTACTACCCGGGCCACCTCCGATTTCCCTCTGTGCAACACCCTGTCCCTAGTGCTATACAAGATACATATCCCCTTGAGCTAGCCTAGCTTTAGCAAGATTGGGTTCCCTCTCTAAAGTATTATCGTCTGGCTGGTCAAATCACCAAGCATTCTATAGCCATTCACCATATATAGCACAAGTCTTTAAGGCCCTGATTAGTAAGGTGATAAGTAGGGATAAACTTGGTTTATCTCTTAAGCTCTATTTGTTATACAAATAAAATCCAACTTAATCAGGATTGACTTAATCTAATTTATTAAGGATAATATTTCTCATCTATTATATACAACATCTTTAACCCCAACACCCCAACATCCGATTGTAACCTTTTAAGGATACAACTTCACCCTCCCATGACACGACACTCCTCTCTCGATGGCGGTACGGGGCAACGCCTCTCCTCTCTCTCTCGACGATGTCTCCTCCTCTCTTGACGACGACGGGCGGTGGGTGTGCATGGGGGCATTACTCCCTCCTCATTTCATAGTGCCATTCAGACATCCCCAAGGGCCATCAAGGCTGCTTCTCAGCGCATACTTGGGAGGGGAGTTGAAGGGTGGGAACCAGGGAGGGCTTCGATTTTTTCTCCTTGTTACCATGGAAGCAGCCTCCTAGCTCCACTACTGCTCTTGCTCCTATGTGGTCTAGCCCCTTCACCCCGTGATCCCACTGTCTTTGAGGGCATGGCTATGGGAAGTTGTCGAGGGTTCAATTATAGCTAAGAGGGTAGTGGAAGAGCATCATCTCTGTTGTGGCCACATCTGAACAAAAGACATCAAGTTCTGGATCGCCTGGTCATGTGCCGCTACTGCCCAAGGTCGTTAATGGAGCTGCAACGGTAAGATGCACCTGACGTTTTTGTGTTCCTTAGTCAGAAAAAGTTCTGAGATACGTGTCTTCTTCTTAGTTTGTCTACATTTCATCGTTATGATTTGGTAATTTGGGCATTGCAACATTGGCAAAGATTTGGTAGCATGTTGGCCGAGATAAAAAAGGTAAGGGTGCAGATGGAGGAGAATGAGCTATTACTACTCTAATTAGGGGTCTCTGGGAATAGAATCGTTTGAATTCCTAATTCATCGATGAGAATGTGTTAGAAAAGGGAGTGTCAAAGCACTCCCACTGCGCAACAAACATGTAATCCGACAAGTAACTCATGTAACAAATATTAACAATAATCAAATATAAGGCGACAAGCAAATTACAAGTAGAGATCAAATTTATGTGATTCAAAGAGATGATGTGTCTTCTTTCGTCCACGAGGAAAGCAAAGAGAATCCACTAATAGTAGAAGAGATACAAAGCGAAAATATATTCTTACACCGACATGGAGTGATCTTTCTTAGATGGAGCAATCTCAATCTCCCACAATCTTCCTTCAGATGGTACATCTTTAAATAGTTTCGCGGAGTACTAAATAGGCAATACCATGAATACCACGATCTCCATGATAGAAGAGAACATAGAAGCAAAGAAAAAGTTGAGAAGGATAGTGTGCGACGAGCCTCTTACGTCCTGTCACAATCCCCCCCTCTCTCTCTCTCACACACATTCTGCAAAATGTCACAACGCTTGCAGTTTTCACATTCAAAAGAACATAATACTCAAAATAGGGTTGGGCTCAAGTGGGAAAAAACAAGTATGCTATTTAACCAATCAAAATCAATGCAAATCATATCATACATCAGATAATCAATTACATTAGCATATGAAATTTTGAACATTTCTTGATGCTCTTTTTGAGCATTACCCAAGATTGATTACCTTCAATGAAAAAGAAATGTGAGTCATCTTAAATTGTTTATTCTCCAATTTTAACATTAATTTGTACCTAAGATTTGACGTTACTTATTATTGTTATCATTTTTAGATAACTATTCTCCAATTACCATTCGAGAAATCAAACACGAGGAATAAAATTTTGATAAGTAAATTTCAAGATAAGATCATATTAAGTGTATTCATTTCCCTTACATAGCTTGTTCTAGTGTTTGCGGATTGATGGCACTTATAGATGTAGCTCTGGTTGGATTATATCAAAGATAGACATGTCTTATTGTATTTGACGCTTGTAGTTGATGTCACTTAAAATATTGTATTTGATGGCACTTGTTTTGTTGTTTGCATGGCACTTAGAATAATATATTTGATGGCACTTCTTTAGTTCTTAAGGTTGATGGCACTTAGATTATTGTATTTGATGGAACTTGTTATGTTGTTTACGGTTGATGACACTTTTTGATAGCATTTGTTTTGTTTTTTGTGGCTGATGGCACTTACAATATTGTATTTGAACTTTAGGCATGTATAATTGTGACTTGTGAGAATATGTTGTGTTGAACTTATTTGTATTATTTTATCTTTTTAGATTTTTATGGCATCAATTAAAGATAGTGTTTTTGGTTCATTATTTAAGTTATACATGTTTTAACAAGATTTTTACAAGTTTATTATAATTTATTTACATAATTTTGTCCATATTTTCTCATGAATTTACACGTTTTTGTGTTTTTATCTAGATTTCTATAGTATATGCAAGTCATCGGCAAAGCGGATGTTATCCGGATCTACTCTGTATCTGAGAAATATATGATTCTGAAGATCTGCTCAGTATTTGAATTCTAATCGAAGAGGAAACCTGATATCTGAATCAACATTCGAAGCATATTCGAAAATCGCATATCTGCTCCGTATCCGCTTCGATTATAGCCCTACTGCTTAGAAAGATTAACAAACAATCTCATACAACAAACTTTTTTCTAGTAATATCATGTTTATTCTCTTAACTACTCCATTTTACTGTGTCTTACCAAAAATAGTGAAATGTTGAGTAAGACCCTTTTTGCAAAAGTCTTTAAACTCTCTTGATGTGTACCAACCCCATTGTCAGTTCACATGACTTTCACCTATTTACATGTATCCTTTTTAACTCCGGCCTTCTAACTTTTGACTGTCTCGAACATCTTTGACTTGTGCTTCAAAGAATAAACACAAACTTTCTTAGAGAAATCATCAATAAAAGTGACAAAATATCGAGCTCCATCTAAAGAAGTAAATGAAAAAAATATATTTTGTTATACTTAGACATAATTTATATACTCTCCTCATGACATTTTAAAAGAATATATAACATTGAACACATATGATGATTATACTCTTCACTACCTCATACAGTCATCGTAAGATAAGATCTTAAGAATTCACCATAACTACCATACATAGAGTACATGAAAGTGTCCGATGAAGATCCATATGTAAGTTGAGTCATCTCTTAATCCTCTTCATGATATACAGAAAACCAAGAGTATTAAAAATTCAGTCCCAAACCGACCGGTCTCGACTCCGGACCCCACCATCCTTGATTAAAATAACTCAACTTCTTTATAAGATTATCCGTAGTATCAACCTCCACCCCGTTGTGTATACTGATCTTGACCACCTTGTGATCGCACACCATGATCCGTGTCTTGCATCGCATGTGTATTGATCCTCTTGAGTAAACTACATCATTGTAAGATATATACATCTTGTTGCATACTATAATTGATCGATTGTCATCTACAATTATTCTGTGAATGATCTCTTTAACACTGTTTAGAAAATCATCAATTGATTTGAATACCAAACTATAACAATATCTATGATTAAAAAGTGACATGACAAGCGAGATAACATATCCATGTCGGTGGAGAACATAATAATAAAAATTAAATTGTATAATTTAACTTAATCACAAATAAAGTATCTACTACATATATTGGTAGATACAACATATGTTCCCATAGATGGTTAATAACGTCTCACCATTATCTGAAATTTGACACTATCTTTAATATTTCCTCTTTCAACCACTCAAGTGCATCACGCAGATAATCTATGTTTATCTTCCTATCCCCATCTACTATGTTGAAAAGTTTAACTAATAGTTACACTACACACTATATGAAGAATTTTCTTTACAATTCGTCAAAAATTTTCACTCTATAAGATCTTCTCAACTTTTCTCCGTTTCTTCTTATCCGAAAAAACTAAACTTAACAATCCAACTGACACATCCCGATGATAATCAAACATCTTTGTTACATTATACTCTCTAAAACAACATAATGAGAAACAAATTGAGTTGTCCAAACAGTAAGATCTCTCAACCCTCCGTATACTCCCTCATTAGATTAGAGAGAAAGTTATGGTTACATAGAAAAGATGATATAAATGACTATCTTAATTATCTGGACAACTTGAAAATCCTTACATATATCATCTGACATCAAATATATGGAATAGGACGATCGTGACCAAAATCGACCATGTTCGATGACCTGGTCGTGGGCCTTCAAACCATGGTTTTGACACAACAATATAAGTTTCAAAATCTAGCAAGAAAAATAGAAATGTGTTTGTTCCACACTTCATAACCATCATTTTGGGAAAAGAGGTGCCTGACAAGTTTTCATTCACGCCAATTTTTCAACATGTTGAAATTAATGGATCCATGACTTCGGCAATGAATTGAATCCTGAACAAAGATTTGGACAACGCTAATGGTGGAAGTTGCCAGAAAGAGACCGGCGATCACTAAAGAGAGTGCAAAATACCACAAAAAGGAAATCGATTCGGCCTACCGAATCGAAGACATCTGCAGAGTAACGCGCAATGGGGATGCTTCGGTTCCAAACAGCCCAACAAAATCTGGATTTTCTAAATTGAATAATATTCCAATAATTTTTTTAAAGTGGGGCTCAAAAGAAACAATGTAAAAAATAACCATGCAAAATGACATCAGAAAAGAAATACAGAAGCAAAATACCACAAAAACAAGAAAATTAATTCGGCCTACCATATCAAAGACGAGAAAAACTTATACCTTGTTTAATAACACTATTAAATTTCTCCGTGGCTATCAATTTTAAAATTGATATTGATAAAATTTATTAAAAAGTGTTTAATTAATTATATCAATTTTAAAATTTGTAGTGCAAATAAAACATATTATGTAATATAAATGTCAACTTGTATTACTTTTGATATTGATATTCTAACATTTGAAAATATTAATATCAATATTGATATAATACCAAAAATGAAACTCTAACCAAACAGGACATTAGGTTCCAAGCAGACTATCAAGATCTGAATTTTCTGAATTGTATAATATTTCAAAAGAATTTCTTGAAAGAAGCGGGGCTCAAAAGGATCAATATGAAAAAGAATTACACAAATGAAATCAGAAAAGAAATACAGACAAAATTGAGAAAGATCAGAAGCATAATCTGTATTTTTGGACAATCCAAGGGGAGCTGTCGCGTGAGTTCGGTTTTCGACACATTAAATTACTACAATAAGATTGATATTCTAACATTTGAAAATATTAATATCAATATTGATATAATACCAAAAATGAAACTCTAACCAAACAGGACATTAGGTTCCAAGCAGACTATCAAGATCTGGATTTTCTGAATTGTATAATATTTCAAAAGAATTTTTTGAAAGAAGTGGGGCTCAAAAGGATCAATACGAAAAAGAATTACACAAATGAAATCAGAAAAGAAATACAGACAAAATTGAGAAAGATCAGAAGCATAATCTGTATTTTTGGACAATCCAAGGGGAGCTGTCGCGTGAGTTCGGTTTTCGACACATTAAATTACTACAATAAGATTGATATTCTAACATTTGAAAATATTAATATCAATATTGATATAATACCAAAAATGAAACTCTAACCAAACAGGACATTAGGTTCCAAGCAGACTATCAAGATCTGGATTTTCTGAAATGTATAATATTTCAAAAGAATTTTTTGAAAGAAGTGGGGCTCAAAAGGATCAATATGAAAAAGAATTACACAAATGAAATCAGAAAATAAATACATACAAAATTGAGAAAGATCAGAAGCATAATCTGTATTTTTGGACAATCCAAGGGGAACTGTGGCGTGAGTTCGGTTTTCGACACATTAAATTACTACAATTTACATCGTCAAAGTAGAAATTTAGCAGCAATATCATGAATGGTTAAAGAACAAAAGAAAATCGCCCAGTACTTAATGTCAATAACATACACCCGGATGATGCTTTACGCCCTGTTTGGTAACACTATTAGGTTTCTCTATCACTATCAATTTTAAAATCGATATTGATAGGAACCATTAAGAGGTGTTTGGTTAATTATATCAATTTTAAAATTTGTAGTGCAAATAAAATATCTTATGTAATACAAGTGTCAACTTGTATTACTTTTAATATTGATACTCCAACATTTGAAAATATTAATATCAATATTGATATAGTATCAAAAATAAAACTCTAACCAAACAGGGCATTAGGGTATCTGGAAACAGACAGACGACCTAGTCATCCTCCAGAAAGCTCCAAATCATCCTACAGAAACGACATGAATGATACCATTAAGCTCCATGTAAAAGCAGAACTAGATATGCCGGTTGACGTAAAATAGTTGCTAACCAGAATAATGACAAAAAGAGCAGAAGGATAAAGCCAACAATTTTGACCAGGCGCCTCTTCTTTTCCTTGTTGAGGAGACTAAATATCTCTGTTACGTCCACTAAGTGCTGTCCATGTTGATATCTGAAATAATAATGGGTAAGTTTACCGTTTGTTTCATGGACTTAGACTCCTCTATGTTCATAAAAAACATGAAAGTAAAGTAACCATTTGAAATTGCACATGGCTCAGAGTTCACTGGCCAGGATCATTTTTGATGTAAGAATACAAAACACTGGGCTGAATTAAAGAAGCTGGAATAATGCATTACCAGTACTTTGTTGTGTTTGCCCAGTAAGAAAAATACTACACGAGCACTTTCCCCTTTGGAGAGAAGTGCATGAATGAAAACTAAAATCAAATAAAATTTACCTTCATATTCATAACCATTTAAGAAAGGGTTTAGGATTTTGACTCCTGGAAACATATGAAACGGAAAATAGTCCTATGCTTCGGCTGAAATTTGGCTGACCATCCCGATAAAGTAAGGTATCTAGAAATAGATCTGTCAATTGGTTACATCAGGTCCCCTGAGTTGAATGTAATTTAATCATTAAAAATATAATCCACACATCTGAATGACCATCACCACGTCACACCATTCCCTAGGTCTATTCCGCATGCATCCATGAACTCTTCTACGTTCAACAACTTCAGACAACCCGACCCTTACCCAGCACTGTTTAATCCTTTTCCGAGCCTGCCAACAGGTTCTGTCTATCCTCTGCCAAGCATGTCTAATCCTTACCATGCCAATGCCCACATCAGTTTACCTGGTACTGCAGCTTGCTGGTGCTCACGTTGCTCTTCCTGCTCGTCCCTGCCAATCCCAGCCTCCTAGATCCATAATGTTTGTCCATTGTACAATGTAAGATACAGCCATCCCACTAACACATTTATCACCTGTTCTCAGTGCCAACCCTGCTCCCCCCCATACCAGTCCCACAACCTTAATGCCCACTGTTCCAGGGGACTTTTCTTAAAACTTCAGATCTTTAGTAGCTAATTAAGAAAGGGGTAAATTAATTAGCAGCCCGATTAGAAAAAACACTTCAACAGAAGATCCATTAACTGAATATCTTCAATACTTAATCTGGTTTGTAAAATATCTATAATATTAGGTCACATTCCATCACATGACGTTAACCCATCGCCAAGATATTTTCATAATCCCACATTTGCCCATGCCCACGATAGCCCCCATTCAAATTCGCCCATGATATTGCCCCTCCCAAGTTCCTATGAACCCTAGACCAGCTGCAGAGTTGTGGCGAAGTGAGGAATGTCCAATGGCTGCGGTAAGGAAAGCTTCCTCTACTTATTCTTCTTTCTCCATATCTGTCTCTTCCCACCCCACTGAGGTGCTCAAACTACGAAAATGGAGCACCGTAGATGGCCGCCTCTTCATTGTCGGGGGACCTACCCTCCCTCACCCAAGGATTGCCATCTCAGATCTCGGCTTCGTCTCGGGGGGGTGAAAGAGAAGAGATCTCAGAGAGATCTCGGAAGAATCTCGGGAGATCGAATCTCAGATTCTAGGATCAAAATATATATACGTAGGAAACATAACATAATATTTTATAAAAATAGAAGTACATCAATGAATTTACATGAAAATATATAACACATTTTGTATATCAACTGTGTGAATGAACAATTACAAAGCACTTTCAATATCAAAAAGATGATCTTTGTGCTTCTACAAGAATTAAACTTGTATGCAATATCATTTAAATACTAATATGGTATTAAACTTGTAACACATCTTTATGTGATAGTATAAGTGAGAGTGAAATATATTAAATGTGTTTACACTATCATAAACAAGGCGCAGAGTAGTCGCTTGATTTCGACGATCCCGTATCTCGGCCCCTTGGCGAGACTGAGATTCTCGCGAGATCTCGGAGAGATGGCATTCCATGCCCTCACCCCACTGAGCAAGCAACTCCCTCTGGTGCATCCCTATAGGTCTCGGCAACTCCCTTGGCCACCTCCTCTCACACATGAAGTCACCTATTCCCCTTTCCAGTTGTCTTCTCCATTGGTGCACGATGGCCATACATTTTTGCTCCGGCAATAACAAGTATACCAGGGAGACTTGACTCCCTCCAAGCAACGATAACATTTTAACTATGTGATGCATTATACTCCCTCCAAACCCCCACTCACCTCCAGCATCCCATCCGGATTGGCGTCTGCTTCTGCTCGGGGCAGACCTTGTTTCTTCCTTCAATTCGCCCACTTTCTATACTGACTTTGACCTCCACGGCCATCTGTGATCTGTGGTTTATGAGAAACAATGATACCTTTATACTTCGATGTATTCTAATTGATTAAAAGAACTTCATTCAAATTCAAAAACAATATCATATTTTGCTATCTCTGCTTTAGCTACTTTTTGAAACAGGTGTTGTGGTAGGTAGTACTGAGTTTGAAGGATGACATTTTTTGTGCTTAGCTGGAGAAGTTTGGTGCATTTCTGGGCTCTGCTTCATCCTCTTCCTCGTCATCTCTTTTCAAATACAGTTCAAGCTCTTCTAGAGGGTTATTTCCTTTAAATTCAAAGCCTCCAATACCATCCTAAGTGTGATATGTACCTATCTAATCAACAGAACTTGGTAAATGGCACCCAGGAGCACTTCTAAGCATCTCCAAATCTTTCAAGAATTGGTTGTTTTCATTGATATGCACTGTCTTTTCCATCTGTAGAAAAGATCTTATGCAGCTAAGCCTTCCACGTAGAGAAGAGCTACACCAAGAAACAAAAACTATTACCTTCAATAACGCATGAGGTGCTGCTGCTCTTTCAAGTTCTCATTTCTGTTTAAATTCAGTTGCCGCTTTTGCTGCTTGCCTACGAGCATCCACGGCAACCGTTGCTACAAGTAAATTTTGTCACGTTAAATGCATCAGAGTGATATACCCATCACGGAAGAGGGATTCTCCTGCAGAGGAGCAAATTTGTCATTTTACTTGACCCTTAACAGTTGCCTAAGGTGAGGATGTGAGATTGAAGAATAAGTTTTAACTATTTCAAAATTTTGACTTTTCATTTAAGGAAATGTAGACAGTGGTGTATGCACGACCGAGGAGAAAGAAGAGTTGACGACTGATGGGGTTCCGACGGAGGTCCGATGGGCTGTGCATTGGGGATGGTCGGGAATGGAGTAGGGGACCGAAGGAGATGGAGAAGGGAGACTAATGCGCATGGAGGGGTGGCGGGACTCTGTGAGAGAGCATCCGGTAGAACCGAGAAGGGAGGGATAGTCTAAGGATGTGAGAGTGGTGGGGGGAAGTTCCAAGTGGTGCGTTGGTAGTGGGAGAGCTGAGGTGGGTTGGAGTTCCGCGAAAGTGTGTGGGTCAAAGGATACTGGATGAGATGGGTGAAACATGATATTGTGGTGGTGCCGGAGGGTGCAGAAGTTCTGGCAGATCTAGGAAGGTGCCGAAGAGAATGGATATTCAGATGCTCCAAAGGGGGTGAAAAAAAGTGGAGGTCGGAGGAAGAATCACAGAAAGGAAGGGGAGTAGTCAGGATGCCCTGGAGGTGAATGAGAAGAGACCGGATAGCCATCAAACCTCAAGAGGTAAAGATGAGATGCCGGACATACCTGAGGGGACTTCCAGAGATAAAGAAAGGCCAGGGGCACTGAGGGTGAGTTCTACTTCTACCTACCAGGTTGCCATGGCGATGAGGTCCTTCTAAGGCCCTTGCGACGACATTGGAGAGAGAGAGAGAGAGAGAGAAAGGGGAGCAGAAATCAACAACTTTCATTTCATCTTCATCTAGCATCTGCACACATACAAAAGAGGCCTTAAATAGGCCAAGGCAAATATCAAGAAAACCCCCCAAAAGATTCTCTAAAACAAATATTTACAGACATGTCCCCCCTGAATCAAAATGTAAAAGAACTCAAAAGGACTCCAAATATCAAAATAAAATGTAAAAAATAAACACTGACACTACTAGATAAAAGGAAAGAAATGCGTCATATTCTCAAGACCCAGACGATACCATCTCCAAATAAGTGGTCCATCCGATCTGATCCGATCCCCGTGAGAAGGTGAACAAGTGGTCCAAATGACCCTTAGGGTCCTCACACACCTGTTACAGTCCCCATGCGGTTGTTGTAGTCCCCATGTGGCTGTTGGAGTCTTGCAGCACTGGGGAGAAGGTTCTAGAGAGGCTGCTGATGTGGCAAGTGTTGTATTTCTGGCCAAAGAAAATAGCTACGCAAAGGGGCTGCGGATGGGTTTTAATTAAAAATAAAATGGGCCTATTTTAAAATAAAAATGCAGCCAAATAAATGTATAGGAGATGGGCTACGAAATTGACACCTCATAGGTCTATTTTTTAATAAAAATATAACCCATCGAATAGAAAAAAGGTAGGATGCGAAATTAACATTGATTGGGTCAATTCTTATTAGATTACCATAAAAATGGACTTCACTTAATAGGTTAAATATAAGAATTGACTTCACTTAATAAGCTAAATATAAGAATCGACTATGTAGACCAATTGGGAATTAAATTAGCCTAATTCTAATCTAATTAAATTTTGTTTGAAATTTCAGTGCCAACAGTATCATCATACTCTAGACTACTAACATAATGAATATGTATCCCAATCTGTCCCAATGAGTATCATCATACTCTAGACTATTAACATAATGAATATGTATCCCGATCTGTCCCAATGAATTTCTCTGAGTATTTTTCCAATAAGATAATAAATAACGTGTCAAGAACCATATTTGAACTAGTGACAAGAGGACTTTCAATCCTCTACTCTACCTAGCTATCCTGCCATTTTCCATGCATCGCCTTATTTTACTATGGGCTTGTTTCTCTGTCTAACAGGGGATAGGTTGAAAACATCTAATCCTTGCCTATTCCCAGTAAGGAGTCGGAAGAAGAAAAACACTTAGAAAGTAAAATGGGTGGTTATTGAAGACAAAGGGTCTTGGATCCTCATGGCTCATGATTCCTAAAGTGGATGGGTTTTCCTCTTATTATAAATTTCATTGTTGTCAGTATTGACATGTAGAATGAGATTCTCTCTCTATTCTCATCCGATTAATTCAATCATTTTTTTCAAAAAATGAATCAAAGTCTAAAGTGAATTATTTTTAGTAAGGCTAGAAAGCCTAAATTTCTATTAAAGGTAGTAAATAAAAGGCAATTCACCTGGAAAAGGGAGTGAGAGACTCAAACCACCGAAGAAAACAAAAAGACGAAGAGAAAAAAAAACTAGCTAGAAGATAGCATGGGGAAAAGAAAAAGGAACAAACTACACAAAGAAGACAGCAATCGCAAAGCGTTTATCTCTGATGAAGACACCATCTAAAGTGAATAATTTGAACACTGAATATTTGACTTTTACTTCAATTTTAAATGAATTCACAATAGCTCTTAATTTTTCAAAAAATTACAATGTTTATTATTTTATTATATTATATATTATTTTTATTGTTTTACATTATTATAATATTTAGTTACAATTAAATAAATATAAATATGTTAAATACTATTATTTTAAATAATATTTACATTATATTTATTAATAATTATATATTAAATTATATAAAAAGATAATCATATAAACAATTATGTCCCTATAATGATATTATATCTAAAAACTAAAAAATTATAGCATACAACTTACTTTTAAGATGTTTAGTTAGATATAAATTGTGTGTTTAAAGCTTAATACTCAATATGACTCAACTTGAGTCTTAGTACCAAATTACTTAAAGTCAACCATATAAATTCTCTGTCTCCATTCATGTCGATTTTGAGTTACTTATTCAAGGATATTTAAATTATATAAATCATATTAAATCACCCTCTTCCAAGTTAGCATAGGTCTACCGCATCTTTTTTCTGTTATTTTAATATGTTCTACTTTTCTTAATGAAGCTTCCTTAGATATATGTTTAATAATATATCCAAACTATCTCATTCTCTCTTCTTTCAATTTATCTACAATTATTGTTACTCCTATATTTTCTCTAATATATTCATTTTTTATTCTATCTAATCAAGTATGACCACTCATCTATCTTAACATTCTCATTTCAACAACACTTATTTTAAAAATATGTTTTCATTTTATTATCCAACATTCATTATCATACAATATTGTAGGTTTTATACTTGTACAGTAAATTTTCCCTTCAACTTTAGTGGAATCCTACATCACATAGAAAACCTATAGACAATCTCCACTTTATCCAACCTACTTTAATCATATAATTAACATATCATCACATTCTCCATCTATTTGAATAATTGATCCAAAATATTTGAATTGAGTTCTTTAAGATAATATTACTTCATCCAAACTAATATCATCACCTACTTCTCTTTAGTTTCATTAAATTAATGATGTATATATTCTGTTTTAATTCTACTTATCATGAAATCCTTAATCTCTAAAGTATTTTTCCACAGTTCTAACTTCATATTCACTCATTGTGTCTTATCTATCAATACGACATCATCTAAAAATATCATAAACCAAGGTTATATCATATTGTATAATCTTCATTAATTGTCAACTAATGTAAAAATATAGATTTATCGCAAACCCTTAATGTAAGTGTTGGCATCAGATTTTTCAAAAAAAAACAGCAAAAAAGGGGAGGAATGGCATGATCGGACCAAGCTCCAGGTGGCCCAGTCCTTAATTGGGCCAAAGCAGGCCTCAATTTGACCCATGAGCACTATTTCCAGCTGTCTAGCCCTTTATATTTCATTTAATATAATTATTTTCCAGCTCCTATAGCCCACTTACGTACAGCCCATTGAGAGGAAAGGAGAAGTGGGCCGCAGCCACCTGCAGGCCCAATTCAGGCCAGACCATCTGCAGGCCCAGTGTGAACAGCGCACCTGCCACATCAGCAGGCCTCAGCTCACTCCTCCTTGCGCACATAACCTGCCACTTCATCCTTGACCCATTAATTGCATGGGGAAAGCCAAGGGACAGCTCAACACTTAATGCCATAGGAGAACTCAAAGGTCAAGTCAAATATTGAATGGCCTAGGAGAAATTCAAGAAATTAAAGCCTATTGACCACCACCCAAGGCATCTGTACGTACTCCGCAGCTGCCCCTTCATCTCCCCCTCATCTCCTATAAAAAGAGGAGGACGCCCAAGAGAAAAAGGGGGGGTGAAAGGACGCCGACAGGCTGCTGCACTGGTTGCTGCCCCTCCTGCGCACACCTGCTCTCCAGCCTCTGCCAGCGGCCAGAAGAAGACAGCTGCTGCTCCTTTGTGCACCTGCTGCAGGTCCTTGCCCGCGGCCAGGAGAAGAAGAAGAAGGGGAGAAGAAGAAGAAGAGGTAGGAAGGAGATATACGTACATAGCTATGTAGCCCTCTAAGGGCCTTCTTTCTATCTGTTCTACTTGCCCTTTCTTGCCCACTATCCATCCTCACGAGATGCCTCATTTCGGTCCATTTAAACCCCCCCTAAGTTGGACTGCACTGCCCCTGGAGCCAAGCCCAATCCAGGCCTACATTTCGGATCACCTGCAGGTCCATTCTCTGGCCCATGACCGGACCACCTGCAGGTCCCTCTTTCAGCCTGGTTTCAGCCCCGATCAAGGCCCAAAAGACCCCCTTTTCAGGCCCAGCTCGAGCCCATATGTCAGGCCCAAGATCTGGCCCAAGTCCAGTTCAATTTAACCTCCATACCCAGCCCCATGCTGGCCCATCTTCGGTCCCTTGCAGCCCATCCAGCAGACCTCCAAACAGGCCCATATTCCGGCCCACTTGCAGGCCTATGTCTAGGGCCTAAAACCAGTCCCCTTGTGACCCGGTTTCAGTCCATCAAGGACATCCCAGACAGGCCCATAATCAGCCCATCTTCTGGCTTACATCCAGACCCCAAACCGGTCCATTTCCAGCCCATGTTCGGCACCCAATCCAGGCCTCCAAAAACAGGCCCGCTTCGGCTCCCTTGCAGCCAGCTTCCAGCCCCAAACAGGCTCCTTAAAACAGGCCATTCTCAGCCCATCCTTGGCCCATGGTCCTGCCGCCGCAGCAAAAGGGGAAGTGCTCCAAAACAGGTTCTGCAGAAGCCGTACTCCAGCAAGGCAGCAGACCGGCTTGAAGGTGACGGCCCGGCACCCCTTGGAAACCATCCGACGGGCCAAGGGCATAGCCGGGTGGCCTTCCAAGTCGGTCCAGTCAAGCAGTTCCAGCAGTGCAGCAGCTTCCCAACAGGCCTTTCTGGCCCAAAATAGTCCAAGACAGGCCCAGCGGGCCTATGGAGATTGAAGGCCGGCTCGGAACGCCGATGAAATTGAACCGGCCTCCATGGCCTTTGTTTCAAAAAATGAACAAATAAAAAATTCAGAATGCGAAAGCAACATTAAATTAAGGAGATCCACCCTTAGCGGGGACTCCAATCTTGGACGACTCCCCCCGGGTCCGCCCCGGAATGTCGATCCGGACGGTGGCGCAGGCCTGCTCCCGTAGCCAGCGGTTCCTTCCCCCAATATGGCTAAGCTAAGGCTAGCTATTTTGGATGGGTAAATTTTCACTAAGTTGGAAAAATAGCCGGCATGCCGTCGTAATGCCAAAATTTTCCAAAGTAGTGGAGATAAACCTATATTGGGGGAAGGATCAATCACATTTGTACATCATTGTACTTCACCATATGAAATGAAAGTGACTTTTTATGTCAACTATTGATGCATGAAGCCGGGCATTCAAAGTGACCCGATGGGTCGGAGGCGATGCAAACCGCCAAAACTAAATTAAAACCAATTCGAATTCAAATAGAAAATCAAAAACAAAATTAAATTAAATCTGAAAATCAAAACAATAAAAAATCAGAACTAAACCAAATCTGAAATTCAACTCATTCCGGTTCAACAAACAACCGATCTTCAACAAGATTGAACCGGTTTTGAAACAAACCAAACCGAAATCAGATTTCAAACAAAAAAATCTGCTGAAACAAAAATCAGATTTCAATTAAATCTGCAAACCAAAAATCAGATTTAAGCAATCTACTAAAACAGATTCTAACCAACTTCAAAAAAATCTGATTTTAGCAATCTGAAAATTCATTTAAAATCTACAGAACTTCACTTAAATGAACAATCAAGTGCTTAACCCCAAAGAAACCAAATAAGCACATTTCAAACATCCAAAATGGATCAAAATCAACTCAAAAAACCAGAAAATTCATAAATCAGAAAAAATCAAAATCAACCAAATCCAAAATCCAAAATTGCTTAAAACACTTTAAGCACATCAAAACTGAAATCAAAACAAAAACTTGAACCAATCAAGTCCAAAATCAAACAAATCAAAACTAAACCAAAACAACAAAACCAAATCAATCAAACAAATTGATTCAACTCAAACCCTCAAAACCGACTTTCAAGTCGATCCAAAAATCAACCAACAAACAAATAAAATCAATCCGAACAAATCGGTTTGCATCTCATCGGACCCAAAAGGCCGCTGCCCTTTTGAGTTCTTTACTTTTTGTGGATGTGCATATCTCCAAAAACAGGTTGCCGCGATGGTTAATCAAAGGCGTTCGAGCCGTTGCTCGATGTAAGTTAACGTCGGATACTCGCACCATCCGGCGGAGAAGGGTCAAAAATGAAATTTTCAAAGAACCCGAACCTCGATTCTAATATTTTTAAAACTACCACCGGACTACCTAGTATTTTTAGGATATCACATATTTTCCTAGAAAAGTCCGGAGATGTCTTTCTTTCTAAAGAACAGACGCGTAAAAAAGAGGTTCACACAGTAAGTCAATTGAAATAGAAAATTCTTTTATTTCTTTTTCAATTGTGCATACTCTAGAGGTTGCTTCATCATACATGTTTTTTATCATTTGTATATACCTAATAGGAACCATATTTCGTTAAAACACCTCTTAAAATCCTATCGTAGGCCTTGTCCAAGTCAATGAACACCACATGCAAATATTTTCTCATATTTCAATATTTCTATATCAAACTTCTAATAAGAAAAAATAACTTCATTTATAAATCAAACAAACATAAATCCAAATTAATTAATCAAGATAACAAATCAAAAGTCTAAATCCTTAAACCTTTAATCGAATAAGAGATCAGAGGTACCTTAGGACCAAACAAACAGAACCTAAGTCTTGAGTTGGGTTGGTTGATGAAACAAAGATACACAGAAGCATCCTCTAGGGTTCAAAGATGCACTTCATTTCTATAACTTGGATTCATTAGATCAAAACAGACTAAATATCAGTGAGATCAACTTTGATTATGGCATGGAATAGCCCCCCATCTTAGCTCAGTGAAATTGTGCAATCAGAAAGCAATTTGCTTCACGCCATGTCCAAAAAAATAAGACTGGTGAAATCAGCTTACCGAGATGCACGTAGTCCAAATACAGTATTTATACACTTGACATATAAAAGAACTTAGAAGAACTGTTGCATTACTGGATTCCTACTGACGAACTTCAAAGAAGTACCCAGGCAAAAAGGCTGCAAGTAATCAAATACAGGAGCTAGTAGTGTCCATGCTACAAATGAGTACCACAAATATCATCCAATTATTCCTTACAGATGAAAAACTGTTGTATATCTGTAGGACGAACCAAATAAACGTTTATACTAAAAACTTAAGGCTCATTCAATATCATAAAGGACCAAAAGAGCAAAGCCATTGATTTGATTCCAAAGGTACCAATGGAAATTGAACCATATGTTGATAGTCAGTCAAAAATTTAAAAAAAAAAGAGTTTGCATTGCAAAGCTACATAAATTATTACAACCTTTACTTTATGAAAATATAAACTGAAGAAAAGATTTACATTCGAAGTAAAAAGCATTATCACCATTCACGACTATGATAAGGATGTCCAAGAACGTAAATGGTACCATAATAAGTAGAAACAGAAAATTTCCAATTAAAGTTGTAACAAAAGCTCCCAACTTGAAGCTTACAAAAACTTTAACATCGTAAAAAGTGAACAGGTCCCATTTAATTTTGCTTGAACTGTATACTTTCTATCATCAGCAAGTCAATGCAGAAAGAATGCTTACAGTCTCAAGTTGTAGTAGAGGGCAGGTGTGCAAAACAGAAACATCAACCAATTTCCACTTAGGAGAAACAATAAGCTAAGCAACCCTTGTAGAGCAAACTCTGGCATAACCACAGCATTGATCCTTGAAGCTGAGTCATAAGGATTGATATAATCAAATTCCAAGTCTGCAAGGCATATGAGCTGCCAGATTTTCGTGAACATCAGCGATGATTAAAAGCCTAAAAGCTTGAACAAAAATAAATGTTATATAATTGAAAACAATAAGTAAAAAACCATAGCATATAAAAGCTAGGGGTGCAAACATAATCTAATATTCCAATCCAATTCTGATAAAAATTAATGGATCCGCAACATAATTTTGTATCCTATAAGTTATCAAAATTAAAATTGGATATTCCGATAGTTTATAAAAATCAAACTTGGAAAGAGTCAATTCAATATCTGTTTATCTGGATTCAATAAAAATCAATATATATGTAAAAATTAATATTATAATAAATAAATTATTAAAATTATTAAAATTATTAAAATTATGATATGTGAATGCTAAAAAGTAAAATTAAACTTGTAAACATTATATCAAAAAATTAATAGTAAAATGAGATTAGTTTCCTATAATTATCGGATTATTCTGATTCTATTTTCAAAATGAAATAGGAATGCTATAGTTCCAATTTAATCAGAATCTGAATTGGAAATGATTGACTCTTAGTATAATATGAATCAGAATTAGAAATAGGCAATACCACTTCTGAATCCAACCCATTTGTGGCCCTAATAAAAACACAAGCAAAATTCATGAATTGATTATAAGAAGGCTAGCACTGAACAATGCTGACAGTAAGATTAGGTTTAGGAACTGCTGCTTTGTCCCTTATTATTTTTTCTACAAAAACTTAATTTGAAAGATCTTCTCAGAGTCAACTCGGTACAAAGGACGTTGCTTTAATTGGCTGTCTAATGTTGTATCTCCTACCAAAGTTTGGATGTACAGAACAGCAGGTAGACCCTCCTATCATGCTGGTAGATTAGCATTGAATGATAATTAGAAACATGTGTACAAGCCCATTTAGCATCAGCTGGATTTTGATTGACACTATGTGCCTTTTATGTTTATTTCATATGTATGCTTTATAGTGTTTTTACATGTATTTAGGGGTTTACAATTTCTTGTGTTTAAGAGTAAATGAAACAAGAGGGCATTTTGACAATTGTTGAAGTCTCACAGGGCATACATGTAGAAGGGTTATGTTGTGATAACATGAATTATAGAGAGGCATTTTCCTTTTATACACTATTATAGCATACATGGAGAATGGCTAACTTCAAAAAAAAAGGGTTTTCAGTTTCTTTGGAACTGACTTAACCCCCCCCCCCCCGAAAGAAGCTGAGAAGACTGTTATCTCATTTCAGAAATTCACGCTACAGCTTCATTTCCCCAGTTTTCGTCCATTCCCTTATGATCCACCTGTGGGGCATGCAGACAGACTGGATCCACTAGAAGCCAGTGCAGCCTGATAAGGTTTTTAATGGTTCTTGGCTAGGAAACTTGAATTTCAATCACTTCCCCATTCTCCTCCTGTAGGCTGAAGATGGGTGCCAAACCTCCTCTGCAGTCAGCCTGCAGAGCTACCATGTTCACCTGCCACCATAGAGTCACCAGCTACAGTGTGGTTTGAAGGATTGGCCGATTCCAGATCAGGATCGGCAGCTGCTAATCCGATTCAAGGGGAGACTAATCCTGCAGCTGATTTCCTCATGGACTGGGCTAGGCTTGGTTAAATCAGTTTGCATTGGCAGATTAAGAACAAATCTAGGGTTTATCCTGAGGGGTAGCCACAGGAGGCAGTGAAAGGGCGACCATCATCAGCCTTGCACCTTCCTCACCCGAAACAGGTGAACAGGCTTGTATTGCATCCAGAGGACCCGATGCTAGCGGATCCACCAACAGTACAATTCTACTGGACATGATACAAGCCTTCTTTTGCACCCCAAATGGCATGGGGGCGGCGACAACCACCCCTCCACAGCCTCACAGCAGCAATGCCACCAGATCTAAGCCATCCGTCAATGGGATCAGTCCAAAATGTTCTTTTGTTTCAATTTTGGAATAAACAATCCAGGCTGGTCCTGGATCTGATTTCCTTTCATCGGATCAGCCTAGCCACTGTGATCCCAACCTGAAAACCCTTCAGCCTAGAGCCTCCAACAGCATAGGAACCCCTTTTCCCTCCCTCTCCTTGTGATTTCCATACATGACCTGCAATTGTTCATCTTCCTCTCAGGAATTGATAATGGCAGGCTGTCTTCCTTCCGCTATTTTGCGGTCTGTGAGGACCACATAGGGCTTATTAGATCATTAAATTTCCCAAGTTATGCAAGGAATCCCTAACTCAAGCAAGGACAGCCGAGGCCGTCATCAATCCTGATAACAGCAGGCTGCTGAAACCTCTTCCCACCTTCCATTTGTTCCCACAACTGAGTTCCTTTGTGCAAGCATCCCTTTCCTCTCCGTCACATCCACAGCAGTGACCTTCTATGACTGTATCCCTTTGCCAGCGGCTTCTTGCCTTCTTCCTATCCAGCACAATCTTCAGATTCCACTCTGGTATACATCCGACATCAACATCTCACTTTGCAAGTATTTCTGTGCAGCATCCCTTGCCTCTGGTTCATCTTCCTGATCAGGTCAACCACTGTCAACATGATAGACCTTCTCTTCATGATGCCAAAACAAATGTCTCTGATTGTGCTAACTGATGATTTACAGACAGCCATCTTGTTTTTTTCTGGTGGAAATGTGAAACCTAGTATGTATCCAATCTCCATGCACGTGTCCTCATCAATGTCCAACAAGAAATGACAGCTCCACCATAGATGCACAAAAACTCCATTCCATTTCTTGCTTCCTTTCTCATGTTTCTTGTTTAACTTTATATAAATTTTTGACATTCCAAGGTTCGAGCCATGTTTCCTGTTTTTGTTTCTCTATTTGCTTCTAGCATTTGCATCCTATGTTGGTGACCATGCACACACATCTCTCCGATAAAATGGTAAAATTCACATACTTGCTCAGCCATTAGCACAATCCAGAGCATGCCTTTTTTAATCCAATTGTTCTGGTTTCTATATGCCAGTCAGATGCTTAAATAAATGACTAAACCAGAACCAGTAACTTGTAGTGGGATCTCCAGCTGAATCCTACATAAGATATCTTTGATGTGATGAAGACAAGTGCACCACTGCCGAAAAAAAGCGGCTTTCACTGTTCACTCACAAAGACCATTCACTCAAATGCTATAGGCAAATAGTAAAAATCTGAAGCCATCAGCTGTTTAGATCTAGGAAGTTAATTCCATGACGTCAATTCGTCAAAACCAGAGGGTTGCTTTGTGTTCTTTTTCCTTAGTTTCTCCCAAAACTATAGGTACATAAACCAGTATATTTAGTAAGCGTTTATGTTGCCTTCTGTCAACCATTGGACATAATTGCTCTTCATAGAAACAAAGCAGTGTAGAGTGGCCAGGATAACAGATTCAATCACAAAACTTGACGCTACACATTGCATATATATAAATTGATAAAACAGCAAACATCCTACCGGTTAAGTCAAACTTAAATGCTGGCTACCAGCCTACCACTACCATAGTAATTTATGACTACATTCCTTTCCATCCTGCAACAGAGCAAGCTTATATACTGTCATTTTCTTATCCTTGGGTCACTGAAACAATCTGACTTTTGTATGCTGTTTTTTATGGATTTAGTGTGTGCATTGTCCCACTACTTCAAATCACATATACTCTTCCCATTCTTCTCGTACATAGAAGAGATGACTACACATGCCACTCAAAAAGACTTAAATGCTGTAGTATTTTTCTTCCTCGTTAGTGCATTTTATATGTTTAATTCAAGAAGTTTATTCCAAACCTGAAGACAATTTCCTTTTTGAATGAATGTTTATTTTCTTTGATCCTTACTCTCAGAAGGTGCTCAAAAGAGCATTACAAATACTAAACTTCACACACAATTTGTCTCCTACATCCACCTGTGCTATTAAACAGGTTGCAAAAGCCTAAAAGTTCTCATTTTATCCATAAGATAAATGAGAGAGTAAAAAAAACAAGTAGGAATTTTTCCTTTACCTGTACCCCATGCACTTCATTTCTTGAGTAGTTTTAGTTTTATCAGTATAAGAACTAATGTTGATCCCATGGCACAAAATTTTGTCATATTTAGCACCACTAAGCCCTAAGGTTGTACAATTAATAGGCAAATGTAGGACCTGAGTCTTACAACTGATGCACTCTTAGAATTAAATTTTTGCGTTTCAGAGAAAATGTAACATCTAAAGTTAAAAGAGTCTAGGCTTTCATGTGACATAAAATTTCACTATGTCAGTAGTAAGTGATATATGTCAAATACCTAGTAAAAATTTTATTTTCAAATTTTGGGGTAACTTTCTTTTATTCATCCTTGTGCCCAAGCTTCCAGTCCTTCAAAGGCAACTAAGCAAGCAACTAGCATGTAAAGTAGCCACGTTTAATTTCTATAGTTAGAGGAAAAAAAATTATTATTTGTACTTCCCCGAGGCCAAAGATGGATGCAAACAAGTTCATACTAAAGCAAGAACACAAAATAACCCCAGCAATAATGCTATAATTAAATTTTAAACAGAGAGTACAACATCATAACAAGCTGTCAACAAAAGTGTTTTATTAACTTCATAATTAAATCGTTATTTTGTGGTAAAATTGCAGCAAAATGAAAATAATCAGACAAGAAATGACTCATTCAAAAATTGGTTGAATGCGGTGTAAAAACGCAGATATTTGGAAATTTATTGTCCAGCAATGGAAGAAGTTGGTGTCCCTTGATTACTTCTCAAGAAGTCCCAAATCGATTTGGATTAGAGATTTAGGGCTCCCAAAATTTGCATGGACTGTTCTTGAGATCATTGTCTCTCTGTTCGAAGTCTTAATAGTTGTTGAAAGAAAGAAACTTTGGTGGATTGCTGATGAATCCATTGATATCCTCATAGAGAGCCGGCTTGATTTTTCGGTTGAGGTCAAGATTTCAGTTTCGATCGATGGAGTCACCTTCTCTATTTCTTTGAATAATTTGAAACTTACCATATCCATTTTATTACAGCAATAGCAAGTCTCTATTTTGGAGGAGTGGGGATGCCATCCGAGGAACGGTTGGGCCCGTCTCTAGGTCATAAAGACAAGCTAGCCTGTTTTTTCCCTGGGTGGTGCAGCAGGCTTATCGGGCAGAGAGGGTAGCATCACAGATGCCGGGTCCATCCATCGGACCGTCAAGTCTAGCAACTAATCAGAGTCCTCCAGTCTTGAGGGCAGTTCAGCTTGATATGGTTGATAGGTCAGAGGATACGAATTAGAAAGGATGGGGCCGCCACTTTAATGTTTTAATCTTGATGTTAAATAACTTGGCCTTCCTCTTTCTAGCAAGGGTACAAATAGCAAAGCCTAACAATGTATTAGCTGCAAGTTTGAAAGGAAGATGTAGGGTTGGAAATATAAAATGTTATCTTCTGGAGGAAGATGGTTATTATCTAAGTCGATGCTACAAAGTTTGTCGTTGTATTTCTTCTCTATCACAAAGTTCCTAAAAGCATTTGTGGCAAATTAGAGAGCATTAGACCTATATTCTTATGGAACACAACAATGACAGAAATGGCCTCCACCTTATCAAATGGACCCATGTTTGCAGGAACATCTATGAAGGGGATGTGGGCCTTGCCCCACTGGAAGCCATCAACAACGCTATGCTTTCTAAATGGCTTTGAAACTTGAACCTCAATAGGAATGCACTGTGGACTAAAATTGTTTTCCCTAAATATAGTATTGCAAAAAATGGCTCATGGAAAGGGACTTCAGAAACAACAGCAGATTTTCTAGTATTTGTAAAGACATCCTCAATAATTGGGATTTTTCAATTATGTCATTTCCATCGAGCTAGGGGATGACAAGAAGACTTCATTCTGGGTCGACCATTGGATTGAGTACGGACCGCTGCCAAGTGCCAACGAGTGTCCTACTCTTTTCAGGCTTTGCAATAACTCTAGAGATAGGGTAAGAGATTTCTGAGATGAAAATTCCAAGTGGTGCTTCACTTTTATAAGAAACTTAAAGGATGAGCCAATTCAATATCTCTCTATCATGCTAGTACTCTTAGAAAACTGAAAATGCATTGCCAATAGAATGGACAAATTAATTTAGTAACCTTGAAGCAAACTTTTATTTGAAATCTGCTTTGAGTGGACTGACTTTGGTGGGGTAAATTATCCATGATACCATGCTGTTTGAAAGCAACAGGTTCCTACCCAAATCAAGATTTTTCTTTGGAAGATTGGTATGAAACACCTTCCTACGTGAAGCCTCTTATGTAATATTTTCTCAGTTAAGACCATAAGTTGTGTTCTATGGCAGAGGGGAAAGAGCGTGGATCATTTGTTTATCAAGTGCGGGATCAATAATTTCTTATGGCAAATTGTCTTCGAGTGCTGGCATACTGCGTGGTCAGAACCTCTGGATACTATCTTCTTCCTTCAAGCTTGGCTGGAGTTGAATCCTTGGCACTACATTCTGGAACATTATTTTATCAGCAATGTTGTGGTCAATATGGCATACAAGGAACAACCGTACTTTTGAGGATCGTATTGAACACCAGAAGGTCATTCTTCATATGTTGACCATTTTGGCTAAGGACTGGTTTCTAGCTTCACTAGGAGCTCTATGGAGGAGTCTTCACTCGGAAAACATTACTCATCCCTTAGATCTTTTTTCTTGTAATGCTGGCACTTTCCTACCATCTCGGTAGAAAAGTGTTTGGCACGGTTCTTTTCCTACTTTGTTGATCTTAGTGTTATTTTCTTACCTTGTAATTTCAATTTTCAACTACTTCTTATTAATAGAAATTTGGTCTTTTGACTATTATAAAAAGAAGTCGCAGGATGTTCTTATTCGATTGGAGGCTGCCACCAGTCGATCGCCCGGTTTGGGTCTATTGAAATAGACTTCTAGATCAGTCCATCCAGGCCAGTTTTTTAATTCCTATTCATTGGCCAATCCACTCTCTTCGACCTCCAGTTCAGTGCTTGCCCCGTCAAAGCAGCTTGAACTGCATTTGCCCAACTGTTCTCGACTGCGCTCTGTTTCTGTCGTGCCGGCTTCTGTTTTGCAGCCTTTTGTTGTTGAGGACACATCCATGATGTCTCACTCTAAGGCTGTCCCATTTGTAGGTGCTGATTATGGTGCCAATAAGAATAGATTATTGGAAGTTACAGGAGTTAATGTTGATGCCAACCCACTAGCCATTCTACCGGCAGGAGAGGTAGCGGGTTCTCAGAAAGAGTTAGCTCATGTTATGGAGCAGGTCAGGTTTATTTATGATGAGGACGTTAAGGTGATAGGAAATATCATTGGCCTGTGTTTTCTAGGCAGTGAACATGAAGTTAGAAACTTCCTTGTCAAGCTCCATCAAGATTTGTATGGTTGGAACGGCCCCTCATTGTCCAAGCAGCAACAATGAATAGGTACTAGGGAACCTAATTTTTTACTAAGTAATGACAGTGTCAAAAGTCAGGAGAGAAAAAGAAAAGGTAAGAGAATTGTCATTTACTCATAATTAATATCATCAGCTGAAACAGCAAAGGTGGGAAGAGATAAGGAAAAGGAATTGCATAGTATTGTCACTTCTCGTAGGCTGGAGGAGATGCTTCTACGAGAGACTAAAACAGACTTTGCTAACCCAGTGGACACCTCAGCTTTGAAATGTGCCAAACTAGCCGGTTTTTCTTATGTCCCCTCTATTAAAAGAAGCAGAGGTATGGCTGCCCTTTGGGATGATAGCAAATATAGAGATGAAGAGATTTTCACAGGCAAACATGTACAGGCTCTTAGGTTCTCTGCCACTGGTTCTAGAAAGGTGTGGTTCTATTGCAATGTGTATGGCCCAGTGGTCGAAGCTAACAAGGCTAGCTTCTTCTCAGATCTAAAGGCTGCAATAAGAGATCATATCAATGAAGCATGGTGCGTTGGGGGTGATTTCAACTCTGTGTTAAAACCTAGGAAAAGGTGGGGTCAAGGCGATTGGTCCAGTGAGAAGACATATTTTAATGACTGGGCTAATGATTGTGATTTGATTGAATATTCTATCTTCGGCATCAACTTTACTTGGTCTAATTCTAAATCATGGTCAAAATTGGATAGTCTTCGTGTGTGCATTATGTAGCCAATAGTTTGGGGTGCTAAAGGGCTTTCACATATCCAAATTTGTCTCAAACCATGTGCCATTGGCATTGTTTATGGCAGGAAGCATACAACAGGGCCCAAGAAATTACTTTTTGAGTTATCTTGGTGTAGAGAACCTAAAGGACCTTGTCAAAAGTTGGTGGAATGAATATAACATAAGCTTGTCTTCAGCCACGTTGAGGTTTGTTTGTAAACTTAAATGGGTTAAGAGAGTATACAGGATTGCGCCAGATCAACTTTTAACACTACCACTACTTAAAGGGCAGATTGGATGTCTAAAATAGATCGTTTTGAGCAACGGAATGATGACGGCCTGATCAATCATAGTCAGAAAGAAGATTAGAATAAGTCTGAAGAATGCTTAGAGTAAATGGTGCATTAGAGATGAGGTCAAATTGAGATAGAGATCCAAAAAATTTTGATTGAAGAATGGTGAAACAATACTCAGTTTCCCCCACACTAAAGCTTCTATCAGATAAAAAAACATTCATTTGCATAGGTCAAATGTGTATGGCATTGATTATCTGGGCACCGATCAGATTGGTATTGCGGATTCAAAATTCTATAGAAATCTCTTTACGGAAGATAATGAAATGGAGACCGTTTCTCAATTGTAATGTGTTGAAGACATTAAGAGAAGAGGAAGCAGAGTCACTTGACTACAGTTTTTTCTAAGCAGGAGATGCTTTGTGCTATTAAGGATATGGATCCATACAAAGCACCTAGTCCCATAGTTGTCAAGGCGCTCGCCTGGGCGCCTAGCGCCTTGCCAGGGCACCTTTTGAGAAGGCCAAAAGGCGGCCGCCTTGGCGCCCCAAGGCACCCAAGCTAGGCGCCCTAAAAATTTATACATAATAAAAAAAAATTCTTTCAGGGGACTTTGCCCTCTTGATACCTCCCACGAGGAACACTACCCCCTTGACCCTTCAACTTAACCATGCAGGTCGATCCGCAATTACTCTGTGCCCCTCGTTTAATAATATTATAACAATATTTTACTATCATTTATACTATCGCATATATATAAGATTCATTATTATAAATACATGTTATATACTTAAATTTATAAAAATCTATTTTAACTCTCTTCTTTGTCTCTCACATACATTAAATTTATCAAGATTAATTATTTCTCAAAATAAATATATACATATGCATACATAATTATATAAATAAAATCACATTTAAATGTATGAACACATAAACATACAGATTCTATTATAACATATAAATATAATTATATTTATGAATATATATTTGTATGTATGTATTAATACATATAATATTAACATTTAATTAAACATATAATTGTGTATATGTATATGCATTTGTATATATGTATATATGTATATATAAATATCTAATGTTACCGTCTTGACCGCTTAGGCGACGTCTAAGCGGCCGCCTTGTCGCCTAAGCAGAATTGACACCCTTCAACGTCTTGGACGCCTTGTCGCCATGACATCTATGCCTAGTCTTGATGAATTTTATATCAGCTTTTATATGCATTGTTGTGATACTGTGAATGATGATTTTATGGCTATGAATGGAGAATTCGAGTCTCGTCCTCAGCACATTAAATTTCTAAATTTAACCACACATGTGCTATTGCCTAAGAAAGAGCATGTAAAAAACATTAAAAATCTTGAACCCATAAGTCTTCCGAACTGCAACTACAAAAATATAACTAAAGTCCTTGCAGAAAGACTCAACAAGTATATTGATGGGCTTATCAACTCTTCTCAATCAGCTTTCATCTAGGGGAGACTTAATCTGGATAATTATATGACTGCACACGAATGTTTACATGATCAAAAGCATCAACAAAGAGAGTGCATAGTGTTGAAACTAGATTTTAAAAAAACATACGATAGGGTCAAATGAAATTGTTTGTTTAGAATCGTAAAGCTAATGGGCTTTAACAATAAATAGATTGCATAGATTAAGGGTAGAATCACTATGGTGAAATCCTCAATGGATACATATGATAAAGCATTTGGCTTCTTCAACTCTACGAGGAGTCTTAGATCAGGGAACCTTTCCAAGTGTATCCACTTAAAAGTTCTTCTATTCTTGCTTCAATCTATCATTAGGTCGAAAATCAACAAGGCTAAATGTTGGTTTATAGGCCTTAACTTCCAGGAGAATGTTAGAAGTTGGTTGCAGAGCATTTTCTGGGTGCCTTGGTCATCCTTCCCCATTAAATATCTCGGCCTACCACTCTCTAAAAAAGACCGCAATAGCAAGGACTAGCAATGTGTAATTCATAAAATGGTAACTAAATTAGGGTGGGAGAGCAAAAAGTTATCAACTGGGGGGAGATGGTTACTATCAAAATCTGTCTTGCAGAACATTTCGTTGTACTTCTCTATTCTAAAAGTTCCAAAGGGCATTTGCAACAAGCTTGAATGTGTTCAGGCCAGGTTCTTATAGCAGTGTACTAATGACATAAAGGGCTTTCATTTAATCAAATGGAGTCATGTTGGCAAGGCTACCAGAGAGGGAGGCGTGGATTCTCCCCACTGGAGACCATCAATACTGCCTTCCTATTGATATGGTGGTGGAAGCTGAACTACAATAAAGATGATCTTTGGACTAGAATTGTGTGCTCTGCATATGGGGCGGGGGCAAATGAAGCTTGGATTACTGACTTCAAGGTAGGAGGCAGAGTTCCGAATATATGGAAAGGCATTATGAGCACTTGTGAATTCTTCTATTCATCCTCTTTTATTGCTCTAGGGGACAGTAGTAAAACCTCTTTCTAGATGGATAAATGGATTAGGCGTGATACACTGACCATTCTTTTTCCAAATCTCTTCAGAATTTGCAGCAGTCCTCTTTCCAAGGTTTATGGTTTATGGGATGCAAAAGTGAAGTGGTGCATCACTTTTCTGTGTTGTCCGAGGCATGAGGTGCTCAAGGCGAGAGGAGGGTCGCCTCGCCTCATGTGCCTATGCAAGCTCCTAGGGACTAGGGTGCTTGAGGCGAGATATATATTTTAATATATTTAATAATATATACTTATATACAACATTAAGACCTTTGAACAAGAACATAAAAGATCACTTCTAAGACTTGCAGGACATCAGGATGTTAGGGCCTCAGGATGGAAGACTTGAGTATTGGGGGTTTTGAGGCAGGGGAAGAGGACTAGTATTGGGGGTTTTGAGGAGGGGGAAGAGGACTTTAAGTTACCGGATCCAGACATTATTGGGCCCAGATCTGGGCAAGGCAAGCGAGGCGAGGCATTTTAGCCTCACCTCAGTGCCTAGGCACCTGAGGCGAGCACCTCAGATACATAGTCACTTTTAGAAGAAATTTCAAAGAGGAAGATATTGATGATTATGTAAAATTGATGTCGCTCCTTAAGGAGTACATGTGTGAAGTGAACCAAAAGAACGAACTCATTTAGTTGCCTAACATTAAAGGTGTTCTCTCTGTCAACTCTACCTTGAGTCTGTCAACTCTACTTTCAGGAGATTGACACTAGGAGCAGTGGGCATTCCTTAGTCCCAAATCATCTAGCATCCTATTTTGCCTATCAAAATAAAACTTTTCTTATGGAAGATTTGCAATCATGAACTTCAAACGAGGCATCACCACAAAAGAATTTTCACTGATATCAATAGCTCTTGTGTGTTTTGTAGTTCAATGGAAGAAACAATGGACCACCTATTTTTCAAATGAAAGATCATTGCCTCTTTGTAGAGGACTTTATTCAATAACTGAAACTTGCAATGGTCGGATCCTGTAGACACCATCTCTTTGATGCTCTCTTGGTCGCAAATAAATCCATGGCTTGCAGAAACAAAGATATAGGACTTGGTACCTCCAAGTTCTAGCTATGTTGTAGACTATCTGGTCTACTAGAAACAAACGGATCTTTAAAGAGAACGTTGAGAACTCGAAAAGGATATTTTTTCTGATGTCCTCTTGCCTAAAGGATTGGTCTTTCGCTCACTACAGCAGAAATTTCGACGATTCTACCTTTAGGGTCATGTTCCCCTCCTTTAATGTTTTCTTTACCTAAATGTTTTGTATGTCTACCTCCTCGGTAGTTGAGCACTTTCCTTTCTCCCGTTACCCCGCTGATTTCTTTTTTTTTAGTTTTTAAGTTGCGTTGTATCCATTTTTTGCTATTATTGCATCAATGAAAATTCAGGGCTCCGGCCTTTCCTCAAAAATAATATTAATAATAATAAATCAGACAAGAAACCGGGAAGAAGGAACTCACAAGTGAAAGTGAGAATGACAATATTTCTTTCTATATTACCCTTGCGTTAGCAGGGAATCAAGCATCCAAAATAAAAAGAAGAAATCACATCTGCGAGGCAAAAAGGAGATTTCACTGCCCTCACGTAGATCGGATTCACAAAGAACAATGTTCTAATTTTTCTGCACACGATCTTCGTATGGAGAAAAAAAAACGAAGTACGATACTTTAAACTCACGCATCCTTCAATCCTCGATGGAGGCGTTTGCTAGCAGCCTTACCTGGTAGACGAGTAACCCAAGTATACCGAAGAGGAGGAAGAATGCGGTCAGCCACACAAAAATAGTATATCCCATCTCCTCTCCCTCCAAAGTCCCTCCTTCTCCTTCCCGTTCGAATCTGACACGAGGCGGAAACTGGAAAGCACTACTGACAGGGACGGAAACAGAATAGAGTCAGGCAGGTTGGTGTAGCTTAACCCTGTTCCTGAAAGATAAGAGGAGTCGCGGCCGGCGAGCTCCTGCCCCCCCGCCGGCCCTCTTCTTTACCACTGCCGCGAGCGGCACGACAGGCAAAGACGCCTGCGAGTTCTGAAGAGTGAAGGTGGCGAGCGGGACTTGCCGGAACCGACCCTGCATACCCCAATTTCCAAGGGAGTGCAACCCCGATTCTTCCTCGTCGCGACCGCTGGCCCGACCTTGTTCGCTGCGCTGACTTCTGATGACAGGCGGAATCATCAGGGAGAGCGGTAGGTATTCCGGTCGGATTCGGGAGCCTGATTGCAAGTCCAGGATTGACGGAGAAGTAGAATATTGAATAAATATATCAGAATAGCGTTAATACAAACTGAAAAAAAAATAATTTTAAAAAATTAAACATAAATGAAATAATCTTCAGTACTGCAAATAAAAATATCTAAATAATAAAAATAAAATGTTAGCTCAACTTGAGTGTAGTATTTTAAAATTTTGGTGTATTTTATTTTTAAGATGTCTATGTGCACAGGTGTTTTAAATTATTTAAATTGTCTTATTAATTTAATAGATGTTTGTATATTATTTGTATTAAGTGTTTGATTTTGAGTTAATAAATGTGTTAATTTTAATTATTTAATTTGTTTTATTCTCTCTTAATTAGTCTATTTACTATCTTAACCCCCCATAAGCGCCCTCCTTCCATTCTCTCCCTTCTTTGGTACAGTGAGCCAATACCTCTTCCCTCTTCTCTCTGCCCCTCTCTCTCTCTCTCTCTCTCTCATTTCACTCTCTCTTCGGTCTTTTTTTGGACACATGACGCATTGGCCGAGCGTGCATCGCACTGAGCACAGGCGAGGGATCGAGTGTTACCACTCGATCCCCACTGTATACCACCCCCCCCCTCGGGGGTGACCCAGCTGAACAGCAGTCGGGATCGATCTCGCACCCTGCTCCCCCAGGAGCAGGGCATCGCACCAATCGAGCCAAGCTCGCTCGCTCACTCGCTCGCTCCGGTCAATGTTCAAGAAAAGAATAAATCCAGTTTGATTATCGATTTTTGCACCATGCCGTCACCATCTAACTTTCTCTCTTGTTGATTTGTACGTAATTTTAAAATATCATTTCGGTTAAACATCCTTGGCGTGTATCATCATTAAATTTAACATTAAAAATCTTTCATGATTTGTAGAATCTTGACGTTGATAAATTAGTTAATGTGTATAGTTACGTTGTGATTAAATGTGAGTTAGCATAGGTTAAATAGTTAGAAGTACTTAGTACCATGTTATAGATGTGATTATGTTATTGTTTTGTATGTATATATATATATATTTATATGGGAGCATTAGTTAAATGTGTATTATTGTTCAATTAGTTTGTTACTTAGTTATATATTAGCATGTCTCAGTTAAGTTAACTTTGTTAAACATGTGACGATAGATTAACAATATCAGTTGATATGGTAATTATTTTTTTAACACTTACTTACTCTCGTGTTTAATCATGTTAAGGTAATTGTATATGCTTGTCTCATTTTAGTTCATGTTAATCATAGTTATTTAGAGTGGTATTAGTTTAAGAATATCACATAGAAAGACAATGTCATAAACATATAATGTTATGTCATGTGGTGTTTTAGATAGTTAATGACATTGTCTATGCACTGTGTTCATTTGGTTATCATAATTGTATGGTGTTTATGTTACAGTAAATAGCAGAACATGGCATGGCATATTTTGTATAGTGAATGCGAATGACTCGTGACAAGATTTAAGATAGTTGTGAATGACTCATAGCAAGGCATGAGATGATGTGAATGTATGTGTGCATTGAAATGAAATGTGAAACTAAGTTAGATCATACTATTTTGTCATATCTGTGGGCAGCATAAATTAAAACAGTCTGGTACATCATTCGAGATCCCAAATACCACAATTTGTGCTAAGTACATCACTGTCTAGATGTACTATGAGATTTATTTTAGCTATATGATTATTGTTATATATAATAGATCTAATGCTAACTGGGTTGAGATTGCAAGACGACACATTCCATATGAAAATGATGCATTTAGAGAATGGATGCATCAATAATATGTGTAGTCCATTTAGAGAATAGTTGCATTAGTAACATATGCGATCCATTTAGAGAATAGATACATTAATAGCATGTATGTGTCATCTAGACGACATTGTGATTGTATTAATGACACTGTATTTGTGGTGAGTAATCATGTTGTGTGCATTGGTTGGTTTCAAATAAATGGCATTGCATAGTGTGCATGGCAACTCAATTGTATGTATTCCATTGCACGGATCATTTAAAAGTTATAACATCAATATGTGATGTCTTCGTTAGCTTGGCTTTTTGGTAGTTCATGATTGTGTAGTTAATAAATTACGAAATGTGAAAGATTAATTATGGATTAGTCTTATACTATTATTTTACTAGTGCAGATTAAGGTATTTGTAAATTATCATATTAGGACTTTGTTAACTATCCGATTTGACAAATCATGGGATGTCTATTAAGTTGGTGTGACTCATTCCAATATTTTAATGCGAAAAAAGTATAGTGATTTGAACTTCTAAGAGGCAATTAGAAGATCATTATATGTATATTTCATAATGGTATATTATTAGTTTGGATAACATAAATAACATGATATTTTAGATAAAATCTATGCAATTATGAACCAAGACCTAGTATTGTTTTGTCTTTTTCTCAAATTGATGTATTTGAAAATTTATTTCCCCAATTACATCACCAAAATATATTCTATTATATATATACAACATCTAAGTCATGACATTGAAGGTGATTCAATATAACTAGATGGTAAATATCCGATATGGACTAAGTTAATTCTCTCTCTCTCTCTCTCTCTATCTCTCTCTCTAGCTAGCTAGCTAGAATTTGGCAATTGACATTGGACAAAGCTCATTAGTATTGATAGACCTATCAATAGATCAAATCTGGGTTAGATCGATCAAGATCCAAGCCTGGATCCGATAAGCTTGATACAAATGTAAACGGGAATCCATAAATATTATGTTTTTCAGGATCAGATCCATTCCAAACTTTCAAATTGGGATCTACCCAATAGGCGACAATGGTTGACCTCCGAACATTAGTGATCATACAGCTCTGTAGGGGGAGCAAGGCCATCTTTGATGGAGGTTAGAGGGGGAGTCTCCTTCTTGCCCTCCGGTGACTCATCTACCCTCGTCCACAGGGTGGTCGCGGCACACCACTCAGACCCGGGTTTCCCCAGAAGGCCAAGGCAAGGATGTCCGCGCGATGGCTAGGGATCCTACCACTCGGAGAGTGTTCTCTTCTCGACGTAGCTGCGCTTGAGCCGATCATGGCAACTGTAGCTGACACAAGTGCAGGCGCAAGCCAAGTCCAAGTAGGCAGCCGCACTAGGTTCATCGATAAGAACAGTAGCGGTAACGGCAGTCGTGTAGCTCCCTTCTCATTTGCCACCCAAAAGTGGAAAGTCCAAATGTCCGCTCACTCTGCGAATGAATCAGAGGATTCCTTCTTGGTTTTTGACAGTAGGGGTGTTAATGGGCCGGCCGGGCCCAACGCTAGCCCAATCGATGCCCAATCCAAAATATAATGGGCTGGCCCGGCCCGTATTATGTTTTTGCCCGGCCCGACCCGGCCCAACTCATATAAAATATAAAATTGGCCTGACTCGATCTCTCTAATATATTATAAAATATATATCATATTTTTTTATTTCTTAAACATCAAACCTAATAGTGGTCTTTAGATTTGTAAAAAAAAATTACTACCTAAAAATTTGTACAACAAATTAAATTATTTAATTATTAAAAATATAAGTATATGATGCTAATATAAAATTTCAAAATATTAATTTGATTTACATAAAAATTAATAAATGTGTGATCTATTGATAAATCAGGAAAAAATAGATAATTTTTTTATTTTAAAATTTTAAAATAAAATTATAATATAAGTATATATAACTTAATATAATAAGAAAATAAAAAATAGACAAATTATGAAATTATGACATATGGAATGACAAAAAAGACATAAATAAGATTCTAAATTTATTAGATCAACTATTAATAGTCATAATTTGTTTTTGTATAATTTAATATATATACTATGTATAATGAATATTTCAAAAAATATCTTATTTTTTGTCGAAATAGAAATTTAAGGAAAGTTATAATATCACATGTTTGATTTAATCATAGGCATTCTAACAAAAAATTTTAATGAGAATCAAAATCAAAATTTATCAACAAATATATTGACATAAGAAAAATAAATATATCATAATTTTTATATTTTAAATTTATTTCTACATATTTTTATAATATTAAATATATTAATCAAACATTATCTAACTTATAATACAATCCATATCAAAGGACAATATATGAAATATACTTATTGATTCATGCTAAATAGTGAAACGAGCAAGAACGACAATCCATGTTGGGACCACAGGTCAAACATTATCCAATATTTTGCATTTTAACTTTTTTTCACCAACGTATGGTCACTTCAATGGACTTCATCCCAACCCAAATGGCAGCCTGCATTAAGCCCATGGGCCTATCCTACTGGCCCAAAATTTGATCCAACGTTGGCTTAGCCCGAGAGCCCGCAGGCCGACACGCCTCGCTGACAGCCCTATTCGACACCCCTCCCATCCCCTTTGTCCAAAAATAGGCTCTATATCGGGCAAGTTAGCCGCCATCTCTAGTGACTAAAATTTGCCGCCGCCACCGTCATGCCCCACTTCTCCCCTCCCCCCTGCTAGGGTAGGGTGCAAATCGAGTGTTCTATCTCCGGCTGGCCTTTGCATGTGATGGATCTGCGGGCAAAGAATTAGAGATATCTTGAGTCTATCCACGTCTCAATAAACTCTCTTCCCCTTTCTTCTCCCTGAGAGTTGCGTGTTTCTAGAGAAGGAGGGTGAAGAAGGTCAACAATGGAGGACCACTACAATATTCATCTTGGTATATCACGGTCAACATCGGATACGCACATAGCAATCAAGGGGGTCACACGTCTCCTTAGAGAAGATGGTGCCCACAGATCTTGCGAGCACGTTGCGGTGGAGCTCTAACTTCATGAGCAACGTAAGATTGGTGAAATTGTCAGGTCCCCTTCATATGCCAATACCGTTTGTGCCGCGGAGAGTTCCCAAAGAAGAGGTCGAAGGGTGTTATCGGGGCCAACCTGAAAGGTGGTTTTGATATTCTGATATTTCGTTTCGAGTTCCCCACCATCCTCGAACCTAAGAAACATGTAATCAGGTTCCTTGTTCAGGTCTTAAGACCCAACAATAATTTTGAATCCATGGTTGGTCATCGACTTCGCTCAATCCATTGACAGGTATAAGTATGGTAGTCACTTACCAATATTAAAATAAGACATACCGATATGCACAGACAAACATAGAAAGGTTGGGGACTAAACATCTTGAGATAGATTCACCGTTGAATCTATACACATCTAAGCAATAATTAATGTCCCGAGTACATCATCTTCTCACTCTTCGTCTTTACTTATCATGTGAACAATGTTCATCTATATGGCCCAACGGCAAATGTAGTGGACAACCCCATTGTCTCGGAAAAAGTCTTCTGGGCGGCAGGCCACATGACCCATCAGGCATGGACCCAGCATCCCAAAACGAACTAACGTCATTCTCTTCGGAAAAAATAAAAAGGGTCAATTTTGATCAAAAGATACACACGTCATGGGGAGCCTCATGCTCACTAGTCAAGTCAAATCTTATGAGATGTTTGATTACATGATAATAAAAAATTTTATTTTAATTTTTAAAAATTGTAAAAAAATTTATTAAAAGATATATTTGACAATCATGATAATTTTATATTTTAATTTTTTCTTAAACAAAAAAAGATCCTACCTCTTTCTTTTTTCCTTGTGATCTCCCACTTTATTTGATCATGCAAAATAATTACTCTTTTTTCTTATCGCACCTCTTCAAACATGAGAATTTTATATCATGAGTTGATTCATTTTTAATTTTAATATAGTTTTTTATCATATGAAAGTGTACAAAAAAATTATCATGCAACCAAACACTCTCATTAATACTCGATCCCTCGTCACGTACAACACAGCACGTCTGCCTGGCTGCTGAGTCCTCGTCAACCAAAAAACATAATAATAAACACCTCCATCACCGACAATTTTGAAATTAACACCCCTAGAAACGATCAATCGACATTCGACGGTCCATATCAATGTTGAAACTCTTGATGTCGACAAAACATGATAAGTAATATCAGTGTGTATAATACTCGTATTTTACCGGTCACGAATATCAATATCAAAAGTGCTATAATATCATTTTTTATATTCTAACCCGCCTGAGTGAAACAGGTGAAAGACCAACGAACGCTCCGGTTTAACAAGACTCAAGACCTCGTATGTATAGTTCGAGAAGCCGCATACCAAACAAAACTGCATGTATAGACGAAAAGATCCCTATTTAACGTCGACCAACTCCACGTCGAACATGAGCCAAGAGTTGCCCGGTATTTTACCTGCGGCACCTTTTTCCCCGTAACTGCATAATCAAGAAAAAGAAAACGGAGTAAGAAACACAAATAAAAAGTTGTACACTAAGAAACAGGAACAGACGTGGAAAAAATGGGGTTCATAAAAACTTGCTTACCCCATCGATGGTGGTATTGTTAGTCTCCTCTTATCTCCAATTCTCATGCCTGCAATAGAGTACCATCGGTTAAGCGGTTAAGAAACAGCAGCAATGGAAGAAAGGTCATACATTTTATCCTGCAACAAAGTCCTTTTAGTCTTGAAGAGAAGAGGAAAAAGTTTAGCTTTAAAGTTTAAAGAGAAATACCATCGACACCAACATCCCATCCTTTTATAACTTGTCCAACACCTGAAATACAAGAAACCAACCCTTTCAAATATTTATGCAAAACAAAGAAAGGACATAAAAAAATGAGACACCATGACTAAACCCTGAAAAGTGTACCCAGGCGAAACTTGAAAGGCCGTTGACCAACATTTGAATCAAATATTTTTCCATTCCCTAGTTTACCAATGTAACAAACGAATACCTGACCAATCAAGTAGCAATTGTCATAAGAAATTTTACACAGACAGGATGAATGAAGAATGACAACTAACAACACACGAGAAAAAGCTTAAGCTATCAAGAGTTGGAACGCTCAAGGAAGAAGGCAAGAAAAACTAAAGAATATCACAGCAACTACTCAGTCCCGTAGAATTTTAATTGCTACCAAGTACAAACAAAAGCTCACAGTTTTTCCTGGAGAAGCTCTCGTGCCATCTGGCTGGCCCATGGATAGCTCTTCAATAACTAAACCATTGGCAAATGTCCTTGATTTCTTTGAGACTTCATTCCCCATTTCCAACTCCTTATCTCCAACAGAATCACCCCCAGGCAGCTTCTTGTTCTTCTTTTGTTTCTTTTTAGCGTTTCTGGAGATAAAAACATTGGTAGAATCAGCACTAAAAACTTTTTAGAATAAAAGCAACAATGTAGTCAAAGACAGAAGGCAACTAAGGTGAGCGGTTGTCTTGCCTCAAATGCCTCAGGAGTGTCTAAGTACTAGAGGAATAGTTTGCTTCTTGATTTACTTGTTTTCTTTTTCTAGCCAAACAACAGTTGAGAGGGGCAAAAGTCACTGGACTAATGTCAGACAGACCCATTTATTCCAGGCCGGGGAATCCAGACTCCTCAGACAAGCAATGTAACAACTCCTATAAAAATTCTATACCCTGCACATGCCTCCAGCAAGGCTTCCAGCCTCCCAAGACAGCCAACACTACATAACAATGTCACCGACAGCACCCACTTGGGTGATTGACTAGTTGATTTGGCCTGTGTGGACAGGGGAAGAGGCTGCCTTGCCTTACCTTGTCACATAGGAAGCCACCTCAAGCACACTCTTTTAACATAGAAAAGTAAGTATGATCATACAAACATTGAGGTTCTTAAATGCTCCACATTTTATAAACTAGTTCAACAAATCAATCACCACCCAAGGGTACAACCTTTCTTGAGAATTTTAAAAGTTCACTTTTTTTGCTTATTTACTTCCATCACTCCTAGTATTCCATAAGATTTACTTTCCTTCTCACAAAATTTTCATCTTTCATTCTTTTTTCTTTTTGATTATCTCAGTTACAGCAGATGTTGTGGAAAGGAAGAACCCATCTTATTCTTATTCAATGTACAAGAAACAAATAAGTAAAATCATCAACCATTCAAGAAGAGTTATCTCTATAAATTTTTTATGCTATAAGCTTAAACAAAGAGAAAGAAAGACCAAAAGCAGCAGAATAACAAAGAAGATGAAAAATGGTATTACTTTTTATCAGATGCAGTTTCTTGTTGGCTTTTATCCAAGTTTTCATCGATTACATCCAACAAGCTAGCTCTTGTTTCAGAAGTTTCCTCCCTCTTAAACTGCTCTCTTTTTTTCTTCAATTTTCCACTAGCTTCGACGGCCATGCCTTTATCTCTGTCCTCTTTTCCATTGTCTTCATTAGAAGGTGCTTCACATGTTTCACCATAGGAATCTTTCTTCACATCTCCACTTGGCACATCCACAAGTTGCCCACTTGAAATACCATTATCAGTCACAGACGACTTTGCTAACTTGACCCTATCCTTTTTTTTCTTCTTCAACTTCCCATTGTTAATGGTACCAATCTTATCATTCCTAAAAGCAATATATCAAAAGATGCAACATCAGAAGAAACATCCAAATCAACAACAAGTAAATCTTTTGTATATGAATAAAATAAGTGACATTTTATCTTACCCTTCAGATTTTTTAGAGAGAATGGCATCTAATTTTCTCTTTTTCTCAGCATCAGACACTTTATCACCAAAGTTTTCCCCATTGTCCTTATCACACAAGGAAATAGGAAAACCATCTTCATCCTCACTCTCCAAAAGTAGAGCTTTATTAGACTTAACTACAATCTGATGTTTTTCAGCAACCGTGATGTCTGGTTTCTCATGTTCCACAATTTCTTCAATAACAACTGTAAAGAAAAGGCATCATGTCATTCAGGTAGATATTTATGACCTTCATAGACACCAATCAAGTACTTCACTGATTTAAATGAGTTAATTTTGAGAATCCAACCTCATTTTTCCATGATACAAACGCCAAGAACAAACATATACTTCAAAGGGCATTTTATAATGAAAACCAAACTCCTCTGACAATAAAAGGTGGATTATATTGCTTTACCCATCGAACGTAAATGTTCACATATCACTATTACAAAAACTGAGAACAAAAACATGAACTGCAAATTGGCGAGGCATATTACCTCCACTGTTGGGCCGATGTGATGGCGACATTTCAATGTCAGCATCATCAATGTAATCCGACTCATAGTCATCCTCATCCTCACTGCCAGAGTCCTCGTCTCCCATCTCCCAAATATCTTCCCCGTAGGAGTCACTTGAACATATGGATAACCGGATAAGAATGTATTAAAAGAAGAGACAAAGTACTAAAAGCATCAAAAATAAGAAAATAAGAATGTATTAAAAGAAGAGACAAAGTACTAAAAGCATCAAAAATAAGAAACAAAGTACCTGTCATCCGCATCCGCGCGGTTATTGACAGATACTCCAAGGAAGTATCCAGTGAGGTGGACACTCCTAGGCCCGACAACTGAGAGAACAACATCTTCTTCCTCTTCGAAATGTAGGTCCAAGCAGCACGACTCTATTCTGTCAGGGAGCAGGGAACAAAGTAGTACCGGGCACTCGTTGCCAATGTTACACTGCACTATGCTCCTCTCTAAGGCTGTCCCATTCCCTAACGTTGCCTGCACAAAGAACCCACTAATTACTATCATTTGCTTAAGGATAAAGGAATAGGAGGTACTCACCACAAACTCACAAACTAAGCAAATAGCAAAGCTCAAATTCCGTAAGTTACGACTTGTTTTCAATCCACGTAATTAGATTCTTTAGTTTAATAAAAAACGTCCATATTTTGTAAGCCTGGAAGCGGAACTCGCTCTTAACAGGACCTTCCCTCTATTATAAAGAACACGTATTAAAAATGACTTCTCTAGAGCGCATAGACTGAAATTAACCTGAGAAACACGCAAAGCTCCCCGCCCACTATCATGGACGTGGCTGTAGGGTTTCCCGGGCTTCACCTCGACCCCTGGAAACAAAACATCAACAAGCTTCACCCACAGGAGCGGAAGGAAAACGAAGAACGACGAGCGACTATATATAGAAAAAGCAAGACGAAGGCGGAGGGGAACACCAGGCCCAGGGATCAAAAGTTCACAAGAGCTCACCCCAGAAAGCCATCTGGACTTTGGAGCCTCTGCAAGGTGATGCCGCCGAAGGCGACTTGCGACCAATTTCCTCTTGCTTCTCAAAACCTACTTTTCCTTCAGACGGCACTGGCGGTGGCGGCGGAGGCGGCGGAGTCTACCCGCCTCGTTGCCTATAACCCTAAAACCCTGGGGAGAAGCTGGCTGCTCGTTATTTGCTCAAATCGCCAAAAAAAATCGATATATTTACTGAATTGCCACTGCTTTCAGCTGTTTTTTTTTTAAAATTATTTATTTTTAGCCGTACGACAAGTTCGGCTTTTGAAAATATGTATATATAAAATCTCAAAGACCCAAAAAAAATGTTGGTGATAGAAGCTCTAATAAGGTGCTACAGGACCGTTTGGAAGAGAATGATTTAGATATGACTGTAATTTATCTCAAAATATTCAAAAATATATCGAGATAATCTCCAAAGTCCAAACTACAGTCATATCAAGCGGGTCCTAAATTTTTGAACACTTCATATTCAAGATTAGAGAATAATCCAATTGATTTAATAAATATTATTCACCTTTGTTAGACAAAACTATAACCGGCAGCACTGGCTTTCAGTGGATAACACTTGACATATTAATTAGATTTTAGAAACAGCATAAGAAAAAAAGATTATTAATGTGAGCTCTTTTGTATTGAAATTAATTAAGATGATACAATTATCTTAATTAAGTTCACACAATGACACCTTCTAGAAGGATCATACCACAGGTCCACGGCCTTCTTTGTTTGTTTTCTCTCGACAATCTCACCCTTACAAAGCACAAGGCCATTGCCCCCACCATGTAAAATGTATGATTTGAGCACTACAAATACATCCCAGGCAATACATGCTATTCTCCATTGCTCCCCATTCTCCTATTCATCTCCCTCTGTTCTTCCATGGTTCAAGCGAGGGCTTCACGTACGTCATCAACAATTCCAAGTTGGTATCAAAGCGATGGGGAGACGTTGAAGCAATGGAACAAGGAACCATCATCAATAATCAACGTGGAGGATTCATCGACATCAGTACACTTCAAGAAGACGAGTGCAGATCATCTCAGGAGAATGCTTGAGACTGTAATTTCAGGTCTCTCACATAAATGCTATCATTTAATTGATGATTTAATGACTTTTCAATTCTTGAGACATTTAATGAAAGTATTTATGTGAGGGCCTGAGGTTACAGTCTCAGGCATTCACCCGAGATGATTTGCACTCCAAGAAGAAATGGAGAATTCATATTTTCTTCATTCCTACAATCATCATGGGGCAATTTTGGTCTCCACATCACCCACGGGAGAGAACTACATATCATGGCAAAGAGTGATGATGCTCACCCTCTTTGCAAAGAACAAGATGGTGTTCATGAATGGTAACATCCTTAAACAATAGCTTGATGATCCCATCTACTCCACCTAAGAGCGAGTGAACAATATGATCTTATCATAGCTTCTGAACTCTATTCACGAAGACATTGTCTCTTTTGTTGTATATTGTGATACTGCCTACACCATCTAGTCAAATTTGAGGGATTGATTTTCGTTAGCGACTAGTCCCAGTAGTCAAGAACAATTCATTGCCATGTTGAAACAAGACCTAGATTCTGTAGTTAAATATTTTAATACGTTCAAGAGGCATCAAGATGAGTTAACACAAATGGACATCTTTGGGGATTCCAAGAGGCAATTGATGTAATTTCTAATGGGTCTTAATAAGATCTATGCCAGTGTAAACAACCAAATTCTATTGATGGAACCCCTTCCACTTGTCAACAAAACCTATGCCATCATTCTTTATGATGAATCACAATGTGCCATTCATTCAACCCTTGTCAATGAGTTTTCAGCCATGATGGCCGAAAACAACTAGAATTCTACAAAGAACTTCAAAAATGGAGATCGCAAGTCATGGTGCTCTCATTGCAATATTATAGGTCATTCAAAGAACAATTGCGCTAGGTTTAATGCCCCTAGATATGAATATTGTCACATTCTAAGATGTACCCGGGATCAATGTTTCAAACTAAATGGTTATCCTTAGATATCAAAAAATAGAAAGAAAACTCAAGAGAAGCAAACTGGACAGTATTCATTCATTGATGAACAATGTGTGAACTTGATTAAACTGTTTGAGAACAATCATCTAATGCTAGCAAATAACATTGCTATCGAGAAATATGGAAATTGGATAGTCTACTCTAGAGCCACTGCACACATCAACTCAGCACCTATGCAAAGAGAAAATCAATATGGTTCATCAGGTTCTCATTATTTAGGTAATTATCTTTCCAATGATTCTTTGGTTCTCATTTAAGGTACCAATTTTTGGCAATACAATCAAACTCAATGGTAAAATTCTTCTACTTAAAATTTACCATGCACCAAATTTTAAACATAACCTCCTTTCCATTAGTCGTCTAACCAAGGACATGAACTATTTCATCACCTTTTATTCCTCACACTTTGTCATTCAGGACCTAGCATTAAAGAGAAGGATTAGGCATGGCCATGAAGTTGGAGGGTTTTATTACATAAATAAGAAAATGTAGATCTTTTTTGTCTAGCCTTGAAGGTACACAACTTTAGTTTATGGCACCAGCACCAGAGATATATCTTTGATCAAAAACTTTAAGTATTTTTTCCTTCTTTAGATGCTACTCACTCTAAATGCTTCATATGTTCAAAGGCAAAGCAAACTCGTTTGCTTTTTTATAACAGTACTATTAGAACTTCCATGCCTTTTGCTTTAATCCACTGTGACGTTTCCTTACCATATTCAGTCCAAGACCCATGCTAAATTTTTCTTAACTATAGTAGATGATTATAACTATTTCATTTGGGTATACATGTTAGTTTTCAAATCTCAAGCACCAAAAATTTTAAAAGACTTAATTAATTACGTTCATAACTTCTTTTTCACCGGTGTAAAGCATCTGAGATCCGATAATGGATCACATTTTGTCAATTTTGAACTTGCTTTCTTCTTAAATTGAAAAGGGTATAACTCAAGAACATACATGTCTTCACACCTCACAACAAAACAAGGTTCTAGAGAAAAAGCACCACCATCTTTTAGATGTTGCCAGAATATTGAGATTTCAATCTAAAATACAAAAATGCACCCTGTAGACACGCAAATTTTGCCTATTTGAGAAGCATAAGATCCATGTTTTCTTAGAAGGTATTCGAGTTTTCCGATAAACAAACCGGATCACCAAGAAAAAGGCCCAAAAATGAAATCTGGGGGCCCAGGCGACCCGTGTACCGGGTCGCCCAGGCGACCCCCCTGCCGGGTCGCCCAGGCGACCCGTCTGACGGGTCATCTGCCAAATTGTCCGTTCTGACGGTGGTAGGTGAAACGTCGAATCTGGTCAGGTACGGCAAGCGACGCGATCAGCGGGTCGCCCGCCGGTACGAACCGGGGCGAAGTGACCCGTGAGCGGCGCACGCTCGTCCGGATGGTCGGAGTCGACTGGACGCAGGCGACCCGACTGGCGGGTCGCCTGCCACTGTAGCAGACCCCGGCGGCGGTCGCCCGACTTTCGGCGCACGCGCATTTAATGGCATTTAAAGTTCCGCGGCGACCCGCCAGACGGGTCGCTGTGCGACCCGGCCAACGGGTCGCTGCGGATTCCGAAAAGTAATTTTTATGCCCGAAATGCCCCCGGGACCCTTTGCCTATAAAAAGGGACCCCCTAACCACTTTCAAAGGGTTGGAAGAGGGTTAGAAGGGAGAGAACGTCCCAAACTCCCAAGAGAGAGCCTTAGAGAGTTCCAAACCTCTTCCATCCCTCAATTCTCATTGCCTAAGAGATTAAGAGCTTCCCACTTCCATCCACCTCCGTAAATCGACGTTCTTCATCCCGTTTCTTCATCGGCATCCATTTCGAAGCTTCTCAAGCTCCTACATCAAAGGGAGAATCATCATCCACGTCCTAGGAGCTTCCGGGAGTCGTCATCAAGCTTCTAAAGCCATCCGAAAGCCTTGCGGGAGCATCCGGGAGTAAACCGCGGTGCAGTGCAGAGGCGACCCGTTTGCCAGGTCGCCCAGGCGACCCCCCTGCCAGGTCGCCCAGGCGACCCGTTTGCCAGGTCGCCCAGGCGACCCCCCTGCTGGGTCGCCTGGGACTCCAGATTGCCGTTTTTGGAGCCGAAACTCGTTTTTTTCTTCCACAACCTTCTAGCATTACTTTGTTCCTATGTTTTCCATCATAGATCATCATATTTACATGCATATTTAACTTAGTAACATCATATATCATTATCCAAAAACACAAAAAAAGGGGGTTGAGAGTTATTCCCAATCCGATTAGTCCATCTCCATTTGTGGTTTTAGTTCATTCCTTTTGCAAGATGCTCCACTATCTTAGTTCTAATCTACTTTCACTTGTCTCCGTGGCTTACTTGTTTTTGTAGGAACAACTAAAGTGCTTCAAGCTCTTTCTTCTCGGCCGGCCGAAAAGGAAGAAGATGGAACCCATAATCTCTCCAACACGATCTACCCGCTTAGGTACGTTTGGTCATTTTCTTTAAGATTTACATCGTTTGTTGTCTTTTACTCTCGGAGCCCGCGGCTCCTGGCGACCACAACCCTACACCACCGACGAAACCGAAAGGAGGAGCGGCGCTCATCGCTCCGACCCCGGGGAAGAAGAGAAGAAGGAACCGGGTCCGGATCGGGGGTTCCACACACCCCACTAGAATTTTTGGAAACAAGACTCCCTACAAAACTTTGTTCGATACCAAGCCTAATTTCAATAGAATAAGAAATTTTAGGTGCCTTAGCTTCATTTCACATCTCACCTTGAAAATGACAAGTTCGAAGGAAGAACTAAGCCTTGTGTGTTTCTTGGGTATCTTTCACAACAAAAAGTTTATAAGATACTTGATTTGAAAAACAAAAATGTACTCATAAGTAGAGATGTGATCTTTTCATGAAGTAATTTTTCTTTATCTTCATAAGAATGATCAATTAATTCCCGATATACCTATCTCTCAGCCCATTTTTAAAGATAATAAAAATTCAGAACATGGTCATGGATCTATTTTTTCTTCTACCTTCAATTTCACTAAAAATCAATCTCTCATTCTTACTCATTCACTTAGTAAGACCAACACTTAGGTCATAAGCACTAAAGAGGATGTAAGACATCAAAGGACTAGATGCAAGCTTGCATATCTAAGGGACTATGGTGAAAGCTTGCATATCTAAGAAACTATGTCACTGACTTCTTTACCATTTCCACTCTCCACGATGCTGGTCAATACCCAATAACCAAATACCTAAACAAACAAGCATGCACCCATGAACACTCAACTTTTATGGCAAACACTAGCAAACATTCAGAACCAACATGCTATAAGAAAGCAAAATTGAACCAAGATTGGCATAATGCTTTTAGCTGGGAATTAAAAGCACTAGAACAAAATGGAACTTTGGAAATTGTACAACTACCATATGAAAAAATAGGATGAAAGTGGGTGTATAAAATAAAATACAATTTGGACAAGTCCATTTCTAGCTACAAAGCCCAGTTAGTTGCTAAGAGATACACATCTAGAAGGGATAGATTATAAAGAAACCTTCTCCCCTGTGGCAAAATTAACTATATTTAGAGTAAAGTTTTCATTAACTACTACACAACTAGATGTGAATAGTACATTACTACATGAAGATTTAGATGAAGAACTGTATATGGACTTACCATTGGGAATAAAAGAAGTAGAAAACAATAATGTTTACCAATTAAAAAAGTTGCTATATGGCCGAAAACAAACCTCTAGAAACTGGTTTGTTAAGTTAATGAATACTCATTACCAAGTAGGATTTATTCAATTCAAGGTAGATTACTCTCTTTTTATACAAAGTCACAGGGGTCAAATTGTTGCCCTTTTGATTTATATAGAGGATATTTCGATAGCTGGAAATGATGAAAAAGGCATAGAACAAATCCAGAGAAGACTAAAACAAAGCTTCCACTTGAAAATGTTGGGAACTCCCAAATATTTCCTTGGAATTAAGGTGCCATCGACATCATATCAGACTATGGATTACTTGAGGCTAAACCAAATAAGATACCCTTAAGACTGAAACACAAACTTCAAGAGAATAGTCAATGCTTGCAAGATCCCAGCAACTACTGAAGACTAATTGGAAGGCTTCTTCTTCTCACTATCGCTAGACCCAACATTATATTCAAGGTGAATTTATTGAGTCACTTAATGACTAAGCCCACTAGGGGTGTAAACGGTTCGGTTTGCTTCAGTTTGGCCGTTTTTTTCCAAACCGAAACCGAACCGATAAGGGGAATCAAACCGAACCACAATTGGTTCAGGTTTTTTGTCTGAACCAATTGTGGTTCGGTTCGGTTCGGTTCAGTTCATCAGTTTAATGTATATTTAAATAAATAAAAATAAAATAAAATAAAAATATATTATAATAATTATTTAAGATTAATATGAAGACTAATACTTTATTTATAATATATAATTATATCTTTATACTAATTAACTTAAATTTATAATAATATATATTTAAAATTGATATAATATATATTTTAAAGTAATATAACATGTAAATAAAGTGGGTCAAACTTTGTCAAATCAGGTCAACTGGTTTACCGGTTCGGTTCGATTTGGGGAGGTGCTGAACCGAACCAAATCGATCAGAAATTATCGGTTCGGTTCGGTTCAAAAAACCGAATGGGTAACCCATCAAACCGAACCGAACTGATCGGTTCGGTTCGGTTTACCGATTTTCCAATTTTACTTGAACACCCCTAAAGCCCACCAAGCTACATACGGAGGCAACACAAAAAGTGGTAAGATACATAAAATGTGATATAGAAAAAAGTTTGTTGTTCAACTCAAATTCAGCATTGGATTTTGTTATCTATATCAATGTTGGTTGGGTATCATGCCTCATTACAAGAGATCCACCACTAGCTATTCATGTATTCTAGGTCAAATCCGTTATCATGGAAAACCAAAAAACAATCAACAATGTCCACATCCTCCACTGAATCAAAGTACATGGCTGTGCAGTGGGGGCATCTAAAATTCAATGGCTACAACACTTATGGGGTGTTTGGTTACATGATAATTTTTTGTACATTTTCATGATAAAAAATTACATTAAAATAAAAAGTGAACCAACTCATGACATAAAATTATCATGTTTGGAGGGATGTGATAACAAAAAAGAGTAACTACCATATATGACCAAACAAAGTGGGGGACCACAAGAAAAAAGAAAGAGGTGAGATCCTCTTTTTTTGTTTAAGAAGAAAATCACTTTCAAAACATAAAATTGTCATGGTTACCAAACACCTCTTTTAACAAGTTTTCTTACCATTTTTAAAATTTAAAATAAAAACCTCCATTATCATCCAACCAAACACCCCATTAGATTTTGGAATCAACATTCACACAGCCACACTGTGTTGTGTGATAGCCAAGTAGCTTTGAACATAGCGACAAATCAAGCTTATCATGAAAAAAATAAAACAAATTGAAGTGGACTGTCACTTTATGAGAAAAAGGATACAAGAAAGAATGATAAGAATAGCTCTTGTGAATAATCAATTACATATCACACATATATATTTACAAAACCACTTACAAAGGAACAATTCATTTCACAAATGTCCAAGCTAGTTAAAAATGTGCATACTCCAACTTGAGGAAAGTATTGAGATAAATTAAGATGATACAATCATCTTAATTAAGTTTACACATTGACACTTTTGGAAGGTTCATACAATAGAGTTCTTTATTTTTTTTCCATCATCCACATCTTGCTCTATAGGTAATACACGTTATTCTCCATTGCTCCCCATTCTCCTGTTCATCTTCCTCTGTTCTTCCTTGATTCAAGCAAGGGCTTCATGTCGTCCGCCATTCGAAGTCTTTTGAATTCTTAAAATGTTCATATTTTTAGGCATTTTTTTCATAAATCTCGAATTATAGTGTGGCAATAGTGTAGAACCGATGACATACATTTTATTGAAAAAACTAGGGGTTTGGTTGAATCAATTTTATTCTAATTAGAAAAAACAAGTAATATGATTTCAACAAATAATTTATCAATTTTATTCTAATATGACATCATTTATATCTTCTATGTAATTTATGTATTCTGTTATTCGAGTTGAGCACATAATATGGTACATAATATAAATAAATATTTAAAATTTTAATTGTTAAGTTTAAAAAATATTAAAGCATTCCTTAAAATTATTTTAGGTTAGATTTTTGGGATGTCAAAATCTTTGGTCAACCAAGAATGTTTTTCTTAGACTGATGCTTTGCATGCAATTAAATAACACTTGTAATCAACTTTTTTTTTCCAAAACCTATTTTAGGTGGGAACAAATGGACCAGATCAAACCACTTATTTGGTTGCATGGAAAAAATAAACAGTCAACGATATTTTTTTATTGACCTTTCCAAATTCCCCATTTTAGCATCCCATTAATTACTTGGGACGCCGTTTTTTCCGTCGGCATTCAGCAAAGCATGTCTAGAAGCTCAAAAAGTGAGCATAATTTCTCAATAGATGACCAATGCATTTTTTTTAAAGGTGATCATAATCTTTTAAAATGCAATTTACTCTTTCATTATCCAACGTGCCTATTTAATATAATTTAACTGTTAATATATTGAAGGTATACAATATTCAAAGCTTTAGTAAATATAAATTGTGAAACTTTAGTTCAAGCAAATATTTTATCATAGTGTTGGTTAAATATGATCTTGATAATTAGTCATTATTTATTTAAAATCATTAGTAAGTAAATGAGGCTATTTTTATTTGAGATAAATTTTAATAAAATAATTTTTAACATCTAAATGGTTGGAAACATTTTTAAGAAAGTAAATTAAAAATTATTAAACAATAGTTTTTAAAAAGTATATAATTTACAGACAATTTAATAGTAAATTATATTTTTTATTTTTTTGAAAACATTACTTCGTTGAAGATAATTTACTTGGGTTATTTTTACATGGAACCCAAAAAAAATCCTAAATTCTCAAAACGCAAAGCTCGACTACCTGATTTGTTTCGAATATAAAAATTTACAAAATAAAAATATTTGTTAACATGCAACTCTTATTTAAAAATATAAATAATTATTTTCGACTTTACATTTTCAAGAATGCAAAGTTAAATAGCATGAAAAACCTAAATATATATATAATTTTTTGAACGCCACAATGTGCCTTGAATAATATGTCATCACCGTAGGCCTCTCAGCAAATGGGTTCAGGTCGGTAAAGAGAGTCATTTTTATTATTATAGAAGTTATAAAGACAAATAATTCCATATTAAGCATGTTATACGATTTATATATTAATTTGTATTTAGACAAGAAACCGAAACCGAAATGTCTAATACTGGCAGTTATTTCTAGTTCTATATTTTTTAGGAGATCAAAAGTAGATAAAGTAGATATCCAAATATCTAAAATTGACTTAGAACATTTTAGGAAGGCCGCCATAATTATCTTTTAAACTGTTTTCTCTACTTCTAATGCAACGTCAACACTTTTACATAACATTGTCCCTATGTATCAATTTTGATATCAATATTTCGATATCAAAATTATATAATACCGATCATTCTTTATATCCCAGACAAGTAGGGTGGTTGGTTTTTCAAGTCAAATATAATCAAATTAATTTATTATGTTAAAATATCAACTTGATAAAAAAATAAACTCAGATTCATTTATTTTAATTAAATAAATTTAAAAAAATAAAATTTGACTTATTAAACAAGTCAAGTTTCAACATATTCCTACTCAATTTGATAAGTACATTAATAACTTCATTAAATATTTGATTAAATCTTTATTAAAAAGAATAGATTACGAGTGTTACTAGTTATATATTGTCACTTAAATATATAAAATAAATTAAAATTTGAGTTTAAATTAAGATCAAATTTTATAAATGAGTTAAATTTAGAGTTTTAATGATTGATTTTGAGTTTTATAGACAAATTTATAGCTGAGTTTCAATTTGAGTGTGAATTGAATTTGAGTCAAGCTATTACTGGAGCTTTAGCTTAAGCTCGATTTGGTTAATTAATAAACAAGTTTGAGCAAAATTTCAACATATTTATTCTTAAAGTTCGAGCTATATATAACACAGCATGCCGCTCGACTTGACATGGTTCGTTTGTAACCCTGATTTTTTGAAAGTTTTCTTCTGATGGTTATGTTTGACACGCTTAATGATTAATTATAATTAATATCTTAACCAGAGATATTTTTACACGGTTAATATTTTATCTCTTGTTTGGTAATAATATTCGACATCTCTACCATTATTAGTTTTGAATCCCATCTTAATGTAAATCATCAAGATGTGTTTGATTAATAGCAACTTGGTAATGCAAACAAAGAAACTTATATAATATAAGTGTCCACTCTATCCGCTTGAAATATCAACATCAAAATTTTGATACCTTAACCAAACAAACCATTAATCCGTAATGAGGTGTTTGGCTACAAAATAATTGTTATACAGTACTCCTGTGATAAAATTTTACATTAAAAATATTTAAGATGGTTAAAGACATAAAATTATCATGCTTGTTAATTAATGTTTTCTAGTTAGACTATCACTAAAGATATTGTTAATTTTGATATTTTAAGAGAAGAGAATATCAAATCAAAATTGATACAAGTAAAGAGTTATACTGCATAACATGCTTTGTTTGCGGTACAAGTTTCAAATTTGATATATTAATTGCCAAACAAGTCTCTATGATTATATCAATGTTAATTTCAAAATTAGCAATGATATAATACTCTTACCCAACAAAGACGTAAGACACGATAACAACCATATATAACTATATAAAACGTGGAGATCTCAAGAAAAAAAAAGGTATATCTCGAAGAATTTGATCTCTATAAAAATTATTTTTGTAACTGTTACTGAACACCTTTTCTTAACAAGTTTTTTTGCAAAAAGGTACCGTTTTGTAACGAAAGATAAACTCGTCCGGCAACCAAACACCCATGGGAGTGAGAATTAGCTGCTTAATTCTGAACTTCCCGGTTTCCAGGTGTCGTCACATATAATTCTGAACTTCCCAGTTTCTATGTGAATGGCAATGTAAGAGAGTATACGAAACATATTAAAAAGCATTTAATAGAAAACTTGTGCGTTACTTTACGGGGTGTTTGGTTGCGTGATAATGGAGATTTTTATTTTAATTTTTAAAAATTATAAGAAAATTTGTTAAAAGAAGTGTTTGACAATCATGACAATTTTATGTTTTGAAAGTAATTTTCTTCTTAAACAAAAAAAGAGGATCTTACCTCTTTCTTTTTTCTTGTGGTCCCCCCACTTTGTTTGGTCATGTACGGTGTTTACTCTTTTTTGCTATCACATCCCTCCAAACGTGATAATTTTATGTCATGAGTTGGTTCACTTTTTTTTTAATATAATTTTTATCATGAAAATATACAAAAAAATTATCATGCAACCAAACACCTCATGAACTTTTTCCATTTACTTCTTTTTCTGATCCTCTTGGTCTCTCCCCTTGTACCTTAACACCATTATCCTTTTTACTTTGACACATGCCGTATAGCAGGTATTCAAATAGCATTTACATTTGATTGATGTTCAACTAATCCTGTAGACAATACTTACCATATTGCGAACTTTGTTTTTTAAGACTTGAAGAAATGTAGTTTTCTTGTAAATAAAATATTAAAAAATAGTCTATTTTTACAGGTTATAGAAATTCAGTGTTATAATTGAATATACAAAGGAATCAATATTTTGGGGTACGTTTGGTTAGGAATATTAAAATTAGCATACTAAAAATTTCAATTCAACATTTAAATGAATCTTTATCAACATTTTCAGCATCAAACTAATATGAAATCAGTGGTCAATACTCTATCCAAATTATACACCTAGCTAGTGGTGTCTAAATATGAAAATCACACATAATGTAAGTTTTAATTTTCATTTCTAGTTTTCAACTATCAAATAGTATTGATATATTAATTTTCATATTTATACATCTATTGTTATTAATTTTGAAATACACAAGGTGTTTGGCTAGAAATATAAATTTTGAAATTTGTAGTGCAAAGAAGACAAATTGTAATTAATACAAGTGTCTGCATGTATCACTTCTGATACTGATGCTACTTTCTCTAAAAATATCAATATAAAAATTGATATAATGGAATTTCTTAATACTACTCTAACTCAACATGGCATAAGCTATCAATTTATCAAAAAGTATAAGGTGGCATTTCCCTTGACTTAATTAATTAAATATATAATGGCCTATTTTGTTAGGGTATAAAAATAATATTATGTCAATTTTGATATTGATACTTTTAGAGGTTAGGGTATTTATATCAAATTGATACCAAATATAGTAGATCACTTAAACTTGTGGTTTTCTAAGAATTTACTATTCTCAAATGGTTTAATCTGAGTAAATCAGATCGCCATGTTTTCATATGTCCATATACAATACACTCAAAGATATATATATATATAAGAGATAAAGCCCAAAGTTCAGATTTCATATTTGTTTCTGTTGTGTTCAAAAAGTAGAGCAGTGTGGATGTTAACCCCGTTAGGCACTAACAAAGATTGGGGTCGTATGCCAATCCATACACTTATAGACTCTTGGCTGTCATGGTTAATTTCTAAGGATGCCGTTCTTTCTTGTTTGGGAGTAATTGCTTTATGTGTTATCTGGCACATTTGGAAATCACACTGTACTTACTCTTTTCAACACAAATTGAATCAGCCTCGTGCTATTTTTCATCAAGCAATGCTCACTGTGGATTTATGTTTACAGACTGGTCCCACTGTTGTCACAGATCCACAGCACCGTTGGATTCCTCCGCCTTTTAATCAACTTAAGATTAATGTCGATTGCACTACTTCTGACCTTGTAGGTATCATTGCATTCATTGTCAGAAATGAAGTTGGCGGATTAATCTTCTGGAGTTCTAAACACTGTTCTTCCAATCGTCCGGAGATGTTAGAGGCAGAAGCAATTTAAGAAGCCTGCTGTTGGGCAGTTTCCTCCAAACAGCATGTCTGCATTGAAGGTGAGCATGTCTGCATTGAAGGTGACGCAAAAGCTGTTGTGGACGCGATCAAGGGAACTGGGCCGAGTCTTTGGAGGGCAAAATCTATTCTAAACAAATGTTCTTCTCTCTTGTCTTCGATTTCTCATTAGTCCCTTTCTTTTGTTTCTAGAACATGCATGTAATTATGCTGCACACTTAATAGCCCGGTGGTCTCTATGTTGTAATATTGCTCTTATAAGTTTTCCTTCTTCTCTTCTGCAGCATATATTAGTCCAAATATGTAAGGATATGTCTAGTTAATATCATGTGTGTTAGTTTTCTGTTCAAAAAAAAAGATTTCATATTTCAGCATTATAACAGAGGTGGGCTGCTGGCCCATTGGATTTATCCAAGACGTTCGAACTTCGAACCTTTGGACAGGGGAAATGACGGTGTAATTAACCCACCCGCCTTTGCTCGGGCAGTATAAGCGCTAGAGGTGGTGGGCATCAAGCATTATGACAATGTATTTGATTAAAGATACAAACATAAGCGTAATTTAAGCCATTAGAACAGAGCCCAGGCATTCTTAATCATACGACACAATCTAACCATTTATCTTATGAAAAATGAAACCTTAACCAGGTACACATTCTAATAAACCACCACACAGATGTGTAACATCGTACCTGAATCAAAGATGATTACTATACTTCAGCCCAATCGAATGCAACTACAACCCGCCTTATTCTAGAGGAAAATTTTTCTAGACTTACGAAAGGTTAGATCGTTTAAGAAGAAGGAACGAAAGTGCATTAACGTTATCAACAATCAGAAATCGAGATGAATTAACCAGAGAAGATCACAAAGATAAATGTGCGAAGAACGGCGTTGCGCTTGATTGCCCTCTACTCTCGATGACCCAAGACTGAGGTCGACAACGACCATATGGATGCAATGGTACGACACATGTTGAAATTTCTGCGGCCACAGATATGTTGTATGAATTTAGAAGGTAGGCCGTCCGCTGCTGGCTGTCCAAGCATAGGGTTCCGGTGGGAATTGGACGCTGTTGACAAGGTTTGGTGGGAGGCTCTGGAAGAGCGGGGCGTACGTGTCTGGCAAGACTGGTTCTTGTTGCAGCTGCTGCTGAGACGGCGGCGGTAGCCCCATGAAACTAGGCGAACCAAGCGGTCCTCCGGCCGGCACCGCCAGCGTCTCCTCCTCGATGGGGAGCCTCTCGTAAGCTGCGTTGCAGAAAGACGCAGCCATTATCACCACGGGCCCTGACGCTATCAGAGCTCCGACGACGCTGCCGCCCACGACTTGGCCTTGACCTCCTGCCAGATATATGGTGAGCCCAGTGGCAGCAGGCGGCGCCGGCGGAGGCAGGAAGGAGCCCGAGAGGGAGAGAATCTCGAAGCGCCCGGGAAGGGTGACCACGGCACCGGGTGACGCGGGCTGGCGGAGGGTGACGTTCACGACTGTGCCGCCGCCGCTCAGGATGCAGACTCCTCGCTGGCGGCGATGGGCGAAGGTGGAGACGCTTTCCGCGATGTCGCAGCCGTCCGCGATCTCCATGACGTGAGTACGGAGCGCGTTCGCGCTGTCACGGGAGATGATGATTGGGGGTTTCGGCTTGTTCTTCGAACCCGAGGGCCGCCCGCGTGGGCGGCGATTGCTCTGGCCCTCCGCGCTGCCGGTGGTGGCGGCAGGCGATGGGACAAATTCTTTACCCACCTCGTTGCTCTCGTCGCCGGCGTTATTTCCACCTTCGCCACCGGAAACGTCGTTGTGCCCCGGTTTCCGGGCGGCGCAGCCGAGTCCGCTAGTGCCGCCGTTATCGTGCTCGGATTTGATCTGCTGCTGTTGTTCTTGCTGAAGCTGGAGCTGGTGGTGGAGGGGAAGGTGGTGATGGAACTCTGTCCGGCGGAAGGGCGGCGGAAGGTGGTGGCCGCCGTGTGTGGATGCTGTTACTGGATCCATGACCTGGCGTAATTCCTTCTCTCCCCCTAACTAACTGTGTTTTTTCTCTGTCACCTTCTGTATTTCTTTTCTATTCTGATCACTTCGCATAGTTCACTATACTGTGCGCAGCATACAAATTAAACCTAGCGGAAAGGAAGCGGCGAGAGAGAGAGAGAGAGAGAGAGAGAGAGAGAGAGAGAAGGAAAGACCAAGATGAAAGGCAAAACCAGAGAAGGCGATGGAGGAGCCAAAAATGGGGGCAAGGCAAGACAGAGGGCTGCCTACTTCTATTTTAACATATCTAGCTTACAATCAGCTGGCGATGGCGGCAACCGATGCTCACCCGAAGCCGAAGGGGAAGAAGAGCGGCCAGCTCTTTCTTTGTCGCTACTCCTTCCATCCGCGAGTTAAAGAAATCTGGGCAACTGACTCTTCAAGCTCCTCACCTCAAGCTCCTTATCCTGATACGGAACTTGAAATGTGCACCGAGGGAGGGAAGGTGGGAGGAGAAATAGTTGGGAAATTGGGAGAGAAGGGGGAGGGGGAGAGAGAGGGGGGCAGGATACGGAAAGGTCTTCTGCTACCTTTGTTATATATCTTGTTCAGGTTTCTCTTTTTTATGTTTTATTTTTGGTACTATTTGCCAGGTGTTGTGTATTAGGGTTAGGGTTAGGTCGGAACCGGATAGATGATGGTTCGGTTTCAAGAGAAGACACATAATAATAATCTAATAATTTTCAAAATCTACGATAAATATTATTGTAAATGAATCTTATTTTAGTAATTTTTTAATACGATATGTTTTACTTTTTAAAATTTTATATATATATATATCATATTTTTAACAATTTATATTTTTATTTGTTATAAAATTATTTATATATTGACTTAAATTGAAATTAGATAAACAGATAATCTAATTAATTATTTCGGTTGTGATTTCTATAAACTATTGAATGATTCCAATCTTGATAACCTATAAGATATAAAAGTATATTCTAAATTAGTTAATTTTATCGGTAATCCCCCACCCCTCTTCTCCGGCGGCTTCTGCGAAAAACTGGCCTGTCTCCGTCTGATGAGATTACGACGACGACGTCTTCAGAAGAGTGTTCCACTCCTTCGCCGGGCACGCACGCGCAGGCGCCCCATTTCGAAGCATGAGCCGAAAATTTTTCTAATTATTACGTTGTCATCGGCCTCCCGAAGCATCGCAAGCCCTTTCGGGCAAAAGACCACGACGGGCCGCGCCCGACCGGCGGCAAAAATGGGGTGCCGACACTTTCGATGGCGGCCGGGTCGTTTCGCCGGCGACAGCTCCAGACTTCCTTCCGCCCGCTCGGCCCGCCGGAGCCCTTGGGACACCGCCACCGGGCGGCGCCTGGGGCACCGGAAGTCATGGAGGCCGGACAGGCGGAGATGGGTTGTCCTCGGGAGGTGAAGCCCCATGAATATTGGATGGCCCAACGCCTGGGCGACATCCACGTGGGAATGTGTGGACCGTCCATGTTAAATCAAAACTCCCAGTCCTCTCTGCTAGAATGCCGACGGCTATCAAATCAGACGTGATGGCTCAGCTGCCCCCGCCACTGCCGGAGCGGACGGTGGATCTCCGGACATGTCAGTCCGCACAGTCCAGCGCGGGCCCGAGGATTGACCTCTGAAAGCGTATGGTCTTCGGCAGGACAGCGATCGTCCATGCGCCCGCAGACGGCAAGTACGCCTTGAGAAGGAGACCTCCGACTTCGTGAGCCAAGAGGCAGAGCTTGGGGGTACGCAAGTACAAACGAAGGACGGGGAGCCTTACCGGCAAGTGGAGCGAGGAGAGGACGGAGTTAAGAGAGAGCTGCAATGGCGTACGTCGAAGAATATTTGACAGATTTGCAAACGTACAGAGGTCGTCTGGTAATCGAGCTGAGACGATATCTACTCCTTAATTAATTTCAAAAAAAGAAAAGATACCTCACTTATCATTTGTCTGTTTCCGTTTATGTTCAAATAGCAACAGCATAAGCATGTGACGTAGCTCTGGCTGCGGCTTGATCATTTATACATGAATGAATCTGACAAAACTAGAGTTTGAATTCGCCGATGATCATCTACGTACAAAGTTCAACCAGTCTTGTTTGATGTATTAGAATATCAAAAATAATATTATGTCAATTTTGATATTGTTATTTAGAGAGATAGAACGCCAATGTCAAAATTGTGTTATATATTATGTTTGACGTTTAAACTAGAATTTTTAATATTAATTAATATTGATAGTCAGATGATTTCTATCACTGTGCATTCACCAACACATGGCTTTAATAATTGGCGGCTTGTCTCCGACAATAGTTCTGAAGCAGCAGTATTCACACAAGAGACCATGCATCCACTAAGTATGTATTAACCAACCCAAAATCGCGGTGCTGAGTTAGAGAGGTCTAGACTTATAAGCATAGGTACCTCCCTTACCTAGCCAATATGGCACTATTCTAACTCGCCCCCTCACGTGCAAGCTCTTCTGACTTTGACACGTGTACACTGTTTACGGGTGACGGTTGACGGAGGGGGGTCCACAGCCCTTGGCTCTGATACCATGTTAACCAACCCAAAATCGCGGTACTGAGTTAGAGAGGCCCAGGCTTATAAGCATAGGTACCTCCCCTACCTAGCCAATATGGCACTATTCTAACTCGCCCCCTCACGTGCAAGCTCTTCTGGCTTTGACACGTGTACACTGTTTACGGGTGACGGTTGACGGAGGGGGGTCCACAGCCCTTGGCTCTGATACCATATTAACCAACCCAAAACCGCGGTGCTGAGTTAGAGAGGCTCAGACTTATAAGCATAGGTACCTCCCCTACCTAGCCAATATGGCACTATTCTAACTCGCCCCCTCACGTGCAAGCTCTTCTGACTTTGACACGTGTACACTGTTTACGGGTGACGGTTGACGGAGGGGGGTCCACAGCCCTTGGCTCTGATACCATATTAACCAACCCAAAACCGCGGTGCTGAGTTAGAGAGGCACAGACTTATAAGCATAGGTACCTCCCCTACCTAGCCAATATGGCACTATTCTAACTCGCCCCCTCACGTGTAAGCTCTTCTGACTTTGACACGTGTACACTGTTTACGGGTGACGGTTGACGGAGGGGAGTCCACAGCCCTTGACTCTGATACCATATTAACCAACCCAAAACCGCGGTGCTGAGTTAGAGAGGCCCAGACTTATAAGCATAGGTACCTCCCCTATCTAGCCAATATGGCACTATTCTTAACTGTATGTATACCTATATATTGTAATTATGCATTGCGGTTGATCGTTTCTGTCATATCCGTGAACTCGGGTCTCGAAGCCATGGCTTTAAATCATATGAAAGAACTCTCATCAGGCGCAGCAGCGACCATGAGCAAACTAATTAGAGTGGCTGGATATGAAATGATCTGCTTCTTACCGCACTGGGTATGGCCGTATCCGCTTGAGATGGTGGTCGTAGACGCGAGAGGAACTGTTGCATCGGGAGCGATGCTCAGGACGGTCGACGGAAAGAAGCGCGGGGACGGAGCAAACGCCCTCAACGAAGCATGGACGAGAGAGACGGGGGCAGGCGCCAGAGCACAGATGGTTGACATGGTGCAGCAGGTGCACCTGACCGAAATAAATCGTGCCCGAGAGAGAGAGAGAGAGAGGGAGAGAGATGTATGAGGCAAGCGCCTGCGTTGCTTGGAACTTGAAGAGAGTAACAGTACCGTGACAGATGCGGTGTGACGGACGCCGCTCATGAAAGCGATTGAAGAGGAACGTGGTTTGCGGCGTCAGCTCTCTGATCACCGCCATGCATTCATGCATGCTCTTAACGGGATACTACAGATTCCAACCCAGTTGGTGCACCACAGGACGATGTCAGAGAGCACAATGCTGTGTCGATGCCCTCTCTCCTTCTGGCATATCCGAGCCATATGTGAAACCGACTAAGTACGTATACTCTTAGATGTGTGCCTGTTCTGTTCCGAAATAAATCGCGCCCGAGAGAGAGAGAGAGAGAGATGTATGAGGCAAGCGCCTGCGTTGCTTGGAACTTGAAGAGAGTAACAGTACTGTGACAGAGATGCGGTATGACGGACGCCGCTCATGAAAGCGATTGAAGAGGAAGGTTTGCAGCGTCAGCTCTCTGATCATCGCCATGCATTCATGCATGCTCTTAACGGGATACTACAGATTCCAACCCAGTTGGTGCACGACAGGACGATGTCAGAGAGCACAACGCTGCGTCGATGCCCTCTCTCCTTCTGGCATATCCGAGCCATATGTGAAACCGACTAAGTACGTATACTCCTAGATGTGTGCCTGTTCTGTTCCGAGGGGACCGGGTTTTAGAACGCCGGGTCCTGAGATGTAGTGCGCGCATCTGCCCGGGGCCTTGCCGGCCCCAATACGGACCGCCTGGAGAAATTAATAGGCAAGGATGGCGGGGACGAAGGGCACATCCACCCCGAAGCGATTATACGAGAACAGATCGGGGATGCAAGGGAGGTCCGGCCCTCGATCTCCAGCGATCGCGCGAAAGGTGGAAGAAGGAATCAATCAATCAAACGAAGGTCCCGCATCTGCAGCAGGCGCACGCCGCAGAAAAGATTCCGCTCCGCTGCCTTGGGCATTACATGCATACATATATATATATACATATATATAGCTGGCTCTGGCATCCTCAGGCCTGCATCGGCTTCGATCGGGGTACCCAGAGGCTTGCACCTTCCAAAGCCTCTGGCATGGGCAAGTACGGGTGAAAACTAGTCGATACGGTCAGCTCGAGAGGCTTCGGTCGATAAAAGAGCTCCATCTTACTTATTTATCACGTTGAACAAAAAAAAAAATCGAAGTTCCGTGAAATTAGCTGGAACAAGTTTGACTAAAAATCAAAGCTCAATTGTGCCGAGAGAGTCCAATTCAATCAGACCGACCACACGCTCTGCTCCATAAAAATTTGCGACCAGTTCGCTTTAAACATTCGATCGGTAATTCAACAAAATACTTTTAAAAATAATTAGAATTATATAATATTTGATCAAATAGTTCAAAAAAATAAAATCAGATTTAATTAGATACTTAATTTAATTTAATCTCGTAAACAAGTTTAGACCAAACTCCACTTCGAGCTCCATAACTAAGTTAAAATATTGGAGCTCACTAATAATTACAATCAAGTTTGAACTCGAATTCGATTCAACTCCTATGCGAATTCGACTGACTAACTAACCTATCCGAGTTTTTTTTCTTCTTTAGGAGCCAAGTTGCGAGCATATATAGATTCAAACTACTCGAGTGGGATCTGGAACAAGCCCTCAACCCACGTCCTGTACCCTTGTTCTCTCGTGTACAGAACTGATCCATCCCGACGCCTCTTGCCTGTATCCCCGAAGCAGATTCACGATCTGCTCTCGGGAGATCAAAAGCCGAGATCAAGTGCAGATCGATCAGCTAATAATCAAACCATTCTTCCATCCTGATGTCTTCACCTCCCTCAGGACATAACGGCGTCAGCATGGTTTCTTTGATCGACGCCACGTGAATAGACCCTAACCCGCGCCCCAAGATCGGCTGTGGTGCGCGCGCGTGCGAGCGAGAGAGAGGGGGGGGGGGAGCCGGGAAGTAAGGTCTCCCAGCACGGGCTTGAGTGTCCCATTAATTGACCGGCGTGACCGGGCTGGAGAGACGGGCAGAGAACGCGGCCCAGATCCGCACCGCACGCACGCCTCGGGGAGTGGGTCCTCGGCGCTGACCCAACGCCCAGGGATCGGCGGTGACCGTCCGCGCTCGACCGGCGCCTCCTCCCGCCAGCTGTCGGCGGGCGCATGCGCCCCCACCTCCCTGTGCGCGCTCGCCGGCGCCGGCGGGGATTAGAGATGCTCCCTGTCGGCAGGGGAAGGGGAAGGTGGCCCTGCCGTGTCCTGGCTGGCGGAGGAGTGGGGACGGAGCCCCCATCCCCCGCGCCTTTCCCAGATTCCGGACGCGGACCTTCTTTGGACGACGAAAGAGGTGTAAGATAAAATCCGTTAACCTGATCCGAGTTCACGTGTATTATCGGATTTGGAGTGTCTCTCAACGAATCCGATAAATGAATTCGGACTTAAACATATCTCGAAAAAAATATTTCAGGACCGATAATATATTATCGGGTGCCCGATAGAGTATTGTCGACAACCTCGTCGGCAGAGCTGACGGACGTAGGAAGCGGGTGGCAATGCGGGGATAGCATCAGAAAGACGGTTCTCGGCTGACGTACGGAGCGAACCAGAGTACGTAGCTGGTGGTGGCGAGGGAGATATTAGTGACACAGGAGTGGCCGGTGGCGTCGCAGGCGTCGCAATGAAAGCCGCAGGTGAAGAAAGAGCTAGAGAAGAGGGGAGTTGCGGGGACCGGCGGCGAAAAAGTTCCGGGAGCCAACGTAGGATCCTGTCAGAAGGAAGCAATTGAGTCCAGGGTCGCGCTCCAGCCAGTGCAGGGCCCGGGCGTTTCTGGGGGACGTTTTGGTGTTGGCGAATGGGGTAGAGAAGACTGTGATGGACAAGAGGAGGAGGAGGAGGCGGAGGAGGAGGTGGGCGGCGACTCCAGCACCCCATGGCCTGCCCATCTCTCTTGCGCCCGCAAAGCTTGTGCTGGGCCGGGGGACGGGGGGAGGGAGCGGCAGGGCTGCGGAGGTTTCGGGTATTTTGGGACTAATCCAAACCCGATGAGTATTTAATGTTAGGTGTACGTTGAGATTCAGATCAAAGACGATCGGGTCAGGTTGGATTCTTCACTTATCGAATTTGGATTTGAGTTACCCAAAATCCGATCCATCTACACGTGTAGACGACGATATGCACCACCACGCCTCTATGTTTTTTATTTACTTTTTTTAAATCAAACCAAATCAGAAATATATAACTCCCCGATCAAACTTACATCGAACTAATTTTTTGATAAAAATGTATGCTTATGCATTATTTCACTGACTTCGCTTAAATTATATTTTATTAAGATGTAGTTTATATGTGCTTAGATAAACGATCAGTTTTAGCCAAAAGAGCACTTGAGGTTTTTTTTTAGCATGTAAAAGAAACGTAGATGTCGCTAATAGAAAAAAAAACTTAAATAAATATTTCATCTAAATAAGGTTAACAAATTAAATAAATCGATAGTTGAAGTCAAACCAAATTAAACTATAGTAATAGTTTAATATGGTTTTTTTGGTTGACCTACTGAGCAAAATTGGACTTGGTCTGACCCGGCCCAAACGCTGTCTGAAATGCTAATTTATAGCCTAGCCTACGCCCATTCTATCTTTAGTGAGCAGTCATCATTATTAGTATATATACATAAATATTAAAGATTGTGTCCTCCTTTAATCAATTAAAAATGTTAAAATATATATATTAAAGTCATCACAAAAATTAAACATGAAAAATTATTTTATTTAATACTAATTGTCATACACAACCAATTTTATGTTTTTAAAGTGATTTTCTTCTCAGACAAAAAAAAGTCTGACCTCTTTTTTTATCTCGTGATCCATCACTTTGTTTGGTTATATGTGGTAATTACTTTTTCTTGTTATCACATCCCTCCAAACATGATAATATTTTATCATTAATTAGTTCATATTTTACTTTAATATAATTTTATCATGAAAATATACAAAAAATGTGCAACCAAACACCTCATTAATGGCATGTTTGGTTAGAGTATCAAAAATGATAGTATACTACTATTGATATTGATATTTTTAGAAGTTAGGGTATCAAAATCGAAATTCATGCAACTTGACACTTGTATTACATTATATGTTTTGTGTGTATTATAAATTCTAAAATTGATACGGTTAGCCAAACACCTCTAGGTGATTACTATCGATATGAATTTTAAAATTGATTACGATAGAGTATTTGATAGTGTTACCAAACATGGCATGGTTAGAGTTTTATTTTTGGTACTATATCAATATTGATATTAATATTTTCAAATGTTGGAGTATCAATATGAAAGGTAGTACAAGTTGACACTTGTATTACATAATATATTTTGTTTACACTACAAATTTTAAAATTGATACAATTAACCAAACACCTTTAAATAGTTCCTATCAATATCAATTTTAAAATTGAGAGTGACAGAGATACCTAATAGTGTTACCAAACCGATGCCCACGCGTACGTTTATTAGAAAAAAACAGGATCTGGCCGGTTCAGCCAACGTCCATCGATTGGAGGATCATTCAAGCAGGGTCTGGCCCAATGACTCCACCAAGTTGACTCTCAACCGGTGATGATCTGAAATCAACACAAGACAAGAACGCGTGACTCTTTTGACAAGAACGTAAAATTGTAGACAAATATTTTAACTTGGATAATAGATAGATAATCAGTATAATTGATAGAATAAAAAAATTGGAAATCTTATATATCCACAAGAAAGAAAGAAAAAGGATCTCGACTCCTACCAGAAAATAAGTAGAGAATAATTTGGCCTCGGTGAAAAATATTACAACACGTTTATGGACTAATACAACATAATACAAATAGTGTTATAGAATAAATCCTAAATTTGATAGACTCGAATATTACTCTTATTTGAGCTTGATTTGCCTAATTTAACCATCACCTAAATTCAACTCTTATATTTAAACTAGTTAAAAGTTACGTGCTTCGCACGTGTGCGTATTAATTTTTAATATTTATAAAATAAAAATATTTTATAAAAATATTCGGATGATATCAAAGTCCATGTGACATACTAAATATATAACATATAAAGTCCGGAGAGAGACCGGGTAAAGTATGCTTTTTTTCAATAATTCATATAACCGGTCATATAGGGCAGATACTGTAGTTCAGTCCAAAAGTAAAGAGGATTATACTCAGCTCCAAACCGATTTGAGCTCAGTCCAAAAAGCAAGTGGATCATCTTCCGCCCATATATCAGTCCAGTTTCAACCATTAGAACCAATTTGCTAGCTCATATAATACATTCATTCTCTGACACACCCAATCCAAAAAGAAGAAATTAAAATGCACATTTCGAACATTTAATAAATCTGTAAACCCCTGTTTAGTAGGAAAAATCTGAAAGTGAAGAGAATCTGAAAATCAAAAATTAGGAAGCCAACATACGATAACTTCAATGAACCAAGAAATTCAAATTTGGAAAAATCCACAACAAACAATCTCAATACGACGAGCTTCGCAAAGTTTAGCAATCCAAAAAACTTAGGACATCTGAAAATTACAAAGGCCATGAAGACAAGAAATATGAAAATCAACAATGTGTAAAAAGTCTGCAAGAAACAAAGTTAGTAAAAATCTGGAACTCACACGTCTAGTGAATCGGAGAAAACAAAAGGTAGACTTCTTAAAAAATGCAATAGCTATTAATATCAAGCATTATGCCTCTTCCAGCCAAACAAGATCAACTGCATGAAAATGGCCTGGTTCTGATTTAAGCTATCCACTGTGATCTAGTTTTAGTATTCAGTAATTCCAGTGTTCAGTCCAGGCTAAAAATTGTGAGATTTCTAATTCACCTATATAGTAAGCTAAACATGGTGTTTAGAGACCAAACATCACAAATACAGCAAATGGTTATAAAATAATGTCTACGAGCAATCATGTAACTTACAATATTAGGTAATTAGCATTTTGGACTTGTACTCCATTATTGTATCCTCATATCCTGAATTAGCATTTTCAATTGTACTCTATCATCCATGGCTTTAAACTTTTGGGCAGGGTAATTTTTATAAGTTTGATCCCCTTATATGCTCTTCGGTGCTTAGTTTAACTGAAGAATTTTCAATTTTTAAGTGCACCTAGACACCATAGCTCTTAATTCGTTGCTTGGGATGAATCATATGCATATCCCTAATTAACAAAAGTCCATGCAGTATCAACCAACATATCCCTAATTAACAAAAGTTCAGGCAGTAACAACCAATTTGGGAGTCAGGAGTGTAATAGGCCTTGTGAATTCTCAAATTCTATTGTTTTTTGAAGTATTCCTAGATTTTCACATTTCTTAGATGCCTATTTTTCCCTCTCTTCCCTCTTCTATCAACTACGTCGGCCATTGTTGTTTTTTGTTTTGAAAGCCACCACAAGACAAGGAAAGCAAGTGTAGATATCGAAGCATGGCTAGCAAAGTGATGTAAACAAACATAAAGAAGAAAAAGTTAAAGTCAACAACTCCATCAAGCAACTTGAGTAATCCAGATTTGACTCGAATTAAGATTATTTACTTCATTGTGGAATGATAATGAGATTAATTTAATAGAAATATTGATGGCAAATTAAAGATCATTTAATCAAGTTTAAATTTAAAACCAAATGGGATGAACATCGTTGAAGATTTATAGGATTTATTTAAAAAAAACAAATTAATTGACTGGATCGTTAGAAAGATAAAAGCATACATAGAATCAACCAAGATCTACTACATGCCAATCAATAATAACTTATTGGTTTAAATTTGCCAAACTTCTTAACTTTCTAGAATTTTCAAGCTCTTAGGATTCTTCAACTTTGAAAAATCTCTGATTTGAATCTCAAGTTTAGGATTCTTTTGAACTTTGGAGTTCTCTAAAATTTTATGTTCCAACAATTTTTATATTACTGAATTTTTAGACTTATACGTTTCAATAGTTTTTTTCTATTTTACCAATTTTTTTGTATTATCAAATGGCACGATTATTGAGACTTCCAGATCTTGCAAGTTTCAATTTTACTGACTTTGATGTATTATCAAATTAGACGGTTTCTTGAGTCACTGGATCATCAAATTCCTATGTCCTGCATCTTTGTTTCTGATTGTTTTGGCTTTCGTTTCTGGTTGACCAAAAGGTACAATTTTTGTATTTCTTAACTTCTCAGAGTTTTTATATTTGTTTAACTTTTTCTGGACTTCGTATTTGCTGATTTAGTTTTTTTATAAATTACAAATTTCTTTTTTTTAATAGGTTTCCTAAATTTTCTTATAATTCAAACTTGGGTTCTCCTATAAATTAGAAAGTCTAAAAATTTTGGCAACCAAAATTAGAAAATCAGGAATTTCTCCTCAAAGAATGGATGAAGTCCGGAGAATAGTGGGGGAAGTATGCTTTTTCCCATGATTCATATGAGCTGCCTGGGTTTGAAAAAAGACCGTATTTTAAATTTTGCAATAAAATCCAAGCAAAGCGTGGGGTTTGGGCATGGACCCTACGGGAGGGAATTCAATGGAAAGAGAAGAAGGAAGGGGGGCGGCGGGTCCAACTTGGAGACTGCGCTCCAGCTGTCTCCAGCCTGCCGACGACGCCATCGCGGAGGTGACCACGTGGAGTGGTCCCCACACCAGAGGAAGCCCGGTCGTCCACGACGTCATGGTGGTCCCCGCTCCCCGTCACGTTTTCCACCGCCACAACGGGAGGACGAAAAAACGCGATCCGCGCTTCTATATACTAGGTTAGATTTAACTTCAACTTGAATTAAGACTTTTAGTTAAACAACTCAATTCAAAATCAATAATATTAATACTACACGAATTAATATAATTAATACATACCTGTTTGATGGCAAGAATTTTCTATTGTGGATGATTCCAATTTAAGATTGGATCGCAATGGTTGATAAAGTGAGATACAAGATATCAACAGCCGTTTCAAATTTAGCGTACTCGCTTTAACAAAAAAAAATCCAGCCATAAATGTACTTGAACTCGAGATCGAATTCTCATCAAATCTTATATTTTCTTTTCACTCTAAAAATGACAACAATCGTGAGAGAGAGGTTAAAGATTACAGGGTGTTTGGTTGGGTGTTTGGTTGCATGATAATTTTTTTTATACTTTCATGATAAAAAATTATATTAAAATAAAAAGTGAACTAACTCATTACATAAAATTAACATGTTTTGAGGGATGTGATAACAAAAAAGAGTAACTACCATTCATGACCAAACAAAGTGAGGGACCACAAGAAAAAAGAAAGAGGTGAGATCCTCTTTTTTATTTAAGAAGAGAATCACTTTCAAAATATAAAATTGTCAAAGTTGCCAAACACCTTTTTTGACAAGTTTTCTTACAATTTTTAGAAATTAAAATAAAAATCTCTATTATCATGCAACCAAACACCCCCTTAGGAAAAGTTTCTCTTTTTTTGCCGTTATAAGCTTTAAAAACCTCATTCGAGAGTAGGGCTGAAAAAGACGGTGAACTCGTAAACCAAGCCACAAAAACTGATTTGCTTTGGTTTATGAAAAAACTTGTTCAGATTTGATTTAGTTCGAATAAACTGGTACGAATAAGCTGGTTTGATTTAGTTCAACATCTCCCAAAACTAGGTTGGACCGGTGAACCGGTTGATGTAATCCTAATCCTCCTCCTCAACTCACCTCTCCACTCCTCATTGTCACAAAAAGTTGAGTATGATAGAAATATATTCTTTATAAGTCAATCATGCGCGATATGATCAGATATTTTTTGATATATTTTACTTAATAAAATTGGCATTTATTCATTATATACTTTTATTATATGTGTATATTGTTATGAAGTTTTTGATTAACGACAATGATGACTATATCATGATAATGAGATCAATTTTCTAAAAGTATGTGATATAAATATTTCTAATGAAAGAATCTTTGAGAATGTATATTAAGAATTCAGATAAATTGTATGTGTCATTTTCTCATAAGATAATGATAGTTGTTTTTATTGGTTATGCGAGTGGAGACACTAAAAAATATATAAGTACTTATTAGTGACTGTACTGATTCGAATTAGAAATTCTAAATAATATCCTATTTAACTGTCTATCAGAATTTTCTATCATCACGATTCAATAATTGAACTTTTGACTCGAGTCATCAAATATATCTTGCTAGTCATATCTTGTGTTTTGACAATTGACTTATGGATTCTACTACAATGGTTTAGTACAATTAATGAATTAGGCACAAGGGAACAGGACTGTAAATGGATATAGATAAAATTCGGATTCGTTCTAAATTCGTATTCGTTTAAGGAGATAATATCCTATTTAAGATACCCATCGGAGTGAATATCCAGATACAGATATTATCCGAATGTTAATCGGAGCAGACACGAAAATGCCCACTCCGCTATGTTTAAGATCCGCTCCGAATCAATGTTTAATAATATATGCATAATATATTTAAAATCATTATATTAAAAAATATGATTAAATATTCTCAAATATATATTAGCACACTGAATTAATTTTAATAAATATAAAAAAATTATATTTTATAATTCTATTTCTATGTATTTGTATATTTTTAAATATATTAGTCAAATAAAATTTAATTAACATTTCAAAGCAGATATTATACGTATCCACTCCGAATCCAAAGATTATCAGACTTATAATATTTGATCCGTATTCATATCCGACTCGGACTGGATACGGATTATCCGACTAGGTAAACGGAGCGGAAACAGAAACACCCTAATTGCTCCGTATTTGCTCCATTTACAGCTCTACAAGGGAAACCTTGTGAAGAAAATTGAGCAGACAACAAGAAATCGTACACTGTTAACAAGTGAGAGAGAATATCATATGAGATACTACTCTAAGTCACTTGTTAATGTATAGAAGATGATTAAAAAAATTTCGATCTTTTGATTCTAAATAAATGATCCTAAAATGTCGATGTACAAAGGGGTTGACAGATAATGGTGGCATATTTTTATCCAACTAAGATATTGGATTGATTGAGAATTTATATTTATGTGATAACCAATGATGAAAATACTCAATGAAGATATCATCTCTAAAGTTGTTCAAGATGGTGTGGCATGGTTTGTTCATTTCATGATTGTACAGTTATCAAATACAATTATTTAACATGATATCATAAATTGGTTACCATTACTATTTTTTACTATATATATCTTTTATGTAAATAAATTTTAATATTTTTTCAAACATAATTATACTGTGATGCAATATAATAACAAAAAAAATATATTAACACTGTAGTACCGTTGAAAAATCTATCACGAATTGGCGTTGAAAAATCAATCATTAGGGAAAATCTTACTTTTAGGCATCACACTACTCCTAATTGTACGTTAACATTTCTAATTGGGATTGATAATAGTTAATCCTAATCAAAATGCTAATTATTTACTTAATTACATTTCAGATACCCGTGTGTTTTGACGATTGAACATTCTTACCTAAACTTGGTAATAGTTAAATATTTTAGCGAAGTTTTAGCAAACATTTTTAATTTTTGCCCAAAGATAATGTCACTTTCATCTTAAAAGTTCAACTCACATGGCTTAATAAATGTATTAGTATTTCATATTTAAATTATATTTAGTTTTATATAAATAAAATACAATAATTTTAGTTTAAAATATATTAATATTGTGTGGTCATAATAAATATGATGTAATAAATAGATATATAATTGCAGTAGTTTCTTGCTCCAAACAAAATAATATTCTGTTGTTAGAATCAGATATAATTAACATAATATTAACTTGTGTCAGATTTAAATCGTGATACAAATTATATGAAATAACTTTGTTTTAAACATAATAATAATTTATAGTTATAAATCATATATAATCAATATGACATGATAAAAAGATTAATATTTACTAATTTATATTATATTAAAATCTTGAAATAAACTATATGTAGTGATCCATTAGATATAATCATTTTAGTATTTTATGTTTTATATTATATTTATATCTTTATATAAATCATATATATTAATATTTTATAATAACAAGTTAGATGTAATTAGTAAATAAATTTTTAGTTATGTTTTAAAACACAACGACATTTTTCAGGCATAAACTAAATAAAATTAGCATGACATAATAAATTAATTGATATTTAATCATTTATATTAGATGCTAACTTTAAAATAAATTGAATAAATTATTTTTTGTTTTAGTTGTACTAATAAATTAAAAATTATTAACCCATATTAAGGTTATTTTAGAGCAACACCAAGCATTAATGGCCGAAAATCTCACGACTTCGGAAAGGTAATCATAACATTTTAAATTTCATGTAATGTTGAAGTAACACAAGTTGTCGGAACATGCGTTTATTAGGGTCTTTTAATGAAAATGCTTGTGTCCATTAATTGGACAAGAAATCATTTTTTAGATTTTATTTTGTACAAACAATTATTTATAATTTTATTTTTTATATAATATTTTATCTAACAAGCGATGCATTTTCACATCAGTTGAGATACTTCAAATTAAATTTAATCTTATGTTAAATGACCGAGCTATCGGAAGCCTTTCAAAAAAGAGTATCGCATGAGAAAAATCTTTTTACCGTAGATAAGAAAAAATCTGTAGAATTCATCTTGTTATGGGTCATCGCAAATCATAAATTCTACCGAAATTTGTTGTGTCTGGATGAAAAGGAGACTTCTCCAGTAAAATGGCAGCCGCGCTAAGATTTGCGGTGCCTAAAATCCAAGGCTAAAACGGGGTCGACTGCTATCATTTTCAGTTGAGGTTGCCTTTTACATGAAACCGGCCGAGATAAGATCTGATCTTAGGTTCCGTCGCCATTACGTTCTGGCGACGACGATCCGTCGTCGTTAACGATCTTGTTTTCTGTAGTGTTTATTGTCGCAGTCTCGTCCAGCTTCGATCATTCCTTCTTGACGATTACATATATCATATCATCATGACGCCTGTTGAAAAGCACAAAAGAGCTACCACGCACACCACCATCGCGCGTATCAACAAACCCAATATATATAGATAGATAGAGAGAGATGTCACTGAATATATAAATGTAAATACTGGCTGACTAGCTATTACTTACTATTTAACGCTGAATATATCCACCACCACGATGGAGGCACCAGACAAAGAAGCGCTTAAACAACGTACGTACGTACGTACTACATCAGCCATTACTTACTATTTAACGCCGTACGTTCATGGCCGGACGGCTATTACATGGGCTCTCCTAGACAGTTGACCTGGTGCATGCGCCGCTATCTCTTCACGCCCGCCGCGTGCCGGCCACCGCCATCTCGCCGACTCCGTCCTGATTGCCGCCGCCGTCGTCATCTTCGTGGGCTGCGGCGGCGACCTTGAGGTGGTCATCGTGGTGCAGTTGCGCGAAAAGAAGTTGGTTCTCCAGGCGGAGGGCGAGGGCCCGCTTGTGCAGCCGGCGGTTCTCCTCCATGATGCACCGGTTCTCCATGCACAGCCTCATGTTTGACACCTCCATCTCTTCTTCCCCTACAGCAAGCTCGGCGACCTTAGGACTCCTGCAGTTCCCGCCTCTCTTCAGCAGCTGAAAGAGCGACCTGCTACACGCGCGCGCGTACATGCATGTATACAAGCCAGATTATCAGCGGCTATTAATGGGAGCTCTTACCAATTTCAAATTCACGGTGTTGAGATAGAAGGGTACAAAATAGGTAAGCACAGTATCAAATTTTAAATAATCAATATGAGATTATTTTCATAATTTTAATATTTTTTCTCAATATAAAAATGAACTGTCACGACCCGGATTTTTAACATGCACAGCGGAAGATAATCCGGCGACGTAACGGGAAAGGATATCGGTCTGGAACCAAATAAGACTAAAATCTCAATCCAAATAAATAATTCCAAACTTTACAACTTAATAACATAAAATCAAACATCTATCTAAACAAATCAAATACCGACATTGAATGAGAAATCCACTATCTCCTCGAATTCCAAAATACCACTACGCTTCTGCTGCGCTAAAACTGCACTCCTGAAAATATTAACAACGGAAGGGGTGAGTCACAACAGACCCAGTAGGACTTACACCCGAACTACCCCATTATAATAACAATTCTAGTGGTATACTATACATAAACCTACAAATCAGATTTAATACATAGGGTTAAACTAATCATATATCTTTAATTAATTGATTACAAAGTCAATCAACTACCCCATATGATGACATGACTCCAAATGCATTAAAACCAACATAACCTACACATTAAATTGTTCTAGGTATGCACAGAACACATAGACCTGACATAAAACCAATGACACATCTATAACATACCATCTATGCCAATCTACACAACTAGACATAGACACCTGTCTGAGTAAATAACATGCTCCATCATATAAATGCAGTCACATCACAAAACTAGCACCAGATTTACCATATAGTAGGAAGTAACATATAGTAACTAAATCCCATAGTACCCCTGCAAGTGTGAGTACTTGGATAAACCGCGATATCTCAGGATCGAAGGATGCTTTCCGTATTCAACTAACCTCCGCCGCCTCACGGACACTAACGTAGTCCGGTGAAGTACATTTCCATCTCAATGCGACTGTTTTGCACTAACCACATTCCACACCATGCAAGCATATAATTAACTCGGACGATAAAATATGAACATTTAATCGCAATCAAGCATGAAATACATAGATGAACACCTTTAGTTCTACCGCAGCATATTTGCATACCATACCACAATCTACCATGAACTACTGCATACACATGGGATCATGCAATCTCCAATCTAAATATGACAATTACATGCTCAAACAGGACTATCTATCACATAAAAGAAAATAAACTAATTTCTAGCAACATGAGTCTAAACCTTACATCGGCTTTTTATCAAATCGAGATATACATTAAAGATTATCGCAATGCAACCATGCTAGACTAACTAGATTAAACATAACAAAACCTATCTTGATGACTAGCATAAATGAATCACTAGATTACTCTAAACATGCTTGAATCAAACAAATTAATCTAATTCTATCTAAGCATGTCAATAAATTAAAAACAGCCCATTTACTACAATATTCTAATCCTGATGGTCTAAACATGATTATTACGATTTAATCAAAATATTAGAGTGCTAAGGATAGCCGAGACGCCTACCTTGACGGCGACGACGAACGGCGCACGGAATTCCAAGGAAATTGAATTAGGCGACGAAACTGCCGCGGTTGCATCGGCGACGGAAAATCGAGCCGGGTAGGTGTTCTCAAAAACTGTTGAATCAAGGGAGATAATTAATTTAAGATAAACAATATGTTAGATGAGGGTGTGCGGCGATAGGAGAGAGAGAGAGGATAGAAGAGAGAGAAGAGTGGGGGGGATATACCGCGCGAGGGGGGTGGCCGCGGGTTGGCGCACCGGGGCGCAGGGGGCGCATGCGCGGACCACACGCGGAGGGTGGGGCAGGTTGGCGCGCGCCGGCGGGGCTGTCGCCGGGCGGTGGTCGCAGTCGCGGGAGGGCGGCCGGAGGAGGACGCCGGCGGCGGCTGCCGCGGCTGAGCGGCGGCTGGCGGCGTCGCGGGGGAGGCGGCGCTGCCGCAGTCGACGGCGGGGGGGGGGTCGCGGCGGACGGCGGCCGGTGACAGCCGCGTGGGCGTCGGCGGGGAGATGGCGGCGGCGGCGCTGCACGCGCTCACGGCGGACGGCGACGGCGGAGGGAGGGTTGGCCGGCGGCGGTGCGGCGGTGGTGGTCGCGCGGGAGGCTGACGGGGCCACGGGCGGCGGAGGGTGCAGGCGGCGCTGGTGCTGCTGCGCGGCCGGTGGCGTCCGGGTGAACGGCCGCGGACGGCGGCGACGTTGCGCGGAGGCCGGCGGTGCAGGTGGCTGGCGCTGGGCGGGCGGCCGCGGCGGCGATGGCGGGACGACGATGGCGGGGTGGCGCGGCGGCTAGGCGACGGCAGTCCTGGCGAGGTCGACTGGGGGGGGAGGAACGTCGCGGTGGCGACGGCGGCGGTGCAGCCGCTAGTATGGCGGGCAGCGCTCGGCGGAGCAGCGGGCTGACGGCGGTCGATGCGCACGGCGCGGGGGAGGCAGCGCGCGGGGTCTGGCCGGCGGACGACGGCTGCAGGCGGGCCAGCGCTGGAGGGCGGCGATCGGCGGCGGCGTCGCGCGGCGGCAGCGCACGGGAGGTCCGGCGGAGGTGATGGCGGCGGCGGCGCAGGCCGCGGGCGGCTTCTCGTGGGCACGCGGGAAAAGAAGGCGGGGAGGCGCGGTCGCTGCCATGCAGGCGGGGCGACGCGCACGGCCGAGGCGGCACGCAGAGAGAGAGAGGAAGGAGACGGGGAGGGGGGGCGGCTGCGCGTCCAGAGGGGGGGGAAATAGGGTTTTCGGGGGAAGGGAAAAGGAGGATATATAGGAAAAAAAGGGGATTAAAATAATAATAACTAATTAATAACTAACTAATTTTTTTTTTTAAATAACCGGGTATTACATGAACGGTACTGAGAATAAGAATTAAGATACTTAAATATTAAAAATAGATAAGTGTTTGTCCGATCCTACCTTATAAATCTCAAAATTATAATGTTAAGGTAGAAGGTACATAATATATAAACAGAATATCAATCTTGAATAGTCAATATAAAATTATCCCTACAAGTCTAACCGGAGTCTTCTTGGAGGAGCGAGAGAGTGAGAAAGAGCGAAGTCCTACACACCGGCAAGCGTTCGGTGCGGAGGGAAAAGAGAGACGGAGACGGAGAGTAGAAAGAGAGAAGAGGGAGAGAAGTCCTACTTCCCCTTCCGCCGGAAGCGCCGGCGGCGCAAAATCGGGGACCTGCTGCCCCTCTTCGGACGCCGGCGGATGGTGATCGGGAAAGAAGGTGACCGCATCGTTGTATGCTCGAGAGACGTGAAGTCCGCCACCCCCCACTTCGATCTTCTTAAAATACGCCGAGCCTTCCGGAACGGACGAAGGGACGGGGGGACGTGAACTGGACGAGAGATGCCAACTTATTGAGACGAAGGATAAGAATCAAAGAAAGAAGACAAGCCATGAGCTGATGATGATAGAGGCGGCGTTGGAGTCTCTTCGAGTACGTGGATACACATATATTGAGGGGGAGAAACAGAGACCGATACAGGAGACACTCTCGCCGATGCAGACGGGAAATGATGGCGCCCATCTCCGCGCCGGTAGTCTCGCCGGGTGATGATGTTCTCGGAGCCATCCCATGGTGCTCGGCAACACCGTGGATCCCGCTAATCATCACGGTAAGGACCAAGCCCCCCCTGTAAATGGAAAGCGTGACACTTGGATTCCGTTCCGAATAAGTTGTTCACATTGGAGTCATTCAACAACGTTTAAAATTTATCGTTTTTCATCAAAAAATTAATAAATAAATCTTGTCTTACTGTTAATTTGATATAATATATTTCTTAATTTTTTAGTATTTATGCATCGGGATTTAAATTATTTAAATTTTATTATGAAATTAATTTATAAATTAATTTTTTATCCAAATCAAATAAACAAATACAAAATTGACTGTTATCGATTTTCATAATTTATTGAAATATTTGACTTTAATTCAGATAATTTATAAGATATAAAAATATGTTCTGAATTTGTCAAATTTTATTAACATCAAATCGGATTGCCCAAATTTTGCACCCCTGTCAAGTATTAGGATACGTATACAACCGGTCACCTCCTCTTGGTAGTCAAAGGCCACCATGATCACTACTCCTGCCCACCCTCAACGGGTGATTCACCGGAGGGTGGAAAGCTGAGAGGGGAACGGTTCGATGAAATATATATGCGCACAGCGCGCTGTAGGAGAATTTCAAGGAGATGGGTGCACGTATGGAGGAGGAGAGAAGAGGAGTACTGAAGGTCTCAGCTGATCATGTTAACGGGTGCGTACGACACGGCACGTGTGAAATTGAATAGATATACATACGCATGTCTGTAGCAGTCTGAGAGGTAAGTTGCGGAAAACGAAGGAGATTCGTTGAGGAGCTGGTGGGCAAAGAGAGGACGACGACGTCCTTGGGGACGTAGAAGACACTGTGTTCGATGCTTATTAGCACATAGTCAAAATGAGCATCGTGAACCCCCTCCCTCCCTTTTCTTCCCATCATCAATTGCCCCCTCTCTACAGGGAGAAAGAGAAGAAGGTTCATCATGGGCATCGCATCTCCTCCCGACTCACCCATGCATGGTCCTGATCTGGAGTTCATGATGGGTCTTTTGAAGGTGAAACCAAGAAGAGAAAGGAGATGCAAAGACAACGGGGGCCGGGAGTCAAGAAGCAAATGATTTGAAGTCCCCCCCCCCCTCTCTCCCTCTCTCTCACCGTTGGTTTTGGGACGTCTACTCTTGCAACACTAGCTAGCAGGTACTCGAGTGAGGGCGTGGGGTGTTTCGGACGAGCGAGAGGTCCATCACGCTGCTATTCTTCCATGTATTTTGTCTATACGCGTAGATTAATAAATGTCTATTATTCACCAACCTCTCCAAATCAATGCCAAGTGAATTCTAATACTCCCGGCGCAGTGGTAAGCGGATACACGAGTTCAGATCACCTCGGTCTTCAGGTGGAAACAGTACTTTCAGTGCTCAATCAAAATCAGTTATGACTCCAGATCCTTTAAATGGTGATTCAAATAATAAGTATGATTATCCGCTATCGAAAAGGATTGAATTGCTATCGATGTCTTACTAATTCTCTATTCGTCGGTAACGAGTTGTATTAAATTCGATAGTAAATTTGTAAAACGTCAGTAACAGTTCGATAGCGGTTCACTGACTCATTAACTCACTGTTTGAACCGTTATCGACATCTCATTAACTCACTATTCATCTTTAAATGATTGAAATCGTGATTTTTTTTATTAAAAAATAAAAGTACTCCTTCCATCAGAGGAGAGATGATCCGAACTCCGGATACACATCACATCCCCTGCTCGGCACATCGTTCGTCGTTGGCCTCCTCAAAATGAAGAGATTGTTGACGTATCAGACAAATCGACGACGTGGTATTTTAACGTTGGCACGAGGGGGCCTCCTTCGCCCAATCTTCTGCCTCAACTGCATGCACTGTGTTGTCGAGCAGCAGGTGCTCAGAGCATCGCACCCGTTTCGGAGGACATATATATGATGATGACGATTGACGATCCAATCAAGTGAAATTCCGCGCAGCCGCATGAGATTAAATGGCAGGGGAATTTTGGACGATTAATGGGACTCCTCTTGGATTTGATATTCATGGCAGAGCCACCTCGGTCACCAAGTACGTACCTACCCGTGCATCTAAAGAGACTCTTTCAAGGTGTAGCTAGTTTTAAGAAGTTTTTTTTTATCTAATACACTTTTTTTAATTTTTTTTTAAAACTAACACACTAAAAATTAAAAGTTGCAAATCTAATGCATTTTCATCAAATCTGTTAGATTTGTAAATAAAATTTTTAACATGTTAATTTAAAAAAAATAAAAATTGTGTTAGTTTTAGTTTTAAGTCGCGGATTGATTCAGATTCAAATGGGAGATGAATGTCATAAGTATCCGACAATTTAGAAGTTTGATAAATTGCACCCGATTTCTTTTTACCAAAGAGAAGATTTTGAAAAGTGAAAAGAGAAAGACAAAATTTACGTCGCAAAACTCTTTCAAGACTAACACACAGGTTTTTTTTTTAGAGATTTTGAGAGAAATCCCTGACGCACGATGCCAACCAAACGATCAACACTCCTCGGTCAGTCAGCAATCGAGGGAGGTTGGTAAGTGTCAACCATGCACCAATGGAAGGGTGTTAGAGCGCGCCTACGATTATTCCACACGCCCTCTGTATTGGAGCACCCACACCCACCTAGGGGTGTCAAACGGACGGGCTGGGCCGTTAGTCCGCCAAAAAGCCCGCTGCAGGTTGGGCTCAGACCCATCAAAAAGTTACGAGGGCTTAATGATAAATGTGTTTCATATTTTAGAGAAATCAGCAGGCCCGTTGATCCTGGCCCGCCGGCCGGTCAAAAGCCCGTCGGCGGCGACTCGCGCGCCCCGCACACCCTCGGTTGGCCGGTCCCCGTCTTCGACTTCTCGCTCGCGTGCTTGCATAGGGTTTCGGCGTCCCTACCGACGGTCGGAGGATGAGGGGAACTCCATCGACGCACCTTCTAGAGAGATCGGGCCCGAGTTACGGCGTAGCCGGGAGTCCCGAATCTCCCGGCCCGCCGTCCCTTCACTTTCGTGGTAGCTCGGCACGGAATCTCATCCATGGCAGGACGGGATCTCCGCTGTCCTCTTGCGGGCGGCGCGCGGCGAATCCTCGCCGTCTTCGAGTATCCAACCCCCGGTTTTTTTGTATCTGCTCGGATTCCATCGCCACGTCCGCGTGCGGCTGCCGCCGACGTTGATGTGATTCACCTGTGATACGCCACGCGTAATCGAAACTCCCGGGTCCATGTGGTCACCTCGGATCGAGGCTCGGAGTTTTGGGATCTTGGTCATCCGGGACCGGGGATCCGGCAAATGATACTGGGGAAGAAGAGTAATGGTCTAGGAAGTCTGAATCTTGGCGTGCAGTGGAGTTCACTTCCGTCGTCACCAACTTATTTTAAGAAGATTGGGGTTGTTTTGGTTTTGCTTGAATCAATTGAAATTTATTTTAAGCTCTGGTTTGAATTTAATTTAGCTATCTTATTCAAACTTGGAGTTTTCTTTGCGTATTCGTTACCAAGTTTGGTTTAATTAAGATTGATTCATGTTCGTTTTGAGATTTGTTTGGATTTGTGGTTCGTTTTAGTACTTGGCTCGATTTGTATTTATTCGTGTTGTTTTTTGATTTCCTATTAGCAATTTGGTTTGATTGGGCTCCGATTTTAACCAATGTCATCATGGGTAGCTACGTGCTCAATTGGTGGGAACGCTACATTTACAGTATTCTTTTCTGCTTGATTCCTTTGGTGGGAACGCTACATTTACAGTATTCTTTTCTGCTTGATTCCTTCTGTACGTGCTCAATTGTATTTATTCATTTATTGACTTTTGCAACTAGCACTTCTACCATTTTATCTCCAATTATGTATTTTATTTCATCCTTGTTCCAGGTTTCTTAGGGCTTGTTTGGCACCATAAAATTTTGGGGATAAACTCAGTTATTTTGGGGATAACCCATGTTTATCCCAAAGTTATCTTCAAGTTATCCCTATACCAAACAACACCTTAAAGTTTGGGTAGTCACATACATGGGGTTTGGCCTCCGAAGTAGTCATCGAGGCAGATGCGGTCGGTTTCCTGGCCTGTGGTCAATAATTGATTCCTATATATATATATATATATATATATATATATATTATTTGCCAGCATATGATCAGAGAAATAGAGAGGGAGGAGAACTTTCAGAGATCAAATGAAAGATGTACTATTGAAATACAACTATGTAATTTTTTTCTATATCTGTACGTTGGAATTTTTTTTCTATTAGTACTTGGCTCAGATTTGTATTTATTCATGTTCTATATCTGTACGTTGTATGTTGATTGGATGAGACTTGATTAAGATTTGGTTTTTTGAGGGAGTTAGCTACTTGCATACTTAAGAATGTGGGGCTTCAATTATGAGGAATGGCTGATGATTTCCAATTGTGGGATTAAAATTCGGTTTAAGTCTTGCTTAGAATTTATTCTCTTCAATTCAAATTTTGTTAGAATTTAGTCATGATATCATTGAATATGTAAGTTATTAAGGACCAGGTTTGTTAAGCATTCCAGCTTTTTATGTCAACCATTGATTTAGCCCAACTGAGTCCCAGTTTAATCTTCACGTTCTCAATTTGAGCTCCACAGATTTTGGAAATTCACCCATGGGTTGTCATGTACAGATTTCTAGACTTGTGGTCAGTCTGTCTTCTCTGCTTACTACTGGACCTGCCTTCATGAATTTCTGCTCTCTGATCCTCGGCATTCCCAATTGGTTTTCAATTTCACACAACAACTTTTTATTTCAAGTTTTGGCTCTCGATCCTTGAAATTTTCAACCGGATTATGGTCTTCGCTTTGAAAACACAAGTGATTTTTTTATCACCAGATTAATTGGTTATTCACATTGTTGATGCTTGCATTGTTCAAGTTCATAGACTCGTCGTAGCTTTTCGCAAGATCATCACCTCTATTGCATTGTTTTTATTTCTTAAATTATGGGAATTCACAAATTGATAAGCATTCTATTTTTTATATTTTATATTTAGCTGAATTATGAAATTTACGGATGATTTTATAATATCATTGTGATTCTTAAAAATTTTCACAATTTTATGATTTTTTAAAAAAAATTTATTTATGACTGTTTTACAAAACAAAAGCCCATTGAGCTAACGGGCTTTGGCGGGCTAAAGCCCAGTTACACCATTTAAGCCCGTTGGACTTTCTAGATGGGCTTGGGCTTGGGCTCTATATATATGGGCTGAAGTGGGCCTGGGCCGGGCCAGCCCAAGCCCGGCCCATTGACACCCCTACACCCACCCGCCTTCAACAAAATTAACCTCGTCTCAATATGTAAAAAGAAGAAAGTAACAATATTTAAACGTTGCGAAAGAAGTGCAAATATATGCAATAACCTTTTAAATGTGTCCGATGACGATAAAGTGCGCTAAGGATTCATATGCAGCAGGTAGAAAATTGAAGTAACCATCATCAGCACAACGTACGTGGAGAAGAAAATTCAGAGCACGTACTAATAATCCCCTCAACAGATAGGGAGCTTGTGCAATTCTACAGGTGACGTGAAGGCAGTAGAGTGCCCTGATCATGATGATGCACAACATGTACATATTCATATATGAGACGCGAAGGAAAATGACGAGCACTGATGAGAATATCAAAAGGTAATCCCTCCCCACCAGCCATCTATATATGTTTGGTAACCAACAGTATAGAAATTTTGTGGGTGAAAGGATGTTTTCAAGATGATAGATATTATATAACGACCGACTAAATCAATTAACTGACCGAATAGTCATGTTACTTTCCACTCATCCTTCAAAGATAGTACGTTTAACTTCGGAATTCTTTTAACTTAATTTTTAAAAAATAGTTAACCAATGTTGTTGGTAGTCTAATGATTTAATCTCTTGACATATTTGTAAATCGGGGTGTTACAATCTACCCCTTTTAGAAAGTTGACTCCCTTGTCAAGACCACTCACATCACATATCACATATTTAGGGGAGTCACACTGGACTTTCGACTTAGTCATATTCTCTGATACAATTTGCAATGACCGACTAAATCAACTGACTGGTCCAACAACCGTGCTACTTCGCAGTAGGTCACCCATCTTTCGGAGATAACACGTTTAACTTCAGAGTTCTTTCGATTCAACCTTTGAAAAATAGTTAACCGGTGTCGTTGATAGTCCACAGATTTTTATCTCTTAACATATTCGTACACCGGAGTGTTACATAATCTTATTAAATGAGTAACAAGCTTCGAGGGAAAGTTACAGCCGTTGTCTTTGTGTTTTCGTTCTCTCATCCAATGGTGGTTATCCAGATATTCGTGTTTTATAGTAGACAATATTAGATTATCTATCCTTAAATATATATATAATCACATTCTAGATTATATAGGTGACTCTATACTGATTTCTACCCTAAACGCATATCACCCAAATAATATTCGTTTACCCGTCATTAAGTGTTTATAGTCTCATTCATTTCTAAGTAGACAACTATTAGATTGCCCCCTTCAAGTATTACAAAAAAAGAGAGGCAATACTGACATGAGAAGAAAGACTAATTAACAACCATGCTCTGCTTTTGGTTAAAAGAAATCAACTTACAGCTCATCAGGAAGAGATAAAGCGGGTAAAGTGTGTTTCATTCATAGTACTTTTGGAATCCTGGCAAATCTAGATAGAGTAGGTCTCATTCCGGTGTTTTATGTCAGATGATCATCATCTGTGTGAGCAAAAGAAAAGGTAGGCCGTGATCAGAAGGCCTGTCATGATGCATTCCCTTGAGCTCAATATATTGCAAAGTTACTTCTACGTGGAGATATCTAGCAACACCTCAATTTCTAAGTTATCTTTAAGGAAATATTTTGAGAAAGAATCTCAATGAAAGAATAATACTTAGTATATAAAATAATATAATATTATTTTACATAAATTTATAAATATATATTAAAAATTGAATATAATATGTAAAAAATTGAATCAAACCAAGTCAACCAATTTGTCGGGTCGAATTGATTCGGAGAGAGCACTAATTAAACAGAAAATATATATATATATATATATATATTGGTTTGGTTCCGTTCAAAACTCAACCTTCAAACTTTTGAACCGAACTGAACCGGTCATTTTGGTTTGGTATACCAGTTTTCCCATTTCAGGTGAACACCCCTAATTACCTGGATGAAAACCTCCTATCTACAAGTGCTCTCCGAAGAATTTTGTTCCATCATATTGCTCACTAAGAATTGTGGAACTTGAGCATCCGTTGGCACAAGAAGTTTAATGTTGGGGATAAACAAAAGATCAGTGAGGCACTGTTGTGCGTAATGATAAAATTAATTGTAATTGATCTTATCCCGTTATGTTTGGTTTGACTTGTAATAAATTTTAAGAACATCCCATGTTTGGTTTTGGGATGGTGTGGGGGTAGAAGGCATTGATATTTCCTTTCTCTTTCTATTTTTTGTTTCTAGTTCTCCGGTTTTTCTTTCTCTGCCGGAGTTGAAGGTTAAATCTCTTGTGCATTATCAAATGCATGAGTATGATCCTTTTAATATTTATATATTTTGTTGCAAACGTGAACCGCGTTGAGCTTGCAAAGCAGAGATCCTGACTAACTAAATGTAATACCCCGATTTGTGAATATGTTAAAAGATTAAATCAGTGGACTACCAACAACACCGGTTAACCATTTTTCGGAGGTTGAGTTGAAAGAACTCCGAAGTTAAGCGTGCTCTGTTGAGAGTAAGCCAAGGATGGGTGACCTCCTGGGAAGGCTCTTAATTAGCAACGATTGTTGGGCTAGTCAGCTAATTTAATCGGTCGTTACATATGGTATCAGAGCATGACCCAGCCGGAAGGTCCGGTGTGACTCGCCTGGGTATGTGATGTGTGTGATCTTGACGAGGGCGTCAAGTCTTTAAGCGAGGTAGATTGTAATACCCCGATTTGTGAATATGTTAAAAGATTAAATCAATGGCTTACCAACAACACCGATTAACCATTTTTCGGAGGTTGAGTTGAAAGAACTCCGAAGTTAAGCGTGCTCTGTTGGGAGTAAGCCAAGGATGGGTGACCTCCTGGGAAGGCTCTTAATTAGCAACGATTGTTGGGCCAGTCAGCTAATTTAATCGGTCGTTACACGAAATCATGCATTATCAAATCCAAAAATCAACAATTTCGGATTTGGATGTAGACTAGAAGTCCAGAACCCGATGAGTTCATCAGCATCGAATGGTAGCCCTTATCGAATTCGGATTCAGATCCTCAACCAAATCCGACCTATTGACAGGCCAAGGCCCATTTCCTTCGCCGTTGGAGGAGGAATGGAAAGGGGGGAAATGGGATATCTTAGTGCCGGCCTGTGCCCGAGCATATATATATATATATATCTCAATTTCAGGCTCCCGATAGCAGGTGAAGGTAAAATAAACTAGAGCTGAAGGGGGACCCCAAAAAAATTCGGATCCGATCTAAATCCGAATCAATTTTAGACCATATGGAAGACATCTGAACTGGATGCCCTTCTACCTGATTAAAATATGAATTCAGGTTGCGTTAAGGGATTCGCAGATCCCTTTAAGTACAGGTGTCACGCCCCGGATTTAATCCTGCACAGCGGAACATAATCCCACGACGCAACTGGGGAAAATAACCCCAAAAAAATATATCGATTTGGAACAAATGAGACTAATATCACAATTCCCAAGATTCCTTCTAAAATATCATGGTAATAATACAATCTAAATAAACATATACCAATCTATGACATAAAGATCATCTAATTGTCTTCTCGAGAATCGATCCACCACGCTTCCACTGTGCTATACCTGATTACCTGAAAAATTGATAAGAGGATTGGGATGAGTACGACGACTCAGTAGACACCCCATCATCCGCCAAATCGGATAGCCAGAAGGCCCTAGATGTTAATTAAATAGGTACCCAGACCTATACCAATTATATGCAAATATAGGCTAGTCAATATATTAGATATATGACTTAATCCATGTGTTTTACACCACCAACCAAAGCCTATAATCACATCAACCAGCACCTATATGCAACATAACATGACCTAGAAAGATGGCATGAACATATGCATAGACACATACTATATGCTCCATATGATGATATACTACAAATGAGACACACCATACATACACCATGCTACATAACCTGATACTTGACAAAATAAAATACATCACTAGACCATCTATACCATACCATGCAAAAACATCTATCCTTTAACAAGAATCACATTCACACATATGCACCTATTCTCTCATAGATGCACATATCATGTACACAGACTTTCATTAGCAAGGAATGCGTCGTCTTGCCACCTCAACTAGCTACCACCAGATCTATCATATATAAATACCATATACTAATCGAAATCCCATAGTGCACCTAGGCAGTGGTGGCACGTAGGATGCCCGCGGGATCTGGGATTGAAGGATGCACCAGACGGTTCTAACCCCTCGCTGCCCTCGAGTCACGACTAACTAGTCTGGTGTAGCTCAGTTTTCCATTCACAGTTTCAATGCATCATGCATCCACCTCGATCATGCCATGCCATGATCACCAATATGCAAGGTCAATGAACATAAAATGAACATATACTCACTATTGTCATGCTAGACAACCATGCTAGAAATGAACCAAAATAAGACGATATCCACATATAACTAACTAAACATGATTGAACATGAATATAACTAGGTGCTGGAAAAACTACTCACCACATCATCTAATCTGGTTAACCTATCACCATTATTTAACAAGGTTAACATAATATAATCAAGCTAATATGTAACCAGGTGATTAGCTAAAAATGAACAATAATACACTACTAACTAAGCAAGATCTCATATATACATAATAGAGACATAAACATATATCACAAGATACTACGCACACGTATCTATCTAACCCATGTTAACTCACAATTAAGCACAAAATCATAACTGCACGCACCCTTTAATTAAAGGTCAATTCTATAGATCATGAATAATTAAAATAAGAATTTTAATGATAGTAGATACGTCAAGGATGCCTACCTAATCGACGCTAAGGAACTCGGGAATCGGCGACTGAAAGCGATACCGAATATGACGACGCGGTGCACAATCCGAAATAACTCAAACAGGATATCTCGCTCTATAAGGATTGCTGGAAAAAATAAAATAAAAGATATAGAACAAAGGGTATGCCATCGGATCAAGGGAAATTGAAAGAGTAAATTTAGAGAAAAATAGTATCATTATCAGAAGAAGATAAGAGAGAGAAGAGGTCTCACGACGGATAGGGGGCGGCGCACGGACGGTGGCTGACGACGGGGTGGGTGGCGGCTCGCGCGGTTGTCCACGCGGAGGGAGGCGGCGACCGAGCAGGGTGAGGCGTCGGGGAAGTCATCGTCGGGAGGCCGAGCGGGAGGCAGGAGGTCGACGGTGACCAGGCGAGGTTGGCCACGCGGCGAGGGGCAGCCATGCAGTGGCAATGGCGACGTTCACGCGGACGAGGGGGCAGGTCAGCGTGAGGCCGTCTCCAGGGGGGCGGCCGCGGTGAAAGTGGCGACAAAGAGGAGAGGCTGCCGCGGAGCAGGCGATTGACGCAGGTGACAGTGGTGCGGGGAGGGCGGCTGGCGACGCTCGGCGGCCAAGGGGGCGGGGCGACGCGCGGGCGCACGGTGGGCTGAGCAGGGCGGAGTCGCGCGGCAAAGTGTGCGCGCGCGGCTTAAGTGCGGACGACGGGGGGAGGGGGGGTCAAAGCGGCGGGCGGCTGACAGGGGGCGGCCGCGTGCGCGCGGGCAGGCGGCAGTGGCCTGCGCGGCCGACGGTGGCAAGGCGGGTGGGCGAGGGTGCAGGCGGCGGCGGCGGTTGCGCGGCCGGGCATCGCCGGTCAGTGCATGCACAGGGAGATGGGCTATCCGAGGGAGAAAAAGGAGAGCAACGGAGAGGAGAAAAAAAATGGCGCAAAAAGAGGAAAATCGGCGGACGCGAGGGAGAAAGAAGAGCAGTTCGCTAAGGTAATCGGGAGGAGACAAAAACGGAAGGAGAATAAAATGGAAAGGATAAGAGGAGAGCACCATTAATAATATTAAATCTCATAATAAATATAGTAACTATTTTTAATCAAATAAAATGCCCTGGTCATTACAACAGGTCTATGTTCAGGTTTTAATAAAAAAGCATATACTTATTAATGTTAGTATTGAATTAAAGGAGCTAAGGCCTATACTTTTTTTAAATATTCTATTTTACAATTACCTATATATATGTGAAAATGTTATAATATAAAAATTGACAAACTCTGAGTATGCGTTCGAAGATAGTTTTTAGATGATTGTATGTAAAAATAAACAACAAATTGGAATTTAAGAATAACAAAAGATGTCCTCTTCGTCTATAGAAATCTGCTAAGTAGTTTTGATGATGAGAGGCAAGACGTTGACGGCGGTAGAGGCATGCGAGCCTGGAACGTAACAAGCAAATATGATGGACCTTCCTTACAGTTATAGGCCCAGGCACACCACGCCCAAGCCAGGCCTAATAAGAGAAGCCAAGCCGCCCTGTGTTTTTTTTTAACTCCAAGCTCACTATTATAAATGAATTTAAAACTTAATTGACATTCAAATGGAGAGCATCCAATTTGAAACCCGCTATTAAACTATAGGCAGACAGTTCTTGGCATGGAGTCTGTTTGAATAATCTCATATTATGTATTGTAGAGAGAGTCATCAAAATTTACATTTATTTCACTTATTATCTTAGGGCCCGTTTGGCACCAAAGATTTTTGAAGATAAACCTGGTTTATCCCCTAAAATTTGAGGATAACCCAGATTTATCTCCAAGTTATCCCCGTACCATAAAATGTCGAGGATAAACCTAAGTTATTCTCTAAATTTTAAGGATAACACAGATTTATCCCCAAGTTATCCTGTACCAAATAACACCTTAAGATTTTAAGTTGGACGGTCTACAAAATCTAACATGATTACTATAGTACCCACTTATCCATTTTTAATTTTAATTATTTTGTTTTTGTTTAATTTTCACTACCCATGTCAGTAATGAAAAAGAGAGGTCGAAGTGCGTTTTAGTCTCATATTAGATTTTTCACATATGGTAAAGTGTTCATATATCTTAGGTCCCTCTCAACTTTAATGTCATATATTTAAAGTCTGTGAGACGGTATTAGAGTCCATAGTTTCTTCCGGTCTTTAATTATATGTATGTATTTTCGTTTGTGATTCACGTGAGAAAGCACAATCAAAATAAATCCACTTGAGAATGTGTGTTAAAATAATCTTGCATTAGATGTTGCAAAATAAGTTGTCAAAATATAAATGTTTACTCCACTCTTTGAAGGGATTCGATCAACCAAGCAGCAAATAAGAGCATATACTAATAGAGGATTAATTTCACGCGATATTTCTTTTTGGGGCTCCATTAGCAATGGACGTATTCTCATAAGTTCATCTCTCCAAGAGAGGATTCCCAAATTAGTAAGGCCGTCCATCACACTTCCTCCACCCCAAATAGTAATCGTCTCTTATTTCTTCCGACAGTTTCACTGGGTGCCATGCACTAATCGAATATGTCGATTTTGATGAGCACAATCTCACACTCTTCACTTAAGATTCCGAGTGTTCATGAGTATCTAAAACTATTATAACATTTTCTAACCAAATTCTAATAAGCCAGGTGTTTGGTTACACATGATAAATTTTTATTTATTTTCTTGTTAAAATATTGTATTAACGTAAAAATGTAAACTACCTAATAACATAAAATTGTCGTGTTTGGATGGATGTTGTGACAAAAAAGTCAGTACTATATATAACCAAAAGCCTCGGATCACAAGATAAAGAAGATGAGATTTTATTTTGGTTTAAGAAAAAAATTATTTTAAAAATATAAATTTGTAATGACGATCAATCACATCATTTGATAAATTTAATTATAAAAACATAAAATCATAGTAAAAGTTTAATTTATTACGTGACCAAACACTCGATAAATAAAATGATAGTCAAGTATTGATTGCCAGTCGAGCCGGCGCTTAGGGGCGCAGGGCGGGGGTTCAATGCTTCCCGATGGCGTCAGTCGGGCACCCCGAGGGGGGCTGATGAGTGGGGATCAAGCGCTGCTCGATCCCTCGCCACCCGCGGCGCGAAAGATTGTCAAGTATTGATTCACCTCCCATTTTTTACTTTTTCACGAGAGTTCGAGCAAAATGATGATAAGCCATTTAAAATAAGATACAAATCCTTATAAGTTTTGGTTGATCGAGATTCTAGGCCCTTATATATGCTGACGATATCTTTACCGCGATGAGTTTGGATCCCCTCAAATATTCGGTTTCACCCTCTCACAAAAATATGAGATTCATATGACAATGATGAACCTCACATGTCAAATCAATATTTCTATGTCCTGTTTGTTAAAATCTTATTTTTGGTACTATATCAATATTGATATTAATATTTTCAAATGTTGGAGTATCAACGTCAAAAGTAATACAAGTTGACACTTATATTACGTAATATACTTTGTTTGTACTACAAATTTTAAAATTGATATAATTAATCAAACATTTTTAATGATTTTTACTAATATCAATTTTAAAATTGATAATGATAAAAATACCTAATAATATTATCAAACGGGGTGTAAATATGTGAATCTCACTTTTCCTGTGAGAGAGTGGGAGTAGGGGTGTCAATGGGCCGGGCTTGGGCTGGCCCGGCCCAGGCCCACTTCAGCCCATATATATAGAGCCCAAGCCCAAGCCCATCTAGAAAGTCCAACGGGTTTAAATGGTGTAACTGGGCTTTAGCCCGCCAAAGCCCGTTAGCCCAATGGGCTTTTGTTTTGTAAAACAGTCATAAATAATTTTTTTTACAAAAATCATAAAATTGTGAAAAATTTTAAGAATCACAATGATATTATAAAATCATCCGTAAATTTCATAATTCAGCTAAATATAAAATATAAAAAATAGAATGCTTATCAATTTGTGAATTCCCATAATTTAAGAAATAAAAACAATGCAATAGAGGTGATGATGCTGTTCTGAAAAGCTACGACAGTCCTATGAACTTGAACAATGCAAGCATCAACAATGTGAATAACCAATTAATCTGGTGATAAAAAAATCACTTGTGTTTTCAAAACTGAAGACCATAATCCAGTGAAAATTTCAAGGACTGAGAGCCAAAACTTGAAATAAAAAGTTGTTGTGTGAAATTGAAAACCAATTGGGAATGCCGAGGATCAGAGAGCAGAAATTCATGAAGGCAGGTCCAGTAGTAAGCAGAGAAGACAGACTGACCACAAGTCTAGAAATACTGTACATGACAACCCATGGGTGAATTTCCAAAATCTGTGCAACTCAAATTGAGAACGTGCAGATTAAACTGGGACTCAGCTGTGCTAAATCAATGGTTGACATAAAAAGCTGGAATGCTTAACAAACCTGGTCCTTAATAACTTACATATTCAATGATATCATGACTAAATTCTAACAAAATTTGAATTGAAGAGAATAAATTCTAAGCAAGACTTAAACCGAATTTTAATCCTACAATTGGAAATCATCAGCCATTCCTCATAATTGAAGCCCCACATTCTTAAGTATGCAAGTAGCTAACTCCCTCAAAAAACCAAATCTTAATCAAGTCTCATCCAATCAACATACAACGTACAGATATAGAACATGAATAAATACAAATCTGAGCCAAGTACTAATAGAAAAAAATTCCAACGTACAGATATAGAAAAAAAATTACATAGTTGTATTTCAATAGTACATCTTTCATTTGATCTCTGAAAGTTCTCCTCCCTCTCTATTTCTCTGATCATATGCTGGCAAATAATATATATATATATATAGGAATCAATTATTGACCACCTGGAACTGAAACCAGCCGCATCAGCTCGATGACTACTTCAGAGGCCAAAACCCCATGTATGTGACTACTAAACTTTAAGGTGTTGTTTGGTATAGGGATAACTTGAAGATAACCTGGGATAAACATGGGTTATCCCCAAAATAACCCAGGTTTATCCCCAAAATTTTATGGTGCCAAACAAGCCCTAAGAAACCTGGAACAAGGATGAAATAAAATACATAATTGGAGATAAAATGGTAGAAGTGCTAGTTGCAAAAGTCAATAAATGAATAAATACAATTGAGCACGTACAGAAGGAATCAAGCAGAAAAGAATACTGTAAATGTAGCGTTCCCACCAATTGAGCACGTAGCTACCCATGATGACATTGGTTAAAATCTGGGCCAATCAAACCAAATTGCTAATAGGAAATCAAAAAACAACCCGAATAAATACAAATCGAGCCAAGTACTAAAACGAACCACAAATCCAAACAAATCTCAAAACAGAACATGAATCAATCTTAATTAAACCAAACTTGGTAACGAATCTGCCAAAGAAAACTCCAAGTTTGAATAAGATAGCTAAATTAAATTCAAACCAGAGCTTAAAATAAATTTCAATTGATTCAAGCAAACCAAAACAACCCCAAATCTTCTTAAAATAAGTTGGCTGACGACGGAAGTGAACTCCACTCTGCCAAGATTCAGACTTCCTAGACCATTACTCTTCTTCCCCAGTATCATTTGCCGGATCCCCAGTCCCGGATGACCAAGATCCCAAAACTCCGAGCCTGATCCGAGGTGACCACATGGACCCAGGAGTTTCTGATTCTGCGTAAGCGTATACCGGTGAATCACATCAACGTCAGCAGCAGCCGCACGCGACGTGGCGATGGAATCCGAGCAGATACAAAAAAAACCGGGGGTTGGATACTCGAAGACGGCAGGATTCTGCCGCGCGCCGCCCGCAAGAGGACAGCGGAGATCCCGTCCTGCCATGGATGAGATTCCGTGCCGAGCTACCCTGAAAGTGAAGGGACGGCGGGCCGGGAGATTCAGGACTCCCAGCTCTGCCTGTAACTCGGGCCCGATCTCTCTAGAAGGTGCGTCGATGGAGTTCCCTCATCCTCCGACCGTCGGTAGGGACGCCGAAACCCTATGCAAGCACTGAGCAGAAGTCGAAGACGGGGACCGGCCAACCGAGGGTGCTGGGGCGCGCGAGTCGCCGCCGACGGGCTTTTGACGGGCCGGCGGGCCAGGATCAACGGGCCTGCTGATTTCTCTAAAATATGAAACACATTTATCATTAAGCCCTCGTAACTTTTTGATGGGTCTGAGCCCAACCTGCAGCGGGCTTTTTGGCGGGCTAACGGGCCCAGCCCGTCCGTTTGACACCCCTAAGTGGGAGGCGTTCCCTCCGCTGAACTTCCGATGTGATGCGACCCGAACGGTAGGACGATGTGCAAAATGGATGATTATGCTTGCAGCCGACGTTGGCACCGGCTCTGCAACTATGCCGCATCGATCGAATAAAACTGAGAACCATTTAGTGGGACCGTTCGGTAAAAGGATTAATTTGGAAATTTTCAGGTTTACGCCATGGATAAAGTTATTCCAAACTGGAGCTCTTTCATACAAAGATTAATTTAAAAATACATTTAGTTTATCTTCAAATTTTAAAAGATAAATCTAATTTATTCCTTAAATAATGTTGGCATCAGATGGATCTCTTCAGTATAATCTGTTTGGTACTAGATTATTTGAAAGATAAATTTGATTAATCCCGTAGATAATTTTATACCAAATGGGTTTACAGAGAACTGTTAAGGCTGTTATTTTCAGGACCCCTTTGGTGCAAAATCATCTAAGAGATTAATCTAGTTTAATTATCTTGAAAATATTGGGGGACAAAGGAGGCCAGTTTAACCCCCAAATTGATTTGGCACTCCCCACAACCCCTTGGGATCCGCCTGGTACAAGATTATTTTAAGAAGATAAAACCAATTTCTCCCCAAACTAATCGTTTTTGTACAAACAGCCCGTTAGATCTCGCTGTCTTCTTCCCCTCCGAGCGTCGAAAGCCAACGAATAACGCCGTGCGCGCCATCGTCGCTCTCGCTGTCCTCTGTAACGCTGGGATCAGTCTCGTGTGTGTGTGTGTGTGTGAGAGAGAGAGAGAGAGGGGCTGTTTGGTAGCTGACGATCATCACAAGATGACCGACCTCGGCGGAGAGAGAGAGAGCAGGCAGCCAGACTCTGATGGCCATCTCCGTCGAGGGAAGAAGCAGATGCATGCCTCTCTCTTCCCATGTGCGGCGGCGAGTATTAATCTATCTTCCCCCCAAACATGCACCACTATCATCTCCGTCGACCATGCACGCCGGGGGTGCTCACAGTGCTCCGGAGTGGCGCGCAGGAAGCGGCCGACGCCATCCTATCTGTCGACTTGTCTCTCTCTCGCCCGCCCGCCCGCCCCGTGCCAACAGGCGACGGGGGCCTCCGCGCAGCAACATCCGCCGAAGGATGGACGATTTAGCCGGGCAGGCACCCGGGCTCTTAATTAGTGGGCACCAGGCAGGCGGCAGCATCATCCGGTCCGCCGGGCGAAGTCTATATATCTTAATCACCGAAAGATGCCCCCAGTACTGTTGCATACGCAAAGGAAAACTATACCAAGGACGACATGGCGGCCTCGACTGATGCACACTCCAACTTTCCACCGGGAAAAATACGCATGAGAGGGCGGTGCATTGATGCTGCTGTGTGTTGGTGATACATATATGGTTTAGTGAATTAATTAAAAGAAGATGATGATGAAAATTCTCGCTCTCTCTCTATTTACATAGTTATATATAGCTAGGAATGTGATTGCATCTCCTGGGACTCCATCTGGAAAGGGGGGCAAGGAGGGCCATGCATGCCCCAGTCACCTTTTGGGGCTCAGGTGAATCCATTGCTTGATTTTCATATGATTTTTGGTTCCAGATGCGATGAAATCTCGAATTGAACAGGTTCAGATCAGTTCGACTTGAAGACCCAGTTTGCCGTTAATTCGGCTTGATGAAAATATGAAAAAAAAAGTCTCGAAGCTCGACCAATCCCAGCTATTTCAAAGCAGGGGTGGCCCATTGCCACCCCTACTTCCCACCCAGTTTTTTTGACTCGTCCAAAGATAAAGGGGGAGAGAGAGAGAATATGAGGGTACAAGAAAGGAGAAAACATGTTGTGGGAGGGGAGAATAGCCCGTTAAGGCAGGCCCACATATTGAGACCCTCCCACCACCACCACCATCCAATTTCAACAGCCTGGCACTCTTCGGACAAAACACACCCGTTCTTGTAAAGGTCTGAACCCTGAGCAGCACCGCAGGAGGAGAGTCTAAATAATTGCTGTTTAATATATGTTTTTGGTCTCCGTTCATTAGTAGCAACAATTGTATATTATATATGCCTCGACCTTGCATGTCTCAACCTATATAACATTCTGACAGACATTCTGTGCTTAAGAGTTAGATGACATTCGGTGAGATGTATCTTACGCAAATCTAGATGCAAATGGGAAGAAGAAGAAGAAGAAAGAAAGAAGGAAGGAAGGAGGGAAGCATTGTGTTGTGTGGAGGAACACTTTTGAAGGCCGGACCTCTTGTTACCTGATCTGGTCCTCTAAAAACTGACTTCCTGTACATTTATCTCCTTTAAATAAACTCATGCTTAATAATGTGTGCATGAGAGTCAAGAAGATGATTTTTTGGAATCACGTCATATTTGAAGAATATTCTTCGCAAAACCTGTCTTCGACACATTACAAAATGTATACATAAATTAGAGATATATGCGGACAAATGCATCAATGTTCAGCTAGCGGCACACATGCAAAGAACGTACGTTAATCTTAGCCAATGTTTGCTAATTGGGGTTGCATGGTAAATTGACCTTTTATTTCAAAAATATGATTTTGTAACGAAACTTGTAAAAAAAAGTATTCGACAATAATTACAAATCTGTACCGTTATAAGGATTCCTTTCTTGAACAAAAAAATGTTGAAATTTTTTTGTTCTCTTTTACGGTTATAGGTAGTTTATCTCACCAGACATGATGCTTTTAAGCCTTAAGATTTCTTGTATTTTATTTTAATATAAAAATTCATCGTGCAATTAAACATCTCATAAATCTCTTCCCTACTTCTGAATGGAAGTAAGATCATTTTAGATTGAAAGGGTCACTAGCTACAAGGCACAACTAAAGTTCTTGATTTCTTTTCATGGGGGTGTTGTTTGCATAATTCAAGTTTTTGTTATAAAAATATGTTTTCGTGACGAAACATTGTCAAAAAAATTCTTTCATTCATTATAAAAATATATTTCTATAAAGAATTATATATCTTGGACAAATAAAGGTGACGTCTTCTCCTTCTTCTGTCTTGCGGTTCTTTATTCCTCACTATTTTTGTTGTCATATCTTGCCAACCATGATACGTCATTACCCATTTTAAATTTTATTTTAATGTAGAGTATTAACATAAAAAATATAAAAACTATTGTGCTGCCAAACACCTTCACAAACCATGCCCTCCTTTTCCGAGAGTGATGCGAGACACTTCCTTCTTTTTTTCTTTGCCCCGTCTGAAATTTTACATATTTATCCAAAAAGAAAAAGATTCTCTTCCAAACCGTCCGGCCCCCACGGTGACGCGGTCCTGTTTATTGCTTCTATGCGATTCAAGAACTTGAATCAAATAGGGTTCTTGTTTGACAAAGATTCTTTCAGCAAACAACTTTAAAACCAGAGAAATACGTTCAAAGAAACTATATCAAAATGGACTGAATCGCATGAAAGGGCCACCCGCATGATTAACGACTAGAAAATCCTCCGCGTTAGTTAATCTTCTCCTACCGGTCATGCACGCAATTTCAAATCTCGAGCGGTGTTAAGCAAAACACCTCCTCTTTCGGCCTCGCTTCACACGATCTTTAACATACTTTAATTTATAAGCCAACGCAAACGAGGACCAACGTACAGATCACGCGCCTACGTGTCATCCCAACCCGCCCACGTCGTCTGCTGACTACCCACATGCTTCTGAGTCGGACGCAGAGATTGAGCCAAGAAAACTCGCATTAACAATATGCAATTTATAATAATGTTATCGATATTAATATCGGTATTAGATACTAACGTTAATATTAATATCTGACGGTCCCGATGAAACGTTCTTCTCCGGCTGCCGCAAGGAAGGGCGGGGTAGCTGGTCCCACATTTAATACTGGGAATCGAAGGCGTTGTGGCCACTCGTCTCTCTCTCTCTCGGGCTCGAGCAGGACAGTCCCCGGCAGCGCTGCCGCCAGCTCGCCGCCCGCCCACCTACCCCCCTCCGTCATTTATTAACCGTCAAGGCTCCGCAGGTCCACGCTCTCGCTGGGCTTCTCAAGACCGGCCTCAGTCGGCTCCCCTGCCACCGGTGGAGGCGCTGCCGGCGGCGGAGGAGGAGCTTCCCCCAAAACTTAGCATGCCGCCGCCATGAGAAGCCCCATTCTGTTCCTCTGCGCCGCCGCCGTCGTCATCCTCCTCCTGTGGACCCCACGATCGGCCTCCGCGGCCACCGCCGCCGAGAAGCTCGTGCTCCTCCAGTTCAAGTCCGCCGTCACTCGGGACCCCCGCGGCAGCCTCGCCTCTTGGACCCCTGCCGCCGATCCCTGCCGCGACTTCGCCGGTGTCACCTGCGGCGTTACCGGGGCCGTCGAGAAGATCCTCGTCCACGGCGCCGGCCTTGAGGGCGCCCTCTCTCCCTCCCTCCCCGGCCTCCGGTCCCTGCAGATCATCTCCCTATTCGGCAACCTCTTCGCCGGCGGTGTGCCCCCGGAGTACGCCGCGATTACCACGCTCCACAAGTTCAATCTCAGCAGCAATGCCTTATCCGGCGCCGTCCCCGGCTTCCTCGGCAAGTTTCCTTCCCTCCGTTTGCTGGATCTCTCGGGGAACTTGTTCTCCGGCACGATCCCCCCGGAGATGTTCGGGAGTTGTGGCCGGTTGCGTTTCGTGTCGTTGGCGCGCAACAATCTCTCCGGCTCGATCCCGGCAGCCATCGGCAACTGCGCGGATCTTGAGGGCTTCGACTTCTCCTACAACGCGTTATCCGGCGAACTCCCGGAAGAGATCTGCGGGTCTCAGGGGCTGGTCTTCGTCTCCGTGGAGAACAATTCCCTCTCTGGGACGGTGGATGACAAAATCTCCTCTTGTCGTAGCCTACAATTCCTCCACCTCGGCGGCAACTCCTTCGGGGGAACCCCGCCGTTGGATGCCCTCGCCCTAGCCAACCTGAGCTACTTAAACGCCTCTTTCAACAATTTCAGTGGATCTTTCCCGGATATCAGCGCCTGCGGGGCGAAGATGGCGTACCTGGATCTCGCCGGCAACAACCTGAGCGGGGTAATCGGACCAGGTATTGCGAAATGCCGAGGTCTAAGGTCTCTGAACCTCGAGTCCAATCGGCTGGGTGGGAGCATCCCGCCGGATATCGGCAACTTGGCTTCCTTGTCGATTCTCCTGCTGGGGAACAATGCAATCGGCGGCGAGATCCCGCCCGACCTAGGAAAGATGGATCTCCTCATTTACCTAGACTTGCACGGTCTCCAGCTCTCCGGGCAGATACCCGCCGCCATCGCTAACTGCAGGTTCCTCCTCCAATTGTGAGTGCCCTCCAGAACCCTAAGAGAAACCTAAAATTTGGGGGAGAAGTACCGGGGTAACTGATGGTCTTTGTTGGTGTTCTATACTTCTATTTCAGGGATGCCTCCGGCAACAGATTGAGCGGCGGGATACCCCAAAATCTGTACAACATGACCAACCTGGAGCTGCTTGACCTGCACGACAACCAGCTCAACGGCAGCATCCCCGATTCACTCGGCAATCTCACCAAGCTCAAGCACCTGGATCTCTCCAGGAACGCACTAACCGGCGCCATCCCGGCATCCCTTGTCAATTTAAACCAGCTAACTTATTTCAATCTCTCCTCCAATTCGCTCTCGGGGGCCATCCCCGCCGCAGAATCCCTCCGGCAGTTTGGCGCTGCTGCATTTGCTCGCAACCCGGGTCTCTGCGGCCCGCCTCTGGATAATCCCTGCTCCGTAGGGGCCGGCAGCGGGGCCGCCTCTCGCAGGAGTAGGCGGCTAACGGTGTCAGCCATCGTTGCCATTGCTGCTGCCGCATTAATCTTGGTCGGCGTTTGCGTGATCACGGTGGTCAATACCCGAATGCGGAGAGGGCGGGGAAGGGGTGAGGGAACAGCGGTAGCGGCCGCTGTATCGGAGAGCGCGACGCCGCCATCGACGGGGTCGAACGCCATAATTGGGAAGCTAGTGCTCTTCAGCAAGAGCCTGCCTTCCAAGTACGAGGACTGGGAAGCAGGCACCAAGGCACTGCTCGACAAGGAGTGCCTGGTGGGCGGCGGCACCCTCGGCACCGTCTTCAAAACCACCTTCCAAGGCGGGGTCTCCATCGCTGTGAAGAAGCTGGAGACCCTGGGAAGGATAAAGAACCAGGAGGAGTTCGAGCAGGAGATTGGCCGGCTGGGCAGCCTCCGCCACCCAAACCTGGTGGCATTCCAAGGCTACTACTGGTCTTCCACAATGCAGCTCATTCTCTCCGAGTTCGTCCTCAATGGGAACCTCCATCAGCACCTCCATGCGCACAGAGGCGGCGCAAGGAGCGAGCTTTCATGGTCCAGGAGGTACAGGATCCTCCTGGGTACCGCCAGGGCCCTCGCCTACCTCCACCACGACTGCAAACCCCAAGTGCTGCACCTCAACGTCAAGTCCACCAACATCCTACTGGACGAGAGCTTTGAGCCCAAGCTTTCGGATTACGGCCTGGGGAAGCTGCTACCCATGCTGGGCAGCCAGACGCTGCGCAAGTTCCACAGGGCGGCCGGATACGTTGCGCCGGAGCTGGCATCCCAGAGCATGAGATTCAGCGACAAATGCGACGTCTACAGCTTCGGGAGCGTCTGCCTGGAGACGGTTACGGGGAGGAAGCCGGTGGACCGCCCCGGCGGCGGCGGCGGCGAGGTGGTGGTCCTGTGCGACCACGTCAGGATCATGGTGGAGCGGGGCAGGACGAGGGACTGCTTCGACAGTTCTCTCGCGAACTCCGCAGATAACGAGATGGTGCAGGTGCTCAAGCTGGGTCTGCTCTGCACCGCGGGTGCGCCCTCGAGGAGGCCCAGCATGGCGGAAGCTGTGCAGTTCCTGGAGTCGATCAGACCCACCATGGAGGAGGGCGGCAGGTGAAGGCAATTGTAGTACTGGTGGAATTGGTAACAGGGCACTGAGGTTGGTGGAGCAGAAGAGGGGATGGAAATGCTGATCTCAGAGTTTCTCTTTCTCCCTTCTAGATAGCAGAGAAGACCCAGAGAAAAAAAATGGAAAAATTATTTATTTATTCTTTTCTTCTCTTCCAAGTGTAATCTTTTTTGCCGCCAATTGCAGTGTGGACATTCTGTCGGTACGAATAAGAATCAGATCGACTAGCATTTTGTTCAAACCCGTGAATCATACCCGGGGGGATCCTCCTCCGGCCAATTTCGGGTGAAAAATCAAACGGAACGGATCAAGTTTTACCGAAAATATTCATTTAAAGCGAGACATATGACAATATGATCTGGTATACAGTTAGATAATATATGCAACCATGAATGCATGAAAGACTCGTATTTATAAAAATTTCAATAGTGGGTTCCACCATAGAAGAACTATGCTAAAATAATACTATTCATATAGCTCTAGTGTAAAATTATAATAGGATTAAATAATTTTGATTAGAAGTGACACACGAGTATCTCAGCCGTGTTCTCACCCAGGGAATGGAATCAGGTCTCCCACTTGCTGGCCAAGCAGGCACTTTGAAGATAAGGGAGCGGCAACGTGAGAAACCAACTTTGTACTTTTTAACGAAGTCTAAATTTCCCCCAAAAAAAGACATACGAGAGAACAGAAGTAACCATAGAACAAGAAATTTAAAAAACAAAAATCTATCTCACTTGGTCATGTACAATTCGAGGCCTCAATTATGTGCAGTTGAAATAAGTATCACAAGGCCAAATTGAGATATGGTGAAGACCCCTAACCCGAGAGTTTTCAACACTCACACGGAACGAAAGGTCAGCCAAATTTTTTAGTAACTCCGATCTTTGCTCTGGATTTTTGATCTTGGACTCTCGGGTCCGCGCTCGTCTGATTCCCTCAAGATTGGTCGACTTCTGCTAGCTAGACTTGACTGGAATCGGTTCTTGCCCGTCAGCATCACAGTGATGTAATGGCGGGTCAAATGAGAGACCTGTCCAGGGCTCCGAATCCACCATGTCGATGGGTCGGATACGAACCAACACACATAGTGAAGTAGGTGAAGCGAAGGCGGCCAGGCGACAGGTCTCCCGCCTCCGATCCATGCACCGTCCTCGCCTTACATATACGACCACCTCCTCGGTTGGGGTTCACCATTCCGCCGCTCCACCGGCGGCGGCGATGGCGGTGGCAGAGAGGGGAAGCTCGGGGCTGCTGCCATGCCATCGCCAGCGGGAAAAGCAGCAGATCTCGGTCCCCTTCTGCTGGGAGGAAAAGCCCGGCAGGCCGAAGAGGGACTGGGCTTTGACCGCGGCTCCCGCCAGCGCCGTACCTCCACCGGCCGCCGCGATTCCATTCAAATGGGAAAAGAAGCCGGGGACGCCGCTGCCGTGCTTCGCACCGGCCGTGCTCGAGCCCTCGGCTGTGCCCGTTCGCCCATCGCCCGGACGGAACGACGAGGGTCGGAGCATCAACCCCTTCACGAGCGACGACGAGGTGGGGGAAGAGGGAAGTGAGCCGGACGCACCGGAAGCGGACGCGCCGCCCTCCGATGCAGCAGGTATGGCCCGGCAGGGCACGCTCGACCGAGCCACTCTTCTAAACCGCGCCGCCGCGCACCCCCGGCTGACGCGCAGCGCATACGCACAACGCAGAGGAGTCCAAGTCCGACGAGCTGCACCCGAGCGAGGGCTCCAGCTCCGGCGAACGCGAGACATGGGGCGACACGAGCTCGACGTCGGAGACGGACGGAGAGGCCGATTCCGGCGGCTCGGGGGCGCAGAAGAGTGCCGACGACGCGTCGGTCCTGGAGTTCTTGTTCCCGCTGTCGAGCCCCGAGGTTAGCTTCGTCAACGAGCTATGGGGTCGTGAAGAGCACGGGAAGGGCAAAGCCGCGTTGCGCGGAGGACCGGCCACGAAGAGCCGCGAGAACCAGCGCGACCTCGCGGCCAGGAGGGCCCCAACGCTTGGAGAGCTGATCCTCCTGAGCCGTAAATTGAGTTGCAGAAGCCAAGAGCCGATTTCCGAAAGACGGCTACGTTTCCGCTTGGTACGTCTTCTGTCCATCATCTCCTGCGAATTTCCCATACCAAATGAACGGACCCCACCCCCCCAACCATACAAAAGGAAGATTCTGACCTTACGAAGCAATGTCGTTACGTAACATGCACCGGGCAGACCAGCCCATGACAAGGCAAGAGTCCCGAAATTACAGGCAGGAGGTGGTCAAGGAGACAATGCACTGGCACTTCTCTCGTACGCTCCTGCGCCGCGCGAACGCGGTAAAGTCGCCGTGGGGAGCGGTGTGGGTTAGACCAGGAGAGAATTCTGCGGACACAAGACACGTACCAAGAGGAGAGGCACTTTACATTAGTGGAACATGCATAGACATGTTAAAACTTAAAAACTCCTGACGGACAACCACCATAACCGTAGACGGCTCTTTCTGCACCGCGCGCTTCTAGCTAGTTTAACGCCATGACACTAAATGACAGCATCAATTACACGGAAAGAATTATAACTCATGAACGGATACGGCCTAAATCATAATACTTGTGATATCTTCCACAGGTTTATTGGCAGAAACTGATCGCCGAGAAGGTTCATGCATGTGGCCTCTTCGGAACCAGCACCAGACAGTCGATAACTCAAGGTGCGCCTTCGGTGAAGTGATGAGCTACGAGGAAGTTACCTGACGCATATCTGCAGCAAGACTTGCAACTTCACTTGTATTTGCAGCATGTACAAAGTTTCAAGCCCGGTCCAGATGGGCAGAAACAATTTGCCACTTTTCTTTTTCGATTTCCCGCGCCAATTCCGGTTGATGGTATTCAGAATGGTATCTCTTCCCATGCCTAATTTCACTTGCCAAACAACGTGCATTCGTCAATTGTTCAGAAAAGCTGGCAGCAAGATATAGGCATATGGCACAGGCGCTTATCTCAACGGGAAGATTCGTGGCTTTGTAGAACCCTTTTGAGCCGCTCCATGACCACCGGAACGTCCACCTCAGATAATGTTGTGAAACAACAACGGAACCATCCAGGTTCGATGCAGTGACATGACGACCCAGGCGTCACATTTATTTTTGCGATATTTAACAGCCTATCCCAAAGCTCAAGCTCCCCTTTCTCACTGTAAGACCTAAGAAACTTGCTCATGTTTGCCCAACAGTAGAACCCCCCACTGCTGGTGGCGCAGTCAATATCCAATTGCTTCAGCTCTTCCACAAACAAGGAATACATTTTCTGAAGCGTACGCCTATTTGTGTCAATAAATTTTTGTATAGACTTCGAATCCGACAGCATGGACACGAGTATGTGTTGAATGGGGGCAGAAACTGACGAAAATCTAGCCAACTTAGCAGCCACTGATAGAACGTTTTCATTGAATGAATAGATCACACCCACTCTAAAGCCTGGGATACAGAGATCCTTAGATAGCCCATATATAACGTGAACTCTGTTCCTGTCAAAATCATCCGTATCTAAGATATCTGCCATGCTGATAAATTCATGGTCACCATATGTTGATCCGGCAAATACCTCATCAGATATGACATGGATATTTTTATCTCTGGCAAAATCTAAAATTCCGTACAGCGTTTCTCTACTCAGCAAATTGCCAACAGGATTTGAAGGATTTGAAACGAGTACTGCACGGACCTTAGTCCCACGCTTCTTTGCTTGGTTGTAGGCTCTCTCAAGGGAAACAATGCTCAAACTAAAGTTATCAGTGCTTCGACATGGAATTGGTATTATCTCCACACCACTCCGCCACTTCACATCTCTATCAAACCTGAAGAAGAAAACACCTTTAATTGAATGAAAAAACACAATCAACAAAAGACAGATTTTTTTATTCAATATCAATTTACCCAGGGTAATATGGTGAAGGGACCAGGAATGCATTCCCAGCATCTGCCAGACAAAAACTGAGAATCTCAGTTGCAGCAGTTGCTCCAGCCGTCAACACCATCTGTGTTGGATTAAACGAAAGTGATCCTTGCATGACCTGACTCATAAACCCAGCAATGGCCTGAAAATACAAAATAAGGCATCATGTAAATTGCAAAACTCAATTTTATTTAGCGAATAGCACAACAAAATTATGTATAAATATTGATATGATATCCCTTTTCCATTAATTTTCAAGCAATAGCATAGCTAGGTACGCTTGAGTAATAATGAAACAAGCCCGAAAAGAGAGTCAAGTGTACAACACTGAATAAACAACAAAACTTCACATTAAGTAATTCAGCCATCAAACAGAGAATTCAGTGCACCACGTTTCTTCGTTTATTTTCTTCTTTCGGGTAGAGCTAAGGTTAGGATTTGGCATTGGTGCTAATATTTTCAATGAGGAGCACTAATTATTGCCCCTCTATTATACTTGCACACCATTTTTCTTTATTTCAGGATATCAACTTTTCCCTCGTTTCTTGATACTTTTGATATTGATCACATCAAAAAGAAAAGGAAAAAAAAAGCATTGATCTTTCTATTGTTACAAATAAATCGAAAGTCATCCCTTCTTTCTTCAACATAAAAGCAGCCAAAATGTTTCTAGATATTAACAATGTAAAGCAAAGAGAACATTGGTGAAACAACCCTTTGGACTGCTGCTGAAAGCATCATCTTATTTCAGAGCAGCGGATCCAATTTAAAGATCCCCCAAAATTTGGGTAGTCAAGTTCAAGTCACTTATCTCTAAGTTAACTTCGTCAAAACCAACCTCCAGTTTGGCATTCTCAAACTATCTTTTATCATTCATGAACATCGGTAAGGTTCTCCTGTTTAGTTATGCCCAGGGTGGCATAACGTCAATGACAACAATGAGGCTAAAGAAGACTGAGGATGGAGGAGGTTAGGGTGTTATGGTAATGGCTGCATTACAATGTCCCTAAATGATTATTGTTTCCAAAGTGGCTATAAAATCCAAAATTCAATTGATATGAAAAATAATGGGTTATGTAATCAACGTGCCCTACCAGCATAAAGGAAGGTGAAGGAAATAGGAAATGAAGAAACACTATTAAAGAGATGGATCCCAAAGCACTTAAATAAAAAAAACTTCTTCCATGCTAGGAACATATCACAGAAGGCCCCTCTCTCCAAGAAAGCCCCAGAGTGAGCAAAGAACCACCCCTGCACATTCATGGACATTTGAAACAAAATATTGGCCAGGTTGAGAAAGGAATCCTCAAGCATTCTCTTATTCCTTGCTTTCCATATCACCCAAAGAAGCGCTGGCAGCGAAAATTTCCACAATCTTTGATCATCCTGCCATGGGTTCATCTTCTTCCAACTGAGAAAGAGGGAGATCAAATCATGGGGAAGAACGCATGACCCATTCCAGCTCCTGAACAAGGTGCACCAAAAGGTAGTATAGATGACCCCACAATGAATAAAAAAGAAGTTCAAATCCTCCTTGTAAATCCCACATAAATAAGCCAGTATCTCCATCTGAAAATTTCTCTGCAAATATGTTATGCTAGGAAGTCTGCCTTTACAATTTTTTTTCATAGAAAGATATAGATCTTCTATGGCGGTATTAGAGGCCAAACTACTTTCCACCAATTCACCTTGAGGCCACCTAGGATAGTCTTGCACACGCTGATTTGACCAAAAATGAAGCAGTTCTTTTCAAGTTCCAGACGAGTTTGTTTGCACTGTCATTGCATTGAACCTTTTAAATCTTCTCAAGTTTTTAAATTCCTCCTCCATTAAATTACGGCGGAAAAGTAAATTCACCCATGTCCCTGACCTACATCCATCCCAAAGATTGGCCATCACCTCATTCCTGCTAAGAGAGATCTCATAGAGTTTAGGGAATGAGGTCACAGCTGTTGGAGTTCCTAACCATACATTGTTCCAGAAAGAGGTTTTGGACTCATTTCCCTAAACAATGTTTGAAGGGGACAGGAAAAAAGCTTGAGACCTCAAAATATCCTTCCAATCTCTACAGAAAATATGCTAGACCAGTCCTTCTGCTACCAAAATAAGTACTTAGCACTAGGGGTGTCAATGGGCCGGGCTCGGCCCGGCCCGAGGTCGGCCCGCTTAGGGCCCGGTCCAAAATATATTGGCCCGGCCCAACCCGGCCTGCACTATATTCTTGGCCCGGCCCGACCCGGCCCGCAAAAATTATTGACATGACCTGACCCGGCCCGGCCCGGCCCAACTATATATTTTATAAAAAATATTTATTAAATATAATAAATTTAATTATTTAAGATAACATTATAAAATTAATAATAATTTAATTAAAATATATTTTTAATAAGTAAAAATGATATTTTTGACATAAAAAATTGAAAGTTATTTAGCCCGTTTTAGCCCGCGTCGGCCCGCTTCGGCCCGTATGTCGGCCCGACTAAAGCCCGCGGGCCAAAATGTTTGGCCCGTCAAATGACCCGCAGCCGGCCCGGCCCGCGAACCCGTGGGCCGGCCCGGCCCATTGCCACCCCTACTTAGCACTGATAATCTTAATCCATGGGACAGGCGCCAGGACCACCCTGACTGTATTCCACAGCCATTTAGGACCACCCTAGATGGTTATTACCAGCGATGAACTCAACAATATTAAACCAGAGGTTGTGAGAACAGATAAAGAATAGACCTGACATTATTTAGAATTTATCTGATTATTTAAAGAATTATCCACATTGCACATACAGACATGTCAAAGGAAATATGCTGTTAAACTAATAAGAACTCACTGCCCTAATCCAAGATGTTTAACTCCTCAAAGATCCTCCTTTATCTCTAGTCCTCATTAAAATAGTAAAACTCCAACTTTGTTTAAAATTTTCCTCGGGCAATGCAGATTCATTACAGAGGTTGCTGACATATGCATACTTGTAGTTTAAGAAAAAGAGAAAACTTCAAAAGTGGTCAGCCCAAGGAACGTACGATCGGGATCCTAATTGGCCGATCCAACTGAAGAAAAGCCAATACGGGAGCAGCCAGGATCAGACATTCAAAAAACAAACAATAAAAAATTGACATAGGATGAAAGATTGGCTGCATCAGGTCCAATCGACCCCCATCAGGATCAAATTGGAGTAAAAATCAGAAAATACAGACTTGAAACTCTATTTAAGTTATTGGATGGCCCAATTTAGGTGTCTTTCCTGTCCATTAGGGCAAGGAAGACACAAAGGCAGCACTGCTGCCACCCATGCAGCGGATTCCGATGGGGTCGATGCTGGATCAGCCAATCTGGGCAGATTCAGGATAATCCAGGGAGAACTCCAAGGTTGGATCAAACTTTCCCCCTGAACTGGATCAGCCTACGCCAATCTTGATCTGGATCGGCCGATCTGGTAAACCATGAGTCATTTCTATGTTATATCAGCCAAGCCAGGCAGGATAATCAATCCTGGTAAAAAGCAGAATGAACACCTTATTGTATGTACCAACATCGATGGCTGTCCCAAACTATCTCAGTCCATCTCTGTTCAAACCAGAATCAGACTTTCTGGTCTAAGATCTCCAAAGAACTCACAGAAAACTACTTTAGGTGCATACTTGAATAATGCACTATGTACAAACTTGCAACCATGTCCATCCACTTGTAACTAATTCAACCGCTTCAGTTATATAAAAATATCAGAACACATTGTTAAATCTTTGAGACATCCTACACATCATCCAATGCACCAGAACATTGCATCGCATTAGAAAAAAAAAACAATGCTAAATGGGATTGACTAAATACGCAAGAGCTTGATCCAGCTATTTGGGACTTATGATCAATCTAATACAGGACAGGAGGTATTCCCATCCATTTATCCAAAATTGAAAGCAATAGAGAATGCCTTTCCTTGTTATCTGAAAATGATATAAAAATTTGGATTCAGAATTTTGGAAAGAACTCCAATTACGCACCATGTATGAAGTAATATTGTTTTGCCAGTTTAAACAGAAAAAAAACGCTTCAGATCTGATGCAAGGCACAATCCAGTAGACCAATCAAGTGTTTAATATAAGAAGAGACGTAAGATTATGGTTTAGTTGGAGAAAGGTGAAAAGCTTCTTCTCTTTTATTTATTCGTTCCTCCACCAAACAAAACTGGCTTTTTCCGTGGCAGGTGATTTCATCAATTTCATTTGCAGTTCACTTCAGTTGGACCAAACTTATCTAAAAGCAGAAATCAGTATTGGTCATGAACACTGTTGGTGTCAGCATGTGTTTGTGGAGGCTAAAAATTATACTAAAAATAAAAAAAATTATCCTCATGAGGACACTCAAGCTATAGCCTGATTCCCGTGTCTACTATCAGAGAAAGTGCCCAGCTATGACATCAACATCTATTTGGCTTGATAATGACAACCATTTGCCTTTTAGATGTATTCCATCTTATTTAGTATACTTTTGTGTAGTGGATAGGCACATTGGATCCTTTTCCACTATGTATTTAAGTGTAATCTATGTACTGCCTTGGATCCCAGGGATCTTGTGGCCATTGTTTCAGTGTGATCTTCTATGTTTATTACATATTATTTAGTAGACTTTTGTGTAATGGATAAACACATTGGATTATTTTCCACTATGTATTTAAGTGTGATCCATAGTTGTCTAGGCGCCAAGGCACTTTTGAAGGAGCACCTGGGCTAGGCACCCAAGATGCCTGGGCTAGGCACCCCATGTCTTTCTTCACAACTAGAAAAGTTTTCTTTCAAGAGGTTTTGTGCCCTTGATACCCCTCACAAGGGATGCTACCTCCTTGACCCCACAACCTAACCATGCAGGCTGATATGTGATTTGCAGACACTTATTCAATGATAGTGTATACATATAACATATTTCATTATCACTTATACCATTACATATGTGTAAGATGTTTAGTTACAAGTATGTGTTATACACTTAAAATTTATAATGTTATCCGTTAACTCTCTTTTCTCTCCCTGTCACTTGGTTTATCAAAATTAGCTCTTTCTAAATATATATATATACTCACACATATATAATAACATAAATTAAATTACATTTACATGTATACACACAACCACATACATTCAATTATAACATAAAAATATAATTATATTTATGTATATATGAATTTGTGTATACATAAATATATATAGTATTCATATATTATTTATATAAATTTGTATTAATTTATATATGTATATATAAATATTAAATGCTACTGCCTAGGCATCCCAGGTGGCACTTAAGTAAACCTTGTCGCCTAAGTGGAATTGACAATCTTGAATGCCTTGGGCACCTTGTTGCCCTATGGTGTGACCTTTGTACTACCTTGGGTCCTAGGAATCTTGTAGCCATTGTTTCATAGAGAAGACCCAAGATCTGCTCTCACTATGAAATGTTTACACCCCTTCCCTCTGGAAATGCATGAAGAGATACCACAGTTTGCACTTTGTCTTGTTCGGGCACTACAATGGCAAAAGATTGTGCTTTAAAATTAGAGGTTTCTGACAGCATGTCTAGATTGCATCACAACAGACTCCATGCCGGTAAATGGTGTTGCATTACATAAATATACAAACAGGTGATAGAAATAAAATGAAATCCTACACTAAAAGAGTAAGCTTCTACCTATGGCATGTTTGGTTACAATATGAATAATGATAGAGCATCACTTTAAAATGGTTGATATCAAATATTAAAATTTATATAAAGATAGGTACTTAATAGAGTATCTAGATGGGCCACAAGCTAACAGGCCATGTTACTATGAAATATAACAGAAATTATGGCATACTTACCGTCACATCTTACAAAATCTAAACAACCTAAGGTCCTTATAGGGTGTTTGGTTGCACAACAAATTTTTATACACTTTCGTGATAACAAGTTGTATTAAAATAAAATGTGAACTAATTAATGACATAAAATTATCATGTTTGAGAAGATAATGATAACAAAAAAATAGTGGGGGATCACAAGATAAAAAAAAAGAGGTGACACTCTCTTTTTTGTTCAAGAAAAAAACTTTTTGAGAACATAAAATTGCAATGGTTGCCAAACACCTCCTATAACAATTTTTGTTACAAAAACATAAAATTGTATCAAAAACCTGATTTATCATGCAACAAAACACCCCATTAGTTTCTACTCTGGGTAAACATTTGAAATAAAAAATAAACAAATTAATGAAATGCAACAATAGAGATGCTACTGAAAACATCAAACTTACAATTTTCAAATCCATCAAGCCATCAAACGGTTGATAAGTCGCCAACCCGCTGATGTTTATACCGGCATGTTCACCTTCCATCGCCGAATAATCCTTTAAATGATCAGTAAACCATTTCCCGACCAGGTCCAGAGACAGCTGCTCTAGAACAAGCAATAACGTAAATCTCCAAAGGTAACCAAATGAACAAGAACAAAAAAAACCTAGAAACACAAACAAGACAAAACCGCCAGGAGCGAGACATGGGAGGTGGATATGGACTCAAAGTTACCTTGTTCTCCGCCAGACCAAGCTGGATTACGCCTTCGGGGTTGGAAACGGGGTCATAGGGATCCTCGGAACACTTTCTCAGCCCAGAATAATAAGCGGACTCGGCGGACTTCGCAATGGAGGAAGCCCTGGATGAGAGCTGAGCTGGCACAGACGAACCCCTCGGGGAGAGTAGGGTGCGAGAAAGCGTCCGGGGAATACCCGCAGCCAGCTCAGGAAGATCCATCGTTGACGTCGAAGGCGATGGTCCCGAGGGCGGAGATTCCGGAGGCGGAGAAGACGAAGTAGAGCGATTCCGCTTAAGGTAAAGCTGCAAAAAGTAGAAGAGAGCACAGGGGATGACGGTGCCGAGCACAAGGCCCCCTCTCCCCTGCACCACCCCCTGAAGGGGCACAATTATCCTCATGGCCGACCCCGCGCCGCCTCCACTGGCCCCCGAACTAGCCTGGTTGGTGCTGCTACTGCCGACGCCTGCGTCCTCCTCGCGACCCTTGCGCGAAGGCCGGGGCAGTGTCATTCGTGGAGAAGGCGATACAGCCTCCACCGTGGATGCCGAAGCCCCCCACCTTCTCCTCTTCCGCTATGCCGGCACCGCCCCGCGTCTTCTCCTCGCCGCCAGGTGAAGAATCAGGCTGTGCAGGGGAACTAGGGAAGATGAGGTGAGAGATGAGGATCGCGATGGAGAGACTAGAGAGAGAGAGAGAGAGGGCAGCTCTGCGCCGTTGGCTGTGGCAGGAAGGATTCTGGTCTCGTCGAGGAATTTTAAAGAGTCGACTTTTTCTGTGTGAAACAATATAGAGACTATTTCACTGCCAGAAATGCCCATCGGCTATTGCTTAATTTACTTACCTACGGTCCCGGCATGCCCAGCAGAACGATCACACAATCAGAACCGTCTGATGTGCGGGGCCCCGATTGCTATCGGGACGGTGTCCAGGACTGGCTGGCGCCACCCGATGAAGCGGGGCTTCGGTCGGATCCGCGCCAAATTCGAACTCTATGGCGCGAACTTGTGGTGAGGATCTTTGGCCCGTGGGGACAGGGGTGGTTCGGTAAAATCATGATGGGTGTGACGCTCGATCGACCGCTCGCTGTTGCGAGATCCCAAGGAATCTCGGCCGTAGATTTGCGGGGGTTCGTCTGGTGATGGACCGTGCATCCCAGCCGTCACAAAAAATATAGAAATTTTCTCTTTTGGTGGTAAGTAAAATTACTATTTTTCATCGTTACTATATACAATTTGATTAGACGGACAAAGACAGCTGTGTAAAGTTTTTTTTTTTTTTTTGAAGTAACCAGAGCAGATTCTATTAAAAAATTCAACCTGACATATCAGCAAATAATTGGTCTTTCAAGTAGCACAGATGGAGAGAAAGATGAGTATCCCTAAAATGGGGCATCTAGGGCCCACTCAGCAAGTAACTAGGCTGGTAAGTGGGCTGCCGGATTACGAATTATAGGTGAAAACAAGACTCGTGTGTTTTTGGAGAAGCAATTTCGCTGACAGGCGGCTACGAGATGTTGTACCTTCCAGAGAATGGGCCTGAGTCTGTAATTTCATGTAATATATTGTTTGAAAAGAAAAGAAAAAAATCATCAAATCCTGCCGTAGCACACCCCCCTCCCTTCGTCTCCCTCTCCCTCTGGCGTTGAGGTCGCTCCCCCCCATACGTGAAGAATCCTAAATTTTAAGTATTAAGCAGGTCTAAAGGATAAGAATACTTTCTCCAATATCTAATATGAGATTAAGTCACTTAACAATCTTCTTTTCGATCGGTCATCCTCAAAGTCATGATAAGAATACACAGGACAGTGTTGAGTGAAAAATAAATATGAATCTACCGAGGGGACAAAACCTTAAACGTCCAACTGTTCTTTCTGATACCATGCGAAAAATCTCAAAATTTAAGCATCCTAAAAGTTCAACTGTTCTTTCTGATATCATACGAAAAATCTCAAAATTTAATTATTGAGATAATTAAAATCAGACTTATAGACATGAGAAATTGGACTAAACCGTTTAACACCGTCGGACACCCTTTCTACGGGATGAATGTGGACAAGCCACCTTTAACTTTACGGCCTGTTTGTTTACAGTATCAAGCACTTTTATTGATATCAGTTTCAAAACTGATATTGATACTTTGTATCGATAGGTGTTTGGATGTCAATATTAATTTTAAGATTAATAGTTAAAAAAAATCAAAAATAATACAGGTGAAGACCTGTATTGAAATCATCCCGCGTAGACGCTTCCCCCCCCCCCGGCGGCCGACGCTCCCCCCCGCGACCATCCCCCCGATCGCCCCCCCGTGGCAGACGGTCCCTCCCCGAGTCCCGCCCGACAGACGCTCCCCCCGAGTCCCCCCCATCCCCCCCGACAACTACGGAGAGAAGCCCAAGTCCCCCCCCCCCCCCCCGCGGCCGACGCTCCTCCCCGCTGTCGACTCCGAAAACGGGTTCCGGATTGGCACCTCAAGAGAAGGTGAAAGATAGAACGGAATAGGGGAAAAGGGAGTGAATCGAAAAACACTCGGAAAGCAGTAAAAGGTCCTCACCTCGGTCTCACACTCACATTGATCCCCGAACTTTCATCTCACGGCGTCGCTCGAGCACCGGAGACGGTTCGGGTCATGTGGGAGGAGAGTGAGGAATAGAATAACTTAGAACATGATAAAAGAAATTGTGGTCGCCAGGAACCGCGGGCTCCGCTTTATGGAATAAAAGACAAGATTAAGTTGAATTGACCATGTGTACCTTAGCGTGGGAGATTGGGATGTGAGTTCAACCTTCTTCTTCTTCAGCCGGCCGATGAAGAAGAGTCCAACCGATGCTAGCTTGATGTACCTGTGCAACTAGTAGACAAATAAGACAAGAAAACCAGTGAATGGAGGATTAGAACTGAATGAAGTGTAGTAAATGTAAAAACAATAACACAAAAGGGCAATTGGAAACAAACTCACCGAATTCAGGGTTAGCCTTAACCCTTTTTTTTTGGTTTTTTTATGATGTATGAAATGATGAAAAACTGAATAAAAATGATGCTTAAATATGAACTAAATGATTTGAATGAAGAGTTAGCAAAGAGAATATGAATGGTTAAAGACAACACAACCCAGGCAAAGTGGCAACCGAGTTGGACAGATTCAATGTAAACTGCGCGGCTCTAATGCAGAGACCGTAACGAACAGCACCAATGTCAGAATAAAGTGATGTTTGTTTAAAAATAAAGAGGACTCACCAAGGGTGGTTTTATATGAATACAAGTTTGCTTGAATCTTATGATAAGTAATCTGAATTTTCCTGATAAGCCGGATCTTGGACAGTGAAGTTCTGGAAACTCCCAGCACAATGTCGATGTAGGATGTGCTATGGGCACCATAGATATCCGAATTAAATGATTCTTATTTTAAATAAAAAAGGACTTACCGGGGAACAATTTCTATGAAGCATGTATAGGCTGAATCCACCATTAAATGTACTAAAATTGACTGAGAAGATGATGACTTAGAAGAGAAGACTTCGGATCTATCTGTGCAGCGCTGGTGTTGAAGCCGTAACAAGCCAAGGGAATGTCAGAATTGATCCCCGTGTGTTGGAGATGAAAGATATCTTGATGAACTGCACTTCTTATGAAGGAAGTCAGGCAATAAAGTGACTAGAAATATCTTCAGAAGCCGATGATCAGCAGTGCAGCACGTCGGAGCATAGACCGGCTTCTTCTTCACTTTGGGATGATCTCCGGGCACCAGGACGAAGAGAGGATGATTTGGGGAGGTTGGGACGAGCCAAGGGTAGCTGGAGGATGAGGATAAGAGTGCTGGAGGATGGGGATGCCCTTTCTTAGGTCGTTCATATGAGTCTCCCTTTATAGGGGATGAAAACCAGGTCAAAATATAGCAAGTTTTGATACATCCGACCATAGGTTGGATTTCCTTCACTTAATGTTGTTAATTTTCATCCTGAGGCATCTATAAACTTACCCAAATGATTGAGAGGGATTGGAAACCGTGGATCACCTTCCCCATGTTCAAAATATGTCTCCACTTGAAGAGGAAACAAATATAGTCTAAAAATGGCAAGTTTTGATGTATAAGACAACAAGTTGGATTGCCATCATTAGATGATATTAATTTCGACCATGAAGCTTCCAGATACTATACCAAGTAATATGGAGGAGGAAAAAGGAAGGTAAGGTCGTGAATTGGTCAGATATGTGCCCAATGGGCTGGGCTTGCATGCAATTGGACTTGATCGGTGCTGCGTGTGGACAGAACTGCACGTCTAACTTCCAAAGGGCGTTGCAGACAAATGGTAGATCAGAATTGAATGACGTTTGTTGCATTGAAAAGAGGACTCAAAGAGGAAGATTATTGATGTTGAATACTTCTTCATTTGAAGTCCACAGAATCATGTGAAAAATTTTAAAGTAGATGATATGCTGGAAAAAGCAAAATCTGGCACACCACCAAGAGTCTCTTGTTCGGCAAACACGAATTTGATTAGAAATTAGCAAATCATCCTCATATTTCCAATAAGCACCTCGGCTCATTCAAAAGGGTGGTTCATTATGATTTTGATTGTCTAAAAGAGATGTTACCAAGGGAATAATGGTTTAAACTCTAAATAGGGCCAAATTGGCGTGTCTACACCCGCGACCATTCCCCCCGAGTCCCCCCCATCGCCCCCCTGCGGCAGACGGCGGCCGTCCTCCCCGAGCCCCCCCCCCTCGCAACAATTTTTATACTCATGCAGATTTTACTATTCAAGGTTTTTAAAACTTTTCAGATTTCACTTTATTTTAAATTTTCAAATTCTAGAAATTCATAAATTCATAATTTTTTCTAGTTTTTTAATTATATCTTTTCAGAATTATTGAATTTGTAGATTTTGAATTTTTTAATTTTACAAATGCTAAAATTTCATACAAATTTATTTATTTTATAAGTTTTGTAACATTTTCTACTGTTTTACAAAACTCAAGTTCATTGGGTTAATAGGTTATGGCGGGCTAAAGCCCAGTTACACAACTCCAATTCATTTGACTTCCTACATGGGCTTGGGTTTGGGCTTCATATATATGGCCTGAAGTGGGCTTGGGTCGGGTCAGCCCATGCCCGACCCATTGACACCCGTGCTGACGGTGACTTATTGATCACAAATTAATAATCATTGCAAGAGTGTGACACCGACGACGGTTGACTTTGTTATTATAGTAACGACTTAAAATTTTCATTAATTATTTTTGTAAATAAAAAATAATATTGTAAAATAAATAATCAATGTAAAATTACAGCCATGCGTTGATATACAATAAACTTGAATACCCATGAAAGACAAATTACCATTTTATACAATTCCATACACAATTCTTTGTACAATCACAATTCCATACATAATTCTATACACGCTCACAATTTTATATGCACAATCACATAATTTCATCCATCCACCATCAACAATTCATCAAGTTATTTATCTAGAGAAGACAAACTACAACTTATACACACGGTGAATGAAAAGTACAAATAGTCTAACATATATACATCACATATTAATGGAATAAAATAGTCATGTTCAAAAAATAAATATACAAATGCATCATGTCAACCATCCTCTCCAAAACATGTCTCCTCATCCTCGTCCACATCGACATCATCTTCATCCTCTCCATTGTTCTCTTCTCTATATTTCAGAGGTGATCTCAAACTTGATAAAACAATGGGTGGAGGGAGTCTTGATCAATCTTTGATGATATTTATTTTGTTAGTCATTCCATTGTCTCCTTAAAGCTCCTTTATTGGTTGGACATATGTTGTTACAGAAAATCAATCACTATGTTTTGTCTCTCTAACATTGTGGATTGCTTTTTCACTTTGTCTATCAACTCTTAAACTAATGGATTCGTAGAGATACTAGCACCTCTACCTCTTACACCATAACAGGAATTGCGAGTCTATCCTCTCACCCTACATCGGATTTGTCCTGACCTGTCTATTGTAAAGACGGCGGTGAATACATCCTCAATAGTGAACAGTTGTTAAGATATCCCAACATTCTATTCTTCTGATTGTCAGACGTTAATCAATTGCTATGTATTATTTTAAAATTAGAAATTATATTAAGATTTATTTGAAATGAATGAAGATGTTAATATAAATAAATTAAATGTTTACCATCATTTGACCACTTCGTTCATTTCTCTAGACAATAGAACCACATGCCATTTCATGCATATAGATAAATTAAAAAACCTCTCCACAAGTAGGATGGTGTCCTTTCTTTTGTGCCAATTAAAAATAATTAAAAGTTTTAAAAAATATTGAAACTTTACCCAAGAATAAATAACAATTGAATTAAATACATACATAATCTATCTCCAACTGATAAATATTTGTCATTCTTTTTTGATAAGACATTGTTAGACCTACTCTATTGCGTTTATATTTTGACTAATGGCCTATAAAAAGATTACAAGAGTTTAACAATTGATAAAATATCATGCCAAAATGAATAAGAAATTAAATTAACAAGATTTCTTGCCTTATTCTCATCTCAAATCCATATCACGCATATGTGATGTCATTGCTATGGATCACATTGTGGGGACATAATCTCTCGGGTCTCCACTTGTGATCATCATGTAAAATATTGAACATACAAAATTTATTAGTTTAATAGGTTAAAAATGATAAAAAAATTAAATATGTCTTATTATTTTCTTCGTTAGATGGTTTCTTTATTTTCTCTACAATTCTCTCACATGTCATAAAATATCGGTAAACTATGCATGTTGATTGCTCAAATGTAAAATGTTACTTCGTAATAGTAGAAAATTAATATTGTCAACGATACACTATTAACCACGATGTATAAATAAAACTATAAATATAATTAATATATTAACCTCAAAAACTTAGAAAATGTTCTTTTTCTTCTATTGTGGAAGAGTAATTAAAGTTATTATCATAAATTACAATACACTCTGTTACAAACTCTAATATAGAAGATAAATAATGGATCATGTAAACCTACATCCGAGCCCCTACCAACTCAATGTTCAAGTTTTCGTCAAGGTATATTGTTCTCACATTATACGCCTTAACTAGACCTCTCCCACAACTATCGGATATAGTTGATTAAACATAAAACTTTAGCAAAGTAAAAAGTGATGCTTATAATGACTTAAAAAATTTAATAAAATATATATGAGGTGATAAAAGACAGACTACCTACATATAAATGTATTTATTAGTGCATAAGTTTTATTGATTCTAACTTACATATTGTTTGGTTGCACAATAAATTTTTTATATTTTTATGATAAAATAATTATATTAAAATAAATGTAAACTAATTAGTAATATAAAATTATTTCATAAAAAACATAAAATTATCAAACAAGGTGAGAGGACCATAAGATAAAAAAGGTGACTCTTTTTATTTAAAAAAAAACTTTTAAAAAACATAAATTTATAATAAATGTCAAACATCTCTTTTAAAAACAATTTTGTTAAAAAACATAACATTTTAATGAAAACACAATTTATCTTGCAACCAAACACTTCATTAAGAATGATATATAAGAACTTTTAGCTTAGTTTGACACTTAAATAAATGAATGAATCTTGAGTAGCTTTTTAAATAGTTGAATTAGAATTTTTAGTATCACCTTAGGATATTCAAACATTATTCATAAAATTATTCAAGATAAAAAAAATTACTAAATGGAGAGCATTTGAGATTTTGTGTTTTTTATAATTCTAAAATTTAATTCTCATCTAAGAAGTCACCAAAACCACCGGCTCACAATCATATGTAAATTGTTTTTCAAAATACTATGTAATGTACGATATTAAAAGTATATTTGTAACGTACGTATTTTATATGTTTATAAGATAAATGTATTTTTACTTCTTTATTTTAAATGTGCTTGAGATTTGTATTTATGTATTTATTATTTATGTTCTTGTCAATACATGTCAACCTATTAAGGTGGTGCTTAATAGATCTTCTAACCTCTAATCTTAACAGATCGTGAGGATTTCATCTTAGTTGACAAATCATCTTATTCAATCTGGTATTATATCTTTTTTTTTCAGAGAACCTCATAAACTTATGCTATATCTTTAATTTTTTATTTTCAGACATTGTATCGTCATTTGGATTTATTAGAATTGAGGAGACACACATGCATAATATAATTTTAGTTGATGATGGGACTAATCAATTAATATGTCTTTATCGAATTGAATAGACGTTCAATCACATATTCAATAAAAAATAAGCATTTGTTGTAAATTCTGATGCAAATTAAAAAAAAACTTAGACAAATACGTCATGGCTCATACGACAACACAGATTTACTTAAAGATAAGGAAAATGCTTTGAAATTGGAAAATATCATTATAACTCTTTATCATTTATATGATAAATTAGTAGTCTCTCGTCACATTCAATGAATCCATATTAAATTTTGATCGGACTCTTTCCTTAAGTAATAATGAGGAAAAGAATAGAATGTGATGGATATAAGACACAGTAACAAAGATAAAACTTATTAGTCAACTTTGAGTTCAGATTATATTACGATCTTGTTTGAAAGCGGGATAACCAGGATAAATCTAGTTTACCCCTATAATCCCTTAGTTTGCTGCACTTGTAAAAAAGAAAAAAGAGTTTAATTTAGATTTATTTAATCCAAAGTATCTCTAAAATTAAAGATTAATCTTAAGATAAATAATCTAGAAATAACATTTTTGCATTGATACGACCCGTGGGAAGTCGGTCGGTGGGAGGACGCCCTCGACGGCGCTGCGCACGGATTTGGATGCCCTCGACGGTGCTACACGCTGGGACGGCAGCGGCGCGGCGCTGCTCTACCGGTCTCTCCGGCCACCGGCGATGGAGCTGGGACTGAGCCTTGGGGGAGGCCCCGGGGGCGAAGCCCGTCTCTGCAGTGTGGAGGCGGGGGAGGGGCCTCCTGGCAACGCACCGTGCCTGCTGATCTTGCATGGGCACGCGAGGATCGGGTGGTGTGGAGACTGCCCGGAGGGATCCCGGCCGGGGAGGAGGAGGAGGGGGCACGAGGCGGCCGTCCGCAATGCCGCCTCTTCAGCTGGATACACCGAGGGAGCCCAGGGAGGAGGAGGAGGGAAGGGGGGCACGGGGCGTCCACGGAGCCGCTGCTGCAGTTATCCGACGAGTTCGGAACACCCCGGCCCCGAGAGGAAAGCATATCCTTGTGGGGTGTTTGGTAGCATTTTATTTTTTTTGTATAGTTTCATGACAACAAATTATATTATAATACCAAACATGATAATTTTTAAAAGTGAAAACAGGATAATGAATATGTTTGGCAAAAATAATTTAATTTTTAAAAATGATAATAAGGTGTTTGGAAGTATTTTAAATTTAATTTTCATCCCTTTCAGAAACATTGAAAAACAAAAATCCAGTTCAGAAACATTATTAAATAATAATTTACCTTCTTCCCAACCTTTTCTCGAACCAAAAATTTCTTCAAGAGTCGCAGGGCATCGGATCGCCGCACATCTAAAGGAGAAGCGACGGAAAGGGAAGGCAGGACGGCCGGCGGGCCGCCTGGGGGGATCGCCGGGGGGCCGCTGTCCATGGGGCGAGGGGGGCGGTTGTCCATGGGGGGGGACGAACTCCGGCGGGCGTTTTGGAGGGGACAGCGTCGTCCAGCGGCGGTGGATGGGGGTGGGAACAAACAAGGAATGAAATAAAACCCACACCATCGCCGACTACTCCATCTGTAACTCCACCTGGCAGCACCCGGTCACTGCGATGCCGCAAACCTGGAGGAAGAGGAGGCCATGGCGATTTCCCGTATGCTCCCCTTCCAATCTCGTATTAATCTGTCCCTCATCTCCGCCGCTGCCGCCCCTAAATGCGCCGCGCCCCTGCTTGTGCCTGCAGAGTCGCCGGAGGTCACGGCGGTGTTCCCAAATAGGGGGAGGAAGCTGCATACCACGCACTCCTGGGGGTTCATGAACCTAGAGAGGGACGGTAGGGTTCCGGCGGAATCTCTCTGGACGAAGGCGAGGTTCGGCGAGGACACCATCATCGGGAACCTCGACACCGGTATTACTAATGCCTGCGGCGGAAGCTCGCCATGGCCTCCTCTTCCTCCAGGTCTGGACCCCGCTCGCCATGGACGCGCTGGGAGCCTCCTTCCCACCCTCCGCGGGGGCCTTCCGCCCCGACATCGCCCAGTCGGTGATGGCCTCGATGCTCTAGTTCTGGGGGGCGGGCGGGACAATCGGGGTTTTGTCCCATAACAGGGTGAATCGCTTTCAAAAAAAAAAGAGGGCTCGACCACTTTTTTTTTTTGTTACGGACGGATGTGTACGAATGTTTTCAAAACAAAAAATGAAAATGTGAGACAAACATGTTTTTAAGATCCTTTCATTACAAGTTTCAAAAATTAAAATAAAAATGTCCATTATCACTCAACCAAACACCCCATTAGTCTCCATTCAAAATTAGTCATGACCTCACGTCAGTTGACTAATGGTTCAAACAATAAGTTTGTTAAATCACTGTCGCAAAGAAATAAATTGTTACCGACATCTTACTAACTCATTACTTGTCGATAGCGAACTGTATTAAGTTCGATAGTGAATTTATAAGACGTCAGTAACGATTCAGTAACAAGTTCACTGATTCATTAACTCGATACCGACAAGATTAAATCACTACTAATATCATATTAACTCACTACTCATCACTGATCATGGTTTTTTTATTGAGAACCGAGAATACTCTCTCCACATGATCCGGACAAATTATCTGACAGGTAGCTTCTTCGTCCCCGAAGTTAGATTTGGCACCTAGTTTGGGCGGGCAAACGGTTCAAATAACTTAATGCTAATTAATTTTTAAGCTTTTTTCATCTTTGTCGTGCCCTTTGTGGTGTACATATATTATTTTATTAGTATCTATGTTTTTTTTATTTTTATGATATTTGTCATTAATCATTTAATTTTAGTTGAAGTGTGAGGTGTAGAGGAGTGTGAAATTATTATTATCTGATTCCAATTTTTTATTATATATGTTTTAAGCATATTATATAACTATTTAAATTATTTTAAAAAATAAATATTTTATTTTTTATATATTAAATTGCAATATGTATTTTGACAATACTTTATATTTAATAAATTTTTATATATTTATGATAAAATTATTTTTGAATTTATTACTGTTATATCAAACATAAAATACAGATTATTCTTAAAATTTATCTTAAGCCAAATTAAATATAGTGAGACTAGAGTAAATTATAAAGAATAATTTATCCTATCCCACATATTTTTATCCCCTAAAATTTGAAGATAAACCTGATTTATCCTCAAGTTATCTTAATGCCAAACATGGCCTAAAACATTAGGCTCTCTCCACTCCGCTGAACCAGCTTTCGATCTTTGATTGGGCCTAAGATTGTACATTTCAACCTATTCGCTGAAATTAATAAATTTTCAACGTTTGGAGCACGGTGTGCTAAAATATGAATTAAATCATTAACATTTGAATGTCATGTTAAAGGTTTAAAAATCACCAACTTTTAAAAAGTATATGAAATACACATTATATGATGATTTTCAAATATAATTATTATTCAAACAATAATTAGATACTTTTTTGCACATGATAAAAGAGATTATAAGTAAAATTAAGAGCAATTTTTTAGATTCAACCAGAACAAAAAGGTATAACACTTTACGTCATGTATTAAATATAGGCATATTAGTTATAAATTTTAATATAAATTCAAACAAGAAATTCTTGGTTGGAAATAACCATCAAGCAACAATCTAGATTAATTTAAGTGTCAATTACATGCTACCAGTATAATAAAAATTATCACATTACTTTACCATTTACATGCCAATAATTTCTCATAACTTTCAATATTTAATTATGTTCGTTATTTTTTGTTTGATAAAAATAATAATGATATACAATTTCAAACGTAATGAATAAAAAAAGAACACCAAATGTAAAGTTGAATAAATTTTGAGTCGATTATATTTAAAGAATTAACGCCCTATTTGATTGAATTGAGCATCAGACATTTCAGCCTCTGTGCAAAATGTCTGACCTACAAGTTTTATGTGAATGTGATGACTTTTAAATGATCACCTAATTCTAAGTGAATTGTTATAACTATTTTATTTTCAAATATAGGATAGTTAAATTTCTTTTTTATGAAGTAAAAGGTCACTTCTAAAATTACCACTTCGATATTTAAATTTTTCTTTGAAATACGGACTCCAAATAAAACTTAACCACGGTTCATTACATTTGATGCCCGCATGTCGTTATAAATTTGTTCCAGGATAAACGAAGAGAGCGGTGAGGGCCTCGACGGAGTAAACCCACTGTTCGACTGTAGCGTCCATCTAGCTATGAGGTGGGCAGCCCGGTTGGCCTCTCTAGGTCCGAGGACGACGGCGATTTGGCGCTCCTTCACGCGGCGTCGACGGCGGTTGATGAAGTCTCGATGAAGTCTTGAGAATTTTAAAAACATAAAATTACACTGGTTTAATAAATTTTATTATAAAAATATAAAAGCGTAATAAAAAATCCATTTGTCGTATAACCAAACACCCAATGATCATGGAGACGACAACCCTGTCGGAGACAGAGATGAGATGGGGGAGACATCGGAGCCAGGGGTTCGAAGTTTGAATGCCTGAATCTGAAGCCGGCGTTGGAGCGCTTCGATCGAAATCGCCCGACTACCACCCTACGGGAGCGGAGAGAGAGGAGCGCCGGCGACGCGGAGGAAGAACCGGAGGAAAACCGTCGCAGGCGTACCCCGGCAACGCGGCGGGCCAGAGGAAGCCAACAAGCTCGACGGCCGAGGAGGGCCACGGGCCGGAGAGGCGCCGCTCCGCTCCAACCCTCTTTCTGGTCTCTCCCGCGGTGCTCCGCTGGGAAGCGGCGAGCGACGGGCGAGGGAGCGGGACGGGGAGCGCCTCTTGTCGTGAGGGGCGCCGGAGGCCTCGGAGGCGTGCGGATGCGGCCGACCGCCGTGCCACTGCGCGCTCCCCTGCGCCCTCCGCCGCCTCCGGCTCCGTCCGCTGCCCCGAGCAGACGGGGGCTCGGCCTCTTGCGGTGGGAGATAGGGCTGTTCACCATTTGGTTCGACCCGAAAAATCAAATCAAACCAGGAGTTTGGTTCGGTTTAATTTGGTTTGAGCTACCGATCAGTTTGGTTTGGTTCCTAGAGCCTTTCAAGTCAAACTAAACCGTTCAACCGAATAACCCGAATTAAATTAAATATTTTATTTTAAGTTATATATAATACAATGTTCATGTGCTTTTTCTTATAAAAATAAATTTGTTTCAAGAGTTTTTAAGATAAATTAATGAAATGTATAAACAAATATACTAAATTTTAATAGAATATGATTTAAAATAAATAAAATGAAATTATATATTGACATATTTACTTTACATTAATAAATTATGGTTTGAACCGAACCAAATCAAACCAAATCGAATTAATTTGATTTAGTTTAATTTGGTTCGAGAGATAATTTGGTTTGATTTGGTTTGAGAAAAAATATTAAGAAATCAAATCAAATCAAACCATGAACACTCCAGTGCGAGGTTCTTGAGGAGGGAAGGGGTCCGCGCATCCGACGGGCCTCTCGCGCCGTGGCTCGCATCGGATTCCTTGATCGGGCTCCGGTTCTGGGATGACGGGACCCGCTCGGGCGGACCCCGACCAGGAGGACCCCCGTTTCGAGGAGACGGCCCAGCCGGTACGCGTCGTGGAGCCCATAACAGCTGTACTCCGTCTGCCTGTTCACCGCGGTTGCGATCCCGAGAGGGAGAAAAGAAAAGGACGACGAGTATCCGAAGAAGAGGTGACTCGATCCCCCTTGGGGGAATAGAGGAGATCTGCTCAGTATAATTTAATTTTTTTTGTATTTTTATATAAATTAATATTTTTTTCAGAGGAGATTAAGCGATAGATATCAAAACTAATAAAAGTGGATAGGTATGTCGCATAACTTGTTTTATGATCTACGTGCGTGTAGATATCGATCAAAATATTGAATCCTAATCAATATTAGCAAAACTAATTTTTAATCAATATTTTGCAAAACTAATCTACGTGCGTGTTCTACGTGATTCAATTTTTAATCTCAATAATTTAATATTTATTGAGATTAAGCGATCGATATCAAAACTAAGGGTCCGTTTGGTTGAACGTAAAACAAAAAACAGACAAAAATAATTTACGGGGAACACCTTTTCAAGGAAATGAAAATACAAATGTTTTGTTTGGTACACTTTTCAGGGAAATTGAAAGTAACATTGGTTACTTGGTTTCTAGTCAAAATATTTTATTATAAATAATTTTATTTTTAGTTAAATTTTATTATTTAAAGTTTATATGATGTTACTTACTGCATCATTAACAAGTAAGTATTATTAAATAATATTACATTCAATAAAATGAGCTCTAAAAATCTGTTTAAATTTTCAATAATCTTGTACAAACAATGTGAGTTTTTTCTAACATTTTAAATATTTTAAATCAATATTTTTCGTTTATGACATTATCACTTCAACTTGACAAAAATATTTTAAATAAATTAATTTATTTAATAACAAGTTTTTTTTGCTATTATGATTAACATTTTATAAAATTATTTTTTATTTCACTAATTATAAATGTAGTGTACAAAAAATAAATTTTATTTAAACTTGACAATTCTACATATTGTCATCTACTATTTATTTATATATGATCATAAATTCATGATACACAGAGTGTCTAAGAAGATGAATCCGGAAAATGGCGTACACTCCAATTTGTGCGGACGCCAAAATTTTCGGGGATGTGTATGCCACGGAAAATCTGCTCCCCTGCTGTCATTTTTACGTGGAACCAAATAACTGAAGTACCAAGTTTTCCCGAAAAGTCCATGCATGAAGCCGCTTTTACTTGAAAACAAACGGACCCTAAGGATTGAACATCTCAACGTACATTGATGAAATCTTGATATGTGGTGCTTAGATAAAAACAAATAACCTTAATCACGTAGAACACGCTCGTAACCTACGGCTCCCTTAATTACATCCGGGAGGGTGATAATCAACGTCCAACTTTGAAGCAATAGTTGATTGATCAACATAAACAAGAACACTTCACACCGCAGAAGAGGAGAAGATGAAAGGTCAAAAGAGGTTTATGGGGTGTTTGGTTGCATGATAATTTTTTGTACACTTTCATGGTAGAAAATTGTATTAAAATAAAAAGTGAACCAACTCATGACATAAAATTATCATGTTTGGAGGGATGTGATTACAAAAAAGAGTAACCACCACACATGACCAAACAAAGTGGGGGACCACAAGAAAAAAGAAAGAGGTGAGACCTTCTTTTTTTGTTTAAGAAGAAAATCACTTTTAAAACATAAAATTGTCATGGTTACCAAACACCTCTTTTAACAAGTTTTCTTACAATTTTTAAAAATTAAAACAAAAACCCTTATTATCATGCAACCAAACACCCCATTAGCCTCACATCAGAAAGAGACGCTAGGCGAAAGAAGAAAGAGACAACTTTTTATTCTCCAAATTATAAACAGATTATATGATATCTTTATTCGTAAATATGTCAACAGATTGAATCAATAATTTATAACAACATCGATTAATTATTTTCAAAGATTAAATAAAAAAAAGTTAAATTAGAAATGAGTGACCTCCTGAGAAAGTTTCAGGATTGATTTTTTTGTCAGTCCTCTAATAGGATCGAATTTGCTTGTCTCCTCCCAAAGTGCAGCTTCTAGACACTTTTTCACGAGCCAACACTACGACGGGCTACATATTAGAGTAAGCATGGAGAAGATGACATCGGAGATGCCGCATGCTTGCTTTGTTGGCTCTCAGTGAAGCTGGAGACTCCTATTGCCACCAACAAGTGTCCTCAGCAGCTGGAAGCACCGCATGTAGGGATGTCAACGGTTATTGATTATCCGATTATCTGACCCGTTCGTTAGTTAATGAACAATTAAAGAATTATGTAAAATTTTCAAATAAGCTATATGTGTTTGTTTAGTGATTAACTATTATTTTAGCGATGTAGAAACATAATTTTAGTCTAGTTAGAAAGTTTAAATTCTTATTTTTATGAAGCATATTTCAATATTTTAAATATCAAAATTTCGTTGCACGTTTCAGCCAAACTGGGCTTCGTGCCACTTTAACGCAAGTCAAAACACCCTACAAACAGGGCACCAGGCGCCCTGTTAATAGGGCGCCAGGCACCCACTGGTGGGGCACCTACACTTAGTCAGACTGGTTTGACAGATGATGAGACAGTTCTGCAAATAAAGTTGCCCTCTTCTTGGCTATAAAAAGACCTCCATTTGGAGGGTTCAGGACACACCAAAGGCATCCCCCACACTCTCTCATCCACCACAACACTCCCAAGGTTTTAAAATCCCTCTCCAAGCTTTTAAACCATCCCAAAATCCTTTCTCAAAACCCAAAAAAACCATAATTGTTTTTTGAAGGGATAGTCTAGCAGAATGAAATTACTATTTTTGGGCTGTAGAAAGATCCTCATCTAGAGGTTTAGGAGGTTGCAAGTTTGTCCCTCACTCCCTCTTATCTAACACTACATTTTCAAAGTTTTACAACCTCTACTCAAGCCCTTAAATCATCCCGAAAACCTCTTTTAAAAACCCAAAAACCCACAGTTTTCTTCTTCAGAAGTATGATTTTTCTCCAACTTTGAAAGCCTCTACAAGCTATTTCTCTTACATCCAGTGCTAAATAACCCTTCCATCAGCTTCTCTTGGGTATTGGTTGTTTGGAGAAGCTTTTTTGCATCTTGAAGGTCATCCTGCACTCAGGGACGATGTCGCGAATAAGAGAAGAAAATCTACCAGAACCAATCCTTAGTGCCTCATCAGGGGGCGCTTTGACTTTGGTCAACGCGCCCCAGCAGGGGGCATCTGCAGCTAGCGCCCTATTAGCGGGGCACTAGCAAGGACAGACCCTGTTTTGCATTTTTTTTGAGTTTGTTTACCTTTGCAGTTGATCCTTTACTTTTTTTCATTCTAACTTTCATTATCATGACAATTAGCATGTATTAGGTCACATATTTGCATCTTCATACCTCTTTAAAAATCTATCTAAAATATGAGATGGGATTTGGTCTCAATTTGATTAGTTCCTTCCCTTTTGCATGTTTAAATTCAAATTTGAGCACGATGCTACACTTTCACTATAACTAATGATCTTTTCACTTGTTTCTATGTTTTCTTCTAAACATTTTTAGGTAAATCTAGATGAGGTGGAGCTTTAACCGGATCAAAGACGAAGAACTCATTAAATTCAAATTTGAGCATGATGCTACACTTTCACTAGAACTAATGATCTTTTCACTTGTTTCTATGTTTTCTTCTAAACATTTTTAGGTAAATCTAGATGAGGTGGAGCTTTAACCGGATCAAAGACAAAGAACTCATTAAGCTCTCTTCTTCCAACCAACCAAGAGAGAAGAAGTCAGAACCTAACAATCTCCTTGCTTCCAAAGATACAACGATCATCCTTAGTCCCTAAAGAGAGTGTAGGGTCTCCCACAAATGAACAGAGAGGAGATCTAGATCTGTTTCTAGTGTTTATAAGCAGATGCGATCATGGATATACCATAAATCGAACTCGAAAACTGTTATTCAAATTCGTTAATTAATATATAATATAACGATTCACATTTTATAATATCTAAACATATACATATGTCCCATCGAGAAAATCTTATTGTCTTTAACCATCCGGTTCATCCTCCTCCCTTGGTCCTCGACATTAGAAAAGTCTTACCTTGACGTCTGACAGTGATGTCTTTTTCCTCTCATGCTTCATAAAAATGCAATCCACGTACATGACGATGGCTCCTTCCCTTCCCTAGTCTAGCTATAGCAAAATTTGACATTCCCATAAACCCGTCATACTGAAGAAACCCGTTGACTGTGTGATCCGCTGAATGATCGACGACACCACAAAATAAGAATAGACAGTGCAGTGTCACGAGAAGATATTTCACTTTTGCTGCAGATCGACTATCTCATGTGTTTGTGTTATACATATGTTGTTTTGGATATGTAATTGCGAATCTATCTCATATTTTGTGTTGGACATCTAACTATTTACCGTAGTCTCGTAAGTCATTTTTTTATCTCATATTTTGTGTTAAACATGTAACTAAGAGTTTTCTTCTAATATATTACTATATGTGGGTGCTTATAATTATAATATATAACTTTTATGAGTTTTCAACAGTAAAATTATCTTTACTTTTTTATTTTGTTGAGTTAAAGTATACATATGTTATCTCTTTATATATTTGTTAAACGTCTGTTATCGGATCGAAAACTATTTTTAAACAGATAAAATAATGTAGTTCACAAATACACCTGATACCAATAATTAACAAACTGCACATGGGTACACCCTTTTTTTATAACATACAGATAATACTATTATTTGATCCGCATCTAACCCAGTGACATCCCTAACAACGTCACTTGCCGTCCTCATTGCAAATGCCTGCTGTGGAGGTGCTCCAGATTGATCTAGCATTGGCATCAAGCATGAGCAGTTTGACAAGCTGGAGGGAGGGACGACACTCTAAATCATCCATCTCCTTTTCAAGCTTAATCACAAAGTACTTATATGTGAGAGTTGACAATTGTAAATAAATTTACAAAATTATAAAGGTACTTATTGACTCTGAAACCGACTTTAACTAATTTAAGTTTAACGGTGAAACCAATTACGACGTGAAGATTTATGATTAAATTAAACAAGACAACGACATCACTTCAACCAGACATAAAAAATATGACATTAAAACGACTCTAAAGTAAAGTGACTTGACTCGTAATTAAAATATGATAATTAAAAGGATATCTAAATAATTAATAAATTCTAAAACAATAGAATTTTTAAATTGTTCCGCAAAAAACTGATTTTTTTTGATCACACGCTGGCCTAGTGGCCGTAGTGCTCGCTGCGCCATGGGTAGCGGAGGTTCGAACCTCACGAGACACTCTCCCATGGGATGCCTGGCTCTAACTCTGCTAGAAAGCGAGACCCAGACTTTGCGCCCCCACGCGCAAGGCCGTGCCAACCGAGCGATGCTCGGCCTGCAGAGAAACTGGTTTGTTGCCCCATCTATTTTTACTCTTCTACGTCACATCTCATCTTGTTCGGGCCATCACGGTCAGGCCATAGAAATTAAGTGTTAATGTTTAAACTCTTAAATTAAATAAAGTACGATATATATAGCACACGTATTTATTTGTAACAATTTTGATATTAATATTTCATGTTACGGGTGTTCACTATTCGATTCAACTTAGAAAATCAAATCAAAATTTTTTTTTTAATTTTATCTATCAATTGATTTGATTTAGTTTCTAAGACCAATCAGTAAACTAATTAACCCAAATTAGACTGATCTTTTTAAATTAAATATATTAAATATTTTTAATATTTTTAAGATAAAATTAATGAAATTGAAATATATAAATCATATATATTAAATTTTAATAAAGTATGATTTAAAACAAATTAAATGAAATTATATATTTACATATATATTATATCATAATAAAATATGATTTGAATTGAACCGAATCAAATCAAACTGATGGATGGTAGTTTGTCTGATTTGATTTGAGAAAAAAATTTCAAAAACCAAACCAAAAGATTAACAACCCTATTTTATTCTCACATCAAATACAGAAGTTGATAGAATACCATTTTTGATATTCTAACCAGGACATTAACTTTGTGTGGCTCTAATCAATTTTTAATTGATAGTTACAAGCAATAAAAAGAAAACATATCATGTTGTGAAGTAATATATAGATTTTCATTTCAAGTACACATTACGGGCATTAATGATAGCTATGATTATTTTTTAAAATATTGCATTTGATAACGGTTTCACATTGACTTTGAAATCATCTTCCGTAATATGGACGGTTTTCATTTATTTTGATTTTCTTTTGTTCCATTTGTTTCATTATTGATTCTCTCTCACCTACAATATTCACACTTACTTGTGAGGCAGGTAGGTAGAAAGCGGTAGATAATAATATCGACAAGCATACAAGGAACGATCATGGAATTAGGGGTGGCAATGGACCGGGCCAGCCCGCGGATTTGCAGGCTGATCGACTGCGGGTCATTTGACGGGCCAAAAGTTTTGCCCCTCGGGCTTTAGTCGAACTGATATACGGATCGAAGCGGATCGATGCGAGCCAAAAGATTTTCAACTTTTTATGTCAAAAATATCATTTTACTTTATTAAAAATATATTTTAATTAAATTTCTCTCAATTTTATAATGTTATTTTAAAATTTTAAATTTCTCATATTTAATAAATATTTATTTATAAAATATAAAGTTGGGTCGGGTCGGGCCGGACCAAACTAATAATTTTTACGGGTCGGGTCGGACCGGGTCAACAATGTAGTACGGGTCGGGTCGGGCCGGGCCGGGCCAATATATTTTGAACTGTGCCGTAAACGAGCCGACCTTGGGCCGGGCCGGGCTCGACCAATTGACACCCTTACATGGAATCCTTTTACCATATTTATTACACAGGTGAGCATTTTAAACTATAGTACCCCACAGTCAAAGTAGTTGTCATATTTATTTGTGTATATATGTTAAAATTTTCTGTATCCTACTTGATTGCCATGTTTTATATGTATGCTTGCGTATATTATGTTTTTCTTATTTGTATATTTATTCAGATTTTTTCTGTAATTAAACGTAATAGGGATATAATCATGTTCCCCTACCATCAGTGATTACCATCTATACATGTTGCGAATTGGTTACAGTTATATTAAAAAGGTTGACAATTTTCTGGTTATAGCACATTCATTTATAATACCATGGTAAAATTTATTTATTTTTTAAATTAGGAGGTTAGATGTCAAATTAAGAAGTTAAACATTTATATAAAACTTAATCAAATGCCATCTAAGAAATCATCTTTACATCATGCGAAAATTGTCAACTTGGTCTAATTTTTTTATTTCATAAATATATAAACTATCAATTTTAACAATTATGTAAGATAATAATATAAAACGGATAATATTTTTAAGTTAAAACATATGTTTGTTGCCGTTGCGTGGGAAACATATACTCTCCGAGAAAATTTGCGGCGCGTGTGTAGAGGGGGAAAATGCCAAATGTCGCCTTTTTCTTCTTTTATTTTGTTTTTACTTTCTGACCCTTTTTGTGGTACCTTCTTCATTTACTTTACCGAGTGCTGTTGGGAGGTGTTGAGGTCGGACCGCATTGTGGGCGGGGACAGTTGGGGGTCAGCTGTCGGGCGCCCACGGCTACAGGACGACGGCGGCGCCGTGACGGAGACGGCACCCACCGCTGCCGTGGTGGGGCCCACGGCTTGGCCCCGTTTAAATTCGGAACGCCTCGTGAAACCCGTGAGGGCTGGGCTGCCGGGTCGGCTCGGTTCTGCTATCTTGGGCCGGTCTGGGAGATCGCGGACCAAGTCGGGCGAGTGATGATCGTGATTTTATGATTGACGGCGTGGATCAACGGCGGCGAAGACGGAACAGAAGAGCTTTCGAGGGGAGCAACTAGGGATGTCAATGGTAGTAGATTATCCGATTATCTGATCCGTTCGTTAATTTAATGGACGGTTAAAGAATCATCGAAAATTTTCGAATAAGGTATCCTTAGCCGTTTATCGATTATCCGTCTTTTTAACGGATACGGTCACGGATACAATATAAACCGAACCCGATAAACCGTTTCCGAAACCGTTAAGTAAAGCTTGATCCAACGGTTGAAAATATATCAACATCTACGTTCAAGAAATATGTCAATCTCAAAAACCCTAAAATTAATTTGTGAGAATCCCCGAGTCCGACCTTTCAACTTCTGCATGTTCCTTCTTCCTTGCCCGACGCCCTACCTGTTGCATCGTTGCACCTTCACCTTGACGTGGCGGCCGGCGGCTACATCATGGACCTGTTGGTTTTGGGTGGCCGGTGTGACCTCGGCTGCACTGTTGTGCCTAGCGACGTCCGTGTCCGCGTGGTGCCTGTGAGGCTCCCAACTCTCTCTCTCCTCTGATTCACCTGCAGCGCTGTCACCCCTCTCTCACTCTCGTCTTGGAACATTCTGATGAACTTGACAGACATGGGGCCATTGTATGCAATCGTCCATGTTACTTAGTTATCTTGGATCATAGGTCAAGTTCATTCCCTACTTTGTTGCAAAAGTATGTTATTTGGCAAATATTTACTTCATGGTGCTAGTATACATGATATCTCTGTATTATCTTACTACGATATTTAAGTATACATGTTAGGAGGAAGCTAACATTTTTTTTGTGTATATTAGGTACCTTCTAGTAATGCTTATATATTCGTTAATTGACCGTTAATCGACCGTAAACCGTTTTTAAGCGGATATTACAATGCGGTTAGCGGATACACCCATTACCGATAGTTAACGAACAGTAAGTGGATACTTCTTTTTTATAGGATACGAATACGGATAATACTATTATTCGACCCGTATCCGACCCGTTGACATCACTAGTTGCTGCCCCCTCCTCCGACTACCCGTGGTGTTACCTCGGTTGGTGTTTAAGGTTGTTTGTGTGGTCATCGTGATTTGATCAGTGAAGCCGTTGATTCGGGTAACACTTATATCTTTATGGCGTGATCATTTGGTGCGACCACAAATATCTGGCTTTACAAAAATAGTCCAAATCTTTGCGGGAGATCATCGATCATCAAAACATTTTTATGCACAAGAGTTATCATGATTAGCGACGATATTCAACCGTGATGTGGATGAAAATTCTGAACAACAACTACGTAATTATGTCTATCTTTATGTCCGGTGTTCACATTTTTTATGGGGGTTTAGTTGTACGATACTTTTTATATTTTTTTCATGATAAAAAGGTATATTAAAATAAAAAATGAACCAACTCATGACATAAAATTATCATGTTTGAAAACAAAGTGAGGGACCACAAAAAAAGAGAAAATCACTTTCAAGATATAAAATTATCATTATTGTCAAACACTTCTTTTAATAAATTTTTCAACAATTTTTAAAAATTAAAATTAAAATATCTATTATCACGTAACCAAACACTCCTATTATATAGTGTTCTTTTGGTAGGAAAGCTTGGGTATGTTTTTAGAATTTGTTTGTTGGAGGTCCTTAGGTTAGGAAAAAGAAAAAGAAAAAGAAGAAGTAGTGGTGGGCTGATAAGCATGATGGGGCCCGCAAGTGATCCGTAATGTGGGCTGCGGAGTTTGCTCCTGCGCCTGACTGACCTCATCGGTCCTTGTTCGTGTCGGTTGTGGGCCCTGTCAAGCAAGCCATTCCAAACGGGGATCTGACCAGTTTCAGGTACTTCCGTGTCGGGCTGCACGCAGGTCGGACGGGCTCAACCTGTCTTTGATGCAAACCGGGGTCAGGGGTATTCCTCGTGTCATCTCTGACTGATGTGAAATCATAAGAGATCACAGTGTGTCAATATTAATATCGATATTTGTAAAAGACATGATATCAAACCATTAATATTTATTATTATTATTTATAAAATTGAAAGTAATAAAGGCGTTAGATATAATTAACGAATAGGGCCTTATGATTTAGATATGTTATGGGGGCCAGAACTAAATTTGGCATTTTTTAAAATATATATACCGTGTGATAAATTCTATTTAAAATAAATTAATAATTTATATATAGTTACTCGAAATTGATATAGTTTATTTAACTTTTTTAACCTTTGAGTCTGACAAGTGCGATTTCAATTTGGATAGTTTACGTCATGTTTGGTAATATTGTTAGGTACTTCTATTACTATTAATTTTGAAATCGATGTTGATGGAACCGTTAAGAGATATTTGACTAATTGTATCAATTTTAAAATTTGTAGTATAACAAAACATATTATATAATACAAGTTTCAACTTGTATTATATTTGATATTGATACTCCAACATTTGAAAATATTAATATCAATATTGATATAGTATCAATAATGAAGGTCTAACCAAACAAGATATTATAGAATACATAAATATGCTCCCCATCCCCTAGTTTTGTCAAGATAGAATTAAAAAAATTAAACTCTAGAAGGTATGTAATCAGTTCAGTTCGACTCAATTGCAACCCATTTTTATGAAATCGAAACTAAATATGGTCGTAGAGCTGCTATTTGATCCAGTTTTCAGTTGATTTTACATAGATGAATTCAACTGATATAAGCAAGAAGAAATCCATTTTTATGGATAACTTAAATTTCTATCTGGGTGACGCAACGAGGTTAGTGCACACAATAAAAATAAAAATTATATTTTCTTATTTCCAGTTTAAAAATATAGGTTTATTATATTTGTTGGTTCCTATAATATATCATTCAATGACTACTAAAAAACAGATACAGATAGAGAGAAAAATAATAGATGAATGTATCCCTCTTGTCTTTCATAATCTAGGCTAACTAATTACAAATTATAAAGCCAGTGAAGATAAATTACATTTGCATAAATTATGTATTATTGTATATGTCAGTGTCCATACTTTCCACCAAATGCAAAGCCGAGACTTCATTTGTCTGGGATTGTGTTGGGAAAAATTTGTGATGCAATCTTGTTATCCTTTTATTATTTAAAAATATGTATTTGTGATAAAATCATCAGTCTCCATGATATATCCCTTTGTATTTTTTTGGAAGTGAAGAGAGAATAAAAGATATCACTCTCTTTTTCTTAAATCTAAACTCAACTATTGCAACTCAAAAATAGTCAGAACAAGATAAATTGCATGCCAATAGAAATGTCTTGTTGGAGATTTAGTTGATAAACATATTCTCCATGATCCCAACCAAATGCAATCGAGGACGATAGGACAATTAACTAGATGAAAATAGGTTTTGCCTTAACAAATACAACGTAGCATGGTGTCAATTTATCTTTATTACCAAACCACTACATTGTTATGTGCAAGCTGTTAACTTATGTCCTATTTGGTTACGGTACCAAATGATATTATATTAATTTTGGTATTGATATTTGTACGTGATAGAATAATAATATCAAAATTGATACTTATAAATATTTGTATTTAGGGTGCTAGCAATTTAAGCAAAGTTGAGTAGCATGCTATTCATAATTGTCAAGGGGCCCGCCTAGGTGGCAAGGCGCCTTTCCAAGGGCGCCTTGCCAGGGCGCCTTGTCTGGGGCCAAAAAGGCGCCCAAGGCGCCAGCCTAGGCGCTCAAGGCGCCCAAGCAAGGCGCATTGGGTATTTTTACATCATTAAAAAAGTTTTTGAGGGATTTTTCTCCCTTGATACCCCTCACAAGGGACACTTATTTAATGATAATTTCAATATATTAATATATTGTATTATCACTTATACTATCATACATATTTAAGATTTATGATTATAAATATATATTATATACTTAATTAAGTTCTTTTTCAACTCTTTCCTCTCTCTCTCTCTCTATCTCACTTATACTATTACATATCGATCCGCGACTACTCTGCGCCCCCCATTTAATAATATTATAACAATATTTTACCATCACTTATACTATTGCACATATAGAAATTTTATAATCATAAATGAGTTATATACTTAAATTTTATAAATATTTATTTAACTTTCTTTTCTTTTACACAGATCATATTTACTTATGTGCATTGATAAAACACTCATATTCAATTATAACATAACAAATATAATTATATTTATGTTTTTTTTATATATAACAACCTCCCGACTCAGTTTTCCTTGAATACCGCCTTGACCGCCTAGGCGACGCCTAAGCGGCCGCCTTGTCGCCTAAGCGGAATCGGTACCCTTCAACGCCTTGAGCGCCTTGTCGCTTTGACAACTATGATGCTATTCAACATTGACTTGTTTATTTTCTACAAGTTCGAGCCCTATTTGTCACGAGTGCATTGAACTTTTGTTCAAATTTGGCTCGCTATTTAGTCGAGTAAAACTTTAGCTTGAACTCGAATAGTAACTCAACTCAAATTCAACATACATTTAAAATCAAACTCAATATGTATTCATCTATAAAATTAAAAGTCAATAAAAACTATTTGTAAAACTATAGCTTGTACTTATTTCCGAAACTTGATCTGAGTTTAAATACAATGGCTATATCAAGATTAATAATATATTTCTTTTAATAGCCAAACAAATATGCCCTTAAAATGTGATAGCTTCAGAAGACAGATTTAGTTAGATAGTTTTATCATCTTGGTTAAAGTTGAATAGGCAAATTTTTTTCCGTTCCCAGTTTTATTAGCTCATTTTGTTTTTTAAAATTTTTTATTTTCTATACAAAGAGAAACTCATAAGAGAAGAGGAGCCATTACGTTCAGGCACCAAAGCTTTGTGATGAACAAACTATGTTTATTTCTATTTGCTTATCTTATTCAGAAGTCAATTATTTCATAATCTAGATCTACTAATCCATACCCCCCCTTCATTGTAGTGTGCATGGTTTTTTTAGGGCATGGTGGTTTTCGTTCGCACCGTCTATGATACCTACTTATATTTGTAAATTCTCTATACCGCTAATTTTTATTTATTTTTAATATTATTTTTATAATAAAAGATTATATATTTGCATAATAATATTTAATAAATTATCTATTATATCTCATATCACATTGTGTCATATAATTTTCATCATAACGTTGAGATATATATATATTTAAATATTATACCATATACTAAATCATTAATCGTACATTGTATATGATTTAATTTTTGTAATTCCGTTTAGTTCATACTTAAAAATTTTAATCATTATTTATCATTTTTAAAAATATAGATATTTTTTTTATAATTTTACTTATATTTATGCTTTTGGTTAATTGTGTTTATTTCCAATATTTATTATAGTAAAAATATATTAATAACAATTAAATTGTATAATAAAATTTTTAAAAATTTATTTTATAAATATATTATAACATATAAAAATATATTAACTATATTTTGTTTGAATATTTTTTGAGTGGCCACTGTAAGGATAAATTTATTTCGTTTCTATCATATTATTTCACAAAAAAACTTATCATCGGCAATCAAACTATCCAGATATCAACAAAACAACTTTTCTCTTGTTTCATTTAGGGTCTATTTGGATCTTAATTTATAAAAAAGTAAAATGGTTGAAAACTTATTACGCTGCATATGATTTCTAGGAAAATTGAATTCTTGATGACCTTATTTGGTTGCAAAGGATTTTTTTTATAATAAATCATATCTCTTATTTAATTATTTATAAATAATATATCATTTGGTTACAGAAAAATTATTTTGTCGACAACACAATTTATTACCTTAGTATGCGTATATATATTCTCATCATTTTTAAATTATTCTGATCAATTTCATGCTTTAAATTTTGATATGCATGGAATTTTAAAGTAATACATATTTTAACAAAACTATTTTTATAATTTTTATCACGTCGATCACTATAAAATATTATATTATATAAATTTTTTTAGAAACTATTTTTTAATTTACTATTTTAAAATAAAAATACATTAATAAACAAATTATAAGGTCAAGAAAATAGTCTACGGTGTTCGGTCTGAAAAATGACGTCCCGAGGGCGAGAGTAGGGATGCCAAAATCCTTGATAATCGATTAATATTTACTTGACTATCTATTTTTCAGGCATCCAAATATAACGCCCTGTTTGGTAACACTTTTAAGTACCTCTATCACTATCAATTTTAAAATTGATATCGATAGAAACTATTAAGAGGTGTTTAACTAATTGTATCAATTTTAAAATTTGTAGTACAAACAAAGAACAGTATGTAATACAAGTGTCAACTTGTATTAATTTTGATATTGATATTTTATGCCCTGTTTGGTTAGAGTTTTATTTTCAATACTATATCAATATTGATATTAATATTTTCAAATGGTGAAGTATCAATATCAAAAGTAATACAAGTTGACACTTGTATTACATATTATGTTTTGTTTGCACTACAAATTTTAAAATTGATACAATTAACCAAACACTTCTTAATGATTCTTATCAATATCAATTTCAAAATTGATAATGATAGAGGTACTTAATAGTGTTATCGAATAGGGCATTAACATTTAAAAATATTAATATCAATATTGATATAGTACCAAAAATAAAACTCTAACCAAACATATCATAAGAAATGGCAAAGTTTTCCGAAAAAGATGGTCCGAGGGCCTATTTTACCTTACTCATTTACCAAGGTAGGCAATTTGTTGTTCCATCGTTACTCTTTTAAATTTGTATTATAATTGGAATACAAATAATTATCTTTCCATGCCCCAAAAAATCAGTCGGATAAATTAAAAAATGAACTAAATTATTTAATTTTCGGTGTAGCGTCATGCGCTCCGATCGAAGATATGAATTCAGACCCCACGTCCCATCGTAGCCTCCTCCGATCGTTAGCGGTGTAAACGAATCAACAAAAATTTGACTCGATTTATTTATTATATTAAATAAATAAATTTGAACAGAAAAAAATCTCGACTCATGTTTGAAAAGTCTCTTATTTGTCTCAATAAATTTGTGATTTATTTTATAAAATATTATATTATATATTTATTTTTAAAAATTAAAATATGAGTATTAATAATTATATGGTGCGACTTAAATTTATTAAATAATTTAAAATTGAAATTAAAATTAAAATTAAATTTTATAAATAAGTTAAATTTAAAATTTCACGAATGATTTTTTAATAATTTTGAATTTTATAAACGAATTTCTATATAATTCAAGTTTAAATGTAAGTTGAATTTTAATTTAATTATTGATTTGAATACGAGTTTGACTCGACTCGATTAATAAACGAACTAAATTTGAACAAAATTTAACATATTCATTAAAATTCTAACTCGAACTCGAGCTCATTAAAATAAACGAGTCGAACTTAAACATGATGCTGCTCGACTCGACTCATTTGTATCCCTACCGATTATGTTCCAGAAATAGCAAATAATCCGCTGATACATGTAATTTATGGCCGAAGAATAATATTAGTTATTACTACTTATTAGAATAGAAGACTATCTCGGATTGCGGGCGCGCCTCGGCTCCCCGCTCTCGTCCGTCGGTTCGAGAATCCGGGGTCCTCGAAATCATGGATCCCAAGGTTACCCCTCGGAATGGCGGCGAATGGCGCCCCGAATCCGGACGCGCTCGTCAATGAAGAGGAAATACAGGGGTATACACGTCTTTGTAGCTTGCCTCCCGTTGCCAAGGCCCCCCTCCATTCAAATTCCCCTCGCCTCGGCGGCCGTCCGTCCTTTGCTGCGCTTCTGCGGTTCTCTGAGAATCCGTCAAGTCGCCGTAGGCGAGGGAAACCCGTCATAAATCCCCTCCATTTGTCTCCCCTTCCAGCTTGCCGCCGCCTCTTGCCAGTACTGCGGGGGGGCCGGGGACGGAGGCGAAGGACGGGGGAGACTCGGTGGCCGCGATGGCGGAAGTGGACGAGGACATGGACATGGAGGATGCCTTCGGTGGGGGAGACGACGGGGAGGGTGCATCGACAGATTTTCTTAGCCTGGACTTGGATTTCGACTACGAGTTCGACGCCGCCCGCTACTTTGACTTCTGCCGCCCCGAATCCCCTTCGGAGGCCCATGACGCCGAGCTCTGGTTCCTCTCGGCCCGCAGCTACCCGCCCTCGCGTATGTGTGCTATACAGGGAAGCAGTATTATGAACATCTGTCGCCGCAATGTCGCTGTCTCTGCGAATGTTTTCTACTTTCTTAATGTTGCAAAACCATGTAATGGTGTTTGCCATGTGGGAAGAATCCTAAAATCGTATGATTTCTATATTAGTGCCCTTTCTCGATGCTGCAAAATCCGCTTGCGCTGATGGCCAAGTGGGGAAAAAAAATCCTAAAATCGTATTGCTTCTGTCTTGGCGCTTCCGCTAATCGCGAGACCTCCTGATTTCTGTTTTTCACTTGTTGGTCCATGTTCATGCATATCCGCATATGTGGCTGTTACTTTCGCGGTGTCGCCTTGCCCTGACCGGGAAGCCGCAGTGTTTATTGCGTTTGAGTTGCAGAAACGGCAACGAGGGTTTTTGATAGACGCTAATATCAGTGGGCCGGACTGTTTCATTGTCGTTTTTCGATTTCTGAGGTCTTCGTTGCGTGGACTACGATTGGGTTGAGAAAGTTCATCTGTCATTTGGGTTCTGCTCCAAAGAAAATGTTTGCCGTTTTGGTTCACGCTGCTGGTGAAACTGTGATTCATCGGTTAAATCGAAAACTTTCCGAGTTTGCTACCTCGTGTAGCTGCGACCATGTACCACTTTTTTCTGGAATTATCTCCGAGACAAACAAATCATGAATCACGATGCTGTTGCCAGGGGACTTGCAACATCAGTTTACGCTGCAAAATCAACGGAGTGGTTTTTCCTTTTCTTTCACTTATTCACAAAGTAACTATTGTATTATTTTCAACTCAATCTGCCATTGACATTTCCCCATTCGGTTCATTTTAAGATTATGTTTTCATTGTTTCCACCATTAAGAACCAAGACGTTTATGTAAGGTTATAAAAAGTCATGCTACAATTCTCATATTCGGATCTGCGTTGGGCTGATACCTTTAAACTTACCAAATTTATTTTGAAAATTTAGTCCTAGCTCATCCAACTAATTTGGTTGTCATATTTCATACTCAGCATTTGTATCGAAGATTGACGTGGGAGCAAATCTTCATGGAGATCATGTGAATATTTCTCCAAAGATCAAAGATGCTGGCGATACTAATCAAGCATACTCTGATATTGGGTCTTGCAAGGAGCTCTTAAATACAGAGGAAACTACTGAGGGTATATATGATGAAGGTGCTAGTTTTTCTGTTTTACGTTGCCTGTATTAGGGAAAGCATTATCAGTTATTGGCAAGTAAAATATTCATTCTTCTGCAACATATTAGCTGGTAATGATTAGGTAACTAATAAGTTTTTTATTTTCTAGTATTAACTTTATCGCGCTTTTACTTCAAGATTCTTTCATGTTGCTTCTTTCTTCCTTTCATCCTAAGTACCATTCCACCTTCAAACTAGCATATCACTGGCTGTAAATGAGAATGAATCTGTTATCCGTTTTGGCTATTTGTCATGACTGCATGCATGGTAGGCTTCTACCATCTAAAGGGGTCCATAATTTACTGATGGAGTTTAGACAAGCACCTATGGCACTTACTTTGGGCTCAGAAAAGGCATACTGGTAGTGTATGGTGCGCTAGATGTTTTCTCACTTTTTAATTCGATTGGCAATATGAATATCTACAATCTACGCTGTATCCATGATTTGTGCATGAATCATTTATTTACTTCAGGAGGCTAATGCGAATTTTCTAAGTGAAGATATGTATCTTTGATTTTCTCTTAGGTGCAAATACCTGCTCTGAAGTGTGCAATACTTTTCTGAAGGCTGATGAAACACATCAGAAGTCAGATAAAACATTACCAGTTATGATCCGATCAACTTTGATGAAACCTACCGCAAGTCAATTGGCAAAACAAAATAATCTTAGAAGCACTAGAGGTTTAGCCTGGACTTTACATAGGTATGCTTATGCTTTACTTTTACTTAATTCATGAACATATTATTGGAACGTTATAATCTTTTTATAAGCTAATTGTGCTTATTTTTGCTCATTTTTATTGGCGTAATTTTCACTGTCAAGATAGAATGTCAGGAGCAACACAAAGGGTGCATTTGCTTCTTTTCTTTTTTTAGTTGTTTTTGGTATTTTCAGATTTAAGAAGCCACAAATGCAGAATGGTGAAAAGAGCGGCAAGAGTGTATATGACGACATAAGCCAGGCACCCAAGAGGCAGAAGCTGGATGGAGGTTTTGCAAGGAAGGTCGTTTTGGTTATTTTTCATCCGAAAATATTGTGCAAGTGTTTAATTGTTGTGTTGCAATATTTTGACAATGTAATTGTTTATTACCCAAAGGATTTACTGTATGCTGTGCTTAGTAGTGAGGTCATTTCTGCATTCTGTGTATGTCAATGTAAGATAATTGTAATTAGAAAGTTGTGTCCTGCTTAATTTTGGAATGGGACCTATCCTGCTCCTGGGACAATTTCAGTAGGCTGACATTGATCTAGTGTAAAGGTTAAAGCTCACTTAGCAAAGATAAACTTTGTGTTCTTTACGTGGATTATCGTCTCACCTAGAGACTTGGCCTTGAGAGGTTGGAGAGGTAAGGCCCAGTATGAATACCTCGCTGGAGGAGAGGGCTTGGCCGCTGTTAGGCAGAGACCATAGTTGTCAAGATGACAAGGCATCCAAGGTATTCAAAGTCATTTCATCTTTGGCAATGAGGTTGCAGCTTAGGTGTTGCTTAAGTGGTGGATTTAGTGTCCATCCATCCATCCACACACACACAGAGTAGAGGAGACTTCAAATGGTTAGGAGTATGTGAGCAATCTAATATATTTATTTGTTTAATATTTGAGTGTGTGTACTAGTTAATATATATTTGTTTTATATTTGACTATGTGTACTGTGTGTGTGTGCATGTAAATGTGTTTATGTATGTAACTATGTATGAATGTGTGTATACATATTTAGAAAAAAGATAAGCTTGATAAACTAAGTGAGAGAAAAAGAGTTGAGAGAGAACTTTATGATATTTTAAATGTGTATAACTGAAGATCTTAAACATATATAATAGTAGGCGTTAATGAAAAATTGTAATGTAAATATTTTAATATACTTTGACTATGACTTGCCGATCTACATGTGCAGTCCCTGTGGGGTTATGGGGGGGGGGGAGGGGGGAAGACCCTTGGAAGAATTTTTTTGTTAATCATGTGGACTTGTGGAGTGACCTAGGCTGCCGATGCAAGCACCTTGGTCATCTTGGGCCCCCCCATTTTGTGTCTTCAGAAAGAGGCCTGTATGCTTTGGCACCTTGGTGGTGCCTTAGAAGTACCTAGGCAGAGGTATTGACAATTATGGTTGCGACATGGAGAGATGCAGCTCTATGCCACTGCTGCATTTTGGAAGATGATTTTGATTTTCAAACCAGGCATCGGACTGAAATGCCGAGATCCATAATTTAAGTTGCAGATCAGGCTGTCAGGACCCTGGTCTGCAACTTAAGCTGCAGATCTTGTGTCTTTGCCTCTTTGGTCACTGCCAGGTCTGAGAATCCAGACTCTGGTGGCCCATTTTTTCCGCCCAGGACAGGTAAGATGGCACATCAGGAAATTCTTCACCCTGGTTGGAATAAGGAGCCCTGAATGGAAGAAATGAAGGCTACACTATGTTGATGAACTAGAAGACAAAATCTCTGTAGGAATTGTTCAAACAATGTCAAATAGCAAACTTCTAAATGCCAATCAGTAATTAAATCTTAAAAAAAGGTTATTGATCAAAACTACTCATCTCATGAGTCATGACAGATTAAGAGTGTAACTCAGTCAGATCCAGACCATAAAGCTTAGATCAGCAAAAAAAAGAGCAATAAATATGTAAATGTTGTTTTCATATTCTGGCATATGCTGTTGGCTGTATTATTTTAGTTTTCCAGCAGATGTGCACTCCCACTGACAGTTGTCGGTCAACTGAACTGGAAAGAAGAAATATATTTGCTACTCTACCAATCATTAAGAAATAAAAATATAAATCAACAGTCTGATTGTTTTATGAGTACAGTTCTCTGGTTTCTATGTGGTCATGCGGTATGAAATAATGAAACTGCTTTTGTAGTTATAGTGGAAAAGGAGTTTGAGAAATTCTTATCCTTCTTTTGTGATTAATTTATATCCAGAAAATTTGTTTTAATAGCAATGAAAATATAGCAAAGATAAATCCTTATCTACGTGGCGAAAAAAATACCTTTTATCAAGGCATGTGGCCATGTGCCCTTCCATCCCTTGGATAGATAGGCAGAGCTTGCCTTGCTTACTGGGCGACCATGGATAATAACTAGGCATTTTGACAACTGGTCTTTATCAACATTTATTTCATATACCTTTTTTTTGAGCAAAATTAGCTCTTGTGCATTGTATGGAATGGATAAAGCTAAAAATTTTATGTTAGTTGTGACTCCAATTTATTTTTGTATCTTTAATTTTTTTTTAAATTACATAATGAATATATTAGAGAAAATGTGGAAATAGAATAGCGACAATTATAGGCAAATTGAAAGAATGGATATTGAGATGGTTTGTGCATTTTAAACATGGAGCCAAGGAAGTTAATTAGAAAAATGGAAAATATCAATATAGTAGAAACAAATAAACGATATGATAGATCTAAGCTAACTTGAAGTAGGGTAATTTAATATGATTTGGATGATTAAATATTGTTGACACCTGAAAATTTCAAAAAATAAAAAATAAAAAAACAAAGGATGAGCTTACTTGACATATGGAGTGATTTAGATGAGAATAGTCATTTAAATTAATCCCAATCACCACTCAAAATTAAACCCACTTTGCACCACCCCCACATTGTTTTAATTGGGTCAGATTTCAAGTTAATCCAATCCTCATTTGATCCACAATGCTCAATTTCTCTGTCTGATTCAATTGAAGCCCATCTCAATTTTCATCCAATAAAAATGACCCAATTTAATGTCATTTGCTCCTCCCACAGTTTGTCATTAATGAGCTGAATTTTAATTCAAAACTGGCCCTCAAAATCAATCAAAATTCAGCTTTAAACCAGTCATCAAGTTAAATCACAAGTCAGCCCCAAAAACTTAATCCCAAAAAAATCAGATCATTAGTCAATTCTAAACCAGTCCCAAACCACACCTCAAATAATCTTAGCTCAGTCCATAAGCCATTCATCAAAACCAGTCCTACATGAGCCAATATCAGATTAGAAATCAGTCACTTTAACAATAAAACCGAACATGGGCAGAATCTGAGACTTTAATTAAAAAGCTGATAATTTTGAGCTTAATAGATCCAAAATTTTGCAGGAAATCAGTCATCGACGGACCATACTTCAAAGTTTGATCGGGAACTCTTGAGATTCAAATAAATCATCAGGTCAAGAATCCTGCAAATTTTTAAGATTCCGAATGAAAAAAATGGAAATAAAGTTTAAACACCAGAACTTGAAAACCTCATTTCTAAACTGAAATCCAACAATACAAAACCTCTAATTTCAAGATTCTTCAAATATGAATTTTTATTAAAAAAAGGAAGTCCAAAGGTCCTTAAAATAAGTAACCAAATCAAGAAGCAATAATTCAAAAATTGAATATCCTTAGTCTAAAGACTTTTGAAATCTAAAAAAAATGCAAATCTGAATTCCCAAATTCACAACTCTCCAAACTGAAAGTTCAAATCCAAAATATCAAACCTGAAAAACTCATCAAGACTGAAATTTCAAATCTCAAAGTTTAAAACCTGCAAATTTCAAATATGAAACTCCAGAGTTCAAAAATCCCAAATCGCCAATATCACCAATAAAGAAATCTCCAAATTCTAGAGTTTGAATCAAGAATCCCAAATCAACTCTTAATTTGAAACTTCAATCTCTTGAACCTAAACCTAAATCTCCAATCTGAAATTCAAAGCCGAAAATCCCAAATAAAAAAATAAATCCTTAACTTGAAACTTTGTGGTTCAATCTATATACCCAAATATCCCAAATTACTTGAAACTGAAACATCAAAGCCCAAATCAAACAATTGAAATCTTAAAATTGCCACTCTGAAATCTTAAACTGAAAATTCTGAATGTATTTTTTTGATCTGTAATCACAATCAAATCTCAAACTCCCTCAATCTGAAACTTCATGTTTCAAACAAAAAAATGAGATCTCAAATTCTTCCTTGAAGTTTAAGCTCTAAAATCTCAGGTTTCTGACATCTGAAATTTTCAAACAGAAATGGTAAGTTCACAAACCTTGGAGTTGGAAGGTGCTCAAATCAGAGGTCAAAATCAAATCCAAGGGTTCTGAAACTTAAAATCTGAAGCCTCGAAACCAGACCGTAAAAACCTGAACCCGGGATTAAAATCTTCAAACAAGCCTAAATCAATGCTATTTAAATCCTAACAAATCTCAAATCCTCTAGTCTGAAACTTGGAAATTAAAATCCCATAACAAAAATTTCCAAAATGTGAAAATCACAAAATTCATATTTCAAATTATAAATCTCTAAAACACATCAAATCTGAAAGACAACAAGTCAATGATTAGAAGCCAAAAAAAATCTCAAGTTGGGACGGCATTAGGCCAGGAAATAAAAAAAAAAACTTAAAAGGAACCTTAAAATAAAAGTCATCAAGCCTTAATAAAATAAATAATCAATTCAAAACAAACTAAATGCCAAAAATGCAACCTCGCTCGTCTCAACCAAATTCAAAGCAATCTCAAAGATAAAGACACCAAGTCTTAGCCCAAAACAAACCAAAGTCATGAAAGTTTAAACCCCAAAACTGAAACCAAAAAAGATCTCTAGGGGTCATACCAGAAGGATTTCAAATCTCAAAATCATTACCTGAGATTTTAAAAGACGAAAACTCAGATTCACAAAGACCTCAAAATTCGAAGATTGTAATTCAAATCCTGAATCCCGAAACCGAAGACATATGAAAATCCATCAAAATTTAAATTCATTTTGAAACTTCTTAAACACACTAAACAAAACACATCCCAAATAAAACCTGAATCAATTCAAACCAAATCAAAATAAATTCAAAACTTTAAGTTTGCATTTCATCAAGATCATGGGGCCTTAACTTTTTGTATACCTATATTTTAAAATTATATTTAGTTCTTAACAGGGAATTATTTCTAATTTATAGGGATCGAATATGAATACCCATGATACAAGGATTTAGTTCTATCTTTATGTTTTCAGGGATTCAAGGATAAAAGAAACTATTTTGAATTTATCTGAAAGCCAGCATGTGCATGCAAGCAAAAGTTACTCTTTCTTGGAGTTCACTTATTATTGTTTATATTTTATAATTTTATTATAAGTTTACTTGTTCCCGTGATCTACTGATCTGTTTAAATTCAGGTGACATTTTTGGCTTAATCTCAGAATGTAAACTTTTAAATTTACATTTTATCTCTAATCTTGCGACAATGAAGTACTTTATTTGGTTTAGATATTTATTCTTCTATCAAGTTATTGTTTTGTCAAAATCACAATAGATATTCACTTTATTTTACCATAACCAAATAAAGTGGTTTTGTAAATAAAAGATAATGTTTGTAGCTTAATTTTAATAGGTTAATTAAGACATACATGATAAGTTTAGATCTTAATTAAATAAATTATCAAATACTCTGATCACTATTTTGGCGCCCAATTTTTCACAATGTCTAACACGTAATTGATGCCAATCCCATGTCAAATAAGCTGAAATCTATTATGAGACATGGATATCTGGCCAGGCTGTATACACATGCAAAACATGTATATATGCATGTATGAACATATGCTCAGACCTGGTTGGGTATGCATAAAAAGATATACCATTGAGGGGTATCCATTGATCACTAGAGAAGAAGAAGGGCTATTAAGGAGAACATGTCTCTCCAAAGTTTACCACAAACAGATGGTTATTTTGGCACAAATGGGAGGTTGAATGCTACTGGAAGGGAGGATGTTTGGTTGGTCAAAGGGGGTCTGAAGCCCAGTAATTCAGAATTTACCAGATCCGGGGAAACATGGGCAATTCATGGCCCAATGGGCCTGCTAAATAAAAAGATGGGCAGAAGGATACCTAACAGTTATTGGAGGTAAGAGTCTAAAACGAAGGCCCCACTCCCTCTAATTCTGCTCAGAAAAAGGGGCTAGGTATCCCGTACCTGTCAATCAGAGGATTTAGATCTGATTGTATTCAGAGAGATCTGAAAAAAGAAACAGAAAATAAGATCATGCTTACCTGGTCTATCAATAAAAAATGTGTATGGCAATCAGAGCTGTACCTGCTAATGACTGGGAGTGAGGAAGTAAAATAGGTTCTGATTCCCTTAATTATACTCAGTCAAGAGACCCTCGGGACCCCCTACAGTCAGAATCTTCAGGTTTGGCAATGTTCGGATATAAAAAGAAGTAGAGAGAGAGAGACCAGACAGGAAGAGGTGAGGAGAAGTCAGTCCCCTTAATCCTACACATAAAGTGGTTGGTAATTAAAAGTGTTAGGTCTGACCATGCTCAAGGAGGCCGAAAGTAGAAAGGATTAAGGGAAGAAGAAAGTGAAAAAAAGTCCTTACCAATAGCTGATGGGACACAAAATACCTGAGCAAGGAGGAGAGGGAGACAAGGATCGTGGGATCAGAGTCATGATCGGTGGGTACCGATTGGATCCAGATCGGATTGAATCTGTTCGAACTTGACCGATCCACTTGAACAAAACCGATCCAGAATCAGTAAGTTAAGAAAAACACACCTATCCCAATTCCGATCCATTCCGATCCCGACCGATCCGGCTGATCCAGCCGGAATAGCAAACAAAAAAAACCCGGATCCAATCCCGATCCCGATCCGATTCGGATCCGATCCTGTCAGAACTTTTTTCCGAATTGGGTCTGATTGGCAATGGCCGATTCCGCAATCTATGGAATGGAGGGAGAGGGGTTCGACCTCCCTGATTCTGCGCAGCAAGAGGGACCCTGAAACTGGGCAATAAAAAATTCAGACATAGCTTTGTCCGGCGAAATCAAGGAGAGCAACAAAATAAAAATGCTTACCAACAGTTACTTCTAAGGGAGGAGAAGAGGCAGTCTTCTTCCGGCACCCCTGGGGATGACAGGTACCAAGGACAGCAATTCAGATCTCCACTGGCCTGAGCAAGCCCAGATAGTAAAGGGATCACCTTTTCCTTGGGTTTACAATGGGAGAATTCTGTTATAGCTGGTCAGAGCTGGTTGGGAAGTAGGGATTGTAGGCCGGAACAATGTTCTGGCGCCAAAAGACTAAGAAAATAAACTTAATTGGAGTAGAGAGGAGTTTAAGTAAGAGTGTGAGTCAGAAAGAAAATAAAGTCCAACTTCCCCTCATACTCAAATCCATTTTGGATTAAGATTCGATAGCCCAAAGTACATGTGAAGCAGATATGTTATGAGCTGAGTAAATTATTCATTTAAAGCTGGCTGCTGGAGGTCTGATGGATGATCTCGGCAGATGACTTACTAAGCGCTCCATCCTGGCTCTGATCCAACAGGAAGTTGGCTAATGGATAGTTAGACTATCTTAATAGCAGTTCCGGCCCACTTATTATCTGAGTGCACAGCCTATCTTATGTGAAATCATTGGGTAAGTACCTTTCAGAAAAGGCAGGCACAGCTAAGCACTAGCCTGAGCCTACAGGCACCTGTGTGCAGCAGTCAATGACCTTGCCAATTCCTCACTTCCAGTGGCAGGAAGCTTCCAGAACCTGTCCCCAGCTGGACAACCAGAAGCCGCAAGAGTGATGGGCTGACAATTGTTGGAGGACATGGGGTCTGTTGAAGGGAATTCCCTGTATAGGCAAGGATTTTAAAATATACCTCAGGATAGCATCTCTCAAAAGGGAAGGGGGAGGTATACCCGGGGGACTATTTAAGAGAGCAGGATCCAACGGATCCCACCACATTTAATGATGTCTTGTGGCAGATAATATCTCTGCCTTCCAGTTCTGGCCGAAATCCAACCTTCTATTAGCCCTGTCCTGCAGTCACAGCTCGCATATTATCCCATTAATGAGATATTCTTCTGCCTAAGGGAAGTTCAAAGACTTGCTAAAATTGGAATCTATTGGGAGGCAACAAGAAAGAGCCGTGGGAAGACCTTCCAAGAAGGATGGTGCTGGCAGTTTCTTCCCATTTAATGTGACCCTCCAAAGGGGATAACCCTGCCTAACTAGCCAAGACTGGAGCATTGACTTGCTGTTCTTGTAGGCTGCAGTTATGGCTAGTCTAAAACCCCATTAATGCAATATTCTTTCATCCAAGAGGAGCCAAAAAGCCTGTTAACGTTGGTGATTACCAGGACAGCAGGAAAGAGGAGAATCTGCTAATTTTCTCCCAATTGATGCTGTCCTTGGTCTAAAAATTCTGTCTGCCTTGGTAGGGGCCGAGAGGCTCAGCAAGGGAGCCTATAAAAGGATTACTCTTGGCCATTGCTAGGGGTGGATGGGGGGGGGGGAGAGAGAAAGGCTGACAGATCGGAGGAGGAAAAGGGTGGAGCACCAGTCATGTTCAAGGTGGGAACCTGCTAAAGCCGAAGGAGACAAAGAAGCATTAAGGTGGCTGCCTCCTCCTCTGGTGGATTCTGTTGAAGCATAAGGAGGAGATTGTTTGAGAGTTGAGATCTTCTACCAAGGCTGCCTTTGAGATCAACTGCAACTCTTGAGGTATGAGGAAGATGTCTAATAGGGTGACACTTACATATTGTTTCTCTCTTCACCCAACACCCGAACTCCTTCACCTCAAGAGCCTACTAAAAGGATCTTCAATTTGCCAAACTTTCTCATGACATGCCTCTGCTCACCACATAGCCCATATACCAGAACTTAGCATGCTCTATGCCCTGATCAATCCCCTTCATCAGACCTACAAAGCTTGGTCTTAGCCTATGTCGAAAGTCACCCTAATTGGTCCATACACAGCCATAGCAGCTTGCATATCTTCAGATCTGGGTCTGCTACATATCATACCCATGCTTAAGGACTGAATCCTGCAAATACCAAGATCAGACAGGAGAAAAGGGGATGCAGCAAATGGAGGTTCCTTAGCAGCAAAAATCTGGCATGGTCGACTACCACAGGGTGGCCCAACAACAGTGGCAGCAAAAGGGCTTCAATCAGTCACCTTTTCGAAATTAAGAACCAATAATAAATCTTAGCCATGAGGGTGTGTGGGAATGGTTCACTAAGATGGGTTGCGGGAATGGCTCAATGCTAGGCCCTTTACGTTGGTTAAAATTAAATAAGAATGCATCAAATTAATATGCAATCAAGGCTAATTGGGGGCCGGTCCCATGGATTGTAAGCCCTATGCTGAGGCAAAACATAAAAGAACCAAAAATTAAATTTAAGGATGGCATCCAAAGGTCAATTCCATAAGGGAATAGGGCCCCAATGCTATACCTTTCTTCTCCCCTATGACATGGTGCCAATCCATAAGTTAAGGGAGGTCAGAACTCTGAACCATCAAGCCATGGGAAGGCAATGCATTAAAATATGCTAAAATGCCATAGACTGATGAGGGGATCAATCAAGGGGAGGGGTCCCTAATGCTTACCAAAAGTGAAGGGAGATCCTATCTTAAGGTCAATTCAGTGGGAGGAGTATCCCATATGACTAGGGGTGTAAACGGAATCCGATATTCCGAAATTCCGATTCGATTCCGATAAAATTAACGGGTTTGGAACTTGTTTTTGTATCCTATAAGCTATCCGAACCGGAATCGGATATCCCGGTAGCTTATCAGAATCGGAATCGAAATCAGTTAGTTCCGTTTCCGTTAATCCGATTTCAATAAAAAATAAATAAATAAAAATAAAATTAAATATAATAAAGTTAAATAATTTATAAAATATAATATATAAATTGAAAAAATAATAAAAAATAAAGTTTAAAAAAAGTACATCAAATTTTAGTAATTATTTATGAATTATTAATTCATTTTTGAATAAAAATTAATATTTAATATGTATTTCTGAAATTATTGGATTCGGTTCCGATTTCGATAACAAAATCAGAATTGAATCGAAATTGAAACATAGTGATTCCGAATTTATCGAAATCGGAATTGGAACCCCTAACCCTTATCGGAATCGGATTCTGGTGATTCCGCTACCGAATCTGACCTGTTTACAGCCTTACATATGACTATCAAAGACTATGGATAAATTCTACCCCAAATTTATCAAGGGACTATGGCATTCATGCCTTCCCCCGTGCATATGTATCTCGAAAGAATGCAAATGTATATAAGATTCATATTCATAAATATATTTTATTTACTTAAATTTTATAAAGATCTATTTCAATTCTCTTCTATTCCACATAACTATACACATTTAATTATAACCTAAGTTAAATAATGTTCTTAATGTATTCAAATTTTAGATTTGGATATTAATTATCAATTTATTGCACAAAGATTATATCTTATATAATAATCAAATTATATCAATTTAAGTTCATAAATATTTAATCATCAATTTGTAATAAACGATTAAGAACAAGAACATAAAAATACTCTTAATACCATATTAATATTTAAATAAGATAGTATATAAGTTTAAATCTTTTAGAAGCACAAAGATCATCTTTTTGGTATTGAAGGTACTTTGTAATTGTTCATTCACACAGTTGATGTACAAATATGTTATATATTTTCATGTAAATTCATTGATGTACTCCCATTTCATAAGATATTATGTTTCATACATATATATACATTTTGATCCGAGAATCTGAGATACGATCTTCTGAGATTTCTCCGAGATCTCTTCTTACATCTCGAGATAAAGTCGAGATACTAGACAGCAATCCTTGGGTCCGATTAAAAAAAAGTCCAAGGGTCCCTGTAGAAAATTCAGAGTTTCTGGATTCTGAAAGCCTGAAGATCCACCTCATGAACCCACCAAATAAAAAGAATAAAGCAAAACACAAGTGGAAAAGCAATGACCAAGAAAATAAGATCTCAAAATTAGTAAAGAACCCCAATCTGGAAAGTCTTAAGCCTAACATTTAAATAAAAAACGAAGAAAGGGAAAGTAGAACCCCATAACAGTTACATTGATTCATGAAACTCCAAACAGAAGTCAAAAAACAAAAACTAGTTTTTTTTTAAAAATCCGAGTCTTTAGAATTTATAAACTGAAAATTCAGTCTTTAAAAAATTCAAGAATTGGGAATAAGAAATCCGAAATTGGAATTCAATTCAAAATATCATCATCTGAATTTCCAAACAAAAAAATCTAACTCTTAAAAGACAATAAGAGCACCATTCGAAAGACAGTTGATGTAAAACCAAGGACAAGAAATCTTAAATATAAAATCCAGATCTAAAAAAAAGCTTATCAAATTCAAATTTAAGAAAAGGGAAACCCTAGATTTAAAATCTGAACTCCAATCTCTTATGGCCTGTTTGGTTAGAGTATCAAAATTGATACAATACCAATTTTGATATTGATATTCCAAGAAGATGTAATATCAATATCAAAAGTGATAATATTAAGTTTCTTTAAGCGTTTGGTAATGTTATATCAATATTAAAATTGATATTAGATGTTTGGTAATACAATATTAATATGAAAATCACTATTAAGTAGAGTCAAAAATATTTTTTAACATCAAAATTATTGTTATTAGATGAAATTTTCCGGGGGGGGGAGGCGTCCCGGACTCCGGCTTCTATGCGGGGGGTTCTCTGCGGCCGCGGGGGGGAGGCGTTCCGGACTTCTCTCCGCGGGGGTTCTCTTTGCGGCCGGGGGGGCGACGGCGGGGCGGGGGCGGCGGCGGACTCCGGCTTCTCTCGCGGGGGCGACGGGCCGGGAGGCGTCCGCCGGGGGGCGACGGCGGGGCGGGGGCGGCGGCGGCGGACTCCGGCTTCTCTCGCGGGGCGGCGACGGGCCGGGAGGCGTCCGCCCGCGGGGGGAGGGGTTCTCCCCGCAGCCGCGGGGGGGGCGACGGCGGGGCGGGGGTGGCGGCGGACTCCGGCTTCTCTCGCGGGGGCGACGGGCCGGCGTCCGCCGGGGGGGGTGCTCTCCGCAGCTGCGGGGGGGGGGGGGTGTCCGCCCGCGAGGGGGGGGGGAGCGACGGCGGGGCGGGGGCGGCGGCGGACTCCGGCTTCTCCGCGGGGTGGCGACGGGCCGGGAGGCGTCCGCCCGTGTGGGGGGAGGGGTTCTCCCCGCAGCCGCGGGGGGGGGGGCGACGGGCCGTGAGGCGTCCGCCGCGGGTGGGGGGTGGGGGCCGTCCGTCGCTGGGGGGGGGGACGGGCCGGGAGGCGTCTGCCGCGGAGAGGGTTCTGTATCAGTTTTAATACAGGTCTTCACCTGTATTATTTATGATACTTTTTTTAACTATTAATCTTAAAATTAATATTGGTATCCAAACACCCACTGATGTAAAGTTTCAATATCAGTTTTGAAACTGATATCAATACAGGTGGTTGATACTGTAAACAAACAGGCTGTTAGGGCCTGTTTGGTATGGGATAACTCAGGGATAAACTTGGGTTATCCTATAAATTTTGGGGATAACCCAGGTTTATCCCCAAAATTTTATGGTACCAAACAGGCCCTTTTAAAGACTATCAGCCTGAAACCCCAATTTGAGATTCAGTAGGTAAAGTATCGAATAAATCTGAAGCTGTGAAGTTCAAAACTAATCCAAAAAGCCCAACGCATCAAGATAAACTGAAGCAACCTGAAATCAAGCATCATCCCGACTGAAAGGTCATCCAATCTAAAAGAGTTTTCAAGAAGCTTAAAAAATCAGATTGATCAAGGTTCAAAAAAACACCTAATTTAAATTCATGAAACCCAAACCCTTATGATGGAGCAGAGTCCGAAATCAAAGTTTAAAATTCCAAACTATTCCAAACCTCCAAACTGTAAAAAAGGAAATCCCTTTGAACATCAAACCTAAATCTAACATTTCAAAAATTCAAAAACTCTAAATCTGAATCAAAACCTGAGACTCAGACCTTTAAACTCAAAAATCTAAAACTAAAAAAAAAGAAACAAATTTAATGAAGCTTCCAACCTAAAAGATAAACTCCCAAAGTCAAAATACATTCAAACCAAATTCAAAACATAATAAAAAATCGAGTTAATCAAAATCACATGTAAAAAAAAACAATTCTAAAGACACCACGTCTCAATAAATGAATCACCAATTCAAATCAAATCCCCAAATAAGCTTTAATTAATTTGAAGTAAATTCAAAGTAATCTCAAAAATAAAAGACGCTAAGCCTATACCCAAATTAAATCAATTGAAACCAAATTAAAAAACATTAAACACTAGGCTTGCATTTTGACAAGCTCATGGGGCCGTTGTTCCCAAGTGTTCACTTTGTGGATGTATGTCTTCTGCCAATGATTTGTTATAGTGGTTAATCAAGCGCATTTGAGTTGTTGTTCAATATAATTAACATTGGAACTTTACAAGTCTGATTGGGAGAAGTCAAAAATAAAATATTTTCAAAGCACCCAACAACCTCAAAATATATTTTTACATATCATGAATTATTTAATACTTTTATGGAATACCATATATTTTTATAGTTGTCAGAGCTAATCAAACCTAATGTCTTTTTCCAGAAAGATTGTTTGAAAAATTGAGGTTACTTTGCTCTCTAACCTCTAACAAAATCAGATGTTAGTGGTTAGATAAACTATATCAAGCAGCACCTATGCTGCGGCCGCCACATTTGCCACATTTGTTTGCAGACACTGCCTTATCATCAGCATAGATAAAAATACTCTTGCATTCCTGAAAGATATCTTAGTCGTGGCATGAAACTCCTAAAAGGATTACTCCACTTGTTTACAATGCATGCTTCAATCTATTTTTTATATAGTTGGCTTTGCTCATCTAATCACCTTTGTGAAAACAGGTGCACGATATGAAACAACAAACAAGTTTGATGCACAAGATTCCAAAAAAAGTGGTATGTTTTTCTATGAAACACAACCTGCAACATATCTTGAAGTGACTGTTACTGCTTATATCTATTTCACTTCAGGTCAATTTATCCTATTCAGCTGAGGATCTTTATTTACATATTTTGAGGGCTTAAATCACATCTTCTGTGATATTGGTTCTGGAAAGATAGCATGTTACTTTGCTCATGCCATGTGTACCTTGGTTGCTCGTCTCAAGCCAACTTTATTTCCATTGGCATAGCCCAAAGATGAGTCTCAACCTCCTGCATTATCTTAAATATGATATGATTAACCAAGACCGCGAGAGTTTGAATGGCTCTTATAGTTTTGGTGTTTGACTCACATCATATCAACATTGAAAAACGTTTTCAGCTTATACCTTATGCTTTCTTTCCTGAATGCAATGTTGATGTTAAGGGTGCAAGTGTGATTCGAGATTCCAAACTTTAATTTAATTCTGATAAAAAATAGTGGATTTGGAACTCATTAATGTATCTGTTGCCACCAAAATTTTCACTGGAAAATGATGTGAAATTTTATTTTATTGGGATTTACACCCCAATTAAAATGCAAAATTCAACTTAAATTCAATTTCTTTTCTATTTTCCTTGGCAAATCTCATGTTCATACCCATTTGAGCCCTATTTGAACATCTCAACCATTATGCCCACTTTTCCAAAATTCCAATTATCTTATTTTTATTTAATAAAAACAGGGGTACATATTCAAAAATCAAGGAAAATCCATTCAATACTCCAAAACGTATTGAAAATTCATGAAAAATTTCTAAAAAATAGTTTTATGGATATTTTAGAATTTTCAGAATTTTCATTTGAAAATTTAAGAAAAACATTTTTTTAAAAATGATAAAAATAAAAATATTGTCTTAAAATTATTCTCTTGTGGTCAATAATTTTATTAAAGGTCTTTGAATCTTTCCTGAAAATTTCATATATTTTGGGACCTGAAAATAAATTTTTTGGTCATTCTGGGCATTTTTTGCTTCTGTAAAATTCAGGAAAATAGGGAATAAATACCATAAAATTTTTATAAAATACCCAAAAACCCTTTAACATATCTGATCACCTTGGAGTAGGTTGAGGTGGGGTTCACCCCCTAAAAATAGCAAAAATCCGCTGAAAAGAAATTTCCGTTTCCTCTCCCATTGACCCAATCTTTCACCAGTGGATAGAATCCAGCCCTAGCCGATGCTGTTTCTTTACCCAATCTCTATACAAAGGGTCCCACAACCCTATTTCGAGGGTTACTATGTCCTCAGCCCTAGCTGCTGCCACCAGACCTTGTAGAGAGAATAAGGAGAAGGAAGAGCTGAGCAGCCTCCCCCTTTCTCTTTCAAAGGTTTTCTTTTCACCCTTAAACCATGTCAAATAAGCCGTGCAGCACGCCCCTCTTGTGCAGCCCCGTAAAACTGCCCTAAACAGCCCCTATTTCAGTCTTAAAATTGCTCAGAGACAACCTTGCAACATTGTTTGATCCCTTTGTGCAGCCCCTAGAACACCTTACCAGGCCCTGTTTGGACCTCAGACCTTCCTTGATCTTTGTCTCAAAACCTCCAATACTGTCCTATGAAAACCCCTGAAAAGGATTACCAAAACAGGCCTTTGGACCTGAATCAGTGCCTTGCTCTGGACTTAAAACAATCATTTTTAACCCTTAATCAGGAATCCTAAAACAGTTCCTAACCCAGTCCTAGTTATCCTTTAAACCAGCTCCTGTTTGGACCTAAATCACCCTCTGTTTTCTGTCTCAAACAGATCTTAAAAGCTTCTAAACAGTCCCTGAAAACCGCATAAACAGTCTAATCAGGCCCCTAACAGATCCCAAATGCCTCTCAACATAAGCCATGGGCCGAATCCTTCCTCTATCCCCTTAAATGGGCAATTGAGGAATACATAGGCAGGTGTTGGCGTCAGAATTTTCAGAAGAAAAAAAAAACAGGAGGGGCAGCACAGCAAAAAATGAAGAAAAAATAGAAGAACTGGTCCAGGTCAACTGCCAACTAGATTGGCCCTCAATTGGGTCAAATCAAGTCCAGTCATACTCAAAACAGGTCCTTAATTGGGCCCATTGGCACAAATTCCAGCTGGCCCAGTCTTTCTTAATTTAATTGACTGATTTTTAACCCTTGAAGCCCATTACGTACAACCCATTGAGAGGAAAGGAGAAGTGGGCCGCGGCCACCTGCTGGCCCAGGAAACCGGGCCCACCTGCGGCCAGGTGTGAACAGGCCCAGCCGCACCAGCCCTGCCACATCAGCACCCCTGTGCGCACCAAGCCTGCCACCTCATCCTTGACCCATTTATGAGGTGAAGAAGCCAATGTGGCCAGCCTACGTGGGAGACACCAAGGGTCAGTCTAATATTGAAGACTGGTGGGAATTCAAGGAGTTGGGAAAGCCAAGAGTCATCCTACATTGAAGAGAACATGACTCTTGGAGTGCCATCCGTCCCTATAAAGAGAGAGGGCGCGCCAGGTTGAAAGGCTGGCTGCTTCAGACGCCGGGAGGCTGCCGGACTGTGCTCTGCATCTGCTGCCAATTGTGCCCCTGCACCTGCTGCACCTGCTGCCCGTGGCCAAGAAGAAGAGAAGGAAAAGGAGAAGAACAGGTGGGTCAATATTCTATAAATATGTAGCCCTCAAGGGCACCCCTTGATCTTTCTCTCTTCCTTCTGCTCAGCCCTCTCCATGGCCCAATCCGACCCACACATAGCAGGGTCTTAGTACCTTCTGTTGGAAGCCCCTCGGCCAACCATTCAGGCTCTAAACAATGCCCAGTTCGGCCCCCATATACAGTCTCTTTTCAGCCCATAAAAAGATGCTCCGAACAGGAACTATTCAGTCCCTCTCGCAGCTCAACCAAAGGCCATTTCATCCCATTGTTGGTGCCTGCATCAGCCTTAAACAGACCTCAATCCAGGTCCATTTCCAGCCCAAAGTCGTCCCTCAATCCAGGTCCAAGGCCCCTCTGTTCGGCCCATGATCTGACCCCTGTTCAGGCCCATAGTCGGTCCCCTTGTGACCAGGTTCCAGCCCACCTGAAACCACCTGCGCAGACCCTAAACAGGCCCATAACCGGCCCAGTTCTGCACACTGAACAGCCCCCTTGCCCAAGCTCATGACCGGGTCCATATAGGCCCTCGCCAGGCCCATTCCGGCCCAACCAGAGCCCCATCAATCAGGCCTCAGCTGGTCACCAAACCAGACCCCAAAGCCGGTCCCAAATCTGATCTCCAAAATAGCCCTTTGTGCAGGCCCATTCCGGCCCACCTAAACCCAAACCAAAACAGCCCCATTGTGGCCTACTGAGAGGACAGCAGTCCCGGAAGCTCCAAACAGGAGGACAGCAGCCAGAAGTGGGCCGGCTTGAAGGTGACGGCCCGGCACCCCTTGGAAACCGTCCGACGGGCCAAGGGCATAGCCGGGTGGCCTTCCAAGCCGGTCCAGCCAAGCAGGGCCAGCAGAGCAGCAGCTTCTCAACAGGCCCATCCGGCCCTAAGACAGCCCAAGACAGGCCCAGCGGGCCTATGAAGATTGAAGGCCGGCTCGGAACGCCGATGAAATTGAACCGGCCTCCATGGTCTTGTTCCATAAAATGAACAAATAAAAAATCCAGAATGCGAAAGCAATATTAAATTAAGGACTCCACCCTTCGCGGGGACTCCAACCTTGGACGACTCCCCCCGGGTCCGCCCCGGAATGTCGATCCGGACGGTGGCGCGGGCATGCTCCCGTAGCCAGCGGTTCCTTCCCCCAATATGGCTAAGCTAAGGCTGGCTATTTTGGATGGGTAAATTTTCACTAAGTTGGAAAAATAGCCGGCATGCCGTCGTAATGCCAAAATTTTTCCAAAGTAGTGGAGATAAACCTATATTGGGGGAAGGATCAATCATATTGCATACCAATGTACTCCACTTCACCTTGTAATGAAATGAAGTTCAGTCAATTCGATGCATGAAAGTGGGCACCGATTGGCAGCCCGATGGGACGAAGGTGATGCAAACCGCCAAAACTAAATAAACAAACTGTTTTTTCTTAAAACAATCTGGAAATAAACAAAGCAAATCAGGTTCAGAAATGGGATTTCCCAGCCACATTTGCAGACCCTCACGTAGGTCCCTTCCCCCTTCAATTCAGGCTTGCTCGGTTCATCTGTAGACATCCTACAACCGATCCATGTTCAGCCCACATCCAGGCCCATTTTCAGCCACCTGCAGCCCACCTGCAGGTGCCCATAGTCGACCCCCCTGTCCAGGCCCACAACCGGCCCAGGAGCAGTCCTAAACCAGGCCCACATACAGGCCCATTTTCTGGTCTTCATCCAAGCCCACAAACAGGTCCCTTTGAGACCCAATTCCAGCCCACTTGCAGGCCCACTAAGCAGACCCAAAAACCTGCCCCTAAAACCTGCAGCAAGTAGCCCCTCTGCGGTCCCATTCGGCACAACCCTCTGCTGGTCTCAAAAAAAATGATGCAATCTGTCCCGGTTGAAATGCACCTTGTGCAGGCCTGAGCCGGCCCATTTCAGCCCGAGACGGGATTCTATCTTGGGTCCGGGAGAATAGCCTAGTCAGGTCTATTTTCATCCCATCCAAACTCCCTCAAGCAAGCCCCTTTGTGGCCAGCTTCCTTGCCCTCTTTGGCAATCACACTCTAGCCCCTTTGTGGCTCGGTGAAATCCCAAATCAGTCCTTAAGTAAAAATCAGATTTTGACCGAATCCAAAACAGATAAAAATCAGATTTCAATTAAATCTGTCAACCATAAAAAAACCAGGTTCCAATTAAATCTGCAACCAAAAAATCCAGATTTGAACAATCAACTAAAACAGATTCTAGCCAGCTTCAAAAATCTGATTTTTGGCAATCTGAAAATCCACTTAAAACCCACTAAACTTCTCCCAAAAGAAATCAAATAAACAACTCCAAACACCCAAAATGGATCAAAATCAACTCAACCAGAAAATTCAGAAATCAGAAAAATCAGAAAATTAAATGAAAATCCAAACATGCTTAAAACACTTCAAACTCATCAAAAATCAAAACCAAAACAGATTCAAACCAAAACAACTTGAACCAACCAAATCAAAAATCCAAAACATGCTTTTAAAACTCTTTAAGCACATCAAAACTGAAATCAAAACAAATTGAATCAAACAAATTCAAAACAAAACAAATCAAATCCAAATCCAAAAATAAATAAATAAAACAACAAAACCAAATCAATCAAAATAATTGATTCAAACTCAAACCCTCAAAATCGACTTTCAAGTCAACCAACAAACAAATAAAATCAAACCCGAACAAAACGGTTTGCATCTGATCAGACCCAAAAGGCCGCTGCCCTTTTGAGTTCTTTGCTTTATTTTGTGGATGTGCATGTCTCCAAAAACAGGTTGCCACGACGGTTAATCAAAGGCGTTCGAGCCGTTGCTCGATGTAAGTTAACGCTGGATACTCGCACCATCCGGCGGAGAAGGGTCAAAAAATGAAATTTTCAAAGAACCCGAACCTCGGTTCTAATATTTTTTAAACTATCACCGGACTACTTAATATTTTTTAGGATATCACATATTTTCCTAGAAAAGTCCGGGGATGTCTTTCTTTCTAAAGAACAGACGCAGAAAAAAGAGGTTCACACAGCAGGCCCTCTACAAGCCAAAAAAAAGGGTCCCATACCGACCCAAAAACCTATCTAAACACCCCAAAACAGCCCCTAGGCAAGTATTAAAGGTACTGGCAGGAACCCAACCTATCCCGGTGCAAGCACTAAACAAGACTCTGCAGAAACCAGAAAATCTGTCCAAGACATCCAGTGCAGTCTGAAAAAAAAGCAGAAATCCAGAGAAAATATTGGCATTTCAGGTGCAGGACGTGGCCTGACAAGTGGCATACACAGTCCAATCCAGCAGTCCAAGTAGACGGTAGCAGACCCAAAACTGATGGCAGCAGGTCCATCGGGCCGATACGGATGGCATACAGGCCCTTGTGGCTACCGAAATTAATAAAACATACAATCAAACCAATTCAGACTAATTTAGGGCTGGTTCTAGACATGCCCTATGTCAATCAAATTTAAATAGCAATCCACAAATTAATCTAACAATTAAGGCTAGTTGAGGGGCTGGCCCTAGTAGGCACGCCTTGTTTTGGCATAATCTGAAAGAATTATAATATATGGACTTGTTGGGGGACCAGCCCTAGGCACGCCTTTATGTTCTCTGAGGATGGCATACAAAGGTCAATCCCACAAAGGGTGGAAGACCCCAATGCCATACCATTCCCCTAATGTCGTGGAGTTCTAATTCTATAGCCAAAGGGAGGATTATACCCATTATGCTATGGGGAAGCCGTGCATATTCACTTGCTTACATGCCAATCCATATGCTAATGAGGTTAAAAACTATGGGAATGGTTTCTATTGCGTATCAAAGGCCAAAAGAAACTATTATAAAATCAATCAATATGATGAATTCCCTGCCTATTAAAGGTTACATGGAAAGTCTACTGTGGGATTCTCCTTAGGGGGAACCCCAAAATAAATTGAATCCCCCCCCAACTTAAGGTCAACAGGCTGGGGGTGGGGGATCCACATCGGAGAAGACAGATGGGGGGGAGGGGGAAAAGAGGAGAGTACCTTGCTTTGGAGGGATTTTTGACGTTGCTGAAGGGGACTGCGGGAGAGGAGCCCTAGAATCAGGAGGGAGGGAGAAGAATTGAGGAGGGGAGAAATTGGGTCTGGAATCGGACCCCATTTCGTAACTTTTGGTCTCTTAGAGAATCAAATTGGATTGGCTAATTCTTGATTAAGTTTGGGAGAATCCAAGCAGAATTGATCCTAGATCGGTTGTTTCAGTGGTGGATGGGCCGATCCAATCTAAGAATCTGCCGATTTCGATCTGAATCGGCTGATTTTGTAAACTATGGTTGGATTGGTCCTCCTGATCAAAAAATCTGAGAATCGGTTGATCCTGATCCAGATTAATTGATTCTGCAATCAATGCGAGGCTTGAGAAATGTGCCTTGGCAGGTAAGATAATCAAATTCAATTCCAATTCCCTTTTCATAAGTGGAAGCAGAGCAAAATCGTGATTACATGATTATGATTCAATCAAAATTGAAACCAAACTTGCTTAACTTCTATTTGATTCAGAATCAGAAATAGGCAATTCTGTTATTGAATTGGACCTGTTTGCTACCCTAGTTTACCTGTTATTTCAACATTTAATTTAATCTCTATTGATATTTCAGGAGGAACATACTTATCACAATCTTGGGTTGCCTAGATTGAAGGTCACTATTCCTAGGGAACCAGAACTTGGGACTGCACGAAGAGCACAGAGAATAAGGTGTTTCTGATGGAGTAATCTTGATTTCTTATTTAGGGTGTTTATAGAAATGAGTTCCTTTGTCTATCCCTCTAGGCCTGGGAGAAGCATGGGTGTGGAGGCTAATATACCTTCATCCAGAAATATTTTTAAAGCACGACCATTGAACAGAAAAGTTAGTGAACCCACTGTCTGGAATATAAGATGAAAAATAGGATTTTAAGGTGCTCTGTATGAAGTTATTATTTTTTATGGTTGCACAGATACTCGAAGCACCATCTATGCCGTTACCTCAGAAGAGCACACCACGTTTGCCAGAGTTTCAGGCATGTTCTTGTTTGAATGTGTGAGAATTTGTATTTTTGTGCTTTTGCTTATTATGTTCCATCCTTGGCATGTCTTATCCCACAGGAATTTCGTTTGAAGACATCTGAAAGGGCTATGCAGTATACGTCTAACCAGACATCATTACATTCAATTCAAAGTCATATGGCTGTCTTGCATGATGCTACCACATGCATGAGAGTACCATCACAATTCTACAATCCTTCACAGATGCATAAGTAAGATGGACAACTTTCCACATATGGGTCTGTAGAATAAATAATTGTTTCATGTGGTTCTTTTGATGCCAGACGAATCTTATCTAGCGTTTGTTCATACAGTTGAATCAGTACATTTTTTCTACTATTCTTTTAGCTGCTCACTTTAAATTGGTCACTGTTTTCTTTATGTGCTCAGTGGACACGGTACATGTTTCTAGGTCACTTTTGAGGTGGAAATTGGTTCTTAAAAATTTAAAATACTATTATTACGTGTTAAAAATCTCTTTTGTTCGATGACAATTTTCTATATTCAGCCTGCTTTATGGCATCCATATTTCCTAAATAGTTTTTTTAGTAACTCCAGCAATTGTTTATACAGAGCCTTGCAGAAAACTGGGCCATTAAAACATTTGAAAAAGCTACTTGGACTCCAGTTTTGGTTATTCAATGGAATCAATGGCCTGATTTTAGCAGAAGTAGCAATGTTTTTATTTAATATACTGCCTTAATTTTAAAATACTTGATTTCTGACTGTTCGCTAGAGCCATACAGTTCATTTTGTTGGTATTATTTCCTTGAGAAGTGATAAGAATTAGTACAGGAGTGCATGACAAGAATAAGGAATTGTAACTGGGAATTTCCAGTTGGAAGAAGATTGAAGAAACCCAAATCACAAGAACAAATAAAAAGAACGAGGGTACACAACTAATCACTCCCTTTATCTGTTGAAAAAAATACAGTTGAAGACCCTTTAATGGCTAATCTGGTGAAGAACATAGTTTTATAATATTTGTAGAACTCATGGTTTGTTTGATTGGTCGATCTTGGATCATGATGGTCACCTGCCGTTATAATCTTGGGGGTGGGGGTAGACACCAGCACAGTTTGCAGAATCAGCCGATCCAAATTGGAATTGGCTGATTTTTGGGTTGGATTGGCCCTTGTCGATCCGATCCTTGCCCTAGGCAACCAATATAGGATCTATTCTCATTGGAATTGGCTTGGATCATGAGAATTGGCTGATCCATGCCGATTCTCTAGAAGTTGGTAAGTTATGTATCTTCTTGGAATCATGTCCAATTTTGAACCCGATTCCGATCCGATTCATCCCATTAAGGGGAAAGTTGGCTCTATTTTTGACCTCCTCCCGATTTCCCTCTCCCTGGTTGATTCTAGGGCCTCCCCTTCGGCAATTCCTCTCCCCTCTCCCTCTAGCAGTCCCCTCTGACAAAGGTGAAAATCCCCCCTTTGAGGTATGTTTTCCCCCCTCCTGGTCATCCCCTCTTCTCCCTTCCCCTCAGTTGCTCCCTGAACCCCCTGCACACCCACCCCTACAGTCACCTAAGGGGTGTCGGGGGGCCGGCATCAGAATGGGGGTATGTTGGCACCTAAAAAAATGTCATGACATCCAGAAATTTTAAGTTTCGGGTAAAATGCATGAAAGAAAATCGAACAGGCAAGGTGGGATCCACATTTCATTGCATTTAAGGTCAACAAGTTGAATGGGCCCAATAAGTCTTATTGGGCCCGAATGACTAGACAATAGCCTGATAACGGTCAGACATCACCATCTTGTCTACCTAGTTCAAACTTGAGCAACACCAAAGTTGGATCGGAAATCTGACTTGAATTCAACAAGTTACGGGCAAAACGATGAATAGGCTCCCGAATGGCCTTTGGTAGGCGTAATGGGCCCAAATAACAAAACAAGTGGGCTCACGGCACTGTACCAGTCAAGACATTTCCAACGGCACCCTAAATGTCAAAATTTGACTTTGGAAAGTAAAATGACCGTTTGTCCTTGTGGGATCCGAGCAATCTAAGGAAAGTCCAAGGAAAATTGGCACCACCAGAAAGTCTACTTGACTTCCAGATAAACAATGATAGAGTTAGATCGACAATCCGACCCATATTTGATAAGTTATGAGGAAAACACTGAGAGTCAATCTTTGAATGACCTTAACAAGGGCATATCAGGTCCAAAAGACAAAACAAGTGGGTCGATGAGATTGTACCAGTTGAGGGCTTCGCAACAGTACCTTGAATGTTAGAATCTGATTTCGGATGGTACCCGAACGGTAAAATGACATCTTTCACCCTTGGTAGGTTTGGGCAATTCAAGATAGGCTCGATAATATCTTGGTGTATCATTAAGTCCGTCCAGCTCCATATTGAGCAACATTAAAGTCAGATCAAAAATCTGACTTGTATTCGGCAAGATGTGGATTAAACATTGAAAGTGGACTTCCAAGCGGTCTTTATTGGGCTTAGTGGGCCCAAATGACCAAACCAGTGTGTCAACAGTATTGTCTCAATTGAGAGTTTCATAACGGTGCCTTGAATGTCAAAATCCGATTATGGGTGAAAAAATAACCGTTTTGCCCCTATCGGGCCTAGACAAATTCAAATAGGCCCATTAATATCTGGCACCAGCAAAAAGTGCACCTGACTTCCAGATGAACAACATCGGAGTTGTATCTTCAATCCAATCCATATTCGGAAAGTTATGGATAAAATTTGAAAAATTACAAAGTTGGCACGCACTTCCAAACAGGGGGTAAAACTGTTCAAAAAATTCTGAACAGCTAGATCTATGTACGGAAAACAAGGTTCTGGTGCATAGATATTTAATTATATTTTAAATACAATTTTCAAAATTCTCATAGAGCCAAGATTGTGCAGATCGAACAAATTTGCTGAATCTGTGATCCATAGACAAATTGTGAATTCTCAACCGTTGATACGATGGAGTACAAGATCTACGGCCATGGGAATATCTTTTGAATTATTTCAGTCATTTTCAGAGTTAATTAAATTAATTTCATTTGAAATTAATACTGGTCTTTGGATTGGAGCCATTTTTGATGGAGATTGAGTTTAAAGGGCCAGCCACCCCCATTTAATGTGCACACGGCCCAAGGGAGACACTGCCGTGCCCGCAGCTCGCACTTTCCCACCTCCCCACGTTGTTCCCCTCGTTAATCCCATTACGTTAAAAAAAACTGCCTCTCTCTCCACCTCCTCCTGATGTACATAATGAGAGAGGAGTTATGAGCGGCTGGCGTTTCTTTTTCTTAAGAAAATGGTGGGCAGACCTAACGAAAAGGAAAAGGAGACCAAGTAAAAGAGAGGAGGGGGCTCCGAGCGGCGGCGATCTCTTTCTTCTCCATGGCTGCAAGTCTCCCTGCGCCTCTACTGCAAACCTCTAGAGAAGGAGAAGAGATCATTGAAGTCCTTGATACCCCCTGCCAGCGTCCAGCAAGAGAAGAAGAGGCCAAGGCAACATTCCACCTTCTGCAACCGACAGCCAGAAGGAAGAGCCGTCCACGCCCTGCATCCCAGCAGTCATTTGCAGCACCTCCATCCTGTCAAGCCCCCTCCACCAAGGCTTCTATGTTCTGCAGAGGAGAAGAAGAGTTGGGAAGAAGCAGCCCTACCTGCTGCCTACGCTGCAATTTTCCTCCCCCTTTTCTACCGCTGCACCTGATTGCACCCCTGCTGATGGCCCCCGAGCAGAGCATAAAAGCCTAATTGCAGGTCCCTCATTTGACCTCTCTTTTGCTTCTTGTGTGCCCCTTGTTCGAACTCATAACAGGTCTGAAATTAGACCACCTTAAAGCTCCTTTTCAGCCTCCCCTTAGCCTGCCACAGTCTCCTATGCAGCACCCCAATCAGGTTTGAAAAATCCTTGGTTCGACCCTATCATTGGATCCCTAAACAGGTCCTAAAATGGGTCTCATTGTCCCCCCGTTTGGCAGTCACCTAGGCTTACTTGGACACCCCCAAACTGTCCCTATACATTCCTCCTAATTCAGTTCCTGTCATTCCCTTCTGATGACCCTTACACAAGCCTTGCCCTACCTTTGTACAAGCCCAACAACTGTCCCACACTGGGGAAGATTGAAAGGCTGACAACACGCAAGTTGCAGAAACAGGGAGCATAGAAGTATATAAAAATCTGGTTGCCAGGGTCAGATTTTGCAAGAAGTTCCAAGGCCGCCAGGGCCAGATTCTGCAAGAAATTCCAAGGCCGTCAAGGCCATATTCTGTAAGAAGTTCCATGGCCACCAGGGCCAGATTCTGCAAGAAAATTCCAAGACCTCCAGGGCCATATTCTGCAGGAAGTTTCAAGTCCGCCTGTGCCTCATTGAAGCTTAAACGGGCCTCCAAGATACAATGAAGGCAAATATGGCTGAGTCAAAGTTTGATGTTAGTGTTAATCAAATAAAATATACAATCAACCGACTTGAGACTAATTGGGGGCCGGTCCAATCGGGCACGCTCTACGTCTCAAGTTTAAACCTAAATAATAATCCGATTCAAGACTAATTGGGGGCCGGTCCAATCGGACACGCTCTACGTCTTTGGAAAATAATCAAACAATCGAAGTTAATTGGGGGCCGGTCCAATCGGGCACGTTCTACGCTTTGGCATAACCTAAAAGAATAAAAAATAAATAAATATTTGGTTAGCATATAAAGGTTAAAAATGACCCCAATGCTATATCATTTTTTCCATCAAGGGATGATTATATCGATTTATATAATGGCTAAATATATATACATATATGCATGAATGCCAAAATATAAAGTCGATATGATAGTGATTATATCGATAGGTAGCACCCACTAACCTTATCCAAAGGTCGGTGTGCTATGTCTTATATCGATATGATCGATTCCATAATGTCTATCAAAGGCTCAATGGACTCGAAAAAAAAAATTTAATTCATTGTGATCATGACTCTTATGTCTTTCACATTTGTAATTTGTACAAAATTTCTAATTAATGGGAATTGTATGTTGCATATTTCTTTGATATCAATGAGAGCTAAAAATAGCTCCATAAATTCAAATGGAATGCAAATAAAAAGAATAATTTAAAACATATCAAAATAATAATAAAAAAGAGAGAAAATAAGTTAATTAAATAATCTGAAAACACTAAAATTAATGAAAACTGTTAAGCATAATTTTTTATGACTTAAAATTAATTTAAGATAAATTTTATACTTCAAGAATAATTTTTATAACTTATTAAAGAATAAACAAATCAAATAAAAAATAATAATTATAAAATCAATTTGAAAACCATTTAAAATATACTTAACCCAGTAAAAGAATGATTATACAATCTTAAGCTAATTCTTTGGATAATAAAAAAATGATGAAATCTCTTAAGTCAAAAGATCTATTAATCAATCAATAAATTTAATAAAAGAACAACCCAAAAAAATCAATTTAATAAAACACAAACAAACAATAAATAACACATTGTCATCTCATAAAATAATATTCAAACTTCTAAATAACACATTGCCGTCTCATTAAATAATGTTCAAACTTCTAAATCAAATCTCTTCAACCAATTAAATAACATTTAGAATAAATAAACCTAACAAATCTAAAATCAATCAAACATTTAAAGAATAAAAAAATGATAAAGACTAAATCCAAATCAATTTAAATCCAAACCCTTAATCAAATTTTAAATAAACACTAAAAGACATTAAGTCACGAACCGATTGAATCAAAGTTTTAAAACCAAACTCAAATCAAATTCAATTTTAAACATAAAAAATTGCATTCCATCAAATTTATGGAGTCGTTGCTCCTATTGTGTTCATTTCGATTGTGGATATATGTTATTGTTTCGAAATTGCTATGACGGCGAATCAATGGTATTCGAGTGTTTTTGATATAATTAACATCGAGTTTTTGCACCACCCGATGGGAAGAGGTCAAAATAATTTTTCAAAGAACCCAACCTTGAACTTATATTTTTTATGTATATCGTCGAATTAGTTATACTCCTATGGAATACTGATATTTTCCTAGTTGTAAAACTAAATTCGATGAATACACATTTTGGAAAAAGACTTAAAAAAATTGTCCTTTTATACTGTTAGAAAAATTGAAAATCTTTTTCAAGTAATCCAAATCAAAAATTGAATTTTTGAACTTTTCGAAATAATCAATTTTAAAAATCAATTTCGAAATTTTTATGTACAAATTTTCAAAATTCAAACTTCAAAAAAAATTTCAAATCAAATTCATTTATTCAAAAATTTTTGAGGTTTCACAGGGTATCTAGTGACTTGTTCGTTCATGTTTCAGATGGTTCAATTGTTGGATATACTTTTTTAAATATGATCAAACTTTTTTTTGTGTTGGGAAACTATAAGATGAGGAACAATGTGCTTCTACACATCGTGGCATTAGATGGCAACATGGACATGTGTTAGATGTGGACAAGAATAGAGTTAAATGTGAATGGTGTGAGAAGAAGATGAATGGAGGTGTCTGTCACTTTAAATAACACATAGGTGGGGTGGGTAGAAATGAGAAGAAATGTAACAAGGTACCATTAGAACTCAAAGAAGAAATGATGACATACTTAACCGATCGAGCATCACAAAGAAAGATTTAAATTGAGCAAAGACAAGAATTACATGATGATTTGCTTGAGCAACGAGACACAAATCTCATGGAAAGAAGTAGGAAAAAAGGAAAGTTGGCCGCGCATGTCTTCACCAAGTTTTGAAGATGAAGAGGCACAAATGATAAGAGTTATGCATGTAAGTAAGGCTTAGGCCTAAGAATATGAGAGGAGAAGGGGGGTAGGAGGACATTCGGCTAGATGTTTAGATGCAGATCTTACCACTCACCCTACACCTAGGTGGGTTGAGAAAGTGAGTTCCATTTGTCATAGTTAGTTCGGCTACCAATGGACATTGTCATATATAGGTAGAGTGATAGAGGGCAAATGGGTATCAAGCAAGTCTTTAAAGGAGTTAAGGTTTCAACGGGGGTTGCAAAGAAGATAATGAAGCACATATGTAAATGGTTTTTACATGTAGGTATATACAATAATTCACCTATTTTGAATGTCTCATGATGTTATTGAAATTTGAAGAAAATATTAACAACATTATCTTATGTTGACTTGATGAGAAGGGTTGCATTATGATGTGTGACGGATGAACAATAATAATAAAAGATTAATGATCACCTTTCTCATCTATTATTATGAGGGTATTACAAATTTGAAATCTGTTAATGCATTTCGGCAAATTAAGAATGTAGAGTATTTGTTTGATCATATGAACAATGTTGTTGAGGAAATATATGATGACAACATTGTTTAGTTTGTCACTGACAATGAAGCTTCTTATAATGTTGTATGAAAGAAGCTAATGGAGACAAGACCACACTTATTTTGGGTGCCTTATATTGCACATTCCATCCATTTAATGTTAGAGGACAGTGGGAAAGAGTCATTTGTTGGAACCTTGGTGAATCAATTGACAGTTGGCGACATTATTTATGTAAGGGTATTTTAAACTCTTGTATATCATGAGAGAACATATAATTGGTCGTGATTTCGTGCGACCTGGTCCAACAAGGTCTGTCATGCACTTCCTTGCATTAGAGAGCCTGTTGAGACATCGATATAACCTGAAGATATTCATATTTTCATCAACATGGTACATCGATTATATTGCTGACTTTCATGGCAGAATGGGTCTGTTTGATATCTTCGCAAAGATGGAGCACATTATTGAGGACAACAAGTGGTGAGAAAGGGTGTGGTATTACTTGTTTGTGATAAAAACCCCTGACATGTGCTCAGATTGGTGGATTCAAATGAGAAAAATCAAAGTGGTATTTATATGATGTAATGGATAAATCCAAGATGAAAATAAAAAAAATACATTCAATGGTTACAAGATATGGTAGAAGATAATATTTAACAGATGTAATAAGACACTTCACCACGATATCCATGCTGTAGGTGTTTTTTATGTGTTATATTTTATACATTTCATTGTGATTAATATGTAAAATGTTCTTAATGATTGTCTTCCCCTTATACTAGGATATTTCTTGAACTTAAGGATACAATGGTGAGCAAGTATCCAATGACTTAAATGTTATACAAGGTATGTTTTCAATGATACAACGTATATGCTGGACTCTGCAAGACAAAAAAGAAGTGAAAATTGAAGTGAGTGATTATGAGTAATTGAATTTTGAATGTTATCCATAAATTAATTTTTACTTTATATCATATTTTAGTTGACATCATATAAGCATTGCATTAAAGTCTACAGAGATCTAGATCTATGATAATATGATAAGGTTTCTCCGATATGTTTACTTATATTTGAGTTATGTTAATAAGTTTGGTGCTGAGATTACACACTTACTATACTATCGGTCTTTTTTTACAACTAAGTGGTGAATCCAAGAATCCAATAGAAGTGGATGGACTCCACTAGCCACTATTGTTGTACAAGTTTTGAGTTAAAGCAGTTCTTCCTAATGTGACAGGAACTTGCACACTTTAAACTTAATACACACCAAAAAGAGGGCATGCTGAAGAGTGAGAGATTGAACAAACTAGTGTTTTGCCACTATAATATGTGGCTAAGAATCAAGAATGTTAAGGATTGACAAAAAAATTTTAAACAATGTTTTATAAGAATTGCATGTGGTCCTTATGATCAAAGACACAATGTTGCTGGTTAGGGACTATCACTGGAGGATGTTGACTTTTTTCAAGAAGAAAATCCACTATCAACGTGGATGTAGGATAAGGATGCTAAACTAGTTCTTGAATTTGACTCTAGTGACAGAGCATGTGCCGAATGAGAGTTTGACAATGTACTTGATGAGGATAATGATGAATAAATGTATGATTCCTTGTTCAATTCCAGTCCAACACGATCCATCTCACATCACAACTCCAGAGCCAACTTTGGAGTCTCCAACCACTACTCCAGGCCCTTTTACTGTTTAGAAGAGTACATAGAGGAAAAAAAGGATTTGGAGGATTCAAATTGTTGAAGAAAATGTACCAACACAATATTGGATTGAGTATGTAAAAAGAAGAAGCAGGAGAGAGAAGGAAACACATTGTCCGTTGGAGTCATTTGATATGACAATTACCTAGGCACTCTCTTCAAATGATGAGGAGGAAGAGTTTATTCTACCTACACAAAAGCAAAATCAAGGTGGTTTTGTTTAGGTGGAGGAGGAGGAGGAGGAGGTGTTTTTGAATCCAGTATCGCACATACAAGTGGAACATGGCCTAATGATCTGGGTCACTGTCAATATTCAAGCAGAAGAAGTCAATGTTGGAATTAGATATGTTATTTTGATTTGTAAGTGACAATAAATTATCCAGAATCTGCTTTATGTTATGCTTCCTCATCTCCAACATCAAACAGTGTATATGATTTTAGTCAGATGGACGAGTTATTATTTCATATGGGTACAAATCAATTATGACTGATCAATCAGCGGTGCATTCAAGAAAACTAGGATAATGAAGACTATGAGAGCCAATATCATAGGTGGTGGTGATGGGAAGATATCATATTTTTTATATGAATTGTATAATTTTTTATATTTATTTGAATACATATTGGTGTTGTTTTATATCTAGATGTCGTAATATGTTTTATAGAGAGTGATAGCCATATGAATGTGTGTTACATATTATTTTTAAAATTTTTATTTTTTCTAGGTGCTATTATTTTTGGGATTTATTATGATTTTCCAAATTTTTTGAAAAGAAAAAAAATAAAATTTTGATCTGGACCGATTTGGACCGGGAATCCTTTCAGAGAATTGGTCCCGATCTGTCCAATCTGATCTGATCTGGATTGAATCGATCACTGGATCTGATGTGGTCAGATTGGCCAATCAGCAGCAGCCGACCAGCTGCCGGCTGCCTCATAAGTTCTTCCAGTCCAGTTTTGGGTTGAGAATATGGACCTGCCTTGTTAATTCAGGATCTGCAACAAATGTTGTGGATTCCTAATTATCGGGTCTGGTATATCAGGATCCTGAACTTAGAATTGGGCTGGGAAGGCACAGGGTGATTTTGGAGCACATCTGCCCCCCACCCATCGCCCATCTCCACTGGCGACCTCTCCGCTCATCTACGCCCATTTTTTCTGATTCTTTCAGATTTTTACTCTTTATTTCAACAATTGATATAGGCCTGTCCTGGTTTGATCTTTCTTCTCTTGGATCAACTGAACTGAACTGACTTGATCAGTTGATCCTTTCGGGATGGGTTTTGGCCAATCCCCAGCTAGAAATCTGTGGTTGAACGGATTAAAATTCTTGTCTGACGACTGTAACTTTCACTCTGCAGGTGCAGACATGCGTAAAATGTGATTGTTTGTTTCTTTGAACAGTAGGTTCCTGACAGACATAGGTCTGTGTTTCCACGTAGAAGGTAGTAGTATTGAAGTTGACTTCACAGCGTATATTCTGCTTTGCCAAAGAAGTTGAGCTGAATGCCGGAAACTATTTGATTGGGATATCACATTCTGCAAGTGATCTGGAGGTGCCTTGGGATATAAGCCTAGATGAAAGTAAAGTAGCATGATATGACCTTTTCTCTGAAAGGTGACCTGGAACATGATGGTTTTGCTATCCAGTCCTGACTGCCAAAGTTGCTATGGAATTAGGCCACTGTTTTGAAAGCGTCGCCTAGACAACAAGGTACCCTCTCACCAGTCAAGGCTAGGGGTGCCTAGGCGAACATGACATATTATGCTTGTTTTGTCTAATTTAAGAATAAATAATACTAATTAAATATCAATATAACTTAATTGAGTGGTTTTGAAGTAAAAATAATTAGTTATAATAGTTAATTTGATTATATATAGACATTTTGATGGAATAATAAACAAGTTTCATAAATGTTTACTAATAATTAATACAAATTACGTACTAAAATTAACTTATAGTCAATTTATTTAATATATGTAACTACACACTTACACATTATTAATTGATTACACGGTGTCATAACTATTTTGTATTATTTGTCACATAAATATTTTTTATTTTATAAATTTACTATAAAAAGATGTCATCTAATGCTTCGCCTAAACCCCAAGGTAATACTATGTCACCTTGGTCACTTTGATCGCCTTGAAAACTATGGATTAAGAAAATTCTAGTTTTCTTGCTGATTCCTAAAGCAATTGCTAAGTTGGTTATGGAGTAAATTCATAAATTTTTTTGGAATCTTGTTCCTTAATTAGAAGAAAAGGATCCGTCAATTTATGGTTAATTACACATAGTCGATCTGTTTAGTTGCTAAGTAGGCTAATATAAAATCAGTTAGTGAATAGTTCTCTTTTCATATTTTCCCAAAGAAACTTATCTTTACTAGGTTGTCCTTTCAAATGTCATTGTTTTTATTTGTTTTTTAGAAGCATGACTTGATTATTCTCAGGTTTATACTTAATTTGTTTGATTATTGTGTTTTCTTGTCATTCCATGCCTGTTATGCTGATGTGCTAATTCTGTACTTCGATTTAACACATGTTTGGAATGAAACATACATGAATTTGTATCATTTTAGTTTAATGATGCTTGCAGGAATCAAGCAAGTGGAAACCATCATCAAAGTCGTAAGAAAGATCTGATGATGTTTAATGCTTCATCTCTTAATAAAAAGGTGCAGTTCTGATTCACTGCACATATATTTGCATGTGATGATCGCAAGATACATGTGTTGGCATTTTTTTTCATTTTTATGTAAATACAGATATTATCAGCCAAAGGAGACATGGGCATTTTTGGCTGCAACAAGCGGAAGATCACCAAACCTTTGGTATTTTAAATCATGATTGCAACTTGTGCTGTCTACATTCTGATCTATTATCTTTTTTTATTCGTGATGACATATACTATATTACATCCTCAGGATTTCCATTTTAAAGCAGATAAACAATCACAATACAATCTGCCGATAGAACTTTTTAACAAGGTAAAATTGTTCAAAGGAAACATTTATTTGCTTGATCAGCTGTTTGGAGCAGAAAGTCTTGTGCGGTTATGGTTTAACCTTTGTTTTATACCGTCCATCCTTCAAATGCTTTTGCTTTATATTTTTTGTTGCAATTTACTGTGTCCTGTGCCAGCATATTATCTATCTTATTCTGATACCATCCTTCAATCATAGCTGTCCCTGGTGTCTGAAGGTCAGCAACCCCTGACGTCTGAAGGCCACCAAAGTTCTATGTCCAATACAAATGTCTCTAGCTACAGTGATGTATGGTCTCTAATCTTTGTTTTTCATTGTCAACTGATAGCATGCTCTCACATAATTTTTGTGGAATTATCTGGCTTTCTAGTAGTCCTGAATGTTTTCCCTCTGGAATTTAGGGTTCCAAAGAGAACATTGCTGGACATAGACAACAAGTTCACAAGGTATTGCTGAACGTTCAGATCTTTATAGGATTCATGTTTAAAATAAAACACCTTTGTTCCTGTCATCTCTATTCTGTTTTTGCAACAAACACTTTTCGCATCATCAATCTGTAGGTTAGTCGTGCAAGCAACATAAGACAACAGGTTGGCGGGAGAAAAAATGGATGTGAGCAGAGTGTGGTGGTTTCTTCTCCTATATATAAAGTCAATGAAAACAGGTAACCACTTTTAGTACAAAAGGATAATATTTTGAAATTATTTCTATGTTGCTCTGAATTAGTCTTAGATAAAACCATTCAGCTACTTGCAGCGCAAAATATCTGGCAATACAAAATTTGTCATTAATAAACTTGTGGTACCATCAACTTTTATGAAAGCCTAGATGTTTTGTTAGATCAATTTTGCAATGTGTTTATGTGGTTTCAGAATTTCTAATAAAATATGTGAATTAATTATTTTCTATGATTTAAGTTGAGCTATTGTTACTGTGGTCTTGCACAGGATCTTGGTCTGCTAAATTGTTTTACGGTTAAGGATGTTGCCATGGAATTATAAGTCAGCATTTCTGTCAATCCTTCATAGGTGCATAATGCATAGGATGTTGGGCTTGAAAGCCGAGAATATAATTATTTTATACAAATAAAATATTAATTTTACTTTTAATTTTAATCGATTATTATAATTTAACTTAATCACATTTTATTTTATTTTTATAAATAAATAATATATGGTAAACAAACTGAACCGGTTTTGATTCACAATTGTTCAAGGTCCAGTCAAACTGATTCGGTTGGTTCCATTTTCAGTTTGGTTTCGGTTTCTAAAAAAAGAAGGATTGAAACTGAACCGAACCGAACCGAACCGTGAACAACCCTACTAGAGAGTTACTGAGTTCCTTCTTGGTGATCTGACTGTCCCAGTTGATGTCAAACATCTGGAACACCTGCTTCAGCTCTGCCGTGCCCATTGGTGAAAGTTGAAACTGTCAACCCCAGTTCTCCCAGCCGAGCTTCTGTCGCATGAGTTGGAAGACAACCCTCTGTGGGCATGGGGAACACCAGAATGGTAGCAGCCCCATCCGCCGCTTTCCCAAATCGTTGCCTAGTGTTATATCCAACAAAGACGATGACGTTCAGCAGGGAAACAAAGAGGGACTGACTGGGCCTCTAATTCAAGATATTTGGCTAGACTGGAGTAACCATTAAATATATTTGGTCAACAGAATTTTCATTAAAGTGATTTTGCTAATTGGACCTCTAATCAATTTTTCCAACGAAAAATGATGTGACGGCCACTAACCCGGAGGAGAGTAATTTAATATAAATTGAATGATTCCTATGTAGAAATAACTCAAAATGCACGTGAATGGATAAAATGAATCCATATGGTCGACTTTAATTAATTTGTGATTAGGACTTGACTTGACTTCAGTTTTACTATAAATGACTATTATAATAGTATGAAATACTTATAAGCACAAAATATTTTTAAATTGTATGATAATATAATATATTTTATCTTATTAATTAAATATATTATTTCATATGTTATTCTTATCATATTTATATATTATAATGCAAAAAATAAATATTATTTTTATTTACTTATATATAACAATAATTAATTAATTAACATATAATATACTAATAAGTGTATTATTTAAAATATTTATTATATTATCTTATGCAATATAATATAATAAAGTTGCATGTAACATAAGATATAATTTAAGTCTTAATTTGAAATATGTAATTCCAATACATATTTAATAGTAATTATAATATAATAAAATTTTTGATTAAATAACATTAAAATATTATTATTGTAAGTTAGTATATTTTATATATTATGTACTATATAATTAAAATTAAGTAATAATATTAATATATTATTAGTTATTAGTTTTTATGCAAGTTTGAGAAAATTATTAAATAATTGTATATAATATCTATACACCTCTTAGTCTAAGGTGGAGCATCCTTTATTCCATTAGATTTAGTGAAATAAGGCGTGTAGCTCATCCAAAATCAAACCTGTTCAATTGGAATGAGTGGCACTCTTCCACTTATTCCATGAGTTACTTCTACCGCAAGATAAACCGGGTTGAGGGTTGGGACCGGGTCGGTTTGGCCCAACTTGACTAGGATCCGAATTGGTTCCAATCATACCAGTTTAGATCCAGTGTTTGAACACTTCAAAAATATAAGCAATTAATAAAAAAATATAAAAAATTTTAAACTGAAAAATATTTATTTTATTTAAAACTTACATTTTGTTGACAATTTTATTTCATTGATCTTGTGTCTTCCGAGATAACTTAGCCATATTTCATGTATAAATTTGTGTTTTGGTACTATTTTCACTCGAGATTTTTATTTTATAATCAATATAATACATAAATAAAAATAAAAATATAATGGATTTGTATGTTAATTAATGTATTATATTGAATAGAAAATATGAATATTTAATGTAAATGACACTAGAACACAAATTTATATATAAAACTTAATAAGTGATAGAAGGAGGGAACTGGGGGGAGTGGGAGAATTAAGCTATTAGCAAGGGGTGTGTGTATCAACCCACAATTAAGCTATTACCTGCTGTGTGGTTTGCAGTTACCATTTGACAGGCACACTGTTATGTTGAGGCTAACGGACAAACCCCCCATCGTAACTTGGTGTATGATCTATTTTTAATCGTAGGAAGAATTCTGTAGGCTTGATGGTTACACACAGGGAATGTCGCTTAAGGGTACAATTATTTTTCCAAGAAGAAGAATTCCTTAAATTTTGTGGCAACGCATGAATGAAAATAAAATTGCTTTCACATGGGGACAAGAAGCTGGCATATTTTTTTATTGATGAATTTAAAACAGGAAGGCCCAAACGCTTCGTTCTGAGCTCCCATTGCTACAACACACTCATACGTTGGGGTACCCTGCAACCTGATTCAAAGCTGGCCCAGTCAATAGAAGGTTAAACAAAAATACTTCTATTGGATATGAAACCAGAGGATGCATAGAGATGAAAACATTCCTGCTCGGTCAATGAGAAATGGAAGAAGAAAAGTTCCTCTAAGAGGACTATCAACCCCAAATTTCTAGTTGTCTACATGAGATTTGCAGCCCATGAACATATATATATATATATATATATATATATAAAGAGGGAGTAAGATACCTTGCTGACAATGACAGGGTGGTCCGAAGAAACAGTTAGATGATAAGAGAGAGGATGGAGGAGAACAAATATCTTGCCCTGAAACTCAATTTTGCAACTATATTACAAAGAACAAAGTTGAATGCAAGTTTGTGGAAATTGCAAGAAGCTTAATTGATGGGGAACAAAGACCTAGGGAATTTACTAAAAGAATCAATGCACAATTAAAGAAATTCTGCAGTTTCAAATCAGAAAGTAAGAAAACAGCAAACAGGAATAATACTTAGTTATAACTAGAAATTGGAACAGAAACTAATCTCAATTAAGAATGAGATTGCAAGAATTAGACAACATACAGTGAATTATGAGTAAACCACTTCTTTTGGAAACTAATTCAAACAATTAACAAATCAGATTTATGGTAACTCAAGAAGGTTACTTATCTAATCAAAACGCACCAACAACATAAATTCAACTAGCTAGAACCTATCACTCATGAGCATGGCATGGTTGACTTGGTATAATAGAAAAACAAGCCAAGTAAGCAGGTAAAAGTATAGATTCAGGAAGTACCTTATCACTTTAGGAATAGAAACTCAGCAATATGCTCCCAAATATTTAATATCCAAAATGTGCAAACTTGTATCACCTGTCAAAATAGAGAAATAACAAGTATACTGCAACCAAGGAAAACCGGCATAGGAACCAGACAATCTTGCTATTATATAAAGTTCATTTAGGCGTCAAGGCCTTGAATTAGACTTTCCCTTAGTTCTCTTCAAGTGATGTCAATCGGATGCTCAATAGCAGAGAACTTAAAAGTAAACATGTTCCAACGTCTTGTACATTAAAGACAAGTCACCAAGGCAACTCGGAGGGAAGTATGTCATCATATTCTTTAAATTCAACCGATCCCAACACTATTCAGACAGAATCAATTCTGTCATAATCATAGATAGAACTAAGTCTATCTCATATAGCTCTGTCCACATTTTCTTAGGAGGTGGTAAAACCATCTCACTGTTTAGAAATTTTCAGCAAGGAGTCAACCAAAGAGAATTACTGTTTCAACAAAAGGACAGGGGCTTTTGAATTACCACATTCACATTCATACTGAATCATTCTGATTTTGAAACAAACTAGCAATCAGCAACACCCATAGAAGCAGTCAAAACTGATCAGCAAACCAATTGACAATAGGCAAGCAGAAAACCAGAAAAATCGGACAGATCTCAATGAGCTGAGCTCATTTTAAACTGAAGTGGCCAAGTAGACTGGAGACCGGACTTGTCCATATCTCAAAATTATTCATCATAATGTTTGTTATCTGCCAAGGAGAACTGGATCCACAGATTAATCACAAAATCCGCCCAAGGACCGGAGAGGGACCAGTCTTCATGAGTGTTCTGTCTCTCAGAATGTTAATGAAGACGAATCTCTATAAGCTTTTTCAAAACGGTAAGCCAAAATAGGCCGGAAATGAAACTGAACTTCAGAGGCTACCTACGGAACCAATCCGGTCAACTCTCTTTAGGAGCTATGTGGCGTCAACCGATAGTCGAGATCGACTAGTTAACAGTTGACAGAAATCTTCAAATCACTTTATATTCCCATAGATCTACTGTTAGTAGACCGAACATAGCATCTGAAGGTTAGGGTTTGCCACTTTGAAGTCGGAAAATGATCAAACCGGTAGAAACCTTCTCAGGAGCAGATCGGAGATTTTTTTAACAGATCTGGCGCTGAGAATGTCAAGGATGAAGTTCTCCTTCAGATTTGTCGGCATGAAGGACTTTTTCCAGAACCAGCATCTTGTAGTATAGTGATTTCCGCCATGGAAACAAGTCTCAGCTAGGACTGAGCTGAAGAGGAGGAAGAACCGGCGCAGAAGACACGCTAACAGCAACTTCGGTTGCTCAGAATCTCACAAAACTTGCTCGAACAGAAGTTTAAGAGAGGGGAATAATAGATCAGGAGGAGAGGATCATTTTTGTCCAAAGGAGTCACCGGAGAAGACCGCCGGAGAGAGAGATCGAGGCAGGAATGGTGGAGCTAGGGTTACGCCATTGCCGGAGGGAGAGAGAAATCGCCATCGGCTATCGGGACTAAAACCTGGAGAGAGACGAAAATCTTCGTTAAGTCGCTGGACCGAGGGGTAGTGTTGGCAGCGGGAACATTCCAGAATCCTTACGGGAGAGCGAACATGGGCAAAAAGGGGAATCAATACATTGATTTTCAATTTCATTAACCATCATCCTCCGATGTACATTGGGGCTCTTATTTATAGGAGAAAATAGCATAAAGGGCGGTAAATGCCCATAAAATGGAAAAGGCACCAAAAAATACCGTAAAATGCCAAAATACAGGATTTTGCTTAGAAAAATTAAAAGAAAAATACCAAGACACCAGTAATTACTAAAAAAATTACTAATGCCTCCAAAATTCCAAAACATTCACATAATGCTTCTGAAAATTATTTTGAATATCATATAGACTTAGAAAATTATTCTCCCAGCAAAATGGACTCCAGTCGGCATCGTCTATGTCGATAAGTCTTTTCAAATCGGTCTTTATTTCTGGTGTCCTCACCATTAATGCTTATTATTGACGAAGTCAAGAGAACAAAGACCCATGGATTTGTGTTTTCCATGTGCATGATGCCCAGAACCTATTTTTTACACGGTCATATTCAGCTAATGCAGAATAAACCTCCATGACAACAAAATGGCTGGAGGACATTTAGCATTTCTGATCCATCCAACATGACGCATAAATTGTACATCTTGGAATATGTAGTACACCTTTTTGGAATATATAGATAACTAAGAATCTATAATGATAAAATGCTGAAAAAAGGGGTAACACATGGTAATATGGGGCAACGTGCCACCATTCTATTTAAGTAAAAAATAATAACCAATAAAAGTTGTCATAGGACTGCTATGTCAACTGTATGGTTTGTCTATGGAACAAGGTAAGGGGGGTCATGACCGGGTCGGTTGGCCCCTAGGTTGACCCGGTCCGACTGGGTCACGACCCTTATTTTTTATTTTTTTTAAATTTTAAAAAATCAAGAAAAATGTAAAAAATCTAAAAAAATACATACAAATGAGGATACAATAAATGACATGATTTAAACAAATAATTCATGAACTTCCATCCAATGTGACATGTTCTACACTTTGTAGGTAGTTTATATACTCTCCCCATGTCATTTGAGTTGAGTACAAAGCTTGATACATGTATACATAACGATCATACTCGTCAGTCCCCTGGGAAATCATCCTAAGACTTGATCCAAACGAGTCATCATAACTATTGTAGTCATATGGTGATTGGATCGAAGTGTTTGATGACTCCATATAATTCATTGTATAATACTCTTGGCCATGTGTGGGGAACCAAGAGCCTTGGGATAAATCATATATATAGTTGGAGGCATCGTGGTATTGTCCTCCAACTCCAGGGGGTCGGGCCCGGGTCGCAACCCACTTTTCCATGCTATGGAATGTTGGATCTTGTAATTCGGCAAACATGCCTCAAGTGCTTGTTTCTGAGTGGATATGCACAACCAAGTGTTGAAGACAAAGTTTACAGCCCTCATGTCAACATGATAAGGAAAAAGATTCTTACGGTAAAGTGTCGACCCCTGTCTTCTTACCACGTTGGACTTCAAGCTGGTGGGTTGGCTCAGCAATTCTTGCTTGGTTCAAATGCCACTAGTTTGAGAATCAAACGGCAATGGTCCTCCTCCAGAGGGGTTGTCGATGACTTCTATCAATTTATTAAATGACAATGGACTTCCTTCAGAGGGGTTGTCGATGGCCAACATCATATATGTTTAGACAAAATGGCATTGGTTCTCTGGAGGGGTTGCCGATGGCCTTTGTCAATTTATTAAACTGAACGGCAACGGTCCTCTTCCGGAGGGGTTGCCGATGGCCAATGTCGTGCTTTTGAATCGAATGGCAATGGTCCTGCTTTGGCTGTGTCATGAGCCCATTGGATCAGCCCAATCAATCTCAAAATGCCAATAACCAATCCCATTTTAAGCTTCAGGCATTTGAATTAATGACTTGGTCTTATCGGCACATAGATCTTCAACAATGCTTCTTTGGTCGGAACAACATCTATCTGAGAAAAAAAATTGTAACCACGAAGTCTGAGGTGTCCCCATCTCTACTACTATCAGGCTGTCATCCCAATTGATGTTGCTGCTATTTTGGCTTGAGGAAAGGATGTCAAAGCAAACATGAAAACTGTAGTAGTCTGATAGATGAAAAAAAATGAATAGCACTTGTCAACCAATAGATCTTAAGAGAATGAGGGGAGCATGAGAAGTACTTACACAACAAGTAGGTTGGCAACACATACTTGCTGATCTTCAGGGTAGATGGCAGACTGCTATCGCTACGGATGAATCTGAGGAAGGTCACTCAAAAAAATGCATGTGGCTGCTGAGAGCTGAACATGGGGGAGAAAATGAATCAAGTAGGAAGGGTGGGAGAAGATGATGCATAAAAGAGGCGTAGGAAAACAAGGAAAAAGAAGAAGAAATAAACAGACAGCTCACCAAAAAGGGACATCGTTTGAGATTTTGCTACCTCATTCTATCAGGTTGTCAAAGTGGGGGATAACCAACCCCCCTCCCGAGTCACGTAGAGAAGACAGCTGATGCCTCGACACCTATCTACAAGATCTTAAGGGGAAGATGGTTGTTAGCCAGATTAAAATAAAAGAGAGAAGAAATATGCTAAGCTATAACAGAAGACGGGAAGAGGCAACTGATCAGACGAGACCGGTCGATAGTATACGCCTTGGTCCAGTTCCGGTCTTGACTAGTTTAGGTCTGGCTTCAGGAGTAGAAGTGCTCCGCCTCAACAATGATCGCCCTAGTAGATGGGCTCAACCCTTATACAGCGGGGTGACATTCGATCCCCACTTCATTGATCATAACAGGAAGATATGCTAAGGTTTGTTCTTTCATACCTGACTTCAAACGGAGGGTTCTTCAGTGTAGGAGTCGAAAGGAGGAGATTGTCATTGAAGGAAGAGAGAGATTAGGAGTGCAAACGAGTCAAGTCGAGCCGAGTAGATGTTGTTCATGCTCAGCACATTTATTTTTAGCGAGCTCGAGTTCGAACTTGAGTATTAACAAGTATGTTGAACTTTTGTTCAAGCTTGTTCATTAATTAATCGAGCCGAGCTAAAACTTGAGCTCGAGTAACAACTTAGTTCAATCCATATTCTAGTTGAACTTGTTACAAACTTGTTTGTACAACTCAAAATCAATTTAAAGTCATCTATGGAACTCTAAATTTAACTCATTTATGAAATTCGATCTGAGTTTAAACTCAAAATTTGACTTGTTTTATAGATTTAAGCGAAAATCCGTAACTATTAATACTCATAATTTATTTTTAAAAAAAATATTCAATCGGATATTTAATTGAGCTAGTTGTGAACTTATCGAGTTGATTATGAGTGTTCAAGTTTGGCTTGTTTAATGAGTCAAATTTTATTTTTTGTTCAAGTTTATTCATTTAACATAATAAATGAGTCAAATCGAGTTTTTATCGAGTTGAGTTTCGAACTACTTGTTGAGTGTATTGTTTCGTTTACTCCTCTACGAGAGATGGGGGATGACACCCTAAACCCAACGCAGCACATACTGGGAATGTAAAGGTAACTATATTAGATTAAGAATATTTCCTTGCCACCGTGAGTAGGAATGAGTAGGAATGGGAGACGGGTACACTCGCCTTTAACAGATGTCGTGCCATCTAGGGCTTTTCGATGCTGGAAGAAGAGTACAACGCCTGTCCAGCTCCTCCTGTCGTCGCAACTATGAGATGGGGCTATGGATGACGAAGAAGAATGCAAGAAGAGGAGGAAGAAAAAAAAACAGAGGGGTGGTTCCTGCAAGCACTGTCCACCGGTGCTCCACTTTTGCTGAGTCTCCTGTGAAGGAGGGCGCTGTCTATGATTCGCCGTCCTCACCTAAGAGCTGAGCAGGGGAAGAGGGGTCTGGCTTGACCAAAGCGAGGGCTGGTGATGAAGAAGTTGAAAAGGGGAGGGGGGAGCGTGGACATGGGGCTCTTCATGATGAGAACTAGCAGAGAAAGAACTCACAAGATATCAGAGGAGGAGTCGACAAGCAAGAAGGAGAAACAATAGGGGCGGAGTTTGCGACCCTTGCTCCACTAATGTTGCCCCGATCACCGCTGTCTTCATACTGCTGCATGTAGCCTGTTTGCTTGCCAGTCCAGAGGAGCAATGCACCAGAAGGGAAAGGGTGAGAACGACCCCTTCAGAAGTTTCAGCTATCGCAGGAGGAGGAGACTAGGTAGGTCCGATTGGACCCCCCGGGGAGGGTTCGTTGTAGGGTGAACGAGAGAAGGGGGCGAGCTTGCCCCTCTCAGGTTCGCAAGGAAGCGCTGGAGCGGATCAAGCTTTCGGGAATTTTGATGCTGGTCAATGCATAACATCAACATGATATATGTGCAATAAAAAGGGAAAATTGGGGGAACCTACCGACACCTTCAAAACAAGAATATAAAAAGGGGGCACTTCACATAAAATGAGGTGCTTGATAATAAAAAAATCTCATTCAAGTACGTATGGTTGAATCAATAAGCGGGTAAAATATATATGAAGGAGATAATAATAATAAAAAGGAGGAGAAGGTTGTTAAGGATATGAATAATGTCAATAAAAAGTGGAGAAAAAGAAGAAGCAACAAAACAAAAAAATGTTAGATGGTGAGGCTCACTCATGGAATAAGTGCAATGACAGACAATAAAAAAAGAAAGGAAGGAAGGGTCTGGCAAAGAAAAAAAGATAAAGAGAGGAAGAAGGGAAAAAATCTCATGAAGTGATAAGATTAGGGCAAAAAATCTTGGTTGAATTGACTTGAATTAGGTCAAACAAGAGTGTCTCATGGCAAGCAATCCATTTACATAAAAGACAAACTTTCTTAAATTTCAAGAGGGCTTAAAAAGCTCTCTAATGGTCCTGAAATAGACTTAATTAGTCTTAAGTTACTCATTGGGCTTATGTGCATGCATGTAGGCTTTCATTTTTGCTATTTCAGCCCATAATCTTTGAGACTTAATGGCCCAAAATCTCTTCCAAAGAGGCCATCAATCAAGCAAGATCAAGGCAATCAATCAAGCATCAAGTTCTTAAAATCAATCAAGGAAATTCAAATTCAAGAAAAAGTCCAAGGCATCAAGAATTTGGTTAAGTCCCAAGGCACTCCAAGAAAGAAGATGAAGGTCCTATTACATCACTTCAAGGCCCAATAAGCAATGAAGGCAGCAATCATCTTCAAGGCCCATTAAGTCCTATGAAGTTCAATCAATCACCATGAAGGGAGCAATCAAAGTAATGCAAATAAGAAGCTAAAGGCCCTTTAAAGGAGAGCAAGACCTGATTATTTTTCAATCAAGACAAACCATGGACCGACTCAAGGCCCATTAAGCCATGTGAGGCCCAAGTAACCATCATCATCAAATGAGCCCATCTCAAGGAATGTCAAGCCCAATTAGAAGAAACATCGAAGCATGATTGGGCTCCAACCAAATCAAATCATGGATTTTAAGGCCTGTTAAGCCATTGAAGGCCCAGTTAGCAACAATCAAGTCAAGGCATGCAAAGTTCACCACAAAAAGAATCAAACTCAATTAGAGAAAAGCAAAACTTGATCGGGTTCCAACCAAGCCAAATCGGGGACCGCCCTAAGGCTCAGTAACATGGAAGCTTGGAACTGATGCTAACCAAAACATAAAAAAATCATAATAAATCAAACCCAATCTTACCATGGAATTGATGCAGACTCATTAATTCGGTCAAGTCTTAGTCGGGGAAATAGTAATTAGTGGATGAAACATCTAATGATCCGATGAAGGCTCACTAATTCGATTAATCCCCGATTGGGCAATTAGTGAAGGAGAGAGAAAACATCTAAAAGACCCGGTAAAGGCCCATTAACTCAGTTGATGGGAATATCAAGTAATTGATAAAAAATGTCTATGGCCCATTAACCCGATTCAGTTCTAAGTGAGAAACACCAGGTGATGGATGAAAAATGTTCAAGCCTCATTAACCTAGTTCAACCCTAAGTGGGAAATACCGGGCAATTAATGAAAACTGTCTAAGGCCCATTAACCTAATTCTATCCCAAGGGGAAATATTGAGTAATGGATGGAAAATGTCCAAAGCCCATTAACTTGATTCAATTCCAAATGGGAAACACTAGGTGATAGATAAAAACTATTCAAGATCCATTAATCTGGTTAAGCCTCAAGTGGCCAATACCAGATAATGAATGAAAAATGTCTCTGACCCTTAACCCAGTTCAGCACCAAGTGTTGAAACATTGGGTGATGGATAAAAATTGTCCAAGGCCCATAAACTTGGTCCCAATTAGGCAATATTGGATAATGAATGAAAATTGTTTAAGGCCTACTAACTTGGTTAAGCCCTGATTAGTCAATACCGACTAGTGGATGAAAGAAGAAATTACCAAAAAAGTAAAAATAAAGTCCAACACCCACTAACACGGTCAAGCCTTGATCAGACAATACTAATTAGTGGATGTGAACCCCTGCCCCCCCCTCCCCCGAAAAAAAACACAAAAATTGGCAACAACTTATCAGGCTGGACCCAATAAGGATACAAACTCCTAGTTCCTATACCTAGTCTCAAAAAATGTTTTAGAGAAAGGGAGAATGCAAAAGGAGGAAGAATATCATTGGCTTACGTCTATTTTTCATTATTTAAATACAATTTTCTTTGTTACATTCAATCTCATCTTGCATATATATTACCATGATAGTTAATCAAGGGTTATCGAGTCGTCACTTGGTGTAATTAACATCGAGTTTATTCACGGATCAGTGGAAAGAGATCTAACCAAATTTAAATAGTTCACACTATAATCTCACCACATTTTTTTAATTTATTGATATCAGGAAATAAGGCCGGAGATATTGTTGCCATTATTGTCAAAAAAAGTGTCCATGCCAAGATAAAAACATAACTACTACATATATATTTATCTCATATTTTATTTTTATTAAAAAAGTTAGGTTTCAGTAGTGTGAAGGCTCGGTTGGGGGGGGACCTTTATAGTTTATAGGAGGTGCTTAAAGCACCCCGGACCCCAACAACCCCATTTGACTAACTGTTTAGCGACCCGGTCACTGGGCCTTTCAACCCATGCGTGCTGGCCTGACACTGCCCGGCCTTCCATGCTTCTACTTTTAACTTGATGCGATCTCAAATTGGTAGATTTTGACACATTCGTTCTCTTGTTAGCAATTGAAATTTTGTTAATGGATAAGGAGTAAAGGACTAGTATATTTTCTGGCTGGAGCAAGGATTGGACTTGCTTTCCAAATAGTTTACTATGTCATTTGTTATGTAGAAACTTCCTTTATTTTCTTTTTTACGTATCATTGAAACTACGGCTGTTTGGGATGTGGCCTGTTTAGTGCAACTTCGATTCTTAGTATGAATTGCATTTTTAGTTGAATGACAACACGTTCAAGTTGCTTAAGAAAATACGTGCTTTGAGTGGAGTTCTGTGGGATTTCGAGCAGGCTGTGCTGTGCATACCTGCATTCTATCATGTCCGTATTGAGTTTCATCGTTGTGGAACATGTTCGATCGTAAATTTTCTTCAAGGTGTGCCCTTTCTGTCCGATTTTTCCATTGGCAGCTTATTAGGATTCATTAATTGTGAGCTGTTGCAGGAGCACGGGCATTCGTTGAAGGAAATCAACTAATATTTTGAGGCAAAATTCTTGCTTTCAAAAACAAAGTTTTTGCCTGTTAAGGATCAAGATTAAACAAATCTTGATTCAAGTTGAGGGAGGTGGGAGTTTGTTCTCCAACGAAAAATGGAACTGCCAAATGATTCTACACATGGTGGGGAAGCTGCTGTGAAGTGTGAACATTCAGCGATCGGGTGGCAGAAAGGTAGTCTCATAGACCTCTAAGGTGTAATCAAATAAAGCACCTTAGAGACCAATTTTGTACAGATATAGGAAATACGCGTTTCCTGGACTCAACAGCGTATCCATTTCTTGCAATAGATTACAGTTGTACATTCTTCTTCAAGCCTCTGCCAATTCCTGTGAAGGGCTACTGATTATTGGCTCAATTGTTTGGATATAACTTTTTTTAAGCAGTTTTGATTATGAAAGTTAATGGCAATACAAAAGGTTGAAATTTAAACAATGCCCAACAGACTCGTTTGGCAAAAATGGCATAATTATTAAGAATCATTGAGACATGTTTGGTAATTATGATCCTTATTTCCTGCGGATGATGAGGTGGGTGATACCACGTTCGTACGTTCCTCATGTTGTGTTTTCCTAAAAGCAAAACAAGTTCCCTGCAGCTTATACTTTGTGATAGATGAACTAATGGAAAGACACCTCTTTTGAGCGAAAACAAAAGCAAACACATGCGTGCACATTTTTTTATTTATTTTAGGATAGGAAAGAGCAAGAAAAGTGTAGCCACTTCTCTCGTGGCTCCCAACTAGTTATATTTGGTAAGGTGGATGGTTGCATGTTATAATGAGTTTTTGTTACAAATATATACTTTGTAGCAAAGCTGGTGAAAAATGGTGTTTGACAATTACTATCAAAATATATTTTCGTAGACAATTTCTTTTAGGATACAAGAAGAGTTGAAACATTTTTCTTTTCTGGTGATCTCCCATCATTTTGTCATACATTGACTCTACTCCTTGTATTATCACATCTCACCGAACGTTAAAATTTTGTTTCTTTTTAATGTGTTAAAATATAAATGTTCACGTTTGGTATTAGACGATCTAAAGATGTCAGGGACTCCAGTCGGTACTCGATCTGTGCAACCTGGTTGGCTCATTGGTCGGGGCTTACCCCCTACCGCGGGTCGGCCCTTTTGTCTCACTCTAGCCAATATATATATATGTATATGCTAAAAATCATTATTTTTTAAAAAATAATGAGATCAATCTAAAATTGATTTTTTGAAAAAAAATTAAAAAAATTTATTTTAATTTTGTCTGATTAAGTCTGATTTTTTAAAAAAAGAAACCTAAATGGATCAGTAGTGCTCTCATTCAACCTACTCAAAAGATCAATTACAACAGAAATGGGATCAAAATCAACCATTCCCAGTGAGGATCGAATCAAAATTGATTGATTAAATTTCGAAATCGGTCTATTCTCGTCGAATTCAACCCATCATGTAAGCCATGCGTTCAACTCACTCACGAATGGCATCGCTACCAATATCGTCTGTTAGGTGGCCTGTGGTATCAGATTTAAAATCGATACCGTCGGAGATGTTCAACACTGAAAACAATCGGATTAGGTAAGGGCGGAGAGAGAGAGAGAGAGAGGCAACGCCGGAGGAGGGAAGAAGAGGTTGGTCCCGCGCGCGTTTATAGATCACTTGTAAGGATGATGGTGGCGGGGGGTGCCGAGGTGATGATATATATATATTGAGATGGGTGTATCGTCGCCCATTAATCACGCTGGAAAACTATGCGTCGGCCGCCTAGGCGCGCGCCACGACACGATCGATCGACGCCGACGTGCTCCTCAATTGACGCCGACGTCAAAGACCGTACGTCCCCTTCCTTCGCCCCTGGCAGATCACCGAATACGGGGTCACGGAGAGCCACGTCCGAACCCGCGATGATGAGCCTGAGAACAGCAGGCCTCGAGTCGAGATCCTGTCCACGCCAAATTGACACAGCCGGGGCCACCGAACCACGCATTGATCGTCCGTGTCCGTACGCACCTCGGAAAATGAGAGGGAGGCGTCCGGCCGCCGGCGGGTCGGTTGCCATGCCGCCGAGGTCAATGCGCGGCGGATCCAGGACCGTACCTCCGCGCGCGCGACAGCCCATGCGCCGGCCGAGGGGAGTGGAGAGCGGATGGTCTCGATCGATCTTTGGATGCAGAGATCTATCTTAGTTCTCAGTAAAAAATAATTATATATTATTGTTGTTTAAATAATAATTTAAAATTAATTTGATAAATTATTATTAACATCTTATTAATTTATTATCGATATATAATAAATTATTAAGACGTCGATAACATTCAATTTTCATCGATACGAATTCATAACTTTCGAATTATGTTATTGGATCGTTATCGAAAAAGATTTAACTATTATTGATATCTTATTAATTCGTTATCAACAGATAATAAATTAATAAAATATTTGTAATAATTTAATATTTTTGATAATGATTTATCGAATTAATATTTGAATGGTCATTTAAATGACGAAAATATGCAATTAATTTTAATTAAAAACTGCGATTATTTCTTCCGCCGAGACAACCCGCTCTCGAGGGGGTGGTGGCCCGGCCTGCACCGACGGGTTATTTTCGTACGAGTCATGGCGACCAGGCGGAGGAGGTTGGGGATTAATCCCAACGACAGGACGTCGCCTCCGAGCATTTTATGTCGGTCTGTACCACCCATGGGAGCATCGATCGTCGTGTTTCTGCCTACCGACCGATCGAGTACCAGCATTTGCCCAGTTTCAGCGTTTCTGTCTGATTTTCATCCAAGTGTGTTATTCTTGCAAATGACTTCGGCCCCTTTCTTCCTCTCACACCGTGTACAGTTGATGAGTGAAACCAGCAGCTTTGACGGAAGAACAAGAACCAGGCGGGAAAAGGGTCGACGAAACAGAACTCTGCGAAGTAATTTAAAGACTACTCGCACCCTTGTATATATAAGTGTTCTGTCACTATTACATAATACAATGTAAAATACATAAAACAATATTTACAAATGTCACCTAAACAAGTCACGTGTACAAGCATATTCTAACACTCCCCCTCGAGTTGGTGCAAAAATATTTTGTACCAACTTGCATTTCAGCTTGTTAAACTGATCACCTCCAAGAGATTTATAAAGTGTTTGGATATAGTTTTTTACCTTTTTTTTCTCTAAATTTTAAAAATGGAGAAGGAATCCTGTTTGGTTCCTTTTTTAGAGAGCTCCACAATTTTTGAAAATGAGAAAGTCAAGCGGTATTGGTTCCCCCGAAAACAAAACAAGGCAGGGGTTGTTTTGTTTTCGAGAGAGACGCGGCCGATCTCTCGGCCCCGCATCCAGACGGTTTCCACCGACGCCCCCGTGCCTTTCTCTCTCAACGCAGCCGTCTCCCTCTCGCTGCTCGCCATCTCCCTATCGTCCAACCCAATCCTGCTCGTCGTCTCCCTCTCGCGACGGATGCCTTGCGCGACAGGACCTGGTGACTGTCCTGTCCCCCACGCTGGGAGCTGCTCCACGCCTTGCGCAACGGACGCCTTGCCCGGACCTGCTCGTCTCTCCCTGTTGCGGTGAAAGAGTGGTGGACGACCTGCTCGACGTCTTCCTCTCAGGCAGACGAGCACACGACGACAAGCTCTTTCAACCACGGCGCACTCCTCTGTTCTCAGCGGCCGGAGCATGTATCTTCTCTCTCTCTACGGCCCCATCTTCATCGTAGACAGGACCTTCTTCATCTTCCTCTCCCAGCGCCGGCCCACCGCGTTGATGCCACAGCCCCTTCTGCAACCTCGCCGCAGCCCCATCTTCAACCTCGCCGGCGCACCGTGTTGGTGCTCATCATCTCGGCCGAGAAGCCCGCCCCTTCTCCTCGAAGAAGGTCCCCAAGCCACCCCCTTGTGACGCCGCAAGCGCTGAGAAACTGAGGAAGGACATGCAACTAGTCCCGTGCCAAACGCATCTACCAGGACAAATAAATGATAGATATATATAGTGGGGCGATAGCTGATCCGAGTATTGAGACTCCGTCGATATATTCATCTTCTGTTGCCTGGTCTCTCCTCCTGCCTAAGAACTGAGATCGATTTATCATTTGAGCGTGCGTGTGTATGATTACCACCATATTTATTTAGAATAACACATACCGATTGATTGTCAGGTACAGTACGTACGTATGCATAGTTACTCTAATTGATAATTGTGTATTAATATTGTTAATATTCTTTATAAGTCAATTTGTGTTATTTTTTCTATTTTTCAAAAATTTATATTATGTAATATATACTTGATTTTGTTTATACTAAATTTTTTGCCAGTTTCTAATTGTTGAGAGGGGGGAGGATCATCGATGTTACTGGGTATATCTCTTATACCTTTTTAAGTATTTTAAATCAATCATTATTACTTGCATGCTGAATGGGAGGATTCAGTTGGCTCCATTGGCACGGGGGGGGGGGTTCTGTACGCTATTTTTTTCATCAATGAAATTGTGGTGCGTTTGAGAATTGTGTATGAAGATTATTGACATGAGTGTGTGTCATAGAGTTATTTTGATTTTAAAATCATAACCAAACAGTACTCTATAAATTTTAAAAATTGTGACAGTTTTGCCAAACACAAAATGGTTAGACTCTTTTGATTTTAAAATTAAAAATGTGCAGTCAAGTAGTCTTGATTTTAAAAACGAGATTGACTCAGAATTAAAAGAGCTACCAAACACCCTATTAGTAAGAAGATCAGCAATATGTTCATTTGAAGACACATGTGAGAGCTGTATAACACCAGCTTTCAATTTTTCGCGAACCACATGACAATCAAGATCAATGTGTTTAGTCCTTTCGTGAAAAACTGGATTCATGGATATATGAATGGCTGATTTGTTATCACAATACATCTGTGCAGGCTTAAGATCAATCTTGAAATCTTGTAAAAGAAATAACAACCATTGCGCTTCACGGACACCTGCAGCTAGACTCCGATACTCATATTCTGCTGAAGAGCGCGAGACTGTATTTTGTTTCTTAGTTTTCCAAGAAACAGGTGCATTACCAATCAGAGCAACATACCCAGTAGTCGACTTCCGAGTAGTAGGGCATGATGCCCAATCAGCATCGGTGTTAACAGAGAGCTTCAATCTATTTTCTGCAAGATACAAAACTCCACTTCCTGGAGAACCTTTAAGAAATCTGACCACCCGAAGTGCAGACTGCCAATGAACCTCTCTCGGTTCATTCATAAATTGGCTTAACAAATTCACCGAAAAAGTAATATCTGGTCTTGTAACAGTAATGTAAATTAATTGTCCTATTAACCTCCGATATGAAGTAGGATCTGAAATTTTAGGAGAGGTCGAATCATGTAGTAAATGCCTCTGCTCCATTGGTGTGCTAGTTGGTTTGGCTGCAGATAAACCAGTTTGCTCAAGAAGATCAAGAACATATTTCCACTGATTCAAGTAAATTCCTTCCTTAGAACGAGCAATTTCTAACCCCAGAAAATATTTTGGTACCCCAAGACACTTGATTTTGAAATTCTCAGTCATACAATGCTGTAACCACTTAACAGTACTGTCATCATTGCTTGCAACAAGTATATCGTCTACATATATCAAGACAGCAGTAAAAGAATTATGTTTTGAATATGTGAACAATGAATGATCAGTCCTGGACCGAATAAACCCAGCTTGACAGATGACTTGAGACAAGCGGATAAACCAGGTCCATGAAGCCTATTTTAAATCGTATATAGACTTCTTGAGTTTGCACACAGAATTTTTGCTCTTTCCTTTAACATGAATACCCGGAGGAAGTTTCATATACACTTCCTCTGTCAAAACTCCATTCAAAAAAGCATTATCTACATTAAATTAATGTAAATGCCATTTGTTAATAGAAGAAAGACAAAGTAAAACCTGCAATGTAGTTAATTTAGCAACCGGTGCAAAAGTTTCACTATAATCCAACCCTTCAGTTTGAGAGTAATCTTTTGCTACCAATCTAGCTTTATAACAGGATATGGAACCATCAGGATTAAATTTCAACTTATATACCCATTTACATCCTACAACCTTTTCTCCTTGAGGCAATTGCACAATATCCCAAGTATGATTATTATGTAAAGTAGTTAACTCAAGGTCCATAGACTGTTGCCATTCTGGAATAAGCGATGCCTCATTATATGAAACAGGTTCATGAGAGATAGATAAACCAGACATTAAGACCTTGTGACTATCACTAAATTTCTTATACCCAATAAATTTCTGTATTGGGTACCGAACACTAGCCGACGGCTGTGCATTAAAATATGTATGAAAATCTTGTAGATAAGATGGTGGCTTTCGAAGTCTCAAGGGTCTACCAGACTGATGACCGACCACATGATTATCAAGGGCTGTAGATAAACTTTATGAAGAATTATCAACAGGTTGTTGAACAGTACCTTGCAGACAATCATCATGTGCTGAAATAGGCAACACTGGATTACTTGAAAAACTTGTTTTCTCCCCCTGACGGATATCATCTGCTAAAAAAGGAAATATATCTTCAAAGAAAACAACATCACGACTTGTAAAAACATGCCCTGTACCGATCTCATAGAGCCTATAAGTTTTCTGTTGTTCAGGATACCCAATGAAAATACATTGTTTGCTCCTCGGATTAAACTTATCACTATCTAAGTGACTCATGGAAGCAAAAGACAAACAACCAAATGACCTCAACCTTTGATAATCTGGAACCTTATCAAACAATTTCACATAAGGAATAGCTCCCAAGAGTGCAACCGAAGGCTGCCTATTAATTAAGAAAACTGCAGTTAACACACAATCATACCAGAAAATTTTAGGCAAATTAGCCTGAAATCGAAGACTCCTTGCTACATCCAAAATCTACCTATGTCTCCTCTCTACTACCCCATTTTGTTGGGAAGTAGAAACACAAGTCATTTCATGTAAAATTCCATTTTTCTGCAGATAATCTTGAAAAAATACGGCGAACTCGGTCCATTATCGATCCGTATACACGAACATGAGTCTTGAACTGTCTATTAACAAACGCAAAAAAATTCGAAGGATAGTAGGAACTTGAGACTTGAATTTCATTATATTTACCCAAGTAAATCGGGTAAAATCATCCACAATAGTAAGAAAAAACCGTGCTCTGGTTTCTGGAAGGCACATGATAAGGCCCCCAAACATCTATGTGTAACAATGCAAAAGCAGAAGTAGAACGAATAGAACTCAAAGGAAAAGAGAGTCTAGTCTGCTTCCCTAACGGGCAAACAGTACAACTAAATTTGGAATTCACAACACAAGGAATGTATTGTTACAACACAAGGAATGTATTGTTGTAAAGTATTCAATCTACTACTTGAAGGATGTCCCAAGCGCCTATGCCACACTTCACAATCAGTCAAAACCTTGGTAGACAAGTAGACCGGCTTCTCCGGGCACAAGTAATAAAGGACATTCTCTTCACGGCCCTTCCCAATCACCCTCTTGGTTGCAAGATCCTGAATAACAAAATATTGTTTGAAGAAAGTAATGGAACAGTTAACCTCCCTAGTCAACTGACTAATGGACAACAAATTAAAACATGCTCCTGGCACATGCAAAACCTTATGCAAAACAATATCATCAGTGAGCTGTAAACCACCAACTCCATTGCCGACAAAGTGGTATTATTTGGTAGTAATATACTCTGAGGTGTAATTGAACTAGAATTAGAAACCGAAGGATCTGGTGTCAAATGAATAGATGCGCCAGAATCCATTATCCAGGAGGAAGAAATTAAACCACCATTACCTTTAATACCTGCAGCAAACACAATTTCACAGTAAAATATCATTATTATGACAAAATTAAAGTTGCAGTAAAAATGTATTCACCGCATAATTGATATTGCAGTAAAATCATTTTTACTGCTAATTAAAAATTGCACCAAAATCTTATTTACTACGGATTTGATGTTGCAGTAAAATAATTAATATGCCAAAATTAAAGTTGCAGCAAAAATATATTCACCGCATAAAAAATGTTGCAGTAAAATCATTTTTACTGTTAATTAAAAATTGTACTAAAATCTTATTTACTACGAATTTGATGTTGCAGTAAATACTAATTTTTTAGATCTACGAGCATTAAGCTTAAAAAGTTAAAAACATGTAAGATACGAAGATAATCATAGCTTGAACTTGAAAGACTGAAATTGGCAAACATTCCTTGGGATATAACACCTGGATAAAAATTTTGAATCATATAAAGAATTTTCAAAGTAGGACCAAGTCATTCCATCTACACCCTTTTAACAAGTTTTGTTACAAATACATATTTTGTAACAAAAACTCAATTTATCTTGCAATCAAACACTACAAAAGAAACAACATGACATGAGACCACGAGCAGAATTCTTTAGTTGTGGAACGTGCAGTAGTCGAATTGGAGCTGCCACCTCTTTATGCTATTTTTGCCCTCGAGAAGTCCATCTCCGGGTGCTGTGGTGTTGAGTTCAGAAACAAAGACGTCAGATGGGGGCGGCGCCGAATGGGTGTGGTGCGGAGAGAGGGGTGGCGTGGCGTGGAGAGAAAACTGTGAGCATGGAAGCGCATGTTTACCTCTGCCATGAACTTCTTCAGTATATCTTGCTTCTGCAACTCGTCGGACGTCGGGAGACCCATGGACTTCTGCCTCTGGTCGAACTGGAAGCGCACCCAAGCGGAAGGGAAACGTCAGCTGGGAGTCGGCTACAGATTGACAGTGCGCACCGCTAACGGTGTGAAATGCAAACAAAAAAAATGAAAGATGTTGGCAGTAATTTATATCTACAGAGAGGAGAGGAGATTACTTCTGCGCTTGCCACTTCTTCTCGGCTGAACAGAAAATAAAATTATATTTTCCCATCTTCTGTTATCGGTAAAATTAGAATTCAGTTAGGAGCCAACAAGTGCAGATTCTCAAAGGACAAGCTTTAAGAACTTGTTGCATACCAATGCTCCAGAAGCAATCATCTGGCCTGACCGATGCATACAGATCCCCCTGAAAATCATGCACAAAACACAAGTAAACATGGGCAAGAAGTCGAAGATAACCGTACGGCTTTAGTCGTTGCAAAATTCACAGCAAATGTTTGAAATCACCTACATCAATTATAGGTGGATGTCCTTTAAGCCCCACTTTCAGATGGTTTTTCTTGATCTCACAGCTAACAAACCTTGCCTTGGTTCCCTGAGGAACAGGAACCAATAATCAAATTAAAAATAAAACAATAGCAACTAATTCATCTTCAAAGTAAAATAATTGGAAATGTTAAATAAAAAGGACATCTGAGAAAATTGCATGCAAGCAATGCAGAAGATAAAATCTGATATGTTGGTAATAGCTTCATGTAAAATAAATAATAAATTAACATTTATTCATATTCACAAAACAATCAAAATGCCAAGTAGTTTTACCTCAGCCCAACTAACTTGTTTAAATGATCTTCGACCTGTGATATGGCTAATGGTTTGCTTGGATCGATTATTTTTGTTTCTCGCACTCATGGCCTTAAAATAATACTAAGTGTAAATTAATCATGACAATAAACATAAAGATAAAATATGATTACATACCTGATATTTTTCTGATCCAAAATATTCAACTAACCATGCCCATTCATCTGATTTAACCCCAATAGGAGGATTTTGCAGACGAGTTTGATCATCTTGAAATTTACAATAATGTTCATGCATCTTGTGTCTATGATCCCGATACCTATCAAAAACAGGATTACATGGATCATAAATTTCTAAATGTATAAAAACAAACTCAAAATTTTTAAATTTCATAAAACATTCTTAAAACCTATTTTCAGCAATGACATTATGATGCGGGACAAACCAGCTAATCCGGGCTAAACCAAACGAAATCGACTTAAAACTGGCGCTAATCGCCCTAAACAGACCTAAACGAACCCAAAATAGACCTAAATCGTCCCGAACCGGTCCTAACAGGTCCGAACCGGTCCCAAGATGGACTGAACCGGGTTAAACCGGCCCAAAACACCTTGAACCGGGCTGAACCGGCCGGTTCAGGCCCTGAACCGGGCTGAACCGGATTGAACCGGGCCTGGACCCGCTTGAACCGGCCGACCGGCCGGTCTGGGCCGCGAACCGGCTGGCCGTGAACCAGCGCCGGCCGCGCGGTCGCGCGAATACCCCGGGGGGGTCGTGGCGCTACGCGATGGAAAGCCCCCGGGGTGGCGTGGCCGCATCCTCGCCGTCGGCTGGGGCGTCGTGGTGGCATCGCGGATGACCGCGTGAGGGGGGGATCGCGACAAAACAGCGCTTAGGGGGGGCCGCTGCGTCGCCTTCGTCGCCCAGACGGCCCCGACGCCGTCGTCGCCCGGACGGAGCCCGCGCGGTGGCCAGGAAGCAGGGGTGGCGATGGCGGATGGCCCCGGCGCCTCGGCTCTGTCCGATCGGTGCAGGCGGGCGCGGCGGAGGAGGGAGGCGGGAAGCGGGGGCCGATCGGGAGGAGGATCCGGCGGCGGTCAATGGCGCCGGCGGCAGATGGGGAGCGGGTCGCGCGGAGGGAGGAAGGACCGCCGGATCTCTCGCGGAGGGGACCGGTCGGATCTCTCGCGGTCGACGGAGAAGGGAACGGAGGTGCCGCCGAGGGAGGGAACCGCGGTGGGGAGGGGATCGAGGATCGCCGGATCCTCCTCCCGCTTCACGTCTTCTTCTTCTTCTTTCTACTTCTTCTTACGTCCGGTCTACATCCGCGAAGGGAAAGACAATCCACCTCCATCATCGTCGTCGATGGGCAGGGAGTCGTCGGAGGGGGAAGACAGAGGTCGATGCCGGCGGAGCCTTGTCGAACCGGGAAGGGGAAGGGAGGGGAATGGCGCGGAGGCCGGAGGATGAGGAGGGAGAGATATCGGCGCACCTTGCCGGATCCAGAGGGTGGAAGGGAGACCGGGGAACCTTCCCGGAGGTGAAGAAGAAGCCGGCCTCATGCCGGAGGTGGGAGAGGAAATGGGGCCGCAGCCCCCTACGCGGGAGAGACACCTCCGAAGAGCTCCAAAAATTGTATATCACTTCGTTTTAACTATGTACATTGGTTCTCCTCTTATAGGGGGAGAGAGGAGAACATTTTAAGAAAAGGACTCCCTAAAATCTATTTACAGACCAGTCCATTTTAAGGACTCAATTTAAAAGATGCTCAAAAATGTCCCCATCACATTAAGTATTGCACGAATCTCATCATCATTACGAATCTCATTCGCAACTTTTAGCTCAAACTTATCCTGAAATGAATTAAATTAAATAATTAATAACGAAAACTAAATAACTAAGAACCAATATGGTTACAAACAAAAGAGATTACCAAGATTCTTTCAAAAAATTTTGATCTATCTTCATCTGTAAGATTTTTCCAGGAAGACACATTTATAGGAAGGCAAAGCTTCACAAGTCGTCCAATCTCACTAACCAAATTTTCTGCATTTGCCCCAAATGGTCTCCTCGAATCAATATCAATACGTGCCGGTAGCTTTTGATTTTCATATGCTTGCAATTTCTTGTATATCTCAATGCCTTTAAATTTTCCACGTCCTCGTTTACGCATACCACCTAAGGGAGTATCGATGAATTAACAAGACATGATATAGAAAAAAACATGTAGCTAGACAAGCTTATAACGATTATTCTCCGGAGAAGAAAAAAACAACAATACATTAAATTTACCATTAGATGAGGATCCTTGTGATGTTCCTGAATTAATTTGCTTTGAACTAGCCATTACTTTTGAAAATCTGCAAAATAACCAATTTAAAGGTTAAACAAACAGCCAACTATATATATAAAAACACGCCTGCCTGGAGACCATGTCTTAAATAAATACATCCTGCCTGGCTGCTGCTCTATCGCGCTATAGCGTTCATTGTGCTTGCAGCATCGCTTGTTGTTAGCGTTGTCGTGCAGGGTGCTCAAATGTTCTACTTCTACACTCAGTAAGCAAAATTCCCAGATATTTCTCTTTTCCTGAAAGAAACATTATTCCTCTGGGAAAGTTTGTTTTATTTCTTGGATAATTCCTGAATCAACTTTTATATTGTTTTATTTCTTTAAACTTTTGGAAGAACCAATCCATACCGATCTTGAATTGAATTTCCCACTGTAGGATTGGCAGGATCCTGATCTGGATCAAGATCAGCCCTGGTGATCCAAGGACTAATCTCAACCTGGAAATCCTTGTCAATAAAAAAAACACAAAAAGCAGCAAAAGTATTAATGATATAAAAGAAAAATAGATAGCCTTTGGCAAATTTAATCTTCACAAATCACATAAATAAGAACTAATTGATTGTATTGAAGTACATGAAAATTATGTTATGTTGCAGCCAATAATTTGCTCTTATTCGGGATGAACATCTGGAACTTCAAGTGAAACTCATGGTAACAAGGGAAATGAAGCTACTACTGTACCGAACAAATGTTCTACTTTGGTGATCAACCAAAGAAGTTCACTCATTGGAAGAAAGTGAAATACAATTACACATTAAGATAAAAAAATTATCCTGACATGCTACCAACACAGATCATTAATCACAACTCCCCTCTAGAGAAGTTGAGAGCGCTGTGTGGACTCTGGAGCTTTACTCATCCTGACATGCTACCAACAATCCAATCTCTTAGAAAAGAAAAGAGTATTCAAGGTTGTCCATTAAAAAGTTAAAAGCTTAGGTCAAACTAAAAAGAAAACAACAAAGAGAATGCCAGGCAACACTGCTACATCATTTTATTTTCCTGTTTTCTGGTTGACTGTTTCCTATTCTCGATCATGTTTTCTTAAAACATATACGTTATGTTTCCCTTGAATTACTAACACTGCTTTGTTTAAAAGAAGAGTACTTCACTGAGAATAAACAAGCAAGGAACCTCCAGAGACATAAAACTGATAGACTATTGTTGTTCAGAACTCCCTTCCCACTTGGCATTGTTCGCCCGCACCTAAGTTCCCTACTCTTTTATCTCCCTTTCTTTTCCACTCCTTCAAGATGATCTACTAAAAACTTCCAGTAAGTTAAGCACGCATTAACTCATTTCTTGAGCTTATGCAGCAAAAACAGACTAAGGGCATAAGCCAAGAGTTCCTTCAGCAGGGAGACAAATTGAAGGTATGCATGATTCTTATTTTCCCCTGGAGAAAGATTCAAACAATTCATCACCTGAAGATTCATCTCTTAGCTGATGACAAATCATCAATGTTTTTTACCCAACTATTATTTAATTTCTGCAAGCTCAGGGGAACAGATATTGCCTCTAATTCAGAATACCAACTATTATTTAATCTCTAGTGGTTCTTCCCCTCTACCAACTATCACAACTTCATGCTTTAAAATAATATATATATATATATAACTGAGACCTACTCTACCAACCGTCACAACTTCATGCTTCAAAATAATATAGTACATATATAACGGAGACCTACATCGTTGTAGAACAGCGGAAAATAGGGAAAATAAAAGGGAGAAAGGATCAGTTCTGTCAGATCCGGTCCACGGACCCCCCCAAATCAGAATCGAAAAAACCACGGAAACAGTTCGACACGACCGAATCTCGCCTGCAACACGAGAAAATTTCTCGGAGCCTTTCCCCTCCCATTGTCAGAAGGCAAGCAACGCAACGGCCGGCCGACGCAGCATAACAGAGGGATCGACAGATCAGGTCCGCAACGAAACCCCGCGATGCAGAACAGCCAGCTAGAACCCCAGTACGGCCCTACATCTACAACACCGGAGCAAGCAAAGAACGAACTAGAGAGAGAGAGAGACAAAGAGACAGAAAGAGGGAGAGGGAGGGAGGGAGCGTACCTGCTGCTATGGAGAAGGCTGGAAGCGAATCGATCGAGGAGGGGGCGGAGGGGAGAGGGAGGAGGTTGCACTCACTCGCTTGCGGCTGGCGGAAGCAGAGAAGACAAGAAGAGATGGAGTGGAGAAAACAGAAGAGAATAGAAGGGGGCGCATGGTTTTCCAGAGCCGTAATTTTCAGCCCCACCTTGATTTCGCGCCCCCCTACTGGTGGAATAGCCAATCACCAGAGCAGGTTCGCTCGCCGGCGCTCCGCCCTCGTTTCGGAACGAGAACAGACGGCCAGCCGACGTCATTGTCGGAGGGATTCCTCACCCCTACTTCTCATTCCACCTTTTCCCTAATACTACGATCGGGGAAAACCAGAACGGCGGGCGAGGCAGGAGCCGTAGAAGGAGAGAGCACCACTGTGTAGCGGCGGAAGAGAGGAGCGGCGGCGGCGATTCCTGCGCCGGAAGATGGAGAAGTGCCCGCGGACGCCCCGGTACTCCGCGCGAGCTTCCGGAGATGAGGAACAAGCACAGCCTTGAGCTTCCGGAGACGGTGGCGGATCCGCGTATGCCCAGCGCAAATACCCAGCGTAGCGTAGCAATGAAGCTGCGAAGAGAGTTATTTTCAGAGGTGTTCGCCGCAAATACTCAGCGCAGAATGATACATGCGGTTAGAAAAAAAGATTAAGACCTTCAAAAATCACATTTGTGGAGTTATTTTTAGACTGCATAGTGATAAAAATTAAATAAATTTTAAAAAATCACCGTAAGCCCTTTACGATAGAAAGTTAGAGAATAAATATTTAACTTTTGTCTTTATTTATGTAATTCTAAACATATGTATTTAGATTATATTTAAATATCAACAATAATAAATAGTACTGTTATATTATATTATGTTATTTATGACAAAAAATATATTTGCTGTAAATAAGTATTTTTTGTAGCAACATTTAGGATTGTTGTAAAAACGTTGTCATAAAATCTTCAAGTTCTTGTAGTGCGTAATGTTCTTCTTCAGGACTAGGTTTAGTAATAGAGTCATCTACAAAACCGATCTTATTTTTGGCAGAAAGAGCTACAATCATAGCCCTTTGCCATGTAAGATAGTTTCCCCCATTTAACAATGAAGAAACGAGGGCTACTCCAGGACTATCCGAAGAATGAAGATAAAATAGATTTCTGGAAAAATCGGAAGCAGGGCTGCCGTTGACAGATGAATCAACATATGAGCTACCCGCATTGCCTGCCGCAGAAGCTCCATTCCTCGCCATGTATCGCCTGCTCCGATACCAAGTGAAACCAGCAGCTCTGACGGAAGAACAAGAACCAGGCGGGAGAAGGGTCCACGAAACAGAACTCTGCGAAGTAGTTTAAAGACTACTCGCACCCTTGTATATATAAGTGTTATGTCACTGTTACATAATACAATGTAAAATACATAAAACAATATTCACAAATGTCACCTAAACAAGCCACGTGTACAAGCATATTCTAACATGATGGAAGGGCGCTAATTTTACCCTGTCGTCTCACTCGTACATTGGCTCAGCTGGAAACACCGCCCGCCGTACACACCTCCCGCCGCCAACCCTTTCGGTGCACGGCGGGCGCTTCGGTGCAGCGCCATCCTTGCGCGGCCCGATTGGATTGGGTGCTGCGTGGGCACGACACGACCGCAGGGATAAACCTACCCCGCTCATCGCACGGTCTCCGCCCCCTTCTTCCATCTTCAAACGCTTCTTCCTAATTGATTACGTTTATTTTTTCTTCTTTATTTACATAAATTTTAAAAATAAAAGAGATCAAGTACTTTGATTACGTTTTCGAAATTTTTGTTTTTTTTAAAACACTATACTTTTTCTCTTGCAACTCTTCTTGATTCAAAACAAGTATCGACCAATTTTGTTTTTGGGATAGACACGGAGCTGTCACCCACGTCCAACCCGATGCGAACACTGTTGTAATATACGGATATTTCTTAGTCATTATTGTTGGAATAAATTCAGAAGACAACGCCATAGATCTTGGGATCCTGTACTTTGATTTTGGATAGATCTTTCTCTCTCTCTTGAGTCCATTGATAGTGATTTTTGGAAGTTATTGTTAATTTTATGATAATTTACATAGCTAGTTAATTCATCCATAAATATGTACTGATTAATCTGCCCGTATAAAATATACAAGTGTGCATCCATGTACGCTAGGGTCATTACAAAAAAAAATACACTAAAAAGAGTGAACAACCATTACAATTTATATTTTTTAAAATATTTTATTTTCTTACAGAAAAGAGTAAAACTCTATTTTTATTTAGTGATTATTCACACTTTCACTCTTTTTTTTGTTATCACATCTCTTCAAACATGTATTACATGTTTAATAAAAAATTTGATTTTAAAATCACTGTCAAACACCACTGTATAAATTTTGAAAATAATGATAGTTTTGTCAAACACATTTTACTTGTGCTTCTGCAATTTTAAAATAAAAAATGAAAGAATAAATTATATAAATTTTAAAATTAAAGTTGTATTAATATTAAAACTGTGACCGAACACCCTATTAAGAGGGACGGCGGTTTAGTTTTGGTTCAAATCATATTTTATCAATACATAGAAGATATTATAAAATCATATATAATAAATTATTAAGACGTCGATAACGATTTAATTTTCATTGATACGAATTCATAACTTTCGAATTATGTTATTGGATCGTTATCAAAAAAGATTTAACTATTATTGATATCTTATTAATTGGTTATACGGATATTTCTTAGTCATTATTGTTGGAATAAATTCAGAGGACAACGCCATAGATCTTGGGATCCTGTACTTTGATTTTGGATAGATCTTTCTCTCTCTCTTGAGTCCATTGATAGTGATTTTTGGAAGTTATTGTTAATTTTATGATAATTTACATAGCTATTTAATTCATCCATAAATATGTACTGATTAATCTGCCCGTATAAAATATACAAGTGAAAAAAAATACACTAAAAAGAGTGAACAACCATTACAATTTATATTTTTTAAAATATTTTATTTTCTTACGGAAAAGAGTAAAACCCTATTTTTATTTAGTGATTATTCACACTTTCACTCTTTTTTTTGTTATCACATCTCTTCAAACATGTATTACATGTTTAATAAAAAATTTGATTTTAAAATCACTGTCAAACACCACTGTATAAATTTTGAAAATAATGATAGTTTTGTCAAACACATTTTACTTGTGCTTCTGTAATTTTAAAATTAAAAATGAAAGAATAAATTATATAAATTTTAAAATTAAAGTTGTATTAATATTAAAACTGTGACCAAACACCCTATTGAGAGGGACGGCGGTTTAGTTTTGGTTCAAATCATATTTTATCAATACATAGAAGATATGTCACTGTATAATTTTATTTTATTTGTTTTAAATTATTTTATATTAAAGCTTAGTGTATATATTTATATAGTTTATTAATTTTATCTTCCATATTTTTGAAAAAATTTATTTTTATAAAAAATATACATAAATATCATATTAAATATATTTAAAATAAAATATTTAATCTGAAACTAATTATTCGATTTATCGGCGTGATTTGATTTCGAAAATCTTATAAATCAAACTGAATCGAATAATATTTTTTGTTCTTTTTGATTTTTCGGATCGATCCCAACAGTAAACCCCAGTTGGGTAAAATGTCGATCGATCAGCTCGATGGTGACATATACTGGTCGAATCAGGTTTTTAATGTGCTGGTCCTGTCGGAGATCGGTTGGGCGAGACGAAGAGCAGGTATAATATTTAAGACCCCTTCTAAATAATACATGACATTTCACATCTTGATTAAATACTGGTGGTACCCCGTGCCAAAGATTTTTGATTCGTGGACAGGCGAGTACATGTGTGGATCGCCGGCTTAAGCTAAACCGATTCATGATAGGCGCTCGCACAGGTACAGCCGACGTCGTCTACGTCTCTCCTGTGGGAGGGACTGAACAAAGCCTCTCTCTTTTAACGCTGCTGATCGCTCAAGAGAGATGGGGACCCTACTTCGAGCGGGCAGATCGAGAGCTAGCTACAAAAGAGGGGTGTTCGCTCAGCGCGGAATATCGTCACCCACTTCTTCTTCCTCCTCCTCCTCCTTCTTCTATTACAGTCGTTGATTAGGGAGGCTTACATGGAGATAACGTCGGGGTTATCACCAAAGAATGACGTCGAACTCGCTGGGGACGTCCTTGCGATGCAGCAGGACGGGAAGAAGAAGAGGTAATTAAGCCCCCACTCTGTTATTACATATATATATATATATATATCTATACACACGAGTGCGCGTCAGACTTGACAGTTTCTGTCTGGTTCCCACATCTATTTCCCTCGATCGTTGCTGTGATCGGCAGCAGGCTCCCGAAGATCGAAGTCCGGTTCGAAGGACTGTGCGTGGACGCTTGGATGCGCGAGGGAGGGAGGACCCTTCCCACTCTCCTTAACACCACCATCAACGCAGCAGAGGTCTGTACGTACGCACGAACGAGTGTCACCCGCGAGCAACCGCTCGGTAGATGGGCTCTGAATGTTTGTATCTTGAGCAGAGGATACTCTCTCCACCGCTCTTCCGAGACAACTCGATCGAACTCAGTTTCTACACAGTTTTCCCCCCATGTACATGCATGTATATATATATATATAGCTAGCTAGCTAGCTAACTACAAATAGAGACCGGATCCCCTCAGGAGACCTCCTGAGGGGGTCCGGTCAGGTTACACCCAGTTTTTTGATGGGACAAACATCATATCACATTTAATGCCCATCGTATCACCTGTCACGTCAAAAAACTGGGTGTGACTTGACCGGACCCCCTCAGGAGACCTCCTGAGGAGATCCGGTCTCTACAAATAATGTCACTCTGCATGATGAGACGGCCAGCAGCACATATATATATATATCTCGAAGCTGCATGTGCCTCGCCATTCTTATGTATATATATATATATATATGTGCTAATACATTCTTCTTCTGTGGATTGACAATTAGTTTGATTGACATGTTGGTTCGCTTGCTAGGAGCTGATGGAGCTCCTGCGACTGCGCCCCTCCAAGAAACGCCCCGTAAGGATCGTTGATGACGTGAGCGGCATCTTGAAGCCATCTAGGTACGTAAGGTCAATGGATTAATGGATCTAGGTTGTCCAGTGACTCGATTAATTGCTTGGTTACTGCAGCATACATCGCTTAGGCTATGCTTGGTATGGAGATAATCATGAATAAATCTGATTTATTTTCGATCTCTCCTTTGTTTTGTAACTAAAATAAGATTTAATTTAGATTAACTCAATTTAATTTGTCTCAAAAAATGAGAATAAAATGAGAGTTAAAAATCATCCTATATAATACGTGCGATATTTATCTCTCAATTTTTCTCGAGGAATAGTCATCTTATCTAGTGCGTAGAATGTTTTACATTACTATTTATATATTATTTATAATATAAAATTTATTTTTTATCAAAAGTAAAATTGTTTATACAAGATTATTAATTTTAAAATCAATAATCATATATCATATCAAACATAGGACCAGATTATCTTCTAAACATATTCTAACTCAAAACAAACGTAACGTAGATAAAGATAGTTTAGAGGAGTGACTCACTCCTATTCTCATCAATTTTATCCCCATATCAAATGGGGTCTTAGGGTCTGTTTGATTTGGTTGAATGTAAAATATAATGGTCTGATGATTTGGTCGGATGTTCTATTAATTTGAGAAATTATACGTACAGAAGTTTTTAAAATATCTTAACTTCTAAAAGATGGGCAATCGCCCTCTTCGGTTTAGAGGAAGAACCCTAGCTAGCACAGCCATACCCTCCAATGTTGCTGCCTGCGAGCCCAGAAAGAGAGCCCTTCGTGTTCCTTTCTGTGAGCCTAGCAAGAGGAGAGCGGATCCCCTTGATCGGGCCACTGAGGAGAGCTCCTCAGTCCCCTCACAAAGAAGAGTACTTAATAACTAGTTAGAGTGAGATTCACCATCAAATTATCATTGAATAATCACTAAATCGTCTTTTTTGTGAGAGGACCGAGGGGATCCACTCTCCAACAAGAGAGGCTCTTCTCTTCCTTGCTCTCCGTAACCCCCACATGATTTATTTTACAATATACAGTGAAAGTTTCTAAATTTTACTTGGTTTCATATGGCTTGAGTATTTGTGGTTTTTATATTTTAGTATTTACCCAGACATTTTTTTATCGCTACACGTGGTGAGGATGTAATCATATTGCATTATATCAATAGTTATTTTAAATATGTTTAAAAATTAGCTACACTTGTATTCAAAAGTTTAACCAATTTTTCTCTGAATTATATATTGATCAGTTATCAAATACACCTGTTTATAACATCTTAATAGAATTCAAAACTTTGTTTCTCCGCCTTATAGTGTGGTTGTTTAGGCTGAATTAATCTCTGACTTTTGATTCGGTCAAAAAGTTTAAAGGTCAATTTGATTGTTTGAAGTCTTTATTTCATTAGCCTGTCAATACCATCTCACACTTTTGCAGAGAAAGAACTATAACAAGATACTTATACTTCAATATTTTTTAAGATTTAAGTGAGATAATTTTTAGACGTTTAGATATTTTGCCAAATGTTTGGAAATTTTAAACCTGTAAAAATTTCCAAAATTAGACATTTTACTAAAAAAATCCACAAAATTTGAAGTTAGACATTGCTTCAGTCTAATCAAAAGAGAGCTTAATCTTTCCCTTTATAACAACACCTTGTATTAAAATATGCATGCATGTTTTCCGTTGAAAAGCAATGGCTACCATTTGGAGCTTCCAAAGTTGAGAGTAAATAGATTGTTAGGCAAACTTGGACCTTTGCATCGGCTTTAGGTTATGTTATTTTTGTTTAACCTCCACACAAAGTAATGCCCTCTCTATTTATTATAGGACATGTTAGATCTATGAAAATTACTTCGAAAACTAATATCATGTTAGATCTATGAAAATTACTTCGAAAACTAATATCACCGTATGCTAAATTTGATATTAATAGAAATATTTAGAGCTATATCCAAGTAAGGAAAGGAAAGAAGTGAAATCATGATTCTAGATGTTCATACTATACCAAAAAAATGTACTTTATGGGCTGTTTGGTTGCATGATAAATTGAGTTTTTGTTACAAAATTGTGACAAAAATAGCAAAAAAGAGAGGTGTTTGGCAATCAGTACAAAAATATATTTTTATAGAGAATTCCTCCTACGACAAAAAAAATGATATATATATATATTTTGTTGTTCTTCCCATCTTTTCTTATGTATGTATGGTCTCCACTTTTTTGTTATCATGTCTCATCAAACATGGTAACTTTGTGTATACAGCTATCCAGAATTTAGTTTAATATATGATTTTACCACAAAAGTGTACAGAAAATTTGTGCACCCAAAACCCTGAAAATCTCTAATCTCGTGTTCCTATTTTTATTTATTTTTTACATATTTTTTAGTTCTAACTTAATGAAAGATCTTGCTTGAGAGTTAAAAAATTTCGTATTTTATTCAATAATCATAACACTGGTGTTTGCTCGACAATGGGGCAGGATGACGCTTGTTATTGGGCCTCCTGGGTCTGGAAAGTCTACATTTCTGAGGGCACTGGCCGGTAAATTCAACCCATCCCTGAAGGTACGTGGTCTTCGACGATTCTCATTTCAGTCTTCTCTGTCCGTGGCACTCGGGGCCGCAAAGGGAGCGAATATGGAACGGGTAGGACTTTTTCGTATCCGCTCCATTTAGTTAATCGGATAATCGGTATCCGGTCTGAATCAGATACAAATTTGGATCAAAACAATTATAGATAATATCCACTTCAAAATATTATTTAAATATTATTCGATCAATATATTTAATAATATATAAATACATAAAGAATATAAAATATAAAATTTATCATATATTTATTAACATTAACTTAGTATATTAATATATAATAGAGAATATTTAATTATATTTGTAAATATAATGATTTTAACTATATAATTATAAATATTATGTATATATTATCAAAGATTGATTTAGAGCGGATCTTAAACATAGCGGAGTGAACATTTTCGTGTTTGCTCCGATTAACATTCGGATAATATCTGTATCCGGATATCTGTTTCGAGAGATATCTTAAATTAGATATTATCGATCTAAACAGATACAAACTCGGAGCGAATTCAGAACTTATCCGCGTCCGTTTACAACCCTAGTGGCAATCCGTCTCCGCAACTTCAGATCACCCCAGTGGATAGAATTCCATGTGAGATTGAAGTACATTTTAATGTTGTTTTGGTCGTAGATCAACAGAGAGTCGATAAAAAATCTTCCAAATCTTGATAATACATCAGTAAAGAGTCAATAACAAGATTTATAAAATTTCGATACTTGATCTTCAAGGTTTTAGTCATCAAAGCATCAGATAATGAGTCTTTACAATCATAGCAGTTGATCATCAGAATCTTGACCCTAAAATTTTCAGAATCTCGGTATCAAATCATTGGTGACTCAGTAATAAATCAGCAAAGATTAGATAACAAATTCTTCGTCTTTTTCTAGAAAGAAATAACAAAAATTCGTTGTCGTTACGCAAAAAGATGAAATAATGTCGTGTCATTTCGCATCGTCGTCTAAACACACATTTACCTTATCCTCCATTGGGCTGCTGGAACTGCGAGAGTTTCTCTAACCAAGGGATTGAGTTGATTCGAACTTTGATCTGTTATGAGCGTTAACAACATGTACGATGAAACATAGATGAGCGGGAAGGTCACGTACGATGGCCAAGATCTGTCAAGCTACGTCCCACAGCGCACGGTCGCCTATGTCGGCCAACATGACCTGCACCATGCCGAGATGACCGTGAGGGAAACTCTCAATTTCTCCGGGCAGATGCTCGGCGCCAAGGATGCTTACGGTGAGTGACATCTCGGAGTCAAGTCGCCTCGGTGTGGTTCATGAACTACTCTGGCGCCTCTTGCTGCTTTCTTCGGTCTTTAGATTGCAATGCTCTTCTGTCTTGTGATTCATTCTCTGTTTCGTGTTTTGAAGGGGTCTTGAGGGATTTGATGGCTGTCGACCAGGCGGCACAAACAAATGTGAACTCCATTTTGCAATATTTGCTTTCGTCACGATTTCTTTTCTCATATCAACACGCCGTAGTAGTGTGATTCTCCCTTTCTATTTACGTCGTGTAGGTGAGTGGTGGAGAGGCAGATGAAGTTAACTTCGTGACGGAGTATGTTTTGAAGGTTTGGATCCTTTCTATTTAGTATACACGTTCCTGAGATTTCTGCACAGGATCCTGAGCGTTAGGTTGCTGTAGATTCTTGGCATGCAGGAGTGCGCAGACATAATCGTAGGTGATGACATGAGAAGAGGCATCTCGGGGGGCCAAAAGAAACGAGTCACTATTGGTAATCTATCCTTACTTATTTGCTCGCTTCTGAAGCGGTCCCTTAAGAGTTAATATTCAAGCGTAAAGCCGTCGGCAGGTTGGATGCTGACAAGAACATCATAAAACCATGATGGTTAGCAGCGTACGGAGCCAACTTTCCAATGCTTCCATGAACAAAGCCAAGGATGGGAATTTTCATAAATCCAATGACACTATCATTCAACATAATCAGCATTAAGCATCTTCATCCATCCTATGAAAAGTTGGCTAGTCCAGAAAGGATCTATGGTTCTGTCAAGTCATTTGATTAGCAGTTAACCTTCTAGACTAATAATACCTTAAATTTTGACATCATTAAGAAGGGCCTTCTTCTGTCAAACCACCTTAAGAGATGCATGAAAAAGGGATCTTTTAAGTGTTTTTCCATGTTCATAAAGGAGTGCAAGCCAAATTAGAGAAACACAATCTTTATCCATACATATGCCGTTTTCTAGGAGAGTACGTAAGAGCCAGATAATGATATGTTTTATCCATTTCATTTTAGGATTAAGTTGCCAAACCACTAGGATTCCTCATCAAAAGAAAGTACAGCCTTAAGAAATGCATGCTAACAACAAGATTAATTATGGGTGAGATTGTGAAAGATTTCCATCTATTTGAAATATTCTAGCTTTTTATGTGCTTCAGGAGAAATGCTGGTCGGGCTAGCAAGGTGCTTTTTCATGGATGACATATCGACTGGTCTTGACAGCTCCACCACATTTGAGATAATTAAATTTCTTAGACAGATGACACATGTGATGGACCTTACTATGGCAATTTCCTTGATACAGCCACCAAAGGAGACATTTGATTTGTTCGATGATGTCCTCCTAATGTGTGAGGGAAAAATTGTTTATCTAGGTCCCCGTGTGGATGTGCTTGGATTCTTTGAGAACAAGGGTTTTAGGTGCCCTGAAAGAAAGAACACAGCTGACTTTCTTCAAGAGGTACTCAAGTATGCACTTCTCGTCTCCAATCATCATGATTACTTTTAATCTTGGTATATGATGACCAATATAGATGATCTGTCTGATTCAAGTTTCTATTCCCTTTTTAACAACATAATTTATCAGAAATGGACACTAAAAGAACTCTGGCAGAAAAACATCAAGGGAACTCCATTAGCAATTGAATATTTTACTATTGCTTCTATTGAAGCAAAATATTTAGAAGAGACATGGATCTAGGCAATAGAGAAAAAAATGAAGATATGTCCAACAGGCAGAAAAGGCATCATAATGTACATTTGTTGTAGTTGTGAGACAAATGCAGTCCATACATAATGTGAGAGATCATAGCGCACAGACATAATGGAGGAAGAGTTAGAGTATCATAACTGCAGGGATGGGATGACTGATAGGCATTCCAGACCAGCAAAGTAATCTTAATATAATATTCAGTGATTGGATGCTGATCAGCCATTGGAGATTGGGCATGTTTAATAGATCCTCTAATTACTCCAAGGCTAGTAGCTCAGAATTAAATTGTTTCTGGTTGAGTTGGATCCAACTGAATTAGGAAGTTTATATTTGAAGTTCACCAATTCAACCTGATAAAACCATAGGCACAAACATTTCTTGATCATGTTGAAATGATGTTAGTACCGTCATCATGGATGCTTGTTAACAAGTGTCAACAAGTAATTGAGCTATAAAAAACTTCTAATATTTTAAACCTATCTATTGAGATATGGAAAGTTTTAGATGTTCTTTTAATTACCCAAGCTTTTAATAATGAAAATTGTTAATTTATTCTCAATTAAGAAGATTTGTTATTTGAACTTGTCTGCATACAGGTGACCTTAAAAGGGGATCAGGCACGGTACTGGAATGGCAGCCAGAGCATACATGCATTTATTTCGGTTCAAGAATTTACAGATTCCTTTTCCTCTATATGTCAGAGCCAAATGTCTAGTGAGAAGCAACAAAAAGCAAGCATTCCAACAGAGAAAAATACTTTGTCAAATGATAGAGGAAATAACATGTCTAGATGGGAGCATTTTAGAGCATGCTTTTCTCGTGAATTGCTGCTAATGAAGCAAAATTCACCTGTGCATATCTTCAAGTCCATACAGATTGCACTTCTTGGCTTCATTGTTATGACAGTTTTCTTTCGATCAGAGATGAAACACCGGTCATTATCTGATGGGAACCACTTTATGGGGGCAATATTTTCTGCAGTCGTAATTGTAAAGTTCAATGGCATGACAGAACTGTCGATCATGTTAAGAAGGCTCCCAATTTTCTATAAACAGAGAGAGTTGCTATTTTTGCCTGGATGGGCTGTTCTCTCTTCCATTGTTCTCCTTAGCATCCCGATTTCCTTTCTTGAAACTTCAATTTGGACTAGCCTAACCTACTATGTGATTGGATTTGCTCCTTCAGCTATGAGGTAGTTATTAACTTAGTATCACGACTTTCTTTCCTTAGAAGACATCTAGGGATGATATGCACTATTGGTTATCGATGGTTGTGCAGGTTTTTTCAGCAGCTCCTTGCATTGTTTTTTGTTCACCAGATGTCCATGGCTGTTTTTCGTCTTATAGCTGTTGTTGGTAGAACACAAGTTATGTCCAACACACTTGGATCTACCACCCTCATTGCAATTTATATTTTAGGCGGATTTGTCATATCAAAAGGTTAAATAGTTGGATCTATTGCTGGTTAAAAATCATACTCACTCCTTCAATATGCGCATGAGAATTTTCTTCTTCCTTTCCCATCAGATCATATTCAACCATGGCTTGCTTGGGGATACTGGGCTTCGCCCATGACATATGGTCAGAATGCAGTAGCAGTCAATGAATTTCTAGATGAAAGGTGGAGCATGGTAAGCGATGACTATGTGTTTACTATATTAAATGTTGTATGATAAAAGGAGTCATTGGAACAAGCCATGTAGATTCTTTTTTTTATAATGTGCCTATGTAACTGTATTAGCTTTCATATGAGGAACCATTGTTTACGGAATCGGTGGAATCGGACCGATTCCGACCGATTCCGGAATCGGATCGGTGGATTCCGATCCGATTCCATGCGGAAGGACCGATTCCGGCATGAATTCCGCGGAATCGGTCGGAATCGGTAGGAATCGGTCGGAATCGGTCCGGAATCGGCCGGAATCGGTCCGGAATCGGAATCGGAATCGGATCGTTTTTTTTCATTTTTTGCTATTCCAGTCGGATCGGCCAGAATCGGTCCGAATCGGCCGGAATCGGCCGGAATCGGTCCAGAATCGGCCGGAATCGGTCCAGAATCGGTCCAGAATCGGAATCGGATCGTTTTTTTTTTTTTTTTTTGCTTTTTTTCTTACCGATTCTGGATCGATTTTCTTCCATTGAATCGGTCGGAATCGGTCCGATCCGATCCGATCCGGATCGAATCGGTACCCACCGATTCCGATTCCGATTCCGATCCCGCGATCCTTGTGAGGAACTGGAAGCACTTAAAACTAATAGACATCAAGAATGTGGTTGTTTCAATTTTTTGACATAATTTATTTACTACACCAATTAATTAGGGTTAAAAGCCAAAAAACTGTGTGATGTCATTTTTTATGCTACAATCAAATCTCATTTCCTTCATAGAGCTAGAAATGAAAATTTTAGCTTTCTACAATTAAAAGAATTGACCTTCTTCACTTTTGCAGCAACTGCAGTATCATCAAACAACAACTACAATGGGTAGAGCAATACTTCATGCAAGGGGGATGTTCACAGATATCCACTGGTTCTGGATATGCATCGGAACCCTTTTGTCTTTCTCATTGTTTTTCAACATTTGCACCATTTTTGCCCTGGAGTACCTCTCTGGTATACACCTCTCATTTCTTTTGTGCATGTTACATTTGTAATAACATATATGAGCTTAATGGTGCATTTCTTTGCAGCTCCAGTTACTCAAGGTAATAAATGCATTGGAGGAGACAAAACAAAAGTGATGATTATTGGTGAACGATGCATGGATGAGCATCCTCATTCTGGGATTGCTTTACCTTTTGAGCCTCTTACTCTTGCATTCAAACATATAAGTTACTCTGTGGACATGCCGAAAGTAATCTCTCTTCACTTTATATTTCACTTGCAAAGGTTTTCTTTTAGATATACCAGGATGATAACAATTGTTTTGCTTGTATCTTATATATGATGATCAGGAGATGAAGAAGCGTGGAGCTAGAGAGAAAAGGCTACAACTATTAAATGATGTTAATGGTGCTTTTAGGCCTGGAGTTCTAACAGCTCTAATGGGAGTCACAGGTGCAGGAAAAACCACATTGTTGGACGTTCTGGCAGGAAGAAAGACTAGTGGGTATATTGAAGGAAGTATCAGTATAGCTGGGTACCCAAAAAGGCAAGAGACCTTTACAAGGGTGGCTGGGTACTGTGAACAGAATGATGTCCATTCTCCATTCCTTACAGTATATGAATCTATACAGTTCTCTGCATGGCTACGCTTGCCCGAAAGCATTCAAGTCCATACTCGAAATGTAGGTGTCTTACATAACTTTTTTCACTTTTGGATGCCTTAAAATGGCACATTCTAGTTTAACATTGGCTTGTCTATTTTTGTAAAACAGTCTTTTGTATGTGAAGTCATGGATCTAGTTGAGCTCCGATCTTTGAAAAATGCGATGGTGGGTCTGCCAGGAATGAATGGACTGTCCGCAGAACAGAGAAAGCGTCTCACAATTGCAGTTGAGTTGGTTTCTAGCCCTGCAATAATATTCATGGATGAACCAACGACAGGACTAAATGCACGTGCTGCAGCAATTATCATGCGAACTGTGAGAAAGACTGTGGATACTGGACGCACAGTTGTCTGCACAATCCACCAACCCAGCATTGAGATACTTGAATCCTTTGATGAGGTAAGCACAAAATAGCCAAGTGCTTGAATATATGAAAGAATGCACTTTTAATTTTTTAGAGGTGTTTACTTCTTGAAAAATAAGAAATAAGATGAGGAGAATCAACATGTCCTTTTGAAGAAACTGCATGGTTACAAAACAACATGAGTTGCAACCTAGTTTATGTTGCCCACATTCATGTAAATAACTTTCCACGTGTATCATGAAGAGCCAATCAATGCATACTCGGAATTGCATTTTACACGTGGAAAAATAGATCTGTACTTTTATAACCTATAGAGTTAGGTATCATTTTTTAATAATTTCTAGTATAATTCATTGATGAAATCATGAGAGAGCACTATTTTTAAAGGTGTACTGTGGCATCTGTTCCTATACTTAAATGAACTTGGTCTAACTTTTCTTAATTACATGTTTCTTATTCTAGGGATGCAAACTAGCCAAAACACTACATGAATGGCGTGAAATTTGGCTCAATAAAAACTTGATTCAGCTAGTTTAGAGCTTTAACAAAACAAAATCTTGACCTATAAATGATCAAAGCTTGAGCAGATTATGCATAACTCAAATAAACTTGCAAGCAGCACTTGACTGTATACCAATTAGATACTTACAAAACATTTAAATAACTATTTCTGTGTAATATTATTGTTTACTTTAACTTTTAATCTCTAAAATCTATTTTTTAAAAGTTTTGAAGGATAACATATATACTAGATAAATGCATGACTTTTAAATTTGAACTCGTTGAAGAAAGTGATATGAACAAGTTTGAGGTCAAACTTAATGGTTAACATAATGGAGCATCCTAATCGACTGAGATTCAATAGGAAACATAGCTGCTCATTCACTATTGCTGAGGACTATCTCACCCAAATTAAGCAAGCAAAGCTTGAACAACATTTTTCAGGGGTCAACTTGGATCCTCCATTCCCCTACTTATCCTCCCACATCAGTCATAAACATCTTCTTACTATTCATTTCTCATAGTTGAATCGAAACACTCATGAACAGTGCCTATTTGGATGGTGCAGCTTCATCAGCTTGGATTTGCTGCCCCATGCTGTTCAAGATAAACTGTTGTGCTCCACATAAACATGGGTTCATACTGACTGTCCTTTGAGAAAATACATTAAAATAAAATAAAATGAAAAGGGGATTAGATAGAGGATAATGCTAATGCATATATTGGAATAATGTCATTTTTATGTCTTATGGCTTAATTTTATGATCCATTTCATGTAGTTTGGAGTAAGGAAAGAGGATTTGATTGAAGCTTCTTTTTGTTGGCCTGATCAAATCCAATGATGAGTGAGATTATTCCAACTTAAGATTAGCCTAACTGGCTTAGGATCAAATGGTTCCACTCAAAATCAGTTGATTCCGACTGTGTATGGGTGCAAATATGCCTAGCCTAGTAGTATGCTTTTCAAGCTTGGCTCATTTATTTTACAAAAGTTTGAGTTTGAGCTCGAGCTTTAAAAAGCATGCTCTATCCTTGTCTTAGCTCTTTAATCAAGTCGAGCTCGAGCTCAAATAGTAGCTCGACTCAAGTTTAGTTCACATTCAAGTTGAAACTTGATATGAACTTGTTTATAAAACTCAAAATCAATCTAAACTCATTTGCAAAACTTTAACTCATTTATGAAACTCAATCTAAGGTTAAACTCAAATTAAATTTTATTTCGACTTATTTTATATATTTAAGTGACAATATATGACTATTGATACTCTTATATTTAATCGAGTATTTAATCGAGCTATTTGTGAACTTATCAAGACAATCAAGAGTCTCTTCAGACTCGACTCATTTAATGAATCAAGTTTTTTTCATTGAATTTTATTTGCACCTCTATGACTGAGCATCAACTATTCCTTAATTTTATTTTATTTATTATTTTATTTTTTGTAAAAAAAATATTGACTAGTTTTTGTTTGAGATGGGTTTGATCCATATTAGCTAATCCTAGACAATGATTCAGGTCACATTGGTTTACTCTCAATCCTTAATATTTTTCTTCATGGTACGAAGCAAGCTCCATAATATATACATAAAATATCTTCATTGAGAAAGAAAAAGTAAAATAAGATGGAAAGGCGGTGGAACTATGGAGCAAAAGGCAATCAAGGTGACAGATGACTTGGGTCAAATTGTCTAGGTAGTTATTCTTGTTGGCTTGCTGCCGCCAGCATTGAGGAGGACCAGCTGTTCAATGGCCAATCATGCAAATTTTGAATGCATAGGTATTAGACATTTACCCTGCCTAAACAGTCTCTCCTCTTTCTACAAGTCCACCTCCCTATGGCAAGCATATCCCCTCCAGCCTTCCATGTCTCATCCACCTTTGATCTTTGATTATAAATGGATGGAAACATTGGAATCACGTTATGTAGATTGTCTCACCCTAATTCCTTTCTGCACCATTTTCTAGCAATCGAAGACGACCTAATGGTAATAGATAGAATATCTCTATGGATCATTGAGTCAATGACTAGCTATGAAGCCCATCAACATAGTGCCTATGCCAATCCAAGGAACCAAATATTTAGGTAGGTTGTAGGAAGTGATAAACATTTTTATGTTTTATAAGGGGCTTTGAGTATCATACAATATTTGCATCTACCACCCTAGATGTTTCCATATCCCATTTTTCTTACAAACTTCTGAACATCTAGCTTTCACATCAAATAATTCATAGAGTGTTAGGATAAGTAGGTTAATCTATCCAACATTTATGCAAAAAGAATCATTTCCATGTACTTAGATTCTATGATACAGGAACTAGTTGATTCTGGTTTATATTCCATGTGTATGGACTATGGACCAAAAAAGAAAGTGAAAAGCCTAGTTTCTTTTCTGATTTGAAGGATGTTATCAATAGTTGCGATGATTATACGTTGTGCATATGTGGTGATTTCAATGCGATTTTGAAGCCTGATGATAAATACGAGCAGAATGTATAGATTTGTGAAATGTCTATTTTCAATGAATGGGTCATTGTTTGCAATATGATCTAGCTTTCACTCTCTAGTATAAGGTACACTTAGTCAAACTTTAGATCTGAATCAAAGCTGGACCATTTTTCTCTCTCTTCCAAGTGGTCATGGGATCATGGTATTTCGGATGGTTTTCATATTCTTAGAGTGGTTTCTAATCATTTTAATGTGGGCTTCAAGTATGGCAATTTCGCATCCTTGCACTATAGGAAGTTTAGGTTTGAGCTTGCTTGGTGTAGGGATCCCAATCTCAAGGATCTTATTAAAGGCTGGTGGAATGAACATGTCATAATCTTATTTTTCTGCTACTTGAAAATTTGTGTGTAAACTCAAGTGGATTAAAAAGTGCCTTAGGAAATGGAATTGACTTTCCATGCATCCACCGTAGAGAGACAAGCTTGGTTTTCAAAAATAGATTGTTTCGAGCATCTCAAAGATAGTGGTTTGTTGAATGACAACCAAAGGATGGAGTGGAATGTAGCCAAGGAAGCTTATAGTGAATGATCATTTAGGGAGGAGATCAAATGGAAGCAAAGATCCTAAGAATTGTGGTTTAAGGAGAGTGACAAAAACACAAGATATACACAAGCTTCCATTAGGAATAAAATAAACACTTTAAGTAATCTTAAAGTGAAAGACATCAATTGCATAGTACAATTTAGATTGGTAGTCATGTTGCAGAATTCTACACAGATTTGTTTACAAATGACAAGATTTGCCTTCCTTTCTCAACTTCAATGATGGGAAGGTTCTTGATATAGATGATGCAAAATCCCTAGCTAGCACATTTTTAGAACTTGAGATTCTTAGTACATTAAAATATATGGACTCATACAAAGTCCCTAGTCCATATGGATTCTTAGCTAGGTTTCACTCACATTATTTTTTTTGTCATATTCTTACTCACATTATTGGGAGATCATAAAGGACGACTTCATGGCTCTCACCAAGGAATTTGAGGTTGATCCAAGTTGTATCTAGCTTGTGAACTCTAATACTTTGGTTTTGTTACCAAAAAAGGATAGTGTTGAAGACATCAGAGATCTAAGGCCCATCAACCTTCTTAACTACAGTTACAAGATTATTATTGAAGTGTTGGCAACCAGATTGAGTAGAATCATTGGTAAATTGATCAATAGTATCCAGTTTGTTTTCATTCTTGGTAGATTTATTCTGAATAACTTCATGGCTGATCATGAGTGTCTACATAACCAGAAGATAAGAAAGAAGCAATATGTCTTACTAAAGTTGGATTTAGAAAAGGCTTATGAAAGTCAAATGGTCAGGTCTCTTAAGATTCATGTAGCTTATGGGTTTCAACAGCAAACGGATTGAGTGGATCAAGTGTTGTCTCAACACAGCTCGATTTTCAATAAATATCAGTGGTAAGGGTTTTGGTTTCTTTTAATCTTGTAGAGGGCTGAGACAAGGTGATCCAATTTCTCCTTCCCTGTTTGTCATTATTTGTCAATTTATTAATATTACATGGGAAAAGTTGAGCATTGCAAATTGATTGAAGGCATTGAAGTTGGTGATGGTAGAGAGCATGTCACTCTTTTACAATTTGCGGATGATACCTTTCTTTTTTCTTTAAGTGATATTGTCAAATGCATTAATTTTTAAATCATGATTTTCTTACTCCATGCAATTGCAGGATAAAAAGTTAATAGGGACAAATGTAAGCTCATTAGTATCAATTCGAATGAAGAGTAATATGATCACATTCAAAGGATATTCGATGTGCCGTGGTCTTCTTTTCGAATCAAATATCTTGGTCTTTTCCTTTTTAATAGAAGTGTGAATAGCAAGTTTGCAATGTGTTATCCATAAGTTCGAGAGGAACTTGTAGGATTGGAAAGCTAAGATGTTACTTCTGGAGGAAGATCGCTACTTTCTAAGTTGGTGTTGCAAAGTTTGCATATTTCTTTCCTATTCTCAAAGTACTTAATATGTGGAAAGTTAGAACGTTTCATGCCAAACTCTTTTGGCATGGTAATAATGACAGAAAGGGTCTCTATCTCATTAAATGGTCACATGTTTGCATAAACATTTCTAAAGGGGGTGTGGGCCTTGCCCCTTTGGAAGCAATCAATAACACTTTGCTATCCAAATGACTTTGGAAGCTGAACCTTAATAGGAATGCTTTGTGATCTAAAATTGTTTTATTTAAATATAATATCGAGGAGAATGGTTTGTGGGTTGGGGATTTCAAAACTTGTAGTAGATTTTTTAGATTTGGAAAGGGATTCTTAAGAATTGGATTCTTTTTAATTCTGTCAATTCCATCGAATTTGGGAACGACAAGAGGATTTCTTTTTCAGAGGATTAATGGTTGAGCATGAACCTCTAGCCAACATGTTTCCTACTCTTTTTAGGCTTTGCAACAACTCTAAAAGTGGGGTTAGTGATTTCTGGGATGCTTGCTCCAAGTGGGTTTTACTTTTAGAAGAAATTAGAAGGATGAAGAGATTCAACCTCTCTCTGTGATGATTGCACTTTTAAAGGATCGAATATGTGTTGCCGCCAGAGTGGACAAATTAATTTGGCTTCCCAATAGTAAATCCTCTTTCTCTATTAAATCAGCTTTGATAGACTGACTTTTGTGGGGTGATTTTTCTTTGGTACCATGTTGTATGGAATCAGCCTGTAAAACGTCTTCCAACAGAACCATTTATGCAAGATTTTCTCGGTCAATTCCTCAATGTGCATGTTTTGTGCATTGAGGATGAAAATATGTATCGTTTGTTTATGAAATGTGGTATCATTAACTACTTTTGGTAGCTTACTTTCAAGTGTTGGCACATCTCTTGTACAAGGAACAACAAAATATTTTAGGACCATTTTGATCGTTCGAGGGTCATTCTTCAGTTGATGTCCTCTTTGTTCAAGGACTGGTTTTTAGCCTTCACTAGGAGCTCTATGAAGGAGTTTTCATTCAGGGAACATTTATTATCTATTAGTTCTTTTTTGGTGATGCTGGCACTTGCCTACCAGCTCGATAGATTAGTGTATGTCTTATTCTCGCTCTTTGCTTGTTTTTTTAGTGTTTTAGTGTTCTCCCTTGTAACTTCACTATATCAATTAATAGAATTCTGGTCTTCTGACCATTATCAAAAAAATAAAAAGTAAGCATGGTAGGTACTAGTAATGAAATCTTGAATCTCATTGCTTATCTATTAAGCTAGACAAGTCACTAGTAAATATACACATAATAGCTGGGCAGTGGTTTATGAAGACGAGATTGGATCTAATTTATTTGGACGTCACATTTTTTATTTATTAGTTTTAGGAGCTAATTTTCTGCATTTCCTTTTAATACATGTGCCATTTTGAAATAGAGCTTCAAAGAGGAGCTACAATGTAAAATGTGCTTCTATAAAAACCTTATACTGTAGCAATATGAACAACAATGAGGAGGTGCCAAGACCCCCTATGGAGTAAGTCAACCGCAATTGGTCAAGTTGGTCCGATTCATCTTGTTCAGTTGATTCTCAGCCCCATCCAACTAGGTTTAGGGATGATCCAGGCCATTTTAGCCTAGTTCAAGGCCATTCAGTCTTCTTCAGGCCACTCAGATTGATTCAGTGAATTTTCAGACCGGTCCAAGTCTAGTTCACTTCATTTTAGTGGTCCTTTCACTCCATGACAGCGATTGGGTGACTTACTTGGGCTAATTTACAAGTATAGTTGGCAACTAATTTATTTTTGTCCCACATCAATGGCCCTTTCACTCCATAGAACATATCCATTTATTTGTTTTACTGCATAAATTTATACATGATTATGTCAAATGCTGATATCATTAGGTCCAAACTTTTTTTCTAACAAAAAAGTGGCTTGGTCTTCTTATTCCAAAGATTGCACCTCTAGCAAGCTAATAAAAACTAAAAAATTATCATATCTTTTAAAATCTTAAAAAAAGCATATTGTAGATAGGAGATGCCTAAAAGAATATCTTGTAGTGTTTAAATGTCACTAATTAAACTGATAGGAGACATGCCTAAAAGAACATCTTGTAGATGCCTCAATCCGAATCATCGGTCATGAATTGTCATTATTTTAGTCTTTGTAAACTTGCATGTTAGAAAGTAACATAAACACAAGGCAAAACAAACTAAAGAATTGCTTTAGCATGCTCTTTTCATGTGTTATTTGATCTTGCTTTGAGAAATTCACTCAATATGTAGAGTCAATTTCTATTTATGTATTATCTTTTTGCAGTTGATATTGCTCAAAAGAGGACAAGTCATCTATAATGGCCCTATGGGTTCTTTATCTCAAGATGTGGTTCAATATTTTGAGGTGACATGCAAATTTCTTGCTTTAAGGAATTTTCTACTCTTAAATATTGAGTTTGTCTACACAAGATTAATATTGATGGATCTAAATAAATATTGTAGGCCATACCTGGAGTTCCAAAGCTCAATGATGGTCAAAACCCAGCAACATGGATGTTAAATGTGACTTCTTCTTCCTTCGAAGCAAAGATACATGTAGAGTATGCAAATATTTTCAGAAACTCTGACCTCTACAAGTAAGTTACTAAAATAATTTAAATTTTAAGTGATTTTCATAACCCAAAAATCAAGAAATTTATAATTTGTTTGCTTTGTTTTTTTTTCTTTTCATTCTTAAACCCCAGAAAGAATATACAACTTGTTGATGATCTGAAGAAACCAAAATCAAATTCTAAAGACTTGCATTTTTCATCTAAATATGCACAAAGCTTCAGAGTTCAATCTATAGCATGCATGTGGAAGCAGAACATGTCTTATTGGAAAAACCCAGAGCATAATGTTATTCGATTTATTACAACAATGGCAACTTCACTGCTGTTTGGCATGGTTTTTCGCGACATTGGTTCCGATATGTAAGTAAAAAGCTTCAGTTTAAATTTTTTTATGTTCGAGTAAATGCATTCACTTACTATATATTGTCTATTCTAATATGAAACAGTAACAATGAGCAAGATGTGTTCAACATTCTTGGAGCAATGTATGGATCAGCAATGTTTCTGGGTTTTGTAAATTGTGCAATGGTTCAACCAATTATTGGACTGGAGAGGATTGTGTTTTATCGAGAACGATCATCAAGAATGTATTCTTCCATACCTTATGCTTGTGCTCAGGTAAGTCTCCTTAATTATAAACTTTTCTTAATGAAATAACTTGTACCATAATTCATTACAAAAAAAATAGAATTCTCAAGATAGAAAAAGGATCCCCACAAGGGAACAACCATATTTTACTTCACAACGAAGTCATCTAGTGAAAGATGATAGTTATCCTGATTCCCTGATTCCTAACATCTCAAAGACGAGTCTACCAATAGCCAACTGGAAAAAATAGTACCTGATTTTTAAAGAAAACATAGAAACTCAGGCAATCCTATTTTAAATTCTCTTTCTTTCAAATCAAATAGCCCAAAATGATATAAATGATCGTCTACTATATTCTTTTCTTACATTTCTTTCATCAAACAAATCATTAAAGCAGACAGATGCAACACATTAGGAAGAATTTCTGAATAATAGTTGTCCACAAATTAAAAATAAAAGGCAAAAGGAGCAGAATTCTTTATCTAGTTAGAACTATTCACAATTCTGACTAGAACAACATTTCCTTCCCTCCACTCTTACCTTTATAACGTTGGAAATTGGTAATCTGGCTAGTTAATGTCTTCCACAATAAGATGCATTATAAAGAGTTGAATTGTGGAAAGTACTTCACACTCTGTGTATGATGCTTCTGAGTAATCACCTCAATGTGCATGCCAATGGATGATTTACCTAGCATCTACATCGTTTAGCAAATGAAGCAACTTAAAAGTGTAGATCCATTTAAATCCATACCAGAACCTCATCATCTCCCTTATATCAGGACCAGGAGAACTAGCAACAGTGGCATTTAACATCTTGGCAACTAAAGAAGGTATCATGAATGACTGAAAACTTTTGTCAATTTTTTCACTAAATCTAATTAATGGAAAGGGGAAGGCTCAAATGTTACCTAACATTTATTAGGTTACTGATGCATATTTGCCTCCATGTTAAGGTGACATGTCCCTAGTATTGTCAACATTTTGCAAATATGATATGCAGTAACCATCTTGAGCAACTGTGCATTCCTTAAATGCAGAATAATTTGAATGTAAAACATCAACTTTTTCTACTACTGAACCACAATTTTGCAAAGCTTGTTTATATTGATAAACAATTCAACTAGTTCTAAAATATGTGAAAGGATGTAATGTAATTTGAGATAAATAAGAAGCCTGACATTTAAAATTTCTGTGTAGGTAATTGTTGAAGTGCCCTACATTATAACGCAGGTTTTTATCACTACAGCTATTGCATATACAATGATGGGATTTGAGTTCACAATGACGAAGTTGTTTTGGTTCGCTTTCTTCATGCTCATGAGTTTCTTTTACTTCACACTCTTTGGGATGATGACCGCTGCCTTGACACCAAGTCTTGAAATTGCTGCCATCTTCTCCTTTTTACTCTTCGTTTTATGGAACTTGTTTTCGGGCTTCTTCATTCCCAGAACGGTATGGTTCTTGTTTTTTGTAAACTTCTCGAATATTGCATTTCTCTTTCTCCTAGTCAAAACTTAATCGAAAGAATGCTACCATTGCAGATGATACCGATTTGGTGGAGATGGTACTATTGGGCTGATCCTTCAGCATGGACAATTTATGGTTTGATGGTTTCTCAACTAGGAGACCACCATGGGCTAATCAGTATCCCAGGCGGAGTAAATCAAAGCGTCAAGGAGTTTCTTGAGAGTTATCTTGGCTTACTAGACAAATATTTCTCCCTTATTGTACTACTCCATTTAGGAATAATTGTATTGTTCTTCCTTGTACTTGTCATTGCCCTCGCAAAGTTGAACTTTCAAAGAAGATGATAGAAACATGAACCAATTAGTTCTTATGAACTTAAGCTGCGTGCCTTCTTTTATACCATGATGATCTCATAATAAATGTATTCACTTCTCAACTAATAAATAGGACTTTTTAAAATGTCTGTCTTCATAAATCCCATTAGGTCAAGCATCGGCCCAGCAAAGTTAATGGCGTTGACAATCCCCTTGACATCTCTCTATACAATGGAGACAGACTCAGACCATGACGCCCAAGAACAAGCTCTTTGCCACTAGAATTTAGATCTCCTTGCCACTAGAACACAAAGATTTTAGGTTCATTACGGACTAGGATGTTAATAGTCTCTTTGCTTCCATTTTCTTGCTGAGCATCTGGCCTTTCAGATATGCCAAAGGATAGAAAAGGCAGTAGTTCCCAATCTTGAGAGGAAGCGATCACCCTTCTTGACTCAATTAAACCAAATCTTAATCAAGTCATGCACATTCATGGTAAGCCAAGTTACATTGCATCCCAAGGGGGACACAAGCTAAGCAGCTCCACTTACAAAGCACGCCATGAAGAGATGTTCCAACATTTCATGTTCAACTCGACGAATATCACATATTGGTTCTATATATGCGCATCTTCTTGCAATGGTATGATCTAGGGATAAGTTTTTCAATAATATTTTCCAGAGGAAGATTATGAGCTTACAGGGGAAGAGCCTACTGATAGAGGGGTGTCAAAGTTCTCTCCAAATGTAAGCATCTGATGTGCTCGGAGGAAGATCCATGTCTTTAATATACCTATAGACGGATTTAATGTTAAAGGAGTCATCTGAGGAAGATGGCCGGATATGAATATCCTTGTCTAGACTTGGAAAGAGAGATGTTTTAATAATTTTGTTTTTGTTATAGTTTACAGAATACTTAATGACGATCTGAACTCTATTGCGTTGCAAAAGATAAAGAAGGAGGAAGATTCGTTAGATAAGAATCATCTGTCACTTTTAGATGATCTTTTGATTTTCTCTCTCTATTTAGTTTGTATGGTTCAACCGTATGAGAAGTCACAACCCCTACTTGTGCTTATATAGAGAGGAAGGACTAGAATTAAGATTATGTCCATAGTTGGATCCTAAGCCAAACTGGAGATAAGGTCCAATAAGACACCTTCCATCTTATAGACATAATAATGTGCTAAGTTAAGCTCAATTACAAATGGATATCGGGTTAAACCTAATTGTTTGTAGATGCATCATCCAACATTCCACCTACTATTGAGAATAACATCTCCAACCTTTTTAAGGGATGGAGGGAAGTAAGCTGTAAGGTAGGTGGCCTCTTCTATCCAAGATCTATGTTGATTACACACACAGATATATATATATATATATACTATGTCCTTCCCATTTTTGATTTTTCACACACAATCATTTATGAAAAGTGATCTAACTAACAATATATTCTTTCATAATCCGAATGTCTATGTTTAGCATCTAAGAAGTTACGACTAGAGATATACTTCGTCTGTAAAACTCTGACCCATAAATCTATTTGTTTGTTGCAAGAAACACCATAGAAGCTTCATAACAAGAACTTGGTTAAGGATTTTGAAATCCAGAACTCCTGGACCTCTCTTCTCCTTGGGCCGTTTAATAGAGGACCATTTAGATATAAGAACTTTCCTCTTGCATTTGGTTAGTTCTTGCACCCACGGGAAGCCGGTTTGGAGAGTGCTCAACTTGTTAATGATTTTTGCCGAGGGCAAACATTGCATGGATAGGGATCTGATTTAAGGTAGACTTTGCAAGTATTGACCTCGTTTTGTAACGTGGAGGTGCTATGAAAGAATGCCATCTGAGTTGCAATTTGATCGGTGCTCACGCCATCTTCTATTTTTGGTCACACCAATGCTATTGCGGATGACGATGCCCGAAGGAAGGTCGAAGCATGCACATAGGTTCGAAACTCGTGACCTCTCCAATCAGGTGGTTTAAATTAAACGGCACACAACAAGATGAGATCAGATAGCGAGCTCAAGTCGATCGGAAACCTCCCCCCACGAGGAGGTGATGCCATGATGTTGTGCTGTGGCACACGGGCGACATAAAACTTGTACTTGGCGGTAGAGAATGTTTTGGGAATCCTACAAAAATACCCATTATCCTAACTCATTCACTACAAGAAAATAGGTTACTAGGGACGGCTGTAAGCCGTCCCAAAAAACCAAAAAGCCGTCGCTAATACATATTAGCGACGGCTTCAAAGCCGTCGCAAACGCGTCGCAAATAACGCCATCGCCAATAATATTAGCGACGGCTTTTGTTAAGCCGTCCCTAGTACATTTATTGGCGACGGCTTATGAGCCGTCGCATAAGTTATTAGCAAAACGACCATTTATTGGAGACGGCTTAGACAGCCGTCGCCAATAAGTTTACTAGCGACGGCATAAGCCGTCGCAAAAGATAAGAAGATTAGACGGCCGACGAAGTTATTTGGGGACGGGTTAAGCCGTCGCAAATAATCTTAGTGGCGACGGCTAGTGAGCCGTCGCCAATAAATTTATTTCGCGACGGCGCAAGGCCGTCGCAAATGGCAGCGAAACCCCAGCGCCATCGTCGCGGGAATTTTTACTCTGGTATTGCGACGTTGTATACCCGTCGCCAAATAACTTTATTGGCGACGGCTACGCTGTCCCTAAGAGTACGGTAGTCGCAATACCAGAGAAAAAAACCGGGTTCCGGGATTTTCCTCACAGTATTGCGGCAGTACATTTTTAATATTAAGACGGCTTTAGCCGTCCCAAATCTTTATTGGCGCCGGCTATACACAATGCCGCCAATAATCAATTTCGAAAAAAAAAATAATTTGATTGGCCGGATTGGATCAATTATACGATCCAATCCGGAAAATCAATCATTCTTGAAACTTTCGTAAAGATCTAAAATCGGATCTACCAATCCAAAAATTGAATTATATTAATAATTTCGGTGCCGGATTGCTCGTTTCAAACTCGGAACGGACACCGAATTAGGGATGAAACAACACACATTAACATACCAAAATTGAAATTCATCACCTTCAAATTCACATTCACATACCATCTTCGTTATAACATTCATACACAAAATGTTTTGATACATATGAATAACATTCATAGAGAGAATAAAATACACCCTCTATTCAGCTTCTTCCTCTTCAACTTCATCATCATCTTCACTCTCCTCGGCATCCTCGTAGTCCTCGTCGTCATCGCCATTTAAATCCTCTTGTTTGTTGAGGCGGAGGATGCCCCGATGTGGATGGCACATCGAGAGTCGGGAACCTTTGAGTCAAGCCTTCAATGATCGAGATTGAGGCGATCGAAATTATCTTGAAATGATTTACGTTGGTTGTCCAATTGTTGTTTCAATGAAGTTATTTGTTCTTCATAACGTTCATTGATTTCTCCTTGCCTCGCCACTCGATCTCTAAGCTCTCGAACTTCTTGAGTCGAGCTAGAAGCACCTCCGCTTGACTCACCATACCAAGTGTGGCGAGTTTCACCTCGCCCACCACATCGGATCCGTCCTGGTCGATCTCTACCAAACACGGATACGAAAGCTTCCTCCGCGGTGAGTGGAGGGTGCGATACCCCAGCATCCGAGGATTCAGATGCTGGGGGATTCATCAATCCTTGCATATTTTCCTATAAATAATATGAATAAAAATTAAAATCCCACCGTGATGAATTGTGGATTATAAAGAAAAATAGGTTATGATAATCAATAATTACCATCATAAGACGACTTTGGTCATTATCCCAAATGACCGCTCCATCGAGTTCTTCATGCGTTTGACTCATCCGGAATACCTCCGGACGAGTTGGAGGTCGACCTTCTTTTCGTACCTTACCAAAAAATTAAAAATAAAGATAAGAGATGATTACGAGAATAAGAATCAACTAATATGAAATTTTAAGTTTTAACTACTTACAAAGTCTCTTTCTAATGATGTATATTTGTTCTTCCTCTTCTGTACGGCATTGTTAATTGCCGCCTATTACCGGCATTCTTTTCACTCAATGCCTACATATATATATAAAAATGAAACAACATTAAAAAAATGCAAATGAAAAGAATAGGATCTAATTATAAGAGGAAATAAAATTTGGAGTTACTCTAGCATCATCTTGACTCCATAAATGGCACATATGATGCCATTGTTCCTCGTTGCACTGTGGAGGAATGTTGGCACGAGCTTCCTCATTTGATCGTCCTGTAAAATATTGTACACAAATATTGTTAACAAAAAAATAGTTATCTCGAATTTACATTCTAAATTATATTTTACCTTTCTTTTCAAATGATTTCTTTGTTTTCTTTGCATCTCTCCCATATGCCTTAATATCTGTGCATCCGATTGAGGATTCCGCTCAAAGGTAAAATGTTGCTGCATTAATATAAAAATGATTAAAAAGTTCACCAAAATTTAGATAAGATGAAGCTACTTGAATGTTACCTCTAAATCACGGAATATGGCATCCTTTTTCTCCTGCGGTAGAGCCATGTAATTATGCTCCCACAAATCGCAATAAACTCTGTTCATAACTCCTAAGTACGAGGTAAACTCCTGTCCATGTGATCCAACGCCGGATCCTCCTACTAGAACGACGTTGTAGGACTCATCAGGGCCAAGTGTTCGCACACTGATGGCCTTTGCTGGACCTCTCCCACGTCTAACTGATGTAGCTAGTTAAGTATAAATTAAAAATTACAATTAGACAACGACGATTTTTTAAAAAAACTTTTTACTAGCATTTATTCAAATATTTACCTGAAGCATGGGAAGATGGACTACTACCATCTGTAGGAGGCGTCGTCGGAACCCGGTGAGAAGGAGTCCGAGATGGACTAGGCTCATGGGGTGCCTCCCTAACTGGCTCTAGTCTAAGTTACTCATCTTAATTTGTCAAAAGATTGAAATACAATGAAGAAATGTTAATTTAATAAATAAATCAATATATAACCGAACCTCCACCGAAAGAAGAAACTCTCAAGTATATATCTCGATTGAAGTTTCCTGAAAAAGAGATAAAATGATCAAAATTAGACTTGTTGTTGAACAATAAATGTTTATACATACCAATTAAATATTTTTATCACAAACGAATAGTTAGACATGAAAACTAAGAATTCAGATTTGTTATATTAAGTTAAAACGAAACAAAAAATTATACAAAATCAATAGTTGGAAGTCCAAAGGTCCTTAAAATAAGTAACCAAATCAAGAACTAATAATTCAAAAATTGAATATCCTTAGTCCGAAGACACTTCAAATCTAAAAAAAAATGCAAATCTGAATTCCCAAATTCACAACTCTCCAAACCGAAAGTTCAAATCCAAAATCTCAAACTTGAAAAACTCATCAAGACAGAAATTTCAAATCTCAAAGTTTAAAACTGCAAATTTCAAATATGAAACTCGAGATATCAAAATCCCAAATCGCCAATATCATCAATAAAGAAATCTCCAAGTTCTAGAATTTGAATCAAGAATCCCAAATCAACTCTTAATTTGAAACTTCAATCTCTTGAACCTAAACCTAAATCTCCAATCCGAAATTCAAAGCCGAAAATCCCAAACAAAAAAATAAATCCTTAACTTGAAACTTTGTGGTTCGATCTATATACCCAAATATCCCAAATCACTTGAAACTGAAATGTCAAAGCCCAAATCAAACAATTGAAATCTTAAAATTGCCACTCTGAAATCTAAAACAGAAAAATATGAATATTTTTTTTTGATCTGGAATCACAATCAAATCTCAAACTCCCTCAATCTGAAACTTCATGTTTCAAACAAAAAAAATGAGATCTCAAATTCTTCCTTGAAGTTTAAGCTCTAAAATCTCAGGTTTCTGGCATCTGAAATTTTCATACAGAAATTATTCTAAGGCTCATTCCATGATTAAATAAATTATGCACCTATCTACCTTTGTTCTATCTCCTAAATAATTAAAGTGATCAAGGTGCTACATAATTGGTTTGAGGAGGTCCTAACCTATTAATTTGTTAGGGCTATTTGGCACATATATGCTTTGTGATGTATATAAAAAAAATTAAAATAAAATTCGTTTGTTGAAGATGTATACCTCAAAGGAGGTTCGATTAACCCTAAGTAGGGTTTAAATCTAGCACAAAGGAGGTGGCGGCGGCGGCGGCGGCGGAGCCGGCGACACCCACGGCGGTGACGGAGGTAGCTCTCCGTGCCCTACGCAGGAAGGGGGCAAGCCGGCGGCGGCGGCGGCGGCGCCGGCCACGGCGGCGGCGGCGGCGACCGGCGGCGGCGGCGGCGGCGACCGGCGGCGGCGGCGATGGCTGAAGCGGCGGCGACCGGGCGGCGGCGGCAGCACACCGGACGGGAGAGAGAGAGAGAGAGAGAGAGAGAGCGCGGCGGGGGGAAGAAAGGAGGGCGGCGAGGGCTTTTTAACCCAGTCTTATTGGCGACGGCTTTTGAGCCGTCGCCAATAAGTGGGGATAAGTTACATTGGCGACGGCTTTCGCCGTCGCCAACAAAACTCGACCGTTCAACGGTCACCATGGATTAGTGGCGAGGGCTTACGCCGTCGCCACTAATATTATTTGCGACGGCGTATGAAGCCCGCGCCAAATTTCCGAGGGAAAAATCCGCACGGGGCGTTACGGGTATCGCGGCGGCTTGCCGTCGCCACTAATATTAGTATGCGACGGCGTATCGCCGTCGCCGGATTTTCGAGAAAAAACCCGCACGGTCGTTTTACGGTATTCGTGACGGCATTGACCGCGTCGCAAAACCATTATTTTAAATGACGTTAATTGAGCCGTCGCTATTTACCAAATATTAGCGACGGCGTTAATTTAGCCGTCGCTTTTATCATTATTGGCGACGGCTTATAAAAGCCGTCGCAAATAACCCGTCGCCAATGACCCAGTTTCTTGTAGTGATTTATCTAATTTAAGAACTAATTTAGTCTTTTTAGATAACAACTAACAGTAAAAATCGTAAATTACTCTGAAATTTGCCTTCATAAGCTTTGGGCGAAACCTATTCTTTGTTACAGATGCAATATATTTAGTCCGGTACGCCTAAAGTTAATATATAGATACTAAACGAACATGTATATATACCCCAAAGTTACTACGTACCCTACCATACATATAAACTGATCCATTTTCATAATAAAGTTAATACTTTGAAATTTGTTGAAACCTATATATTCTTTGTTACAGGTGCAATATATTTAGTCCGGTACGCCTAAAGTTAATAGATACTAAACGAACATATATATATACCCCAAAGTTACTACGTACCCTACCAACATATAAACTCTATTTTCACAATAAAGTTAATGCTTATTTAGTTGGCCTACATATATTTTCTTCTTGAGGTACGTACGTGTGAGACGCAGTTGATAGCATTTTATATAATATTGAACTACCTACTTCCATTACTATTTGTTGCAGTACAGGCCATCCAACTTAATTGAACTCCATCATTAAAATAGAGAAATTTGCGAGAGAAGTCGCCCACATATATTGATGATAGATTGTGGAATTAAGGACGATTGATTTTAATTAATGGTCTCCGAAAAAGAAAGTAATACTACACTTATTTTTAGAGTTACTAATTTAAAAGCTTTTAAGTACTTAGACAAAATTAATGTTGAGCTTACTAAATTACCGAACAATTTAATTCGGAGTAAGTCTGTTGGTATACCTCCGTAAGAGGTATTTTCCAAGTAAATGAGTCTCTTTTTTAATATTAGTTCTTTTAAAAACATACAGCTCTCTCTCTCTGGGTGACATCGCTATGCAATTTACGTTTACAAAAGAGATTTCGAACATTGAAAATCTCTAATGAGTCAGAGTGTGCAATTTAAATGCACCCGTTTCATAAATGTAAGTGCGATAGAGATTTGGTGATAGATAAAAGAGATAGAACACAATAAAAAATAAAAGATTTTACGAAGAATCAATAAACTTTTAATAAAACACATGCAAACGATTTTCATCGAAGAGGAACCTCTACAAAACACAAGGAGAGAGAGAGAGAGAGAGAGGAGGAGGAGGAGGAGGAGATAAGTAACTTTAAACTCCTCTAGATAAAAACTCGACTCATTATATATATATTATTTAAATGAATAATTGAATAAAAAATAACTCAATGTACGTGGGTCTGTTTGGTTGTATGGAAAATGGACAACATTGAAAACGTTTTATCCGGAATTAACTTTCCAAGGATGTCCGTGCATTTTATTTGGTAGATCCGAAAATAGTTTTCTTGAAATGTTTTTTTTTTGTTTGCGGTAAGGTAATTCGAAGGAAAACCAAAAACATGTTCTGTTCCATGATTCTGTCAATAATTTTCAAGATATGGTTTGATATTTAATTTCACCTAATCATTTTCTATAAAAATATTACAATCCTATATAAGTTTTACGATTTATATACGAGTTTCATTTTTTTTTCAATTGATATGATATTGGCGTGAGATTGCATAAATTTTGAATTGATTAATTTTTATGATTATAATAACTTAAAGACTTAGAATTAAAATTATTATTTGATGAAGTATTATCTAGATAACATAATTAATATTTTAAAAAAATATAAATAAATGTATGCATGTTTATTTAATTTGGCCAACGAACCGTTCTATCTGGGGTCCTGCCTCCGAACAATGGCATACATCGCATGTCAACGGACGCCAAAATCTGAGTTTTACGTATATTCTGTCGACCGAAAGTATATTCTGTCGACTATGTATATCACAGACAACCAGATAATCACAATAATTTAGTATCGCCAGCCTGCCAACTTCCGTGTGCGCCATTTGCCACACTCTCTTCTGCATTCGTGTGCGTTGTTGTTGCCGCGAGCAGCTAGACATCACCTGCCACGCGCACCGCACCGTCGTCGTCCGATTTCCCTGATCACTGATCTTAGCCGATATATTGATTTCATTGTGCATGAATATGTGTGAAGTGCCATTCATCTAAGCATCATAGTAAGATCAATAGCATCGGCATGCCTAGGTTGTTTGATGCATAGAGGTACTTTATTTGTAGATGATTGAATGCATTAGTCATGGTTATGTTCATTTTATGATCATACCTTGCATGGATATCATCATGGCACGGCATGAGTTGTGTGAATTCACAATGTATTAGTTAAATATGAGACAACTACATCAGACTAATTAGTCGAGCCCGTGGACAGCAGAGAGTTAGGATAGTCCTATACATCCTTCGATCCCGGATACCGCGGTTTGTCTTAAGTGCCACCCCTGTTTAAGTGCACTATGAGATTTAGTTTAGCTATATTGTATTTATATATGTTAGATTTGGTGTCAGCTTGTTAAAGATGCAAGATGACGCATTCCTTGCAAAAAAAAAGAAAGAGATGCGACATGCAATTAGAGGATAGGTGCATATTGCATAAGACGGTGAATAGAGGTCTTATGATTACCAATAGAGGGTTATAGTTATAATACATTACATGGTTTGCATAGTGTGTCTCATTTCTATTAATTGCATCTCATATACCATTTGGTATGTGTTAGTGCATAATTTGTTTCCAACATTTTAGATTTTCTAGAGAAAATACAGGTGTTGGGTGTTGATTGGTTGTTTAAAACCCATGGAACGGTCAATTATTAATTATATTGTTTAGCCCTATACTTATATACAATGGGCGTAGATCTGGGTATTTAATTATCTATCATTTTAGAGATCCTTAATTATCCGATTTGACAGATAATGGAGTGTCTACTGAGTCATCATGACTCACCCCATAATTTTATATGTTGAACAGGTGTCGAGGAAGGAGAAAGATCGGAAGAAGGTTTGGAGAGGATGCCCGTGAAATAGCCATCTCACGTGGTCCAAGGAGGCAAGTAGACTTGTCTTGTATGTATGTTAAAAGTGTTTTGGTAGTAATCCACATGGTAAACTTCAGTTTTGTTGTAATTGCCAGTGTAGGATTATCTTAAATGATGAAGTCAAGGAATTATTATAGTTTGTGTTTTTGTTACCAAACCTCTTTAAAATCGGGTTTTATTCCACTGTCATGTCCAGAAAAAAAAATTCTGGTGTGATTTAATTTCCGGGTCACGACAATAACCAATCAAATTTGATCAGAAAATCGAACTTACCTATAAAATTAAGCTCGTGCAAATCCGAACTCGCGTAAATTATACAAGCCAAACTTAAACAGCATATGTAGAGCATACCACTAGAGTGGAGTCGTTTGCACCCTCACTCATCCGTAACATAGAGAATAGTAGATATTGAAGCCCATTGAGGTACTTGCAGTTGGGTTTTGCTTGAGCTTGGTGTTGTCGGATGCTTTCAAACCATTTATGATCCTACTACGCTCTCATTAGAAGCTGTTCTCTAGCAAGTGTTTATCTTCGACGCCATGTGCACACTTCGGGGGTTTTGGGGTTGTCAAATAAGATTCTATGAGGTGGGTTTGGCTATGTTCTAAGTTATGATTTCTTTACATAAAAAGAGTATACCTTGATGCGGAAACGATAAAGAAATGTGTGTTGTTCCCCAACTCTCTTCAAGGCATGTTTTGGTCTGATTTCCTATTCGCAAGATATATGACGGTAAAGTTCACTTTCCAATCTTGGAATAAGATCTGGCCTCCGTCATCCTTACAATTAGGGGTGCTCATAGTCTGGTTTAGTTTAATTTTTAAGTATTTTTTCTCGAATCAAACCAAACTAAACTATCTCCCAAACCAAATCAAACCAAACCAACTTAATTCGGTTTGATTTGATTTGGTTCGGTTCAAACCATATTTTATTAAGATATAATAGATATATCAATATGTAATTTTATTTTGTTCATTTTAAATTACATTCTATTGAAATCTTGTATATATATTTATTGATTACATTAATTTTACCTTAAAAACACTTCAAACAAATTTATTTTTATAAAAAAAGATACATAAATACTATCTTATATATAACTTAAACTAAAATATTTAATCTAATTCGGGTTACTCAGTTTACCGGTTTGGTTTGATTCGAATGATCTTAGAAACCAAACCAAATCGATCGGTAGTTCAAATCGAACCAAACCGAACCAAAGTACTGATTTGGTTTGATTTTTCGGGTTGAACCGAACAGTGAACAATCTTACTTACAACTACCAGCAGTCCCCATGGCATTTGTCATTTTATCTTTTCGAGATTTACTCAACTTTATTTTTTAATTCAGGATCGAATCACAAAACCGTACGGTATTTTAGGCTATAACCGTTCGCTTTTAACAGACTCTTTATAACACATTCAAATAAGGTGTGGGGGGAAAACTAGAAACAGATTGGAAGGGGCGTGATGATTTAGAAAGCGGCGATCATATAACACAGAGAGTGGGATCACAGAGTGAAAAATGGGATTATATATTTTTTTTCTTCTAGGAAGAGTTTCTGTACAAAATAGATCGTGATCGCGAAGTCAACTTTTACACACTTCGGTGATAGAAAGTTATATCAAAATAGGGTATAGATACTTGTCACGTTTGGGAAGATAGGATGACAAAAAAAAGAGAGTGAGATGGACCACAAGATAAGAAAAAAAAAGAAGACTTATAGGATGTTTGGTTGCATGATAATTTTTTGTACACTTTTATGATAAAAATTTGTATTAAAATAAAAAGTAAACCAACTCATGACATAAAATTATCATGTTTGGAGGGATGTGATTACAAAAAAGAGTAACCACCGCACATGACCAAATAAAGTGGGGGACCACAAGAAAAAAGAAAGAGGTGAGATCCTCTTTTTTTGTTTAAGAAGAAAATCACTTTCAAAACATAAAATTGTCATGGTTGTCAAACACCTCTTTTAACAAGTTTTCTTACAATTTTTAAAAATTAAAATAAAAACCTCAATTATCATGCAACCAAACACCCCATTAGACTCTGTTTGATAAAGCTCAACGAAACTCTTAACTCAGAGTCGATCAGTGTTTAGATAGTTAGGAGCGTTTGATAAAATAGCTGAATCATTGTATAAATTAAACTCTGAAGTCTTAATATCATCCGAGTCATGTGGAGCGGTGCCCTAACTTTTTCATTTTCGGATGCCGTCTCGCTCGTCGGTGCGGTCCCCCCTAGATCGACATCGTAGTCGATCGTGTCCATCCAGTCTCCTCGCCGTGCCCTCGGCGTCGGGTTGCCGATTCTCCTTTTACTTTGTTTAGTCCAAGAAAATAAAATCTCTTTTGGAACATAAATTTATAACGAACCTCGAACACCACTTTTAGCACATTTTGTTACAAAAACAAAAAATTGTAACAAAACTTCAACTTGTCACGCAACCAACCCCAAGAGCAGTTTAGACGGAGTAGAGTATTAACCACATATATCATATTACTTTCGTATATCAGGTAACATACGAGTTATAAAGTTTATGTATGTAGCTAAAAACTATCAAAAATATCACTATGATCATACAGGCCATTTCCCAACTAACATTATCCCCTTTTTTTTGGGGGATAGATCCAACAAACTTGATCAGAAGTGTACATTCGGTAGGAAAGACCTCTATTAAACTACTTGAGACACCCCCTTATTCCTTGAAGCTCAGTAAGAAGATTCGGGCCGAAGAACATGATCTACTTGGCCATTTCGCAAACTGTCTTTTTTTTTTTAATTTTTTTGAAAAGAAAATATGGAACGACCGGCCTTTGCCCTCCCGGTGGACCCTCTCACACCCTGGTCGACCTCCTGACAGGCCTCTTTGCTGCCCCCCACCCAGTGAACCCTCGCCCTCCCCGATGGATCCCCTTGCCCCGATGGTGCCCCCACCCTCAGGGCAGATCTCCTCCTGGAAGACCCTCTTCACGCACTTGGCTGACCCCCCCGGCCCTCTCACCCTGGCAGACCTCCTTGCCGCCTTGGCGGACCCTCCTCACCCTCCCAACAGACCTCTTCGTTGTCTCGGTGAACCTCCTCGCCCTCGTGGCGGACCTCCTCGCCTCGGTGGACTTCCTCCTGACAGACCCTCTTCGTGCACCTGACGGTCGCCCCTCTTTCAACGTTGGCAGAGCCCGCAGGGCATTTGGAACCCTCTTCGGCTCCCCTTTATAATCCCTTCGATGTCTCTCCTTCGCCCCCACCTTCAATGATAGACCCCCCCCCCCTCCGCCTAGGTCTCCCTCGCACCTGCACACCCCCTTCATCTCCTAACCCATTCCCTCAATTACTACTTGGAAGCTTTTGCGGTGAAGATTGCTTTGTTATTTGAGATCTGTTTTGGTCAAGGAGGAACACTCTCCCACGCCCTCTTTCCAATGTTAGGTTATTTTAGGTTTTTGTTTCTTTTTGTTACGTTGAAATTATAGATTCTAATTTACCTATGTCTATTCTGGGTTCTTCATCTGTGTCATCGTCGGTTGTTGTATGATTGTTTTCTGTCAACTTATCTCTTTTTATTAATTGTATAGTCGTTAATTTTATTTCGAGATCATTAATTTAGATGATATTCACACTCTCCTAATGTATTCTTTCGATCTTTGGCTATTATCGAATTTCTCCATTGTTGGACCGTTTAAGAACCTATGGTTGGTAAATATGTGCGGTCGTGTTTTTACTTAAGAATAACAATTTTCAACGAAATTTGTTCTGTGTCTTCTGTGTTTACTTATTTCTTTTAAAGTCATCTTTGTTGTATTATCGTATAGGTAAGAATGAATATGATTTTTTTTAATAAAAAAGAAGAAGAAAAAACATGGAAAGAAATAGAGGGACCAATGAATGGCCACCTGGCAATCCGCATCATACTTTCCGCCCCCGGCCAAACAATCGAACGCGCGACCGTAGATTTGTGCTTCGGCCGCACCGCCAAAAGCCACAACGACCACCTGATCGACGAACACCTGGAACAATCGCAGACAGCCACGTCTCCACCGGCGAAAGGAAACTACAGTTCCCGCCCAACCGGAGTTTGTTCAACTACGGTTACTTTGATCACGAAACCGGCAACGGTCTCTCCTTCCTTTTTTCAGTTTTCTGCCCGCCTCCCAAAACCCTGGCGGCGGAGGGAGCAGCTCAGCCCAGCCCAGCCCCGCTCTCGGTTGCCCTCCGCCGCGCAGCGCAGTGCGAGCAGCTGTAATGGATGCAAAGCTCATCTCGCTCGTTCTGGCGGCGGCGCTCCTCGCGGCGACCGCGGCGGCCGCCCACAACATCACAGCCATCCTCGACGGATTCCCCGACTACGGCGTGCACAACAGCTATCTCACTCAGACCAAGGTATGCGATGAGATCAACTCCCGGGAGACCCTCACCTGCCTGGTGCTGCCGGATGCGGCCATGTCCGCCTTCGCCGCCAAGCTGCCTCTCGCCGCCGTCAAGAGCGCCCTCCGCCTGCTCACCCTTCTCGATTACTACGACAGCAAGAAGCTCCATGCCATCTCCAGAGGCACCGTCCTTACCACCACCCTCCTCCAGACCACCGGCAACGTCGAAGGCAACCTCGGTTTCGTCAACATCACCGACCTCAAGGGCGGCAAGGTCGGCTTTGGTTCCACGGCGCCGGGGTCCAAGCTGGACTCCGTCTATACCAAATCCGTGAAGCAGATACCCTATAGCATCTCCGTGCTGGAGATCAGCGGCCCCATCGTGTTCCCGGGCCTGCTCGACGTCCCCGCCAAGGGCAGCGCCAACCTGACGGGTCTTCTCGAGAAGGCTGGGTGCAAGACCTTCTCGGCGCTCATCGTGTCGTCGGGAGTGCTCAAGATCTACCAGTCCGCCATGGACAAGGGCCTCACAGTCTTCGCCCCGAACGACGAGGCCTTCAAGGCCGCCGGCGTGCCGGATCTGACCAGACTTAGCAACGCCGAGCTCGTCACGCTGCTGCGGTACCACGCCGTGCCGGAGTACGCTCCCAAGGCCTCCCTGAGTACGTCCAAGGGCGCCATCGGCACCCTTGCCACCGGCGGCGCCGGCACATACGACCTGACGGTAAGCACCCACGGCGACGATGTGACGCTCAACACCGGCTTGGGTAGCTCGAGAGTCGCGAGCACCGTCGTGGACGACGCCCCCTTGTGCATCCTCACCGTCGACAGCGTGCTGCTCCCGCCAGAACTCTTTGGCAAGGCTCCTGCGCCGTCACCGGCAGGGCTAGAGCCAACAAAATCCCCGTCCCCGTCGCCCGCCGCCGAGGCTCCAGCACCGGAGAGGGCGAAGGCCCCATCACCGGCGCAGGCTCTGTCGCCGCCAGCCCCGCCGATGGAGAGCCCGGGAGAGTCGCCCGCGGACGCCCCGGAGACCAAGGCGGCGGACAGCAAGTCAGAGCAAGACCGGGCAGCAGCCCCGCCGCTCCTAGCGCCGTGGGCGTTCGCGGTGGCTGCGGCGTTGGCGTCGAAGTCTTTTTGCTGAAACTGTAACGGCCTCAGTTATTGATTGGTACGAGTGCCTTCGCCAGCTGCTTTCTTCTTCCTCTACGCTTCACCCCCTGGTCCTGTTGTTTCGTTCTCTCTTCATCGAGAGGACCCGGTAGCGTAGCACGTCCTGTTATCCGGCCGCCGTCGACGGCGAGCTCTGATCCGCCGGTGCAAATGAGAGCGCATTGTGATCGGTGATTCGGTGGTTTTGTATCTTCTTCTTAGTGTTTGGATTGTTGCGAGCTTACTCGCGAGAAAACTGGACTCACGATCTCTCTTCGTTTTCTTCCCAATCGATCAACTTCCCGGCGACCGTGCTCCCCTCCAGAGGGGAGGGGGAAAGGAGCGGAGGAGGCGGGTGTACGGTCGGGAAACCTCGTAGTATGTGCTGAGGAAGTGGCGAAAGGCATCGGGAAGCGGCACGCGCGCGACAGGGCCCATGTGCCGGTGGCGTAAGGCGGAACCCTGTTTCCGTCCAAACGACGCTCCCGCTCTCCCGAGAAGAAGAGGGGCCGCTTCAGGTGCCGGCTTTTGACTCGGAGGATCGACGGGGACGAGACACGCCGCGCCAGCCGAACCGGGAAAATCGGTTTAACCGAACCGGTTCGCGGTCCCGGGCGTTCGGCTGTTCGAATCTGGAAATGAACTGACATAATTTTATTCGGTTGGTTGAATCGGAATGAACTGACAATTTTCTTGGTTTGGGTTAGTTCGTTCATATATCGTACGTATTTCTCCCTTGGAAATAGTTGGCCGCCAACCAAGGCAAAGATAACAAGAAGATGCAAACACATTGGCTCACTCTTCTCCTAGTGTCATCGAGCAAATTAGGATGAAACTCGCTTATTTTGTACAACATCCTAGAACCACAGCACTGTGCTTTGCTTCTCTTATTGCCGTCTTTGGATTACCCTCTATTCCTTTTTTTAAAGGAAAAAAGTAGTAATTTATTGTTCTAAATTATCTTATATTAGAATATAGTCATTAGAATGGCGTTATATTTTAGAATAATATATTCATAAACTTTACAATAATAACTTATTCCAGAATGGCAACAAATGTAATGTCACAAAGTATGTTCCTCACACTTGAAGACTCATCCCTTTCTTACAATACTTGGTATCAATGGAACTAAATTAGATAATTTAGTGATACATTCGTTATAAAAATATGAAATATATTTTTAATAAATATCTATTAAAAATACAAGTTAATTACTGTTAGACTATCATCCACATGCAACCGTCTATATATCCCCATTTTGTCTAGAAACATCCATTTTGTTTAATCTGGTAACTCAAGCTAGTTTGGGGCAAATTAATCTATATTAAAATGTTATTTTGATTAATAAATATATGTCTCTGTTCTTAATAGAAAAGATTGTGAGGATTTTGGGGTGAAGTATAATGAGAGGGAGATTATATAGGCAACCTGATGGATTTTCTTGAGAAGTCAGCTCTGACTAATTAGAGACTCTACTTATTGAGAATACAATGATTTGATCTGCTTAACATGTTGGTCTGCTAAGTTTCTACGTAACGTTAACAAAATGATACAAATTTCTAGCATTGTTGAATCTATAGTTAATGGCATTCATTGTTGTCCTGATAGAGAATAAGCATGTCCTTGGTAGGACCAAAAAGAGGAGTAGATAATTTATTCCTCAATGATTTGGAAGTGTGTGGGATAAAATGGTAAGAGTGAATAACATCATCATCATCCTCCTATCTTGTGTTGTTTTGCTTACTTAAATATACGGCAATTTGTATTAGGTAAATAAACATAATTATGGTATTTTATAGTCAACAAAATCAGTTACTAAAGGGGTGCTTTGTTAAAAAAATACTTTTTGTATATTCGTGATAATTTGACATATCAAATACAAAATCTAAGATAGTTATAAACGTAACAAAAAAAAAGTTGGCACCGTGTATAACTGAAACGGAGGGGGGATACCAAGGAATAGAAAGGGCTTATCTCTTTCTATCATGATTGTCAAACACCTTCATTAAAACACCCTTTTTAACAAGTTTTGTTATAAAATATATTTTTAAAGATAAAACATGTTTTATCATGCGGGGGAACACCCCCATCAAGCTGTGCTAACTGGTAATTCCAGGCATATACATCAAAATGTGTATGTGTAATTTGTATACGCATATGTATGAATAATACATGCGATAGTTCTTTCTTACTGTAGCGATATAAACAGATAAAAAAAAGATCTTGCTTTCAAGTATTGAGGTCGAAGGAAGGGTCTTCTAGTTCTCTAGATGATCTAGACATCTTCGAGGCCCAGTGAGGAGAGTCGCTTATAGCAGATGATTGGGCCTATACCCGTTAATGTGAAAACGTAAGTTTAACGGACCGGCTTGTCGGCCCATTCAGAGGCCCACCTTCTTTACCACGTGAGTCACGAATCGGCGATGTCATCCTCCCGGCCTACCGACGAGCGCGTGCTGTCCACACAACCGCCACGGGAGGGGCGGCGAGATCGAGAAGGGTGACCCCAAGCCACTGACCTACCTACCAAGAAGAGAGGCGGAAAGAGGATCGGCGGGAAAGAAGCGCGGCGGGAGCAGAAATGGCGATCTCGGTGCCGGCGGCGGCCGCCGCGGTGAACGGCGTTGCAGCCCGCCTCGCCTACAGCCCGCCGTGCCAGTGGTTGAACAGGGGGGTGCCGCAACCGCCATCGCAGAGGCGGCGGCGCGTCCTGATGGTTCCGCCGCGCGCGGAGGGGGTGAATCCGTCCATAAGAAAGGAGGAGGAGAAGGTGGTGGACACCGTGCAGGTGGGGGAACTCACGAAGCCCCTCACCGCCTACTGCAGGTAAGTAATTCGGGCCAGATCCTCCATATAACTTAGATCGGCTGTTTGGGCGTGCTCGTGTGCGTAGTGATCAAGGCGCGGGGGTTGAGTGCAGGTGCTGGAGGTCGGGGACGTTCCCGCTGTGCGATGGCACCCACGTGAAGCACAACAAAGCCACCGGCGACAACGTCGGGCCCCTCCTCCTCAAGAAGCAGTAGAGATCGGTGGATCTGAAGACGGAAATGCTGTAATGTTCCAAACTCCGCGTTCCTTTCCTCTCTTTCTAGTGATCATGATCATCCCACTCTCTTTGCTCCGAAGATTCCGTCCGTCATATGTGAGAATTACTGTGGTATAATGGTATTTCTTCCGCCAATGGGAGCGTGGATGTAGTTGCTTGAAGTCCTACGCATGCTTCATCTTCTTATTAATGTCACACATTGCCGACGGGCGGATCGATTCCAGTCCTAGTTTGGCATGGGTCGAAAACATGAAATTTGCGTATAGCCATGTCATTAAAGAGTGAAGAATGTCAGCAGATATTAAGAAAGTCCTGAGCGAACGGATAGCAATATAGAATCTATATTTTTTTTTGGCTTTTATGTTACTCCTCTGTTGCAGCAAGTACATAAATTTACTTTAAGAAATGGTCATTAAGAGATTCTATTAGATTTCAAAGAAGAAGGACGTCTATTGGTTCAGAGATCGAAAACCTTTTTTTTCCTATTTGCTTGTACTCTGTTTCGATGTTCTTTTCAAGACCGTCATCCGTTATCCTTTCGTAATTGCTTAAATTAAAAGTAGCATCAAACATATTATAATTCTTGTTAGGGTAATTCCATATAAGGTAATGCAAAAGAGTTTCTCAACATAATGGGGTGGCTGGTTATATGACAAATTGAGTTTTTGTTATGAAAATATGTTTTTGTAACAGAACTCTTTAAAAAGGATGTTTGGCAATCATTATAAAAAATTCTGTTTTGAGAGATTGTTTTTCTTAAAACATGTGAGACTCTCTTTTGTTGTCCTTATGATTCTTCGTCATTTTAGTTATTAGTTCTTTTCTTTGTCACATCTCAACAAATATGATAATTTTATATCTTTGGCTAGCTTATATTTTATTGTAACATAAATTTTTATCATAGGCGTGTATAAAAACATGTTGTGCAATCAAATACCATATAGGTTTGGTGTTCACCTTTGTTCATCATCTTAAGATGTTGAGTTGGATGACCAACAAGTTTAACATAGTATCACGGGATGTTTGGTTGCACAACAGCTTTCTATGCATTTTATAAAATTTTATATTACAATACAATTTAAGTTAACTTAAGATATAAATTTATCATGTTTGGTGGCGTGTGATAACATAAAAAGTGAGGACCACGCAAAATCATAAAGAGGTGGAAGACCACTAGGAAAAATAAAGTAGATGTTACCTTTTTTTGTTCAAGAAATAATAGTTTACAAAAGCATTTTTTTGTAATGATTGTCAAATATACTTTTTAGCATAAAATGCATCATTTTTTTTTTCCAAATTGTGTTTTGTGTGACTGGGTTGCTTACAACTCCTAGTGAATGGGCACACCTTTTCGATTCAAGGGCAGAACTGTCAGAAAAACAACAGCAACAAAGATAAGGTATAAAAATCTTATCTTGCAGAGAGAGCGAGAGAGAGAGAGATGGATGGGATCCCACATTAGGGAGTGACAAATTGATTATGCTGTTTGCATTCTTATTCATGCCTTGGCCAAACTTATACACACGAGGAGAAATCTAGTTAGGGTCTTTTTGGGTCCCGTAAAATGTGATGTTCGCATCATGTTTTCCGGAAAGCTAGTTCAGTCTTTTTATTTGTTTACCCGTAAAATTGTGGCCCACGGAAACCATCATGCATTGACATTATCTAATCCCCATTTTGGCATTCTTGAAGTTCCCCCGGATTCCGTTTTCAGTGAAAAGAAAAGCCAACTAGGCTTTTGACTGTGTGACTTGTGGATAACCGTTGGACTAAATATGAATATAAAAATAATATTTAGTAAAATTTGATGATTAATTTTTATCTGTTAAAAATTTATAAGCACATCACTGTTTGCGCACTCTACACAACACGAAAGTATCTTTAAAAATAAAATGAACTGAATATTTCACATTGAATCAAACACTTTGGTGGCAATTTTTCAGGAAACAAGTTTCAAATGAACCAAACAACAAATCTGTGATTCCTTTCCCTTGGAAAGCTAATTCTTTGCAACACACTTTCAACGTTTTCCTGTTTACCGGGAACCAAACGCACCTTATGCTTACAAGTTCTTCCCATCATTCCTCATCTGTCCCACCCTATTACATCTCTCCTGCAAACTTATAACTATAACCTCTGTATAAGAAAGCGTAAATCCTCTCAGACGCCCACAGAGAAGAAGCTTTTTGGTCACCAGCGAGAGAGACTCACATATCTCTCAGCCACTTATTATTTTTTTATTGTTAAGATGCTCCTATAATTACTAAATGGTACATATAGTAACTAAATATATTATTTTAAGTTACTAACAGTTTTAAAATATTATTAAACCCTTTAATAGCTATTATATACACATTTTAGTAATATTTTAGAAGGATTAGTAACACAAAAATTATGAATTTAGTAATCATATATATATCACTTCCTAACTATAGGAACACTTTAGTAGTCAAAAAAATTTACTAAGTGGTTAAAGGATGTATAACTCTTTATCGTTGGTGACTGAGAGATTTATCTCCTATCGATGTTTGAGGTGATCTGCACACTTCTCAGATCTCAAATAAGTGTTCGTATCTATTTTCTCCGTCTTTTTTATTTCCTTAGAAAAAAACAAAGAAGAAACTGAATACCCACCCAAGTGTATATTTTTTGTATGATGCACATCTATGAGATCTTTACTTTTCTCTATTTCTGCTCGAGCCACATCAAGACAACTCACTTAGATGATCAAATACAGCAAAAGAGAAGCATGGAGATAATCCTCAAAATCTACTTCTATTCCGATAAAATTAATGAGTTTGAAATTATTTTTGTATATCAAGAACTATTGGAATTTTTTGATAGTTTATCGGGATCGGAACTAGTTGATTGCGTCTTTGTTTGTCCGATTTTTAAAATAAATAAATGAATATAAATACAGTTAAAATAAATTTAAATTATGTTATATGGATTAATAAAGTTATAAGAATAAAGTTTTGACGAGATTACATCCATTTCTAATAATTTACGTGATTTATTTATTTATATTTAATAAATTTTAATATTTAACATACATTTCGAAACTTGTTGACCCTGATTCCGGTTCCGATAATAAAATCAAAATCGAATCAAAATTGAAATATAATAATTTTAAAATAAATTACAAGAATTGGCATATCCTAGCGGTTGTCGGAATCCAAATCATGTACTTGTGATTTTGCATGTTGAAACCCACCCAACCACTTGCGCACGTTTTATTTGTACTGATAATTTTAATATTGATACAAACAGTTATTTATTTATTGATGATTCTCATCACGGTCGATTTTAAAATTAATAACAGCGGAGGTGTGCAATTACCTAACAAGCTCTTACGGCCTGTTTGGTTAGAGTATCAAAAATGATACTATATTAGTATTGATATTGATATTTCTAGAAGATAGAGTATCAATATCAAAATTGATACAAGTTGACACTTGTATTACATAACATATGTTGTCTGCACTACAAATTTTAAATTGATACTATGAGCCAAACACCTCAAGGTGATCAGTAACAATATCAATTTTAAAATTAATAATGATAGAGATATATAATAGTGTTACCAAACACCGGTTTGGTAACACTATTAGACACACAGACAGCGTGAGGCGTCACCGGTTTCGTTGTTGCACGGGGGCAGTGGCGGAAAAGGGAAAATGGCGCCCGATGGAAAGCGTGACGGGGAAGAATCCGGAAGACGACATGCACTCGAAGAATCCGAAAGATGGTGCACGAGACGGGAAGGATTTATCATGAAAGATAAAAAAATATATATCATTTTTATTGATAACATTTATATATAAATATATATATATATACATTCATAAAAAATAAAAAATTAGCTTAAATTGTTTGAACCGTTTCAATAAATGGAAACAAGCTTGGTGGTTTAAATCAATCAAAATCAAATGGTCCCATTTGGTGGGTTCGACCGTTTAATTCACGCTCCGAGGAAGGATGAGCCGCGACGGGAAAATAAATTATAATTTGGTAGCGAAATAGAATGTATATATAATTTTACGACAAAAATGTTACGTTAAAGTGAAGTGTAAACTAGTCAAGGACGAAAAGATGAGATAATAAAAATGAGTAAGAGTCATTTCCACAAAAAAAAAGGTGGCAGGCCACAAGATTAAAGAAAAAGATTCTCATTATTTTTTGTTCAATAAAAATATCTTAAAAATATAATTTTGTAATACTTGCTAAACACATCTTTTAACAAATTTTGTTATAAAATCATAAAATTGTAACAGAAACTAAATTTATGGTCCAATCAAACACCACATTATTAGGCGGATGACGGTAGAAAAGAAACACTCTCAACTTTAATGAATAAATTAAATGTTAACTAACTTTTTTTGTTCGATTATATAATTTTATAAAATAATGCACTTGTTCTAGTTTGAAATAATTATCCGTACTTGGAAATACTTAAGGAGAAGATGGAAACCAACATAAAAAATTTAATAATTATAAATATTTTTTAATCATATGGTTCTCTATTATATTTTTCTTGTGTTTTACCTAAGCAACCAAATATAAAATAAAAATAAATTAAACAATTTAAAAACAAAATAATAATAATTTAACAAACAAACCATTTATATTCCCGGTATTTTTCTTGTGTTTTTCCTAAGCAACCAAATATAAGCATAACAATAAAATAAATAATTTAAAAACAAAAAATATAATAATTTAAAAAACAAACCATTTATATTCCCGGTATTTTTCTTGTGTTTTTCCTAAGCAACCAAATATAAGAATAAAAATAAATAAATAATTTAAAAACAAAAAATATAATGATTCACAAACAAACCATTTATATTCCCGGTATTTTTCTTGTGTTTTTCCTAAGCAACCAAATATAAGCATAAAAATAAAATAAATAATTTAAAAATAAAAAAATAATAATTCAACAAACAAACCATTAATGTCAACAAGCAAATCATGCTTCTGCCTCTTTTTTTCGGGGCCAAATTTCTGGCACTGTCGAGACGAGGCTTCCTAGCTGACCTCCGCTCTTCCCGAAGCGATCCCCAAAACTTCGCTGGAGAATTCCTCGTTCGCGTCGGTCGCCGGGGACTGCAGGTTACACTCGTTGCACCCCCGATCGAGATCCTCCGCCGCTCAGCATCCAGGTGAACGCCACTTCCTCCTCTCCTCCAATTCTTTCGCCATGGCGGTGGTGGATTTGCTTTCGCCCCCGGCCTTCTTTCCGCCTTCTTCTCAGCATCGTCGGTAGGAGGGATAGGAATCCGATCGCCACCTTCAGCTGCTCTTCTCATTGTCGACTTTCCGGGAAATTACTCCCGTGGATAAACGCAGGGATATGAATCATTTCCGGAGGTTCTCTCCCGCCATCCGCTCCTACCTCGGCGGTTTCGCCCGTTCTCGGGCTACTACCTCTCCGGTGGTTCCTCGATCCACTCCGCCATCCTCCGCTTTTCCGGTATTCTTTGCGGGCACCGCCCGTTCTCGTCTGCCCTTCTCTACGCCGCTCCACAAGCTTGATTTCCCCGCGGGGAGCAGGCCCTATTATGTGGATCGCTACCAGGTCCAGCATTTTCGTCGGCGGGGTGCTCGTCGCTGGTTCGAGAACCCGCGGACGGTCCTCCTTGTTGTGTTGGTCGGCGCCGCTGGGACTGTCACCATCTACTACGGCAACCTTGAAACAGTTCCTTACACGAAACGCACCCATTTTGTCCTGCTGTCGCCCAAGGTAGAGCGGCAGCTCGGTGAAAGCCAATTCGAACAACTCAAAGCCGAGCTACGTGATAAGATTCTGCCACCGACGCACCCTGACAGCATCCGTGTGCGGTTGATCGCCAAAGAGATAGTGGAGGCCTTGCAGAGGGGTCTTCGGCAGCACGAGCTCGCAATGAGGGACCCAGAGTATTCGGTGCCTTTCGTGGAGGCACCGCTCCACAATCAAGAGGATTCGAATGCTTTGCGCGTATCTGTTTGGAATGACGACGGGGAAGAGCGGGCGGAACGGACCTGGAGCGGGAAGGACGAGATGCTGGATGACAGATGGGTGCAGCAGAGCCGGAAGGCGGGGAAAGTGCGAGGGGCGCAGCCGGAGACGCACCACCTGGAGGGGCTCAACTGGGAGGTGGTGGTGGTGAGGAATCCTATGACCAACGCCATGTGTCTGCCTAGCGGGAAGATCATTGTGTTCACTGGGCTCCTTGACCACTTCAGGAGCGATGCTGAGATAGCAACTGTCATAGGCCATGAGGTGTTGTGGAAGGGATTCTTTCGATTCCTCTATGATTTTTGAAGCAGACATCTGAACGTTGTTACTTCTTTATTTTGAGCAGGTTGGGCATGCTGTTGCTCGTCATGCGGCTGAGGGGATCACGAAGAACCTGTGGCTTGCTGTGTTCCAGCTGATTCTCTACCAGTTGTTTGCATTGCCTGACCTTATCAACGTGACATCAAACCTGTTGCTTAAACTTCCTTTCTCTCGCAGGTATTTGATGCTTTCTGGAGATTATCTTGTGTCTAGATATAATCATTGTAGGAATGTCATTTGAAGCACTTTTTTTTTGCTACCTAAGCCTAGCTTAGGAGTTGAATTAGTTATGCAGTGTCTTCTCCGGCAATTAACTTTCTAGATAAGTAACTGACTGCATTTCAGGCAAGACGACAGCAGTGCCATAAATTCTTATGTTTAAACAAGCTACAAATGCCTACTTAAGACCGTCTTAAAGGATGATGCTTGTTGATTTGTAGTGCAAAATTTGGTTGGTAATAGTATTGTTGCCTGATTGTTGGACTCTATCTCCTGTAATCTTGGTACAAAATAGGTTCATATCAGGTAGTTACCTTTGTCCTTGATAAATAACACTGTAAAATGTGCATATTGTTACATAATGATTAGGAAGTTGGGGAGAAAGCTTCAGGTTCTGAAATGTAGAGTGTTGTCAGAAGGTGGCTGAAATATCTTACCAAAATATGTTCTTTCAGGTTACATCTAGCTTTTTCATGTTTTCAATGCACCAAGATCTTCATTTCCAAGTCTAGAACCCGTTTGATCTTCCCTTTGGGTTATGGTTTGAGGACCTTCAGCTAAATAAATGGAGGAATTATGATAGAGCCTATGTCTATAAATGGTTGGCTATCCTTCACGGGGTACTTGTCAAGTAATGAATGTTTGGATGATCTTTCATTCAAAACATGGCTTTAAGAGATTGATTTGCACTATTTATTATGTCGACAAGATTGTAAAATCATATAATATACACCTTATGGAGTAGCTTTTGTTTTGTGATTTCAAGGATATTTTTCCTCTTCCTTTTGGGGTCAGTATGTCAAATTCTACACGGGCCTAAATGAGCTGATAGGACATTGGTTTTGCTATCTTAGGTTTGTTTCCCAAGGATACCTTGGAAGTTTTAACCCTTACCCATTCCTCTATACCATGGAATGTTGTCTTCTAAGATTCTTGCAAGATCTCGTGAGAATCTTGGTCTCGTCAGCCCCGTGAGATCTGAAACAGCCGAAATCAGCTGGTCCGAAGGTCCGGGGGCTGGCGCCGGCTGTAGCAGCTCCTCTGCATCTCTATCAGGGGTGGGGTGGGGAGCTTGTACCTGGTCCCCTGGGCCTAGTACGAGTTGGATCCAATCACTTATACGATATTGGGTCTCGATGACCCGATATCGCCAAATCTGGTCGCCTGACACAGCTCATATCGGGTCCTTTGGACCTGGTACGAGCTTCTTCCCTGCCTGGCAGGGAAGCGCAACATAAAGGTTTTTGTGGTGGTGGCATCGCCTTGGTGCCAGAATCCGGTGCTGATTGGACTCAAAATGAGTCGAATCGGACCATAAACTCCATAGAAATCTATCTTTAGCCTTAGTTTTGGTTTTTTTTCCAATTTTTATTTTTTATATTGCTAAGTAAGATGCCCTACATAAATGAAATTCAAGATCCAACCGCTCAAGATTTCTCAACAATCTCGCAAGATCTGTTATCTTTCACCCTTTCGAGATGAAGTCAAGATCTAAGACAAGAATCCTTTCCCTATACCTTTCCTTTTGGTTTTGGGTCAAAACATGTGGAGCTTTAACCCTAGTTGGTGACATGATGCCCTTCCTCCAACATTGGAAATATTGATACTTGTTAGTGGCTCGATGCCTCTCTTTCTAACTTCGATCATTGTATTGATAGTATCAATTATTCTTCGTGTATTTCTTTCTAACAATGATCATACCATGGAGTTCTCTAACCATGCAATTGGAGCACTAACTGCTATGGGTGATTTGGTGATTTCTATTTAGTCACAAGGGTGAAGCGCTCGAAGCATAAAAGGGGTGCCTTGCCTCATATGCCCTAGGCAACCAAGTGAATGAAGGGGGAGAACTATTTTCCGACTTTTCAAGGTTATATGGTGATAGAGGAGAGTTGCCAAAAGTGGAAACTACACTGAAGCCCTACTCCAGGGCCATTTGACAAGGAATGACGTAGCTGAATTGGGTGGGCAATATAGGACTTCGAATTTCAACGCAAGGGGGGTGGTCAATTTCAAGTTTTGGATCCCCCTTCCCATCTGGTCTGTGGAGTCCATTGCCACTTGCAATCGAGTGGAGAAAATGCTTGCGATGTGTCTGGCGGTGTTGACAAGATCGGTTAGGCGATTGTGGTCGAATTGTGATGGTGAAGGGCTACCTTAGCTTGCCTCGTCACCTAGACAATCATGTCAACCGCCTTTGATAGAATTGGGTGATTTTCTTTCGACTTTGATCTATATTTGTGACTTTTAATTGTTGTTGATGTTTTGATGCCTCCCTCCAACTTTATGTAGGATTCTAATGCTAGACATAGAAAAATGACTAAAATAAAGCGATAAATGGTTAAACTAAACTGATTTGAATAAGACTGGATCCAAACCAAGTTCTAATTGACCTTGAACCAAGTTGAACTCATCTGAATATAGTATGAACTAGAGCTGAATCAGCTTAAATTGGGTCTGAACTAGGTTAAATCCGGTAATTGGCTGAATCGAGTGGTTGGGTTGGGTGAACTAGTGAATCAGGTAGTTCAGGCTATCGAGGCTTGGGGGGGTCATGGTGCAATGGGTGTTCAGGCATTGAGCATTTGAGACGGGGAGGCTTGATCGGTACACGTGGATAGTGATGCTTGCATGTGAGAAGGGCATTCAAGCGAGATGCATGTAATGACGAAGGAGGGTGATAGAATTGCACTGCTCCTTTGTCACGCTGGAAATGGGAGGAGGTAGAGGAATTGAGGAGGTAATTGTCAAGGCTAGTCAGCGGTCCAAAGAGAAGGAAGAAGATGCGGCCGGGCGGTCCAAAGAGAAGGAAGAAGATGCGGCCGGAAGGACTTGTCAGGGATCAGAAGAGGAGGTGAATGGCAGGGCTCATTGATAGGTCTAGAAAGAAGGAAGAGGAGGTGGTTGTCAGAGTTGATAGGGCTTTGTGTGGGAGGCTGGAGTGTGCAGATGACCATGAATTGGGAGAAAGTGCAGTTTAAATGACAAAAGAGGCTGAAAACATAAGCACTGGCTGTGAGCTTTGATTTCGATGGGGTCATAGGGTTACACAATGTTGACGATGGTGGAAAGTGGAAACTCTAGAAGAAGGAAGACAAGTTCATGGGCTCTTGCTGCATGGGCAAAGCTACCGGTGATGTTGGAGGAAGATTCTGCTTCAAATGGGTGTAGAGACAAAGGAGAACTTCATAAGTGACAAAGTGGATCTGCAATCCATGACACTGTGGGTGCAGAATCAGGCAGCCATGCCATAGTGAAAGATTCTGTGCTGTCGGTGATGACGAATCTAGTGAAGTCTACCTTAGCCATGGAAGGAGACCTATATTGAAACCAGTGGCAAAGCTGGATGACTTGGATGGATTAGCCAAACTGCGGGAAGCACGTTGTAGAAGAGGAGATCAGGAGATGAAGAGAATCCGGAGAGAGGAGCTTGCAGTGGAGGGATAATTGAAAGTAAGAAGAAGAGATGGAGAATGGTGCAGATCACCTAAGGTGAGGAAGGAAGATGGTTCCAAGAGAAGAATATGGAGGAATGACCTCAGCCGACAAGGGGGAGGAGAGAGAAGAACACCTAGGGAAAAGGCCCCTTTATGGGACCATTGTTCTTAAAATTCTCACATTCACTTCTCGCCACGGGAATACGTGATAGGTTCTTTAATAGAGCCAACATTTGACTAGTGGATCCCTAAACACCTAGGGAAAAGCCCCCTTTAAGGGGACCATTGTTCTTAAAATTTCTCACATTCACTTCTTACCATGGGAATACATGATACGCTCTTTAATAGAGCCAACATTTGACTAGTGAATCCCTAAACAAAAGATATTTACAAACATTTGCTTAATGACAAAAATAAACTAAAACTAAAAAAATGTCCATATTAATTTTTCATTACACTCCCCGATTAATAGAAAACTTGTCCTCAAGTTTGAAATGTCGCATTCCAATCATTGCCCTTATGCTCTATACACTGAAGCCCTTAGTAGGGAGAAAGTAGGAGGGAAGTGGAAGATGAAGGGGGTAGAGAAAGAGGGGTAGAGTCACCTTCCTCGAGGACATAGGTGGGTGCTTGTGTCAACCAATCAAGATGTTTGATGTGGATAATATTTCTTGTGAACTCCTGATACTAAGTGATTGGATACCCCTCACGGGTTCTTCTCTCATAGAGGCAATAAAAAAAAATAAAGAGAAACACTGGTACTTTAAGTTTAGATTTCTTCAGTGTGATACAATTATGATGCATTGGGGATTTTTATAACCCTTAAAGTTCTTTTCAACAATTGATTTCCCTCCAAACACATCTCCACCTATTAAAAATTATTTATCAACTTAAAAGTAATTACTAATCCTCAAAAGATAGTTTTTAATTCAACAACTACTTTCTAACTTAAAGTAATTATTAATTCTTAAAAAACTACTCTTCTTAATGCTAAAAACAATTATCTAGCAACTAATAACTCTAAACCTTCTAATTAATGAAACTAATAACAATTATCTATCAACTAACAACTACTAGCATTCATAATTAATGACGCAACATTCTCTTAAGTAAAAAGAGGTGAGTGGGCCATCATTTTTTGGAAGAAGCAAAAAGTTAGATAGAATTAGATCCGAGCTAGATGATGTTGACTACCCAATATCAGTGTGGACCAATCCATCTAATTGAGAATGTCATCTCGTACCGGTGCCCCCACCAACTCACCCCTGGTGGGAAAGACTAACCATATTGAGAGAGTGTGTAGACGAGTCTGATATTGCTTTAGTAGGTCTGGGTCCATGTGCTACAATTCTTTTTGTGATATTCATGTGTTGTATGAAGGTGGCCTCCCACTCCTACATACTAGATAACATTGATATCCTCCTCGCATTTTGCTCATTGTAGATGTCGTCCAAATCAATGTCAACATTTCGTATAGTCCTCATTTTACTTTGCTGTCTAAACACTTCAACTCTTCACCTCTGTTCCTCCATTTGGTTCTCCCTCATCCTCTTCAAATTCTTCAACTTCAAACATTCAACCTTGTGTAACGATAATACACCAACTTCTTGACGTCAGCATATTCCTATGCTTTGAATGAATTAGGCTAAACACTGACTAATTTTTTTCACATTCTGAAGTTGATGTGGTTTGATTCATGACTCTTATTATAATGTCCGCCAAGTCTTCGTATCACAATGCCTTGTTGTGGTTCATCCACTAGTCAGGTGTAGGATTTCATTGTATGTTATAAGATAATTGGAATAAGTTAATCATCTAAACTAAATAAAAAAATGATCGGATAGTACATTTTAAGACTTAAAAACATAATTGTTCGTTGTTTCTTTGATGTCTCAAAGTAAAATGCCATCATTCTATAGTGATGCATCTTGATGTATACTATAATTGATTAATCATCATCTCCACCAATTTCATACGGTCTTTAATGTCATTAAGTGGCTTGAAGGAAGAACTATAATAGTATCTAGGATTTAAATAATGACCTGGAAAGATATACATATCTATAGAGAGCATCATAATATATTGGAGATCATGATTAAGTTAATGACAAAAAAAGTACATGTCGAATGTATGGGATGATGTAACATTCGTTTCTTTGCAATTTCATTCTTTACCCACTTTAGTGCATCATAGAGGAAGCATGTGCTACGTTTTCAAGGCATCACTTAGGCGACGACTAGGCGACAAGGCACCCTCTCGCTGGTCAAGGTGAAGGGTGCCTAAGTGATTACAGCATATTATACTTATTTTGGCTAATTTAAGTGTAAATAATACTAGTTAAGTATCAATCACTTAATTAAGTGCTTCTGAAGTAAAAATAACTAGTTCTAATAGTTAATTTAACTATAAATAGACATTTTGATAGAATAATAACTAGGATTAGATAATTTCATAAATATTTACTGATATTTAGTATAAATTAAGTACTAAAATTAACTTATATTCAAGTTATTTAGTATATGTGACTATGCACTTGCTCACTGTTAATTGATTTACATAGTATCATAGCTATTTTGTATTATTTTTCAGGCATATTTGTTATTTTATTATAAAAAATATCACTGAACTCCTTGCTTTATCACCTAGGTGGCGATACTATGTCGCCTTGCTTACCTTGATCACCTTGAAAACCTTGAGCCCATGTCTTCCTTTCTATCCCTATCTATTATTTAAAAAAGTTTAACTAAATATTGCACTATTTGAAGGGTGTTCTTTATAATTCGTCAGAAATCTTCACTATCTAATGTCTTCTTAATTTTCATCCCTTTTCTCTTTTCTAAAGGAGCAGTTCTAATAATCCAACTTGTCCATCATGGTGAAAGTATCATCTAGGTAAGATGACACTTCTGCTATATAAACTCTTTAAGAAAATGTAATGAAAGATGAACTTAGTAAGAGCTCTCGGCCTTTTGTACGCTCCCTTATCAAGTTCAAAATGAAGTTATAGTTGTAAATGAATGATGATATGAATTGAGTTATCTTAACTACACAGCTAATTTGGAAATCTTTGCATATATTCTTTAACATCACATATAAGGAATGGGCAGAGCATGTGCTCGATACAAATGTGGCTTTTGGCCACCAACATTACTCTAGCTACTTTACGTGTAGTTGTATTATCTGTTACTATTTTGACAACTCTATTCTCTCCTATCTTTTTGACTACTCGATCGATTAATTTAAACAAATAGGTTACATTCTTTGTCTATCTATATACATCCACGGATTTCTAGAAGACATTCTCAACTTGTCAATATATTAGGAAGTTGTTCATTGTTTTTCTAATTATACATATTAAGAAGATCATGCATGATAGGGTGTTTGGATATAATTTTTTGGCTATTTTCTATCGCAAAATAAAAACAAGAGAGATAGTTGGATGGATATGTGTGACATTTTTTTCTATTTTTATAAGGGACATCATTCTTAGTGTTGATCTCTCCCAAAATAAAAACAACACTTCACCTGTTTTGTTTTCAAGATAGACACTGAGGGAGGTGGAGAGTGGGGGAAATGTGAAAAATGTGGATCTCTCTCTCTCTCTCTCATGTCCTTTCCAGTGAATAAATGGATAAATAAATATATAGATAAATAGGCGAAGGGATGACAAATAGATAAATAAAAAATAAGTAAATAAATAATTTTGACATTTTATATAACTATTGTGTTGGTACACAATGTCTTGTTAATATACATAAATTTAAAAATTTCCACCAAACACCGCTCTATAATTTTTAAAAGTTGTGACATTTTTGTCAAACACACGGAATTTGTGTTTATGTAATTTTAAAATTAATACTATGATACAAGATGATCTTTACTTCAAAAATAAGATTACCCAAATAAAAAAAGAGCTACCAAAGACTCTATAAGTTTTAAAATTTGAAATTTAAAAGATAAGTGTTGACTAAGGGTTAAAAATGTAGGTTATTACCTATCCAGCTAGCCGTCATCAATGTGCATCATCTTTCTTGCCAAATACGTTCGAATAAATTATTTTATTTTTTAATGTATTTCATCCCCATAGGAAGATAAGTATTGTATATTTTTTCAGAGTTAGTCCGAACACTCTCCTACTGATGTGGACTCATAATACAGCTCTTATGTAAGGTGTCAATATGTTGCTATGGAAAAATCATCTTGATGTCGCCCACCCAAATACCTAATATTCTCCTTGCATATCTATAAGTTTTTCATTGTTGTCATAATTGTGGTTTGTTTGTCCTATGCATGTGATGACAGGATCCACAAAATCTACTACTGGGTAATCATCTCGTGTGAGATGGTAGGTCTCCTCTTCTTCCTACTTGTTTGATTCTCTCCTATTTCTGTCTACTTACATTTTCATGTCTACTCCCACTTCTCAAATTTTGACTTATGAATCAGCTAGTATGCCAATACACATCTTCATCCACAAATGACATGCGGCCTGCTTCAATCGTCATATAGGCATTTATATGATTTAGTAAACATTAATAGCAGCATACCATCACCAAAACCTTCATCCAAAGGAAATTCTGGGCGCCCCCATCCGGTCCCATATATGTGAACTGAACATCTTGTAGGTTCAAAAATTTCTTCTTGAATATTCCTTATGCCGTTTTATAGTTTTATTTGCTTGTTTCAATACTTGTAAATACTTACGAAATTATACTCTTATCTTGGATGAAGTCCATGCGTACGGTATAATATTGTCCTTCATCTTGACAAAGTGATGCTTCAACTAAAGTCTCCGTAATTTTTTTTTGTAATATTTACATTGAACTTTTCTCTCTGCCATAGATATCAAATTACTATGTAGTCAAGTCGGATCGTTGCAGATCGTGCCAGAAGTTTTAGTTTCACAGCTTGAAGAAGATATATTGAATAAGATACTAACAATTAAAAAAATTGATCTCTAAGAAGTTTTGGAACGAATAAAAAATTGAACTATTTATAAGCGATTTAGAGAAAGAAAATGTACCATTTGAACACTTGAGAGAAAGTGATTTAGAGTGAGAAGAGAGTTGAGAAAGAGTGAGGGAGGGGGGTAACAGAGTAGGTTTGAAAGCCCCCTCCCCCTCCCCCAAAGGCCGTTACGTAGACCCAGCCCAGTTCCGATGCCGGGATCATGGAGGGACTTGGGCTGATTACCTGATTTTCCGACTGGGTCGGGTGACTCAGCCTTACTTGGATCCGATTCGGCCAACCATCATGTTTATAAGTAGGCTTAGAATAGAATTCTGGTCATTTTCAAATGCAGAACTCAACCCCTTTTCCTGCAGTGACTTTTGATAAGCAATGGCAATGTTACAATAAAAGGTTAGGCATTGTTTTTTCTGAAGATTAGTCCTTGTTCCTACTTTTGCTGGAGTATATTTCTTTTTTGACAATTTTAGGATGTGTCCCCACTTGATGAAAGCTTCATATTGCTTGTTGAATGTTAGCTATTTCATCACTTGTTATACGAGGTATGGACATGTTGAATGATTGAACATGCATAAATGATCACTTCTTTTATGCTGTTTACAGAAATACCAAACTTCTTGTCACTCAAATCCCACAACTTGAAGAAAAACTATAAACCAAGGATGGTTCCATCCCTGACATTGAGCCTTCTTACCAGCATCGCATTATGATGTGTAGTAAATTAGGTAAAAGCTTTTTCCGTGAGATCTGATATGAGCCACTGCAGCAATGCCGTAAAGAAGTGATAAACAGTAGGAGGTTATGACCGAACATTCTAGGAAGAATTGCAAGCTTGTTCTGAGAAATGCAGTTATCTGGAAGGAAGGAATTAGAAAGGGACAAGGAGGAATGCAAAAGACATGTCAACTACACGTGGTCAAAACCGTCCATCCACTAGGAGTCTGACCCATAAGGAACACATCAGAAGATAGGACTGATAACTGTTAACAGAACATGTTATTTTTCAAATTATTTCTTGTCTTTCCGCTGGATATTACTTGAACCATCATCTGCTTCTGCACCTTCACTAAGATGTTTTGTACACTTTATTCTGCATTAGGATGGAAATGGAAGCAGATTACATCGGCCTGCTGTTGCTTGCTTCCGCGGGGTATGACCCTAGGGTGGCACCAAGGGTTTATGAAAAACTGGGAGAGATAACTGGTGATTCAATGCTCAAGGATTATCTCTCCACCCATCCCTCAAGCAAGAAAAGAGCTGAATTGCTATCTCGCGCACAGGTCATGGGAGAGGCTCTTAACATTTATCGAGAGGCGATTGCCGGCCGAGGTGTTGAGGGCTTCCTGTAATGGAACTCTTACACACCGAACACAGTTCCCACCTCCATGTAGATATTCCTATTCCAGCATTGGGCCAAATCAAGACCCCGGAGAAAAGGATGAGTTGCCAAGCCAGCCATTCTGATAGAGATGTTACCCTCTGCCTGAGTACGTTTTTTACTATTTACTTCACAGGAGAAGGGAATAAATGAGAATTGGGGAAGAGTAAATTGGTTGCCCTTCATTTAATTTGTAAGCGTGCTTCTCTATTTCATCTTGGCTTTTGTTCGTCCTGCCTGCAAATCCTGCTTCCTAGACGATCATCGCGCCAACAGGTTACTTTATTTTGAGAATCTAATCTTTTCCAGTCATTTCTGGAGGAGCGTATTCCTGTTCTCCCTTTTAATCAAACAGCGTGGTATCGTTCACTCTGAGACACTGCCTTTGGCTGGATGAAGTAACTCAATCGGTTCACGGAGGTGTATTGTATTTGGGACGGCCAGTAATTTTTATTTTGTGAACCGGGGGTGGCGGCTAGGTGGTTCCTCGATTTAGCTGCAAAACTAGGGTCCAAAGAGGTCTTTTCTGGGTAGTATTAATGTTACAAGCATTTCAACTGAAATTTTCATTGGAGAGAGTCATCCTAACATACCAAAATCGAAGGGCTGTAGAATGAGACCTCCATGATCGTTGAGGCGATACACGAGTCCGTCTCACCCTGATCGGGTACGAGAAACACTGAAAGAAATATCAAATATCATCCCCTCGTTGCAAGTCGGAAGTCTTTTGTAGGGCCCGTTTGGTATCATCAGAGATTATTTAGGAGATTAACTTGATTTTCGAAGGCCACTGCACGAGATTGCCACTTGCTTCGGAGTTGATGCACCAGGCACCAGCTAGCTGGGTGCTGTTGGTGGGTCTGCAAGACGGGGTCAATTCATCTCTCTCTCTCTCTCCCCCCTCCTTACCACACAACGTTACAACAACGATATCGAGAAGGTGCAGTGTTCTCAGATCCTAGCAACTTCAGATGTATTTAAGGCGGTCATCGAGGATACTATATCATGTAACATCATAGCTTATCTTCAAAGAATTGCTATGAAACAAATAGGCATATGTGGTTCTTCTTTTGCTGGTCATTGCGGCAGCGGCCACGGTTAAGGCCAGCCGACCGAACAATGTAAGGTCAAATCTGATAACCTCCAGAGCATACGAGGGTTGAACCCGCGACCTCCACTCTCTTACTATAAAATATGTGGTTATTTTGAACTCTCTCTCTCTCGACCTCCACTCTCTTACTATAAAATATGTGGTTATTTTAAATTCTCTCTCTATTTCAGAGTCTTTAGATGAAATTTATGTTTTTTTTTTTGTAAGGATCGTCCGTGGCCCAGGGTGGGACACTGCCACCCTCGTCGCGCGGTTGCCCCCTCCGAGGTTTGAACCTCGGCACCATTCGTGGTGAACTTGTGATGCTTGTGTTTTTAGGGTCGACCGACCACTGTGTCACATCTTTCATTAAAAAAAAATGAAAGACATGTTAAGAGTAACGAAAGCATCTTATATTTTCTAAAGTTATCTAGAGATGAATTGGGGACTTGCATACATTTTCCTTTTCATATAATTCCATCCAAATTCAGCCTCTGTATGAAAACTCTCTCCACGGTCCCATCTAGCTTGGAATCCTGATAATTCCTGTGGACCCAACTATTTGATTGGAAGACAACCAGAAAAAAAAAATAATGGGTAGAGAACCGTCACATCTTCTCCATCGGTTTCGACTGCGCCGCTTGGCCCGAAATTCAGCCAACTACTTGGAAGAGGCAGTCTGGCAGACAGCTACTTATTATTTGCCGGTTCGTTGCGACTGTTCACATCTTCTGACCAGAGAGAGAGAGAGAGAGAGAGAGTGTTCACATGGAGGTGCGCCGCTTGGTCGCGCCTTCGGATGAATCGGAATCTTGTTTTTTCAACTTACTACTTTTCTTCTGCAAATTAACTCGGCACATATATTTCTTTGAACATAGAAAAAGTGCATACATTAATTCTCCCTCATTTTTAAAATTCTCTTTACATTATTTTCTTATCACGACCCAAGAAATGGCATAGCGGAGACTCTCGGACGTACGTACGTGACAAGGATCAAACCAGGTTATATACGGGAGATTTAGAACGAACAAATTAAACATGCCAACCAAAATTCTTTATCCTGATGAAATCGTTTTACAATTTTGACAGGTTCGATAATTCGAAGTCCGACTAATCTAGAAGCTAAAATGACATATTCTAATTAATTCTTTGTCACATGTGTTTGCTTATCGAGTTAAGTTGAATTGTGGCCACACTGCGTGTTTTGAGTTTCTCTTTATTGAAGTTAAGTAAGATATATATATATTCGACTACTGAAAATTTCAACTGTTACCTATGTGATCATTCAACTTCTTCAGATTGTTACTAATTTTAACATCTTAATTTAAGTACAAGGATGGCCATCATAAATAACTAGTAAATTAAATTAACAGCGGCATGTGGCAGCATAATATTCGTATTCTTTTTTTCCCCATCGTCATAAATTTACACGCGTATTTATATATCATAAAAGACTTGATGGACGCGCGTACTATATATTGATGTGAGTTAGTTAAGAAGAGATTTTATCTTAGAACGTTGATATTCGATGACTGCACTTCTAATTAAAACCGAACGCTAGAAGAAAGATCATTTTGGCTGATATATATTCTGTTTTCCGTGAGTGTTTTTGCATCCTTTACTTATTTTATGTGACTGCATGATTAGCGGCTGATAAATAAATAAATATAGATATACATATATAGAAATGTTTCTTTCACGAATATCTGGGAAGAGATAATAAATAAATAAATTGTCGCGAGAGGAGCAGCTCCGCCGGCCGATCGATCGAGTAGCTTCAGCTGCTCGTTCACACGCTCTTGCTATTTGCTTCCTGCGATCGTGGCTCACTGACCGACACCCGTACGTACAAGGCTGAGAACTTAAGACGACCACTGAGACTGACTTCATCAGAATCTATCTCGCATCTCTTGGGGCGACTTCTCCTCTTTTTCTTTTTCTTTTTTGAGAGAGAGACTTCCGAATTCCGATTGGTCAAGGCGTGTATGTACCTATAAATTGTTTGGGTGAACATAAATGATCACAATTTGCCATAAAAATAACCAACGCACACACCGTGTGTGGTATGACACGTCGTGACATAATGTCCTGGCCATCGGTGCAGTGGAGTTTGATGTCACCTTTTTTTTAACAACGAATACAATATATTCGTAACACATCCCTGTAATATTATTACATAGATCCAAATAAGAGAAACTAGACAGGCTACGACGACAGAACAACCATAACTCTGTTGGAGATTATCTTGACCAACAAACACAGACGTAGCCATCGGTCGACTGAGCATCAAATAGCAAAGATAAGAACTCCCTCTACGGAGTTTGATGACTGCGACGAGACCGGAAGATCACAGTAAAAGAGTGTGGATATCGTCGAGACTATCGATCTCAAAAGTGGGATCGTGATTACGAAGGAAATATGAGAAGAGACAACTCGACAGAACCTAATCGAAATACAACGAATAACAAGAGACTAAAACATAGACGAGACGGACATAGATGCGCATGGCTCAATAACTCCAGTGCACATAGACGATACAAAAAACCTACGTATGCATATAAGTAGAGCACTAGAGAATGAGCGACACCACAACAGCTAAACATTTTGGGAGGAGCCGGGGGGTTGATATCACATTATGCGTGATCGTGCAAGTAACCTCAATCGTTGAGGCACTCCATCAAAAAAAATCGCAACGTACTACATGACAACTAGGGTCACAAATGAGTCAGATTAAATATCAGAATCAACATATTTCGATTCCGATTTTGATAAAAAAATTATTGGTGTCAATTCTGTTGATATCGAAATGAATAATTCTAATTTTGATATCGAAATCAGAATGCTGCAATATCGATTCCGACAATATGGAGAGGAGTTGCCGCCATCGGAGAGTGGAGAGCCCCGCTATTGATGGAAAAGAGTTTATGCAGCAGCTAGAATGTTATGCGGCTACAACTTGTCATCGGTTCAATAAACTCATTTATCTAATTAGCATTTGTATGCATATCTCTGTGTCTCCACACCATCAACCAATGAGATCGATGATTCTTATCATACAGAAAGATATCACATATGATAGTTTGTTCAGATTCTCAATGTCACGTTGTAGAGATGTTGTGATTATGAACATTTAAATCGTGTACTTTTAAATTATAGATCTCGTTATCACGATCTCATCAAGATCCAATCATCATTGCATATGATCAAGAGCTTTATTGTAATATATACATCTAATAAAAATTAATAACAAAGAAATGAAAATTTAATTAAATAAGATATTTCCAGAAAATGACGAATGATATTAAATATAATTGACTTGTTTGCCGTACATTTTTATCGGGGGGGTGGGTTTTAATTTTTCGAGGGTCTCACGGTGACCAACGATCTTTCCATATTTATCCTCTTCCAATCTGATCGGTATCGGTATATATGAAAATCGGTATCAGGTGATTCCAGTTCCGATAAGTTACTGGACATCCAATTCACATTCCGATAAGTTATCTGAAAATTTTATCGAACTTCATAAACTAATCAAAATGGGGTGAAATATGGGGATATATATATATATATATATATATATATATATATATGGAGACGTAACCCTAGCGACAACCTAACTATATATATTGCCACGTACTGTCGATACAAATTGAGGGACACTTGTATTAAATATCTTAGCAGCAGGGTGCCAAGTGGTGCATTTTTAATTTTGCATGGCACGATAGCACCATCTCACGTAATGCTCTAGATACGTACTTAATTATAGGTCCCTTGGGGCGTCGACCGTTGACAAACAGGATCACGGTCGACGTCTCCTCTTTAATACGTAGTACGTACGCTTGACCGTCTTCCTCCGCGTCATAAATTAATGCGATTCCATCTTGAAAGAAATCTCAACGTACGTATATATCACCATGCATCCTCGAGTTTTGGGATACATAGATGGCTCGATCGCTAGCAGAGATTAACAGCTCAACGACTCATCTTAACGTTCCTAACTTTTTAGAAAAATTAAGAATTCAACCTCCACTAATCGAGTAATTAAGTACATCTGTATGCTTCCTGATCACGTGGAAATTCTGGAAGGAAGAACACCGTCAAGCTAGCGACATGCACGAAGCTGGCAATTTCCTTCCCTCTTTCTCGTTTTTTCAACACATCCGTTGATTACTTCCCACGAGAAATCCAAAAGGGAACATTTATAAGTTGTTCATTATCTGCTGGCTAGCAAGTCGTCTTTCGAGTCTCTTTCAGACCTGAACCAGCGGCGCTCATGCATGCATGCGCTCGACGCCGTGACCGTCGGGCCATCCTACAAACCCCCCCAAAAAAAAGAAAAAAGAAAAACCACGTGATCGAACAAGTGAAGAAGCTACGTGTGTGTGTGTATATATATAAATATATACAACAGGTAGCGTAAATACATGGAACTTTGTTGGTGGTTGGAATAAAAAAAAAAAGGAAGGAAGGAAGTGAACGGGAATGTGGTGCCGTTGGGAGTTGGGAGGCGCCTCCTCTCGTGCATGTCATTGTCAGCCCAACCCAAGCGGCGGGAGGAGGTCACGTCTTCGAATAGGTGTACAGGCAACTGTACGAGAGCGGGTGAAAGAATTTGTCTTAGTCTCCAATTAAAAATAGTTGCATTCCTTCCTCACTTAAGTGGTGATTCAAAAATCAATTCGGTGGATCGTTATCGAAAAAGGTTAAATCGCTGCCGACGTCTTACCAACTCGTTACCGAGTTATTAAGACGTCGGTAGCGGTTCAACTCTTTTCGATAACGAGTTCACAACTTTCAAGTTATGATATTGAATCGTTGCCAAACTATTATCGAAAAAGATTGAATTGTTACCGACGTCTTACTCACTCGTTACCGACGGGTAGTGAGTTAATAAGACGCCGGTAACGGTTCAACCATTTTTAATAACGGTTCACCGAATCAATTTTTAAACTATCACTTAAGTGAAGGAGTTTGTAGTCATTTTGATGGGAAGGCAAATTCTTCTACCCGAGAATTGAGGTGATCCACTCTCCGGCATAGACCGACCTTCACTGTGGAGGGTCCACCGAGCTGGTTCGCACATGTCTGCGTGTACTCAGCCACGTCGGCTTGTATCTCTTACGTCGTTGCGAAGGTCATCCTCAATAAATAAACAAATAAATAAACCAAAAATAAATAAACCATGCACCCTCCTCGCGTGAAAGTGAGTTTTCTTCTGTTACTCTTTTTTTCCCCTTGGTGACACAGTTGCCTTATGTTATTAGTCCTTTAAATTTATCCTTGATGCCATGGGCATGGAAGGATAGTTGCCCATCTCCATGGTGTCCTTGTACGTAGGGTGGATGGCAGTGTTCTTGATCTAAGCACTATCAAATAAAAAAGAGGTCACAAACAATACTCCTTCGCTCAAAGAACTCATGTGACAAGATGAGACGGCATGGATCAAGAAGCAGAAGTCACTTTCTAATTTTCTGTTACTAAACGCGTTATTTATCCCTTACGTATATATATTATTGACTTCTGCACTTCTTACATATATTATCAACTATTTATTACAAGTATTACTAGCATCACGACTTTTTCGGTCACTGACTCTGGACATATATTACTAATTATTTATGTATATTATCAACTCTTAAAATAAATCGACATTAACCTCAAAAATCTTAAAAAATCATGTAATCGGTTATTACCCCATGTGCTCCAAGATGTGTCATGATCATTAACCATTTACATAAAGTATTAACCGTCAAAATAAATTAATATTAATTTTATGAAAATTTTAAAAAGTGATATAAATCTATTAACTCAAGTTTTCTAGTTAATAGCCATTAAATACTAATCATCAATGTACATGTATTACTAACCCTCCGTAGATATTACTAACCATCGTCTCCATGTATTACAAACCCTCCGTACATAATATTAAGATATGATTTATATTACTAACATATACTTAATAAGTGTTTGGGCTGATTAGTAACATATATACATATGTAAATAAATGATTATATGAATTTTTTATATTTTTGGGAGGTAAATATCAATTTATTTTGATGGTTAGTAATATAGGTAAAGTGTTAAACTTAAAACTTTTGTAGAACATAGATTAATAACTAATTATGTGTTTTCTTTAAAAAAAATTTGAGGTTAATATTTATTTATCTTAAAGGCTTTAATAATATATATAAATAATTAATAATATAAGTAAAGGGTATGCAACATATATAAAGGGCCAACTGAAAATTCTAGGAGAACGTGACTTAATAATTGATTGTGTGATTTTTCACGACTTTTTTGAGGTTAACGACAAGAATTTTAAAAGGTTACCAATGGGAAAATCTGAGGAAATTCTATGGTAACCCTTTCCATATATATTACTAACCTTGAAAGTATATTTATATTTAATTCAAAAAAAGCATATAATCAATTATTGACTTCTATTCTCACAAATTCTTCGGTTACTAACATTTTGCGTACCTCACTAACAATTTACTCGCTGTCAAAGTAACTTGATATTAACTCTAAGATATTTTGAAAAACTACATAATTAATTTTCAACTCGAAAAGTTTTAAGTTACAGTTAATTAGATATGTTACCGACCGTTTACGTGTATTAATTATGTGTCAATAATACGAAGAATCACGCACTAGTATCACTATACAGACAGTTAGCAATATATGTACATGATTAATAATATATTTAAGAGATCAATATTATATTTAAATATTTAACAATCGATAGCAGTTGGTTTATAATGATAACGTTTCAATAATATCCGGCTAGCGTTAAATAATATATAGCAAGACTGGAAGGTTCTCCGTAGGGCTGTAAACGGGTCGGATTCGGTAGCGGATTCACCAGAATCCGATTCCGATTCTGATAAGGGTTAAGGGGTTCCGATTCCGATTCCGATAATTTCGGAATCACTATATTCCGATTTCGATCCGATTCCGATTCCGTTATCGAAATCGGAACCGAATCCGATAAAATCCGAAATGCATATTAAATATTAATTTTTATTCAAAAGTGAGTCAATAATTTACATATAATTAATAAATTTTGATATAATCTTCTTAAAATTTTATTTTTATTATTTTATCAATTTATATATTATATTTTATAATTTATTTAACTTTGTTTTATTTAATTTTATTTATATATAATTATTTTTTATCGAAATCGGATTAACGGAAACGGAACCAACTGATTCCGATTCCGATTCCGATAAGCTACCGGAATATCCGATTCCGATTCCGATAGCTTATAGGATACAAAAACAAGTTCCAAACCCGTTAATTTTTATCGAAATCGAATCGGAATATCGGAATATCGGATTCCGTTTAAACCCCTAGTTCTCCGGTTAGCTGGTGACTTGTCACAAAAATAATAAATAAATAAAATAAATAAAAAGTGACTTTCGAGTCGGGCTGTAAACGGGTCGGATTCGGTAGCGGATTCACCAGAATCCGATCCCGATAAGGGTTAAGGGGTTCCGATTTTGATTCCGATAATTTCGGAATCACTATGTTCCGATTTCGATCCGATTCCGATTCCGTTATCGAAATCGGAACCGAATCCGATAAAATCCGAAATACATATTAAATGTTAATTTTTATTCAAAAGTGAGTCAATAATTTACATATAATTAATAAATTTTGATATAATCTTATTAAAATTTTATTTTTATTATTTTATCAATTTATATACTGTATTTTATAATTTATTTAACTTTTTTATTTAATTTTATTTATATATAATTATTTTTTTATCGAAATCGGATTAACGGAAACGGAACCAACTGATTCCGATTCTGATTCCGATAAACTACCGGAATATCCGATTCCGATTCCGATAACTTATAGGATACAAAAACAAGTTTCAAACCCGTTAATTTTTATCGAACTCGAATCGAAATATCGAAATATCGGAATCCGTTTACACCTGTACTTTCGAGGGCCTTTCATCCGGCGACGTCGGCGTTCAAAAGTAAAGAAGTTTAAAAGCATCAGGCTCTTGTTCTTGTCGGGGAAGGAAATGCCCCCGGCTGCTCCCCCTATATATATAAGTTGATCCGATCGATCGAGCCCCTGTAATTGATCAGTTGCATCGCCGCAGACACACCACACGCCGTGATCCATGGAGTTGCTCGCGCTCTCTCCCGTGCAGCTGCTGCTCGCCGTGGCCTTCGTGGCGGCGGCGGCCCTCTTGCCCGTCGCCGGGCGGCTGAACGGCGGCGGCAAGTCGCGCGGCCGGCGGCGGTACCACCCCGTCGCCGGTACGGTCGTCCACCAGGTCCTCCACTTCCGCCGGCTTTACGACTACCTAACCGAGGTATCCCGCCGGCACAAGTCCTTCCGGGTCCTCGTCTCCCCCTTCCAGAGCGTCATCTACACTACCGACCCCGCCGTCGTCGAGCACATCCTCCGGACCAATTTCCGAAACTACGGCAAGGTCAGATTAATATTCATCATGCGCATATATATATGTACATGTGTGTGTTCTCGGTGTTACTAGCTAGCTAGCTAGCTTGTGGTCTCGTAGCTAAATGGAGAGGGGGTGGTGCAGGGCATGCGCAACTACGAGAACATGAAGGACCTGCTGGGGGACGGGATCTTCGCCGTCGACGGCGAGAAGTGGCAGCGGCAGAGGAAACTGGCGAGCTACGAGTTCTCCACGAGGTCTCTGAGAGAACACAGCGGCGCCGTCTTCAGGAAGAACGCGGTGAAGCTCGCCGCCGCACTCGCCGACGCCGCCGCCGCCGGCCAAGTGGTCGAACTCCAGGTGAGTGGCCGGAATTGATGCCCGAGTTGATAAAATTATATATCATGTATTCTTCTGGAGATCGATCTTGAACTAGATATATGAATACATCAAAACAGGACTGGTTCATGAAATCGATGATGGACACCATCACGGAAGTCGCCTTCGGAACAGAGTTGGACTGCCTGCGAGGCTCCTCCGAGGAGAGCAGAAGATTTGTCCGGGCGTTCGACGAGTCGAGCGTGCAGATCAATTCCCGGTACATCTTCCCCTTCTGGAAGCTCGCCAAGCTCTTGAACGTCGGAGCGGAAGCCGCCCTCAAGGGCAACCTCAAAGTGGTCGACGAGTATGTCTACCGGCTGATACAGAAGAAGACGGCCGACATGCAGGAGCAGAGAAGAAGAAACTCCGGCGCCAGCGTACGTCCTCCGAAACATGGTGTGCTCTCTAATTGTTGGTCTTGTTATTGCTGGGGATTTGATTACGGATCTGCAGGCCGAGAAGGAAGACATCCTGTCGAGGTTCCTGCGCGAGAGGGAGAAAGATCCCGAGAGCATCAGCCCCCAGTACCTGCGGGACATTGCGCTGAACTTCGTCATCGCCGGCAAGGATAGCACGTCGGGGACCATGGCCTGGTTCTTCTACATGCTCTGCAAGCACCCCTCCGTGCAAGAGAGGGTCGCCCGGGAAGTCGCGGAGACGGTGGAAGCCGGCGCCGGCGCTGGCGCGGAGGAGTTCGCCGCCAACATCACCGAAGAAGCTCTGGAGAAGATGCAGTACCTGCACGCTGCTCTGACGGAGACGCTCCGGCTCTATCCTGCCGCTCCCGTGGTGAGTATAGCGACGACGACGGCCGGCCGCGCTCTCTCGTCTTCAAACAACAGTAACCCTCCCGAATCAATCATCGTTTCGCCGCAGGACCCGAAGGAATGCTTCTCCGACGACACGCTGCCCGACGGATTCAGCGTGAGGGCGGGGGAAAGCATCGCGTACCAGCCCTACGCCATGGGCAGGATGGAGTTCCTGTGGGGGGACGACGCCTGCAGCTTCCGCCCGGAGAGATGGTTCGACGACGACGGGGTCTTCTGCCCTCAGAGCCCCTTCAAATTCACGGCTTTCCAGGTACGCAAGTCCAGGGAAGGACAGAGACAGAACTTAATGATACGCACTTGCTGGAGATCAGCTTTAGCCGGCCTCTTTAGTTCCTGTAAAATCAATCTCGTATAAACAAACAGGATGGCGGTTCTTCATGTATTACAAAACATGAAGAAACAGGGCTCTCTGAGGAGCTCTCTCGACCTGAAGAGCTCTCTGATGAGTCCTTTTGAGATTGTTAATCAACCCAAAATCGCGGTACTGAGTCAGAGAGACCCAAACTTATAAGCATAGGTACCTCTCCTACCTAGTCAATATGGCACTGTTCTAACTCGTCCCCTCACGTGCAAGCTCTTCTGGCTTTGACACGTGTACACTGTTTACGGGTGACGGTTGACGGATGGGGGTTCACAGCCCTTGGCTCTGATACCATGTTTACGGGTGACGGTTGACGCTCTTCTGGCTTTGACACGTGTACACTGTTTACGGGTGACGGTTGACGAAGGGGGGTTCACAGCCCTTGGCTCTGATACCATGTTAACCAATCCAAAATCGCGGTACTGAGTTAAAGAGGCTCAGGCTTATAAGCATAAGTACCTCTCCTACCTAGCCAATATGGCACTATTCTAACTGAGATGAACCGCCCTGAGGAGCTCTCTCGATCTGACCACCGTCATCGTCACCTGATCTTCTGATTGAAAATTCGAAACGAACGCAGGCGGGACCCCGCATCTGCTTGGGGAAGGAATTTGCTTACCGCCAGATGAAGATCTTCGCGGCGGTGCTCCTCCGCTTCTTCGTCTTCAAGCTGAGGGACGAGGAGGAGGTCCTCACCTACAAGGTGAACTTGCTCCTCCACATCGACGGGGGCCTCCATCTCCATGTCCTCCGCAGGTGAAGAGAAGTAGATCGCATCGGTTGCTGCAGAGATGTGCCCGCCCCGCCGCGATTCCGTCCGCCTCCCCCGCGCATACGATCCCGTGTAATAAATCAGTGAATGGCCTTGTTAGCTTTCTTCCACCGTGCAGAGAGGAAAAGGAGGCTGCTGCTTTGGGATTAACTCAGTTCTGAGAACAATCTTAGCCTCTGATAAAAACGATCACAATCTTCGGGTCACTTAGAGTGATTCAGTTCAGTTAAGTGATACGAAAGTTGTGATCATTTTTTATTAAGGGTTGAGATTATTTCCTCTGCTGAATAACTAAGAAGGTTACGATCAGGGACGAGTAATATTTGTGATAGCGTGAATAGTGTATAATACAGTGGGAAATGTAAACTTTGTGTAACGTGAGCTGATGTTGAAATACTTTTTCAAAAAAAAACATTTAAGATAACGGACAGATTCACGAGCTTTTAGTCGATTTTGGGACTCTGGTTTGCTTCACCCGGAGGGTAGCCCGGCAGGCCTTCACTGTTGGAGCTTTTTGCGGACGAACACCTTGGAAGGTAAGGTAGGCAGAGTCAGGAGAGCGAGTCGATTTGGTCCAAATGGACCTGGGTCGGTTGGGATCGAGACTCGAGTTAGGTCAGGGTCAGTTGGGGTCCTAGCAAAAAAATAATAAAATAGTAATTTTAAAAAAATTTATTGAGTTAGGATCTCAGGATCGAGATTAAGTCGGTCGACCCAAAAATTGACGGGGTAATCATGACCCTACGCTCCATGATGGAAGATGAGACCTGAAATCCCTCACCTAGAGGGCTCGCTAGGCAAACAGATCGAGGGTTTTAGTAATGGACTAATGGGTAAATTTGGAATAGGACAAAAATTAATTTGTTTCGATATAGGACCTAATGCCCTGTTTGGTTAGAGTTTCATTTTTGGTACTATATCAATATCGATATTAATACTTTCAAATGTTGGAGTATCAATATCAAAAGTAATATAAGTTGACACTTGTTTTACATAATATGCCTTGTTTGTACTGTAAATTTTAAAATTGATACAATTAACCAAACATCTCTTAATGGTTCCTATCAATATCAATTTTAAAATCGATACCGGTAGAGATACCTAACCGTGTTACCAAACAGGCGTAAACTAAGAAAAACAAACCCTATTAAATTTGGTCTTTGGCAGTACCATGTTTTGGGAACGGATGTGATGTCAATTTCAAAATGGATAACATATTAATTTTATTATCATAACCAATCCGATCCTAAACAAAATGATAACGAAACAATTCAGCCTTTGTATCGTAAAGTAAGTGAGTCGAAAGAACTTTGGAGTTAGTACCGTGGATAGAAACAAAATAAGTTAATACATCTGTTTAGATAGAAACGAGACTATATAACTCACTTCCAAACATAAATAATGACATCAAAAAGAAGAAAATAAGGTAAATTAATCTAATCAGTCACTTAAAGAGCACTGAGTTAGGAGAAATATAAAAAAAATAACAACAATAAAAGATAGAAATAAGGGTTTTGAAGTGAGAACCTTGCGGAGTTTCGAAACTCTCGAAATGAGAGGTGCCAAGGAAACAGAAGAAAATTTTACCATGTCGATCGAGGAGAAGAGAGACCTCCCGGGAGGTGATGTCCCATCCATGAGCTGGATCATGGCACAACCGGTCCGCGTGATATATATGGTGTCCACTAGTTGACTTCAGACCTTGTCGTTGCCGTGCATGATTAAACAACAGATGTGGCATGCGCCCAAAAGTCAACATCCCAAGTTACCAACATCCACACCGAGAGGAGTAGACCGTTTTTTTTTTGAACACGTGGCCCGGTGGCCAACAACACCTGCAGCGTAGCAGGCGACGGAGGTTCGAGCCCCCGCTCGAACCCCACCTGTCACCCCCCCCTCGGGGGTGCCCGGCTCGGCGCTGCCGAGAAGCGAACAGACGACCTCCGCCCCCAGGCGGAGGGCCCCGCGCCAACCGTGCTACGCACGGCCGGCGAGTAGACCGTTTGACTCCTCCCTTAAACATTATTTTGGCCGAACCTAACTATATCGACACCCTTGAAAAAAAAACAAGTAAAGATCGACGAGAGCCATGTCATATATAGCTCATTGCAAACTTAGAAATACTCTGAGAATTAGTAAAAAAAAAAAGAGTGGAGTTGAATGTCCTACGAGTTATATATGGGGCAACTTAATTACAGATGGTTGGTATTGTGGTGGCAGTTTTAATTGGGGGTGTGCACAGTTTAGTACGGTCTGATTTGAAGTTTTTTTTCATACCTAACTGATTTGATTCAATTTGATTTGAGACAAAAAAAATAGATAAAATATTATTTTATATATGGTAATTTATAAGTTGTGAACAATTGAAATAAACATGACGTTTTTATATCTCTGGCTAGCTTACATTTTATTTCAATATATTTTTTTAACATAAAAATGTATTGTGCATCTCAAGTTCAACTCCCTATTAAAATAGATCTGCAGTATGGTAAAGCTTGAAATGCACTAATGCCTTGCACCCAACTAGGCCCTTACTCTAGGGGACCATGCACCCTTAAAACCAGTTAGGCAATCTGAGTTGGCAGATCCTCTGATTGACTAGGTGACCGCCCAGGCTCCTCAAGTATGAGGTGGTGATCAGATTACCTCCCATCATGATGAATATAAGATATTATTACACTTGGAGAATCAGATATTCTTTATATCTCATAATTAAACTTGGAGAATTAGGTTTTCTTTAGCTACACATTACAAGGCAAACGTCCGTACTGTACGAAGCTCCGAATGTCATTATAAGCTATGGAGAAACAGATATTCTTTATATTTCATAACTACAAACTTGGAGATTGGGTTTTTTTTTTTCTTCAGTTACATATGGACAAAATTGGCACAACAAAAATCCCAGACTGAAGCTGTGAATGCCATTAGGAGCCAAATTTACACAGCAAAAACCCTAGTTCTTTCTAGTACGACGCAATGAATGCATTTTTATTATCTGTGGATATAAGAAACCTTTAAAAGTGAGTATAGTGATTATTTATGTCCTCTTTTTGTCATATTCATTGTGGATATTAAAGGTAAAACAGATTAATGTCGTTGGGATGATATTTATCTCTTCTACTAACCGCTCCTATTTTTGGAATAAAATAAATATAACTTATTTGCAATAATATATGGGAAATCGTATGCTACGTAGAGGTGAAAAGCTCATTAATTGAAAAAAAAACCACCTTTTGGGTGGTTGAGCTGCATAAATTGCCTTAATCAGCTGTCCGCCCAGGTGTCTAGGCTGCCTATATTTAAAGCAAAGCTACAGTGATCTTCAATCAAGATGGTTTTTTTTTACAATATAAATGGGCCAATGTGACATATCAACGACCCAATGCTCCTCTTCCTCTCTTATATCTCATAAATGACCCTTTCCTTTCAATCCCATCCCCCCCCCCAAATCAATAGAAGACTAGGGGTATAAACGAGTCGAGTCGAGTCAAGTAGTGTATAGCTTGTACTCAACTCACTTATTTATATCCGATCTCTAACTCGACTTAATACTCGATGAGTAGTTTAGACCTATGTTCGAACTAAGTTTGTTAGGAGCTTGAGATATTCCAGCTTGACTCATCAACTTATTTACCTGATCAAAACTCGAACTCAAATAAGAGCTAACTCGGTTCAAGCTCAAGTTCTAGTTAGATTTGAGCTCGTCTGCGAAGTTCAGATTAAGGCCCCGTTTGATTGAGCTTAACAGCCTCTAAAGTCTGAATCGGTCAGACTTTTATGTTTTCAGACTGTTTGATAATATTTACAATTTAAGATCTGAAGATAGACAAAGTCAACTTTTAACTTCTGAACGGTTAAGTGGGTGATACCCACTTAACGCTGAACAATGAACAGAAACGTAGGGAGCTTTGTCATCACCGACGCGGCACAGGAGGTGCTTTATTTAAGGTTGGAAGAATTCAACATGCTTACTTACTCACCTTTTTTTTATTATTTTGTATTTTATAGTTAAATTTTTTATATAAATTAAAATCAGACTTATTAAAATATTGATAGAATAATTTTATTAATTTTATTTTACATGATAGAAGAGAATCATGTTTATTTTTTAACTACGTTTATTTATTTTGTGTTAACCGTTAATATTCGTTTTCTTTAAAAAAATGTTTACTGTTATTATTCTAATACATTCATATTTTATAAGAGATACTTATTTTTATTTTGTGTATTTACTATTAATATGCTCAATGATAGGTATGTATATTTTATCTTATCCATAATTATTTATTTAATATGTTTATTATTAATATTTTTATAAGATGAATATGTTTGAGATAACAAATTCTCAAAACATAAACAACACTTCATACAATTTTAAAAAGTAAAAATTTAAAAATGAAATGATCAAATGTTACTTTGTGATTGTCAAGTAGTATTTGGTATATTTAAAATAGATTAAAAATTAATTTTTGATTGTCAAATAATTTTATGTATGGGATTCATATTCAAATATTAGTCATTAGGTGTTCATTTGGATAAAATCTTTGGGTACATAGTAGGTTGGTGTCATATATATTTATCGGTAATACTCATCATTATTAGACAAGTAAATTTCTTGTTTAATTTTATTTATTTAATATGCTTGTTGTAATTATTTTTAAAATTATGTATTTTTAAATTCTATATTCAATTTTAAATTTAAATATTTTATCAAATAATATTAATATATTCAATCTCTATATTCAGATGTTTTATCAAACACTCTTAATCATTAAGTTTTCAGAAATCTATGCGACACATTCAGATATAAGAGATGATTCTCAGATTTCAGCTTTCAGATTTCAGCATTATCAAACATCACCTAATGGGGTGTTTGGTTGTATGATAATGGAGGTTTTTATTTTAATTTTTAAAAATTGTAAGAAAACTTGTTAAAAGAGGTGTTTGGTAACCATGATAATTTTATGTTTTAAAAGTGATTTTCTTCTTAAACAAAAAAGAGGGTCTCACCTCTTTCTTTTTTCTTGTGGCCCCCCACTTTGTTTGGTCATGTGCGGTGGTTACTCTTTTTTGTAATCACATCCCTCCAAACATGATAATTTTATGTCATGAGTTGCTTCACTTTTTATTTTAATACAATTTTTTATCATGAAAATGTAAAAAAAATTAACATGCAACCAAACACCCCATAAGCATTTATAAAGCTTGAACACGAGCTCAGTACTAGTGCATTTATAAAACTTATATTTTAAGTTCTTTATAAAGTTTGAATCAAATTTAAAATCAAATTTTAATTTCAAAATTTTTTAACATATTTGATCAAATATATATTCGTTACATATTTAAATTTATTTTTAAAAATATTTATTTAGGTAATTAATTGAGTGCTTGAACGAGTTCATCACGCTTTCTTTTTTGGTTCGTTTATTCAACCTAATAAATGAATCGAACACCAAAGATGAAGGGGAAGTTTTATTCGACGACGTCGAACACCGAAGATGAAGGAACAATAATTAGGTAAGTTAACATAAAACATTGTAATTTAAATAATATTTTAATTTTAATTTACATAAGAGAGTAGTGAAATTCAAACAAGAATATGTCATAATTGTATAACCATCAAATATGAGCTTTTCTACTTTATTTTACGTCATGTTTTAATGTTTACGTGAAAAGAGAGAATAGATTCTATAAGTATTTTAGGAGTGCAAACAAACCAATACACTCTCGAAGCTCAGCTTGATACAAACTTGACTCGACTCATTTATTATGTTAAATGAACAAATTTGAACAAAAAATAAAACTCGACTTATTAAACGAGCTGAACCTGAACGGACTCTTACTCGACTCGACAAGCTCGCGAGTAGCTCGATTAAATATTATATTATATATTATTTTTAAAAATTAAATTAAGAGTATTAAAAATTATATGTTGTCACTTAATTATATTAAATAATTCAAAAATTGAGTTTAAACTTAGATTGAGTTTCATAAATAAGTTAAATTTAGAATTTCATAAATAAGCTAAATATAGAGTTTTATAAATGATTTTTTTATTGATTTTGAGTTTTATAAACGAGTTTGTATAGAACTTATGTTTGAATGTGAATTGAATTTTAGTCTAACTACTACTTGAGTTCCGACTTGGCTTGCTTAATAAGCCCATCCAGCCCATTTAAAAAAAATGGGCTCCTTTATGGGATTTACACCCACTCAAGCGGCCCATGCCCAACCGTTTATGCCGTGAACTGTGACCTTACAGTCAGTCACCTCATAGCAAACAGAGTTTTGAATAGAGAGAGAATGCAATCTCATGAGAAGACTTGCTTTTCTTCACGATCAATGAATGTTGAGTGATGATTAAATATGGGGGGCAGAGACGAAAGCTTTCTTTTCTTGGGGGCATATTCGGTTTGATTATTAAAATTAATATGGTACTAATGTCGATATATATATATCAGCACACACTAGCTAGGCACATGAGCATCAAGAGTGATGCTATATGTATGGAAGATCAAAACCGGTTCTGATATAGATTTCTATTACTTTATCCCAACAGGGCCTCAGTAATTATGAAGCGTGGGGCACAGCTTATGCAATTCTGTGCAACCTTGGAAGCTCCCGGAGCATTGGGTGGACATGAATAAAACAGCTTACAACTTAATTTATCCCTTCCGTTCAAGCTTTGCATGTCTGTTGTCTCTTACTGCTTTCTTCTGTAGTTCGAGCAGTGTGAGGCAGTATTTATTTACTATGAATAGCATCTTCTTCTTCTTCTTCTTCTTTGAAAAGAGACATTTCTCTGCCTCCAGTTCTTCATGTTCGAATATAGTTGTCTGAGATATTGTTCATTGTGATTTTAAATGCTGATTGAGGCTAATATTTTATGATTTTAATGTTACCTTATTACATGTGAAAAATGTTGTCTGAAATATCAGGTCTAAATGGGTAACGTTTGGACAAAAACTAAATATCCCGTGGAAAACAACCACACGGAGCATATTACCGTGTATATGTCGATGGACATCAATATCGAAAATTAGATGTTAAAAATTTTTAAAACAACAAAATATACCATAGATAAAATTTTCAAATAGTTAAAATATTTTTATGAATTTTTATCTATTATAAAATATTAAAAAAACGCACAAGTCAGAGCACTGTCGTGGTAGGAAGTGGGCCAAGTTCACGGCCCGAAGGCCCGAGCGCCGAATCGTGCGACAGGCGGTTGATCCGGACGTTTCACGGCTTCTCCGGTCTCAGAGATCGGTACGCCGACAGACGGCAGATCCCCCGATTGCACTCGTCATATATACGTCGTCTCCTCGATCCCACTCCGGAGGAGGAGAATGATCTCAGACGCGACCACACTCATTTTTACTTATTATTATCATCGGGGAATTCTGCTTGTATAGTTTTAACCAGAGAGAGAGAGAGAGAGCACCTGCCTGATCGGAGTTGACCGGCCTTCTCTTTGTCATCATGTCCGCTGCCCTTGCGCGCAGGTGGGGCGGCGTAAAAGAGACGACGGAGGAGTTGTTGCGGTGGAGAGATCGAGAAGAAAAGTGGATGCCGTACCTTCACCGCCCAACAGCTTATTACGTACGGTCTCCTCCTCCTCCTCCTCCTCCTCCGGCCCAAAAGCAGGTCCTGGAAGAAAGGCGGCACTGGTGGTGTGAATCGGTAAATTGGTTCGATTCGGTCGACTGCCGGTAAGGCTGCCTCCACGGGATGGAGCCGGGGAGAAAAAAAAAATTTAAAGAGCTCAGTTTATTTTTGGTTTGAGAATTGACTGAACCGGTACAATCCGGTTCGGTCTATGATTCGATTCGATTTTAATTTTTAAAACATTGGTCGAAAATCAGACCGAACCGAAGCGTTTTACCCGCCTAGGCCTATCAGCTAAGTGGGCCGAACCCAGCCCATGCCCAAATAAACTTGTTGGGGGGGGGACCCGTCCCAAGCCCAAGAAAGCCCGCCATGGACTATGTTTGGCCCATCTAGTTATTTTGGGAAATTAAACAAATTTAAATATCAATCAAGCTCTTGAAACGTAAGTATTCGAGATCTTTTATATATATACCTTGTCATTGACAAATAAAATATATGCGAAATATTAAAAATATATTTAAACGATAAAAATTAATAAGAATTTAGTGTACTTTCGTCAAAATACTTTGTAATTGTCTGACAAAATATGGCTATCACTAAAATTATCTTTCTACTTTTTCTATATTTTCTCTTATATTTGTCTGTACTTTATTTTTTCTACCCTTTCTCTCTCTACTTTTCATCTCTAAACTTTTTCTCCACTATATGTTTTCTTTCTATACTCTCTCTCAAATCTCTCTACTCTTTCTTTCTTCTTTGTATATTTTCTCACTTTATTATCTCTCAATATTCTCTCTCACCACTTTTTTTCTTATTTGTATATTTGCTTTCTACTATTACACACTATTCCCCCCCCCCTTTCTCTTTTCTCTATATATTCTCTCTTTAATATCTATGTATGATATTCTATCACAACTTTTTATCCACTCTCTTCTATATACACTTTCTCTCTCTACACTATATTTATACTTTCTCTATACTATCTCTTGATAATTTCTCTCTCTTCTTTCTTTCTTCTATATATATATATTTTCTTTCTATTCTTTATGCACTTTCTCTCTCTACCATGTTAATATTTTTGCCTATGCACTTTTTCTATTTTCCTTACATTTTTGTTCTCATCTCTATCTACATTTTTTCTACTATCTTTCTACACTTTCATTCTATATATTTTCTATCTTTCTTATATATTTTCTTTCTCTACTCTCAACCTACACTTTCTCTTTCTGCTCTCTCTCTCAACACTCACCCACCATTTTCTCTTGTTTGTACTCTTTTCTCTATTATCTCTCAATATTTTTATTTCATAAAATTTTTTATCTTTAGTCACTTTCAACACTTTCTCTTTTTATTCTTTATCTCTTCTGTGTACACTCTTTATTATCTCTCAGTATTTTCTTCCTCTACATTCTCTGTCCTTTCTCTTTTCTCTATATTTTCTCTACTATTTATTTATACTTTCTCTTTCTACTTTCTCAACACTTTTATCCTCTACATTTTTTCTCTTCATTTACACTTTCTCTCTCTTATCCATCTATACTTTCTCTCTCTACTATCTCCCTACACTTTCACCCTCTATATTTGTTCTCCCTTTCTACTATGTCAATAATTTTTCTCTCTAAATTTTCACTCTTCTTCTTACACTTCTTATCTCTACAATATTTACATTATCTCTTTATACCTTCACTCTCTATACATATTTTCTTCCCTGTACACTTTCTCTTCATACTCTCTTTGTGATATATATCATTCTTACGTTCTATACACTCTCTATATATCTACTATTTTTGAGCATTTTATCTCTATTTTTTATAGATTTCTCTTTATATTCTCTATTTATACTTTCTCTCTCTACTATCTCAACACTTTATCTCTCTACATTTTATCTATTCTTGTTCACTTCCTCTCTTTAATCTATCTATATTTTCTCTCTTGTCTATAACAATTTTCTCTCTATTATCTCATTATTCTTTCTCTACGTTTTCTCTATCCTCTTTATACTTTCTTTCTTTACTCTATCTACATTATCTCTATGTGCTTTTACTCTATATAAACTTCTGTCCTTATACATTTTCTTTCACTATGCACATTTTCTCTCTGCCTTCTATACATTTCTCTTCTTACTCTCTATTTATGCTTTTCTCTCTACTATCTCAATATTTTCTCTCTTAATACTTTCTCTCTTTTTTACATTTTCTTTCTCAAGTCAATCCACACTTTCTCTATCTACAGTTTCAATATATATTTTCACTATTTGTTATATATTTCTCTCTCTACTTTATATCTATATTTTTTCTCTAGTACTTTTTTCTTTCTACACTCTTTCCTATCTTTACTTTCTGTAACTAATAAATACATTTAAATAAAATACATAGTGATGTCAAGAGGTTAGGCTTGAGTTGGGTGGCTCAAACTCATCTAAGTCTAAGTTCAAACCCAATAAAAAATAGTAGGTGTCTAACCTGCTATGATCTACGCAAGGGGTTTTTGAGTCAACTATGTCCATTTGTCATCCCCATTTGTAATTTTAGTGCAAATTCATGATTTGACGATGAACTCCACCCGTATGGTGAGTCTTGCAGCTCGCTCTTGTAAGGAGAACTACGAAAATTTCCTCAATCGATCGACTGAGAGGGAATCCACACTAATTGTAATTTTGTATGAGAGTGTATGTGTGCAATATCATGAAAAATTCTAAAAATCTACCTCACGAACGGCCTCATCCCCCCTTTTATTTTATTTCTCCTGCCCCCCTTTTCACCACCTCCTGCATCTCTCTCTCCTCCTCATTGCCACTCGTACGATCGCCAGCCGCATCAACCCCCTCCTCTCGTCGCGCCCGCCTGCACTCACCCCACCCCCCCCTCCCTGCTTCCCTCTCTCTTCTTCGTGCTCACCCAGCCACCCACACACCCCACGCATCTCCTTGTAGGGGTGTCAATGGGCCGGGCTTGGGCTGGCCCGGCCCAAGCCCACTTAAGCCCATATACATAGAGCCTAAGCTCAAGCCCACGTAGAAAGCCCAACGGGCTTAGATTGTGTAAATGGGCTTTAGCCCGCCAAAGCGTGGCCCAACGGCTTCGGTTTGCAAAACAGTCATAAATAAAAAATTCTACAAATATCAGAAAATTAATAAAAATGTGAAAAATTTTAAAAATCACAAAGAGATTATAAAATCATCAAGTAAATTTCATAACTCAACTAAATATAAAATAAAAAATAGAACACCTATCAATTTGTGAATTGCCATAATTTAAGAAATAAAAACAATACAATAGACAGATTAATCCCTTCTCTGCGAAGAACATACAAAAATCGAAACATAAAAAATCAAGTCAAAATCGAAGAACCCCTAAATACGAAACCGACTTATTCCAGTAAAATCTCGCAAAAAATCGAAATGCGGGAATTTAAAACTTGAAGCCTAACTCGTAAAATCAAAATGCGAAATCACATCCGAAATTCAAGGCCTAAAAACTGAGTCTGAACCGAAATTTTGAATCATAAAATTTGCATCTGGAAAGTCAGAAATCTGAATACACCATAAAATCTGAAATCTGAATTTGTGTAGAATTATGCTATTGTCACTCTTTTGATCAAAACACGATTTACGAATTATGAACATCACAGATAAAAGCAATACATGTTGGAATTATCAATATCAAAATGTCAACCTAGACAGATAAATAGATTGAAAAACACCAAAGCCAGCATTCCATTTCGAGAGATGGAATCTTGAAATGATGTATCTGTGAATGATGTATACGAAATTTGATTTGTATGGTAACCACTCAACACACTTTTACGGTCTTGCAGTGTAAAATCTTTGGATTGACTTCTGCTGAATTTCAGGCATGCACCCTTTGACCATCTCCAGGGTGGCAGATAGGTCCATGGACGCATCTCTGGCATAGTATTGCAGGATCTTGGGCAGGCCTATCTTACCTTCCCTTGGGATTGAAACACTAGACCGAACAAACTCATCTCTTGCGATCTCAAGCTCTTTAATCACATTCTTGGGAGTGTAGATACGGACTGTTCATAATCAAGTAAAGCAAGAGTCGCGCCGTTCCCCGGTTCCTAGATTCTCCAAATTCTTAAAGAAACTTTTGGAGCCCATACACAGGTCGGAGTAAGCTCCTGCACAAAGAGCAAAATGAACAAGAGGTTCTCTACCGCCCGTGAGCATATGCATGTTTTCCATTGACCTTGATGAACTTCGGGGCTGCGAGAACAGTGCTTGTAGTTTCTGTATATGTGATAAGTCAGTTTTCAGAGTTAAAAAGGTACCCCAAAACTTAAGGAGTTCCTTGTCTAAATTCCTGATACAAAATCTAGTATGCATCAAAAAGTTATTCTTGGGCACAAAGTGGAGGATAAAAAGCTCAAGATTTCTAACTAGCAAACATATTATATATTATTTTCATTGCCTCAGATGACCTTGTATTGGAAAAGGCAATATGCTTAAAAATCTCACATGATAGATCAAAAGACTAGCATTAATAAGAAAATGCAGAAAAGGGAACAAACATAAACTTATTCATATTTAGGGAAGAATGTAATGTGAACCGGTCGCTTACTTGAGATGTTGAAGAGTTGTGGCAGCAAAGTTGTATCTGTCACCATCTATGCAAATCTTAAGAACTTCTAGCATTCCTCTGTATGACCCTTCTTTACCTTTCGAGTCATTCAAGATACATGGGCTGGAAATGTTTTCATTAGGATACTTAGGACTCCACACATCAGTAGTATTCTGAGGAGAAAATGTACTTGATGATGATAAAGATGAAATAGGTGATGGTAAGAAGTCTGTGTGCGGCATTGGTGGATAAGCAAGTCTTCAGAACAGGGGCTTACCAGTATTGACACCAGAAACGAAGATGCTCGGCCAGTAAAGCGGACTTACCGGCGCCAGCGAACAAGTGCGGCCCGGGAAAGAGCTTGCCGGTGCGGAACCAGGTGTTGAGAGCGCCGCCGACGGACTCGAACACGCCGAAGCCCAGCAGTATCGACCCCGAGCGTTGAAATGGCGTTCCCCGAACGATCCCTTCGACGGCTCCTTCCTCTCTCGCTGGGGATGCCGCGCCGGAGGATGTTGCCGCCGTGCCGCCGGAGGATGCGCCGCCGGAGGATGCTGCCGCTGTGCCGCCGGAGGATGCTGCCGCCGGAGGACGCTCGCTCTAGGGCTCCAGCCTCCGTCACGGGCTGACGGGCTTTTGGCGGGCCAAATCGACGGGCCGTCGATTGAGCAGAGACGGGGGGCCAAGCTTATTCGAGTAGCCCGTTTAATTTCGTTGAAGGGCTTGAGCCCGGCCCGTGGCCGAACATTTGACGGGCCGATGGGTTGAGCCCGCCCATTTGACAGGGCTATCTCCTTGGCCCCCGCCCGTTTGTTCATCCATCCACCTCTCCAGCAAGATCGCCCTACTGCCTACCCCTTTGACACCACATTGTCAGCCAAGTTGACCCAAGCCAGTGTAGTTGTTTGCCCCCACCGTCACGTCAATTTCTCTCTCTTCTGCACGTTATCATTCGCCGCTTGCTTCTTCTCCCTATCCATCGCCAGTCGTCTATCATGCCCCGCCGACCCTCCCAACATTGCCTCCCTCCACCATGCACCTCTCTCCTTCTAGTGCTTCCAATCACCGTCCTCTTCTCCTCCAACCAACTTAGAAGAGGAAGGTACTTCGATCGGTTCAGCTCGTGCACTGCATTGTCGTCCATTGGTCTCCTTTTTAGCCACTAATTTTGGAGTTCTCTTTCTTTTCGTCGAGGTAGGCACGCTCGACGTGTCTATTAATTATTATTAAATTCATATGTTAAAATTTTTCATGATTTATAGAGTTTGACCTTTTAAATTAAATGGTGTGTTTAGTTACATTTTGCTTAATTTGTGAGTTAACTTATGTTAGTTAGATAGATGTGTGTAGTACAATATGATGATGATATGTGTTTATGTCTCTATTTATGTATATGAGAACATGTTTAATTAGTAGTGTAATATTGTTCCTTTTAACTTATCACCCGGTTATATTTTAGCATATATAGATTAAGTTGACCTTGTTAAGTTAGTGGTGATAAGTTAACATGATTAAATGTTTTGGTGATTAATTTATCTAACACCTAATTACATTCATATCTAATTACATTTAGATATTTATACATTGTCTCATTTTAGTTCATTTCAAGTATAGTTATCTAACATTGCATTAATTGTGTATATGTTCATGTTGATGGTCATAGTTTGCATAGTTACTATCATGGCATGTCATAAGTTTGCATGTGTGTTTGGGTACATTAATTGAAATGGAATACTGAGCTACACCAAACTAATTAATCATGACTAGTAGGCAGCAGAGGTTAGAACGGTCTGGTGCATCATTCGATCCTCGATACCGTGGTTTGTCCTAAGTGTCACAACTGCCTAGGTGCACTATGAGATTTCATTTAGCTTTATGGTACTGCTATATATGACAGATCCGATGCTAGATAGTTGAGATGGCAAGACGACGCATTCATTGTCAATAAAAAAGATGTGATATTTTATTAGAGGGTACGTGCATTTATTGTATGATTATTTGGGTATGTTATTAAAATATGCATTAGTTTGTCATGATAGAGTTGTGTTGCATATGATATGCATGTTGTGTCTCATTTGTGGTAGTTTTATCGTATAGGTCTTGTAATATATATTCATGCATATCTCATCCCTTATAGTTAGGTTGTTCTTTTGATATGTATAAGTGATGATTGGGTCTATTTAGGTTCTAGTTGGTGGTTTAATCATATACGATTAAATCAAATATTTATTGTATTGTTTAGTCCTATGTGTATATAGGATGTGCATTGGTTTTGATAATTATTTAATTATTATTTAAGTCTTTAGTTACACGATTTGATAAATGATAGAATATCTACTGAATCTTCGTACTCATTACAATCATTTTAACAATGTTTAGGTGATCAAGTTTAGCACGGGAGAAACATAGTGATTTGTACTTTGAGAAATTTATAAGTAGATCAATGTGTATTTCATACGGTATATGAATTGTTATATAATTGTATGATTTATATTTAATAGAATTATTTGAATTATATATGAAGACCTACTTTGACTTTCAAAATTTTCAAATTAATGTATTTGAGAAATTAATTTTTCACGTTCGCATTGTCGAATTAATCTGCTTCATATGTCAAAATTTTGGGGCATGAGAGAGAGAGAGAGAGAGATGGGGTTGTCTGATTTTTCTCCTTTTGTGCTGACCTACACGTTCGTTGCTCTGTGAGAGGGGGGACTCATCATTTTTTCAACATACACGCATAACCAAACAAATGGCAAAGTTCAGCTTTTGCCTGCTTCCCCTCCTCCTTGTCATCATCATATATACACAGGGCCATCTCTGCCTCGTTTACCATCGAGAAGACTTCATCAGCTGTCTGTCACCACCTCTTCTTCTCTCTTGTTCACCATTGAGAGAAGAGCTCGTTCTCTCTCCCTCTCTCTCCAGCACTTAAACTCCCACAGTTCGTACTTTGTAAGGAAGAGAAGATCAATATAAGAAGAGGACTTGCACGAAACATTGGGAACATTGAGCCTCCAAGAAAGTGGAGCCCAACATAGAAAATTATTCAACGTGCAGACGCGACGGTGGAGGGGTGTTTACCCACACGGCTACACCTCATCACTTAACGGATTCACGTTTGATTTGAAGAGAGGTCCAAGGTGAAAGGATATCCTTGGATCCTCTTCTCCCCCTTCTTTTCTCCAGCTCTATACCCACCTCTCTCTCTCTCTCTCTCTCATGACTACGTACGCGCGGAAGTCAGACGAGGCCACTCTCTTTGAGAACAGTATATTTTTGACTGAACACAGTTACCTCAAAGTAGTTGATGATATATGAATATTTTGATGTAAAGGATTAACGAGACAGAGATATATCAAAAAGGCCACTAAACTATAAAAATGCACACAAGGTTTTGGAGGAAAAGAGTTATTGATTCGCTCAAGGATCGATCCCAAGCATTTACATATATTCGCCATGAAATTGTCTCCGGAAAATCAGACCGAGAGGTTAATTACATGCCGTATATATACACGGGTGCAAACTAACGAACTGATACATTGTTTTTTCAAGTTCAAACTCGTTTATTTTACTCGAGTTCGAACTTGTACACGTAAGCTGAACTCTTGCTCAAACTTAGTTTATTAGTTAATCAGCCCAAGCTCGACCGGAGTCGAGACCTTCTGAACTGTTTTTTGCTTTTTGCTGAGTGGGGGGTGTGGCTCAAGAAGAAGCGAATATCATCTTGGACACCGGGCAGTTGAATTGGGGTACGACGTACCAGCTGCCCAAAATCGGCCTCTCCCCCCAACCAGACGACTCTCCTGCAATTTGGGTTTTACGGGAACAAATGAACAAGAAAGAGGGACTACCCAACATTTAATTGATCGTTGGCACACCCCAAACTAACATTAAAAGATGCTTTCAAACATTTTTAGTAATATAATAACATGCTAAGTTGGGCTTGGTGCAGGATAGGGATCATCTAATTCTCTCCCTCTCTCTCTCTCTCAAACACACAGAGCAGAGCTGTCCCCAATTGGACTTTCCCTTCTACGTACATGAACGGAGTCTCAGCAGAGGCCACACACACATAGGGATGAGCATTATTCGGTTCTAACCAGAAAGTCAAATCGAACCGAAGGCTTTGGTTCGGTTCGGTTCGGATTAGAGCCCTAACGTAAATAGTTTGCCGAATCGAACCGAACTGTTGAAGTTAAACAATTTGGTTTAGTTTGTCGTCACGCGTAGACTAAATCAACTCGTTAAATCGAACCAACCCGTTAAAGCCGTTGGGATAGATTGGATTCAGTTGAATTCGTGTGTTTGTGATAAATTTAAATATATTATATACGTGTTTCGTTTCAACTCTATGTTCGAAAGATTCGAGTAAATTTTGTTCGATTACGATTTAAATTTTGTTTTTAAAAAGTCGAGTTTATAAATTATTTACGAGTAATTCTATTTAAAATTAGAAAATACTCATTAAATAAAATAAAATATGTTCATTGAAGATCCAAACGGTAGATCAAATCGAACCAAACTGAATCTAATTGGGTTTGAAAATTTTACGGTTTAATTTGATCGATCTCAAGACGATCGATCTCTGTCACCCAGCCAGCCGTGGAGGCCTCGTACCGGATGTGTGCGGTGACCGGCCCAGCTGCGTTCCGATGGAAGGGGCCCACGTCTCTTTAAGGGGGACATCTTCCTGCGGGGAAGGGGGAGCGTGGCCCTTTCCTATTGGCAGCGGCGGGATGGGCGATCCGGCCGGACTCTTGCAGTTGAGGAGAAGACTCCAAATCCTCTTTCTACCGTGCCGTGTCTTCCCGTCGTATTATTTTATATGAATGTACTGAGTCGGTAGGTACGTATGTATTTACTGCGTAGTTAGTTTTATTCAACTTTAATCGTAGTTAAATAAAAATTACAAAAAGTTGAATCTTTTGAAAAAAAAAAAAACTGCACCTGTTGAGTTTAAAATACCTAAAAACTGTATTTAGATTATACATTTAGGGCTAATATTGTTTATTAATATTAAAACTTATTAGTTATTTAAATAAAAGTTAAATTATTTATTTGATTTATTTTTATGAACGGTTGAAAACCTTTGATGCAAGCTAAATCGAACCGAGTGGAGATAAGTGAGCGCCCCTAGCTCAGGGAAGAAAACACACACACGCTCTCTCTCTCTCTCTCTCTATCGTAGTCCATCGTACGCGGCGGCTGTACATCTTGCTGTAGAGGAACAGAGAGGGGGACACGCGCACATACGCCACCCGGATGCTGCCCGACGAGGGGCCGGCCGCCGGGCTGCTGCGTCTTGACCTGTGACCGCACTTGCAGGATGCTCGCGTACGTGACTACATATACGCATGCATACGTCTGCGCCCATCGCACGACTCAGCGTGCTTCTGGTGTGCGCTAAAGCTGAGATCCAACATGACCAACCGCAACATCTCCGGCAAAGACAGAAAAAATGGGCATCGCCTACTCTGCGGTTACCCTCTCAGGTGACGTGGGTTCTTTTTTCTCTCTCTGTGCTCCACGGCGTAATGTGCCCCTCCAATAGAGCCTCACACACGCATCTAACCGACCAACCGCAGCACTCCGTGCGCCTGCGTTACATAGGTGGACGCGGTCCCTCCGGAGGAGCGGTCGCGGTCAACTCGCAATTAGTAGACTGTTTACGTCGTCATCGTCGTCGTCCAGCTGTCCACCCCCGACTGGATTACGGCACATGAACAATAAGGGCGGGCGCCCTCGGAGAAGTCCACCGGCAAATACCCATTATTATTGTGGTAGGGGTCTTCTTCTACCTCCGTCCCCATCTCATGTATGTTGTTGTTATGTTGTGTATGTATGGATATGGGATGAGAGGGCTCCCCCCGTCCGTTGCCTTTTCTTTCGAGTTCGGATCATTTCAATTCTCAAGTGAAGAGAATATCTCAATGTTTAATAAAAAAAATCACGATACCAATTACTTAATAATGAGTTAACAAGACGTCGATAACGAGTTAATGAGTTAGTGAATTGTTACTGGATCATTATCGATGTCTTACAAATTCATTATCGAACTTAATACAACTCGCTTCGTTATCGACAAGCAAGAAGTGAGTTAATAAGATATCAATAACGGTTCAATCTTTTTCAATAACAGTTCTTCAAACCTATTATTTGAACCATCACTCAAGTAACACAAGATCATGATCAATTTTCATTGAAAATTAAAAGAACTCTCTTCAACCGTGAACTGAGGTGATCAGAACTCCTTTCCCTTCCCCTTGCATACAAACACATGTACAGATATGCAAGGATAAATAGGCCAGCAGCGGCGAGACGGAGGAGGGATTGATTTGTTCTACACGCGCGCGCAGGCGGCTCCGCTTCGTCGTCGCGCCCCCGGACGAAGCATAAAATCCGCTGCCCTCGTTTCTTTTCTAACGCTGCGGCTGCGAGCGGCCCTCTCCTTCGCAGTCGCCTGTCCTTTTTGGGCTTTGGAAAAAACCCAAAACCCGTCCTTTGCACCTCCTCCTGCCGCGGGAACCCTACGCCCCCCCCCCCCTTCGCGTCACGATACATCCGCACGAGCATGGACGGCGGGACAAGCGGTGAACTGCGGGGGTAAATGCGCGAGGGCGGCTCCGACCGGAGGAAGCGCAGGCGATGGAAGAAGGAGGTCGCCACCGTCGACCCTAGAGCCGGCAGGACTAACTCCGTCGGAGGAGGCGGCGGCGGGGTGGTTCCAGGTACCAGTATTAGTTGGGGAAGAGAGGAGAGTGCTAGATACATATATATTATCAAGCTCAGGAGGAAGAGGAGGAGGTGGACGACGACACGACTGGAGAGGGGCAGGGAGTAGAAAGGAGCGTATACGCCTCTTCCTCTCTCCTCCTCCGGCTTTTCGCCCCTTCCTGTCTCATCACTCTCGATAGGCGGAAGCCTGTTCACTCCCCAGAGGGGTATACATAGACAGAGACTCGATCTCTTCTTCACCCTTTTATGGCCACGGCCAACGCCCCCGCCACGTCGGGAGCGGTGGCCGCGGCGGTGGAGGCATCCGTGGCGGCCGGCGGGGGCATCGGCGGCGCCTCGTCGTCGTCGGCGGGGTTACCGGAAGAAGTGGAGGCGAAGAAGGCGCAGAAGCGATACGAGGGGCTGGTGGTGGTGCGGAGTAAGGCGATCAGGGGGAAGGGAGCTTGGTACTGGTCGCACCTGGAGCCCATCCTGGTACCCAACCCCGACACCGGCGTCCCTAAGGCCGTCAAGCTTCGCTGCTCCCTCTGCGACGCCATGTTCTCCGCCTCCAATCCCTCGCGTACAGCCTCCGAGCACCTCAAGCGAGGCACATGCCCGAATTTCTCCACTTCCCCGTCTACCGCCGAAGCCGCCGCCGCCGCGCAGGGGGGCACCCACACGCCACTGCTCAGACCCATATCCACCATCCATCCCTGCCCTTCACCTACATCTTCACATCAGCATCGCCAACAACACCAGCAACCCACCAATCGCAAGCGCCCCCAGCCGACGCCTCCGCCGCCGTCGCCCTCCGTCCAGATATCTCCCCTGGCCATCGTCGATGCCTCCCGTTTCTCCTCCCCGACGGGCACAGATTTCGTGCACTCCTCCTCAGCCACCCCGCCGGCATCGCACCTCCACCACCATCAGCCGGCGCATCTGATGACGGCGGGAGGGAAGGAGGACCTCGGTGCCCTGGCGCTGCTGGAGGACAGCGTGAAGCGGCTCAAGAGCCCCAAGGCCTCGCCCGGCCCCGCCCTCGGCAAGGACCAGGTGGAGTCCGCCGTGTCTCTCCTCTCCGACTGGGTCTACGAGTCAAGTGGCGCCGTCTCCTTCTCCTCCGTGGAGCACCCCAAGTTTCGCGCCTTCCTCCAACAGGTGGGCCTGCCACCCGTTTCCCGCCGCGAGCTCGCCGGCGCCCGTCTCGACGCCCGCTACGAGGAGGTCCGCTCCGAATCGGAGGCGAGAATCCGCGACGCTCTCTTCTTCCAGGTGGCTTCCGACGGCTGGAAGTCCACCGCGGCCTATCCCGGTTCCAAGGAGGACGGCCTGATCAACCTCACGGTGAACCTGCCCAACGGCACCAGCGTCTTCCGGAAGGCCGTCTTTACCAACGGCAAGGTGCCCCCCAAATACGCCGAGGATATATTCTGGGACACCATCGTGGGCGTCGGCGGCGGCGGCGGCGGCGGAGTCCGGCGTTGCGCGGGCATCGTCGCCGACCGCTTCAAGTCCACGGCACTGCGCGACCTGGAGAGCCGCAACCACTGGATGGTGAACCTCCCCTGCCAGCTCCAGTGCTTCTACGGCCTCATCAAGGACTTCGCCCGTGACCTCCCCCTCTTCCATTCCGTCGTCGCCGGCTGCGCCAAACTCGCCTACTTCTTCAACACCAACTCCCAAGCCCGCGCCGTCTTCCACAAGTACCAGCTTCGGGAGCACGACCATGCCGGCCTGCTCCGCCTCGCTCCGTGCGTCGTCGCCACCTCCACCTCCGTGCAGGGCGCGGCCGATTACTGGGACCGCGGCAGCGTGTTCGGCGGGGGCGTGCGGCACTTGGCGTCCGTCGTGGCGATGCTGGAGGACATCGTGGGGTTCGGCCACGCGCTGCAAATGGCGGTGCTCGACGACGCCTACAAGCTGTCCTGCGCGGAAGACACGGCGGCTCGGGAGATGGGCGAGATGATCCACGAGGAGGCGTTCTGGAACAACCTGGGCGCGGTGCTCTCGCTGGTGAAGGTGGTCCGGTCGATGGCGGAGGACATGGAAGCGGAGCGGCCGCTGGTGGGGCAATGCCTCCCGCTGTGGGAGGAGCTTCGAGCCAAGGTGAAGGAGTGGTGCGCCAAGTTCAACGCCGACCACGTCCCCGTGGAGCGGCTGGTGGAGCGCAGGTTCAGGAGGAACTACCACCCCGCCTGGTCCGCCGCCTTCATCCTGGACCCTCTGTACCTGGCGAGGGACACCAGCGGCAAGTACCTGCCGCAGTTCAAGTGCCTGACGCCGGAGCAGGAGAAGGACGTGGACAAGCTCATCACCCGGCTGGTGTCGCGGGAGGAAGCCCACATCACGCTCATGGAGCTGATGAAGTGGAGGACGGAGGGGCTGGACCCGCTCTACGCGCAGGCGGTGCAGGTGAGGCAGAGGGACCCCGCCACCGGGAAGATGCGCTTCGCCAACCCCCCCGGCAGGCGGCTGGTGTGGGAGACCTGCCTCAGCGAGTTCCGGTCCCTGGGCAAGGTGGCCGCGCGGCTCATCTTCCTGCACGCCACCTCCCGCGGCTTCAAGTCCAACTGGTCGCTGCTGCGCTGGGTGCGAACCCACGGGCGCTCCAGGGCCGGCGTGGACCGGGCGCAGAAGCTCGTCTTCGTCGCCGCCAACGCGAAGCTGGACAGGAGGGACTTCTCCAACGAGGAGGAGAAGGACGCCGAGCTCTTCGCCAACGAAGAGGATGATGTTCTCAACGACCACCCCCCCTTCGCGGATGGCTCCGCGGCTTAGCATTTAATTTGTTCTCGTCTCCTTCCCCCTTTCTTTTCCAGCTCCCTCCCGCTTCTCCTCCCGCCCTGTACTAGTATTTGATTCGTAGGGCATCATCAAGATTCTTTCCACTGATTCTTCCCTGTGAAAACCCTGTCGTCTTCTTTTTCGTGGAGATTTTGGTGGTCAAAGGTGTACGTGGGGGCGGCGGGCGAACGCCCCCTCGGGCTTTCGTTTTCGACAGGGGGCGCCTGCCTGCAGCCACCGCCGCCCGAGTGTAATCTCTGTAACTCGAGTTTGAGGTCTCTTCTCTTGGGCGCTCGTGTGTTCATGGTAGTAATTATTAGCGTGGGAGGAATTGATCGGAAGACTGATATATATATGTGCCCATTCGGGTGACCGGAGAAATAACCTCGATCACTGAGTTTGGTTCGTTGTCAACGCGGCATCTTCGCCCGGGTCGATGATCTGACGGATACATGATGATTCCGTCGGCTGAGATTATCTTCTGCTGTAATTCTAACTTGGGCATTGCTCTGGATGGTTGCTGCTAAATTCCCGCCCTTCTGAATGATTGCGTCGCCCGGCAGATCTCCTCTCACTCCGATTATGAATTGAAATTACCAGAGGATGAGAGGACTTTCTTAGTCTCCTTACCTTACCCAGAAAAGAAAAATAATTTGATGATCAAGATGATTTAAGAGAAAAAAATTTCAATCTTCTCACCTCTCTCAATCGGATGGCGAAGAGGATCTATCTACCTGTGATTATGTCAAGATAAAAGATTAAGACCGGGTAAAGATGATGCCTTTGGGTGCCAGTCAGGGCGGTGTTATACACAATCTGATTTATTTTGAGATTCCCATTCCATCCCAGTAAAATTTGGATACTTTCATAGTTTTGGAGAATCCAAATTAGTTGATTTTGTTTTCGTTCTTCCCATCTCGACAAAAGATAAAAACGTATAAATGAAATGAAATAAATGATAACTATGATAGATGAGGTGATAAATTTGTAAAAATAAAATTCTAAAAACATTATATTAAATTTTATCAATTATATATGAATTAATAATACATTTTTAATAAAAAAATAATGTATAAGACATGTTTCGAAAAATCATAAAATCTTGTTTCTATTTCGATAAGAGAATCGACAATGAAACATGATATAAATTTGAAATTATCAGGATAGAAATTAAAACATCTTTAATCTTCGTTTGAATCCAAATAGGATACGGTCAAAGTCTACCTCTTTTACAGACTTCAGTCTCCGGCTTGCGCGCCGGGGCCAGGATCTGCAAAAAGGTCAGACCTTCCCGGGTCAGTCGGTCTGTTGCGTAAAACCCGGCGATCGATCACCCACGGAGCAAGACGCGCACACCACAAAGACGACGAGATCTCGGAGAAGTCGAACTCCACTAAACCGCAGACATACAACCTCTCCCCCAGTGGCTCCCTCGACACCCGACATCTCGAATGAGCCACCGGCCTGGGCTATTTATAGGGAGAACAACCCAGGAAACCCATCCCGACTAGAACTCTCCCAGTCCCTATCCAGAGTCCTGATAGACTTAGGATAGCCCGATGCCTATCCGGTTAACAACCACCGGATTCTTATCCCCACTTGGGGATTAACCCACGTACGTAACCTGTTAGTTACGTAACATTCTCCACCTTGGGTTAACTCCACAAGTGTCCGTCCGTCCGCCAGCTCTCCACCAAGATGGCTCGCACCAAGACTGTGTGCCCGCACGACTCGATTCCGCCGCACGCCCCGACATGGCCCCTCCTCTCTCGCTGACGCGAGAGATATCGACCACCGTCGTTGGAAGCGAACGTTACATGCTTCCTCCGCGCTCCACCTTCGGCAGATATCGTCCTCCGCCGAACCGTACTACTCACCAGGGGAATTTGTAGCTACACCGATGTCAACCCCTCCCTATGAGCCCGTACAAACCTTTCGTCGGCCAGCCCCCTTTAGCACGATCCGTACTCCTCCGCACACCCCGAGAGCTCCACCTTCAAGAGTGCATCGGTATCCTCTTGAACACACGGCTCGGTGAGATCAGTTCTTCTTCGGGATGCGGCACATGTCGGACCTCCACGAGCTTTCGCACCTTTCCATCAAACATGCGTATCCTCACGGATCCGATACCAAAGAACCGAGCAAAGATGCTCCGTTTGCCAATAGGACCGAGTCACCTTCGCATGTCTGATACCTGTGAAACATCGTCCTGTCCGAACATACGTGAAACGAGCAGCCAGAATCTAAAACCCAACCTGAATCTCCCTCTCTTGCAGATGTCGAACGAGAGACGTCATCCACGTCCTCCTCGCTATCCTCTCGCCGTTGATGCCTCCTCGCCTTCTCCAACTTTGCCTCCGCAGCTCGTTCGCTCTTCTTACGCTGTGGGCATTCCCGCTTGAAGTGACCTTCCTCGTCGCAGTAGTAGCATCTACGACCCCGAGTCTTGGATCGTCCTTTGTCATCTCGTCTCCCCTGCCGGTTGTCTGATCTTCCACGACCTTCACCTGCAATCAAAGCCTGACTCCCACTTGACGTCCCTGCTTCGTTGCTCTTTCGACGAGACTCGTTCGAAAGCAATGAGGCTATGACATCATCTAGCCTGAGAGTGTCGGTCTTATACAGCATGGTCGTCACGATGTGATCGTACGACATCGGCAATGACGACAATAGGAGAAGTGCTCGATCCTCTTCCTTGATTTCCTCACCCAGAGATAGCACTTCCGTCAGAATCCTGTTGAAGTCGTCGAGATGAGCTTCGATCCCTGTTCCCTCGATCATCTTCAAGCCATATAGCCGCTTCTTCGCTAGCAACCTGTTTGTCAGCGACTTAGACATGTACCTGCTCTCGAGCTTTTCCCAGACATCCGCCGGATCTTCTAAGCCGATCACCTCTCGGAGCGTGTTGTCCGCCAAGAATAGTTGAATCGTGCTATTCGCTAGCGCCCGCTTTTCGGCACACTCCTCCTCTCGTCGGCCTTCTCCGGCTTTGTCCGCTCGCTTGCCAAGAGCCTTCGACCTCGGTCCTTCCCGCGTAAGAATATTTTTCACGCGTTGCTGCCATAGAGTGAAGTCTCCATAACCGTTGAAGGGTTCTATGGAGAAGCTTGTAACCCTTCCAACGGACCTTTGACTTGTGCCTTCCTGCCCTGCCATTGATCGATCCTGATCAAGTACACCCTTGATCGATATCAACGCACACCTGCACCTGCACAAATCAGACCGTCGGTTCGGAAATCGCCCGATCCAGACCGTCCAATGAACCCGGAGCGCCTGAAAACCTAGGATTGGACTCTTGGATCGCCTGATTCCGACACCGAACGCCCCCGATCAAGCCGAAACAACCTCGGCCACTCGATCGGTAAACCTGCTCCTTCTGATCTCGGATCCTGTTAACGGGTACAGACGAGACCCGACAACCCTACCCGAAACCCAGACCTAGTAACCTAACTTTATCGGATCCAACCGGACTTAAAAAATTCAAGTCCTAATAATCAGATCCCATATTACTACGTTTTCTTTTTTTCTTTTTCTTTTTTCTGTTTTTATTTTCCTCCTCCCCTCCACGTCAGCTCCACAAAACCACGTTTTGTGCTCTCACCGTCCCACGTGATTACAAGAAGGAAAATAAAACTTAAAAAATAAAGAAGAAATCAAACACCGTAGCACCTAGCGCCGCGAGCCCCTTCCTGCATCCACAGCCAAGCTATCCCTGACCACTGCTGCCTCCTTCACAGTGCACAGTGTCGTCACCCTTGGAGGATGCCCCCACACCAGGAGATCTTCGTCGGAAATCGCCGAACTTGCTCGTTGCCACCGACGTACCTGGAGCCTCCGTCGGTATTACCTGATTCCTGCCGCTGCCACGCTGCTAAGGACTCCCTAGCGATGTGACGCTCCGTTGCGACCAGAGATTGCCGCTGCCATCATCTCAATCCTTCATCGTCGGAGTTCCTTACGCATGCCAGCACAAGATCACAGACCCGGAGCCGCCTGGAGACCTGCCGCCTCCTCACGCTGCCGTCGATCAGCAATCGGCTAGTCCGCCGATCACTCCACCTGCAGCGTCAACTGGCTGCAGAACCGTCGGTGTAGGGAATGCCGCCACCCAACGTCGTCTTCACCGTGTCGTCTTCAACTCTGCCCGATCGAACAACCGTCGCTCTGATACCAGATGTTGCGTAAAACCCGGCGATCGATCACCCACGGAGCAAGACGCGCACACCACAAAGACGACGAGATCTCGGAGAAGTCGAACTCCACTAAACCGCAGACATACAACCTCTCCCCCAGTGGCTCCCTCGACACCTGACATCTCGAATGAGCTACCGGCCTGGGCTATTTATAGGGAGAACAACCCAGGAAACCCATCCCGACTAGAACTCTCCCAGTCCCTATCCAGAGTCCTGATAGACTTAGGATAGCCCGATGCCTATCCGGTTAACAACCACCGGATTCTTATCCCCACTTGGGGATTAACCCACGTACGTAACCTGTTAGTTACGTAACATCGGTCAAACATCACACGTCGAGTAGCTCACTGCAGTCCCGGTCCCGGAAGCAGCAGTTTTCGTTGGCAGGTTGCGCATGAGTCAGGCAGTCTGCCCAGTTACATAGAAATCACATCAAAAGAGAAAGAGAGAAAAGAGAGATCACAACGGAATATAGTAAGAAGTGTATTTTTATGTGACGTTTATTTTGTCAAGTTAGAATATTATATTGACGTTTCAAGAAGGGAGTATCAATGACAAAATTAGAAAAGTATAGATGTTAAATTTGACTCCAACGTTCGAGTGTTTTTACGATGATCTGTACTCATAAAAATTTCAAAATTGAAAGTGATTGAGATATTTGATATTATCGTAGAATACATTGTTAAGTTTTAATTTTATGTAATCTTAGATTATGGCAACATGTCTTTTTTTTTTGAAGCAAGATTATGGCAACATGTCATTAACCTAATTTAAATAGTTACATATTAATCACAAGAATTGTCATTATAAAATTAAGTAATACACATTATTAAACGTAACGAAAAATATAAAATCGAGGAAAGTGGTGTCGGTGTCGGGACCAGGTCGTTTCGGTGAAACTTGCCCAAGTCAAGTCACAACTCCGATCCGACCTAAGTTTAATAAGATCGATGGGAACAAAAATTTTAAAAGTGAAAAAATTTGTAAAAATATTAAAATTGGGCAAAATGACACTAAAATTTTTGAATCATTTATATTTAAATTTTATTGTTTTTATATAATTTATGTACTCTTTCCAAAATATTCAAGAAGAAAGTGTATACATACTCATTGTATTCTATACATTCACTTTCAATTATCTTAGAATAAGATAATCAAGATCCACCGCTGTAACCATCATTGGTGGAGTGTATAAAAGTGCATAATTCAAAATTATTTTGAGTCCATGCTTAACTCTCGCGGTGAAACGTAAGAAACCAAACATCACTCGACCCTATAAGAATAATGATAGCATTAGACTAAGGTGACATTAATTTAACTTGAATTAATAAAATGTATAAAGTCTTAATTTTATCTTTAATTTCTATTTATTCATCTTCAAAAATAAAATATTTATAGTGAACTACTTAAAATCAATAGTGTCTTTGAGTGCATTTTTATTTCTTTTCTTTTTATAAAATAAAATCAAAACATCAATAAACATGTGTTTGGCTGGATTTAAAAAAGGATTTTCTTCAACTAACTTTTTTCTAAATAAAAAATAACAAGACACCTGTTTTATTTCTGAAAAAAAAGGTCACCGCCCACGGCTCAAAACTGACTAAGCCACTTTTCCCGACCTCATCACGTAAGTAACCGGTTGGTTGGCTAAGTTGCGCAACCCAATCTCAAAGAGATCGGATCACCTCAATCTCTGAGTGGAGTGAATAGCCTCAGTTCTCAATGAAAGTCGGCCACGATCCCAACCACTTAAGTGATAGGTAGTGAGTTCGTAAGACGTCGATAGTGATTTAATGATTTAACTCTGTCAATAACAAGTTAATGAGTCAGTAAATCATTACTGAATCATTATCGTCGTCTTACAAATTCATTACCGAACTGAATGCAACTTGTTATCCACACGTAATAAGTTAACCGTTCAATCTTTTTCGATAACAGTTCACTTAACTTATTATTTGAGCTGTCGCTTAAGTGACTTGGAGTTGTGATCGATTATTACCGAGGATCAAAGGTACTCTCTTCACCGTCTCAAACGCCCGAGTCCCAACCCTTCGACCCGGTCCCAACCCCGCCATGGTAACGTCGCAACGCAGGCTTGCGCGATCCCGCCGATCCAACCTCTAGTCTGGTATAATATGTGTGCAAGCTAGGAGGGTGCAGGATTCATGGCAACGGAGAAGGCCCGCGAAACGCCGAGAGCTTCCCCGCCGTAAGCTTTTGTTCTTCACCTACGTACCCATATCAGAACTCTCAGACCCTCGGAGAGATACATGGTCCCCAGCTCGTCTTGTCGTTAACCCGGCCGGGTGCTGTCGCAGAAGGAGTAGCAGTGCGCTCCCGACCTCGTTCGATCCCCGGCATCAACGCCAAGCGCCCCCCCCCCCCCCCCGGACGTCAGGTTCTTTGCGAAATATTGTAGCAAGTCCTTTCTGGCTGCCGCATATACTCTGCTGTGTGCAAGCTTCTGGAAGAGTAGATTTCGAGAGCTACGGAAAGGGGTATGGGCGGTGAAGGCTCTGGCGAGGACTTCGAACCGTGAAGTCCCTTTCAAGTGCTCGGGAGCAGCGCCCGAGCACACATTATTAACACATCCGGCCCGCCCCCTGCTAGCTAGCTGGCTGCTCCGGCCACGACGTTCGCGCGCGGTGTCGCTTCCCCGCCGTTTCTCGGCTCTCGATGGATCGGTATGTTGAAGGGTTTAATCCTATATTGACCACCGAAAGAGTATTTCATGCTTTTATCATGACGCGATCTCTCGCGACGTCGTTTTGGAATTTCACATGATATCGTGGTCCGATCAGAGGCCTCCTCCGGTGGATTTGCCTCCTATTTTCGCTACCTACCTGCGTATTCCTATCACGCTCGACGGTGGTGGTACGAGGAAGTGTTGAAAGATTTAATCCCATATTGGCCACCAGAGAAATATTTCATGCCTTTATCATAGCCTACACCTGAGTCTCCTAAGTGCACCTGCGTTTTTGGAATTTCACACGGTCTCGGCCCGGTGCGGGCCGCCGGCGGTTCCTGCTATGCTGAGTCCTCGTTCGACGCTGGCGCTTACACCCGGGCAATGCGCTGCGCCGGCTCCTACTCGGGCGGACGGAATCGCCGCCGCGGCGCCCGGCGTGCGCGCCCCCCGCGGCCCAGCGCAGCCAGCAGACACGGCAGCCTGCGGGGTAAGCTCCAGGATACCCGGGCGACGGCGGTGGTGGTCGTCGATGATCGAGGAAAGAGCGGCCTTGTGGCGGAAGGTAAAAAGGCCTCCGCCGTGGATCGATGACCGGCCTGTTTCTGTCGTCGGGGCCTCGTTTTGCATCTGGAAAGCTGGACAACAACAAATTGACCAGGCGAGAGAGAGAGGCCGGCTCCACGGCCCGGACAAACAAAACAAGCACGCTTTTATGTCATGAAAATCTTTGAAGCGTAATAAGAATTTCTCGGGGCTTTCTAATCACCTGGTTCCATATCTCCACCACTACTGTTGTGTACAGTGTGTGGGAGGAGGATGTCGCCGTCAGGGGCCCTGCGAACGATTTGGTTTGGTTGTTGTTACCGGCAGCGTCCATGCGGGCGCCCGTCTCTGACGTCCTGAGGAGACAAAAGGAGACGAGGTCCCCCCCGGCGCTCTGTCACGGTCGAGGCCACCGTCGCCCCCTTTCCTCCACATCCGGGCCGGCTTATCTTCTGGAAACCTACATTTCAAAGCTCACTGCTCACGCGGTCCTCCTCAGGTGAAGGAGCCACGAGCCATCCAAATATTCCCTCGCTAGTCTTTTTATTCGATCCTTGGTCATCTGAGGATACGCTCGCCGTGATCCATAGGTCCAAGATCCCCGGATGGCCCCAGGCTAAGACAAGCTCGATGTCGGCAGAGAGAGACGCCGCTCCAGGAGAAGGCCCGCCGAAGAGCCCCTCTCTGATCCGACAGGCTCGAGAGGGGGAGAGGTGCATCAGTACACGGTGACCATACGCTCTCTATGTTACGCAGTAGAGCAAAGTTTTTTTTCTCCTCGATACATATATATACATATGATCAAACCGAGGAGGACGAGGAGAATAGGAAACGGGCCATCGTTGTATAAGCTTGCAGAGAGCTAAGAAGCTTGTGCCTGTCCTGCGCGGGCAGGAGAGACAGACATTCGTCCTGTGACACGCAGGTAAGGAAATGGGTCATCATCGATCGGGTGTTTTACTTGGGGGGCATCGCCCACATGCGGCGACTGTCGACCTTCTGCGCGCCGATTAGGTTGCGGACAAGATGTTCGATCCATTGTCAAGGTGTCTCTCCGTCGTCAACACTCCGTCGGGGAAAACCTGTGGACTGGCAACCAATCGTCACCGAAAACGGTGGCAATTTGATTGATGCACTTCCGAGAGTACGAGCGGTCATCTCGTTGGATCAACTATTGTCAAGCGGTCTCATCAGCATTCATGTTCATCTTGTCTTGATCGGTGTAACGTTGACCCGGCTGCTGGGCTCAATCTCTGTTGATTTCGCCGTTCTTAATTATGTCGTGGTGGATGAGGAGGCGGCATTGGCGTACCATACATACCCGATCGAGGCGCCGTGTGTTTGGCGTAGCTAATTTCGTCTTGGAAGAACTCTCAGGTGGGCAATTGTATCTTGTCATCTCTAGAGATAAGGTGAAATTACGACCTTGTCATTCTTTGTCCCCCAAATCTTCAAGTTTAGAGTTTGTTTGCTTCACTTTAATAACTTTCTTTTTTTTCTGACTGTGACGACATTTATGTTTCCTTCAGTGTTGAGGATCGCAGTAGATATCACTGATATAGTGCGGAACTAATATAGCGACTCTGCAAAGAATAAATAAACAAAATATATACGAGAAGTAGAGATAGAGAGGAGCACACCGGGATTTACGTGGTTCGGAGGCGATATGTCTTCCTACGTCCACGGGCGAAGACAAATGACTTCCACTATATGAGAAACAAGTACAAAAGATGGAGAATCTCTCAAGACCCGAAGCCCTTTACACCCTCAAACTCTCTCTATGATATCTCCTAAGAGAATACAAGAAATAGAGAGAAAAAGAGAATAGGGTGGTGGTGGCTCTCTCTTGCTAGCTTGGCCTTGTCTTGCTTATGTATGTTATGTTTCTCCCCCTCCTCATGCCATTATATAGAGGTGATAAGAACTCTCTAGATTTGGCTAGAAGATACCTTTATGAGATATCTCTAGAAAATATCTAAACACTCTCTAGATGTGCCTAGAAGATACTTGAGCACATTGGATGTGCCTAGAAGAGTCCGGAATAATCCTTGAGTTGACCAAGTCAACCTTAACAAATCTCCACCTTTGGCTTGGTCAACTAGAATAGTGTTCGTCTTCTCCAACCCCTGAGGGTACCTTCAAGTGCTGTGAATACCAATTAAGTTCAAACGATGCTTGAACTTAGCAACCGGAAGTGGTTTTAACATATCTGCAGAATTGTCTTCTTTTTCCTTGAAGACCCAATTGCGGCCAACACTTTTCTTGCCTTTAGGAGCCTCCACTAACTCCCAAGTGTGATTCTTGTGAAGAGACTCAATCTCTTCCTTCATAGCAAATAGCCACTTATCTGCATCCTTACGAGATATAGCATCCGAAAATGTGGAAGACTCATTATCATCAAGTGTTTCTTCTGCAGCAGATAAAGCATAAGTTACCATATCTGCATAGCTATATCTCAATGGTGGCCTAATATCTCTTCTTTGCCTATCTCGGGCAAGAGAATATTGTTGTAGTTGTGGAGCTTCCTCCACATGTTGTTCATCAGGCACTCCGAGTTTGGGAAGATTTCGAGGTGAACTTGTAATTTCTAACTCCACCTTCTTCGTAGTACTGTAGAATCTACATTCTCGTGGAACAAAATCCTTCTTTGGATAAAGTAATGTAGATTCATCAAAAGTGACATTCCTTTCAATCATAAATTTAGGAGACCTTAGATCAGAACACCATAATCTATATCCTTTAACTCCTGAAGCATAACCAAGGAATATGCACTTCTTTGCCCTCGGTTCTAATTTACCATTATCTACATGAACATAAGCAGGGCAACCAAAAACTCTTAAGTCAGAATAGTCTGGAGGATTACCTGACCATACTTCTTCTGGAGTTTTAAAATCAATAGCGGAGGCTGGAGATAAGTTCACCAAATAACAAGTCGGACACGCCGCCCAAAGTCTTTGCTAAACCTGCATTTGATAGCATACAACGGGCTCTCTCGAAGTGTTCTGTTCATTCTTTCTGCAACACCATTCTGTTGAGGTGTATATCTAACTGTACGGTGCCTGACAATACCTTCATCTTTGCAGAATTCATCAAACTCTGTGGAACAGAATTCAAGCCCGTTATTTGTCCTCAGCCTTTTGATTTTCTTCCCAGTTTGATTTTCAACTAAAGCCTTCCATTGCTTAAAATGCTTAAACACATCACTCTTTTGCTTAAGCATAAACACCCAAACTTTCCTTGAATAATCATCAATGAAAGTTAGAAAATAACGAGCACCACCTTTTGACGGGACTTGAGAGGGACCCCGAAGATCAGAATGAATATAATCGAAGAGTGCTTTTGTCTCCGTGAATTGCTATTTTGAAGCTCACCCTTTTCGCTTCCCGAAAATGCAATGCTCGCAATTCTACCTTACCGGTATCTTGGCCACAAAAGCAAACCTCTTTGACTTAATAGGGTCATTCCCTTCTCACTCATATGTCCCAACCTCATATGCCATAATTTGGTCGATCATCTTCGACATAGAGGTGGATGCGAGTTGCGGCACCGCACTGTAGTGCCCAAAAGGGAGGTGTATAAACCTCCCGCATCTTTTTCTTTCATCGAACAAGGGATCCTTTGCCGATTTTTATAACTCCACCTTCGAGTACTCCATTTGCATCTAGTGTACCCAAAGAAATAAGATTTTTCTTCAAGTCGGGAACGTACCTGACATTTGTCAATGTTCTAACAATGCCATCATACATTTTGATCCGGACTGTGCCAATCCCAACTGTCTTGCATGGAGCATCATTTCCCATCAAGACAACTCCCCCATTAACTGACTCATATGTGGAGAAAAAAGCCCGATTAGGGGTCATATGGTACGAGCATCCGGAATCTAAGATCGATCATCTGGCTTGCACGGATAGAACATAATCTTCAGACTCCTCTTTGGCAACACTAGCCTCTGCGAAGTTTCACCTTTGGAAGACTCTTTCTTGTCTTCTTTTTTATTCTTTCTGTAGAGTTTCCAACAATCAGCTTTAATGGGACCCTTCTTAGGACAGTAGTTCCAAATGTTACTGTTGTTTCTTGACGTAGATCTGGATTCACCACGATGTTTAGCAAATTGATTTCTCTCTTCTGGCCCTCCTCCGGCAAGAAGACCTCGATTGATGTCCTTCGAACTACCACTAGTCATATCTTTATCCATCAATTCTTTCGAGAATAAAGAAGATTTTACATCTTCAATGACGGAGATAGAATCTCTACTATATAGCATAGATTCTCGAAAAGTCTTATATGACGGCGGTAGAGAACAAAGCAAGAGCAAGGCTTTATCTTCTTCGTCTATCTTCACATCACTACTTTCTAAATCTATCAGGATAGAATTGAATTCATCAAGATGTGATTTTATAGACGTATTCCTCGCCATCTTGAGCATGAAGAGACGTTGCTTCAAATATAACTTGCTAGTCAGAGACTTCGTCATATACAACGACTCCAATTTCAACCATAATGCAGCCGTTGTTTTCTCATGAATGACTTCTCGTAGGACTTCATTAGACAAGCTTAACTGAATTGAAGCTAGTGCCTTCTCATCAAGCTCTTGTTTCTCATCATCGGACATAGTGTTGGCATCTTCTCCTTCCCAAGCGAGTCTTCGTAACCCTTGATGGGTTAAGTGCTTTCATCTTGATCCGCCATAAATTGAAGTTGATGCTCGGTCGAACTTCTCGATATCAAACTTTGCGGACATCGTGCCTTCCAAAAAAATATCGGTGAATCTTAACACGCTCACGATACCAAATTTGTTGAGGATCGCGGCGGATATCAACCGATATAGTGCGGAACTAATATACCCGACTCGCAAAGAATAAATAAACAAAATATATACGAGAAGTAGAGATAGAGAGGAGCAAGGATTTACGTGGTTCGGAGGCGATATGCCTTCCTACGTCCACGGGTGAAGACAAACGACTTCCACTATACGAGAAACAAGTACAAAGGATGGAGAATCTCTCAAGACCCGAAGCCCTTTTACACCCTCAAACTCTCTCTATGATATCTCCAAGAGAATACAAGAAATAGAGAGAAAAAGAGAATAAGGTATGGTGGTGGCTCTCTCTTGCTAGCTTGGTCTTGTCTTGCTTATGTATGTTATGTTTCTCCCCCTCCTCATGCCTTTATATAGAGGTGATAAGAACTCTCTAGATTTGGCTAGAAGATACCTTTATGAGATATCTCTAGAAAATATCTAAGCACTCTCTAGATGTGCCTAGAAGATACTTGAGCACATTGGATGTGCCTAGAAGAGTCCGGAATAATCCTTGAGTTGACCAAGTCAACCTTTACATTCAGAGTGACGTTCCATACATTTCTCCAACACATAAAATATATTGTTATATAACAACCAGCACTTAAGTTGATTTGTTCTGCACGAGTGCAAGCCCTGGGGATGAGAACCGGAAGTCAAAAATAGCCCTGGCAAAGATAAGGGTGTTTGGTTCCAAGATTAAACTGTATTTTTTTTTGCACGAATATTTCTTTGTTACAAAAATGTGTCCAAGGGATGTTTGGTCGTCATGGTAACAAAAACATTTTTGTAGAGATTTTTTTTTCTTAAACAAGAAGGTCTGAGACCCCTTTTGTTCTTCCTTGTGGTCCCTTAGTCTTTATAATTTGCCACGATATTATCCACACTTTTTTTATCATGTCGTGCCAAACATGATGAAAGACAGTGTCTACCTCATTTCTGTTCAAGAGAGAAATCTTTTTTAAAATGTAAACTTGTGACGGTTGCCGAACATCTTCATTGAAAGATTTTGTCACAAAAGGTCAAAAAAATTGTAACAAAATTTAATTTATCACGTAACCAAACACTCCCACAATTATCTGTAGTTTGTGTTGCAGGACTTCCAACCAAGCTGGGGCTATTGTTTAGCGGAATTATGCGTACCTAATTCCTATTCCGGCGAGTGTTTTAATTTTGATAATTTGGATATCACTGATCGACGTTAGAGTCAAATCTGGTAATTTTTTGAATACATATTATATATTAAATTTACTAAAATATAGTATAATCTTTTAGGAGCTGTTTGATATCGAGATAGCTTGGGGATAAATTTGGGTTATTCCCAAAATTTAGGAGATAACTCAAGTTTATCCTCGAAATTTTATGGTACTAAACAAGCCGTTAATAACTCTGTTACTCTTCTATGACTTCATAAATTATATTTTATTTTAATTTTAATTAATATTATTTATGTATACTTTCCGTGTCAAAATCAGATAAACAGAACACAATATAATTATTCCGATTCCAAAATTTTATAAGATACAAAATTAATAAGTTTTAAACATTATTTTATTAGAGTCGAATCGAGATTACAAAATATCATATTCTATTTACATTCTTACTCGCGGGCCATCTTCGCTGGTCCCGGCCGGCCCCCCCAACGGGGACTGGGGCTGTCACGTCGTATACACGAGAGAAAATTGACGGGAGACTTCTCCGAGGAGATCCGATCTCTTGATAAAGATGTTGCGCCGGAGAACCTCAGGACCGCTGCGTGATCTCGCGCCCACACAAGGGCATACTTCCGCCGGTGCGCGCGGGCTCCCCTTCCTTCTCTCCGACGCGGGCCGGCTGCGGCTCCGTGGCGGGGAAATAATAGGCGATCGGAAGGCACGCGCGCCACATCTGGGCGCACGTGTGACATCGGGGCGGTGGTGCGCAGTTGGCCCTCACGAGGACGCGCGGGGCCCACGGCACACGGGAAGCAGCGCGGCCTTGAATAAAAAGGGGGCGGTGGAGCCGCACTGAACGGTTCGAATTCGATAATAAAATTAATAATTCATATATAATTAAAAAGTTACTTTAAAATGTTATTCTTATCATTTTACCAATTTATATATTATTTTTTACGATTTATTTAAATTTATCTTTACTTATAAATTTAAATTTTATCAAAATAAGATAAACAAAATTAGAATCATCTGATTATGATTCTGATAAATTATAGAAATATCTAATTTTGATTTCAATAATTAATAGGATACAAAGATTATATTCAAATTCATTGATTTTTATCGAAATTTTAAAATATTAAATTTCGTTTACGCCGCCAGCTGCCCCGCCGACTGTTGCTCTCCCTGCTTCTGCTTTGGGCATCCTCGTTCGCGAGAGGGGAGTGCAACCGCCAGCTCGTGGAAGCTCGTCTTCGTCTTATATCCATCACTTGTCTTGGCAGCACCCGATCGAGTGGGGTCCGCTACGTACAGATACGCTCGTACGCACGCCTCCTTTTCTTTTACGATGACCCCCTCCTCCCCGCGGGTACGCCCAACCCTAACTTTCACCCACTTGTCATTATCGGAGGGCGGATCCGATCGGGTGATCCGGATGATGAGCCGAACCAGCCGCCCACTCTCACTGATTGGCATGCATGGCGCTGCGTTGTGTACGTTCTACGTACCCGCGACGACGCAGACAACCCTCGGCTAGGCCGGGGCAAGGCCGGGGTACAGCCGGGACCGTGCGTGCACTGCCGGCGTGTGTCATGGGCCGACTGCCCAGGCGCGGGTACCAGCGGCGCATGGATGGGCTCGATCGGGTCGTCCATGGGCCACGGCCCAGCAGCCGAGGTGCCCTCACCCTCTCCCTCTGTAGGCTACTGACACGTGTAGAGCGTAGGCACCACTTTCTTATGTGCGTGCACAGCCGGCCCGGAGGCGGCCTTCGTTCAAACTTCAGGCTTAATCTAATCCTCCTGCTTTCCACATGCCCTGCGCAACCCCCCATGCACTCTAAACAAAGGGGGTGGGCTGCTCCCCCCCCCCCCTTAACCTATATTCAAACGTGTACGGAAGGTTGACCGGACCACAAGTTTATATGTATATATAAATATACTGATCGGGTATGACCGGGGGGGATCCGCTGTGGGTCCGGGGTGTTCTCGGGAGACCTCTTCTTTGGGTAATTATATATATCTTCTTCCCTCCGTACGGTGTTGTGTGTGTGTTGACGACCGAGTCAGTCGGATAGTTGCTTGTTTATATATATGTATACAACTTAGAATGCAGATGATGATGGCGACGAAAAGAGAGGATATATATACAGAGAGAAAGAGATATCAATCCAATCCTGGTTTAAATAAATAAAGGCCTAGATTCTGCTGACGACACAGGATTCCTCCACCACTCCCCTAGGCAAGCTAGGGGGGGAGGAACAAATAAATGTCTCGATTACATTCGTCCCCTGATTGACCTCTCCGACGACGCCGCCCCTGCCGCAACCCGCTGGCGGCGCCGACCACCGTCGCCAGCCTCGGATGTAATGCATGTCTCCGAGACTGTACACTCAAATGGCGGATACAGGATACGCGAGAGAGAGCAAGAGAGTAGTCCTGTACTATATATTTTATATAATATACTGCCACGAACGACGAGGGCGCGCTTTGCAGCTTTTCTTCGATGGTCTCTCGGCGGAGGTGCGCGGTGGACCTCCTCCGCCCCTGCCATCCTTCCGCCCGCTTCGACCGCCGATCCACGGCTTTCTTCGCCTCTCTCCGCCGCCGCCTACCTTCTTTTTTCCGGTGGCAGTACGGACATGTGGCCGCCACCCATTCCTCTCTCCTTCCCCGCGCGTCTAATTAATATGTACATCGTCTTTAACTTGGAAGGAAGCATATGCCCGCGTACGTTAAAACCCTATTCATGCTCTGGTCCGTGTGCATATAATCGATCCGGACTCAGGCACACGCACGTGGCACGTGCGTACGCAAATTTGCGCGAAGGCAGCCGACGACCTCGCACGCACGCACGTACGTAGACGAGGTGCGATTGGCTGCTCTGTTGGTTGGTATTTTACTTGAGCCTACCGAATGGATGGTGAAAGGTAAAGCGCGAGCCTACGTATACGTACGGTGTGCCCCCGTCTGACGTACCGCGTGGCTGTACCCGCCCTCGCTCGCAGCCGATTTGCTAGATCTTGTCGCGGTGTCCCACTGGGCGGATTCTCCGACAAAAGAAAGAACACCCTATCGGGCTCAATCGGGCCCCCCCCGCCCTTTGCTGTTGGGCCCGAAAGCAGACCCCCCAGGATCACTCCGAGCCTCTCTGATCTCGGATGCTCGAGGCCCAACCATGGTGATATATTATATCCATCACGTAATTAACTACAAGCTTGAATCTCAACCAAACTACCACCGCCTTCCTTCAAGGTTACCCGGGGTCGGCAACCCCCCCCCCTCTCGCTTCGCTTCCTTATAATTTCATCATCTTTCTGCCTGATTTTTTCTGACCGGGTTTTGTTTTTACTGGACCCGTCGATCGTGAAATCTCCTCCGCTCCTGGCACAGCCCCCGCCGCCGGGAGAAGGGGGGTGGGGTGGATGACCGACGGGACTAGCCGGATGCTGTCGGTGTCGGCTGTCCTCTCGCTGGGCTGGGCTGCAAGTGTCGATCGACTACGTATTTCCGGCCGCCGGCGGCACCGAAACAGTGCTGGCGCGCCCACCACAGCACGGCGCACGTAATCGGACCTAACAGCGCTATCGGTTTACCGTGATATATACATAGAGAGGAGATCGGCCATTAATGGCCTTGTGTGCGTGTGACCTGAGAGGCTCCCCGAGACGATCTCCTTTCTATACATATGTGACGACAGATTATCTCGCCCGGAAGTTTACGTTGAGATATTTTCATAAAATAAAATAAAATAAAAATACCTTGCACGTGAGAATCGCGCGAGCATTTCCTCGTTATCCTTCTTGCCGTTGGAGAGAATCCAACGCAAAGATATAACAAGAATAAAGGGGCTCTCTCGTGGAAACGGACGCGCGAAGGAACTCCTCGATGATGTACGCTCTCGCCGCCGTCCGCACGCTCTGTCTCTCTCGTTCTTCGACAGATTTCTGATTCTAACACTCGAACGAACAACAAGGGCTTCTTCTTCTTCCTCTTCTTCTTCTTCTTCACTAGAAGCACTCAAAGCAAGATCGGTTCGCATAGCTCTCCTGAAGGACGTGCTGACGGGAGAGAAGAGTTTCGCCTACCCGAGGGTCGTCGTATCTGTAACATTTCAAAAAAAAAAAAATAGTAACCGCCCCGCCCCGCCCGCTCTCTCTCTCTCTCATCGGTTACACCCGCCCGCCCCGCCCGCTCTCTCTCTCTCATCGGTTACACCCGCCCCGCCCCGCCCTCTCTCTCTCTCTCTCGCGGTTACGCAACCCCCCGTCGAAGCTCTCTCTCCCTCTCTTCCTATCGGCGACGCCGCCGGCTGCCTCCGTCGTGCGCACCCAGCGCCGCCCTCCCGCGCGCGCGCGCCGCCCGCCACGGCATCAGCTCCGCCGTCCGCCACCAGCCCGCCACCCCGCCTGCATCATTCCGTGCCCAGGCTGCAGTCGCGGCTGCAGCCACCGACCCCCCCCCCCGTCGCCTTCCGGTACCGCTTTGGCCGCCGGGAGCCCCCCTACCGCCGGCCCCCCCCCCCCCCCTCCCCCCCGAGCCATGAGCCAGCCGCATCGTCTCGCCACCTGCCCCCATGCAGCCGCGTCCCCCTCCATCCCGCGACCGCACGCCCGTCGCCGGAAGCCGCCGCCGTCACCTCCCGTGCTCCGGCCGGAACCTCCGCGGGAGAGCCTCTCGCCGTCGCCATCGCCGGCCGTCGTCGCCGCCGTGACCAGCCCCTCCCCTGCCCATCGCCGTCGCCGCCGAGCGCTGCCGCGAGCGCCGCCGGCCGCCTCCGCCATCGCGAGCGCCGCCGCGAGCCGCCGCTTGTCTCGCCGCCCGCGAACCGTCGCCGTGAACCGCCGGTCGAGCCGGCCCAAGACCCCGGTCCAGCCGCCCGGTCCAGCATCCGGCTCAACGTCGTGAGCCGCCGGTCGAACCGCCCGGTTCGACGCCGGTTCAGGATTTTCTGATTTTCGGAATTTAATAAATCCGGAAATTAGATTTGAGGCCAGAAAAATAGCAGGAAAATTCTGAAAAATCCGAAAAATTCACAGGAGCTTTCAGGTAGGTTTCTCAAGCTCGTCTATGTATTTGATCCCATTTTGATTAGAAAATATGCATGATTTAACTTATGGACCTTGATTTGACTAGTTTAGATTTTTGACTCATGATTAGTGAATTTTTCTCAAAAATCCTTGAATCCAGAACTTTGAAAATGATATTTTGAATATTGTGGGACATGTTTAGCATGATTATGGATGGGTAGAACTATTTTTTCATGAGACTTGACCATATGTTATTTATGTATATGTTTATGTGATTATATGCTACATTGGACCTAGAATTGAAAGATAATTATGTATAGATTTGGAAAAATCATGGATCATCAAATCATACCTTAGAACTGTTAAGGTCAGATTGTGGTTGATTTGCTTCAGAACTTAATTTGATTAGTTTATGCCCAGCTTGATTTAGGTTAAATGTCTTGCATATGTAATTAAGTATGTCTAGTTTGGCTTGTCATTTCATGTATGTAAGTTATGTAAATTTTGGTTAGTATGGTTTCGTACTATGTATTATGTCATGCATGGTGTGGTTATGTTCAAATAGACAAGTTTGATATGAGTTTTGACTAGAATATGTTAACCATGTCGGTTAGTACAAGTCTTGTCTAGTTATGGTGAAATATGTTTAATTTGGTTTCAGATCATGGGCTATGCTATGCATAGTTAGTTATGTCAATTTGGTCATGATTAGTACAAGTTGTCATTGAGAACAAGTTCAATTAAGTCGGGTTATCATATGTCTTGTCAAGTTCGTTATGAATGCTATGTCTTGCATGAAAGGCTATGAAATTGGATGGTTATGTCATGTATGCATGGTATGGTCAAGTATGTCATGATTTGAAATTATGTTATGAACTCTTGATATGACGTGTTATGAAGGCTTCACTACCTTATGTTAGTAAATTGCCTCAAGTGGCTGGTAACTTAGATGAATCCGGCCCTCCCACGGATCCCGGATTACCGCGGTTTTCCTTAGTGTCACCACTCCTAGGTGCACTGGGCTAGCTTTTATTATATGTTACCGCTATATGTATTAGAGTGGGTGAAAGTATTTGTACATGTGAAGCAAGACGACCAATTCCTTGCTCTTTGGCTATGTATTCGGAAAGGATATGAAACATGTTACTTGGTGTCATGTATAGATGTTAAACCATGTCGTGTTAGAAAATCGAGATTTGTCTTGTTTTAAATTGGTCATGTTAAGCTAAGTCTGAGGTCATTTAGATGAATTTTGTCTAGCTTGTATGGTCTTGTGTGTTTTGGTCTAGAAGTATGCAAAGCATTGGCATAATTGTTTTCTTAAAGTTAATTCATGATTTGGATATGGGTTATGAGCTTAATATAGAAGACATTCTATATATTTGTAATTACATCTCAATTTAGATATGTTATCTATCATTGCATGTTTATATGTTAGTATCCGATTGGCGGGAAATGGGTGTAAATCCTACGGAGTCCCCGGACTCACCCCGTTGTGGGTTAAATTTTTCACAGGTTTTGAAGATTTAAGAGCTTGAAGATGAGGATCGGGTGGAACCAAGGGAATCGAGAGTCATTTGCACTTGGAAATTCTTGGTATTCTCTACTTAGGTAGATGGTCTTGGTTGTTTTTGAACAAGAGTGTGGTTAGACTTAGAAGTATTGTTCTATTCCCTTGTATGATTGGATCTTATGAAATTAATTGTTTAAGTTTGGGTTGTGGAATCCGAGTGTTGGATTTCATCCCACTGTCACGACGTTGTGTATTTCCGCTGCATATTTTGAGGTTATATTATTTAAATTCCGGGTCGTGACAGTATCTCTAGGAGGACGTTGCCGCGAGAACCGCACGTCGGTTGGCAATAGAACTCTTAGTTCTAGCGATCACGCGCTTCGACCCGACAGGCTATGTTTATAACTTTATTTATTTATTTTTAATTTGTTCGTATAATTGTATTTTTGTTGATTTTCAGGAAAACGACCCAACAGTTTATCGGTGAGAGTCGTATATACACATTAGTAATATCTTGGGGAGGTTAAGTGACTCACGAATAATCAATGAATTTAATAACTATAAGCATCAATTAGTATTTGTAAGAGCGTTTTGGTAATAAAAAAATACTAAATGACTGAGTTGGTGACCTCTCTTACGTACAGGTGACTAAAGTTGATTTACAGCGCTTGCTTGCTTGCTTGTGTTATGCCTTGTGGGACGTGTGTGACCCCATTTGTCAGAGAGGGCTGTCCACTAATCAATTGCATGCCGACGGTCTTGCACTGAACCACTTAAGCATCTTCTTCTCTCCTTCCTCTCGCGTGAAATGTTATATGTGTGCCAACGAAGAAGACAACCGGATGATCGCGCTTTCATATTCTCTCACACAGCACATATTAACGTGCACACAAGATCAGGCCGTCAGAGAATAGGCACATAAGTCGCCTCCTCCTCCTGTTTCGAATGGAATCGATTCGGAAATTAATGGCAGCTGGAACTTGTCTCGCTGCGGTGCAATCAGAGGTACTCCAACTGCGCGCGAGAATATATACATATAGATGTGCTGCCGAACTGCATGCATGCGGATAATTATTATTGCTCCCACCTCAAGGCTGCAGAAAGCAGCTAGCAGGCTCTATATATATATATATATGCGATACTTGTGGTGGGCATACGTATACGTGCCATGGAAAGCCGACCACCGTCTCAAGCCGGCCGGCAGATTTTCTGTCTCAAAGATTAGGTCTCCGATTCCCCATGACTTTACAGCTGAGTGGGCAGATCAGATATGGGACATACAGAGATACACATCGACGGGCGCCGATCGAGCGAGCGAGCGAGAGAGAGCGATGGAGCGCGTACATAAATATCGATCTGTTTAGCTAGATTAGAGTAGGACGTCAAAAGACGACTGCACGGAGAGGAATCTGTGGATTCACGGACGTCTAGCTTGCCTCCTCTGATCAGAAAGGAGAGATGTGTGTACGTACCACCCGTTCTCTTAACGAGATCAGTCACCCGTCGCCCGTCTCTCTTCTCTCTCGCTTGCCTTGCAAGTGATCAGAAGAGAGTCTTCGTTCGCACTAATTGGACTTGGCCGTTGAGTTATATGCGAAACGAGAGATCAGCTTCTAAGCGCAGGAGACGATGGCATGCCTAATCTCGATCTGGACAAACTGACGCTTCTATTGCGCCCATCTGAAAGGCGGCTTGGGATTAGGAATCGGCGGGGAACAGGAACAAGAAGGGAAAAAGATTAATTAATTTTAGGCCCTATTTCGAGCTTAAAATTTAGTTTTTGGACCCATCCTAACCTTTTGAGTTATTTCACCGTTCGTCCTGCTTCCCCCTCCCGTCACTTTCGAATTTTACTCTTTTGTTTTTACCCTCCTTTCACCCTACGGAAGATGGTTGGTTTGGTCGGGTGGGCGATAGAACCGCGCCTTCCAAGTACCATCCATCAACGGAAATTAGGTACGGGTCAGTCAAATTACAAAAGACGTAGCCGTGTCAGTGGATTAGAGGAGGAGGGGGGGCGGAAGTTAAGGAGATTTTCGGAACACCGAACATGGGACTAGAAAATAAAGTCTCTGACCGGTGGAACGAATAATAAAATAAAGAGACCGGATCCCCTCAGGAGGCCTCCTGAGGGGGTCCGGTCAGGTGCACACTCATATGGGTGATGTGATCGCCATCACATCCCATTTAATACCCCATCACATCGCCGGTCACATCACCCATATGGGTGTGGCCTGACCGGATCCCCTCAGGAGGCCTCCTGAGGGGATTCAGTCTCTAAAATAAATGGACTTCGTAAAGTAGGAGCGGAGTTAATTTTCTCGAAAAAGAAAACGGAAAACGAAAAAAAAAGAAGGAAAGGAAGAAGGACGATAACCGGCGGCAAAAGCTGTCTCCCTCCATCGCACTACTCGGCTTATTTGTTGGGGGCCAACCTCCTCCTCCGCTCGGCGGCAAGGCAACCCTGTACGTACCCAAACGGAGGTTAAAACAAGAAAAGAAAAAAAAGAGAGGGTAAGAGTGAGGAATTTACGCCGGACATGACCGCGTGACTCGGCGGTCAAGACTGCAAAAGCAACACGGATGATCGATGCCGGGGAACATGGATGGAGTTGCTGGCCAGTACCGGAATCGGTCTGCCACCAGCAAAACGATGAACGGCAAAGCACTGACCAGAGTGGACCTCCCTACGGCCCTGCAGCAAAGAGCACCGCCCAACGGTGGTGCTTAATTCCTGCCTCCTCCGGCAGCGCCTTTCTGGACACGTACAGCTAGCTGGCTGCGCTCCATCTACGTATACCTCCGAAACGGAGGCGTCGTCGCGCAGGTCGGATCTATTACCTCCTTTCTCTGCCAAGCTCTCCCTCCCGGTGATGTCCCGCCGGCGGGAGGAGGAAACTGAGGCCAACTTCCCGTCGGCATATTTCTAGATTCCACAGTTATTGACTTGATGCATATTGTTTCCAAATGGAACGAGCCAGACTATCGACCGTCTGTCAGACGGGGAGATCATATTTAATATTTATTTATTTATAAAATACAAAGTTGAGACGGTCAGGTCAAGTTCATATCTTATTTCGCCGGCCAGATCTCAAAAGAGACGTACCCTCCCCTTTCCAGATCTCCTCGTCCGTCGTAGCCCGCGGGGGTCAGCCGGACTCGCGCGCCTCCCCCTCTCCATCTCTCTCTCTCTCTCTCTCTCTCCGATCCGTCTGGCCGTGTCTTATCCTCATCCGCTCGGCCTGTCGCCGAGCCCGTGCTTCTGGATCATCGGCAGCGGCGCCGATGGTGGTCTGCGATTGCCGAAAGGTGGGGTTTCTTCGCCCTGAAATCTCCGTTTCTTTGGATGATTCGCCAGCAAGCGATTTGGCGTTGGGAACCGGCCGGAGCTCAGGGTTTTGATGGACAACACAGATCAGGACTGTATCTGCGGTTGTTGGAATTTGGCTCACCATGGTATTCGATGATACTAGCGAAGTTTCTCTTCCCCATTTCAGCTAACTCTCTCACCTTCGTACGTGGTGCTCCTCTGACCACAATTTCCTTCTTTTTTTTGGTGTGGGGGGGGGGGGGTCGTTTCCTTTTGCTTCTTGTCATACCTCTCGTCTCCGACTCCCTCCCTATTGTCACTCTTCTCGCAATCTTTTCCATCTTCCCATTTTAGTTGAACACTGTATCTTTATTGGGGGGCTGCTTTCGAGCAAGAAGGTCTCCAAGACGACAATTTCATTCATATGCTATGTTGTAGTTCTTCCACCCATGCCTGGTCTGGTCTGCACACCAACCAAGATGTATGTATGTCTGTATATAATAGTGTACCTCGAAGCGCACACGGCTTCTAATTAAGCTCTTGAAAGTTAGAAACATTGAAGTGCCATCACGTTCATGTGCTAATTCTCTCTGTTCGTTTGTAGCAGCAGCAAGGCTCCTCGGGTGCGACAGAAATCGAGCTGGAAAATTTGAAGGAAGAACAAAGAGCGTCCTCGCAGATGCTTCGAGTGGAGGAGAAAGGTGTTCGAGGCTCTGTGGAAAGTTCATGTAGGCGAGATGCTGGACAGCAACTAAGGGCCCGTTTGGTCCTACGTAAAAGTTAAATAGGAGAAAGTACTTCTCATTGTAACAAGTTTTGCGGGAAATCCTTATCATACGCTGTTATTTGGTTGCATGTAGGGACAATTTTGGGAAAACATGATAGGGATTAATATTTCAACGTTATTTTTTTTTACTTTGTCCTTTCTCGTTTTACGTTATCACTAATGCATAATATAAGTTTCTATTGAGCTATTTTTTACGATTAGAATAATTTAAAGAGATAATTAAATGTATCATAAAGTAAAATCTTAGCTAGGAATCATACTTTTCAAACTTGATAAATATGTATGATAGAACACATTTATTTTTAATCATATTTAACAGTGCTATGGATTTTGTGCATAAACTTAATTATATTTATCAAGAATTATTTGGTTGCACAAGAAAAGAAAAATTGATGAAAACATTTTACACAGAATTGGGTTCTCATAGAAAAGTAAATCCAAATATCTCATTTGATAGATTTGTAATGATCTTCTTGAAAGTATTTTTTATCATTTGATTTTTTGCAAAATATTTTCGTTTTTTATATTTTTATTCTCATGATTAGAAAGTTCTATTATAAGTACAGAATTTTTAGAAATATTTTGTATACTTTTACCTTTTGAGAATAATTAATACTTTAATCATTATAATTTACTTTAATTTAAAATTTAACTTGAAGCATATCATATATTACTAAACATTATTAAATTTAATTTAATGTTTCATTTACTAATTACTAGTGATGTCCATTGTGTGTTTGACGGAGAGAGAGCAAGTAATGGGGCGTGGAAAATGGCATCCGGCGAATTGTTCGGGATGTCAAAATGGGAGGTTTTATGAGTCAATGAGTATACTTTTCTACACCGGTAAATGGGTCGGATATTTTAAAATCCGGATCCGAATATGTTAACTACAAGTGAAATCCGAATCCGATTTTACAATAAAAAAATTTTTGATCTAAAATCTAACCCGAACTCGTGATCCGCATCTGGATTCGGGTCCTATAGCAGGACAGTCCCTCTGGTAACCTGGGGAGATGCGGAGGTGAGTTTAACAGGGCACTCCCAGTGATGCCGGCGGTGGGGCACCTATCCACGGGGGAGGGGGCGAGGGGGGGGGGACGCCGGAGCCGATGAAGACGAACGCCGGCGACCGCCGCCGGGTGGGGCACCTGTCCGCGGGGGGAGAGGGGCGAACGCCGGCCGGGGGGGGGACTCCGGCGTCGGCGGGCGGGCCGCCGTCAGGGGATCTGTGGGAGGGCCCGACCGCACCGCCGTTGGCGGAGGCCGAGGAGGGCGGCGGTGGCAGTGGGTCGATCTTGCCGTCAATGCAGGAGGCGCACCTTCTCTCGATCCAACCCTCCAGGTCATAGTGCCCCACGGCCGAAGACGCTTCTACCGGCGCAAAGCCGCCCTATCAGGCTGGCAACGACGCCCAGGATGGTGATGCGACGAGGTCCGAGGAGGAAGAAGACTCGGAAAGTAGCCGGACTCAACACCCGATTTGCCCAACTCGACAGCCCTCTCCAGCGGTAACCGGGCAAACAAAGCGCACCGTGATAGCTCAACGGCCACGAAGCAAACCAGGGGGAGAAGGATGCGGAATGCAAAGATGGCATAAACCTTCGAATCACGGTCGGTAACAGAAGAGATCCGGTGGCGCGAGGCAGATAAAACGACCTTGACCTCGATGGCCTTAGGCTTCTTTGGTTCTGGCGGCAGGACCTTCTTGACGGTGACGGTAAGCTCACCGTCCTTGCAACAGCGGTGATCGCGTCCAATTTGACGTTCTCCGGGAGGGAGAACTGGCACATGATCCGGCCCACCTTGCGCTCATACTTGCCCTACTTGTCCGCCTCCAGACGCTTGCGCTCGCCGCTGATGACGAGGATGTTGTCGTCCTCCACCTGGACCTTGATGTCCCCGAATTTGATGTCGGGCATGTCGAAGATGAAGACATAGGATTTGGGGGAAATCCTTGACATCGGCGGGAGTGTAGGCCATGGCCATGGCTTCCTGCACATAGGTGCGTGCTAGCACATTAATGGCCTTCTCCAGCTCAGTATCAGAGGAGGACGATGGCTAGCATCTAACTACAGGCTGGTGGCATAGCGGCGGCGGCGGCGGAGGCCCAAGGAGTAAGCGGAGGAAGACGACAGTAGGGTACAGAAACAATGTCAGGCAACCCGATAAACCCTTGAAGCACCCGAAATTTTAATTTCGGGTTTTGGGCTATCCTTGAACCCGAGAGATGTGTGATCGGGTTCGCGATTGGGGTGTTTAAGAACCGAAAATACTTTTGGATCCAGATTCTTTATCGGGCTCGGTGACTCCGTTGACAGGTCTATACTTTTCCTTTAACCACACATTTACGTGAAACCAAATAAAGACTCTGCTTAACTTTTCCCGAAAAGATGTTACATGAGACATGTTTTACCAGGAAACAAACAGACCTTTAAACCGCAGCATTCAATCAAAGAGGAGTACCAGCACTCGACCCTCCATTTCTACAAGGAGAGCAGAATTCGTGAGCTCTGGCGTGTACCAGCACTCTTCTAATATCAAATTTACAGAGACCCTAGAGAACTAGTTAGATCCTCAATAACATCATCGGCGACTTTACCAAAAGCAAAAATGGGCTTTCTCCTGTATTATTATGCTTCTTTGTCACTTCAGGATGAAGGTAGATCTGGAGCCAGCCAAAATTTCACTTTCTTGTCAGTACCACCCGTTGCCAGAATTGAAGCAAGTCGTCCACCTGAAAAGTAAACATCATGAGAATCACCGGAAGTAGCATTTAAATCTCAAGGTCAGGACGCTTTCGGGTATCTAAGCCCGAAGATGGTTTGCAACTTTGCACTTCAACGGAGTTTCTTCAAATCTATTAGTATTAGCCTTACTAGCCACAAGATGAGGTCTGTTACTAGCGCAGCATATACCAAGGCGATGGATAACTATACGATTGCAGTCAGTATCCATAAGATCAAATAGAGCATATTTCCGCATCAAAGAAAGGCCAAATATACTGCGGAAGAACAAAGATAAGAAATAGACCTAAAAGCTTTTACCTGTTGGAATCAAGTGCGGTGACCAAGCAATTCCAGTGATTTCACCTGTAGAATGAGAAGAACAAAACAAAAGTTGGTAAGAAAACACATGGAGTGCATATCACATACATAAGTAGTATATACCTACATATCAGACAAATCAGGAACAGGCATGCACAGACAATAAAAAAAAACAGAAGAGCACATGCATAAGCAAATGAGATCGTTCATCCACGGAGCAACTCCGATGCCAAAGGTGATCTATAACCTATAGCCCACATTCTCCATGAATGTCTAGGCATGGTAGCTGACGACAAGAATTAACGAAGAGAATAAAATTTCAAAGTGGAAGCAGAAAAGTACGACGAGAGAAGAATAAAGAATATATACCCATCTGATCTAATCATCTTTGGTCAACCACACAAGTTACATGTGATAATCTTCCGTTTGCATTCTCAGTGCATTGAATGCGGTTGCACAGAGGACATAAAAGACGGGAGGCTGCTGATGAAGCATCCTGTTTACCAAGCCTAGCTGCCTGAGGCAACAGGCAAAATTATATTGCCGAAAATAATGAAAGAAAAAATTGAGGTGTTGTCTACCCTCTTATTGCTTATCTGAACAAATGAGGAAAAAAGAGAAGCTAAACAACAAAAGGCAAATACGAAATCTCCTGATGCCCTTCAAGCATCTGAAGAGGCGTCTTTCTTTAGTATCATGAAGACAGAACGAGATACTTGGTATACATAAATTCAAGACGTTTATAATTTCTTCAACATTTTTTTCTACTTAATGCCACTGAGTCACAGACCGTTGATTGACTAATACATACGGTTGAAATGATAAACGAGTTTCCAGCATTGGAGTGTTTTAACAGGGAAATAAAAGTAGTTATCCATGCTTCCTGCCTCTCTATAAGAATTTTCAGCAAAAATGCAGTTATCCTGTTGCAAATTGCATTATAAAAAGCTAGGATGAGTCATTCTTCTAATGAAAAGTCAAGAATCTCAAAATCAACACGAAAAAGAGAGTCAAGATTACACCAGGTAGTAGTGTGTGAGTTTGGTGATGAAAAACAAGTTGAAGGTAGACATGAATCAGAATCAATCGGCCGTTACATAATATAGGGAATGGAAAACTATAATGTACTGACGGCTGGGTTTTCTTTTACTTCTCTTGTATTACTGGACAATTACGTAACGAGCCAGCCAGCGAGGGAAAAACAAATAACATCAAATTAACTAAGGTGCGCAAAAAGAACAGGGCAAGCTAAGGGTTCATTTTGTTTTGTGTAAAAGAAAAATCAATGGAACAACTTTTCAAGAAAATTGAAAACACAATCTACTGTTTGGTTACTTGTTAACTGTTTTACAAGAAAACAAGATTCACCATTTGGTTACCACCATTATTTTTCTGCAAACATTTTCAGCCACTTGAACACGCATATAAAATAGATGTCAATACAGTTCTAACAAGAATCAGATAAGTATCACACGTGACCTAAATTTAGACGACAATAATAGATGAAATAAAAATAAAACATATTTTAACAAATATCTTAACTCTTAAGTATTTCAACACATACTTGAAACAAAACTAGATGCATCTAAAACTACAACCCGACATTTAAATTTGGGCTTAAATAACTTATAAATTTAAACAAGAAAAAATATTAGAACAAAAAGACCAAATATATACGCCCTTAAATTCTCACTAGAGAATATAATCTACACTGCACCGAGGACTTATGGAAAAAGTGGCTGATAGTTGAGAATGCCAGAATCATGATTTTGGGAGGGTCAATGAAAAACGATTTCAGTTGACCATGATATTACCAGCAACCAAATAAGGATCCTACTTAAGTTTTTGGGAAAACCTGTTACAGGAGAGATTCTACTGGCAACCAAATGGGCCCTAAGAGAAGATAAATTTACATAACCCTGTACCAAACTAAATAAGATATCAGTCAAGAGAAGAATCTTTTTTTTCTGTTTTGCAAATATGAAGCATCTGAAATGATGGTCCTCGACCCAAAATCATACGATATTTTCCTTCTTAGATGTTAAAAACACATCACTATTTACCAGCTGAAAGAAAGATTATTTGATGTGTAACGAGTAAGCAGAAATGTGTACCGTCATGTGATGTATCAGCAGTATTCAAAACATCTCCAGTCTTGGCACATAACCATTGCAAGGTGGATCCATGAGTGGCTGCTAATATCCTCCCATCGGGTGAGAGACTGATACGATCATAGTGCAAAATAGATCCCTTAGCATCACGAAGAGGAATCTGAAACACTTTTAATGTCTTCGGGTCCTCATCAAGATGGTAGCGTACTTGAAAGTTGGACCAGTGGACAGCAAAGAAAGAAAACAGAGCCAAAAAAGATCAATCAACTTACAAGAACTTCTGAATTGGATAGTTATATAGAAAAAACAGGAGACAAGGATTCATATATACATTCAGAGTTGGACATGCAAACACCTACAAATGAATGATCATGGATCGCAAAATTGGTCGGGGTTGTCACCTGCTGAGCTGATTCAGGGGCGTACCCAATCATGGAAGGAACGTACAGCAGGATCAGGCTCTAAGCCACCGGATCAGCTGACCCAGTCAGATCTGACACCAATCAAGGTTGGATCAGTGTGCCACTGGAAGACAGTGAAAGGGGCAGCATTATCGCTGCCCTTGTCAAAGATGTATATGTTGAGAGGTTGCCATCTGCCTCACTTCTGAGGTCGCATACTATATAAAAAAATAAATGTACATTGTCTAATGCACTAGGAGGACACAGAACACCTTTTCTAACAGTGAATAATCCAGACAATCTGGATTTTTTTTTTGAGATTTATGAAGATAGGAACACAGGAGTGTTAAAAAACATCGCACAAGTGTGAGAGGCATGACAGACAATGCCCCAATGGAAAGTGAAAGACGAGGTATGGGATTTTTTTTCTACCTGCCATTCTATGGGCCATATAGAAAGAGAGGAACCAATGTAGTTTCAGGTTTTCAGCCATCAAATGGATTATGGGAAGCATCAAGGACATTATAATTCATGCATAGTGTCTATCTCATCACTGGTATTTTGGGCATTTCAGCTTTTCACCCAGAGGATAGCATTTTTCATAAAGCTGCATGGTTGAAGCTTTTCATTTGATGAGCCTCACCAACTCCACTATCTTAGTAGGAGGGATTTTCCTGTTTTTTATGTCCTTGTAGTTAAAACATTATAAGATGTACCTTTAATAGTTAAATAACTGAAATGTGGTTTAGTTGGGTCACCTTCGGGAAAAAAAAAGGACGAGCCTATCTCTTTCTTCCTTGAAAATCTAACGTCATCATTAAAAACTAGAACTCAAAAAGGAATTAAGAGTGTTTGGATGGGATCATGTGATGTTAGAGATTTGATGATTAAAATCTCCTTCATAATCCAACCAAACACAGCCTAAAAGTATCAAAAAATACGCATGGCAAACAATAATTTATGTATAACATTTACGAATTGGAGAGAAAAATATAAACTGGCTTTTAATGCCAATTGACAATTAAATAGTGAGATTGCTAGTGAGATAACATCTCGAGCCATGATGACCATGGTTTATCGGGTCGCCCGGGGTTCACCCCCGCCCGGCCCGACCCTGACCCGGCAGGGGCAACTCCTCTGCGGCCCGGGATGGGGTCGCGTGACCCCGCAACCCGGTCAGCAACCCCGTCGACCGGGGTCGGCTGTGACTGGTCGTTGGCCCCCCAAGGGGGAGCATTGTTTCCCATCCCTCTCAACTCTCACTCACTCACTCTCTTACTCTCTCAACTCTCTTGCTTAGCCTCTCTAGAGTTTTTTTAATATTCTTCTCTCTTACTTCCTAGTTTAAGTTGGTATTAATTATCTTGTTAGTTTTTTTACTAATCTAGATTTTTAAATGTTCTTTTTTCTTTAATTTCTAATTTAAAATTTATTATTCGAAATTCAATGTCTTATCCAAGTTGTGATACCACCCGCTGGACTTGGAATGACCTAGTATGACTCCATTACACTGTGATGTCAATGAAACAAAGCAAAGTGAAATGAAAATATTGTGATAAAGTTGTTTATGGTGAAACTTACCTGTTGAAGTATCGTCTTGCCGGTATCAAAGGGAGCGTTACACCGTGCACACAGATTCCACCCGAGGTACGTGCACAATTTAGAATGCATCTATAAATTTTGAAAAAAGTCAAAAGGAACCTCAAAGGGACATAAGGACACCGTACATGAAGAAATTTCGGAACCAGCAAAATGTTCATTACATATATATGGCACTGGACGAGCGCCCGCAAAAGTCAATACGAAGAATTTGACGAAGTATTTAATATTTAATCTTTGATAATTCATATCAATATATGTATATAACATAGCAAACAGATGACTTAGCACGAGCAATAAAGACAAGCCATAGGTCGTTTACCAACGAAGACATGTATCGGCGTACCGACATATTTATAAATTAAAGTTTGGGCAGTAAGAGTGGATGTGGAAGTGGGAGTAGACGTGAAAGTGGAAGTGAAAAAGGATTAAATCATGTAGAAGAGCAAAAAAAATCCATGATCTCACTTGAGATGACGACCTGGGAGTTTGTCCCGTAGATCCAGTCATCACACGACTGCGACAAACAAACAACCATTAGTCCGACATTAAAGAATTAGAAGTTATACAAAGAGAAGATCGGGCGGATAACTTCTAGATACTTTTTTCACGATAACATACCGACTAACACTACAAAGAGGCCTTACTACAAGTCGATGATAGACACTATAACCAACGTCGGTAGAGATGTGCCAAGATCAACTCCGAAAGAGATATACAACACATATCTTCCAATGGAGATATAAGGTATTAAGAAATATGTCAAGTTGTTTGAACGTATTTGAGATGAACATGGATGCATGTTGATGATGGACGATTGGACAGGTTAGTCCCTTTCAATTTAACACTTCTTCTATTACGAGTCTTTAATAATTTTAAAGTTAGATCTAATACATTATCTTCTTAATAAGTATAACTATAAAGACAATGATCAACTTTCTAATATATTATGAAGTCGGGACCGTCTTTCGGAAGTTTGTGGATGCATTCAGATAGGTAATGTATGCCAATTACCTGTTTGAATTAATTGACAATGTTATCAAAGAGATAAGAGAGGATTGGATCGAGTTGTTCACGTAGGACGGACAACACAGGTGCCTATAAAGTTGTCAGACAAATACTGATGGTCAAGAGATGAAGAGACTAAAATTATATTGGGCATCATGCTCTGCTCATTTCATAGAATTAATATTAAAGGATATTTACAAGGATCCTCAATCGAGTTCTCAAGGCCGCCCAATACATTGCATCATTCATATACAACCACAATTTCATCCTTAACCTAATGAGAGAGCACATGAAAGGTCGAGAGATCCTACGGCCCAAGACAACTCAGTTTGCTTCACACTACATTTCTTTGGAGAGTTTCTCTGAGCATAGGTATTCCCATACCCAAATGATACTTTCACCGGGATGGACTAATTAGATTGCTAGGGCTACTCGGCTACTTCATTAGATAAGCGACAAGGGAGGAAGATAGAGCAGACATTAGAGAGTAGAAATTTTTGGTGGCTTGTAAAGAAGACACTTGATATTGTAGGACCATTAGTCAAGGTCTTTCGAATAGTCAATGGAGATAGAAAGGCTGACATGGGCTATTTGTATGATGCACTTACGCGGGTAAAGAAAGATATATTAAAGAAGGTCTCGGATTTTAACATTTGGTGGGATATCATTAACTGTCGATGAGAAAAAATATTGTATCATCCTATGCATGCAGTAGGAATGTTCCTTATAATTAAGTCAAACAATATATATCAATCAAAATTCTTGAGTTTATGATTGATGCTGACAATGATCTTTTCTATTGCCACTTATCAAGTTATTTTTCAACTCAAGATATTGTTATAGTTCAATCTTCAAGCCTATTAATGAACTGTTGGACAGCGTCAAAAAGGTCATTCGCAGGATGCTTGGGGATGACGATCGCATAATTATAGCAACAAACAAGATGCATGACTATACGATGAGGTTATTTCATTTTGGGATAGCAATGGTGTAACAAGTAATTATGTTTCTTAGTCTCAGTATGTATAATCTGATAATTTTATTTTTCTATTTACATAATTAACTTGTTAAAATTATGTTATAACACAATGATATCATTCAGTTGACTGGTGGATAGATCATGGTAGAGCACCAGGATATGAAGACTTGGCTGATGTTACAATCCAAGTCCTAAGCTAAATCATGTCTGCTTTAGGTTGCGAAAGAAATTGGTCGACGTTGAGCCTTATTCATATAAAACAAAGAAATAAGCCGACATCAAGTAGACTTGAGCAACTAGTCTACTGCCACTATAACATGTGATTGAAGTTGAAAATTGGAGAAGATGAGAGAGAACCAAAAGAAGGAGCAAAGGTGGGTACAAGAAGTAAGTGGAAAACGAACTAAGGCACCCACTGTACAAGAACCAGATATTGACTTGGAAAAGATGTTCCAAGAGAAAAATTCTTTGCAAACTTGGGTCAACAATCAAGAAGGGATGGGTGAATCAAAGTTCAACTCAGAAGATCGACAGTGAGCTCAAAGAGAACTTGACAATGTTCCTCTCTCCGAGGAATTCTGAAACTCTCCTTCAATGGCAAAGAGACAGAATACCGAACAATCTTCTCACCAAGGTAGGCAATTAAAAGGTAAAGGTAAATAAGTTCTAGTTAACCCCATTGATATTGCCGATCTCGACCTAATCAACAAGACACAAGAAAACACATAGAGACCCAACATCTGAGTGTAATATCAGACATCGGATGATTCTTCTTCAAAAAACAGTAGCAATAGAGCAGGGAACAAAAAAGGTAGAGACAAAGATAGCACCACCGGCACCACTTCTGGTGTAAGGAGAACCGATCCGGAGATGCCCCCTCCACAGTAGCAGTACTTCATCGAAGATGAGCATTATACCCATGCAACGCAAGACACTAACCATGGAGCAAGGCAATATAAATATGGAGGAGTAGGACACACACTCCACATACAAACTTGAACGATCCAAGGATTCTTGGTGTCCGTCGTATCACGGAGAGGGTTATGGGATGACCTAAACATATTTCGATAGTTTTATTAATTTCACGTATAAAAGCTACGGTGGATCATTTACATCTTATTCTAGGATCATTATGCTAGATAGTGATGAGTATAATCAGTTTGTATACATGTTCAATACCTCGTACTCTTTTACAATGTCACGAGCAGAATATGTACATTATGTAGAACAATAATATAATATTACTTTTGAGTAAATGTTAGATGAATTCTTTTTCTAATCATAGTTCTTATTTTTTATAATTTTAAAATATTTTTCCTATATTTTTTATTTTTTTAACAATTAAGAAAAAAATCAACCTAGTCAGGCCGATTTAGGGGCCGACCCCCGATACGGCCTTCCTTGATGATGACTTGTGGCAAATTAGCTCCTTGGTTGGAAGTTCTTCGGTGAAAGGAACTTGATGGACACTTGTCTTTCCATTTCCATCTACATCCCAACCAAATCTATGAAAATTGTCGATGCATTAAATCATCCAAAAAACTTTCAAATTGCCTAATGAAATGCGGAACAACGTACACTTCGACAAATTTACGTATCTTTAAGTTATCTCACCCTAAAACTTGAACAAAATAGCATTTTAGAGGGGGCTAACTCTATGATAATGATACACCAATTATCAATCAGGTAGAGCATGTAGCATTTTTTTGTCCATGTATGAGATCCTTCTACTCAATAACACTAATTGATATCGCGGAATTCATCAATACTGATAATTAGGAGTGTTCACAGTTCAGTTTGATTCGGATCAGCTTCTAGGTATTTTTGCTAAAACTAAAACTGAACCGATAAACAATGTTGTTGGTGTATTACCTTGTTATTGAGTAGCCTATCTTAATTACTTAAAATTTGAACTATTAACTGTTTGAGCATTCCAGTTAATGTGGTCTTTCATAAAGCATCTACATGATACTTAGTTCCTGAAGTCAATCTTGAATGTGACACTTTTATGGTTCAATTTCTAGTGATAACTATTTTGACCTTGCTTAGTGATTTCTTTAAACTTTTGAAATGAAGGACTACTTAATTTAAACATGTGCATTGAAATTGCAAATTCCCAACGTTTAGGTCCTTGTTCCCCATCATAGGGTCAACTTTAAGTTTAATATTTTATTTATAGGAAAAAACCATCTCTTTAATATTATTTCATATAAATATATTTTTAAGATTAATATAATATAAAAATAGACTCATGCGGGACATACCAAGTTGACTCTCTAAACTGGCTCCCACATACAATCCGGTTCGCAAAACCGAGTACTTGGACTTGATTTGAGGATAACAGACCGACGTAGTTTGGAAACTACAATGGGTTAGGATGCCTACCTAGGTGAGATTTAAGTGAAAAGAGAGTAAGGAGAGAAAAGTTCAACTCGGGCTCAACAAGAACATTCATGACCACATACGAAATGAATAAAATAAATAACCGAGGGAAAGATCAGAAGTTACCTCTGCATTTGTAGGAAGACCTAGCTGACACGTATCTCAAGAACTACAATTCACAATAGTAATTTACAAACTTGTTAATATGCCCACCTCTCGCAGGAGGGTAATAGGCTACATACCGCATGTTCTCGGGATTGTTCAGGTTGATAGGTATCGACTGGTTGACGGCAGTTGAATGTTAAAGAGGCACCGGGATACCTAGGTGGATGGAAGAATTGTTGACTCAACGTTGGAAACTCCAAACGGTGCCTGCCTTGACAATGATAAAAGTTGCAAGCAATAGAACAACTTTTGATGTTGGAAGATCGAAGTAGAGAGAGTGAGAGGAAGGATGAAGATGAAAAAGGGATAGAGAAGATGCGGATAATACTCCCCGTGAGCTCCTAATACTAGGTAATTGGGTACCCCTCATGGGCTCCTCTCTCACAGAGGCAATGGAAAGTAAAGAGAGCACATTCTTTCTTCAAATTTAGATATCTTCAACATGATACAATGAGGATATATGGGGGGGGGGGTGTTTATAGCTCTCAAAGCTCTCTTAAAAAATTTGAATTCCCCTCCAAACACATCCCTATCAACCAACAACTACCCAATAACTCCAAGTAATTACTACCTCTCAAAAAATTAGCCTTCTTAATTTAACAAATACCTATTAACATAAAATAATTACTAGTTCTAAAAAAACTACTCTTCTTAATAACATTACCCACCAACTTACTAACTCTAAACCCTCTAATAAATAAAAGTGAAGCAAAGTCGGATCTGAGCCAGATACTATCGACCGCTTGATCTTAGTGTGGACCGGTCCAATTTGATCGAGAATGTCGTCTCGAACCGGTGTCCCCACCAACTCTCCCTGGGTGAGAAAAACTCGACCTTGTCGAAAGAGGGTCTAGATGGCTCTGATGTCGCTCCAGCAGGTCCGAGTCAATGCACTGTAACTCCTCTCGCAATATCCATGTATCGTCTGAAGGTTGCCTCCCACTCCAACGTACTAGGGAACGCTGATATCCTCCTCCTCTAAGTGAAATACCATATCCATCAAGTATACAACTGAGCTACTCATGCCATAAGGTGAGTATAGGTGTTGGGCATTGTGGCACTGGTTGTTGTTCAACGGGAGGGGATGGCTCAAATGGGTCACTAGGGATAGCGATTGACTCATGATAAGATACAAGATCAGAAATATTGAAAGTAGAGATTATCCCCCATTCTGATGGAATATCAACTACATAGGCATTAAAACCTACCCGCTTAAGAATTTAAAATGGACCAACACTACGTACTTGTAGTTTCTTAACTGTACCATATGGGTACGTCTCAAGTTGAATCCATACCATGACATGATCACCCTCATTGAACTATTGGAATCACACGTGGGAATCGGCACTTAGTTTATGACTTATTACTAACATAAATCCGCTTACCAACGTCCTCATGAATACTCCTAACATGCTCAGCAAAAGACTCAGTGGAATCAGACACTAGTGCATGAGGTGAAGTTGGGATGAGATTGACCGATATTCTAGGATTATACCTATGGACAACCTGGAAGAGGCTCGTACCAATACTTTTATTGATTGAACTGTTGTATGCAAACTCAACACGTGACAAGATCAAGTCCCAATTCCCTAAGTGATCTCCTACCAGGCATTGCAAGAGATTTCCTAGACTCTTATTTACAACCTCAGTTTGACCATCTGCTTGGGGGTGAAAGACAGTGGAAAACTGAAGCGTAGTACCCATCCTATGCCAAAAGGTTTTCTAAAAATAACTCAAAAATCTCACATCCCCTATCTGACACTACAGTCTTGAGATGGCTATGTAACCTAACAACCTCATCAAAGAAGAACCTAACAACTCTAGAAGCATCTGCGCTTTTAGGACAAGGAAAAAAATGGGCCATCTTGAAAAACATATATACAACTACAAGGATGGAATCATGTTTCCTCAATATTTTAGGGAGCCTAAGCACAAAGTTCATACTTACATCTTCCCAAGGGTGATTAGGGACAGGAAAGGGAGTATAAAGGCTAGTGTTTTACTTCCTTTGATTGGCCAAGACAGAAGTATGACATTGAGTCACAATGCGACCCACATCCCTTTTAAGACTCAGACAATAAAATTGAGTCTCCACAACTTCAATAGTTTTGTTCCGCCCAAATACCTTGCTAAACTTCTTGCATGCAACTCCCATACAATGAAGTCTCTCGTAGATGTATGCAGGAGACAGAGACAAGCTAGTTCTAAAGAGAAAACTATTATGCAGGATATAGTCACTAATTCTCTTAAAGGACCCTCTCAGAGTTTGGTGACAATCTTCTCAAAGTCAAAACAACCATTATATGACTCTTATATCCTTTTAAATCCGGTCACCTCAACACTTATCAAGAAAAGAAGAGTGACCCTCCTACTGAGGGCATCAGCAACTTTATTCTCTACCCCGAGCTTATGCTTTTACACATAAAGGTGTAAGCTTGTAAGAACTCAACCCACTTGCCATGCCTGAGATTTAACTTCTTTTGAAAGTTTAGAAATATAAATACCTCATGATCCGAATAAAGAACAAATTCTTGAAATAAAGATGATGTCTCCAATAATCAAGAGCTTGGATGATAGCATAAAACTCTCGATCATAGGTAGTGCACTTGAGCTTAACATCATTAAGTTTTTTGCTGAAAACAACTACTGGGTGACCATCTTGACTCAACACTCATATTCCAAAACTTGACAAAGATGGCTTAGATGATCTTTTTCCCTTTTGCTATATATAAGGATATCATCAAAGTATACGACTACAAATTTACCAATGAAAGGTCGCAACACTTTGGTCATTAACCTCATAAAAGTGCTAAGGGCATTGGAGAGGCCAAAAGGCATGACTAACCACTTATATAGGCCATCTTTGGTTTTGAAGGCCATCTTCCACTCATCTCCAAGTTTTATGCTGACTTGATGGTAGCCACTCTTAAAGTCTATTTTTGAAAAGATTGTGGCTCCTACCATCATATCTAGCATGTCTAGCTTTGGGATGGGAAAACAATATTTGACAATGATCTTATGGATGGCTGGACTATCCACACACATTCGCCGAGTTTCATATTTCTTAAGTGTTTAAGAGAGTAGGTACAACATGGGCTTAAGCTTTCCCTATTGAAACTCCTTTGAAAGAGGTCCATGGCTTGTCTCTAAGCTCCTCAGATTCAATGAGACTAAGCCGATAATGAGGTAAGTTTGGCAATGTGGATTCGGGAACTAAATCTATGACATGTTGAATGTCTCTCATTAGTGATAGAGTGTTGAGAAAATATCGGGAAAAAACATCTTGGTATTCCCAAAGGAGCGTGCTGACCTCAACTGGGTGCTCTTCATTTGGCCATTCTTTGACTTCATTTCCAACCACAATCCAAATAAGGAATCCTACTTTAAGGGTGCACTCAAATTGTTTGGCACTAATGGTGTGAAGAGATTTGTTTGATGCACCTTAAGCTCTTTTCTTTCTAAGGATTTGGGTTGGTAAGAATGCATGGTGATCTTCTTACCTTGATGTACAAAATTACAAATGTTAGATCTACCAAATTGAGTTTTATTCAGGTCAAATAACCAAGGTCTTCCTAAGATGATGCTACCAACTTCCAGAGGAAGAACATCACACCAAACATCTCCTTTGCACAAGCTAATCTTAACGGAACAAGACACCTCTTGTTAACTGAGATAGAAATGAAGTCTACCCAAGAAACTTTGTAAGGGTTGGGATGGTCAACCGGAGTAAAGCCTATGCAAGTAACAGTACCAGTAGAGATTGCATTAATACAACTACCACCATCAATGATGATTTTACAAGTCTTGCCTCCAATCTTAAAGAATGTGTGAAAAAATGGAACTCTTTCTCCAATCATCTTCCTTGGGTTGAGCTACGATGCATCTCATAACACCAATTCTTTGGTCAGATGAGATTTCTAGAAGGTTGCACCCTACAGTAGGTTCTAACTCTTCAAATTCCCTTACTAACTCATATGCCGCAATGTAGTCTTCTTCTAAGAGAGATGATTCTAGTGGAGCTTCCTCTAAAGATGGGTCCTCTTCTTGACAAACATGAAGTGTCCTAGTGGGACATTCATAGACTCTATGCTGATGACCCTTCCACCTAAAGCATACATCCCTAGAAATCCCTTGGCCGGTGTTAGAGGTGATGATTTCTTTTCCTTTCTTATCTCTTCACATGAGTTGGTTTGAGTTTGAAGCATTTGTTGGAGAGTGGGCATTAGAGAATTGAGAGTTGTTAGGCCTCACTTGTTTGGATGGGAACATTAGAATTTACCTTCTCAAATGTACTAAGATACTTAGAACTGGTTGGTCTTCCACTAACCTCACGTGGATCCATCCTAGGTAGAACAAGAATCATGGTGATTTGAGGTTTTTGAAACCTCTCCACATCTTGAGCCACTTGATAAGCTTGCTCTAAAGTAGTAATGTCCCTAAAAAATTGTTCTCTTTGGACATCCTTTTTGAAACAGGATCTAAACCTACATAGGGTGACTTCCGGGTCCTCATTCACCCCACACCTCATCAAGAGTTGATCAAATTGGTGATATATTCGGACACGGACCGGTTGACTTGACTTAGGCATTGCCATTGGTCTAAGAGACTTTGGCGATAAGAGGATAGAAAATATTTTTCTCTCAACTTTTCTTTCATCTCACCTTATGTAGAAATAGGGGGTTATCATCTCCTAAATAGTAGGGTCTCTGTCTTTATCCAATAGATTTTAGCTTGTACATATCTGCCTCCCAATCGGTGTGGACCTGAGGATCTAATGACCCACTAAAGTATGGAGCCTCTACCCTAACATTTCTATAAGCAAGTTCTTCCATGTCGGGTAGAGGTCTCTCCCTAGCATGTGGTGCTTCAAGTGGTCTCCTTAGATTTGGTACAACTCTTACTTGAGGGTGATTAATATCTTGTCCTTGATCCTCATGGTTGGCTCTTACCCTTTCCTTGACTTCGACTAGAGTGTTCTAATTGATCTATTCAACCTAAAGATTACTCCATCCTATCAAGCCTTTCTAAGATGATCCTTGCGATGGTTGAGTTCACCCATCGGGATTTGTTAACTATGATTGACCAAACATGCCTTTTCGGACCTAGTTTGCATGCAAAAACATGGGATAATTTCTTTTCTTCTCTTTTTTTGACTAATTGACGTTGAATGACATCCTAACCAACTTATGCTCTGATACCAAATCTGATGCAGGACAAACCGGGTTGACTATCTAAACCAGCTCCCACATACAATCTAGTTCACATGACCAGGTACTTGAACTCAATTTAAGGGTAATGAACTAGCGTAGTAAGGAAATTACAATGGGGTTAGGATGTCTACCTAAGTGAAATTTAAGTGGAAGGAGAGTAGGGAGAGGAGAATTTAACGCAGGTTCGGCACAAGCATTCACAACTACATACAAAATGAATAAAGTAAAAAAATTGAAAAGATCAGAAGTTACCTCTATGTTTGAAGGACCTGACTGACACATATCTCGAGAACTACAATTCACAATAATAATTTACAAACTTATCAAGATGTCCACCTCTCGCAGGAGGGTAATAGGCTACATGTAGCATGTTCTCGGGACCATTCAGGTTGACAAGTATCAGCTAGCTAATGGCAGACGGATGTCGAAGAGGCACCGGGATGCCTAGTTAGATGGAATAAATGTTGACCTGATGTTGGAAGCTCCATGCGGCACCGTCCTTGACAGTGATGAAGGTTGCAAGCAATGAATCAACTTTCGACATTGGAAAGACTAAAGTAGGGAGAAATGAGAAAGGATGAAGATGAAGGGGGATAGAGAAGATGCGTTTAATGATCCTCACGAGCTCCTGATAACGGGCGACTGGGTACCCCTTACCTTCCTCACAAAGGCGACAAGAAGTAAAGAGAACACACTCTCACTTCAAGTTTAGATCTCTTCAACATGATACAATGAGGATACATGGGGGAGGGTTTATAGCCATCAAAGCTCCCTTTAAAAATTTGAATTTTCCTCCAAACACATCTCCACTTACTAACAACTACCCATTAACTTTAAGTAATTATTACCTCTCAAAAGGCTATACTTCTTAATTTAACAACTACCTACTAACTCAAAATAATTACTAGTCCTTAAAAACTTACTCTTCTTGATAACACTACATACCAACTTATTAACTCTAAACCTTCTAATTAATAAAAGCAACTACCTACCAATTAATAACTACTAATTCTCCTAGTTAATGAAACAACATTCCCCTAGACAAGAAGAGGTGAGTGGCCACCATGCTTAGGAACAAACAAAAAGTGAAGCGGAGTCGGATCCGAGCCAGATATTGTCAACTTCTTGATCTTGGTATAAACCGGTCCAATTTGATAGAGAATGTCGTCTCAACCAGTGGCCCCACCATAGACTAGTTTATGGGTTTGGTTCAGTTTAGACGAGAAAAACCAAACCAAACCATTAATGAGATAGCGGTTCAGTTTAGTTCAAGAAACCAAACTATCAAAGGCCCACCCTGATAATCACAATTTTCACAGGTATAACGTAAATTATTTAATATAATAAATAATATGAGATCTGCTCTTCCAAAAACAAAAAAAATAAAAATTTACATGGTTGAAAGATCGGCTACACAAGTGGCACCTGGCTCCACTCAGATTAGGTCCATCGGACATGATACGACAGGTAGGAAAGATGCAGGGGCAGAACACCACTGCCCGTGGCCGATTCCAACAGGATAGGCACTGAATTAGTCAATTCAGGAAGATCCAGGCCCAATCTGGGCCAGTTTGGGTCGATCCAGGGGAAGTGGGAGATTGGATCAGATTTATCCCCTTTAATCGGATGTCAATCCTGATCCAGATTGACCAATCCTGAAAACCATGGTTCTCATTGGGAAACACTACATGTCAAGTATTCAAAATAACCTGCTTCCATGATAATATTCAACAAAGTAAAATGTAATTAGAATTACAGAGTAAGCACCTTGAAAGATTAATAAGCACATTTTTCTCTAATGTAAAATACTAAAATTAAAAATCCAATGTCCAAATTAGGGCAGTAAGAAACAGAATGAAGGTAAAAGAAGAATCATGCACACCACAGCCATGGCACACAGGACTAGAAATTCACAAAATTAAATCAAAAGATAATATAAAATAACAAAAAATAACAAGTACCATTGATATTCCATAATCTTATGGATCCATCTTTTGAAGACGTAATGATCTGCTCCGATGTCGGATTGAAACACAACCAAGTAACTGCACTCTGAATACAGGAAAAATGTTTTGTTAACGTTGGTTGAGAAAAAACAATGGCATTGGAATTTAATCTACAACGTGCAAAAGAAAGTTATGGTCTTCTTCAACAAGAAGCTCAATTTCTTTTCGTCTGCAAAGGTAAGAGATCTTTCTAATCAACAAGGCTGAGAACAAAATTGGAGGTTTGTGATGTACATGGCCCGCAATGGAAGGATATCTTACCCTTCAAAATTGTGGACCCCATTATCAGGTTGGAGTAGGGATGGGGGCCAAAATAATGACCCGTTAGCGCCTCCCCCCCCCAACCACAAATCGATAGGTCAGTCCAGATGCCACCATTGTGTGCCGCAGCCTTGGCCAAGCTTCCAATGGCTCCCGAGACTGCCCTCACAGTCTCCTTCCCTATAGAAATTATTAAAAAAAACTAAGATGCCTCTACTGTCTAGACACTCCTCTGAGGTGCCATACGCAAGGGAACCCCCTCTCTCCTTGGTAGACTGTCACATCTGATGATATAGCTAAGTTAAAAATAAAAGTAGCAAGACATGTAAGAACGATTGCCACAGAAAAGTTATGCTAAAATTTAATCAAACTCATAAAGAAAGAAAAGAATTTAGTAATTTACATTCAACAAATTACAAGAGCATAAGGTCCAATTTCCTAAAAGCCTCGCATGAGAACCTCAAAAGTAATATAAATTAAATTCATGGGTTCAAGACAGATTATTAGATTCAAAATTTAAAAATGCCCTCCAACAAATTATCAGCATCAAAAATACATTGGAATACCATTGATTAACCACCAGAGCAATGCCAAAATATCAGGACTCAAGTCTGAACCAAAGACAGAGAGGTGAAGGGTTTCAGCCTTTCAGGAGATAGATACCAACAGTTTTCACAGGTTCATCTATTACCTTCAATACATGTATGTATGCAAATAAAAAAGTCATAGTTATGTCCGAGGCTTACAAACTGTGATGCCCAACATCGTACAACAGAAAATGGAAAATTGAGTAGGACTAGGTGACACGATCAAACTTAACCCTAGAAGTAGAAGGCATTCCAGGTAGAGATCAGCCAGAATAGATCGCAATCTGGATCAAGATCAGATCAGCCAAGATCAGCAGATCCATAAAAGAAAACCAGTCAAGAATTGGCCTAAATTGATCCTTCAAAAAATTACAAAAATAAATAAATAATTCAATCTGAATTGATCCCTGGTAGCGTGGCATCCCGAATCCGATGGGATTGCCACCTCCCGACAGTGGAGGGACACCAGCCACCACCCTCGCACCTTCCTTGCCCAACTAATATCGGGTATTCGAATCCTCGAACTTAAGTTGGCAGATCCATGCATATCAGGGCAAGGGACCCCTACAGCCAGATCTGTAGATGGATACAGCTCTGTTGACACCTAATTTTGTCCTCCAAAAGCATATGCCGGCTAAATGTGCTTGCATCCAGGGCAATCAAAAATTAAATAAGGATGTTTTTTTATCAACAAGTGGTTCATAAATCCATGGTAGAGACAATCCAAAAAGAATTGTCCAAAGCATCAAATTGGCGGAGATAGAAGACATGTTCTGAAGAGATCTTCAGAATATTAGAATCTCGAAATCCTGTAACTCAACCAGTTTAGAAAAAAAATCTCAGAATGCCGGCACATTGTGAAGGCAGAAAAAAAACTGAGAACCAGAGATGCTCGGGGTAGTCCAGGTCAAAAGAAAGAAGAAGAGAAGATGTCAAACAATTAAGTCTATCACAGGCCCAGTTGGTATTCCATAATGAAGCACCGCCAACTTAAAATTGGCAAATTTCAGGTTTGGGAAGCATACGATCAGGTTGGAAGTCCACCATAATTGAGACCATCATGGATAACCTCGAACAGAATCCAAGACCGATTGGGACTCTTCGGAGGGAAAGGATAACATGGCAAGGTCTATCGAAGGGAGCTTCGGAGATTTTGGGGTAGTCCGATTCCCACACGGGCCCGGATTGCCTTTTCGTAACCTTCCCGGAACCGAAGAGGGGATGAGCCTATAAAAAGATGGTGGCCGGACGAAGGGGAAAAAATTCAAGGAGGCAGGAGGCCAGAAGAAAGAAAGAAGAGAGGAGAGTCAGGAGGTTTACTCGGAAGGAAACAGGAGCCACCGCAGCTCACCGAGGTTCCTTCGCTCTGTTGTCGTCTTCTGTGCCCACCGCCAAAGTCTGCTCCATCCCGCAGTGCCAGAGAACACTCCTTCTCCTTCCGGTCGCACCATCAAAGTCCGGTACATTCCGGAGTGTTGGCGAGCACTGTTCTTCCTCCGGCCGAAGCCATCGGTTTCTTCCCACGGTGCCATAGAGCCTTTATCCTCTTTCCTGTCATGCTGTCAGCACCATCTCTTGCTCCCTTCACTGCCATCGAGAGCCTCGAAGGGTTGCAAGATCATCGCCAGAGCCAAGCTCTGCCACTATGCGTCGCCCTCGAGCCCGCAAGTGCACAAGGTCCCGATCATTCTTCTCGGGTGCACGTGATCGAAGATTGGTTTGGCCCCCTCGCCACTGCCCAAATGAGCCAGCCGACTCTCTACCATTTGGTTCAGGTTCGCGTGGGACCCACGAGGAAAAAATATGACCAAAAAAATGGAACGGCCTCGTCTGGACGCATCCAGGAAATCATCCATGGGCCACGGGCTCAAAGGGAGGCCCAACAGGCCATCACCAAACAGTGTTCAAAAGAGAGAATTCAAATTAAAAAAATTAAAACAAACAATCAACTTAAAATAAATAAAAAATCACTAATTAATCAAACAAATCAAGGCGAGCATCTGGCCGGTTAAAAACCCATCACATAGTCTCGACATAACCTAAAAAAAATTCAAAATAAATGGGAAACCAATAGGCCAGTTTTAAGCATGCCTCTTGACCCATACTCAACTCAGCTCAACTCATTTAAGACTTTTATCCCAAATTACTTGGGGTTAGCCATATGGATTCTCTTTCTCCACTCATGCCGATTTGACCCATAATTAAAAAAATAAAATAAAATAAACAACAAACAGAAATCTAAATAAAAATTCATCAAATTAATTTCACAAACCGAGACAAACATTCGACCGGCTAAAAATCCGCCTCATGGTCTTGGCTTAACTTAAAGGAATTATAAAATATGATAAACCAATGGGCCGGATTTAAGCACGCCCCATTGACCTTTTAAGAAAGACATACAAAGGTCTATTAGAAGACCCCAATGTCATACCATTCCTCAACAGGGAGTCATTTAGCCATTATGCCATGGGAAGGCTGTACATGATCAACATGCCAAACTATGGGTTAATGACGTTCATCAACTTTGAGATGAGTCCCCATATGCTTATCAAAAGTCAAGTGACCTCAATCTTAAATCGATTGGGAGAATGCCCACATACCTATTAAAGGTTGGGTATTGTCAATCCCAAATCGGTTAAGGTAAATTCCATGTCCATCAAGGAATCAGAGGGGCCTGATTTCAGGTCACCCAAGTTGTAGAATCATGTCTCATATGAAACAAGCAATGAAATGTCAAAGTTTGGTGCATGTGTTATTCTTCAAGGGACATGAACAGTCCTATGAACATGGAGGAATGCAAAACATTTAATGATGCAATAATCTGTAAAGTATAAAAATTTTTGACTAAGTGAGCATATTGGAAGTTGGCAAATTCAGAGACATCCGCACATATCAAGGGGACCTGACAGCTTAAACTCAATGCTTAAAAATCTGCAAACTTGACTTCTCAGAGGCCAATTCGAGCTGGAAGAGGCATGTCATGACTCGAAGGCAAGAAAAAAGAGAAAAAAAATCATCAAAAGACAAATTCATAACATGCTGAGCCGACCAATCAAACTCAAGACAAGCTCTCAACATATTAATTCTCAATGATCAATCTGCATAACAGGTCTAAAATCTAACAGTTTCAGAAACCTGAAAGCTAACTAAAAAAATCCAAACCAAAATCCAAATCAAAACTCAAGCAAACCAGAAATTTGAAAGTATCAAAGAAAACCTGGAAGTTCCAATCAGCTCAAATCAATTATAGAACCAATATCAAAACAAATTAAATTTCCCAGATTCAACTGAAATCAAATTAAAACTCACAAATCAATCTAAATGAATCAAACAAACTAAATTCAACCAAATTTCAACCAAACAAATTCAACTTAAATCAAATTGAATTTAAATAATTCACAAACAAATCCATTTCAAATAAATTCAAATCAATTTAAACTAATCAAATTTAAACCAAGTTCAACTCAAATCAAATCAAATTTAAAACACATTAAATGTTTGCATTCCATCAAGTTCATGGGGCCGTCGTTCCTATGTGTATGTTTATTTTTGGTGGATGCATGTTCTTCTATTCCATAGATTGCTATGGTGGATAATCAAAGGTATTTGAGTATTCTTGATGTAATTAACATCGGATCTTCGCACCATCCGATAGAAAGAGGTCAAAAATCAATTTTCAAAGAACCTAACAACCTCAACATATATTTTTATACATATCATTAACCTAGCTAATACTCCTATGGGATATCATCTATTTTCCTAAGAAGTCAATGCTAAGGTCAAATAAATCAAATCAAAATGGAAAATGAATTTCCAAAATTCTTAAATTTTAAAGTTTTTGAGGTTACGTCAAGCTCATATCGGGTCCATGGACCTGATGCGATTTTCTTCCCACCTGGATAGGATGGGGAAGTTGCAGGATGGTAGGGGCTATTCTGTCACTGACTTCCACCACCTCCCATCAGCGATCTAGCTGAGAGAGGTCCAGAGTCAGCCTGGAATCGGACGATCTGACAGTGTCTAGCCCGATCTTGGCAGAAATCAACAGTGGGATTGGGCTTTACTTGATCATGTTGGCACCCGGATATCTCGATGTGGATCAGCCAATTCTACAAACCATGTGCATAAGAGGAAAACCAGAACTTGTATCTGCTGCTCCAAATTCCCATGGATCTAAGAAATTTTGCTTGAAATGTTTTATTTTGGATTAGTGGCACCGTCTATCAACTTTTTATGTTTCAAAGAAAATTTAAACAGAGTAGATACACTAAATGATGTCATACTTAGCCTGATTCTAAAGCCCATTTTGCTTGTGGAAGTAACTGGTAACAAGTGCAAGGGAAAAGATGGCAACAGCCGCCCTACAAAAATATAGAAAATAACCACAACTTCCCTCTAACACTAGTAAAAAAACAAGTACCAAGTTAGGAAGTAGCAGCTCAAGATCCAAGTAAAAAATGTTACAGCAACTGGAAGAGGATTGAACTTAAGAACTTCAACATGTAAATTTCATTTTACCTTGTGTCCTTTAAGTTGCATAACTTTTGAAACTTCTTTTACGGAGCCATCCTTCATGTAAATAATCTCCCATACCTAGAAAACACGATGGTAGTACAACTTGACGGATATAAATGTTTGTAAAAAAAGGCCCAAGAATATTGTGATCTGCCACTAGAGGATTGGTAACGGTAGAAAGTAAGCAGCTAAATTCAAAGTTATTCTCTCAAAAATAAAAAGAAGAAATACAGAAACAGCATTACAAATTAAGTCAAGAAACCAAAGGAACTGACAAAATAAATAAACCATGATCAAGAATCACATGACTCAAAATTTCATTCACAAACTAATAACTAGTAAAACAATTAGCAAGTCATTAAAGAAAAAAGGAACGTGAATACAAGTGGATACACAGAAGTGTATATCTCATCACACAAGAACAAATGAACGAAGGCCATTTTTGGGGTCCCCAACAAGGTGAGTTTGGATAAACACTTTCAGTGGGCAGTTACAACTCTGCCAACTCGGTAGTTGTCACTCCAGTGGAGTCCAACAGAAGGGTAAACAGTAAAAAGGTGCGTTCATGGTCAAGTTTGGACTTTGACAAAAATTTTCCGAATTGAAACCATATTTTAATAAGCCATAGCATATGCCTACGTAGTTTTATTTGGTTTGATTCCAATCATATTTTATTAAAATATAATATATATTTAAATACATGATTAAGTTAACTTAATAACTCTTAAAAATTTTGTTTACATGAAAAAATATGCAAGAATTATTGCAAATTGCAATAGCTAACTTAACACAAATATTTAATCTAATTTGGGATATTTGATTTACCAGTTTAGTTTGACGGACCTTTGAAGCCACACCAATAGTCTACCCAAACAAACTGAACCAGATTAATGGTTTGGTTTAGTTTTCAGGTTGACCCAAGGTATTCTAGGTAGGATTGGCCTGGAACAGTTCTACCAAAAATAAAAAAGCATAAAAAAATTTCCTAATCAATCCATGGGAGGTGCCTGCTGCTGCAGCCATGCTTTTCCCCACCAAAAATGGGTGGGAAAGAGGATCATATCAGGGTCCAGCAGACCCAATAGTCTTGAGTTGGCAGGTCCAGCTGTATCAGGTTTGCTGGACCTAATACAAAGAAGAGCAGAGTGGCAACATCCAGCTACCCCACCGCTGGGAGGCACCAATCCCTGATTAGTCCGAGATTGGCCTAACCAGTAGTATCTAGCTTGATGCTGGTAGAAGTTGGCCCCAAGGTTGGTCTCCCCTGGTCTGGCCCCCTTCCTCTCCATTTCTTCTTCTTCTTCTTCTTCCTTCGCCGTCTCCCGCCGTCGACATCGCCGCCGTCAACCGCCGCGGCCGTCGCCGCCGCTCTCTCCCTCTTTGCTTCTTCTCCCCCTCAGGGTGAGGTCGCCGCCGCGACCATCTCTCCTCCTCCTCTTCTCCTTCTTCTTCTCTTTTTCCTTGTCCCGCGGACATCGTGGCCGGCGTCCCGCCCCCGCCGCACTCCCCCCTCCTTCTTTCTCCCCTCTCCCGCTCTCCCTCGTTTTCTCTCCCCCCCCCCGATTTAGCCGCGCAGGCACGGCTTTCGCGAGCGTACCGCGGGGGGGCGGCCGATGTGCCGCTGGGCACATGCAGCTAGGGGTGTTCATGTAAAACCGGTAAACCGGTAAACCGAACCGAACCGAATCGAACCGTTCGGTTCGGTTCGGTTTGAGAGGCTATGCATTCGGTTTTTTGAACCGAACCGAACCGATAATTTCTTATCGGTTCGGTTCGGTTCGGCACCTTCCCAAACCGAACCGAACCGGTAAACCGGTTGACCCGTAAAGTTTGACCCACTTTATTTACATATTATATTACATTTAAATATATATTATATCAATTTTAAATATGTTTTATTATAAATGTAAGTTAATTAGTATAAAGATAAAATTATATATTATAAATACAGTATTAGACTTTATATTAATCTTAAATAATTATTATAATGTAAATTTTATTTTATTTTATTTTTATTTATTTAAATATACATTAAACCGATGAACCGAACCGAACCGAACCGAATCACAATCGGTTCAGGGCTCACTGAACCGGTTCGGTTCGGTTCGGTTCACCTTATCGGTTCGGTTTCGGTTTGGAAAAAAAGTGACCAAACCGAACCGAACCGAACCGTTTACATCCCTACATGCAGCTATGCCTAGAATCAGCCGATCCAACAAACCATGGGTTGATCCAAATATTGAACACCCCTAGGCCCTAACAGTGAGTAGATAAAATACCTTTAGGAACATGCCATCTATATTCCTATGTTAATCAAACACTCATCGACTAAAGTTTAAAGAGAAAATATGAAAGCCCAACCTACTTTAATCCTATAATTGACATCCTCAGCACATTCTCCATCTTTTTGAATAATTGATCCAACATACTTGAATTAAGTACTTTAGTTAACATCCTCGACACTATCTCTTGGTTCTACTTATATTAAAAACCCTTAGTCTGTAAAATATTTTTCCACAGTTCTAATTTCTATTCAATCTTTCTAGTGTCTCATTTTAGATATCATCTCCAAACCTCAAATACTACGGTATATCATCTTGTATAACATTTGATAATTCATCCATAACTAATATAAAAGGATAAGAACTTATTGAAGAATCTTGATGTAAGTTAGTTGAAGACTCTTGATGTAAGTTAAGTGAATATAAAAAATTGATAATTTTAAACCTACCCCAATTTTGTCATTTGTGCATTGCCTGCACACACACACAGAGAGCAGCCTTGCAAAAGGTCAGATTCCTTCCTCCTAAAATTTTACTTGGAACATACTTATGAATTAAAAATAAATAAATAAACCCCCGAATTTGTAGAGATGCATGATTACTCAACCAGTGAGGTTTCAGAGAAAAAGAGGAATTGCAAAATCATTCTGTTAAATTTAAGAATATCTAAAAGTGAACAAAAAGGACAGATTCACTTTATCCTAATATAGAAGATAAATCATGTTCTTTGCGAACATTGTAAAGTTATTATTAGTGATATTTTGACAAGTAGACGTGAGTAAGTAGTTTTAGATGTTAAATAAAACAAAAATATTTTAAGAATAAACTTCTCAAGATAAGTGGTTGGAAGTCAAACAAAAGTGAATGTTATGTTGATGAACATGACTCTAAAGACTACATAGATAGCTAGGAAAATACTGAAGCGGTCTAAAGAACGTAACTCATCTAACCTACAAATGAGATATGGTCCTAGGATGAAAGAATACAAAAGACTAAGAAAACTAAAAAAGTACGAAACTACGATATAAAAAAATTGTGAAAGAACAATATCAATAATATTTATAAGCAAGACAGGTGGCAAAATGTGAAGCAAAAAAATGTCACCAGACACTCAAACCAATGTAGGTAAAAAAATATTTATGAATTAGCAAAGGTGAAAGAAGATCTCGGGTTCTTAATCAAGCCAAATGTAATATAACGGTGAAAAAAAGGTTTCCACTAAAAGTAACGACATTAAACAAAGGTGAAGTTATAGTCTTTTTTATGATAATTTTGGTAGAAATATAAAAAGATAGAACATATCATAAAGCATAATATAAATCATACTAGGAGCTTTATATTTTCAAAAGTTAAATAAACATTGAAGAGAAAGAAACAAGGTAAGATATGTGGCCCGATAGAATTTTTATCAAAGCTTGAAAATGTCTAAAAGAAGTAGGGTAATGGTTTATTGGACATTTTAACACAATTGTTAATCTCTAAGAAAGTTAAAATGAATATAAATCATATCTTCTTTTTAAAAACAATATAAAAATATAAAGCTACTAGCATTATAAAGAAATCAAGCTTATGAGGGAAAATACGAAATTGTGGAAGAGTTAAGATCGTCATGAACACTTGATAGACCATCCCTTCAAACAGCCTATCTCATATATGTAAAAGGATTCTGGACAAGATTTCATGTTTTACCCTGGAAACAAAATCCACATTCTCATATACGTATGACACATTTTTACAAACAGTTAACATTTTCTTATTGTTTGCTGTTAGTAAACCATTAAAAATAGCAGGGTGCAACAATAACGTGTAGGTGAGGGCTATATATGTATTGTTGGCACCTAAATTTCCGAAAAGAAAGAGGGAGGGAGATGAAGGGGATAGAAGTAACTTAAAAAGTATTAGGCCAGAATTGCACATCCAGTGGTTCAGCCACCTATTCTTCACTTAGGAGACATCTCAATTCCCCATCCATGGCCGGTGGTCTCATGTTGGTCTCACATCTCAAATACCAATCTCATTGACAATATCCAAACCCAAGAGCAACCCATAATTCTTAGGCTCTAAGGTCTGTGCGGACAGGCCTGTTAGCCCCTTGGGCAAGATAATCTTGCTGACTATAGGTTTATCCACCATGACCGGAGCTTCCTTCAATAGGAGCAGAAACCTATATGCTTGACCAATCAACCCCTGGGCAGGGTAATCCTGCCAGCTAAAATCTAATGCAGCTGAAACTATACACCCACAAAAACCCATCGGTGCATCCTTTCACCTGATCTCCTATGCATCCTTCAATGTGTTGCACAGTCAGATCTATAAAATTCTCAGGACCAGACTATGTTAGACATGTCCAAAGCTGGCAAGTTCAGACCTGATTGAGCCCCATCCAAGGACACATTCTAGACAGCAATAAGGTCAATCAGTGCACATCAGAAATGCAGCGAGAATGACAACAAGTAGACCTCCACCAATTGGCCCATTCCTCACCCACCTACGGCCTTATACAGGTAGAATATGACTAAAGATAAAATAAGGCACTTCTCACATTATTTTGACTGCGATTGTCCCCGGCTATGCATGGTTGGCCACGTACCCGCAAGCTAGAGGCAATGGGCCCGCAACCAATGGGGACCAGTTCTGGAAGCACTAAGCACGGTAGGGGCTGTTGGAGGTATGAAATCTCCTATATAGACTTGATCCCGACCATCACGGAGTAGTCCGACTCCTGCCTGCACGAAGAGGGATTGCTTTCCGGGTGTTCTCCCAATAGCCCAAGGGCTCTGGGTCTATAAGAACACCACCGACAGCATCGTGAGGGAAGTAGGTGGCGCAAGAAAGATAGTGGAAGCAGAGAGGCAGCAAAGAGGAAGAGAGACACCAATTGTGGCCATGCTCTATTTTCCTTTGTTCCGACGCAACGGCCATCGACCCCAATCGGCAACATCACGTCCTTCTCCTTCGTCAACTCCCCACATCAGAGCCCTAGAACTGCCGTAGCCATTGCCATCCTCTTCTACCGCCATCAGCACCATCGTCTTCTTCTGCCGCCATTGCACCGTTGAAGTCCTTGTCTTGCTGCAGCAGTCGCCATCCTTGTCAACCGTTGCAACCACCATAGCCTCCTCCTTCTCCTCCTTCCACCATCTACCCCTTATGTTCCGGTTGTCAAAGCTATTAGAAGTCCTCAACGATAGCATTGGGGTTGACTACCCCCACGGTCATCGTCTGTGCCGTCCGCTCTTACCGCCATCCCAAGCACCTCCTTCTCCTGTCTTCAGGATTGGCTTGTCCCTCTGCCAGCGTCTTCAAGATCCCTGATGACCGTCGATACCAGCCACAGCCATCGGCTCCTTCTTGCGCCATTGTGCGACCAAGTGAACAGGTGAACAAAGCATCCTCCTCTACTGTTCGAACTCAAGTGGGGCCCACCCAATTCAGGGTGTTAAAAAAGGAACAGCCCCATCTGGATCCAACTGAACGAGGGTTGACAAGAAGTCAAGGTTTATTCAACTCCCGATCAATGAACAGGCCTATGGGACCAAAGCTGTGTATAAAAGGAGGAACCAGTCACTTGTTTAAAAAAATCTTTTTAAAATAAATAATCAACTTGTTTAGGATGATACTAGGTCCAAGAATACACTATTCCTCAACCAAACTTAACTAAAAATCCATGAATTAATTCAACATTCGAGATTAGTTGGGGGGGTTGGCCTTGTGCCCGACCTTACGTCTTGCCTTAACTTAAAAGAAATACAACATATGAATTAGTTGGGGGGTAGGCCTGTGCCGCCCCTACGTGATTAAGATAGACATGCAAAGGTTAAATAAGGACTCCAATGTCTTACCATGCCTCAATAAGGAGTAATATACCCATTAAGCTATGGGAAGGTGGTGCGTGTTCAACATGTCAGCATACCAGACCATGTGCTAATGAGGTTCATCAAGTCGCGGGATGAGTCCCCACACGCCTATTCAAGGGCAAGATATACTCGATCCTAAAAACATAGAGAAGGATCCCCATATGCCTATCAAAGGCTGGGTGAATCCAATCTTAAATCAGCCAAATAAATCTCATAATGTCTATAAAGAACTAAATGGGTTTAATCCTAATTTACCAAAATTCTGGGAATGATGGCTTCATGTCTCCCCTCTACGTACCTGTACTTCAATTGATGCAAGCAATGAGAACTTTCATGACCGGTGCATGGTTTGTCTCATGAAGTTGAAAGAATGCAGACATGAGAGAGAGAGAGAGACATAATAATAATGGAGACAACATAAATCTATCTGATCACTGTTAATCAGTAGGGCATGAGTGAAACCGATCCTCTTATATCAGATCTGATTAAGGAAAGTCCGGAGGAAGGTGATTGTCTAGAATTGAAAATTTGTTCTGGTACACATTAAAATCAGTTATAAAAATCTGAAATAAAAAAATTTAATTCCAGGTCTGAAACAAACTTACTTCAGAGGACTGTAAATCTCAAAGGCCATGATTTTTCTGTTATGGAACACGAACTAAAATCAAGGCAAACTCTTAGGGCATATAAGCCAAAATTAAATTAAAACTTTCAACACAACCCTCAGATAGCTAAAGGACCGAGATCCTAATGCTGAAACCCAAACCAAATAATAATAATAATAAATCTAATGGGTAAGTCAAACAAAATTCCCGGATACAAAAAACAGTTTTCAGATAATTTGAATACCAAGAGATGAATTTTCTTTGAGATAAGTAACTCTAATAGAGCTAATTAACCAGAAAGTAAACAAACAAAACTGAAACTAAAACAAAAAAAAATGAAATTCTGATCCTGACCGAAGCAAACAAGAAAATTCAAAAACAATTTAAAAGGGACATCTCAGAAAACAAAATACACTTACCTAAAAAGAAAACCCATTCCAGAAGGAAAAAAGGACGTCAGAACTGCTGGAGACATTAAAATTGGGGGACTGTCCAGAAATTCCAAACCTCAGGTGGAACTTTCAAAATCTCAAATTTAAATCCAAACCCTAAGATTGGTTGAAGATAAAATCAAATTTGAAGTTTGAAGCCTGTCGGGATCAGGAGAGCCTGAATTTCGGATTATTAGTGCTGTCTGCACTCTGCATTCACTAAAGACAGAATGGGACTATTATGAAGAAGTTAGAGACAGGCCATGAAGTCACCAGAAAATCCGAAATCCATTTCAAATAAAAAATTTTAATTAAAGCCATCAGTCAAGCTGAGAACTTAAGGCATCAACCTTAATCTGAAAGTCACAAAGTTTAATTAGAAAATTAAAAAAAATATGGATTGCACACAGTCAGATCAGGTAATCGGGGAGGTCAATCCTTGATCAGACATTCCTCAGCCTGCCAAAATTTAAAACTGAAATGCCATTCTTAAAACCAAAATTGAATAGGAGATTTTTGTCAAGCTCCCGGTTCAGAGATTCTTTTTTTCTGAAGCATAATCTTGCTGTACAGGTCTGAAGCCTGGGTTAATCTCTAAACAGTTAATTTCAAAACAGATTCAACTATGTAAAATCCAGTCAACAGAAGTAACAAAACAAGTTGGATCTTGATGAAGCTTTGAATTTTCCCCTCAATCTGAAATTGTATGTTGAAATCTGGGTACCCCCAAATGCATGAAACAGGAAACTCAAAAAAAAAAAAGAAACACCAAGGCATACTCATGCACGTATAAAAGGAAGCAGAAGATAATTCAAGTTAACTCAAGCTGGAAAACCTACAAAACACATAAAATTTGAAGACAATAATTTGAGATAAAAAAATCAAAACACCTCAAGTTGGTAAAGTATTAAGCCAAAATAAGGTTAAAATACAACATAATCAAAATACAGTACATTCAGAAATAATCCAAAAGGCTTCAAGTCTTAATAAGCAACCAACTCAAAAGAAATCAAATCTTTAAATAGACTTTAATCAAACTAAAATAAACCCCAAGGATAAAAGACACTAAGTCACAAACCAAAACCAAATTCCACAAATGGACCCCAAACGACTCAAACTAAATTCAAAACAATTTTAACCAAAAAAGACATCAAATTCTAACCAAGATGAAATTCAAACTCAAACCAAATCCTCGTTTATTTTGTGTATGAATGTATGTCTTCTATGAACGAATTACTATGTAATTAATCGAGAGTATTCAAATCATTGTTTGATGTAATTAGTATCGGTACTTCACAAGTCTGATAGAGAAATGTCAAAATAAAAAAAATTTCAAAGAACCTAACAAGTAACAACCTCAAAACATATATTTTATACATACCATGAATTAGCTAATACTCTTATAGAATACTAGATATTTTCCTAGTTGTTCAAAGCTAAATTCAAACCAAATTCTTTTTTCTAAAAATAAAATGATTAAATTTTGACTTTTTGAGGTTACATCATGTATATACATTTGAAAAGACAAATAAGAAGAAACACCAACCTTTACATCTGCAGTAAATGCAGCAGCAGCCAGAAATCGGCCATTGGGAGATAATGCTGCCATAGTGTTCTTAAGCTGGTTTGTGTCAACAGTACCCAAGTTCTTGCCGGTACTCCCATGCCAAAGTTTGATATCCGTACCTAAAAGAAAATGAACTTTTAATTTAATGGCTATATCAAAAAAGATAAATATATACAGTTTATAGCAAAAATCCAGAATCAAAATTTTCATTTCATAGAAACTAAATAAAAAGATGGCAAGAAAACCATCTGCCTTTCACAAGTAAATAATTAAAAGGCCAAATAAAAGATGAGGTGATGTGGGCCAGCACGGTGGAACCAGGCTAAAAGGCTGCAAAAACAGAATTAGAACGCTCAAAACTAACTAAAATGGACTGAAAAGAAACGAGCCAGAATTAAACCGGTCTGAAAGTCACCGAAACGGCTTAAACCGGTTGATAACCAGCCTGAACCAGTCTTAAAAGCCATGAACCAGCCTCAGACTGGCCTAAACAAGGTTGAACCAGTGAGAACCGGAGGCAGAACAGGTTGGGTTGGATCGGGACTGAACCCAGCTAAACTGTGTGGGAAAGCCGGCTAGACCAGGTAGTGTCCGACAGCGCGCGAGATGCCCACTTGGCAGGTACCAAAAAACAGTCAAGCAGGGTGAGGACTTTTGCATCTTCGGCATCGTCTTCTCGACCTTTATCACCGTGCTGTTGTCTGGATGCAGAGTGAAGCAGGGGAGGTTGGAGGATGCAGACGATGGAGAGATGGCAGTGGGGTGGTCGGGCCTGAATTGTAGGGGAAACATTGCATTACGGGTTTTGCCAATTTCTGCAAATTTCATCTCCAGGGGTCAATTGTTCAATGGCAGTAACAAGTTAGCATCTTATTTCCTTGGTTTTGTTGCCATAGTGTGCTAGATGCATAATTGAGCATCTAGTGCTCTCTCAGGCATGTTTAGATTTATATACACCCATTGGGACCATGAGAGTGCCAATCCTTTCATTGCCTAAGTAATTCCCAAAACAGGGTCTACATTGTTCTGTTTCTCCATCTGATAGGCCAATCAGCTATCCAACACTTGAGAAAATAGCTTACCTTCTTTATTTTCCATCAGAGACATCAAGCATATGTTTTCTTTGTCTCAATTGGTATAATTACAGTCAGACTCATGGGTGTTTCTGAGTGAATAAGTCTTCCAACTGTTTAATCTCCCTTGGTTGTGCATATTCAAATATCTAATGTAGCTAAAAGCCTAAAACCAAAGAGAATATAACCTCTTCTTATTCTTAACATGTACCATATTCGCCAAGTCCTAGTTCTTCCATTGTTTTTGATTGCCTATTTGCTCAGCTGTGCATGAACCTGCATGTGTCCATCAGAGCTATGAAGGGAGTCAAGGGACCAATTCGCTACTATCTAGGCAGTCAAGGCCCAAATTCCCATCTGATTGGCCAAATAGTGCCTCGGGGTTCAGAGATCACAACTCTCTCTATGAACTCCATTGGTAATCCCAGGTATATGATATGTATTTCTTTTATAATTGAAATGTTCCTGGCCTTGACAACTTCACATATATGAATCTGAACTTGTAGCTTTAGCTTTCTGGACTTAGTAAATTCTAAGTCCCTGTTTTATAACCTCCCAAGGACATCCAATTGAATAGGCAACCCTTAAGTTGGCAACCTTCCTCGGCCATGGTAGAATTGAGGGTAAATCTCCCCTATCTACCTTCTCCTATCCCTAGTCACAGATAAGTACATACCACTTGACACTTTGCTCATAAGGTTACGCTCTTTCATTGGAGTTTCTAACTCCTAGTCTGATGATAGCCAGCTGCATATTCAAACCTGTCAATCCATGTTCAGATTCCCTTGAGCATATGCCAATCGACCTATTGACTTATGTTTTTTGGTGCTAAGTATTGGCATCAAATATAACCCTCATATGTTGGTGGTTTATCCTTAAGATTACGCATACAAAATCACCTCAAGTTCTAGTTGAGACCATATTTTTGTCATCAATTATGTCTATCGCAATATAGAGTCTGCAAATGACCTATTCAGTTTAGCAATTGAGGTGTATTGATTCCACCTTGGCTATTTCCAAATAGATTTGGGCACTCAAGTCCAGCCGGCTATGCATATTTGTGTATATAGACAAGTTTCTTTTGCCGTCAGCCCCGCTGACCAAGATGTGTGCAATTCTATACTGATCATGCTCATATTGCCATATACATGCCTTTAGATGCATATTTAAGCATCTGCCAGAGTTGAATTCAAAAGGATGGACCCCTTTTTCATCGAAGCTGTGGGAGGACCACCTTATTTGGTTGTAAACCTGGTAGGATATAAATCTTACTCCCTCTGCATCTGACCATCCCCGGCTGCAAGTGAACTTGAAAAAAGTGGTCGGCAGCAACATATATGACTCTATTGCTCCTTACCTGTGTTGCCATGGTACGTAGTATGCACTAAGTCCAGGATTCGCAGCATCGGGACTTCTTCCTCTCCAACTGATTTTGATAGGTCCCCTTGGGTTTGTATTTTGATGCTAATTATTGGCATCCACTGCATGTCAACTGTCGGCAGTCCAGACACCAAATGAGGCATGCAAATAAACTGAATAAATAGATCCTAAATTGTTTTGGAGCTGAATCCCATATAGAATAGGATTTGAAGGAAGTGTATGTTTTACTTGTTACTTCCTCCAAAAATAAGTGCATATTAAAGGTGCCAACAGAGAACAAGAAGCTCTTTGCTTATCCCATTTACTAAGCTTATATGGAAGGACACTAGGACAGGTACATCAAAAGCATGCCAACCCCCCCCCAAAAAAAACTCTTGAGGAGAACCATCTGCACATAAGGTGTCATCTTTGAAGAATAGAACAGAAGATTAAAAAGAAGTATTGGTTGAAAGTCCTGGCATTCTGCATTCACCTTCAACCAAATCGACCACAGATGCAGTAAGGTAAACTTTTTCGCAAACCTCTTATTCATTTGGACAGGATGCAGGTCACCCCAACTCCTAATTAATCTTAAGGAATCTAACTTTTGATGCCAATTGCCTTCAAAAAGATTAAAGAAGGTTCTCCAAAAATAGATGACTAAAAGTCTCAACATGAATTCAATAGAAAACACAGCTTGGACTTGGCTATTGGCATTAGGCATGGATTGCAAAATCGGCCGATCCAATCCTAAAGGGGAAGCTCAATCCAACCTTCCCTCGGATCAGTCCAAAACAGACGGATAGGGACCAGAACAACTTGAATCAACCGATCCAAAGTGAATGCCGGCAGGATCGGCTGCTCTCAGATGCGGAGGGGTGGTGGCTCCCACTGCAAGTTCCTCAACCTATCGAAGTTGGTGGATACAGCATGTATCTGCTCTATGGACCAGATAAACACAGATGCCCCAACTTAAGTTGTCAGATCCAGCTAATATCAGAGGTGCAGACCCTTCAAGTCTCCTTCCCTGCCCGATTAGGGCAGGGAAAGTGCAGATCATGCTGGGAGACAGTAATTTTACTGGATTCCAGCCTCCCCTTCACTACTGGGAATGGTCCAGAATTGTTTTTCCCATTTCGGAAGCATCAATCCAGGCTGATCATAGGATCAGTTTTTCTTTCCTCGGATCGGACGATCCAAACTCGATCCATATTAGGATCTTTGGCCGATCTCAACATTGATCCTGATTCAGAATTCCTTGCATAAGGCAACCATAATAATGTGCTGACGATAGGCAGCCTCTTCCATATGATTTTTCCACAGAAAAATCTTATCATCTTAATCTTCAAAGAATGGCTACCATCCCAAACTGTTTCACACCAGACGACTTTCACTGCCTACAAGTTCAAAAGATGACATGCTGACTTAATAGAGAATAGCCTTTTACTTTCCCTTAGCCATACCCTTCTGTCTTGATCCTTTTTCAAGAGTACACTCGTTGTGAAGCATGAGATGAAAAACTGAAAAACCTCCAATGAATATTCCATTTTCCATCAACTTTCTGATGAAAGTAGCATTCCAATTATTTTAGCCATTATTACATCCTACAGTTGGTATCTTAAATTTTCCATCCAAGATGGGTATTGCTGAGTAAGGATGTTACCATGGATATGCAGGCAAAAGGTAAGAGTAGCATCAGTTGAGGGCAAATCGAAGGATAAGATAGGTTGTGTATGTAGAGCTAAGAAGTTAAGAATATTAAGGCAGTGGAAGAGAAGAGAATGGGTAGACTGTATATCTAACTTAATGATGGGGACAAATTATAGGAGCTTTTGAAATTGTTTTTAGAATTTTTACGTTTTAAGTCATGTCTGTAAATTTTTTTCATGGGGTCATTTTGTTAATTTGCCACCTCTATAAAGAAGCATCCAACGTGTGATAGAGATAGACAGGGAATACAATTTTTGGAGCCTTGGCTGGTTCACCCATAGAGGGGCTCTGCCCAGTCTTTCTTCCCCCCTCCCATTCCTTCCTCTACCATCACCCCGGTGAGGCCGCCATTCTCGTTTTCTTCTTCCTTCCCGTAGATGGAGCTTCGCCGTTTCTCTTCCCGATCCCCGGCAGGTGGCCAGTACCTTCTTCCTCCTCTACCTCCAGCAGATCAGGTCGGTTTCCCTTCTCCTCCACCCCCAATGGCGAGACCGGTTTCCTCCTCCTTCCAACCTCCGACATCTGAGGTTGGTTTCCCTTTCCCTCCTCCTTGATCGGCATCATCTCTCTTCTGCTTCAACAACATGGCTGCGGTGTCCTGTTCTTCAACGAGATCCTGTCAAAGCTGGTGGATCCAACTGACATGGATCAGAAGGACGTTGTCTCCTGTTTCTCTGGATGGCTTCGGCATTTGACGACAACGGTCTAGTGGCTGCTACAACACGCAATTGTCATCTCGGCTTCATCAGATCTGACAGTGTCAAGCTTCTTCAGACCTGATGGCGTCGAAGGGAAGGACAAAAACGACGATCCCCAATCTATCTTCCTCATAGCACAACGTCCTCCTTCATCGATCAACAACAAGTTCTCTTGGATCCAGTTGATAGAAAAAATTCTCCATCATCTACAGAGACATAGAACGGCATCGGAAAATCTCTTCATCCCCGCTTTACCCACCCACAAGATTCCTTCCGAAGATGCCATGAACCCCGGTGACCAGCTGCCTCTCATGCTGGACTCATGGTTGCCGATGGGTTTGCCACGAACCCCAGCTGGAGGTTCTCTTTCACGTGCTCACAAGCTCACAGAATCATCTCCATCAAGCTATTTTGCTGAATAAATGAGGTTTTCAGCAATTTAGTTAGTTTTTGAATGTTTTAATTTCAGATTTTGTCCCACGTCACTTAACTTGGAGTGTAATTCAATATGATTTTCGACAATTTAAATCATTCAAAAAATAGCTCGAAGTTGCCATCTGAATAAAGAGAATCCATATAGTAGACAACAAATAATTTAAGATTAAGACTTTGTTGGGTTGAGTTAAGTTGAGTGTGTTAAGTTTATCTGAATAAAGTGAACAATATAAGAGAAAAGATTTTCATAGGAGCATCCCACCCAAACATCTCCTACAAAAGTGTACTAGCACCATCACCTACCACAATAAAAGAACACTTGTAAAGTGAACATTTTCCAGAATATGCTTCCATACAAGAAAATTTCACCATGCTAACAGTCATAGTTGTCAAGGCGATAAGGCGCCCAAGGCGTTGAAAGGTACCGATTCCGCTTAGGCGACAAGGCGGCCGCTTAGGCGTCGCCTAGGCGGTCAAGGCGATATTCAAGGAAGGATGGGTCAGAGGTTGTGAGACATAAAAATATGCATAAATATAATTATATTTTTACGTTATAATTGAATATTGAGTGTTTTAACCATGTATATAAGTAAATATGATGTGTATGTGAAAGAGAAAAGATTAAATAGATTTTTATAAAATTTAAGTATATAACACATTTATGATTATAAATTTTATATATATGTGCGATAGTATGTGATAGTAAAATATTGTTATAATATTATTAAATGGGGGGCGCAGAGTAGTCGCGGATCGCGGTCAAGTCAAGGGGGCAGCGCCCCTTGTGGGGGGTTGTCAGGGGGGCGAAGCCCCCCGAACCCAAAAAAGTATGTAATAATATAAGTGATCGTATATATGTAATTATGAAAGTGTGGATATTTATTTTTGGATAAGAAGTTAATCATGTAAGTGTGGATATTTAAATAGGTGTCCCTTGCGAGGGGTATCAAGAGGGTAAAAGTCCTCAAAATTCTTTTTTTTAATTATGTAAAAATACCCAGGGCGCCTTGCCTGGACGCCTTGGGCGCCTAGGCCAATGATTGCAGAATCGGCCGATCCGGATCGGGATCGGCCAATTCTTGGATCGGATCGGTACCGATCAGATTCCAGCCCGAATTAGCGATCCAGCCGGGAGTCCCGGCTGGATCGGCCGGAATCGGTCGGATCGGTCGATCCCGGACCGATCCACCCGGATCGATCCTGAAATCGGTCGATCCGGACCGATTCTCCGAAAAACCGGAAGACCCGGAATCGAACCGATTCCGGGATCGATCCGGGCCTGTTTTAAGGCCCGATCACCCCCAAATTGAGGGAGATCGGACCGATTCTCCCCCCAGCTGAGCTCTTCTTGCTTCCTCTCCTTCCCCCCAAGCCTCCTTGGAGATCTAGGGCATACTTCACCGGCGATCCAGCTTTTGGAGGGCCGATCCAGCCTTCACAAGGGGCCGATCCACCCTACACAAGGTTTGTAGGGGGGGACCTTCGATCCCCTCTTCCCCCCGCGCCCCCAGGCCGGCAGGCCGCAGGCCCTCCTTCGGTCCTTCCTCCCCTTCCCCTTCCCCCTCCCCCCATCCTAGGCCCCGCAGCTGCAGGTTTGGGGTCCCCCATTGGGGGATTATTTCACCCCCAATGCGGGTGGGATTGCATCCCGTAGGGGGGCTAATCACCCCTTGGGGGGTGTTGAACAGTCACCCCCGAAGGGGTGACTGTTTTGACAGTCCCCCCTCCTTAGGTGTGTGTGTGTTGGGGGGGGTTGGTATGAAATCCCCCATTGGGGGGGGATATCCCCCCCAACGGGGTGGAATCGCACCCCGAAGGGGTGTTAATCACCCCTTCGGGGTGTTGAACGATTCACCCCGAAGGGGTTTGTGACGATCCCCGCAAAGGGGGGGGGGGGGGGGGGGGGGTTGGTATGAAATCCCCCATTGGGGGGGATTATTTCACCCCCCAATGGGGGTGGAATTGCACCCCCGAAGGGGTGATAATCACCCCTTCGGGAGTGTTGAACAGTCACCCCCGAAGGGGTGACTGTTTTGACAGTCCCCCCCAAGGGGGGTTGGTATGAAATCCCCCATTGGGGGGGATTATTTCACCCCCCAATGGGGGTGGAATTGCACCCCCGAAGGGGTGCTAATCAACCCTTTGGGGGTGTTGAACAGTCACCCATTGGGAGGGATTGGTATGAAATCCCCCATTGGGAGGGATTATTTCACCCCCCAATGCGGGTGGAATTGCACCATTGTGTATTATTTAATTTTGATTTATGTGTTGTAGATAAGATGTCGGACGAGGAGCATGGCACCGGCCCCGCGGAATTTCGTGACATTGGATAGCAACATGGCCATCTCCTTGATTCGGAGAAGAAGAGAGTTAGATGCAAGTGGTGCCAAAAAGATATGAATTGAGGTGTGTATCGGCTAAAGCAACATATAGCCGGGACGGGTGGCAATGTAAAGAAGTGTGATAAAGTACCGACTGAGCTGAGGGAGGAGATGAGGGGTTATTTAACTGGAAGGGCATCACAGAGGGAGGTGAGAATTGGTCAGAGACAAGACCTACATGACGAGTTGCTAGGTCGGAGAGACGCCGATCTTATGGCCGGAAAGAGCAAGAAAGGGAAAGGGCCAGCACATGAAAGGGTCCAAGTTGATTCTTCATCTTCATCAGATGAGGAAGAAGCTCAGGTCAGGAGAGCCGTACATGAGAGTATGGCTCAGGCCCGTGAGGATGAGGAACGAAGACGAGGAGCGGGAGGTTCGGCTGCCAGACGATTTGATGTGGGGGCGGGCACACGCCCTGTTCAAGAGCCTGAAATCCGGAGGACACATTCTGTTCGACCGATGCCGACGAGAGACACTGTCATGTATAGGGAGAGTGGCAGAGGTCAGAGGGGTATAAAACAAGCATTTAAAGGGGTGAAGGCCTCGATTGGGGCAGCAAAGAAAGCCCTAAAGCATATGGTCAAGTTCTTTCTACATGCAGGTAAAGATTTGTTGAAGTTGTGGTTAGCATTTGCTTGTTGATATGAATTTCTTGTTAGGTTAGTTATTATTAACAACCTTCTCTTCTCCCTTATCTTGTTTTTGAATTTGTAGGTGTCCCGGCACATGCAGCCACGAGTCCATATTTCCAGACTATGGTTGATGCGATTGGTGAGGCTGGGCCGGGGTTGAAAGCCCCCACATCAAAGTATATTATGAAACAGGCTTGGATGAGGAGGTCGATGAGTTGACCTCATGGATAGATGGATTCAAAACCATCTGGAAGGAGAGGGGGTGCACTGTAATGTGCGATGGGTGGACTGGAATCACAAGGATGTCACTTATAAACTTCCTTGTGTATTGTTCTGAGGGTACCGTATTCCTTAAGTCGGTAGATGCATCAGGTCAGGTGAAAAATGCAGAGTACCTATTTGGCTTGATGAACACTGTGGTGGATGAGATAGGGGAGGCCAACATTGTGCAGTTTGTCACAGACAATGAGGCCTCATATAAGGCTGCAGGAAAGAAGCACATGGAGGCTCGACCTCACTTGTTTTGGGTGCCTGTGCGGCACATTCTATTGACACGATGTTGGAAGATATTGGTAGGGATGCTTAATGTCAAGTCCTCGGGTCAACCAAGGACGGTCGATCACCTCATTTATCTATGGTCATCCACGACTTTTACATATCACGAGGCAAAGACACCGATGGTCATGATTTGATCAGACCGGGTCCCACCAGATTTGCCACCCATTTTATTGCATTAGAGAGCCTATACAGGTACAAGACTAGTTTAAAAAGGTTCATCCTCTCCACTGCTTATCAGGAGTACATAGATACATACAGGAGCTCCTTGAATCAGTATGAGATACTGCTAAAGATGTAGCAGCTGATAGAAAATAACAGGTGGTGGGAGAAGGTGCAGTACTACTTGTCTGTCATAGAGCCTTTGGTGCAGGTACTTAGGTTGGTGGATTCAAATGACAAAAATCAGATGGGGTACCTGTATGATGCTATGGATAAAGCTAAGTTGAAAATTAAAGAAAAGCATCCCAATAGTTACAAAAAGTGGTGGAAGGTGATTGACAACAGATGAGACAAAACCCTACACCACGACATTCATGCTGCAGGTATACTTTAGTAGTGTAATATAATTGTATTACAAGTTATATTTTGTGTATTACCCCCACTGTCTTTATACTAATGGAGTATTAATGTCGTTACAGGGTACTTGAACCCAATGATACAGTATGGTGGCCAAGTATGTAATGATGGTGAAGTATTATCAGGCACACTATCTGTAATTAAACGACTATGTAAGACCCAAGAAGACAGAACGTGCGCTGAGGTTGAAGTAAGTAATACGTTTCATATCAATTAAACTTAGAACTTTATCTCAAGAAGAGAAGATAACTGATTTATTTTGGATTTTCAGATGACTTCATACAGGCACAAGATTAGGGTGTACGGGGATCCAGATTTGCAGTACTCACATGATACGGTCCCCCCTAGTAATATGCTTACCTGAATTAATGACTCTTTGGTTACTTGATTTTTTTTACATAAGGTTACTGATGCTTGTAATTGTCTTCTTTACAATTACAGCTTAGTGGTGGATTATGGTGACAAACAGGACTGGATGGAATCCACTCGCATCCGTTGCAATTCGGGTGCTAAGTTAGAGCACTTCGTCATCCCAGTGCGAGAGAAATTGGAGCACCTTCAACCTTATTCACACGAAGAGGAGAAATAGGTTGAAGACAGAAAGATTGGAGAAGCTTGTCTACTGCCATTACAATATGAGGCTGAGGATCAAGAATATCAAAGATAGGCAGAAGACATCGGAGCAAAGATTTGCACAGTTTGCAGGTGGATTGTACCAAGAAAGAGCACAAGCCCAAGCTACTCAGGGCTTGTCCTAAGCGGATGTGGACTTGGAATATCTATTCCAAGAAGAACATCCACTTGCAGCATGGGTGGAAGACAAGGATGCGGAGGGAGAGCCAGAGTTCGACCCGAACGACAGATCATAGGCCGAAAGAGAGCTTGACAGCGTCGTTGGTGAGGATGAAGACATGCAGGAAGCTCAAGAAAGTCAAGTTCCGTGCACAGCTCCACTTCCTGATCCACCCCGGACTACAGCTTCTCCAGAGATACATCCAGCTCCCCCCCCGGCCGCTACAGCTCCAGCTCGAATTCCAGTTGCGGGTCCATCTACCACCACCACCACCAAGAAGAATAGTGGATTATTCAGGGCTTTAAAGAAAGTATGCTTACCTTCACAGCAAAGTAGTCAAGGAGATCCTACATTGAAGAGGAAGAAGATAAGTATCAAACAGCGACATCATCTCCTTGACACCGAGCCCACTCAGCCACCTTCATCAGATGAGGATGAAGAAGAATTTGTCCCACTCACACAACAACAGCGTACAGGGGGTGAAGGTGGAGATGGGGGTGGCGGCAGCATAGGTGGAGGCGGCGCCTCAGGTGCAGGTGAGGGTGGCTCTACTAGTAGTGCACGCACGAGTGAAGCAGGTCCAGATGATTTGAGTGATAGATGACACTCATGTTCGAGTGGCAGGGGCAGCGGACGCTGGACCGGGACGAGGATGAATGTTTTTGACGAGTTTGCATCTTCCTATCCAGAGCCTGCCTCAGACAGTGAGCCTGGCTATCCACCATCTTTTCTAGCTCCACCTCCGACTGATCAGGGAGTTTATGAGTTTACCGACATGGCCCAGTCTTTATTTTCTTATGGATACGGGCCAATTATGACTGACCCTAATCAATGGAGATTTCAAGACAATCAGAATGACCAGGACAGAGATCCAGATCCATCCTACTCCGGACATTACCATAGTTGGTGGTGATGGCATATGTATAATGTATTTGTTTATTTATTTAACGCAATGTAATATGAGTGGTAAGAAGAATATGTGTTGTACTATTGTGTGATTGGATATGATTGTTTGTTTAATAAAAATATGTATTTTATTTGATGTATGATGTGTTCTATTGTGTGATTGGATATGATATGTGTTCTATATGATTGATTGTTAATTTGTTATATGAATGAGTGTTCCCTATATTTTTTTCACATTTTTTCTGAGTTCTATGTATTTTTATTGATTTTTTGGCGATTTTTACAGATTTTTTCACAAAGCCAAAAAAAACCGATCCAGACCGATTCTGGATCGGTCTGGCTCCAAGAGAATCACCCTGGATCGGACCAATCCGATCCGGACCCCACCAATCCAGGGTCCGATCCGGATCCTGCGATCCTTGGCCTAGGCAGGCGCCTTGGGTGCCTTTTTGGCCCCAGGCAAGGTGCCCTGGCAAGGAGCTGCTAGAAAAGCACCTTGCTGCCTAGGCGGACACCTTGACAACTATGCTAACAGCATTCTCAACCCATCTGCACAAACAACAAAACGTTTGTGCCTCACAATGAAATCTCATATGGATGGACTTGTCTTTTCTAACTATCATATCTATTAAATCTGCATGGTCTCATTGAAAGTCTCAACTCAACTCTAGCTTTAATCTCAAATTATTTGAGATCAACCATATGAATTATCTTTCTTCACTCACATTGATTAAGTTATTTCTTCAGAGATACTGAAAACATCCAAATCATATTGAATTTTTTAAGGCGGTAGATTGCCACAATGCATTCATTCATAAAAGACAAGCACAGAAAAAAACATCAATCAAAATAAAAGGGAAAGGTTGGGTTACAAGACTCAAGGCATAAACATCAAAACATATTAAATTAAATTACACTCCATGTTAGCTTAGGTCAACCCATCCTTTTTTCTACTATCATAAAAAAAAAATCAATAAGGGACAATATCTAATCTATCCTTTTCCTTATCTACCTGTATCTGGTCCCACCTTACTGGGTGAAACTTTTCTTCTCCTGACCAATACCCTTCTATAAAAAAAGTAACCTAGTTACTTCCAAGTCACAAAAAAATAATATTTGAAACCTTAAAGATAGATAAAGCATTCAAAGGTAATGCGGATGGCATAGTCAAGAAACCATATGCATCTTATTGGTAGCATATTATCTTTACACCCATTAAACTTTTTTCTGAAATTTGTGAACAATAAAATGTTTACAAAGGTCTCCAAGCTGCCTTCTGTGAGAGACCCATCCCAATATTGAAGGTCCCAATCATTCTTTTGGTGATTTGTAAATAACATGACATGATTTAGAGCAAAATCATAAAAATACACCTAGTACTCACTGTACTGACAGGTACTATGCCCAGCATCAACACCCATAATTTCTTATACTATGCTAGCCATTCTTTGGGGGATCTGAATAGCAAGGAATAAAATGCCTTTTCTGAGTATTTTCTGACCCAATATTGGATTCTTGTGCGATCTTACTTCTTACTCCAAGACTAGGGTGTAACAGGAACTGGAAAGTGCAGCATCTGGATACATTGATTCTCATTTTGAAGGGCTTCAGGGAATGTTCATTTGAAGGGTGGGATTGTCTTTTTGCCGTGTGTTTAGCTAGGGTTGATATGTTATGTATCTCCTTTTGTGGGGTTCATATACTCGTGGATAGATTTTTTCACTTCTTTTGCTCCTCGCTTTGTAATAATCACTTTAAAGCTTTGATGAATCACATCATTTAGGGTATCCTTCAAAAAACTATTTCTCATTAACCATTAAAAAAATGCAACCTACTAAATTAATGATTTATTGAGAGATGAATGGGTACTAATGATTCATTTGTTTGCAATGATTGTTAATTGTTATAATGAAATTCATAGGGCTTGGCAAATATGGATACATGTAGGAATAATAAGTTGAGTTCTTGAGCAAACAGGAAACACAAATGAACAAATTTTAATAGATATTATTGTTTTCAAAAGCAATTATCTGCAATTAGCATCAAAAAGAAGATCAGCACTTGAATGGGAAGTTACTAGGTATTCTCAATCGAATATAGAAACTTGTAGGCACTTGGCAATGATGCATATGCAGCTATCTGCAAACATAGAAGAACAGAAGCACAAATGACAGGTTAAAAACAAACCATGGGTAATCTTGCTGTTCAGTAAATGTATAAGAATTATATCAGAACCCAGTATGATGATATTATGTACTTCTTTTGTTGTTACGACAGTGAAGACATTTCGGCCATCAAGGTATAACTATTAGACCCTAAAAGTGGAAAATAAAAAAATATAGATCATCAGAGCAATTAAGGTATGATGTATCGCCGTAACAAGCCTTTTCAATACCCATTTTAGAGAATTTCTATCCTATATATATGCAAAACTCAGAATAACAATGAATGAAATAGGCAAATAAACGAACGAAATTCAATACGCACTACAAACCTTCCGAGCATGAGACTATGATGGTACTTCCATCACCGGTCCCGTAAGTTGCCGTGGCACCATACAGCGTTAGAATTGACCTCTGGTCATGGACTTTATGATGCTCCCACTTGATCTCGGGGAGGGACGGTTTTGCCTGCTGATTGCCTTCCCCTGCAGGTTTCAAGCTAACATCACCGTACATATAGAGGGAAGACCCTGCCAGGGCCTGGCCAGCCACAACCACTGATGAGGCACCATCTGTGAAGGTGATGGCCGTCGGGTGCGCCACTGCAGGCATGTTGATCCTCAGAATCCTGTACAACCAGATGAATTGTTGTGCGCCAAGACCAACATACATACAGAGAAAAGAAAATTACCACAGATGCGGCAAACAAGCAAGGGGAATCCAATTTCCTTACTTGAAACTCTTGTTTGAGGAATCATCAAGCTTGAACACGCGCACTACTCCATCCGCGCAAGCTGCAAATTGATCGATCTCCCTGAGCTATTGCATCGAAGAATGATACGTTCCCACGGTTAAAGAAAGAGATTAAAGCGGTTACCAGTTGCCAAATTGAGGCCATCCGACGAAAAGCAGATCCCTGTGACGACATCGCTGTGGCCTTTCAAGGTGTTGACATCGAGAGGATGATGCCGCTTGTTGTGATCCTTAACACGTCGAAATTTCAGGGAAGGTAGAGCGATAGGATAGATCAAAAACATGTTAAATGGCAACAGGAGCTGTTAGCGGCACCTTCTCTGAGTGATGCGATTGGGATCTGGAGTGAGGTTTCTTCTGCGCGTGCGAGAAAGAATGGTTCTTGGAAGCCTTTTGATCTGCAGCCCTGGCCTCCGGCGGGACGGCAATAGAGGCGACCTCGGCCCGTCTCCTCCGGAAGTAGTCGGAGAAGAAGAGAAGCACAAGGACGCCGCCCACAACCGCGGAGAGCACCGGGATCGAGACGTATGAAAGGCCCATTGTCGACGCGGCCGCCTCGGGCATATCCCTGGTTCGCAGGGAAAGGGAGCTCGGGGGGCCGAAAAGAGGAATACAACACCGGTAACTGGTAAGGGACGAAGATCGGGACGGCGGTGCTTCCCATTGTCTGTCGCGCTTCCTAATGATGCTGCTAGGGCTGTAAACGGGTAGAATCCGATAGCAGAATCTTCTTGAATTTAATTTTAATTTTAATAAAGATTAAAATTTTTGATTCTCATTTTGATAATTTTAAAATTATTATGTTTCAATTTAATTTTGATTCTATTGTCAAAATTAAAACTGAATTCGATAATTTCTCAAATACATACTTAATATCATGATATCTTTTCTAAATATTGAAAAAGACAGAATTTTACTTGGTACATCTATTATTAGATGGCAAAGTTATTTTAGTGAGTTTGATTTTGATACTGAAATTATAAAAAAGTCCTAACAATATTCTTACGATAGTAATGACACCAAAAGAGATAAGTAAGAGAACGAGTAAGAGGACTCTTCATTAACTTCCTCAACTTTTTTCAAGATTTTACTCATTCTCTTACCTCTTCTGGTGTTACTGTGACTACAATTCTCGAGATAAGCTATATACAAGAATATTGTTAATACCTTTTATAACTTCAATATCAAAATCAAACTCACTAAAATAACTTTGCCATTTAAGTATTCATTTATTTTCTGGTAATGTTGCATAATTATTTTAAAATTTTGTTTTTACTTGAGTATTATCGGCTCTTAGCAATAACTTTCCTGGTAACAAGAAATATGCAAACATTTTAATTCCTTTCTTAGTTAACTCAAGAATAAGTCGGGACTTACTCTTATTATTACAAATGAAAATAATACAAAAATCAAAAAGTCCACACAGCAGTCTAACTTTTATGGCTAGAAATCACAGCGAGATTAAAAGAGGTAAAGACCGGATTGTAATAAATTATAAATAGTTAAATTATTATATGGTCTTTGATGGATACTTTTTACCACACAAAAAACACTTATAAATCTTACTAGAAGACAAAATTATTTTTCGAAATTTGATTGTAAATCAAGATTTTGGCAAATTAGATTATATGAAGAATCAATACATTTAATATCATTCAGTACACCACAAGGACATTATGAATGGCTAATAATGCCATTTGAAATAAAAAATGCACCACAAATATTTAAAAAAAGAATGGATAAAGCTTTTGAGTGCCTTAATAAATTATGCCTTGTATATGTAGACGATGTCTTGATATGCTCCAACACCTTGAAAGAACACGAAGAACATTTAAAAATATTTGTTGCTAAATGTAAAGAACATGGAATAGTTCTATCTAAAAAGAAAATTGAATTAGAAAAAGAAAAGAATAGTATATCTAGTATACAACTATCTTTAAATTTTCTTCATCGTCTAGTTGGAGAGCTGTTTACTTTCTTTTATTTCATCAAGATCATTTGACAAAGTATCCATAAATCTATTCTCTAGTTGTTCTATTTCATAGTCTTTAAACATTGCTAAGTTTATTATACTCAATTCTTCAAGATATTTTGCTTCTATGTTTGACCAAGTTACTGAATGTTATTTTGAATGATATTCTATAGTTTTTTGTATTTCCATTAACATTTCTTGAACTCTTTCAAAATTTCTATCTATAGTTGATTGTACTTCTAGTGACAGCTTCTTATAGCTCATGTTATTCGGTACTTGACATTATTTTACCAAGGTTTCCAGCTTTAGAGCGAAGCTCTTTCTTCACGAAAATTCTTATTTCCAACATATATATTGAATACTTTTGAGTTATAAGAATTTGTTCAATTAAAATTCACCAAGAGAAAGTTTAATACATTAAATATTATTTTAAAAATAAATTAATAAATTACATTTAATTACTAATTTTCAAGATATTTTTTTTAAAAAATATTTTTTATTTTATAAATTTATATATTATAAATTATTTATTTTAATTTAATTTAATTTATTTATTCATACTTATTTTTTATTGAAATTAGATTAACGAAAATAACAGTAACTAATTTTGATTCCAATTCAGATAAACTAACGAAATATCCAATTTCAATTCCGATAACTTATAGAATGCAAAAGTGAGTTCTAAGCTCATCAATTTTTATCGAAAATCGAGTCCAAATATTAGAATATTGGATTTCATTTACACCCCTAGATGCCGCCAATTTTCACCGGTAAGGGACACGTGTCACCCTTTAATAATACGACGGTAAAACAAGTATCCTACTTTTGTATATCATGTTCACGTGAGGGGTTAGGGTTTTTCTTTACATATTATTTTTTAATATTAATCAAAAAATGTTGTGACATGATAAAATATGTTTCTTAGATAAGTCCTTTTTTCTCTGTAGACTTTATATATATATATACATACACAATATCTACCTTTTTGTTTATCCTATCTTATTGTGATTTAAATTTATAACAATTTTAGATTTTGTTTCACTATGAGGGTGTTTGGTTGCATGATAATGAAGCTTTTTTTAATTTTTAAAAATTGTAAGAAAACTTGTTAAAAGAGGTGTTTGGCCATCATGATAATTTTATGTTTTGAAAATAATTTTCTTTTTAAACAAAAAAGAGGGCCTCAACTTTTTCCTTTTTCTTGTGGTCCCCATTTTGTTTGGTCACATATGATATTTGCTCTTTTTTGTTGTCGCATCCTTCCAAACATGATAATTTTATGTCATGAGTTGGTTCACTTTTTATTTTAATACAATTTTTTATCATGAAAATGTACAAAAAATTATCATGTAACCAAACACCCCATATGTTTTTTATCATAACAGTATGTCAAGATTATTTCTCAACCAAACGTCTCAAAAGTGATGTGTTCGTCATTGACTTGGATACATTTTTGGCAGTCATATTCATTTTTATGAATTAAAGTTTTCCGGTAGTAATCTGCGGGTAGCCGTCTGCCGCCGCGGCCCTCCTTTGCGGCGCTGGCTTCATGCCGATCTTCCTCGACATACATACCAGACTACGCGCATAGTACATTTTATGAACATTGTCTTCATTTTATTAATTTTTCATATTTTATTGAAACATTGGCTTTATTTTATATATTTTATTGACTGCTCTCTACATTTTATTTTTCTATTTAAAGTATTACCAACCCACTTAATTAGTGATCATAAACATGCTGTTTAATTTAAATATAGATCGTAAGGTAACGTATTTTTATCAACAACTAAGAGATTCTTTTAAAATGTTAATTGAGATGATTCAAAGTCTTGCGGCTGGTCGCACCTTTTATGTTTCACTGGTCGGTTTGTTTGCCTATAAAATTAAGTGCACGCATAAACCTTTTCAGACAAATATTTTTAAAGATACCAAATATTAATAATATTTTTAATGTTGAAATATTTATAAATCAGTCCTTACAATTATTTATATTAATAAGCATGTTCTCAAAAAAGTTAAAAATTACATAAACTACCTGTGAATTTTAGGTTTTTGTAAGAATGCATTCTGTAATATGAATAACCATGAGAAGAAAAATTTTAAAAATCTTTATATTTTTATGACAATTTTATCTTATGTAACTATTTTTTATTGATTTTAATTTTACATGCATCCAGATGAACTCGTATTTGAGATTTTTGTATACAAACTATCAAATTAAACACCAAGTTAAAAATTCCAAAGTACTGATTTATTTAAATATATAATGTAATTATAAGATGTTTTTCCTGAAAATGTGTGGCTCTAAGAAGAAATGTTCCACCGTCGACTTTATACCAAAAGCAGCTATCTATTTTTTTTTAAAATTAAAAGAGTTGTTGATAGGCATACCTCCATCATCTTACCTATTTCAAAAAAAAAAGAAAAAAAAGAAAAAGGTGCAATCAAATCACTAATGAACTCGAAAGTTATTGTTACCTTGATCTACTTGCTATTCCAATAAGAACATTGAACCGGGAAGTAATTGATTTTCCTTTACTTCATTCTGCTTTTGGGTCCTTGTCACCGTATGACCCCCCCCTGCTGGTTTCCTGTTGAAATAATAATAACTGGCCTATTTCATATTATAAAAATCAAAATAGTATATAGTTGAGGTAATATGTTAGAGAACATGACAGTTGTTGAACTCCCGGGCAAAGGTCGATCAAAGACAGAAACTGTTCGACCAAAAAAGAAAACACAGATGGGAATTAAATTGCTTAAAGGTGACAAAAGCAAAGATATATTGAGTAAGGTATGACATCTGATTTGGTTCAATAAAATGTTCGAAGATTTAATTTCATCTCTAATATCTTCCGTGAAACACAAAAGTCTTAATTATCCACGTTAGAAAAATAAAAATATAGAAAACTACTAATTTATAAAAAAATAGATGTTTCATCGAATTCCTCACCGTCTAACCTCAAAGGTTAATGGGGGTGTTTGATTGAATGGTAAAAAATATATTTATTTTAGTTTTTAAAAAATGTAAAAAAATTTGTTAAAAAAATATTTGACAATCATGATAATTTTATATTTTGAAAATAATTTTATTTTTAAATAAAAAAAGTGAATCTCATCTCTTTCTTTTATCTTGTGATTCTCCACTTTGTTTGAACATGTATGTTAGTTGCTTTTTTTAATTATCACATCCTTTCAAACATGATAATTTTGTGTCATGAATCGATTCACTTTTTATTTTAATACAATTTGTTATAACGAAAATGTACACAGAATTATCATGCAACCAAACAATAAATATCAATTATATTAATTAATTAAGCTAAAACGAAGAGGCTTAAAAACTACATTAGCACAGTTCATGTCTTAACGGCTACTAAACTCTGGTCATAATTTGCACCTCTGATTTCTGTTCCGTGGTGATTACTTGTCCCTTTTTTGGTAAGAGTATACAGAATAATATAATGTAAAATTTACGGCTATAATGGATGGATGAATGTTAAAAATTTAAAATTGATGCTATCAGATGTCAGAAGTAACTATTGATATATAAATAGTAACCAAACCGGATTGGTGATCATATGGGAGGGGTGGAGGCTCCACCTTATAAATGTATAATTTGACGAGCTATTGAATATATGATTTAATGTTACATTATTATATTTTTGTGAGAGAAGTTAAGAGTCAGGAGATCTTCCGAGATTTCTCATTAATTTCGTAACGTTAACTGATGGAGAGCATACAAATATTTTATAATTATTTAATGATTTATATATGCATATACATATACACGGGACACATGAACATATGGTCGCGACAGGTGGCATTTGAGCCCCACGAATCTGTGTTAGACGGACAAATTTGGATATTTACTCTCAGCACTTATAAAATAACATTTTACGGCTATTTTCATAATTATATCATTTCAAATAAACTGCGCGACGTGGATAAAGTTATATACGACGCATTTGAGAATTTGGAAGTTGACAACGCATTTATTAAATAAATTATTTTATGATGATTCAAAGTTTTAACAATTTAAATTTCTATTTTAACGGAGACTTTTTACACAGATTATGGGAGATCATCTCAGAGGCGCTCCTTCTCTTAATGGAAGGAGAGAAGATCGCCTTAGGGAGCTCCAAGAACCCCTCAGGCCACACAAAAGACATCAGATTGACCCGAGATTGAGATTTTCTCTTTTCTGGAAGAGATTGTTCCTCCCAATATAAGTAGGTTCCTCGGAGCTCGGTTCCTTTCAGGAAGGGACTTGCTTCATCTGAAATCGTGAAGCTGTTCTTTATCTGATCGTCGTGATCCCGCCGTCTGCCGCGGGGCTGCAAGGTCTACATAGTCGGTGGCTGGGTATGTATTCGATTGTGTCGTTTATTGAAATCAGGATGGAATTTCTGTTCGTTGTTTTGTTGATATTGGTGATCTGCTTCTCTCTAGATTCGGACAGGGATTCATCTTTGTGCTTGCAGTTGAATGTTGAAGCTGTCTCAGTAGGTTTCGGTTCTGATGAGGGATTCTGACCTTTTTGTTTTGGTTCCGCCTTTCGCTCTTGTCCGTTTCCTCGTTCTTTTTCAAGCTCCTGATCTTCCCTAGAGAAAACCAATTGTTTTTTTTTTGACGTCTCCCTTTTTAGTTTTCTCAACTCGAAGGACACGGGCACATGACATGATCTGTTTCTCTCCCACCGAATGTTCTTGTCCGATATTCTTTATGTTACCGTAGATCATATCATTAAGGTGAAGCCAATGAAATCTCTTATGTATAGTTCTCTGTCGTCAGATAATTCATTTCTAGAGAAGATGCAGCGTGGCAGGCCTGGGAAGGACGACTTCTTTGGCTTCGGTGATCCCTTCGGTGGATTCGGTAGTTCGTTTGGTAGTTTCGGGGCCTTTCCGAGGCCTGGTGGACTAATGTCCAGCTTCTTTGGGGGAAAGGATCCTTTTGATGATCCCTTCTTCACTCAGCCCTTCGGTGGCATGATGGCCCCGAGCTTCTTCGGTCGCAACATGTTTGGTGCAGGAGGGAGCGTTTTCGGGGATCACGTCCATGCTGGCTTCCTGGAAGACCAGGCTCCTCAGCCGAAGAAGTCAAAAGGGCCGATTATTAAGGAACTTTCTTCTGATGATGAAGGTGATGAACATGAGAATGGTGGTACCGAGGGAGAGGGTAGCACAAAAAAGCATCTTCGACCTGGTAAAGAGCCATATGTTCAGGAACCAGATGAGGAGATGGACGAATATGCAACTGGTTCGTAAGGCATTGATTTGTCATTTTTTTTTTCTAGTGGTCATATTCAACGCAAGTTTTCATCTTGTAGATAAGAAGAAGAAACGTGTGCAGCAGGGGATGGAATATATCAAGGCTGGTCAACAGAAGCCGCAGACTCAATCATATAGCTTTTCCAGCTCCAGTGTAACTTATGGCGGACCTGGTGGTGCTTTTTATACTACATCTACTACAAGGAGGGCTGGTGGTGATGGAGTATGTGAACTGCTGAGTGGTGCCTCCCTGTCTTTGTTTCACTTGTTTCTTATTTCTGTGTTTGTGGTCTTGCCAAATAGGTCACAGTTGAGGAGAGCAGGGAAGCAGATACGGCCACTGGCAAAGCTGCACACAGAATCTCGAGAGGACTAGGGCCCAAGGTCTGTTTTTTAATTTCAGCTAAGCAGTTGTTTAGTCCTTTATTAATGTCTCTGTCCTTGTTAATATATGTTTGTCAATAAACTCAATGCTTATTTTTGTCCCTACCTACAGGGACACACGGTTACAAGAAATCTCAATTCAGATGGAAGAGTTGATACTGTTCAGACATTACATAACTTGGAAGAAGGTGTGTTTGTCTGCAGTGACATCTTTCTTCATTTACATTTCAATGTTCCTTTTCTTCATGAAGTATGATCTCTTGTATTTTTAGATGAGCTTGTTAATTTTGAGGAAGCTTGGAAGGGGAATGCAAGAAACCAACTACCAGCATCCAACCTGGACTTCGGCATGATTGGAGGTGGAAGTGGAGGTTAGTGCTTAAAGAAATCACGTGATTGCCTGATTATTTCTTTCTCAAGCAGAAATGTGCATTTAACAATTTTTTATTTCTTGATGCATACTATAAATTTTGAACTTCTGACTCTTTTTGGGTGTTCTAGCATTGGCTGAGGAGAATATGGGTTTACTGTTTGTGCATCTTGTGTGGACACAGAATCTTTTTTTGGCATTTTATTAAATAAAAATCAATTTATCTTATCCCTTTAAATCATCATTATTACATTGAAATATCGAATGGTTCACTAAGTAGATTTCTACTTATCAAGGTCTCAACATCATTTCTAGCATGTTATATTTCTCAGTGCCTTAATTGTACCCACTAACTTTTTCGTTCATAGGACAGAAAATTTTGGTGCTTTTTGACTGATTATGTGTATTATTTAATAATTTATGATGCAACTTATAGTTTCATTTCCAAGTTGTTGCAGTCTTGCAGATATGCTTGACAACTGCAGGAACTGTAGACTGGCATGTGAAATGAGGGAACAATTTGAAGAAACCTGGAGGCCAGAAAGGTGATAAAGAAGTGAAAGATCCTTGATTTATATTAAGAAAGAAGGAAAAGAAATGGTTTAAGAAAGACATTATCACAGGCAAACATCTTTTATGAAGTTGACACTTGATAGATGCATGAAATTGTATCAGTGAAATATCCAGATCTTCAAGAAGGGTTCATAAATATCCTCAGCCCTTGGACTTTTTTGGAACCTGATTAACTGGTGATGAGGGTTTTCTTCAACTCCTATTTCAGCCTAGGGGATGCCTTATGAATCTGGGGAACCAACTGGCCAGACTATATGGGACTGGAGATTGTTGGATATAGGAGTCCTGGCAGGTGGTTTGAAGAGGTAACAGCCATGGCTGGCAGCTAGACTAGGTTTTCCTTCTCTGTCAGCCTTATAAACACGTTGCAGATGCCAAGTTGTTGTTCCGAATTGCTAACCCATATCCAGATTGGCTGATGAGAATTGGAGTTGGCAACTCTGATCCTTTTTGTTCCTGGTTCATCCAGGTTGACTCCTTATCTATCTCAGTGCCAATTATGATTATGAATGTCTTGGTTCAGTAGCTTCTTTGGTGAACAAGGGCATGATCAGGAACAGCAAGAACAAACTGATCTGTTATGAATACTTGGTTCAGGCTAGCTTCTTTGGTGAACAAGGGCATGATTAGGAACGTGGACAACAAGCTGATCCTGTCCTGAATACCTGGAACTCAGGCCAGTTCTCTTTGAGAACAGGGTAGGTGAATAGGTCAAATAACTAGAATGTATCGAGTTATTTTCTTTGGTAACAAGAATAAGATCTATCTGGGTGCGCCAGTGGGCCCAAATAATTTGAAATGTACCTGATCGGGCCCAAAATGGACCAACCGAGCGTGAACCATGCTGATAACTGACTGAACCAGGCTAAAGGCCACTGAACCGACCCTGAAATGCATTGAACCAGACTGGAACACACTGAACTGGTCCTGAAACTACTGAACCGAATTGAGAACTCACTAATTTGTGTTTAAAAGGTGCTGAATCAGGCTGAAACGACTGATTGGGCGATGAACCGGCCTTGAACCAGCAATCTAGGCTATGGGTGTTCACTTCTTGGGTTAACCTGTTACCTGACAAACCAAACAGAACCAACCCGAAAACGTCAGGTTGGATCGGGTTGCTGAGTTGTCTCGGGTTAATCAGGTTCAACTTGTAAGAATGAAATGTGTATTGTTTTTTTAAGATGGCCCAAGGTTAAAGTTTCTATTAATACTGTGAAAAAGACAACAAAGAAAAGAGAAAACGAAGCTCAAACTACCGAGTAGGTAGTTTAGTTGCATCCACAAAAAGAAAGGAATAAAAGGCCGCAATCTGTCCTCAAAATAAGCCTTTCCCATAATGATGCCTGAATGGGCATTAGACCAATCTTTCATGCAATAAGCCATGGAGTGAATAATCAATTTTGGATTCTGAAAATGTTTCTAAAAAAAGTCTTTTGTTTCTTGTGCACTAAACAGTCTAGAGCATCGTAGGTAGAATGAGCCTCCATAATGTTTGGATCTAATTCCCAAAGGTTCATCGTCGACCAGTATTGCAAAAGAGAAATCGTAATTTCTGATTCCACCCACTGCAAGTTCCAACTTCTGAAAATGATATTCCAAATATGATCAATGATCCCACGTTGCACAAAAAGATGATTTAGAATCTTAGCTCCGCTTCCACAAAAGGTACAGACTGTGGGATGTAAGTGAGAAAATCTTATATCTGGTTGGTAACCGCTATTTACCAATCTTACAAAAAAAACTGATTTTTATAGGAATGCAAGGTAACCGAACATCATTATACCAATGCACTATTACTCTCAGAGACAATTTGCGAGTAGAAGACTTTAAAGGTGAAGAAAGTTTTTCTTTGCAAGGGAGCCACAACAATCTTATTCTCTATGCACTTGCAAGTCTCAAGAAACATTATCAAAGTAAACAAGTCACAAATTTCTTCATCTTTAATATTTCTTTTGAAGGCAATAGCCCATGTTGACTTAATGTCCCAATTGCCGATGATCAAAGCTTGAGGTTCACAACATAGGCCATATAAAACTGGAAACATATCAGGCCCAATCCATATGCTTGAAATTCTGCCTTTGCCACTGACCGACTGAAGTCTTTGATCGATCTGCCATTTCTCCCAATATCATACTTTGTGATAAGTATTCTTCCCACAAAGCCTCTCTATTTAGATTCAATTTCTATACCATTTGGTAAGAATAGCCTTATTAATAGCATCTTAAGATACCAATCCCACACCCCTTCCTTGATAGGTCTATAAACATAGTCCCATTTAATGAGATGTAGCCTTTTTCTGTCATTGCTACCTTGCCAAAAGAACCTGGCTCTAATGCTTTTCAATTTATTACAAATGTTTTTAGGAACTTTTAGAATAGAGAAGACAAAGAGCCTTTGATAAAATCAATCTGCCTCCGCTGAGAGCATCCTACTCTTCCATCCTTAACAGTTTTACTTTCATATTTTGAACTACAATTTTTCAGTCCTTGCTCTTAGTCCCCTTGTCTGAGAGTGGCATTCCTAGATATTTGATAGGGAACAAAGTCCTAGGCGAAAATGCCCTATATTCTGCTAAGGTTGAGCTTCCCCCACATTGTTGCCAGTAAATTTACATTTCTCTTCATTGATTTTCAAACCTATGACTGCCTGCAAAAAATAGGGCATGACTTTTAAGTGAAAACATTTTTCCATGCTCCCAGAGGTGAAAAGCAAAGTATCCGCTGCAAATTGAAGGTGAGTAATTTTTTTCTAGTTCATCCCTACTTCAACGCCTTAGATCAAACATACCTGCTCTGCTCTTGCCCACCAAACTTAGCACTTGTTCAAGAGTAATGGAGAAATAGGATCACCCTGTGTGAGTCCCCTTGAGGAAAAGAAATAGCCACGATCCTTAGATTTCTTACTATTGATGCAAACCAAGAATCTGGCTGTGCTAATGCATCCCTTTATCCATTTGATTCATTTACTGTTGAAACCAATTAACTGCAAATTTCTAAGGAGTCTCGACCATCTTACCATGTGATCGGTTTTCTCGAAATCTAGTTTCAGAAGAATGCACTCCTTATGTCTATGTTTCTGATCATGTAAACATTCATGTGCTGCCATAAAGTTATCTAAAATGTATTGATAATGGATAATAGTGGATTGAGAAGAGTTTGTTAGCTTATCCACATACTTGCTGAGTCTGGCTGCAAGTGTTTAATGATAATTTTATATCTACAATTCAAGAGGCTAATTGGTCGAAGGTCCTTAATGTTCTCCACATTCTCTTTTTTAGTACCAGAATCAAAGTGGTAGAGTTGAGAAGTTTGATGCACTTGGATCAGTCTCAAAATTCTTATTAAGCGCCATAAATCATCCTTGATGACTTCCCAACAGTGGAGATAAAAATCAGCTGAGAATCAGACTGGGAGCTTTGTAAGGATCTATGTTCTTGATAGCTGAGAGAACCTCATGTTCTGTAATTTCACATACCAGGGAATCAGCCTCCCTTTCCTCAAGGTCCATCTTAAAATTAATGAAAGGCCACCAACACGTGTCTTCTTTAAAAAGATTACAATAATACTCTACTGCTTGTGTGTCTATCTCATTTGTTCTAGCATAAGCAAACACATTCACTTTCAGCTTGTGTAAGCCATTTCTTTTCTAAGTGCAGCATGTGTATGAAAATATTTTGTATTCTTCTCACCCTCCTTCAGTCGTAGCTCTTTCGAGCTCTGTTTCCACATAATCTTCTCCCCAAGGCTCCACTCTCTATAAGAATTTTTTGAAGTGTTCTATTCTTCCCTTCGAAGGTCGTCAATTTGACCTCTAACATTCAACTGCACAAAATGGTCAATCTTGGAGATTCCTTTCTCTCTATTTTTGGCATAAATATAGAAAGAACATCGAGTTCATTTCTTAAGATAATCCTTAACCCTTTTCAGCATGTTAATAAAAAATATGTATTGGTTAGTAAAAAAGATCTTAAGCCATAGTAAAATCTAGGATATTTTATGCTTCTTCATTTGAATCACCATATCTGAAATCTCTATAGAATTTTTATATCCGTGGCATACATTTCCCAACATGTCCATTGAGATCTCTGTTAACAAATATATTCTCTTTACTTTTTTATACTCCACATAAGATCATCTATATCCTTGTTGGCGTACATTTTTTCAAAAAAAAAAGAAGAAAAGAAGAAAAAGAGGAGAACAGATGGGCTGGCTTAGAAGTTGGGCCAACAGCCCATAAGATCAGCCACAATTGGGCCCAATTGGGCACCCTAGCAGGAGCCCTATTTACCTGGCCCATAATTGACATATTTTAGCCAAATTCAGGCCTTGTGCGCAGCCCATAGAAGGGCTTGGGCCGCAGCCTCCTGCTGGCCCAGAAACCAGGCCCAAGTTGGGCCAGGCCCACTTCAGCTCCAATGTGAACAGGCCCAGCCGCACCCACCTGCCACCTCAGCATCTTTGTACGCACCCACCTGCCACCTCAGCCTCCCAACAGTCAGTTGAAGGAGGGGGGAAGATGAAGGGACAGCCACTCAATCAATAGGATTAAATGGAGTAACTCCCATGGGGGAGGCCAAGGGACACCAGCGTACATACACCTGCTGGCTGTTCATCTGCCCCCCCACTCTCTATAAAAGGAGGAGGGGCGCACCAGCCAGAGGGGGGCTGCTTCAGACGCCGGGAGGCTGCCAAACTGCCGCCTGCACCCTGCTGCCAAGCAACCACCGCCTGCACCTGCTGCTAGGAGAAAGAGAAAGGCTGCTGGAGACACCGGGAGGCCGCTGGACTGCACCCTGCTCCTGCTGCCTTGCGCCCTGCCCCCCTGCTGCTGCTGCCACCTGCTGCCAACCGTGCTCTGTCCCCTGCTACAGAAGCTGGTCTGCGGCCAGAAGAAGAGAAGAGGGAGACAAGGTAGGAAGGGGCAATATATATTTATTATGTAGTCCTCTAAGGGATTCTGTTATATTTGATTCCAGCGCCCATCTCCAACCCCTGGTCTGTCTTCAGAAAATTCCCATGCACAGCCCATGACCGCCCCTGATCAAACCCCCTTCAGGCCCATGGATAGCCCCTGTCGGCCCACCTGCAAGCACCCAAAACAGACCCCTGCAGGTTCACCCTCGGTCCAGCCAAATGCCCCTTGTGCAGACAATGTTCTAGCCCCCTTTGCGCAGCCCATAACAGGCCCATGTTCAGCCCATATCTGAACTCCAAGCAGGCTGCCAGTAGGCCCTTTGTGGAACCTATTAGAGCCCTAGGTGAGGGTGGATGACCCGGGGATTCTTGGAGACCGCACGACGGCCCAAGTCTACTCCGGGCGGATCCTCAAGCCCCTTTGTGGCCATCCTTCATTCCCCTTACAGCCCCTTTGTGGAACTCACTAGAGCCCTAGGTGAGGGTGGATGACCCGGGGATTCTTGGAGACCGCACGACGGCCCAAGACTACACCGGGCGGATCCTCAAGCCCCTTGTTCTTATCCCCTTTGAACAACCCCCAAGTAGGCCCAAAACCAGGCCCTCCAATAACCCCTTTGCGCAGCCCAAAGCCAGGCCTCCAAGCTGTCCTCTGTACAGCCCCAAACAGGCTCCTTAAAGCAGGCTATTCTCAGCCCCTTCTTGGCCCATGGTTACGCCGCCACAGCAAAAAGGGAAGTGCTCCAAAGCAGTTCTGCAGAAGCCATACAAGCAAAGGAGAGCAGTTTGAAGACATCAGACCGGCTTGAAGGTGACGGCCCGGCACCCCTTGGAAACCGCACGACGGGCCAAGGGCATAGCCGGGTGGCCTTCCAAGCCGGTTTCACCAAGAAGCTCCAGCAAAGCAGCAGAATTTCAAGCAGGCCCATTGAGCCTATGAAAATTGAAGTCCGGCTTTGAACGCCGAAGGAATGGACCGGCCTGAACTGGCTTTCAGAAAATTAACAAATAAAAAAATCAGAAATGCGAAAGCAACATTAAATTAGGGAGGCGCGGGCATGCATCCCGTAGCTGGCGACCCGGACGGAGGCGCGGGCATGAATCCCGTAGCCGTCGATCCTTCCCCCAATATGGCTAAGTTAAGGCTGGCTATTTTGGATGGGTAAATTTTCACTAAGTTGGAAAAATAGCCGGCATGCCGTCATAATGCCAAAATTTTTCCAAAGTAGTGAAGATAAACCTATGTTGGGAGAAGGATCAATCACATTGTACACCGATGTACTTCATCCCATCTTTCAATGAAATGAAACTTTGATGTTCATATTGATGCATGAAATCGGGCATTCAAGGTGACCCGATGGGTCGGAGGCGATGCAAACCGCCAAACAAGGAATAAAACAATTTCAAAGTCAATCTGGAAAATTCAAACAGAAAATTAAAAAACAGAAAATCAAATCTGAAAGAAATCCGAAATTCAACTCACATCGATTTAACCCAACAACCGATCTTCAACAAGATTGAACCGGTTTTGAAACACATCAAATCAAAATCAGATTTTGATCAAATCAAAACAGATAAAATTCAGATTTAGATAAAAATCTGTCAACCATAAAAAACCAGGTTCCAATTAAATCTGCAACAAAAAAAAAACAGATTTGAACAATCCTTCAAAACAGATTCTAACCGACTTCAAAATCTGATTTTTGGCAATCTGAAAATTCATTTAAAACCTACTAAACTTCTCCCAAAAGAAATCAAATAAACAACTCCAAACACCCAAAATGGATCAAAAAAAACCAACTCAAAACCAAAAAATCCAGAAATCTGAAAAAATCCAGAATCTGAAAATTCAGTAAACCAACTGAACAACAAATACCAAAATTGCTTAAAACACTTTAAGCACATCAAAATCAAAATCAAAACAGGTTTAAAACAACCCAAACTGGTCAAACCAAATCAAATCAAAAACCAAACAACAAGTCAATCAAACAAATTGATTCAAACCCCAAAACTCAAAACCGACTTTCAAGTCAACCAACCAACAAATAAAACAAACCCGAATCAAATCGGTTTGCATCTCATCGAACCCAAAAGGCCGCTGCCCTTTTGAGTTCTTTACTTTTTGTGGATGTGCATGTCTCCAAAAACAGGTTGCCGCGACGGTTAATCAAAGGCGTTTGAGCCGTTGCTCGATGTAAGTTAACGCCGGGTACTCGCACCATTCGGCGGAGAAGGGTCAAAAATGAAATTTTCAAAGAACCCGAACTTCGGTTCTAATATTTTTAAAACTATCACCGGACTACCTAGTTTTTTTAGGATATCACCTATTTTCCTAGAAAAGTCCGGAGATGTCTTTCTTTCTAAAGAACAGACGACGTAAAAAAGAGGTTCACACAAACCTCTCAAACTTTTTTAATATCACTTTTTAATCCAATTTGTGGTGCATATGCACTAACTACTTTTTATAATCGTTTTACCATAATGATCTTATCTTCTACTTTTTATACCGTCACTGTTACATCTTTCAATGCTTTATGAACAATGATATCTACCCTATTTGAATTTCTTTCCTTGCACTTATATCATAGCTTATAACTTGTATTACATACTTCTTTTATATTTTTCTCTCATCTATTTGATTTCTTGAATGCAAGTAATATTTATCTTTATCCTCTCTATACTATCAATAAGTTTCGTAAGTTTTCCTATGAGAAACTTATATTCCAAGTTCTTATTCTTATCATTCTTTCAATTTTTTCTTACTTAAATTTCTTTATATAATAATGTTTATTTTTTAAAGTTTGTTTTAGAACTTATATTTTGCTCTCCAATACAGAGTAACTTATTTATCCGCCCTGTCCTTCATGTGGGAACTTTTGCTTATTTGGTACCACATTAGGAGACTTACGTGATGTATCGCATGTGGGGAACACCTTCACCATTTTTTATTTTTTGTTACATCCGGCCCTTTGGGCTATATGACGTAAGTAGAGAATGTCCCAACATTTAACGTTTGTTATCGCCTACTGCAACCCTTCTCTTTTCTCATCCTTACTTGGGATCAGCCATTGCAGAGTTTTTGGAGTATTAAATTAAATTTTGATATACCCTGCATATCATGTTTTTGTTATAACTGTGATGTAAAAATGGATAAGCTGCTTTTTTTAGTGCTGAAAAACCACTGAGGGGCAATAGGGTGAAGCAGTTGAGATTAAGGTGAATCGGGTGCTTGAGTCTCACAGCTACCTTTTCTTAAACAAAATTAGACAATACTCTGGAAATATATTTTTCCTGAAATTTTGCATTGATGTTTTTTTAGTGAGATGTTGGCATAATGTAGAGCTCTTAATGGCATAGTGGTGGTAGGCTGGCGCTGGCAACAGGTAGGCTTCAGCTGAAGAGCACGGGAGTGTGGATTACTTGCATATTGCAGGTAATGGAAGTCTGGCAAAACTGTTATTGATGAGGATTGCCGGATCATTCTACATCTGTACGTGCAGATGGAAAGGGTTGCTATTCACCATCTAAATCAACCAGGAGTTGGCCTAGTAATCTGGGGGTGCCACTACTAATGCGGATTGGCCTGTTCAGTTGGTCATGCAGAGTAAGCTTTAAATAAATAAATGAACAGCAGAATCCTTGATGATTGGTCCAGCAGTTTGCAGATATTCTAGCTGGCAGCTGCTCATTCCTCTTAGATCGGTCAGATTATCTTCAAGGTGTCCCCTAGGCGACAAGGCATTCTTCAGCTCACATGGCATGGTGACGCCTAGGTCATCAGCCTATGAGCCATTTGCCTTGCCTATTTACTAACAATTAATACTTGTTAAGCATTAATACTAAATTGAGTAATTCTGATTTAAAAATAGCTATTTTTGATTACAGATAGATATTGTGACGAATAATTCTGATAAACAATTTCATTTGTATTTACTGATAATTAATAGTAATTAAGTGTTAAGTTAATCGATTATTTCTGATTAGGTGTTAGTATTGTTCAGTCTATTTAATTATGCACTTGTATACAGTTAATTGACACGCACATTCACATTGGTATTTATTGTTTTTTATATTAATTGTCGCTCATAATTACTAGAATATCAATTTTTCTGGAAAATGGAGTCACCTAGTATTTTACTTTACTGCATAAGATGCAGCAAAGCAGTATTCCATGGATAGCCTATTACGTCAAATGGATTTAATTTAACGAGCAATGTCTGCGGCGCTTTGATGTTTGCTTGTAGGGGTGTTCATAGTCTGGTTTAGTTTGGTTTCTGAGTATTTTTTCTCAAATTAAACCAAACCAAATTATCTCCCAAACCAAATCAAACCAAACCAAATAATTCGGTTTGGTTTGGTTTAGTCCGGTTCAAATCATATTTTATTAAGGTAGAGTAAATATGTCAATATATAATTTTATTTGTTTTAATTCACATTTTATTAAAATTTAGTGTATTTGTTTATACATTTCATTAATTTGTCTTAAAAACTCTTGAAGCAAGTTTTTTTTATAAGAAAAGACACATAAATATTATATTATATATAAGTTAAAATAAAATATTTAATCTAATTCGGATTATTCGATTTAACGGTTTGATTTGGTTCGAAGAATTCTAGTAACCAAATCAAACCTATCGGCATCTCAAATAAACCAAACTTGGTTTGGTTTTTCGAGTTGAATCAAATAGTGAACAGTTCTATTTGCTTGACAATGAAAGTATATTAAAACATACATGTAGAAGTACATAAATGGTGAACATGTAATAGATAATAAACCACTTGTTACGATTTATGCGAGGTACAGAAGCTGCACGTTGTACATCACTTTTTTGCGCTGTTTATGTTTTAATGTATGGTGGGAAAATTGCACATATTTCTTAATTCTTTCACATCATCTGCGATCACGTCGCCGTTTGAAGACTGATCTGACTCCTACTATTTGATGGGACGGGTTTCTGCATTCACCTTTGGGTGGTGAATTTGAGGAAGCATGCTCACCTTTTTTGGGAGTATAATTCAGGGTTTAAACGGTGTTGCCAACTTGCCAAGCATCCGATCCCCACGATTTACTTCGAGGATAGTCTTGAGGCAGTTGCGGAGCCCCATGTTCTAACTTTCTTGTTTTCTTCGTCTCAACGAAAAGCAGGGAGCGGAAATGCACGAGCCAGACAGCCTTCTAGGGGTGGTCGGGCTCTTCCAGCGGCCGAGCAGCAGCGGCAGTACACCGGGCAGAAGGAGCCACGACCTCGCGCTCGTCCCAGCTATTCTAGCAGGCGACCATGAATGCAGCAGCTTCGTCGTTTGTTTTCCTGTTTTATGAACTGAATGCTGATGTTGTGAACGTTGTTTAGTCCCTCGCGTGGACGATTGCTACACTTAAAATCCTTTCCTTCGCCGCCCTTGATGATATTGTAGCCAGGTCGTTTACCACTCTTTAAGGGCTGTTTGGTACTATAAAATTTTGGAGATAAATCTGAGTTATCTCCTAAATTTTAAGAATAACTCAAGTGTATCCCAAAGTTATCTCTGTTCCAAACAGCACCTAAGGGCAGCACCAAGGGGCATGTTTGACACCATAAAATTTTGGAGATAAACTTGGATTGTCTCCAAAATTTCGAGGATAACCCAAGTTTATTTTCAAGTTATCCCCGTACCAAAACAGCAAGAGTCTGAACGGTGCGTCCAACTGTTGCTGCGGTCGATTCCCGTTGTTTCCACCTTTTGGAGTTGCGCATTGTGCCTGCGGCTGTGGTTCGGGGTTAGCTGCCGTGTATCCGTGCTTCCACTGTCGAACCGATGTTTCTTCGCGCGATATTCAGGTTTTTCCGCGTCTTGGTATCCTTGAGAAACACGTTTGGTGGCTCAATAATTTATGTACATTTGCGTAAATTGAAATAAAAAACTAAGATTGTTAAAGAGATGAAATTGCCATGTTTTGGTGAGATATGGTAAACAAGAAAGAATGGGAGATCGTGAACGATTGAAAAGGATGCTGGGTCGCATGAGCAAAAAAAAAAAAAGGATCTTAAGGAATTTTCTATTTGAATATATTCTTGCAGTGATTAATTGTCGAACAATGTTTTAACAAGTTTTGCTAGAAAATTATATTAATGGCAAAAAATAGGTAATCAAAATTGTTGATAATTTACTTCAAACCCAAATGTTGTATGTACGTTGGGATCTCTTTGTTCGCGCTCAGGAATGATGGACCCATTCTTTTTTTTAAAGCCCACGCATTTCTTAGTATGGGTGCAATCGAGTCAAGTCAAGTTTTGTTCGAGTTCAGTTCAATCAATTATTTAAAGTCCACGTATTTCTTAGTAGGGGTGCAATCGAGCAAGTCAAGCTTTGTTCGAGCTTAGCTCGATTGATTATTTAACAGTTTGAACTCGATTTGATACTCGACGAGTTTTCAAAGATCTTGTTTGAATTCGGCTCAATTTAAACTCGACGAGTTTGAGCTCGGTTCGTTGAGCTGTTCATTTATGTAAACGAGTCAACTCGAACTCGTTTTCGAGTTCAAGATTGTACTCGTTTACTTAAAACTCAAGTTTAAGTTCAAACTCGATTTAAGGCATGTTCTAAACTATTATTTACAAAAAAATATAAATTTACATAATATTAAAAAATAAATATATTTATAATTTAATTATTTAAATAAATAATTTATCGAGTAATTTATCGAATATTTAATCCAGTATTTAATCGAATATTTAATCGAGTATTTAATCGAACATTTAAACGAGTTGCTCGTGAATTTATCGAGTAGAGAAGGTCTTTGTTTAGACTCAACTCGTTTATAAGTCGAGTTTTTTTTTTCTGTTCAAACTCGTTTATTTAACTTAATAAACGATTCGAGTCGAGTATCGAATTACTTGTCGAGTGTATTGGTTCGCTTGCACCCTTATTTCTTAGTGAGAATGTATGAAAAAAAATGAAATAAAACATTAAAAATGTGGACTCTTACACTTTTTTTGAGTGAGGTAGAGAGGAGTTTGGGTTGCCTTGGGAGGTCGTCAAGGATACTCTCTCCGCCTCTGACATAAATATATGCGAGGCTCATCTCTATCATGTGGGTCTCACGAGTCAAATCAACATTTGGTGAGTCTGATTTTGTTGTGTCGTGACGGATAGAGTACCCTTTGTCGGTCTCTTGAGACGATCCAAACTCCGCAGAGAAGTGTGCGTTTGGAAGAGCAATGGAGGCATCATAAAAAATAGAGTTCAGGTACTCTCGAGAGTTCCGTGGAGAGAGTTCTCTCTGTCTTCTCAAAAAAATGAGATCCACACGATAATGATGACTTTCCTATGTCAAATCATTATTTAAATATGTGGACTTCATTTTTTTTGTAAGAAAAAAAGTGTTCCCTTCGGCAGAGATTCACGAGAGAACCGAACTCTAAAAAATGTAATTTCTCCTCTGCCCTTGCGTCGATCCTCGAACGGCACTCTCCTCCTCTGGATTTACGTGCTCCGTCCCTGCCCCTATCTTGCTCCCGCTGAGGGCGACCCCTTGCTGGGTTCCGATGAGACGAGGCACGACTTGGTCTGCACTTGGACGGATTCTTACATGCATGCATGGTCCAGAAAGACGAAGAGAGAGGCAATAAGGCATGCATGTCTACACAACTATATCAATACGTATATATAAATATTATATTTATATAAACCAGTATTGTCTCCCCGGATTGATCTAATCTCCGCTGCTCACGGACCACTAATATAGGCCGGAGGAGTAATTATATGACTTTTACTTGTGAAATATTATTGATGCTACGATACACGTGATATAATATTTATATCATATATATATAAATAAATAAATATATATATGCTCCATCTCGTCATGGAGATAGGAGGCTCAACATATATATTTCTGTGTTCGTAGATCCAAACGCAATTTATCTCTCTGGTCTGGTTTACGGCTCCGCCGTCAACGATCAATGATCTGGGTGTTCGTTTACTTGTGTGTCTTGTTTGGTTAAAACAGCAAAAATGACATTTTATATATATACATATATCAATTTTGATTTTTGATATTTGAGAAGGATGGAATACCTGTTATCAAAATTAATCGATCAGTGCCAGACACTTAACGTATTATATTTTATGTTTTATTTGCGGTAAAAATATGATCAATGTTGATTAGTCAAACATGTATTGATAGTGACAAATATGCATGTTTAATGCATATTTTTTTTTACCAAAGACGACCGCCATGACCAACATCCTGAGGTCTCCTCTTGCTCTTGACTAGGTGCTTAATTACCTTCGTGATGAAGATAATTTGAAGAGTTATTGCATGGATGGTGTCAATATATATATATGTGCAATTGTTTAAGAACATCAAGCAGGACGGATTACATGCTTAATTATGGATGGTGTCATAATTAAGCAGGGAATTCATCCACAGCAGTCAAGAAGGCAACACAACATTCTGAGGAGGAGGGAGGGAGGGAGGGAGGGGGAGAGAGAGAGAGAGAGAGAGGACAACTATAAAATGTCTTAAAAGTATTTAATTTCTTCTGAAACAAAATTAAATAAAAGAAAAGAAAGGAGAGGGCGCGACAACCTACCCATTTATGAGAGTGATCAGACTACTTTGAATAAATATATATATATATGCACCGTGATAAATTAATGCTGCCATATGTCATGCCAATTCAAAGCAATCAGTTGTATACTAATTAATAATAATAATAATAATATCCCCCTCTAGACAGAGGGCCGACCTGCGGCGCGGTTTCCCCTCGCGGCGGAGCCCCCCTTCGCTGCGGCGACCTCGCGGCGGCGAATCCCTTCGCCGCGGCGCCTCCCTCGCGGCGACCCCTATCTCCGCGGTCCCTCGCGGCGGCGGTTTCCCCTCGCGGCGGAGCCCCCCTTCGCTGCGGCGACCTCGCGGCGGCGAATCCCTTCGCCACGGTGCCTCCCTCGCGGCGACCCCTATCTCCGCGGTCCCTCGCGGCGGCGGTTTCCCCTCGCGGCGGCGCCCCCCCTTCGCTGCGGCGACCTCGCGGCGGCGAATCCCTTATCGCCGCGGTACTCTCGTAGCGGCGCCCTCTCCGCGGCGAAACCCTAGCGGCAGCCTGCGGTGGGGACACCATCGAGGCGGCCCTCATCTTCGAGGCTCCCTCGTAGCGGCGGCGAAACCCTTGCAGCGGTCCGCGGCGGCGACACCCTCACCGCGAATCCTTCGCGGCGGACTTTCTCTGCAGCGGAGACTCCCACACAGCGGCCTCCTAGATGCGGTGACTGCAATCTTCCTCGCGACTCTTCGACTCCGGCAATTTTTGCTCGCGGTGAAATCCTAGCCGAGAATCTCCTTCGTAGTCGTCTTTCGCTGTTTTGAAGTTGTTTTTGTTCGGGAGGGAGGGAAACCTCCCTCCCACTCTCCCTCTCGGGCGTTTTGCTTAAACATGTGTTTAAGTTTTTTGTCTCTGTTTATAGTGCTGGATGTGTGGAGTTCGGCGTATCTATGTCTGTTTATTTTCTTAGGTTTTTTACGTGTGTTTGTTGTCTTGCAGTCGGGTACTTTTATGTTATCTTTTCTGGTTCTCTTCGTAGCCACGCTACTCTTTTCGAGACCGATGACTTGGGCGACTTCCACATCTATTTGGTGTGATCCTCCGGTCTCTTGGCAATCATCAAACTCCTCTGATGGAGTCCCCTTACTTGCCGTGCGACTTTACGAGCACTTTTACGTGCCAGTCGCTAAGTGGTTATGTTTGAGTCTTCTCGAAAAGATATATGGTATTAGAACTTTGTTTGTTCTAAGTTTGTTCATATGTCATGCTCCTGTGGGTCTCGTGGTTGTATTATCGCTTGTGTACTTTGTTATTCTATATATGAAATAGTCTGTCGTGATGGTGTTGTTCAAAAAAAAAAAAGAAGACAGAGGGCCGACCTGCGGGACGTACGCCTTTAAAATGGCCGCTTGCTCTTCGCCAGCATGCGTCGTCTTCTTGAAAGAGAGATCATCTTGCGCGGTAGATCAAGCGCGCGCGCGCGAGGAGATCGAGCGCCCATCGGCGCCGCTACTGATCCGAGCTGATCAGATCGACGGGAGACATACGATGGCAGCCGCATGGTCAGCTGAGAACGCCGCTCAGGCCTACCTCCAGACTGTGGTGTGTTCATATATATAAATATATATATTTATATAGCTAGCCAGAGACGATCTCCTTTGCTGTGGATTGTGTATACTTCTGTGTGATCCGGACACACTCTCTCTCTCTCTCTCGCTGTGCTGCAGGGGAAGAAGATGCTGGAGCCAGACGTGGCGGAGTTCGTGTCGGCCATGGCGTCGGGAAGCTGCGCCAAGCTCATGGTGGAGGCCTGCGGGGAGGCGGCCGGGCCCATGACCCTGGCGCTGGTCGCCGCCGCGCGGCAGACGGGCGGGCGCGTCGTGTGCGTGGTGCGCGGGGCCGAGGAGCTGCGGGCGTCTAGGGCGGCCCTGGGGGCCGCGGCCGGCTCGGTGGAGTTGGTCGTGGGGAACGCCGGGGAGCTGCTGTCGGGCCGCTGCGGAGGCGCCGATTTTGTGCTGGTGGACTGCGCCGCGGAGGGGCACCGGGGCGTGTTCCGCGCCGCGCAGGCCGGCGCGGCGGCGGGAGGCGGCGGGACGGTCGTCGGATACAGGGCCTTCCGTCGCGGGGGAGGGCCCTGGAGGAGCCGGTGGAAGGCGGAGTTGCTGCCCATCGGAGAGGGGCTCCGCGTGAGCAGGGTGCCGGGTGCCGCCGCCGGCGCCAGGGAGAGGCGGTGGGTGGTGGAGGTGGACGAGATAACAGGGGAAGAGCACGTCTTCAGGGTCATGGCGCGGCCTCCCAGCAGCTGGACAGAGGCGAAGATGAGCGCCGTTGCTGCTGCTCTTCTGTGAAAGAAGGGTGCGTTTCGAAAAGCTTGAGATTCCTCTTAAATTTTCCAAGATCCTGTACATCCGATCCGACCATTATTATCTTACACACGATTTTCTCACTGCATTGAGCATCTCTCTCGTTGAAAGTGATCAATTTTTTTTTGTTAAGATTGATCGCAACTGTTGTGATAATTGCAGGATAATATATCCACACGAATTTGAACTCCTGATCTTTGTCGGGAGAAACAACACAGAAAATAAAATGATAAAAATTAACAATAAATATATGAATATCTATATTATTATTGAAAGTCTTGATAGAAATAAAAGATGATAGATATTGATAGTCTAACTAAATATTTATATCATTTTTATACTCAAATCAAACATAATATATATATATATATTTATGTAAGGTGTGAGATCATCGAGAACAACAACGTCCCAATATAATTAGAGGTGTCAATACACCATGCCCAGCTCAGCCCGAAACTGGTCCAATCAAGGCTCAATCAAAACATGACGAGCTGGTTCGGCCCGCGTCATGTTAAGAACCCGGCTCAACTCGGTCCATCCGAAACATAAATTTGACTTGGCCTGACCCAACTTGTATAAGAAATAACTTTGCAGTAGCTAAATGATGCTAAGAGAATACGATACCCTCAACATCACTGCTATGCTACTTCTTCAATTCAATTCACTATAGTTAGTAACGCCCCCTTCGGCTTGTGGGAAAACTAGCAAGAGTACCATTTAAGGAAAAAAAAAATCTTCAGTATTACCGACTGAGATCACCTACGCCTAATTTTCTACATATTAATCCCCTCAAGCCCTTAATCCACTCAAGCATGAGTATGCAAACCTGCTCCACTCCCCTGCAGCGCACTGTTACGAGAGAGAGAAACAAGCAGAATCACCGACTGAGATCACCATAAAAAGAAGAGATATGTTAACAGCTATCTTGGAGCTTTGGCTGATCTACTGGTACAAGTTTAAATAGCTAACAAAGATGTACCCGTCCAATCTTAATTCTACAAAATATTCACCATCAGGAGCAACCACAGGCTAAAAGAATTCGAAAAAAAAGAAAAAGAAAAGTATAGAGAAAGGTGATCTATTATCGCCCTAAATTTATCTCTCCATTCTAAGATACTATATAACCCACCTATAAATGCCAAGATGCAATCGACGTTCTCACCGGAAGCGGCGAATCCATGACCATGATTTTGCCCCGCTGCCGTCTTGTATTTTGTTGGCTCTCTCCTCTGTGTTTTATAAGTACTAGCCGGTACCTTATGCACCTTTTGGTGATTATAAAAGAACTATTTTTTTTGTTAAATACACATCAATAATAAAGATGGCGCCTCTTCGGTACAGAGATGATTTGTTCCATTTGGTTTGGTTTGAAACCAGCTATTTTTGTATTGTATTCAAATACACCTAATATTTTTTTGTTGTGTTTTGTCATAAGATATATCCAATATTCATTGCATTTTGAACCCCTCTTTAATTGTTTGATTATAAGCATTGCATTTCCCACAATATTTTTATCAGGCTGTCATAAGATTATAAAATAACACCCGAAATGGGAATGAAATTTCAAAATATATTTGTGGCGTTAAACGTCGCGTCGTATGTTTTCAATGGACCGGAAATTGATTTCCCGTTTTTCTGTTCTATCGTGTATGTTTTTCTCAAGGATCTCTGTCTCTCTCTCTCTCTCGTGGTTCCGTCCGTCGGAAGAACATCACCGCTCACTCCGGTTGCTCGGATCGGATATTTTCGTTTCGTCTCAAATCTGTTGTCGATGCAGCAAGAACATGCGGCGGAAGCTTGATTCAGTTCCCTGGAAGCACGTCCAGTTCAACCACCACCGGTGCACCGTCCGCCTTCGCCGCCAGACCAGTTCCTGATGACGATGCCATCCACATCTTGACGGTAAGCGCCGAAGAAAACGACGTTCTTGCCTCAACGAACATCCGGAGATCGGATCAGGCGCGCACAAAAAAACTGGACGGAGAGTTCGTCAGATTTCCATCCACGGTTCCCTCGGATCATCCCGCCGCTCCTCGTCTCGACGATTCCGCTCCATGGACCAGAGAAAGCACCTCAGATCGGAATCCGTCCTCGCCGTTCGCCGTCGGACAAATTCTCGAACAGGAACCGTGCACTCGAAGAGATGCCGCCTGCGGGGGCAAACATCTTATTCCTTCCTTCTCCCCCATCCGGCTGCGGGAAATCATAGAGGTGAAGCATATAATCGCAGCGTGAACGAGGAAAGAATCCGGAATATATTCCCGATCCCTCCCCTTTGTGATCTGGCCACCATTTTTCGGCGGCAAATCATGTGCAGGAGGAGCTCCTCCTCTGCGGCCGTTCGAGCATGCTTCAGAGAACAATAACTGTGCAAGGAGCTTGGTCGGGTACAAGGAGGAGAACGAACGAAGGAGTGGAGTTTATCTTCCCTTATTTTTTGTACAAGTCAGCCGAAAAACAGAGCACGAAAAGGGAAAACGTAGAAATTAAGGGGAAAACAAAAATCATGCGATCTCTTCTTGGTTCCTCCGGGAGGAAGCGCGATGTCCTCCCTCACCGCCGGAAGACGTGCTCCTCCCCCGTGTCCCGATCGACGTGCTTGATCCACCGGCTGGCTTTACTCCCAAGACTCGGTCCCCGGCCGACCCCCACATGAACGATCTCCACGCCGCTGCCGATCGGGAGCAGCGCCGACCTGACCACCCGCGTCCCCGCCATCAACAGCCCTCGCCACCGCGCTCCCCCCCGGCCGATGGCCCCCGACGTCCTAGGCCCCCCGTTCAAACAGATCAGCACCGCGCCGCGCGGTCCCAGCCTCGCCGCCCTCAGGATCTTGGCCGCGTCCCGCCGCCCGCAGTCCACCACGGCGAAGTCCACACCGGAGATCCCCGCCATCACCTCCTCGGCCTCCCCGACCACCACCTCCGTCTCCGCAATCTCCGAGACGGCGTCCCGCCCCGCAGCCTTCACCGCCGCCTCGTACGCCCCCCTCGCCCTCTCGTCGGCCAGCACGCAGACGTGCCGCCCCCGCGTGTGGCGGGCGGCCGTGGCAAGGGCGAGGCTCGTCCCCACGCCGTGGGCACCGGGCGACCAGGCCTCGGCGATAGTCTGCGCCCGCCACCCACCGGCCATGGCCGCCACGAGCTCTGCAACGTCGGACTCGTCGGGGACGCCGTCGCCGAGCATCCTCACGGTATCAATATAGGCCTTGGCCGCCGTGTCGGGACACCACACGAGCTTCATCGCTCCAGGTTGGCCTCGCCTCACCCCGCCGCGCTCGATCTCCTCCTGCTACCTTTTCCGGCCGACGTCCTTCTCCCGCTGCTCTCGCCCGGCGGAGGGGGGAAAGGAACCGCTGAGTCAGGGCTGACCTGAGGCCGTTCGACCCTCTTATTTAAGAGGAGAGCCAAGGGTGGTCGTTGCGCGCCGATGAATGCAAATCTGCCTCAAATCGTTGACCCCGGCCGCAGAATCCGCAACATTCCAGGGCTGCCCACCCTCCTTTCCACGAAATTACCAACCACTGCCATTGCCCCCTCCCCCACGTGTCCTTCGCGCCTTTTCACCGTTTTTGGAAGATCTACACTACACTACAGCGTATAAATATTCTTCACTATATAAATATAAATATAAACAGATATATGCTGGTGGGTCAGATCTTTTCTTCTAATTTAAAACTTGGACAGCATCGCGTGATTTCATATATACTTTTTTTATTTATGAATTCCCCTTCCAAGCGTATCGCGTCGCGCCTTTCTGTTACATGCGGGTCATTATGCCGTATCCACCGGATCTTATTCTTGATTGTTCGGGCCATTAACCCCCCCGTAAGCTCGTGACGGGGAGGCGACGTCACCGGTTGGTTGCTGCCACCCAGTCGAGCATACCCGTAGCGGATTAATCATTTCTGCGAGGCGTAGAACATGAATAAAATGGCTCTTAACTAGCAAGAGCGTGTACGTGGTTGGTTGATTGGGATGCCCGAAAGAAGTCTTTGCGGAGAGAGACGGAAAGGACGGGAACAGCGGCGCTCGCCAACGGGGAAGCGGGCGCGGACGGGAAGTGGTCAGCCCGCCCCATCCGCGCGAGCCCGCCACGTGGGGCCAGCTCCCCGGTCAACGCCGCGGACGCGCGGGCGGGCAGCGTGGCTGCCACGTCGGATCCCGGCACCGCCACGGTCGCGTGAAGCGACGTTCCCGGACGTGTCGTCGCGCTGTCCATCGGGTCTCGGTAGGGGTGGCAATGGGTCGGGTCGACCCACGGATTCACGGGCCGGGTCGGTTGCGGATCATTTGACGGGTCAAAAATTTTACCCCGAGGGTTTTAGTTGGGCCGACATACGGGCTGACGCGGACTAAAACGGGTCAAATAACTTTCAATTTTTTATGTCAAAAATATAATTTTTACTTATTAAAAATATGTTTTAATTAAAGTATTATTAATTTTATAATATTATCTTAAATAATTAAATTTATCATATTTAATAAATATTTATTTATAAAATATATAGTTAGGCCAGGCCGGGCCGAGTCGGACCTAAGTCAATAATTTTTGCGGGCCGAGTCGGGTCGGGTCAACAATGTAGTGCGAGTCGGGTTAAGTCGAGCAAATATATTTTGGACCGAACCCTAAACGGGCCGATCTCGAGTTAGGTCAGACCCGGTTCATTGACACCCCTACTTGACGGCCCGCCAGGCTGGCTTTCATCGCACGACGACGTCATTATCTGGCGTTTATATCTGGTGGTGCGTGCGGCTTTGAGGCTGACTACGAGGGAGCTCGATAGATAAAGGAGGGCACGTGCGGCTCCCACGTGTCGTCCTCGTGCGCGGCGGCACCGGTGTGCGCTCCTCGCTTCGTGGCCAACTTGGCATGGGCGGCAACGCATGCACGTCCGCGGAAGGCGAGAGCAGAAGTCCAAGGATGGGCCCTGGAATTAAGAGGCTCTCGTCTCAATGAACGTACGTAGATTAAATTGTGGTATTATTTCCTGGACTCGTTATTTTTTTTTCATCCTGAGAGATGGATTTCTGTTTGTTTTTGGTTTATATTCGGTTTGCTTGGGAGGTTTATGCCCTGTTTGGTTAGAGTTTCATTTTTGGTACCATATCAATATTGATATTAATATTTTCAAAGGTTGGAGTATCAATATCAAAAGTAATACAAGTGGACACCTGTATTACATAATATGCTTTGTTTGTACTACAAATTTTAAAATTGATACAATTTGTCAAACACCTCTTAATAGTTCATATCAATATCAATTTTAAAATTGATAGTGATAGAGGTACCTAATAGTGTTACCAAACAGGGCGTTAGGTGACATAATTTGTTTTGGGGTAAATTAACTCCCGATCCAATTAAGAAAACAAGTTCCACTATTAATCCGTTCGTCAAATAACTTCAATGGACAATCCGGCTGCCAAAACAACTTTAACATCCGCTCCATCTGATCATGTTAAATAAAATTTATAATTCCAAAAATATCCTTGTTGGACTGTAGGCTACCGCCTATCCTTGACTCGTAGGCGTTAGAATGATTATAAAATTTCACAAATATCATTTCATCGCCACCGGAGACGACGTCTACTTAGAAGTGCAAAGAAGTTTGTATCTTTCAATCTATTTCTTAATATCATATTTATTATATATGATTAAATTTTACACAAGTATTATTATATTTAAAATAAACAATTATCACATATGGCTTATGTCAATATTTAAATCTAATATAAATATTAATTTATGTTTGAAGTAAAAATTATTACATCTTATTTATTTAAATGTTTATATATAGTAATTAATATTAAGTATTAATTTACTTATTAGTGATGTTAACCATATTTGATTATGACTACAAAATATTAATATGTTTAAAGCATAAAATCAACACATCTGATTTATATAAAGATTTAAATATAATATATAATGTAAAATATTATTTTATTTACTACATTGTGTTGATTATATCTACTTCATAATTACAAAGCATTAAATCTTAGAATAAAAAATATTAGTTCTAATTTATATACATATTTAGATGTGATTTAATTTATTAAAAATTAATATATTCATTATGACATATAAACTATGCTTATAAATCATTACATTTTTATTTATACAAATACTCAAATATAATATAAATTATTAACTGTTAACTATTAATCTACTTAGCATGTCATTTAAATTATATCTAATTTAATTAAAATCACAAACTATTATAATGTTTGGAGCAAAAAGTTAATATGATCGTGATTATACATTAGTCATCATTAGTTCTAATCTATATTAATATTTAAATATAATATAAAAGTTTAAATATTAATCAATTTATCATGTCATGTTACTTGTATTTGATTTACAATTACAAAATATTATTACATTTGGAGTACAAAATTGTTATATCTCATTTTATCTTGATTTAATTTAAATTTAATCATCTATTAAATATCCTATCAAAACTCAGTAGTCAAAATTTGGAGCGGAAGTTGTAGAAATTTCAAGTATCGGACTAGACGCCAAAGATATTGGAAGTTCGGACCGTTTGTTAAGCTCCATCCTCCTAAACGGATCGGGAGTTGATTTACACTTTGTTTTGCCTTAATTTTAAAATTTTGAACTCTTAATCACGTCGGGAGTGGATCGGCCAAGCCCGACCAACAGACCTTTTTTTTTTTAACAACACAACGATTTACTTCATTTATAACATAAAAAATACACGGGTAATACATACAGACACAAGACTTAAGTTAGACAGACATACAACGAAATACGAGAAAATTAGAAGACCTAAAGAACTGATCTTTCCGACAAGACTCAAACATAACCACAAAACGACCAGCACATAAAAGTGCTCGGAAGGTCGAACATCAGATAGAAAAACTCCATCAGAGCAGTTTGATAACTGCCACGAGACCGGAAGATCACACCATAGAGGTGTGGAGATCGCCCAGATCATCGGTCTCGACATAAGAAAAGTTGTCATGAAGGAGACCAGGAAAGATACCATGAAGGACCTCGACCACAATACACCAACCGAAAACAAAGAACCGAAAAGACCTAAACACCATAGGTAAGCCGACTCCACAACTCCAGCGCAACAAAAAGAGACAAAAAACCTAAACTCATGTTTAGGTAGAGTGCTGGAGAAGGGGAGTGGGAGGGAGGGACAACCCTCCCTCCCGGAACAGAACCAACCCCAAAACAGCAAATGGACGGTACGTAAGAAAACAAGGAGGGGCTACGCCGAGGGTACCACGAGCAAATATTGGCGTCACCGAGGGGCTACGCCGAGGGTTCCGCGAGCAAGATTGCGCAAGCAGGACTTCGCCGGGGGCGGCTCCGAGGGCTCCGCAAGCAGAGGGCTTCGCCGGTAGGCCTCGCTGGAGGCGTCGCCGAGTCTCTGCGGGCAGGGGCTTCGCAGGGGGGTTCGCCGGGGCTTTGCCTCGGCTTCACAGGGGGCTTCGCCGGGAAGCCTCGCCGGAGGCGACGCCGAGGCTCCGTGGGCTGGGGCTTCACAGGGGGGCTTTGCCGGGAGGCGTCGCCGAGGCTCCGCGGGCTTTGCCGGAGGCGTCGCTGGTGACGGCGAGGACGCCGAGGGACGCCGAGAATGGTGATAAAATCCGGCGAGGGCGCTGATCTTTCCGCCGGGAGCTGGCGAGGGAGTCCGCGCGAGAACCTCGCGCAGACAATACGACCAACAGACCCCGATTGGACAATCCGACCCGGTCTGACCCGGCAGGACAATCGGACCAAGTCTGACCCTGACCGACTGATTTGGGTCCCAATGAGGTGAATCGTCTCCCAATTGTTTGAAATAAAATTAAATATTTATTTTGATTAAAATATCTATATATTGATTGATTTAATGCTTGTAAGCTTTATTGTATCATATATGTTACTTCTTATAAATTTAATTATATTACATATTATTTCTATCTCCCCCGACGAGTTTTTCTTTGAAAACCAAAAAAGCAGATTTCGTAACTTAAATTTGAGAGATTTATCAAGAAATAAAAGATTAGTTAAATGTTGATTGAGGTACTGAATCAAACACTTCAAATCTACTGACCGAAAAAGAGGTTAGACATGTGTTAAGACCGATCGAAAGCATCTTAGATTAGTCGATATTCTACCTTCATTCCTTTTAAAACACATCTCTTACGCCCTGTTTGGTTATAGTTTCATTTTTGATACTATATCAATATTGATATTAATGTTTTCTTTTTTTTTGTTCATGGCGCAGTGGTTCTACGCGGGGAAGCCGCCCACGACGGGGCGGATACGCCGGGTTCGAACCCGGGATCTGACGCCCCGCAGGGCGATGGTGTCCCACTCCGCCACGAGGCGGGGGACGATATTAATGTTTTCAAATGTTGGAGTATCAATATCAAAAGTAATACAAGTTATTACGTAATATGTTATATTTGCACTACAAATTTTAAAATTTATATGATTAACCAAACACCTCTTAATGATTTCTATCAATATCAATTTTAAAATTAACAGTGATAGAGGTACTTAATAGCGTCACCAAACAGGACATTATATCTTAATATATCTCTGAAAACTAAGTTATCTAATTTAGCTTTTATTTTTATAAATTTAATTAAAATAAAAATGCGTGGATTTAATCTGACAATAGTCTGTCACAAATTTTTACAGGTCCACTTATGACCATACTTGGTATGTATATACATAGTTTAAGCCCAGAAGGGGCGCCAGGTAACCATATATATATATTTATATATATGTACACTTCGTAGAATAATAAGAGAATTTCAGCATCGTTTCACCGCCAGTTTCCTATGTTAAATTTGAAATTGACATAAAAATTATCAAGATACGTTTGACTATTAATATCGATTTCATAAGTTTTAAGGATATAATATATCATATAATATAGATGTTCACTCGTACAGGTTTTGATATTAATATTTTATCTTTTACAAATATCAACATCAAAATTGACACTCGATAGTCTGACCAAACCGGGCATATCATGAAAACGTCTTATATATATATATATATTTTTAACTCCGAGATTTTCCATTTCCAGCGTTCCGGGTCCGTAAAGATAATGAATAAAAATTAAATTAAATAAATATTTTTTAACAATTTTTGTAAATTACAGAAATGTCCATAAGCCGTGTGTCGTGTAGCGGCGACTGGCGAGAAGAGTGCGGGCGACGTTGGGACCGACCGGCGGTCCGGTCCAGCTCCGGAGCGACGCAGGATAGCGCGGCGTAGGAGATGGCGGCCACGCCCATGCCCACGCGCTCGGCTCGCGCGCCGCTCCAGCCCGCCCCTTCCACCGTCGCCGCCACCCCCCTCGCTGCCCTCCGCCGCTGCAGGACGCAGAGAGACGCCGACCAGCTCCACGCGCATCTTCTCACCACCGGCCACCTTCGTCACCATTCTGCAACCGCCCACCTCGTGCTTTCCCTCTGCTCCTCTCCGCACGCGCCAGCCCGCCACCTCGCCCATCGCGTCTCCTTCACCTCTCCCCTTCCGCCGTCCGGGGACCCTTTTCTCTGGAACGCCCTGATCAAGTCGTCCTCCCATGGCGCGGATCCTTCCGGGGCTATCCTCAGCTTCTCGCGCATGCTCTTGAATGGATTCTTTCCCGACCGCTTCTCCTTCTCCTTGGCCCTGAAGGCGTGCTCCCGCATGGCTTGTCTGGACGAAGGACGGCAGCTGCATGCCATGCTGGCGAAACATGGTCTGCAGGCGGACCTTTTCCTGCAGAATTGTTTGATGAGGTTTTACTGCCGATGTGGATCCGTTACAAGTGCCCGCAAGTTGTTCGATAGAATGCGCCACAAAGACTCTGTCTCTTGGAATCTTCTTATCGATGGATACTCTAAGACTGGTCTTATGAAGCTTGCTCAGGAGGTATTTGACATGATGTTGGAGGATGAGAAGAACGCAGTGTCGTGGAATTCCATGCTCAGTGGTTATGCACGGTTGAGGTCTACTGATGGGATCGATGCTGCACGGCATCTGTTCGATCGTATGCCCGCATGGGACTCTTTCTCTTGGAACTCCATGATCGACGGGTATGTCAAGTGTGGGAGGTTAGATGACGCAGCCAGCTTGTTCGAGCAGATGCCGCGGAAGGATGTACTTGCTTGGGCTAGTATGATATTTGGGCATATGGAAGCCGGAAATGTTGAGCTAGCACAGATCCTGTTCGACAGTATGCCTGAAAAGGACTTGATTGCCTGGAACATCATGTTATCTGGGTATGTTAAAAACGGGTTCTTCGCTGAAGCCATGCGCCTCTTTCAGGAGATGCACACGGGTGGCAACCTGGTTCCTGATAACACCACTCTGGCGACCGTTCTTTCGGCTGTTGCTGAACTTGGTCTCATCCATGATGGAATGGCAATGCATGATTATATTGAGAGGAACAGATTACCTCTGAGTGGGAATCTTGGTGTAGCTCTCATCCACATGTATTCCAAGTGCGGTCAGCTGGAGAAAGCTCTGCACATATTCGAGGTTTCGGGAGGGAGAAGTGTTGATCACTGGAATGCGATGATGGGGGGTCTGGCTGTGCATGGATTTGGTCACTTAGCTTTTCAACTCTTCATGGAGATGGGGCGCTTCTCATTAAGACCGGACGATATAACCTTCATAGAGATTTTAAATGCTTGCAGTCATGCAGGTTTAGTGGATGAAGGTTTAACTTTCTTTGAGACCATGAAGACAGAGTACAAAGTCCACCCCAAGGTCCAGCATTACGGATGTGTTGTAGACATCCTTGGAAGGTCCGGCAAGCTGGAAGAAGCTAAGAGGCTCATCGAGGTGATGCCGCTGGAGCCAAATGATATCATCTGGAGATCATTGCTTAGTGCTTGTAAGAACCACGGCAATCTTGGAATTGGGGAGTGCGTTGCAAGGCAATTGGTTGAGATCAGTTCTTGTTACTCCAGCACATATGTGCTTCTATCCAACATATATGCTGGTGTTGGGATGTGGTCTGATGCCGGCGAAATTCGAATGCTGATGAAGGAGAAGGAAATAAGGAAGATCCCGGGTTGCAGTTGGATAGAGCTAGATGGTTGTGTCCATGAATTTCTTGTAGGCAGATAAATTTCGATGCACATTTGTCGATCTCTGCACAGAAGAATCTTTTAGAGACCTCAGTCATGCAGTCACTTTTTTATTTTTCATGCATTCGAAAATTTTAATCTAACTAAAACTGTGGTCTTAAATTATGAAAAATGAAATATCTTTTGAACAAGTAATTGTAGTGGCCGAGACGCACGAGGAGATGAACAGTCCTTATAAGGTATTTGGTTGCACGTTAAAATTGATCTTCTGTACAAATTATATTTTTGTAATAAAACTTGTTTAAGAAGGATGCTTGACAACCATGATAAACATATAATTTCGTGGTGTTTTTCTTCGGCAAACAAGGTTGTGAGACTGAGATCCCTATTTGTCCTTGTGGTCTCTACTCTTTTTATTTGTACATAAGTCTCCACATTTTTTGTCATCATACCACATAATTATCCTCTTTTTTTTGGTAAACCACATAATTATCCTGCAACGCGTAATTTCATCACAAAAATGTATAAGCAATCATTATTCTACAACCAAACTCGTCATCAGGTTTTAGATTGAAAAGATACACACATGTAGTTAAAATAAAATAACGTAGGGGGAAGAAAAATCACGACTTCGGAGACCCAGGTGGTTGTGGTGTTCGACGGGGTACCCACGGAGAAACGGCAAACCGAGGAAAACCCATTAATTTAAGGGTGAAAATAAAGAAGTCAACGGGATTCTTGAGAGCGCACAGGTGGGGAGCCCTTCTGGAAGGGCTTGAACGCGGACCTCACCCAGTCCTCTTCGCCTCCCACTTGCGTGTAGTTAAACACATCAAACAGGGGACGGGCAGACGCTGCTGCCATTGTTTTGGAGGGATCAGGGGGAGGCTCCTTCTCGATCGGCTTCTTCCCGAAGTTGTTCTGCGTAGGGACCGGATCTTGGTGCTCCTGCATTTACAAGACCCCACAACAAGACCCCACACAAGTAATACTGAACATGTACAAGTGGAGCCCATCTATGTTGCAATGCGGACAGCCCAATCTTGCCGGGTTACCCCGAAACATTTAGGCCCCGTTTGGTACGGGGATAACCTAGGATAGATCTGGTTTATCTTCGAAATTTTGGGAATAAACCTGTTTGGTACGAGGATAACTTGGGGATAAGCTAAGTCTATCTTCAAACATGGCCTTAGGCCGGTTTGGCACCATTAAATTGGTTTATCCCCTAAAATTTGAGAATAAACCAAGTTTATTTCCAAGTTATCCCGATACTTTGGTACAAGATTAACTCGGGGATAAACCTATCCCCCGCTTAAAATATTGGGTACCAAATAGGCCTTTAGTGCTAAGCCGAGTTTGACCTTAAATTAAACTTGCGCCAAAGGACCCCCCTTACAGGGTACCAAACAGGATTAATTTAGGGACAAACTTAGTTAACCCCTAAAAACTTATAGATAAATCAAGCTTAGCTCTAAATTAAGCTTGTTCCAAATGGGCAGTTAAGTGTTTAACATACAAGTCAGGAGTCCACTTTTTAGAATGCAAATATGGTGCCCGGATCTTACAAGCACCTCGATATCTCGATGGGTGTGACCGAAACCAATGTGAAGGTGAGACAACTAAGTTCTGATTTATAAAGTTTAGGGGCAATTCAATTTGACCCGACTCAAGTTATAATAATGACTCAGCATGACTTGTAATGAATTTTTAACTTGGTCAGATCCCATTCTTTTGCTATTTTATTATAAGCTGAACATTATTCTGTATTCAAGAAATGAGTCACAGAAGGGTTGCGTATAAGATTGAATCATATTTCTCGAGATGATTTTTAAGATCCTTCTGAAGATACTGTGAGTTATGTTATTGAGAAGGAGAAGATACTTGAATAAACATTAGAGGGAGATAGAGCTATACAAATCAATGTTTGAGCAAAAGAATCCTAGAGAAATTTCTTACTTGAGGTTTTAAGGGTTATTTTTTTACAAACTCAAGCCCCTAAGGTACAAGAGTAAGGTTTAGTGGAGCTTATGTCGTATACAGATCCATCATATAAGACTCTTCCTTAAATACACTACCAGAAGATACACTACAAGTTCAAATTAGCATATTCCTCTCAAGTCTCAACTTTATCAAGTTCGATTGATATACATATATATTTGTTGAAAATGCTTATTCGAGAACATTAAATTGCTGAGAAATTCCCTTTGTGTATAGGATTATAGCTATAGTTGCACAATGTGTGTGATTAACAACAAATCGATTAGTAAGTTACTCGACAGAGACTGAAACATTGTAAATACCATGTCATTTTATATCTCCCTTCACCCTGCTAATCATTATGTGTGACAAGTTAATCTTGATTCTGTTTGTTTGGAAGTTTCAAATTAGGAGACAAATCAAATTTATCCTTTTTTCAAGTTTGTCATACTAGCATTCAACAACTCTTAGCACAAGCAAATCATGTACGCAATACAAGTATCAACTTGTATCACTTTTGATACTGCTAATCTACCCTCTAGAAAATCAATATTAAATTTAATATAGTATCTTTTTTAGACACACTAACCAAATAGAACATTAGATTTTCAGCTACCCCCACTATAGAATAATATGGCCATATTTGGTTAGAGAAACCATCACTAATTGAAGCACAAGATCCCTTCAACGCTAGGAAACCAAACTCTCGCTCTAGTGTTAACTGGAAATTTTAATCATTAGAATCTCCCCAAACAAGCCGATGTGATTTGAGCTGTTGGCAGTTAGACGCATGGCTGCTTTGGCACCTGTCATCGGCCACTTTGTAACTCGGTTGGTAACATATAAAATAACATTTCTGTCACTATTAGTTTTAAAACCAACATTAGTGTAGATCATCACATCACAAGGTGCTTGCCGATTAATATCAATTCTGAAATTAGTAGTACAAATTATATTTAGTAGTAACATAAGTGTTCACATGAGTTAGAATAGTGTCATATTGGCTTGGTAGGGGAGGTACTCATGCTTATAAGTCTGGGCCACTCTAACTCAAGACCGCGGTTTTATGTTGATTAACATGGTATCAAAATCAAAGACTGTGGACCCCCCTACATCCACCGTCACCCGTAAACATGTACACGTGTCAAAGTTAGAAGAGTTTGCACTTGAGGGGGGAGTTAGAATAGTGCCATATTAACTAGGTAGGATACGTATTCATGCTTAGGTTGGTTAACAACATGTAACGATTGTGTTATCGATATCTTTGGGTGTATCAATGTTAAAATTGATATAGTACCATTTTCAATGCTCTCACCAAACAGGTACTAGAAAAAGGCAAACAACATGACATGGAAAGTCTACTTACTGACTTTATTCACTTTCTATTCCTCCCGGATGTACATCTTGGTCGTCTAAGTCATCTTGGCGACAACAGATGTTCTGGATCCATTTTCGTTTCTACAAGAGAAATTTACATGCGCATTGATAAAAAAAATGATTTTTCTTGGGAAGGTCTTAAAATAAGGTTGTATTTGTATTTGCCATAGCACGGTGATACTCCTATTTCCTTATTGGAGTAATTACGGGCATTAGGAAGGAACTTGATTTCATCACAAGATATGGTTTTATCATTCAACGTCAAAAGTGGACGGAATTTAGGGGTGCAAATGAACCAATACACTCAGCAAATAACTCGAAGCTTGGCTCGATAATTACTAGACTTGACTCGTTTATTATATTAAATAAACAAGTTTAACAAAAAATGAAACTCAACTCATCAAACGAGTCGAGCTTGAACAGACTTTTACTCAGTTCGATAAACTCACGAGTAATTCGATTAAATATTATATTGAATATCTATTTTTTAAAAATTAATTATGATTATTAATATTTATATATTATTAGTTAAATATGTTAAATAATTTTAAATTCAAATTCAAATTTAAATTAACTTTTATAAATAAGTTAAATCTAAATTTTTTTAAATAATTTTTCATTAATTTTGAGTTTTATAAATAAATTTGTATATAACTTAAATGTGAATGTGAATTGAATTTTAGGTCAGTTACTACTCGAGTTCGAGCTCGACTCGGCTCAATTAATAAACACACCAAAATTGAACAAGAGTTCGGCATACTCATTAAAACTTGAGTTCAAATTCGAACTCGTGTAAAATTAATAAGTCGAGTTTAAACACCATACTAGTCGGCTCGATTCGACTCATTTGCACCCCTAACGTTACTTATCACGAAACGGAACATGAGCGACGACATGCCTGAAGGGGATCAACAGTATAGGGTAAAGATCAGGCCCATCAATACTTTTCAAAAGTCCACAATTCACCTCTCTTTGACTTTCGAGGGTCGAGAGAGGATATGATACATGAGTCCATCCCCTTCTCAGCAATCAAAAGTCAATTACTACACCCTAAAAGTCAAAATAAAATCAGACACATTGGAATAAGATTATGTGATTTAGATGGCTAAAATCCCTTTCATAATTCTAACGAAACACACTCAAAAAAAAAGGTGAGAACGAGATCTCTAGATTCCCCACAGCCCGTGATTCCCAGAACTAAGAGAGATCAAGTCGACCAGCACCTCCCTCTGATCTTTAGCCATTGTGACATAATTTCCCAGATCGTTAGAAAGTAACATCACGCCAATCTTGGCATTAATAGATCTACAGAGCATCAATAACAAAAAGGACGTTTACCCTTTTTTTTTTGGACACATGACCGAGTGACTGAAATGTATGTACACAACTCAGTGCATCTTCAAGTGATCGAGCTGACTCGATTATCACCACATAATTCACCTTCCGGAACAGATGGGCCCGAGACGGAACAGATAAAGCGGCATTAACGGAACACCCTAACTACAGACGTCATTCCAACCCACCGTGACCCACCCCAAAAAAAAGGACATGCCGACATCATCTAAGCCTCGGTTCGGTCGGTTCCAACTTTGCGGGAGATGCTCCTACAAAAATCTCTCTTGGTACCGAAATCTTCTAAAAACTCATGTCCAAGAGATTTTTCTGACGCAAAACTGGTATGTTTTTCACTCTCCACTGTTCAAAATCCACTCCTTTTAGTGCATTTGATTGAAATTTCAGATTGTCGGAGATTTCCGACAGAAATCCCTCCCCCTTCCCTTCCCATCCGGACCAAACGCGACCAAAGAGTTTCCGGAGAGAAGAGAACGCAAGGACCACGACCACGAGAGACAAATTAATTATGGCGCGGTCCTGACCAGCGGCGGGCAAGACAAAGGGTTCATCACGTGCCGACCAACCCTTGGCAGCTTCCCTCCCGGAAACCCCGCCGGAGGCCGAACAAGATCGAAATTTTCCCGGGACGTTCGTACCTCCAGGGGGGGACGCCGATGTTCGGCGTGCGGCGGACTCACATGCTCCTCCCTCGACTGCCCGCGACACAGAGAAGAAAGAAGATGAGGGGATACGCTGATAGTTTGATTAAACAGTACCGGCCGCCGGAGGCCGCCGGAGGCCTCCGCCGGGGACAACAACACACGCCCTCCATACTCCATCGTATAGTTCATACTCTCCGGCACAGCCGGCAGCTAGCTCTGCGGGGGGGAGGGCCGCATTTCGCTGTCCCACATTCAAGCGCCATCGAACTGAGTGGGGGAGAACCCCGCTGCGCAGGACCGTGTCGGGGCGATCAGTTGGCGCCGCCGCACAGGTCGTGAATGACGGAAGACATCGACGGCCTCTGGGAGGGGGACTCGCTGGTGCAGACCAACGCGACGCCGGCGAGCTTTGCCGCCTCCACCTTCGAGAAGTTGCCGTTCAGGTTGTCGTCGATGAGGTCCTCGAGCGTGCCCGACTCGGCGTCGAGCCGCAGCGGGTTGGTGTCACGCCTCCCGCTGAGGATCTGCAGCACCACGACGCCGAACGCGTAGACGTCGCTCTTCTCGGTGAAGCGCCCGGTCGTGGTGTACTCCGGGGCCAGGTAGCCATTGGCGGCGCTGGCCTTGAGCGTCGAGAAGACGACGTCGTCCGCCAGGAGCTTGTGGAGGCCAGAGCCGGATATCAGCGGCCTGAAGTGGTGGTCGACGAGGACCTTCTCCGCCGATATGTTCTGGTGGACGAGGGGGGCCTTGTTCTCTCTGCTGCTCGAGTGTAGATACTCGATCCCTGTTTTTTATATACACGGATCGGAATTAAAATAGAAAATCTCCAAGAACTGAAGCCCGGAAATGAACGGGATCTTGAATCTTTGATCTTACCTCGGGCGATGCCCTTGATGATAGCGACCCTCTTCTGCCAGTCGAGCACCCTGTCGCCGTCGTCATCGCCACCCTTCACGTCGAGATACTGCGACAGGCTGCCGTTGGCGACGAAGTCGTAGACGAGGAAGCACTCCCCTCTCCCCCTCGAACAGCAGAACCCCCTCAAGCCCACAAGGTTCTCGTGCCGCAACGACGCCACCTCCTTCAGCCCCTTCAAGAAATCGGCCTCCTCCGTCTTGCAGCTACTCTTGTTGATGCCCTTCACCACGACCACCGAGCCGTCCCTCAGGATGCCCTTGTACGTCGCGGTGAAGCTGCTCTTCCCCAGCAGGTTGACCTCGGAGAAGTACTGCGTTGCCGACTCCACCTCCTCCAGGTTGAACCTGAAGCTCTTGGACACCTCCTGCGAGAACCCGGCGCCACTCCGTCCGTCGGACAGAGGGTCCCATCCATTCGAGTACTCGAGGTTGATGAGAGGCGACGCGCTCTTGCGGTAGACGTCCTTGGCCTGGTCGGTGCTCAGCCTCCTCTCCGCCGTCTCCGTTGAGCTGCCGATCTTCTGCTTCCTCCTCCGGTAGCAATAGCAAGCGAAGGCGAGCAGCCCCAAGACCGTTGCCCCGACAACGACGGCCACCACGGCGATTATGACGGGGAAGGGAGAGGACTTGTGCGCGTTCGGGCAGCGGGTGGTGGCGTTGCAGAGCGTCTTGACATTAGCCGACTGCGGGATCCCCTTGCGGGGGACGAGGCCATCAGATCCGGGGCCGTAGGGCTCCGGCCGGTTGGGGTTGAAGCTGTCTGCCGAGGCGCATGCTTGCAGATACAAGAAGCCAACCCCACACAAGCCCGTGTTGTTGCCGTACTGGAATCCTCCGTCCAGCCGCCTCAGCGCTTCAAGGAAATGGCGTCGTGTCAGCTCTCTCCGGCAATTCATCAAGCAGCGAGCGTTGCAGATGGCATCGGTCCCCGTTCTTGACAGACGATTTTGAAGACAAAAAGAGGGGGTGGAAACGAGAGGTTACCGTATGGGACATTGCCGGACAGGCTGTTGTTCTGAACGTCTAGGACGGATAGTCGCGGAATCTGGGCGAGCTTGGAGGGGATCGAACCAAAGAGCTGGTTGAAGCTCAAGTCCAGCCGTGTCAGCTGGGTCAGATCTCCCAGGCTCGCCGGAATCGCACCCGTCAAGCGATTGAACTGGAGAGCGAGGACGCTGAGCTTTTTGAGAAGGCCAACCTGGTTGGGTATGCTCCCGGTAAGCTGGTTGTAGCACAGCTGCAACACTGCCAAAAGAAAAGGGGGAGAACAACAACAGCTCAGAAGTGGGAAGAGTGGGGAGAAGAAGCAGGTGTGAAGTGATGACATGAAGGCGAAATGGAAAGCAGAAACAAAAAAAAAACGATTCCACCAAGAACCGCCGCACCTTGCAGGCTCGCCATGTTGCCGATCTCCGGCGGGATGCCCCCGGAGAGGTTGTTAAAGCTGAGGTAGAGGTCCGATAGCTCGGTGAGGTTGGATATTTCCGGCGGGATCTCCCCCGTCAGTGCGTTGTAGTGCAGAAACAGTCCGGACAGGCACCGGAGCCCGGCCACCGCGGGGGAGATGGTTCCCGGGAGCCCCTTCCCCTGCAGCGAGATGTTGGCGACCTTGCCGTGCTCGTTGCAGGCGACGCCTTCGAAGTCGACACCCCGGCAGGGGTCCCCCTGCGCCGTCCACGACGACAAGAACCGCCCCTCGGGGTCAAGCGAGCCCTTGAGCTCCAGCAGCACCCTTACTTCCTCGTTCGCCTCGGCGGCGAGTAGCGCGGACAGGAGGAACAGCAGCCGGACGGCCGCGGCCGACCCGCCCATTTTCTCCCAAGCGGCCGGAGCAAGCACACGGCTCCCCCCCCCCCCCCCCCCCCCCCCCCCCCCCCCCTTCGGCCCTCTATCTCCGCCCCCCTCCGCGCGTCGGGTGGGGATGTGTGTGCGCGTGTGTACCGTCTCCTTCGTCGCCTGTCCTCCTCTGGTCCTCGTCGGCGTCGCTCTTTCGGTCTCTTCCGGAGTGTGCTCGGGGAGGCTGCAGGCGGAGGTGACTGGTCAAGGTCGCTCTGCTCGAAGAGCTACCTCCCTTGAAATTCGACAGGGTGAGAGGATTATTAAAGACTGTGACTCTGTAACCTTTCATACAGTAGTGACAAGGCAGCCTGCCCTCCGCAGGGATCGACCGGCAGAAGGCCGCCGCGCATCCAATGTTAGGGGTGGGGCGGCAGCGGCAGCGCAGGAGGAGGAATCTGGTTCCTTTAACATGTACAGACGCCGCACATGTTTTACCCGAAGCGATCACGACCGTCCGATCTCCGATGGCCCCGCATCGAACCGTCGGCGTCCCTCCGCCCGAAGCGAGAAGCGAGAAGCGAGTGCCGGGTTGTTAACTTTCAAGGCCGGCGGAAGAACGGGAGATACGCATGGCAAAAGTCGACGAGTAGAGCTGCCCCTTGCTCCGTAGATGACGAGCCTCGTAAGAAGACCCCCACCAGATGCCGATCGATCAACAAAATACCATGGGAGTTCTGACTATAAAACCTGCTTCGAGAAGGTCGAGCAAAACATTTTCACGACAACGTCTAATGTATGTCTGCGTATATATAAATTGCGGAAGTCCCAATGAATGCGCTGTCTTTAGAGGAGGACTTCTTCTCTAGACTCCCCCCCCTACACCTCCCTCCCTTTTTTCAAAATTTGAACCGCCCCCGTCCCCCACGCAGGACTTCGGCAGGGTTAGGCCTCTGGGAAGGCGACAGGCGCCGCGCTCGGCCCCGCCCGTTCGCGGTGTGCCGGCGGCGCGCAGGTGGCCGGCCTTCTCTGCGGACGCGCCCTCCGCCGGCGACCAGAGCAGCCGGTCTTCCTAACGTGCCGACTCCTCCACGGAGCCGAGGCAGATCTTGGCGGTGAACGCGGGCGGCGTCCGAAAGTCCACCACACTCCCTCGAAAATGAAAGCTGCCCCCACAAGCCTTGAAAACAGGGGCGCCAACGCCGGCCAAAGTAGGCTCGTACCCACCCACCAAAGGAAGTTTTGTTATCACGTTGTGCGGCGGCGGCGCCTCTTTGAAACGCGTCAACGGGAGCGAGCACAGCTGGTTCGGTGTGGCCGCGAGACTAGACTGCAGACGAGACGGAGGCCCTCCGATCCGACGGCGTCTCCGTCGTTCCGACGATGACAGATGAATCGTGTTCATATGTGCCTCCCTACACCTTCTCGTGCATTGATGTGCAAAAATATGCTAATTACGACGGGCAAGAAGATACTTCCGGCTCGGATCTCCCGACAGTAACTTGTCTTTCTTCTCAAAAAAAAAAAAAACACTTGTCTTTCTTGTTGGGCATCCCTCGCCCGACGAACACTTGGACTAATGTGGCCGCCCAACGCCTCTGCCCACCACCTTCTTCGTTGCGCACCGTTGTTCTCTTCGGAATCACAACAGCATCACGTCACGGCCACACCGCCCAGGCCCCCTCTCCTACTCAGGCTACCCTCAATATATATCGCATCATCTCCTTGCCTGAGGCGACGATTTTGTCTGCAACCGCGCCAGAAAATGGCTTCCACTCCACTACGGAACATGCATGTTGTCGTGGTGATCAGTTACCAGCCGAAAGAACATCTAGGCCGATCCCTCTGCAGTCGCCGGCCGGGTAAACTGTGAGAAGGAACAACAACGCGGATCGCGCGAGCAGCAGCCTGCAGCCGAATTAAAAAGAAAAAGAAGGGAATACCGTTTGTGCCAAGGCTCGGAAGCCCGGCTGGCACCACGCCAGCCACGGCACAATGCCCTAGGGCTACGCTCTGATCGGAGAAAATGGGCCTATCCAGGCACTTTTAAAACACTGCGGCTCATATGCTTTGGGCCCCCCCACCAACGTATTCGGATGTCCTTCTACCTGCACGTATGTACAGCATCCGCACCAGGATAAGGAAAGGGGGCGGGGGGGTGCACTGGATATCACGGCGCCGCCGCTCTCCACGAGGGTGATGATGACGAGCAGACAGAGATCTCCTTCGGCGGGGGGCCGCCACGCCAAAGGTGCTTTATTCGGATTGATCTCCTCCTGCCTTCTAGGTTTCGTCTGCATCGTCCCGACCCAGCCCGGCTTGCTCTCTACGGCCCACGCAACGGGGGAGACGAGGTCCCCCCTCTCCCGGCGCTTTCCACGCCGTGCATGCCGCGCAAAAAAGCTAAAGCCGTTCTTCTTTCTCCTGTTGGGGGTGTGTGTGCTCCGCCCGCGAAAGGGATCGATAAACCTCCCTTCGGCGTCGGAATCCCACTCCAAAGTTCGGTGTCTTGTAACTTGCGAAAAGGGGCTCAAGCTGATAATGACGGGTTCCTCCTAAACGCTTGCCGTGCCCCCATCGATGTACGGCCCTGCGCGGTGGCACGGTAGCATCTCTTTCTCCTGGAAAGAGGAAGAGCGCGGGGTAGATAGAGCAATGCGGTCCCCTGCGCTTGCTCGACCGGCCCAGCCCTCGCAGGGTAGGGTTTCCAGCGAGGGGAGAAAAGCAAGCCGCCGCCGCCGCCGCCGCCGCGGAGGGCACGGCGGAGGGCTGCGATGAGTTTGTCGCAGGGCGAGCAGAGAAACGAACGAGGCGGCCTCGTTCTCCAACAGGACGAAGGGAGAGACGGTGCACGCTCATCCTGGTCCATCTCGTCCTTGCGCGGCTGGCACTCTTGTTCTTCCGAAGTACATCATCTTATCTTGGTGAGGAAGAAAATGTGCGTCATCACCCATGCAAACTATTGATGGTAGCACCATACACATGAAAGCAGCACGACCGATGTTTTTTTTTTTATTTCCAGAACTTGACGGTAATTGACGGATACAGCGTATTCTCGTAAATTTTAATAAACTTTCCTAACAAAGAGTTGTGTTGAAATAAAGTAAACGCTGAACATTTTTGAGCGGGAGCTTGGTATGATCGATAGAGGTGGGAGGGATCACCACTAAATAAACAAAAAAAGACAAGGTCTCACCCCTTTTTTGATCCAAGAATAAAACATCTTTGAAAACGTAAAACTGTAATAGCCAAAATTGTAACAAAAACTCAAGCGACCAAACACCCCATGATACTATATTAATCTGCCCAAGAATTATATCACACAAATATGCGTACGGAACAGTAGTACCCATTCGGTGTACCCGATGGGCTCTATGACGGACCAAACTACGGAGCTCCCCGGAAGAGCAAGAATGAATGCTAGTCCATGATCGTGGGAGAGACTATATATCTTGGACGCAACATAATCTCAAACCAACATTTTTGAAATTTCTTGACTTTTGTGCACACCAATCAATATAAGATTATCTACAACTAGACCTGTCAACGGGTTGTGTTTGGATCAGATCCACAAGGATCCGGATCCAAACCCAATAAATATAATCCAAATCCAGATCCAAAATAAATTTTGATGATCTTTCGGATCAGGTCTTTGACCTGGATCTGAAGCGATGTTCAAGTCTCGGGTCCCCTGTTAGGATCTCTACAACGCCACCGAAAAATTTAAGGAGAAGTTTCTGGGCGCCGGCGCCGGCGGGTTCGACAGAGTTTACAGAGGTCTCCTCCATCTCCAGCCTTTCTCTGTCGGCGGGTTCGCCAGCTTCCTCCACCGCGTGTGGCGGCCTCCATGTTCCGCAAGCTCTGGCTGACCCCGCTGAGAGAATCGCCGCCGCCCGTGTCGCAACGGCCTGGCGGCGAATGCGCCTCGCCCCGGCACCGCCGTCGAAGAGGCCGGCGCTTCCATCCACCCGGCGAGTTCATGAGGTCCCGCAGGGTGGGCCTCATTCTCCCATGGCCCATCGCCGAAGTCCGCCGCAATAGGAGCCGGCAGGGACGGCGAGGAATAAGGGACCCTGAAGCTGCCGCCGCCGAAGATCCATCTTGGTGGTCGGATAGCTGCAGCATTACGCCATGGAAGGGCGTGATCTGGAGCGCCAACCCAACGTGAGGATGGTTCGGCAACTCTCGGAACCCCAACCGGTTGGGTGCGGAGGGAGGTCGTGGAGGGATGTCGTTGGCGGGGGTGCTCGGCCGGCGGGGGGGAGGTCGCGGACGGGGCGGAGGTGGGGGGAGGGAGGCCGGGGAGGGCTCTCGCTGGCGGGGGGGAGCCCAGCCAGCAGGAGGGAGGTCACCGACGACACGGACGGTGGAGAAGGGAGGTGGGGAGGGAGGTTGCGGACGGTGCGGAGGTTGGGGGAGGGAGGTCGCGGAGGGATCTCGCCGGCGGGGGGGGTGCTCGGCCGGCGGGGGGAGTCGCCGATGACACAAACGATGGGGGAGGGACATCGCAAAGGGATCTCGGGCTGGTGGGGGCTTCTCGGCCCGGCGAGTGAGTGGTCGGCCGGCGGAGGGGGTGTCGCGGACGGTGCGGAGGTTGGGGGAGGGAGGTCGCGGAGGGATCTCGGCGGCGGGGGGGGTGCTCGGCCGGCGGGGGAGTCGCGATGACACAAACGATGGGGGAGGGACATCGCAAAGGGATCCGGTTGGTGGGGTCTTCTCGGCGGCGGTGAGTGGTCGGGCGGCGGAGGGGGGTGTCGCGGACGGCATGGAGGTTGGGGGAGGGAGGTCGCGGAGGGATCTCGCTGGCGGGGGGTGCTCAGCCGGCGGGGGAGTCGCGAGCTCCTCCCCCAACCTCCATGCCGTCCGCGACACCCCCCTCCGCCGATCGACCACTCACCGCCGGGCCGAGAAGCCCCCACCAGCCGGATCCCTTTGCGATGTCCCTCCCCCATCGTTTGTGTCATCGGCGACTCCCCCGCCGGCCGAGCACCCCCCCCCCCGCCGCCGAGGATCCCTCCGCGACCTCACTCCCCCAACCTCCGCACCGTCCGCGACACCCCCTCCGCCGACCGACCACTCACCGCCGGCCGAGAAGCCCCCACCAGCCGGATCCCTGCGATGTCCCTCCCCCATCGTTTGTGTCATCGGCGACTCCCCCGCCGGCCGAGCACCCCCCGCCGCCAGCGAGATCCCTCCGCGACCTCCCTCCCCCAACCTCCGCACCGTCCGCAACCTCCCTCCCCACCTCCCTTCTCCACCGTCCGTGTCGTCGGCGACCTCCCTCCCCGCCGGGCCGAGCTCCCCCCGCCAGCGAGATCCCTCCATGACCTCCCTCCCCCAACCTCCGCACCCTCCGCCGCCTCCCTCCCGCTGGCTGGGCACCCCCCCCCAACGACATCCCTCCTCCACGACCTCCCTCCGCACCCAACCGGTTGGGGTTCCGAGAGTTGGGCCGAACCATCCCCACGATGGGTTGGCGCACCGAACAAGCCCTTCCATGGCATAATGCTGCAGCTATCCGACCACCAAGATGGATCTACGGCGGCGGCAGCTTCGTGGTCCCTTATTCCTCGCCGTCCCCGCCGGCTCCTATTGCGGCGGACTTCGGCGATGGGCCATGGGAGAATGAGGCCCACCGCGGGACCTCATGAACTCGCTGGTGGATGGAAGCGCCGGCCTCTTCGACGGCGGTGCCGGGGCGAGGCGCATTCGCCAGCAGCTCGCACACGGGCGGCGGCGATTCTCGGCGGGCCGGCCCAGAGCTTGCGGAACATGGAGGCCGCCACACGCGGTGGAGGAAGTCGGCGAACCCGCGGCCGCAGAAAGGCTGGAGATGGAGGAGACCTCTGTAAACTCTGTCTAACCCGCCGGCGCCGGCGCCCAGAAGCTTCTCCTTAAATTTTTCGGTGGCGTTGTAGAGATCCTAACAGGGGACCCGAGACTTGAACATTGCTTCGGATCCAGGTCAAAGACCTGATCCGAAAGATCATCAAAATTTATTTTGGATCTGGATTTGGATTATATTTATTGGGTTTGGATCCGGATCCTTGTGGATCTGATCCAAACACAACCCGTTGACAGGTCTAGGCTGATGGCCGGAAAGTCCTATGCAATTGTAATGATCACCAACCATGTCAATTGGTAGTTCGAAAAAAAGTCATGTATCTTGTCACTACTGCAGGTATGCCTGACTGGCATTTTCTTTTCAAGTTAACATCATGACGAGTCAAAGTTGTTAATAGTTCATTAATTTAATGCCTTAATGTATTCTTATCCGGATGTTACAATCTGGTCCATAGAGACTTAATTGCCTCGTCAAAACCAACATACATCACATATATCTAACACCCAAACGGGCTAGTCCTCCCAAGTCGGTCGTACATTTCATAATATCTTAAGTAACGACCGAAATAGTTGACCGGCCAAGCAACCATACTAATTGGTGAACCTCTTTAAAAGATCACTTATTTTGTGACTATATATTTCCAAGTAAGCATTTTTAACTTTGGAGTTTTTTAAATTATTAGGTGCCGTTTGATATCGGGATAACTTGAGGATAAATCTGGTTTATTCCCGCTATCCTCAAAATTTAGGTGGGTTATCCCCAAAATTTTATGGTATTAAGGGATACGTCCGTTTGACATCAAATTTTTTTGGGGATACCCAACTTATCCCGATACCAAGGGGCTGTTTGGTAAACGATTAATTTGGGGATAAGCCTAACCTTCTCCAAATTTTAGGGGATAAACCAAGTTTATACCCTAAACAATGTGGTACCAAAATGGCTTTTAGTATTACGTGAGGTGTTGTAGCACAAGTAGATGCGACAGATCGGCAGAGAAAATTTGGAAATTTTAGGTAAATCAAGCACATTGAACCAGTGGCGGCCCTCATCCCCCTCTCTGTACATGCAGGAAGACGAAGCTGACCGGGATGCCCTTGATCTCTGATACCTCACTGTTACCCCCTCTGCACATGCAGGAAGACGGAGCAAGCTGAGACGACAGAACATAAGAACAAAGGGAGGGGGCCAAAATCCTAAACAAAGACCTAAACAAAGGGAGCGTCGCTTATTGTCGGCACCGCCTGTGAGTTGTGCTTCCATCACTTGGAAGTGAGAGAGGAAGCTGGCGAATGGGAGAGAGGTTGGACAATTGAGGTTGGCCGGTGGAGCTCCCTCCATAGCTCCAATCGTAGCTCCACTCCGATTGTGCTTGCGAAGGGCGGATTGAGGCGTATGCTCCCAACCTCTCTAGGAGGGAAGAGTTGAAGAGCCTAGCTGCAGCCAACAAACAGGGATCACCAAGCCTGCCCTGTTGACAATCTAAGGCAATCGACGGGCCAAACAGGCAGAAGATCACCATGCCCGCCAAGCAGCGAAGCGGACACGCTCTTCTTCGCTCGAACCACCGAATGAACGTTTTATCGGGTTTATGATCAGCCCGTGATGGACTTTTTGGTAGGTTGTCGGGCCAGCCCGACCCGCTTGATAGTCCTACAGCCAATTTCAACTATGGCTTGCCACCGTACCTAAAACAGAGGTACATGTTGCATAAAACTAGCCTCTAGAACAGTTTGATCCAATGCTGATCATGTGACCAAATTGATGGAAACAACAAAAGATCGACACTTGACATCTGTGTGAAACTTGAAAGATGATGTAGACCCGACCAATGTCAAACTTTTTGATTGCTGCATTTCTGAAGCAACAAAATTTGCTTTATTCTAGGTTTTGTTCAACTTCGTAATCATCCTTCATCAATTGTTCCAAGTCTGCCTATGTTTTAGGGGAATAATCAATTTCAAGATCTATTATTCTCCCACAAAAGATGTTGACTATCACATTCTAGAGTAAGGTACATTGCTACACATCAACGGAATAAAATTCCCAAATTAAGCAGTTTGCAAGTGGGTACCAATTACAGCAACGACGCATGTCTCACCTCGTACAAGACATTCCGACTGCAAAAGCTGAGAAGCAGACAAGCCAAGACGATACCCGTGACTTCTAGTCCAACACCTCGAAGTAGGAGATCAAAGCCATCAACTGTCGAACATCTTGACGGCAATACCAAAACACACAGAAGTTAGCCTGTGATATTTTCCACTTTCATCCAAAGAACAGCCCACACGAAGGATTGTAACATTGTAGTACCAATCGGAGAGCAAAACCAGAAGATATCACAGTTCTTGGGACATGACGAGGAGGTCAAACTAGTCGGCAAAGATCGCCCAAGAAGTAATATTTCACTGTCGGGAGGGGAGGGTCATCTCACCGGGCATCAGGAAGGTGACTGCGTCTTCTCCCGCATCCCCGACGACACGTCTGACTTCCACCGTCAGGTCGATCGGATCGGTGAACTTCTCCTCAAAGGGCTATCTTTCTCTTTAAACGAGTTAGGCGAAGCCGAGTAGTATGACTCATTTATTTTACACGAGTTCAAGTTTTTACGAGTATATTGAACTCTTGTTCGAGTTTGGTTTATTCATTAATCGTGTCGAGTCAAGCTCGAGTTCAGAGTAGTAACTGGAATAAAGTCCAATCCACACTTAAACTTAAGATATATGAAAATTCGTTTATAAAACTCAAAATTAATGAAAAGTTATTTGTGAAACTTTAGATTTATTTTATTTATGAAACTCAATTCTAAATTTAATATATAACTATTAATACTTATAATTTAATTTTTAAAAATAAATATTTAATCGAATATTTAATTATGTTACTCACAAATTTATTGGGTTGAGTAAGAGTCTATTCAAATTCGACTCATTTAATGAGTTGGGTTTTATTTTTTTTGTTCAAACACTTGGTGTTTGATTGAGATTTTTAACAAGAATCACTCTACAAAAGCGGTGTCAAAGCCTAGTACGAGCCCATTTTGCTCTGCATGCAGCCCAATACTAGAGGCCATTCAATATAACTGAGAGCTTATTAAACGATGCGAACAAGGCAAAAATGAAACCGTAGTTATTTGGACAAAAAACCTACACTTACATAACTTACCTCTTATGCTGCAAGAAATTTATTATATTAGTGGATCATGTATATTTTATATAAATTGGGGAAAATAACTTCCAACTGCAACCAAGGAAACTCTCACCTTCTGAAACCATCTCTATCGAATGCACTTTGTTGTCTAAAATATAAAATTATATTTTATATAATTTGATTTTTAGTGTAAGGAATTCTTCCTCGAACAATGAAAACACTTCGTTCTCTTTATAAAAAGCATCTAACTAAAAAAACGACTCATTATTATGACCACTACATAATAAATGCACAAAAGGGTTAATAAAAAGTAGAAAAAGATTAGTGAAAATTGAAAGATATTAGTAAAATATAAAAATATGTTAGTAAGATATTAAAAGACAACATTGAAGTTTTTGAAAGACATGAATGAGTAGCTTTTTAGTTAATTAAATACACAGCTTACAAGGAATGGCTCTCCATTGGTTGTGGAGAGAGCTCATTTTTACCGGTTAATGTATATTAGGGTTGACGGATGGTGATTTGATTTAGATAATTTCAGAATCATTGTGCTCAGACCTGATCTTGTTTCCGCTATCAAAATTAACTGAATTTACGAAATATATTTCATTTATTAATTTATATTTAAAATAAATTAATTATTCACATGAAATCACTAAATTTTGATATAACTTCTTCAAAACATTATTTTTATCACTTATATGTTATATTTTATAACATATTTAACTCGATTTTAATTAAGATTGTTCATGTACGTTTATTTTAATCAAAATCGCATAAAATAAAATAAAATGAACTCATAGTTTATAGGATACAAGATCAGATTTCGAATCCATTAGTTTATATCGGAATCAAAGTTCCGGGTTATTGGATACAATTTAATTACACCCCCAATCCCCAAGCTTGGATCTAGTTAGTCAGTGTAAAATTTTAACAAGTTTAAAATTTTATCCATGAATCTCTCTGTATTAATCCTTCACTTTATGGTCTGCTGCTACTAAGAAATGGTTTTTTTTTGTCACAATCGCATATTAATATACTAGAAAATGCATCCGTTATAATTACATCACCACCGTAGATCAGGCGAGTCCACCCACAGCTGATCCAAAACCACCCTCGGAAGTGACAAAAAGGAGGAGGACCAGGGACATACTCGCCCCGTCTGCAAAGCCCATCTCGCCAGCTTGTGAGCCGCCGCATTCCCCAAACGAGGGCAAAACAGCAGAGAAGCCACCAAGGACTGTAATCGCCGGCGGCAAATTCGAACCATATGGCTGGCTCTCCAAAGCTCCTCTGAACGCTTGATAGCTGAAACTAAACTACTACCTGTGCATCGCTTTCAATAATCAAAGGACATCTCTCCAAGAGTTCCCAGGTACATGCTTCCGCAATGGTTTCTGCCTCCAAGATCTGAGGATCCGTATAGACTGAGATCTTTGTCTTCCATGCGATCAAAGAGTCTTGTGAGTTCCTAATCAGAATCCCGTTAGTTGATATATATATATAGAGAGATTGAGAGAGAGAGAGAGAGAGAACCTTGATAGTTGATACCATCGAGTGCATAAAAACGGACGGTTTGGGAACCTGCTGCACGTAATCATGAAAACCCTTGTGAACGGAATTAAGTATTTGACGATGCGTCGACCGTTTTCGTACACATTTCGTGCTCCTTGATCCGTCCACCCAGGCAGATCGATCAGGTTTCTGAGCGTGATGATGCGAGAACGAAAAAGAAAGAGTCCGGATCCCCTCAGGAGGGCTCCTGAGGGGATCCGGTCAGTCTCTCTCACATGGGGGGCTGACAAGATGTGATTTGACCCCCTCAAATCACATCTTGTCAATGTCTTGTCAGCCCCCAATGTGAGGGGGCTGACCGGATCCCCTCAGGAGCCCTCCTGAGGGGATCCGGACTCAAAAAGAAAAGATCTCGCGCCAAGCGTACCATGCTAGGGTTTCTTGATGAAGCCCCATACTAATTTTCTTGCCAACTAGAGAGAGAAATCCTCGGAAGTCAACGGGAGATGATCATTCTGTATTTCTGTGTGAAGAGCGGACGAGTTCGGGTTCCCTCCATGGAACGTGTAAAAAAAATTTTAAAAATTTTTTCTCACAAATATCTTGCCGAAAAAATCAAATCAGATAAGTGTCATTGACCAAATCAAAGACAATCCATTATTTTTGATAAAAAATTTGTAAGAGAGATAGAATGAATTCTCTTCGCCATCTGATGAAGAGAATCCGAAGTCAGAGCGAACACCCTTTCTCTTATGAGGAAATCCGGCTATATATATATATATACACACACACACACAACTTGGTTGGACTATATACGAAAAAAAAACTCCGTTCATATATAGATGAGTCGCCCCTCGCCCCTATCCTTCAAAAGATGGGTTAAATACAAACGAAGAAAACATTTTAAAACTGTTGCACAGCTTAATTGATTATTTTTGAAACTAACACAGACGAAAGATAAATAGGGACGAGCAGATAAAGTGGCTGAGCAGCAAATGCGTCGTTACCTTTTGAGGATAACATTTTGTGTGCCTCCATCGGTTTTTTTTTAAAAAAAATAAAATAAAAAGCACGTTACTTTTTTTATAAAAAAAAGATTCCCCTAAAAAACGATGTAATGCCGTCCGCCACTGAACGGATCGATTGCCCAGAAGGGCTGTCTACCTAACCAGCAAACCGAGAGTAGCTAATCAGCTCTCGTTGCCGCTCTCGTGCGCTGCGCAGCCGTCGGTGTCCGAAGCTCAGAACGGATGGAGAAGGCAGCAGACGGAGACGCCCCGAGCTTCCCCCGAATCAAACTAACATACACACACACATATATATACATGCATATATTGCCAAGTAGTAATGGCGTTCCGAAATTAAATGTCCAGCTGGTTGGGCTCCCCGTTGCGGCTTCGGGCAAGCATCGATCATCCGCGCCAACGATATATATGTATATCCGTCTGCCTGCACGTACAGCTCGAGAGATGACGATACGACACCGCATTGATTAGCACCTGGCGGACGGAGAGGAGAACCAATGTAACAAAGAGTTCGGATTATCAAAATTCTCAGAGAGTATCATCAGTCTTAATGATAAAAGATCACGATTTCATCCACTTAAGTGATGAGTAATAAATTAATAAGACGTCGATAATGATTTAATATCGCCCGTAACGAGTTAATAAATTAGTGAATTGTTACTGAACTGTTACCCACGTCTTACAAACTCATTACCAAATTTAATACAACTCGTTATCGATAGGTAATAAGTTAGTAAAGTGTCGGTAATAATTTAATTTTTTTGGTAGTAATTTACTAAATTTGTTATTTGAATCACCACTTAAGTGATCTAAAGTTGTGACTAATTTTCACCGTGCTCGAAATCTATAATAAATCATCTCTCGTTGATTATCGTTTGATCTCATCTCTAGGAATAGGAATATTTGCACGATCTGTCACCTGTCTCCATCGTTTTGTTTTGTTTGCCTGCTTAGCAAGAGAGATCGATCGACATATCCTAGCGTAGTGATGTGCTGGCGCAAATTAAGGCAGCCATGGAATTAATTGAGCTAGACCCACCTCGAGCATCGTGTCTACTGTCTACATCTTTACATCCTTAGCTTGGTAACTCCCCATCGCGGCCGGCCGGAAGAAGGCGGCGGAAAGACAGTTCGATCAGAATTGCGAGTAGGTAGGGGGGCTTTTGCGGGCATATGAATTCAAGGCAGTCGCACGCAGGGGGGGGGACCCCTTAAATGAAGAAGAGAGAGATCAACCCACCGCCCGGCCTCCTCCGCGCATCTGATCTCCACGGCGCACACGGTCCTCCGTCTCTGGTCCGCCTTCTCCCCCGGCCTGATCCTCCGGCGGAGCAATATGGGGCCTGCAGGAGGTTTGCCGGGAAGGGCACTGCTCCTGGCGCTCCTGTTTCTCCCTGCTGCTTGGTGCAGCACCGGCGGCCGTCGCTACGTCTTCAACGTGAGTAGTCGAGACGAGATGTGTGTGTCTGCATATAATAATAGCAGCATCAGTTCAACTTAATTAAATACGTCGATCTGTTGATTAATATCTCTGTCGAAGTAGTTGTACATGCATATATATAAATATATATAGCGCATCATTGTTGGGTATGGTGAATGCCGAGATACGGATATCATATAGCTAGCTAGTCCGGCGGCTGTGTGATCGATGATATGGGTAATTTATATGTATATATGTAATTAGGTCTTGCTTTGCCTGTTATTCTCTAGATTCAAGAGGCTCCGTACACTCGGCTCTGTGAAACGAAGAACATCCTCACCGTAAACGGGAAATACCCGGGGCCGACCATCCGGGCGTCCAAGGGCGAGGCGGTGGTCGTCCATGTCTTCAACAGGGCGAACGACAACATCACCCTGCACTGGTATGCTTTTTTGTCAATTACTCGAATCATATATGTATATATATATATAATGCCTGTGCCCACGAGAAAAATTGTTGAAGAGAGAGAGAGAGATCATATGTAGACGAAGAGATGAATAATTGATCTATTAATTTATACCATCGCGGTTTTAATTGCAATCGAAACAACCTGCAGATCGATGATCATCTTGATGCATATATATATATGGCTATCTATATATATTTTCCGATCATTAATACTGCATTCCAAGGATGACTGAAAATAGCAGTCAAAGGTAGTGTTGCTCTCTTCAAGCAAGCTTTTCCTTGTCATTCTCCTCCTCTTTACTAGGGGATACGCTTAATTAGTTGCGAGTACTTCGCTATCTAAACACTAATTAATTAAACGCATGCAGTATCTCAGCATACATACATATAGGGTCCAGTCTTGTAAAGTATAGATCATGTTTTCTCGTAAAGATAATCAGCCAGTTTATTTGGTCACCTTGAAATGGTCAGGGATGATCAACTGGAATTATGATTCGTCGACAGCTTAAATATTTGCATTATTTGGGCATCTACAGATTCTCTCCGGATGATTTTCTTTTTTTCTGTGAGGCAAGCAATCGGAGTGATGAGGCTGAGATATGTGGCATGACAGAATATGTGAACGTCTAAATAATGCTCATTGTTAAAATGTTAATGCATAAATAATATTTATTAATTTACTTCTTAGTCTAATTTTACAAGAAGTAAGTGATTATATATATATATATATCAAGGAGCCAACTATATATTCTCAAAACATACAAGTTCTTATAAGTGTTAGAACGTGTATATGCATGACAAAACTTTATAGTCGTGTGTCTCCAAGTGCCTTATAGGAAATCAAATACCGGAAAATATTGCAAAAAACACTTCACAACTAGTTAGAAGTGTTTCCAGAGAGATTATGTTTAAGTGTACCAAATAAGATTGAGTCTCTCTCTCTCTCTCTCAAACTAAATTTCATGTAAAACATTTTTCACACCCTAAATATTGGGGAGGGGGATGCCGGCCTTGCGAGAAAATCCAGCAAGGGGATTTGGTATGTATGCTAACGCTACAATGCAGGCATGGCGTGAAGCAGCCAAGAAACCCGTGGTCGGACGGCCCGGCGTACATCACTCAGTGCCCAATTCGGCCGGGAGCCAACTTCACCTACAGCGTCGTCCTCTCCGACGAAGAAGGGACGATCTGGTGGCACGCCCACAGCGACTGGGCCAGAGCCACCGTCCACGGCGCCATCATCGTCTACCCCCGTCGACACAGCGGGAAGGCTTACCCCTTCCCCCAGCCCCACGACGAAGTTCCCCTCATTCTAGGTCGGTGATTCAGTATTGAACATAGTGTTTACGGTTGTGTCTGGTTCATATCAGATCATCACGCGCACATACATATATATATATACATCATTTGGTTCTGCAGGAGAATGGTGGAAGCGCGACGTCAGGAAGGTGCTCGAGGAAATGCTTCAGACAGGAGGGGTCCCCAATGTGTCGGATGCCTTCACCATCAACGGCCAGCCGGGTCATCTCCACCCGTGTTCTAACAAAGGCATGTCGAGAGAGACTTTGTATATAGAGAGCGGATCTTCCGGAAAAGACGTGCCTAGAAAAACTAAGAGCGGGTCTCAGTAAAGTTTATGAGAAAATCTTTTCGATCTAAGAGTGATTTAATATTTCTGTATACTTTCATTTAATAGTAATTTAAGATTTCTTATACTCTTATTTACGTGAAGAAGTTAAGAAGATCTCTTAACTCCTTGGGGGATCGTTCTCATATATATATATATATATACACGCGCCACACGCATGTTAATCGGTTCTTATGTTCCTATTAACAATTAAAAGATTTGTATTTGACACATTTTGACGTGCGGCGCGTAGGAATGTACAAGGTGACGGTGAGAAGCGGGAGGAGGTACCTCCTCCGCGTGGTCAACGCCGCCATGAACGACGAGCTCTTCTTTGCCATCGCCCGGCACCGGCTCACGGTGGTCGGCGCCGACGGCAGCTACACGAAGCCCTTCACCACGGATTACATCATGATAACCCCGGGGCAGACTATGGACCTCCTGGTCGAAGCGAACCAGCCCCCCGGTGGCCTCTACTTCATGGCCGCCAAGGCTTACTCCAGCAACACGGTGGTCGGCTTCGACAACACCACCGCCACCGCCGTCCTGCAGTACAGCGGTGCTGGGGCGGCGCCGACGACTGCTGGCGCTTTCCCCTCCCTCCCGGCCTTCAACGACACGGACGCCGTCGCCGCGTTCACCGGCGGACTCAAGAGCTTGGCCAGCGAGGAGCACCCCGTCGACGTCCCGCGCGCCGTCGAGCACCGCCTGCTCATCACCACCTCCGTCAACGAGCTCCCCTGCGGCGGCTCGTGCGCGGGTCCCAACGGCACCAGGATGGCGGCGAGCCTCAACAACATCAGCTTCGTCACCCCTCCCGTCGACGTGCTCGGCGCCTACCATCGCTCGATCGGGGGGGTCTACAAGGAGGACTTTCCGGACCGGCCGCCCCTGTTCTTCAACTTCACGGCGGAGGAGCTGCCGCCGGGCCTGATGCAGCCGGCGCTGGGCACCAGGGTGAAGGTGCTGCGCTACAACACGAGCGTGGAGATCGTCTTCCAGGGCACGAACCTGGTGGCGGCGATAAACCACCCGATGCACCTGCACGGGTACAACTTCTTCGTGGTGGGGCAAGGCCCCGGCAACTTCGACGGGCGCGCCGACCCGCCGGGCTACAACCTGGTGGATCCCCCGCGGCTGAACACGTTCGGCGTTCCGAGGAGCGGCTGGGCGGCCGTCAGATTCAGAACGAGCAACCCGGGTAAGCCTCTGCCGTTCACGATGCTCGTAGCGCATGACATCAACCGCCGGCCAAGAATCCTCCCGGTTCCGGGGTACTGTTTGATCATCTCTCGACGGCGTGCAGGCGTGTGGTTCATGCACTGCCACTTCGAGCGTCACGCTAGCTGGGGCATGGAGACCGTGCTCATAGTGGAGAACGGAGGAGGAGCCGGAGAACAGATGCTGCCGCCGCCGGCGTACATGCCTCCCTGTTGATCAGATCGTACCATTGCCGGCAGCTCCTCCGGTCCACCACATACACATGCATATAATATGATTATAGTATGTTTACTAAGATACTCTTGTCAACAGACTGACTGAAAGGGAGAGGTGAAGAAGATACAACCGGTTCACCGGCTTACCTAAACCGGGTTCATGTAATACATAAGGGCGGGAAACGCCAATGTAATAAACAATATATATACTGAAATACAGAGTGCTCCGTGTGAGCCGAAATTCCCAAATTGCTGCGTCCTGCGTCCTGCGTTCTGCGTCCGTTCTCTGGAGCTTGCGGGAGCCTGTGACTGCATTCTCGGCTTCTTCACTTGGTATCAGAGCCTAGGTCCATGGCCTCGGCTTCAAGCACTTCAGCTACATCTCATTTTCAGTCTGGATCTACACGCGATGGTGCGGAGGATCCATTTCTATTGTATTCGTCTGATAGTCCAGGTATGGTTCTCGTTTCAAATCCCTTGTCTGGGAATAACTATATTACATGGCAGCGTGCCATGGTTATAGCCCTTTCCGCGAAGAATAAACTTGGCTTCATTAATGGATCGATTCCGATTCCAAGTATTGAGGATGTTACGTACCATGTCCGGAAAAGAGCCGATAGCATGGTTCTATCGTGGATTACGAATTCGATTCATCCGGATTTGATTCCATACGTGTTATATGCCGAGAATCTTTGCTCGGATACGAGTCGGATTTGAAGGAGAGATTCTCCCCTTCCAATGGACCGAGGATATATTCTCTTGAGAAGTCTATTTCTAATTTGCAACAAGGAAGTGATACTGTCACCAAGTATTACTCCGTCCTCAAAGGTTTATGGGACGAATTGGCTCAGTATGAGCCCGAGATTTCTGTGCGCCACACAAAGTATCTGAGAATCGTAGAGCGATTTGATGCGATTTTGATGGGACTTTCGGATGTGTATTCTCATGTTCGAAGCCAGATATTGCTGTTAGACCCCCTTCCTTCTGTTGGAAGAGCCTATGCCCTTGTTCTACAGGATGAATCCCAGAGGATGATTTATTCACCTGCTCAATTGGAAGTTTCTGCCATGAATGTTAAAATCGATAAGAGGAATCTGCAATGCACTTACTGTCGTTTTAAGGGACACACAAAAGAGCAATGCTATAAATTGATTGGATACCCAAACTAACTTCGGACGTAGAGGTCCGGATAGAGGAAACTCACGAAGCAAAACACTCAATACTCCTGATGCTTCTCATATGTTGGTGGTGAACAATATAGTCAACTCTTGAAGTTGCTAAACGCAGCCCAACACTCGCAGTCATCAAGTGAACATGACGGTAAAAGTGGTTATTCGCCGATTGGATTGTAGATTCCGGAGCTTCAGCCGCACATAACATTCAATTTCGTTATATGTTGAAGGAAATGCTAGCGAAGATGCCAGGGTTCTCCTTCCAAACAATACCACACTTTGCACGGGTTGATGGTACGAGTTCGGTTTATTTGACGAAGATATTAAACTCAACAATGTTCTCCGAGTCCCGAATTCTTATTTCAACTTAATGTACGTAGGTCAGCGACCAAGAATTCAAGCTTGTTCCCATAACTTTTTTCCAACCCACTTTGTTATACAGGATTTAAAGTCAATGAAGATGATTGGGCAGGGCCGTGAGTCTGGGGGCCTGTATTACCTTAAAGCAAATAAAGAAGCTTACTCTTTAGCTGCTGTTCAAATTTCTGAAACAGAAAAGTGGCATCGAAGATTGGGGCATTTATCTAATACCCGTCTAGCCAATATAGGAAATTTACTTTCATGCAAAGTAGACAATGAGTATAAATGTACTGTTTGTCCTTTGGCAAAACAGTGTAGGCTTCCTTTTAACAATAGTGTTAGTAGTACAAAGAGAGTGTTTGAACTTGTACATATTGACATTTGGGGTCCATATAATACTGAATCAAGAAATGGAGCACGTTTTTTTCTTACTATTGTTGATGACTTCAGCCGTTTTACTTGGATTTTTCTTATGAAGTTTAAATCTGAAGTTTACAATATATTCGTGAACTTTATTCCATATGTCCAAAGGCACTTTCGGTAAGATGGTTAAGAAAATCAGAACCGATAATGGTTCAGAATTTTTCTCGAGTGAGTTTCAGAATTTTTGTTTTTCAAGTGGCATTGAGCATGAACACACTTGTGTTGCTACCTCTCAACAAAATGGTGTAGTTGAGAGGAAGCATAGACACATTTTGGAAGTTGCCAGAAGTTTGCGTTTTCAAGCCAAACTGCCCAAAATTTTTTGGGGGGACTGTGTCTTGACTGCAACCTATTTGATCAACAGGCAGCCATCATCTTCTATTAAGGGGGAGATACCTTATATCAAATTGTTCAATAAATCACCTGATTTCAGTCGTTTGAGAACTTTCGGATGCTTAGCTTTTGCCTCAACAGGGCATCTTGACTTTGATAAGTTTAACCCACGCAGTAAACAGTGCATACACATTGGATATCCAGCATCTCAAAAGGCCTATAGGCTGTATGAAGTTGAGACCGGGAAGGTTTTCACCAGCAGGGATGTGGTTTTCTTTGAACATATTTTTCCTTTTCATGATAAAGAGAGTAATGAGTTTGATGATGCTATGATTCCTCTATCTGTTGGTGAAAGTATTTCTATGCAGGACAAGCACACTGCTAAAACCGATGCAAGACATGACCTATGTGACAGCATTCCAATGCCAACAAGCAATGATACTGGTGATCGAAGAACATCATTTGGAGAATTTTGATGATGCCAATGTTAATGGTCATACTGTGTGCCCATGCGGAACAAGAAAGTCCCTAGTTATCTCAAAGACTACTACACCTCCTTCAATAATCAAATAATGGATAGCAATCACAGCAATGTGCCCAAAGTCAGGTATCCTTTAGAAAAGAGTATTTGTTATGCCAAATTTGAACCACATCATGTTAGTTTCTTGAGTAGAATTACTGTTGCATCCGAGCCAAGTACATATCAAGAAGCCTGCAAGATTGATGAATGGAAGAATGCTATGGCAAAGGAACTTGAGGCATTGTATAATAATAAAACTTGGAGCATCATGGAATTACCTCAAAGCAAGAAAGCCATTGGCTGCAAGTGGGTCTATAAATTGAAATTTAATCCTGATGGGACAATAGCAAGACACAAAGCTAGGTTGGTTGCTAAGGGGTATTCCCAAATTGAAGGACTAGATTATAATGAGACTTTTGCTCCGGTTGCTAAATTAACTACTGTGAGAATCATGTTTTCTTTAGCAGCCATTAGAGATTGGAAAATACATCAGTTTGATGTCAATAATGCCTTCTTGCATGGGGACTTAGAAGAAGAGGTCTACATGGAAATACCACCCGGTCTTCACATTAAGGGGGAGAATATGGCCTGTAAATTACATAAATCCATATATGGGTTGAAGCAAGCATCTAGAGCTTGGTTTCAAAGATTACATAAGGTGATTACTCATGCAGGTTTCACTCAGTCTAAGGCAGATCATTCCCTGTTTACACATGTTGAAGGAGATTCCTTTACGGCCATGCTTATATATGTTGATGATATTTTAATTACCGGGACTAACACTTGCATGATCCAGCAAATAGAGGAAACAATGGACAAGCAGTTTCAGATCAAGAGACTTGGAGCTCCAAAATATTTTTTGGGATTAGAAATTGCAAGATCTACAGCAGGTATATTCATCAACCAACGAAAATATGTTATCGATATTCTTGCTGAAACAGGACTGCTTGGAGCAAAACCTGCTACTACACCCATAGAACAACGACATGATCTTCATAAAGATGATGAAGACAAGCTCAAAGATGGATCTCAATATAGAAGGTTGGTGGGAAAATTGATATATCTAACCATAACCAGACCTGACATCACATATGCAGTAAATGCATTGAGTCAACATATGCATGATCCCTGTGAGAAGCATTGGAGGGGTGCATTAAGAGTGGTGCGGTTCCTCAAAGGCACACCTGGCAGTGGCATATTCTACCCTGCCAAAAATGACATTCAGCTTCAAGTGTATGCAGATGCTGATTGGGCAGCATGCCCCAAGACCAGGCGATCTATTACAGGATATGTGACCTATATAGGAACATCTCCAATATCATGGAAAACAAAGAAGCAGAGCACGGTTTCCAGATCTACTGCAGAATCAGAGTACAGGGCTCTTGCGGCAGCCACTTGTGAAATACAATGGATCCTTTATATCTTAAAAGATTTCAGAATTGATCCAGGTACGGTAAATTTATATAGTGACAACCAGGCTGCTATTCATATTTCCAATAATCCAGTATACCATGAGCGCACCAAGCATATAGAAATTGACTGCCACGTTGTTCGAGAGAAAATTCAAGACAGAACTATAAAGATTATACATGTAAGCACAAAGGAACAACAGGCGGACTTACTCACAAAGGCTCTTGGAAAGTTGGATTTCACACAATTACAAAGCAAGTTGATCCGACACATGTTTTCTCCAACTTGAGGGGGAGTGTTGAATTTTGTATATTGTATGTAACATTTCATTATTCTGTCCAGTTTATTTCTTTCTTCATACAACCGGTTCACCGGCTTACCCAAACCGGGTTCATGTAATACATAAGGGCGGGAAACGCCAATGTAATAAACAATATATATACTGAAATACAGAGTGCTCCGTGTGAGCCGAAATTCCCAAATTGCTGCGTCCTGCGTCCTGCGTTCTGCGTCCGTTCTCTGGAGCTTGCGGGAGCCTGTGACTACATTCTCGGCTTCTTCACTGGGCCATCTAATAAACCGTAGTCAACACTCGCTCCCCGGGGGGTGGCGGGGGTTCGATTCACAGCCGGGACCACCCCCCCATGTGAGGTCCGAGCGCTGCACCGGCAGCGCTCGAACCCTCGCCAGTGCACTGTGCTGCGCACGTCTCCGAATTGGGATCACCTCAGTCCCCACTGAGTGTAGGTAGTGTACTCAATCCTCGATCAAAATTAATCACAATTTCAAGTTAGTTATGTTATGATTCAAATAATAAATTTGATCAACAAATGACTGAATCGTTATCGACGTCTTATCAATTTACTACCTATCGGTACTAAGTTGTATTAAGTTCGACAGTAAATTTGTAAGATGTCAGGTTCAGTTCAACAACAGATCACTGACTCATTAACTCGTTATCGACGGAGTTAAACTGCTATTTACACTTTACTAACTCATTATCTATCACGTAAGGTGCTGTTTGGTACAGGGATAACTTGAAGGTAACCCGGGATAAACATGGGTTATCCTCAAATGGTTATCCTCAAAATTTTATGGTACCAAACATGTCCTAAGTGATTGAGATCATAATTTTTTTTTTCATTGAGAACTGAGAGTACTCCGTCCTCCACCCGGGGACCGAGATCATCCTAACTCCCCCCCCCCCTACACACACACCTAATTTGTCATGAAAGTTTAGTTTTTCACTCCCATCAACCTTTGATATTGTTTTCTACTCCCAAAATAAATTTTATTTTAACGTTTTTGAGACCAAAAATCGAAGTGTCTGGTTATCGTAGAAATGATCTGATAGTCAATTTCAGGACCGAAAGTCGAAAACCCCCCAAGATGAATGCACAGTCTGACCCTGTGATGATTCGCACGTAAACCTATTCTGCAACCATTTCCTTACTATATATTAGGAACACCGTACTCGGTCAACTCCCGGATACGTTCTTTGGAGTTGCGTGTTAAGACCATTCCAATTCAGGCGGCTGACCAAAAAGTAATCCCATAGCTAATTGTGTCCAAATTTAATTAGATCCATTAAGAAAGTTCCAACTTCAAACAGAAATTATGAAATGGTAACATATGCGTCGAATAGGATGCCACCGGTTGGTGACCGGACTCTTGACTCTCTTCTAGATGGCCTCAATCTAGATTAGTATTCTCAAAATATTTTTGTATCTTTGATCCTCTTCTTTTAGCAGAACGCAGATAACTGCAGCGATGTTGGTCAACGGGAGCCACTTTCCATTTCCACCCAGATGATAATGTTGAAGTAGGTGTCAATGGGCAGGGCTCTTCCTATCTAAAGTTGGCCCAATCAAAACCCGATCCAAAATATATGAACTCCGTAAAATTTGTTAACTTGACCCAATTTGGCCACATAATTTTTTATTTTATAAATATATTAATATCAAATTTAATAGACTAAGATCATGCTTGGTAACACTATTAAATTTCTCTATCACTATCAATTTTAAAATTGATATCGATAGTAATCACTTAAAAATGTTTGACTAATAGTATCAATTTTGATATTTGTAGTGCAAACAAAATATATTATATAATACAAGTATCAACTTGTATCAATTTTGATATTGATATTTTAATATTTAAAAATATCAATATCAATAATAATTTCACAATATCATTTTTAATACTTTAACCAAATGGGTCATAAAATATTTAAGATAACACTATAAATTGGTAATAACTTGGTTAAAATATTTTTAATGAATATAAATGATAATTTTAATTAATTTTTGTGATAAAGTTGAGATTTGTTTGACCTATTTCAACCCTCTTTCACCCGATTGACAGCTTGGTTAAGGGACATTGGTCAAAATCTTTGGCCCAAATCTTTGGCCCGGCTCCTTGTCATTCCTATGGGTAAGTTTGTCGTCTCAAGCCCAACTACAACTCTTTCTAAATATGTATATAATGGGGTGTTTGGTTGCACAATAATTTTTTGTAGACTTTCATGATCAAAAATTGTATTAAAAGAAAATGTGAACCAACCAATAACATAAAATTATCATGTTTGGAGGGATGTGATAACAAAAAAGTGTAACCACCACATGTGACCAAACAAAGTGGGGAACCACAAGATAACAAAAAGAGGTGAGACTCCCTTTTTTAAGAAGAAAATCACTTTCAAAACATAAAATTGTCATGCTTGTCAAACACCTCTCTTAAAAAAGTTTTAGTACAATTTTTATAAAAATTAAAATAAAAATATCCATTATCATGCAACCAAACACCACATAAAGATTTGGATCCGTTCTCTCTGGGCAACTGTTCTCCTTGTTCCTTCTATTTCACTCTTTCGATTCCTCCCCACCCTTCTACTCGTGTCATCGCTGGCATAGCGTTCATTGCTTCTAGCTGAACTGCTCTGGGCAGATCTGATGAACGCAAAACGTTTCGGGAGAAAGAATGCTTCGAAGTTCTTGAATCCGTTCAGGAACAGACACGAAGACCATTCAAATCTCAAGCGGGTCACCATCTTGCCAGCTCTCACGAAAGTTCAGATCAGTGTGTGCAAAAAAGTTGTCTTCTTGAAGATGATTAACATATTATCCATGGTGTTTAGAAGAGGACGCCTGAGATATTATTCGATGCATGTCGAATCTGGGTTAAGTTGTTTCGGGAAAAAATCGGACTAGTCCTTGGAATGAGTTCACAGATAAGATAACAATCTTACATTCGGAGAAACTTCAGCAAATCGACTTCCCCGAGAATTGGTGGAAGGCGTCGTCGGTTACCCAGCGAAAGGGATTTTATTCATAGAAACATCGCCGATAAAAATTTTTCTTGTGTTCCAAACCAGATCCGAAGGCAATCATCTCTAATATCGTACAACAGAAAGGAAGCTCTTTTCCTCACACCATGATCTTACTGTAGCCGCCCGCCTCTTGATCCCTCCAGGAAGCATGGTTGGGCGTGTGATCAGCCCTTCGTGAATTTCTGCAGGACTTCGAAGTAATCCGGGAAGGTCTTCCGCGTGCAGCCGGGGTCATTGATCGTAACAGGAACATCTGCACACGCTGCAAGAGAAAATGCCATCGCCATCCGATGATCATCGTACGTATCTATCGCCGCCACATTCAATCTCTCTGGTGGTGTAATGACGCAAAAATCTGGCCCTTCCTCCACCGTTGCCCCCAGCTAAACCAACCAACCGAAGCGCGATGAATGACACCAATAAATGAACACGGAAGCTTAAAAGAGTATTTAGCTGTATCTCATAAACAAACCTTTCTTAGTTCGGTGCAGATGGCAATCATCCGTTCCGTTTCCTTCACTCTCCAGGACGCCACTAAACACACGGGTAGAGAAGACATTAACTATGTGCAACTGGTTGAAAAGCAGACCCATTCAAAAAAATTTGAGGCTGAGTGAGCAGGAAAAGGATTCCAAGCTCACCATCTCTTATGGTCGTTGGTCCATCAGCATAAAGTGCGACAACAGCGAGTGTCATGGCAACGTCAGGCATCTTATTCATGTTAACATCAATTGCTTTCAGATGTTTCCTGTTTGAGCCATCCCGTGGGGGACCGGTGACTGTAACACTGTTTTCAGTCCAAGAGACTGTGGCCCCCATTTTCTCAAGAACTTCCGCAAACTTTACATCTCCCTTTGTTGCAGAAGAGGCCAGTAGGTTAACGGGCGACAAAAACCAACGGAAGAAAATGAACTCGACAACTTGGCATCATTATAAGTAAAGTAGGGAAAAGGATCATGAATACCTGCAAGCTACTTGTGCCGCAACCCTCAACAGTTATCGTGCCCCCTGTGACAGCTGCGCCTGCTAGAAAATAACTTGCACTTGATGCATCACCCTCAACGTAGGCATTTCCCGGAGACCTGAAATTGTTTCAACATGACTTAGGCAAGCAATTATAACCTCAGCCTACTGACTCTCGGAATGTACTGTCACCACCAGTCACATACTTGTATGTCTGGCAACCCTTGACAAAGAACCGATCCCATTCATCACTGTGATCTACAGTTACCCCAAAGCGTTCCATCAATTTCAGTGTCATTTCGACGTAGGGGATAGAAATAAGTTTGTCGACGATCTCAATTTCCACATTTCCCAATGCTAAAGGAGCTGCCATAAGCAATGCAGTCAAATACTGACTGCTGATAGACCCTGAAAGTTTTACCTGGAAGAGTGAACCCTATGAATTAGAAAGTGAAATCGTGCTGAAAATCTAAGCATCCAGACAACAACCGACAGAAAATAAATTCTGGGCAATCAAAGCGGAAATTGTTTGCAGTGATGGAGATTACTTTCTTTATGAAAAGTCTCAAATCTTTATTTCAGAGTGGGAACACTGACAGTCATACTAACCTAAGGGATCTTGAAAATATGGTGAAACCCTTTTCTCAAATATTAGCATTCTCATTGAATAAAAGAGACTAGCATAAATGTGATATCCACGCTACCTTGAGCATCCTTCAGAATCAAATGTCTTTTTGTTGAAAAAAGGTGCACCTAGAATTTATTGTAACTTAGAGGAAAGCAAAAAAAAATTCAGGCTAGAATGAGGTCTGCCGTTCTGTAAGTGAATAAATGATAATATGATGATGTCATGAAATCACTCGGATGACATCTTTTAGTAGAAAGCGGCATACACTGTCAGGAGACTGAGGTAACCAAGGGATCTCCTCATTACTCACCGAAGAACTGCCAAGCAGTTCCTGGACAATTGAGGTAGCCACCCCACATCTTCATTTACTAGCACTATTAACACATAAAAAGCTAAATATGTACAAGACAAGCAAAATAAACTTGAAAATTCATCAGTAATAAGAATACGTAAAAAACAGTTACAAATATAATGAAAATATTATCACAAAGATCAAAACATTGAGTATAAAGCCTGAAACACTGAAGAAGAAAGTGAGGAGGAGAGGAGTTGCCTCAACGGTCTTTAATTACAGCTATAGAAAACCAAGCTATTGTAGCATGGTTTACAGCAGTCTTAATGGAAAGGTTATCCCTCATTCCAAGTCTTTGCCTGAAAAGGTAATAACCGGATTCATCATTCACTGCTTTATTCTTTTATGAAGCTAAAACCTAGTCGCTAAACATTTTAGACAAAGGGAAGTATTTTACATCTTAAATGATGCTATGTGGCTCATTGATGAACAATATGCTTCTCTGTCCATGTTAAACTCAAATCAGCACATTAATTACGTAAGAAAAATATTTCAAAGCATAACATGAGTTGATAGCCCTTTATTTTTCCTAGATAAATGATAATTATTGAAAAGTATGCAAAAATATAAAAAAATAAATGAATTATCACACAATCGAAGACAGATTTGGTGGCATTGACAGACATAAAGTTGGAAGCTGTTGCTTCTTTGTGTCAAATTACCAGTCCTGGGATTTTTACTCGTGTGAAATGAAAGAAAGGGCCTTGGATGTTAGAGAAGACACATACCTTACCACCAGGAAGACCTCCATTCGAATTTACAAGAACAGGGGGGCAGTTAGTACCCAAAATACAATCAACATCAGCACCTAGTTGCTTCAAACCAATCACCAGATCTCCAATAGGCCTCTCCCTCATCCTCGAAACACCATCAAGGATGTATCTAAAAATATGCAAATAACAATTTAGCAAGTCTGTAAAAGGATATGAAACAAAATGTTAATTTCCTTCCCCGAAGTACAAGACTCAAAATTTGGACCTTGAGCTCCCGCCAGCAGCAGTGACTGCAGCAGTCAATGGTCGCATTGCAGTCCCAGCATTTCCCAAGAAAAGTTTGACCTCGTTGGAATTCTTTCCAACGGGAAACTGACCTCCACAACCTTGGACAACAGCTTTTTTCTGAACAGTATCATCCTCCACTTGCAGCCCTAGGGTCTTCAATGCAGCAAGCATATATTGAACATCATCACTGTCCAACAAATTGTCAACCACTGTAGTTCCCTGAAAAGCAGCATATAGCAGAAAATGAAGAATTGATGCCAGGGGCTTGTTCGTTTGAATGTAAAACTCTGCAAAACAGTGAATTTCTTCCATTTAGCAGTATTTTCAGTTGTTTGGGTTGAAACATTGTATTTTGAAACAATGGTTCTTGTTTTCAATTACATGACAAGGGGGTGTAAGCCAAAATAAGAACACATCAATACATAAAAGTTGTAAAATCATCTTAATCATGTGGTCCCCTAGTTTATTTTTCATGTCTTTTACAAAGTTACCAAGCAAAAACTCTTGTTTTAAAATCCAAATAAAATATTGTTATCAAAGAAGTGATTTTGAAACAAGAGAATTGCAGCCAAACAAACAAGCTCTAACCGAGATATGCATACACATGTCTATGTGTGTATATGTAGATGTAGATGTAGATGAATTTATGTACAATATATATATAAGGGACTACCCCTTCAAACAACCTCCACAACTTTCAGACAACATACTGAAGCAGAAAATCCATTTAGCAGGATAATCAGACAACTTTGCATTACAGTTAGATGAATAATGGACAGTTAAGTAGAAGGGGCCCAAAATATCCTATATGATAGCAGTTTTCGCCTTTTCAAAGAATGTGCAAAATCAATAAATCACTAGAAATACCTTGTGGCCCATCTTTAAGAACACAAGACTACACAATTTTATGCCCCAAAGTAAACTAAACGTTGACAACAGTATGTAACTTAACTTTAGCTTTTTTTACACAGTCTTCACTATAAAAATACAAGGTGTGTAACATCCAGAACATACAAGCTCGCATGCTTTTGTCCATAACTCTGAGGATGGATGAACATCTTTCTCTAAGGGCTTTTTTTTTTCTTGTAAAACTGTGGAAACGATGCACTTAATTTATTTTATAACTTTGTTTTGTGTTCAAACTATAGTAAAATACTATATCTAGGATAAGGTCATGAACCCAAATCACCAATAAAGGAAATAAGGAAATAAGGAACTCCATGTCACACAGCCACCTATGCGTGCAGCCCCTTCTTCCATGTTATGCGTATTTTACAAATTTAACCAAATGAAATAATTACGTTTGAAATCAGAAATAATAACTTTACTAAATAACCATTTGAGGACTGGTTTGGTTGGGAAAATACTCCTCAAGAACTAAACCAAACCATGAACACCCCTAGTTGAGTCATATACAAAATGTGCACCGCATCAGAATAAAATTACAAGTCCAAAAAGTGAAGATATATCACATAAATGAGGCTACACATAGAAGTATACCTTGTCACGGTCTCATCAAAACAAACATCGGCTAAGACATTTAAACACCTTTAATAACGTAAAAAAAAGGTGAATATAACGCGAAGATTGGCAGTTTTGTCCGTCTCAATGATCTCAACCGCCTAGAAGACTACTTTTGACAGCATAGCATAGACCTTTTTCTAGGCCTGGTGTACAGATATGGAAAGTTCCATGAACGAATGGAACCGTACCTAAGTACATTGCAATCCAAGGCGTAAAAAAACTGAAGACGATTCATGTGAAGAATGCACTGAAACACAATAAAGGATCCTTTAAAATGCTATCGACTTTATCTCATGCCTAGAAGAGATAGACCCTGGTATCGAGATCTAAAAGAAGAGAAGAAGAAGATAAAATAGTAGTAACTCGGTTTTTCTGAGAAAACAGAGAAGTATGTGTGTCCGTGTCTGACAGAAATCATCAATAGTGAATCTACGAGTATAGTCAAAATTCACAACTTTATGTACGTGTCTAAAATTTCCGGATAAAACTCCGCACTTAACCCGATTCGATGGTAGCAAACATCCAGCCAGGAATCACCTCACCTCGGAGAGAGCAGCCAGGAGCAGAATCCGATTGGACAAGGATTTGGAGCCCGGGAGCTTCACGGTCCCGGATATCTCCTTGATCGGCTGCAGCACGATCTCCGGCACCGTCGATGGTTTCTCGGCGGTCGCCGCCGAGGAGGCCGAGGCCCTCAGCGGGTACGCCGTGGAATACAGCCTCGTACTGACGCCAGACGTCGAGGGCACTCCGCGCCTCAGCTTCTGCCGAGAACCAAGGCGGAAGGAGGAGGCCGGAGGAGAGAAGGGCCCACAGCCAAGCTTCCGGACGGCACCGAGACCCGAGGAGGGGGCAAGGCGGGCGCCGGCGAGGCCCTTGGCGACATTCACCTGCGCCATCGCCGATCTGATCCGCTTGCCAACTGAGCCGCCTTTCTCCTCCTCCCTCTGCGGAACGGGGGACTATAAGCGTAGTAGCACCGGGGTGGTTGACGGTCTCCTCCGGCAGCGAAACCCGTCGGCACACCTACCACCCAACCTACTCGGCAGGTCACCACGGCGCAGTGTACCGCTATACTGCCCTACTTGTTTTGTTTTTTTTTCCGAAGAAAAATAATGTTTGCCGCAAGTAAAATATTACAACATTTTTTTGGACGTATAGGTTACAACTTGACAACAGAAATAAAGACTACAAAACAAAATAAAATAAAGACCACAAAACAAAATAAAAGTTTCGGCAAGATTTGACAATCTGATAAGATTTGAGGTCTTGATTAAATCACTCGAGAAACAAAATAAAGATTATAAAACAAAATAAAAGTTTCGACAAGATTTGACAATCTGACAAGATTTGAGGTCTTGATTAAATCACTAGAGAAAAGTCATTAAATTAGAGTAACGAGCATGACAAAGTGCATAAATAGTCGAGAAGCAAAATCTCAAAATTTTCGAAAAGTTTGAGGTCTGATCACATCATATCGACGTAGGCATCGCCCAGATAAACCATCTCTCAAATAAAATGGTGACGAAAGAGATAAATGAGAAAATCACCAGACAAATACTTATATCGAATATTCATCTATTATGTTGAAGTAAAAAATCGATAGAAAATAGAAAAAATAAAAAATAATTTATATGTGTATTGTAATACCTGATTTATGAATATGTTGATAAATTAAATTTGTGAACTATCAACTAATCTTGTTAAATATTTTTTAAAACATAATTTTAAAAAATATAGTCAAATATATTTTGTCGATAGTATCAAGATGGGTGATATTTTTGAAGGGTTTTATCCCATATTGGCCGCCGAAAGAGTATTTTATGCATTTATCATAGCCTGGACCCGGATCTCCTCAACGCACTTGCGTTTTTTGAATTTCACATGGCATGAGAGGTGATAAATTTTTGAATTTCCGTATTTTTTTGCCACACAAAAAGGACTCTTTAATCCAACGTAACTCATTCAAATTTATGTATTTTGGCGTAACTCTTTAATCCCATTTCAATCGGGCCCTTCGACATGAAGAGAAATTTCAAAGTTGTATTTGTGTATTTGACCATGAAAACGGTATATAATATTTGGCAAAATTTTTACAGTGTCGTCATATTCTATTTTGTCGTTATTCCATCTAGGAGAGTGCCACAAAAGTATGAGATAAAATAGTTCCTATTTAATTTAAATAAAAATCACCGAGTTTGAAATCTATAAATATAATTAGAAATCTTCAATAGTTATTATAAACAAACTAAATATCACCAAATTTTTATATTTTTATGTGATAAATCGTAATGCATACTTATACATATATATCTAAGAATTAATAGCATAATAAAATAAGATAGACACATTATGGTAATTACGAGACGTGTGAAATGATAAGAAGAGTAGAACAAAAAGGTAATCAGATCAAATCCTTATATTTATATAAAATGTATTGAACTATTCCTTATAAATAAATTATTGTGTAATATATTTTAAAACTAGTTGATTTGATTTCAATTACGGCAAGAATAAAATAAAATGATTCGGATCTGATCGAGATAAATTCAGAATACTTGCATGTACACCCAAATGGTGCGGGACGTTCCTCTTAAGAGCGCATTTGGTTGAAATTAGTATCCGATTATTTTAAAATATCGATAAGATAGAAGCGCAACCAAATGCTCTTCTTTGCCAATTGCTCACGTGTCGAAAATAGTAGAAGTGAGACAAAGAAAAAAAATATATAAAAAATCGTCGAGGTATTTTTGAACGCGTTTTAGTTGAATTTTCAAGTGTTTTGTCGTACTTCTTGTCCTTTTCGCGGATTGATTTTACATTATCACTATCATTGTGAGCCTAATAACAAGAGAGTGCCCATGCTTCAAATAAAATATAAGAATGTTATTTTATTTGATGATTGAAAACACAAGATCTTGCGTACTACTTTTTGAAATTATCTCCTCTTGCCAAGGGTGCAAATTAGTCTAGTCGAGTCGAATAATATGGTGCTCAAGTTTAACTCGTTTATTTTAGACGAGTTAGAGTTTGAGCTCGAGTTTTAACAAATATATTGAACTCTTATTCAAGTTTGATTCATTTATCGACGGACCGAATCCAACTCGAGTAATAATAGGACTCAAGTTCAATCCACATTCAAGCTTAGCTACGTACAAACTTATTTATAAAACTCAAAATTAATAAAAATTTATTTGTAAAATTTCAGATTTAACTTATTTATGAAACTTGATTTAAGTTTAAATTTAAAAGTTAAATTATTTAATATATTTAAGTAACAATATATAATTATTAATACTAATAATTTAATTTTAAAAAATAAATATTTAATAAATTACTCGTGAATTTATCAAGTTGTCAAGTTTGACTGAAGTCAAATTTTATTTTTTATTTAAATTTATTTATTTAGCGTGATAAATGAGTCCAGTTAAAATTTTATCTAATCGAATTTCGAGCTACTCGTTCAACGCATCGATTCGTTTGCACCCGAGACTCCAGACGTAACTAAGACTTACCTGATTCCGTCAACATCGATCGGTGAGTTTATCCAAATGCCAACGCGAGACACGTGTTTCTCGGTCATTGGAAGAGAACTGGATCTGGCTCACCGGGGGCGTACGCACCGCGGTCCAAGGTGGACATGGTGGTTTAGGGGAGTCGGGTAGGCACGTGGACAGAGGCGGCGTCTTTGTCTCGTGGGCCCCCGGGGGTAGGTGGCGCGGGGTTAGGAGGGGGTGCAGAGGAGGCATGCCACCCTACCGTCCTACGTGGCTTGATCCTAGCTATTTGATCGCACACGTGATGCACGTGGCACCGGGCGATGAGTGCCACGCGGCAGGGGTCCCGTGGCGACAAAGACAAATTGGATTCGGAATATATTTTTATATCTTATAAAGTATCGACTTTTTAAAGAAACAACGTATCGAACAAATATAATAATACTGATTATTGCAGTATACTTAGACCCTATCAATCAAATATTTCAAAAACTCGAATGAAAATCATTATCGGACTGGAGGTCAAACCTAGGTCAGGAAAAGAGTATTAAAAGTTTGGTACGGTTTCTAGTTGCGTAACAAATGTGTATACCTTTCAGCATAAAATTCTATATTGATATAAAATATAAGATAATTAAATATAAAATCGACATATTTAGTGAAATATAATAAACAAAGAATAAAGATGATGCATAGCCATACAAAATGAGTGAGAACAAGTAAAAATTAATTAATTCTTGTCGAGAAGAATTCTCTATAAAAATACGTGTTTACAATGATTGTCAAAATTGTTTAAACAAATTCATTGCAAAACTATATTTTGACGAAAACTTAATTCATCATCCCACCAAACACAGTACACAGAGAGAGATTCAGCACGCTCGATTCATGATCAGAGGCCTAAAACCACAATCGACCACCTGGTCCGGTTTTCTTCCCATTTTCCAATATCCGTTAATAAAAAGAAAATTTTTTTTGAACAACAGCACCGCAACCTAATTCATTTATAATATAAAAAGAGTACAGAAACAGTAATACAACCACAGTAGACTCAACCTAGTAAGATACACGATCAAACTAGACACAATCAAAGTTCCAACTGAACATATCTTTTCGAGAAGACTCAAATATAACCACATAGCAACCGGCACGTAAAAATGCATGTAAGGTCGCACAACATACAGAAAGACTCCGTCAGAGAAATTTGATAACTGTCCAAAGATCGGAGGATCACACCCGAAAGATGTGAATAACACCCAGACCATCGGCCTCGAAATGAGTAACGTAGTTACGAAAAGAACCATAAAAGATAATATAAAAAAACTCGACCTCAAGACAACAAATATAAGCAGAAACCCTAATAAAACAAAAAGACATAAGTATGTCGAACTCCATCACTCCAGCACCACAAAAAGAGACAAAATGTCTAAACTCATGTTTAAGCAAAGCGCCAGGGAGGGAGAGAGGAAATCCTCCCTTCCAGAAAAAAAATGATCTCAAAACAACAAAATAAACAACTACGAGAGTAATCTGCAACGTCAAATATTTCACCCCCGAGCAAAGAGTCTGTCGGAGCCGATGGATCAGTGAGGGAGACCGTCGCAAGGATGTCACCACGGCAAGGGGCCGCCGCGCCGAGGGAAACCACCGCAAGGACGTCACCGCTGCAAGGGCCGCCGCGCCGAGGGTTTCACTGCGGCCCTCGCGTTGAAGAGTATTAGCTCCGGCGAGGGGCGCCGGAGGGGGTTCCGGCGAGGGGTGCCAGCAAGGGCTCTGCCGGACGCAGGGACTGCCGGACGAGGGTTCGCCGGTGAGGTTCCGCCGTAGGGCCGCCGGCGAGGTTCCGCCGAAGCAAGGTAATCTGAGCTTCGACGAGGATTCGCCGAAGGAGGACCTCCGGACGAGGGTGCGCGGGCAGAGGTTCCGCCGACGCAAGGACCGCCGTACGATGGTTCGCCGGCCGAGGTTCCGCCGGACTCCGACGAGTGGCGACGCCGGAGAGGAGCGTTCCGTTAATAAAACTCATTAGGTTGTATTCAACACTTTAGAGATGGCAGTGTTCAAATGCTATACTCTCTCTCTCTCTCTGAGTCTGTAAATTTGACTTCGATTGAAGTCATTAAAATGCATGATGTAGTTGACAAGACAATTAACTCGTTTCCAACTTTACTAACGGCTTATTTGTTTTATTTTAGCTTTTGTTTCAAAAAATAATTTGTCGAAAACATGATTTTTAAAACAATAAATTTTATTTGTTTAACTTGAAATACATAAAAAGAGACTACATGATTACGGTAATTTTGCACTTGTAACTTGTTTTTAGTTTGGTTCCTGTCCTCCTCCCCCACCCCCCACCCTCGCATGACCTGAAATAAAAACAATCGTCTCAAATTAAAATATAATGACTTATATATATACCAATATTTGAAAATACTACACAATAGAATAAACACACTATTTTAAGGAATTACACAATCAAACAAATAAACCTTGAATCAAAATCTTTTTTTCAGTAAACTCATCTAAATGCAACGGGACAGACGAGTTTCTTACAAACCACAAAACTTGGCGATGTTGAGGTTGAAGAGCCCGGAATTTAGTCATCGACCTGGGATTATGTCCACTTTTCCAACCAGCCGATCAACGTCAATTCACACGAGTCGAGAGCGAATACAGGTATCGAGGTGCCGTTTGGTACCTAAATATTTTGGTTTGTCCTCTAAATTTTAGGGATAAGCCAGGTTTATCCCAAGTTTGGTCTGGAGCCTGTACCAAACAGCCCAACAGAAACAAAAGAACCCAGTTCTTCCGGGTGTCTTGCAAGAGAGATTTAACGGAACGCGAGCCTCAATCACGCAGGCGAATGGCGTCGCCAGAATATTCGTCTCCGGTACGACTACTCGGGGATTTCGGCCCGTGGAATCCTTTATTGGCCGCCCTTGCACGGGGACCGACCTGCCTTCATCACCGCCTCAGGTGGCAGATAACGTTGAAGAAGGCCGTGCAGCTCAGCCGACCGGCAGCCGATGAGCTTCATCGTCCACACGATCTCTTCCTGAGATGAGGCCGCATTTCGCCTCCTCATCCGCTCGGTACCACATCCCAAGCTAAACAAACTGGTGGACCTGATCGTTTGGGGCCAATTCCTGATCACCGTTCTGTTAGTTACGGAGACGGCCTCCTTTTGGAATGTGAGGGCATCCAACAGTGATGTTAACTTCCTTTAAAAAAAAAAAACTAGCAGATCTTGTGGGCACAAAATTAAAAGGCTTCGAACATGGCAAGGGGGGGAGAAAAGGTTCCCTCAACTTTCACCGTTACAGAAAAGGTTCCAAGCAATCAAGGAGAAAACTGCAGATCCATGAGCACATCCACATGTTGGAGCGAAGAGGAGTTGCAATTAAATGACTTACACGAAACAAAGGGAAACAAAAACAACGAAGGGGCTGACTGACGGCTTCATTATTGGTGATCGCAGATTGGAACCGCTCAATGTTGTGCGTGTGCTCTCACTGCACCAAATGCGGATGGAGAGACCCAAAATCTGAAATTGACTTCTTCCTAATCATTTAAGACTTATAGGGACTTGGCCACCGCAACGACATTCTCCGCGCTGATGCCAAATTCCTTGTATATCTTCCCTGCAGGAGCACTGGCTCCAAAGCGATCGATGCCAATGGCCTTGCCTTTGCCTCCTACGAACTTCTCCCACCCAAGAGTTGCTCCTGCTTCAATGCTCACCCTAGCAGTGACGGCAGCAGGGAAGACACTCTCCTTGTAGTCATCTGACTGCTTATCAAACAGCTCCCAGCAGACGAGGGACACCACCCGAACTGTTTTTCCCTCCTTCCTCAACTCGTCGGCAGCCTTGGCTGCAATCTCCAGCTCAGAACCAGTGCCCATGAGAATGAGGTCGGGCTTGTTACCCGTGGAGTTGTCCGATATGATGTATCCTCCTTTCTCAACACCGTCGATCGACGTTCCTGGAAGCTGGGAAAGCTTCTGCCTGGAGAGGGCAAGGATGGAGGGTGTCTTCTTGTTGAGAATGGCAACCTTGTATGCACCAGCAGTTTCATTCCCATCAGCAGGCCGCAGCATCAGAATGTTGGGCATTGCACGGAAGCTCATCAAATGCTCAATGGGCTGGTGAGTTGGGCCATCTTCTCCCAGACCGATGGAATCATGGGTCATCACATAAATAACTCCTGCCTCAGACAAGGCAGAGATCCTTATGGCCGCTCTCATGTAGTCAGTGAAAACAAAGAAGGTGGCGCAGTAGGGGATGAGCCCTGGACTGTGGAGGGCAATGCCATTACAAATGGCACCCATGCCATGCTCCCTGACTCCGAACCTAACATTGCGCTCTTCAGGTGTGTCCTTCTGGAAGTCGCCGTAAGTTTTGAGTAATGTCATGTTGGAGGATGCGAGGTCAGCACTGCCACCAAGAAGTCCAGGAAGCACTTTGACCAGTGCATTGAGGCACTGCTGAGAGAGATTCCTTGTAGCATCGGCAGGGCTCTCAGGTGTGTATGTCTGCACAATAAGCAACCAGGGCAACAGTAAATATGTGGCACTGAAGGAAACAAAAGCACAGAGCACCGACATACTATCATGATAGAAAGTCAGCAGACTATATATATACTCACTGGAAGAGATTTCTCCCATCCTGCAGGCAGTTCTCCACTGATTATTCCCTCCAGCACCTCGGCTTCCTCCTTGTACTTCTTCTCATACTCTGCAAACTTGGCATTCCATTCAGCTTCGAGAGCTGCACCTAGGGAGGCATGACGACTCCAATGACTGTAATAACGAGGCAAGAGTCACTAGCAGTAGACAGTAAGTTGATCGAATTTGACAAATAAACTTGTATTCAATTCTATACCTCTTGACATCATCGGGGACATGGAAAGGTTCATAAGGCCAACCAAGGTTCTTCCTGGTTGCTTCAACCTCCTTGGCACCCAGTGCACTTCCATGTACAGAATATGAGTTTGCTTTGTTTGGAGACCCAAAACCGATTGTTGTTGTGACCTGAAAAGAAAGTAGGTTAATTGTAAGTTCCGATAGTTTTCAAAATCAGAATCACTGGACTATCCAGAACATGAAAAGCAAAATTAGAAATGCGAGACCTTGATCAAAGTAGGCTTGTCCTTGACAGCCTTTGCTTCCTTAATTGCAGCACGAATGTCATCATAACCAGTATTCCCATTCTTCACCCAGATCGTGTGCCAGCCAAGAGCCTCAAAACGAGCACTGACATCCTCAGTGAATGCAATTTCAGTGTCTCCGTCAATTGAAATGTGGTTGTCATCGTAGAAAGCTATCAATTTTCCAAGACCCCAGTGACCAGCAAGAGAACAGGCTTCATTTGAAATGCCCTCCATTTGGCAACCATCCCCAAGAATAGCATACCTACATGAATGTGCAATAAACAAATTTATGCATCGATGCTAAGCGCCTGGGAGGGTGAAAAAATTGACATAGAGGATAAGATGAACAGGTTACGTGTAGTGGTCAATGATCTCGTTGTCCGGCTTATTGAAACGAGCAGCTAAATGCTTCTCAACCAGCGCCAGTCCGACAGCATTTGCAATACCCTGACCAAGAGGGCCTGGTACAGAGATGAAACCAGATATTATCAAGTGATCAGAATAATAGAAGTTATTCACAGTTCATGTGACGCAGATGTTTTCTGTGTAAGATAAAATGTTTCGGCTAGGCACTAGAAGCAAACCAGTAGTGACTTCAACACCGGGTGTCTCAAAATTCTCTGGGTGACCAGGGGTTCTGCTTTCCCACTGACGGAAAAGTTTCAAATCTTCTTCCTGCAAGACCAAATTCGAGAAGAGTAGACAGTATCAGTCCGGTAAGTGACAGATGTCAAAAGACCAAATTCGAGAAGAGTAGACAATATCAGTCCGGTACGTGACAGATGTCAAAAGGAATCAACAGTACAATCCATTATATGCCTTTTCATTAGGTTGTCCAAAAGGATTTCACTCGTCAAGATATGAGATCTAGACCCGTTATCATCCAAACAAAGTCACCAAAGCAGATCGACTCCAGCATCCCTAATATGAAGCGTCCTTGTTCAACAAAGTCAACAACATAAGGCTTTCCACCATCGTAAAAGCAGCAAAAAGTTAACAGTAAAAAATATAGCTAGATAACCTTTTGCCATATCCAAGCTCTACCAGAAATCAAGTGAGCGGGTAGTCTCCAAGTTCAATACAAATTTCCCAGTGCAAATATATTAAAAACAAAACCAGATCAACTCAATCCAGATATCCTGTTCCTGAGTCACTAACCTTTTCCCATATCTAACCTGTAACAGAACGCAAGTGAGCGGATAGCATCCAAGCTCAATACAAATTTCCCAGTGCAAAGGTGTTAAAACCAAAATCAGAAACTCGATCTAGAAATCCTGTGTCTAAGTCACTAAAAGATGAGATCTCTCGGAATTGGAAGGCATTCAACGCTTCAGGGACCGGGATTCTTCAGGAACTCACCCAAGCAAGATCACCCAAAAGAGAGAAGAAAGGAGGGAGCACCGATCTGAAATGTCAACGAGCGGGTAAAGAGAAATAAGCAACAATTCCATCCTCACCTTGACGCTGTCGTAGCCAGCGAGGTGCAGTAGAGCATACTGGAGCATGCAACCGTGCCCCGCCGATAGTACGAAGCGATCGCGATTGAACCAGTAAGGGTTCTTAGGATTGTATCTCATCACCTCGTCGTACAATATGTGTCCCATGGGGGCGCAACCCATGGGCAGCCCCGGATGCCCCGAGTTTGCCTTCTCCACCGCGTCGATGGCCAGAAATCTGATCGTGTTGATAGATTTCTCCACAAGAGCCGTCCCCGCCTTCCCCTCCAGGGTCTCCACGGCCGCCGCCCTTACCGGCGACGTCCCAAACCTCCTCGTCACGGGCCTGGAGAAGGAGGAAGAGGAGGAGGAGGGAAGGGACCGGACGCCCCTGCCCGCGAGAGAGCTGAGGCGGAAGCCGGCGGGGAGAGCGAGGTGGTCGGGGTGGGGAACGGCGGGGGAGCCATGGGCGACGGCGCGGGAGACCACGGTCTGGAGAGCGACGGGGGAGGAGGCAGCCATTGCCGGCGAGCTTTCGGGACGGCGCCGCGGGTGGCTGCTGGTCGCTGGGCGTGCGGTTGGGAGAGGCAGAGGTTTTGAGGAGATGCCGACGGCGACGAGGACGACGGAGACCGTTTCATCACCGTCGGATCACGGGCGGGTGGCGGATCACGGCCGTTGAGAGAGGATGTGGAATGGCTGCCTCCCCTTCGCCTCCGCCGAGATGAGGCTCTTGTTCAGCGTTGAGCGGACCCCAGACAACCTCGTGCCACGTGGCCCAATGCCGTCTCTTCTGAGGGCGTGACGGAGGAGCTTCTCGTGCGCGCGCGCGCGGCCGCCTCTGTTTCTCCCCTGTTTATCCTGCTCATGCCCCCTTTTACAAAAACAATAAAAAAAGATTTTCGAAAAAAAAATGCTGGAGAGAGTAAATAAATAAATATAAATAGACAAATGAGATTTAAGACACCGAATAACTGATGAGCAGCGAATGTAGGTAAAGGATGGGTTTCCTCAACCCAACCATACGGTGAGACAGGTCCATGTTTGTATACACGGATTGCTTCTTTAAGACGTCTTCTCATAGTTTTTGGAGCAAAAAAATTAGTTGAGTCAAAGCCAAACAACAGGTTTAAGTTGTTGCGACAAAATTTGTTTTTTAAATAAATGCATGATATTTCCTTCTCCAACAAAAAAAAATTGTGAGTCTTTTCTTTTATCTTATGATTCCCCTCATCTCTTTTGACCCTACACGACACTCGCTCTCTTCTTGTCATCGCACCTCCTCAAACATGATACTTTTATTTTAATATAATTTTTTATCAGTCTGTTTTGACCCGGTGGGGCCATTCCTCCCACCGACCTCCATCAATATGCTCCAAACCATGTGACTAAAATAATCGTTTGACCCGGAGGCCCAAAACCCATCGGCCCTTCCAATGGACCAAGAGCCGAGCCCAACCGCAGGCCGGATCAGCACATCGGCATCTCTGCTCCACCCCGAATCTGACCTCACCAGATCCACCAAACCAGCGCCACCAAACCCATCAACCCTGCGCCCACCTAACGACGTCATCATCATCGTCATCATACGATCTAACCTTGTGCGAAACCTTGACCAAGAAGCAGAGCTCGCATCTGGGGTCTCTAGTGCGGCCGGTAGGTGGAGAGAGAGAGAGAGAGCAAGTTCCGACTTCTCAATTGCATCTGCCTTTGGGAGGTGAAGCGTTCCTTCCCATCTTGGTCCAACTGCAGCTTGCCCGGTGGGGGCGAAGGCATGTTCCGAAGTCTCATTTCCACCTTACCCCGGTGGAGTTCGGGTTGTCTCGAAAGAACGGTGAAAGATGTTTCTTCTATCTAGTCACAAAAAATAAAAATTTATTATCATTTAAATATTGATTTGACTCGTAAAATTCACACGACAGGTGTAGATCTCACTGATATTTATGTCAGAGACAGAGAGAATACCCTCCGCCGATCTTCCGAGACAACCCGAACTCTATCTGATGAGGTGACCGGCATTCATGCGGCGTCGGCCGGTTAAGGGATGTCCAACAACTAGGGCTGTAAACGGAGCGGATACAGAGCAGATATGACGTTTCCGTATCCGCTCCGTTTAACTATTCGGATAATCCGTATCCGATCCGAATCGGATACAAATACGGATCGGATATTATAAGTCAAATAATCTTCGAATTCGGAGCGGATACGGATAATATCCACTTCGGAATGTTAATTAAGTATTATTTAATTAATATATTTAATAATATACAAATACATAGAAATGAAAACATTAAATGTTAAATTTATCATATATTTATCAACATTAACTTAGTATATTAATATATAATAAAGAATACTTAATCATATTTGTAAATATAATGATTTTAAATATATAATTATATATATTATGTATATATTATCAAAGATGGATTCGGAGCGGATCTTAAATGGAGCGGAGCGGACATTTCCGTGTCCGCTCTGATTAACATTCGGATAATATCCGTATCCGGATATCCGCTCCGACGAATATCTGAAATCGGATATTATCCGCCTAAACGGATACGAATTCGGAACGAATCCGAATTTTATCCGCATCCGTTTACAGCCCTACCAACAACATCTTTACAAGACGTGGTAAATAGAAATAAGAGCCTTTTCCACTCTGCCGCTACCGGGTCCATACCAAGACACTAATGACTAATTTACCCCCGCCCCCATCGAATGCTTCTTTCTTCTTCACCCGAGGCGTGACTCACTTGCAGGCCGCATGGATCACCTCAACTCCCCGTTGAGAATAACTCTCGGGGTCCTCAATCAAAGACCGCCACAACTCTCCTCCCCACTTAATAAAATAATGACGCCTCTCAATAATGAGGGATACATTATATTTTTTGATGTCACGTATATTTATTAAATAATATATATAATTATTGATTTTTCATTTTTATTACTCATTTTTACAATATATTACTAATTCATTAATAATATTTTCTAAATTGTTGGTAACACCGTAACATATTACATAAGATACTAACTAAAAATAGAGATTTAGTCATTATTGAGAGATGCACTGTGTCATTAAGTGGGGAGGGATCGTGACAATCCTTAATTGGCGACTGTAAGAATTTTCTTCGTTAGAGAAATAAGGTGATCCGCTCTTTGCCACATCAACATATACGCGAGAAGTCCAAGAAGTGGTTGCCCATAAAATGAGCCACTTGTACCACAATTTCCTGAAAATCTCATCGCCATCTTTATTTGGATACTTAGAAAATGATGGTCAACGTAAAATATGACCATTGACTCCCTAAACAAGAGATCTCAACATCTGCTCGGATGCCAGTTTTTGAAGCTCGTATGATTGTTAATGGGGTGTTTGGTTGCATAATAAATTTTTATACACTTCCATACTAAAAATTATATTAAAATAAAATATGAATTAACTCATGACATAAAATGATTATGTTTGAGAGATATGTAATAACAAAAAGGAATGCGTCGTATCCAACGAAACATGGTGTGGGGATCACAAGATAAAACTCTCTATTTTTTACCAAGAAAGAAATTTCTTTCAAATCATAAAATTGTAATGGTTGCCAAATCCTTTTTTAACAAATTTTATCATAAAACATATAATTGTAATAAAAATTCAATTTATCATGCAACCAAACACCCCATAAGCAAACTGCTAGGGTTGAGTAATTTCTAATTTAAGCTATTAATAAATGTTCAGTTCTTAAATGATAGTTTCATAGAATTTTTTATTTCAAAAAATAAAATATCACGGAATCATTTTAGAATGATAAACCCATAACTACAAAAGAACAATTCATTTAAATTCATATCATCTTACGACTCTACATAACTTAAGTTCTGAAATGTAAACTTTTAGAAGATCATTTACAAGCATTGAAAACATATTCAGAAGACAACTTACCAACAATCAAACAATGAAACATGACTTTAAGAAAATTAAACATCTAACCAAGTAGCGGACTACTCTTCAATTTCCTTAGAAAAGTTACTCCAACAAAATATTTTACTTGATTTTACATTTACAAGAATCCAAATGGACCTTGAGTCTCCCCGCCCTTCCAACCCCATTAAAGGACGGACTAAAATTCAAAACCGGAACGCCGACTGCCGCAGCCACAGACCACGATAGTGGCACCAGGCTCAACAGCACCACCTGGAGCTCTCGACGCTTCAGGCAGTGGAGGGGCAAGGGTCCTCCAAGGAAGGATAGGGTCGGCTCTAGATGGACGGGGTTGGCCGACTCTCAATAGATTTGACTCAGTCAGGATTAAATATAATTTGAAATTTTATATAATATTTAAAAAATATTAAAAATTTTATCATAAACAAAAATTGAAATAGTTAAAATAATTGTATTTTGTATAATTAATATCTATTAAAAATAAAAATTAAATTGCCCCGGCAAAATTGCGGCAGGAAGATGCTTCCACCAGATCAGGAAGCGGAAGGGCGACTAAAAAAAGACATTGCACCGGTGGGCGGAGCTGAAAAAACAAGCATCCAACATCGAAACTTAAGATCTTATTTGATAACATCATCAAACATTTGTATCACTGTCAATTTTAAAATTGATATTAATAATCATTTTGACATATTTGACTAGTAATTTCAATTTTAAAATTTATAATACAAATAAAATATATAATGTAATAAAGTGTCAACTTATGTTAATTTTGATATTGATATTTTAATTTTTACAAATATCAATATTAATATTAATATTATATTATTTTGATACTCTAATCAACAGACAAAGGACTTATCTCAGTCGCAGCGACAGGGCAAGGTGGAGCCGGAGGTTTCGATACTATCATTTCAATCGCTGCTTCCACCTGAGAAGCCAAGCGGCGGTCTCTCAGATAAGAAAGGAACGGAACGAAATGAAATCACTTTTCAAGGTCTGACTACATCATCCTGGCTCTCTTCGGCTGCCGAAGCGTATCTCGGATCCCTTCGGAGGTGACAGAAAATGATGCTGAAGCTGTTGGAAGGGACGGTGACTTGTCGATACGCGCATGACGTTCGTCACCATTCCAGTACATGATAATTCGATTGGTACATGCGTGCGACCAGCTATCACCTGCATCCAAGCGGGCAAGCAGAGGAGTGGAAAAGGTGAAGGGAGGATGGCCTCACGGAAAGAGTGGAGAGAAGAGAAATCTAGATTCTAGAGTTCAATAAACGGCAGCATAGTAGCAATCCGTCGTGCCTGTATCCCCTTTGTCCCCCTCTTTTGGCAAGCACAGAAGGGAAAGGTGATCGTCGTCTGATTTCTTGGGCATAATGGGCTAGTTTTTGCATCAACGTATATAAATAATTAATAAATTAATAAAGAGAGTGGCTATAAAAACAGAGAACTTGCCTTGCATTGATTTGCACGGAAATGATAGGTTTACTTATAGACTGATTTGTTAAAAACAGAGTCTACGAAGTGCAGAAATGTGTATTACGCTTACCTAAGGCCAGAGTCAACTGGAAAGAACCGTCCACGAATTTAGTCGTCACCTGATTTAGTAGCACAACCTGCTCAATTCGGAATGCTTGTCAAAGGCGAAGTTAGAGAGCAAATAACGAGATCAGAAGCATTTTCCACCATGATATTACACCAGAAAAACTATGAACTAGTTAATTCACATTGTCTAAATTTGACCTCCATTGAGCTGAGAGCGGCTAGGATATACCCATTTGCTCTCCCGATCCCAATAAGAACTAGGTACGCTCATTTCATTATAAATCCTAACTCCATTATAAAAATCAAAACTTACCATTAATTAAACATACAAGCAAAACATTCACTATTTGTGGTTTTATTTTAAATCCCTTTAGAAATACTGAAATGTCAACAAGACCATTGAAATTTTAGACCTTAAATATCCATGCAAGATTTGCTCTTTCCGAATGAGCACATGCATTCAATAGATGGTTAAAAAAAGAATATTTCATCCAACTCTTAAAATTTTGCTACCAATTTTTCTAACCTTTTGGTGATTTTACCCATCATAACATTGATAGCTTAGACATTTAGGACGTTTGGTATGGGTTTACTTCGGAGATAATTCTGGTTTACCACGAAAATGATCATTTTCGAATCAAGCCCATGTCTTATGGGCCCTTAGTCATTCATTTCCAAAGTGATATACATAGTAAACATTGAATGCAAATATATGGAAAATTCTTGGTTGACATTAAAACTTCTATAGATTGTCCCAAGCATTAATGGATACCAAACCCACTATTGATTATCAAAATCATGCTGCTATCCTGTATATTCAGATTCCACTTGCAAGCACAACAGATGGTGCATCCAACAGCAACAAGATTAGTAATCTAAAACATGAAATATGAACATTATCCGCAGGTAAAACATTGATCCTCCTATTTGCAAAGAGAAAACTGAATAAGAAAACAAAGTTGCAAACATGAACCTCTATTCGCAAATGTGTCCCTGTTTTCTTCTTCTTAACATTTGTTTTTATCACCCAGTCATGCGCTTCACAAGGTGGGCACCAATTTTTTCTCTTAAAAAACAAAGAACCAGGATGGAATCTAGAAGCACCATCTCAAATGAGATGTTGAACAACCTTCCTAAACAAGAAAACGTACACAAAATTTCTAGTTGTATATTTCAAGTGAATAAACATGTTTCGCGGGAAGGTTTTTCAGTTGGAAGAATATGCTTCTGTAGAAGGGATCCTTTTCTTAGTCTTCTTGATGTCTACCCCCCTCGGTGACTGTCTTTATAGTGATTCTCCCTTCAAGCTTTCGTTAGTTTCTCATTTAAACCTATGTAATTCTTAACAGTTTACCCTTTGCATTAATGGAATTGTGGTATTTTGCCAACTTTAAAAAAAAAGTAAATAAACCTGTTTCCACTCTGCCAGCAACTTGCTGTCATCAATTTCCATGCGGTAAAAAAGTTGGTTCAATTCAAGAAAAAATTATCCATTCTTCATTTGACAACCATGTATTAACTTTAGCATTTAAACAGTCCAGAACTTCACAAAGGAGAACAGTCGAACTCACCGCCAAACTGAACCTTTTGGCAAGTTTCATCAACTTCAAAGACAATCCACCAAGCACTCGAGTCCTAAGTGCCAGGTCATCAAAATCTTGTCGAAAATGAAAAGTGATACTGTCAATGATGATGATTTTGACCTACAAAACAAACAAATAATAAGATAGCAAATTTTATAACATTTGGAAAATGAATTCATCTAAAACATCAGTCAATATGCCACAGTATCGTCAAGGAAATGAAGAAAATACAAGCTATTCACCATCAGTATTAAGATGAAAAAGAGAACAAGTTGACATACAAAGAAATAAAACATCCAAGCCTATTACCCTTATATAGCATTAATTATAATTTCTCCACTTCTTGCACTGAATTCATCTAACCAAAGATTGCGGTATCAAAATCAGGACTAGGACGCAGGTCCCAATCTGATCTAGATCGGATCAGATCGGATCGGCCAATTCTAGCCGATCCTCTGAGACAAAAAACCAATCCAGAATCGGTCCGGATCGGTCCTTTAAAAAACCTTAAGAAACAAAAAAAAAAACGTAAGATGAGCCCATACTGGATTCTGATCCGATATAGGCCCTTTTGTAGCCAAAATCAGTCCCAAAACGGGCACGTATGAGGCCTCCACGGCGGCTCTACGCCACCAACCTTACATGTTGCCATATCAGGTCCACTGGGACCCGATATGGTGGATCCAGTGACTTACCAGGCCTTATCCGTCTTCCTTGTTGGGCCAATCCCGGTCCCGATTCCATTGAAATTGGGCCTGAAATCGGGCATGATCCCTTTTTTTTATTTAAGTCCTGGGGAATTGGCAAGATCGGCCTATCCGGGTCTAATCTAGCTGATACAAGCCAATTGCTCCAGGAGTCAGCCCCAGATCGACTATTATGTGAGGGGGGAATCGGATCGATCTAAGAATAGTTGATCCTAATTCAGATCGGCCGATTCTACGAACTATGCATCTAATGCCTAAAGTGCATGAGAAAACAAAAAGGTCTCAAGTAATCACAAGAAACAATTAGAAATGTAAATTATATTAGTCTAACAAATCAAGGTGATACTAATTAATAAATAATATTGCAAACACTACAGTTTAGAAATTAAAAAGTTCTAAATGTATACCTTATAGGGTGTTTGGAAACTATTTTAATTTTGAAATAACTTTTTTTCGAAATTAAGAACATTTAATTTTTTAGTTTTAAATTTAGAACCAGAAAAGGACAACTCTTTTATGTTTGGTAAAATTGTCACCAATTTTAAAATTGATAGAACAGTGTTTGGCTATGTTTTAAAATCAAAATTTCTATCGATGCACGTTAAAACAAATCTTTGTTTTCGTCCCCCTCGTAACTCAATGAACCCCCATTAGCGGACAAGTCCCCTCTCCTGGGCACTCCCCTCTACCTCTGCTAGGCCGTGGGTGCTCGACGCCCCCTCCGCCCCGGTCGGGACACCCCCCCTGGTTGCTTCCGCCGCCCCCCGTGCCTGCTTCCGCCTTCCGCCCCTTGTCACCTGCTTCCACCTTCCGACCAGGGGCGTGCTGCCCTCCCCGCTTCCGCCCCCCACTCCCCCGCGGTCGGGAAGTCCCCCCCCCGTTTGCTCCACCGCCGCGGCTTGCGCTCACCTTCTCTCTCTCTCTCTCTCTCTCGTTCGCTGTGTCACCCCCTCCGCGTGCCACGCCAACACAATCGCGGCGACTGCCTGCTTTCCCCCCTATCTTCTTCTTCCTCGCCGGCACCAGTGTCGTCGCCGTCGCGGTCATTGCCCACCGTCGCCTCCCGCTCCTTCGCTCTCCCTTTCCCTCCCTGGTTTCGCGCCCGCCGCCTCACGCAGCTCCTTCCTGCGCACGCCGCCTGCTCGTGACCGTTGCTGCGTCCCTCTCTTTCCCTCTCTATTTTGCCCCCGCCTTGCGCGGCTTTTCCCCCGCGTGAAGCGCTGCCCCCTGCCCCCCACGTCCAGTCGGCGCTCTCGTAAATAAAACAACTACGACGTTGTTTTGTTTTCGAAACAGAAGAAGCAAAGAAGTGAGATCGATTTTAAAAAAAGAAAGAGTATTAAAACAAATCAACCAAACACCCTATCTTCCTTATTTTTAAAAATAAGATAAAAAGAAAGTAAAAAACTGGAACCAAACACCCTATTATACTCCAAAATTACTACTTGAAATTTGAAATGAAACATTAGGACTCAAATCATTGAGCTCATCAGAGCTACTCAATAGCAGCACATTGTAGATTGTGATGCAGGACAAGACCAAGGATTGAGGGACCAAATCAGCCACTTGGACTGACAGGTGCCTACGTTCACATGGATCAGCAGTGCTGATCCCAACTCTGATAGGCCCAGGATCGACAGGATAGCCTGATCCTGCGAGCCATGGCCAGGATTGGTTAATCAGAAGTCCAACTGGATAAACCAATTCAGACTGAACCAATCCAAACCGGTGAACCATAGGGGGTGCACAGTTCGGTATGGTCCACTGAATCAGCCACTTGGATTGACAGGTGCCTACACTACATCGGATCCATCCCTCCCCTGCCCAAATGGGCCAGCATACGCCGATATAATCCTGGAACTAGCTGATCTGGAACTGCCAATTTCACAATCCATGCATACTTTGTAGAATTGGCCAATCCGGATCAGTATCAGCCAATTCCATATCAAAATCGACATAGGCCAACTCAATTAGGGGGAGAACTTCAATCCTCCTCCCTGATTTTCACCTGAATCAGTAGAAATCGACCAAATCAGACATGGATAAGACCAATTCATCCCAAATCAGCTGCCAGTTCCCTGGAATTGGTTGATTCTGCCGATTCGATCACGGTCAGATTGGAATCGGTACTAGCTGATCCGGTCTCCGATTCTAATCCTGCCATCCTTGGGCAAGGAAGACTAGAAGTCAAGACCCCAAAGACCCAATACCTAGGGACCTGCAACTTTAAATTGCAGATCCTCAGATATCCGATCCTGCAGAAAATCAGATACAAAACTTCACAATTATTGGGTTCACTGGTTCAAACCAGACCCATGAACCCTTCATCTTCCCTCCGAAATAGGGTAGGGAAGATGCAGGAGACGGCCGTCGGCTGCTGAGCACAGTATTGTTGTTTGCAATACGTGAAATAAAGATAAAAATGTTAAAGAAGCAAAAAACATCCTATTAACTTCTAGAGTTCCCTGGTAACAGAATTTGACAGGAAAGTGAAGAGAATAGTAGATGACAAAATAATTCATACATTGTCATAATGTTTATCTATATGAGACAGCAAAATTATACAACCACTACATGAGGGCATCTTGGGTCACAGGAATTTACATCTTTGTGCTCTTCCAGAAACTTCTCTAGGTAGTTTATCACAGCAATCTGTTCTGTATAACTGCAAATGCGAAAGTAGAATATGTTTGATAAGAAATTGTCTGACTGCATCTCTTCTTGCTGAGCTTGCAAATCCACCCTTTCAAAAATAAATCTATGAAGGGTATCACGGATGCATGCTTCAGCAATTTGATGAGCACGTTCTACCATAAAACTTCCTTCTGTATCTGATACAAAGCAGGCCCAAGTTACTGAAAGAAAAGATACAGGATAGTACCAAACATTTGGTGGAAAAGAAAGAAATACTTTGGTACCTATATAAACTGCTTTGCCACCAAGACCACCATAACTGACAGGAATCTGGACGCTAACAGCTAGCTGTATCCTGAGTATTAAAAAGGATTCATTCGAAAAGGGAAGAAAAAAAACAACTAAATGAATCAAATGCTTGGGGTTAATTGGTAGCTGTTGGCACCCAAAAAATGTCATGACATCCAGAACTAGCAAGTTTTGGGCAAAATACATGAAAGAAAATCGAACAGGCAAGTGTGACCCACTTTTCATCACATTTAGGGCCAACGGGCCGAACGGGCCCAATAAGGCTTATTGGGCCTGACCAACTGGGTAATGGCTTGATAACGGTCGGACACCACCATCTTGTCCGTCAGGCTCAAACTTGAGCAACAACGAAGTCGGATCGAAAATCTGACTTGAATTCAACAAGTTATGGGTCAAACAATGAAAACACTCTCGAATGGCCTTTGGTAGGCTTAATGGGCCCAAATAACAAAACAAGTGGGCTCACAGCACTGTACCAGTCAAGACATTTCCAACGGCGCCTCACATGTCAAAATCTAGCTTCGGACAGTAAAATGACCGTTTTGCCCTTGTGGGATTCAGCATCTGGGAAGGTCCAAAGAAAAGTGGCACCACCAAAAGGTCTACTGACTTTCGCATAAACAATGACATGATCGATCGGCAATCCGACCCATATTTGGAAAGTTATGAGGAAAACATCGAAAGTCAATTTTCGAATGGCCTTAATAAGGGCATATCAAGTTCGAAAAACAAAACAAGTGGGTCCATGGCCGCACTGGTTGAGGGCTTCGCAACGGTACTGCGAATGTCGAAATCCGATTTCGATGGTACCCGAACGGTAAAATGACCTCTTTCGCCCTTGGTAGGTTTGGACAATTCGGGATAGGCCCGATAATATCTTGGTGCATCATTAAGTCCGCCAAGCTCCATTGAGCAACATTAAAGTCGATCAGAATCCGACTTGTATTCGGCAAGATATGGGCAAAACAATGAAAGTGGACTTCCGGGCGGTCTTTACTTGGACTTGGTGGGCCCAAATGACCAAACCGGTGTGTCAACAAGATGTGCCTCGATAGAGAGCTTCGCAACGGTGCCTTGAATGTCAGAATCCGACTCCGGACGAAAAAATGACCGTTTTGCCCCTATTGGGCCTGAACAAATCCAGGCAGGCCCATTAACATATGGCGTCACCAAAAAGTCCGCCTGACTTCCAGATGAACAACATCGGAGTTGGATCATCAATCCAATCCATATTCGGAAAGTTATGGACAAAGTTTGGAAAAATGCAAAGTCGGCATGCACTTTGGGACAACGGTAGAACTAATTTTTGGCAGCAAGATCTATGCACAGAAAAGTTCTGGTGCATGTATATTTAATTGCATTTTTATGCAATTTTCAGAATTTTTGAAGACCAAGATTTGATCAATTTAGATGGATTTGTTTCAAAGGTCAGGATTAATCCATAACTTAAATTATTGGATCACAGCTTATTGAACTCTTATTGGTATTGGATCCATAAGATTCAAATAATATATGAGATCAAGAGACATTGATCCAAGGGCTGTAATGGGCCTATCGTTTAAATTTTGGATCGTGTGTCATTGGGTCCTAACATAATGGATATTTGATTAAATTGGACATTGGGATGGTAAAATAAATGAAGGGCGTACAGACCTTTACGCTGACAGCTAGCCACCTAGCCACTCGGTCAAAGGGTATTTCTCCATATCTTCTGGGAGATTAAAAAAAAAACGTGGGGATAAAAGATAGAGTAACTGCCCACTCATCCCATCTTCCCATGCTCCCCACGACTGAAAGCCACGTCTGACAATTTCTTTTCTTTAAAAGAGACCTGCCGGACAGGCCAAAGAGAGGTTGGAGACCATCGGACTGTTCTCCCGCCGGGGCCCATCTCTCTGGATGTTACGAGGGGAAGAAGCCTGCTCCTCCCCAGCCACCGCCCTATTCCTCTCATGCTGCCCCATGCACCCGTGCAGATGATGCCACGGTGGTTGCTGTAAGCTGCTCCTACTGCTGCTGATGGAGAGGCCGATGAAGATCTGGAACCCCACCTGCTACTGCAGCATATGCCACGATCCTGCTTCTGTTGATGCTCCCCCTTATGTTGTGCCGGCAGGAGATGGAAGATGCTGCAGATTCCCTCTGCTACCATGTATTGAAGTTGGAAGAAAACCTTCAGGTTCCAACTCCTCCAATCACTTGCTGTCGCGCATGGTGGAGGATGGTGCCCTGGTGATATCGATACTACCTTCCCCTTGGTGCCTATGCTACTGTCAAGGAAGAAGATGACGCTGCCCCTCTCTCCCTACAGCAACCGATGAAGGGAGGAGATGAAGCATCTCCTGCTGCACCAACAAATGAATTGAAAGGAGAATAAATCTACTGAAGACGTGCTGATTTGGGATAGGCCGCCAGGGCCTGGTTTGTCAAAACCTGCTAAGGCCGCCTGGGCCCCAATGGAGTTCAAACAGGCCTTCAAGGCCCAATGAAAACAAATATGGCCGCCAGGGCCTCAAGAAGCTCAAATTGGTCATCAAGGCCTTAAAAAATATGATTTTAATCAAATCTGAAACAAAAAAAGAAAGTTAAGAGCTAGCCTATTTCACATAGGTTACCTCAAGGGACGGGCACTCGGGCATGTCCCCGACGTGTTTGATCCCGGACGGGGAAATGGGCAAGTCCCCATATTCTACCGATCCTTCCTCCAAAGTAGGGAGTATCAAACTCCACCTACTAAAGGAGGTATATCTCATCAATTTAAGGGGAGGTCATGTCAAAATTTTCCCTTAAATTAAAAATGAGAGACATATGCCAAGGAAGGATCATCCTATGTCCATCAAGGACTAAAAAAAAAATTCATCAATGGGAAACACGACATTTCTATGTCCCCCACATGTAATGTGCATTCGAATTTGCCAATAAATGGAAGTTTCGAATTTTGCATGTCATTATTGTCATTGGGGCTTATAGAACGGCCCATGAAATTGAAGGAATGCAAGTCTAAAGTTGACATTGTAAAAAAAGTTACAACATTTAGATTTCAATAATTCTGGAAGATTTTGAAATCTGTAAAAAGACTTAAAAAATCTTGAAACTTGTAAGTCTAAAATCTGAATTTTCACACAACCAGATCCCAAATTAAAACACTCTCAAACAAATCACAAACTTGATTGAATTCATAAGTAAGAGAGTCTGAATTCTGGATCTGTACACCTAATCCGGGATTATCAAACCTTTAAAGGCCAGACTTAGATTTGTGACCTAAATCTGCAACAAACCAATACCAGAAAATTAGGGCCTGGGCGCCAGAGGCCAGAACCTATCTCAAAATCTGAAATCCGGGAGATTTGAAATGTTGGAATATGAAGTCTGCAATTAAAACAATCCGAAATCTGTAATATTGAGGTTCTGAAAAATCTGCTTTGGTACAGAAATTCGTTTCAGAAACCTGCAATTTGGAAAAGATGCAGAATCTGCAGGAAGTCTGGAATTTGAAGAAAAAAAATAAAAAAAATCTGAACTTTGCAAGGATCTAAGGGCTGCGAAATGTGCAGAATGTAAGATCCAAAATTTGAAATTTGAAATTTGAAATTTGAGGTCTGAGAGTGCAGAATTTGAACTCAAAAAATCAAAAAAAAATCCAAGTCAAACTTAATCAATCAAATTCAAATGAAAAAATCAATTAAAATTCAAATTCAAAACCCATCAAAAATCTGAAAAAAAATGAACATCCATTAAATTTCAAACCCAATTGAAAATCCTCAACAAAAAAAAATCAATTAAACAAAAACACAAATCTTAAACAACAAACCTAATTCAAACAATTCAAATAAATTCTAAACCAATTCAAACTGAAACAAACTTAAATCAAGTGATCAAATCAAACTCCAATTCAAACCAAAAGTAATCAATAAACTAAATTCAATTAAAAATGAACAAATCAAATTCAATTCAAAACTAAATTCAACTCAATTAAAATCAAACCAACAAATTTAATTCAACTCAAATCAATTTAATTAAATTCAAACTAAAATTAAGTTCTTGCATTCCACTGATTTCAAGGGTTTGTTCTCTCCTATGTGGGAATGTTTATTTTTGTGGATGTATGTCCTTTATTTCAATGAATTGCTGTGGCGATAATCAAGGGTATTCGAGAAATCTCGATGTAATTAACGTCGGATCTTCGCACCATCCGACGGGGAGAGGTCAAAATAAATTTTCAAAGAACCTAATAACCTCAACATATATTTTTATGCATACCACTGACCTAGCTAATACTGTTATGAAATACCACATATTTTCTTAATAGTCAAGTCTAAGTCAAAAGTCAAACCAAAACGGAAAATGAATTTCCGAAATTTCATCAAAGAAATTTGAGGTTCCAACAGTAGCATACCCCAGCTGTGTCTTACCAATGCCTGGAGCTCCACCTGGAAAAAGGGTGAACAGTGCGTCACTGACAAACATTCAGGTAAAAGTAAGCTGATTCTTTCGGAGTCCGCAGGAATAAAGAAAACATTACATTTAAAAGGTACAACTAATTCCAGTAAAGCAAAGTTCTGTAGCTTAATTTCAGTAATTCATACATGCAAGTAATTTATCCAAGGAGACAATAATGATGCCCTACTAGTATGGAGTGATCAAATGCGCCAACAAGATTAAATCCTCAACATCACATATTAAATAGAATGCAACAAAAAGTATTAAGAATTAAGATTATGTAAACTTCATTGAAAAGTAAGAAGGTAATGCTGTCTTTCTAATGAGCCTTGAAAAGTCATTCGAGGCTGAAGCATATCAATTCTCTCAAGAGCTTTTAAGGAGAAAGTTAGAGAAGCTGTTTTCGGTATAGATTCTAACAACCACCTTGTACGTGTTTTTCAATTGGTTAGTCATTTTGGAGCATTATCAAAAAAGAGCTGATGAATGCGATGAAAGAATTCAGGATCACCATACAAACAATATGTGAATGCAACTTTTGACACATCCATTAGGATGGCAGAAGAGGCTGGTTGTAGTCTGGCAAGTTATTTTTCTATCATTAGAAGTATTTGACAGGATGTATCGTCCCCTTGTGTCACCAGGACATCTTTTTTAGCATATAGTGGGAAAAGGTGAGAACAGCTAATCTTATTAAAACCGTTTTTATTTAGAATAGAGAGATGGAGGTGATGAATTTGCAGTACGATGGGATTATCCTGTTCAGAAGTAGAGATCTCTAAAATGTAGAATTTGGAGGTTTTGCTTAAATTCTTTGAGGCAATGAATGGCATGAAAATAAATTTCCATAAGTGTAAGTAGACAGGAGTTAACATGCAGCTGAGGAAGCTTAAACCTATTGTAAAATTATGTACTTCCTGGAAATCCTTTCATTCATCTTGGTTCACCTCTCTGGGTAATAGAATTAGATGAAGTCTTATTATAATTAAAGTAAAAACAGAATGCAGGGATATAAAAGTAAGCTACTTTCAGCTGGTGGAAGATTTCCCTTTGCAAACTATTTTGTTTTCTTAAGCTATATTTTTAATATTTATGTTAGAATTCCGGAGGCTGTAAGTCGGAAGTTGGAATCATTAAGACTTCTTTTGGCGTGGGAAAAGTCCACTAGACAAATGTGGACACCAAAATTTGCTACATAAATAAATTTGAAAATATTCAAGTCCAACTTAAATTTGGATATCTAAATCTACTTGAGGTTGGATATCCGAATCCTACTCAAACTAGGATGTTTGAATCCTACTTGCAATCGGATGTCCCAATACTCAAACTTGGATGTCTAAATCCTATTTGAAGTGGGACATCCGAATTCTACTCAAACTCTGATGTCTGAATCCTACTTGAAGTCGGATATCCAAATCCTACTCAAACTTGGATGTCCGAATCCTACTTAAAGTTGGATATCTGAGTCCTACTCAAACTTGAATGTCCACATCCTACTTAATAAGATGTCCAAATTCTACTCAAACTCAAATGTTCAAATCCTACTTGAAGTCGGATTTCTGAATCCTACTTAAAATCAGATGTCTAAATACTATTCAAAGTCAGAGGTCCAAGTTCTACTTGGAGTCGGATATCTGGATCCTACTCAAATTTGGATCCCAGATCTTACCCAAATTTAGATGTCAGGCCCGAGTCAAACCAAATTTCCGAGTCATAATTAAGATCAGAGGCTAGTTCCAAGACAATGTCGGATTCCGATTTCACTTTGGACAAAGTTATGGATCCAGGAAAAGGAAAAAAAACAGAGTTTCATATTTACAGGAAATGAATGACAACTCAAAGAAAAAGTAGAAGAAGAAAGAAGAGTTCACAAAAATATTGTTTTCGAGGCCCAATAAGACCCTTTTTTGGGCCTGATCTCAAAGCTCCATTTGGCCCATTTTCAAGGTGTTTATGGGATGTATAACAGTTAATTTTCTTGAACCATGGTTGGGCATACTTATGGGCCACTTAAAATTCTTAGTATGAGCCCATTTTGGGCCTTAAATGTGGCCACTTCTTGGACTACTAAAGAGCTACGAAAATTGATCATAATCCTCCTTAGTTGGCACACATGAGAAAGAAAACTCATGGGTTTCATAGTTTGGATCCACAAGATGACAATTAAAATAAATTTCATTTATTGGCATGCCTTCCATGAGAGTAGCCCGTGAAAGGAGGCTCCTTGCACCATCAACTTTCATTCTTCTTGGGAAGATCTTAGGAGGTGAAAACAGAATCCGATATTCTGAAATTTCGATTCAATTCCAATAAAAATTAATGGGTTGGAAAATATTTTTGTATTCTATAAGCTATTAGAATCAGATACTCCGATAACTTATTGGAATCGGAATCAGTGATTCCGTATCCGTTTATCCAATTTCAATAAATATATATATATTAAAATAATTAAAATAAAAACAATTAAATCATAAAATATAATATATAAATTGATAAAAATATTTAAAAGTATTATATCAAATTTTAGTAATTATATGTAAATTATTAATTTATTTTTGAACAAAAAATCATATTTAATATTGGAATCAAAATTTATCGGATTAGATTCCGATTTCGATAATGGAATTGGAATTGGATCGAAATTAGAACATAGTCATTCCAAATTATTGAAATCAGAACACCTCAACCCTTATCGAAATCAGAATCGGATCCTGGTGATTCCGCTACTGAATCCAACCGATTTACACCCCTAAGCTCAGCCAACAGATCTAGCGTAGCTAGCAAGAGAGAGCATCCAGCTCTCAAACCCTAGCTGCCAACCCCATCAGCCTGTCCTCTACTCCTCTATAAAAGGACAAGCTTCCATCCTTTAGAGGTGCAGACACCACCCTAGCCCTTGGAAAACCCTAGCTGCCTTGCTCTCTCACCCTGTTGTTCCCTGCTGTGCCCACACCTATTCTTGCTGCCGCTATGCCAAGAGGAAAGGAAGGAGAAGGAAAAAAAATAAAAGAAAAAATAAAAGTAGCCAGTTGCTGCTGCTGCCTCTGCACCACAAAGAAAAGAAAAAGTAAATGAGATGGGGTGATACCCACAGCTATACTCCATCAAAACCCACTCTTCCACCTAAAAATTCCTGCCCAAACCTGAGTTCAGTCATCCCCTTACAGGCCTGCACACACACCCGCAAACCACATCAAAATTACCCCAAAACTCGGCCCTAGATATCCCCCTAATCTATCATGTGCAATCCTCAGAGACAGCCCTATGCTCTATAGCTGTAAACATAGCGGATACGGCATTTCTATGTCCACTCCGTTTAGCTAATCGGAAAATCCATATCTGGTCGGAGTCGGATACAGATATGAATACAACTGAACAGATGTAGAACCAGCCTGAACTAGGTCCAGGAGCGCCAAACCGGCCCTAGACCAGGCTGGACCTCTGAACCGGGCTTCTGTTCTTTGGACCAGGCTGTGAGCTGGCTGGTCCGATCAGCTGAACCAGCCAGGGCTGTGGGCGACCATCTGCAAATCCGTGGTGCACTCACCATTGACCGAGGGGTATCATAGCAGGCCTGCATAGAAACAGACTCCCCAACGGGGTCGTGGCGACTCGGCGGTGCCTCTTTGCTGGGGGTATCATGGCTGTCCGAGTATGCGCACGGGAGAGTGGGGCAGATCCAACCGTAGGAGGTGGACGCCGCTCCAAAAGCCACGCAGCCATGTGCATAAAGGGACCCTGGGGGGGGATGTGGCTGTCTGTGCACAAGAGGCTGCACATGAGTTGAACCCGGCAGGATTCATGGCTATTTGCGAGTGCACCCAAGCGCAAGGCGGTGCTACAAACCGGACAAAAGCCCGCGCGAGGGCTCCTTCATCTCGGCCATGCAAATGTGGCAGAGGGGAAGGATGAGCAGGTGACGGAGGCATCGCGAGCAGGGCGATCATCATCTACTTCTCTTTCTCCCGTCTTCTTCTTCTCCTTGCTGTAGTCGGGGTCCGGTGGCCGGGAACAAGGAAAAGATGGTGGTCTTGTGAGGTCTGGTTGTGCGGAATTCCCGGAGGAGGAGGTGGAAGCGACGCGGTCCAATCGGTATTCTGGAGGATCCGGAAAGGACTGGTGGGGAAGGCAGAAAGGGAAGGTGGAGATGTTTCCGATGTCGGGTAGGCTCTGGTGGAGCCAGATGGACCGGGAGGGTGTGGTAACGGTGGGAACAGAGATTGGAGGGGGTGGGAAGGATTTGGCTGAGGCCCTCCTACGCTAAGACAGTAGACTTCCAAATTTTCATATCTTCTTCATTGTCTTCCAACGTTGAGAGCATGTGCTCTTATATAGAGCCTGGACATTTACAAAAAAAGACCTCCCAAAAGACTAAATGTAAATGAGTTCTCTAAAGAATTGAAATGTAAATATGACTCAAAACACTGAAATAAACTGCAGAAAATAAAAACCTGACACTACTAGATAAAAATAAATAAATGCACCATCTTCTTGGGACCCGAACAATGCTGTCCTTAACCAATCGATCCATTTGGTTCAATCCGATCCCATCACCTCAGCTTTACCACTCCCTGAGGATTAGAAGAAGATGGTAAAAGATTGATGGGAGGAAGATATGAGGACTTGCCAAGAAACATAAGAACGGAAGATGAGAAAACAAGGATGCCACTACTGAGGAGCTCCTCCAAAGAATCTGCCAAGGTATGAAAGAGTAATGAGAGAAAACGAGCCACGGCCTTATGTAAGGGCTAATCTCACCCTCACTCACAACTTGGACAGGAACCGTCACTTCGTCACGCCCAAAGTTTGAAACTAGAAAGCAGTGCCATCATTGCCTGCAGCAAAAACATTTCAGATGATTTGATGGCTAGTAAATATATGGCATTGGAATTGATACAACTTCCTAAGCAGCCCTCCATATTCATCTATGAGCTCAGATTAATAGCTTAGCTTATATAAATAAGTCCAACCTCGAGGACCAGGTATGCGACCAAGAACACCTCATGCTATTCTGCTTTTTCACCTCCCACTGACTTGACTGTATGAAAAGGTGCACCTGAAATACATCTCAGGTCCCTGTCAAATGGGCTTTGGTCACAGGACAAGCTTGTTCTCAGCTACTCAGAACCGTTCTAGGAACCTCTACGTTAACACACTGGATGAAGAGGTTCAACAATTCTTGAAGCTTCATCAGATTCTGATGGATAGTTCTCAGCAACATAGATCCAAGTGGTTATAGGACCCAAAGGGAGTTTTCTCTGTAAAAACAGCCACCAAAGTTGTTGAGTTCAAAAAGTATGCAGATTAGCTGGAAAGGATGGATATAGAATACAAAGTTTCTCATCAAAATTCAGCTTTCTCTGTGGAAATCAACATGGAATAGAGTGCAAACTTATAATGTTTGGTGCCGGTTGAAGAACTTGTCAAAGAAGGTGTAGCTTTTGTGCTACTTACGAAGAAGATCAGAACAACTTCTTCCTTTGCAGAAGATTAGATCATTAAAAACATATTGGCAACATATTCAACCCTTCGATGGCAGAAATAAACAGTCTGGAAGGAGTGGCAGTGAACTGGAAATATACTAACAAGAAGAAGATGGAGCAGCACCTTTGGGGCCTACTTTTGCCTGAAAAGTTTGTAAAGAATTTGGTCATAATAAACAAAAGAAGACGTAAAAGTTCATTTTATATCATGCTGATATAGATTGGTCACATGGTTCTCAAGAAAATGTATGGTGGCCGCAGATTTGGAGAATGCTGAAGCTTAGTCAAATTGGATGAAGAAAAAATTCCCTTCGTTCTTTTGTAATGGGTTCTTATTATTACCCTGTTCTTGGTTTTGTTTTTGGTGTGGTATATCACCTTGATAAAGGCCTGGTAGCCCCCCCTTTTGCACTTTTATCTCTTTTTAATAAATGCACTGTAGCCTTGTCTTGGTCACTTCCAAAAAAAAAAAATGTGTTGCCAAAAGCCTAAGCAATTGGTTGACAAAGATATAAGATTGAGTGATGTGCTAAGCATTTTTATACACTGAGAACAGGTACAATCATCTTTAAAAGTTACGCACTTAAAAAGCCTTCATATACATATTATTGGAAGAAATAAAGTTAGTAAAGTGAAGCTACTCACCTACTTCAGTAACTTCACAGCAATGTATCCCTCCGCCAAGTATATGATCAAGATTTTGGCTGAAAGTGGTGATATGTCTGAGGCCCCTCTCTTCTGAAAGCATATCCCAAGCTGTTTTAGCTGCCCCATATGCAAAATTACTAGATCTTTTAGACGGTCCTGCAAAATAAAGAAACAAGAAGAATATGCGATAACTTGTATGTTTACAATATATATACACAGATGAAAAAATTTCCCCATGTACATGCATTCATATACACATAGAGAGAGAGATGTGTGGGAGAAACAGAGAGAAAAGATGTATTGTGGTCCATGCAGATAATACTGCCAGGGATTTCATAATGTTGTGTATGTATATGATGAAAACTGAACCTAAATATGGAACATAACAAGTTGTGTAATGATAGAAACTGAATGCAAATATGGAGCATACCAATTCTGATAAGCCATCAGAATATTCAATCTTGGTTCGGAGTGGTCAGACTAGACTTTGCTCAAAGTCATAGCTTTTTCTGTCGGAATTTGATTGGAATGTCAGGTATCGGGATTTTGTTTGCCACCATGGTTGGCAGGTTCTCGTCTTGGGTTCTTCGTAAAATGAAAGAAAAATTTAAGCCAAAGCAATGACTTAATGCTGGATTTACCAAATTTAAGAATGTATCAAAAATCTTCTTGGATCATCCTCATTATTTTGAGACAAAATAAGATTAATAAAAGTACTATAACCTATTAAAAATCTGATGAAAATAGCAAGTTAAAAATTAAATGAAAGAATAACTGCATTTCAATCATTACAGTCATGGATATCTTAAATGCATCTAGTTTGCTTTTATCCAAACAGCATCCCGTGCTATGTTATCCGAGGCGTGAGGCGCCCGAGGCGAGAGACCTAGTGCCTCGCCTCAGGCGCTTGGGGCGGGCGCCTTAGGCGCCCGAGGCGCTTTATATTATTTAATTATTTTAATTTAAATAATATATATATCTCATACAAATAGTTGAAATAAATCCAAAAAAATACTTGGAATATTAAAATAAATGCATCATTTTAATAACTATATATTGTGGCCATCAATAAATAATGTTATAACAATAAACGAAGGTCAATAACAAACATAACATCATAACAACTAACAAGAGTAGAGTACAAATCAAGCATAACATAGCATAACAATTTAATGAGAGTAAAAATCAATAACAAAAGAAGACAAATATCGTAATTAAATTAAGAAATTGATCATGTTTGACCAGATTTGTTTGACTTGGGCAGGGCGAAGCGTTTTGGGGCGAGGCGAGGCATTTTGCCAGCACCTCACCAGCCTCAACCGCCTAGGCGGTTGCGGCGAGCGCCTCTAATAACTATGATCCCGTGGATGTCTGTCATGTAGAACCAAATGGAAGAGTCAGTAATTCCATGTTCATATCCTGTGGGCACTGCTTTTCTCTCTGTCTTCCCTTCTTATATACATACATATATATTTATATTTATATCAGTGTGACTGTGTGTGTCTTTTTATTAGCTATTTTTAGCTCATCTGTGTCATAATTATATTATTCTTGCCAGATGAAAAGAAATTATGTCAACAGAGAGAACAAACCAGAAGAACGGGACAACAAAGATCACCTTCATCCCACCGTTCAAGTTTTCTACTTTCTGTGTGGATTAGAATGTCCTGAGCTTCTTTTAGTGTAATCTTCAGCTCTACATAACATTAGAAATCACAAATTGCTAAGACGGCATAAATATAGTAAATATGCTGAGATACATAAAGAAAAGCAGCAGAACACAACATTTTTATCAAATATAAGCTTGCTTTCGAGACAATGGAAAATGATAATTAGTATAAATACTCTTCCAACCACACCTAAGCTGCTCGTGGCACGTGCTGAGTACCAAAGCTTCCTACGTGCTTCAGATGCATATATAGTCTTACCATTGAAGCTTCCACACCAAAACGTGAACATCAACACTTGCCCACAAATATTGTAACAGAAGAAAAATGGCCGAATCAAATAGAAAAAAGAAATAGAACATTGAATTTCTGTTCACCATGTACGTCATTCGTGTAAAAATGGATGCAGAATCCAGAATCTGTTTGCTACTCCAACCAGTTTATGCAGCTGTTCTCGAAACTGTCAACTGGTTGCGTTATCATGCATGTGATGCGTTTATAGCCATAAGTGCAAGTTGAGGAAAAATAATCTTCGTGAGCACATGATATTTAGGTAGGACACGGGGTAATACGCCGTATGCGAACAAGATCTAAAATAAAACTAATATCGGCATTCTTGATTTGCGTCTACCGGGTAGCAGAATGCACAGGCAATAAAAAAGGCATCGACACACCAATGGGGCATGACAGCACGGTATGGGCTTCGTGACGCAGTAGACGGTGAAGCAGGTTGAAAGAAGTTAACCTTGTGCTAGTTGAGTTGACGAAACGGAGGAAAGGGATTCTAGGGTGGTAAAACCAGCAGAGAGAAGCTTCCCCCTGTGTGAAGGAGATAGCGGCAGATCCGATATCTCCATGAACCCTAGTTCCCCCGACCAACAGAGCACGGTGGAGTAGCCCGCGCGGGCGCGGGAGCGGAGGTAAATTTCGTTTTGTAAAAAATATTAATTTTCTTACATATGAGACAAAAAGTAATTAAACGTTTCGTAAAACGGTTATATTTAATTCTTACGTGGACGGGTGATTCAAAATCTAAAATATAATGTAATCATAAAATAATTATTTTTATCGTTTGAAAGGTGTTTGGTTATTTTTTTTCCTTTTTTTAACTTAAATTTTAAAAATAGAGAAAATATTTAGTTACGTTTTTTAATTTTTAATTTTTAATTTTTAAAAAACGTCGCATCATTTTGGACTTTTTTATTGACTGGTAGCCAAACATTACTTCACATTTTTTAAAAATTGTGATAAGTTTGTCAAACACATAATTTTTTTGTTTATGTAATTTTAAAAGTGATACTAAAATAGAAGATGTTTTTTATTTTTAAAAACAAGACTATTTAAATTAAAAAAGAGTAACCATACACCATATATCCTTTATATGTTTTTTCTTTCGGCCGCTCTGCTAGAATCAAGGCATGTAATTACACTTGTATAACAATATCTTGGACGCTCGGAGGTGTGGTCCTTTTAAATTCATCTGTTATAAATACACTTCTTGAGATATTAACAGATTTAAAGTTGTTGTTAATAATTAAATTTATTAACTTTGGTAATAATATAGTTAGGAAGAAAAAACTCATCCCAGACTGATCGAGTCAGCGTGATTAACATTTTTTCATGAACTTAGACTCGGTCAGACCGTTTGGAAGAAAGAAGAAGAAGAAAAGAACTGACCAAGTATATTTTAAATCGTGTCTTAATTGGATCAACTTTATGCACAGATGTAATGGCCATGAAAATTTTCTTGAACTTGGTTCATTACTCAATTAAGTTAATAACTCAACCGCAAATTGTAGCTTGAGCTCAACTCAACTCCATTACATGTTCCAATAACTCATATAAACTTATCCGTAAAGTTTAACTTTTACTTATTTATGAAAATCAATATAAATTTAAGTTCAAAGTCGAACGTTATTTTCATTTATTTGAGCGACATTATATAATCATTGATATATATAATTTATTTTTTTATAAATATACAATTGAATAATTATCAAGACAACCATGGGTCAGCTCAAGCTCTCTATTTGAGAGACCCAATTTTTTTACTCGCTCAATTTTGCTCTAACCCAATAAGCAATTCAAGTCAAATTTTTAGAAAATGTTTGATATATAGGATTAACTTAGAATTTATGAGACAAATCAGATTTATACTCAAATTAATTTGGTACCAACCGGGCCTTTACGGCCAGAATATCGATTTACTTGCGGTGGGTATTAATTTGTTTGCATCCCATTACATGCGTATAAACATTTCTTGATTCTGTCACATCCATATACAAACAACATTGCGCTATTATGTTATTGGATCTTAAAATTACATTAAGCATGGAATCAACGAATCTCTTGGCAACTTAAGTTATAAACCTCAACTTTTTTAACCTTTGAGACTAATGTCTTTTGTCTTTATATACAAATAAAGCAAGGTATGTAGTATGCATTTATGCCCAGTGTCACGATACCAAGTAGACCAACAGAAAGACGTCTAAAATAAATTAAACATTTTTATGATATAAAAATAATATAAAATTTTAATTAAATATAAAATAATTTCTCCTCCCTTGCTCCTAACAATTAACCTCGGTCTATCTATTACCCACTGTAGAGTGTGGATCCTCTCAGTCTACTTCACAAAGAGGAGGATACGAGTTCACTATCAAATCATGATCAAATCACCATCAAATTGTCCCCTCTCGTGAGAGAAATTAAGAGAGTCCCCTCGGTCCCCCTCACAATAGGGGTTGCAGGTCCACCATATGTGGGTGGTGTCCACTATCAAATCGTCATCAAATCATTATCAAATCACCCCCTCTTGTGAGGGGAATTGAGAGAGTCCCCTCAGTCGGGGATACGCATTCTCAAGCCCACCATATGCATGGGGTCCACTATCAAATCACCTCCTCTTGTGAGGGAAATTAAGAGAGTCTCCTCAGTCGACTGACTAAGAGGATTCGCACTCTCGGGCCCACCATATGGGGTGGGCCCTGTGAGCACAGATTTTGTTTTTATATAAAAGACTCTCTAACCTTTTGGGTTCCCTACGCTTGCCTGCTTCTTATGGACACGTCGAAAATGCTAACAGGGATTGCTTCCCATGGGTCTGCACTATATCTCTCTTCTTATCTTCTTTCCTTCTTCACACCCACCGTGATCCCCAGGTTGACGATCCTTAGTGTCACTTAAGTGCCATAAGGTCGATCCAGGCCGTGTGGAAAACAGAAGAAAAATAATAATGAGAAAAGGAAAAAACAACAATAGTTAAGAGAAGGAGTTCGACCGGTGTATCTTGTCGAGGAAGAATGTGGTTGCGAGTTCTATCTTCATCTTCCTCAACCAATCAGGAAAAAGAAGCTTACAAAACTTTGCTTGCTTGCAATATTCAAATGAAAGCACAAGAGAGAGCACGATTAGAACTAAACGAGGTGTAGTACTAAACCTAAGATGAACATAGAAATGACAAAGGGGTGGAACATATTGAATTATGACTAAATCATAACCCCTTTTGGTTAAACTAGGACGATGGAGAGTGCTATGATGCACTAAACTACACTATCATAGCATGAATGATGCAAAAAAAATATAAATGGAAATGGGTAAGAGTTGGGGGAGAAGATGTTGAAGACTGACGTGTTGTAGCCCTCTAAAAGAACCATGTGCTCCCTTTTCGAGATGCCAGACATCTTGGTGACGGAGTGCCTTGATGTCACGTAAGCAACTCTTTGCACGGGCTTCTCCCAACTCTTGTTGGTGTTGCTCGATGTTCTAACTTCAAGTCGTAGTCCCCTGGAGCTCCCTACAGTGCTGAGATGGTTGGAGAGGCCCTCTTTGCGGGATGACTTAGGCGCTCCTTTAGCACAACACCAGGCATCCCACCTGGGGGGACACTGGACGATGCTTTGTCGGGACATTCATAACGGTTTTGACCATGGTACGCATACGCCCCTAACCCGCCCAAATTGTTATGTCAGTCGCTAGATTTAGTCATTGGTGTCCCTTGACAAAGACACCAAGCATCCTACTATGGAGCTTTTGTAACAGAATCTAACAGATCCTGCTGCCCTTCTATGCCAGACATGATGTCGGGTGTCATTGTTAGAAAATCTTCCTAACATTGTGATATCAGGATGCCTGCAACATTGTACAATGTCCGTCACCAATTGGTTCAAATTTTAAATGGGCAGAAAACCCAAGCACTTCGGTGACACGATGCTAGACATCGCCTAATCGAGATGTCAGGTTCCTTACTTTATATTTTTATATTTTCAAGCAAAGTCAGGTTCTTCGAGTGGAAAAGACAAGTGTTGTCCATAAAAACTGTAATGAATTAATCTATGACTTTGAAAAAATTTTGATTCATCAAATTCAAGGGCTTGGCCTTAGTTGAAAGCAAACGATAAAACTGGAAGCCGAAAAAGATAGAGATCAAATATACCTTATTGGGATTTGAAAAACCCCTTACTAGAGATAAAGAGTGAATATTATTTCTTGGTCCAAACTATTCAAATTGATAGTTTTTAGTGGTATTCACACAAACTTTCTCTGATGACTGATTCTCCTTTGCTCCAACCTCAAAAATCCTCCCATAATGGAGTTGGACCATACGAGGACGCTTTCTAGAGAAATGAGAAGAGAGGGAGGCTGTTGAGGACATTCTCTAAGTCTATCACTCATTAGGGATTGGTTTCTTAAGGCTTAAATGTATACAAGATGCAATTTTTTAACAAAAATTCAAATAATCTATATATTTACATTCTTACTCATGTCCTTAAGGATTAGTTTTAATATGTGACCCACTAGGTTCAAGGTTTAATAGTCAATTCGGCGAAAGTCAAATTTTTAAATGAACAATTCTTCTAATAATTGAATCTCGAATAAGGAAAGGTTAAACTTCAATAAAATACTTCTTTTCATTTTGTATTTGATTATGTCTATCCATTCTTTTTTCTATTTATGGCTTTAGAATGCAGTATTGAAGAGAAGCTCATGCGACCATCACTCACCAAAAGTTTTGGAGGATCTATATAGGCATAGCCTTACTGACAACAACCTCTCACACCAAACTACAGTTCTAAAGGTTTTGTTATGCACATTCAAACGTTGACATGAAGCTGATACTTGAAGATTCTCGCCACAACACCCTAATCGTGTCACATAAAATGAAGAGGTGGTTTACTTTCTAAAAATTTGTTGACAACTAGTATCACTCATCAACAAATTCATGGTCCAGATGACCAATCTTTTTGTTTTGTATTTGAAGATGCTAATCTTGACATATACCTTTTGTTTTATTTTTGAATTTGATACTATGCCATTTGATTTTGAAAGAGACTTTAGGATTGTACAACCCTTTTGTCTTGTATTAAAAGATTCAATGTCATGTATTTTGAAAAGTGAAAGAGAGATTGTATAAATGTTTTGTTTATCTTATATGGTGTGTTCTAAATTTTCTTTATAGAGAAGAATGTGCTAGATGAATCTACTATGTGCATTAACTTATATGTTGTTTTGCTGTAAGATTTGTCGGTCCAAAGTCCAAATTAGTTTGTATGACAATTCTAGTGGGAGATTTTATATGAATTGTACACAATAGATTGTATTCAAATGTAATATTTGATTATTTTATTATTTAAGAAAGATTAAATAAGTTGGTGTTAAATTTGAACTTGAATATTGAGTCGAACTATTATTTGAGCTCACTTAGTAACGAAATAACCTTGAACTCGGGTGCATCATGTTTGAAAAAAGTTAGATGACGCAAGTTTGAACCACATTTTACTCAACTCGGCCTATTTGCACAGTGGTTTGTTGTGGGGCGCTGCATGTTAGAACCTGTTTGGTTCGAATATCAAATATATTTCTAGAGGTTAAGACATGTTTGGTGGTACCACCAAACATCTTTATCGTTGTCAAATTTAAAATTGATATTGATGATAATAATTGATTAATAATATCAATTTTAAAATTTATACCGTAAACAAAACATGTGATGTAATATAAATGATAATTTGTATCAATTTTAACATTGATACTCTAACTTTTAAAAATAATAATAACAATAATATAATATTATTTTTCATACTCTAATCAAACAGGTCATAAAATATCAATAACAAAATTGATATAAATTGTTACTTGTATTATATATTATTCTTTATTTGTACTACAAGTTTCAAAATCGATACAATTTATTCAAACAATTTTGTTTGATTATTATCCATATCAATTTTAAAATCGATAGTAATATAGGTATCTAATAGTGTTATTAAACAGGACACTAACTATAGCAACCTTGAGCTAGCCGAGCCTTGCTCAGTTGGCAGCACCCTGCGCCCGGGGGGCGCAGGGCGGGGATCGCTTCCCGGCGGCAACAAGCCGGGCGTCCCATGGGGGGGCGACTTGTGGGGTCCGAGGGGTCTCGAACCATCGTCACCTGCATGCGCTGCGGGTCCTTGACCGCTGGGCCATAAGTGTTTAAAAATTTTTTTACAGCAACCTTGAACGCTAGGGTTACGGACTTTTTCCTATGTTAGGAATGTTATAACTCCGTACCCGCTGTGTTTTTCAGCGGGGTGTTCTTGTGTTTTTCGATTAAAATAAATTATTTTTTTAAAATTAATTATTAAATAAAAATAAAAGTAATTTGATTTATTTGAATTTAAATCATATTTTTTATGTTATAATATATATTCTAGTGCATTCTATTAATTTATTTTAAAAATATTAATATAAAATTATTTTATTAAGAACACAGTGATATTGTTAATATAATTCAATTCAACAAAATTATTTTGTTTTTTATATTGACATAAAAGATTTATTCTGGTTTAATTTTTTTGGATTGAAGTCTCCTGTCCAGTCTTTTTTTTGTTTTCCAAAATATCGGCTGGCTATAGACTACAGTGTCAACAGAGAGAGAGAGAGAGAGAGAGAGAGAGAGAGAGAGAGAGAGGTGGGGGTTTCTCCTTCCACGGATTTTCTTCCCTCCCCGCCGCAGCCACCGCCACACGATACACCACCCCTGGCGGCAGCATCTGCGACGTATAAGCTGGCGCGTTGATGGAACCAGTCGCCGGTCTCGCCGATGGCACTCCTCACCTGTCCCCCGTGCCACCTCGGCGGTCACCATCTTCACCGCCCGTCTTCGCTTGTTTCTTCTATTTCCAAAAGCAAATGTCGGCGCTTTTGCATCAGGTGCATCGGGGCCATCGCCTCCGTGGGGGAGGAGAATCGAGGCCCCGCCGTGGTGTGGTTCAAGCGAGACCTCCGGCTAGACGATCACCCAGGCCTCGTCGCGGCGGCGTCGCGGCATAGCGTTGTCGTTCCCCTCTACGTGTTCGATCCTCGTCTGCTTCGCTGTGAGTTCATCCAGTCTTACACACCGGTATCATTTTGGCTTTTGTTGGCATAGCATGCGGTACGATCGGCGATTACCGGTGATTGCACATCTTCGCGTGCATGATCCATTGGTATTGGGTTTCCATTCTTCTACTCTCTTGAACTGTTATTGTCAAATTGCTTCGGTCTTTTATTTCTCATTTAACTTTATCGATTGCCCATTGCATCACTGATAAGATCGAGTCTCCTAAGAGTTGTGACGATGACTGAAATTGAGAAGTGAGAACCTAGTTCACATGGATGCACTAGACAGATGACCGGCGAACATGGTTGTCAAGGCAGTCAAGGCGAGATGCTAGGAGATACTTTTTCTCATAGCAAAGTTGATGGTTTATTAAATATGTGTGGCAATTAGGATAAAAAAGCAATGAATAAACATGTCAGTACGTGAGTCGACTAATAATCTACAAGTGCATTATTAAATAATTCGCACAGAAACTGAAAGGCATAACAAGCTGCAAGGAAATTAAAAATAATAGAGTGTCTGGTTGCAAACTTTTAATCTAAACAATATTGTTTTCAAAACACAGCTTATATCATTTCTCAATATCGTTTTCAAAAGTAGAGAAATAGATACAGTAACATGTTTGACGAAAATGACAAAATTTAAAAATTTCTATAGCCGTGTCCGGCGAAGCCTTCTCTTCTTCATTTACAAGGAGAGAGGCAAACCATTATAATCTGTCTTTGATGAAATGCTGATGCACAGATTCGATATCGGGTGTGGTTACTCCTTCCGTGCCTCTCGATGAAAAAACAAGTATACATGAACCTGCAGATTTATATGTTCACTCAAAAAGCAGACTCCACGTTTCAAATGTCATCTCCTCAGCTCTATTTGTATTTTAAATTTTAAATAGAAAATTTGTACAAAAGTAAATTCAAACACCCTGTAAACAATTACCTGAACTTGATCGCAGAGACGCTGAATAACAGAGTGTACCCCACATCACCTCTTCACCATTTGTCCTTCGTATTAGATGCTGGAGTTCAAAAAATATCCTGTAAAAATTTATCAATATTAGTATTAAAATTATGAATAAGGTAATTACTGACTAAACTTAAAGTAGGTAAGCACAAATATTTTTTCACCCACTAACTTGCAACGTGGACATCGTGGTGCAAAGTCTTGTCCCATCGGTTATCTATGATCTTCCATCATTTTTTATAACCTATGAGATTCTTCTTATTTATTTTGAGTTTTGCCCGGTCCATTGCATCATATAGGGTGTCCATTTGGTTCCTATCATCAGAGTCTACCAGCCTCAGCACAACAACCATTCCTTGCCTATATCCTCCAGTATGAGATCAATAGAATATACCATCCAAGGCACCCATAAAAGATGTTGTCTCTTCTCCATCAACTTTTTCCCAACCGCCTTATAGGAGGGTTCGTTGTCAGTGACAACCTGAACCATATTCTCCTCCCCAATCTCCTCCACCACAGCATTCATCAAAGAAAAAATGTAGTCAGCATTTTTAATCTTTTCAGAAGTATCCACTGACTTAAAAAATGTGGTCCCCTCAGAATAATACACCAAGAAGTTTATCATGCTCCTCTTGGTGATACATGTTCACTCGTTACACATAATCGTGTAACCCCTCTCATTCCACACCAATCTAAATCCATCCATCCATTTTCTCAACTCCTGCACCTCCTCCTCCAACTCACCACCATATATATGATTGCTGCTCGAGGATTGCAGACCCGGTCCAATCTCACCCACGGCATATATCGCAGTTTAGAAGTAAGGGTTGGTGGCTGCATGTGTTGGGATGCCTACATTAAGTTAAAAAAGATTAGATCAGCAAAAAATAAGGTTAAGTAAATAAAACACACATAAAAGTCATTTTAAGAGTGATACCTACATGTAAAAATCACTTTACAATGTGGCGAACGGCTCTCTTTGCAACCATTCTTGTTGCCTTCATTCCCTTCATGTCTTGTTTAATCTCCATTTATCCAGCGCTTTGTTTCCTAAATAGATACTCATCACTCGGTGTAACTGAGTACTGACAGAATGATGGTGTGGCTCCTGTCTCCATCCCTCATTCTCCCGGTCCTGAGTAGGGCGAGCCGATGTTGATCGGTTAAGAATTGGGTCAGCTCTGGACCCTGACTCTCCTGCTCCCCTCCTCCTGTCTTCCTCCGCAGCAGATGCATGCTTGGTAGCATGCCTAGCATGTCTAAGCTCGGAGTCCGTGGAGTCGTCTTCACTCTTTGACTCCGACTCGGCAGGTGCCTTTCCCTTGTCTTTCCCTTTGTATATAGGCAAATCTTGATCCCTCCTCCTCTCAAGTAGCTCATCGTGCAACTCCTCCCTCTGCTCAATCCTAATAGACCGTTGGGAGGCTTTACTTATCATGTAGCCTCTCATCTCCTCACTCATCTCCTTAGGCACTTTATCGCATTTTTTTTACATTCCCACATTTTCCGGCAATATGTTGTTTCAGCCGGAACACACCCTCATTCATCTCCTTCCTACACCACTTGCATTGCACTCTCTTTCTAGTCGCATCTACCATATAGCCATGTTCCCATTCCACGTCAGAAGGATGTGTTGGTGCTATATCACCCTGATCGGCCATTGCTTATCCATGCAAAATTTGTAATAATTCATAGAAAATTGGTCGACATTCTATAAATTACTTTAGGGGTTGTTCGGGAAGCAGACAACACGTCGAACATACTATTCAGTATGTTTAGAGAGTTACGTCTTTGCCGAAAAGGGTCGTAAATAAGTGTACGGGGTTTTTGAAAATTTTCTCGTACAAAGAATATCCAATCGACGTTCTTACAACTTGAACGGAGTTGTTCGGTCGGAAATTGGATAGTTTAACTGTACTTGGAGTCATCATAAACACCTCAAAATTGGCGTATGGGGTTTCTGGAATTTTTCTCATACAAAAGAACATCTAATCGATGTTCTTACAAGTTGAACAGAGTTGTTTGGTCAGAAATCAACGAGTTTAACCATGCTCGGAGTCATCGGAAACTTACGTAAGAAAGGGCGTACGGGATTTTCGGCAAAGAAATCTTACTGACAATCTTCTAAGGATCGAAGAAGATGTTGAATCGAGGTGGATCGGAGCTTGGATCGGCGAAATCCCTTGAAGGGATCACTGGAATCCAGGAATCACTCAAGGATAGCTGTTGGAATCGCCAGAATCGGCGCTGGAATCGCCAGAATTGCTCTGGAATCGCTTTGGGATACTGGGATCAAGCGATCTTGCATCGGATCAATTGATTCCAAGAGCGGAATCACTTTGGGATCAACAAGGACATAAGAGAGTTTGCCACAGATTGGTTCCTACGTGGGAAACGACCTGCAGCCATCGATTTCGGCCCTAAATTGGACCAAGAATCGAATCGGACCGGACCAATCCGGCTTCTGGCAAAATCGGCCAAATCGATCGATTCCAGGCTGAATCGGTCGGAATTGGATCAATTTCGACCGATCCAGCCGATTCAATCCGATTCTCGGGGAATTTCCTCCGGAATCGGTCCTTCCGCAGGGAATTGAATCAAAATCGACTGATCCGATTCTAGAATCGACCGATTCTGGTCCGATCCCACCGATTCTATAATCATACCTTGACTACTATGGCTACTTGGCTAGAGCTAAGAGTTCTATTGCCAACTAACATGTGGTTCCTGTAACAATGATCTCCTAGAGATACGATGACTCGGGTAGGTGAGACTCTTCTTTCTCGGCAGTACATCCTTCATGAGAGCTTTATGAATCTAATTTTACGTCAAGTGCTCAGCAGTATAAGAAGAGAAGAAAGTGTGGAATTTTGGAGAGCTTCGAAGAGTTTTGGTGAGTTTGTATGAAAACATATGTAACCTTCCGTAAAATTGTTCTTGGTAGATATTTATAAGAAAGAGAAAGATGTCTGGGGAAGAATTGTTGTGTAAGTGTTCATTGGATACGTCCCAATGAGAAGAAATTGGCAGAAGGAGTCTCACTCATAGAGATGTGTCCGTGGAAAGCGCTACATGCGTGGTAATCCCGCAGGCGCATGTAACCCACCCGATACATCCATCTAGTGGGGCTATTTTAAAAATACATGTAACAATCCCCCACATTTTTTAAAAACTTTCAAATATATTAAATCAAAAGATAACACAAATAAACAAATACTATTGAACACTCTTATATTATGTAATAAGTGAATGTACCTTTTGGTTTAAACTCTCACTGAGTGATATTTGATATCACTTATTGAACGCTTGATGGATGTTTCACCTTGAATCGAATATCATGACTCAGATTCTTTTAAATTCACACATAGTATAGTAAAATCTTATTCAAACGGTTTGCACTGTTAATTCTCTTGCGCATTGCGCATATATCTCGTATGTGTTTTAGATGATAGCCTATTTCTCATAGTCGTAGCCTTACGACTTCACACGTATCGGTGAATCTTCCAAAGGCGAGAGCAAGGAGTCACTTTGTCACTTGGGTCTCGGATCCATTAAGAGTATAAACCTTATCTTACCACTTATTTCTACATGATCACTAACACTATAGGGATGGGATTAAAATAAATAAGTGTTCCATACATGGTTACTCATCATCTTGTTTCTACCCATTGAATCTCTGTGAGGTTGGATTGCCATCTTGAAAAACTTTTCATTTTTGGGTTCAATCCCACCCCCTTCTATGCTTCTAGAACCACCGTTCTAGACAAGTCTTTTGTGAATATATCTGTAAAAGTTCTTTCTGATTTTACAAAATATAAGGCTATCAATTGTTACTTCATTTTTTTTATAGACTTGTGCCTCACTTTCATGTGCCTATTCATTTTGATGTTGACATTAGTTTGCATGCATTTATCAATTGTTGATGTACAATCACATCATAGATACAAATGACAAAAAATTTGTTATCAATAAAATTCAACTAAAAAATCTCTTAGCCATTCAACTTCAGCGCATGTGGTGTCAAGTGCAATCATTTTAGATTCTGTAGTACTTCTAGATAACATAGTTTGTTTTGTAGATTTTCATGATATAGCTCCTCCTTATAAGAGAAAAACAAATCTAGATGTTAATTTTACATCTATTGAGTCATTAATCTAATTGACATCACTAAAACTTTCTAATACGGAAAGATAACTAGTCTCATGCAAAGCATATGACATAGTATTTTTTATATATCTAAGTACTTTATCTAATGTCTTTCAATGGCTTGTATCTGGACTTATAGTATATCTACTAAACCTATTTATAGCATATGCTATATCTGATTTTGTGTAATTTATGAGAAATCCAAGTGTGCCTATAATTTAAGTTATATTCGGATTGTAATATAGGATTTCTTAAATTCTTCTTTATGTGAACACTATCATCATAAAGGGTAGATTGGCTTTTTTATGATTATAATACTCAAAATTAAGTTAACTTCACCAAAATCTTTCATGTAAAAATTTTGAGATAAGAAAAATTTGACTTTATTAATCACATGCATGTTAGATACAAAGATTTAAATTTCATCAACTATAAACAGAAGATAACAACATGTTCACGAAACATTTTGTAATATACTTACGTATTAGTTTGATTGATTTTAAAGTCATAAGAAAGAATAATCTCATCAAATTTTCTATACCATTGCTTGAGTGTTTGTTTTAATCCATGCAATGATCTAATCAATTTACACACCTTGTTTTTTTGGACCGGAACAATAAAACTCTCTGATTGATCCATATAGGTCTTTTCATCTAATTCACCAGTTAAGAATGAAGCTTTACATCTATTTAGATTTTAGTGAATGATCAATTTATACATGGAAACTATTGCAATTAAGGTTTTTATGGTGATGATTCTCGCCACAAGAGAATATACACATCATAATATTTTACATTAGCTTTTTGTATAAATCTCTTGAGTACAAGTCTAGTCTTATATTTATTTACAGATCCATCATGTTTTGGCTTCTTTTTGAAAACTCATTTATATTCAATTTTCTTACAATAAGAGAGATCGGTTAGTACCTATGTTTCATTTTGAATTATTAAATTCATCTCATTCTCTATGACCTCCTTATAGAAAGGTGAATTTATGTAATTCATGGCATCACTAAAGGTGATTGGAGAATCTTCTACTAATAATGCATAGAAATCTTTAAAAATTCATTCTATCCTGGTTCTCTTACTTTTTCTTTTTTCTATTGGGTATTTTTCTTCTTTTCTTCTATTTCTAAATAAATTTTGGTTATATCCAAAATCACTACTTCTTACATTGGTTTCAATTTTAGATTTAATAGAAATATATTTTCATAATAAACTTCACCTCTAGTCTCAATGATAGTATTGTTTGAAATATCTCATATTTCAAAACTAATTACTAAGGACCGATTATTGTTGTTAGAGAAGTTTTCAACATTAATATTTGTGGCATATCTAATAAAGATAGTATCTACGGTTTTATGTCCAATATTTTTTTTTAATTTTAGGTATTTTTACTTTTGCATGACACCTTCACACTTCAAGAAAATTCAAGTTCCGTCTTCTCCTTTTTTGGCTTATGTGTGCTTTAATCATTCATATTCTTTTAAGTGTTGCATGATTATTAGTCATGCGGATAAACATTTTGCTAATACACTCCTACCATTGGCGTTTCCATGCATGATCTGCCAAGATTTATGTAATTTGTAATTATGTTACACGACACATCTATCATAACAACATTAAGTTATATTTGCATAGTAGAGATGGAGTGCTGTATTTGGCTGTTCAAAACAACAAAGGCTGATTTATGTTTGAAAATGTTGGATGTATTTGGTTCATTACGAATGCACTTGGTGTGGTTTTGACGGTTTGACCAACCTTCATGCTCATGTCACTCAGAAAAGCATATTTTTAGTTTGCCATTATGTAACTGCAAGTGATTAACCTCATGCAGCCTTTGCTGATGACATTCTGGTAGTGCTTCTATCTGCTTTGGAAGATTTACGGAAGGAAATAAGAGATCAAGGATCTGATCTGCTTATTGCTTTTGGAAGTGTGGAAGAAGAAGTATTAAAAATTGTGAATGAGGTTGTTGCCCATTGGCTTTAGGGACCTTGAACCTCAACCTCAAAGGAGATGACTAACATTGCTACCTTCAACTTACGAGTCTTTGGTTCACTACAGGTGAAGGCTACTCATGTATTTGCAGAAGAGGAGGTGGAGCATAACTTTCAAGAACTGATCTTTCTTGTGAAGTCATCTTTATCAGCTACATCGTTTTCTTCAGGGAGCCCCAAGCTTGTCCCCTGGAGTACCTCATTTTATGACATAAAGGTAACCATATTTCCAGTCATTTAAGGTAACTATATTTAAAGTCATTTAGTTGTCATCCATTGGTCAATGATTCATTCTTGTTTTATGTGGCTAGAGCATGAAGGAACTTCCCATGTCTTATCGTGAGTTTCAAAAGCTGAGAGTTCCTATAAGTAGCCCGATTAGCCCCATTGCTTCTACCATACTGCCTGCACTGAACATGGAATTACATAATAAAGGTAGACATCTGTTTATAGAAAGTACTTTTTTTTTTCAATTGACATGGTCCCATGTGTTATCAAAAATGATTTCTTTGTCAAACAATTGTCATTCAGGTGATTTACCCACATTTGAAAATCTTAAAGAATACCTACATCGCAGTTGTTTTATGTCAAACAACAGCTGGAGATCTTTCAACAAGTTTTCAGCCAGCATGGTTCTGAGGGAACAACAAAGAAATCAAACCCAGAAGCTATCTTCTATAAATGAAGATGCCAATAGTTTGCTCCATGGAGAAAGTGAAAACACCTCTTCAGTTTCTAATGCTTCCCAAAGGAGGAAACTTCGAAGTTCTGTTTTTACATCAATAAAAAGTAACCTAGTGAAAGGTGGCACTGGCACTGCCCTGAACGCATTAGCTGCATACTTGAGATATCTGGAAGGAACAGCAAGGGATGATTGGCAAGAGTATGTGAATACTCATTTATTTGACATCCCTATATTCCTAAATTTACACAATGTGCTCAACTGATGTTTTATTTGGGTTCTGTATATCCTTCAAGTTTATGTTTTGTCAAATGCCAAGCATTAAGCATAAGGATTGTCTCATGTGAAAGGCAAATGGAAGAATTCATTGTGATTTGCTGTGTTATGGCAGTTATTTATTTATGATTTATGAAGCAATTACATAATAAAACAGCAGTTGAAAGATTAAGAGAGACAAAGACAGCACCTCCGTCATATCATTGCCTGCATATGCATCCCCATTTTATGAGAATAATACCTTTATGTTAAGGCAGATTACCTGACTAGAAGAAGAAAGCCCTGAATGCATTCAATTTCTTGCATACCTGCCTAGGCATCTCGAAAATTGATAGATAACCAAGGATTGCCGTCTCAGATCTTAGCTTCGTCTTGGGGGGATGAAAGAGAAGAAATCTTGGAGAAATCTTGGGAGATCGGAACTTGAATTCTCAAATCAAAATGTGTGTGTGTATATATATATATATATATGAAACATAACATAATAGCTTATAAAGATAGGTGATGGGGGACAGAGGATGAAAGACACTTTCTGAGGTTATTAACCCACAAAGTTCTCTGACTCCCATAATTGGTTCTAGTTCTCTCAATTTTTAAAGTGATCTAATTAAGAAATTGTCCACTTAAAGTTGCTTTCACTTTTATTTAAACAGAAGAGAAAGAAGAGAGAGGAGAAAACGCCAGTTTCGAAAATCTTGTTAGATTTTGAAAATCGGTTCTCCAGTTAACGAAACCGATTTAATTATCTGGATTTAGGTCCTCTCTAAGGTGCTCGCCAAATGACCAACAACAATTATTCTACTGGCTAGGACCTAATCGCACCAGGCATGGCAATTCGATGTAGATAATAGAAAAACAAAGCTATACCCATACAAGGAAGAGTGATCAGAAATGTACCTCCACACCGGAGTGTGGGGAAGACAATCTTCTGCTGAGAGATTGGTAATCCCCTTCTAATTACAGTGATTTTCACAAATAAGTACATGACTAATTAATGACCCACACCTCACAAGGTGGTAATAGGTCTACAAATATTTCTTAGAGGATTACCAATATTTCTTAGAAATCCTCAGGATCTGCACCTTGCTTGAATTTCCAGCGACAATCTTTACTCAATTAACGGCAGCAAAGAACTAGACTCAGAAAAAATGATCTCATCATGGCCTTGGAATCAGGAGACCAATTTTAGAACGAATCTTCCCAGAGGAGAACTAAGCTCACTGCCAGTAGCTTTTAGAAGCTTCCAAGGCATTAGGGAATAATCATTGGTCCTCATCACATTCCCATTTAAAATATAGGCGGATTCTTTATTCTATCCGCCAAATTTCTATGGCTATATTCTGTTATTGAAAGCGAGTAACCACTATGAAAACAGCTTGCTATAGACAAGTTGAATATAACAAGAATAAGAATCGAACTCCCGAAAACCGAGAGGATCACCTCGTGATCGGAAGTGGACCGGTCGCGATCGGTTCAATATCTTTAAATAATATTCGCAGTGTGACCAGGAAGAGGACCGGTCATCAACGATCAAGCAAATATCCAGAACCGATATTAACGGCAACCACTCGATTGACTACGTCAAGAATCGGTAATGTAATGGAAACATCGGACCCGCGGTAAAGAACATTCGTATCGAAATTCTTTGCTTGATTCGACCGTAGTAGGGACCAAAACAATCGAGACTCCAATGTAACAGGTGAAAGAATCTCCCGGGAATAAATTTGAACTTGGAATCGAGAAAGACCGGTTTCCAAAGCAATCGTATCGGAAACCGTAATGAAGCGAGCGCGAAATGAATCGATTAAAACTCTAAACAATGATCCGTCCGTTCGGGATATTGAATCCTCTTTGCAGTGATATAGTCAAATAGGACTTCACGGATCCACTTCGCAATGGAGCTAAGAACTAACTCAGTCGGAAACTCAGAAACATCCAGAGGAGATGTAGTCTCGGAATGGAAAACGATATCGAAACGGAGCTCAGCTTCTAACAAATTCCATAGCCACTGTTTCCAAACCGGACATCAAAGCGCTAACAGATACCTAAATACGTCGACCGACTACGAAGATCGTTTTGAACCAAAGATCACGCAAGAATATCCGTTCAACAATAATATCAAAGAAGCGGGATCGTAGATCCGAAGATGAGGAGAGACGAAATCACGGAGAGGCATCACCATATTCTCGTACGAGGATCAATAAACTCCAAACAGTCTTACGGCATAGATCCCGTCTTCATCGGCTAGGTGCCTCGGAGTAGGAAGATTTCAGAACCTTCTCTGAATAGAGCTCAACAGTTCTTCAATCGACTAGAACGGCAACAACGAAGGAACCACATCCAGCGAGGGAGTAGATCTCCGGCTACCAGCACAGCCAATCTCAAGATCCGACAGCAGTGTCAACTAGGAAAGAACAACTCCAACCGTACGAAGAGAGAAAAACGTCGGAATCAGATCCATCAGATGAAGAAAGAAGGAGGCGAGTTGCCTTCAGGGAGGAAACGAGAAGGAGGACGAGCTACCCTCAAGAGGAAGAAGGCGACGAGAACGAGCTGTCCTCAAGGTGAAGGAATGGAAATAACCATCGTAGAGAACGGGAGAATGTCCCACCGGAAGCGAGTTTCAAGACAAACCAGTAGATCAGAGGGAAAGGGAACGAACTCTCCAAAAGCACACCGCCATTGATCCATTGGAAGAAGGAGAACAGTGTGGTGGAGTCCGCGTCAGAGCATCGCCGAATGGAGGGAGAGGGAGAAACATCCGCGTGGACCAGCCATCCACGCCAGGAAGAAGGAGACTCGCCGCCGGGAGGAAGACGCCCTCCGCCGAGAGAAGAAAAAACGCGGCCAGCCGCTCGCGAGTGAGTGAACAGAAAACCCTTGCGGGTTTAAACCCTGCGCACAGGAGACAAATGGGGCAAAACGGGAAGGAAAACTTTCAACGGGAGATCTTTTCATTCAATGTCTCCTCTCGACTGGGGAGGGGTTCGGTCCTTTAAATAGGAGCCGGCCCACCCATTTACAAGTAAGTCCAGGAAAATAATATGCTAAATGAAAAAATGCGTAAAACATCAACTAAAGTGCTTAAAATTATGTAAGCACCTCAGAAAAATCTAAAAAAAATACACTGACTAAACAAAATATAGGCAATGATCTCCAAGCCAAACCGAACCCAAATTCTTCCTTCGTCGACCATAAACTTGATTAAATCGTGGCCAATGTCTAGTGTCCCCACTAATTCTCCCCTGGTGGGAAGAATTCGACTGCGTCGAATGGGAAACTGAAGCACTATGATATCTCTCTAATATATCCGGATCAATCTGCTGTAATTCCTCTCGAGAAAGCCATGAATCCTCAGTGTGAGGCCGTCCACACCAATGTATGAGATACCTCTGAATCACTCCGCCCTGAGAGGAAATAACCTGTTCGTCCATTATCCGATCGATTTGCTCATGCCTTAAAATGGTAGGGCAGCATAGTGGACTCGAGAGGGTCATCTCGCAAAGGAGGGGAAAAGTTTGAGAGAACTCCTTTGGGTATTGTTGGTTCTCGATATTTAACCAAATCGAAACGTTAAAAGTGGAACTTATTTCAAAATCGAGGGAGTTCCAAAACATAAGCATTTTCTCCAATTCTTCCGATGATTTTAAAAGGTCCGGCTCCTCCTCTAGCTTTCAATTTCTTAACAAGCCCACTAAAGAAACCGTTCGGCCGAAGCTTGACCATAACTAGATCACCCTCTTGAAATTCTGTCGCCTTTTGTGAGAGTCGGCATAAATTTTGTATCAGTGCATTACTAGCCTCAATTTTCTTCCGACATGATTATGCGGACTCTAATATGCTCGGCTAATGATTCAGAGATGCCGACACTCTAAATGCATTCGGGACGGTGCTTTGATCCCAATGGGCGACGTGGTACATACCCTTTACAATCTCAAAAGGACTTAGACACGTAGTCTTATTGACGGAATCATTATAAACAAATTCAAGAATGGTAAAACCAAATCCCAAGACCTAGTATTCTCACCTACCAAACAACGAAGTAGGTTCCCAAAGCTTCGATTGACCACCTCTATTCGACCGTTCGGTTTCGAGGATGCAGGCAGTTGAAAATTTCAGCTTGGTTCCTAACAAATGCCACAAAGTCTTCCAAAAATAGCTGACAAATCTCACATCTCTATCAGAAACAATGGTTTTAGGAAGACCGTGTAACCTAACAATCTCTTTCAAGAAAATCTTGGCCACAACAGAAGCATCTGATGTTTTGGCACAAGGTAAGAAATGAGCCATTTTAGAAAATCTATCTACCACAACAAAAATAGAGTCAACTCTCCTTTGAGTACGTGGTAGACCTAAAATAAAATCCATGCTCAAATCCTGCCAAGGTATGTCGGGAATAGGAAGAGGTGTATACAGCCCAGTGTTTTGTTTCCTCATTTTGGCTGTAGCACAAAGCCTGCATTGGGCAACAATTTTCCCAACATCCCGTTTGATGCTTGGCCAATAGAACCTATGTTCCACTAACTCGATGGTCTTGTTTCTTCCAAAATGTCCAGCTAGGCCTCCAGCATGTATTTCACATATCAAATACTCCCTAAGAGAAGACCTAGGAATACACAGGCGGTCTCTAAAGAAAAGAAACCCATCTTGAATAGTGAACTCAACAAAGTCCTTGTTAGGCCCTTCTTGAAGAGAAGAATAAACAAGAGCAAAATCAGAACAATCAAGGTACTCCTCCTTGATATGCTCATACCCTAATACCTCAGATTTGAAATCAATTAAAAAACATGCCCTTCTGCTCAAGGCATCAGTCACTCTGTTTTCTACCCCTGGCTTATGGGTAAGGACAAACGTATAAGCCTGTAGGAATTCTACCCATCTGCTATGTCTGGGGTTCAATTTCTTCGTGCTTGCAAGAATCCGAGAGCTTCATGGTCGGAATACGGGGATGAACTCTTTGGACAATAGGTAACGACGCCGTAATTTCGGGGACCGGACCACAAGATAAAACTCTTTGTCGTATGTGGAATATCGAAGCAGCTTCGGATAATTTCTCACTAAAGAATGCTATGGGATGTCCTTATGTGAGATAAAACACCTCCTATTCCTATCCCCGAAGCATCACGCGACTTCAAAGACTTTAGAGAAATGCGGAAGGCTTAGAACAGAGCTTGAGTCATTAGCTCCTTAAGCTTGGCAAAAGCAAGATCGGCACCTTTGTCCAAGAAAATTTCCTTTCTTAAGACAATCGGTGATCGGTGCCGTGACGATGCTAAAACCCTTGATGAATCTTCTATAGAAGGTAGCTAGACCGAAAGCTTCGACTTACGAAGGTTTGTTGGGGCCGGCCATTCTTGGATTGCCCTAACTTTTACGGATCGAAACACCTTCTTTAGAAACAATGAATCTAGAAAGGTGATGGAAGGAGTAAGGAAGTCACATTTCTTCAGATTTCCAAAAAGAGTTTCAGCTCTAAGAGCTAAACAGACTTCCTTGAGATGTTCAAGGTGATCTACCTTATTTCTGCTGTAAATCAGGATGTCATCAAAATACACCACAACAAACTTCCCAATAAAAGGCCTAAGTACCTGGTACATGATTCTCATGAAGGTACTAGGTGCATTTGACAGGCCAAAAGGCATAACAAGCCACTCATACAGCCCATCTTTTGTCTTAAAAGCGGTTTTCCATTCATCTCCTGGTCTTATCCTAACCTGGTGATAACCACTCTTAAGATCAATTTTTGAGAAGATCAAAGCTCCAGCCAACATGTCAAACATATCATCGAGCCTAGGGATAGGAAAACGGTATTTTACTGTAATCCTATTTATGGCTCTACTGTCCATACACATCCTCCAACTACCATCTTTCTTTGGAGTCAACAAGGCTGGAACAGCACAAGGGCTTAGACTCTCCCTAATATATCCTCTATCCAGCAACTCTTCAACCTGTCTTTTCAGTTCTTCATGAGACTTAGGGTCCATCCTATAATGAGGAAGGTTTGGTAAGGTGGATCCCGGAACTAAGTCAATTGCATGCTGGATATTCCTCATAGGAGGAAGTTCAGGTGGGAGTTCTTCTGGAAAGACATCTTTGAATTCTTCTAAAAGCCTGGTGATGTCTGGATCCTTTTGTTTCTCTTCTTTCTTTTCTTCCTTATCCACTTCTTTAACCACCACAGCAAACATCAACTGATTCCTACCTTCAACTTCAAACTCATGTTGTCCAGAAATATGAAGACAACGAGGGCCAGTCAAAGCTAAGGTTGAACTCTGCTTGGTTTCTGAAACTTCCTTAGGTGTAGGAATTTTCTTGGAGGTGGTGACCTTGGATGGTTCTGGTTTGCTTTGAGAAGGTTGGACTTCCTTTGCAGGACTGACTAGGTGTAAAATAATTTTCTTTCCATCATGGAAAAATTCACAGCTATTGGTCCTTCCTAGTAAGGTAGCATCCCTATCAAAGAGCCAATGTCTACCCAAGATAATGCTTCCCACTTCCATGGGAAGGACATCACACCAAATCTGTTCAAAATAAGGTGGAAAAGAAATTGGAACAAGACACCTAGATTGGACAGGAATGGATGTTGAATCTACCCATGAGACTTTGTATGGATGAGGATGAACCTCAGGAGTTAGATTCAACTTCTTGACAGAAGAAGTTGAAATAGCATTAACACAACTCCCGCTATCTATGATGAGTTTGCACACCTTACCATTAGATCTAAAGAAAGTGTGAAAAATGGAGGTTCTCCTCCAATCATCACAAGGAACATGCTGGGTAAATGTGCACCTAACCACCCCCACAACCTCATCATGGGCTTCTACCAATCCATCTTCTTTCTGAAATTCCTCAACAAGGTTTGGATCTACTTCATAAACAACCTCCTCAATATTGGGATTTTGGTTCTCATCTGGTTGCTCTTCTAAATAGAGGGTTTTGTTAGGACAGTGGGACTTGTAATGACCAGTTTTCCCACATCCATAGCAATGGACTTTGCTCGTAATAGATTCGGCAACCATTGGTTGTTTTCCCTTGTCATCCCTCCTAATGGGTGGAACAAAAGTTTTGTTAGGAGGTAATGGAAGTAAAGCATCCCTGGTAACATTTGGTTGTTGGTTTTGTTGTCTACTAGGATTCTGATTTCTAAAGTCAGGTCTGGCCTGGTTTGGGTTCCTGAAATCTTGGGCTGAAGAAATAAACCTCTGTTTAGGTGGCAACTCAGAAGCGTTCTCAAATTGTTCATAGTCAGAGACTACCTCATATGCATGTTCTAAGTTGGTAACTCCCTGCCTATACAACTCCCTTTGATATTCTGGTCTCAAACCTTTCCTAAACCTAGAGAGTGTAGCCAATTCCTCTTCCCTAATCCCACATCTCAGGAAATAAGCCTGAACTGACATATTTCCTTGACTGATTTTCTGCCATTTGTCAACCAACCTATGCCTGAAAGAAGAGGGAAGATATTTCTCTCTCAATTTGGCTTTCATCTCTTCCCAAAGTTGGATAGGTTCTTGTTGTCTTTCCCTAAGCAAATTCTCCACAGTGTTCCAATGAAGTTTGGCTTGTCCAAGTAATTTCATTTTGGCAAATCGCACCTTCCTAGCTTCTGACAGTTCATACCATTCAAAGTAGTGCTCCATAGCACCTTCCCAATCGGTATAAACCTTAGGATCCCTTGAACCCTCAAAATTGGGGACATCAACCCTCACATTTCTCATGGCCCTTTCCTCATCCTCTTGCATTTCCCTGCCAAAACCATGTCCATTCCTAGGATGGTCATCATAGGCAAACTGGGGCTGATAGGTTGGATTTCTATCATCACGCCTGTGATGATTTTCATTGGGATATCTCCTGGGAGCTTGGAAGTTCCTAGGCTCTGGTTGAAACCTAGGTGGTTCAGTCTGCCTGATTTCAGGTGGATGGAGAAACCTATCTTCCAGGGTGACTACCCTTTTAGTCAGATGATGGATAGATTGCTCTAGGTTATCTCTCATCTCCCTGATCATTCCCTCTAACGAATTAAATTTGTCTACCATTTGATTCATCAGGTCAGAGGGGTCACTCGAAGAACCTGACATTTGGTTAGTTTGGTAGTTGGTTCCTCTCCTAGTGGTCATGCAGATGACTAAGTAAATGATGAATGAACCTATTGACCTAGAACCAAAGAAGAAAAAATATGAGCTAACCTAAGCTCTGATACCAAGATGATGGGGGACAGAGGGTGAAAGACACTTTCTGAGGCTATTAACCCACAAAGTTCTCTGACTCCCACAATTGGTTCTAGTTCTCTCAATTTTTAAAGTGATCTAATTAAGAAATTGTCCACTTAAAGTTGCTTTCACTTTTATTTAATCAGAAGAGAAAGAAGAGAGAGGAGAAAACGCCAGTTTCGAAAATCTTGTTAGATTTTGAAAATCGGTTCTCCAGTTAACGAAACCGATTTAATTATCTGGATTTAGGTCCTCTCTAAGGTGCTCACCAAATGACCAACATCAATTATTCTACTGGCTAGGACCTAATCGCACCAGGCATAGCAATTCGATGTAGATAATAGAAAAACAAAGCTATACCCATACAAGGAAGAGTGATCAGAAATGTACCTCCACACCGGAGTGTGGGGAAGACAATCTTCTGCTGAGAGATTGGTAATCCCCTTCTAATTACAATGATTTTCACAAATAAGTACAGGACTAATTAATGACCCACACCTCACAGGGTGGTAATAGGTCTACAAATATTTCTTAGAGGATTACCAATCTTCAGGTTGACAGAAATCCTCAGGATCTGCACCTTGCTTGAATTTCCAGCGACAATCTTTACTCAATTAACGGCAGCAAAGAACTAGACTCAGAAAAAATAATCTCATCATGGCCTTGGAATCAGGAGACCAATTTTAGAACGAATCTTCCCAGAGGAGAACTAAGCTCACTGCCAGCAGCTTTTAGAAGCTTCCAAGGCATTAGGGAATAATCATTGGTCCTCATCACATTCCCATTTAAAATATAGGCGGATTCTTTATTCTATCCGCCAAATTTCTATGGCTATATTTTGTTGCTAGAAACTGAGTAACCACTATGAAAACCAAAACTGCTATAGACAAGTTGAACTGAATATAACAGTAACAAGAATCGAACTCCCGAAAACCAGAGGATCAGCTCATGTGATTGGAAGTGGACCAGTCGCAGTCAGTTCAATATCTTTAAATAATATTCAGAGTGTGACCGGAAGAGGACCAGTCATCAACGATCAGCAAATATCCAGGAACTGATATTAACAGCAACCACTCAATTGACTACGTCAAGAATCAGTAATGTAATGGAAACATCAGACCCACAGTAAACATTCAGATCGAAATTCTTTGCTTGATTCGGAATTTGTGCAGTAGGGACCAAAACAATCAGACTCCAATGTAACAGTGAAAGAATCTCCAGCGGGAATAAGCTGAACTTGGAACTGGAGAAAGATTAGTTTCCCAAAGCAATCAGATCGGAAACTGTAATGAAGCAGCGCGAAATGAATCAGTTAAAACTCTAAACAATGATTTGTCTGTTCAGGATATTGAATCCTACTGCAGTGATATAGTCAAATAGGACTTCACGGATCCACTTCGCAATGGAGCTAAGAACTAACTCAGTCGGAAACTCAGAAACATCCAGAGGAGATGTAGTCTCGGAATGGAAAACGATATCGAAACGAAGCTCAGCTTCTAACAAATTCCATAGCCACTGTTTCCAAACCGGACATCAAAGCGCTAACAGATACCTAAATCTGTCGACCGACTACTGAAGATCGTTTTGAACCAAAGATCACGCAGAATATCTGTTCAACAATAATATCCAGCAACCGGGATCTGTAGATCCGAAGATGAGGGAGGACGAAATCACAGAGGCATCACCATATTCTCATGCAAGGGATCAATAAACTCCAAACAATCTTACGGCATAGATCCCGTCTTCATCGGCTAGGTGCCTCGGAGTAGGAAGATTTCAGAACCTTCTCTAAATAGAGCTCAACAGTTCTTCAATCGACTAGAACGGCAACAACGAAGGAACCACATCCAGCGAGGGAGTAGATCTCCGGCTACCAGCACAGCCAATCTCAAGATCCGACAACAGTGTCAACTAGGAAAGAACAACTCCAACCGTACGAAGAGAGAAAAACGTCGGAATCAGATCCATCAGATGAAGAAAGAAGGAGGCGAGTTGCCTTCAGGGAGGAAACGAGAAGGAGGACGAGCTACCCTCAAGAGGAAGAAGGCGACGAGAACGAGCTGTCCTCAAGGTGAAGGAATGGAAATAACCATCGTAGAGAACGGGAGAATATCCCACCGGAAGCGAGTTTCAAGACAAACCAGTAGATCAGAGGGAAAGGGAACGAACTCTCCAAAAGCACACCGCCATTGATCCATTGGAAGAAGGAGAACAGTGTGGTGGAGTCCGCGTCAGAGCATCGCCGAATGGAGGGAGAGGGAGAAACATCCGCGTGGACCAGCCATCCACGCCAGGAAGAAGAAGGAGACTCGCCGCCGGGAGGAAGACGCCCTCCGCCGAGAGAAGAAAAAACGCGGCCAGCCGCTCGCGAGTGAGTGAACAGAAAACCCTTGCGGGTTTAAACCCTGCGCACAGGAGACAAATGGGGCAAAACGGGAAGGAAAACTTTCAACGGGAGATCTTTTCATTCAATGTCTCCTCTCGACTGGGGAGGGGTTCGGTCCTTTAAATAGGAGCCGGCCCACCCATTTACAAGTAAGTCCAGGAAAATAATATGCTAAATGAAAAAATGCGTAAAACATCAACTAAAGTGCTTAAAATTATGTAAGCACCTCAGAAAAATCTAAAAAAAATACACTGACTAAACAAAATATAGGCAATGATCTCCAAGCCAAACCGAACCCAAATTCTTCCTTCGTCAACCATAAACTTGATTAAATCGTGGCCAATGTCTAGTGTCCCCACTAATAGGAGTACATCAATGAATTTACAATAAAATATATAACATATTTGGGCATCAACTGTGTGAATGGACAATTACAAAGCACTCTCATTACCAATAAGATGATCTTTATGTTTTTAAAAGATTTAAACTTGTATATAATCTTCTTTAAATATTAATATGGTATTAAGAACATTTTTATGTTCTTGTTTTTAATTGTTTATTACAAATTGATGGTTAAATATTTATGAAATTGAATTGATGTAATTTGTTTATTGCATAAGATATAATCTTTGTGCAATAAATTGTTGATTAATAACCAAATCTAAAATTTGAATACATTAAGAATATTATTTGACTTAGGTTATAATTAAATGTGTATGTTTATGTAATAGAGAAGAGAGTTAAAATAGATATTTATAAAATTTAAGTATATAATATATATTTATGATTATGAATCTTTTATATATATATATGATAGTATAAGTGATAGTGAAATATATTAATATATTTACACTGTCATAAACGGGGCGTAGAGTAACGGAATGACACTAGATAGAATTGATTTAACCAAGATCCATTTGCCCAGGGCCGTAAGTAAATGCTATCTGTGCCCTTTGGAAATTGTTTATAAACCTTATGATAACTGGTTCCAGCTAGTTCCTTTAAAAGGCATCTCAATGAAATATTTTGATAATTTATCTATTCTATTATACTACTTAAGAAAAGTTCTTGCAAATGCATTCATAATACTGTTTTAGTCCTTTCAAACTATGCATAAGGAGATAACTTCTTTGAGTTCTTTCCCACGTGCGGAAAGGGGAATTCTCCTGGCCATATAAGGGTGACCGAGCTTGTCATCAAGGTTGTTTTCTGTACTCTAGGCAGAAGGCTCGAACATGCACAGGAGTTCTTGCGAGAATCATCAGTGAGTCAGAAATGTGTAGTATGTACCTCCATGGAGGGGGGTCACTGAATAACTCAACCCCTCAGCCACTGATAAAATAAAAAAATGAAAGAAGATACATAAAATCACCGACAACAACTTTTGCTAGGTGTGTTCTTTGAGTTGTGAATCTTGTGATTCTTTATTCAGTTGCATGTATTCACCAGGGGTCTTTGCGATATTCTAGGAAAGATCTTCTTTTTTATGAAGGGCAGCTGCATGAAGAGCAACCTGATTTATTTACCTGATGAGGAGTTTGAAAATTTAAATTTATTAGAAAGGGGTTTCTGGTGAAGTGCTTTATGACTTAGAACTCAAATATTGGACCATCCGCGACTACTCTGCGCCCCCCCATTTATGATAGTGTAAACATAATAATATATCTCACTATCACTTATACTATCGCAGATAAAAATGTGCTACAAGTTTAATACCATATTAGTATTTAAATAAGATTGTATACAAGATTAAATCTTTTAGAAACACAAAGATCATTTTTTTGATATTAAGAGTACTTTGTAATTGTTCATTCACACAATTGATGTATAAATGTGTTATATATTTTCATGTAAATTCATTGATGTACTCCTATCTTTATAAGATATTATGTTATGTTTCATACATATATACATTTTGATCCGAGAATCCGAGATCCGATCTCCCGAGATTTTTCCGAGATCTCTCCGAGATCTCTTCTCTTTCACCCTCCCGAGACGAAGCCGAGATCCGAGATGGCGAACCTTGGTTGTATTCACTTACAGATGGAATCATAGCAGATAGTCTATTGCAGGCCTAACAATAAAGAACTAATTCAATATTCATGGGAAGTTGCCAAGTATCAGTAGTCATCATTGTTCGCCTGAAGTTATACGAAGTACCAAGGTTCTTTGCTTGAGCCCAGTCATTTCCAAATGATGGGTATCAAGGTTCTTTAGGACTGCCCAAGTATTCAGGTATGTCAGTAGTTTTCTAGTACTGCTAGGGCCATGGCATTGCATTCCCATGTTTCTTACCTATGGGTAGCCGGCGGATTGCTGTGGTGTGCTCTGGTGCAGCCGTCGTCACTGTGGGTCTTCTTCTCCTTCGTCCTTCGTTTGACAGGGGGGTGGGGTACTCTGGGGATCGTCGGAGAGGATGCTATCAGCAACTCTCTTATATGTGATATGAGGATGCTATGGCTCCTAGTCTTACCCTATTATACATGTCTCTATTCTCAACATTCTTCATGCCATCATTATTTTGATTTCTAATTTGTGTTAGTTTTTCTTGTATGATGTAGACTGCATGAGAAAGTCCTTTATACTGAGCAAAGAAGGGGAGCTTCATTCGCTGCACTCTTCTGGGGTGTGCTTTATCTTGGTGTTATATCGAGGAGGAGAGTTCATTATGAAGCTATTAAATATGAGAAAGAGCGCAATGCTGGCTTCCTTTCTCCATTTGGATTTTCTGTTGCTACTGTTGCAGCGGCTATTGATGCAGCCAAATCAATGGAAGTATGCACTGAGCTCTGCTTCCATTTTTTATGGCTGCCCACTCCGATTTTTTTTTTGGATTATTTTTTTCATGAAATTTATTTAAGATAAATTTTGCTAGTTTTTCTTAAAAGGAAACTTATGTTATTCTTTGGAATTTGGAGCAGTGGTATTGGCTTCTTTCCTTAAAAAGCCAAAAAGATGAAGAGGGAAGTTATCCAGTTCGAGTATGGAGTTGGAAGGGTTACTTGATACAGGTACTTCGTAGAATTTGATGTCTATCATTGATATGGATAGTGACTGCGGGCATGCACATCAGTATTTCTTGATCTCTAATCTCTATCCTCTGCATAGCAGGCATCATCATCCTTTTCAACCATGGTCATATGAGATACATTAACAGGCTGATGTTCTGGAATTCAGGCAATACCAGCATCTTATAAATAAAATGGATTCGTTTCATGCATGACATTATCCATATAGGATGTTTTGAAAAGCTCATCTTTAAACCACAGCTATAAAGGCCTGGTTGAAGGTAAACGTTCAGCATCACAGAGAAATTACGTGCATAATAGAGTAGTTGGAAGTTATATAGTTGGTTACTGTCTTACCTTTCATCAAAAACAGTTGAAGGTAGGTATGGATATGAAATGAGTCATTTCTTAGTGCAAGTATCCTCTCTTTCCCTAAATAAAGTGATATATAAGCATTTCTTTTTGAATGTTTAGTCTTATGTGCTTTTCCCCAATCTATTTTTCTTTATTCAGTATACAGTCGCTGGACATGAAGGTGCTGCTGTTCTCCTTGTCCATGGTTTTGGTTCATCATTTGAGCATTATCGGGACAACATGTCTACCATCGCCAATAATGGGAACAGAGTTTGGGCAATTACACTTTTAGGATTTGGAAAGTCTGAGAAGCCAAATGTTAATTACACAGAACTTCTTTGGGCAGAGTTACTTAGAGATTTTATTGTAGAAATTGTTGGGGAGCCTGTTCATCTCGTTGGTAATTCAATTGGTGGTACGTGATACATTTGTGATTCAACTACCACATTATTTACTGACTGTTCCATGGAATATTTTAATGTTGACTTTGTCATTTTATGTTTTTTTTCCAGGCTATATTGCTGCAGCAGTTGGTGGTCTCTGGCCTAAACTCTCAAAGAGTGTTGTTCTTATGAATGCAGCAGGTTTTGTTATTCCGGGATATTCTTCCGTCATGTTAACTAATGTAAGATCACATGCTATGTTCATCATATAACCTTTGTGCTGGTCTGTATGTATACTCTAGTATACAATTTTCAAGTCTGGCATGGTCTATGAGAATTTGTTGTTTGACTTAATATTCTCAAGAGCCTTGACGCATGTAACACTTCTATTAACAAATAGCCTCGATACACATGCACGCTTACATATTTTTAAGCAAAAGTTTGAGTATGAATTTAGTTTGGTATACAACATGGACATGTATGTGCTACAATTATGATCTCTATGTTTGGTAGCAAATTAACTCAAACCAGCAATATGCTCATGATAACCTGGCTCGTTCATTTATCATATTATTTAAGACAGCAGATGTACCACTCTTTTGTCTGTCTAGTTTATATAGATAATCATTTTTGTGTAGCAATGAAAAATAATTCATAATGTATAACAACTATTTGTTGATTAATATAATGGTAACAGAACAAAGTTGAAGTGTTGAACTAAGACAGTAACATGATCAAAGGACATGGGAACTCATGGTTACATGATTGATTTGTGGTGGGGTGTGTGCATGGATTGCAGAATCGCCGGAATCGGTCTGGAATCGGCCGATTCCGGAATTGGATCGGTGGATTCCGTTCTGATTCCACGGGGAAGGACCGATTCTAGCAGAAATTCTGTGGAATCGGTCGATCCTGACTGATTCCACGGAAGACCGGTCTGCCGGTCCGGTTCGATTCCTGGTTCTATTCTGGACCGGGAATCGAACTGATTTCGGCCCTAAAAGGGCCGGAATCGACTGCCGCGGTCGATTCCGGCGATCCAGGCGGCGGCGAGCACGATTCCGGCGATTCCAGGGCGATATGAACCTCGGAATCGAGGATTCCGGCGTCGATCCCAGCTGTGTGCACTGATTCCAGGGCGATTCTAGCGATTCCAGCAGCGATTCCGGCGATTCTGGCGATTCCAGCGATTCTGCGATTCCAAGCTAATTCTTCAAGGGAATCCGTCAATCCAAGCTCTGATCGGCCTCGATTCAACCTCTTCTTCGATCTTTAGAAGGTTATTGGTAAGATTTCTTCGCCGAAAACTTCGTACGTCCATTCTTACGCGTTTCCGACGAGTCCGAGCGTCGTTAAACTTGGTGATTTCCGACCGAACAAGTCCGTTTAAGTTCTGAACTATTCGATTGGATGTTCTTTGCACGGAAAAAATTTCGGATATCCCGTACGTCTATTTTTACACGTTTTCGACGACTCCGAGCATGGTTAAACTCGGTGATTTTTTATTGAACAACTCCGTTCAAGTTGTAAGAACATCGATTGGATGTTCTTTGTACAGGAAAAATTCCGGATACCCCGTACGTTGATTTATGACCATTTCCGGTAAATACGTAACCCTTTAAACATACCGAATAGTGTGTTTGATGGGCTGTCTGCTTCCCGAACAGCGCTTAAAGTAATTTTTATGTTACCTAATAATTTTTAGTGCATTGTTTACAATTTTTGCAGGTTTAAACAATGGCCGATCAAAGTGATGCAGCACCAGCACGTCCTTCTGACGTGGGTTGGGAACACGGGCATATGGTAGACCCGGTCAGAAAGAGAGTACAATGCAAATGGTGTGGGAAGGAGATGAATGGGGGGGTGTTCCGGTTGAAACAACATATTGTCAGAACAAGTGGAAATGTAAAAAAATGTGATAAGGTGCCGAGGGAGAAGAGTGAGGAGATGAGAGACTACATGACAGGAAGAGCCTCTCAACGAGCTGTTAGGATTGAGCAGAGGGAGGAGTTGCACGACGAGCTACTCCAAAGGATGAGGGATCGAGATTTGCCTACCTGGAAAGGGAAAGGCAAGGGGAAGGCACCAGCCGAGCCGGAGCTAGAGAGCGAGGAGGAGTCCACAGACTCCGAACTTAGACATGCTAGGCACGCTAGCAACCGTGCATTTGCCGAGGACGAGGACATAAGGAGAGGAGCAGGAGGGTCATGGTCCAGAGCTGACCCAACTCTTGGCCGATCAGCATCGGCTCGCCCTACCCGGGAGACGGAGGGATGGAGATAGGAGTCACACCGCCATTCTGCCAGTACTCGATTTACGCTGAGTGATGAGTACTTATTTATGAAACAGAGTGCTGGGCAGATGGACATTAAACAAGCTATGAAAGGGGTGAAGGCAACATGAACGGCTGCAAAGAGAGCCGTTCGCCACATTGTGAAGTGGTTTTTGCATGAAGGTATCACTTTTAAAATGGCATTTATGTGTGTTTTATTTACTTAAGCTTAATTTTTGCCTGATCTAAATTTCTTTTTTAACTTGATGTAGGTATCTTAGCACATGCAGCCACCAGCCCCTACTTCCAGACGATAGTGGATGCCGTAGGTGAGGCTGGACCGGGTTTGCAAGCCCTGGGCAGCAGGCATATATACGGCGTTGAGCTGGATGAGGAGGTCCAGGAGTTGAAGGAGTGGATGGATGGATTTAAATTAGTGTGGAAGGAGAGGGGTTGCACAATTATGTATGACGGGTGGACAGGTATCACCAAGTGGAATATGATAAACTTCTTAGTGTATTGTTCTGAGGGGACCACATTTTTGAAGTCGGTAGATGCTTCTGGGAAGATTAAAAATGTTGACTTCATTTTTTCTTTGATGGATGCGGTGGAGGAGATCGGGGAGGATAATGTGGTTCAGGTTGTCACTGACAATGAACCTTTATATAAGGCGGCTAGGAGAAAACTGATGGAGAAGAAGCACATGTCATGGGTGTCCTGTGCGACACATTCTATTGATCTCATATTAGAGGATATAGGCAATGAGGAGAGTGTATCCACCCTTGTCAGGCAGGCGCAGACGATCACGTCATTTATTTTTTCGCATCCCCGTCTGTTACATATTATGAGATCACACACAGGAGGGCATGATCTGGTTAGACCTGGTCTGACTCGTTTCGCTATGAATTTCATTGCATTGGAGAGTTTACACCGGCACATGTATGCATTGGTTAGGTTCACGCAGTCCGAGGAGTATTATAACTATATGGTGAACCACTTACACGACAATAAAGAGCAGCTGGAAATTCTTGTCAGGTCTGAGAAGCATATCACTGACAAGAGATTTTGGAGAGGATTGCCTACTACTTGGCATTCATTGAGCCACTGGTAGTTGTCTTGAGGTTGGTTGACTCAGATGACAGGAACCAGATGGGCACGCTGTATGATGCCATGGATCGGGCAAAGCTGAAAATAAAAGAGAAAAATCTCAGAGGTTACAAGAAGTGGTGGAAGATTATAGATGACCGATGGGACAAGACTTTACATCACGATGTGCATGCTGTAGGTTAGTAGGTTAAAAAAATATTTGTGCTTACCTACTTTAAGTTTATTCAATGATTGTCTTATTCATAATGTTAACTATTAAATTCTTGCAGGATATTTTTTGAACCCCGCATCCAATATGGAGGACAGGTGGTGAACGACAACAAGGTGATGCGGGATACATTAGCTGTTATTCATCATCTCTGTCGATCTCAGTAGGACAGGATAGAGGCTGAGATAGAAGTAAGTTGGAGTTTATTCAATACTTAGGAGTAGCTAATTATTAGACAACTAATGATTGTTTTTTAAAATTTTTTCAGATACAGAAATATAAGATGAGGGTCGGCGTATACTCAGATGCTGATATGAGATATTCGTGCGACAAAGTGTCACCTGGTATATTAATTTATGATGAAGATTTTATTTTATTTTCATATAAGTTATTAAAGATGATGGGCTAATTGTTTACCTTTTCTTTTCTTTTTTTGCAGCTGAGTGGTGGGTTCAGGTGAATACCAGGAGTGGATGGAATCCACTTGTTGCCATCGGTATCAGGATACTCAGCCAGAGCACTAGTTCCTCTCATTATAAGAGGAACTGGAGTACATTCAACCTGATATATACAAAAAGGAGGAACATGTTAACCTCAGACCGGCTAGAGAAGCTGGTCTTCTGTCATTACAATATGAGGCTGCGCATCAAGAATATCAAGGATCGACAGAAGATCAGTGAGGAGCTATTTGCACGGTTCGCAGGTGGTCCATACGAGCAGAGGCATACCTCTGCCACACCACCACCTGAGGAGGTGGACATGGATCAGATATTCCAGGAGGAGCATGCACTTGCCTCTTGGATAGAGGAGAGGGCAGCCAGGGATCATCCAGCTGAGTTTGATCCCGATGACCGTGCATGGGCTGAAGGAGAGTTGGATGGTGTTGAAGCCGAGGAGGATGCTCCAGCTCCAACTCCACCTACTTCTCAGACTCAGGCAAGGCCTTCTTCTGCCCTAGCAGCTATGGAGCAGCCACCTGCAGCTTTAGCTCCAGCTCCAGTCCCAGCCGCCGCTACCCAGCCCATTCGTAGTCCAGGGAAAACGAAAACAAAAGTGACTGCACGAAAAATGGGCGGATTTGCAAAGCTAAAAAAATCTTTGGGTTCTGGTACTTCAGAGATGGCTGAAGAGGTGAAGAGAAGGAAGCTAGAGGTCAGGCGTCCTGTGAGCCCAGATGACAGCACGCATGCTCCTTCTCACTCCTCAGTTGATGATGACGAGGAGTGCATACCAACGATGCAGCCATCAGCAGTAGCCCAACCACCTAATTCACGGCATCCAAAGCCGTATTACACGCTGGATGAGCATGCACCACAACATCATTTTATAGAGCCACAGTATCCAACATTTAACGAGACTCACCAGTAGTGGATTCCTCCACCACCACCACTAGCTCCACCATCCTCTGCTTACGTCCCTGTCGTCCCGCAGTCCGATCCATACGACCTTGATAGCATGGCATCGGCATTATTTTCATATGGATATGGTCCCGGACAATATACAAGACTGAGCACAACTCAGGAGCGTCGACAACAGCAGGGAGAGGAGGAAGACCAATATCTATATCCTAGATATTGGTAGTAGATTGATAGGATGTAAATTCTTATTTTTTATATTTTCATGTTGTATCAATTAATTGATTTTTGAATCAATGGAATATGTACTTAACTTCAAGTGGAGTTCATTAGTAATTATTTGATGTGGTCCTGTGGATGAATGCTAATCTTATTTTTAGAATTTTTTCTAACTCATTTCCTATTTTTAAGAATTTTTTTATGAATTTTATGAATTTTTTTGATGATTTTTTTTTTAAAAAAATCGATTCAGGCCGATTCCCTTCCCAGGAATTGGCCGATTCGATTCCGATTCCGATTCCGGAATCCTTGGGTGCGTGTGTTGGGGCGATTGGCTTGGCCAGGCTGAGTATGGCCTGGATCAGCCAATCCTGAGCCAGGATTTGCCAATCCTAACAGCCTGATTCGGGCCAACTTGGACCAACTTTCAGCTGAATTGTTGGCTGATCTGCCCCAGATTGGCCGATTCTCTTATCCAGGATGCCCAAACATCGTCAGTTCTGTGGCCCATAGCAAGGGCAGCATCTCTTTGCCCAAGAGAAGCTTATCCAGTCAAGTTCAAGGTGATGCTGACAGAGCCTTGGCCCATTAACAAGTCAATTGGGCTTGGAATAGTTCAAGACTGGCAGAACGGCCATTAAAATCTTAAAACAAACAATTAATATGCTAAGAATGATGCTAAGGGTCCAGGGACATACCCTATTTCTCAACCAAATTTAAATCAAGGCTATTTGGGGGGCGACCTTGTGTATGTCCCTATGTCTTAGCTTAACTTAAAAGACATATAACATATGGATTAGTTGGAGAGCTGCACATGCCTCTACATTAGAAAGAGTAAAAGACCTCAATGTCATACCATGTCCCCGACACAGAGAAATATACCCATTAAGTTATGAGGAGGCTATGCATGTTTAACATGCAAATATGCCGAACCCTATGCTAATGAGGTTCATTAACCACGGGACAAGTCCCCACGTACCTATCCAAGGCCGGGTATACTTGATCCTAAACTTATGGGATGAGTCTCCACATGTCTATCTAAGGCCGGATGTACTCGATCCTAAAACAAGGGGAATGATTATCACATGCCGAATCAAAGACTGGGTGCATTCTATCCTAAACCGATCGGGATGAATTCCATAATACCTATCCAATGTCAAATGGATTTTGTTCTTAATTCATTTAATCTATGGAAATTATGGCTTCTATGCCTTTCCTCCATGTACATGTATCTTAATTTGAGCAAGCAATAAGAAATTTCATGTTCAATTTTACTTGTAATGTGAGAAAGGAGCATAAAACAGCCCCATGACTCCGAGAATGCAAAAGGAAAAAATCTGAAATTTCAGAACCCGACTTTCTGCAAGCTATAAATCCTCAGAAATGAAAATTTGAAATTCTGATCATTCATGGTCTAGTCCTGAAACTCTGCAAAAATGTAAAAAAAAATCAGCAAAATCTGCGTAGAAGAGGGAAACTGTAACATTGAACTGTGCCACAGATTTCAAAATTTAAAACACCAACTTTGAACAAACCTAAAACACCAAATCCAAGGAAATGATTAAAAATATGAAATCTTAAAATCCAAATAAAGATTCCAAATATGCAACTGAAGAGTCGCAAATCCCCAACTTTCAGACCTGAAAATTTACCTAAAATCCCAAAACATTTTAAATATGAGACTTAAAAATCTCAGATCAAAAGTAGAGAAAAATGCGAAGTGACAAATTCTAAATCTGTAACAAAAAGCAAAAAAAGGGGATTTCAAAATTCTCAAACATGAATCTTGAAAGTCAAATCTTTTCTCAATTTCAGAAATCTGAAGGTTCGGATAATAACAAGAAAAAACCTCAGTCCTTTTGCCTAAATCATCAAATATGAAACTTCAAGTCAAGACTTAAGGTTCCGGATCTCCAAATCCGAAACTAAAAATAGCAAAACAAAATTTCCCGAACCCTGAATTTTAAACCAAGAACATATGTAAATTTCGACCCCCTAAATATAAAATCAAACCCAAGATTTGAAACTTGAAAATTGAAATCCCGAATCTTGAAAATTCTAAGATTTGATTAACTCAAAATGAGAAACCCATGAAACACATTAAATCTGAAAGACAATAATTTGAGTAAGATTGAAAGCCGAAACATCTCGAATTGATAAGGCACTAAGCCACAATACGAAGATACCAAACTTATAATAAACCCCAAAAGTTAAAAGGCATTAAGTCTTAAACAAAACAACACATTTAAATAAAAATGCATCCCAAACAAAATCACTATTAAAACTCAAGCCAAATCATCAAACCAAAAGAAATCAAGTTGTATTAAGATAAACAACCAAACCCAAATCAAACAAAATCCTCAAATGAACTTTAGTCAACTTAAGGACAAATCATACACCTAGATAAATTTAACCCAAAATACTAAGTTTGCATTCCAACAAGTTCATAGGGCCATTGCTCCTATGTGTTTATTTTGTGGATATATATGTCTTCCACACACGAATTGCTATGATGGTTAATCAAGAGTGTTCAAATAGTTGCTTGATATAATTAACATTGGTACTTTACAAGTTCTATGGAGAGACATCAAAAAGAAACTTTCAAAGAACTCAAACAACCTCAAAACTAAAGATAAAAATGTGATTGAAGTGGTCTAAGTGATAGGGTATTCTTGGCGTCAACACTTGGAAGATCTGTGGAACATATTCTATAAGTTCCTAAATATTCATACCACCCAAATTATTTAATATTTTAAGGAATACCATCTAATTTTACAGTTGCCAATGCTAAACCTAAAACAAATGCAAAAATCTTTTTTCAAAGAGGTGAAAGGGTATTATTTTTGAGGTTACATTAAGTTCCATGCTATATGGGTGGCAGATAGAAATAAAAAGATAGAAGAGACAAAGAGCTGTTTAACTCTATTGCTGTATGTGATACGAGAAATGATGCCGGATGTCTTGCTAAAAAGGATGAAGTCAAATACTCAAATATATAAACTTGAAAAAGGAGTACTATAAATGGTAGTTGAGGGAGGGGATCAAGTTGAGGCAGTGATCAAGGAGACATGGTTGAAAAAAAGGTGATCAAAACACATTATTTTCAGGTTGTGCCAATAGGCGGAGAGGCAAATTATGATTTGCAGTGTCCAGGTCATAGATTACGGAATCGGTGGAATCGGACCGATTCCGACCGATTCCGGAATCGGATCGGTGGTTTCCGATCCGATTCCTGGCGGAAGGACCGATTCCGGGAATAATTCCGCGGAATCGGTATGAATCGACTGGAATCGGTCGGAATCGATCCGATTCCGACCGATTCCTTGTGGAATCGGTCGATCCGACCGATTCCGATGGAAGACCGGTCGAACCGGCTCCGGCTTCGATTCCGTTCGATTTCGGGGACCGGGGAATCGAACCGATTCCGGCCCTACTAAGGGCGGAATCGACCGCCGCGGTCGATTCCTTCGATCCCGCGGCGGTAGGGCTCGTCTCCCGGCGATTCCGCGGCGATTCCTGCGGCGCCGTCGGCATCGATCCGGCGATCCCGAGGTCGATCCGAGCGATTCGAGGCCCGATTCGGCCAGCCGATCCGTCGATCCGGGCGATTCGAAGCATCGATTCCGGCGATTCCGGCGATTCCCTCGGGCGATTCGGCGATTCCAGCGATTCGGACCGATTCCTTCGGCCGATTCCGCCGATCCAAGCTCCGATCCGCCTTGAATCAACGTCTTCTTCGATCTTTGACCGGTTTTGGTAAGATTTCTTCGCCGAACACTTCGTACGTCCATTCTTACGCGTTTCCGACGAGTCCGAGCGTCGTTAAACCTTGCGATTTCCGACCGAATTAGTCCGTCAAGTTTTAAACTATCCGTTTAAGTTCATTTTGCACGGAAAAAATTCCGGATATCCCGTACGTTATTTTGCGCGACGATTTCGCAACTACGTAACCCTTTAAACATACCGAATGGTGTGTTACTTGAGTTGTCTCGCTTCTGAACAACGAGCCAAATCATTTTTTATGTTATCTAATCAATTTTAGTGCATTGTTTACAATTTTTGCAGATATAAGCAATGGTCGATCAAGCGAAGACGCGTGCTTCCGACGTGGGTTGGGAACACGGGCATACGGTAGACCTAGTCGGGAAGAGGGTGCGGTGCGAGTGGTGCGGGAAGGAGATGAACGGGGGGTGTTCGTGAAACAACAACATATTGCGTCGAATTGGGAATGTAAAGAAATGTGACAAGGTGCCTGGGGGAGAAGAGCGAGGAGATGAGAGGATACACGATGTAGAGCCTCTCAACGGCCGTTCGGATCGAGCGAGAGGGAGGAGTTGCGGCAGGACGAGCTACTCGAGAGGAGGAGGGATCGCGATTTGCCTACCTCGAAAGCGGAAAGGCAAGCGGGGAAGGCGGCCGGCTCGAGCGTAGCGAGCGACGAGTCCACTCGGGACTCCGACCGAGGCGTGCGGCACGGCGGCCAGCGCGTGCATCGGGCCGAGGAGGACGAGGAGAGGGGAGCAGGAGGGTCCGGGTCCGTAGCCTACCCGGCTTTGGGCCGATCCGCATCGGCTCGCTACGGGGACCGAGAGCCCGACCTCAGGAGACAGGAGCCCTACCGCGGTGCTTCACCGGCACTCGATTTACACCGAGTGACGAGTTTTTATTTAGGAAACGAGTCTTTGGGCGGACGGGGATAAAGCAGGCAATGAAAGGGGTGAAGGCTACAGGAACGGCTGCAAAGAGAGCCGTTCGCCACATTGTCAAGTGGTTTTTACATGCAGGTATCACTTTTTAAATTAAATTTGACATTATGCCTGTTTCATTTACTAAAACTTAATTTTACCCTGATCCCATTTTTTTTAACTTGATGTAGGCATCCTAGCACATGCAGCCACCAGCCCCTACTTCCAGACGATGGTGGAAAAAAGTGGTGGAAGATCATTGATGACCGATGGGACAAGACCTTGCACCACGATGTCCATGCTGCAGGTAACTTGGTTCTTAAATTATTTTTGATGTATAATTATCTTATATGCACAGTGTTAACTAATAAAATCTTGCAGGATACTTTTTGAACCCCCGCATCCAATATGGAGGACAGGTGGTGAACGACAACGAGGTGATGCGGGGTACACTTGATTATCCATGTCTGTGCCGATCTCGGCGCAGACAGATAGAGCGAGATAAGTAAGTTAGCAGTTCATTAAATACCTTGGACTAGCATTAGCGAGCAACTAAATTTTTTATTTAAATGTTTCGGATGCGAGTACGGGATGAGGGTCGGTGTATACTCGGATGCGACTGAAATATTCGATTGACAAAGTGTCACCCGGTATAGTAATAGTTGGATGGCAATTTCCCGATTCTTTTCATACAAGTTATTCTTGATGATGGGCTAATTGTTTTCCTTTCTCTTCTTGTGTTTTCTTTGAGTGGTGGACTCGTGTGAACACCGGAGTGGATGGAATCCACTGCGGCCATCGTGGTATCGGAGATTCCGAGAGCACCGTTCCTCCCACTTGTGAGAGGAAGCTGGGTACATTCAACTCGATACATACCAAAGGAGGAACGAGGTTGACCTCGACCTACCGAGAAAATTTGGGTCTTGTCCGTCATTATACAACGCGCATAAAGAACATCGATGATCGGCGGAGAAGATCGGCGAGGAGCGATTTGCACGGTTCGCGGTGGCCCGTACGAGCAGAGGCATTCCTCCGCCACACCACCACCCGAGGAGGTGGACGTGGACCCGATTTTCCGGGGAGGAGCATGCACTTGCCTCCCGGATAGAGGAGAGGGAAGCCGGATCACGCGTACCGAGTTTGATCCCGATGACCGTGCGTACGGGCGAAGGAGTTGGATGGTGTTGAAGCGAGTGAGGATGCTCCGGCCCACCTCCATCTACTACCACGACTCGAGCAGGCCTTCTTCTCGCCGGCAGTGGGCGACCCTCGTGCCCAGCCCCTCTGGGTCCCGGCCGCCATGCTACCGGCCCATTCGCGGTCACGGGGAGGACGAAAACAAAGGTGACCGTACACGGAGAATGGGAGGATTTGCAAAGTTAAAAACTTTGGGTTCCGGACTTTCTGGTAGTTCGAGAGATGGTCGAAGAGGTAAAGAGAAGGAAGTTAGAGGTCGGGCGTCTGTCACCAGATGACAAGATGCGTTAGCTCCTTCTCGCTCCCTCGGTGATGATGACGAGTGTATACCGGCCGACGCGGCCATCGACGCGGCCGAGTCACGATTCACGGTTTCCCGAAAGCGTGTTACACGGCGGATGAGCGGACACCGGTCTTATATTATGGAGTCACGCATCCGGCGCATTTGGCCGGGTTGACCGGCGGTGGATTACACCACCGCCTCCACCATCCTCCGCTTACGTCCCGGTCGTCCCGCGTCCGATCCATACGGCCCGATGGCATGGCATCGGCATTATTTTCATATGGATATGGTCCGGACGTATTCAAGGCCCAGAGGCACGAGGAGGAGCGTCGCGGCGACAGGGAGAGGAGGACGACCCACATCTTTATCCTAGATATTTGGTAGTAGATTGATATGATGTAATTTTTTTTTTCGATGATGTATCAACTCTTTGATATTTGAATAAATGGAATTGGAACATGTACTTAACTTTCAAGTCTTCAAGTCTTCAATTGGTGTTCATTAGTATTTGTATGATGTGGTTTTGTGGATATCATGCATTGGTGATTTTTTAAAATTTTTCTAACTCATTTCCTATTTTTTTAGAATTTTTTCTGAATTTTTTGAATTTTTTTGACGAAAAAAAAAATCCAAAAAAAAAAACCGATTCCGACCGATTCCGGAATCGATTCCCTTCCCAGGAATCGGCCGATTCCGGCCGATTCTGGGAATCGGAATCGGAATCGGTCCCAACCGATTCCGATTCCGATTCCGATTCCGGAATCCTTGGTCCAGGTAGAAAGAAACAAACAGATGAAGGAAGATAATGTGGCATAAGCAACTTGTAGTTACTACACAATGTTTTTTGAAGAAACTTGAGTGCAGATTGTTGTTGAACATGATTCCTTTTAACAGTTTATCGAAGAAAGAGTCTGATTGCTTGGTGTAGAGCTTCTTGAGGAGGAAATCAGGAATGCCATCATTCATATGGATCCTGACACGTTCCTGTGGCTATGGGTTTCTATCAACATTTCTGCAGTATTCTTAAGGTTGTCATGGAGGAGGTCAAGGAATTTGAAGCTAATATATGTGCTATCAAGAAGTTTAATGCAACATTTATGGAGAAAGAAAAGGCTGAAAAGATAACAGAAAACATGCAAGTCTCTTATAAGCTGCTACAAGGTAATCACTAAGGCCATGAAAAACAGGCAGAATAGAGTCATCAGCAACCTGGTGGACTATAATCGGTCAGCATTTATTATGAGGAGATATATTCTTGATAATTCTACAGTGGCCCCATGAAATTTTTTATGATATGAGAAGGAACAAGAGTGTAGTGTATAAGACAGATTTTGGGAAGGCTTATGGCTTGGGTTAATTTCAGATATCTCTAGAGTCAATGCTACTATTAAGGGTGCAAGCGAGCCAAGCCAAGTTGAGTAGGATGCTGCTCGAGCTTGACTTGGCAGTTTATAATGAAGCTCGAACTCAGCTCGACACTCGGAAGCTTTTTAGTACCTTGCTTATGCTTGGGTCATCTTGAACTCAACACGTTCGAGCTTAACTCATTGAGCTGCTTGTTTATGTAAACGAGCTGAGCTTGAATAAAGATATAGCTTGACCTTGATACATATTTGTGTTCAAGCTCATTTATGAGCTTGAGATTGATGCATATTTGACACATCAAAATCATCAAGAAGAATGCAAGAGTCGAAAAATGCCAGCAAACTCAACTCAAACGAAGAGAATAACTCGGAGGATACCAAACCAAATCAAGGAGTTTTTGATAAGGAAAGAGGCAAAGAAAATTCTTAAAGAAGAGAAATAAGACCTTGCGATGAAAATTTTGCTGTTGGATGGGGAAGGGGAAGAGATGGAGAAAATCTTCTGCCTTCAAGATGCTTGCATTGGTGTTGGTTGTCGGGTAGACTGGGGCTCGACAGCAGCTATCAAGTGCACCAGAGGCCATCGGGGGGGGGGGGGGGGAGAGAGAGAGAGAGAGAGAGAGAGAGAGAGAGAGAGAGAGAGAGAGAGAGAGAGAGAGAGGAGAGGGTTTGGAGTCTGGCTTCAACATAGTTGCTTATTAGCCTTACGACCCGTGCCCTTGGTTGGGATGTCTTTGGCCATTCGGCATTTGTCCCTTCGAGTGTGGGATGCAAGTAGGGGTGCAAACGAGCCGAGCCGAGCCGAGTAGTATGGTGTTCAAGCTCGGCTCGTTTATTTTACACGAGTTCGAGCTCGAGCTCGAGTTTTAGCGAGTATGTGGAACCCTTGTTCAAGCTTGGTTCGTTTATTAATCGAGCCGAGTCGAGTTTGAACTCGAGTAGTAGTTAGACTAAAATTCAATTCATATTCAAACTTAAGCTATATACAAACTCCTTTATAAACCCAAAATCAATGAAAAGTCATTTGTGAAACTTTAGATTTAACTCATTTATGAAACTCAATCTAAGTTTAAACTCAATTTTTGAATTATTTAATATATTTAAGTGACAATATATAAATATTAATACTTAAAATTTAATTTTTAAAAATAAAATATATAATATAATATTTAATCGAGCTGTTCGCGAGTTTATCGAGCCGAGCAGGAGTCTGTTCAAGCTTGGTTCGTTTAATGAGTCGAGCTTTATTTTTTGTTCAAGCTTGTTCATTTAACATAATAAACGAGCCGAGTCGAGTTTTTATCGAGCCGAGCTTCGAGCTACTTGTCGAGTGTATTGGTTCGTTTGCACCCCTAGATGCAAGAGATAGAGAGAGAGGGAGGAAATGAGCTTGGAGATTTAGAGTCCTCACTCCTTCAGCCTCGCTCAATGCTCATAGTCTCAAGCTCACAAGCATGCACTCTCAGATGCTCCGTGGCCCTTCGTGATGGCATGTGGGAGAGGGGGGGGGGGAGATAGGGTTTGCTGATTTGCAGTTTGGTCTGAGACCCTTTGTGATGACTTATGGGAGAGAGAGGGTGGTGGGAGAAAGAGAAAGAAGTAGGGCTTAATCCGATGATCCGATAGAGTTGAAAGTAAAACAGTAGTCAAGATTTGTCTTTCATTTATATCAACTATTTATATGAATATATATTGTTATATGCTATATAAATTCATAATAAACATATATGTGATAAATTTTAATTATAACTTAATTATTTAATTGAATAATTAAGTAAATATTTAATTGTGTAATCAGATAAACATTTAAACGAGTAATTAATGGAGTTGTTCTTGAGCTTATTGAGCTGAGTAGGGATATGTTCAGACTCGACTTGTTTATGACCGCTAGAATCTCGATGTTGTTAAATGGGTGGGCTAAAGGCTACTTCGGAAGCTCAGAGACTGTGATCTCCCCCTTCAGTTTATCTTGGTAGGGCAGCTCCATAGGCTAATGGACATTTTTTATCGCTGCAAGTAATCAATTGTCAGCTTTTTTGATGTCGTTTTCTATTTTTATCATTATTTTTGACCTACAATTGGCATAATCAATTATAAGCATTTTTTCTTATTTTGCAGACAGGAACAAATTCTAATTTTGCAAGGATTGGCGCCCAAATCCTCTTGATATATCTGAGACTAAGAATTAAAAAGATATTGAAAACTTACTATCCAATTGTATGTAATTGCTTATCACTATCTTCACTTTGTGTCGAAGATTGTCAGGCTATTTGCTATCCTAATATTATTCTATCCTATGTATTGTAGAATCCGTTACGAGCTGATGGGCCTCTGATAAATGAAATGTTGAGAGCTGTATCCTTATTGCCCACAAATCCAGTGTGAATAACTGACAAGACATAAAGATCTTGTTACATAACATGCACCATACAACTATATCAGACTGTCATATGCTGCACTTTAGTTATGAATTCCGTGTGAAGATCCTCACTGATAGAGATAGTTATAGTTTCACTTTCAGATTCTGTAAAATGGAACCTCTACATTATGAGTAGCCATCATTTAATTTATTGATACACTGCTGCAATCATGACAGAATTGTGCTTCATAGATGCGAATACTGGATTTCGGAGTTTCTACTTGCCAACATAAGTCACTGTCATTTTCTATCTCCACCTTTGATTTCAACCAATGGTTTTTCTATAGGTAACTATTTTCTCTATGAGACTAGTGCTCCTTGAGGAACCAGGTAATCTGCCCTGAAGATGGCACAACCTATTCTAATGTTGGTAAACGTGGTTAATTTGCTGAGGTCTGTAGCCTTGTTTGTGAGGAACCAGGCAATACACCTTTAAGAGAGTTCAGCCTATTGAAATATCGACGGAAGATTGTTTAGTGTGCTCATCTCTGCTTTATCTATTTTATGTGGACGAATTGGCTATACAACTTTTGTTTCTCATAAAGAGCGATCCATGAAAATAGCCATCATGTACTAAATCCAGCAACCAAGGTTCCTATGTATCTGTGCTTATGTTGTGCATTTGATATACTTTTATCTTTCTGAAATTGATGTTGTCTATTTATAATTGTTGCTAATGGACCATATTGTCATAAACAACCTAGTTTTTATCATGTACTTGTATATCGACCTCAGTATTTGCATGTTGTTAAAGTAATACTGTACCCTGAGGCATCAACTCTGTTTACACATTACATGTAAGTATTGATTTCCGAATTTTCTAATCACAAATTTTTCTTAATGACTGTAATTCGAAGTATATTTATGAGAATAATGAAGCATGTGTCTTTTCCAGACGAATATTCATAGTGATGAGTGGGATGTACTATTTCACATTGTGACGTACTCTGGCAATAATTTCATTCCAGACCTCAAAAAACTGCATACTGCGTTTCTTTTCTTAGCCCAGTCAGTTTGTTTTCCTTTACGTGTGCAACAGTCAGAAGATCCTGGAGCGCTGATTCTTTTAGAGAGCGTGTTCAATTTTTCTTTGTCAATTCCACTTAATTATCTGTTGGATTCTTTTGGAGGAAGAGTGCTACTTATTCAGGTAAGTTAGGGAAAGAAACTTAAGTTAGCCACTCGTGATCCCCCCTCTCTGTCTGTCTATGTATATAATACACATATAATGAGATATTCACACCTAATTTGGGCTCTGTAAATGGTAATTTATTCAAATGTAACTATTGTAGCCACATGTCTGCAATTTCTTAAAGAAATAAAGCAAAAGAGTGGATCTTCTTTAAGACTTTCTTTATAAATCAGGGAATGAAAGATCCACTTCCTATGACTAAGCAAAGCTTCCCCATGCTTAAGGAGTACTGCGATTGGGTCATCACCAGGGAAGTAAATGCAGGTAAAAATATTTGCTCTTCTTGTTTGCAGTTATCAGCTCTGTGCATAATTTTGTATCATACCATTTTGATCTCTTGAATGTTCATGTCTTATTCAGAAAGATTGGATGAGTGTGACTTATTCTGTCTACAATTTTTTATCATATAAATTTCAATCTGTTTGGAATCACTGCTCCGTTCAGAAAACTTGGTGAATGGTGTTTTTTATTAAGGCCCTCCCTATCTTTTAGCATATTATCGTTTAGACATGATATTAATGTGATGCAAGATTAGATGCTATACTCTTTGGTGCAAAACTTGAGATTAGTATATGCATCATTGTTAGTTTTAACTTGCTTACATATTTCTCTAGCATTTGGCATATATCAGTTTGTCTTAGCAGCTAACAATTTCTTTTTTCATGTCTTTTCTGGTTGATTAACATTATTTTTGTTCTCAGGTCATTGTCCTCATGACGAGTGCCCTGAGGTAGTGAATTCAATTATAACTGAATGGATCGCAGCAACGAGTTGACTCTTGTCCTCTTAACAAGTTGCCTTCCAGAGACTCCTTTTGTATGAACAAATTTTTTTTACTTGTTTTGTATGAAAACATTTTTTTTTCTTAACAGCACGGCAGTGTTCCCACTTAGCAATGCGTAAATTTGGAGGGATCATTTCTTTCTGCATGCCTTTGCAAGCCTAATATTAGTATGAAATACATTACTTTCTTCTAACATGCTGTCCCATTCAGATGTACCACCAAGGACGCAATTTTGAGAAGTCCTGCAGCTGTAAGGGCGTTATTCTGTATCCGTTGGAGTTGTATTTCCGTATGTACTGTCGTGCTTGTCTGTGTTCGACCTCGTGCAGTGGTGGTTCATCGTCAGCAACTATTTCGGATTTCAATTCCATTTAGCTTCTTCTGTGTCAAATGGTAGCAGAGTTGGTTCCATTCGTTCTACAAGTCAACTCTTAGATTATTCTGAACAATAAAAAATTTGAGAACGAGTTTTCTCCTTGTACAAGAGAATGATTGATTGAGACCGATTTTAATAAATTTTTTATAGTTCAGCATATGATTGTAAATATTTCTTTTAGTAAGATCTCTGTAATAATTGCTTCCCGTGTACAAGGGGTCCATTCCTTAAGGGCATGTTTGGTACGGGGATAACTTGGGAATAACCCTGGTTTATCCCCAAAATTTAGGGGATAAACCAGGTTTATCCCCAAAATTTTATGGTGCCAAACAGCACCTAAGTGAATTGGAATGTTTGGAACACTACGCCCGTGGTCATGTGCAGATGGGGCTTGGTTCTTAAGGTGGTGTTTGGTACAGGGATAACTTGAAGGTAACCTGGGATAAACATGGTTTATCCTCAAAATTTTGGGAATAACCCAGGTTTATTCCCAAAATTTTTTGGTACCAAACATGCCCTAAGTGAATTGATGTTTAGTTGTATGATGATAAAGATTTTTATTTTTATTTTTAAAAATTATAAAAAATTGTTAAAAGAGATATTTGACAATCATGATAATTTTATATTTTGAAAGTGATTTTCTTCTTAAACAAAAAAAGGGGTCTCTTTCTTTTTTCTTGTGGTCTCTTACTTTGTTTGATCATGTATGGTGGTTACTTTTTTTTGTTATCACGTCCCTCTAAACATGCTAATTTTATGACATGAGTTGGTTTATTTTTTATTTTAATATAATTTTTTATCATAAAAATATACGAAAAATTATCATGTAACCAAACACCCCATACGCATCAAGAAAACCTCATCGGAAGGTTCCCTGGCCAGCTATGCTTCGTCCACGTCGGCCTCTTTCTTTGGAGCAGTTCTACTTCTACCTTCCCTTCCGCTCTGTCTCCTGCTCTCTCTTCCTGTGTCCTCGTCCTCCACAACCCCAATGCGAGCTAGAATCTCCAGGGCCCGCGGCGTCACCCTCATGCCGATTTCATTAGTTCAAGTTTCACAGCGTTAATTTCCGATTTTAATTTCATTTAGCTTCTTCAGTAGTCCGCCGTCATCTGTTGCCGTCGTGGTTCGACATGGTGGTGCGCTGCTGTCGGCAAAAGCTGAGTGTTTGGCCATGCGTCTAAAGCTTCATATATCCGGTGAAATTCATATACGCTCGGTGCACAATGTTCATTACGTACGAGATGGTTTATTATCCCGCAGGCTGCTCCGTCTTTTGATTTGTTCTACTACGCGAAGCAATTTTGTTTTTCTCCGTAATCAGGTTCGTCACTGGCCGGGTGGGAATGAAACCCACCGTAGCTTCATGTCTCTGCACTGCGTCCGATGGCTTGGCTTCCTCTTTCCTGTCAGGTGGTCACACTCGAAGGTTTACTATTTCTCCCGAGCACCAACCAGTCTGTGCAATCGTCGACCGTGGACGCCAACGACACGCCGTCCATTGCCTCTTTTTTGTTTTCCGGGGAACGAGGACAACAGACTGCCGAGTCGTAGGTTGGTTCATCAGATGTGTTTCATGTACTTTTCTATTATTAACAAGGGTGCAAGTTACTTGAGTTGAGTGGATTAATAGTACGTTCGATTTTTTATTTTACACTAGTTCTTCGAGTACAAACTTAAGTTTTAACGAGTGCGTTGTTGAATCTTTGTCCAAATGTTTATTAATCGAGTCGAGTCGAACTCGAGTTTGAGTAGTAACCGTACTAAAAATTCAATTCACGTTCAGACTTAAGTTACGTTTAAACTCGTTTATCAATTTTAAAATCGTCATTCGTGAGATTTTAGATTTATCTCGAAGCTTGATCTAAATTTAAATTTAAATTTAAAATATTTAATATAGTCAAGTGAAAATATATAATTATTATTATTCATGATGTAATTTTTAAAAATAAATATTTAATCGGGTTATTCATGAATTTATCGAGTCGAATAGGAGTCTATTCAAATTTAACGAGTTGAGCTTTATTATTTTTTGTTCGAATTTGTTCATTTAACTCAATAAATAAACCCAGTCAAATTTTCACGGAGCCGTGTTTCAAACCATTCGTCGACTGTATTTACTCGTCTGCACCCAAACCTGTTAATTAAACAAGATGTCCGATACGAAGTCTTTACCGACGTAGAGGACATGAAGAGATATACGTACTCATCAGTTGAGCAGCTCCATGGTAATTAATGGTTCGTCTGGAGAAATCGTATTTGACCTTCGTCACGTAAGTTCGCATCACATGTTTGGGAGAAACTGTTTACATCTTGGTATATATCCCGTTTATTTATCACTTTTTTAGATGCCGCAACTGCAGCAGATCGAAGTGGGGTCGAGCCCTCCCGCAGCGCCTGCTTAGTGAGTTTAGTCGTGCCATATATTCAGATGTGTCTATCTATAAGATTTTTTTTCGAGAGACCAGAGAAAGATAAAAATTCTTTGTTGTGACAAATTAAGTTATAAAATGTGAAATTCTGAAAAATGGATATATACGTAGTCACGATAAGAATATACGGGATAAGATGGAGCGGAAAAAAGAAAAAATTCATCGGAAGACAAGGTTTATCGTCCGACTAACTCTGATATATATATATATTACTTGAAATTTCAAAAACACACGCGCATTAAAGAGACACAGATCCCGACTATCACGAAGATACGAAATATTTATCCGATGACCAATACGAGATAATACCCTTCAACGTGAAACAACCGTGAACCGCGGATAACCGGCCCACTGGAATAAACCAAGGAACAGACGGCCTGTCCAAGAGAAATTAAAAGATGGGCAACCGATCAGCTGCCTTCTCCTTGATCACAGAGGTTCTCTTTCCGCGGTTGGTCGTTGCAGGCTTCTTTCTGATCAAAGCTCTGTATTACGAGGGCGGATGATCTCATGTGCCCGCTTAAGGTTATATCTTTATTCCTCTCGCAAAATTTTGTTTAATTTGATGAGTTATTTAAAATATCTCGGTGAGAAAAACTGAAAGAATAATCTCATGTGGACACTTTGAGATGAGACCCCCGCCCTCCCCTATTATTGTTTGCGCGCGCTTACTCTTGTCGGCGTGGTGACGAAGGCATGACGCCCATCCTACGTCATCCTACCGGGGGCGAAATCTACGGCCATCAGCCGTGTTGTAAAAGAGCAATTAATGATGCGGCGGCGGCGGCGGCGGTTCCATGGTGCAATTACAATGTCTCCACCACGTCTTCACGTTGATTGTCGGTAAGCAGAAGATGCCACGTCGACTAGATAGCTAGGCGTGTCTTGACGCGTCAACTAAGCTGAATATGTTCATATGAAATTTTTTTTTGGACAATGTGGCCCAGTACTGGTGTTCATACGAAATCTCTTTCTTCGAGTCCTGCTCAACAAAAAAAACAAACAAACTATTTCTTGACGTGACATCAAACAAAAAGAAAAGAGACCGGATTCTCTCAGTTCAAATCACCATTTTTTGTCAGCCTCAATGTGAGGAGGCTGACCGAACCCCCTCAGGTGCCCACCTGAGGGGATCCGGCCTCAAAAGAAAAAGGGCATCTGTACATATAGCACTAGTTCTGCAAGCACTAAACCCAAATGACCTTTTTGGTTCAAAAGAATGTTGTGCTATATTAATATTTCCGGGTAACGTCCCATAAGCTATGTATTTTGTAGGACTAAATTAATTTGTTCTAACATAATTAACCTTGGTTAATTATCATCAGCCGAAGGAAAACGACTATATATGAGTCCCAGCATTAGATCTGAATCATCAAAACTCTCTCCGTTGCTTCCTTTAACCGTGAGTACATTTGCCCCCGTGTAGTTAATTTAAGGGAGTTAAGAACCAGCGCGATACACGACACCTGCACATATATATATATATATATATTTATATATGACGACGGAGGTTCAACTGTGAAGATAACTCAGTGTTTACTTTCCCCTCTAAAAAAATGGGAAAAAAACAGTCATATCGTACTTTGGGAAGCGACACCTACATTGTCAGACAGAGATCGCTCACAATCGGAAAACTTTTAGGAGCCGACCAGATATTATATATAATAGCATGTCATTTATTTCTTCCCGATGAATAGAAGATATTAGTATGAAAAGTGTAGTACCACACGTACTCATGTGTCACCTCTCCACTCACCTCTCCACTTGCGCAGACAACATTAATCATGGACTACGAAGAAACAGCTGATCGATCATACTAGCTAGTGATGTGTAAGGGAAGGAGAAGAAGGATATCTTATGACCACTTTTTGAAAAAGTATGGATTGGACTAGTTATCGTATCTCTTATATATATATATATGTGCTAGCTAGTCACAACACGGGATCGATACCGGTGGTGGCCAAAGATTGATCATGCATTCTTCTTTGTTTCTGGCGGCTGAATGATCAAATTTTACGGAGTTCTTTCGTCATATCGCGGTGGCCTAGCTTATTTTGACCTTGACGTGCCGAGAGGGACCACAGAAGGCGTCGTCGGAGAAGCTGACGACATGTATGATGGAGTAAGAACGCAATTCCAGCGAGAGGAGAAGAATCCAGAGCAGTCGGATAAGAACTTTTTGACTTGAACAATTAACCTACCTACCATCCCCCTCCTCTCTCTCTCTCTCTCATCACAAAGATTGTAGGTTATTCGTTGAGAGGCCTCACTTTAGTACATAAGATTTACTTTCATACATAAAATCCATCCGTCTTCGAGGGGCCTTAAGATCCCAAACATGAACGACCATCAGCGTCAAGATTGGACGGAGAGCGCTGCTACACCACATGCGGCCATGTAGCTGATCCTGGGCACCTTTCATGGGAGATGCATTGTCTTGCTGGACCTGGAGATCACGTGCAGAACGGAAAGAGAGGACATCCATAGTCTCCAATAAAAAACAGGCCACCACCTTTTTCTTTTTCTTTTTGTTATTAACCTCGTTACTAATATTTTACATATATTACTAGCCATTAATATTTTTAGTTACTAGCGTTTTACCTATATTACTAGTTTCTCCGATCTTCCACTTACTAACTCTTTACGTATATTAATAACCCTCAAAATAATACCATATCAACCCTAAAAATTTTTAACAAATCACATAATCAATTAGCAACTCATGTTCTTCCACATTTTTCCAATAACAAATTATTCACATATATTAACACTCAATATAAATTCATATTAACTCAAAAAGTTCTGAAAAATGGTATAATCATTTATTAACTCATACTTTTCAAAAAATTCTCGTTACTAACTCTTTACCCATATTATTAATCATTTGCATACAATACTAACTCTCTACATATAATACTACATATATTACTAACTTTCTACATTTCCTATTAACCATTTGAATATATTACTAAACCTCAGTATATAATAATGTATATTTTATGTTACTAAAATGTAATTAATAAGTGATTGGGTAGGTATAACATTGGTTAATAGATGATATTTTCATAATTTCTTAGAATACTTATTGATTTATATCGAGAGTTAATAACGTAGGTGAAGGGTTAATAATATATGTAAATGTTGAGTAACTAGGAAATTTTGGAGAAACATGAGCAAATAACCGATTACATGATTTTTTAATTTTTTTTAAAATTAATATTGATTTTTTTAAGATTTAATAATATATGTAAAGTGTTAGTAATTGATAAATTGACAAGAATATGACTTAATAACTAATTATGTAATTTTTTTATAATTTTTTGGGGTTAATAGTAATTTCTATTTAGTAATATATGTAAATAATTAATAATTAAAAAAATTGAGAGAACATAGCACAATAATTGATTGTGTAATTTTCAAATTTTTTTTGAGGTCAATATCGATTTATCTTAATGGTTAGTAATGTATGTAAATGGCTACTAATCTAAAAATTTGGGAGATTAGTAATTTATGTAAATGGTAGTAACTGCAAAAGTTAAGAGGTTGGCAATATATCTAAGGAGTTAGCAATTGAAAATTTTGGTGGGCTAATAATACATGTAAAGAGTTATAAGTAACCATAAAAGTTGAGAAAATATGGCTTAGTAATTGATTATGTGATTTTTCAAAATTTTGTGGGGTTAATATCAATTTTTTGAGGCATAATACTATATATAAATAATAAGTAATATATGTAAAGTAAGGTTAATAATATGTAAATGGTTAGTATGTAAAAGGATTAGTAACTTTAAAGTTTGTGAGATTGGTAATATGCGTAAAGAGTTTGTAACAAGAGTTAGTAACAAGAAATTTGATAAATTATTAACCTCCCAAAATTTTCAGTTAGTTACTAACCCTTTAGAGCTATTAATAACTTGCATAATTTTAAGTTATTAACTATTTACATATATTACCAACCATCAAAATAAATTGATATTAACCTCAAAATATGTATGAAAAATCATATAATCCGTTGTTAAGTTATGTTCTCTCTGTGACTTTCAAGTTACTAACTCTTTATATATATATATATCAAAATTTTAATTTTAATTATTTTTATATATTATTAAATTTTTTCATATATTACTAACTCGTAAAATAAATCTATATTAAATCTATAAAATTTTTAAAAAATTATCTAATCAATTATAATGCCATGTTCTCTCGTATTTTTGGTTACTAACTCTGTACTTGTATTATTAACCCTCGAGATCAATTGATATTAAGCATAAAAAATTTAAAAAAGATCACATAATCAGTTATTAACCCATGTTCTCTCAAGTTTACCAAATAATAACACGTTACATACATATCACTAACCCTTGAGATAAATCGATATTACCCTTAAAATTCTAAAAACAATTATATAATTAATTATTAATTGATGATATGTGTTACTAACCCTCCCAATCTGTTATTAACTACATGTTAGTGATACAAATTTTACGTTAATAATATATGTTAAAAAGAGTTAGCAACATACGTAAAAAATTAGTAATATATGCAGAAAGTTAATATCAAGAGATTAGTATTATATGCCAATGATTAGTACCATGTGTAAAGTGCCAGTAATAAAACGAAAATTTTGGAAAACATAGGTTAATAAATGATTATCTTATTTTTTAAGATTTATTCAAATTAATATCGATTTATCTTAAAGTTAGTAATAAGGTGTAAACGGTTAGTAACTAACAATTTTTTCACATGAGTTAATAATTGATTACGTGTTTTTTCTGTGAGTTCTTAATATTTTTATAGTTGATATCAATTTACTTAAATAGTCAACTTAGACGCAAAAGATTAATAACGTAGATTTCTGTTTGTCCATATTTTACCGAAAGATCAGTAGGTAATTTCCATGGTATTTTTCTGAATAGAGGAGGACCGCTTATTACTCATTTAATGTTTGCGGATGATATTATCATGTGTGGGCTAGCCACGGTTGAAGAAGCTAAAGGTATGATGGATATCCTTAATTTGTATCAATACATGTCAGGTCAATCTATTAATGTGCAAAAATCTAGCATTTACTTCAGTAAAAATGTTTCGGAAGATATGGCCAAACAGTTATGTGATATAACAGGTTTTGCGAGAGCCTCACCATTTGAAAAGTATTTGGGAATTCCAATTGGCATTTCAGATAATAGGGTTAATCATTATCAATGGTTATTGGAAAAATTTCAACAAAGATTGGCCGGGTGGAAAACAAATTTGCTTTCTACGGCAGGGAGGACTGTCCTTATCAAGTCGACATTAAATCAGTTGCCTGTTCACATTATGTATCTAAAAAGGCTTCCAATGACTCTTGTTAAAAAACTAGAATCTTAGCAGAACAATTTCTGGTGGGCGCAAACTGTAGGAAAAAATTGCAGAATTCATTTCAGGAGTTGGTAGTATATTAAATTACCTAAATTCAAAGGAGGTTTGGGTATTCGGAAACTTACTTCTGTTAATCAAGCTTTATTGCTTAAATTAGCATGGTCATTTCTTAAGGAAAAAGATAAGTTTTGGGTCAAACTTCTTACTAGCCGTTACATTCCTAAATTGGATTTTTGGACTCAGAAGGTGAAGTACCACTATTCTCAAGTATGGCGGAACATTCTCAGTGTTAGGGAGCATTTAATTAGAAGATGCATATGGAAGATTAAAGATGGTAAATCAGTTAATATTTGGAGTCATAATTGGATTCTAGATGGTAAAGGTCCCCCTGCATTGATTTCTGGTGCTTGTTTTCAGCCATCATTAGTTAGTGATTTAATTCAGAATGGTACATGGAATGACTCCTTATTGCAAGAGTGTTTTGATTTTAATTCCATTGCTTGTATCAAACGAACCCCTATTTATGTTGATGAGTTTAGTGATACGTCGGTGTGGAAGTATTCTCAGAAAGGTCTACTTTCTGCTAAATCTGCGTATTCTTATTTTATCCAGTCAAGATTTCCTCCAGAAACATCAAACAATTCTGTTTGGAAAAAAGTGTGGAATCCGCAGATGATAAAGATTTTTCCACCAAGGATTGTGTGGTTTGGTTGGGAAGCCTTAAGTCATATTCTTCCTACAAATGCTGCGATTGCTAAAAGGATTCCTAAACTTTCTGATCTATGTTATATTTGCCAGGAAGCTCCAGAGGACATAAAACATATTCTCTTCACTTGTCCTAGGAGTCGGGCTGTGTGGTTTGCTTCGTCCTTGGGCTTTAACGATCAATGGTTTAGTAAGGATATGCATGATATTATTTGTATGTTCATTGACTGGCTTCTTGGTAAATCTCCTAATTTGCTTTATCCAGCTATACTTGGTATCTCCATTATGTGGAGACTCTGGAAGCATCGGTGCGAGACTACACTTGAAGCAATCCACAGGATAACATTATGGATTCTTAATAGAGCAAAGGAGGATGCTCAAAAGCTTATTCCTACAATGGGTAATATGGATCAACTTAATGCTGTGCGGTGGGTGCCACCACCTCAATCCCAAGTTAAAATAAACGTTGATGTTGCTACTGATTCTATCAAGGGAGCGTTAGGGATTATAGTCAGAGATTGTAGTGGGAGAGTGTTGGCTTGGAAAACTTGTATTTCAAGATATACGGACTCACAAATTTTAGAGACGGAAGCAATCTTCGAAGCCTGTTATTGGAAGCTCTTTGATCGGTGTTCATCCTCCATCCATAGCGATGCTTTAGCAGTGGTGAACGCTATCATAGGTTCTGGACCGGAGATCTGGAAAGCAACTGTCTTCACTCGCCGTTGTAGAAAGCGTCTGGAAGGCTCATTGTCTGGCGTCGTCTTCAGCCCTAGAGGAACGAATGGTGCGGCACATGAACTGGCGAAATGGGCATTGCGTACGGGTGTTGGTCACCCGTGGTCTTTTACGTTGGCGTTAATACCATCTGATGTTTTAAATCAGATTTTAGCTGATATGGGAACTTGAATAGTCCGTAATTTTGCTTCATGTAAATATGTTAATAACTTTATTGTTTTTAGGTTTTATGATATTACAGGTGTTTCAAAAAAAAAAAAAACCTCTTCCTGTCACAGACCGTGGGGTGGGTGTCCCTCCCTCCCCTGCCGACTGCCGTAGTCGCACGAGGCGATCGGAACTCAGAGAATAAAGGCGGCGTGCAGTCCTACCCTGTGGGACGGGGATGTGTACACCTGCCCGCCCCGCGGTGTCATGCTGCAGCGTTGAGTGTTATATGTATATATATGTATGTATGTATATATATAGAGGAGGTGGGTGGTGGAAATTAAGCCGGCAAGGGTCGCTTCGGTAGCGTGGTTGTCTGGCCGGCCATGGGACGGCAGCCCTGCTGCGACAAGCTCGGCGTGAAGAAAGGGCCATGGACCGCGGAGGAGGACAAGAAGCTCGTAAGCTTCATTCTCGCCAACGGGCCGTGCTGCTGGCGCGCGGTTCCCAGGCTCGCCGGGCTGCCGCGGTGCGGCAAGAGCTGCAGGCTCCGGTGGACGAACTACCTGAGGCCCGACCTCAAGAGGGGCCTGCTCACCGAGGCGGAGGAGCAGCTGGTGATCGACCTCCACGCCCATCTGGGCAACAGGTCCGCCCATCTCGTTTCCTTTCTCGAGTATTAAAAATGATATTATGTACCAGTTTTGATATTAATATTATTATTACACAAGTGTCGATATCAAGGGCACTACAGTTCTGGGAGTTTTATTGACGATTAATTTATACAAAGTCTTATCACAGCCAATTAATTTATACTCAACACCCTTGTCAAAGAGGGCAATATTAGCTAGCCAGCCTTCCACGGAGAAGATTGAGTTGAGTAAACATAAGATTACAGCTTCGTGCAAACAGGTGGTCCAAGATCGCCGCGGTACTGCCGGGAAGAACAGATAATGAGATTAAGAACCACTGGAACACCCACATCAAGAAGAGGCTCCTGAAGATGGGGATAGACCCCGTGACGCACAAACCTCTTAACAAGGAAGCCGACAACAGTGCTACCACCCCCGTTATCGATGAGCCGGCTGCTACCCGCGGAGCCCACCGGCCGGAGCCGACGAGAAAAGAATGCGCGCCGGGCGGTTGCTCCGGCCAGCTGACAGGAGAAGATCCGGCGATCGACGTCCCACGGGAGGCCGGCGGCTGCTGCATCGACTTCCAGTGGCAGCCTCCCACCACCGAAGCCGGCTTCGGGGCCGGCGGCACGCCCGCTTGGTTAGACGACGACAGCGACTGGCTGCTGGATTACCCGGAACAGTTCGGCCTCGAAGAGCTGCAACTGGAGAACCTGCTCTCGCACGACAGCGCTGAGATCTCGAGCATGAACGCCGACTGCCAAGATCTCGTCTTTGAGAGGCTGGAAGAACTCTCACCGGGCAGCATTGCGTCCACCAAGTAGGAGACTGGCGAGGAACGGAGGCCGCCGCTACCCCATTCTTCGGCTTAATTCTGAGCTCTCTTTTTTTTTTTTGGTTGCTCGCTCGTCAAGCACATACACGCTGTAGTGATAGGCAAGCAGACAGATGCTACAACTAGAGATCCATGCATCGGAGGGTGTAGTAAGCATTATAACTTGATTACTTGGAGCTTGTATACCCGCGTTCATGCCTTTTCAAGAGGGCTGAGTCAGGGAGTTTATCCCCTAGGGTACCGTGCTTTTTATAATCGAGAGGAAACTCCATCTATCACCAACCCGCGAGAGACATGATCTCTGCCCCCACTTAAGTAACTTAGTAATGACCCTGTTACTAAGTTACCATGTAATATATTATTAAATGGTGTGCATATAACTATACTAATAAGTTAATGGCATGTCACGACAAGAGTAAAAATTAGAGATTTAATAACTATATGTAACATTTAGTAATATATTGTACCCCTTGATAACTTAGTAACAATGTTATTACTAATGGGGTGTTTGGTTGCATGATAATGAAAGTTTTTGTTTTAATTTTTAAAAATGGTAAGAAAACTTGTTAAAAGAGGTGTTTGGTAACCATGACAATTTTATGTTTTAAAAGTGATTTTCTTCTTAATCAAAAAAAGAGGGTCTCATCTCTTTCTTTTTTCTTGTGGTCCCCCCCACCTTGTTTGGTCAAGTGTGGTAGTTACTCTTTTTTGTAATCACATCCCTCCAAATATGATAATTTTATATCATGAGTTGGTTCACTTTTTATTTTAATACAATTTTTTATCATGAAAGTGTACAAAAAATTATCATGCAACCAAACACCCCATAAGTTACAAGGGAGTGACTCCAAGAGGTGATGTATGCTCTGCTTTATCTGGTGTCTCTACTCGTAACCATGACATTTTGAGTTGAATGACACGTTTGTTTAATATGACACAAGAGTTTTTTGTGATCCGTGGTAGTGTTGGCGCCTAATAAAAAATATGGGCTTAAAAGTGAAAAGGCCTATTAGAATACTACAATATTAGGTATCAAAAAGAAATTGTGAAAATGTAGTAAAGGTGTCCACTTTAATCGTAGCTTTAAGGTTTTTAGGTGCTATCACGGTCAGCATAGACGTGATTCATTCAACATCAGGCCTACGCTTTCACTGGTGATCCAACAACCGTGGGTTCCTCGGTTCACATATCATGATTCGAGGAATTGTAGCGCTCGGCTTTACTTTCCTTTCTTTTACTTTCTCGAACTTCGCTTGATATCTCTCCAAGATCACGCAAGTTTCTTCGTTATGGGTATCGTCTTGTACTCCATTTCTGCCTTCATTCACGAAGTGTAAATTTGCTTCACAAAAGCGTGGTCTGCGAATGCCAAAACTAAAGTATATATACCAAAAGATACCTGTATATGATATAGAGTATATAAAATGGGTCTATTAAAAGGTATATCATATAAATTGGTTAGAACTTAAGCTCCCCGACTTGTTGCCTGAAAGGAGTGACTTTCAAGATCCTCGTTGTCCTCCGCAAACTCAATCTGCGTAGCTTTGCAGACGGTGTTTAAATTTGAAAGATCTACTAACGCTATTCGTAGATTAAAATTAGTGGCGGGTACAGCGAAAGTAGCATATGATAGAAAAGGCAGCATATGATAGAAAAAAATAACTATGTTTTTAATCTAAGAAGAATTTCTCTAAACGGAACACCAGTAACCCGGTAAGAGCTCATTTGTACCATGCTTGTGGAAGGCGCTAGGAAACCTCAGATATTGATTAAAAGATCACAAAGTTGATAAGCTGTCCCCCTTAACCATACCCGGGTGTTATTCCATTCCCACAACGCACTAGACTGTCTCCACGACCTTTCAACCAGACAGATTACACGCAAGTGGAACCCTAAAATTCTACGGTATTACTTTTGGGTAATTTTCTTATAGAGGCCAAAAACATACTCGATATCTGTGTCAAACCCAATTCATGAACTAAAATATTTTACATAACAATCCAACCTTGTCTTCGGAGGACGCAGCACTTGAATCTGAAACTTTTTCCTTGTCTAGAGATGATGTATATACAATCTTCTATGCTATGAAGCACCCTGCAGCACCGAATAAACATCAAATAAGGAGTTGCTTGTGATACTGCATTTCGCTGGCTTCAAAATCTATGATTTTAAAATTTTAAAATTTCAGGATTTCATATATCTGAATTTTGTTTATGTTACCGGTAAATAGATTTACCCTGTTTCAATTAACATGCAATTACAATAGTCCAAATGAAGGTAACGGTTTTAAACCCCTTTCTCTACAATTACTTGCAACTATATACGACACCCATATAAGTCCCAAGAGTTTAAGCCAACGTGCAGACCCTACCCCCCCATTTTTTTTGTTCAGCCTCTTGATTTGTTTCACTCTGGAACATAAGCTTGGGATGAGATGCCTCTTTACGCCAATATCAATCTAAATTAGAAAAAAAGAGAAGAAAAAGAATGGCCCAATTTCAAGTGGCGTACAACTACATAGATGAATCTGACCATCCTACGCAAAACAGAACATGGCCATACTCATGGTGAACACTCCAAGTAGGGTTAGAACATCTCACCTGTTAGGCCACGAATTAGTCGCTTCCAAAATCATCAATATTTACACCTTCAGATATGGTATCAAGTATCCTAGAGTCACCTGTTTCCACCAAGAGAAGGCTTTTGAATAAGAACAAGAAAACTGTTAAAACAAAAGGGATTTTACCAAACCTCACCATTACATTTCCGTCCAGATGATGTTGACAAGCTATTAGACTCGGGTCCCAAGAAAGGTGATCTACCATAATTCTCCAGTATGTCTTCAAACAAAAAGGAAGTTTAGACCAATGTTCTACAGCATAAAGGATGCTGAGAAATGTGGGAATACCTGTGCTTTGTGTAAAGTCCTCTGTTAAATCGGAAAAACTAAAATTCCGGGGAATTTGTCCTAGAAAGCCGAAAGAAGATGCATCAATATCAAGGAGAGGATCATTCATCGTTTGTACATTCAACTCTGTCCCACCAAAGGATGGAAGGGTTCCATCACCAATTGTAGCATGTCCATCCGAAAAGCTGCTATCAGTACAGAAGGTAAACTCTGAATTGCTTGAAAATGTAGGTTCAATCTTAATTGGTGGTCCATTCATTCCCTGTAGCATTGTCATTTCCGAATTCTGGGTTGAAAGCAAACTTCTCGTAAGTTCTCTCCTTTCACCATGAAGAGAAGCTGTGTTGTTCGGGGTGATACATTGAAGTGTTGTTGGTCCCCCATTTATGAGTGCATTTGTGGAGTCAACCGGATGTGGCATGTCATTAGGCCTTGACTGAACTGAAAGGTAGCATGCTGAAGCCTGCTGCACTGCCACTGGTTGACACTCTGTCATAGGACCTTATAGTTACATACAATGTTGCAAATTGCAATGGCCAAATATGAAGAGTTACAAGGTACCATGCAAGAAGAATGTTAACAATGAACTTAAAATTATGACGTAAAACAGTCAACAGTAATAATTAATATAAATCATGTTATATTTTATCAGATCAAGATAGCAAAAAAAAAAAGCAAAAAAAGTTATTAGAAGAGCAAGAGATGATGCTTTTAAAAATATGTATGAGAAACTTGGAACTAAAGAAGGTGAAAAAGATATTTATAAACTAGCAAGAATGAGAGAGAGACGGTCTCAAGATCTTAATCAAATTAGATGTATAAAATATAAAGAAGAAAAAATTTTGATTAAAGATGATGATATCAAAGAATGATGGAAAAATTATTTTGATACTCTTTTTAATGACAACTTTGCTAAAAACATAGACGACATAGAGAATGTGACAAAGTTTAATTTAAATTATATTAGAAAAATTCAATTTTCAAAAGTTAAAGAAGTATTGAAAATGATGAAAACAAATAAGGCATATGGTTCGGATAATATTTCTATTAAAGTGTAGAAGTGTTTGGAAGATTTAAGAGTGGAATGGTTAACTCAACTTTTTAACAAAATCCTAATATCGAAAAGAATGTCGAATGAATGGAGAAAAGGCATCATTATATCCATTTTTAAGAAAAAAGGAGATATACAAGACTGTGCAAATTATAGAGGTATTAAACTCACGAGTCATACTATGAAATCATGAGAAATAGTTATTGAGTGGCGATTACGGAACTGTACAAATATTTCAGCTAATCAATTTAGATTTATGTCTGGTCGAACTACAACTGAAGCTATTTTTCTTATTAGAAGTTTGATAGAAAAATATCGAGATATGAAGAAAGATTTACATATGGTGTTCATTGATTTAGAAAAGGCTTATGATAGAGTACCAAGAGAGGTTCTATGGTGGGTGTTAGAACGAAAGATGGTGCCTATTAAGTATATACAAATGATAAAAGACATGTATGATGATGCAACTACTAGCGTATGCACAATTGGTGGAGAAACAAGAGATTTTCCTATTTCAATTGGCTTACATCAAGGGTCTACAATAAGCCCTTATCTTTTTGCATAAGTTATAGATGAATTAACGAAGACTATACAAGATGATATACATTGGTGTATGATATTTGCAGACGATATCGTATTGATATATGAAACACAAAAATGAGTGAATAGAAAGTTAGAAATGTGGAAAAATATTTTGGAGATTAAAAGTTTCAAGATAAGTAGAACTAAAATAGAATATATTCATTGTAAATTTAATGAAAACCAAAGAGAAGTAGGTGAGGGCATCAGTTTAGATGGGATAATATTGTCTCAAAAAACTTAGTTCTAGTATCTTGCATCAATTATTCAAAAAGATGGAGAATGTGATGAAGACGTTAATCATAGGATTAAAGCAGGTTAGATGAAGTGGAGATTGGCTTTAGGGGTTCTATGTGATCGTAAAATTTCATTAAAGTTGAAAGGAAAATTTTATCGTGCAAGTATAAGACTCGCAATGTTGTATGGTAGTGAATGTTGGACAATAAAAGAAAAACATACTTCTAAAATAAGTGTTGCCGAAATGAGAATGTTCAGATGGATGAGTGGTCACACTATATTAGATAAAATAAGGAATGAATATATTAAAGAAAATGTATGAGTAATGAGAATTGTAGACAAAGTGAAAGAAGGGAGATTGAGATGGTTTGGACATATTAAACGTAGACCTAAAAAGGCTCAAGTTAGAAAGATAGAAAATATTAAAATGATAGAAACAAAAAAGGGGCGTGATAGACCAAAGTTAACTTGGAGAAAGTTAATTCAATATGATTTAGATGGTTTAAATATCTCTGAAGAAATAACACAAAATCGACATGAGTGGAGAAAGAGAATCCATATGGATGACCCCAAGTAATTTGGGAAAAAGGCCTTAGTTGAGTTGAGTTGAGTATATTTTATCAGATCAGCTTTGTGCATGATATTAGATAATTATCGGTTTTCATCAAAGGCAACTTCGCTCCATAGCAACTCAGTATTGACCTGTACGCTGCTTTTAGTTTACAAAGAAGAATATCTGCATCAGTTCTCATAGTTACTCTTACTCTACATTTTATATACCAGTTACAACAGTACCACCTCGCTCAACCTATAACTGGCTGATTTTACAGTGAATAAACCTTTATTCCCAATTTCAATCCTAGCATTCTTCTGCCATGTTTTAACATGGACAACATTCAAAAGACTAACTTGCATATCTGTCTTGTATTATTTTGAAGGTCTCCAATAATCCTTATGTTTCAGGGGCGAAATTTTCCATAGATCAGCCACTAAATAGTTTCAAACCTTTCAGGCAACTAACAGGGGAATCCTTCAGCGGTTAAATATCAGTGCAATAATCCTTCTAAAATTTTGTCCCTTCAAATAACAGATAATTGTGCGAGACACACTTCAACATATCTGCATTCTCAAGAAAATAATGATATATTTTTTGAACCAAACTGTTTATTTGGTACCTTTTTAAAATAACATTAACCCCTGACAATGGACACAGATTCAGATTTCATCTCCAACTCTCGAAGTCAGACCCCATTCTTCATCTTTATACCTGCACACAGTTTTCAGCATGGAATGGAAGTTTCGAGAATCTCTTGAGATCTCTCAAGAAACTCTCCACGTATCCATAAAACGAGACTACCAAAACAGAAAAATCTACATAAATATCTCCAATCCTTCTAACACCAGTTGCTATCTCTACTTATCAACTCCATACGGATGCAAATTATCTATGCCATTCCTATTTTCTATTTTCTATTATTATTTCAGCTAGATGATCTTGTTAAGTTTGTTCCATATGTTGATAACTCCATTGTTGCATTCATCCATGGACTTATCTCAGTATTTTGTTTCATTTTCCACTATATTTTCTAATTGACATTTTTTTACAATGTATGAACAATTGACTCAAGATGTCATACTAATCACTCAAGGTTCAAAGGAGATCTTATCAAGATCTCTCCATGTTACTCAAATTAAAACCTAGATTTGACTTGGGGTCCCCCCAGCCCTTAATATGTCCCCTGTGGATAATGGTCACCCTCCAAGTCCTAGTCCCGTTGTTTATTTATCCCATTACACTTATATATGCACTTGACTAGCAATTCAAAGTCTAATATCAAAAGTTCTCTCTAATCCCCCAAGACAAAGTCCAGATGGGAGAAGGTAATACTTGGTTGCCATTTAACCAAATTGAAGCCTACTTCTAAAACATGTAAATCATTCATTAAAAAGGCAGACATAAAAGCCTATATTATCTTAAACAACATTTGGAGCCTTTTACATATAAAATAAATATATAACAAGGCAAAATTTGCTTAAATAAAAACAACATTTTTACATGGTAAGCAGATTTTTAAGAGAATTTGCACGTCATTCTTCCTTTCTTATATTTTATTAATTTATTTCATTATTTGGGTTCATCTTCCGATCCTCATTAGGCCAGAGAAATATGATGTTAATTGCATCAACCCTAAAATCAAACATCCTTGATTCTCTGCTCATTAAGGCCAGCCTAGGAAAGGAACATTTGTAGACATGGAGACACCAAGCTTTTGGTAACTGCACGATGTACATTTTGCACAGATGAGCCATTTACATAAAAATAATAAAACTTGTCAACCCACCATACAATTTGTGGACTCCCCAATTTGTACGGTGTTTTGTAGGGTGTCTGATTGATAATGTTGGCTGCAGGTCATGTACGTCGAACTGTCAAATCTTCGATTTGAGCTCCTGGTTGTCTTATCAGGCAACTTAGTTGTTTGTTAGAATATGGACTGTTGGATCTGCTTTACTGTTTCCACTGAGAAGATCATGCGACCAAATGATGCTTTGTCTCAGCCAAACAACTGGTAGTTGACTTGTCTTAGCAGAATACATCTAAGAAATCAAACCATTAACGAGTTCTCAACTGGACAATCAGCACTTACATTGTCTTCACAGTTCGCATCCAGGAGCTCATACCATATGTCATCACTTCTTGAGCTCCGCATGAAGGATGGGCAGTTGAACCTGCTTTGTGATCCACACCCCAACGGTCAGGTTGCTGACATCATTTCGCAGGCTAAAACAGGTTGAACGGGCAGCTAGCTTGGCTTTGCAACTTATGACTGCTCAATCAAGTAGCCAAATTGATTTTATATCCTGTCATCTAGTGAGGCCACTAACATGAGTATATGGCCCCTGGTAGGAAAATCAAGTTGCTGGTGTTCCTCTGTTGTTGATGGGAGGACTGTTAAACATTCTTCAGTGCTTTCTAGTTTCATTCCGAGATTGAACCATCTACTTGGCTTGTTAGTGTGGGCATTTCCTACATGACTGTTAGGACATCTGATAGCACATGGTGCTCTGGAGCTTGATTAGAAATTGAACTACATGCATTATGTGGATCTTGCTTAGCTAGTCGGTCCATCAAATATCACACATCATCATCAGCAGGCCGCAATGTCCCCCGAGGTGATTTTTGGGTCTTGATCGGGTATTGGATCAAGGTACTTGGTACTCAGGAGCTGCTTGGGCAGTCAGCCTATCGGATGCCCTTTACCACAAGCAGCAGGGATGTCAAGTAGCAAACAGTATCTTCTAAGTTTTACTGATCAAAAGATCACCTTGATTTGCTGGCTCTACCTGGTCAATCTCGCCACTAGTGTACTTTACTGCAGATGGCAAGGTTGTCAGATTGGCAGTGGTGCTTTGTAGGTCAGGATCAGTGATAAGCTCATTGATCTTTGTATATAGGTCCCACTTGAGCTGTTGGTCCTTTGCTGTTGCTTTCTCACCAACAGTCAGATTTAAGACTGTTGAACTACCACAATCACTTTTCAAGCTTTGATCAATGACTGGACAACTTACTTTCTTATGGACACAGCCCAGCAGTTGCTTAAATTGCTTTTCCCAACAAACGCTGGATAGTTGGCATTGCTTTTTGGGTCCATTAGAGATAGAATCATTCACTTTGGTATGCAGGCTTTGCCGAGGCAGTTGACCTATTTATGGTGCTTTATCACCCATGATTTGCCAGGATCGGTGTGAGCAGCATGGGATTGGATAACATTGGATGACACAACCTGGTTCAGAGCAAGGAAGGCGGGGTCGGGGGTCGGGACTGGGTTGGATGCGCCTAAAACTTACCCGAGTCGGTTGGGGTCGCGACCTGGGTCAGGTCGGGGTCGGAAAAAAATAAAATAAAAATCATTTAAATATATCAACCGGGTTGGGGTCGCCGGGCCGGGTCGGAGTCGGTCGGCCAAAAAACCGGCCGAGTCAGTCGACCTGGCCAACCAGGTCGCCGACCCCGCACACCATGGTTCAGAGTGCTTTCAAAAGGAAAAAAAAACATAGAGAGGCTGACCAACCATCGGGGTTGATTATTGATCTGCAAACATAATTAACAGCCCGATGGCCCTATTGATGCATCAGGACCAGCAAAAAGGGCTCAACATCTCATCAGAACCCACAAAATGACTCATGGCTGCTGTTCAACACAACATCAGCACAAACCCAACAATGACCAAACAGTTCAGGCTAGGCACACAGACCAAGGAGGTAAATGCCATGCTCCAAATATCAGGAGTCAACCCTTAAAGTTAAATGGTCTTTGGCCATATGAAGGTTGGTAGCTCTAGGCTAAGAAAAACCCAAATCCATACTTTCAGCAAACAACAACTATTAAAGGAAAGAAGCTTGCTTCAAGTTTTGTTACATAAAAATTCTGCAGTTTCTTTCTTTTTGAATGGTCCCACACCAAAAATTTAGTGATTTTCAAGCTAAGAGCTCTTTCCTTGAAAATTCTTGTATTTCTTTCTTTCAAAATGACCCAAAGATCTTCTCTTTCGCCAGCTTTGGTAGCCAAAAGATGGTGTCAATGCTTCACCACCAAGGTAACAAGCAAGCCTAAGAATCAACTCTTTTGCACTCAAAAGAATTAGTTGGCTGGTTCCAAGTTTACAATTCTTGAGTTCAGTGGTATCAGAATGTGTTTTCACACAGTTTACAGAATCAGCCGATCGCTGCCAAGATCGACAAAGGCTGACCTTATCCTGGGGATGCCAGGATAGGGCTTACACCAGGATTGGCTTTGAAGTACCAGATCAGCTTGGATTTTATCAGAATCAGGCTATCAGCAGCCGGTCCATCTTGATTCCCATGTAAGCTTTTAATGTTTTCTTTTAATTTTTTTCTGTTTATGGAAGAACCGATCTGGGCCAAACATTGATTGGCTTATATTCCCTTGATCATCCAATCAGGCTGTCGGATCTCAATCCGAACTCAGAAATCCTTGCCCCTATAAGTTTAAGTTCTAGCACTTGGTACCACTTAAAACAAATTGCTCGAGTTTTAGCCCATGATGCGAAGTTTACAAGAGCAAACAACATCTCCTATTAAGGTCTTTGATTAACTGACAAGTCTTTTTCCTGTCATCAGACCAATAATCCTCTATTAAGACCACCGAATCCTAAAAATAAGGTAGCTCGAGTTTTAAGCCTCTAAAAACAAATGGAATTAGACTAGATCACTGTCTTAGGTATCTGTATTATAATCTTAGTAAATTTCCACAATTAGACTTAGGTTCCTATCCGGGAGTAATCCCTAAACACAAACTTTCAAAACTTATACATAATCACTCAACGAGAACCACAATCTAATTCATACAAGCATCAGAATACAAATGCCAAGATTAAAAGAGTAATTCCTCTTTTGTCCTTGTAGGGACTTAAAAATAAATAATGGAAATATTTATCCAACTGACTGTTGAAACCAATAAGCCAAGATAAGAAGTAATAATGTAAAGTCTATATACTGAATTATTTTTTTATGCCCATATACTGTACTAAGATTCACAAAACTGAAAAGGATGAATACCGAAAATTGAGTTCAAAACATGAAAGGAACAATCAAATAATGGTGAGTAGCATGTCAGGGATGGAATACCCGTACGTGAAGGATTAGAGTCAATGGGCAGTGAGACAGTAGTGGACCCCGTGGACGACATTCCATGCATGAGCTCAACCTGCTTCTGAAGTAGTTGATTGAAAATGCTTATCTGGTCCTTCAAAATCAATCTAACATGATATGCCTTGAAAAATTCCCTGTTCTCATCTTCAAGTTTTTGCCAAACTAATGCCAGTGAAGAAAAAATAGATCAGGTATTAAAGCCATGCACCACATGCATAAAAACATCAGCCTACAGACATCATAGCATACATCTATAATTTGGTTAACCTCGTGTAACTGTTTGTAAGTTGATTCTAATATCTTGAAGTGTTTAAGCTCACTGTCTAACTTCCTCAATTGAACTTTGTTGTTTCTCACTGAACTAATCGAATTTTTTTGCACCAAAGAACCGATGGAACAGATACAAAGGAAACAACATCTCATTAGCTGATTGTTAAAGAATGTTACTTCATGTCAAGATGCAGTTCTAGACTCCATATCATAGCAAACTTCAAATAATTGGATTTGGATGCAATTGTCCTCCAAATGTTGCCCCATCAATCAGAAATTATAAAACAGTGTAAACTCGGATAAGGGGCTAAACTAATGACACTACTCAATCACCACATGGATAAAGCATAATAAAGACCAAGCAACTAAGTAGTATCGACCAATAGGGTAAAACAAAACAGCTAGTCAGACTTCCAGATTGATCATTGAAACAAATCTGTGAGACAGAAATTTCATCTTTTGTGTTTTATCAGACACCGTGAAGGCTGTTTGCACACAACTCTTCCAAATTTCAGTATCTTGATTGCATAAAAACAACCAGAACCAGAACACTAGGATATGGAGGTGCTCGGTTTACTCCATGTAGTGGCCAAGGATTGCCATCTCGGATCTCGGCTTCGTCTCGGGGGGGGGGGGAGAAAAGATCTCGAAGAAATCTTGGAAAAATCTCGGGAGACCAGATCTCGGATCAAAAAATATATATGTATGGAACATAACATAATATCTTATGAAGATGAGAGTACATCAATGAATTTACATGAAAATATATAACACATTTGCATGTCAATTATGTGAATGAACAATTACAAAGTACTCAATACCAAAAAAATAGCCTTTGTGCTTCTAAAAAATTTAAACTTTTATAATATCTTATTTAAAAACTAACGTGGTATTAAAAGTATTTTTTATGTTGTTACTCTTGATTGTTTATTACAAATTGATGGTTAAATATTTGTGAAATTGAATTGATATAATCTGTTTATCACATAAGATATAATATTTGTACGATAAATTGATGATTAATATCTAAATCTAAATTTGAATAGATTAAGAGCATTATTTTGACTTAGGTTATAATTGAATGTACATGTTTTATGCGTTCATACATTTAAATGTGATATCATTAAGTAATCATGTATGAATAGGTATATATTTATTTTGAAAAATAATTAATCTTGACAATCTTGATGTGTGTGTGAAAGAGAAGAGAGTTAAAATAGATCTTTATAAAATTTAAGTATATAACATATTTTATGATTATAAATTATATATATATATGTGATAATACAAGTGATAGTGAAATATTGTTATACTATTATTAAATTGGAGGCGCTGACCAGTCTACGTGCGGCAAGATCTCGACGATCTCGTTTCTCGGGACCTTAATGAGATCGAGAATCTTGCGAGATCTCGACGAGATGGCATTCCATGCTAATGGCCAAATAACATGATCTTTTTTGCATGTTGCACTCTTCTATCATCTTGATAAAGGGGCTTTGTTTTCTTTCATTTCTGTCCTTATCTTCAGTAATTTGTTCTTTCAGTAATGTTATGATTTGTAGCTTCATTTTGAGTCACCTTCAAAAAATTCAATATCACGTTGATTCACCTAGTTAACTGCTTTCAGCTCTTTTTACATGACTAATCCAAAAAATCCATAGATAGCTGGATTGCAGGTTGATGTTTGGAAGAGAGGGTGACATAAATCCAAGGACTGTGGATCTAAATTGGTTCCGATTCTGATCTGGTTTGGATCAGAAAATCACCGATTTTTTAGAAGAATTTCTGATCCGGAATTGGTCCGAATTGGTTCTTCAAAAACTCATAAAATAAAAAAACCTCAAAATTGGCACCTCTATCCAATTCTAGTCCAATTCAAACCATTTTGGGAAGGATTCAGCACTGACAAAGAGATGAAATGGTGGCCGCAGCCACGTCTTCCCCACCCACCATATCAGGACCTATGGACCCAATACCATTGTTAGCAAAATCGGCCGATCTAGATCAGAATCAGTTGATTCTTAGATCTGATGAGCACCATGTGGATAACTAATTCAAGTTCAATTCCTAGTAGAATTGGCTTGAATTGAGAGAATCGGCCCTAGATCGACCGATTCTTTTGTATCGGAATGGAAATCAACCAATTCTCTAAGAAACCAGAGGTTCTAGAATTGAGTCTGATTATCCTCGGCTGATCCAGCCTCCCTCCCCCGATTCCACCCCGATTCCCCTTCTTATCTAGGGCTTCCCCTGCCCTCTAGTGGTCTCCTCCAGCCTCCCCTCCAGTGAGCTTAAGAAACCCCCTTTGAAGGTTATTTTTTCCTTTCTCCCCCCTCCCCTCTTCTCCCACTCTCCCATATCCTTCTTCTCCAGTCTAGATTCCCCCTCCTGGCCGGTTGGCCTTAAAACTTAAGGGGGTGGATTTCCAATCTGATGTGGGGTGGGGCCCCGGAAACCCCACAGCATAGGCACCCCCCTTGAGGGGGGGAATGAGTCATGACGATGGGTGACTGTACAACCACCCCTCAAGACTAAATTCTTTGGTCTGTGTAAGAAAAATGTCAGATGAGGAGCATGATTGCGGTGTCTCTACACATCTAACATTGGATGGCAACACAAACCCATGTTAGATGTTGACAAGAAGAGGGTGAAATGTAAGTGGTGTAAGAAAGAAATAAAAGCCCTAAATGGGGTGAAAAAGAAATGAATTGGGATTTTAAGAGACTCAAACAACACATTGGTGGAGTGAGTATGAATGTCAAAAAATGCAACAAGATATCAGTAAAGTTGGTAGAAGAGATGAAAGTATGTTTACCTGGAAGAGCATCACATAGAAAGATATGGATAAATTGCAGAGCCAACTTACACGAAAACTTGATCGGATGTCAAGAGGCAAATGTCATATCCGAAAAGAGCAAAAAAAATTCACATGCTCATGTTGAAATGTCTTCATCAATTTTAGATGCTCAAGAGAAGACACAAGTAAGAAGAGTAATACATGCAAATAAGATTCAGACTCACGAAGATGTGAAGATAAGGAAAGCATGAGGATCTACCGCCAAACATTTAGATGTGGATCAAGACACTTACCTTGCACCTAGGGTAGGCCGAGATAGTGAGTTCTGTTAGTCATAGTCAGTTCTGCCAATGGATACCTCTATGTATAGGTATAGAGATAGGGGTTAAACAACAATGAAGTAGGCCTTGGAAGGAGTGAAGGCTACGAAAAGGGTGCAACGAAGACAATCAAACAAATTTGCAAATGATTTTTATATGCAAGTATATAAAAGCTTGGTTTATTTTAAATGTCTTACAACTTTTTGAAATAGACATTGATAATTGTATGTTCTTTTTTGTTGATGTAGGTGTTCTAACTTATGTGGCCACCAGTTCATACTTTTAGATGATGATTGATGCTATTGGTGAGACTGTACAATGATTAAAATTCTTGACTTAAAAATATATCTATGAGGGTGGATTGGATGCAAAGGTCGATGAGTTGAGCTCGTAGATAGATGGATTCAAGATGATACGAAAAAAAGTGGTTATACTATAATATGTGATGCATGGATAGGAATTACAAAGAGATTGATTATCAACTTTCTCGTCTACTCTTCTAAAAGCACCACTTTCTTGAAAAGTGTTGATGCATCAGATCACATAAAAAATGTTGATTATTTATTTGGTTTCATAGAGGATGTTGTTAAGGAAATAGGTGAAGACAACATTGTGCGATTTGTCAATGATAACGAAGTATCTTATAAGGTTGTAGGGAGAAAACTGATAGAGGTCAAACTACACTTATTTTAGGTGCCCTGTGCTATACACTATAGATTTGATGTTAAAGGATATTAAGAAAGATTTATCTATCTGGTCCTTGGTGAGTCAAGGACAATTGGTCACATTCTTTGTGTATTGGGCATCTTAGACACCCGCACATAATGAGAGTAAATCAATGGTCATGATCTAGTGCGATTTAGGCCCACTAGATTTGCCACGTATTTTATTGTGTTAGAGAGTTTGCACAAACACTGCCATGGTTTGAAGAGATTTATATTGTCATCTTAGTACCTCGATTACATAACTGAGCTATGATAGCATATACAGCAGTTTGATATCCTAATGAAGATAGAACATCTAATTGAAGACAACATACGGTGGAAGAGAATTTAGTATTATGTCTATGATAGAACCACTCATACAAGTCTTGAGATTTGTTGATTCGAATGATAAAAATCAAATAGGGTGCTTATATAATGTAATAAATAAAGTAAAGATAAAAATAAAAAATCCAAATGATAATAAGAAATGGTGAAAGATTATTGATAACAGATGGGACACGACATCTCACCATGATATCTATTCATCATGTATTTATTTATTATTATATTTCATTTAAATGTTGTAGTAATATACTAATAGTTAGAACACTATTTCGGCAAGATATTTCTTGAAACCAAGGATGCAATATAGCGGATAAGCGTGCAATGATGCAAAGGTTACATGTGACACGTTCTTAGGACTCAAAAGGATATGATAGAAGTCGAAATTAGAGTGAGTTGTTGTTTACTATGAAGTTTGGAGTTTGAACAAATATGTAATTACATAGAAAATACTTTGTTTGTAGTTCATATGACAATGTTTCTCCTAGTATGTCAGTGACAAGACTTGGTACATGTTAAATATTCTTGTTAGTACTTACTATATTATCTTTTTCTTTGTAGCTGAGTGATGCATTCAAGTGAACAATATAAGCAGATAAAATCCACTCACCATTATTGTAGTATGTGTATTGAGTTAGAGCATTAGTTCATGAGGAAAGGGTTTGCAAGATTTGCCATTACCATATGCGGTTAAGAATCAAGAATATTAAAAACCAGTAAAAAAATTTTGAAGAAAGGTTTGCAAGATTTGAGATAATGAGGAGAAGGTTTAGATGAGATTGGGGGGGGCGGATATGGCACAGCATATGGTTTTTTTTACCTTGTCTTCTTCTCCTACGGATCTTCTTCTTCTGGCAGAAGTTGGCTCGACCTCAAGATCCTCCTTGCTTCTTCTTCTTCTACTGCTAGCCTCAGGATGAGGTGTTACTGCTGCTTCTTCCTTTGAACTGTAGAGGATAGCCGTACAAGGAACTTCCTTCTCCTCTTGTTGTCCACCTGAACCTCTCCTTGGGTAGATGCTCGGAACCCCCCCATCTGCAGGTCGAACCTGCTGTTTTATATAGAAAGGGGAGATGAAAGGATGGAGTATGGACCGGTGGTCAACCCCTGCTTTTTGAGATCCCCGGTGATCCTATTGCAGTCCCGAAGTCATCCTCCAAAGGTTGTTCTTTAAGAGAGGATTAATGACAACTGACACCATCAATGCAAGGTTGCAGGTCTCTTAATGGGAGAAGAAGGTTCTAGAATTGGCTGAGGTAGCATATGACCAAGGATTCCGGAATCGGAATCGGCAGGAATCGGCCGGCCGATTCCTGGGAAGGGAATCGATTCCGGATCGGCCGGAATCGGTTTTTTTTTTTGATTTTTTTTGTCAAAAAAATTCAGAAAATTCAGAAAAAAATCTAAAAAATAGGAAATGAGTTAGAAATTTTTTTGAAAATAAGATTAGCATTCATCCACAAGACCACATCGAATAAATACTAATGAACTCCAATTGAAGTTAAGTTATTCCATTGATTCAAAAATCAAAGAGTTGACACATCATGAAAAAAAATATACATTTACATAATATCAATCTACTACCAATATCTAGGATATAGATATTGGTCTTCCTCCTCTCCCTGCTGCTCTCGATGCTTGGACCCCGTGCTTAGTCTTGTATACTGTCCGGGATCATATCCATATGAAAATAATGCTGATGCCATGCTATCAAGGTCATATGGATCGGACTGCGGGACGACCGGGACGTAAGCAGAGGATGGTGGAGCTAGTGGTGTAATCCACTGCTGGTCAGCCTGGCCAAATGCTGGATACTGTGACTGCTGTATATAAGAATCAGGTGTATCCGAATCCAGCGTGTAATACGGCTTTGGATGCCGTGAATCAGGAGACTCGGCTGCTGCTGATGGCTGCGTCGCTGGTATGCACTCCTCGTCATCATCACCTGAGGAGTGAGAAAGAGGCTGCGTGCTGTCATCTGGGCTGACAGGACGCCTGACCTCTAGCTTCCTTCTCTTCACCTCTTCAGCCATCTCTGAAGTACCAGAAGGTCCAGAACCCAAAGTTTTTTTCAACTTTGCAAATCCTCTCATTTTCCGTGCAGTCACTTTTGTTTTCGTTTTCCCCAGACTGCGAATGGGCTGGGTAGTGGCGGCTGGGACTGGAGCTGGAGCTAGAGCTGGGGCTAAAGTTGCAGGTGGCTGCTCCATAGCTGCTGGGGCAGAAGAAGGTCCTGCCTGAGCCTGAGAAGTAGGTGGAGGTGGAGCTGGAGCATCCTCCTCGGCTTCAACACCATCCAACTCTCCTTCAGCCCATGCACGGTCATCGGGATCAAACTCAGCTGCATGATCCCTGGCTTCCCTCTCCTCTATCCAGGAGGCAAGTGCATGCTCCTCCTGGAATATCTGATCCATGTCCACCTCCTGAGGTGGTGGTGTGGCGGAGGAATGCCTCTGCTCGTATGGACCACCCTCCTCCTTGCCTGCATCCTCTAATATGAGATCAATGGAATGTGCCGCACAGGGCACCCAAAACATGTGCTTCATCTTCTCCATCAACTTTCTCCCAGCCGCCTTATATGATGGTTCGTTGTCAGTGACAACCTGAACCACATTGTCCTCCCCAATCTCCTCCACCACCGCATCCATTAGAGAAAAAAGGAAGTCGGCATTTTTTATCTTCCCAGAAGCATCTACCGACTTCAAGAATGTTGTCCCCTCAGAACAGTACACCAAGAAGTTTATCATACTCCTCTTGGTGATACCTGTCCACCCATCGCACATAATTGTGCAACCCCTCTCCTTCCACACCAACTTAAAACCATCCATCCACTCCTTCAACTCCTGGACCTCCTCATCCAGCCTAACGCCGTATATATGTCGGCTGCCCGGGGCTTGCAAACCCGGTCCAGCCTCACCCACGGCATCCAACATCGTCTGGAAGTAGGGGCTGGTGGCTGCATGTGCTGGGATGCCTACATCAAGTTAAAAAAAATTGGGATCAGGGTAAAATTAAGTTTAAGTAAATAAAACACACATAATGTCTATTTTAATTTAAAAAGTGATACGTAGGCGTAAAAACCACTTCATAATGTGGTGAACGGCTCTCTTTGCAGCCGTTCCTGTTGCCTTCACCCCTTTCATTGCCTGTTTAATCCCCATCTGCCCAGCACTCTGTTTCCTAAATAAATACTCGTCGCTCGGTGTAAATCGAGTGCTGGTAGAAGTGGAACGACGGTATGACTCCTGTCTCCTGGGGTCAGTCTCTCGGTCTCGGGTAGGGCGAGCCGATGCTGATCGGCCCAAAGCTGGGTCAACTCTGGACCCAGACCCTCCTGCTCCCCTCCTCCTGTCCCCTGTCCTCCTCCTCAGCAAATGCACGCTTGCTAGCGTGCCTAGCACGTCTAAGCTAGGAGTCTGTGGACTCGCCCTCGCTCTCTGGCTCCGGCTCAGCTGGTGCCTTCCCCTTGCCTTTCCCTTTCGAGGTAGGCAAAACGCGGTCCCTCCTTCTCTGGAGTAGCTCGTCGTGCAACTACTCCCTCTGCTCAATCCTAACAGCCCATTGAGAGGCTCTACCTGTCATGTAGCCTCTCATCTCCTCACTCTTCTTCCTCGGCACCTTGTCACATTTCTTTACATTTCCACATGTTCCGGCAATATGTTGTTTCAGCCGGAACACCCCCCCATTCATCTCCTTCCCACATCATTTGCACTGTACCCTCTTCCTGACTGGGTCTACCATGTGCCCGTGTTCCCAACCCACGTCAGAAGCACGTGCTGGTGCTGCATCACCTTGATCGGCCATTGCTTATATCTGCAAAAATTGTAAACAATGCACTAAAAATGATTAGTCGATATAAAAATTGCTTTAGACGCTGTTTGGGAAGCAGACGGCCCAAGTAACACACCATTAGGTATGTTTAAAGAGTTACGTATTTGCTTTGATTCTCGCAAATGGTCGTAAATCAACGTACGGGGCTTCCGAAATTTTTCCTGTACAAAGAACAACCAATCGATGTTCAAACAACTTGAGCGGAGTTGTTCGATCAAAAATCACCGAGTTTAACTCTGCTCGGAGTCGTTGGAAACGTGTAAAAATAGACGTACGGGATATCCGGAATTTTTCCCGTGCAAAGAACATCCGATCGAATAGTTCAGAACTTAAACGGACTTGTTCGGTCGGAAATCACAACGTTTAACGACGCTCGGACTCGTCGAAAACGCGTAAGAATGGACGTACGAAGTTTTCGGCGAAGAAATCTTACCAAAAACCGGTTAAAGATCGAAGAAGAGGTTGATTCAAGGCCGATCGGAGCTTGGATCGGCGGAATCGGCTGAAGGAATCGCTGGAATCGCCGCCGGAATCGCTGGAATCGGTGCTGGAATCGCTGGAATCGGTGCTGGCAGCTGGGATCGACGCCTGGATCGCCGGATCGACGCTGGAATCGCCGCAAAATCGCCGGAATGGAACCCTTCCGCTGCGGGATCGACGGAATCGACCGCGGTGGTCGATTCCGGCCCTAAAAGGGCCGGAATCGGTTCGATTCCCGGTCCAGAATCGATCCGGGAATCGAATTGGTCCACTTGAGCCGGTCTTCCGACGGAATCGACCGATTCCACAAGGAATCGGTGGAATCGGATCGATTCCAACCGATTCCAAGCGATTCCGACCGATTCCGCGGAATTCTTCCCGGAATCGGTCCTTCCGCATGGAATCACCGATCCGATTCCGGAATCGGTCGGAATCGGACCGATTCCACCGATTCTGCAATCAATGCATATGACTGAGATAATTTTAGTACATGAGCCTAAATTGACGCTAAGATGGGCCAGTTTTGAGTTGAAACACAGTCCATTAATTACATAAAGAGTGGGCTGCGCAAAGGGCAAGGGATGGGCTTTAATTAACACAAAAATAGGCCCATTTGAAAGTTGAAACATAGTACAATAGGTGTAAACAAGGTGGGCTGCGAAATTGACATCAAATTGGGTTAAAATTGACACTTGATGGGTCTGATTCAAAACAAAGGCAGTCCACTAAGCATATAAAGAATGGGCTAGGCAAATGGGCATTGATCTTGGATTATTTTTTAAATGAATTGTGGTTGAAGTGGGCTCAATTGATAGGCTAAACCTGATAATTGAATCATGTGGACCAATTGAGCCTTGGACTAGATTTAACTCTAATTTAAAAAAAATGAAAATTTTTGGAACCGACAAGGGGCATATGATGTTGTGTTTCCAGAGCAAAATAGAGCAAGATCCACTTTTTAGGAATATGAGTCCAAGCAATAACAAGAATATTTCCATATATCCGTAGTATACCAGCAAACAACCTTATTTCCCCTATATAGAAGAAAAAAAATTGAAGAGCCCACAAAGTCAAAGAAATCCTAAAATAAGAAATGGGCAATCATTATCATAGATCAATTGCGATCTTGAAATCTAATAATGGAAACAACATCCTTAGTTGCCATCTCCATATCTAATTTACTGGTAAGCTTTACTGGGTACACCTTACATTTTACCCGATATAGGAAGCAACATCTATTGATGAGTGGTTATACAACAGCAGTCCTTATGACCTAATTGTTCTAGACTTCTTACTTGGCGTAATTGCTACATGGGTTGTGAGTGGGAACTTAAGTCACCTTTACTGTCACTCTACGTAACCGTATAAGAGCTTTTCACCTCATATGGTTCCTCGTTCAATTCTTTCAAAGTAATTGGGTCATTTTCCTTGTTCGAGAATCTCCTCCTTTCTTCCACTTCGTCTCGAAGAGTAACTAACATCAAAAGAGTATAAACTTCGATCATAGGGATCAATTTCTAATCGCTTAACTTCATACTAATTTTTTAAATTTATATTTACATTTTGAATTTATATTTTATTTTATATAATGATTTATATTTTATTTTATTTTATATTTAAATTATATATAGTATATAATAAAATTATATATTATGTATTATATAATTATTATTTAAATTTAAATTAATTTTCTAAAATTTCTTTTATATTTATATGTTGAAATTATTATTTTATATAATAGCATTATATAGTTTTAAAAGATAATTAAAAATACAATTATTAAATTATAACATATAAGTAATAATCTATAAGTAATTAATAAATTATAGGCAAGTTACCGGATGAATATGTTGATGGTGCTGGTCTTGTGTGTGATAAGAAGTGCAAGAAGAAGACAGTAGAGGCTAAGAGAGGATGGCATGTGGAAAAAGGTGACAGAGATCTAAGAATGCAGCAGAGGAAGTCCCTATCTATCAGGAAAGGCTGGATTCCTGAAACTGATTGTGGAGCTCCAGCTGGATTTTTACTTCTAGTTTGGTAGCTCACATGTTACGCTCAGGAGTGAAGGTCTCATGGGCTTCTTTAGTTTGGAAAAAAAGGTGCCATCAAAAATTAAGCTCTTCCTTTGGAAAATGGTAAAAGAGAGACTACCAACGACAGCAAGATTAGTCTAGTTACAAGATCAAAAACTACAGTTCATCTTTTGTTGTTCGTTTACAGAGGATCAAGATCATCTATTCCTGGAGTACGGTGTTGTCCAATTTCAGGCCATGAGAAATGCATACTTGAGCGGTTGCACAGTTGGCAGCGTTGAATCTAGATCCTTGCATCTCAGATGTTTCCTTCCAGCCTTCTTATAGACAGTATGGACTTCTACAAACAAAAGGTGATTTTAAGGAGTCTTTACCATGGAATGCCGGGTCGGCGACCCGGCCGGATTCCGGGCCGACCGGCCCGGAATCGACCCTGCCGGGCCGACTCCAAGCCGGCCCGGCAGGGGGTCGCGCGACCCGGCGACCCGGCCGACCGGGTTGCGCGGCTCTTTTTGGCCGCCCCCCCCCCTAACAGCTTAGTGGGGGGGTTAGTGGGGGGGATCCCCCCCCCCATTTAAGAGAGTTAGTGGGGGGAAAGTCCCCCCCCCCCACCCCTACCCAATTACCCATTTGCCCCCCCCCCCTTTGGGGCTATAAATACCCCCCAAGGGGGAGGGTTCAACTCACTCCAATTCCTCACCTCACCTCCTCCCCGGACCTGGAATATCACTCTTTCGGTCTTCTTCTCCTACTGATCATTTTTTTTGTCTCCCCCCTCCTCACTGATCACTCTTTCAGTCATCACCGGTCAACGGCTCGTCCCTCCACTCAGTTCTCACCACTCGCTCGGATAGTTTCCGCTCCACCTAGTGTCGTTCACACCCTTAAAGCGTTATTTTTGACACTGTCAAAGCGGTGTCTTTGCCATTCTCAATTATATTTCGTGTTATTTATTTTGTGGATTATTTTTCTAACATGTCTTCCCCAAGCCGTGAGACTTCCCGCTCCACCCGGAATGACCCAGTTTGGCTCCATTGCACGGTCGTGTCAATGGAGCAAAGGAAAGTAAAATGCAAGTATTGCGACAAAGTTCTATACGGTGGAACTTACCGGTTAAAGCATCATCTTGCCGGTATCAAGGGAGATGTTGCACCGTGCACACGGACTCCGTCTGAGGTAAGAGCCCAATTTAGACAGCATCTTCAATCCTTAGAAAGATCCAAAGGAGCTTCAAAGAGGCATCAAGACACTGTGCGTGAAGAAATTGCGGAACCCGCAAGACGTTCGCTACACATATACGGCACTGGACAAGAGAGACCGTAAAGAAGTGAATACCAAGATATTGACGAAGGTATGTAATAATTAATATTTGATATTTTCCAAAAATATACGTATTTAACATAGCAAACAGATGACTTAGCAAGAGCCATGGAGGCAAGCCGAAGGTCATTCGTCGACGAAGACATGTATCGACGTACCGGGCGGTTTATGGGTCAAGGTTGTGGCAGTGGGAGTGGACGTGGAAGTGAAAGCGGGAGAGGATCAAATCCTGACCCTGAACAACATGTCCACGATCTCACCCGGGATGACGACCCGGCAGTTGGCCCTATAGATCCGGTCATCACACGATCGCGTCAAAGGCAAACCACCATCAACACAGCATTAAAGAACTTGAAATTGTGTAAGGAGAAGATCGGGCGGGCAACTTCAAGATGGTTTTTTCATAGTAGTATACCAGCTAACGCTGCAAAGGGGCCTTACTATGAGTCCATGATTGACACAATAGCAGACGTTGGTCGGGGGTGCCGGGACCAACTCCAAAGGAGATATACAACACATATCTTCCATTGGAGGTAGCTGACATTAGAGAATATGTCAAGACGTTCGAACGTATCTGGGACGAACGTGGCTGTACACTGATGACCGATGGTTGGACAGGTTAATCCTTTTGAGCATAAAATTGTGATACAAATCTTTATGAAATTTAAGTTTAGATATAACATTTTATCCTCTTAATAGGTATTACCCGGAAGACAATGATCAACTTTCTCGTTTACTGTCAAGCTGGGACCGTCTTTTGGAAGTCGGTGGATGCATCTGGACAGGTAAAAAATGCAACATACCTGTTTGATTTAATTGATGGTATTATCGAGGAGATTGGTGAGGATCGAGTTGTCCAAGTGGTGACGGACAACGCAGCTGCCTACAAAGCTGCCGGCCAAATGTTGATGGCCAAGAGACAGAAGTTATATTGGGCACCATGCTCCGCCCATTCCATAGATTTGATGCTAGAGGATATTTGCAAAGATCCTCAAATTGATCGGGTTATTAAGGCCGGCCAATATATTACATCCTTCATCTATAACCATAATTTCATTCTGAACCTAATGAGAGAGCACACAAAGGGTCGAGAGCTCTTACGACCCGGCGCTACACGGTTTGCATCACACTACATATCTTTGGAGAGCCTATTTGAACATAGGCGTTGCCTAACCCAAATGATACTTTCTCCGGGTGGGCTAACTGGGTTGCTAGAGCCAATCCATCAGACAAACGAAAAGGAAGGAAGGTGGAACAAACATTAGAGAGTGGAGACTTTTGACGGCTCGTAAAGAAGACAATGGATATTGTTGGTCCATTAGTCAAAGTCCTTCGCATAGTCGATGGAGATAAGAAGGCGGACATGGGATATCTTTACGATGCACTTGAGCGGGCAAAAGAAGATATTTCGAAAAGGGTGTCAGATTTTAACATGTGGTGGGATATCATTGACCGTCGGTGGGAGAGAACATTGTACCATCCTATACATGCAGCTGGTATGTTTTTTACAACTTAATCAAATAAAATTTCTTAATCAAATTGTTACCTTTTTGGTCGATGCTGATAGCAAACTTTTCCATGGTCAATCACCAGGTCATTTTTTCAACCCAAGATATCGCATACGGTCCGATCTTCAAGCCTATCAATGAACCGTTGGACAACAGAAAGGAAGTCATTCGGAGAATGCTTGGGGACGATGATCGTTCAATTATTGCAACAAATACGATGCATGATTATAGGATGAGGTTATTTCATTTCGGGACAGCAAGGGTGCAACGAGCAGTTATGCTTCTTAGTCCAGGTATGTATAGTTAAATAAAGTCAACTATATAATTAAATTATTAACCTGTTAACATCATTCTGTACTAAGACATAATGATAATCTGGAGCTGACTGGTGGATGGATCATGGAAGGGCACCGGGATATGAAGACTTGGCTAGTGTTGCAATCCGAGTACTAAGCCAAACTACGTCTGCTTCCGGCTGTGAAAGAAATTGGTCAACGTTTAGCCTTATTCATACCAAGCAAAGGAATAGGCTAACATCATAAAGACTTGAGCAGCTAGTCTACTGTCACTATAAATACGAGGTTGAAGCTAAGAAATTTGGAGAAGATAAGAGAGAACCAGAGGGAGGAGCAAAGGTGGGTACAACAAGCAAGTGGAAGACGAATTGAGGTGCCCACTGTACAAGAACCGGAGATTGACTTAGATGAGATATTTCAACAGAGGCTTCCTCTAGAAGCCCGGGTCAACGAACGTGAGGGGTTGGGTGAACCAGAGTTCAACCCCGATGATCGAGAATGGGCTCGGGGAACTTGACAATGTTCCTCTTTCCGAGGAATTTCGGATCCCTCCTTCGTGGCAAAAAGGCAAAAATCGGACAATCTTCTCGTCAAAGTAGGCAATCAAAGGGCAAAGGTAAACAAAGTTGCAACCGACCCTCTCGATATCGTCGATCCGGACACACCGACGAGACAAGGGAAGATACACCGGAGCCTAACATCCGAGTGCAATATCGTACGTCGGATGATTCAACTTCAAAAGTAGTAGTGACGGAGATGACAACACGTACAACAGAGGCAAAGGAAGCACCGCCGGCAACACTTCGGTCAAGGGAGAACCAATCCACGGACACCCCCTTCACAAAGAATGTACCGCACTTTACGGAAGAGGAGCGGTTTACCCACGCAACACAAGATTATGACCACGGGGCAAGACAACATGGGTATGGTGCGAGTTAGAACCATCGCGGGGTTCTTGGTGCCCATCTTATCGAGACAGGGTTATGGGATGATACAGCCTTCATTAGATAGTTCTAGTACGTATTCATATGATAGTTATGGTGGTTCATTTTCGAATTATCGTAGGACAATTGTACGAGGCACTGAAGAGTATAATCAGTTTGTCTATATGTTTAATGCGTCGTACTCTTCCTCAATGTCATGGGCAGAGTACATACATTATGTAGAAGAACAATTTAATGTAATGTTTGAATGAATGTTGAATGAATCATGTTGAATCATCTCTTTTTTTATATTTTGGGTATTTTTTCTGATTTTTTCCTAATTTTAGGGTATTTTTTCTGATTTTTCATGTTTTTTTTGCTTTTTTTCCAAAAAAAAAATAAAAAAAAGACCCGGTCGGGCCGGGTCGCTGACCCGGCCCGACCGGGCCGGGTTGGGGGCCGGCCGACCCGGGGCCGACCCCCGAGTTATCCTTCCTTGGTCTTTACACATCCAGGTCAAATCTTATTCAACTCTCTGTGTTTACTTCATGATCAGGCACTTCGCTAGCTGGAATGATCAACATTTGAAAGTATTTCTCAATATTTTCTCCCATATTTTAGGCTTTTTAGCTATGCTCCATTGTGTACTTTTCTTTCTTCTCTTAGGGCACTCTTGAGTCTATTGCCTTGGTTAGGTGGCTGCTACGCTACCTTTGTGAGCTGGTCTAGCTGCTGGATAAAATTTTCTTCTTTCTCTTTCTTCAGCGCTCTTTTCATTGTACTTGCTGTTTCCTCTTATTTAATGAATTGCTCCCATTTTTGCCGACAGCCCTCAAAAAAGGTCAATCAGCCCTCCGAGCCAATGGGTATTGGCAGCTGGACTCTTTCCAGCAGTGCAATCTTCAAGGAAGATCACAAAAGAAAATACTTCGGACTTCCTTTTACTAAATGTTCTTGGGAGGCTCCTTGATAAGGAAGTGGTGAATTCATAATCATACACTTCCCCATAACTCAAGGTATAAAAAAAATATAGGTTTGTCAACATTGACAAGAAAAAAACATAATAACTCCTGAAAATGCAAAAATATCAATTGCCAATTGATCTCAAGATATGGAAGCCATCACATCCAGTCTTGAACTTATCACTGCTGAACTTGTGTTCACAAATTTTTCTGGTACAAAGAAACTTGTCCTCCAGTTTTGTAGTCATGTAAGATCCCCATGGTCAGACAGAAGACAAAGTGAGCATAATGACTCGAGCATAATGATCCACAAGTTGAATATTCTGCTTAACCTGCACAAGTCAAGGGACTCAAATCCCATGCAATCAATAGTGATAAATGCACTGGCAAAGTCAGAGGTCACCATTACCCAACTGTGCAACATGTCTGTTGTTGCAGACGCTGTCACGTCAACCTGATCCAACCCTGACTGACCAGACAATGAATGATCACATCAGTCAGGTACAATATCACCATCTCTAAACTAGTCAACTCCATGGAAATGTTTGTGCTTGGTAAGATGATTCTCAACAGCCAGAGTGGGTGTCTTCCGTCATAGTATATAGCCAGGTTTCCTGCCTCGGGGTGAGAGCATGGAATGCGATCTCCCGAGAATCTCTCGAGATCTCCCGAGAATCTCTTTTCTTTGGTGCGTCCGAGAAACGAGATCGCCGAAACGAGAATATCTATGTAGTACCTATGATACCTTGATCTTCTCTGTCTATTATTATCCCCAACTTGTTAGATGATCTTGTTAAGTTCTTTCTTATATTGTCAATTTTATCATGAAATCCATCCAAATATTCATCTAAACATTATTGTTTGATAAAATTTCATAGCTTAATATTTTAATGACTATATTTGTACAATTGACCTAAAATGTTATCAATCTCCTATCCATATTGTTCAAGATGAAACTATGGTCTGACATAAGATCCTTTGTATGTCTCATGCTAACAATAGTTCACCATCTCTGTATTACACTTTTAATTCTCTCACAGCTTATTTTAATATTTAATAAGTTTTATTGTCCTTTTTAAAAAGATTATATGACATTCTACATTTAAACATGCACATTGATTGGTATTTCCAAGATCTAATCTCTTGAGATTTTTTCGAGATCTTTTATCTTCAATCTCCGTGAGATAAAAATATAGATGTGAGATGGCAATCATTAGGTAGAGTATACCCTGCATAAATGAAATCCGAAATCCAATCTCCCGAGATTTTTTCGAGAATCTCACGAGATCTCTTCTCTTTCACATTTCCGAGACAAAGCCGAGATACGAGACGACAATCCTTGGGTGAGAGGTGAAAAGAGTACAGAAACAACCCAACCCCAAGTCTGAACACCAATTAGTCTGCCTTGAGTTCAACCAGCTGCCAGATCCCCTAGAAGCTCAGTGCGGGAAGAGCAGTCTGCTGGACTTTTCACTCCAGCTGCTCATCCATCTCTGAGATGACTGGGCTTAAAAGTTTTGCCCTGTAAATGTTAAAACACAGCACCAATACCTTGCATTGTACTTTGTCAGATGCAGAATAGACATTCATGCTTAGGTCCTTGACAAGTACCCAAGGTGGATCAGAAGCACTAAAGAGCATTAAGCCATGAACATTTCTAGCTGAAGTGTGGCATGCTCACATTAGTTATTTTGACTAATTTAAGAACAAATAATCCTAGTTATTCTTCCATCAAAATATCTATTTATAATCAAATTAACTATTAGAACTAAATATTTTTACTACAAAACCACTCAATTAAGTGATATTGATACTTTATTAGCATTATTTATTCTTAAATTAGCCAAAATAACTTTAATAGCCCTGCTCGCCTAGGCACCCCTCGCCTTGACTGGTGAGGGGGTGCCTTGTCGCCTAGGCGATGTCTTGAAAACCATGCTTCAGCATAAACCTGTAATCCTTCATAATCTTTTATAACCTTCTCATAAGGAACTTAATTCATAAATCAAGCAGCTAGGTGATTGAGCAAGCATTACAAAGATTTACCAAGTTCAGTAAAGCTGGGCTCTATGCGTGCATTCTGCTCAAGTGTCTGCACAACTTCCTTCGGATTCATGTACAACTGCAGACAGCGTTCAATGAGATTTTGTACCTAAAAGTGACATGCACAGAGAAGTAGCGTCTTAAGAATGAAAAAATATTCTACAAAAGCAAAATGTCCATAAATAAAAAATCCACCTAAAACAATAAAAGACTGCAAGCACAGACAGATTTTGCAATGAAAAACAAGAAATCAGCATAAAACAATATGTTAAATCAGAATACTAAAATGAACTGTCAAAAAATGATGCTATGTTAACAAGTATACAGGCTTACATGTCACATCACTAAAGAAAACCCCCCAATGCGGCCACTATTTAGATGTAAGATAAATTCACCAAATAGTGCACTGGCAGCCAGGCACGAAGGGCAATAGCTAGGTTGTTTTACCATAAACTTAAACAGGGTGCATTTTGCGTGCTTTTTGCTTGCAAAGATTTAACATCAACAGGATCTTGATAAAAAATGTTGTAAGGATAAATATAAGACATAAAAAGAATCATAAAACTCCCAGCTCAATCTGCAGGGGGGAGCAAGATCCTGGCAGTGATATCTGCCGAATTAATGAAATCAGCCTGTACTGGCCAATACTGAGCCGATCCTGATGAAGGAGCTGTAGATCCACCAGGGATCAATTCGGACCGATTTTCTGTCTTGATTTTTTTAAAATTTTTGAAGCACCAATCCATGCTGATTATAGATCGGTTTTTCTTCTCTCAAATCGACCAATACAACGTTGACTCAAAAATCCTTGATTCAGCCTATATTTAATATCAAAATATTATTAACTAATATAGAACCCATGTTGCGTAATTAATATGAAATTATTTGGCTGACCCCAAATAATTTGAAATTTAAGGCTAGAGTTGAGTTGAAGAATATGAAACTAATGTGAATCATGTAAACAATACACTGAGAGAAATATAGCCAACAGTACTTCATCCTTTGAAATTCTAGAAAATGCTTCCAGAAGAGAAAATTTCACCATGTAGCACTAATCCACAGGATGCCCCTTTCTCTCACCAAAAATGGATCATGCTCTCCTTTCAAGCCAGACAAAAGACGCCATCTATGTGTAACTAAGCAAAGTAAAACCTGAAATTGACTAATTGGCTGGAAATGAATGATGCTGACTGCTCGTCGAGAATCTGATGAACAGGTGGGACCTGGCTGACCCAGGTATGAACCCAACTGAACTGAACCGGTTAGATGACATGGATGTGGCTCGGATTTGGTGAAGAGGTTCATGTTAGAGATAGACAGGCGGAAACTTTTGAGTGTCAAGGGTCAATGTGTTGATCACTCCTGGTGCAGTCATAAAACAATGCTGGGTTGGTGTGCAAATGAACATTCAGCACAGCCATTTGGCAAGGTCCCTGGTTCAAAAAAGTGGTGCTGGTCACTGATCAGATGAAGTTGCCACACAGTTTTCAATGATGAAATCAACCCTCTCAAGGCCAGATGGTGACAGACACATGGACGACAGATGCATTTGAAGAAGAGAAACCTGCACTAGTATAAATGATGATCCCCAGAAGCTCTTGAAGGAGCCCAGCATGTCTTGTTCATTGGATCTCAGTCACCTGAAATGAGAAGGTGGTCTGAAAGATAAGCTTCGTAAGATCGGTGTCGAGGATGCTGGAGGTGTGCTGACAGGATCCACATGGCATTGGAATCGCCTAACAGAACATAGGAAGGTGACGGCTACCAGGTGGACCTCGCACAGAAATAGCTGATATGATATCGACGGGAGTTAGGTGCGACCAGCTGACTGGATGAGTGGCATGAGGAAGCTCTGGATGCAGGTAGGCCATGGAGCTGACTAAGACCTGTAAGGTGGTGGACAGACATACGGAAGTCAAACATGATGAAGGCATATGCAGCACCAGACAACGCAATAAAAAAGAAGTGGTTGGATCTCATGATGCCAGTGTCGAGCAACCGACAACAAGTGGCTTAGGCTATCAATTGCTTCGCTGGATGGAGAGTCAACGTTGTTTGGTGTTCTTGGGAAGAAGACAAATGTGAAGAACCAATGAAAAGACCAAACATAGATGACGGAGAAGAACCGGGAGCAGGAGAACACTGACTGTGTGATGGGGAGCAAGGATAGAAGAAGAACCAGAAAGGCATCAGAGGAGAAGAAAGAGATAAAGATAGGTGCAAGAGATAGGTGCAAGAGACATGCCGCCTGGAATGCAGCTGATGAGCTTCGGAAGATCATTGGATCACGCACATCAGATGCTGTGAAGAAGACAGGATCAAGAGGGAGAGTCACATGGAAGAAGAAAATTACACCAAATTTCATTTCATTCTACCATACTCAATTGGGATACACGGTAAGACTTTTATAAAAGTCAGGAGTCTACATTTAAGACCCTCCTAAAGATTTTATTAGATACTTACTCCAAGAAAATACATAACAAATAAAAAATAAGTCCTAAAATATACAAATTATTTAAAATGCAAAAATGAGGTCTACCCCCATATTCGAACGGCATGGTCTCCAAAAGTTCCCATTTGCAGGATCCGAGTTTGATCTCATCATTCTCCACAAGTTGCGAAAAATTGAATCTCGAGTTTCATAGTGCCATAATTTACCCATGTGACCACCATCGGTGCATAGGATGATTTTGGTGCAACCTAGATGACAATGAGATGCAACATACAAATCCCAAAATGGCCACAAAAAGTGACCTGCCATAATAACTATCAAGTGTTAGGTCTAGAAGGCAGAAGCTCTACATGTGTATCTATGTGTGGGTCTTTAAAAGTTGGCGTCTTGGGTGCAGGATTGTCAATAATTGGTGGCTCAGTTAGCAAGTCAGTCAGCTTGGCCTCACCAACTTCCATAGCACACCACCAATAATACCATGGTTCGAGAACCAGCCAATTCTTGAATCGAACAGCCCCTACCAATTCAATTCCCCCAGACTACCGATCCGAAATCAAGTCCCAGGGAAATCAATTAGGATCGAGAGGATCGCTACTTGATTGGCCGATCCTCCCAGATTGGATTGGGAATCGGCCAATCCCTGAACTCGTTAAGTTCCAAAATTAGGTCTATCCAGAATTCGATTCCAGTCTGATCTCCCCCCATAAGGAAGGATATCAGACTGAGCCTCCCCCCCTCGTTTAGGGCTCCCCTACGGTGAAGAAACCTCCCCTCTAGCGATCTCCTCCTCGTCAGTCCCTAAATGAAAACTGCATCATTGCATACTTGGCCACTATATTCCACCCTTTGACTCAAGAAATATCATGTCAAAATATATCACAATCCAGTCATTAAAACATTAACAAATTACTACAACAATAAAATGATACTAACATGAATGTTAAATTGTTAATAGAATGAGAACCGGAACAAGCTAGTATCAGACAAGACTTGTCTCTTATGATATAAGTAAAAAGACAAGTCTTTTATGATATAATAACAATTTTTTAATTTTTTTCCTAATTTTTTAGTATTTTTAAAAAAATTCCTGATTTTTATTGAAAAAAATAAAAGATGGATCGATCTGGACCAATTCTGGATTAGTTTTTATTCTGGCGATTTGGTTGGGATCAAACCAATCCGATTTAATTCAGATCGGATCAGATTGGTACCTGGTGATCCCAACTCCAATTTTGATTACGTGATCCTTGTTTCCAGTGCTCTATAAGCATCCTTTTTTAATTAATTGTGTAACTAATCCTTTTGTTTTAAATTTATTTTTTAATCAATGTTATATAAATTTTATAGAAAATGTATTCACCGAAATGTGACACTTAAACCATCATTTCAAACTGAAGTGGTTCAACATGGTCACATTGCAACTGTACTTTTTTCAGTTGAAGTTTCACCAAGTTGGAAAGAAGAAAATGAGGCTTCATGCAACTGAACTCCAACTCAAACTAAAAAAATCAGTTTTGTACATAATTGCAATCAATTGAACAGGAGAATGGAGCAACTACACTACACAAGGATACCCCATCCGTGAGAAGATTTCTCAGCCTTCTAACTGCAGAGTAAACGTGTATAGCACTAGACAAGACCATCCAACTAGTAGTAGATTATTTTGACAATGATATTTAATTTAATTTAGAATTAAAATTCATTGATCTTAAATTATCTTCATCTTTTAATATTTTTTTCCTTTTTAATAGATGAAATAGTATGTGCCATGAAAGCTAGCCGCAATTTTTTTGCAAACAAGGACATGTAATGACGAATCAGTAGATACATGAGTCAATGTTTAGAAAGTTGACTAAGATCTACCTACGAACAGAAACAAAAAATTCACAATCTCACAAGAAATGATGATCCACATAGGTCCCTTAGATCCACAAGTCAAAAGGCCAAAGTAGAGACAAACAACCATTACAGCAACAATAAAAAAGATAAAGACATAAAGTTATGCAAGGGAAAATTTGGGCGGGCCATTTCTAGGTAGTTTTTTTACAGTATCATAACGGCCAATGCTGCAAAGGGGCCGTAATACAATAACATTATTGGCACTGGATGTCGATAAGGAAATTTCTGAACCAACTTAAAAAGATATATACAACACATGTACTTGCAAAAGTAGAAAATATCAAGGATTACGTGAAGATATTCGAACAAATTTGGAATGAAAGAGAATGCACCTTAATGATTAATAATTATACAGGTATGTTTAATACTCAATGGCATGCTTGTTACTTGTATTGAGCACCTCTATCACTATCAGCTTTTAAATTGATAGTGATAGAAATTATCAATAGGTGTTTGGTTATCAATACCGATACTAAAACTCTTAGCGTAAACAAAGCATGAAGTGTAATACAAGTGTTATCTGGTATCAATTTTGATATTGATACTCCGTCCTCTATAAATATCAATATTAAAATTGATATAGTATAATCTTTAAAATAAACTCTCAAATTTATACTTATGTTAAACCTTATTATTTTCTATGATGTCTTTCTTAATAGATATGATTAGGAAGATGATGATCAACTATCTAATGTATTGTCAAGCCGAAACTATCTTTTGAAAGTCAGTAGATGCATCTAGTAAGGTAAAAAAATGTCAATTACTTATTTGATTTGATTGATGACATCAGAGGCAAGATCGGAGAAGATTAGGTTGTCCATGTTGTAACAAACAACTTAACTGCCTACAAGGCAGCTAAACAATTGTTGATGGTCAATAGACCACACTTATATTGTGTACCATGTCCTGCACATTCACTATAATTAATGTCAAAATCTCATTATTGACCAAGTAGTTAAGATGGCATAATGCATATCATCCTTCATTTACAAACACAATTACATTTTAAACATGAAGAGAGAATATACAAAGAGTTAAGAGCTAGTATGGCCAAGTGTAATAGGTGTACCATGTTTGCATCACACTAAATTTATCTAGAGAGCCTAATGCATCAGAGTATGGCCAAGTGTAATAGGTGTACCATGTTTGCATCACACTAAATTTATCTAGAGAGCCTAATGCATCAGACATAATACGTTGTAGCAAATTATCATTTCACCTAGATAGTCAAAATAAATTAACTAAGCTAATCTTTCTCATAAGAGAAATGAGAAGAAGGTAGAAAAGACATTAGAAAGTAGAGATTTCTGGATTGTAAATAAGACATTGTCCATAATACAACCGGTAGTAAAGATGCTCAAAAAAAATATTTTGAAGAAACTAACGAACTTTACTAAATGGTGGAATATCATCAACCATTGATGGCAATAGATATTGTAACATCCTCTACATGCAATAGGTAACATTTATTGTTATTAAGTTCGTATTTTCTAATATGCATATTGAATTGTTTAATCAGACCTTATTGTTTTGTGTAGATTATTTCTTCAACCCCAAATATGCTTTTAAGGACACCTTTAGCACATCTAACAAGATTTTAGAAGGTGTGAAGACAGTCATTTGTAAGATGTTAGGAGACAATGATCGTTCAATCATAGTATGCAACAACATGACTACAAACTGAGATCAATGCACCTTGGGATGTCAAGAGCGCAAAGAATAATTATGTTGCTCCATTTTGATGTATCAAGATATTTGTATTTTAATACTATACAAGACATGAACAACATACACTATTCACATGTAGCTGACTAGTGGATGGATCATGGTGGCATCGTGGTATAAAGATATGGTATCAGTTGCAATTAGAGTCAAAGGCCAAACCACATTGGCCTCAGGATATAAAACAAATAGGTCAATGTTCAACCTAATCCATACAAAACAAAGAAACTGGTTGACGTCAAAGAGGCTGGAGCAACTTGTCTATTGTCATTATAACATGCGATTGAAATTAAAGAACTTACCATGGCTAAAGAAATCTCAAAAAGAAAAGCAAAGATGGAGAGAAAAAACTTTACACAGGTGAAGTCGATCAGTAACTATAGCTTAGTTGATGAAGATATCAACTTAGATGAAAATTTCAACGAGCAAAATGCATTGCAAACATAAGTTGATGATCAAGAATGTGAGTTCAATGTAGAAGATCGAGTTCGTTCTACAAAAGAGCTGGACAATGTGCTATTATACAAGGATTTTTGGATTCCTTCGATATTGTCATAATAGCAAAAGATTGGAGAATCTTCACAGCAAAGTAAGAAATTTAAGGATAACGGTAAACATATTATGATTGATTATTTTGATATTGTAGAACAATATACAATTGATGATACAAAAGAGGGCACGCCGGATCCAGATATCAAGATCAAATACCAAACATCAGATGATTTGAAATCAAAGAGTAGTAGTGATGATCTATCCATGACACATCTCCGTTCACCAATGCACTTCACAACCGAGGAGCATTACACTCTTGCCACAAAAGATCGAGATCTGATTTATAGATACAAGACACAGCATGGAGAAGTCACACAGGGAGGTGACGATCATGGAAGGCTGGGTTGAGGTTAGCCCAAGGTTGGTCAGTCCCAAAATTGACCCAGTCGAACCAGGTCGCAACCCGGGTCGGATCGGGTCGGACGGGGTCGGATTTATTTATTTTTTAAAAAAATATAAAAAGTATAAAAAATACATGAAAAAAATAAAAAAAATATTTTTATACTATATATTTATGTATACATAAAATATATATATACATAAGTATAATTATATTTTTATGTTATAATTGAATATAAGTGTTTATCTGTGAATGCAAATAAATATGATTTTTTTTATTATGTTGTATTAATATATGTTGTGAAAAAGTCAATCTCGAGTGAGGGATAAAAACAGGAAAAAAGTAATTTTATAAATTTTAATTATGTATCATATATTTATAATCACAAATTTTAATCATATGTAATTGTATAAGTAATAGTAAAATATTGTTATATTATTAATAAATGGGGCATAGAGTATTCACGAATTGGGTCGCCCCTGTCGGGTCGGAGCCAGGCTGGTCGGCCTGGGAACCGACCGAGTCACTCGACCCGTGGCGACCCCTGGGCGACCCGGCGAACCATGGTGACGCTAATCAACATTATCTCTTTTATGGATTTTCATCCCAAGACTTTTGACATCCCACGTATCCCCAAAAGCCTCATAAGATATCACAAGATAATTTGGCTTAGGTAGTTTCATACACTCAAGTTACTGAGGATGAAGCTTAAAAAGAAGATCCTAAGATAATTAAAGAGGTGAAGAATAATTTTGAACGGGTGTGCTACCCGTGCATAGGCCTTGGCAGCACACTCTATTCAGCCATTTCATTTTGCAATTTTTATCACCTAGGCATCTAGGTAGGAAATGATCAAAGCTGATGACACTAAAATAAGATGGAGAAGTTATTCTGATACTCTTTTTGATGATGGCTTTGCTAGAAACATAGAAGACGGAGGACATTGCATATCATAATATATATTATACAAAAGATTAGACTTTTAGAAGTTTAAAAGGCATTGAAGAAGATAAGATAGGCAAGGCATGTGGTCCCGACAGAATCCCCAGTTAAGTGTGGAAATGTTTGAAGAATGAAGGGATAGAATGGTAACAATGGTTAACTTGACTTTAAAACATTCAGGGCAGATACTAAAGATAATTTATAGCTAAATGCCAATTCAGTGGACAAACATTATCAGAAAGATGATCATGTTTCACGCAACAATTGCAAAATCCTTGACATTATTATCATATAACAATATTAACCAAAGGCTGGAACCCCAGGCAAGTTGGGATCGTCAGAATCATTACATCAAGTCATTCTTTGATCTCTCTTAGGAAGTGGGTATGTGAAACAATAATTGTTTCATTTACTTGACCTCGCTTACATTTCAGTCCAACTACCTCCCAACACCTCACTATCTTTAATCTTTTCACTTTCAAGTAAAGATGTAGTGAGAGCGAAGAAAGCTAGCAGCCAAAACATGGTAAAGTTGGGGAAAGTAGCAAAAAAACAATTAGCATATGAATAAAAGGATGAAAAATAAGCTTTGTATTTATGTAGAAATAATTACAAAAAAGTAAATATAGCTTCAGCCAAGGAAAGAAACACACATCTGTTTGCCAAAAAAATAGAAGAACTGTGTGCAAAAAGTTAGGCAAGCAAATGAATAGATTACCAAAACCAGGTATATAGTGAAAGATACAACCCAAAAAACTTCAAAAAAAAGCAATCCATGGAAAATTAAAAAACACAACAGCTATAAATGTTAAACACCTCCATACCAACTGTATATCCTGGCGTGAAACCTTCCTGACTTCTCCCTCGGACATGATGCCTTGCATTGACAAATTGAAAAAAGATTTTGGAGAACAAAATGAATTGCTTAGCTCCTACAGCTGTGGTTCTGGTCTGGGACATTAAAAGAGGTTACAAACTTTCTTATAATTTTTATATAGATAAATTGTCTCAAAGTCAAGGTAATACCAATGACTTACAAAAAGGAAAGCATAGAAGTTTTATGGACGTTTGCAAAGGCGACAAATATATGTCACATTTCATTAAATAAAAAGATGCAAGAACAGAAATAAAGGTTTCATAAAATAGGAGTCAAATGGCGGAAGACAACAAAAGCATGCCGTCCAAATACACTACCAAGATGGTAACATTCCGAAGACTGTTAGCAACATAAGGTTTTCCAAGACAATAATCTGTCTTTAAAAACAGAAGAAATTTATGAACTGGATGTGTAATTTCAATAAAAATCTGGATTTTCCATATAAGGATTAAATAAAAAGTAAATATCTTATTAGAAAAAATAATAGGACCCGTGTATTTTCCATATAAATCTTTCTGGAATCCTTAAAAAGCAAATAAACATTAATTCAAAAAAAAGATTTTATTAAAAGAACAATACGACCTCCAAGGGTCCAACCTTGTCTTTCTGGATAAAGTCCCATCTAATAAGATGCATAACTCTCTTATTAAATGGGTAACTTCTCAAGGAACCGGCTCCCAAAGGTTCAATCTAAACTTGTAGCTTAGGAAAGAAAAGAAGAACTTGGTTTGGATAGTGAAGGTATTGTTATCATTATGAGTATGCAGATGCCAGAAAATGGAGTATTTGAAACAAAAAAAACAAAGTATTCCAGCAACTAGCAGATATCCCAAAAGGTCATATATTTCAAAACCAACAGATTTTGAAATGGGCAGCCTGAAAATAAATAAAAGCTAGCGATTCAAGTGTTCTTTTGTTTCAAGTTCCAAGTAAGTTGGTCCCTTGTCTTTAAAAATGCTTGCATACATGTTGGTTCCTGCATTTATAACTAATACTTGCTACTTTATAGTTTATACTATATGTGAAGTCAGGAGCTATGGGCTTTCAAAAAAAATGTTTATGAAGGCAGCTGGCAAAACTGTTTTTTTTATTTTTTTCTTTCAAAAAAATAAAAAATCTTGATAAATCATAAAAAATGGAAACCCCTAAAAATGTTAAAAATATACATATTACATTTAACACACTTTCACTATGAAAGATTTTAACACAGGTGGATATAAAAAAACACCAGTATTCATTGCAATAAAGAAAGAAATATAGCACAATTCATACGTAATACAATAGATATCTTCTTATCACCAATATTTACAAAATTAGCTTTCATAGTCTTCATTCTCCAAATTATTTTGGATGCTCTATTGAGACATGTCAATCATGAATGGCCCATATCCATATGAAAATAATGATTCGGCTATTTGACTAAAATTATACATGCTATTAGATGCTATAGGTGGAGGTGGATAACATGCCTCAAAGTCTGAAGCAAGTTCTGCACAATTTGTCATCATGAACTCATAAAAAAAACTCATGATTCGGATAGGAACTTCTTCCACTTGAATATTGTCTTTGACTCAAATCATCAGGTCCTACTCCACTCATGCATGCACTGTTGGATTTGGAACCATCTCCTGCTCCACCTCCACCTCCTTCCGAGACACCTACATCTCATTATTATATTGGTGGAATGATCTCTTCTTCATCTTCATCCGAGAAATGTGCTTGACTACTATTTGTGAAACTCAGGTCTCCTCATGGCAATTGACTTCCTCCTCTTCTCCACTTCTTATTCTTGAATACCCTATCCAGTATTTTGTTGCTATACTTTCTTCAAAAATTTGAATCCTACAAATCTTCCACTCCTTTGTGAACTCCTCAAAGTAGTAGAAGGGCATGCACCTGAAGTAGCATGAGAAGCTGAAACTATGGCTAGAACTAACTTTGGAACTCTGGTTTGAGCTAGATCCGAAACTAGTGTTGTACAAGGATCCCCAGTATCTTATTCTCCTTACATCTCTTCATCATCACCAATTACATTATCAAACTAACCTTCGACCCATACTCGATCATTCAGGTCGAACTCTGACTCTTGTTCAACATTGTTTTCAACCATCCATGTTAAAAATGAATGTTCCTTTTAGAAAATATATTTCAAATCAACATCATTATGTTATAAGTTTTGACTTGTTTCAACTCTTTACTTTTACAAACCACCTGCGGATTAATCTTTCCTTAGATAATTTTTAACATTCTTTGATGCCATTTATTCTCAACCACATATTATAATGACAGAAGACTAGTTTTTTCAAACTTTCACCCTTCAACATGTTCCTTCTTTTTATGTGTATAAAGTTGAAAGTACCCTAATTCCTCGCACACTGCGATGAATTTGTGCCTTGACTCAATACCCAAAATGCAATAGTGAAGAGTGGATTCCATCCACTCCTATTGTTAACTTGAATTCACCACTCAACTCATAAAAGACAAGTATAGTGTGTATCCTTCTTATAAAAATGTTTAACATGTACCAAATATTATCACATACCAAATAAAACATTGTCATATGAATATTGTAAATCTAGATCTTCGTACACTCTAATTCAATATGTATATGTTTACATCTAAAATACGATATGAAATACGAATAAGTCAATTGGTTCTCAAAACTTAATAAGTAAACAATAACTCGTTTCAACTTTCATTGTTATTTTATCGAGTGGAGTCTTAGTTAAGCATTGCATCACAAACAACATACCGCGTACAATCTCTACATCATTGTATACTTGTCCGCCGTATTGCATCTTTGGGTTAAAGAAATATCATGTCAAAATGTAATCCAATCATTAACATATTACTACAATAATTGAATGAAATACAACAGTAAATAAATGCATGTTATATATAAATGTTGTGGTGAAATGTCTTGTCCTATATATAGTCTATAATCTTCCACCATTTCTTATAACCCCTGAATAATTCTCTTTGATTTTCATCTTTGCTTTGCCCATTGCATCATACAAGTACCCCATTTAATTTTTATTGTTAGAATCAACCAATATCAACATTTGTACGGGGGTTCTATCACATACAAGTAGTATTAGATTCTCTCCCACCACCGATTGTCCTTAATAAGCTGCTCCATCTTAGCAAAGATATCAAATTGTGTTGTATTGTATCGTAGGCCAATCATGTAATCAATGTATGCTAATGAAAGTATAAATCCCTTCAAGTCATGTTGATGTTTGACATCTATGCAGGCTCTCTAATATAATAAAATGTGTGGCAAATCTAATAAGACCAGGTTACACTAAATCACAACTATTGATATGCACTCTCAAGATGTTCATAGTCTAGGATGCTCATATATGAAAGATATAATCAACTGACCATAACTTACGAAAGACCTTACAAATGAGTCCTTCCTAATATCCTCCAACATCAAACATAAAGTGTGTCGCATTTGGCACTCAAAACAAGTAAGGCCTAACCTCCGTCAACTTCTTCCCTCTAGACTTATAAGATGTTTCATTGCCAGTCACAAACTGTACAATGTTGTATTGGTTAATATCCTCTACAACATTGTTCATAAGACCAAACTGGTGAGGACACCAGAAATAAAGACCGATTTGAAAAGACTTATCAGCGTAGACGACGCCGACTGGAGTCCATTTGGCTGGGAGAATATTTTCCTAAGACTATATGATGAACAAAATAATTTTCAGAAGCATCCTGTGAATTTTCTGGATTTTTTAGAGACTTTAGTAATTTTTTTAGTAATTACTGATGTCATGGTAATTTCCTTTTAATTTTATGATGCAATTACTGTATTTTTGGCATTTTACGGCATGTCCTGGTGTTTTTTTCCATTTTATGGGTATTTCTTGCCCATTTTAATGCTTTACTCCTATAAATAGGAGCATACATGTACATAGTTGGAGATGATGGAATGAAAATTTGAATCGGATATCGATTTCCTCTTTTGCCCCTGCTGCCTCTTCAGATGGTCTTCGCGAACGTTCCTTTCTCCCGATTCTGCCCCTTGGTTCACTCTAAGCCCCGCGGTTCACTCTCTCTCCGACAGACGACGCCGTTTCGCAGCCGAGCTCCTCCCTCCCTCCGGCGATGGCGAAACCCTAGCTCCGTGCTCCCCTCCCGATCTCTCTCTCTAGAGGTCTTCTCCGCTAGCTCCTTTAGTGAAAAATGATCCTCTCCTCCTGATCTATATTTCCCCTCTCTCAAACTTCTGTTCGAGCTAGTTTTCGGAAAGTTCCGGAGCAACCGAAGCTGCTACAGTGGAGATCTACTCCACGATTGGAGCTTCATTCGTCCTCCCACAGCTATTGAAGGTGGTTCGGTGTTGGTTCTCTAAGTTCCCGCAGTTCTACCTCCCGAAGAAGAGCTATTCAACGTCAGATCCGAAGAGGAACTTCTTCCTTGATGTTCCCGGCGCTGTTTCTGTTCAAAAGAGTTCCCGATCTGTTCGTGTGAAGGTTTCTTCAACCGGTTTGAACACTTTCTCAACTTCAAATCGGCAAACTCTATCCTTACGAAGCTATGTTCAGTCTCCTAACAGTAGATCGGTGGATCTGTGAGCTGAACTGAGATATGCGGCTACTGTTTACTAGCTCATATCAACTGTTGGTTGACGTTTGATAGCTCTTATAGAGAGTTGCCCGGATTTGGTTCCGAAGGTAGCCTCTGAGTCTATTTTCCATGGTTATTCTATTTCGGTTTACTAATTGAAGGAGCTTACAAATAGAATCATCTTCATTTGTTTACTGAAAGATGGTACATCTCTGAAGACTGGTCCTATTCCAATCCTTGGTCCGATTATTTGAGTAACATGTGGTTTCTGTCCTCCTGTTCCGACAATATATTTGATGATGAATATGTCTGATTTAAGGACTGGTCCGGTCTCCAGTCTCTTTGGTCATTTCGGTTTGGAAATGAGCTCAGCTCATTGAGATCTGTTTGTTCTGTTTGCATACTGCCAATTGGTCTCCTGATCGGGTTTGCCTGCTTCTATGGATGTTGTTGATCATGGTTTATCTCAAATTTCTGATTAATTAGACAAGAACATGAATGTGTGAGATGGTTTTACCACCTCCCGAGGAAACTGAAAACAGATCTACATGAGATAGATTGAATTCTATCTGTGATTATAACAGATTTGAATCTATCTGGAAAGTGTTGGAAATCGGTTGGTTGCTGTTTTTCTTTAAAAGAAGATGATGACTATTTCCCTTTAGGTTGCCCAGGTGACTTGTATTTAATGTACAAGATGCCGGAACTTGTTTAAGTCAAAGTTCTCTATTGTTGGTCATTCAACTGACTTTATTTGAAGAGAACAGGAAATGTCTGATTCCAGACCTTGTGCCTAATTGAGCTTTATATTGTTGGTCTGGTTCTTGTGTTGGATTTCTTGAATTGCAGTATACCTGTTTCTTTTCAAACCTGACAGGTGGTACAATTTACACATTTCGGATATTAAATTTGGCAGCTTATTGTGAAAGTTACCTATTCCTAAAGTGGCAAGGTATCTCTTGAATCTGTCTTGTTCCTGCATACTTGATTTGTTTTTCTATTATGCCAAATCAACCTTGCCATGCTCCTGAGTGGTAGGATTTCTAGCCACTTAATACGTATGTTGTTGGCATATAACATTGTTATAGAGTAGCCTTCTTGTTTGCTGCATATTCTGATTGTTAATTGATTGGAATCATCCTGTTAGTGTGGTTTATTTTAATAGCATCTGCTTAATGCCTAATTCCTGAAATTACTTTAAATTGTGATCGCTTGCTGGTCCAATTTCTAGTTATAACTGAGCATAGCATCCTGCTTTCTGTCTTTCTGTTTTTTCTGAATTGAAACTGCTAAATTCTTTAATTGTGTATTGATTCATAGTAAATCCCTTAGGTCTAGGTCCTTGTCCCCCATCACAAACAAATACTCCGCATTCTTAATCTGGCCCGATGTGTCAAAAGGCTTCAAAAATGTGGCGCCTGCAAAACAATAGACAAGATAATTGATCATATATCTCCTTGTAATTTATGTTCATCCATCGCATATTACAGTACAACCCCTTTCTTTCCATATAATCTTAAATCCATCTATCCATGGGATCAACTCATCAATCCTTGTATCTAACTCACCCGTCTACATGTACTTAGATATCAGAACTTACAATCTTAATCCAACCTCACCAATAGTATCAATCATTGTATGAAAATATGAATTGTTAGTTGCATGGGCTGGAACACATATCATGAAAAAATAAGATACACTTAAAAACGTTTGTTTCAAAAATATGTAAGACACATTTAAAAGAAGTTAAATTTTTTATACATACATGTAAAAACTATTTACAAATGTGTTTAACTGCCTTCTTTACAACTTCTATCGTAGCCTTAATTTCTTTCAAGACCTGCTTGATCATTCTTTAACCTCTATCACTCTACCTATACATAGACGTGTCCGTCCACCAAACTAACTGTGACTGATGAAACTCACTATCTCAGTTTGATTGATGTGTAAACCAAGTGCCTTCCACATCAAACCATCAGGTAGTAGATCCTCCTACCCATTTCTTCTCTTATCATCATCTTGAGCATGAGCCTTACTTTCATGCGTTGCTCTCCTGACTTGCAAGGATTGCCGTCTCGGATCTCGATTTCATATCGGAAGGGTGAAAGAGAAGAGATCTCGTGAGATTCTCAGAAAAATCTCGGGAGATCAGATCTCGGATTTCATTTGTGTAGGTAGGGTATGCCTTACTCAAGGATTGCCATTTGGCATCTAGATTTTATCTCATGAAAATTGAACAAAAAAGGTCTCTGAAAAATCTCGAGAGATTAGATCTTGAAAATACCAATCAATGTACATGTTTAAGTGTAAAATGTCATGTAATCTTTTCAAAAAAAACAATGGAACTCATATTAAATATTAAAATAAGCTATGATAGAATTAAAACGTAATACAAAGAGGGTGAATTATTGTTAACATAGACATATAAGGGATCTTATGTGAGATTAAAGCTTCATCTTGAATAATATGGGTAGGAGATTGATGACATCTTGGGTCAATTTTATATATATAATCACAAAATATTAAGTTAGAAAATTTTATCAAACAATAATGTCTAGATGAATATTTGTATGGATTCCATAATAAAATTGAAAATATATGAAACAAACTTATCAAGGCCATCTAACAAAGTTAGGAGTACTAATAGGTGGAGGATATCAAGATACCAGTGGTATCATATGGATATTCTCGTTTCGACAATCTCGTTTCTCGGACATGTGGAGAGAAAGAGATTCTCAGAAGATCTCGATAGATTCTCGGGAGATCACATTCCATGCTGACTTGTATATCCTCTTCATCATCTTAACTTGATGAATTAACCTCAACATGAGCATATATTTAAACTTTTTTACGACTTTCGAACATAAGATTTATGTCTCTTCATTTAGATAACTCATTATGCAAGTTGATTCTCTGCTTAATATGTATACCCCTCTGTGATAATCTCCCGATTAAATATGTTCCCATTTCTTATCTGACCTCCACCAGTACCTTCTCACACTTATTCACATTGTCACTAATCCCACCTATATGTTGCATGGGACAGTAAATACCTCCATTCATTTCTTTCCCACACCACTTATATTTCACTCTTTTCTTCTCAACATCTAATATGTGTCCACGTTGTCATCCAATATCATGATGTGCAAGGGCACTTGGCTCCTCATTTGTCATTTTCCCTACACAGAACAAATAAAACAAAAAAATAGAAATCATGTTAAATAAGAATTTTTCGACATATGGAGGGAAGGGGGAGAAATCAGATAAGGATCTAATTCAAGTTCCCAAGAGGCGAAGCCGAGGGGGGGACCATAAGGGGTGAAAGGAAAAAACCGGGGGGGGGGGTTGGTTAATTTCTTCTCTCTCTGACCCCAATTCTACCTTCCAATCGGATCCAATTCCAATCTTTCTGGGTTCCCAGGATCAACAGATTCTCACTCCTATCCTACAGGATCAACCGATCCAAGGCTGATTCCTCTGGGAATTATATTCAAGGCTGATTCCTCTAATTCTGTGAACTATGATCCACCTTCTATAATGTTGAGTGTTCCTTTGGGACCTTATAGGTGTGCATGCCTTTCAGAAGAAAGAAGATCAATAGACCCCAACAAGGCGGTATCTGGCAGACCCTAGTATCTTGATGGAGGTTGTCATGTTATTTCCTCTTTTAAGAGGAAGGCGGGCATGCTGTCATGAGTCATTTTTGTTGTCATTAACCTCATGGTTCGCCGGGTCGGCGACCCGGTCGGCCGGGTCGCCCGACCCGGTCGCTTTTTGGGCCGACCGACCCCGACCCGGCCCCGACCCCCCGACCCGGTTATTATTTTAAATTGAATTTTTTATTATATTTGTTCCCGACCCCGACCCAACCCCGACCCGACCCGGGTCGCGACCCCAACCGACCCGGGTCGGTTTTGGGGCCGACCGACCCGGGGCCGACCCCCGACTATTCCTTCCTTGATTAACTTCATTCATTGTAGGTACGGTAGATCTATCAGTACCAATCAAGGATTCTGGAATCGGAATCGGAATCGGAATCGGCCGATTCCTGGGAAGGGAATCGATTCCAGATCGGTCCGGAATCGTTTTTTTTTTTTTGATTTTTTTTTTCGTCAAAAAAATTCAAAAAATTCAGAAAAAAATCTAAAAAAATAGGAAATGAGTTAGAAACATTTTAAAAAATAACCAATGCATGATATCCATGAACCGCATCATCTGAATACTAATGAACACCGATTGAACACTGAAGACTTGAAGTTAAGTACATATTCCAATTCCATTGATTCAAAAATCAAAGAGTTGATACATCATCGAAAAAAAAAATTACATCATGTATCGATCTACTACGAATGTCTAGGATATAGATATAGATCTTCCTCCTCTCCTATTTGCTCGTGACGCTCCTCCCTCGTGCTCGGTCTTGTATACTTGTCCGGGACCGTATCCGTATGAAAATAATGCCGATGCCATGCCATCGAGGTCGTATGGATCGGTGCGGGGACTGACCGGGACGTAAGCGCGAGAGGATGGTGGAGCTGGTGGTGTAATCACCGTCGGTCAACTGACGAATCTTTGAATCTTGTGGCTCGTAATATAAGGCTGCGGTGTCTGCTCATCAGGCGTGTAATACGGCTTTGGAAACGCGTGAATCGGGTGACTCGTTCTGGCCGATGGCTGCGTCGGCCCGGTATACGCTCCTCGTCGTCATCACACGAGGAGTGAAGGAGCACAACGTCTTTGTCATCTGGGTCGGCAGGGACGCGACCTCTAACTTCCTTCTCTTTTACCTCTTCGCAAAGTTTTTTTCAACTTTCGCAAATCCTCCCATTTTCCCGTGCGGTCACCTTTGTTTTCGTTCTCCCCGGACTGCGATATGGTGATTCTTGGAGACTGGAGGCGGAGGCGGGGGCTAAAGGCTGCACGGTCGTGCCTCGGTGCTTCTTTGGGGCGAAGAAGACCTCGCACGGCGCAGTAGATGGAGGTGGAGCCCGGAGCATCCTCTCGGCTTCACACCATCGACTCTCCTTCGCCCGTACGCGGTCATCGGGATCGGAAACTCGGTACACGTGATCACGGCTTCCCTCTCCTACATCCGGGAAGCGAAGTGCATGCTCCTCACGGAAAATCGGTCGTGTCCACCTCCTCGGGTGGTGGTGAGGCGGAGGAATGCCTGCGCTCGTACGGGCCACCGCGAACCGTGCGAAATCGCTCCTCGGCGGTCTTCGCCCAGATCCTTGATATTCTTTATTCGCGGCCCTCGTATTATAATGACGGAAGACCGGCTTCTCGGCCGGTCACCGAGGTCAACTTTGTTCCTCGCTTTTGGTATGTATCGAGTTGAATGTACTCCGGTTCCTCTCACAGGTGGGAGGGCGGTGCCTCTCGGTATCCCGATACCTGATGGCCGCAAGTGGATTCCATCCACTCTGGTGTTCACACAGAACCCACCACCTTTCGAAAAACACGAAGAGAAAAGAAAAACAATTAGCCCATCATCACCATAACTTATATGAAAAAGAAAAAGAAATTCCTCGTGAAACTATTCTTATACCCGGGTGACACTTTGTGTTGAATATTTCAACGTACGACGTACGAGTATACGCCGACCCTCAACTTGTATACGCATCTGAAACATTTAAAAAAAAAATTAGTTGCACAGTAATGCTAGTCCAATATATTTAATGAACTACAACTTACTTCTATCTCGGCCTCTGTCTGTCTGTGAGATCGGCGCGAGCTATTTGGATAGCTATGCAAAGTGTACCCGTGTCCTTTCGTTGTCGTTCACCTTTGTCCTCCGTATTGGATGCGGGGGGTTCGAAAAATAACTAAGAATTTTATTAGTTAACAACGTGCGTATAAGACAAGTATACGACGAAATAATTTTTTAACGAGTTACTACGCGTGGACATCGTGGTGCAGGTCTTGTCCCATCGGTCATCAATGATCTTCCGCACTTTTTGTAACCTACAGGATTTTTTTCTTTAATTTTCGGCTTTGCCCAGGTCCTAGCATCGTACGGTGTGCCCGTACGGGTCCACTGTCGTCGAGTCTACCAACCTCGAAGCCAACTACCGGTGGCTCGATGATTGCCAGTAGTAGGCAATCCTCTCCAAAAGCCTCTTGTCGGTGATGCGCTTCTCGGTTTGACAAGAATCTAGCTAACTGCTTTTGTCGTACGGGTTGTCCACCATATAGTTGTAATACTCCTCGGATGCATGTGGGAACCTAACCAATGCATGCTTGTGCCGGTGTAAACTCTCGTGTGAAAGTTCGTGGCGAATCGTGTCGGACGGGCCCCGGCGGAAGATCGTGCCCTCTGTGTGAGATCTCGCCTGATATGTAGGAGGCGGGGATGCGAATAAATAAAAGATGTGATCGTCTGCGCGCACGACAGTGTAGATACACCCTCCTCGCGCACATATCCTCTAAACAAATGAGATCTATGGAATGTGATGCACGGGCACCGGGAAGATGTGTTTATCTTCTCAATCAACTTCACAGCGCCTTATATGATGGTTCGTTGTCGGTGACAACACGAACCACATTTCCATCCCCGATCTCCTCCACCACCGTCGAGAGAAAAGATGAAGTCGGCATTTTTTATCTTCCCGCGAAGCATCTGCAGGCTTCGAGAATGTGGTCCCCTCGAACGGTACACCAAGAAGTTTATCGTACTCCTCTGCGGTGATGCACAATCCACCCGTCGCACGTGATTGTGCAACCCCTCTCCTTACACGCGCCAACTTGAACCGTCCGTCCACTCCTCGACTCACGGACCTCCTCGTCCGAGGCCGGCGCCGTGTGTGTCTGTGCCGGGGCTTGCGAGCCGGTCCCGGCCTCCGCGGCATCCACCATCGTACGGGAAGTAGGGGTGAGTGAGCGTGTCGGGATGCCTACGTCGAAGTTAAAAAAAAATGGGATCGGGGTAAAAATTAAGTTTTAGTAAATAAAACGGGCATAATGTCAATTTTAATTTAAAAAGTGATACTGCGTGTAAAAACCATTTGACAATGTGGCGAACGGCTCTCTTTGCGGCCGTTCTGTAGCTTCACCCCTTTCGTTGCTGCTTTATCCCCATACGCCGGCACTTTGTTTCTAAATAAAAACTCGTCACTCGGTGTAAATCGAGTCTTTGGTAGAAGTGGAACGGCGGTATGGCTCACTGTCTCCTGGGGTCGGGCTCTCGGTCCGAGTAGGGCGAGCCGATCTTCGGTCGGCCGAAAGGCGGGTCAACTCGGACCCGGACCCTCCTCGCTCCCCTCCTCCTCGTCCTCTTCCTCGATGCGCGCTTCAGCGCGTGCTGGCACGTCCCGAAGCTCGGAGTCGGTGGACTCGTCCTCGCTCTCGCTCGCGGTGGCCGCGCCTTCCACTTGCCTTTCCCTTTGGAGGTAGGCGAATCGCGGTCCCTCCTCCTCTCGAGTAGCTCGTCCTGTGACTCCTCCTCCTGCTCGATCCTAATTGCCCGTTGAGAGGATCTACCTGTCGTGTATCCTCTCGTCTCTCCGCTCTTCTGCTGGGCACCTTGTCGCATTTCTTTACATTCCCGCTGTTCGGCGATATGTTGTTTCGGTAGGAACACCCCCAGTTCATCTCCTTCGCACCACGCAGCTTGTGCCCTCTTCACGACTAGGTCTACCATATGCCCGCGTGTTCCCCGACCCGCGTCGGAAGCACGTCTTGGTCGCTGCGCGTCACCTTGATCGGCCATTGCTTAAATCGCAAAAAATGGTAAACGAATGCACCTTAAAGATGATTAGATAACATACAAATTGTTTTAGACGTTGTTCGGGTAGCAGACAACCCGAAACACACCATTCGGTATGTTTAAAGGGTTACGTACTTACTTGGGAAATCGATGTACGGGGTATCCGAAATTTTCCCCGTACGAAAAAACATACGATCGATGTTCGAACAACGGCGGAGTTATTCGATCACGAATCGGCCGAGTTTAACTCTACTCGGAGTCGTCGGAAACGTGTAAAAATAGGCGTACGGGATATCCGGAATTTTCCCGTGCGAAAATGGACATATCCGGATAGTTCGAAAACTTAAACGAACTTGTTCGGACGAGAAATCGTAAAGTTTAACGACACTCAAAATCGTCGGAAACGCGTAAGAATGGACGTACGAAGTTTTGGCGAAGAAGAAATCTTACGAAGCCTTACAAAGATCGAAGGCGAGGTTGATTCGATGCCCGATCAGAGCTTGAATCGGCGGAATCCTTTGAAGAACGACCTTGGAATCGCCGGAATCGCTGAATCGCCCCTGGAATCGCCGGAATCGGTGGAATCGGGCCGGAATCGACCCTGGATCGACGGAATCGGCGGAATCGACGGTGGATCGACGGAATCGACGCGGAATCGCCGGAATCGCGCGGAATCGCTGCGCTTCCTCCTTCCGCCGCGGGATCGACCGATTGAAGCTGCGGGTCGGTCGGCCCTTTTAGGGCCGGAATCGGATCAATTCCCGGTCCAGAGTGAACCGGGAATCGAACCGGGGCCGGGTCAACCCGGCCTTCCGAAGAATCGGTCGGATCGACCGATTCCACGTGGAATCGGTCGGAATCGGATCGATTCCGACCGATTCCAGGCGATTCTGACCGATTCCGCGGGATTCTTCCCGGAATCGGTCCTTCCGCCAGGAATCGGATCGGAATCCACCGATCCGATTCCAGAATCGGTCGGAATCGGACCGATTCCGCCGATTCTGCAATCAATGGTACCAATGAAAGCATCTCATGGTCCAACTTCAGGGCTAGTCCAAAGTGTAAAACTGGGCAGGTACCTAACCTAATTTCTATGGATCAAAAATATACTTTTCACAACCCACATATTTGTGTGCTAATGTACCTCAATCACATATCAACCCTTATCGAAACAGCCAATCTAATAAGAAAGGACCAATGAGTCGCATCCAAAAAGCATAAGAATAGGGAAGAAGGCTTCTGGTAGGTGGTCATAAAAAGTGACAACAACTTACAGTACATTTTGCCATAGCCAGGGTGATGATGGTGAAACTTCAAAAGAGGGCTATGGAGCTCTCTCAAGAAGGGTTGTCAAAACCCTATCTTGTAACTAGTAAGGAAGCAAGTAGAATTTGGTGTATACCACCGAGCCAAAGATGATGGAGAAGAACAAGCCTTTTAAATGCTATTGATTGTGCTTCAAAAGCCAACATTAAGTCCAAATACGAGGAGATCCTTAAGAGGAATCTATCTTTAAAAGGAATCTATCAGACAAGACAAATAACTCGAGAAGGTAAAGAAGGCTTCCTTCCGGTTGATTGCCCCAAGAGGAGTGCGTTCACAAAAGGGTGGTAACGGGTCAAATTCAGTAACGGTACCACCTGTTTTCGATCCCAATAACTAGAATCTATTTCCAAATTTGATTTCGATACTATCAAAATAGCCACTGACTCATTTTCGATTCTAATTCAATTCCAATTTCAATATCTAAATTGGAACCAATTCTAATAATTTTTTGAATTTATGAAATAATTAAAAGTTTTAAAAAATTAATAATCATAATTATAACTTAATAAAACATTTTAAAATTTTAAATATGTTTTCGATATCCTGTTCAAGATTGTGTAAGAGAAAAATATATTAAGTTCATAAAAAAACATTCATGCTATACAAGTGTTTTACTAGACAAACATTGTAAGTTCACCAGAGAACATTCACGCAACTACTTGTGTATCATGTGTTTTGATTACTCAAGGACAATTTAAAGGCATAAGACAGAAGTAAGAATCTACTGTGAGAAGTTTTGCATAAAAAATACAAAAGAAATACAAACTGCTGTAAGAAGTAAAAACTTAGAAACAAGGCCAAGGATCGCGGGATCAGGATCCGAATCGAATCGGATAGATCTAGATCAGTCGATCCTCCGGAAGAAAAGGTGATCCCAAATCGACCATTTTTTTATTTTTTTAAATCATAAAAATTATCAAAAATCATAAAAATAAATTAAAATGAAAAAATGAAAAACAATGTAAATGACATTCTATCAAACAATGTCATACAAAGTAAATTCCTTTCAAAAAACTGTCATATAAATACAAACTATCATATAAGAGAGAAAAGAGAGTTAAAATAGATCATTATAAAATTTAATTATATGACATATATTTATGATTATATATCTTCTATACATGAGATAATATAAGTGATAGTGAAATATATTAATATGTTTACATTATCATAAACGGGGCACTCCAAATTTACTTGTTTAAAGAGAATTGGCAGCTCCAAAGGCCTGGATTGCCGCTACTCAAGGTGGATCGTCGGGGGGAGGGTCAAGAGGGAACCTTAGACGATGAATGAGAGGGGAGAAGTGAGAATAAGGGGTGAGAAGGGGGAATCGGTCTGATCTCCCCCGGGGGATTGGACCGGAAAATGGTCCTGAATCAATCCGATTCCGAACCTTTCCGGTATCTAGAGGATCGACTGATTCCATGATCGATCCAACTGGATCAGTCGAGGATCGATCGATTCCAGCAATTCCGACCAATTCAGCCGGAAGTCCAGGCCGGTTCGGTAGTTTCAGCTAGAAGGTACCGATCCAATTTAAGAATCGACAAATCCCGATCCGGATCGGCCGATTCTGCAATCCATGAACGAGACAAGTCCAGACAAAAGCAGACGATGTTGATTGAGAAATTTTGTTAGAAAGTTTACATTAGATCTATCAACAACAATGACACAAGCAATCCTAGATCTAATCTAAACACTCACATAACAACAAAACGACAAGGTGGCCAAATCGATGGTAGCATCTCGTTAAACATGGACTTCGATGGCATTACTGCAGTGGTTGAATGCATCTTCCAAGTCCCACTCCGTCATCTCCCACAACAAATCCCCAACAAAAATCCACACCTCCACGTCACTGCCCATCTCACCTTAGTTAACAAGCTATGCAGTTTACAATGCACCAGGAAAAATAAGGGTATTCACAAAAGGATGAAAAAAAAAGAACAAGGAAGGGTGAGACTGTAGATAGAAGGTTGGCAGAAATCTCAACGAGAGGAAATTGCAACACTGTAGAAGTAGCATGAAATTGGCAAATGTGAAGATCGGCATCCCCTCTAGGGTTTATCAAGGAATGTCGATCTCACTATGTTTTCAGCACTAACCTCCTCCGCTTCAAATCTAGATGCCGCCCATATAACATCGGCCTCCACCGTTTCAGTGTTGACCTCCTCCGCTTTAAATATGGACGCCTGTCGAAGAACATCGGCCCCCTCCGCTTCAGTGCTGACCTCCTCCGCCTTCAAAGCCGCCGCCACAACATTGGTTAGGATGAGCGCAGGTGCAGGGAGATGTCGAGTTGTAGTTGCGGGATTAGCTTTAGGGTTGACCAAAAGAGGGATAATGGGATGACCATCGCGGATTTGCGATGGACTGATGGTATAAGAGTACAATCGTCCACCGATGATCAATGAAAAGATTTAACTCCGTTAATGGAATCAAAATCTTAACAGTTCGATATATAATTGATTCTGATTCCAAATTTGATTACTTATCGGATTATCTGAATTTGATTCAGATAACTTAACGGATTTCATATCAAATATCCACTTAGGGTTCAATTAATTGAAATCAAGTCAAAATATCAAAACATTAGATATTATTTACACCCCTAGTTCATAACTATTAAGAATAGAGATGTCAAGATAACTAAAGAAGGTATGATAAAGAGACTATTTTACTTCTCGTAATGGTTGCAAGCTTCCTAGAGCAATTATGACTAAATCGTACATACGAAAGATGGATTTAGGAACACCAGTCAGATCCAATCGACATTGACATCCAAATTATATTATTTTAATAAGTATTAGAGTCTTATCTAATCTATTTAAGAGTCAAAGTTAGGAGTGTTAAAGTTAATTAAGAGTTAAAAATAAATATATTAGAGTCAAAATATGTTATAAGTTTAAATATATCAAGCCTTAAGTATAAATGTACTTAAATTAGATTTTTTAAGTTTTTTAAAAATAAATTATACTAAGGTCTATATAATGGCCCCAAGGCCTGTATCCAATGGTAGAAGATGACGAAGTTAAAAAAAAATCCACTATCAATCTATCCTGACTCCTAGCCCCCTTCGGTTCTTCTTACTCTTCTTCTGCACCCTCCCTCCTTCAATTCTTATTCTTCTTCCCCCTTCTGTGCAAGCCCACAGTGCTCCCCCGCCTTTTCGGCTCCAAACCATGGAATGCCATCTCGTCGAGATCTCGCGAGATTCTCGATCTCGCCAAGACCCCAAGAAACAAGATCGCCCGCAACTACTCAGCGCCCCCCCATTTAATAATAATATAACAATATTTCGCTATCACTTGTACTATCACAGATATATATAATTCATAATCATAAAATATATGTTATATACTTAAATTTTATAAAGATCAACTCTCTTCTCTTTCACACACATCAAGTTTGTCATGATTAATTATTTTCTAAAATAAATATATGCATATCCATACATAATTATATAACTGATATCACATTTAAATGTATGAATACATAAACATCCACATTCAATTATAACCCTAAGTCAAAATAATGCTCTCAATCTATTCAAATTTAGATTTAAATATTAATCATCAATTTATCGTACAAAGATTATATCAATTCAATTTCACAAATATTTAATCATCAATTTGTACTAACAATCAAGAACAATAACATAAAAAATACTCTTAATACCACATTAGTATTTAAATAAGATTATAAAAGTTTAAATCTTTTAAAAAAACAAAGGCTATTTTTTTGTATTGAGATTACTTTGTAATTGTTCATTCACACAATTAACGTGCAAATGTGTTATATATTTTCGTGTAAATTCATTGATGTACTCTCATCTTTATAAGATTGTTATATTTCATACACATATATATATTGATCCAAGAATCCGAGATCTGATCTCCCGAGATTTTTCCGAGATTTCTCCAAGATCTCCTCTTTCACCCCCTCCGAGATGAAGCTGAGATCCGAGATGGCAATCCTTGCTCCAAACTCCACCCACTCCTACAACCCCCCCTCTTTGCTCCACCAATGTAGCTCCCCCTCTACACCCACGGGCCACAACTCACTCCCGATGTCCAAACCACCCCCTCCTCTTTTTTTGCAACCTCTCTCCCTTCAATTCTTCTTCTTCCCTTTTGTGCAAGCTTGCAGTGCTCCCCCGCCCTTTCGGTTCCGGACTCCACCCACCCCCGTGACCCCATCTTTGTTCCACCCATCCGACTCCCCCTCTACACCCACAGTCCCCTCCCAATGCCCAAGCCACCACTAACACCTTATGTTCCTGATGTAGGCACCCCTGGCGCCATCTTAGTCCTCCAACTTCCCCGAGTAGGCATCCCATAGCGCACCCACCTCAACTGGGTGTTCCCACCCCTCCAACTTCCTACGCAAGCCCCACAAGGCCACCCTCCTCAAGGATCGCGGGATCGGAATCGGAATCGGGATCGGTGGGTACCGATCCGATCCGGATCGGATCGGATCGGACCGATTCCGACCGATCCAATGGAAGAAAATCGATCCAGAATCAATGAGCAAAAAAAAAAAAAACGATCCGATTCCGATCCGATCCGATTCCAGACCGATCCGGACCGATTCTGGCCGATTCGGACCGATTCTGGCCGATCTGACTGGAATAGCAAAAAATGAAAAAAAAACGATTCGATTCCGATTCCGATTCCGATTCCGATCCCGACCGATTCGACCGATCTGATTCCGATTCCGATCCGATCCCGACCGATCCGGCCGATCCCGACCGATTCTGCCGGAACTTTTTTTCGGATCGGTCCTTCAGCCAAGAATCGGATCGGCAATGGCCGATCCGATCCAGGAATCGGCCGATTCCGATCCGGATCGGCCGATTCCGCGATCTATGCCCCTGGCGCCATCTTAGTCCTCCAACTTCCCCGAGTAGGCATCCCATAGCGCCACCCACCTCAACTGGGTGTTCTCACCCCTCCAACTTCCTACGCAAGCCCCACAAGGCCACCCTCCTCAAGGATCGCGGGATAGGAATCGGAATCGGGATCGGTGGGTACCGATCCGATCCGGATCGGATCGGATCGGACCGATTACGACCGATCCAATGGAAGAAAATCGATCCAAAATCGGTGAGCAAAAAAAAAAAACGATCCGATTCCGATCCGATCCGATTCCAGACCGATCCGGACCGATTCTGGCCGATTCGGACCGATTCTGGCCGATCCTGGCCGATCCGACTGGAATAGCAAAAAATGAAAAAAAACGAATCGATTCCGATTCCGATCCCGACCGATTCGACCGATCCGATTCCGATTCCGATCCGATTCCGATCCGATCCCGACCGATCCGGCCGATCCCGACCGATTCTGCCGGAACTTTTTTTCGGATCGGTCCTTCAGCCAAGAATCGGATCGGCAATGGCCGATCCGATCCAGGAATCGGCCGATTCCGATCCGGATCGGCCGATTCCGCGATCTATGACCCTCCTTGGGCACTACCCTAACACCCCCGATCAAACCAAGCGATGGTCCCTACCATGCTATAAATTCCCCACAACACTGAGAATAGCACCTTGGTGAGCCGCAACCACCCTCCAAGCACCCCCAACCTTTGTTTGAGACACTCGCGTGGACAATATCCTTAGGTTAAGATAGCACCGACCTCTCTTGGCATAGACGATGACAATTCACCTATTTGAGAATGCCATGTGTGGTTCATAGAATTCTAGGAAATGTTGTATCGGGTTGCCTCATGCTATGAAAGACATGTAATGTCAAGTTGATTTGAACGTCCATTTTACGAGTGAAATTTACCATTTTACGAGTAATAACGGCACAACTCTAACTCAACCACTTTAGTTCAACTCAATCAATTTGGTTACGTCAGCATAGTTGGATTCGATGGTCAATTCGGCATCAATTGGATCAGTTCTACAACATAGTTTCGCAATTTGACATCGGTTCGATAATCAGACTGACTCATACAACATCGGTGCACAACGGAAGTGTGGTGGGACCTACACAGTTTGATCAATTGATTTAGTCAATTTGACATGTAAAGATGGGCCCAACCTCTCTGTTATATATTAGTTTGGTATTAGATGCCGACTCATTTCAATAAGTTGGGATTCCTATGTTGTGCGGGGCACCAACACTTCAGGCTTGACATCACTTTGTGACAAGTAGTGTGTGATATACCAATTAAATTAGATAGTTTAAAAAATTACATCTCATAGTCACTTCTCAAGTTAGTCATCTCAAGCTTCATCAAGATGGAGGGCAATCATGCGCATGTCAAATTTGCACATATGGTCGGAAACATAGCAACATCATAAACTGTCTAATATGTAGACAACGACTAGTTAGATATTATTCTATATGTTTATTGTGTCATTCTGGGTTGTGATTTGCTCCTCAATCCGCACACCAATCTAGACGTTATTGTTCAAGAGCTTATTTTGTGGTTTAAGAAATATAGTTTTTTTTGAGCCAATATAAATTTCAACAATACTTGTTCACAAGAGCCAATTATTGAAGAGTAACTTGACATAGTTATTGAGGTCATCTACGAGACAAGTCTAAAACTTGTCGTAGAATACGAGAAACAACATGCCTTAGAAGATAGTTCGTTGAAGTTGAGTTGATTGAGCAGTTTACTGAGTTCTCGATTACATCATCACTTGTTGAAGGCCCTATATCCGAGATGAGAACTCCAAAGGATTCATACATAGTTGCTCCCACAAAACTTCTAGATTTGACACTTGACAAACACTATGATATTGTTTAAGACAACTTCTACTGCCACTATAGAGATTTTGCATCGTGACTTATTCTCACTCAAGTTGCATCAAAATTGTCATTTACATTTTTAGTGACGTATGCCTCATACAACACCATAAAACTCTAAGATGAGCTCTTCACAACCAAGAGAATTGATATGATTCCAACTGGTTCGTACGTATGGAAGACAAAATTGGGAAAACTCAATACCACCAATTATATATGATTGACATCAACATCTAAATTGTAATATTTAATAAGTATTAAAGTCTTATCTATTTAAGAATCTAAGTTACAAGTGTCAAAGGTATCTGGCAACACCCAAATTTTGTCACAAAATAAAGACAAAAATGTGAGTAGGAAATACTAGGATTCATGTTTGATCGAAGTCCAACGAAAGGATGATCTAGGTCCCCTTATGCAAATAAAATAATACAAAAAATTAAAAATTAAAAAGAAAAAGAAAAGATGTGTTATAACGTTTAAGCCTGCTGATACTAATAAGTAAAAGTGAGAAAAAAGTGTCCCCATGATAGAAGAAGACGTCAAGGTAAATAGGGAGTTAAGGCGCCTAGAATTTCTAGATAGCAATCTTCGAAGCGGGAACAGAGACTTTAAAAACAAAAGGGGATTGAGAAAAGAGACGAAGAAAACTCTTGTGATTCATCGCAAAGCCAAGGGATCTTCACAAGGGCTCCCGTCGACTCTCCTACCAACAGCGGAGTCCACACATAGCTGTGAAATCTTCGTTAGAAACAAATGATAGTTGCAATGCTCTCGTCAAGACTAGAGCTTCTCACGGAGATAATTGAAGCCTCCTATGTCGCCGTCGAGGCCTGAGGCACATCACGAAGGCTTAACCTCATCTCCTGCTGCTGTCAAAGCAAGCATGGCTACATCTAAGACCTCCTCGGCAATCTATGAAGCCCTTAAAGTCTCACGAGAACAAAGGAGGGCCCTTCAGCCTTGTTAAGATTTGCCAAGTTTGGTTCCTAGAGGTTTGAAGACTTACAAAGTGCTCCACTGGGAATTCGGCTAGGTGACAACCACGAAAATAATCCCACAAGTTTCATAAAAAATGAACAGAGGAGATCACAGGCTAATAGAAGCATACCAAAGCTGATCTTAAGATTGAGCGGCACCGGATGGGCAAACAACACCTCACAACAACTGCTAAAGACTAACGCGCCTACGCCGGAGGCACGCCGTGAGCACACTAGATGAGGCAAATCCACAAGTTGGGCTCATCGTGCCGCTATCGGGCTTGCCATGATCGCTTGCAGAGGAGTTCCGAGAGCCACATCCAATGGTAGGACCCCACAACAGTCACAAAGCTTGAGCGATGTTGCCGGATGTAAAGAAACAGGACCAGGAGCACAACCAAATAAGAACCGTCCCAAAGTGCTCTCGTAATCTCGATAACTTTCGATAGATAGCAAGGAGTGATTGAAATAAGCTCGAGTCTCAACAAGGCCGCTCTTCGAGGCCAGAAGGTGCAAGCCCACGTCAAAACAAGGGAATCTACCACCGTTTGAGCCTTCCACCACTCCACGGCAAAGGTAACATACCCCAAATGAAATTTGATGTCGTTTAGGATCTCTTCCAATCGAGAGGGGTCCAAATATTGTCAAACATGGCATCACAGTATTCTGAGAAGCATAGGGATGGTCTACGGCCTCCGTAGATTACAGCAATTGCCATTTTTCATAGGGGGTTCCTTCCAAAAATTCCTACGACATCAGAGAGCTCAACCAACATCAAAACAAAGTCGGGTCAGGCAATGATGGATCTACAACCGTTGCATTTTGCTAGAAATATTGCTCGCAACATCGTAACCTCCTCCTAGCATTAAAACATATCAAAGCAGGGGAACAATGATAGCAGGCATATCGGCTAGCACTAGCAGGGCAATCCACCAAGGCTTCCGCGAGAGATACACGAGGATAGCAAAAGAACCAAGACTTACTTTCAATGTCCATAGAGTCTTGTGGAGGCAAGTCACGAAACTGGAAGGCCCCCATAATCTCCACAATCAATGCAAGAAGGGGGACAACATCGTCGAATTCAAAAACAGCCCCGTCGGCCTATAAAAGAAAAATCTTCAAGAGAAAAAAGGAGGGAGAAAAAACTCATGTCATAAAAGAGGAAAGCAAAGAAAAAACTCATATTGCAGAAGAGGAAGAGGAAGGAGAGAGCCAGAGAGGTTGGAAACCCTGCCGTCATCGTCATCGACCTTCTTTCTTGCCTCAGAGGATACTGCTAAGGCCGTCGTCAATCCCTACTACCCCGTCTACCATCGTCGAAGTCACCTCATTCTACAGCCCCTATTTTCATCACTAAACTTGTGCCCGCCCTCCACAACCGTTGTGAAAGCCATCTTCAATCCCGCCGCCGTCACTGACATCCATCTCTTCTCTTGCCATCAGCAAGACCCTCTCACACCCATCCACATCACCGTCGACCTCCATCTTTCTATCCACTTAGCCAAAGTCCACTTCCGACACCAACTAAGCTATCGATGGCCCTGCACCTGCATCCAACCCTCTCTTCCACGCTCTTGGTCATCCTCCCTGTTCCATAAAGGCTCAAATGGCCATCTTCGGTCGAGGCCATCCCTGAAGCCACATCCCTCATCCAAACATCTCTACATACCCATGTCTTAATACTCCACATAACCAAAAGTTTTCCCACATGTCCAAACTTCAAAACTACGACCATCTCCCATGCAAGTGAACATCAAGTCACCAAGACCATGCTAAGATCCAATTAGATTTGTCCATTAGCCCCTCGACAAATTTGCCTTGTTGGCTGTGAAGCCATCCGCTTGGGAAGAGCATTTCAGTCACCTTGAACCATTGTTTACGGAATCGGTGGAATCGGACCGATTCCGACCGATTCCGGAATCGGATCGGATCCGATTCCATGCGGAAGGACCGATTCCGGCATGAATTCCGCGGAATCGGTCGGAATCGGTCCGGAATCGGCCGGAATCGGTCCGGAATCGGAATCGGATCGTTTTTTTTTCATTTTTTGCTATTCCAGTCGGATCGGCCAGAATCGGTCCGAATCGGTCCGAATCGGCCGGAATCGGCCGGAATCGGTCCAGAATCGGAATCGGATCGTTTTTTTTTTTGTGCTTTTTTTCTTACCGATTCTGGATCGATTTTCTTCCATTGAATCGGTCGGAATCGGTCCGATCCGATCCGATCCGGATCGAATCGGTACCCACCGATTCCGATTCCGATTCCGATCCCGCGATCCTTGCCTTGAACTGACCCAAATGGACAGCCAAAAGAGGAGCCCAAACAGTGCAAGGAAATACGTCAAGAAAGCCTTTGGGCCTCAATGAACATAAAACTTGGCTTCTTGCCATACAAATAAAATAATAAAATCTAAAATTAAAAGGATGTTTGCCAATCATGGAGCGGCTATATGCTAAACCATATGTCGAAGAGGTTTATGTCCTTAGGAGGGTCCCTCACAAATTCTTTATGGACGGGACTACTCTATCTAAAATTCATAAAATAATTTATGGGGTTAGTATCTAATTCCCAAAATCCATTCAAGATAATTTTCTTAATGCCTATAAAAGGCCATGAAAATTTTAATCTTAATAATTGTAGGGATTAGTCTCTAATTCTCAAAATCTATTTAAATTCCTAATACCTATCAAAGGCTATGGAAATTTAAATTCATGAGATCATGGCTCTTATGCCTCCCACATGTATATTGTATTCAATTTTTCTTATTAATAAAAATTTCAAATTTTATGTGCATTTCTATGTTGAAGAAAACTTAAATAACTCTATGGACTCGAAGTAATATAAACAATAATAAAATGCAGTAATTAAACAAATTCTGAAAATGCTAATTTCAGTCAACTGTGATCAAACAGAGAACCCTCATGTCAAAATGTAATTTAAAAAAACACTAAACTTTCAAGTTCAAAATTCATTCAAAGTTAAATAAGTTAAATAAATCAGAAAATAAGTTCAATAAAACAGTAATTTTCTCAAATTAATTACCAATAAAAAAGGTCCCAAACATTCGGAAAGATAAAATATATCCATTTTCCACAACTTAAAAATTAGCCAAAAAACAGAGCATGAACAGAGAATACAGGACCACACAACAAAAACACCTCCAAATCCTAAATAAAAAACTAAGTCCCAAAACATCAAGCTAAGTCCACATAATTCAAAACTAGAGAGCATAAAGTTTGCATGTCCGAGGTGTGAACTTCAAAGTCTCAAAACAAAACAAAAATCTAAAAATTCAGCAACTACCCCGACCAAATTTGAAACTTATAAGTTTCCTAATGAAAGGTAACAGAAAATGACACTAAAAATCTGAATGAAATAAAGAGCCAGTTTATAGTAAACCACAACTCCAAAAAATATAGTGATAATGAAATTTCAATTAATCAAAACCAAATTCCAATCTCCAAAAATGGCATCTCAATAAAATCTAAAACAAATCAAACCCCCAAACAAATTCAAATCAGAACATCAATTGCAACTAAATTTAAAATGTTGAATGTTCGCATTCCTTCGAGTTCATGGAGCCGCGGCTCATGTGTATTTATTTTGTGGATGTATATCTTCTATTCATGAGTTGTTATGGCGGTTAATGAAGAGTATACGAGTTGTCGCTCGATATAATTAGCATTGGAACTTTGCAAGTCCGATGGGAAGAGATCAAAATAAAAAATTTCAAAGAATCCAATGACCTTAACATATATTCTTATGCATACCATGAATTAGCTATACTCCTATGACATACCACATATTTTCTTATTTGTCAATGCTAAGTCAAAAAAGCAAAACAGAGATATTTGAATTCTGTCTAAAATTGAGGTTACATCAGTAATTAAAAGTTAAAAATATATATATTAAAGCCAAAATTGGTAACAAGTTTAAATATGTCGACTCTCGAGTATATTTGTACTTTTTTTGAAGATTGTCGAATCGACCATGATTTTAATGGGTATATTTGCACTGTACTTGGATTGAATTTTTGGGTGTTTATAAAAAATTGTATAGGGTCTATAAGATGACCCCAAGCCCCTATATCTAATGGTAGAAAATGAAAAAGTGAAAATAGAAAATTTGTCCTCTCTATCCAAACTCCTCCCCTTTGGTTCTTCCTCCTCCTCCTCCTCCTCCTCCTCTTCTTCTTCTTCTTCAAAACTTCCCACCCCTCGTCGGAAGCTCCTCCCCCTTCTACATAATTCCCCCTTTGGCTCCAAACTCCACCCACCCATGCAACCCCCTCTCTGCTCCACCAATCCAGCTCCCCCTCTACTCCCACAGCCCCTCCCGATGCCCAAACCACCCCGAACACAAACCCCCGTGTTCCTGGTCATAGGCACCTCTGACACCACCCACCTCCAGCCATGTGTTCCCCACCCCCCAACTCCCTACGTAAGCCCCACGAAGCCACCTTCCTCCAACATCCCCTTACCTTCTTCTCCTCTGGTCTTGCACACACCCTACCAATGCCGCCTCCAATCTCCCTCGCCACCAATTGGACCGGGCGATGGGTCCCCACTGTTTTGCAGCTTCCCAGCAATGTCGAGAACAGCACCCTGGTGAGCCCATAACTGCCCTTCGAGCTCCCCCAACTTTTGGTCAAGACGCACACATGAGTAGTACCCTCAGGTCACTGTAGCATCAAGCTCTCTTGGGTTGGGCTAGGTCAGGTCACTAACCAGGGGCAATCCAGGTCAGGTTGGACCAGGCCAACAATCACTTGACCCGCAATCCTTCCTTAGTTTCAACAAATCCCCCTCGAGTTATTTTGAGCAGAATCTAATGAAAGCAAAAGATTGTGCTAATGTGCTTTTGTCAGATGAAGACTCCCCATTCATCATATCTTATAATCCCTAACTTTTTACTGCCTCTCAAAGGTCTCTTGTGGCTTGTGGGTCGTTTATTCTGTATTCTTTTGTACAGTTACTATTCTTCCAATTTATACAAGTGAGGTATCATCAGTCTCAAAGTAAACATGAAAGAATGATATGTAAACACAACAAATGAAAACTGAAAAACAAAAACATCAAATCATGGGGAAAGAAGTTTTGATATGCAATATTATGCAACTTAAATGAGTTCTTTCATGCCATTTGGCTATATGCCGGATATGACAAATACTCAATGGCCTCATCGTTGGATCCTAAAGTTATTACGTAACAGAAACCATGACGTTAAAAGGGGGCTTAACAACTACTAATAACCATGAAATAAGTACAGAACTGAACAAAGTCCGGAAAAAGCGAGAAGCCACCTCTCCTAAGTAGAGGTAAAGGCCTATCTAAGAAAAGCCTTCCAGCCTAACTGAGGTGAGAGGACTACCTGTTGTATTAAATACTAGTAAAAATGCATATTTCAACCCTCCGCAAAAGTCTCTGTATGTGGTGGTTTAAGCTTAAGCTTGCATGCCTTGCAGTAAAAATGTTCCGACGGGCCAAGATTACTTTCTGGAAACTGGCGATCAAGTTCATCGTTTCCTTCTTACCTTGGGTAAAGCTGGTTGAAGGCTTCAAGATTTTGTTGCTTGAAATTAGCAAATTGTAGGATAGTGAGGCCAGAGGGGGGGGGGGATAAAGGGATCAGGCAACAACGAATAGTTAGGTTGTGAGACGTTTCGAATTCCCCATAACGACTCGCACAGCCGATAACATTAACTACGAGCCCTGAACAACGGAGTATGGACTCAAACTTGCAACAACCTCCATCCCCTCCGTGATCAACGCGGCAACCTCACTCACCACGAGCCCTGTACCGCAAGTCAAACTTACAAGAGCCTCCATTCCCTCCATGATCAACACGCTAACCCTTTTCCAATATAAACTGCCTGGAAAATATATTTCGACTCCAGGCAAAGCAATTGAAGAGAGATTCGCCAACATTTCGCGTAGCAAAAACTTCGACTGCAGGATATCCCGGAAGCAGGAAGCATTCAATCGAATGAATGTCGATGAACTCGCAGAAAAAACGCAACTGCTGATTCAAAATAGCAAATCTATCCTAATCGAAATCACGCGAGATCGCGCATAAATTGGGCGGATCACCTGCTTTTTCCGCAGGGGCTCGACCGCTTCGCGTTCATGCGCCGTGCGCGATCGGCTTAGCCCAGAGACCCTTGCTCGGTGCTGCTGCCGAATCTTCTTCCTCCGTAAACGAGGACTGATCGAGCATGTATGCGCTGCCTCTACAACCCGAGCCCAGCGAACAGGCGGACGTGACAGGCGGCACGAAGGAGGAGAGGGAGCATGAATGGGCGAATTTCACCGTCGGGAAAAAAGCAGTTCAACTATCCTGCCATTTTAAAATGCCAATAGGTGGGTCCGTCCCGTCCAGGCATATGCTGGGTGCGCAACCCAATCCGATCCACCCAATTTTTCTACCTAGTAAATATATTATTATAAAAATTAATAAACTCAAATATTATAAAATTTATAGTGACTTAATTTAAAATATATCTTCAATGAATATAAATAATATTTTGAATTAAATTGTATTCTGAAAGTTAGGATTCGGTTAACTAATTTTAACTTAGATGGGCTTGTTTCCGGGCTTAAGGCCCGTTAACACAGGTTAGCTTAGCCTGCAAGCCAATGGGCTGACTCAGCCCACTGCCACCACTAAGGGTCCATTTGGTTCCCCGTAAAAGTAAAATCAATGAAAATAATTTACGTGGAGCACTTTTTCCAAGGAAATCGAAAACAACATCTACCATTTGATTTCTTGTAATTTATTTTCCATGAAAATATTTTCGGACATTTGATTGTCTGCAAATTATTTTTTCGAAAACATTTTCGGTTGTTTGGTTGTTTGTAAATCTATTTCAATGATTTCATATCTACCATTTACAAGATATGTTTCTTGTAAACATATCTCCCCCCCGGGAGCGAAGGCCCTCCCCCACCACCGCGGCAGCGCTCCCCCACCCGCGAAGGCCCTCCCTCCCCGGCGCGGTGCTCACCGCCCGCGAAGGCCCCCCACCCCCACAGCGGCGCTCCCCCACCCGCGAAGGCCCTCCCCCCCGGCGCGGCGCTCCCCCGGCGCGAAGGTCCTCCCCCACCCCCGCGGCAACGCTCCCCCACCCGCGAAGGCCCTCCCTCCCCGGCGCGGTGCTCACCGCCCGCGAACCCCCCCCCCCGGCGGCGCTCCCCCCGGCGCGGTGCTCCCCTCCCGCGAAGCCCCCCCGCCCCCGGCAGCGCCCCCCCGCCCGCGAAGGCCCTCCCCTCCGGCGCGATGCTCCCCCCGGCGGGGCCGGCCTCGGCCACCCCTCCTCGCCCTGTCGCAATCGAGCCCTCCTGGCCGGCGAAAACTCCAGCACCCTCGCTTCGAAAATGTCCTCCGCGGAAAACGGCTTCCGTTCGATTTTTTTGGAGGCCGAAATCCCACAATAACATGGTCACGGGAAAAAGTTTTACGTTGACCATGTATTTTACATGTAAACAAATAACGTGGTGGAAATAAAAAACGGGAAAACTTGCCCATGAATCCGTTTTTACATGCAAACAAACGGACCCTAAATTTTTGTTGTGGGATATGCTTTTGAAGCAGGCATCTCCTTCGTATACTTTTGTGGGTTGTTATTTTCATCTTTAAGTTTTAGTTCGAGCTAAGGTGCGAGTAGAGTCATATTCTTCAACTCAATTTGACAAAATAAACGTATCTGAACATATCAATATACGTTGTGAGCTATCAGAATGTAATATTTTGATAATTCATCAGAATTGGAGCCAAAGTGGTTACTTTTATACAGTGTTCTTTGTCAGTAATTATCTAAAAATAATATAAACATAAGTAATTGTATAAATGTGATATACATATATTAAATGATAATAAAATAAAAGAAATTTTGGATAAATGCTTATGGGGTGTTTGGTTGCATGATAATTTTTTGTACACTTTCATGATAAAAAATTGTATTAAAATAAAAAGTAAACCAACTCATGACATAAAATTATCATGTTTGGAGGGATGTGATTACAAAAAAGAGTAACCACCGCACATGACCAAATAAAGTGGGGGACCACAAGAAAAATGAAAGAGGTGAGACCCTCTTTTTTTGTTTAAGAAGAAAATCACTTTCAAAACATAAAATTGTCATGATTGTCAAACACCTCTTTTAACAAGTTTTCTTACATTTTTTAAAAATTAAAATAAAAACCTCAATTATCATGCAACCAAACACCCCATTAGATAAAATTTTAGTGGTCGTATGAGATTTTATGCTCTCATTTCAAGTAAAATTCAACATGCGTCGTATGTTTTGGAAAGTGCCAAATTCTGTTATGGATGCGAAAGCTAACTCTGGATTAAAATAAAAATCAGAATGTAATGATTTGTGGTTCAGGGCTTCGTTGTTTGCTCGTAGATTCATGCAAAATAATGCGCCTGTTATATTTTACGGTATATTTTCAAGTATTTGAGTTGGTATAAAGATTGTGTTTTAAAACGATAGTGTTTTGAGTTGAATTACGATAAGAGAGTGAAAATCATCACGCAGTCACCTACTTTAATAGACCGAGAGTTGAGTCAAACAAAATTAAAACATATTATGGACCAAGTTCTACCAGACTAAAGATACAGCACGAGACTATACCAAGCTGATCCAAAAGTATGAATCAAAGATATATACATATATATATATTTATTTATTTATTTGTTCCAAAGATTATGTTCGCTACTGGGGTTTACCGGTACGAAATTCCTTCGCATGTACCATTAATTCGCTGCAGGTGAATTATCCCAAGTGTGTATTACTTTGCTTCAATTGTATAAATCATCCATATGGGTTTAACTGTCAATATCAATATCAAAACTTTTAATATAAATAAAACACAATATATAATACGAGCATCATCTCTTTCAATATTGATATTGATACTTTATTTTATCTTCTATAAACTTCAAACATAAAAATTTATATATTACCGCAGGTTTTGATACTCTGACTAAAATGAGCATAAAATAAATTATTAACTCAAACATATTTAAACATTTCAAAATTTCTATGTAAACATATATATATCTTAAATATTTTCAACATAACTGTTATCGTAAGCATATTTTTTTGATGATAAAAAATTTAATTTCTCAAATACAACCAATCCTTGTTCCTGGTTATCCGAGGACCTCGTCGCGAGCAGTATCGGGAAACGAAAGAACTGTATTGAACAAGCCAGGCCATGGAGAGCCAACTGGTCTCGAGTAGCAGCCTCTCGGAGGTTATACGGCCGCCGCCCGTCGGCTTCGCCGCCGTGTCATGCGTTTCCTCGAAGAGCAGGAGGAGGAAAAGCAAACAGCAACAACAGCGTCTCTCGCGGCGCCGCCAAGATGGCGGCATCAGTGCCCTCTCCTACCCAAAATCCTTCCCGACCCCTCTCTTGGTCGGTCATGGCCCGCAGGCACAGACTAGGGAAGAGCTCCTGGAGAAGGTCCTCGGTGAGCTCGAGGCCGCTGCCGAGCGTGGCGTTAGGGTCGAAACCGGCGAGCTCTCCTCGCTTCTCGAGATCTGCTTCCGGTTGGGTTCACTCCAGCACGGCATGCGCGTCCGCCGGCTGATCCCACCCATCCTTCTCCGGAAGACCGCCTCCCTCTCGTCGAGGCTCCTCAGGTTGTACGCCTCCTGCGGCCTCGTCGGAGAGGCGCATCATCTGTTCGACGAAATGTCGCAACGGTGTCGGCTCAAGTCGGCTTTCGCGTGGAATTCCCTCATATCCGGCTATGCGGGAATCGGGCAGTACGAGGATGCCATGGCACTCTACCACCAAATGGTGGAGGAAGGTGTGGAGCCGGATCGGTTCACCTTCCCCCGCGTGCTCAAGGTGTGCGGTGGCCTGGGGTCGATCGCCATCGGCGAGGCCGTCCACCGAGATGCCGTGCGCTGCGGCTTCGGCGACGACCCCTTCGTGTTGAACGCCCTCGTCGACATGTATGCGAAGTGCGGCGACATCCTGGAGGCTTGTCGGATCTTCGGCAAGATAGCTTGCCGGGACGCCATCTCGTGGAACTCGATGCTCACCGGCTATGCGAGACATGGTCTCTTCGCCGAGGCACTACAACTTTGCGGCGACATGCTCCGTGCAGGCGTCGGGCTGGATTCGGTTGCAGTTTCCACCCTCCTCGCCGGAGTTTTATCTTCTAAGCTCGGTGCACAATTTCACGGTTGGGCTCTCCGGCGGGATCTCGGCGGCAGCCTGTCCGTGGGGAACGCGTTGATCAGCATGTATAGCGCCTGCAAGCGGCCGGAGGACAGCCGCAAGGTCTTCGAGTCCATGCCGGAGAGAGACGTCATCACGTGGAACGCCATGATCTGCGCTTACAGCCGGGACGAGCGGGCGCTTTCCATCTTCCGGCGGATGGAGGCCTCAGGTGTGCCGCCGGACGCGATCACCTTCGTGGCTCTGCTCTCGGCGTGCGCCAACATGGGCTTGGTGGAGGAAGGCCGGGAGCTTTTCGGGGCGATGGGGAACAGGTACAAGATGAAGCCGGGAGTGGAGCACTACGGTTGCATGGTGAACCTGCTGGGCAGGGCGGGCTTGGTGGAAGAGGCCTACCAGACGGCGACGGCCATGGATTTCGATGCTGGCCCTACCGTATGGGGTGCGCTGCTGTTTGCCTGTTCCCTCCATGGCAACGTTGCCGTGGGCGAGGCTGCTGCTGAGAGGTTGTTCGAGCTGGAACCCGACAACGAGCATAATTTTGACCTCTTGATGAGGATCTACGACGCGGCGGGGAGATGGAAGGATGTGGAGCGGGTGAGGGGGATGATGAGGGACAGAGGACTGGAGTCGTCATATTCAACTGAAGTTCTTAACTAGCAAGCGTAATTCCTCCTCCACTCCCTTCGTGCATGATACTATATATAAACGCCTGTTGATTAATGGGAAGGGCAGTGCTCGCATGCGATTAGCCATGTTTTTCAGAGTTAAAGTACAAATTTTGGTTACGTGAATTTGTTGGGCGATACTTGCGTATGCAACTGAAAATCATGCATGCGCGAGAGGCTCAATTCCCTTCCGCCATAGAAGAAAGAGTTCGGATCGTCTCAGGACCCCTCCTGAGGCGAGTTCCTCGGTCGCCAACCGCGTGAGACAACGTTTTGTCTGGATAAAAGCACCAGACGGCTGTCGAACGGTAGCCAACCGTTAACGGTGCCGTTTCCCACGCCTGTTATCCTTCCGTGGCCTCATCATTAATGATGATGTGATTAAAAAATTCAATGTAAAGTAGCGCGCGCTATCTCACCTGAACTGCTTTCTCTTTCTTGACTACCCTGGCAGGTGACAGTTGTATTTCTGAATAAATTTTATTTATTTTTATATGACAGTAGCTACGTTTCCCTTCTTAGTGAAAAAGAATTTAATGGAGAAAATCAAACTATATGCATGATTGAACTTATTTAGGAATTAAATATTATTATTATAAAATCACCATTTAAAATCATATTGTTAAATAAATAAAATGGTTAGACATAGCTAACAAAATTTTATCTCGGCACTCTTTGCAAAAGATAAAATTACATTCCATCCGATTTTTTTCATAAAATATGTCTGCAGTTCTTTATTTTCACCCATACGAAAAATCTAATATGTCTACTGATTAGGTCAATATAAATATATATCTAATATATCAAATAAGTCGTAACTAATATAATATATAAATTGATAAATTGATAAAAATAAAGTTTTAAAATATTATATCAAAATTTACTAATTATATGTGAATTTTTAATAAATGTTTGAATAAAAATTAATATTTAATATTAACCCTTTACATAGCCCTCTCAACCCATTTTTAGAAGTTACTAACCCTCTCCATATGTTACTAACCCTTTACATAGCCCCATGAACCCATTTTTCGGAAGTTACTAACCCTCCCCATATGTTACTAACCCTTTACATGGCCCCCTGAACCCATTTTTCAGAGGTTACTAACCCTCTCCATATGTTACTAACCCCTTACATGGCTCCCTAAAGCCATTTTTCAGAACTTACTAACCCTCTCTATACGTTACTAACCCTTTACATGGCCCCCTGAACCCATTTTTCCGAAGTTACTAACCCTCTCCATATGTTACTAACCCTTTACATAGCCCCCTGAACCCATTTTTTGGAAGTTACTAACCCTCTCCATATGTTACTAACCCTTTACATGGCCCCCTGAACCCATTTTTCAGAGGTTACTAACCCTCTCCATATGTTACTAACCCTTTACATGGCCCCCTAAAGTTATTTTTCAGAACTTACTAACCCTCTCCGTATGTTACTAACCCTTTACATGTCCCCCTGAACCCATTTTTCAGAATTTACTAACCCTCTCCGTATGTTACTAACCCTTTACATGGCCCCCTGAACCCATTTTTCCGAAGTTACTAACCCTCTCCATATGTTACTAACCCTTTACATGGCCTTCTGAACCCTTTTTTCAGATGTTACTAACCCTCTCCATATGTTACTAACCCTTTACATGGCCCCCTAAAGCCATTTTTCAGAACTTACTAACCCTCTCCGTATGTTACTGCCCCTTTACATGGCCCCCCGAACCCATTTTTCAGAACTTACTAACCCTCTCCGTATGTTACTGACCATTTACATGGCCCCCTGAACCAATTTTTCCAAAGTTACTAACCCTCTTCATATGTTACTAACCCTTTACATAGCCCCCTGAACTCATGTTTCGGAAGTTACTAACCCTCTCTATATGTTACTATCCCTTTAATTGGCCCCATGAACCCATTTTTCACAGGTTATTAACACTCTCCATATGTTACTAACCCTTTACATGGCCCCCTAAAGCCATTTTCAGAACTTACTAACCCTCTCCGTATGTTACTAACCCTTTACATGGCCCCCCGAACCCAATTTTCAGAACTTACTAACTCTCTCCGTATGTTACTAACCCTTTACATGGCCCCCTGAACCCATTTTTCCGAAGTTACTAATCCTCTCCATATGTTACTAACCCTTTACATAGCCCACTGAACCCATTTTTCGAAAGTTACTAACACTCTCCATATGTTACTAACCCTTTACATTACCCCTAAAGCCATATTTCAGAACTTACTAACCCTCTCCGTTTGTTACTAACCCTTTACATGCCCCCCCGAACCCATTTTTCAGAACTTACTAACCCTCTCCGTATGTTACTAACCCTTTACATGGCCCCTGAACCCATTTTTCCGAAGTTACTAACCCTCTCCATATGTTACTAACCCTTTACATTGCCCCTTGACCCATTTATCGGAAGTTATTAACCCTCTTCATATGTTACTAACCCTTTACATGGCCCCCTGAACCTATTTTTCCGAAGTTACTAATCCTCTCCATATGTTACTAACCCTTTACATAGCCCCCTGAACCCATTTTTCGAAAGTTACTAACTCTCTCCATATGTTACTAACCCTTTACATTACCTTTAAAGCCATTTTTCAGAACTTACTAACCCTCTCCGTATATTACTAACCCTTTACATGCCCTCCCGAACTCATTTTTCAGAACTTACTAACCCTCTCCGTATGTTACTAACCCTTTACATGGCCCCTGAACCCATTTTTCTGAAGTTACTAACCCTCTCCATATGTTACTAACTCTTTACATTGCCCCTTGAACCCATTTATCGGAAGTTACTAACCCTCTCCATATGTTACTAACCCTTTACATGGCCCCCTGAACCCATTTTTCACAGGTTACTAACCCTCTCCATATGTTAACCCTTTACATAGCCCCCAGAACCCATTTTCCGTGGCCATGTAAAGAGTTCAGGGGGTCATGTAAAGGGTTAGTAACATATGGAGAGGGTTAGTAACTTTCGAAAAATGGGTTCAGGGGGCTATGTAAAGGGTTAGTAACATATGGAGAGTGTTAGTAACTTCGGAAAAATGAGTTCAGGGGGCCATGTAAAGGGTTAGTAACATATGGAGAGGGTTAGTAACTTCCGATAAATGGGTTCAAGGGGCAATGTAAAGGGTTAGTAACATATGGAGAGGGTCAGTAACTTCCGAAAAATAGGTTCTGGGGGCCATGTAAAGAGTTAGTAACATATGTAGAGGGTTAGTAACCTCTGAAAAATGGGTTCTGGGGGCCATGTAAGGGGTTAGTAACATATGGAGAGGGTTAGTAACTTTCGAAAAATGGGTTCAGGGGGCAATGTAAAGGGTTAGTAACATATGAAGAGGGTTAGTAACTTCGGAAAAATGGGTTCAAGAGCCATATAAAGGGTTAATAACATACGGAGAGGGTTAGTAAGTTCTGAAAAATGGGTTCAGGGGGCCATGTAAAGGGTTAGTAACATACAGAGAGGGTTAGTAAGTTCTGAAAAATGGCTTTAGGGGTCATGTAAAGGGTTAGTAACATATGGAGAGGGTTAGTAACCTGTAAAAAATGGGTTCAGGAGGTCATGTAAAGGGTTAGTAACATATGGTGAGGGTTAGTAACCTCTGAAAAATGGGTTCAGGGGGTCATGTAAAGGGTTAGTAACATATGGAGAGGGTTAGTAACTTTCGAAAAATGGGTTCAGGGGGCTATGTAATGAGTTAGTAACATATGGAGAGTGTTAGTAACTTCGGAAAAATGAGTTCAGGGGGCAATGTAAAGGGTTAGTAACATATGGAGAGGGTTAGTAACTTCCGATAAATGGGTTCTAGGGGCAATGTAAAGGGTTAGTAACATATGGAGAGGGTCAGTAACTTCCGAAAAATGGGTTCTGGGGGCCATGTAAAGGGTTAGTAACATATGGAGAGGGTTAGTAACCTCTGAAAAATGGGTTCAGGGGGCCATGTAAAGGGTTAGTAACATATAGAGATGGTTAGTAACTTCCGAAAAATGGGTTCAGGGGGCTATGTAAAGGGTTAGTAACATATGAAAAGGTTTAGTAACTTCGGAAAAATGGGTTCAGGGGGCCATGTAAAGGGTCAGTAACATACGGAGAGGGTTAGTAAGTTCTGAAAAATGGGTTCGGGGGGCCATGTAAAGGGTTAGTAACATACGGAGAGGGTTAGTAAGTTCTGAAAAATGGCTTTAGGGGGCCATGTAAAGGGTTAGTAACATATGGAGAGGGTTAGTAACTTCGGAAAAATGGGTTCAGGGGTCCATGTAAAGGGTTAGTAACATATGGAGAGGGTTAGTAACTTCCAAAAAATGGGTTCAGGGGGCTATGTAAAGGGTTAGTAACATATGAAGAGGGTTAGTAACTTCGGAAAAATGGGTTAAGGGGGCCATGTAAAAGGTTAGTAACATACGGAGATGGTTAGTAAATTCTGAAAAATGGGTTCAGGGGGCCATGTAAAGGGTTAGTAACATATGGAGAGGGTTAGTAACTTCCGAAAAATGGGTTCAGGAGGCTATGTAAAGAGTTAGTAACATAGGGAGAGGGTTAGTAACTTCTAAAAATGGGTTGGGAGGACTATGTAAAGGGTTAATATTAAATATTAATTTTTATTCAAAAATTTATTAATAATTCACATATAATTAGTAAATTTTGATATAATATTTTAAAAATTTATTTTTATCAATTTATCAATTTATATATTATATTAGTTACGACTTATTTGATATATTAGATATATATTTATATTGACCTAATCAGTAGACATATTAGATTTTTCGTATGGGTGAAAATAAAGAACTGCAGACATATTTTATGAAAAAAATCGGATAGAATGTAATTTTCTCTTTTGCAAAGAGTGCCGAGATAAAATTATGTTAGCTATGTCTAACCATTTTATTTATTTAACAATATGATATTAAATGGTGATTTTATAATAATAATATTTAATTCCTAAATAAGTTCAATCATGCATATAGTTTGATTTTCTCCATTAAATTCTTTTTCACTAAGAAGGGAAACGTAGCTACTGTCATATAAAAATAAATAAAATTTATTCAGAAATACAACTGTCACCTGCCAGGGTAGTCAAGAAAGAGAAAGCAGTTCAGGTGAGACAGTGCGCGCTACTTTACATTGAATTTTTTAATCACATCATCATTAATGATGAGGCCACGGAAGGATAACAGGCGTGGGAAACGGCATCGTTAATGGTTGGCTACCGTTCGACAGCCGTCTGGTGCTTTTATCCAGACAAAACGTTGTCTCACGCGGTTGGCGACCGAGGAACTCGCCTCAGGAGGGGTCCTGAGACGATCCGAACTCTAGAAGAAAGCGTTATATGTGCCTGAGATATGATTACTGAGTTCAAAAGAAGCCTAGTTTTTATAGAGGTTTGGAGAAAGATCCATCTTACTAATAGGGTTGTTCACTCTTCGATTCAAATTTAAAAATCAAACTAAATCATTAATTTGGTTTGGTTTGATTTTATTTGAATTATTGATCGATTTGATTTAGTTTCTAGAACCCTTCAAATTAAATTAAATCGATAAATCGAGCAACTCGAATTAGATTAAATATTTTTGTTTAAATTATATACAAGATAGTATTTATGTATTTTTTCTTATAAAAATAAATTTGTTTCAAGAGTATACAAGATTTTAATAGAATATGATTTAAAACAAACAAAATAAAATTATATATTGATATATTTAATATATCTTAATAAAATATGGCTTGAATCGAACCAAACCAAATCAAACCGATAGTTTGGTTTGGTTTGGATTGAGAAAAATATTCAAAAATCAAACTAAACTAAACCATGAACACCCCTACCTTCTAAGCCAACTAGCTAGTTAGGAAGAGTAGTTTCAAACAATGCGGAATGCACAATAGGCCCATTTTTAACTAAGTACTTTAGTGATATATCCATTTTTAAAAATATTTTACCACTAGATCTATTTTTTCAATATATCATTATATCCGCTCTATTTTTCATTTAAAATAATTTTTTTACCTCTTCATGTTAAAAAAATTACCTAGTGTGTATTTTATCTTAATATTATATTTCAAAAAAAATTAAATTTAATGGTTAACTAGACCCTCCAATTTTATTTTCAATTTTTAGAATTATTTTATATTTTTCAATTGAATTTGTGACTGCAAAAGATTGATGTGCTTGAAATAAAAAATTAACATGTTTTATTTATATCAAAATTTAAATATGATATAAATTATTAAATATCATGTTATTCATTTCATCATGTTCATTAAGTTAAGTTATAAACAGGAAATATTTTTATGGTTAGGATAATAAATTATAACATCTTATTTATATCAAAATTTTCTTCTAAGAATATTTAGGTTTTGTAGTATTATTTCTGTTGTAGTGCGCTGCCTAAATATTCATTTAAATATTTTATTTTTTCCTCTTGCGCTACACATATAGAGTTTGGCTTATCCTAGTTTGCTTCATTTTCATTTTCTTTTGCTCTTAGTTGGTGTCTTGTTATTGGGGTCTATCCTACTGTCCCTCTAGTTTTTTCATAGTCACGATTTCTCTTCTGAAATCATTAGTCTGGGCAAAATTCACATCTAATCTGGTGTGAATATTCGGTCTCGAGTAGCTGCCAAACTCTTTGAAAGAAATCTTTATCTTTGTTATTGGACCTTTGGTCAATAGGTCACTTTGTCTTGAGTTGTTGGACAAGATGATGTCAGCAGAACTCTGATTACCTTCGTCTTATTCTTAGTTGAGTCTCTGTTTTCATGTAATGGTTTCGTGACATGTTTATTGTACTTTTTTACTATATTATGAATGTGGTTTTGTGAATGTTGTTCGAATCAAAAAAAAAGATTGATATTTTGGACGGGATTTTTATCATTAAAATCTTATAACAAAGACGATACCTATACCTCATTCAAATACGTCTTATCTCCACTTCTAGATAGTAATGATTGGGTTTAATTTTTTACGAAGCTCAGAGAAAGACACGTCTGATGATCTTATCTTCTATCTCAATTTCTAAAAAATTATCATGAGATATATTGTATAAATTATCGATCATCACAGCATCTAATAAATTTTTAAGAAGTGAAGAGAGAACAGTGATAAAGATTACTCCCCAATTTCTTTCACACATAATATCAACCAAAACTACCCTACATATTTTATGGGGTGTTTGGTTGCATGATAATTGAGGTTTTTAATTTAATTTTTAAAAATTGTAAGAAAACTTGTTAAAAGAGATGTTTGACAACCATGACAATTTTATGTTTTGAAAGTGATTTTCTTCTTAAACAAAAAAGAGGGTCTCACCTCTTTCTTTTTTCTTGTGGTCCCCCACTTTATTTGGTCATGTGCGGTGGTTACTCTTTTTTGTAATCACATCCCTCCAAACATGATAATTTTATGTCATGAGTTGGTTCACTTTTTATTTTAATACATTTTTTTATCATGAAAGTGTACAAAAAATTATCATGCAACCAAACACCCCATTAGCTGATCGAAGGGATAATCTAGAACGTCAGAATGGTAAGTTCAATACCTCTTGTGATTTTGGGTCAACGCCGGGTGAGTTTGGATGGGATTGTAAAGTATAGTTTAATTACTAAAATCTATAATATACGTAGCATCATCTAATTAATTAAGTGCATGTTATCCCTTCTGCCTTTTAAACTATAATAGTTGAGCTTATATATTTTAAGAGAAAAAAGAGAGTAACTCGCGTCTTTTATTTTCTTGCTCAAGTTATAAAAAGCAACAAAAATATATCCCAGAGGTTACCGGTGATTAAAAAGTGTCCGTCTTCGGGAGGATATATAAACACTAGCTCACATTTTTCATCCGCAGATAATCCCTCCCCAAACAGACACATCCTAGCTAGGAACTGGTCGACGTCATTGTGACGTACGTCGAGCAGAGCTGTATCCCCACTCGTTGGAATCTCACTCCTCGGTCGTCACATGCTGCCCACGTGCGTCCTGGACGACACTCACGTTACTTACCTCCCAATAATTCATTCAATCCCACATAAATCTCTGACACATCACTGACTCATTCAAATCGGGTTGCCATGCTTTCAGTTGTCATCTAAAATTAAAGAAGAGATATTTTACAAACGATTGTCGAAAAAAAAATTATAAACTCTTTTTATTGGGCTTCTAAAAATTCCCGTGGAGAAGTATTATACTAATACCCCCGACAAAACCAAACAGCCTGTACGTGAGGCTGTGTGCTGCCGTGGGGTTCTTCAATTCAGAGGCGTACCGATCGACGTGTACGTAAGAGAATCAGACTCTCACGTTCATGTGCGAGACTGGGTGTAATGTAACGACCAACTACATCAGTGTACTTACCTCACAATCTTACTAATCAGCAACATTCTGGAGAGATAATTAATCAATCTTTAGTTTACTCCTAATTGAATATGTCTAGCTTCGAAGATTTTCTCAACTCAATTTTTATAAAATAATTAATAGATATTGTTGATAATTTATTTATTTAATTGCATAATATATTTATAAGTTAATATATATTAATCTTTTTTAAAGACTTGACATCATCGTCAAAATTACACACATCACATTGTCACATATTCAAATAAATTATATCGAATCTTTTAACTGAATCATGCTCTAATATTTGTAAATCTAACAACCCAGGGCAGGCTCGAAGTCATCCAGATCTCGGAAATCAGAACTGCAATAATATTAATGGATGGGACCTCCGTGCAACGTTTGATCGCACCAGCAGCCGGGTTGGCAGGCGGAAGGAAGAGGTAGACAAGAGAGGAGCATCTCAGCCGGCATTAAAATATCCGAAGCGTGGGGTCGAGGTCCCTCGGAGGAATAAGAAATACTTGTCGCTATGGGCGTGTTTACAGGGGATTTCACGTGGTTCTGGTTAGCCTTCGGCGTCAGTGGGGTTTTTTTTTTTTGGACAAGTATAGCATACTTTTTTTTTAAAAATTATACAATTAACACACAAAAGTTTACAATTAGGAGAATAGCACATATTATGAGAAAGTGGGACCAAAAAAAAAATCCGAGTTCCACCGAGGGTCCCTTTGGTTCTTTGTAAAATAACTCGCCAACCCCACTTTTCCCGATACCTTTGTTTGGTTAATTAATTACCTGGAGATAATAAGTCAACGTGAAAAGATTGTAATCACGTCGGTTGGTAAAAGTACTGTGCCGATATCAATCATTTCAGAAGTGTTGAACTAATGATATCAATTTTTAAATTTACAGTACAAACTAAACAATTTATGTAATTTAAGTTTTCGCTTATATCAATTTTAATATTGATACATTGTTCTCTTCAAACTTAATTACCCAAAGTGTGCTATTCCCATTTTTTTGTGTTGGTCGCATAATTTGTAGAGAAACGTGCAATTTATATAAAAAAATGAGATGCTTCATTGTATGATAAAATAAATTTTTATTATAACATATTTTTGATATATTTTATCGAAAATATTTGATGATCGTTATAAAATTTTAATATACTGTTATATAAAATTTATTTAAGATAAAATTATAATGATATATTTTTGTGTAATCCTTGATCATTTTGTCGTTGTTGTACACGGTCTTCCACCTCTTTGTCATCACACCTATGATTTTATGTCCCTAACTATCTTCTACAATGTTTGATTGCCGTTTGGTTGCATGTTAAATTTTTGTACATTTAAATGTTTTTAAAACTATACATTAAAATGAAAACAAAAAATAGTTATAATGTAAAACTATTGCGTTTAGTGTGATACGATGATGTCTACGCGCCGGGGACGGCGTACCGTCTTCTGGAAAGGTCGAGAGTTCAACCTCTGCATCCATCCGCTGACTGTGCCTTGTTGAACAAAATCCTCGTATGATATATAGGTCGTATAAGAAAATGATATCATGAAAAAGGAAAGAAATATCATTTTTTAATCCAAGAATAAACTCTATGAAATTATACTTTTTATCGTGATCATCACTTTGTCATACGACAAAGTAGCCTAATAGATAGATTTTAATTTAATATGTAATTTTACCAAAAATAAGTAAAGATTTATATTGCAACCAAACCCCCAAAGTAGCCTAGTAGATTTTAATTTAACATGTATTTTTACTTGTCAAGTATTTTTAACAATTTTTTTCTGTAAAATTATATTTTTATAACCAAAACTCAAGCAAATTAATACAGGATAATCCGTGCAAGTAAAAAGCCGCTATCATATTAGGACTCCTGGCTCTTAACACATTCAAGATTCAGCAACTCAACTGTGCCTCAACTCTACAATTCCCAGCTTATACGGATGAGAAGCACACTTTATATATATATATATATATATATTAGGGCAAGAAAAAAAAAGACGTCTGATTGTCTGTACGTATATATACACTTCATAGCTGGAAGAAGACGGTGAATACTGGCGCCTTTGAGAACTCGATCGCAGAGCTAAGTGGTCAAACATCACACCAGGGCGTTGACGAGGGCGAGGGCGTTGCTGGTCAGCCTGGCGACGGCCAGAATCTTGTCCCGGACGGCGCTCTTGACGCCGCCGGCCACGTCCCGGCCGGCGAAGCCGTCCATGCAGGTGCCCTCGTTCGTCAACGCCGCGCTGACCCACGTCTGGATGTTGCTGATCTGGAAGGCCACGTCGCCGCGGCCCCGCGCCCCCACCCGCGCCATCTCCTCCACCGACCTCTGCATCTCCTCCACCGAGACGGCCATGCTCTCGACGCAGTCCCGCACGGCGGCCGCCACCCGGGGCCTCATCCCCGGGACGCTCGCCAGGATCTTGGCCATGGCGGCGGACGTGGAGCGGGCGCCGTCCAGGCTGACCGACAGCGCCGCCTGCGCCAGCTGCATGGGGCTCGTCCGGATGGTCCCGGCGTAGGCGGAGAGGGTCTCGAAGCAGAGGCGCGGGTACCGGGTCGTCCCGCAGGAGCTCCGGATGAACTCCACGCTCTCCCTCCCAGCGGCGGCCGGTTCGGGCCTCCCGGCGTGACTTCTCCCCGCCTGGGCGGCGACGAGCAGCACTGCCACCATCGAAACGAAGCACGAGGGGAAAGAAGCTCCTCGGCGACCGGCCATGACTACTGTAGGAAACAACAACCCAGTCCCGTAGCAAGGGAGAACCAAGAACAATCACGGAGAGGCAAGATCGAAGGAGGGTAGGGGAGACGACGGGCGGAGAAGAGAAGTGGATGGCCCCTGTTTATCCTTGGCGGAGGACGGCCGAAGGGGGAGGGGGACCATCTTTATGGCGGCCGGCCACATGGGGGTGCCGGCCGGGAAGGGGCGGTTCCGCCATGCTTCGTTCGTATTATCTCTCTTGCTTGTGTGGGGGGTGGATCCCACAACGACATTATTGGATTTGGGGGTGGATACTACCGCAATCGATCCAATGCAGCCGCAGATCAGTGGTGGGGAGGAGGAACATGGGCAAGCTGGAACGTCCTACCCCACTAACTGCCGGTGATCGACATGTTCCGGATGTTACGTGGTAAAATTTTGATCCATGGGCGTGTCTTTAATTTCGATATATTATAGTTCGACCGTACGCACAGGCTTCAATTAAAACCGATTAAAAGGACTCCTTCCAGTTGATTATTTTACGGGGAAAAAGAATCTCAGTGCCGTCGTCTTCGCGTCCGGTAGGCTTTAATTCTTTATCACACAGAATCTGACTGCGTAGCTGACATGGACGCGGCCAGGCGTTCAATAGGAAGGATGAGCATCCCTCCCTCCTTAGAAGATCATATAGGACGCCCCCAGGAGGGAAGTTTATGGGTCATCAACAAGGAGGAGTCACATATCTTGTGTCACTTGATAACTTTTTTATTCTCGTTGGTAAAAAGTGTTTGTGATTATTAAATGGCGTATATAATTAATAAACTCATTACTTTTTTAGTTATTAACTCATTTAAAATATTACTAATATCTTCAGTAACTCTATATATGTATTTTAGTTATATTTTAAAATAATTGATAATTTAAAAATAATAACCACGCAAGACTCTGTAATCATAATACTGTGCGGTTGAAATGACTGACGGAGACTTTTCTCCGGTTTGACATACGAGGTGATGGAAGTCACTTTGCCTTGTCCAGCCCCCGTTCTCTTATCTCTATCGGAGTCGAGCCGAGCCGAGTCGAGTAGTATGGTGTTCAAGCTCGACTCGTTTATTTTACACGAGCTCGAGTTCGAGCTCGAATTTTAACGAGTATGTGAAATCCTTGTTCAAGCTTGGTTCGTTTATTAATTGAGCTGAGTTGAGCTCGAACTCGAGTAGTAGGTAGACTAAAATTCAATTCATATTCAAACTTAAGCTATATACAAACTCGTTTATAAACTCAAAATCAATAAAAAGTCATTTCTAAAACTTTAGATTTAGCTCATTCATGAAACTCAATTTAAGTTTAAACTTAAATTTTGAATTATTTAATATATTTAAGTGACAATACATAAATATTCATACTTAAAATTTAATTTTAAAAAATAAATATATAATATAATATTTAATCGAGTTGCTCGCGAGCTTATCGAGCCGAGCAGGAGTCTGTTCAAGCTCGGCTCGTTTAATGAGTCGAGCTTTATTTTTTGTTCAAGCTTGTTCATTTAACAAAATAAACGAGTCTAGTCGAGTTTTTATCGAGCCGAGCTTCGAGTTACTTGTCGAGTGTATTGGTTCGTTTGCACCCGTAATCGGAACAGGGGCTTTGGCGGCGGTTGATCCAGAGGCGGATATTCGACATTAAAACTTTATCCAGGGTTTGCCATCCCCTCCCCCGAACCGATCTTCTACGTTACCAAACAACCACCAGAGAACGCAGTAGTTGGGTTCTAAACTCCATCGATTGCCCGTAATCACTTGAACTAGGTATCTTGATCACTCTTGCCGTGAGCTTAAAATCAGATGACTCAAATCGCCGAGTTTGATCAAGAAACAAGTTCGGAGACACAAAGCTGACCGTGGCCGGTTATCGACGCGGGGGTTGAGCTCCGTTGCGCTTCTCTATACAAACCGACGTCCTGGACGAGAGTTCGTATCATCTCAATCTTCCGGTGGAGTAAATATTTTCGCTCTCCAATAAAAAAAGTCAAGATCTTAGTCACTTAAATGATAGATAGTGAATTAAGAAGACGTCGATAACCGTTTAACATCGTCGGTAGTGAGCTAATGAGTCAGTGAATTATTGTTGAACTGTTATCGACATTTTACAAATTCATTACAGAACTTAATACAACTTGTTACAGATGAGTAGTGAATTAGTAAGACGTCGGTAGCAGTTTAATATTTTTCAGTAGCGATTCACCGAATTTGTTATTTGAACCGTCACTTGAATAACCTGAAGTTGTCACCAATTTTGATTGGGGACTGAAGACATTTTCTCTATCCGGAGACTGAGATGATTCGAACACCCTGGGTGATTCGTCCGCCGACATTATTGAAAGGATGAAATTATTGAAGTTGTCGCCTTGGTTGTCCGGTAGTAGAAGTAGGGGGTGTCAATGGGCCGGGCCCGGCCCGCTTAGGGCCCGGTACAAAATATATTGGCCCGGCCCAACTCGACCCGCAAAAATTATTGACTTGACCCGACCCGGCCCGGCCCGGCCCAACTATATATTTTATAAATAAATATTTATTAAATATGATAAATTTAATTATTTAAGATAATATTATAAAATTAATAATAGTTTATTAAAATATATTTTTAATAAGTAAAAATGATGTTTTTGACATAAAAAATTGAAAGTTATTTGGCCCGTTTTAGCCCGCGTCGGCCCGTATGTTGGCCCGACTAAAACTCGCGGGCCAAAATGTTTGGTCCGTCAAATGACCCGCAGCCGGCCCGGCCTGCGAACCCATGGGCTGGCCCGGTCCATTGCCACCCCTAAGTAGAAGACGCTAAAATCAATCAGGAATCAGGTACTAGTTCGTCGGTGTATCTCAGAAAAAAAAACTCACATGACCATGATTAAAGACACCTGTCATAATATAAAAAGGTGGCATCTCCGTATATATATACACATATCCGTGACCTCGAGATTTTGAGGTAAGTGATTAATTCATCTAATAATATGCGGTACGTGTCAAAGTTCGTTGTTCAAACCCTCTTCTAATCCTTGTTATATATGTGTGCATCTCTCGTAGATTTGTGGTTGGCACGGTAGCGTTTAAGAAGAGATAGGTCATATATATATTATATATATTTATGAAAAGAGACAAAAAAAATTTAAGCCAGTACGCTTTAAAAGTTATTCTCTAAAATTAACACAAAGAATTTTATTTTCAAAATCAACACACTTTGTTTAACAGTTGGATATCTCAAATCCAACTTTAAGAAGAGAAGATAGAGGTCAAACTTAACCAACTCAACTTCAATAAAAAAAAGTAAAGTCAAGAATTACACACTCGGATTTGACAAATTTGAACCCCTCAACCTCTCTCATCTCTCACAAACACCGAAAGCATTGCCTACTTCAATTTAGAAGTTCATTTTTCTCACTTTTCGGCAGAAGTAAGGATGGTTAACGCCCCATTTGGTAACACTAGTATTAAGTACATCTATCACTATCAATTTTAAAATTGATATTGATAAGAGCTATTAAGAGGTGTTTGGTTAATTATATCAATTTTAAAATTTGTAGTGCAAACAAAGCATATATTACATAATACAAATGTCAACTTGTATTACTTTTGATATTGATACTCCAACATTTGAAAATATTAATATCAATATTGATATAGTATCAAAAATGAAACTCTAACCAAACAGGGCATAAATGTAGGGGTGTAAACGGAATCCGATAATTTGAAATTTCGATTCTATTCCGATAAAAATTAACGAGTTTGAAAACTGTTTTTGTATCGTATAAGTTATCGGAATCGGATATTCCGATAGCTTATCGGAATCGGAATTAGGTGATTATGTTTCTGTTTATCCGATTTTGATAATAAATAAATAAATAAATAAAAGTAAAAATAATCAAAATAAAATCAAATAAATCATAAAATATAATTTATAAATAGATAAAATGATAAAATAAAATTTTAAAATATTATATCAAAATTTATTAATTATATGTGAATTATTAATGAATTTTTGAATGAAAATTAATATTTAATATTGGAATCGGAAATTATCAGATTCGATTCCGATTTCGATGACGGAATTAAAATCGGATCGAAATCGAAACATGGTGATTCCGAAATTATCGGAATCGGAATCTGAACACCTTATCCCTTATCGGAATCGGAATCAGATTATGTGATTCCGCTACTGAATCCGACCTATTTACACCCCTAGTTAAATGCAACTTCATCTTCAATTTGAGAATCTCGCTTCGATGAAAGTGATGTTTGGATATAATCAAGTTTTCATTTTAAAAGTTATTTCATGACGCATAGTGGTATAAATTTTAAAATTTAAAGAATATCTAATCGAGACGTTTGTTAAAAATGTCATAATTATTAAAAATTATTAAAGAATGCTCGGTGACCGCGAAAAACTTGTGCGAGAAGGTGGTTGCTGCCACCATTCCGTGTTCTTTCCGTCCTCTATGTCTTCTTTGAAAATAAAACAAGAGTACCAAACTTTTTATTTTGAGAGAGGAGAGGGCAGAAAAGGCTCCTATTTTAAGACTAGATAAACATAACCGAACCGATACCTATTGCCCTGTTTGGTAACACTATTAAGTACCTCTATCACTATCAATTTTAAAATTGATATTGATAGAAACCATTAAGAGGTGTTTGGTTAACCGTATCAATTTTAAAATTTATAGTGCAAACAAAACATATTATGTAATACAAGTGACAACTTGTATTAGTTTTGATATTGATATTCCAACATTTGAAAATATTAATATCAATATTGATATAGTACCAAAAATGAAACTCTAACCAAACAGGGCATATGTATCCAGATGTAAACAAAAAATAACCATTTAGAATTCTATTCTTCTAATGGACCCATTTCTATATGGTATCAAAGCGGATAAATATTTAGAATTCTATTCTTCTAATGGACCCGTTTCTATATTTGCTCTACACTGTCCCGATCGTGACTTTGATGGTGATTGGTTGAGAGGAAAAATGTTAAATGACTTAATCTCATGTCGGATACCTTCTAAGAGACGAAGTTCTAAAGGTCCACGTACTCTTATACAATATGTGAGAAATCTCACAATTTAAGCATTTAGGTAACCAAGATCAAATTTGATAAACATGAAAATATTCTCTACCATATTCAATATGATAGAGACCAATCCACTTAACATATTTGTCATAAGGTAATGATGTGTCCTTCCGATATCACCCGCCCTGCTGAAATATTAGCCTGCTTCCTCGTCAATATTCTTTGATATTGCAGCCTATTGTGTGTGTACCTACAACTCCCTCCGGAGAGACACAGCTAGGGCCGTTGAAATTAGGAAGTGTGAAGAAACTAACACCCGCTTACGTACATCGATAAGGTGGTTAATTAATCACAACCTTATGGCGTGAAGCCGTTAATTATGGTACCACAAGGTACATGCATGTGTACCATTCGACTCTTGTGTGCCATGCATGACCGGACGTCTTCTTCGTCACGGATGGGAGGCGGCGGAAATGGACCTTGAACAAGTTGAACGTGTGGGTCCCGAGGGATCTGTCGCCGGTGTGATGATCATCCGATCCCCACTGGAAAAAATATCAAGGGAGTGTGAAGAAACTAGCACCCGCTTACGTACATCGATAACGTGGTTAATTAATCACAACCTTATGGCGTTAAGCCGTTAATTATGGTACCACAAGGTACATGCATGTGTACCATTCGACTCTTGTGTGCCATGCATGACCGGACGTCTTCTTCGTCACGGATGGGAGGCGGCGGAAATGGACCTTGAACAAGTTGAACGTGTGGGTCCCGAGGGATCTGTCGCCGGTGTGATGATCATCCGATCCCCACTGGAAAAAATATCAAGGGAGTGTGAAGAAACTAGCACCCGCTTACGTACATCGATAACGTGGTTAATTAATCACAACCTTATGGCGTTAAGCCGTTAATTATGGTACCACAAGGTACATGCATGTGTACCATTACTTTTACGATGACACCGACGTCGTCGTCGTCTCCGCGATATCTCAGATAACGTTAAATACGAGATAGCTTTTTATTCGACTCTTGTGTGCCATGCATGACCGGACGTCTTCTTCGTCACGGATGGGAGGCGGCGGAAATGGACCTTGAACAAGTTGAGCGTGGGTCCCGAGGGATCTGTCGCTGGTTTTATCATCCGATCCCCACTGGAAAAAATATCAAGGGGGACGTGCTTAACACAGGTTCTGATTTTTTCATTAATTGAATCGACCATATTATATATATATATATATATATTCTTCTCGGGCTTAATATATTATTTGTGCATGGATCTTTGGGGAAAAGAAGTAAAAACGAACTTCTCCGCTTCGTGATTTGGATGTCACCTAAATCCTGCGGTTGGACGTACGTACGTCGTTTGTATGGTTCTGCAAGCTTACAAGATTTTTTTTTTGATTTAGTATTAATTAGATCTGGATGAGTACGTTCGCAGAGTTAAGTACGTTAAAAAGGGCATCTTGGATGTATAATATCTGTCTGCGTATTGTTGTTACTGGCGTATTACATGCATGAATATTAATTATAATTTCTGTGGATCACTTTCTGCCGGCATAATATATGCATAGATGGAGGTACGGGTGCAGACAAGCCGAGTCGAGCCGAGTAGTATGGTGTTCAAGTTCGATTCGTTCATTTTACATGAGTTCGAGTTTTAACGAGTATGTTGAATCCTTGTTCAAGCTTGATTTGTTTATTAATCGAGTCGAGTTAAGTTTGAACTCGAGCAGTAACTAATTACTAGACTAAAATTTAATTCACATTCAAATTTAAGTTTAACACAAACTTGTTTATAAAATTCAAAATCAATAAAAATTTATTTGTAAAACTCTATATTTAACTCATTTATGGGACTTGATCTAAAATTAAACTTGAATTTTAAATTATTTAATATATTTAAGTAACAATATATAATTATTGATATTTATAATTAAATTTTTAAAAATAAATATATAATAAAATATTTAATTAAGCTACTCACGAGTTTATCAAACCGAATAGGAGTCTGTTCAAACTCGACTCGTTTAATAAGTCAAGTTTTTTTTTGTTCAAAGTTGTTTATTTAACATAATAAACTACCCAAGTTAAGTTATATTGAGTCGAGCTTCGTGCTACTTGTCGAGTGTATTAGTTCATTTGCATCCCAAGTTGGAGGACACCCAAAAACGTTCAACATTTGCACTTAATAAAAATTCTTGAGCCACTGAAATGCTCCGCACAGGATCTTCTGTGAAGCAAAAAGGTTACCGGGGGAATTAAAAAGGAGGACACGGGAGGAGTAGATGATGAGATTATAAGGTTAACGGGGGTGTTTGTTGGTGGCGTGATAAAAGCATTTTTACTTTCACCAATACTTTTATGTTAAATCTTGTTAAGAAGGGTGCTTGACCGTCAATGCAAAACTATATTTTTGTAGATATTTTCTCCTTTGATAAAAAAGTGAGACCGACATTTGTTTTTCCGCTCTGAGTACCCTCATCTGTTTTATTTATGCAGTGATCTCCACTCTTTTTGTTAGCCTATCTTTTTAAATATGATAATTTTGTGTCGTTAAGTTTTAGGTAGCTTGAGTTTTTTTTTTCAATATATGATTTTGTCGCAAGTATGTTTACAATTTACTTTGCAACCGAACATCCTAATAAGAGAGTGTACTTATTCTAAACAAAGCAGGTGTCTAGAATTAATAAAACTTGCAGCTTAATTTTCTTCTTATGGAATGTTTGGTTGCACAATAAATTTTATACATTTTATGGAAAAAGTATTTATTACAATAAAACATAAGTAACAAATTAAAGAGAAAAATATCACATCCCACGCCAAGCGTGATAATTTTCTGTCTTTACTCTTTAGCTAACTTGAGTTTTGTTTGAGTATGTAATATTATCACAACTCACTAGTACATATAAAATTTACTCTGCAACAAAACATCCTAATAAGGGTATACTTATATTCTAAACAACGTGGGAGCCTAGATTTTATACAACCTCCAGCTTTAGCGGAGATACAAGGGATGTCTTATCTTTTGAGTATTCTTGGATTAGTGTCGTTAAGTTAAATTATTTTGTGATAGTAAGGTCGTGTCGCGATTCATATTGCTGAAAATCATGTCTAATTTCACGAAAGGACCAAGTATACAGAGTTAGATTGTCAATTTATCAGAGAAAAGGTACAAAGGAGGTTGATGGAACTAGTTCATACACTATCAACCCAGCTTTAGGAAATGTTTGAATAAAGATCAATTTAGATTAGATACTAGTTGGTGCGCAATTAACAAGCATCAACTTAGGAGTGTTAAGGGACTAGATTTGCGTATTACATGAGCCCATGGCACATACAAATGATAAGGTTTTTAGGGCAATGTTTATAGACCCACCGTGGAGACAGTTCCGCCATTCTCGTGGCCTTCCAGGCCACTGGACCCAAGCCCAAGTATAGTATGAGTGCTTCAGGATATCTAGATTTTGGAGTTCCTTATTGGGTGGCAGCGATAACAAGATTTAAATTTTTTGACTGAATTAATGTTTAGATACACATATTATCATGCGGTATGAAAACTTCAATACAATTTTATGTATTTTATCAAACGGTTTAAAAATCTTAACCTAACATCGAACCAAAATTTAGAGATTACTTCAGGTCAAACAAATATCCAGTAAAGGTTTTAGATTAATCTTATTGTCTTCAAATTGCAATGAAAAATCAAATGATCCAGTACCAGCATTATCCACAGATTTCATTTTTCTTTCGTTCGTATCCAAATAGAAAAAAAAAACTTTTGCATTATGGACATATCTTATTTTTCTTCTACTGCTTGTCTGTCTGAATTTATTCGAAACTAAACTTATCGATTATATGGTTAGAAAGTCGACATTACAAGCTTTTGTGTTGGGGGGGGGGGGGTCTTAAGGATTACAAATTTCTGCAAATTACTGCACTTGTTACATTTTGTAGTTATTTTGAGGTTTTCAATTTTCAGTCCTAAATTAACTATTGAATGATTGTTACATACCACCGTCAAAAAAAAATATTTTCTCATCCCAAAACTGTTATCCTTCTATTTTGATAATACCCAACTTCTAAAACTTTCACTCTCGGTCAAGATGAGAAGTGACAATAGAAGCTAAGAAATAATCATAGATTTAAAATAAGAAAGGATAGATATCATCTTACAAACCTCAAAACTATGGTCTTGAAGTTGAAGAGCCAAGAACATATAGGCAAGCGCATCCTATTATATTCCAACTTTTCAACCATGTGGGACACTATCCAGGTTCCAACATTAAGGATTACATATGATCTAGAACCTTGTTTATCTCGAAAACATAAGTAAGTAGTGGTAATTGTTCTATCATCGATCACCTCGTAGACAAAAAAAAAATAGAGTTTAATTAGTTATAAAATTACTCAAGGGAAGGTAAAATTGGACTTTTGTCTCTCACATCATAAGGGGCAAAAAATGAAAAGCAGTTGAATTTGGGACCAAAAATAATTAAAATGATTGATGGGACGTAAAAATAACTAGGCACGAGAAAGTGGAGACGGGATCCGATGATTTCATCAATTGATTGAGTTGACATAAAACAATGTATTTTAATTCTTCTGTATAATAATATCGCATAAAAAGTGCGCAAACTAAGGGTCTGTTTGTTTAGGGGGAAAACATGATGCATGCGTCACTTTTCCCGAAAAGACATTACGGTAGCTTATTTGGTTGTATGAAAAAGGTGGATCACCGTAAAACATTTTACGTACGTCTCCATGTAATCCCGTTTTTGGCATCCACCGTGGTGTTGCGGATGCCGTTTTCGATGAAAGGTGTATACTATGTTTATTATTTAAAATATAAATTTTAAATATGTAGATAAAACTTATTTTATTCTTATGTGTTAAAAATAAAATAAATTTTTTAAAAAGTAATTTTATCATAAAAACTATTTATTTAATAAATTTATTAATAAAATTTTAATTGAAATTTAAGTTTGCAAAATATTTGAACTATTTTATTAATTAAATTATTTTATATAGAAAACACAATAACACTATGATGTACTATTATGTAGTATATATTTTATTTAGCTGTCAGATTGTAGGTTTACAATATATGAATTTGAGTAAAATAATTTTTTATCAAAGTTAAATTTTTTTTATCATATACTTAATTTGAAAATTATAAACTTGATATTTAGTAATTATATTTAAATATATTCAAATGACTGAAAATAATTCAAGAAAATGATTTTAAAATAAAAAATTAATATATCTTATTTTCTATAAAAATATTTTACTAATATATAAAAAATAAAAATATTTAATTTTATTAAAAATAATTTTATGTAAATAATTTAATTGCTTTATTTTTGCAGCAAGATTTTATTATAAATAAATAATTTTATCACACAAATATAGATAAAATTATCTTGATTGTTATGATATGATGTCAATAGTGCTCGATCAACTTTTCCAGACAAGTTAACCAAATAACCATCATTGTTTTCAATTTCTTGAAAAACTACATTCCATGAAAGACTTTTCCCTGAATTTTGATTTTACACGTTACCAAATGGACCCTAAGCAAAACCATTATAATCGCAAAAACCATCTTAATCATGTGCTCTTTTACGACTTTAACCAAATAACATCACTTGTTTCAAGATCTTAAAAAGACAATTTTATCAAACATAGATAAACTATAAAGAAACAGAAGTTTAGTGCAATTTCAGCTTCCCGGACTGCAACAAATCCAGGATTTTCCGGGTCAAGTCCAGTAGTGTGCAGCACACCCTCAGGAGTCGCCTGCATTGATGAAAGCCAGCAGACCAACCAAAGGCGCGTTTATGTACGTCGTCGGCTCGGATTGCGACGGCTTCTGCCGGGAGTCCAGGTAGGCATCCGATATGTCGGGTCCGCCGGTGACGGCGCCGACGAGCAGGTTGGGGTTGGGGTCGCCGCTCTGGTAGTAGGGCGTGCCGCCCTTGCAGCCGATCGTCTCGGGATGCCGCTTCGTGGACGGCAGGGAGGAACCTCGGTGGTGGATGTTCTGCGGGAACTTGCTGCCGTAGCCCACCATGTAAGACATGTTCGACGGGTTGCTGCCCAGGATGTAATCCACCTGAAAAATCGATTTTTTTTTTTAAAACCATGCACGTCAAGATAGAGGGGATCGCATTGCGCAGCTGGTGAAGAAATTAAACTTAGTGCCTGCGACTTGGCGACTTCGATGAGCCTCGCCGGGGTCGCCTCCAGATCGCCGCAGTGGACTACTCGGCGCAGGCCCGTCAGCTGGCGCGCGTGCACGGCGAGGAGGAAGGCCAGCGCCGTCGCGTGCTGCAAGTTGCTCCCCCCTGCTTTGAACAGAAGCCCGCCTGCATCGACGTTGTGCCGTGTAAGACTCACATACATGCTGGCTTTCAGACTGCATCTTCCAAGCGTTCTGTAACAGGGGATGCCCATGACTTGGTTTGATTTTCTTTTCTGGAATCAAACTAAACCAAAGGTGGTTCGATTTTCAGTTCAAACATATTTTGGTAAGGTATGTAATATGTATATGTCAGTATATATAACTTGAAATGTTTTGTTTTAAATCATATTCTATTAAATTTGTAGTGTACACGATGTCAAGTTTTATCAGTTATATATTTTAGAAGTTCTGAAGTAAATTTATTTTTACAAGAAGAGATACATAAACATGTTTAATGTATCTAATTCAAACTAAAATTTTAATCTAATTCTGAACAATTCCATTTACCCATTTCATTTGAAATATCTTAGGAAAATCAACTCAAACGAGATCAGATTACAATTTTCGGTTTGATGTGTTTGGGGTTGAAACAAATAGCTAGTACTGAACACCCCTCTTCCATACATACATCCAGCTATCGTTAGTAAAGAAGAGTAGTGCGTGCTTGCAAATTTTGCTGCTTAATATACCGAAAAGGAAGGATGCCATGCCAAGATGGGTTAATCAACTCATCGAAGTTTATATAGGGAGAGGCGGATCGAGTACGTACCAGGTGAGTACTTCACGTTTCTGGTCGGTGATTCGGGCAGCACGGTGCATACGAGCTCGTCGGCCATGGCGGCCGCCGAGCTGCCTGATTTTACGAGGTCCTGCGGGAAGACAAACCAGATGTTAATGGTGAAGGATCCAAGAGACATATATGAGGAGTGCAGGTTACCTGAGACCCTCATGAGAGGGAAGTCCCCGAGAGAGTCACAAATCCTTGACCAATTAACAAATTTTTTTATCACTAAATCGCTCTTATAATGACTGAATGACATGTAAAATTACTAAATTTCTTATTTTTAAGTTACTAACCCCTTCTCAAGTATCATTAAAAGGTGTATATAATTATTAAAAAAGAGCATAGTAACATGTTGGAAAGGATTAGTAACTCAAAAAATAATAAATTTAGTAACTATGTGTATCATTTGTTAACTGTAAGAGCTGTTTGGTAATTAGAAAAAGAAAATTATTGAAGTGTGCTGAAGGACTTTGGATCGTTGCACCAATTGGAGATTGTTGGACAATCTCATATCGGATAATTAGGGGAGATTTCTTGAGCTTATAAATCTGGGTCACTCTAATTCAGAACCGTGATTTTGGGTTAATTAACATAGTATCACAGTCAATAATTGTGAACTCTCTTCCGACAACCGTCACCCCCATAAATGGTGTACATGTGCCAAATTAAGTCAAAAGTAGTTTCACGTGAGAGAGAGAGAGTTGGACAATCTCAAATCGGACCATGAGAGAAGATTTTCTGAACTTATAAGCCTGAGCCACTGCCGCAATTTTGAGTTAGTTAACGGAGATCTTACCGGGAAAATTAGGACGTTGATGCCGGCGTGCTTGCTGTCCCACCCGAAGTCTCCGGCCGTGTAAGGGCTCTCAATGATGCCGGCGTTCCTCTGGACGTAGTCCCAGTAGTCCGTCTCCCCGGTGGCCCTGTGTAGCCACGCCGCCGCCCACACGAGCTCGTCCTGCAGTGTGTACATTCACGGAAGCGCAGACACCACCAGTTCAGAAATCTTGTTCTGCCTAACATGCACGGTTAGGGGTGCTTGGTTGTTCGATACAGAACAGAACGAGGCGTTTCAGCTTGCCTGGTAGCCATTGAAGTCGCAGTAGAACGGGCATACCCCCTGGCCCACGCTCACGTTGTAGGAACCACGGTATCTGTCGGCGAAGTCGAAAACCTACGTGAACGAGTTACGAAACACACGTTATTCCCCCCACAAAAAAAAGAGAAAAGAAGTTACGTGACACTCTGAGAGAATACCTCCCGTCCCGTAGGGTTATCTTACGAGCTTGAGTTGGAAGGAACTTGGAAGTAATTATACATGTCGATTAGCTAGTCTGATGGATGATGTTTGGGCCAATCAACTAATTTAATGGTCACGTACGTATATATGGTATCAAAATAGGACCAAGGTAGTTGGGGGGGGACTACCAATAGAAATGCATGGTTAACACAAGATTGGTCCGAAAGAATTTTAAAATTAAATATGTTTAGTTGAGAATCGGGATGGTTAATCTCGCCAGTTAATTGATTGATGTGATTATTAATGACATGTTTGTTTAATATTGATATTAATACTTTTAGAAGTTATAAGATATCAATATCAAAATTGATATAAGTTGATATTTTTAACACGTAATTTTTTTATTTGTATTACAATTTTCAAAATAGATAGACGGTTAATCAAACGCTTCTAAGTGATTAGGATTAATATCACTTGAGTATGACAGAGGTGTTTAACATTGTTAGTTACTAGGCAAGAGCTAAGACAGCGGGGCGATTTAATGATCGGTATTAAATAACCGGAACTTACCGCCATCGACCTGTGTATGAGTCCGTTCGCGTAGACGGGGTCGGAGGCGGAGAAGACGATGGAGGCGGCGGCCAAGGCGGCGGCCATCTCGGCGGAGACTTCGGACCCAGGCTTCTGGGCATCCACCGTGTACACCGTGCGCGGGGTGTCCATATCCTCCGGCCGCTCCCAGCAGTTGTGGTCGGCGAAAGGGTCGCCAACCTGGACGTGCACCTTCCCCGGCTCCGCCGTGGCTTTGAGGATGTAGTCTGCCGCCCAGCGGACGGCCTCCCGGGCGCCGTCGAGGCTGCTCCCCATGAAGCCTCCGAACTCCACGATGCCCCACGCCAGGACGGTCGTCGAGAAGGCCATGGGAAAGCCGAACTTGACGTTGTCGCCGGCGTCGTAGTAGCCGCCGACCAGATCAACCTGATGATCGCGGAGAGGCTCGCAATGTATAATAAGCTGGAGACAAGGCGCTAGGGGGAAAAAATTGACAAAATGCACATTAGGTCTGTCTGTTTTAAGGGGAGCATTTTATTGCCACTAGACCCGTTTCCAAAAGCACTTTATCACTACGTTTTATTTTTTATTTTTTTAATATCATCACACACCCACTCTAATTTTTAATGAAAATGCCTTTTTAACTTTTTCATGTTAAACAAAATACTTAGTATTTTCTCTTAATATTAGATTTCGAGGAACTTCAAAGTTAATGATTAATTAGAATCTTCAATTTTTAGAATTACCTTACAATTTTCATCCGACCGCAAAACATCGAGGTGTTTAGAATAAAAATTTATCGTATTTTATTAATATTAAAATTTAAATATGATTTAATTTATTAAATATCATGTTATTTACTGCATCAAGTTAATCAATTTAATTTATGAATACAAAATATTATTATGGTTAAGATAATAAATTACCACATCTTATTTACATAAAAATTTAAATTTGATATAAAATATTGATTTATTTATTACATCGAGTTAAACATACTTTTTTTAGCTACGTAATATTATTTTGTTTAGAATAAAAAACATTATAACTAAAATTTTATTTATCGAATACGATTTAATATAATCTTTGACTATAAATATTAAAAATAATCTACTTAGTATATCGGGGTAATTATATAAATGTTTTAACAATAAAATATTATTATATTTTAAATGAAAAAGTATCATGACTAAAACTCAAATGACAATATTATTTTTGGTGGCAAAATAAAAATTTGTCATCGTCGTTGAAGTGGATGGTAAATGGAATGAGAGTCAACACATTAAATGGGATGAAAATTTAGTCAATAATTTTTTTTTGCAAACTTATTTTGTTAAATGAAATAGTTGGTAAATCTTCCACACAAAAAAAAAAAAACGTGCCGATGCCACTACCGGGATACAAGAACGGTTACCCCGATCAGATCGCCGTCATGTAGGGCGGAGTCTCCCCTCCATGCCATCCGTTGGGTGCCGGGGAGCTTCCCCGACCGCTGCCCCTCGAAGAAGAGTATGCTCTTCTCCAGTGCGTCGGCGTAGTCGTGGTTGCCCGCAGGATTATTGACGCCTTGCTTCCTCGCGGCCGTTGCTCCGCCTTGTATCAGCGCGAACACCGCCGCAGTTGCCGCCAGGGAGAAGCAAAACGCCCTACGGTCCATGACGCCGGCGCTCCTCTCGCTCTTGCTCGGACGCCCGTAGACGACGGAGGCTTGCCGCGAGGAGATTTATTTGGCCGGAAGGCAGAAGGGTGGTTGCCGGCGACGGCCATCGAACTGAGGAAGGTATGTTAAGCTGTTTCTTAAAACGGCGCGGTCCCCAGACGGGCGCGTCGCGAGGTCTTCCCACGCGCGCGGTTAACGCGCCAACTTTCCCCCATCATAAGAGTTCTTTTACTTTCTTTCCTCCGAGGAGCAGTTTTCTCTCTTCTCCGACGTACAGCTTCTGCCAACGCTGGTTCTACCAGCGTCCGTCTCAGAGAAAAAAAAAAGGGAACTTTGAAGAACTTAAAAATCATAATCAAACACCCTGTCTTTTTTATTTTAAAATTTTAGGTCAACAAAAAAGAAAAAAAATGCAATCAAACATTTTATAAGATAAAAAAAGATACTGAATTAAATGACTTTCCGTTAAAGTTTTCACCCATGATTTTATCTTGAAAAGTAGTTGTCTTCTAGAAGATTTGACAGATATTTCAACATACGTATGCATGCCATTACGAGTACTAATTTGTTAAAAAATAATGATGGAGTTACTTCAATCTATAGCCGTGTTACATGTGGAAAGTTTATTATAGATCACTTGCATTATCTAGTAAGTCACTTCTCTAGTAGTTGTTGCCGGAAGATTAGGATCTTTAGAATATATACCGTCTCCCGTAAACCTAGCAATTGTACCTAGCGGCCAGTTAAATGAAATTTTTTGGCCAAAAAACCAAGACATTGATTTTGATTGACAACCGGGAATATCTGGATTTTGGTTTCTCTTGCTTGAGAATCGGATACTTCCTTAATAAGAGTTATCTTTTATTTACCTGTAATCATATCTATATTTTGTTATGCCAACTATTGATTCAAGAATATAGTTATATTATTCTCATGTTTATCTGTACAACAAAACTGTAGTATCTTATGCCTTGTTTGGTAACATTATTAGACACCTCTATCACTATTAATTTTAAAATTGATATTGTTGGTAATCACCTTGAAGTGTTTGGCTAATAGTATCAATTTTAAAATTTGTATCATAAACAACACATGTTATGTAATACAAGTGTCAACTTGTATCAATTTTGATATTGATACTTCATCTTCTAGAAATATCAATATCAATACTAATATAGTATCATTTTCGAGACTCTAACCAAACAAGCCATTAAAGATGGACGATGGAGTATCGAGACCACTGAGTTTTAATGCTGGTCGATGCAAAGTGTATGGTATATTTGAGACTCCAAATATATGATACTCCAATATTTTACAAATTCACTGTCGAACTTAATATAACTCGTTACTAGTGGGTTAGTAAAATGTCAATAACGGTTCATTTTTTATAATGATTTATCAAATTTATTATTTAAATTCTCACTTAAGTGATTTAGGATTGTGACCATATATAATTGATCGGGGAAACTGAGGTGATCCAAACTTCGAATGGTCTACGAAGGTCACAAGTGCACGAGTCAAACCCGTGAGCTCTCGAGATACCACCCCTCGTCACCGTGAGGGTGGAATAGCTCAAGCCCAGGACCTCCCAGGTGATCACTGATGTCTTGAGTACCCGCGACAAAATTTAACGAAACTAGGTTAATTTTATTTTATGGCTAAAATTTCTCATATTTTGAGAAGAGACAGAGAGAGGGACGATCAGGATTAAATTGCAGTGAGAGTGGATAGGGATAATGTTTGACAGAAAAAAATGGAGTCTAACTTAATGACAATAGGGGTTGGGCGTAAAAGATTTGAGAGTTTTTTAGGAGTTATAATTTCTACAAAGAACACATCTTAAAGAACAAGTAAATATAGATATCAATGTTAAAAAATCCTCAATAATAAATGGAAATGTCTCATTGTAATTAAGGAAGTTCGAAAGGAGGCATTCAGGATTATTTGTCGAATTAAGGGTACGCTTGGCGGTTTAACGTAAAAGATAAAAAAAACGTTGAAAGATAATTTAAGTGAGATTTAATCTTCTAAGAAAGTAAATACAAATATTTTATTTGGTTCATTATAAAATATTTCCTGTTGCTCCGGGGTTCGAACTTTCTTTTAGATTAATAAATATTATTTTTATAGGAATAAAATAATAATATTATTAATACTTTTTTAATACTTTATCAAGTTTTAGTTGTATACTTGCAATTTTTGACGTGTGAAAGTACGTACATACTGTAAATAAATTTTTAAATTCTTCCGTGTGACATATTATTTTTATTCAGTTAAAAATAAATTTAAAATTATTTTCAAACAAGCATTTATTTGTAAATTTTTTGTTAAAATTTTTATTAAATTTAAATATTCATGTTTACGTATAAGTTTGTATTATAAAATTATGTAATAAATTTTTTTACACTAGTATGAATTAAAAAATAAAATAATTTATTTATTCAAATTATTGCATGTTACCAACTTTACGTTGAAAACGCGGCATCCGCTTCAGTCTGGAATTGGAGGAGGCAATGGAGATACTATTCGGCTCTTAATTTACATCCAAATAAATAATAATTTTAAATTTATATACAAATAATTGATATTTTGGAAATTTTTTTTCAGGAAAAGTTATGTATATACGTCCGTTTTGTTTTCGGGGTAATCAAACGGACCCTAAATATGTGTTAAGTGAAACAGAAATTTGTTTAGTATGCAACGACATTCCTTTGCCGAGTTTGCGTCGGAAAGGGAGGCGTTGCGGTCCCGCGGATGCCGGAATCGGCGCCGTTCTTCGCAACCCTAAGTGGCGAGTATTGTAGGTTGCTCCCTGCGCTCGTTCTCAACACTGTTTCTCCTCGTGCTGTGATCTCTCACATTTCATGGAAGAAGGTAGCGTAGTTGGCGCCGCTTCTGCGGCGGACTCAATGGAGGACGACGAGCATGGTTCCAAGGAGACAGTTCTTCTCAAGTACTTCTTGAAGGAGTGGGAACTCGTCAAGTCCATTCTCGATCGCATCGTGGCGAATGGTGGCGTTTCTGATCTAGCTGACGTCTATAAGATCCGGTCTATTGTACGTTTTCCGTTTCCAAAGCGGCACTCTTTCCCCCTCGTCGTCTTCAAATTATTGTCATCCAGAAGGTGCAGGAACATCTCTTTGGTATTATGTGCCTAACTGTGTGATTATTGGTTGTTGAAAACGTCGATAACGAGGCTTTGGTGTTGTACGGGAATGCAACAAAAAGGTGTCAGTCATTTCTAAAACGTCACTTCTTGAAACCTATTGGGAAGACCGAGTTCAACTGCTAACTTAAGACATAGAGTCCCGATCAGTGATGTATATACGCCACTTTGATTTGAGTGGTTGTTTGGCATTCAGTTCTACAGTCCGGTACCAGAGCCACTTTGCCACTGAGCTTATTATATCAGTTCCGATTGTGTGTTTTCTGCTTGATAACACCGAACCTTAGGAAATCTGATCAACTAAGTTACTGGAAATGGGTGAAGTGGCCAAGCTGGCATTTGCTTTGGCTTAATCTGAAAATGCAAATGCAAGATAGGAACTAGAGATTTATTAAACAGGATAGCCAAAATCTAAGGAGCCTGTGCTTTCATAGTCCGAGAGGAAAATCTACTTGATCTTCATGCATCAAAGCTTTCTTCGGCTTCTTCGTCTGAATATTTATCATACATGTGTATACCATGATATATACAAACAGAGTTCTCCTAAAATTTAGAAGTTTATATAATGATATTGCCTCTTAAAGCGTGCTGTCTTTTAAATTCTTGACTAGACCTTAACTTATGTTTGTATATTAAATTTAAGGAGGCAGGATCTAGGTATTAATTGGCAACAATCAGGGCAAATACATAAAATTTCTTGGTTGGAGTGGCTTCTCTTTAACTTGTTTTTCAATGTGACTCCTTCCTAGCTGTTCCTTTTCATTGAGTGGTTCTTCAAATTTTGACATTTTTTATCATTTTTATGTTATCAGTTTTACTGACTCTAGATGATTGGAAAGATTTTCTTTTATTGTGCAGGTTGATAAGTATCAAGAGCAGGGCCAACTTCTAGAACCTTATCTGGAGACACTTATTTCTCCTTTAATGTTAATTATTCGTTCTACAACAATTCACCTAGGTGTTTCTTATGAGGAAGTTCTCGAAATAATCAAGCCCCTGTGCATTATTATCTACTCACTGGTCACTGTTTGTGGATACAAAAGCGTGGTCAGATTTTTTCCGCACCAGGTTTCTGACTTAGAACTTGCTGTTTCTCTTCTGGAAAAATGTAACAATACTACCGCAGCAACATCTTTGCGCCAAGAAAGTACTGGGGAGATGGAAGCAAAATGTGTTATACTTTTGTGGCTTTACATACTTGTGCTGATTCCTTTTGACATATCCTCCATCGACTCTAGTGTTGAGAGCGGTAGTTATTCTAGCGGATCTACACCTTCTCCATTGGTGCTGAAGATACTAGGGTTTTCAATGGATTACCTGTCAAATGCTGGTCCCATGCGGAAGATTTCTGGTCTCCTTCTCTCAAGGCTTCTTACACGTCCTGATATGCCAGTTGCATTTCAGAGGTTGCTTTCTCTTTTCTTGATATTTTATTTTAGTACTTTTGTCACTAATTAATGATTATTAAAGCTTTTGGGTCTGTACTTTTGGATGAAACTTTTAAAAAACACATTTAAGTGTCTTCTATATGAATATGTTTCAGGATTCTTCATTGTAGAGTAGGCATTTCTGGGAAAATACAGTACAAATACATTAAGCAACTAACCTTATATAATTTAGATTGTGTAGATCTATAACTAAAGTAGGACTTGAGGAGTTTATTGTAGTTTCAAAGTCTGTTATTTATGGTTCATTTGTGGATATGAGTTTATGCCAATCAAATTGTGACTTTGGTGGCCAAAGTTTTAGCGGGTCTCATGTTCCAACTTCTGGAGCCTAATTATGCCAATGCTCTTTCTACATAGGGGCCTAATTTGAATTCCCCGTGCTCGTGGCACAATGGACACCACCGCCCTGTTGAGGGCGGCAAATCATGGTCTCAAACCATCCCTGCCCCGTCTAGGGCGTCTCCTTTCTAGTGCGTAGACCACTGTGCCACTGTCCAAAAAAAGAATTTGATATTCAAATAGTGATATGAAATCGAATCTTGAGATACATATAGGGTGTACCGGTGTGCATAAAATAGTTGAAACCACCAAACTATACCGAACCGTGAAGTAGAGTGTACCACTAGTTTGGTTTAATTGGTTTGGGGCTCTTCCAAATCGAACCGACACCAATCCAAATTGGTTAAACCAATTAAATAAAGAATAATAAAAATTATTATATTATTAGTAAAATGATATTTATATATTTTATGATAAAATATTATTTATATACTTATTTATAACTAAAAATATTATATATAAATAGTTAATTATTTGTAATATTTGATTATTTATTAATTATTTAGTTGAAACGAAAATGTTAAAATAGATGAGTGTCTATCATAGTTCGTAAAATTGGCTGATCCCGATCGGGTTGATTCTTAGATTAGATCGACATTTGCCCATCCGATTTTCTCTTAATTATTGATCCTTGGTTGACTTCTGGATGAACCTAAATGATCCAATTTTGATATAAATATCCAATTTCTCCCAATTAGGGGGGATTTGGTCAATCCTCCTCCTCACTCTTTGATTCCACCCCCTGATCTAGGGCACCCCCTCTGGCGTAATTTCTCCCAATTAGGGGGGATTTGGTCAATCCTCCTCCTCACTCCTTGATTCCATCCCTGATCTAGGGCACCCCCTCTGGCGTCTCCCTTTGGCAAGGAGCATGAGCACCACATTATGGCATCACCTTATCTCCCTCCCCCTTCCAGCGGATCGGGGTGAGTTTTCCTCCTTACCCCGCCCTATGGTTCTCCCTTAACCTATGGGGTGACCTTGGTTCCTGATGTAACCTCGAAATTCAAAAAGATTAATTCTTTTTGTTTTGGAAATTCATTTTCCTTTTGAATTTGGATCTGATTTGATTAGACCTTAGCATTGACTTCTTAGGAAAATAGATGGTATTCCATAAAAGTACTAACTAGGGTCAAAATTTATTTATTGAGGTTGTTAGGTTCTTTGAAAATTTGTTTTGACCTCTCCCCGTCGGATGGTGCGAAGATCCGACGTTAATTACATCGAGATTTCTCGAATACCCTTGATTAAGCGTCATAGCAATCCATTGGAATAGAAAACATGCATCCGCAAACATAAACATTCACACACACAGGAGAAAACAGCCCCATGCAATCAGTGGAATGCAAGCACTTAATGTGTTTTGGATTTAGTTTGAATTTAAGTTGAATTGAATTGATTTGAATTTCGGTTTGATTAAATTTGTTTGTTTGAATCTTGATCTGTTTGATTAATTTGAGTTGAATTTGATTTAAGTTTGTTTGGAATGAATTTGTTAATTGATTTTAAACTTGATCAGAGTTTGATTTAATTTGTTTATTGTTTGATTTTTTAGTTTGATTGGAGTTGAATTTGAATTTTGTCTTGATTAATTTGGATTTATTTTATTGAGTCTGTCTTTGATTTAATTTGTATTTGAGTTGATTTGATTGAGTTTGAATTTGTTTGGATTTGTTTTGAATCTGGTGGATTTAATTTGTTCGGTGGATTGTTTGATTTAATTTGGGTTGAATTTTATTTTATTAGAATTCACTTGAATTTGACAGATTGTTTTGAACTTGGAATTTCTTTTAACAGATTTGTTCTCAGTTTTGGTTTAATGGTCTGCATTAAGATTTAATGAGTTAAGATTTGTTGATCTTTCTGGTTTGGGAGTTTGAATTTTCTTGAAACTTACAGATTTCTGATTTGCTTGAATTTGGATTACTCAGAGAAATTTGATTTGATTGAATTAGAGTTGAGCTTGATTTGAATTCAATTTTGATTGGTTTAGATTTCAGTTAAATCTGCAGATTTTGACAGCATCTGGGTTCTCTCTTATGCAATTTTCAGATTTTTATGAAATGATCTGGGACGGCTTTGAATTTAAATTTTCTATGGGTTTGAATGGTTTGGGACCACCTATCTACGGACCAGCTTCTGATTTGTACTAGTTTCAGTTTTTGAAATTCATATTTGAAATCTCAAATTGCAGAATTTTAGTTCCAATCTCCTGCAGACTCAAATTCTATACATTGCTCATCCTCTGATTTTCGGCTGTAGGCCTTAAACTTTCAGATTTTTCATTCACAAACCTCAGATTGCTGATTTCACATTTCAGATTTCGGATCTGCACATCTACAGCCCCCAATTCCTTGTTTTTAAATGCAAAGTTCAGATTTGACCTCTTCAAATATCAGACCCCAGATTCCAGATTTCTGCATTTTCAGATTTCTGCATTTCATATTTGCAGGGTTTTTCTTAGATTCTGTACCAATTCAAACTTCAGATTTTGGATTTCTAATCTTCAGGGTTTCAATTGCAGATTTCTAGATTTCAGACTCCTGAAATGGGTTCTGGCTTTCTGGCGCACAGGCTCTAATTTCTGATTTTTGGTTTGGTGCAGATTTGGGTCACAAATCTAAGTCTGGCCTCAAAGATTTGAAAATTCAGATTCTGTTCAGATGGTGACTTTGTGTACGGATCCAGAATTCAGATTCTGCACCACTCCGAATTCAGATTCGCTTACGAATTCAATTAAGTTTGTGATTTGTTTTGAGAGTGTTTTGATTTGGGGATTTGGTTGTATGAAAATTCAGATTTCAGACTTACTGGTCTCAGATTTTTTAAAGTTTTTTACAGGTTTCAAATCTTCCAGAATCACTTGTTAGTTTTTTTTTGTTGTCTCGCATTCCAGAAATTTCATGTGATTGTCTATCCTCTTTAAGACATCAATCTATGTACCGAACATGAATTTCACTTGTTCTCTAAAAAAATATGAGACATGATTTACAACTTGAATAGCAACCCGGTCCCTTCGAGTCCTTAATGAACATGGAACTTGCTTGATCAGTTTGAGATGGAAAAACACCCGGTCTTTGATAGACTTGTGGGCATTCGTCTCGCTGATTTGAGATTGAGCATGTCCCGGCCTTTGATAGGCTTGTGGGGACTCATCTCATTGTCTTGAGATTGAGCATCCCGGTCTTTGATAGACTTGTGGGAAATTAGCTCATCTCTATCTTTATGGCTTCTCCATGAGTTGATGAACTTGTCCATTCGTGGGCGGTATGTACCCTGTCTTGATAGACTTATGGGCATCCCCCACTGTTTTGATGATTCCATTAGCATATAATTGGCTTAACGGCATGCTGACCATGCACGTCCTCATATAGCTAAAAAAAATTGGTAAGACATTGGGGTCTTTTATAGACCTTTGTATGTCTACCTTAAGGACGTAGGGGCGGATGGTTTGTCGACCCCCCAACTAGTCCATGTTTGAATTCTTTTAAGTTAAGCCGAGACGTAGGGGCGGATGGTCAGTCGACCCCCAACTAGTCCGGTTTGTTGAATTAAACATATTTTTTTATTTACTTTTCACTGTTTTGTTTATTTTAAAACATTTTTTTTTGTTTGAAGAGGAAGGCCTGCGCATAGCGCACTGTTTCAAAGGACCCGGTCCACTGTTTGGACCGGGCGGTTCATCCGCGAGGGGGGGCCGGCCGGCTTCGGCTGCGCTGGCCCTTCTCTTTTTTTTTTTTGTTTTCCCTCCACCGGGTGGGCCCCGCATGATTTCCACGCTGGACTAAGGTGGGGGGAGACATATTTCTCCCCCTGCTACAGTCCCGCGCGAAGCACTCCGGCGTCCTGCGACATCGCGGCGGCTTCCGGCGGCAGCACCGGCACTGTTTGACGGCGGCGGCTCCGGAGGAAGAGGGAGGAGGCCCCGACGGCCCTAGGGAAAGGGGGAGGAGGCTCTCACCGGTGATAGCAGGGGGCTCTTCCGGCATTTACGGTAGTCGCGGTGACTTGCGGTGGACCTGTGACGTCCGGAAGAAGGAGAAGAGGAAGAGAAGAACTTCGTAGGGCTTCAACGGGGCTCCAGGGGGGCAGCGTTAACCTTCCTCTTCCTTTCTTTTCTCTGCTGTTTTACCTTCTACGACTGGTCCTCTCGCCGCCTTCTCTCTCCGTCTGCCTCTTCTTTGCGCGGCGGCTTTTATAAGCCTTGGGCGATCTCCTCCTCTTACGGGAAGGGTGGTTCCGGGTCCGAGAGGGACTCGGAACTTCCCATAGCCTTGCCCTATAATCCTGGAAGGAGATCGATCTCCTTCCAAACAGGGATAGCCTCCGTCGACCGCCGCCTCGATCGTTCCCGAGCAGGACTCGGACTTGCCATCGGTTTGGATATCGATCGAGACTCACTGGCCGGGCTATATTTTGATGCGGATTTTTTCTTTGCCCTGATTTCTTGCCTTGTTTGACAACATCCCCCTCCTCCTTTTCCTCTGTCGAGCCCATCCTTTAGCAGATTCGCGGACTGATTTCCCAGCCTGTTTAGGAGGATTACCCAGCCCTTTTTGAGCAGGTCCATGGGCCTTGGAAATGGGCTTGCAAATGGGCCTGGACAGGGACTGAATTGGGCCAATTGGGGTCCTGTCCAGGGCTATGTCGATGGGTCTTGCAGGTGGGCTGAATTGAGACCGATCAGGGTCTGTTATGGGCCTGGAGATGGACCAAATTGGGTCTGTTTGGACTTGTGTATGGTACCTGTACATGTTGTACACAGACCAGGTTTGGGGAGGGCTGGTCATGCCATTTTTTTTTAATTGGCCTCATTTTTTTCTTCAAAAATTTAGGTGTCAACAGTTCTCTTCTTGGTTTTGAAACCGGAACGATGTCCGGTTGTCCCTCCATTTCTGAAAATGTGAGTTCTAATTTTTAAAATTTTTTATGTGTATTGTGTAGGGAAAATGTTGGACAAGGAGCATAATGCCCTTGTTCATCATGATACTCGATGGCAACATGGGCATATGTTAAATGTTGATGAAAAGAGAGTGAAATGTAAATGGTGCGAGAAAGAAATTAAGGATGGGGTTTATTGTCTTAAATAACACGTGGAATTAGTGGGAATATGAAGAGATGAGACAAAGTATCGATAGAGCTCATAGAAGAAATAAGGAGATACTTAATCGGTAGAACATCATATAAGGAGATATGTATTGAGTGAAGAGTTGATCTGCACGATGAGTTGCTTGGATGAAAAAGCACAAATCTTATGTCCGAAAGTCATAAAAAAGTTAAAGGAAAGACTCAAGTTGAGGTTGATACATCAAGTTCAGATGATAAAGAGAATGCACAAATCAAGAGAGCAATGTATGCAAGTAAGATTTAGTTCCATGAAAATGAGCAGAGAAGAAGGGGGGATAGGAGGATTTATTGTCAGAAGCTCAGATGTGGAGGGCGCTTATCCTACACATCAGATAGGCCGAGATAGTTAGTTCTGTCGGTCATAGTCAGTTTGGTCGATGGATACGTTCATGTATATGTAGAGTGACAAAAGTCCAAGGATAATAAAACAACTCTTGAAAGAAGTTAAGGCTATGACAATGGCTGCAAAGATGGCAATCAAGCACATTTGTAAATGAATTTTACATGCATGCATATTAAAGTTTAACTTTTTTTAAATGTGTCTTTGATGTTTTTAAAACAAACATTAATAACAATATTTTATTTTTTTTCGATGTAGGTGTCTTAGCCCATGTAACTACCGATCCATATTTTTAAACCATGGTTGATGCTATTTGTGAGATTGGATTGTGACTAAAAGTCCTGATGTCTAAGTTCATATGTGAGAGTGGGTTGGATATAGAGTTGATAAGTTGTATTCATAGATATATAGATTTAAGGGATGTGGAAGGAAAAAAAGGTTGCCCAATAATGTTCGATGGATGGACATGAATTATAAAGAGATTGATGATTAACTTTTTCGTTTATTATTTTGAGGGCACCACATTCTTGATGAGTCAACACCTCAGGATAGATCAAGAATGTTGAGTACCTATTCAGTTTTATGAATGATGTTGTAAAGGAGATTGGTGAGGATAACATTGTATAATTTGTGACCGTCAATGAAGTATCTTATAAAACTATAGGGAAGAAGTTAATGGAGTAAGACCAAACTTGTTTTGGTTTCCCTTTGTTGCACACTATATATTTGATGTTAAAGAATATTGAAAAGGAGCTACCCGTGAGATCTGTGGTCAGTCAAGGTCAACTAATTGCATTCTTCATATATAGGCATCCCAAATCACTGCATATCACGAGGGAGCATAAAAATGGCCGTAATCTAGTATGACCTAGTCCCATAAGATTGGTGACACATTTCATTGTGTTAGAGAGTGTGCATAGGCATCGTCATACATTAAAAAAATTCATTCTTTCGAATGCATACATTGATTACATGTCTCACCTACACGGCATAATAGATCAATTTGAGATCCTATTTAAGATGGAACATATTATTAAAGACTATAGGTTGTGGGAGAGAGTGCAATATTAGTTGTTTGTGATAGAATCTTTAGTTCATGTATTAGTGGATTCCAATGACAATAAGGCAATATACAAAGCAAAGACGAAAATCAAGGAGAAAATTTAAATGGTTATATGAAATGGTGGAAGATTATAGATAACGGATGAAATAAGACACTCCACACATTATTCTTGCAATAAGAGTCTGTATGTTATATTTCATTTTAAGTGTTGCAACAAGTATGTAATGATGTAGAGCTTATGCATTTTGGCACGATATTTCTTGAACCTAACGATGCAATACGGCGGGCAAGTATGTAATGATGCAAAGCTTATGCACTGTACGCTGTCATTGATAAAACATTTAGGTAAAAGTCCACAAGATAGAGCAGAGGCCAAAATTGGTCATTTTTTACTCATTGAGTTTTGAAGACCAATTATTTTTTATATTTTATATCATGTTTTAGTTTCAAGCATATAACCACCGAATTGGAGTGTTCGAAGATCCAGATCTACGATATTTATATGATAAGGTTTCTCTTGATAAGTGTGATAATATTTGTTACATGTTAAACATTCTTATAAGAAGAATACACACTGTGCTTATCTTTTTTGAGCTGAGTGGTAGTTTCAAGTTAACAACAGAAGTGAATGGACTCCGCTTGCTACTATTGTAGTTCGGGTATTGAATTAGGGCACCAATTTATCGTAGTGTGAGAGGAATTAAAGCACCTTCAACCTTATACATATAAAAAGAAGAAACATGCTGAAGAATGAAAGTCCAAAAAAACTTGTCTTTTGCGATTATAATGTGATTGAGAATAAAGAACATTGAGGAACATCAAAAAATATTTGAAGAAAGGTTGTCTGATTCACAAGAGGTATATATGAGCAAAGAGTTAAAGCAAGTAGTTAAGATTTATCACAGAATGTTGTTGACTCATAATAATTTTTTTTTCAAGAAGAACATCCACTTTTAACATGACTAGATGACAATGATGTGAACTAGAGTTAGAATTGGACTCAAATGATTAAGCATAGGTTGAAGATGAGCTTGACGGTGTACATGTGAGGACGAAGAGATGTAAAAATAATTAAATATTAAAGTTCGTTGTATAGCTCTAGTTTTATATCCACCTCAAGCAACAACTTTGGAGCTAGCTATAGTTACAACTTTAGTTCCAACTTTCCATTTCGCTTTAGGTGCTTGTTCTTCTACTACTCAAAAGAGTTTATAAAATATTCGTAGGATTCAAATTGTTGAAGCAGGTATACCAACACAGTATTATACATGGTACACAATAAGAAGAAGAAGAAGAAGTGGGGAAAAGGAGGAAACTCATTGTTGGGTGAAGACCTGTGAGTCTCACGGATGATACTTAAATATCTTCCTCATATGATGATGAGGAAGAGTTCATTTCACCTGTATAACAATAACATGTAGGAGGTTCAAGTGGAGGTGGAGGTGGAGATGTAGGATCAGATACTGGTGCACGTACCAATGGAGCAGGACTTCATGATTTGAATCAGAGACAATATTCAAGTGGGAGAAGTTAATATTAGAATTAGATAAGCTCTTTTGATAAGTACACGGCAAAAAATTATTCACTCAGTTTCAACATTTGACAGTTTGTATAATTTTAATCAAATGGTTGAATCATTATTTTTATATGGATATGAGACAATCATGAATGTCAATTTTCAATATGGCATTTAAGAGAGTCAAAAGAGTAAGGACTATGAATGCCAATTTTGTAGATATTGATAATCAAGGCTTTCAAGGCGACCATAATGACATAAAAATTGTCTTCGCGCCTAGGCGATGAAGGTGACGTGTTAGGCGACATTTTCTTTATGTAGTAAAATTGATTAAATAACAAATCTGTGTGACAAATAATAGAAAATAGTTATTACACTTTGTAAATCAATTGATACTATGCAAGTGTATAAACTCGTATATAAGTTAATTTTAACACTTAATTTTTATTAACTATTAGTAAACATTTATAAAATTACTTAATCCTAATTATTATTTCTTTAAAATGTTTATTTATAATTAAAATAATTATTAGAACTTGTTATTTTTACCTCAAAACAATTTAATTAAGTGATGTTGATACTTAAATAGTATTATTTATTATGAAATTAGCTAAAATGACTCTAAATACCCTGGTCATCTAGGCGCCTCTCACCTTGATCGACTTTGGGGCACCTTGTCACCTAGGTATCTTCTTGAAAATAGATTTAACGATAGAAAGCTATCTTTTGTATTGTATATGAATTGTATCATTTTATTTTTTTATTGGAATGAATATTATTGTTATCTTATATCTACTTTTTTAAATCTCTCAAAGTCAAAGTGTGTTATATGTTGCATTTATTGTTTTAGCATTTTTAGGAAATTTTCTATTTTTTAGGATTTTTAATGATTTTATAATTTTTTTGATAAAAAATAGAGAAATTCTTGATTCAGACTAATACCAAAGGTGGTTATACTATATTATATAGAATAATGAATGGATATATTAGAGAAAATGTAGGGGTAACGAGTATTGTAGGCAAATTGAAAGCAGAAAAGTTGGAAAGTGGGGAGTGTGCGATGGTTTAGGTATATTAAAAGTAGATTTAAGGAGGTTACATATAGAAAAATAAAAGAATATTAATTAGTAAAAATAAAAAAAGACATGGTAGACCTAAGTTAAGTTGGGAGAAGATAATTTAATATGATTTGGATGATACAAATATTTCTGAAGAAACAACTAAAAATCAATGTGAATGGAGAAAGAGAATTCATAAGGCTAGAGTTTGAGTTGAGTTGAGTACTTAGTTATTTTTCATTCTCAAAACAAACCACATTGAATTGAACTGGTCTAGTTCATTTCGGTTTAAGAGCGTGGTTTGATTCATTTTGACTTTAAAGGAAAATAATTCAATATTGGATCAAACTAAGCCATGCACACTTCTAGACATTGACTACATAATCGACTGGATCGGATCGGAATTGTCTGATTCCGGAATTGGATCGGTCAATTTCGATCCGATCCATGGCTGAAGGTCCGATTCCATCGGAGAAATCGGTCTGAATCACTTGAATCGGTTGGAATTGATCCGATCCCGACTGATTCATTGCGGAATCGGTCGATCTGTCGGAAGACTTAACTTTTGGATCCGGATCGATTTCGGGTCCGAACTGGACCCGGAATCGAACTGATTCCGGCTTTTTTAGGGTTGGAATCGACCCCTTCAAAGGGTCTTACGCAGCCCCCGGTTGATCCCCCCTTCGGCAAGCACTGATTTCGGCTTTTTTAGGGCTGGAATCAACCCCTTCAAAGGGTCTTACACAGCCCCTGTTGATCCCCCCTTTGGCAAGCTACTTCACCGACGATTCCAGCCCAGAATTGCTCGATCCATCCTAGAATCGTGTGATTCCAACGTTCTGTAGCAGAATCAAATTGATTCTGGCTATCCTCCGCATGATTCCGGTAATCCTCCAGCTATTCCGGCGATCCCTTCAAGGGATTCCAGCGATCCAAGCTCCATTCCATCTTTGTTTAACATGTTCTTCCATCGTTTGAAAGTTGTTGGTAAGATTTCTTCGTCGAAAACCCTATATGCCCATTTCTATGTGTTTCCGATGACTCCGATCATGGTTCAACTTGTTGATTTGTTTCAAAACAGCTCCGTTCAACCTATAAGAACATCAATTGAATGTTCTTGGTAAGGAAGAAATTTTGGAATCTCCATACGATGATTTATGACTATTCTGACGTAGATGTAACCCTCTAAACATACTGAACAACCTGTTGTTCATTTCTCAAATTAGTCCGATCAAGTTTATTGTACGTCGTTAATATCTAAACATCTAATTAATAACATTCGACCGCCGGATTGGCTATGATTTAATTTTTATAGCTTTCTGGCGACTCTGAAGTGATTTTAACGTACTGAAAAACCTGATTAATGGGTTGTTCTCTTCTTGAATAGCTCCTAAAGCGATTGTATGCATGTCTAACAAGTTGTTATGAATTGTTTACATGTTTTGCAGGTATAAGCAATGGCCGATCAATGTAGCGCCGGCACGTCCTTCTACGTCGGTTGGGAACACGGCCACGTTGTCGACGTATCAAAGAAGAAGGTACAATGCAAATGGTGTGGCAAGGAGATGAATGGAGGTGTGTTTTGACTTAAACAACACATTACTGGACTTGGTGGCAATGTAAAAAAATGTAATAAGATGCTTAGGGAGAAGAGTGAAGAGATGAGAGACTACCTTATAGGTAGAACCTCTCAACAACAAGTTAGGATTGAGCAGAGGGAAGAGTTGCAGGATGAGATGCTTGAGAGGAGGAGAGACTGGGATTTGCCAACCTACAAAGGGAAAGGCAAGGGGAAGGCACCAGCCGAGCTGGAGCCGGGGAGTGAGTGTGGACGACTCCATAGACTTTGAGCTCAGGAGAGCTAGGCATGCTACCAAGCGTGCAGCTGCTACGGAGGAAGAGAGGAGGAGGAGGAGAGTCTAGAGTTGAGCCAGTTCTTGGCCGATTAGCATCGGCTCACCTTACTCGAGACCGAGAGACTGAGGGAGGGGGACAGGAGCCACATCGTCATTATGCTAGTACTCGGTTTACATTGAGCGTTGAGTACCTGTTTAGGAAACAAAGTGCTGGATACATGAACTTCAAACAAGCCATGAAAGGGGTGAAGACAATAGGAATGGCCGCAAAGAGAGCAATTCGCCACATTGTTAAGTGATTTGTACATGCAAGCATCATTTTTAAAATGACATGTATGTATGTTTTATTTAGTTAACATTGTTTATGGTTGATAGATATTTTTTTTAACTTAATGTAGGCATACTAGCACATGCAGCTACGAGCCCTTACTTTTAGACGATTGTAGATGCCTTGGCTAAGGCTGGACTGGGAATGCAAGTCTCGACCAACAGGCATATATATGGTGGTGGGCTAGATGAGGAGGTGTGGGAGTGGATAGATGTGTTTAAATTGGTCTCGAAGGAGAAGGGTTGCACAGTGATGTGCGATGGATGGACTAGTATTACAAAGTGGTCCATGAATAATTTCTTGGTCTACTGTTCAGAGGGCACAACATTTTTGAAGTCAGTGGATACTTCTGTGAAGATAAAAAATGTCGACTACATTTTTTCTTGATGGATGTCGTGGTAGAGAAGATTGAGGAGGAGAATGTGGTTCAGTTTGTCACTGATAATGAACCCTCCTATAAGGTGGCTGGAAAGAAGTTGATGGAGAAGAGGTAACATATATTCTGGGTGCCTTGTGCAGCATATTCCATTGACCTCATATTAGAGGATATAGGTAAGGAGGAGACAATTTCCACATTTGTCAGGCAGGCGCAGACTATCACTTTGTTTTTTTCGCATCCTCTTCTATTACATATTATGAGGTCATACACTGGAGGGCATGATCTTGTCAGGTCCGATCCTACTCGTTTTGCCACGAACTTCATTGCACTGGAGAACTTACATTGGCACATGCTTGCACTTGTCAGGTTCACCCAGTCTGAGAAGTATTATAAATATATGGTGGACCTCCTGCGTAACAAGGAAAACCAGTTGAATATTCTTGTTAGGTCTGAGAAGTAAATCACTGATAAGAGATTTTGGTAGTGGATTGCTTACTACTTGGCAATTATAGAGCCACTGTTAGTTGTGCTGAGATTGGTAGACTTCGATGACAGAACTAGATTGGCACGCTTTATGATGCAATGAATTGGCCCAAATTGAAAATAAAAGAGAAGGATCTAAGAGGTTACAATAAATAGTGGAATATTATAAATGATCGATGGGATAAGACTTTACATCATGATGTACATGTTGCAAGTTAGTTGGTAAATAATTTATTTGTGCATTTACTTTCGGTTTAGTCAATAATTGTCTTGTTCGTATTGTAATACTAATATTGATGAGTGACTACAAGACATTTTTTGAACCCCCGCATCCAATATGGAGGATAGGTGGTGAATGACAATGCGGTGATACGGGGTACACTCTCAGTAATTCAGCGTCTCTGCCGATCTTAGTAGGATAGGGTAGAAGCTGAGATAGAAGCAAGTTGGAGTTGCATTGAGAATTTGGAGTCAATAATTATTTGACAACTAATCAATTTTTATTTATCATTTTTCAGATACAGAAGTATAAGATGAGAGTCGGGATATACTCAGATGTTGATATGAGATATTCTTGTGATAGTGTCTCCTGGTATAGTTATTTCTGATAATATTTTTATTTATTTGTCTTTTAAGTTATAAATCTACTAACTTATGTCAAAGCAGGTTAATTGTTTGCTTCTTTTGTTTTTAAAGCTGAGTGGTGGGTTCATGTGAACATTAGAAGTGGATAAAATTCACTTGCTGTTATTGGTATCATGATACTCAACCAGAGCACTAGTTCCTCTCATTGTGACAGGAACTAGAGTACATTTAACCTGATACATACAAAGAGGAGGAACATGTTGATTTAAGACATGCTAAAGAAGTTGGTTTTCTGTCATTACAACATGAGGCTACGCATCAAGAATATTAAAAATCGACAGCAGATTTCAGAAGAGAGATTTGCACGGTTCGTCGGTGGTCATTATGAGTAGAGACATAGATCAACCACACCACCACTTGAGGAGGTTGACATGGATCACATATTATAGGAAGAGCATTGATGTAACCTCAAATTTAAAGAAAAGATTTATTTCTCTTGTTTTTGAAATTCATTTTCCTTTTGAATTTGAATTTGATTTGATTAGACCTTAGCATTGACTTATTTAGGAAAATAGATGCTATCCCATAAAAGCACTAGCTAGGGTCAAAATTATATGTTGAGGTCGTTAGGTTCTTTGAAATTTGTTTTGACCTCTCCCCGTTGGATGGTGCGAAGATCCGACGTTAATTACATCGAGATAACTCGAATACCCTTGATTATCGTCATAGCAATCCATTGAAGTAGAAGACATGCATCCACAAAATAAGCATTCACACATAGGAGAAAACAACCCCACGAATTTAATGGAAGGCAAGCACTTAATTTAATTTGGAATTTTAATTTGGTTTTGATTGATTTGAGTTGAATTGGTTGAATTAAATTTGTTGGTTTGATTTTTTTTTATTTAGATCTGTTTGAATTTAATTTGAGTTGAATTTAATTGGTTGAGTTGCTTTTAGTTTGGTTTATTTAAGTTTGATCCAGTCTGGATTTGTTTGTTGACTTAAATTTGGTTTGAATTTGAGACAGTTGTTTATTGATTTAAGTTTGGTTCAATTTGAATTTGTTGATTCGGGTTAAGTTTAGGACAGTTAATTTATTGTTTGATTTTGAGTTTGGTTTATTTTAAATTTGTTGATTGATTTTAAACTTGATTTGAGTTTAGACAGTTTGATTATTGATTAATCTTTAATTTGATTGGAGTTGAATTTAAATTCTGTCTTGATTAATTTGGATTTATTTTATTGAGTCTGACTTTGATTTAATTTGTATTTGAGTTGATTCGATTGAGTTTGAATTTGTTTGGATTAGTTTTGAATCTGATGGATTTAATTTGTTCGGTGGATTGTTTGATTTAATTCGGGTTGAGTTTTATTTTATTAGAATTCACTTGAATTTAGATAATTGAAATTAAATTTGACAGATTGTTTTGAACTTGGAATTTCTTTTTTTTTTAACAGATTTGTTATCAGTTTTGGTTCATGTTCTGTTTTCATTTGAGTTTATGTCTTGCTAGAATTTGGGTTGCAGATTTTAGGTGATCATTGTAAGTTGGATTAAATTACAGATTCTTGAACTGTGTTGATTTTTTTATGGGTTTGGTTGAATTCTGGTTGATTGGAATTAGTTTGAGTTTAAGAGTTTGATTGAATGTTTTCCAATTTCGGATTTTTTTTTTTACAGTTCCAGATTTGCTTGAATTTGGATTACTTAGAGAAATTTGATTTGATTGAATTAGAGTTGAGCTTGATTTGAATTCAATTTTGATTGGTTTAGATTTCAGTTAAATCTGCAGATTTTGGCCGTTTCTGGGTTCTCTCTTATGCAATTTTCAGATTTTATGAAATGATTTGGGACGGCTTTGAATTTGAATTTACTTATGGGTTCGAATGGTTTGGGACCACCTATTTGTGGATCAGTTCCTGGCTTGCTTTGATTTAAATTTAAGAGGCTCAAATTTGGGACGGGCCTGAGTTTCATGATTGCAATATTCTGATTTCAATTTGTTGACTCCCTCAAAACTTTCAGATTTTTTATTCACAAACTGACATTTTCAGATATCAGACTCCAGACTTCTTGCAGATTCTGCATTTCAAATTGCAGGGCTTTTATTCCAGATTTCTAGATTTCAGATTTCCGAAATGGGTTCTGGCCTCTGATTTTCGGTTTGCTTCAGATTTGGGCCACAAGTCTAAGTCTGGCCTTAAAGATTTGAAAATTCAGATTCTGCACCACTCCAAATTTCAGATTTTCAGATCTCTCTCCAAATTCTCAACCTCCAGATTCTGCAGCAACCCAGATTTTGCAGATTTTACAAGCTTCGGACCTACAGGTTCAGAATTTGATTTCCTTCATATCTGGAATTTCCAGAATCGACCATCTTGCAGAATTTTACAACCTCTGATCTTTTGATTCATACATTTTGGTCCCCGACCTCTGATTTTTCAGACTTCTATGCTCCAGACTTCAGATTTCAGACCTTTGTTTTTCCAGATTTTCAGCCTTATTATTTCAGACTCACAGGTGCGGCCTGAGCAATTCAGATTTTTTATGTCTTTTCAGATTCTCTGCATGCTCAGAGATTTCCAGATTTCTGGCATCCGGACTCAAATTTTAAACTGCAGACCTTGTTTTTTTTTTTTTTTCAAGTTCAGAGATTTTTATTTCAATTTTACAGGTTCGGTTTCAGATTCCAATTTTTTACAATTTTCAAATTTCCCTTGTCTTGCCTTCCAGGAGTTTCATGTGATTGCTCTCTCCTTGTAGCATCAACATGTGCACCGAATATGAATTTCCATTTGTTTTTCTCAACATGAGACATGATTTACAACTTGGCCAGCAATCCGGTCCTTTCGAGTTCTTGATGAACTTGTTGATTCGTGGGCGGCATGTACCCAGTCTTGACAGACTTATGGGCATCCCCCATCGCTTGCTTTGAGATTGAAAATACCCGGCTTTTGACAAGCTTATGGGCAATCAACTTACTGATTTGAGATTGAGCACACCCGGCTTTTGATAAGCTTCGTGGGGACTCATCTCAGCGATTGAACCTCATTAGCTCATAGTTTGCCGCATATCGGCATGTTGATCATGCACCCTTCCCATGGCATAATGGGTAAGTAACTCCCTCTTGGGGCATGGTAAGACATTGGGGTCTTTCGATAGACCTTTGTATGTCCACCTTAAAAGTTAAGGGAAGGTTTAGAACCGACTCACAAATTCTTTTAAGTTTAGCCAAGACCGTGGCGGGTTTTTACCCCCATGCGCCTCGATTTGTGAAATTAATTAATGAATTTCTATTTAATTTCTGTGAATTGTTTGTTTTATTTGGTTTTTGAATTATGGGTCAAGAGACGTGCTTGAAGCCAGCCTATTGTTTTTCCATTTGTTTTGATTCTTTTAAATTATGCCGAGACCATGTGGCGGGTTTTTAGCCGGCCAGATGCTCGTCTCTGTTTGTTTAATTAGTTAATAAATTTTTATTTAGATTTCCACTTGATTGTGCATTTTAAAAGAGAGATCTCTCTTTTTATTCTGTCCGCAGGCCTCAAGTTAATGGGCCCGGGCCTATTTTTCTTCTCCTTGCGCCCGCTGGCTGGTCCACCGGGTGCCCCTCTTTTTTTTTTAAACTTCCCTTTCAGGTGGGCCCCACGCCTGTGTTGACCGTCCGGTCAACACCTTTCACGCGGCCACCCGCGCACGACTGCAACACTTCCTCACGCGGGCCCCCTCTGTCATATGTCCAGCGTGGACATAAGTCGGGGGAAAAATCCCCCCGACCAGCACTGTTCTTCGACCGCGCTTACGGCGGGGTTCTGGCGATGGCGGCTTCGGGAGAAGGCGACGGCGACAGTGACTTCGGGAGAGGGCTCCGGCGACGGCTCCGGCAGCTCCCGGAGGGGGTTCTGGCATCGGTGGCTTCGACAGAGGGTTCCGGCGATGGCGACGGCAGCTCGCGGAGGGACCTGCGGCGATGGCGATGGCAATAGGTGCTTCCGGCAGACTTGACAAGATCCTACGGCAACTCCACGGTCCTCCATGGGCTTCAACGATCTTGGAGAAGCTTCAAAGCTCCGGCGATGGCATTGGAGGAGAGGTAAGGCCTCAACGGCAGTCCCCTCTCTCCGTCTTTTTTTCTGGCCTTCTGTTTTTCTTCCCCCCCTCTTGGATCCCACGGCTGCTCTCCGCCTCCGTCTCCTCCTCTCTCCCTCAACGATGTCGTGGATGCGTCTTTTATAGACAAAGAGACCCGCTGCCATTGGCAAGCCGGTCCAACTCCGATTGGGAGTCGAATCTCTCCATATGTTGCGGGATAGGATTTTATTGCCGTCCCCAACTCAACCTGCCATCGGGGGAGATCCTGTTGCTATCGGGAGTCTTGCCGGAAAGAGAGTCCGGCTTTGATGCTAAGTCGGGAGGGTCCGTTATATTCGGGATATGCCAGGATATTGGTATCGTGCCCCTGTGAGACGTCCTCCTCACCACGGACTCTCCAAACGACAGCCTTGGCCCTGGGTGGGAGTTGTGATTCTTCCGGACACTTCGGCCACTCTTGTGGTCCTCCGCAATTATCGTATGCAAGTTGGCGAGCATCATATATACACCGCAGGCCCTCCATCATTTTGGAAAGTCCTCCCAATAAACTGGAATCTCTTTGATATCTTCTGGGACCCATTGAAATCCCATTCCCCTCCCGATCTCCATCATGATCATTTGAGGAGATTTTTATTTTTATCGAGTTTCAAAGAAATGGTAGAAGCTGGGCTACGCAGGGTCAAGCTTGACCTGCCTGACCAACTATTGCTTGTCACTGTCTAAATGGGCCTTTTAATGCCAAAACAGGCCCATTTGCGGACTAAACTATGACCCAATAGGTAGAACAACGTGGGCTGCAGATTTAACATACCAATGGAACATTCTTAGTGGATAAATGTCAATATGAGCTTCAATTATCAAGGTGGGTCTGAGGATTGACACAGAAGGCCAATGAGGAATTGAATTGGACTTAGCTTTAGCCTAATAAATTTTTGAAAATTTTTAGTGCCAACAAGTATACACTTGCTTTCTGGATAGAGGAGAAGACAGCTAGGGATCATCTAGCTAAGTTTGATCTTGATGACCGTGCATGGGTAGAAGGAGAGTTGGATGGTGTAGAGGCTGAGGAGGATGTTCTACTTACTTCTCAGGCTCAGACAGCTCATCTTCTGCCCCAACAACTGTACATCAGCCTTCTTTAGCGTTAACCCTAGCTTTAGCCCCAGTTGCAGTTATCCAGCCCATTCGCAATCTAGGCAAGACTAAAACAAAAGTGACAACACGAAAAATAGACGGATTTTTAAAGTTGAAAATTTTTTTGGGTTGTGGTGAGACATCAAAGATGGTTGAAGAAGTGAAGAGAAGGAAGTTGGAGATTAGACAACGTCATATGAGCCCAGATGACAGCACACAGGCTTCTTCTCACTCCTCAGTTGATGATGACGAGGAGTACATACCAGCCACACAACCAGCAAGAGGGGGAGAGGTGTATAGACCAATTGCTTGTACAACAGCTCTGGGGTCACCTGATTCATGGCGGCTGAAGTCATATTTCACCTCGGATGAACATACATCACAATATCATTTTATGGAGCCACAATATCCAGTATTCTATGATTCTCAACAGTCGTGGATTATTTCACCTGAGTCTACATATGTGCCACAGTTCAATGCCTATGATTTTGACGACATGACATTGTCATTGTTTTTTTATGGATATGCCCCTAGAAAACTAGGCACAACTGTGGAGTTTTGAAAGCAGCAGGAAGATGATGAACGTTAATATCTATATCATGGATATTGGTGAAGATGTCATAACATGTATATTTTTACTTTTATGTTTTCATGTGATACAATCACATCTTATTTTACTCTTTGCTTTTCACCATGTAGTTAACATCTTCTCATGTTTATTAGTAATTATTAGCATGTTCTCTTGTTATAATGTTATAATCATTAGATTCATTATTATCTTATTATTGTAACTTGTAATGTTACATATGTAAGTACTAAGAAATAAGCAAAAAAACTTCATCTTTTCGGAACCGGTTCATTCCGATCCGATTCGGCCGATTCTGTGTTTTAATGCATGTAGATGCATGCTAATTTTTTTTTATAAATTTTTCTAGGCCATTTCTAATTTTTCAGTTTTTTTTGATTTTTTGTTTTTTTTGAAGGAAAAAAATAAAAAATGATTCTGGCTGATTCCAAAATCAGTTTCCTTTCTAAGGAATCCTTGCCCCTAGATACTGAAGAGGAAAATATAATTAAAACTTAGATTGTGTAGTGCAAGCTGATTTTTTTTCTTAGTCTTAGATGATGTTGATCCTATTATGAGACAAGGGCTGGACATGTTCCCAAGAGCTAACCCTATTGCTACATTAGTCGTTTAGTGTTTGCATACTTAGACCATTTGTTAATTAAAGGGATAGAAATGGGCTTACCTGCTTATTTCTATTGATAATGCGTTGAACTCAACTATACTTAACTTAACCAAATTCGAGTTTAGTCCCAAATTATTTAGGGTTAGTCATACAGATTCTTTTTCTCTACTCATGTCGAGTTATTTTTTCAAAGATATTTAAACAATCTAAATCATATTGAATTATCCTCTTGCAAGTTAACCTGGGTCTACAAACTGGACCGGCTCAGAATCACCTTTACTGAGTCGAAATTGGTTTGAAATGTTGTGAATTGGTTGTAAATCGGCTTGGAATGCCCTGAAATGGACCTAAGAGTGTTGAACTGGCTTTGAACAGAGATGAACCACCCTCAAACTAGTGTGAATAAGCCAAAGACCCGGCTAGATTGGCTAAGAGCCGGTTGGACTGGCATTTAACCATGCCTCACGGCCTGAATTGCGGGCCGGTTTGTCTGCGAACCGGGTGCAATTGAAGCATCTCATCCAGGGTCGTAGTTGTCTCCCAGATGCGCTGGACCCAGGAGTCGTGGCTTGGTCCTATAATGCCTGATGGTGTGTGAGAACTGCTTGGTGTATGCGAAACTAGTTGGACTGGCTGGCCTTAACCTCATGGTGGTTGTGGCATCCTCAGGTGGCAGCCGGACTCAAGGGGGAATGTGGCAATAAGACAGCTTGTGAACCCTCTCGGATGGGATTGTATCTTTAGTGGAGCCTCTTGAAAAGCTTTTGAAAGGCGTACTACTGCACCATATGGAACAAGGGAAACGGGACGGAAAGCGGAGAAGACAAAAGACGCGTAAGGGGTTGGAATCAAAGACGGAGAAGAAAATGGATGGAGATGAAGAAGGATGATGGCGGTGGAGGTGCTCCTAGTAGCCGTGGAATTTTCAACAGCTTTAGAAGAATCTGAGATCATTGGGACGTTTGGACAAGTTCGGAGTTGCCGAACGATATTTCGGGGCTTTTACACAAGTTTGTTCAAATTGGTACGTTGCCAATGTCATCGGAGAAGTTGCTAAGCCCATCCGGGGATCTTTGGATTGCCTCATCTTGTTGATGTTGCAGATGATGGAATTGTCAATTTCTGTTGTCTATGGATCGTCGAATTGCCTTGTCTTGTTGATGTAGTAGATGACCTATGTTATCCGAGGCGTGAGGCGCCTGAGGCGAGGGACCCTGCGCCTCGCCTCAGGCGCCTAAGGCGGGCGCCTCAGGCGCCTGAGGCGTTTTTAATATTATAATAATATTTATTTTAATAATGATATATGTGATATTAGATAATTGAAAAAATACATAAAACACATGGAATAAAAGCGATGTCAATAAACATAACTACGTAATCAATTAGGTGCTTGCTTGAAATAACCAAGAGAGAAAAAAACAAAACAAAAAAAGATACCTACGCCCCTTGTGGGCGGCCGCAGGTGCAGTTGCAGCCGGCGGAGGCAGCGGTGGCCGCAAGTCAAGCTGCAAGTCGCGAAGGAGGCTCAGGCGGCTGGGGCTGCAAGTCGCGAAGGCGGCTCAGGGTACTCGCGGACCCTTCCCAAAGCAGCGGCGGCGGCGGCGGGTGCAGCTCCAGGCGGCGGCGGCGGCGGCAGGTCCAGCCGCAGGCGGCGGCGGCGGCGGCGGCGGGTGCAGCTCCAGGCAGCGGCGGCGGCGGCAGGTCCAGCCGCAGGCGGCGGCGGCGGCGGGTGCAGCTCCAGGCGGCGGCGTCGGCGGCAGGTCCAGCCGCAGGCGGCGGCGGCGGCGGGTGCAGCCGCAGGCGGCGGCGGCGGCGGGTGCAGCTCCAGGCGGCGGCGGCGGCGGCGGGTGCAGCTCCAGGCGGCGGCGTCGGCGGCGGGTGCAGCCGCAGGCGGCGGCTAGGTCCGGAGGAGGGAGCAGCGTCGGGGGCGACCGTCGGGGGCGACTTCTTTGGGCGTACGAGGGTTCGGGAGGGAGGGAGAGAGAAGAATGGGGTGTTTAAGTTACCCGGATCCGGTCTTACCGGATCCGGTTCTTACCGGACCGCAGGGGGAGGCGGGCGAGGCGGGTAGGGCGCCTGAGGCGCTCGCTGCAACGGTCGAGGCGCCGGAGGCGCTCGCCTCAGGCGGGAAAAGCCAACGCGAGGCGGTTTTCAACCGCCTCGCCTCGCCTCACCGCCTAGGCGGGTGAGGCGACCGCCTCTAACTACACAGTAGATGACGGAGTTGCACGACATCGATTTCGTTGTTTGGGGATCACTGGATTAGTTTTGCTTGATGTGCACACCTACTGCTGAATTGTGAAGGTGATGGATGAAGGAAGAAGATGAGCCACGATCGAGGATCAGCTGGTGATGAGAATCTGTGAAGAGAAAGAGGAGAAGAATGACATGCAGGCCGGAGTATGAGAAGAGAGAGAAGAATGGCACCACATCGAGAAGGTGACGATTGGGAATGCCATTGTGGCTGATTGAGGAATGTCATCGTGGCCGATCGAGGAGAAGAAGGGGAAGAAGAATCGGGGCCGCATTCCCTACTGACGAGCTTGTGCCAAAATGGCTCCAAAAATTTCACTTATCGTTGCATTCTTTGGATACAGGCTCTTTATATTTAGGTTTGCTTGTTTACGAAAAAAGAATCTTAAAACTTAGTATTTACATACATGGGTAGAACAGTAAAAGAACATAAAGCTTATTAAAACTCCCGAAAATCGTTTCTCATCAGACATCCATTTTGAAGGGCGTGGTTTGGATGCCTGTGTTACAGAATTGCATGACCATCTATGAAAATGTGGAGAGGTGCTTTCACATGCTCATTTAAAGGTGAGAATTGTTTTAGCAAAATATTCTGACAATTTATTACAGCATGTGCTGCAGCGCTTGGATTTAGACACTTTCTTAACTTCTGTTGTAATTCAACTTATGGGTAAATATTTTTATTACAAATTTATGCATTAGATCACAAAGAGAAAAGACGAGTCAATGAGAGAGACACCAAGTGTGAGCACCTGTTGCTCTATAAACTGATGAGATACTTGAAGTATGGATATGGTATATAATGAAATCAGTATACTTACCTACTTGTTAAGTGATAATCCACCTTGAATATGTATGTGATTTACAGTCAAACCAGGATAATTGTATATACTTTAAGCTAAGTTTTGATATTTCACACATGTAACCCAAGAACCATTATATTTCAAGTATGATCTATGATTGATGGGGATTCAGTAGGCCTAAGGGGTCTTTTTGTATTTCAGTTCTTTGGACTTGCTTGTTAATACTTTGACTTTCTTTTAATTCGTTTCTTTTATATTTCTATCATTAGATGTGTTTGTAAATAGGGATTTAATGATCTCTTTTTGTAAGATGACTCCCTATAAATAGGAGTCCTGACATTGGAATGAAAGAACAAGTGAAGAATTTTTTTGGGAAAAAGGGCCTTTGGCTACCGATTCTAGTAGAGGGACTTGGCCCTGTAAGTCTCTTAACCTTCTCCATTGGGAGGCATCAAAGATTGTTAGATTGGAAGCAAGTCTAGGAACGGTCAGTGTTGATCTAATTTGGATCATATCTAATTGGACTCATCTAGATCGATTCTCTGGGAGTAATCTTGATTTAAAATTGGTCTACATTGATATTTTTATTTTTATTTTTAAAAATTTTTAAAAAAACTTGTTAAATTTTTAAAAAATGAGATCACTTAGAAAAATTTAAAAAATCCTACAGTCACCACCTTGAAAGGGTGACTGTACAGTCATCCCTCAGGGTGACTAACTCCCCCCTAAAGTGGGGTTTCAAGTGTGCAAATGGGGGGGGTACCCCAAAAACAAGATTGTAGGGGGGGTATCCCCGAACAATTGGACGCACAGGTGGGGGGGATTGAAGGGGAGGGAAAAGAGGGGAGGACTGGGAGAGGGAAAACACACCTTAAAAGGGGATTCATTTTTGCTAGAGGGGTCACTTGAGGGGGAGGGGAAGGGAATTGCCTGAGGGGATGCTAGGGAGCTTGGAATCAAGAGGAGGAGGGAAATTGGGGTGGGGGGTAAAAAACGGGGTTGATTCTTCCCATTGGGTTCAGAATTGGACCCGATTCTGGAAAGATTCGTGACTTATGAGTTTTTGTAGAATCGGCCGATTCACATGACGCAAACTGATTTCGACGATAATTGATTTTGGATCGATTGTCTAGGGCATGGATTGGATCAATAAGAGATGATCTGGTTCAATTATCAGCTGATTTCGATCTAGATCAGCCGATTCTACAAACTATGGGAGGCATGTGCTCCACCACTCGTGTCCATCCACTCACGATAGAAGGTTGGCTCCCATCTTTCTCCTCCCTCCCTCCCTCCCTTCAATTGGCCACTGTGCCATTCTCTTCTTCTTCCCTGGTTACCAATCGATGCTTTCTCATCTTCTTCATGCCGAGTGAACCAATAAAGCCCAGTGATTTCTGGGCTTGGGCAACTCCTTCCAATAGTTGCATGGTGTTGTGTGAGCATTTGAGCATTGTCGGACCTCCTCGTGACCACTGTAAAGGTAGATTTGGCGATCCTTGACATCTCCTTCAAAGTCTTGGTATTCCCCAGAGTCCCGACTCCTGAGCGACCTCACCGGCACCTCCCTCTTCTCCGATGGCTTCATTCTTTGGCCCCTCCAAGATCATGCTCTGCCGTGACCTCTCTAATCCACGGGAGCACACCACTACCCCACCACCTTGGCCCGCCACATCCCCTTTTGCCTCCCCCTCTTTGCACGAGGATGCCCCACTACCCTACACCTTTTCTACAAAACCTTTCTCTTTTTGCCTCTGGCTCCTCCGAACCAACCATCTCCTCCCCCAACACCATTCATCCATGTGAGGACGATCTAACCAACACACTTGCCACCTCCTACTCCTCTCGGCCATTTGGATGAGCATGGGTGATGAAAGCAAAGGCAACGAAAAGAAGGAACCCTTGGTCTCTTGTGGTGCTTTTCACAGTTCACACACTTTCGGGCTTTGGTAGGGCATGCCACGGCCTCCCCTTTGCCCGTGATGTGCCAGAGGAAGGCAAGACCCCGCTGGGGTTATTACGCAGCCGGGCCAACCGACGACTGGTCCAACCAGGTTCACCCACTGGCTAGTTAGCATCAGTTCAATCCGGTCGAACCTAGTTTAGGTTTGTTTAGGGCCCCTCAAAGTTCAAGCTGGTTCGGGCCAACATTTTAAACCGGTTTAGGCCTGGTTTGGCAATTTTCAGACCTGTTTAAGCTCAGTGCACTTCATTTTGGCCTATTTTGGTTTAGTTTGAGTGTTCCACCATGCTGTCCCGCATAAGTGATTCTCTGGAAAAATATAAAAGTTAAGAATAATGTTCAAGATTAAGAAGATACTTTATGGTAAAGGTAAAACTTGAAGTTAATATCTTTATGTTATATTAATGGTTGCTTTAGAGACTCTACATTTCCACCCAATACCTAAAATTGAATTGCATCTAATGTAGTTGAACATATCTAACCCATCATATTAATGCACGGTCAAATCCCCTGATAAAAGCACAGTATGAACCTCTTAGGCAGTTTGTTCTCTTAAGATATTGATGATACAACTAATTTTAAGCATATTTTTGTATCATGCTTCCGCCTTACTGATAAATAAGCTCTTTAACACTATATACCATCTTGGTGCTTGTTGATGCGGGACGAGGCGGGACGGACCGGCGACGTGGCGCTGCAGCGGGCCTTCAAGAGGCGCAAAAGACCTAAAATGCATGAAATAAAGCAAAACCGGACTTAAACCGGTCAAAACGGGCCCCAAAATACGTCGAACCATGCCCGAACCACTCAAAACAGGCCTGAACCGGCCCCAAAATCACTTGAACCGGCCTGAACCGGCCCCAAACAGCTTGAACCGGCCGGTTTAAGGCCCAACCGGCCTCTGGAGGGTCAAACCGGGCCGAACCGGCCCTGAACCGGCCTGAACCGGCGGTCGGGCCGGCCTGGGAGGCGAACCGGCGGCTTGGCTCGATGGCGGGCGGACCGGGCGGGCGGGAGGCGCGAACCGGTGCGCCGGCCGGCCGGGCGGAGGAGGCGAACCGGGGCCGGTTCGCCCGGCCGCGACTTAACGCGGGGGGTGTCGTGGCCGCCGGCGGTTGGCGGCGGGGCGGGGAGACGCGGCCGGCGCCGTTGGCGCCGCGTACCCCCGCCGGGGTGTCGTCGACCGCGAGCATCCGCTCGCGAGGCTCCCGGGGGCCGCGGCCGCGGCCGGCCGCGGGGACCGGAGGCGGAGGCGGAGGCGGGCGCGGCCGGCGGAGGCCTCCGTCACGGGAGGAGAAGGGGAGCCGGTGGGGCTCCATCCCCGCCGTCCCCGCCGGCAGCACAGGGGGGGGGGACCTCGAGCGCGGGGGTTCGCGCGGAGTTGTCCGCGGCGGCCGCGGCGGGCGGAAGAGGCAGGCGCCGGGGGGGGGGGGTGAAACCACCTGAGCCCTAGCGGGTGCGCGCACGGACAGAGCCGCAGACGCGGCTCTTCTTCCTCCTCCTGTCTTCTCCGTCTAACAGGGGCCCAAATGGGAGCAAGAAGGTGGATGGAGGTACTCCGGGGATCGCCGGAGGCGGGGGTGGACGGAGGGGTGGAGATCGACGCTGTCGAAGATGTCGAAACGGACGTAAACGGGGGTGAACGGAGTCGGTAAGGGTCGAACTCGCACCGGTGAAGGGGGAAGGGGAAGGAATGGCTCGGAGGCCGCTGGACGGAGGAGAAGGAGAAGGCACCCACGCCGGAGGGTCGCGAAGAGACCGGTCTGCACCGGAGGTGGAGCTGGACGACCTCCATCGTGGAGGGGGTGAAGAGGAAGGGGCAGCGCCCCAGCACAAGGGGGCAGCCCCTAGGGTTCCAAAAATTGGACAATAAACTCTCTCTCCTTCATTCAACAAGTGGCCCTCTTAAATAGAGGAGCCTATTACAAACAAGACACCATAAATGACTAATTACATACATGTCCTCTTGAGGACCCAAATAAAAAGAAAAGACCACAAATAAAATTGAAATATTTACAAACAAGTCCAAATGGACGTAAATGCAAATAAACCCCAAAATGGACCGGACCGGGTCCCCATCACTTGTGTTGGTCATATTTTGGTGGAAGCCTGTCTTAGTCGTATTTTGTATGCAGTCTTTTATATGTACATATTTGTTCCCAAGACCACTTTTAAAAAAATTATCTTAGAATTTGTGAATCATACCTGTGTCCAAACATTCTTGAAGGTTTTATTTCAAGTTGTGGCATCCCTATATTTCAAGGTATCATGATTTTTTGAAGTAGAATTGGATATAACCTCATAACTACTTGTGGAGCATAAATAATCTACTATTTTTATGTCATGTTTTAATATTTCTTTCGTTGTATACCTTCAGTTTCATTGACTGGGCAGATGAAGTCCTTTCCCATGCAACACATGAAATTGTGGACCATTTTAGATTGCTTGGTGTTCTTGAAGCTTTAGCTTCAGTTTTCAAGGTTTGTTTCTTCTTTTCCCTTGGCTTTTTACATATATGCCATGTAGTTACTTTTAATTGTACTTATACTTTTCTGAAAAGCTTTATTTTTTATACCACATAAAAATGAAGTATTGCGGATATGCTCTTGCATTGACCTTTATGAAGTTGCTTTAACTTAAACCTTTATTACTCTTGCTCTCCCCCTCCCACATCTCTGTTCGCCCTCCCCCTCTTACAGTCCCCGTTTTTAATCTCTTAGTGCCTTGTTGGCACCCAATTGTTTACAAAAAAAAGGAGGGAGGAGAAGAGAATGACCGGGCAGAACATACAAGAGGAGAACTCAGATTTATGGAAAAATTACGTCTTAGTGGGTACATGGCAAGCTAAACCCCAGACCCTTGAGAATGTTTTAAATAGGTGTCCTTTACCTCTCAAGTGCTAAGTCTCAATTGATGCTCAAGTCAAGGGGGAAGCCGGGAATGGGATCCCTGGCTTGCCCTGCTCAGCTTAAGAAACATGCACATGCATAGGTATACAATGAGAACCATCATTCAAGATAATATAATAAAAAAAAGAAAGCTTCCCTGAACATTCGGCCTTCACCAAAGCAGAAAAGTAAATGGATGCATATTCTTTTCAAATGGTGATTATCCATGCAAAATATTACTACTTAAAGGGGGGATTTGATGAACCATGCAAAATATTACTACTTAAAGGGGGGGTTTAGGGTTTAGGGGGAGGCAAAATGCTCATCAGGTTTGTCAGTGTAAGAAAAAGAGAAGGGAAGCATGACCGGCAATCGAAACTATGCCTGTTTCTTGGCGGGGTGATTCCATCAGTTCTTCTCCTTTTAATGTGGTCTTCTAAACAAGGACAACCCTGCCCAGATGATCAAAGCTGAGGCACTGACTTACAATTCTTGGATGTTGTGGTAATGGTATGCATAAAGCTTTCTTTCCCATCAAGAAGGATGTTTGAAAGCTTACTAAATCAGTACCTACCGAAGCAGCAGAAATGGGGTTGATGGAAGCTCATATGCAGCAGAAAAACTTGGCAGATTATGTCCCATTTAATGGGGTCTTAAAATGGGAAAGGGACACCAGCCTAGCTGGCCAAGGCCGATGGGGCAATCTGCCATTCTTATGGGGTGCAGTGACTGCAGACATAGGGGACCATTGAATACAAGATTCTTCCTTCCAGAGAACTTTGAAAAGTTTCTAAAAATGTTCCCACCAAAGCTGCTCACCAGATTTCTCATTTAATGATAGATCCTCCCACCTGTGAGAGCTTGGAAAAGCTACTAAAAATGGTGCCTATTGGTATAGTAAGAACCCACTGGTGGAAGGCCATGACGAAGGAGGCCAGCCTGCGAATCCTTCCGAATTGAGGGTCGTCTTCAGACCAAGGAAAGACTTGCCTTGGTGGAGAGGGCCGAGCATGCCCAGCGAGGGGGCTCTAAAGGTTCTCTCCTCGGCCACTGTCAGGTGGTTGGAGGCTGGCAGGATCAGAAGAGGAGGGGCAGTATCAAGAAGACATCCCTCTCCCCAGTCAAAAACCATCAAGGATTCAAGTGGGGGCCATCTTGGATTTAGAGTCTGCTGAAGCCGAAGGAGAGAAGTGACCCCATCCATCGTGATTACAGGGATTCAATTTTGGGGAATTTAACTCTTGGGTTGATGGAATTAACAGCTTTGAAGAATTTGACTTGGGATGTGGGTTTAAGCATGAGCTGACTTTAAACCAATTCTACCAGTCCTCTTCTCCAGGAGAGCCTGCCTTAAGAGCTTTTATGTCTTATTGAGTTGTGAGATTTGTTGGTTTCGTTTGGCTTGGTAGGGCTTCAAATTGTAGGTGACTAATTTTTCTTCCTCTTTTGAGGGCTATTTAATCTTTCGATGGGATGCTTTCTCTTATTTACTGTTTGGGGTTTTGAGTCACATTTCAGATTTGAATGCTTTCTGATCACCCTGTTTTTTGTTCCTTGCTTCCATCAAGCAGGAGCTATCAATTCTCCATACAATGTCAATAGTGCACCGACCATGAAAGCTTCTCATTTACTAACCCTCGAAGGGGTGTAATTACCCCCCCCCCCCCCCCAAGGGGGGGGAATTAATGCACCAAGGGGGGGCCTAACTGGCTAAGGGTCACCCCCTGTTGAAGCCGCCCCCCTTGCAGGCTACAGGGGTGCCGTGACTCGTGAGTGTCATGAAGGGGGAAGGGGGAATCGGAGGTCCCCCCTGTTTTACCTGTTGGAGGGTGGATCGGCCCCTAAAATCCCGGATCACCCCCTGTTGAAGCCGCCCCTTGCAGGCTGCAGGGGTGTCGTGAGTGGCATGGAGGGGAAAGGGAAAGGAGGGATCGGAGGTCCCCTCTAATTTACCTGTTGGAGGGTGGATTGGCCTCTGAAATTCCAGATTGCCTTCAAACAGCAGGACCTTCGGGGGTGGGAGCCCTAAATCTCCCAAGGGAAGAGGGTTGAAGGGGGCAAAGGAAGGCTGGAATCGGTCCGATCTCCCCCAATTGGGAGAGATCGGACCTTAAATAGGTCCGAAATCGATTCCAGAATCGAAATGATTTCGGAAGCTCCGATTTTTCGAAGAATCGGTCCGGATCGCCCAATCACCGGATCGATCCAACTGGATCGGTCAAGGATTGACCAATCCTGTCGATTGTGACCGATCCAACCGGGAGTCCCGACTAGATCGGTGGTTCAGTGAGTAATCGGATCGGGGGCTACTGATCCGATCCAAGAATCGGCCAAATTCGATCTGGATCAGCCAATTCCTTGGTTTCCCCTAATCCCACTCTATTGTTTGAGATAGCAAACACATACATTCATTTTTTTTCTCACACCACTTGTACGTCACTCTTTTCTTATCAACATCTAACATGTATTTATATTGCCATCTAATATCACAATGTATAGGGGCATTATGATCTTTGTCCGGCATTTTGCCTACACAGAGAAAAGAAATACCCTAAGACAAATTACAACTCTTATTAAATGATTGTTGGATTTCCAGACATGAGAGAAGAACTGGATGAGGATCCAATTTTAGATCCAATCCGAAGGGCAAGGAGCCAAGCCCACTGCTAGGGGGATCCATATCACCATGACCAGAGGGGTGACAGTCTCCCCTTTGGGTGACTTTGACATAGGGGTTTCTCCTATGGAGGGGGGACAATGGCCCCGGGAGGGGGGGAGGAAGGAGGGAGAAGAATCCCCTCAAGTGGCAAGGGGGGAAGGAGAGGATTGGAGGGAAGAAAGTGTGTGAAACAGTCACCCGTGGGGTGACTTTGTTGTAGGGGTTCCTGTTGCCCAAGGGGGAGCTATGGCTGAGGGGGTAAGAATCCCCCAATCAGCCAAGGGGAGGAAGAGGATTGGGGGTGGGGAGGGAAGGGAATACCTTATCGGTGCAGGGGTGCTCCTTGCTGGAGGTTACACTGGAGGGGGAGGGAGCCCTTGATCAGGAGGGGAGGTAACCCTAGATCAAGGGAAATCGTATCAGAATTGGGTCTGATTCCAATCTTTCTGGGTTCCCATGGGATCGGCCAATTCCCAATCTGATCCTACACAATCGACTGATCCATGACCGATTTTCTCGATCTAGGCTGATTCCTCCTAGAGTTGACTTGGATCGGTTTTTGGGTGGAATTGGATTGGCAATCCGATCTTAGAATCGGCCGATTCTGTGAATTATGTCTAGGTGGACATCTTGACAATTATGATGTGGCATTTATTACCATATTTTTCTGTTGGCACAGGGCAATATGTTTGCTCCATTGGAATCCATTTTCGTGATTCTTCTGAATCCATGGTATTCTTTCTGAATATTGCTGAGTCCTGTCTTATATATTGCATCATGCTGATCCATGTTTCAATGGAATCCAATATCGCAAGTTTTTTGAATCTGTTGTATACTTTCTGAAGATGGTAGAAATTGCACGGTGCTGGATCTATGTGAGAGGAGAGTCATCACAAACAAGTAGAACTCAGATTTAGTGTCCAATTCGAACAAAAAAAGCCCCTGTTGTTGCATATGATTGGAATATCCATGGGTTCTGTTAACCGTTAGGTGAAGTCTGAGTCGTTTCCTGTGTGACAGTTGAGAATGTTGGCTTGGAAGGAAGGGGGATTAGATGAAGGGATGCCTTAACATCAGTTGACAATGGTTGAAATGGTCGTGCTTCACTATTGAGTAGGATAATGGTGTCAGAAAGACCTTGCTTGGGAAGTGTAGGTAAGACTACTAGTTTGTGATTCTACTAGTTTGTGATTCTATATCATGCATAGCAAATTTCTGCCATAGACAAACAGTACCTCTCAAGGCTCATGTAGCGTGAAACTCGAAAGCTGCAAACTTCGTATTGCTCTACTTTTTAAGATGTTGTAGTTAAGTTGAAAGCCATCAAATATACAACATGGAAGCTAGCTTGATGCCTGGCTTATTGACTGATTTATGTAGGTTGGTAGCAGAAAGATATTGCTAAATGTATCTCCGACTATTTGGAGCAAATCTTTTGCATTGACGAAGTCTGCCGCATCATCTCGGAGCCCACTGCTAAGGAAATTTCTGATGAAGCTTTGCCAGCGTGTTTGTCTTGTTTGTCTGCCACTTCGTCCATCTTCGTGGCACTATCTGGTTGGTGAAGTTCTTTGCCTTTTCTTCTCTTTGTTTTTTTCCCCTAGTGTTCTACATATGCTCCATGCTCCTAGAGAAATTGGCTAAGATGTAGTAAACTAGCAGTTTGTTTTCTCCTAGTATACGTTACGCATAGTTCAAGCTGTTTGACTAGGTATAAGATGTTTTTCTTTTTTGGCTACCTGCTAGTCTGTTAAAAGTGCTTCTGTTGGTTTACAATTTTCAATTTTCTATCCCAAGCAGAGTGCTGTTCTGTCTGTATATGAGCTTCAAGATGGAAAAAGGAAGTTCGGGTCGTGGGTTGGGTTCGGGTCTGTTCGGCCGAAACCAAGCCTGGTTGCACCAGGTTGGAAAATTATTTTTTAAATATAAAAAATACATAAAAATGGAAAAATAGAAACAATGTCAATTTTTTGAAAATATAAATTATTTATTTATTTTTATTTAAATATTATATACAGTTGTTATTCTACATAACGAAGATATTCCGCCCAAGTCAGTTGAGAAGAGTACATTTGGTTTTAAATTGATAAATGTTGATACCACTCTGCATTCCTACCCTCGATCACTTTAGGGTAAGATCTCTAAGATCACCATAACTTCCATAGGTGGAAGTGTTCATGGAGGATCCATAATTAGGTTAAGTCATCTCATAACCCCCTTAGTGATATTGATAATTGGGAAATAGAGTCTTGAGATGACTGAACCTCCCCGTTTGACAATGTATGATGTTGTTGTTCACTTGTTGCATTTATTCTTTTACATGTATCCTCACACCATGATCTTCATCTTGGGTGGAGTGTGTAATATTATTCTGTGAACTATGTCAATTGAGGTTGTGATTTCCCTTTGTTCTATATGTGCTTGGGACTATTGCACCATTGTCATTGAACCCTCTACTGTTACTCTTCGACGTCAAATCTTTTGATGTCTGGTATTAAACCTTGATGTTTATCTCAGGCATGTTTTCGTGTGTATCGTCAACTATTTCAAGTGTAAGGTCCAAAGGATTAGTTGCAACTTGTTACCTTTACCAGATGATTTTTTACCTTGACTAGAAGATTGTTTGGTTTTGTATCTTTTTTTTCCACTGAAGAAGGAATATGGAATTTTTTTGGCTAGGGGTACGCTGTTGAGTTCTTGATTCCATTTTCGATTTTTTGGGTTGAATTTTGGTTTACCTAATTCTTCTCAATCGTTCTCCCAAGCTTGCAACTCATTTTACTTGTTGAAGATCTCATCCAAATCAATGTCGGCATCTTGTATAATTATTGTCTCACTTCTCCATACACTTTTTCTTTCTTCCTATGTTCTTCCTTTTGATTCTTTTTCATTCTATCCAAATTCTTAAGCTTCAACTTCATGTAATGACAGTACACCAACTATTCCAATCTTTTTGACATCTTCTTATTATTCTTCTTTGTATGAACTAAGCTGAACGTTGATCAATTCTTTTTATATTTTGAAGCCAATGTGGTTTGACTCAAGACTCATTGTAATGTCTGCCAAGTTCTCATTTCCTGATGCCTTGCCATGGTTCATCCACCAGTCAACCATTGGGATAGTTGTTGGTGACCTGGTCGTATGTCCTGGCCCGGCTTCGATGCTTGGTCGCGGTCCCTGGGTTGCAGACCTAGGGTTGCAGTCCTCGTAGCTAGGCCAATTGGCCGAAAATCCAGCTAGGTTGGGTGACCAAGCCTGACCCAGGTATCAGCAGCTCAGTTGAAGGTAGTAAGGTGGGGAATTAGACGTTAGATGTCAAGTGTTATTGGAGCCTTCCATCTGTCCACTTCTGAGTTAGGTAGGCATATCTGTAGAGCCACCAATACCTTAACCGAAAAAAACAACTCAACCGAGGGAAACAAGAACTGCCACGGCCTCCGACTGGGACAACAATCTGTGAATAACTATTCACTATAAGAGGACCAGTATTGACTCATGACCGATCTTACTTTAGCAACCCGGTGTAGAGAGTTATTCAGGTAGCACATTTCAGTAAAGGCGTTCATCACTTCCCATTAACTATGCTACCACAAATCATTGATCCCATTTAGATCTTAGTTAAGCTGCCACTTGACTTCATCGTTCAATGAACTAGTCAAGTCTGATTTCCCAAACCAAACCGGAACAGGCGGAGAACTCTTACGGAAATAAGAACGTAACAACCAGCATATGGACTAGTTCCAGAATGCATCTTCAGCATTGGGGCTAGACCTCCAAGCAGATGTACTCAGATCTAGAATTGGTGAAGTCAACTAGCACGGAATAAGCAAGGGGGAAACGGGACCAGTTCATCGGCTATCACCAACAACAAGAGAAATGTCGGATGTGGTGTCAGATCTGGAAGGAGCTCACGAGACAGGAAGTAAAACCAAGTAATCCATCTTAGGGAAAACTTCATCAGTAATACTTATCTGGTAAAGGGCTTGCTCAGTCATCCCAATGCCATTTCCATGATCAAGCCATCCGAAAGGAAGAAGAAGACGGCAGGCGATAGGCATTCACGGGCTCAGCGGTCCGTCAACCAGCACCAAGCACCGCCGGAGGGCATGCCGAAGCTCAAAACACCAGAGATTTTCCTAGAGGAATATTGCAGAGGAACTGATGAAGAACTGAGCTGTCGTCGAAGATGGAGCTGCGGGAAGAAGAGTCGGATAGCTTTCGGGAGCGTAAGGATTGCAGCATAACCCAAACTGTGCTATCTACTACTACCAGAAGAGGCTAACGAGGGAAGGAATAGCTATAGCGGATGGAATCAGTGAGGAGCTAGGGCTCTAATGAAGAAGGAGCCATTGGGAAGAAGAAACGGCCAGTTCACGAGTGCGCAAAGGCAGCGCGTTAACCCTACGCACGAGACAAAGGGACTTAACGGGAGGGAATACTTAAAAATATTATTTCACCTTTTCATCTTATACCTCTTCCGATTGGTGCCTTCCATCCCTTTTAAAAGGGGTTGTACAGGAAATGACCAAAAGGAGCAGAGTGTATTGGGCCAGCGAGAACAAAGTTATTTGACATTCCCATCTCTCTAGCGCCCTAAAGAAATACCCAAAAGGAAAAAAAAATAAACGTAATGGGCCAGTATGTTTCATCTGGCAGGCCCATTTAACTAAGTCTGAACATAATACCAAAAGAAATGTTAAGAAAACTGTTTTTTCAAATTCCTCCTATCCATAGCTGATAACCTCGGCATCGTTGGCGACAGTAAAATCTGCCGAACTGGTTTGGGGCCCTAGTGTCCCCACCATAAATTCTGATCTGGACCGATTCTAGATTGGGCTTCCTCTAAAGAATTGATCTAAATTGATCTGATCTGATCTGATCTGGAAAGGATTGGCACTGGCCAATCTGGCCCCCACTTCTGATCCGGTGATCTTTGATGCCATGTTGATTCGTGGTTTGGATCGGCACTAGCGAATCTGGCCCCTGATTTTGATCCGGCGATCTTTGGCTGCCATGCTGATTGGCTTACCAGATTATCAGGAGAAGACAAGGACAAGATGTTGCTGATGAATACAGTAAATGTGTTCATAAGTGGAGTTCGTCTCTTTTCTAGGCGAGCTGTTCTGCTTGAGAGAAGTTTTACAAGCCTTGGCATGCGTTTTGGTTCATAATGTCCAATCATTCCGTACCATATTCATTAGTGAGGATCTTTTTGTTTCGTTTTTACTTGCCTAGATTATCTATGGTGTTTCTTTTTGTAACGGGAGCCTTTTGGTCATGTAGTGTAATTTCGAGTTTATGATCTTATCTTGTTGGAGGAACCATATGGAAGAAGGGGTGGTTTCTTTTTTTGCAGCCAAATGTTTTCTTCCTCCTCTTTCACAGTTCCACCACCGTTCAAGGATTACTATGTGATTGACGTTTTCTGAGAGCATGATAGCACCTAACAACAAGGGTTTAAAGAAATCCTGTCCTACTGGTGTGCAGCTGGCTGATTTCACACTACACTTTTTTTAATATATTGAGTTTTGTTGGACCCCAAATTTGCAGTTTTCTGCAGTTCTTATTGTCCATGTTATATCTTTATTTTGCATGTAATCTTTATTTAAATTTGCTTTAATTCTATTTGTTGTTTTCCTATTCCAGATTCTGGTAAAACCATAAATTTGACCAGTAAATAACTAAATTCTATTAAGTTGCCTTTTTGTACTTACCTTTGACACTTGTTTTAGTTGGCATGTCACTTCTACTTAATGGTAGTCCATATGATGATGCAGACAACAAGACATGCATTAAGAGAGAATGCTTCACAGGGTACCCAAGACAAAGTGAACTCCTGCAGGCTTGTTGGAAGCTTTAGTGGTTACAATAATCCAGCTATTGAGAATTACCCTGAAGAGGATTCTGAAGTTCCAGAAGTTGTGGAAGAAATCATTGAGCTTTTACTTTCAGGGCTGAGAGATTCTGTACGTATGGAGTGTCTTTTCCACTGGAAAATATTTACTTGCAAAACCCTCATATTTCATCACTGTTTTTGAGTATTAGAGTTATAGACTTGGAGACCTTTGGAATAATATACCATGCTTCAACCTGGAATGGTGGAACGCTTGATTTGTTCGGTCAAAAACTAACATAAATGGTTTTTGTTTATTAAAATGTGGTACATTTTTTTCCACTTTGAAAATCTAGGTTGTTTAGGAAGAGGACATGTGCTTGGGAGGAGCTCCATAAAGTGATAGGAATACATTGTATGCCATACAGGTTTTTTAAAATTTTCACTTAGAAAAATAGGTGATAATTTATAAATGTATTAAAAAGTGCTACGATACGTTTTAAAGATATGGAACCAAGGTTCAAATTCTGTATATATTTATTTTTTGATTTCTCTTCATCAGATAGTGTGAATATCTGATGCTAATTACGTCGAGCAACTGTTCGAAAAGCCTTGATTAACCGCTATAGCAATCTATTTATCAAAATGTACACATCCACATAAAATGAATAAGCTCAAAGGGGTGGTAACCTTGTGGGCCCGATGAGATGCAAAACATCTTGTTTTAAGTTTGTTTAATGTTGATTTTATTTAATTTGACTTTTGGTTGTGAGTTGAATTTAATGTTCAACTTGACTATTTTCTTGTTTGTGTTTCAGAGTTGTTTGATTTTAAATTATAATCTGATTTATTTTGTTTTGGTATGGAATTTGATGAGTGAATTAAGTATTTTCAGTTTTAATTCACCTGAATGACATGTGTTGAATGAGATGTTTTGATTATCTTTTTTATGTCGGTTTGAATTTTGATATTGGCTTGGATATGTTTGACATGTTTTAACTGTTTTGAATGTGTTTTTGAAATTTTGTTTGAATTTCGGTTGATTTTATGATTTGATTTTTTTTGATGTCTTGTAGGATGTTTTGGTCTCTTTTACTTGTTTTGAATGTTGTTTATCTAGTTTCTTTTGAATTATTTAATTGTCCCTTAGTTAAGGATTTAATCTCATTGAATTAAATGCATTTAAGTGAAATATAGGATTGCTAATTATTTGATTTTGGGTATTTTCAGATTTAATGGAATGTATTTTGAATTTCTTTTTTTTCATTTATTTAGTCCGGGTTTGCATCTCATCCGGTCCATTGGGTTAACATTTATTGTTCAAACTCAAACATCACATCGACATTTGAAGTTCCCTTCATTGTATATTGGCATTTAGTACATCAACTCAATTTTATGAAATGAAATTTGAACATGTGGATTTTTTCTTTCCCCGAAGTAGATTTTTCATAAGATCTAAGGAAATAGTCAGCATTGTGACAACATGATTAACTCATTCTTGATCAAATGAATTTTAACTCAAATATAGCTATGTCTTTTGACTTGTCGCATCGGAGGAAAGATATGTCTGGAATTGGAGTTTGTCCCATACTTAAAAATTGACGTACTGGGGCGTATTGGAGTAGCCGTCCAATTGTGGAGCATCCAAGCAATGGGCTAACTCCTTGAAGATTTTTAATTCATTTTGATATTTAAAATTAAATAGGCCCAAATGAGCCGGTTTGTGCTCATCATGGCTCAAGTGGCCGGCTTGATGTTTTCATAGGCCCGGTGGGCCCGACATGTGCCTTTTGGGCCCTGATGGCTTGTTTGATGTCTCAAGTTTTTATCCAAGCTTTTGTTTTGGGCTGAGAATGAAGGCCCACCCGAGTAGTCTCTTAACTAATATTACAAATTCCAATAGGCCCAGGTGTCGCCTCTCATCTCAAGCCCTTAGGGGGACTGTTTAGAGGTGAATTTTGGCTCCTGTTTAGGGGCTGTTTAGGGTTGCTGACAACAGAATTTTGGGCCGAAGAGGGGCTGGATCAGGTCGGCTATGGGACTGTTTTGGGGGTCTGCGCAGAGGGCAGTTTTTGGACCGAGAATGCTCTGTTTTGGGGGCTGAAACAAGGCCTGTTCGGGGACTGTTGTACCGAAACAAGGGGCTGATTGGGTCGAGAATGAAGGCCCCACTCAAGTAGTCTCTTAGCTATTGTACGGATTCCAAGAGACCCAGATGTCGACCTTCATCTTAAGCCCATGGGAGGACCGATTAGCCTTGGAGAGTGGGCTGCGAAGGGGACTGTTTAAGGGGCTGCACAAGGGTCAAAAATCGGGGCTGATGGGGGCTGCTGTAGGGCTGATATAGGGGACTGGTTAATGGGTTAACTGGACCTGATTTAAGGGTGCTGTAAGTGACCCGTGAAGGGGGGTCATCTGGGGGTGCAACCGGGGCCACAGGTGGCTGCAGTAGGGGGGTTTTGCAGTTGCCTAAAATGGGCTGTCTAGGTGGTCAAAGGGGAGGCTGACCGGACCTGTTTAGGGGTCTGTTTTAAGGGACCTGCATAAGGGAATTTTGGACCTGACTTGGGTATGTCTTGGGGTCCAAAAAGGGTTGGAGGAAGGCTGTTAGTGGGATCTGAAAAACAGATCTGTTTTAAGGGGATTTTGGTCCGGCCAAGGGCTTGTTTAAGGGGTCTGAAAATGGACCGAATAGACAACAGAGTATGGTCTGAAATGGGGCCGCTGCAGGTGCCGAATAGGGCTGATAAGGGGCCCCTGTGCAGAGGCAGATCAGTGATCTGTTTAGGAGTGCTGCAGGTGGATGAAAATGGGGCTGACAAGGGTCCTTGTGCAGGCCAAATAAGGGACAGGATAGGGGACAGAACCGGGCTGTGTGGGGACTGGTTGGTGGCTGTTTAGGGGCTGTTAAGGGCATGTAAAGGGGCATTGGCGGTGGCTGTTTCAGGGCAGGTCAATGAGTTGAATGGCTGGTTTGGGCCATGAGAGGGATAGAGAGAGGAGAAGGGGCGGAGAAGGGATAGCTTTGAAGGGCTACATAGCTAAGGCTTACTCTTACCTCCTCCTTTTTTCTCCTTTGGCAGGTACTGCAGCAGGTGGTGAAGAACGTGGGGCATCCTCCTCCTCCTGGTGGTGGTGGTTGTTGGAAGGAGATGTGCTGCTGCTGGCTGTAGAACTGGCTGGCTTCCTCTCTCTTCTCCTTGCTGCTGGATGTAGATTGCAGGACATGGAATGCTTTCTTTAAATTTTTTTCTTTTTATATAATGTGGGAGAGATGCTGCCATGCTGGTGACGTACAGGGGGGGAGAGGATGTGGGAGATATTCTTTCCTTCTTTCCCTACTTTTTTCAAATGCTATCAAGTTATAAATAAATTCTTCTCGATTCTCTTGAATTGTACCATCTTATCTAGGCAATGACTTGGCCTTGAGGCAACCTGTGGCGACTGAAGGTTTAGGTTAAGTTTAACTTAATTCTCAATTTCTCATCAAGATGACATCAATCCGACAGTAGTAAATATTTCTCACTTGGAATTTCTTAGATTTTTTAAATATGACAGGTTAATGCTCTGAATGTGCTTCTATCATCATAAATTACATGCTCCATTAGATGTACGGCTGAGGGTTTCTAATTTGCATCAAGATTTTGAATTCGGTGATTTTCTTGATCGGTGCGATCTTGACCCTTGATAATCATGAAAATTGTATGTAAAATACAATTAAATAAAATATGTTTCAACTATGGTCATTTTATTGTGAATTGATCTGTTGTAGGTCCCTTTGGACCATTCTATCCTTAAGAGGATTGAGGGAGTCTGATCCAAATTCAATGTTTTGATTATTACTTTTCGATCGTGGGTCAGATTTTCGATCTTACTTTGGCGTTGTTTGAATTTAAGTTGGGTGGACATTATGGTGTTGTCACTTTTTTATTGGGCCACCCGTAAGCTGCTTGGGCCCAATAGAGACAAATAGTCATTTTACCACTCGGAGTTGGTTTTTGACATTCAAAAAACCGTTGCGAAGGTCTTGACTCGTACTGTCCCATGGGCCCATCAGTTTGCTCTTTTAGGTTCATTATGCCCTGATAACACTGTTCGGAAGCTGACTTTTAGTGCTTTATTTGTAACTTGTTGAATATGAGTTAGATTCTTGATCCAACTCAGGTGTTGTTCAAAATTGAGTTGGGCAGATCTGATGTTGGGGTCAATTTATTATTGGGCCAACGTTTGGTTGCCTGGGTACATTAAGGGCAAAAATGCCATGAAGTCAGTTTCTTACATTCGGGACACAATTTTGGAGGCCTTTACTGGCAATGATCCCGTGAGTCCATTATCTTATCCTTTCGGGCTTAATAAGCCCTGCTAAGGCTGACTGGAAGTCCACTTTCGGTGTCTTGCATAATACTTGTCCGATATGGGTTCGACGGGGGGGGATCTTATACCTGGATCAGGCTCAAGTTGTTGGATCAGCCTGGGTTGGCTGATGCTGGCTGTTAACGGGGATTGCTGCTTCTGCCGGTGAAGGGTCACATTGGGTCCATACTCCATAGACCTGAGGATCAGCTCATATCAGGTCTATGGACCTGACACAGATCTACCAACTTAAGTTGGCAGATCTAGCAATATCAAGTCTAGGGCTTTCACTTGACTTAATATGCAGCCACTTACTGATATTAAAATTTACCTATGATGGCGATTAGGTCTCCTTTGAGCGTTCTGTAAATTTTTATCTTTTCTTTGATTCATTCTCTTTTCATCCCATTCTGAGTTCTTCATTTGTATATCTGCCTGTGTGAAAACTCAGTTCTTTTAGGGTATTCATTGAGCATATCACCTGATCCAGTTTGCAGCTAGAAGTGTAAATGGGTCTAGTTCAGATCAAATATGAAGATCTGCATTCAAATCTGAGGTATGCAACCCGAAACTGAATCCCAACCCAAAATGATTTGCTTGCCGGATTCGAATCTAAACTCGGCTTGTAACTCCATTCAGCGGATTCATGTTTAACTTGAACCTGAAAACACAACCACATACAGCTTTGGCAACACTTCCCATGGTGTCAGGGTGGCAGCTGTCACTGTATTCAAGTGCAGCAGAGTGGTGTAAAGTTCAATGCCTATGTTACTGGAACCCATGACTGGACTGTGTTGTCCAGCATCCGATAGTTATTAGAAGACTTCCTAGATAGCCTCCACAGCCGTCATCAGTCATCTGATCTCTGCTAGGGTTTTAACTGGCAACGAGTTAAAGCGGTGGATGAATCAAGCGAGGGAGAGAGAGGACCTGATCATGTGTGCCTGTGTGGCAAAAGGAAATACACCAGTGACACCCTGACCCGATGGGTTTTCCAACAAAGAACCCCGACAGGGAAATCTCTTCATACAATCAGGTTGAAACCCAAATATCGGTTAGACTGTTTTCGTACAGTCTCATTACAACCTGTAGTCCGAACCTGGTTTTGTCCACGGATTCCGGATTCAGATCAGGTTGTGGGATCCTTAATATCCATATAAAGGCCTACTTGCTGTTCCAATGGGGATTGATTTGGACTGATTTTTTTTTCTAAATTTTGAAGGACCAATCCAGGATGATCCTCAATCAGATTTTCTTCCTGTGGATCAGCTGAGCCTGCCTATCTGGGCCAATTCCAATCCTGATCCCGACCCATAAATTATTGCTTGGGGGACTTGTTGTCCTGATTATGTTTTTCTAGTGTCTTTTTGTCTGATGACCTACTGTCCCCAACAATATTAAGCTGTTCATGTGGAAGTTTGGCAAACAGAGATTACACTCAAGATGTCACGTGCGCAAGATCTGGCAATTGGATTCTCTTTTATGTGTTTTCTGTGGAGTCAAGAAGGAAGACATCGATCATCTGTTCATATACTGTGGTATCATTCATTCATTGTGGGGTACCCTGTTTAGGAGTTGGAATTTAAATTGGAAGGAGCCTAGAAACACTATTGAATTACTGCTGGTGTGATCATATTGGAACCCGTGGCCAGCTGACTTGAGCCTTTGGAGCATCACTTTTCTCTGCAATGTTGTGAACAATTTGGTGTGCCAGAAGCAGAAGGATTTTTGAAGATCATTTTGAGAATCCTGTGGGCATCTTATGTTTTTTGGCCACTTTTGTTTGGGAGTGGTATTTTTTCGGGAAGGGAGTTTATGTGGACGAGTCCTCGTTCAGGGAGATACTCATATCATTTTTGAAGTTTTTCTTGTAGTTCTCTTGCTGCTTCTACCTCTTTAGTAGAAGACCATGTACTCTTTTTTAAACCATCAGAAGTAATTGAAAATGGCCATCCCCGTCATGTTAAAATTGTGTCTTTTTTTGTCCAAGATGTGATGGAAAACTTAATGGTATTCTATGGGTGTTGTTGACAGAACTCGGATTCTTCCAGCTGATTTGTTTATGAGACCCAAGGGGATAAGTTTTGGTATTTTCTTTAGCCCATTAGTGGTTAACTCTTCTTTCTTCTCAATTTTGTCCCTTCCCAGATATGGTCCAAGTACTTCTAAGAGTAAGAAAAATGGTTACTGTTGGTGACAATTAACATGGAAATAGATATTGATAATAATGTATCGTTACTTGAAAAGAGTTGCATTATTTGTCGCTGTGTTAAGCTTCCTACTCTAAATGCTAGTAGTCGTTTGTATTTCTCTTGTCTATCAATTGAGTGTGAGTTTGATTGTCCTCTTGCTATCCTTATTCAGAACACAGTTGTACGGTGGTCTTCTGCAAAAGGCGTCGGGCGGATAGCATCGCGTTTGACATCTTCCCTATCTGAGGATGTCTTATCCGCAATACTAGAGCTCTTTTCTCCAGGCGAGGTTCTTTCTTTTATCTTCTGTTTCTTTATTTGTTTGTCTGTTTGACATCATCCTTGTACTTGAATTGGGAGTCTATTGCCTTAATATTTTTTCTGTTTTCTTTGTTTCTTCTAGACACAATTTATCATGAATTTTTTTTACATATTCAAGGGTGATGGATCATGGCATGGAGGGTGCCTGGCCTTAGCAGAGCTTGCTCGTAGGGGTCTGCTTTTGCCTATTAATTTTACCAAAGTAGTCCCTGTTATTATAAAGGTACTTGTTTTTCTTCAGAACTAGGTTACCATCCTTGGTGAAGTGTTTTTCTTCTCTGTGAAATAATTTTATAAATCGGTCTTCTAGTTTATCATTTTTATTCGTTTTTTTATAATTGCTTTAAATATGAAATAACCATCCTTTAGCTTGTTCCATCCTTTTATGATTCGTCAAAGGAGGTCACATGTTCTAATCATTTTTTATTCAGAGATAGGTAACATGAGTATCAATGCAAACAATGCAAAAAATTGTTCAGTGGTTGGAAAAAAACATAATCTTGTGGTTGGTGATTTTTATTGTTGTAGCCTCCATAACACTGCCTAGAGATCATCTATAAGCGGTTTCCTGCAAACACTGTAACCATGGTTTGCCAGGTCAGTCTGGGGTCAGTCCGGTTAGTTTTCTGACCGACCGGTCCGGCTCCGACCTGGTCGGACCAACCCAGTTGAGCCCTGGAATGGGATCCCGATACATCAGTGCCTATTTATTGATAGTATTACACTATTTCACTGTTACTTATACTATTACATATGGTTAAGATTTATGATTATAAATATACGATGCATACTTATTTTTTTTCCTAACCCTTTTTACCCTCTTACTTGAGATTAGCTCTTTCCCAACATATATCAATACAGCGTAATCATTGAAAAAATCATATTTACTTGTATACACACATAAACACTCATTCAATTATAACATAAAAAATATAATTATATTTATGTATATATATTTTTATGTATACATAAAACATTTAGTTATATATATTGTATATATGTTTATACACATGTATATACATATATATAAACATCAAACATTACCTCCTGGACCGCCAAGGTAACACTTAAGTGGCCGCCTCGTCACTTAAGCAGTTTTGGCACCCTTTAATGTCTAAGTGATTTTGAGTTAAAGTTAACTGAAAAATTTTTCTAGTCATATTTCTCAATATTCATAAAATTTGTATTTTTTATTTTTACCTATTTTTCATGTAATTTTATATAATTTTAACATTTTATAAAATGATAAATCTAACCCAGTCCGACCGGGTTGTGACCGACCTTGGGCTAACCTTGACCTGGCTTTCCTGGACTGTAGCAACCCCTTCATTTTTGTTTATTATTATCCTGGGTGTGAGGTAGTTGAGGACGTTAGGTCAAACATGGTATCTTGGTTAAAGCTATCCTATCGGAGTGGTTTTTCTGAAAGGCTAGGAGCCGTACTGTCAGATATGTCTGAACTTGTTATTTCACATGTCAACACATTTTTTTCTTCAAATTCACATTATTCTTCTCCATGTAGCTGTCCGATTTTCTTTTGAGGGCAGTTACATGTATCACCAAGGCTGTAGATCAAGAAGCAGTATGTTGCTTATTGGGTTCTGTAACATAAAGGTTTTTTTTTTTAAAAGAATAGCTGAGGCAATTTTTAAAAGAGTTTACATATAATCCCCAGATCTCAAGGATGTTTTTGAATTAAGGTATTTTTTCAGCGCATAATGTTAACCTTATCTCTTCATCATCCAGGCTCAATATGACTATCGGGTGAGAAGACAATGTAATGATCAAGGTAAGTCGGGTTGTGGGCAACAAATCGCGGGATCGGGATCGGATCGGTCTAGATCGGTTGATCCTCTTGAAGAAAGGACGATCTCGGATTGTTCTAGATCAGCAAAAAAATTTTATTTTTTTAAATTATAAAAAATCTGAAAAAATTAAGAAAAATCATAAGAATAAAAAAAATTAAAAAAAAGAAAAACAATGTGTATGACATTCTATCAAATAATGCCATATAAAGTAAGTTCTTTTTTAAAAAACTGTCATATAAGTACAAACTATCATACAAGAGAGAGAAGATATTTAAAATAGATCTTTATAAAATTTAAGTATATAACATATATTTATGATTATGAATCTTCTATATATGTGATAGTATAAGCGATAGTGAAATATATTAATATATTTACATTATCATAAGCGGGACGCAAAGTAGTCGTGGATCGGCCGCTCTAAAGGCCAGGATCATCACTGCTCAAGGTGGATTATTGGGAGGAGGGGTGCAGGGAGAGCCCTAGATGATAAAGGAGAGGGGGGAAAGCGAGAATGAGGGGTGGGAAGGGAGAATCGGTCTGATCTTCCCCTTATTGGGGGAGATTGGACCATAAAATGGTCTGGAATCGGGTCATGAATCGATCCAATTCCGAACTTTTCCAGGTTCTAAATTGACTGATTCCAACGATTCTGATCGATCTGGCTGAAAATCCGGGCCGGATCGGTAGTTACGGCCAGAATTGAATCGGCGGGTACCGATCCGATCCAAGAATTGGCCGATTCTGCAATTCATGATCGTGGGTCGGGTCCAGTCTAGGTCGTCTTAGCCCAAACCCAACCTGGTTCAACCAGGTCGCAATGGGATCCGACTCGGTCTGACACTATTTTTTAATATCAAAAAAAAATTAGGAAATTGCAAAAATGGAAAATTTTTAAATTTTTTGAAAAAATAGAGAATATGGCTACAAAAATATTTTATCAATTTTTATTTAAATCTTTCATATAGTTGGTCATTTGGTCTTCTACATAATAAACATACTCTTTCCAAGACATTTGGGAGTATTACATTTAGTTGTTAATATATAAATGCGTATTCCATTTTTTACTCCCATTTAAAATCACTCTAAGGTAAGATATCCAAGATCCACCATAACTTCTATAGGTGAAAGTGTCCGATTAGGATCCATAATTAGGTTGAGTTTAGGAAAGATCCCCAAAAGCCACCATAACTTCTATAGGTGAAGGTGTATGATTATGATTCATAATTAGGTTGAGTTATCCCATAACTGCCTTGATGATAACTAGGGAACATAGTCTTGAGATAATTAAACCTCCCGTATGACAATATATAATGTTGATATTCGTCTCATTGCATGTATTCTCTTCCTTGTGTCGGCGCACCATGATCTTCATTTTGGGTGGTGTGCGTAATGCTCTTCACCCATGAACTTCAGCAGTTGAGGTTGGATTTTTTTCTTCCTCTGTTATATACATGCTTGGGATCGTTGCTACATTGTCGTCAAACCCTCCACAGTGGAATCTTGCAACGTCTGGTAGTAATGTTTGGCTCGAGCATGTTTTCTCGTGTCTCGTCAATTGCTTCTCTTTCTACAAGATCCGAAAGATCAGTTACAACTTGTTTACCTTTGCTAAATGACTTCTTACCTTGTTGAAAACATTTTTCAATCTTCTGTCTCTCTTTCATTGAAAGAGGAATCTAGAATTTCTCGGATAATGGTACGTTATTGAGTTCTCGTTAAGCCCATTCTCAATTTTCTGGGTTCACTCTATCATTCTGGATTGTTCACCCATGTTTGCAGCACATTTTGTTCATCGAAGATCTCGTACAAATCAATGTTGTTATCTTGTATAGTGACCATATTACTTTGTTGTCTTCTTGCATATTCTTTTGCACCTTTGTTTCTTCTTCTGATTCTCTCATTCTTTGCAAATTTTTCAGTTTCAATTTCATGTTATTGTGATAGTATACTAATTGCTTCAATCTTTTTAACATCAGTCTATTTGTCTACTTTGTATGGATTAGAATGAACGTTGATAAATTCATGTCATATCCTAAAGCTGGTGCAGTTTAGCTCAAAACTCTTATTGCGTTGTCTTTAAATTCTCATATTCAAGTGTCTAACTATGGTCCATCGACCATATGACATTATTGTATGTTAGAATTTGAATAAGTTAATGAACTGAATTGCAAATACTGTTGAAGATACATACCAAGTTTTAGGAGCATAATTGTCTCATGTACTCTTAATATCCCAAATTGGAATGTCCTCATTCTGTAGTCGCACAATTTATTGCATGTTATAATTGATCGATTCTCATTCTTGAGTATTCTACAGATGACCTCTTTCATACTATGTAGAAAGACTTAGGTTGTATTGAATGAAGGACTATACCAATATCTAAGATAGAAAAAAATAACTTTGCAACATATTGATGTCAATAGCAAGCATAACTATATCAATGAGGTGCGCTTAAATAAACGTAATGACAAAGAAAGTACTTGATACATGTATCGGATGATATAACATTTGTTTCCACCGATGGTCGATAATATTTCACCACTTATCGAAGTCTGATACCGTCTTTATGATTTCATTTTTTAGCCGCTCAAGTGCATCATAGAGATAACCTATGTTTGCCCATCTATCCCCATCTACTATTTTAATAACTTTGACCAGGGGTTGCATTATATGTAGCGTTTTCGTTACAACTTGCTATAAGTCTCCACTCTCTAACTTTTTCCCAACATTTTTCTCTTTCTTTTTATTTGAATGAGTAGTTTTAGTAATTCAGCTAAACCATTTAGATGAAAGTAACGTTTGGGTAAGAAGATGCCTTTACTACATTAAACTCTTTAAGGAAATGTAATGAGAAACAACTGGGTTGCCTCGGACCATGGGAACTCTATGATGCCTCGGACCATATGGTTGTAAATGATGAATAATATGAATTATGAAATGAACCATTGCTTGTAAATGTCTAAGGAATTGGGCTTTTACTTCGGGTGGAGTTGGTGTGCATGGCGCAATGTTGCCCTTTGTCCTAACGAGGTGATGCTTCAATTGAAATGTTTTTTTGCATATTACATACTTTTTTTACAATAGTTACATTTAACTCTCTTTTCCACCATCGATGTCAAAGTGCAACGTAGCCATGCTTGATTGTTTTGGGTTGCGCAAGAAGTTTGAGTGTTATGACTTGGTGAAGACATGTTAAAAAAGTTTTAAAAATAAAGATAACACTTAAACAAGTATGTTAGTAATATAATTAAACAAAAATTAATTTCTATGTAGCCTTCAAACGAATTGAAAAATCAACAATCTTGAAGTGCTTTAGAGAGAGAAATTGCATTATCAAAACGTTTGGGAGAGAATTTTAGAGGGAGAAAGAACTTAGGATAGATTGAAAAAGGTGTGAGAGGTACAAGGGGCCTTGGGGGTGTTTAAAGTGCCCCCTAACCGTTGGCCGACCCTGCGCTGTGTTGGACAACCTGGCAACCTGACCTGGATCTGATGCCTAGTAGGGGATCTGCGGTCGGATTCGGGGTGCTCAGCCAGAATCCGATCGGCTTGGTTGACCCCGCCTGACCAGATCACTAACCTTTTTTCCATTGTAATGATGTCTATTGTGTTTGGAAAAAAGCACGTTTAATATTTGAATAGTCATTTTTGTAGTTTATCATTTGCTTGTTCTGCTATTTCTGCTCTTAAATGGAATCGAACCACGGAAATGCAATGAGTCTTGAAACCATGTTACTGACATCATGATGCATTGTGCAACGTGCAATGACCTGGATGCATAACCTTAAGTGTTTTTGCCTTTTGCATTGTTGACATGCTTATGTTCTTTGGTTTCCTAGTAAGTAGAATATGTATTTAATTGGAAGTATCTAAAATAATTGTAAATGCAACAGTATATACACTTAAGGTTTACCTGTTTTCTGGTAGCTTCTGTATTGTGTGCCACCTATATGTCTTACCTAAAACATTTACGTTTTTTATTGTTAATTCATCTATAGCTTGCTAGCTAACAAATTAACTGATTTTTTTATTATGAGTTATTTTTGTTTTATATTCAGTGATAGAACATGCTGATTCAGATTTCACTGCCAGGCACTGCATTATGACGTACGAAGGGGTCCACATAGTGTTGGGTCACATGTACGTGATGCTGCTGCGTATGTTTGTTGGGCATTTGGTCGAGCATACTCTTACACAGATATGAAGGCTGTTCTGGATCAACTTGCTCCACACCTTATGACGGTTGCTTGTTATGACCGTGAGGTGTTATTTTATCTTTATTGTTACCAAATCTGGCCTTGTGTATTTTATGTGGCATCTTCCATCCGAAATTGTTGCATATCCTATTTGACACGTGACCTATATTATCGAAGACTGTGAGGTGGCTGCCTATGTGACAAGGTGAGGTGAGGCTGCCTCTCCCTGCCTCACCACAATCCAAATTGCCTAATTTGTCTCTACAGTTGCCACTACCGCCAGCTGCTTCAAACTCTTAGGATGGTTAGCAGGCACTGCTTGAGACCAGATAACCTCACTGGATAATGGAGCCAAGATGGGGGAGGCAGGACCCGATTGCGGGTCTCAGGATCTGTGTTCCTGCTTGTCAGAGACCCATTAAAGTTGAATCTAGTCCTCTTGGCTCAGGCAGTGGCCTCCAATCATCCTAAGAAAGCATTGAGCCCTTTCTTACCCCCTTCTCTCCATTTGCCTGGGGCATATCAGGAACAAGAACACTTTCCTTGCCTCACGCCTCCTACTACATCAATATGTTATTTTTTATATGATCTAATGAATCTTCTTCTGTTGGATAGGTTAACTGTAGGAGAGCAGCTGCAGCTGCATTTCAAGAAAATGTTGGAAGACAGGGTGCATTTCCACATGGCATAGATATAATTAACACAGCTGATTATTTCTCATTGGCTTCGAGGACAAATTCTTATCTTCATGTTGCTGTTTGTATTGCTCAGTACAATGATTATTTGTCTCCATTTGTTGAGGAGTTGCTTTACTATAAAATTGCTCACTGGGTATGCGTGTTGTCTTTGTCCATCTTGTAATGTGTTTCAGTTTTTTTTTGAGGTGCAACCCCAAGGTGCAGATGGTTACAAGCACATGCACCAGTGCTTATTTTTCACAAATTTCATTACTAGAGCTCAACTGCTGAGATCTTTTATTTCTGTTTTGCGGCGTTTTTGGTTTTATAGTTCGAAGTCAGTTAAAGTTCTCTCAAGCTTAGCCAAGAAAAATAATCTGTTTTGACGTTCTTCTACCTACTACTTTCTCTTGTGGTGCTGGAGAATCATGGTCCTTGTGTTTTTGGTTTGATGGCTAGTGAAGGATTTCATGCCATGTGGAACGGTATCTTTGGCAGGTTTCAGGAACATAGATTTATGGTAGAATTAAACTTAATTAATGTAGAACAGGCATTGGCTTTTCGCAGCTTTCTGACTGGCTAACACTTTTTTTCTTTTTGATGGTATGCAACATCCTGTTGGCACTCAAAAGGCTGGCTATTCCTGATTTCCTCACCCTGCCTTGTCCACTAGGGTTTCTCTTGCTGTCCAGTTGCTGCCACTCACCATGTTACGCTTATGACACATCCTGATATGCACTGAAAGTTCTTTCTTTGTCCATACTGGAATTGGTAATGGTATTACCTTTTTCCGATTCTAATTCCGATAAGGTTTAAGTGATTCTGATTCTGATTAACTTGGATCCATGTCAATCCGATTTTGCTCCGATTTCGATTCCATTATAAGAATCAAAATAATCCAATAATTTCCGAAATCTATAATATGTATCAATTTTTATTAAAAGTAGCAAATAAATTTCAATTTACTATTAATTTTTGATACAATATATTTTAAAATTTATTTTTTTCTTAACATTTATATGGCATACCTTTATTAAATTATGTATTTTAATTTATTTATAATATTAATTTCTACATATATTTATTTTTATCAAAATTGGATAAATGGATACGTAGTTGATTATTGCCGATTCTGATTCTGATTGTTTATAGGATATAAAAATATGTTTTAAAGTTTTAGAATTTTATTGGAACTGAATCAGAATATCGGATCCCGTTTGCACCCCTAAGCACTGCAAAACCAAAAGGGCACAAACACAAGATGACATAGTTTGCCAAATCCCGCAAAAGAGGCTTGTATTTCAATGAAGGAATGCACAAATGAAGGTGGACTTGGGATAAGAGGATTAGGCAAAACGGTCCGTAGCTGTGATCTTACTTGATTGGTCCAAGTTCTAGTGCCCCTATGTATATCCTTAGACTTGTCCATACAACCACCACCCATGGACCTAAAAGTCCTATTCTAAAAGCCATTTCTGGAAAGCTGCTAGGAGTAAAGTGCTGCGGATAGGCCGGCAGCGCAGGCAAATGGTGTTGACTGGCGGCGTTGCCAGGGCTGGGCCACGTGGACAGCACTGGACATGTTGGCTTTACAAGAGGCTGCTGCCATAAGGATGGGCTGACAAGATTATCAAGAGAAAAACAAGGGACAAGATGTTCCTAAATGGCTTAGCCCTAAATGGCTGACCTTTTTTTTATTGAAAAGATACTACTGCAGAGATGCATGAATGCATTTATTTTTCTTTCTAATATTTTAGTGTAAAGTCATAAAATATTTTGTATGTTCAATTTGTTTTGTGAATGATCTGCTATGACTTGGGATTTTTTGTGTGTTTTATAGTTCAAGCTGTATTTATGATTCATAATGCATCGTTCATGTTTCACCCTCAGATCATTTATTGAAGATGTGATCTAACTTTCAATTTTCCAATACAGGAGAGAAGCTTGAGAGAACTAGCTTCAGTGGCTCTCTCTGCTATGGCAAAATATAATTGTGAATATTTTTCTGCATATGTTCTTGCGAAATTACTTCCATGCACACTTTCTTCAGACCTTTGTATGCGTCATGGTGCAACTTTGGCCACTGGAGAACTCATTTTGGCATTACATCAATGCGGCTTTGTTTTTCCTGCTGGTGCGCACTAGCTGCTAAACTCTCCGCACCCGTTTACCTCTGCTATTTTTTTCTGCATATGTGCTTTTAAGTTGAGATGGTACCTTCTGTACACTGGAGATCTGCATTTTCATACATCCATATCTTACATTAGGACTTTACAAAGTAACTACATTGTTAATAATAATAATAATAATAATAATAATAATAATAATACAAATAATGATCTAAATCGTCAAAGTTAAACGGGTATCATAATGATATTGATTACCAGTAAAGTGCGTGCTATTTAGATTTTTCTGATGTATGTTTAGACACCTTTAGTGCTGTTGGGTAATTCATTGACATTCTAACAAGAACACCATACTCTTGCCTAAGAGACGAGATCAAAAAGCAGTTTTACAACCTTCGCCACAGAAATGACAAACAAATTCTACAATCTTTTCTTCAGAGATTGGAATAAAAACTAAATTTCTCACAACCTAGCCTTACAGAGGTAACTTTATGAACCAACTTCATTCGACCTTGACCTCATAAATAAACTGGTATACATCTAGGTCAATTTTAGTTTAATAGATGAGGTTTCAAAAGTGTAACCCTACTCTTGGACTCAGATGGAGCTGGTAATTTACTTCTATAAATGAGTTCAACAGTGTAACTCTACTTGTAGACCTTAGGTAGCTCCTTTTAGATAAGTAGAAAAAAATCAAAATAATAGAAACTAAAAAGGATGTGGTAGACCTAAGTTAACTTGGAGGGGGGGGGTAATCCGGTATGATTTGGATGATTTAAATATCTTTGAAGAAATAACTCAAAACCGACATGCATGGAGAATCTATATGGCTTGGGACTAAGGCTATAGTTGAGTTGGGTTAATGCGAGAGATTGTTTTACTGCAGCACAACCTCATGTAAACAGAACATTTGTACAACTTTGTTGCAGGAAAATGAACTGCAGATAAGTGTATTTATGTATCTACAACCATATGCAGAACCAGTGTACATTCTACAATCCTGCCTAGGAGACAGTGCTGCAACTTGGTCTCATATGCATTGGCCTTACAAATAGGACATCTTTTACATTTTTTGCCTAATAGAAAAGACTGGAACACAAGCCTTTACGGCGTCTTCTTTAAAGACTGTGTTGCACAGATGTGTGCTTGCAGCTGCAACCATTGCAGCATCTTCTTTAAAGAAATATTCTAGAAAACTGCAGTTAGTAGTCCTTGTTGATTACCTTTGATGTTTCTTAGGAAATGCCATTAAATTGAGCATGGCCACCACTTAAAAAAAATTCTTGCTGCTCATGTAACTCACCCAATCAATACTTATCGAAATATGCTATACCTTGTACCTTCAACTTGTTAAGCTCTACTCATCATGGATTGCAGAATTAGTTGATGTGGATTGGAATTGTCTGGATCTAGTTGCGATGAGCACCTTCCATGCAGGCTAATCCAGTCTGGCCAAGATCAGTATTGGTACTGGCCAATACAGGAGTCTGATCCAAACCTTCAAACTTCGCTCTGCTACCCATGTATATTTCTCCAGACAGTTCACATCAAATACTTCACTATATGAAGCATTGGGATTGTTCATTGGTTGTCTGGTAGCCATGTAATGCAAGATTAGCCTATTTTCAAGGCTTTACCTTGTTCCTGCTTTGTTGTTCAAATGGTCATTCTAATTGGAGCATTGCATGTGCTAACATGGGCGGATAACCTCTAAAATGATAGCATTCCCGCTGAAAGATAGTTAATGCAACGCCAGCTGTTAAAATGAACTGTAACGGTAATAAACAAAGTTATCACTCTCAAATATTTTTTTTTTAGAATTGGACATACATAGCTCCATCTGTTGATCACTAAGTTGGATGATCTGATAAGCTTGAATATGAAGTTTGAATTCATGATTGTGATTTGGGCTTTTCCATACTAGTTGTCTACATGATAAAATCATTTGAAGCTTTCACATAGAAATACAGTGTGGAAGCAAATTATGGTGATACATAAATAGTTGGCCCTCTTATTTTAAAATGTTTTGAACTGCTTGGTTGAATGTCATGTTTGTGATCCAAGTGACGGAGCTATTTAATTTGAAGGTTACACATGAGAAACATGTTATAGATAGTTGATCTTTTTCTACTTGTAACCAAGGATTGTTGTCTCGAATCTCGGCTTCGTCTTGGAAGGGTGAAAGAGAAGGGATCTTGTGAAATTTTCGGAAAAATTTCGGGAGATCGGATCTCAGATTTTGTTTATGTAGGGTGTACTTGACTCAAAGATTACCATCTTGCATCTTGATTTTATCAGGAGTCTGAAAAGAATAAATTTCGAAAAAAAATCTCAGGAGATTGGAGCTCAAAAATACCAATCAATATACAAGTTTAAGTGTAAAATGTCACTTAATCTTTTCAAAATAAGTTGTGAGAGAATTAAAATAAAATACAAATATAGAGATGGTGAACTATTATTAATTGGAAACATATAAGGATCTTATGTTAGACCTAAATTTCATCTTGAACAATATGCATAAAAGATTGATGACATCTTGGATCAATTATACATATATAGTCATAAAAGTGTTAAAGTTATTAAATTTTATCAAATAATAATATCTATATGAATATTTGGATGGATTCTATAATATATTAGATAATATATAAAGCAACCTTGTAAGGCCATCTAACAAGTTAGGGGTAGTATCCGAGGTACTATATAGATATTCTCATTTCGGCAATCTTATTTTTTAGATGCGTGGAAAGAGATTTTTGAAAGATCTTAAAGGATTCTTGAAAGATCGCATTCCATACTTGTAAGTCATTGTCTTATGGTTTTAAACCTGCTTGCCAGTGTGAATAGCACAATTAGTGGTGTGTACAGTTCAGTTTTGCCCGGTTTGGGTAGGGGTGTAAACGGGTCGGATTCGGTAACGGAATCACAGAATTCGATTCCGATTCCGATAAGGGATAAGGTGTTCCGATTCCGATAATTTCGGAATCACCATGTTCTGATTTCGATCCGATTTCGATTCCGTTGTCGAAATCGGAATCGAATCCGATCATTTCCGATTCCGATATTAAATATTAATTTTTATTCAAAAATCATTAATAATTTACATATAATTAATAATTTTCGATATAAAATTCTAAAATTTAATTTTTATCATTTTATCAATTTATATATTATATTTTATGATTTATTTAACTTTATTTTGATTATTTTTACTTATATTTATTTATTTATTATCGAAATCGGATAAACGGAAACGGAATCAGTTGATTCCGATTCCGATAAGCTATCGGAATATCCGATTCTGATAGCTTATAGGATACAAAAACAGTTTCCAAACCCGTTAATTTTTATCGGAATCAAATCGAAATTTCGGATTATCGGATACCGTTTACACCCCTAGGTTTTGGACTATTTTTTTTTCCAAATTGAACTAAACCAAACCAAAGTCCCAAATTGAACTATTTCGGTTTGGTTTGGTTTAGGATCTAAAATTGATTAAATATTTAAAATAATTAATTTTTTAACATATATACTTATTTTTAAGTTATAAATATTAAAATAAATATTATTATATTAGTTAAATTTTATAAATATCATTTTTATCAAAAAATATTATTTTATATTTTTATGTTAAATTGATTTCATCGGTTTGGTCCGATTTGGTTTGGTTAGGAGACACCCAAACTGATTGAACCAAACCAATGCTTTAAATCGAATCGTTCGATTGGGCATGGCAGTTGGGCAGTTTGGTGCACACCTCTAAAAATGATTGCAATCAAGCTTTTATGTTTTATATATTTTTAAGCATATAAAAGGGGCTGGACTAGAATAGTTCCAAACTTAGCGCAACTTATTCTAATTGTGAATCTGTGCTTAAAACTGAATTCTTCTCTACTTGATGCATTAAACAAGGTAAGTCGGGTCAGGGATCGGGATCATGGATTGCAGAATTGGCCGATTCGGATCGGGATCGGCCGATTCTTGGTTCGGATCGGACCCCTCCGATCCGATTCCCGGCTGAACTACCGATTCGGACCGAAGATTGGTGTTTGTAGGTGGAATCTAATCGGTCGATTCCGGATCGATTCTGGCGATTCCCTCGCCAGAATCGGCTTACAGACTGCCACGGCGGCCCTCTTCCCCGCCCGATAACCGGGTCCATGGGACCTGGTAGCGACGGATCCGGTGACTTGAGTCACCGGATCTGGCAATTTTAAGCGTATTGGGTCCCATGGACCTGATACGCAAACCGGTAGGGTATAAACCCTAAACCCTAAGTCATCGGATCCTGGCCTTATCGGGCAGGGAAGACGTCACGGCGGCAAGTTGCCACCGTGGCGGCGATTCTGGGCCACTTTTGGGCCCGAAATCGCCCTAAAATGAGGTAGATCGGCCCGGAATCCAATATACCTTCTTATTTAGTTATTTTTTTGTGTTTTAGGATTTTTTTAAGGGTCGATCCGGATCGACTTTTCTTCCGACGAATCGGCTTGGATCGGACCGATCCGATCCGACCGTCCGATCGGATCCCCACTGATCCAGGGACCGATTCCGATCCCACGATCCTTGATCAGGATTAGGACTAGGTTTCCCTGCCTAAATCTGACCTCCGTTAGATTGGGTCGGGACCTGGGCTGAATTGGGTAGGTCGGGTTAAGATCTGATTAAAAAATAAAATTATTATTAAAAAGATATTAAAATAATTTATTATTCTTATTTAAAATTTATATTTTGAAGACAATTTTTTCTCGGCGATTTTATGTCTTCTAGAATAACTTATCTAAATTATATATATAAATTTATGTTCCAATGCTTTTTTGTCAAAGAATCCTATTTTCTAATCAATATAATAAAAATTGAAATACAAATATTACTAATATTTATTTTAATTAGTACATTATATTGACTAGAAAATAATAATGTTTGGTGAAAATGGTACAAGGACACATATAAATTTGGATAATGACAAAGAATGTTTAGTAAACTGGGGAGAGAGAGAGATTCTACGGAGTGATGGGGAAATGGGGGAAGTGAGATGATTACAAGGGGGAGGGTGTTGGGGAGTGGGAAGGCCTCCAACAGCTAGCAGGTGGCGACCAATGCCAGGTCTCACGACCCTAGGCCTAGATCTAATTAGGTCAAGGACCATGGTTGGGACCAGATCACGATTAGAGTCCTTACCCAATTTTCTATAGCATTAATTTTTTAAATTAAATGGCCTAATAAATTGATGTAATATCAAAGCCCTTGGTTTTGATCCTTAGTTGTATATGAATTTTATGTCAACTTGGCCACAATAAATCATACAAATCAATCTACACATGAAGGGGCATATTGGGATAGCATGCCATCATGGATAAAGATGATATGCAAGTACGTTTAAGTAGTAGTGCTTTCTTAGTTCATTGTCCAATAGTTTTGACTTTAGGTTCATCCACCATCTCTTTGGATCTTCAAATTGATCTTTCCATGGAGTAATGGGTCAGGACCCAAGTTGCTTAGGCCCAACGTAGTCAATTTTGTAGCTGATCAGCTCAGTCTCGGCCCCTGGTATTAGACCTGATATTGGATCTGGGATCAGGTCGCATGACCCCATGGCCTAGTTGGGATTTGGCTCGATTGGATCACCTGATCAAGCTAGTTGGCTAGCCAATGGGGCCTTTTAAGCACACCCAAGGCCCTAGGGGCCTTGGGGGCCTATATGAGACCCCCAAGGGGCCTTCTATCATCCTCGCACCTCCCCCACTCATTCTCAACTTCATTCTCACTTTAAAAACTCTCTTGGGCATTCAAAGTGAACTTTCTCTGTCTAAGGTGATTCGTTTCAAGACCTTAGAGATTATTTTTTGTTTAATTGTGTTACTAAACCATTTTTTAATGATCAGTACAAGATAATGAAAAAGGAATAAAAAGGACTATTAGACGTGTAAGAGATAATTCTTTTAAACATATGTACGAGTAACTTGAAACTAAGAATATGACAATGATATTTATAAATTATTAAGGATGAGAGAGAAGATCACAAGATCTTAACCAAATTAGATACATCAAGGACAAATAATGAAAAGTTTTGATCAAAGGTGATGATATCAAGGAAAGATGAAAAACTTATTTTGATAATTTCTAATGACAACTTTACAAAAAACATAGACAGTATAGAGAATGTGTCAGTTTAATTTGAATTATATTATGAGAATTCAATTTTCAAAAGTTAAAGAAACATTGAAGATGATGAAAATAAGGTACATGTGACTAGATAACATTCATATTGAAGTGTAGAAATTTTTGGATGATTTAGGGTGGAAAGATTAAATTGACTTTTTAACAAAATTTTAAGGAAAAATTAATTAGAAGCCCAATTATCAAAATCACTTTAATGTTAACTCCGTTGACCCAATGTTATTTACGAGAAACCTAATCAACATAAAATCTATAGTAAACCTCCAATTGGTGACAGAGGGCTACCTGACCTTGTCTTTTCTTTTTTTTTATTCCATTTCTACCCCTACCATATATTAACATTCCCAACCTAGCCCCGTGATGCCTCACTTTCCAATTTTCCCATTTCTCTTTCTCAAGCTCTAGGGCAGTAGGGACGAAGCGTCTTCGTAGCGGCGGCAGTGGTAGAGGAATATTTGTCGGAGCATCTTCACCAACGTCGTTTTGTTCATCTACCTTCTTTTTCTTTGACCATCCAGCAGCGGCGTTTTCTAAAATTTGATGCAAGTAATGTTTTCTTCTTCGCGTAGGTCGATTGATAGAGATAGAGATAGAGATAGAGAGAGAGAGAGATAGAAAGACCCAAAGTTGTCTGGCAAAGTCAAAGGCAGTGACTGGAAGATGATTGTCTAGAGTTCTTGAATTTGGATGAGATGGTCTAGAACATTTTTGGCCGTGAATGCTCTCATCGCTATTTCTTATAAAATGCAGTTTTGTGATGTTATGAAATATGCAGCAATGCATGTTCACAAAAAAAGTATTTGATTTCACTTAAATGTATTAGAAATTACCTTCGTCACAGTTTACGTATTCTAAACAGCACATCGTCACTGTTTTTAGGTGTATTAATTTCTACGATGTTATATTGCTGTTGTTGAACATTTATGAACTATATTTTCTCATGTTGATCGTTGGTAAAGTAACGGGAGGGTAAAGGAGAGTATTTTCTTTTAAAAAAGAAGACACAAGTGTATAAGTGTCTTTTTCTTACCCTCCCTAACAGTTACCGTCTAAATTGAGGCGGGAGTTATAATAAATTTTCAAATTGGGTCTTGTATTAAGAAATTTCTGACACTGGACTTTTCATTAAAGTGATATTTAGAGACTGGGTCTTTCATTAAATTCTCCAAATTTTAATATCGAAAAGAATGTTGAATAAATGGAGAAAGAGTATCATCATATCGATTTTTAAGGAAAAATGAGATATACATGATTATGCAATTTATAAATAGATCAAACGCATGAGTTATATTATGAAATAATGTAAAAGAGTTATTGAACGGAGACTATAGAATTGTACAAATATTTTGGCTACTAATTTGTATTTATGCTTTGTCAATTTATAATTGAAGATATTTTTCTTCAGAAGTTTGATATAGAAATATCGAGTTATGAAGAAAGATTTACATATGGTGTTTATTGATTCAAGAGAGGTTTGTTTTGTGGGGGAGGGGGTGTTAGAACGAAAGATGGTGCATGTTAGGTATATATAAGCAAGGATTGTTGCCTCGGATCTCGGCTTCATCTCGGAAGCGTGAAAGAGAAGAGATCTTGTGAGATTCTCGGAAAAATCTCGGGAGATCGGATCTCGGATTTCATTTATGCAGGGTATACTTTACCCAATGATTGCCATCTCACATCTATATTTTATCTCATGGAGATTGAAGATAAAAGATCTCGAAAAAATCTTAAGGGATTAGATCTTGGAAATACCAATCAACGTGCATGTTTAAATATAGAATGTCATATAATCTCTTTAAAAAAGACAAAAGAACTCATATAAAATATTAAAATAAGCTGTGAGAGAAATAAAAGCGTAATACAGAGATGGTGAACTATTGTTAGCATGAGACATACAAAGGATCTTATGTCAGACCAAAGTTTCATCTTGAACAATATGGATAGGAGATTGATAACATTTTGGGTCAATTGTACATATATAGTTATTAAAATATTAAGCTATGAAATTTTATCAAACAATAATATTTATATGAATATTTGGATGGATTCCATAATAAAATTGGCAATATAAGAAGGAAACTTAACATGATCATCTAACAAGTTGGGGATAATAATAGGCGGAGAAGATCAAGGTATCACAGGTACTACATAGATATTCTCGTTTCGGTGATCTCGTTTCTCGAACGCACGGAAGAAAAGAGATTCTCGGGAGATCTCGAGAGATTCTCGGAAGATCGCATTTCATGTATATAAGTGATAAAAGATGTATGATATAATAACTACCATATGCACAATTGGAGGAGAAACAAAATATTTTCTTATTTCAATTGGTTTACATCAAGGGTATGCATCAAGTCTCTATCTTTTTGTATTAGTTGTGAATGTATTAATGAAGACTGTACAATATGATATACCTTGGTGTATGATATTTGTAGATGATCTTGTATTGATATATGAGATACAAGGAGTTAGAATTATTGAAAAGTACTCTAGAGACCAAGAATTTCAAGATAAGTAGAACTAAAATAGAAGTAGGTGATGATGTTAGTTTCAATGGGGTAATATTATCTCAAAGAACCCAATTCATGTATCTTGGATATATTATTCAGAAAGATGGTGAATGTGATAAAGATGCTAATCAAAAGATTAAAGCAGGTTAGATGAAGTGGAGATTAGCTTAATAAGTTTTATGTGATCGTAAGATTTCACTATAGTTGAAAGAAAAAATTTATTGTAAAATATAAGACATGCAATGCTACATGGTAACAAATGTTGGACAACAAAATGAAAACATACTTGCAAAAAAAAGTGTTGCTAAAATGAGAATGTTAAGATGGATGAGTGGTTATATTATATTATATAGAATAAGAAATGAATATATTAGAGAAAATATAGGAGTAGTGATAATTGTAGATCAATTGAAAGAAGGGAGATTGAGATGACTCGGACATATTAAATGTAGACGTAAGTAGACTCTAGTAAAAAAAGTAGAAAATATTAAAATAACATAAAAAGGACGTGGTATATTTAGTTTAACTTAGATGAGGATAATTCAATACAATTTAGATGATTTAAATATCCCTGTAGAAGTAGCTCAAAATCAACATCATTGGATAAAAAGAATTCATTTGACCAACCTTAAGTAATTTCAGACAACACTCGAACAAAGTTGAGTTGAGTTGTTTTTACCTTTTTTTAACATGCCTTCTCCAAGCTATGACACTCAAATTTCTAACGTGAATTGGAACAATTTGGCTTAGTTACATTGCTATTTGATATGCATATTGTTTTCATGGCCTTGCCTAGGTGCCCTAAGGCTGGTCAAGACGAGGGGCGCCTAAGTGACCGGGGCTATTTAAGGGTATTTTAGCTGAAGTTAAGAATAAATAATGCTAATTAGGTATCAATATCACTCAATTGAGTGGTTTTAAGGTAAAAATAATTGTAACTAAAAGTTAGTTTGGTTACAAGTCGACAGTTTGATGGAATAACAACTAGGATTAAATAATTTATAAATCTTTATTAATATTTAATACAAGTTAAGTACTAAAATTAACTTATATTCAAGTTATTTAGTCTTTAAAACTATGGTGCACATTATTAATTGATTTACATAGTGTTATAGTTATTTTATATTATTTGTCAGTTGTCACACATGCATTTGTTATTTTATCAATTCTATTAAATAAAAATATGTCTCCAAGTGCCTTGCCTTATTGCCTAGGTTCCCGGGTAGTAATATGACGCCTTGGTCACCTTGAAAATCATGGATATCTATAGCGGAAAGGAAAATTCAATGTAAGTATTGTGAACAAAATACATGGGAAAATTTATCGGTTTAAGCATCACCTTGCCAGTGTGAGAGACAACGTGGTCACATGCACGTGGACTCCATCTTATGCAAGAGCACAATTTTATAGGCATTTTATTGCTATGAAATAAGCAAAGGTAGCAATAGAGTTGGCATGATGACATTGGCTGGGAAAAATTTTCCCAACTTTCTGACTTCACATGTACTAGAGGTGGACAAGAGTGCTCGATAGTTCCTCGGGATGAATGATTTGATGTCGGTACGTTGCCATAAATGTTTATTAAGTGATACTAATATCTCTATGGCATTGATATTTAATTATTATTCTTATGAATAGAAGACATGATACGTGTGTTGGAGGCTAATCAGAAGTCATTTGAAAATAAAGACACGTATCGACGTACTCACCAACTTATGAGTCAAGGTTTTAAAAGTGGGAGCAGATGTAGTAGTGAAGGATGATCCAATAATGAGGAAGAAGCAGAGATCTACAGTCTCATAAGAGATAACAACCTAGGTGTAGATTCTGTGAATCCCAGAATTACATGACTATGATAAAGACAAAGTACGATTACAATGATAATGAAGAATTTGAGGATATGCAATGAGAAGATTGGGTGGACGACATTAAGATGGTTATTATATAGTAGCATATTAGCGAATACTGCAATGGGACCATATTACAAAGCGATAATCGACACTATTGCATATGTTGGTAGGAGAGTGAATGGACAAACTCCATAGAAAATGTACAATATTTATTTTCCCATGTAGGTGGAAGATGTTAAACAATATGTCGTTGATGCACTTTGATCATTGACGACAGACGACTAGGTAATTATGCTACACTTTATTTTGTATACTTTTTACTTGTAATATAAATTTCATAAGTTATAATCTATGTACAATTTTTTCTTAGTAGGTATAATTAGGAAGATAATGATCAACTTTTTGATATATTGTCAAGTCGGAACCATGTTCTGGAAGTCTATGGTTGCATTCGGATAGGTAAAGAATGTGAACTACTTATTTGAATTAATTGACAATATTATCGAAGAGATAAGAGATGATTGAGTTGTTTAAGTAGTAACGGACAATGAAGTTACATATAAAACAGATGTGCAAATGTTGATAGTCAAGAGATTATTGTTGCGTAGAGCACAATGCTCCGCTCATTCGTTAGATTTGTTGTTAAAGGATATATGCAAGAATCTTTAAATTGATTGGGTAGTTAAGATGACTGGATTCATGTCATCTTTCGTCTATAATCACAACTTTATCCTTAACTTAATGTGGGAACATACGAAAGGCCAAGAACTCATATGGCTCGGTGCAGCTAGGTCCCTTTCTCATTACATCCTTTTGGAGAGTAATATAGTAGAGCATATTTTTACCCAAACGATACTTCACCAGCTTCACTAGGATGATCAAGTTGGATTACTACGGCTACTTCTTTTTATAAGAGAAAAGAGAGAAATGTTGACGAGACATCAGAGTGGCGATTTCTGGCAAGTTGTAAAGAAGCTGCTTCCTATAATGTAAGATATAGTCAAAGGTTTTAGAATAGTAGATGGGTACAAGAAGATAGATATGGGTTATCTCTACAATGCACTTGAGCACACAAAGTAAGACATTGCAAAACGGTGTCGAATTTCAAGAAATTGTGGAATATTATTGACCATGGGTGGAAACAAACATTATATTATCCGACATATGAAACAAGTACTTTTTTGTTGTTAAGTCAAATCATTCATCTTCTATGTTTAGTTTTATATTGACATATATATGTTGTCATGTTATTTTTTTAGTTTTAGATATTATTATAGTCCTTTGTTGAAGAAATTCGATGACCATCTACTGAGTTTTTATTTTTTGTCCGCTTGAAGCAGTGTCTCCCTTGTTTCCCACTCTGTCATTGCATTTCGAATAAGAATCCTATAATGTTTGGTACTGCAGTTGGATGCTTGGCTCCGGAGTGTTTTCTCTTTCCTCGTCAATTGTCTTTGCATATGTGTCAAAACTTGCTTATCCTTTCTCTTACTTTGTAAACCCCTGCCAGATTTTCTCCGGTCTTATGTCTCTTCTTCACGGATGGTAGAATATGAAATTCTTAAGTAAAAAGGATGTCATCGAGTACTCCTTCAGTCCATTGTCGATCTTCTGAGTTGAACTCAGATTCACCCATCCATTCTTTTTCGTTTACCCATGCTCTTAACGGATTTGTCTCATTGAAGATTTGATCCAAGTTGATGTCTTTATGTTAGATTGTTGGTTCGCAGCTTGACCTCCCAAAGATGTTGCTCTCTATTTTTGTTCTTCGTTTTGATTTGCTTGATTTTTTTCAATTTTTTCAGCTTGAGTCTCATATTGCAATGGCAATACACAAGGTGTTCACGTTTTCTAAAAGTCAGCCTGTTCTTCTATTTTATATGGATCAAGTTGAATGTCGACTAATTTCGCTCGTCGTTAGATACTGAAGTGATTTGGATAAGCACTTTGATAGCCACATCTACCAAGTTTCTGTAGCCTGGTGCTTTACCATTGTTCATCCATTAATCAACTACATGTAACAAAGTGTTAAGAGATAATTAATTTAAATGATCAATTTGAATTCTAATTAAGACACCGATTGATACATATTCAGATTTAAGAGCATGATAGCTCGCTCCACTCTTACTGTGCCAAAATGAAACGCCTGCATTCTGTAGTCATACATCTTGTTGCAGACAATAATTGACTAATTGTCATCATTGAGCCTCCTTGTGATGATGCTCTTGACATCAACAAGTAGTTCGTTCGTTGTCTTGAATTGTTGACGTTAGTAATAACGAGGGTTGAAGAAGTAACCTAACAAGATACATATATTAGTAATCAACCAAAATATATATTAGAAAACTTTCTAGCTTATGTAAAGTTCAGGTACTCTTACTCTTGACTTTCTAAATCTAACAATTTTTTTAGAAAGTTCGAAATGATTACAAACGAGTGAAGAGTTCTATAACCATGCATGCACTTACAACCAAATATATTATTCTCAAATATTTTTAAAGAGTATATTCATTATGTAAATGTTGCATAGAAATCAATTATGTTTTAGTCATATTTTCTATTTTTTAATTGTTTTGGCATTTTTTCTTATTTTATTTAATGTTATTAGGTCCGGTTGCCAGTCCGACTTGGTTGGGCCTGGCAAACATGGTCTCAACACAGACCTTTGGATCTTTGGATGAAATGTCGGTAGTGTACTTGCTTCACATGTTCATATTATAAACTCTCTTAGCAATTCTTGTGTACAGATAAACAAAAGGCAATATCCGGTGTTGTCCCTGCTATCAACAAGGCCCGGCTTTATCGTGGAAAGGGTGGAGAGATAATGCGGTCTGCTGTTTCACGGTTCATTGAGTGCATCTCCTTAGCCAATATATCCTTACCTGATAGAGTAAAAATGGTACTGCATGAGACTCTTAATGAGAACCTGAAACACCCAAATACTCAGATACAGGTTCATTGCACTGACATCGAATGTTTCATTTTCTACTTTGTTTTCAATGGCTAAAATGATGTTCTATTTTCAGAATGCTGCTGTTACTGCCTTAAAGTACTTTGTTCCTCGTTACCTTGTTGGAACAAGCGGTGAATTTACCAGTGATATCTTGTCCAAATACCTGTCATTATTAGATGATCCTAATGTTGCTGCAAGAAGAGGTGCAGCATTAGCTTTAGGTATTATGCCTGCTGAAGTCCTCACCTCGAGCTGGACAAACGTGCTCAGAAAACTTTCTAGCTCATGTAAAGTTCAGGTACTCTTAGTCTTGACTTTCTGAATCTAACAAATTCTTTAGAAAATTGACATTTGTACATTCAATTTGTAGAACCTCTTACTTTGCCCATGTGACTTCATTACGCAGGATGATCCTGGTGATCGTGATGCCGAGTCACGTGTGAATGCAGTTGTAGGTCTGGTATCTGTATGTGAAATTTTAACCAGGGAAAAGAAATTTGATACTGATGAAGAAGAGTTGTCACTATATTTGATGATAAAAAATGAAGTGATACAAACGCTTCTCATGGCTCTTGATGATTATTCTGTTGACAAAAGAGGTGATGTGGGTTCATGGGTGCGTGAGGCTGCTATGGATGGCCTTGAACGATGCACATACATTCTTTGTAGGAGAGATTCCCTTGATGTTGCAAGACAACCAGGGAGTTGCTCTCATTATGAAGGTTCATTCGGTGGATCAGTTAAAAGCATTCCATTGTTTGATGGAGAACTTGCGACCTGTTTGATTGCAGCAATTGCAAAACAAGCAGTTGAAAAAATAGATAAAATAAGAGATACTGCTGCACGTACTCTTCAGAGGCTTCTGCATAACCAGATGTACTTCATTCCTTCCATCCCTCACAGGACTGTACTGGAAGAACTTATTCCCAATGAAGCCGATTTTCAATGGAGTGTGAGTAATTGTTAATTCTTAGACTTCAGTTGAAAAGACTAATGTTTAATTTGTGTTTGACGTTACTTCTGCAACCTAAGATAATTTCACTTCGTTCTAAAAAGTGAAAATTGTTTGGTTTGTAATCCAGAGTTTTTGTTAAGTGAGGTACAAAAATGTTTGCTATTCTTCTGTGGGTAGATATTTTTTTCTTTACCTGGAAGTTGTATTCTAGTGCATCATCTTAGCATTGCAGGCAAACCACGCTGACACCTTAGGGGCTGTTTGGTATGGGCATAGGGTTTATTTGTGGGTAGAATTCCCTACTATTTTTGATGAAAAAGAGGAAATCTTCATGTTATCGTTCTTTACAGTAGAAGAGAATTGTGAAACTTCACAATGATTTTTCTCTCTGCCAGGAATTTGTAATTCTTCATCGTTATAGGGAATACATTTTCTATTGGCTTTTAAAACTTTTCTACCCAGATCCTTTTAGTTGATAAGTATTTCTATTCCATTATCTTGCTAGGAGGAAATATAAAAGAGAAAGATCATGCGGTTATGATACAGAGATATGGTCAGACATTTTTCAGGTCCATTTTAATTAATGTTATATTTTTTATGTGCAGGTGCCTGCATTATCTTTTCCACGTTTTGTCCAGCTGCTTCAATTATCCTGTTACAGCAAGTTCGTACTTTCTGGGCTTGTTATTTCTGTTGGTGGTTTGCAGGATTCTTTAAGGAGGACATCAACTGCGGCCCTTTTACAGTATATTGCAAGGGACACCGAAGACTCAACAATAAACGCTATAGAATATGCTCTTAGTGATGATCTGCTTTGGATTCTTAAACGGTATCAGAAGCATGACAGAGTTATAGTACCCACCTTGAAGGTATTTATCATGGTTAATGTAAAGCTTTTCAAGTCAAGTTGTCATAGTTCAAGGTATAGCAGTTAATATTGTGATATTAGTACGAGACATAAAATTGAAGACCTCATTTTGAGTAATGTATTTGATGGGGAACAGACTTGAACATGATATTTTGAGGCTAGCTAATCACAAAACAAATCTATTTCCCATGAACAAATTCAAGGCCTTTTCTTTTGTTAAGAGATCTGATTAAGAAATTTTTTCCCTAGGGTTGCTTTCTCTTTTAAAATTAATCTAGAAATGAAAGGTCCAAGATCTCCAAGCCAAATGGAACCCAATGGCCTCCGTTGTCGACCATAAACATGCCTAAACCGGGTCAAATTTCTAGTGTCCTCACTAGTATTGGACACAACTGCTGTGTCTCATCAAGTTCATGATGTTCTGTTCTAATAATATGAGATGATAAAAATAATGAAATGTACGGCAACCATCTATTTGTTGCTTGAAGAGTACTGGCTATTACACTTTCCCGATTCTATTGAATGTTTGAGACTTTCAGAATGGGAGTTTGAATGCATCTTCACGGTTGAACCAGTTTTTCTTTGTATAAAGTCAAAGTGGAGTGGGAATGTGCTTTCTGGGAACTTCAGATTTTAAGCAATGTGGCCTTTTTCTCCAGAAAGGAGTTCCTTAGGATCCCTTTCAGAACATTGGATCAGCCATCTGGACATCAACCCCAACAAACTGGCTCATTAGCTTTAAATGGCCCAATAAGCGGATGTCAATTCCCAGATGGATCTTGATTTCACCATCTGCTGATTCTGCAAAACATGAAACCCTAGGCTTCTGATGCTATACCAGTTATAGTTTTTTTAGTATTTCCTTTTCAAATTTTACTCGACATTCATCATCACAAAATGTATCTTCATCTGATATTTGTATATTTTTAATGAGTTTTCTTTTTCATTATGTTTTGCAGACTATTGAAATTCTTTTCAGCAAAAAGATCTTCTTGAGCATGGTCAGTAATTTCTATTCTTGGTGTCAAATCATTATTCACTTCAACCTACTTTATTTGCTGTAGTTTGTCTACTAATTTTTTTAGATCTGGCATTCAATCGTCTTCTGAATGCCAGATGTTAACCTGAGCTGACTACTTCAGCCTTAACACGATACCTAGTACTAGCATCTGAATATTTATCTGTGAACTCTGTTCACTATGCTTGGGCACTCTCTTACCACTTGTTTTAAGAATCTTGTCATTTTACCTTTGTCTCTCATATTACTCTTTCATACGGATGAATATACGAGTATCCGTCTCAATCTTCTTGTATGGCATGAATAGTATGTGTTTATGTGACAAGTTTATGGAGGATATTCTTGAGTGATAATGTGATTGTTTATATAAATATGTGATGGGTGAAATAAATCCTAACCATTTTAGTATTACTTGTGGTTATTTCTTATGCATATTATAAGCAACGATTTGCACCCCTTAAGCAACGTTTGATCCCTATGGAATGCAATGCACTAATGTAAATATTATAGGAGGGCAACGACAGGCGTTTGCTGATTATCTTGTGCAATGCCTCTTTGACAACTTAGTTGTTCGAACTTGAGCAGGGCCAGGGGCAGGCGTTTGTTGCAGATCTCATGGACTTCCTGGAAGTTGAGTTGAAGACGTCGAAGGACTTCACTAAGCTAGGAACCGGCCTTTCTATCCTTGGATATATTTCTTCATCATCTGGTCCTATGAGTTCTAGAGCGTTTTCTCAGCTTCTGTCATTCCTTGGTCATCGGTATCCAAAGGTAATCACTGCAAAATATGAAAATAGGATCAATGAGTTACAATCTGAATGAGCTGCCACTTGATCTGTTATAAGTATCTTTTTTTATACACTATTCTGTGGTGGCTGATTAAATAAGACCACCTGCTGTCCTGTCAAGCCATAAGTAAAAGTTTATGGAGCAGCCTCATCGACTTGCTTGTCTTGCAGATACGCAAATGTTCTGCTGATCAACTATATCTAGTCCTACTACAGAACAGCAATCTGTTGGCAGAGGACAAAGTGGAAATGGCGGTGGACATCATCACTGAGACATGCTGGGAAGGTGATATGGAGGAAACCAGGTGCCACAGACTGCGGTTGTGTGAGATGGCTGGCATGGGGAGTACGGTTCCTCAGAAAATCAAGGAATCAACCAATCACGTGAAAGAGTTTGTCACAGACGAGAACATGTCTTATTCATCATTGGTTGGCTCCTCTGGTTTCTAGTACCATCTGCCAGATTTCCAAAGCTTTGAGCCTTACTTCGCTGCCTTCGTACTCTAATCAATATCTTGAGTCACGCCTGTCTTGTCGTCCTGTTGAGTTCATTTTATCTAAGAAGACAAACATATTGGTGAGAATGATCTTATCGAAGCCGGCTTGTCTGCCGATCTCACCATGGTGATCTTCTTTAGAGCATTACCCTCTGATGCCGCTTTTTGCAAGCTTCCAAAGAACGTCAGTGACAATCCCACCTACAGGCTTTGAAGAAGATCATCTGACTTCTGACTGCACTTGGTTCTTTCATGCCGGAGTGCATTGTAGTAAGAAAAGAAGGAAGTGGCGTATGAGTCTCTTAAAGCAGGCAAAGTATTTCATCCATTGCTCGAGATCCAGAGAAGATCAAGGTGATTGTCTCACCTCAAAGTTGCCAACATCGGCTGCCACTTGGGTTGTGCTCGGGTCCATTATGGGTATGTCTACATAGGAAAAGCCAAATGTGACTTGTAGCGGTTGCTTTTCTCTTTCCTATTTATGGTCTGCCTACCTTAAGAAGAGCCAAATGTGGCCTGTGACCTTGTGTTGGTTGCATTTTTCCTTCCATCTCTTATATTTTTTGTCTGTCTACCCTAAGAAAAGGCCAGTGTGGTTTGTGGATGTTGCATTTTTGTCATTGTATCTTCTTTTTTTACGCCCCCCCCCAGGGGATGATCAGCTAATAATTTGAGTTATGGCATGCTGCAATTGGTTGAAAAATCTTCTCGACCAGTGAGCATTGTACGAGAAGCTGCTGTTAAAATGGCAACAGGTCGTATGAGATCTGCTCTTGTTGCGACTGTTCCGTGGGTCTTGATCAACACGCGGTATTTTCAATATCAACCATTAGAAGTATGATATGATGCAATATCTTGAATACGTGAATCCGTAGCAGATGAGTAGGTATGATATAAAACTCAAAATCGATCTAGGCTCAGTCTCTGAAACTCTAATCTTACCTTATTTGTTAAACTCAGATCTCAAGTTTAAACTCTAATCATATAATTGTTAATATATATGATTTATTTTTTAAAATAAATATTTAACAGAGTTATTTGCTAGTTTATCAAGCCGAGCAATATTGGAGTTGAAGATTTGTTTTACCTAGTTTAGAGAGTCATTTGTTTTGGTTCGTTTATGCCCGTACATGTGCTCTAGTGCCGGCAAAAATAATGGACGAAATGGTTGTTGCTGTCAGCATTCGCAGAAGCGAACAAGAAGAACATCACAAAGTATCCGGAAGTGGCAAGCTCGTGCTATAAAATTAAAGCCCGAGAAACATGTATCACAGTGAATGCATGGTGATGGTAAAATGCGGGTGTTGAGAGGTAACTAACAATATCTTTTAACCCCAACATAGTCGGAAAAAATAAAAAATCGGTCAAAATCCGACCGACCACCCACCCGCAAGCCGACAATTCGTGCGGTGTGCATGTATGGACTCGAAGATTCGGTCTGGTCCGTAAACAGCGGCACACGATGGACATGAGGCCCAGTATTTATTTTTTTTCTGACCACGATCGCCGATTTCCGACACGCTTGTCCGCCGGCTGCCGCCACTCGAATAGGCCTCCTTTTTTTTTTACCTTATACTGATGAACAGAACAGTCACCGACTTTGCCGCAAAGAAGTCGGAGATATTCCTTCTCCCAACCCCAATCTTATTATACCACCAATATATTTCGCCGGTGTTTAGTTTTGAAAAGCGCGGCCACCGGGTACCGATTTAACTCGACGGAGTTTCTTTGTGCGGCATATATCACAACGTACACGAGTCGTTAAATTTATCGTATTCTATCCAAGTTTGCAACCCCGCCCGATCGGCTAAGTACCAGGTACGTACGTCTACCTGGGGGACCCTCTTTAGTGAGAATCTCATTTGATTTCACCATTTTAATTACACTGTTTGATTGCTCGAAGCGATAACGAAAACTAATAAGAAGAAGAAGAATTAATTAATCCACCTGCAGGTTGAAGCACACGCGTGGAAGTCCGATCAGTTTCATGTAACTCAGATCAGCACCCTCATTCAGATATATGACAGGGAAGGTGCACGACCCACTAATTTATTATTAATCTTCTTGTAAAGTACTCAAAATTCGTTCGACTAAATCGTTGAAGCTAGTGTGCTCATAATATATTACCTTAGTTGAGGGTTCACCGATTATATATATATATATGACACCCGTTTAATTAAATCAATTTTAATTAATTCTGACGACAATCGGATGAGCGGCACCAGAATTTTAGCTTGAAACCGGTGGATGCACTTCACACAACTCGAATCCAGCGGAGTAATACATACCATTTGATTGTTGCTGAAAAGGAAATGGGACAGAAGAGAGAGAGGACGAGTAGTAAGTACACAGAAGGCGGCAGAGAGAATACTGTAATCGATCGTCGTCGTCGTGTTCATCCCGGCCGGCCCGATCGGCAGCAAACTAAGACTGCGTCGGCGGCCGGCTCAAGCTTCGTGGAGTTGGCACCCGCGAGCGCCGGCGGGCGTGCTGCCGTGCCGGCACCTGACGCCGGACGCGGCGGCGACGCGGGTACGGACGCTCTCGAAGTCGGCCATGGGGCAGGGGATGGTGATCCCCCCGGGATGGCGGAAGTCGAACTCCTCCTCCGAGTCGCGCAGCAGCTCCCCGAACAGCGGGTGGTTGAAGTAGATCACGGGCACGAGGACACGGCGCGGCGGGTCGACGTCCTTGCGGCCCACGTAGACGGGCAGGTGACCCTTGGGCGTGACGGCCTCCTCTCCCTCCCGCGGCGGCGGCGGCGGCGGCTGCCGGGCGTGCGGGCGTTCGCCGAGGAGGCAGTGGCGGGAGACCTCGCGTCGGCACGGGTGGGGGGAGGAGGTCGACGGGCGGAGGCGCCGGGTGAGGCATCGACCCCAGCCGGCGAGCTTGCCGGCCACCGCCGCGCTCTCCTCGGCGTCTGGCGGGTGATCGCATTCCGAAGAAGGGGAGGGCGGAGGACGGCTTAGACGGAGGTACGGCCTGCTTCGCAGGCGGCGCCGTGCCCATCGGCATACACGGGCCAGCCGTCTGCCAAGCCTGAAACCCCGAAGGCGAATCTTCGGCCTCATGGGTTACAGAGAAGAGGGCGGAGAAAGACCAGGATCGAGGAGCTGAAAGAGAGCTTTTTCGTAGTGGGCACTGGGCGCAGGACAAGGAGGAGGAGGAGGGAGATTACCAGAGGCAGGGGACGGTTTGAGAGGCGACGATGGCGGCAACCGGCGGAGGGGTTCGATCACAAACCTCTATGATGCATGCCAGATATCGCCATCTCTTCCTCCTGCTGCCGGTGATCGCTTTTCTCTCCCTCGCCGCCGGCAACCCAAAGCACCTCCGCAGATTTATGTAGAAGGATGCCTCTTTCGGTGTGCGTGCTGACCAGTCTAACACTCGGGGAGGGAGAAAGGGGATTTATATATATCCACAAAGGTTTGCCCTTGCCCCAGCTCGAGCCAACGCAAGCCTCTGGCTGTCTCTTCTTCTCACCCGTGGCGGGCTCTGCTTGTACAGAGCCCAATCCAAGCCTGCGCAGTCTCCCAGAAGGCCCTCGACCGAGCAGCTAGTGCGCAGTGCTTTTAGCTGGCCGTACCGGAGGGATAAGAAAGAGGGGGAAAAGCGGCGCTTTGAGCTGCGGTGTCCCACCTCCCCTACTTATATTAGCCGGAAGTCGAAAAATCAGATGAAGAGACCGGCACGTAACTGAGATCTTTTTTTAAGGGGGGGGGGACCCAAAATCTACTGTACTGCAGGGACCGGTAAAAGAAGGGGGAGAGGGCCGTGGCTGTCACGGAAGAAGGTTAGACAAAACTGGAGAAGACACGCGAACGGGAATTGGCTGGTTTGAACTTTGAACACTGCCGGATACTCGCAAGAACGCCAAGATCACCGGGAGCGGAGGAAGAGAGAAGGAGAGAGAGAGACAGACAGTCAGTCAAAGGCGGAGCGTGGAGGTGGTGTGATGCAGACTTGTACAGATGATACGGGGATGCGAGAGGTTCCGTGCAGGGGATGCCGGAGTCGTGCCCCCACTACCTTACTTCACAGCCCTGCCGCCGCCCCAAGAATCGCCCGCCCGGCCATTCTGGCGGGCGGTCGAGCTGCTTTCGTTCTCCGGCGGACCTTTACGACCGTATCGGCTGTGGTGCTCCGCCGCCGGACGTTGGAACCGTGCCTAGTCGCCCTTGGGCCCCCCCGGAGGCACGCGCCGGTAATGATTTTCAAAGAGTTCGGTAAAGGTTCAGTCCTTTTCGATAGCGGTTTACCGAACCGGTTTAGTAACATAACTTAAAAGTTTTGAACCACTACCGAAAAGGACTGAACCACTACCAAGTCCTTTGTAAATCACTACCCGTCGGTAGTGAGTTACAAAGGGCTCGGTAGCGGTTCAGCCCTTTTCGATAGCGGTTCACCGAACTGGTTCGGTAACATAATTTGAACCATCACTTAAGTGACGGGGGTATGTGGCCGTCTCTTATTAGGGACTGAGACTTCTCCCTCCACCTCGGGACTGAGGTGATTCGCGTTCTTATATTATGTGCTCGGAGCATCTCAATTGTTAAATAAAAAAATTATTTTTAATTTTTAATAAAAAAATTGTCACGATATTAATCACTTAAATAATAAATAATAAATTATTAAGATATCGATAATAATTTAACTTTATCGATGACGAGTTAACAAGTCAGTTAATTATTACTGAACTATTATCGACGTCTTACAAACTTATTACTGAACTTAATACAACTTGATAGATAGTGAGTTAATAAGACGTCGATGACAATTTAATTCTTTTCGATAGTGATTCACTAAATTTGTTATTTAAATCGTCACTTAAGTAGTCCGAGATCGTGGCCAATTTTGATTGTGAACTCAAAATATTTCTTTCACTCGGACATTGAAATGATCCGAACTCTTATATCATCGGCTCGTGAACCCTCGTACCGTGTGCTTATGAGTGGGAGAGAGCGAGTAAAAGGGTTCAGGATAGTTTAGGAATTGGTTTTTTTAACTGGACCCATTTTTTTGATACTGAGTTCTAATTAGAACCCTTGGTTTTAAAAGTAAGTTTGACTTTTATTTAAACTTAACTTATTATTTAAATGAGTCGAGTTTGAATTAGGATAATAGTTTGATTTTTGCTCCAAATTTGAGTTCAAAACTGATACGAACTTATTTATAGAAAATGTTCATTCGTGAAATTCGAAATTTAACTTATTTATAGAATTTAATCTCAGTTTATATCTAAATTTAATTTTTATTTTTATTTTATATTTTAAGTGAAGTTATTCAATTATTAATATTTATAATTTAATTTTAAATGAATATTCAATGTAACTCTTAATCTAGTTATTATATCCAATGACATAAAATTATCAATGACATAAAAGTTGTATTAAAAAAATGAATCAACGAATGACACAAAATTAACATGTTTGGAAAGATATGATAACAAAATAAAGTAAAAATCATATAAATTTGTAGTAGTCATCAAAATATCTCTTTTAACAAGTTTTATTATAAAAACATAAAATTGCGATAAAAATTCAATTTATCATGCAACCAAACATCTCCTTACTCTTTGGCTCCAATCAATTTTCTTCGTGTCCTTCTACAATTGTGATTTCTACTCCCGATGTAGCTGGTGATCAATATGGGCCTATCTGTGAGGCACCCTTTGCAATGAACATGATTGTTATTGGGGATTAGGACGGTATAAGGTTTACTTTCTCTATCTTTTTTTGGACATTGGCCTAGTGGCCATGAAATCCCATATTGTAAAAGCATCTTTATATCTTTTCACTTTTCAGAAAATGTGAATTGTATAATAATTGAACATTTCTATAATCTATCGCTTGATTGTTTTTAAAAATTGGGTGAGAGACAGAAAAACATAAAGAAGGGTTCTCTCCCTCCCTCCCCCCTTGTGAGGTGTTGGGTTGCACACAAAATTTTTATATATTTTTATGATTAAACTATGTATTAAAATAAAATTTCTTTGGTAACTACAAACACAAAATTGTCATTTTTGGTCAGGTGCGGTAACGAAAAAATTAAGTGCCATATATAACTAAATAAAGGTGAGGGACCACTGGAAACAAAAAAGAGGCCTCACTTCTTTTTGATACCGAGAATTATGGAGATTATAAATTATTAAAAAATTAATATTATCTAAAGGGTAAAGAGATAAAGATTATTCTATAATTTCTGTTCTCATAATCCCAAACAAATGTACCCCACGTGGTTAGAGATTTAATGATCAAAATCTCCGCAAAGACTCCAATTAGTTGTAATACAACGGTGCAAATTAAATTTCAAGCTAAAAGTGATATTCGATGACGCCTTTGAATATGAGATCTGATGCTCGACCTCCACTTAGGTGTTAAAAATTTTAATTTGATAAAAATATAATCACGAGGGTAAAAAGTTAGGCCGGGCAGGGTTAGACCAAGTTAATAGTTTTTACGGGTTAGGTCGATAATATAATACGAGTCGCACTAGATTGGTCTAATACACTTTGAACCGAGTGTAATGTCTTCATGTCGGGCCGAGCCCAGCCCATTGACACATCCTATTATTGGAGATCTCTTGACTTCCTTGATGCCAAGCTGTGAGAAGCCCCATTGGCAGCCACTTTGTCCTTTTGCCTTGCCAACTAGAATGGCCTACTTTAGACTCTTTGATTATGAGTAAGTGGGTAAATATGGTCCCAGATGGAAATTTCTGAAAGACAGCGCGACTTATACAATTTGGACATCTCAACCTCGAAGCCATGATTTTAAGGCTTGCAAGATAGTGTGTGTATATATAAATATATATATATATATTAATCTATCTAAAGTATTTTATTATCTTACTTTTTTACTATCTATGTTGCCAGTGGTAAAGAGTGTTATTAATTAGATACAGTCCTAGATTGAATGCTTCAAAGAGATCAATGGATGCTTCTACACTTCGCATGTATAACCATGTACAAGGCCAGTAAAATCCCACTAAAACTATTCAAGAAGGTGAAGTGAAGAGTCTCCCTATGGTTAATTAATTGCTTCTTTCTTCGCTGTCTTCTAATTGCTGCTCGCACGAAAGCAATAATTTGCTACGAGGGGTGTTCATATAGTTTGGTTTGATTTGGATTTTGAGATTTTTTTTTCCAAAACAAATCAAATCAAGCTCGTCCCTTCAAACTAAATAAAACTACATATATATACACACACAACTAGTTCGGTTTGATTTAGCTCAAATCTTTCATTGATAAATAAAGTAAGGGCCAATTTGGAAGCAAAATTAGTCGTACTACTTGGATTAACAGGAACTTCAATAACCTATGTAGTGTCGGGATAAAAATGGTTACAAGATATTTTAATTATTTTAATTTTTATATTTTTTGGTATCAAAATAATAATAGTAGAATAAAAAAGGGTTAAACTTACACGTAATTTGGTAAAAAGAAGAATCATGGCATACGAAGGATAGTGATAGATATATCTATATAACGTAGCTCATAAATTAAATTGAGTTTGATATAATAAAATATAATTCTTGTTCTTCCGTGAGGTATGACATAATCATATTTAATTTAATAAATTAACTGGTACTATTAACAAAAATTTATAACCTGATTATAGAGTATGTAGTAATTTATATCTTAGTAGGGAAAGAAAATTCGCAATTGTTTTCTAAATAAGGCATTCTTTTAAAAAATATAAACATCTTATTTTAGAATATACTCTCGTTCTAGTGACTTTTCTAATACAAGATAATCTAGAAAAAGAAACTATAGTTTTACATACCAAACAAGTAATCCATAATCTGCACATATTCTTGTCTATCCTTATACCAAATGAGGGCTAAGAGATGGTAAGCTTTGACAAGTGTCCATAAAATAAGAGAAATATTATTCCATTTATTCTTGATAAAATTGGTTCCTTAGAAAAAGATTTATTCCTAGAATATATATAGTACGTGGTAAAAAATTTGTAATGTTCTCTTTACATTGATTGCTAAAAAGTATAAAATAAAATATAATAAATTTACATTTTTGTTAATGTTGAAAACCAATAATAAAAACATAATAACTTATGTGTGAAACTATATTACTAGAAATTATATTTATACTATGGAAAATACTAGGATGGAAATAAAATCAACTCTACATTTAAAAATAGGTGTAATAAAAAAATAAAATATAAAAAATAGTAATAAATGTGTAGATTATTCAATTAAAGCACATATACTAATTAATGCAGTATATAAAATATATCAATTAAAAATTTAGCATTATTTTATGTATTAAATAATATTATAAATATACTAAATATAATAAACATATAAAAGTCAATATATAACTTGACGAAAGTGTAAATTTTAATATTTAAATATGATATCATAATGCTTAAAAGTTTAAGATCAACATATCGTAATAAAGAGGTACATAAATATAATTCTATAATATATATATTGATTTAAGAAAAGCACAAATAAGCAACAACCGGCTTGAAGTACACCATATAGACTATAATAGCATAACTCATCGCGCATTTACGCAAGAAAATAAGTGGGGTAAGAAAATAATAATAATAATAATAATATATTTTATCTATAATTTTTGATTTTGTATACGGGTGGGATTAGGTGTTTTGGGGTGGGCTGAGGCGCTTCTGGAATTAGGTTAAGATGGCTTCATCACATAGAGTGCAAATCACCTCATGAGGGTGCTTGAGACTGTAACCTCAGATTCCTCACATAAATGACATTATTTAATTGATGATTTAATGATTTTTCAACTCCCGAGATATTAAATGATGTCATTTATGTGAGGGACCTGAGGCTACAACCTTAGGCACCTTCCTAAGATGATCTACACTCCATCACATAAGGTGTAGGGATTTGTTTGGGATTGGACCATGGATACATGATGGGCTGAAATGGCAGAGGGCACGGCTGACAAATGAGGGGAGCAGATCACCTCAATTTCGCAGGGAAAGAAATAGGCTCAATCCCCAATCAAAAACAGTCACAACTCCCAAGTCACTTAAGTGATGGTTTTATAAGAACTGATTCACTCATTATTGAACCAACCGGTTTATCGTTATTGAACCCTTATTGGTCTATTACTAAACTGTTATTGAATATTACTGAAGTTTTACTAAATCGTTATTGAACATTACTAAAGTCTTACTGGAACCTTACTAAATCGTTACTAAAATCAGTGTAACTCGTTACTGAACTATTACTGAATGTTACCGAAATTTTAATGAATCGTTATTGAAGATAGTGCAACTCGATATTGAATCGTTACTAAAGTCTTAATGAATTATTATTGAAGTCAGTATAATTCGTTACCGATTCGTTATTGAATCATTGAACCGACTTAGTACGGGTCAATAACGGCAAATCGGTTGTTACTGAATTATCACTCAAGTGATACGAGAGTTGCGACATATTTTAATTGGAGACTAAGGGTGCTTTCTTCACTATAAAACTGAAGTGATCCGCTCTCTACTACGAATAGGTGAAATATATGCTCAATCGAACGGGAGTTTGAAAGAATATATATACACGCAAGAATGAGCCCGCGCCGTGACATCTCCGTCCACGGCTTTACATAGATGGGATTCGGTCGGTGGATTCGCCCATTAAGTACCTAGCGTACGCGCGCGGTAACGCCGACGGCCGGCAGGTGGGCGCGAGCTTCTTCTCGGCGTGCATAATATGGGAGTGATCATATTGTTGGCTTTCAACGGCATGCATGCAAGATGGGCACTTGCAGTACTTGCAGTTGCACTTGCAGCCGATGAACGGAGAGGCGGCGGCGACGTCGTCCACCCGCCATAATGGAGTCGGGGAGGCATGGCAGTTGGCAACGGAGCTCAATGATGGCGTTGCCTCCGTGATGATATTGGCACGTCCCGTCATCCGCGCTCCTGGTCCTGGCTGCTTCCCCGCCCAAAGCTCCTGGTCCGACCCATTCGCCATTTCCTCGAACGTGTGAGGTGTGTGCAGCTTTGTCCGAAGCTTCCCGTTCGACCATGCATGAAGCCTGCCCTGTGCTAAGCCAACAACACCGGGCGTACGATTCCGTTTGCTATATACCACGTCGCTTTAGCGTAGGCACCAAGAGAGTGAGTGAGTGTGTGTGCCCATCTTATGTCTTAATTAGCATGGCAGATAACAAGGTCTAATCAATTAATTATTTAATTTATGTGATGTACCAGTGTGCAGGTGCGGCGAGTGTGTGTGTGTATATATATATATATATATGGTGACGACGACGAGAATATTTTGAATACTTTTAATGCTCAAATTTCTGTTCGGCTGGCTTTTGATACTAATTAAATGTTGAATTTTCTGAATAGAATCGAATCGCGATATTAATCCCAGCACACGTCTCCCAGTTCAGCTATGATCCCTCCTGGTGGTCCGACTGATAAATTACTTGATCCCAGTCTATCTTATTACTAGATTAATTTGCCGAAATCAAGTATGTATATATATATATATGTAGCGTCGACGGTACCGAAGAAGACCCACGAAACAACGATTTAGATGAGTGGCTTGTCACAAATCAGGAGGTTTCCGGCCGCTGCAACGTAGCAAGGTGACAATGTAGAGAATGTATTAGTCTCTTTATGTGGAAAATCATAAATTTTAGATACTGGGATAATCATGACTAGACATAATAAGTGTGAGAATATTTTCTCCGACATCTAATATGAGATTATGTTATTTAACACTTTTTCTTCTCCGTCCGTCACCACCGTCGGAGTCACAGCAAGAATACACGAATCAGTGTTGAGCGGATATAAGAGTGAGACCGAAGAGACAATTCTAAAAGCTCACCTACTTTAATACCATGTGGATATCTCAAAATTTAGGCATCAAGATAATTAGAATCAAGCTTAATAAATAGAGAAATACTCTCTCTAGATAGTCCCACATCAAACAGTTGAGGGGAGGTTCCCGTGCTCAAAAGTCTGGGACTCTCTAAACTAACACCGTGGTTTTAGGTCGGTTAACATGATATTAGAGTCAAGGATCAATGAATCCCTCTCCATCGACTGTCACCTGCAACAATGTAAACGTGTCAAGGTCAAAAGAGCTTGCATACGAGAGGGAGAGTTCGATAATCTCATATCGAGAGAAAGAGGGGAGGCTCTCGTGCTTAAAAACCTGGACTTCTCTAATCCAATGTCGCGTTTTTGGGTCGGTTAACACTTTCTTAAATTGATTTTATAAATGTTATTGTAAACTATATAGTGATACCGTAGAGAGAGTTTCTCATATGAATAAAAATACTAAATTTGATTCTGACGTCGTAAGATTTCAACTGTTTATTTTATTTTAGTTTAATTTCGTATCATTTTATTTTAACATAACTTACATTTTATAAAAAAATTCGTGTGCAACCATAAAATTTAATTCATTCTATTTATTAAAGATTTTAACCTTCCTAAAATCAGTTTGATTTCATTTCGGCTCATTTTCGTTCAGTTCTAAGAAAATCGGTCCTAAAAACGCAACGCCACCCGCGTGCGTGAGGAGCTCCGCCGCACGTGTGTATCCAAGTGGGCCTCCAACCGAATCCCACACGGGCCCACAAAGGCGAAAAGTGGGCCCCGTTGCCGATGCACCCGCCGCCGCTTAATCACCACGTGGACCCCCCTCCCCCGCCAAATTGCCACCTCAATGATCAGGCAAGGCCCACGCGCGCCGGGTGAGACCGCGCCACGTGGCCATCATTTCTTGCTGGCGGGGCCCGCCCCAGACTTCGGAGGTCAACATCTTCTCGAGTCCGAGGCCTCACCAGACGGCACTACCCGGCTCATTCTCATCGCACCTACAAGGAAGGATTTGGAGAGAAGTCACCATTTGAGCCGAAGAAGCCTCCTTTTGGTCGGTACCGCAGGTAGGGCTGCAAAATAATGGAGCCGGTGTTGGAACTTAACTTATTTATTTTAAATGATTTCTTATAATTAAGTTGGGTCCTTATAAATAGATTTAACCCTTGCTCAAGTTTGGCAAGAACTCTCTTAAATTCAACCCATACTCGAGTTTAAACTCGCTATGAATTTAATTGTAAAACTCGAAATCTATCCAAACTTATCTGTGTAACTCAAATTTTTTTCTTGTTGATAAAACTTGATCTAAGTACGAAGTTAAATTAAATATTCTTTCTATTTTAATTTATATATCAATAATAGATGATTATAAATATTTATAATTTAATTTTTTTAATTTAAATATTTATTTATGTTACTGTAAATTTATTGAGTTGAGTATAAATCAAACTCGATTACTTAATGAATCTAGTTTTATATTTTTTTTCGGTTTGTTTGTTCCGAGTTGTGTAGAGTTTTTATAGAGCCTGAGGTTTGGGAGTGTACCGGGCTCCCGTCTGGAACGTGGGGCCATATCTCTGTCCATCGAACGAAATGGCCCCTCCCTGGTTCACTCAACCTCAATGCCCTTCTTTCGCGCATAAACACAAGCTCAATTCACCTCAGTCTGATAACAGAAGAGTTAACATTTTTTTCTCTTTAATTTAAATTACAACATAGAATCTTAATCTTCCATCTGTAGTACACTCATCACACGAAAACGTGTTTCCCTATTAATTATTTGATTGAGAAGAATCAGGCAGCTCCATAAATTAATGTGCGCTCTTATGTATGGACACACCTGGTAGATGAAAAAGTACGGATATGGGGAATGCAGTTATGTATATAAAGAGTGTTCAACTTTGAAGTCTCGAGTAGTGACCAGTCGTGAATTGGTAAAGAGAATACGAGGGGAGGAGGAAGAAATACTGAAGACAAAACCCTCTTAGTTCTATCATGGAGTGTCATCGTGAGGGGAACGGGGCGTGGAGGAAACAACACAGTTATATATCTTCTTCACCACACGCGCGTCCTGACCCACGGGGGCTGCTTCTTTCCTCTACTTCTGAACCGGCCCTCGCCTTCCCATGGTGGCAGGAGTATCTGCGTAGCCAGTTTCCCCTCCGTGTACCCTCCCGGCTTCTCCTTTCTTTCCTGGTCGTATTTATGGTAAACAATAATAAGTTTAGGTCGCCGTTGCTAGCGCAAGACGACCACGTTTTACAATATTCCCATGGGGGGGGGGGTGGCATGCCGCCGCCGGGACATTGGGAAGATGGACGGATATGGCTAGATAGATTGAGATACACACGGCCATCTGCCTTCCGCCATTTTTCGCGTCAAGGTTGTGGCTCCTTAATTTACGATCTGTGATCCAACCGCCGACAACCTGAGTTAAGGAAATAGAGGCAAGAGAGAGAGAGAGAGAGAGAGAGGGGAGCCAATTATTTCATACGGCACCATGTATATATATATATATGTATGTACCCAAGGAAAGGGGCTAGCCTACATCCAATTCTTGGATATCTGTTATTTAGCCCCACCCCCGTCTCTCCTTTCCCCCGTTGGCCGCACCTCTCTATACATCTCCGTCGATGGTCGTTCAGTCGTCTCTCTCCTGTCTTCTTCCGCTCTTCGGACATTGACTCCGTTCACCAGCTCTTTTAATCAGGTGTTGGAAGAAGTACCAGGCAACGTTGTCAGCGAAGGACCAGCAGATCCCGAGGCTTCTGTATAGAGATCACTGGGTGAAGTCTTGCCATTGTTCGGGCGGCGCGGCCTTATGGCTTGACGGGCGGAAGCCTGAGCGATCATCCTTCACTTGCCTCTGTGAACTGTGAGCGCTCTCTCCTCTCTCTCTCTCTATCACTATCTCTTTCTCTATCTCTTTATCTCTTTCTCCCTCTCTCTCTCTCTCACACACACAGATAGACAAGGATTTCTAGTACTCCGGAATTTGATCTGGACTTGATTCTAGTGCATATATATATATAGAGAGAGAGAAGTGGATGGATAGTGGGCAGAAACCAATGCTAGCCGTTCAGACTACCTGATGGACGTCGATAAGCCTTAAACTCTCATAAACCTTGACGTAATTCTCCATGTTTGATCGTTCTACCGATATATAGGATATGTTGGGTGCTTCTGCTCAGCTGCTATATATTGCTCCTTTGTTCTCACCGTTCAGTCAATCATCTTGATGCCTTTATCTTTTTTCTGTGGACCTTGACGTCTTTCCCCTTTAACATACAAGTAGAGAGTTGCGTCAAACAATATTGCTTCTCTTTGATAGAGAAGGATTTCAGAACAAACATCTTCACGAGTAGGCACGCCTCCTTTAGGTTTTTCTTCTTATTTTTTTTGTAGATCCTCCCTACGGTTAATGCAACATCTGTCTGAGGAAACTAGAAGCCCTTATAAAAATCTCTACAGATTCCTCCAAATGTATGTATATAGGGGCATGTAACAGATCATCTGGCAAAGATCATGAAGTAAGAAAATGTCCATGCTAATAATTAGGGGAACGGGAAACATTTTTTACCTTAATTTTCTACTGTCTATTTTATTCTCTGTTTGGAAACGTTACCACTAAGGACGGGGCATATCATTTTCGTATTGATCATGAGAGGCTTATGCTGCTTTACATGATATCTAGGAAGCATTAAACTTTAAGTCTATAGGTTGCTTTTATCTATATAGTTTTTTTTCTCTTATGGATGCCAAAGGATGTCAAGCGTTTAGGCGCCATTGTTTTTCCATTTTCGGAGAACTAGGGTTTTTCATACAATAGAGTTCTCTCTCTCAATCCTTATTTGCGCCCGCGATCAAGTTATGTATATTTTTTGGTAGTTTTTGGAGGATCCGAAGTACCTTTCTTTGTTTTCTTTATATGAGTACCTTTTTTTGTGGTTGGCATAAGGGACATCTTTTTTTGCAAGGTTTCAATTTTGTTGTACATTTCCTTGGTTACAGCAAGAATATAGCAACGTGCATTGTCAACTAGATTTTATTATCAGTATATAATCTTTAAATTACGCTTGTTCTATTGATGAGGAAATAAGCTCATTAATTTACTTAACTAGAGAAAATGTACCAGACATTCAGAAAATTTGTAAAGAGAACAAGGGGCGACAATTAAACTGTTCCGAATAATATTTCAGATATTGAGGAAATTGTTAGCAAGTTTTTGTCGACACCCAGCTTCTCCTCCTTGTGTCTCTACTCGTACCTTCGCATCGACCATGGCATGCGCCAGGATCACCTCTCACCTCATGACAACATCGTCTCTGCCTTCTTGCTGGCCCTGTCTTTTTTTTTTTTTTTTTTGATAACAACCAAAAGCTGCAATATAAATATTGGCATCCACACCTTGCTAGCTAGGTTGAGCCGCTGATCAGCAAAGAATTGAGAGAATGGATACCTTCTCTGATCATGTGCCTCCGGGTTTCCGTTTCCACCCGACTGATGAAGAGCTTGTTGATTACTACCTACGGAAGAAGGTTGCTTCGAGAAAGATTGACCTGGACGTTATAAAGGACGTTGATTTGTACAAAATTGAGCCATGGGATCTCCAAGGTATATAACTCGCAGATGGCGCCCGTGCAAGTAAACCTTTTAATTACTAAAAAAGCATGTTCTCAGCAAGGGCCAAATTACTTATACTCTGACTTTAATTTTGTGCATATACGCATGCAACTTCCGGTCATTTATGCCACAAAAAATGTACGTTAGGACCTGAAGAACAAAATGAATGGTACTTCTTTAGTCATAAAGATAAGAAGTATCCGACGGGAACTCGCACCAACAGGGCAACAGTAGCGGGGTTCTGGAAGGCAACGGGGAGAGACAAGCCAATCTACGCGAGGCACAGCTTGATCGGGATGAGGAAGACGCTAGTATTTTACATAGGACGAGCACCAAATGGGCAGAAGTCAGACTGGATCATGCATGAGTATCGGCTGGAGACGAATGATAATGCTACTCAGGTGAATTATTCTTCTTGTGAATATGGTATATATATACGCCATCCGGTTCTTCACCTGCATATGGGTTGTGAGATTTATGCTACACGAACCGGGGGAATCAAGATCAGTCATCAAGTGTCGCATTCAGGTGGTGATTAATTTAACCGCATTAACATGATCCTTTTGGCTTCTGAAATGTTTCAGGAAGAAGGCTGGGTGGTGTGCAGAGTATTCAAGAAAAGGGTATCGCCCCTCAGGCGGGGTAGTGAACAGGAACCCCCCTGCTGGTACTACGACGACCCGATTCCCTTCATTCCGGACCTCGACTCTCAGAGGATGACGAGCAGCAGACAGCATGATGATGTGCCTTTGCAGCACCACAACATGTATGCTTCCAAGCAGGAGCTGGACTTTCACTACCAAATACCCAACAACGAGTCCTTTCTCCAGCTACCGCAACTAGAAAGCCCCAATCTCCCAGCAGGCTATGTTTCTCAAGAACAAATACCATTAACTGGCCGGCAACAGCAGATCATGGACACTAGCAGCATGGGACATCGATCGGCCGCAGGAGGCCGAGTTATGGCGGACTGGAGGGTGCTCGACAAGTTCGTGGCATCTCAGCTTAGCCATGGAGATGCTCCCGAAGAACCGCAGAACTACCCCAATATGGACAGTATTTTTCTTGTTCCCGAAGAGGAGGAAGAGGAAGCAGTTGCGTGTTACGCGTCGACGTCAACAGCCAATTGCCAGATTGATCTATGCAAGTAACTAAAGAGGTTGGAGTATACTAATTAAGGTGCATAAACCGAAAGAGCGACGTCCATGCCTCGGGTCTCTGTAAACAATAAACTTCTAGTATATATGTGCATGCTGGCCAAGGGACATATGATGCCTTTCAAATCCAACCGTTTATATGATGATGTTTGATTGTTGAATGAGGATCGCTTCAAACGATCGCCTTCGGAGTTCCTTTCTGACTCCTCACATGAGAGGGTGGATTTCATGGGGACTTCATGTGTGTTACTATTTCTCCTACGGGGAATGAAAGAAAATTACCCCTTTGAATAATGCAATTGGCCACATGCATGATCTTGTTCATGCCACGTGTATATATTGTCGTCTGGACGGAGGTCAAGGTATCTGATTCGGGAGCCTTCTCCTTCTAGGCATTTGATCTAAACAGAAGCAAGTGCTGGCTGTATACATGCATGTATACATATGTACCTTCTTGCTAATATGTGAACGAAAGGATCACAATATTTTTCCTATTTTATCGGTTTCCACGTGGCGTATTGCAAAATGTGTTAACGCAAAACATTTTGTATTGCATATATGAAAGGAAACGATCACTGGTTATTCGTATTTACATATATGTCTAAGATTATATTAAATTTTAGTAATTATATATAAATTATTGACTCATTTTTAAATAAAAATTAATATATTTTTTAAAATTTATCAAATTCGGTTCTGATTTCGATAATAGAATCAGAATCGGATTGAAATCGAAACATAGTGATTCTAAAATTATCGAAATCAAAATCGAAACCTCTTAACCATGTAAAAATCGAAATCGAATTCTAGTGATTTCCTTACCAACTCTGACCCGTCTACCACTCTAGTGAAAGAGTTGAGAGGACTCCCTTGGGAGCCCTCCTGAACAGCCCTCTCACGGTAATATATGCTAACAGTCTGACGAAGCCATCCCCATGATCAGTTTCTTCTTTCTTTTCTTTTCTTTTTTTTTGTAAAACTTGTTATTGTTCTGGTGTATTGACAGGCATATAACCTCTTTTTAAACTGTTATAAGTGGCAGGAATTTAGTTTTCCTTATTCGTTTCTTTTGTAATTGTTACGTACGTACGTACACTTACAACATGAGGATATTTTATAAGTCAATTTTCCCTCCAATCTAGACAATCAAACAGGCACACCCAAAAAAAAGGATGAGAAGATCACCTACACAACGTTGCATATGACAAGGGCAGGGGGGTCATATAACTGATAAAGAGAGTCGACAGCCCTGGCGGAAGGAGACAAGATATCTGTTGGAGAGAGACCTGGTGATGTCCGTTAAGGAGCTGTAAATTCATTCAAAAGAGAGTTTGGATGGCCTCAGATGACCGGAGAAAGGAGCAGCGCCGCCCCGTCCCCTTCCTCCCTCACATGTGATCCCCGCTAAATTTTTTATGAGGGCCGCCGGTGATTAGCACCCGGCAACTGCCCCCTTGTCCGGTCACCTGAGATTCGGAATCCTCAAGAAAGGGGAAATGTGCGAAGTTGTATGTAAATATATATACTTATGTGTGTGTATGCACACCCGGAAACCTCATGTTCGCCAAGACTGGACAATCTTCCAAGGTTTACGCATCTTCCACAGGAAAACTTAATTAACTAGCTGTTGGTAACCAAAACTTACTGAAACGGCAAATTTAAGTACCAGCTGGGATAAATCATCTGTTACCTTCGGGGTAGAGGAAAGAGCTAACTAATAAGGTATTCCCATCGCGGAAGAAAGCCAGGAAGGAGCAGCGCTCACCAAAGTGCAGCTTTGCACCTGGTCGATCGCCGTCGTTAGGCGAAAACTCGTAGCATTTCAGCAACCGTGCAGCTCCCTGGATCCGCTATCGACAGAGAGAAATACAGCAGACACGAGAGAGAGAGAGTGAGAAACAGACAGAGAGATCCGTTGTCTTCCCTTTCCCCCTTGGGCCTCTTCTGGAAAGCGAGCGAAACAGACTAGAGAAAGCAAGCTCGATTGTCGTCGCGTCCCGGCTGCAGGTACGTGGAGCAGCGCCCGCGATCTCTCTGCAAACCATCCGACTTCAACAAGCTGACCTAATTAGTTTTCCGTAGGGGAAACCCCCACCCTTGGGTTGGGTTGCCATGGGCAGAAATCATCCGCTCATCCGCCGATCGAGGCGCGCGTGAAGGGAACAAACAGTCGTAGAAAATTCTGGGCTGGGAAGGAACACCACTCACCGCGGCAATTGCGGCGCCGTAGGAGACCTTGCATGCAGATGCAGCATCATATATATAAATCAGGGAGTGCGAATCACTCGGACCTGTTCGAGTTGGAGACTCTCCCATCGACTGGTGCCATGGCCCCCTTCGCTCTTTCTTAGTACAGTCATGAGAAGTTTGAGTATATCAAGAGACCGACAAAAGATATTCTCTTTCCTTAAAAAATAAGATTCAATAATTATTTAAATATTAATTTGACTCATAAAATTTACACGATAGATAAATTTTATAGACGTTTGTGTCTCAGACGAAGAGAATACTCTTGGATGGTCTCTCGAGAGAGAGAGCGACTTTTCTCAGATAGACATGTGAGGAGAGTTCCTAACTCTTTTCACAGAGAGATTGAGGTGATATGATTTGATATCTCTTAAATCATCATCGTGTTTATGTCACTTTAATTTTTTCATGAGAGCGGTTGAAAAACTCTCCTCAAATACTCACATGAGAAGAGTCGCTTTCCTCCCGAGACAACTCAAACTCAATTGGGTGACCGTGATCGTGCATGGTATTACCACACTACACGGCATGTAATTAACTGCTTCAATATGTATGGGTTCAGTAAGCATGACATTACTAAGCCCATAAAATGTTATTAATTAAGATGTTAGTAACACATATAGAAGTCAGTAATTACATAATATAAGATATTAATAATAATAAGTACGTATCACATTACACGTGATACGTGATAGTATCCTTATACGTAATAATATATCACACCGGATAGCAACATATATATTCGGTAGTAATACATCGTATTTGATGATAAGAAAAAAAACTTACCAAAATCTCTGTGACTGGGAGAGATCTCTCCACCGATATGAGAGATGATCTGCTCTTTAAACCTGGTCGACGGTTCTCAAGCTCCCCCAGCGCAAGAAGGCTTTGTAATTAATTTATTATGACGATCGATGGTGTTAACCTTATATGGAAAACAAAACAAAAAATACTACGACTTCTTTTCGTTAGAGATTACTGGGACGTTCACCCTACAAGTCACACAGGCGATCGATCCGAACTCCATCAGATCAGATCAGGAACCGGGACGCGGCAGCAAGCAAGCCATGATTACCTTCCCGAGAGGACGGAAGAAGGGGAGGGGGGGAGGGAAAGGGCTGAAGTGCTGATCACGCTTGGCTGCCATGGCTGGTCAAAATTAATTAACCGCCCGGTGCTCATTTGGGTGGCTAGGATTACTGGCGCGTGGAAACAGCAGAAGGGACCCGAATAATTAGCTCTAGGGCGCGCCATCTTCCAGCGAAGTGCCGTCTGTTTGGGGAAGAAGATAACATGATGTGCCTGCGCGCGAGGCATGCACTAGCTAGCTGGGACGCCATCACGCGCGCATGCTTCGTCCTATAGTCTCTCCCGCCGGCTCCACTCGGACGCCGGCCAGCACTTGTCGGTAAAGATCTAAATGCTGCCGCGCGCCGCTGATCGATGATGCACGCTGTCCAGGCGGGTACGAGTACCAAAGGAGGGTGTTTTCTCAGTTTTCAACCAGAAACAGTCACCATCCCACCTATCACGGAAGCCACGGTTCAGTTACTTATAATTGTTACCGAGATGGCTGAATGGTCAGTTCCGTAACAACTCAGTTACCATTTAGTATCAATTTATTGAACCGTCACACTGAAATATTATTAGACCCTCACCGAGTCACTATTATCAATAATCGTTTAGTAAAGACCTAGTATCAATTTAGTAAGAGTCCAATGATAATAGTTCACGTAATTATTCAATAACAACTTGGTAAAGATTTAATGAGAATTTAGTAAAAGTCTAGTACAGTTCAAGAACGATTTAATAACAGTTTAATAATTTGATATTGAACTATCAGGTAAGTGACTTAAAGATTGTAACATATTTTGTTTGGAAGACTGAGAGAACTCACTCAATCGACCATTTGAGGCGATCGAGTTCACACTTATTTTCTTCTTGAAGGAAAATCACAGTCATTTCTCTTTTGGGTCAAGTCAGATCTAGTAAACTTCCTTACTGATGCGTTATGTCAATATGGTGGCTTTTAATCATCAATTATACCATCCTAAACGACATTATTCGGCAACTTCGCTTCTATAAAATATTTTTTATATATTTTCGTGATAAAATATTATATTGAAATAAGAGCTAAGATTATTTAATTAATACATAAAATTATTATGTTTGTTGAGATACGATGAGAAAAAAATGAGGTCCATGCATCGTTATATATAAAAGGTGAGGGCCACAAGATAAAAGAAAGAAGAACACCCCTCTTCTTTATTCCAAGGAATGTTTTATAAATAATTTAAATATCACTTAATATTAGTTAACTCTTCCACTGGCTCTTGGAAACATGATATATACTATATTTTTGCTACCTACAATACTTTGATTACCTAATTAAGAACTGTTGGAATAAGTGGGATAAGTAATACGTGATCGAGTCGGTAGACTTGTGACGCATGTTAGCCCCTATTATCACTGTTGTCACATATTGACCTAGATAACAAGTGTATTTCTCCACAAACACGTATGATAGCATAGAATGTTAGCCCCTACTTATCACTGTTGTCACATATTGACCTAGATAACAAGTGTATTTCTCCACAAACACAACACGTATGATAGCATAGAAAGATGATAATACATCAAACAATTTTAAGAGCAACTAATTCAATTATGGATCAATATGTGTGGATGTTGTGATCAAGACAAACACATAAAATCTGGTGTAAGGTACACTACTTTTTCAAGTGACCTATCAAACATATACTGCATCGGTAGCATGGTGGTGGAACACCGCCACCATTGTGGAGACTATTGCTCCCATGGGAGGATGGTACCGGGAGCGAACTCGAAACCTTTGATGAGTATTGTTTCAACTGCTCACAAGGCTCGACCACTGTGGTAGGATCATCAAAAAAAAAACAAAACAAAGGCCTATCAAAAATAAATGTTTATGGGCTGTTTGGTTGCATGATAATTGAAGTTTTATTTTAATTTTTAAAAATTGTAAGAAAACTTGTTAAAAGAGGTTTTTGACAACCATGACAATTTTATGTTTTGAAAGTGATTTTCTTCTTAAACAAAAAAAGTGGGTCTCACCTCTTTCTTTTTCCTTGTGGTCCCCCACTTTATTTGGTCATGTGCGGTGGGTACTCTTTTTTGTAATCACATCCCTCCAAACTTGATAATTTTATGTCATGAGTTGGTTTACTTTTTATTTTAATACAATTTGTTATCATGAAAGTGTACAAAAAATTATCATGCAACCAAACACCCCATTATATATTGTCATATATATCTGGATTTTGTAGAACTTCTATCCAAGCATTTGGGAGAGACTACCTTACACATTGCATTGACAATAAGATTTTTATTTCACAAATTATAAGAGTTATGTCCCGGGCTTAAACTTCAAACTTCCACAACCCAAGCCCAAGTAAACTTGTTGGACTTGGGCCAGTAAGACCCGAGCCCAAATAAGCCCATTAGCTAAGTGGGCTACCCTAGGTCCATTAATTTTTCTGGTTGGTCTTATAAACTAAACTAATTTAAATATCAATTATGTCCTACAATTACAGGTATTTGAGATCTTCCATATTTACCATATAATTAATAATAAAATATAAAATACATAACAAGAATATAAATAAATAAAAAATATTTTTAGACAATATGAATTAATGATCATAATATAATTTTAATTTATTTCATCTAACTATTTAATAATAACATCACAAAAATATGACTATAACTTAAATATTTCTCTACTCTTATTTTATAATTTCCTTGTATTATCTTTATTTTTTACTCTTTTTATATTTTCTCTTATCTTTTGTTTATGTATTATATTTTCTATACTCTTTATCTCTAGGCCTATCTCCCTCTAGTCTCTCTAAACTCTCTCTACCATTTCACTCAACTTTGTACATTTTCTCACTATTGTTCACTCAATATTTTATCTCTCTACTCAATCAACACTTTTTCTCTTCCATGTACACTCTCTTTACTATTTCTCAATTGTTTTTCTTCTACACTTTATTTTTTTATTTTTCTCTTATATGTGTATACCTTCTCTCTTTACACTCTTTGTACATTCTTTCTCTACTTTCTTTACCATTTCTCTTTTATCTATGAATTTTCTCTATCTACTCTCTATTTATATTTTCTCTCTCTACTATCTCTTGACATTTTCTTTCTTTATATACACTTTCTCGTTATTCTCTCTATATACTTTCTCTCTTTACCATATTGATATTTTCTCTTTCTACACTTTCTCTCTTCTCTTTACAAATTCTCTATGCTCTATCTACATTGTTTCTCTACTATCTCTCTACATATTTTCTCTCTTTACTCTTTCTCAACATTCTCTCCACCTTATCTCTCTTCTTCGTACACTTTCTCTTTCTACTATCTTTTAATATTTTCCATCAACACTTTATATTTTTACTGTCTCTCAACACATTCTCTTTTCGTTGTACACATTCTCTTTACTATTCTCAACTCTCTCTCTCTCTCTCTCTCTCTCTCTATATATATATATATATATATATATCTACTATCCTCAACAACAAATAGGGGTGATTCGGGGATGAGGAAGAGTGGCAGAGAGGCCTACCTACATCTACTGTTGGAGAATTGTAAATGGGAGTATCTTGCAGAGGTCTACTATATGCTGCTCTTGTTCAGAAGCCCGCCATTCTTGCAGTCGACGGCCACCGTTGGTAGTCCTACCCACAATGCTCAACCAATCACCCCATCTAAAAATCAAATCCCTTTTCATCTCATCCTGAACATGAGTGCTAAGCTCAAGCTTAATCAAGGAGGTGAGATACACAAGCTTTTCACAATCACTATGTTCATGACCCAATTAATCGCAGCAAGAACAAAATCTCGCTAATCTTTCATAAGAGAGCTTATACAATTTGACCAATCCATTAGGAAGTATGGCTAAGATCACAGTGAGTAGGGGTTGATTAACATCAAAACAGACCTTGATTCTAACGAACATGCTCCTAGAATCCACTATTTCTAATGGCAGTTCATAGGGTTCTCTAATTTGGGAAGCAATCTTCATTACTATACTTTTCTCAAGAAGTTCTTGAGGGAGTTTGAAGATCTGAATCCAGACGTTAGCCATATTAAGACTATATTTCGTAGGCATTGTGAAGGCCTTGCCCCTAGAAACTAGGACTAGATCATTGTTATAAAACTAGGTTCTCGCCTACATATCTTGTCGATCTCCTCCTTAGAATGATGAATGAGAAGGAAAGCTTCATTTGGGAAATCAAGAAGAGATAGTTGGTCAGATTCCACATCTTCCGCACCCATTCTTTCAGGGCAGCTAACATGGTTTTCACAAGAGATAGGACTTCAAAAATAATTGATCTTCTTCACTTGAGATTTGTTGATTGCGCCTCATGGAAGATACACGTGGGAGATGAGATTAGGGGGGAAGCAAACTCATGAACCGAAAGATAATGGGGTCGTCTTCCGGTGAAAGGTTTAGGCAAGGCTTCACCATGGCAGGATGGAGTAACAGCAAGGGGGTTAATGCTGAAGAAAATACAACTGGAAAATAGATGTGCTGATAGGAGAATTGGGGATAAGAAGAGACTGAAAGGCAGCTATGCCACTATGAGTGCTTGAAGAAGGAGTTCTAACAGCCCCATAAGAGATGAAGGAAATGAGACAAGCAGTAAATAATGCTCCTAAAACTCCAACAGATGGGCATTGACAGGGCTTCCAGTAAAGATGAGTTGCAAGAGAAAGCTTCGAGAAAGTCGGGGGTCCACGACCAATGGTGGGGACCTTTGTTAGGTGCTGCTAGTAGACACTATAGCTAGGCGAGGAAGAGACTTAAGCTGCTACTAGTTTACAAGAAACCTCTGAAAAGTTGAGAGGGAGAAAGGTAGGACTCCGAGCAAACATTTGGATTGCCTCCTCAATAATTCCTCTCTAGCCAGTGGAGAGCGCGTACCTCCAAGAGGGAGAGCTTCCTTTGATTGATCGATAGCAATTCGAGATGACATCAAAGGGAAGTGGCTTCCCCTTTCCCAAGTGGGATGGAGAAAAGAGGTCTCATGAATCTCAATCATGGATTCGGAAAACTAGCCCAATAGTGCTAGCAATAAGTCTGATACCTCGAGATGCAACCCAAGAGAGATTGGAGTAGTCAAGTAAAGTAGCACATAAAATGGTCTATCAATATGATTTATTAACCTTGTTTGGTTAGAATATCAAAAATAATACTATATTAATTTTGATAAAGATCAATGTACATAGATTAGAGTATCAATATAAAATTTGACATAGAATATTAGAGAACACAATTTCAAAATACACCCAGGATGAATTAGTTAAATTCAACATACTGTATATTCACTTGTAATTGGGCAAATGTCCCCAATTGTTGTACAACACACACACAGCTTCATTGAACGTTTTCCCACACTTTCTCTGATCTCACTCTCTCTCTCTTCTCTACTCCGCCTCTTCTCTATATCTCCTCCAGAAGATCTTTTGCTGATTGAAGCACCGTTAGATTCTTCAATCCATCTTTTTTTTTTATGATAGCGAAGTGGTCTCAGCCACTCGCTCGGAAATACCCGATAGGCGTTCGAGGCAGGGATCGAACCCCGGTGGCACCCCCACGGTGGGGGGTGATGTCCTGAATTTTGAAATTGTGTTCTTTAATATAGACGAACATTGAGTATTTCTAAATGTTAGAATTGTTACAATTAATTAAACACCATATTAATATCAATTTCAAAGTTCACAGTGATAGAAGTGCTACCAGTCTTGTCAAATAAGATCTTATGCCTTGCTTGGTTAGAGTATAAATAATAATAATATATCAATTTTAATATCGATATTTGCATAAGATAGAGTACAAAATGAAAATTGATACCAGTGGACATTTGCATTGCATATCTTTGAGCCTAGACTCTACATTGATGTCAATTTTCAAATTTAGAGCAAGCATTGGAATGCCAACTTGGATATCCCTGGCCAAACTGACGCATATGGGCTGGATGAAGGCATTAACGGGCATTATGGGCCTCTGTTGGTCCAAAAAAAGGCATCACTTTTACTAATAACTTCAGTTTAATTGTCTCGTAAAAACACAGCACAACCCAAGACTTGGTTTTATTTATGTTTGCCTCACGGAAATCCACAAACTACACAATCTCATATGAGTTTATACCAAAAGGCAGCAATAAAATGCACAAAGTTCAGTTTTATTCACAAAGATCCCAAGACTGACAGCAGGAGCAGTCGCCAATAATCTCACATGAAATCAATGATACTAGGTGAAGTCGTTGCTATTAAGTTATTTATGGGGGATTCTTTAAACCGTTGCAAATGCTTTGTTAGTAGCAATGGAGAAGAGAAGTCATTGCTAATAAGTTTATTGGAGATGATTTTCTTGATGCCATCCTCAATTAGTTATTTCGAATACCTAATTACTTCGTAGTGAAGCTGATAATATCTAGTTTTGACGAAGCCTAAACGTAGCAAACAATTTTATTCTTTTTACACTCTAGTTTACAGTATAAACATTTTAAGAAGTTTTCAAATCTACCACTTTTCTTAACCATGACAATTTCTTACTTATAATTGCTTATGCTACACTATGATTAATTCTATTTATATTTGTTTATACAAAAAAATCATATCAACTCTATCCCTGAACAGATACTTAAAACATGTCTCTATTTAATTTATAATATGTGTATATAAATAATTATAAAATAATATACTTTATAAAAAAGTTGTTTCAATTCCTTGTTCATAAAAATGTCTATATCTCATTACAAAAACATATTTGTAACTAAACTAGAGAAGGAATTGTCTACTTTTCTATTGATATCAATCTATATATACAATAATACAATGCCTAAAACAAGGCAATTACAGTTAGCCAACATCCATCGTAAAGAAGATCCAAAATATAGAAATAGAATCACACACATGCTATTCTACAACCCCCTTTTCCCCTCAAATTCACGTTGGGTCATAAATAGAGAGTTTGCTAAGAAAGTTCTTAGAAAATGTGGAGTGGTTTGCAATTTGGTGAATAAATTAGCAGGTTGCTCAGCTCCTGATATATAAGTAAGAGACAAACTTTCGATGACATGATGCTGACAAACAAAATGATAGCCAATTTCAATGTTCTTGATTCATTCATGGAAGATAGGATTGTTTGCAATCTAAAAGGCACTTTTGTTATCAAAAAAAAAAGTAGGAGAAGTCAGACTAATACCAAAGTCACAAAGTAATCATCGCAACCAAATAACTTTGACAGATGCATCAATCATAGCATGATATTCAGATTCAATGCTTGAGAGCAGGATACAATCACTTGCTTCTTACAATGTCAAGAGATAACCAAGCTACCAAGAAAGATGCAAAAGCTTATGGTAGATCAATGATCATTTGGATCTCCAGCCCAATGACCATCAGTGTAAGTGCAAAGGTCTAAATCAAATGTCGAGAAGAGAAATAAAGATCGTTGAATGGTCCCACATAAATAGTGTAATACACGAAGTGATGCTGCATAATGAGCAAATGTATGTGCACTAACAAATTGACTAAAAATATGCACAGCATAAGCAATTTCAGAATGTGTTATAGTCAAATAGACAAGTACCCCACAAGTTGACAATAATAAGTGGGATCATCCAATGGTACTCTTTTCTAGTGGATGCAATTTTAAATGAAGCTCCATGGGTGTGTTTGCTATACGAGAATAAAAAAGGGTAGCATGATGTAAAATATAAGCATTCTTTTGTTGAGAGAGAAGATAACCACATGTAGATTGAGCCACCTTGATGCTGAGAAGGTAACGTAAGGGCCCAAGATTTATCATCCAAAATTGTTGATGAAGATGTTGCTTAGGAGAAGAGATGATAAGATCATCATCACTAGTGATAATCATATCATCAAAATAAAGAAATAAGATAGCACGTCTTTGAGATAAATCTTGAATAAACACAACATAAGCTTTAGTACTTTCTCAAAATCCTATAGTAGTAATAGCATGGTGAAAACGCTCAAACTAAGCACATAGAGCTTGCTTGAGTTCATAGATGACTTTCCAAATGCAGCAAGCATGACAAGGTAGAGCAACAAGACTTGGTGGGGGTTGCATTTATACCTCCTCAGAAAGATTACCATGAAGAAATACATTTTTAACATCAAGTTGATGTAAGGCCCATTGTCAAATAATAGCAACAACAGTAAACAAATGAATAATAGTCATCTTGGTGACAAGAGCAAAGGTTTCCTCATAATCAATGTTATATTCTTGAGTAAAGTCTCGAGCCACAAGTCGAGTCTTATGATGCTCAATAGTCTCATCTAACTTAGTCTTCATTTTGAATATCCACTTACAACAAATGATAACAACACCAACTAGAAGATGAGATAATATCCTAAACTTGAGTTTCATGGAGTGTTTCCAATTCATTATTGATAGTATGACACCATTCTAGAAACTAAATTGCTTAGCAATAACATTGGGGCTACTGGTTTGTATGAATAACTACAAGAAAAGTGGAGTGATGTGAAATGTGGGAGTCAACTGTAATATGAATGAGTTTGTTTGGAAGATGTCTGTTGTGCGGAGGATTATGTCTTGGAGGATTCCCATAAGTCAGAATGGGCATAGAAGAGGATGAGTCTTGTCCTAACACCTCCAGAAATAGGTAAAACACCAACACTTGATTTGGATTGAATAAGAGCTATAGAAGATATAGGAGAAGATTCAAAAAACTCATTTATAAAAAGGCTATGGTAAGTAGATCCTAAGATGAGAAAAAAAAAAGGATCATTATCAAAGAATGTAACTTGAGGAGAAATGTGGAGGTGACGAGCAACTGGCCGATCATATCAATAGTATCCAGAATGTTTTTTGTTATATCACAAAAAACACACTCTTAGTTGATCGAGATGTTAATTTGTTGCAGTCTCAAGATGGAAAAGAACAAAGTAAGTGCAACCAAACATGCGAAGGACTTGATAAATTAGAAGAGTTGTATACAACTATTTATAAGGAGAGGATCCAAATAAGATAGATAAAGAAGTGAGTTTAATAAGATAAACAAATGTGAGAATAATTTCTATCTAAAAAGTTCGAGGAACAAAGATAGAAAATAAAATTGCACAAGCTATGTCAAGAATATTAAGATATTTTCATTCAGCAACATATATCATTCTTTCAACTATGGGGACATGATTGCCGAGGAAGAGTCTAAAAAAGACAAAATTTTACAAAATTCGGTGAAAAGTTACTTATGAGCATCATCATGCAACAAGAAAACTAAGTAAAAATTATTTCAAAAATTTGACATTATATTGATGAAAGCACCTTTCATTGTTGCATAAGAAAAATAAAGAAGTACTGACATAATAAAAAAAATCTCATCATAGAGATAACAGAACGTGACCTCAAATGACGGAATATACTGAATCAAATGGGTTAAGAGATGCATATATATATATATGTATATTTAATTGAGTCACAATGTCCCAATGCTATTCTAACATATCTGTGAATCATGGACCTGACCCAAAATTGTTGTTTTTGAGCTTGAGTAACTTTCATTAAGATCTGAGACTAACCTGACTTGTTGACATCCCTGAGGATGTTTAGATCTCTCTATATCCCTATTAGTTAAAGACTAGACCAGAAGATCCTCAGAAAAGTCAGAACCACAATAGGTTTAGGATAGGCGTTCGGCTACAGTATTTGCATGATTCTTGTATTTGGAGTAGCGTAAATAAACAGATCCTAATAAATTATAAAAATAACAGGAATCGATGCAACAGAAGCAAGATAAATGCAGCGGTACGGGGATTATCAGCCCAAAACCTCCCGACTCCACCGTCTGATCATTTACTCTCTCGCCTGTTCCCGTTCCACCTCCTACGACAAAGATGGTCTTTCCTCTGCCGTCATGTAAAACCTGGCCTGCGCAAGGGGAGCCCGAGGGGGAAGCGGGGGATTCCCCTCCTCTGCGCGCGCGGCATCTGATGAGCCAGTGACCTGCAGGGCCGTGGGTGTGGCAGGGAGCGGTCACCGCGATGGGGGGAACGAGACAAACGGCAGATCCGTCGGGCGCCGAGCAGCTCAGCTCGTGATAACGCATTCAATGTGTCGCTGTAAGGCCTTGAATTGCAGCGCGTCGAGAGCAGACAACCCAGAGGAGGAGCGCAGCGCAGGGCAGAAGGGGGGGTTTAGGGTTCTCCCCCTCCCCGGCCGTTTCCCTTCCCCCTTCCTGCTGCTGCCTAAATTAACCAGCATCGCCCGGCAGAAGATAAAAAGAAGCTGGGGAGGAGGTGCGGGGCTTCACCTGCAGGTTGCTGTGTGTCGCAGGACAGGCCTTCCCGCAATAATCTGGAAATGATCGTGAGCCTCTGACGACGGGCGGCCTCTTAGATATGGAAATGATGGTTCGGTTGACGGCATCTCGCCGCTCGCCGGTAGAATCGGCGGCGGTAGTGGTGGAGAGAGATGGCGGAAAGAGAGAGTGCGGGTGCTGTGTAGCGTCGTCCACTGTTGAGATATGCTAATGGCGATGAGCATTAAGCTGTGCATGAGTTTGCATATAAATATATATATATATCTTTGTACCCTCATTTATGCCCTCAGGAGACCTCTTATATATATGCATATATACACACACTCACACATTTTGCGAATGAATCACAAGTAAATAAGTCAGAGAACTTTGAATAGAACATAAAATTGGATTCTTCAACGAGTCTAGCATGGATAGACCTTTGTCATCTCTATAATCCCGGAGTAGTTTGAGATGAATTACTACTTCAAAAAATTAAGTTATAAATTCTAGCAATCATATAATGTCACTTAAATTTATAAAATAAATTTAAATAAAATTTAACTTGAGATTAAACTTCGGAGTTTCATGAATGACGTTTGAGTGTTAAGTGTGCGTTTAGATTGAGTTCTAGTTTTATAATTAAGCTTGAATTTGAGTCTAATTGCTATTAAATTTTGAGCAGGATCAATGAAATGACAAATCAAGCTTAAACAACTTAAATAACATGTTAAACTTACTCATAAAAACTCAAACCCATGTAAGATATATAAATGATCCAGTTTGAACAATATATTACTCATCTAAGCACTACCCCAGTTGCACCCCTACTGTTGGCATTTGCAGCGTCCGAGACTGGGTCGTACGTAGTAGTGTTATTGCTCTAAGTAAGGGCATAACTAGCGCTTGCCTACCTACCGAGAGTGACCTTAACTAACAAGAGTGTTTGCAGTGGCAGATCTAGAATTTGTGAACAGTGGAGTCACCTCTTTTATGAATTTATTAACATCAAATATTTTAATAAATATCTAATATTTTATATTATAAATTATAAATTGTAGTGGGGTCACATGACCCCACTTACTACATGCTGGATCTGTCACTGGGTGTTTGATTGCACAAAAAATTTTATGTATGTATTTTAATAATAAAAAATTTTATTAAAATAAAATATCAAACATAAAATTATTATGTTTAAGAAGATATGATAACCAAAAAGAGTGGATACCATATATGACTAAACAAAGTGGAGGACCACAAGATAAAAAGAATAGGTGATACTCACTTTTTTGTTCAAAAGGAAAAACTCTTTAAAAATATAAAAGTACGATGGTTGCCAAACATCTCTTTTAACAAGTTTTGTTATAAAAACATAAAATTGTAACAAAAATTTAATTTATCATGCAACTAACCAAACACCCCATCAGGTTTATTTAATTGATTTAATTAAGAGTGATCTAAAAAAGTTAAAATGAGTAATTTTGTGGAAATTTTTTATTGGGTTACGAAATCTGAGAGGTGGTACAATCGTGGATATTCCCCGTCCTTTTCCAACATTAATTCAATCCTTAATGAAGGAGAAGCACGGTTTTAAAAGGGATTAATTTTGATCGATGAAGCAACTGCCTCAACATGAAAGTGAAATCAATATTGTTATATGTCATTCACGCTCGGATTCTCTGATCCAACATTAATTTGAGCATGTTGGGAGACGTGCAAATGGCAATATTGTTTGTTGTTGCTGAAGTATATCGACAGCACTGGCTCTTGAGGGCCCAAGAGAGACCACGCTAGTCTTCTCATCCGGCCTGTCGCATATATATATATACATGGCTAGTCTCTGCGATATATCTCAGCTAAATAGTCGGCTGGACGACTTATAATATACACACGAGTCTTTTTTTTTTTTTTTGAGGGTTAGGAAACGGACTGTATAAATATATTAACCTGGCCTGTCTTTACAAAATAGTCTCGGCTCGGCTCGGCTGGACGACGTACGTAGGAGAGTCGACCGACCGCGTGATCATATGATGAAGAGAAGAGATATGTGCAGGCGGTGGCGCTAGGGTTTAGAAGTCGCTGCACAAAGGTCGTAAAGAAAGACGGGCGGGGGGGGAGCTATGGAGGCTCTCTGACTTCTGCCGGCGCTGCTGCTGCTGCTGCGGCAGCTGCTGCCGCAGGCTGCGGCACCTTTGCGAATGTGAGTGGCGATATGGAACAGTGAGCGGTCAAATCATAGAAAGCCGGGGGGAGCACGGGAAGAAAAAGAAGACGGACAAATTGCTCATCTTTTGAAGCTTTTCTCAAGGCGTCGCCCTTGCCGGGCGGAGGCGAGGTTCCCTGCCCGCTTCTTGTCTGTTCCCCGCAGCTGCACACCCTCCCTGCGCCACTGCAAACAGGGCTGGTTTGGGTTGCACCACGCGCTAGCTCCGGTTATTGCCCGCCAGGCGGAGGAGGAAGAAGGATCTGAGAGCTTGCAAGAGAAGATGCGCTCGCCCGCCCGTCCCATCGGAGAAATGATATGAAATGAAGGATACGTTATATACATATACGTCTAGTCGATGCAGCAGCTTTCTTAATTATAACTAATCAACACAGTTTTTGTTTTCTAATTTGTACAACTAACGACAAAAAAAAATTAGGAGAATATATACCACGCGAAGTCGAACATAAAATCGGTGACCAAATAGACCGATTTGTAAAAAGTATCGTAACCCGGTATAATCCCAATTAAAGTCACCATGTCCATACAACAAATACAAATTTTTAGAGTTAGATTAACATATTATTAGAATATAACATAAGTAAAATCAAATTACTCCGACTTTAGCAAATTAAGGATACGTGCATAGAACGTTTAACCTTTACATAAGTTGGACAATAAAATCGGAGTTCTTACCCTAGCTGGACTTAATACTTTTTGTCATCTTATACAAAGTCAGAGCATGTATGTCCGACTTTAAAGTTAACTCGGACTCCACATAAGATAATAGTCGACAACTATCACATTCAAATTTAAGGTGAAATTAAAGTTGGAATCAACTAAATTAAAGTGTGTGGTTCTTTTATTTTTTGTGTTAGTCATACAATTAAAAAAAATATGTTAGTTATAAAAAAAGTTAAGCCACTAGAGGTGCAAGCTAACAAACACACTCCACAAATAACTCGAAACTTGACTCAACGAAAATTTTACTCGACTCATTTATTACGTTAATTGAACAAACTTAGATTAAAAAATAAAACTTGGATCAAATGAGTTGATCATCAGCTTGAACTCCGTAAGTTAGCAAGTAGTATCATTAAATACTCAATTGAATATTTATTAATAATTATGTATTGTCACTTATATATATACAAATGAAGTAATTAAGTAGAAATAAAATTTTATTTTATTTTAACTGAATTACATCGAGCTTCATATTTTTGAACTAAAAAAGTCAAGAATTTCATGAATGACCTTTATTGAATTAATTGAGTTTTAGAAACGATTTCTTTGAACTTGATGGGACTGAATTTGAACTCGATCTCTGGGATCAAAAAATTGCACACAGCACACTCTAAAAACTAGGGTTTTGAGACTCGGGACGCGTTAAGTAGGCGATACAAACTGCCTCGTTGGGCTGGTTTGCACCCGGCCGTGTACCACCCGCTGATCATCTCCCCCGTCGTGTTCCCGTGGAGTACCGGCGCAGGACCCCCATGCAAACGTCTCTTTCTCTTCTCTCTTCTCCGCTCCGCTCCGCCATCTTCTTCCTTCTGCGTCTGCGCCGTCTGTAACGCGACGGCAAACGGCGGTGGCCGGCGGTCTTCGCTGTTGAGAGCACCCTAGCTATATATATATATATATATATATATATATATATATATATATATATATATATATATATATATATGCAGCGGATACACACGGAAGCTGCAGGAATGCAAGCTAGCTAGTCTATCCTCACGGGCCATTCGTACACAGGTCTTTTGCAAGTCGTCGTCGTCGTCGTCGTCTTCAAAATTTGCATCTTCTGTGATGAATAGCGCTTAGCGCTTTTTGAATGTTAAAACAGGCTAATACAATATATATACATATGTGTGTGTGTGTGTGTGTGTTTAAAACTATAAACCGAACGGGGCCAAAGGCTCTTGACTCGCATCTTCTGTGTGTATGGCATGAAGGTATTAATCAAGGATGAGGTTGAGGGTTTAGCTTGCCTAGCGAGCTATAGGACGGATTTACGCACCTAATCAATTTGATCGAATTTAAAATAAGCTGCTTGTAGAATTCTGTGCGAAAAATTCAGACTAAATATCATGATATATATATATATATGTTGTTCAAAAGTATTATCTCCTGTTCTCAGTTTTGCAAAAGTCAACCAAATACAATCATTAATATAATTATTAGTTTTATTTGAGAAATGCTATTCATTAGTAGTACGGTCTATAAGCTTTCGTGGTCTATTTGGTATAAGATTAAAACTTAGGGATGAATCTAACTAGCCAGTTTATGCTCGAAACTCAGAAGGTAAACCAAAGTTTATTCATTAAAATATTGTGGTTCAAAATGTGCCCTTAAGGTCCGTTTGAAATTCGATTTTCATGTTATGGAGGGTGAGTCAATTGATGGACTCCATTTGATCAGCTGCACCATTTTATTAAAACAGTTGAATTAATAAACACCTCGTATTTTTTTCTCTATCTCCTGGCCTTAATTATGTTCTGACATTTTCCATAGATTTTCACATAATGGGTCGTTCAATGATCTGACATTTTATCTATATACCTTCTGGCCATTATTATCTATCTTTTGGCCTTAAATATATATATATATATTAAGAATCAGCCCGTTTAGAATCACCCATAAATTTTAAGTTTCAGTGGTTTGAGGATGAAACGAATCACTAGTAATTTTTAAATACATCTGTTTACAATATTGGGAAAAAAATTTATGATTCAACTAGCTAGTTATGGTTGTAGTTAGATAGACTCGTGTAGAATAATGAGAAGAGATATCACGTGTTTATAAACTTGAGACTCTCCATCTCAACGTTATAATTTTGAGATGGTTAATATGGTATCAGAGCCAAGAGTCAGTCATCATGTACATATGTCAAAAACGAAAAAAATTACACCTGAAATGGCGAGTTAAATAATCTCATATCGGATGGTGTGTGAAGAAAGGTACCATGTGCTTATAAACTTGAATATCTCCATCTTAACACCGCCGTTTTGAGATGGTTTACAATTGTTTAAACAGCCAGTAGCCTCCGAAAACGTCACTCTATATCTTCCATCGCCTGCAGCCAGGGTATTTAAGACCTTGCTTGATTCAAAAACAATTTATCTTGGTGTAGATAAATCTGAGTGCAGTCAACTTCTTGTATAAGTAACTTGTCGATCTGAGTATTTTGACACACACGTACATATATACATACAATAATATATTTATTTATATATATATCAGTAGTGTGAGCTGTCAGGTTACATGGTAGCTAGGTTTTAGGGGGGCTGAAGTGAAGCACTATATATGAACTGGATGAGCTTTTCCGCCTCAGGAGCTTAACCTAGCTAGCTGGCGAACTCCTTGACTTTCAAAAGGATATCTAAGCATAGATTAGCCGTCAGTAAAGAAGACACTGACAGCTGATATATGTGTACGTGTGTGCACCGTGCATCAGCGGCCGGTCGCACAGGGATTCCGAAAGTTTGGATCTTCCCTCTATTTTATACCGACGGGGAGGGGGGGAACCCTCTAAAGGAGGAAGCCTCCCCCTATCTCATAACTCATCTCCCAGCTCGCGCACTGCCTGCCGTCAACCCTCGCTTTCAAACCCCATCGATCTCCGCCTCCCCGCCCGGCCGTCATCAAATCAAGAGAGACAGATCCGAGGTTGTTGTGCTCTCTTGTTTGAGCAGTGAATCAAATCAGACATCAAATCAGGGCATAGAATATCGGATCTGTCAATCAACCCCAAAAGCAGAAAGGGGGGCACCATTCTGTAGGAAGAGCGCGCGCCATGTCCTCCGCGGCCTTCTCTCCGGACCACCCCGCCCCACTTCCCTCAGAGCAGCTCTGCTATGTCCATTGCAACTTCTGCGACACCGTTCTTGCGGTATGTGCGTGCCGCGGCGCCCATGATCGATCCCTTCCCTTCTTCGGCTCTGCAGGATACCCATCGAAACGCTTCGTTGTGCACACCCCTTCTCTCTTCTGGGCGCAGGTAAGCGTCCCTTGCAGCAGCCTCTTCAAGACGGTCACCGTCAGATGTGGGCACTGCGCCAACCTGCTCGCCGTCAACATGCGCACTCTGCTGATGCCAGCGGCCGGCCAGCTGCATCTCGGTAATCCCCTCTTGGCGCCCGCGCACACCACCTTCCTCGTAAGCGTCGACGCCGCTCTCTTCTCTGTTTAATTCCCACTTCATTTTATGTGCATCCGTTCGATCCCCCTTGTTCTCGTGAAGATTAGTATTGTTTTGACGACTAAACACGGATTCGATGTATATTTTTCCCGGGATGATCGATCATGATCAGGATGAGCTCCCGTTTCCGCCGCCGCCTCCGCCGCCGCCTTTGATGCAGCCAGATCTGCCGCCTCTTCTCAGTAACGAGAACCTCGCGTCTGTCAAGGGGACCCAAGAACTGATCATCCAGACGCCTCCAGTTAACAGACGTGAGACACTCCCCTCTCTCTCTCTCTTCTTATGGATGCATCTTATTCGATCTAATTTGCCGAAGGAGCTCTCTCAGGTGCCAAAGAGATATCTCGAGTTGCACCCTTGCCTTTCCATCGCCAAAACCCCTCTCTCTCTCTCTCTCTCTGTGTGTGTGTGTGTGTGTTCACTTATCTCAAATCCTTCAAGAGGACACTCCAAGAAGGTAAAACAACTACCTTTTTTTTTAAATTTTAAGAAGAGAAAATTATTAAATGGAGAAAACTGAAGGGAAGGGGAGAAGACATATATACCTAAGAGCGATGCTTCTATAGGCCGCTGGTGTCTTCCGGTCTGGCCTATCTAGTAATGGCCTGGGCACTTTGAATGCATCAAGGACAAGCCCCATCCCTTCCCACCCATCCTTCTCCTGTTCTCCTACCAGGCTTTCCTGTAGCAATAGTAGCCAGTATACCCCATCTCCACCATGGCTGTCTCGCTGTACGATGCATGCGCTACTAGCAGCTACATCTCTCTCTCTCTCTCTCTCTCTCTCTCTCTCTCTCTCTCTCTCTCTCTCTCTCTCTCTCTCCCCCCCCCCCCGTAACTTTCAATGTTGCTCGTCCTAGATGCCAACGCCGTACAGATAATTAATCTCTTTTGTTTTGTTCTTTCTTTCTTCTTTTTTCTTCTTGATCCTCATCGAACAAGAGCCATTAATTACTTGAGCTGAAGAGGGCGGTCGACGAATGCTACCTTCCTTCCTCTTTTCTTTTCTTTTTGCTTTTTTTTTTGGTTTATCTGGTTTAATGTTGATTCTTCTAAGGTATTAAATTGCTCTTTACTGATCGCAGCTCCAGAGAAACGGCAGAGAGTTCCCTCAGCGTACAACCGCTTCATCAAGTAAGAAAAGGAAATACTGAGAATGAAAAGAAAAAACGATTTCTTTGTTCTCTCGGATAATGATCTTTACTACATATATATCTCTTGCTCGTTCAAGCGTTCCATTCACTTATGTTAATCTTGTAAACATATATATATGCCTTACTTATAAGCAACTAATCAACCAAGGGAATGTTATGGATTCGACTGGCAGGGAAGAAATCCAACGCATCAAGGCGGGGAATCCCGACATTACCCATAGAGAGGCGTTCAGTGCGGCGGCAAAGAACGTAAGTTGTTCTGCCCGTCTTCTCCGTTCCTCGCAACTGCATAAAAATTCTCTCTTTTTCTTTCCACCTTTATTTCGTCTGTGTTCTTGCCAACTACGACTCGTAATTGACAATATATTGTATCTGATATCGTCGTTAACATAAGCCACTGTACGTAATCGCCAGACTTTTTAATTGTTAATATGTTGATTCGGTCTTAATGCTATCTTGCTCTGTCTGCATTTACAGTGGGCACATTTCCCGCACATCCACTTCGGTCTGATGCCTGATCAGACCCTGAAGAACAGCGTGCGAAAGCAGGTAGAGCATGCGCTCTCTTTCTTTTTTTCTTTTTTAGTTCAGAAGGTAGAGCAGCATGCGTTCTGATAGTCCGTTGTTTGGCCTTCCTGAAATTTAATTTCGACTGCTTGATAGAAACAGTTTACAGTACCCTGATGTGCCTGTTTGCCTCTTTGGATGACGGATTAGGTTTTTGTTTCTGAGGATATATATGACCGACCTGCTTCATTCCTTCCTGTTCTTGCTGCTGTGATTCTCATGTTATTCAGGAAGGGGATGATGTGCTGATCAAGGATGGGTTATACGCCGCAGCCGCCGCCGCCGCCGCCGCCGCCGCTGCCAACGTGGGGGGCACTCGCTTCTGAGAGCCATATCCCTTCCCCATCGCCACCGTTATAATACCCATCGCAAGGCCGACCGTCGCCATCAAAGCTGAATGTTGCAGTCTTCTGGTGTTCTCCCTTCTTCCCTCCTCGACTCATTCCCTAGGGTTTGCTTTGATTTCCCTTGTTTCTTTTGAGAGAGCAACTGTCCAGAAACTTTACTTTTGTCCCTAGGGTTTTATCTCTATGTTCCTGCTTTACGTTCTTAGCCTCTCTCGTTTCGTCTCTGAGAAAGACGCTTGAGGGAAGGGAGGCAGGGTGTCTATTGCGGCGTCTGCCAAAAGAAGGGAAGTTTGGCTGATACATCCTGCTGCCCTTTCCTCTCGATCCCTTCGCGCTTGTGTAATGGAAATATGTGTTCTTAATTACTATCTAGCTAGTTTTCCCACGGTAGAGGAGTTTATGGCTCTTTGACTTGATTCTAAATTTAGGAGATAAAGCAAGTTTATCCCCAAAATTTTATGGTGGTAAAGGGACTCTTAATGTGAGATATAAGTGATTCAAGAGAAGAAGATCAAATTCTGACGGGCATTTTAATAATAATGGACTAAATCAACCGCTTCAATTCTGATGGGGCTAGTTTTGTTACTTTTATTCGATGGCAAGCATGATGTATTAGCTAGGTGTATTTAATTATGAGGCAAAGATTGAACCATATATAGACTTTGATACTATGCAAGATCTATTTGCCCTATTCACACATATTATGATCTTTCGTACACTTAATTAATATTCAATGAGAATGAGCTTAATTGTTTAAGAATCAGTAAACTTTTGTCTGCGTATATATGGTGCTTGAAAGGATATCGTACGTACGTAGGTGCCGGGTTTGATTAATTTCCCTGTGTCGGTTGTAAGAAAAGAAACACAGCGGTCTTTAGAGATTGACGACGATGACGAAGACGACGAAGATCCCGGGTGATCGAGAATGGGGACGGAAGCTCTGCTTACGTACTTTCTTCTCTCTACAGCCATCATCTCCATGAGAACAAGCGTCGGGGAGGTGCTGCCCCCAAATTAACTGCAGCAGATGCGAGCGATGGAGGGAAAGCGACCATCCGGTGATCCAGGGAACAGAAAGAGACCATGGACCATGTGGTTAATTGGGACCATATTGGGTTGGACCACTTTACATGATATATCTAATTTCAGCTGCAAAATGATCCTGGGTTCCGCTCTCTCGATGCTGTTGGACACGATGAAACTGCCAAGCTAGCTGACTGATGTGACCTATATATGTATAGTCGAAACTGGTGCTGGGCCTATGTGCATATATAGAGAGGGAGGGAGGGAGGGAGATAGAGAGAGAGAGCTGCGTGCCGATGCCGACCATGTTGTGTGATATTAAAGAGTCTATTATAATTGGTGTGTTTTTAATCATTAAAAAATTCAATATGAGATTTTTGATAGAGTATTTACTTCAGTTTTGGTGTCACGATTGTACGTAAGAAGTCTTTGCCCGTTTCTCGAGGAGAGGTTCAATCATTGCAAATCTCTGTATAGGATTTTGTCAAGGCATGTGTGAATGTTTGGATCGCAAGTGGGTGTGCAAGTTTTCTAAAATAAAAACTTGATAAATGTTTATTGGACGATATATCTTCAACTTTTTTTAAAATGATTGACAAATTTTTTATTATTGAATTTTTAATAAAAATATCAGTATATAAAATAAAATATTTATAAAATTAGGTCGACCTTGTATTTTATCGTAGTTCTGACCATGTAGACTCCATCGCATGAACATGCTCCATTTCATTTTTCGTAGTCTAAGCACCTAAAATACGCTCTAGCTATACGGAGTCCATCACATGTACATACTGCATTCTTCAATGATTTTTTTTTGTAATACCCAGTTTGTGAACACCTTAAGAAATCAGTGGGCTATCAACTAATAGAAATGTGAGCCCTACAAATTAATTATATAAAATATGATTTTATATTTTAAAAATATTTTATTTAATTAAATAAACAAACATTCATTGTTGGTTCTTATTATATGCATATATTATAGTAAAATCTTAAATCATATATAATAATGATTGAATCATGATGAGATTATACTAATAAGATCAATCATTTAAAGGTTTGTGGTGTAAATGTTTCTAATTATAAAATTCTTGATATTGGACATCAAAGATCCGAATATGTGATATCTTCTAATATAATTATAATGGTTGATATCATTAGTTATTAGTGTGGAGACAATGAGATACACATATAAGTGTTCATTAATAAAATGAGTTCATTGAATTGACTGAATTAGAAACTTTGAATAGTATCTTACCTACTACCAAAAAGGGTTTTCTATCATCATGATTGCGTGGTTAGACTTTTGAACTAAGTTTTCAAATATGCCTTGCTAGGCAGAACTTGTACTTTAAATATTGACTTATAGATTATCATTTAGATGATTTAGTATAGCGATAGATTAAATACAAGAAAAATCTGGTAGAGACAATTAAGTAAATTACAAGAGATTGTACACTCTTGGTAAGTGAGAGTGAATTACCTAGCCAGTGTAGAGGGGATAGTCAAAAAATAAAATTTTCAATTGATCTGATTCTTAGTATAAGATCTTATAGAGTTGAAATACTAAGGAAGTAACAGTTGATAGTGTACTCTTTTTTTATTGAGACATTGAATGAACAAATGTTAACATTTATGTGGTAATTGATGGTGGATAGGTTCAATAGAGATAAAATTATCTCCATAATTGTTTAGGATCATATGATGTAGCTTATATCTTTCATCATTAATAGATTGATTAATTTGTTATCAAATAATAAATTTAATATAATTAAATATATTTATTATATTTTAATTAGTTTTCAACCAAATAGGCTAATTGTCTTAGAGGGTCACATATATAAAGACTTATCCATAAATATAGAAAAAAGATGTAATTTATGAAGATTTTGGTTTTTTAAGAAAATTAAATTCTTTATAAATACCAATAATTCCAACCAAATCCTATCAAGTCAAGGGTGAAAACTATATCCACAGCCTCCTCCCTACCTTCTCCTCTCTCTAGAAGACATTTATGGGTGATGGAGTTCCATTCCGAAAGAGTTCTTAAGTAAGGGATTAGAAATCATGAATAAGATATTTGCCAAACTTTGGGGGTGGATCCTTTGCATGGACTTATTATGTTTCCCACAAGGGTTATGTTAAGAATACATTCTCATAATGTAATAAGTAGATTTGACTTAGCTAAAGTATATAGCATGTTGTGTTTCCCAAAAGGTTATAACTCTAGAGACAAGATGACTAAGAGTTATAAATGTGGTAATTGGTAAAAGTTACTTACGTATTAAGTATGGGATGACTTGTTGTGTTTCTCACAAGGTCATCATCATAATATTAATAGGGTCTTAGCTAGCTAGCCCCCAATAGGATGTCATCGTGATATTCTATCTTTGTATAATGAAGGTTTTGTAAATTTATCAAAAATTAGTGGAAACATAAATTATGATGAAAATCTATATCTTAATTTCAAATGAATGTCTATAATGTTAGGTTAATGAAATTATATCTTTGTTGTAGAATGAGTTGATAGACTACCAATTGTAAGGCATACTAGATATCAAGTAACTTATGCCATGTTTGGTTAGAGTTTTATTTTTGGTACTATATCAATATTGATATTCATATTTTCAAATGTTGGAGTATCAATATCAAAATTAATACAAGTTGACACTTATATTACATGATATGCTTTGTTTGCACTATAAATTTTAAAATTGATACAGTTAACCAAACACCTCTTAATGGTTCTTATCAATATCAATTTTAAAATTGACAGTGATAGAGATACTTAATAGTGTTACCAAACAGGATGTAAAGTAATGACCATGAAAATGCTTTCGTGATATATAAATAATAAAATGTTATGATATATTCTAAATGTCTTTCATATAGATAGATATATACTAAAAGTTACTTTATACATACGAAGATGCCTTTGTTTCCATGTAAAACTAGATAAGTGTATTAAGTTTCAAGAAAACTTGATTCAACCTGTTTTTTATGCATGTAAAATCTTGGTGAGAAAACATTCTCCTCTCACTAAGGTGAAAAATCAGGATTGCGGTGTCTTACACCCTGTTTGGTAATACTATTAGAATAATTGTAGTGTTTGATTAATTGTATCAATTTTAAAATGTATAGTACAAACAAAACATATTATGTAATTTTGATATTGGTACTCCAACATTTGGAAATATTAATATCAATATTGATATAGTACCTAAAATGAAACTCTAACCAAACAGGGTAATAAATATTTAATAGGAGACTGCCTTTAGACATCTTATGACATAATTGGTTAAAGTATTTAAATTGATAATATATCAATTTTGATATTGCTATTTGTACACAATCAATTATCAATATCACGATTGATACAAGTCTTACAAATATACACTTATGGGGTGTTTGGTTGCATGATAATGGAAGTTTTTATTTTAATTTTTAAAAATGGTAAGAAAACTTGTTAAAAGAGGTGTTTGGTAACCATGACAAATTTATGTTTTGAAAGTGATTTTCTTCTTAAACAAAAAAAGAGAGTCTCACCTCTTTCTTTTTTCTTGTGGTCTCCCACTTTGTTTGGTCATATATGGTAGTTACTCATTTTTGTCATCACATCCCTCCAAACATGATAATTTTATGTCATGAGTTGGTTCACTTTTTATTTTTAATGTAATTTCTTATCATGAAAGTGTACAAAAAATTATCATGCAACCAAACACCCCATTATATAGTGCATACCATGTTTTATTTGTGAGATTCAATATTGATAGTCAAATATTTATTGATGATTTCTACCATTATCGATTTCAAATTTTACAATGACATATATAAAGGCATTCGGTGCAAGCAACCAATTTATTTTAAATTACTTTTTTGTGTTTGATAAATTCAATACCTTTATTCAAAGATTAAATAATCATTTAATAAATTTATTGAGAATTTGTTTAGCTATAATTGAGTTATAAAGTGTCTTGAACTAATTTTGTTGATTACAAGAAAACTTTACGTTGGAGTATTTATGTAGTTTATCACTTATCTAGTTGTCGGTATATTGTGTTTTAAAAAATATGAATTTTGATCAAACTTATGGTAATGAAAAGTTTATTTTAAAAATATGCAATTATTTTGAAAATATAAAGTGGATATTTATTTGATTGACCCTTTACATTAAGATTTTTTATAAATAAAGAATGTACTTATATAAATATTGATAAAATAATCCATCATTAATATGTTCTCATTGAGGTGCTTTCCAGAAAAGTCAATTTATCGATAAAGTTTTATAGGAAAACAATCTACGGTCAACCAGATGATAACTCGTGTTTATTATTTCGTTAGAAAAGGTTTGTTCTCTAAAAGAGTTTTTCTTTGATTTTGATTTTATATGAAACCAAATAGATCCTATGTTAATGCATGTTATTTATATATTCATATTCTTTAAAACATGTAAGAAAATAAAATGAAAGTATAATATTAAAAAAAGCGAAAATAAAGATATTTGATTGCACAATAAATTTTTACACATTTTCATGATTAAAAATTATATTAAAATAAATATCAACTGATCAATGACATAAAATTATCATGTTTTGGAAGATATGATAACATAAAAGAGTGATACCATATATGATTAAATAAAGTGGAATACCGCAAGATAAAAAAGAGATGACACTTTTTTATTCAAGAAAAAAACTCTTTAAAAATATAAAATTATAATGTTTTTCGAAATTTTTAACAACTTTTATTAGAAAAACATAAAATTGAACAAAAACATAATTTATTATGCAAACAAACACCCCATTAAAGATATAGAGAACAATAACCTTCTTGTCTTAGAGGGTGTGTTTGGGAACTCTTTAGAAGTGTTTTTTCTTCACTTCTCCTCCCGCCAAAAGTTCTTTTTATTTTAAGTATGGTGTTTAGATATCTATTGTTATTCACTTCTCCTTCTCACGGAATGTAAAAATAAGGAGTTTTTTTCTCCTTCCAACTTCAGAACATCTCCTCCCGATATCTACCGCATGACGATTCACCTTTGCCCGACTGACCACCTTTGCGAGCGGCCTCACGAGTGCCGTTGACTCCTACACCCCACTGCTGTCCGCGAAGCCCCCTCCGTGACCGCCATCTACCTCCCTCCATGACCGCCCCCACCCCGTCGTTCGCCTCCCTCTGCGATGGCCCCCACCCCGCCAACGACACCCCTGCACCCTACCACCGTCCGCCCTCCTGCGACTGCCCCCACCCTGCCGTGTGACTCCCTCTACAACGGCCCCCACCCCGCCAACAATAACCCTACACCCTATCGCCGTGCACCCCCCCCACCCCGGTGACTTTTCTCCTCAAACCTACCCAGCATGCCACTGGCAAGCATGGTCACCCATGTTGCAGTTTTGCCACTTTGTTCCTGCTCGCTTTGTAGCCATGCGACAACATGCATCCGTTTTTGTTTTTTTCTTTTTATTACAGAAGTACTTCTATATTTTGATAAAAAATATAACCAAACAATTTTCACTTTTATAAATGAGAATACATTCTATTTGAAATGACTTCCAAATGAAAGTACTTTTATCAAAAATACTTCGACTAAGTTGCCAAATGGACCCAGAGATTTCACCCACTTCATTAGCTTAGGGAAATGACATTCGACTTTTTAGGGTCTCTTTGATATAAGATTATTTTAAAGATAAATTTAATTTATTTCTTAAAATTTAAGAATAAAATAAGATTTATCTTCAATCTAACCTCGTACCAAACAACTCACGAAAGAATACACATACCAACATTCAGGACCTAGATGAGTCAATGTGATGCATTTTTCATAGACTAATATTTTACTTATCACCAAATAAGAAGAACAATAAACTTTTTATGAAATTATATAATCTTTACAAAGTGTTTAGTTGGACGATAAATTGAATTTTTATTATAATTTTACGTTTTTATAACAAAACTTGTTAAAAGATGTGTTTGACAATTATGTCAAGTTTATGTTTTCAAAAATATTTTCTTTTTAAAGAAAAAATGGAATTTTTCTATTTTGTTTTGTGGTCCCATGTCTATACATGACTCCTACTCTTCTTCTTCTTTTATGTTATTCTATCTTCGCAAATATGGCAATTTTATGTCATTGGTTAGTTAATATATACACATTATTTTAATACATTTTTTATCATTAAAATGTCTAAAAATTTATTGTCCAACCAAACACTTATGGGATGTTTGGTTGCATGATAATTTTTTGTACACTTTCATGATAACAAATTGTATTAAAATAAAAAGTGAACCAACTTATGACATAAAATTATCATGTTTGGAGGGATGTGATTACAAAAAAGGGTAACTACCACACATGACCAAACAAAGTGGGGGGACCACAAGAAAAAAAAGAGAGGTGAGACCCTCTTTTTTTGTTTAAGAAGAAAATCACTTTTAAAACATAAAATTATCATGGTTACCAAACACCTCTTTTAACAAGTTTTCTTACAATTTTTAAAAATTAAAACAAAAACCTTCATTATCATGCAACCAAACACCCCATTATTAATTTAGTAACTTTTTTTTGATTGATGATAATAAGCATTGCTATTAATCAAAAGCAGGGCCAATACATAATTGAGTTGAAATACACTGGGTCACTTAATTAGAGGGCCATAACAAGGTGTAGGAGAATTCAAGTGCATGGCCTATTTAGCTAAGAGCTGTGCTGCCACATTTGCTTCAATAGGGACAAATTTAGATCGTTGGATTAAGGTTTCAAATTCTGTCACAATGTCTTTAATCTGTGGAAAACTTTAAAATTTAGGTATTGAGATAAGCAAGACCAGGTCTATAAACATGAGAATACTCACTCCGATACCTAATATGGGGACTAAATCCTTCAACACTCTCCCTCTCTGTCAGTCACCACCGTCAGAGTCACGATAGGAATACACGGGACAGAGCCGAGTAAAAATAGGAGGCGGACCCACCGAAAGGACAAAGTTCGAGTCCACCTACTTTGATACCATGTGGTAAATCTCAAAACTTAAGTATTGAGATAATCAGGAGCAGGCCTTTAAACATGGGAATACTCCCTCTGATACCTAATATAAGACTAAATTCTTCAACATAATCTTCCATGGTCTGTTGATATTTGAGTTGATAATTGAGACCACAATCTGCGCATCGCTATTAACGATGATACAGGGAGTTTTCGTTAGATAAGCAAACTTAATTGACTGCTTCTAGCCAGTATCGCTGGGCTTGTTAGAATGAGAGAGGTTCAGTTGTATGAAATAACTAATTTGCTCTTGCGTTGGATCACCTTCCGGGCATCATTTCTAACTACATATCAAACTTGTTGCCCCCCTGATAAATTTTGTTGATTTTCCATATAAATTGCCAGTGAACTTGACGAGGGGTTGATTTCGAGGAGCCATAGTCTTTTTAGCCAAAATTTAGTCGTTGCCACAACCATGGCTATTGTCTTTGGTGGGGTTTATGGCTTTTCCTTGGATGACTCTCCTGCACCTCTCTTTTCAAATCCACCCAAGAAGTGCACCGGTGTCGGTCGTTATAAATCTTTCTTTATTGCAGATGAAGATGTACGCCTTAGCCATCTCAGGCCAGTTCATTATGATCTAAAGTTCTGACCGTAGAAATGGTGCGGGTTATTCTTGATGTGGCAAGTTTGATCCAAACCATGCACACGACACTTCCCACCGGCAAAAGATTAATGAATGTTCAAGTGTTCTCTCTTGTTAAATATATATATATGGTGCAAATGACGGGCTTGCCTTGACATTTTCTTGCATCAATATTTGCATTAACCAACAAGGTATCTTTACCTAACAAATCTCTGTATAAGAGAAGACAATCTTCCGTGGCAATGAAGCACTCCAGAGAGAGGCTCACAGACGTGTGTTGGATCATTTTCCGAGTCTCTCTTGATTTGATATATGTTCGTTGGAAGTTTTATATATAGTCCTCGAGAATCTTGGTAAGTAAGAGTGTAAACGAAATCCGATATTTTAATATTCAGATTGGATTCCAATAAAATTAACGAGTTTGGAATTTGTTTTGTATCCTATAAGTTATCGGAATCGGATATTCTAGTAACTTATCGGAATCAGAATCAGTTGATTCTATTTTCGTTAATATGATTCTGATAAAAAATAAATATGTAAATAAAATTATATAAAATAAAATTAGATTTTTTATAAATATATTATATAAAATGATAAGAATAAAATTTTAAAGAGATAATATCACTTTTTAGTAATTATACGTAAATTATTAATTTATTTTTGAATAAAAATTAATATTAAATATGTATTTTGAAATTTATCAGTTTCAGATTTGATTTAGATAACGAAATCAAAATCAGAACATAATAATTCCAAAATTAAAAGAATCACATCAAAACTTCTTCACTCTTATCGAAATTATTATCAAATTATCATAATTCTGTTGTCGAATCTGACCCGTTTACAATTCTACTGGTAAGTTGACTTTTTGTGGTCTGTCGACCATGCTATTTTATCTATCTACCCTGGCAAGTTCTCCATGATTTATTTAATCCATACCTTGTGACTTAGTTTAGAAACTCATACGACCAATTTATTAGTCCACTCGTGCCGCCCGCTGACCAACCGAGCGGGAGATCAGGCCGTCCCCCACCGCACCGCATGGAAGCACGTGTCCCGCACTATGTTTCATGTGTCCCGCACCGTGTGTTTGACTTTGACCTTGCGTGTTTGTTTGTTTCCTCCGGTTCAGACCCGCGGGATCCAAAGACGCTCGTCATTAAGGCGACGCACGGAGACTATACACCGCGGGGCGGGGCCCACATTCGTTCCTCGGTCCCCCCCCCCTATTGGAGAAATGGAGACTAGTCATACTAGGTGGTGGCCGTCCGATGGCTGGTACGGCCGGCGCTCGACCAGCCCGCGTGGATTCCTCGTGCTTTAATTAGTTGCGCCGGGCGTGAGGAGAGGTCGACGTGGCGGACGGTCCTGCGGACGTGGCGCCTGACGTGGGGCCGCTGACGGGGTTCCTTTCGGTTGCGACAGCCCATGATTCGCTTCTTCCGAGTAGGGCCGATGAACGGACCGCTGATTCGGCTGCCAAATCGTCTTTGCTCAACTTTGATCCTGATATCAAGATTAATGGGATGTTTGGTTGTATCATAATAGAGATTTTTATTTTTATTTTTAAAAATTATAAAAAAAATTTTAAAAGAGATATTTTATAATCATGACAATTTTATATTTTGAAAGTGTTTTTTCTTAAACAAAAAAAGAAAGTCTCACCATTTTTTTTCATGTGACCCCTCACTTTATTTGATCATGAATAATAGTTACTCTTTTTTATTATCACATCTCTCCAAACATAATAGTTTTATGTCATAAGTTAGTTCACTTTTTATTTTAATATAATTTTTTATCATAAAACTGTACAAAAAATTATCATGCAACTAAACATCCCATAAAATATTTTGATCTTAATTTTGAGATATAACGAATCCATCTCTATCAGATTATCATAATCAAAATTAAATTCTTTAATTTCTGAAATATATATTATTTAATATCTTTTATTTTAAAATATAATTGACTACAGAATTTGATATTATCTTTTTAAAATTCTATTTTTATCATTTTATGTATTACTTTTACAACTTATTTAATTTTATTTAATTTAATGTATTTACTTTTTAACCCGTTGACTTTTATCACGATCAAACCAAAATTTTTAAATATTGAATTCAATTTAAACCCCTTGCTTTTGCGAGGATTGGGTCAACCTGCCCTTCCCGTAGACGAGCACATCTCTCCGTTGAAGCTGGGACGGTGACGTGGAGATCTCTGTCATACTCCATGGCGCTGAGGTCGGAACGTGGGGAAGATCCTTTACCTTGTCTTTTTGCACGGGCTACTCTCCACGTCAGCCGGATCCAGTCCAGCGGGCAGCTCCTCCGCTTCCCGGCGGTCTCGGCCGGTGACCGAGGACGATTGACGAAGGGCGGCCGTGTAGGTAAAAAATCGGAGAGCATACCGGCGATCGGGAGGTAAATACTACGCTGGTCGAGGTTAAAATGTACTTGTCCAGAGAAAAGAGGGACTCTTCGGTAAAGCGGCCTCTTCCTTGCCCCCCACGTCTCTACGCCAGCGCCCAAATGCTATAAATACCGCGTCCTTCTCCCGTAACTCTGTTCCTCCTCTGTTCCGCGACGCTTGCGCCGAGGGCGTTCACTGCGTCTTGGCTTCCGCCTGCTCCTCTCACCTGCAGCAGCATTGCCGGGACCCTATACAAGCCTGCCTCCGCCTCGCCGGGACTTCCAGGTGGGATATGGAACTCCTCCTTGGGCTCTCGCCCCACTCTCCTCTGCGCTCCTTGTGCCCTCTCTATGCCTCTTGTGTTTCCGCAAACACCTGGCGGAGGCTCCGGTGCCGTTTCATATCTTTGTTTCCTGTCTCGTAGCTCGAACCTTCCTGGCTGTAATTTTTCTTTTTTCTTCTTCGCCCTTCTGTCACGAGAGAGCGATTGCCATTGCCTTGGTATGAGACGCTGTGATCTTTTCCCGCGAAAGCCTTTGTTTCGTGTTGTTGGTATCGCCATTTGTGCGGTTTGCTCGGATCCCCATTCTAATGTAACGAGGAGTAGGATTGTGTTGTTTTCCCACTCTATTAATGTTGGCGCGTGCGTTGCTTTCTGCCTACGGGTTGAGGTGCTACCTCTTCGGCTGTCAAATTTGTGTGTTATCATAGGCGCGGCTTGCGATGTTAACATCGATTATTCTGTGGCTGAGGCGGCGAAGGGAGATGGGTAAGGCTCCATGATAAGCCCTCCTTGTGAGGCCTCTGATACAGGAGCAAATGGGGCATAATTAACTGCAGCATAATCTGATTTGATTTTCAATTTTCTCTCTCATCGAGGAAAACCGGGTTTAATGGTGTCCGAAGATCGAATGTGTTCCACAGCTCCTCTTTTTCTGTCCAAAAGCTATCCTTAATGGTCTTCCTACCGAAGGACTTGTTTCGCCGCAATTAAACGGGTGCGGGATCTTCTACTAGTAGTCGTAGTAGTAGTTGCGTGCAAAATACTGCTTAGAGGAGCTGCCTTTCTTTTCCAGTATCATGGTCATGTGTGTTTTTCTTTGTTTGCAGCGACATTTAGGTTCTTGCTGCTGCTTTTCCGAATCTATCACATCAATTCGTTTCAAACAGCCCATGCCTTTTTGATTTTTCCATCTTACCACCCGTTAGATGTGATGCACTCCGTCATGTTTTGATTTTTCTGTCTTAAGTAGCTCGTATCTTCTGAAGTCTGAAGATCATTTACCAATACGTTGATTTCGTAAACCAGAAATAGAACGCAAAAAATATTTGCTGTCTGCCGGTACAAAGATTATTACTGCTTCTGTTGTTGTTATACTTGTATTTTAAATTCAAACTGACAGCTCCGGGACACCAGTGCAGGGAATAGGTAATTTCGTATCTTTGGGAGCTCACAAGACGTCTGCTCTGGAACTACTGTCTGCCAGTGCTGCTGTTTGCTTGGATCTGGATGTTATGACGTTGAAGATGAGGTGTGCTGAAAGTTTTAGACCTTTAATTTGTGTTTAGTTGCATGATAAATAGAGTTTTTATTATAATTTTATATTTTCATAACAAAATTTGTCAAAAAGAGGTATTTGACAACAGCTACAAATTTATCTTTTTAAGAGATTTTCTTAGACAAAAAGAGGTGAAAGTGAAACCTTCTTTTTGGTCTCCCACCTCTTTTGGTGGGACATGGCTCCCACTCTTTTCTTAACAATCTCTGCAATTTTATTTCATTTGCTAACTTACACCTTATTTTAATATAACTTTTTTCATGAAAATATCTAAAAATTTATTGTGTAACTAAGCACCTATTAACTTATGCGGTATTTAGTTGTATGATAAATTGAGTTATTGTTACAAATTTATGTTTTTGAAACAAAATTTGCTAAATTTAGATGTTCAACAATCATTACGATTTCACGTTTCAAAGAGAAATAAAATAAGTGGTGAGGTCCTCTCTTTTTCTTATATGTTGTGATCCCCACCTCTTTTGATCGTACGTGTTTGCACTCTCTTTTTATTAACAAGCTTCCCAAACATGACAATTTTTTGTAGAGGAAATGCACACTAGGTCCGTTTTGGACCCGGTGCTTTGCCAATGGGTCTATTTTCAAAACATTATCACACCCACTCTATTTTAGAGTGAAAATGTCTTTTTTTTTACCTCTTTCATGTTAGTGAACGTGTTGCCCTTCTCTCTATGCTCAGTCTTGCCGTGTTGGCCCTTCTTGCTCCTTCTTCCGCCCTGCGTCCACCGCCTTGCCGCCCCTTTTCCTCTCCGCACCAACCTATCTCTCCGCGAGCCCAGCGCCGCTTCCTATCGTCGACCCAACGCTACCCAACAGCCGCACCAGGTGCGATTCCGCGCGTGCCAATGTAGAAGTGCCGCCAGACAGCCGCAACCCAAGCTTTATTCCACACACGCCAGAGGACTGCGGGTGGCAGGCAACATGTGGCGGCGTCTACGCGCAGGGATGGGCACGAGGGCAACCGCGGCTGGCAGTTCACGCAAGGTGGCGAAGAGGAGGAGGAGGAGGAGGAGGAGGGGAGAGAGAGAGAGAGAGAGAGAGAGAGAGAGAGAGAGAGGCGGGGTGATGTGCAGCGAGAAATTGGATCGGGTGGTAATTATATGGGGTGTCAACAGATTAAAGAGAGGCTGGACGGCTGCAGGCCGGTTGGCAACACCCTGTTCGGTGGGCAGGTGGACAGGGGGGGAAGGTCCAGGTGGGATCGAGCAGGGGCTCGATCCTCGGTCAAAGTTTGACTCATCAATTGTCTTTTTTTGTGTCCAATGATGTAATGAGCCTTCAACTGACCCGTTATGCTTTATTAGTTCTCCCAATCTGTGCGCTTAATGGACTACGCTCCCGGTAGCAGTGACAAGAAGACATTGAAGAAATGGTTCTTTATTGACAAGACTGTTGGATGAATTGCACGTAGACGAAGACGAAGCAGATTTAAATCAAGGAAATTCAGTTTCTCCGTTGCCATTACCTCATTTTTGCTTGAAAAAGTTCCTCAAAGCAATAGTTCACTCGATGGAATTGGAATCAAAGCCCACTGCTCCTGTTCTCTCTGATCCTGCACCTGCTAAAAAGTCTATGCCCCGCGTTCATTCCGTTCTCGCTGATTCTGTGCCTGCTAATAAGACGAGAATGGCGATGCATTCCGGTCGGCTGCTCCCCATAACACCACCCGCAGCAGCATTTTCTTCAGGTTTGTCTGCAGCGGTCCCGCGGAGGAAGAATATTATGGGGAAACTTGATGACGCCCGTGCAGTTGACTGGTTGGACGCTATGAAGGCTTCGTCGCCTCCTCGTAAGAAGCAAAACAAGGATGCGCCTGCTGAGTTCTCGTCCGACGACACGGATGCGTCGTACCGTGCTTGGCAGGTCGGTTTCAGACCCGTCTTGGTAATGTTAGATTCCTCGTACAATTGCCTTTCCAAGTAAAAAGGCCTTACCATAGATCTTCCCGTGCAGCTGAGGTATCCGTCTGCCCTGGGGTCCTTCGAGCACATCACGAACCATGCTGCGGGTAAGCGCATAGCTCTTTTCCTGGACTACGACGGAACGCTGTCCCCCATCGTGGACGACCCAGACCGTGCATTCATGTCCGATGAGGTAAAGATCGGAGCCGTAGACGCCTAGAAATGTGTCGTTCGGGCTATCTCTATCACAGACAGCAGGAGATGCCCGAACCTGTTGTTTCTTCTGCATCTTATTTTTTTTTAATTTCTTTCTAGATGCGCGCAGCTGTTAAAAGCGTTGCGAAGTGCTTCCCGACCGCCATCGTCAGCGGAAGAAGTCGAGATAAGGTGCCGTGTATAATCAAGTTTGGATTTTGCTTCATTTTGCCGCAATTCTCTTTTGGGCGAGTTTCATTTTTACTTCTTGTCCGGTGAATCAACGAGGATGTTATGATTGATTCTGCAGGTATACGAATTTGTAGGGCTGCGAGAACTCCACTACGCCGGTAGTCATGGAATGGACATAATGGTTCCTGGTGGTGTGTCAGACTCCGGGCAGGACTGCAATGCCTTCGCTGATTGGCAGGTATGTTCTCAACGACTGGGCTTGTCTCATTCGGTCAATTACCGTTTCTTGGTTGAAGCTGTAGCCTCGTAATTAACCATGTATGCATATAAGAACCCATGTCACCCATCATCTCATCTTCTGCTGGGCATCTGTTTTGCTTGAAGCCTCTTTTTGTCCCTTGTTCACTCTCGTCTGTGGTCTTCTTGGCGTGTTGTAGGGCAAACAAGTCCAGCTATTTCAACCGGCAAGCGAATTCATCTCTGTGATGGACGAGGTAAGTTTTCTCGCTGATAGAGTTTTGCTGTCTTCCTACCCGGAGTGCTCGTACTCACCAGACATCTTTCCGGAGCAGGTGTTCAAGTCCCTGGTTGAAAATACAGAGGAGATCGAAGGTGCAAAGGTGGAGACTAACAAGTTTTGTGTTTCTGTACATTACCGTAACGTAGATGAGACGGTGAGTTCTCTTCTCTCGGGAGTCGGACGTATCAACTATGTTTCTCCGCGGCATTCCTTCCCTATCATGGGCTGAAGATGATCTCTGATGAATATGCTTTGCTTCCTCAGAGTTGGTCCAGAGTCGCCCAACTTGTTCACGATGTCCTGAACGGCTACCCCCGGCTGAGATTAAACCACGGGCGGAAGGTACTGCAAAGCTTCCTAGATTCGAGGTGTGCGTGCCCTTGTTGATAATTTTCAAAAAAAAAAAAAATCTGTCGGCTCTTCAGGTTTTAGAGATCCGTCCGGAGATCGATTGGGACAAGGGAAAAGCTGTCGAGTTTCTGCTGGAATCTCTTGGGCTGGGCGACTGCAAGGATGTTCTTCCTATCTATATTGGCGACGACCGAACCGATGAGGATGCGTTCAAGGTGGTAAGCTAGAACGCCTTGTGTGATCGAGGCACGTCCATGTCTGCTGCTGTACGAAGCTTCGGGGTGTTGACTGGGTCCATGCTTTCTTTCATGTTAATAGGTTCTGAGGGAGAGGAAGCAGGGGTGTGGCATCTTGGTTTCTTCCTTTCCCAGGGAAAGCAGAGCATTTTACTCCCTGGCAGAACCCTTCGAGGTAAGGGGCGACCGTATGAACCCTGTAACTTGACTTGATGTTCGAATGCCTTATCTCATCTTGTGTTAATCCTTTCAGGTTATGGAATTTCTCAAGTCCCTGGTGAGATGGAATCGGTCTGCAGATTCGCAAGGATGAGCTACAGCTGCATGCATCTAATGTCTCACTCTCACGATTCTTCTTAGGTCCTAACAATAAAAAAATTCAAATAATTCCTCCTCTCCCCCCCCCCCCTCTTTGGGCTATCGATTAAATTGCCAAATATCATGCCATCAAGGCTGTGGCTGTTTATGGGCTATTTATTATCACCCATGTGGGTTCTGTTTTAATTCAACGCCTTCTTTTCTTTTTATTCCTGGCAGGAGAGCGGTAAAATGAGCCCGCCCGCCTGATGTCGCCTCACACTTCGATTTTGTCTGGTTCATGATTTAGAAATATCTCAATTTGTTTAATTTCTTTTTTCGTGTAATCAAATCCAAACGGATTTTATTGTATGGGCTCGTCTGAATCTAAATGGCACGCCTTCTCTGAACCTGGTCGTGGATTCTTTTTTTTTTTTGGACAACATGGCGCAATGGCGCCGCTCTGCACACTGGCGAGGGTTCGAGTGCTGTCGGCGAGCACTTGAACCCCACTGAATAACCACCCCCGCCCCCCTCAGGGGTGGCCCGGCTGTGTTCAGCCGGGATTCGAACCCCCGCTACCCCCCCTCAGGGGTGGCATCGTGCCAACCGAGCCAAGCTCGATCGTGGATTCAGCTTCTTCAATCTTGTGCTTGCGTGAAAATCGTTCTACCGCACTCCCAAGTTTTTCGACGAGATTTGTGCAGACGATGGAAATCGATGGTAGTCGATTGTCATGGTGATGCCCGATAGCTCTCGATCCCCTATGTGCTGCCCTGTGTGCAACGAGAGATCGAGCCCCCACAAATAACCACCCCTCTCGCGGGGGGTGGCGGGCTCTACTGACCCTTGATCTCCCTCCTCTACTCCCATAGGCAAAGGTCGACGTCAATCGACCCAGGGTCAAGCTGACCCAGGAAACGATCATGTTCATGTTTAGGTTTCAAGGTAAATACATATCCTTGCATTTTTTGTCATAAATTTATCATAATTAATTTTAGTATAATATTAATATTAAAATACATAATCAACATTTTAACCTTAAATATATATTTGTTCATAGTCCAAAATTTATTTTATAAGATATCAAGATATATCCGATTTAGTTTTGTGATAAATTTCCATCTTTTATGATATTTACTTCACACAATAATTTTAATGATTAGTTTTATTGTCTTGTAATTTGATATAAATTGTCAAACCTGGTTCACTTGTGAGCCAATTTTGGGAGGATCCGCTGTATTTGTCGGCCACTGTGGTGTTCATGATTTACTTGGATTTAGTTTTTTTATTTGTGAGATATTTGGTTTGATCCAATTCAAATCATATTTTATCATGACGTCGCATAGACGTTAATGTATCATTTTATTTGATTTGTTTCAAATTATATTTTATTAATATTTAATGTACACGTGTTTATACCGTTTTATTAATTTTATTTTATAAATTTAAAAATATTTTTTATAAAAATATATAAATATTATTAGGATATTTAAATTAAAATAAAAATATTTAATACAACTTAAGTTATTTATATTATTAATTTATTTTTAGAATGAATTTTAAAAATTAAATCAGATTAAATTGACTCGAGTTTTGTTTTATTTTTTTCGGATTGAATCGCATACCGAACACCCCATTCGGCGCTATCACCATTCTTGGGTTAAAACCCCTGCGGCCGCGGTCCTGCTTCCTCCCTCCCTTTTCGTCCCGAATCGAGCAGAAGCAGCAGGCGCGACAGATGCAGAGTTTGAGGGCGCTGGCCGCCGTCCGCCGCTACGCTCCGTCGGCTATCCGTCTTCGCTTTCTCCCATGCCACCGGGGCCTCTCCTCGCTACCCGATGCCTCCGTGGAAGGAGAGGTACTGTAGTCGCCTGCTTCTTCCTCCTACTCCCTTTTCCCCTCGGTCTTCATTTTGATCCGTGCGTTTCGTGTTCAGGTGCTTGTGGAGGGCAGGGCCAGCTCGCGCAATGCGGTCCTCAACAGGCCGTCTTCTCTGAACGCTATTACTACCTCCATGGTGGCTCCCGCTTCTCCCATCAATCCCTTTCCCCTTTGTTCCACGCCTTTCGATTCTCTTACGTATTACGTTCTCTCTTTCTTGGTGTTTCAGGCGGCGAGGTTGACGAAGCTGTACAACTCCTGGGAGGAGAATCCTGATATTGGATTTGTTCTCATGAAGGTAGCGCATTGCGCCTCTAAAAATGTTGTCTTGCTGTTTTAGTAGTCTAGTCACCTATTTGTTCTCCTTCTTGTTCGTTTCATGCTGACGTAAATTTTCTTTGTCGGCCGAAGGGCAGAGGCAGGGCATTTTGTGCGGGCGGAGATGTGGTTACACTTTATAGATTGCTTAGCGAAGGTCAGTTGGCCGTTTCACGCATCCACTGTCTCTGAAGATCCATGCTTTGTTAATTTATTGTCTATGGTTCTGTAGCTCTGTGGGGGGCTCTACTATAGTCTCCTTGTCTGCTCTTTTCTTTGGAAAATGGTCTTTAAAAGAGTGTCAGCACACGAAAACATTACTTAGATCTTTTAGGTTTGATAAAAAGTGTGCTTGTCACGGGTAAGATAAGCCCATGATCAGATTACATATCCTTTCTATAATTTATAATGTGCTAGGGTATCTCCATTTTTGATCTGTGCTTTTGTATAATTGCATTCTCAAAAAGTGTGAATATTCCCGCATTTAATGGGTTTTTTTAGCTCGAGATATGTGTTCTTGTTGACAAGCTAATATTGACCTAGCTTCAAGTACTTTAACGTTAAGGCTATTAAATGAAGAGAGTTCTGAACTAGTGAGTTACCTTTTTTATATCATATAATCATGGTGTTCCAAATCTTTTATGTACTATGTACCAAAAATTTATTTTTATTCAAAGAGACATGTACAAAAGTCTAGGATAGTGTCATGATTTTAGATATCCAATTCATGAGGGACTGTATTAGGAGCTATACATCAATGGGATATCAAGATATATGCCTGGAAGAGTTACACTGCAATATTTTCCTTTTCTTTCTAGTAACATTGAAAGATTTTGGCAGTTTCCTTTGATTGTGGTCCTTTTTTGGCTCCATTTTATGTTGCATTCTCTTTCGTATTAATGAAATTGTGGTCTTTTGACCATCCTGCAAAAAAAAAGAAGAAGATCTAGGCAGATGAACTCTTTGACTTCGTTATGCTGATGAGTCCCACCTGTTCTTGTAGAAGTAAAATATACTATGTTTTCTAAAACAATTTAGGCTAATCTTTTGCTCTGGAGGATTCAGCAGCCTTGATTTCTACAGAATTGAGAATTACTCTTTCCTGATCCATTATGAATTTTCTGGCACCAAGGATTTGCCTTAGTGCTAGTATATTACAATTACCAATTTGCCATAGTGAGATGTATAATGATGCCCAGAGATGCATCTTTCTTTTTTGGCATAACAAGACGCTATTTAATGGTGCAATACTACAAATTTACAGTGCATCTTTTCGTGGTTTTTTGGGTAAACTCTTTTTATATTTAAATTTGTGAATTAAATATGTTCATGCACTTTTCTCATCAGATATCTTAGACAAATTTGTCACTTGCTTCTTAGAATGTTTCAGGCCATAATTTTCATCTAGGCTTTATTCTTCTAAAAGAATATCTTTGTTTTTGTTTCATAGTGAGCTCATATTGAATTTTTTTACTTTATTTCTACTTTATATACTTCTTTCCTGATCATGCCTAGTCATTTATGACTATGGTGTATGCGGGCAGGAAACTTGGAGGAGTGCAAAGCTTTTTTCAGGACTTTATACAAGTTTATCTACATCTTAGGCACATACTTGAAGCCACATGTGAGTCATTATGGCATTATTCAAGCATCAATTCTTTAATTTCTTATGCTTTCCTTTTGGCAACACTGGGATTTCCATATCTCTGATAAAAATAATAGCTTCTCAGTGATCCTGGTTGTTGAAATGAAATTTTCCTTTGGACTTTTTATGCATCAGCTTACTGGTCATGATTTTTCTTAATTCATCAGTGACTTTCGTAGTTGGAGATGTGGTAACATGGGTCCCAGTTGACTAGTTAGAACCGTAGCTCTTAAACTTTATGGAAGTTAAAGTTTCCCTAACATGACGATAAAGCTTAATATTCTGTTCTTCCGTATTTCCTGTGGGTGTCAACTTTAGTATCCAGGATTTACTATTTTTGCAATTCAACTCATTTAAACTTTTTACATCTTATAATGAGGAAGATAAAATGGAGAAGTGATGAGAATAATAATGAAGATATCTCTTACGTTAGGATTCTTTAAGGGTAGTGAATCTTTTGTTTACATAAAGAAAGAACGAGGTACATCATAAACTATAGAAACACATCCTATCATGCATGTAAACAATGAGGTACAGCATATACTATAGAAACACATTGTATCATGCATGAGCATGATCCTTTGGGTGCAAATATCTCAGTATGTCTGACAGTTTTTGTTTAGTGGACCGAGTACAATCTCCATATCGAACATTGTCCCATGTCTCAAATGAAATATGTTGTACACCATTTGTATCTCTTGAATAAAAGTGATTGTTTTCTTGATTCATAGTTTATTGTTCATGCAAATGTTATTACCAGGCTGAATGGAAGACAGAAGGAATCATTATATTGATTACAAGTGAGAGCTGTTAATCATCTTTATATGTAATTTTAGATTTAAACATGATTAGTAGTGGTTCTAGCCAAGGAAGGTGGGGTCGGGAGTCGGGACCGGGTCGGTTGGGCCCAAAACCGACCCGGGTCGGCCGGGGTCGGCCGGAGTCGCCAAAAATAATAATAAAATATTTAATAAAATATTTATTTTGGGGTCGGGGTCTTGGGGTCGGGACCGGGTCGGTTGGCCCCAAAAGTGACCGGGTCTGGCCCAGGTCGCGACCCGGCGAACCATGGTTCTAGCATTTCTCTACCTTGAAAGCACTACTCCTTGCTCATGTTTTGGTGTTTTTTATTACCTTTCGTCTGCGTGCTTAATTTACTAACATGTTCATAGTTATCTTTTTATCCTGTGAAAGTGGTTGATACTTAGTTTTTTCTAAATAAGAAAATATGTAGAGGCAGTAAGCAGCAAATATAGCTGCTGCAGAGGCATCTATAGAAAGACACTGCCACCAAGCAAGTGCAGTGCCAAGGACTCTAAAACAATACAAAAGGCTGAAAACCAAAAAAGCTTGCTGAGGACCCTTAGCTTCTGTCGGACCAAAAAAAAATCTCTCTCAAGCATTAAGAGGAGAGGAAGAAACGGAACTGGGGGGGGGGGGAGCCGAATGACTGCTGGGAAGAAGAAGCAAGGGCGGAAGCACCGCCCTGTGCACTGGAGAAGAGAAAGAGGGGGAGGAGCCGTCGCCGCCGCCTTCACCAGCCACGGTTGCCGCCACCATCGTCGCCGGAAGGAGCACCGCGAGGGAACCCTCGCGGGTGCCGTGCCGTCAGGGAGAAGCTCCTCCCGCAGCCGCCGTCGCCGTCGCCATCGCCGGAGCCCCCTGTCGCCGTCGCCATCGCTGGAGCCCGCCGGAGCTCGCCGCGACAAAGCCCTCGCGGGCGCTTCCCGGTCGCCGAGAGAGAGAGATGGTCGGGGAGAGAGAAGGGCCGAGGGGGGGCGGTTCGCGGTCAAACCGCAGTCAGCAAAAAAAAAAAAGAGAATAAAAAAAAGGGGACCGCCCGAGTGGGCGGTCGTGAGCCACGCGCGGGCGGCCGCGGCATTTGTCAACCGGGGGGTGAACTTACCCCCCCCCCTCGATTGACTTGGTCAAACAGCGCAGTGCATTCAAAAGAAAAAAGATGGGAAAAATGGGCTAACTCCACCCCATTCCGGTCACCCCCCACTAACTCGAAAATGGGTTTAGTGGGGTCTTCCAAATGACCCTTTTGCCCCTCTAAAATTCCTATAAATAGCCCCCCAAGTGCCATACGTGAAAGGGTTGGAAAAAGGGGTTGGCATTTAGTGAGAAAGAGAGAGTTGGGAAGAGAGAGAAGCTCCACATTCTCACTCCTTAGAAGGTAAGAAATACCTTGGTTTTGTGCTACCTTTCCATAAAAAAGGGCTGGTTTTACGCTACCTTTCCATAAAAGGGGCCCAAAATAGTGAACTATTTTGGATAGAAAATAGCCAACCCAACTCCGGTCTAGCCGAAATGTTGCCGAAATTAAGTGGTTTTGCGCTACCTTTCCATTAAAAGGGGCCCAAAATAGCTTGCTATTTTGGATTCAAATAGAAAACCCAAATCGGTCGAAATTTGAAATGTCAAATTGAAACCGAACGGGAATTCAAATAGAAAACCCCGAAATCGGTCAAATCGAAATACCGTCAAACCGAACGAGAATTCTAAATCGAAAACCCAAATCGGTCAAACCGAAATGCCGGCCAAACCGAACGGGAAATCAAGGTGAAAACCCAAATCGGTAAAGGCCGAAATGCCGGTCGGCCAAACCGAACGGAAATCAAAGTGAAAACCCAAGTCAGATGGCGAATGCCGGTCAAACCGAATGGGAAATCAAGGTGAAAACCCGAATCGGTAAAGTTCGCGAAATGCGGTCGCACCGAACGGGAAATCAAAGTGAAAACCCAGTCGGTAGCCGGAATGCCGGTCAAACCGAACGGGAAATCAAGGTGAAAACCCAAATCGGTAAAGCCGGAATGCCGGTCAAACCGAACGGGAAATCAAGGTGAAATCCCAAATCGGTAAAGTCGAAATGCCGGTCAAATCGAACGGTAAATCAAAGTGAAAACCTAAGTCGGTAAAGCCGGAATGCCGGTCAAACCGAATGGGAAATCAAGGTGAAATCCCAAATCGGTAAAGTCGAAATGCCGGTCAAACCGAACGGAAAATCAAGGTGAAAACCCAAGTCGGTAAAGCCGAAACGCCGGTCAAACTAAACGGGAAATCAAGATGAAAACCCAAATCGGTAAAATCGATATGTTGGCAAAACCGAACAAGCTCCAGAAATGCCGCATATCAAATGCAATCAAGCTATTCTTGGATATATGAAGACAATCTGGTTCGGTAAGACCGAAATGTCGGAAAAGCCGAAACCCAGATCGGTAAAGCCGAAATATCGGCAAAACCGAACAAGCTCCAGAAATGCCGCATATCAAATGCAATTAAGTCATTCCCGTACACACGTGAAGACAATACGGTTTGGTAAGACCGAAATGTCGGAAAAGCGAAACACAGATCGGTAAAAAGCCGAAATATCTAAGAAAAATCAAAGTTTCTCGTAAATGCCGCATATTAAATGCAATCAAGTCATTTCTGGACACGAAGACAATACAGTTCGCAGTAAAGCCAAAATGCCGAAAAGGCCGAAACCCTGATCGGTAAAGCCGAAATGTCGGCAAACCCGAATAAGCTCTAGAAATGCCGCATATCAAATGCAATCAAGTCATTCTTGGACACATGAAGACAATCTGGTTCGGTAAGGCCGAAATGTCGGAAAAGCCGAAACCCAGATCAGTAAAGCCGAAATGTCAGCAAAATCGAAGAAGTTCCAGAAATGCTGCATATCAAATGCAATCAAGTCATTTTTGGATATATGAAGAAAATTTGGTTCAGTAAAATTGAAATACCGGCAAAGCCGAAACCCAACGCAAAAGTCAAAGGTCTTGGCTAAATCGAACAAACTTTGACATGTGTTGAGGAACAAAGGTTCGAATGCCCCCTCATTTATTGTACTTCCATGTACTCAAATTGACATGAAATAAATTCAAGTTCGATTGATGTGTTATGTTACTCCAAAAGTGACATCAAATCCCCATGAACTCCAAAAGATGGAATAATCTAAATAAATCATTTAAATAATTTTCAAACTTAATCAAATAATTAAATTTGATTAAATCAAATCAAATAATTAAATCTGATTAAATCAAATCAAATAATTACTTATTTATTAACAAAAATGCCATCATAATCAAATCAAATTTATGCCATAAAATCATACATAAAAAATGACTACAAATGGTTACACAACATGTTAAGTTTGAATCCAACTTAACTATGAAAAATTAAATCAACCTAAATGGATAATGCTACTTAATTAAATAAGTATGCATACCAAAATTCAAATCAAATAAATGATCAAAACGTTAATAAAATATTAACATAACCCAACCAAAATTATGTCATTAAATAATGCATAAAAAATGCCAACCAATGACTACAAAAACAAGTTATGTCGGATTAAAATCAACCAAAAAAATTAGAGTGATCAATATTATTAAGAACAAATCTTAATAATAATAATAATAAATTCACTTAAATCAAGCAAAAAATGCTAACAAACACACTAAAAAAATGGAAATTAATTCCTACAAACAAATAAAAAAAGAGATCAACTCAAAATTGTCTAAGTCAACAAATGACCAAAGACATAAACAAAACAAATCAAATCAAATCTTAAATCAAGAAGAAAATCAATGAACCCAAACTTAAAAGTTTGAATTAAGTTCAACCAAATTCCATCTCATAAGGCCATGGGGATATGTCTTCCAGTTTTGTGTTTATGTGGATGAATGACTTCCGTTCAATATGTTGCTGTGACGGTCAATCAAGGGTATTCGAGTGTTCGCTCGATGTAATTAACACCGGAATATCGCAAGTCCGGTGGAGAGAGGTCAAAATTTATTTTCAAAGAACTCAGATAACCTCATAAATTAAATTGTGGTTTAGATCATCTAAGTGGTGGGTGATACCCATGTCGACACTTAGCAAATCTGTGGAACCATCGGTATTCCTATAAAATAATACCACATCAAATTAGCTAATACTCCTATGAATACCACATATTTTCATAGTAGTCAATGCTAGCCTAAAGCAAAAAGAATTTTCTAAAAAAGGGAATTCTGACGAGAGAAAAAAAAGTCGAGGTTTCAACAGCTTCCTATTGTTCTTCCACTTAGAGCAAGCTAAGCAAGCAGTTGACTCAGCAAAGGTTGCTTCATGCTTGAATTGCCTTCAGTTTCTCTCTCTATCATATAACCCATGAAGTGGCACCGCCTAATCTCTCTGTTTCTTTACCTTCCCATCTCATGCCCCGTTGCACAAGCAGTTGAGAACGACATGTAGGTCAATATTATCACACAACCTGGAAGCACAGACTTGTACATTTTGAGCAACGTGCACCATGTCAATTGATGATCTATTGAATCTTATGCTTTAGCAGAAAATAAAATTCCTGTTCGATATGTGATGAAGCAAATAGCTAGTAGATCCTCCAAACTACAACCTTGACCTTGTGAACAGGGCAGGACACACTCTCTAGCTGGAGAACCTTTATATGCTGATTTCATTGAAAAATCCCCATAAGACCAAGACCATCTCAAGTTATTGTATTTGCTGTCAACTCATTACCAATAGCACAGTCAAGTCATTGATTTCTGCATCCTTTAGATTGCTTGAAAAAGGACAATAAGAAGAGGAGGCAGCATGGTGGAAACAACAATAAATTACCAAACAGTCTGCATCCACCTATGTCGTTTGAGGCATGAAGCGCCCTAGGTGAGGAAGGTCTCTTGCTTCAGGTGTTCAAGGTGGGTGCAGCCTCAGGGACTTGAGGCAGACGTTGTGGAACATGTCAAGCTGCAGAGGCGTGTGCAAAGAAAGGATTAATGGGTCTCTCCACCTGTTATGATGGGGTCCAAAACTAGGTTTCAGGTTCAGTAGCTAAGCAGGGTCCAACTTAAGTTTTAGACCTCCTCATACCCAGGTCCACAAACCCGATAATTGGGTCTTGTGAACCCTCATCTCCCCACACAAAATGGAGGGGGTGGGGGCACTGCAAGCACCTGCAGTGCTCATCCAAATGGCTGCAGTGGTGGGCACAGTTGCCTAGGTGACTGGACACAAGTTGAGGCGAGGTCACCTTGCCTAGGCACACCTTGACCACTTTTCATAACATAGGCATTCACAAAAATTAAGGTTTTCATATGGTACGTCCTTCCTAAATGGATATATTGGCTGTCATCAATCTGAATAAGGTCCGTGTCCTCAGAACAGGTGAGGCACATACTTTGACTACTAGGACATCCTGGATTCTTAGTCTAGCTGACACCCTCTGGTGTGGGCTCCAGTGCAGTATTTGGCCATGGCACCGTCACCAACAAGTGATTTGTGTTTGAACTTTGAACTCACTGCCAAATTGCCAGTTTGCAAGAAGAGCAACATAAATAGTTTCTTATTTTTATGCACTCTATCATGTTAATACTTGCACTATGAAATATGTAATGAGTTTATTTATTAATTTTGTTTCATGCAATGTTGCTGTGGTATGGTTGTACAGAACATATAATCTCTTTCTCTTAAAACCCTCGAAGGATGAAATGAATCTTACTTTTATCTGCTAAAATGATCATATTTCTGTATGAATCATGGCTGAGCTGTTTGTTCCATTTCCAACTCTGTTTTGATATTTACTCTATTGCTTATGTCAGGTTGCTATTCTAAATGGTGTTACAATGGGTGGTGGTGGAGGAATTTCTGTTCCAGGAACGTTTCGCATTGTTACTGACCGAACTGTATGTATTGTGACCTTTTGTCATTTGCACTAAAGAAAGGGAATTGAAGAAACAAATCTATCCACAAAGCCATATAGCCCATTCCGTCTGCAAAATTTATGGGACATATGGACATTGGCATCATTGAAGACGTTTAACTCCCATATTTAGGTGAACCTAATCTTGGTTAGGTTCATATTTAATAAACATGCTATTTTAGATATTCAAAACCATTCATTATCTAGTGACATCATATTTTTTTACAGTTTTTTTTAGTTAATTGAATTTTTAATTCATGTAATCAAGGAACATAGTTGTCAAGACCATGGTATGCCACGACTTGGGCCCGACTTGGTCTATTTTTGGGCCAACCAGCCTGATCGGAGCCAGTCAGCCCAACCCGTGGTCATGTAGACTTTTGAGTCATGCAGCATGTAGCTAGGTGATGGGGACAAAAATCTGTAAATATTTGTTTTGTCGTTTTAGGTTTAATTTTTCTGCCAATGTCAATTTTTATGTCTTTAAAGAGTCTTTTTAAATATTTTCTTCAAGTCCTGAAATGGACATGTCTGTGAATATTTTATTTTGAGTGTCCAGTCCTGTAATTAGTCTCCTCTATATAAGAGGAGGAGTTCCATCGGACAATACAACAGTGATTGGAATTTTTGGAAGAGGCTTCGGCCTGGTGTCCCGCGTAGGGGCTTTGCCCCGTTTCTCCTTCCTCTTCCCCTCCCCCCCTAGGCGATATCCCTTGCTGCTTCTCCATCTTCCGGTAGGTAGCCGTTCCCCTTCCTCCTCCTCATCCTCCGGCCTCCGCGCCGTTCCTCCATGGTTCCCCCTTCTCGGTTATGCACCGTCGTCTCCCCCCCTCCCCCGAGCCAGACTGAGCTACAAGGAGGCAGACCCTGGGCATCTTCAGATCTGGACGGCACCAACAGGTCGGCGACGGCCTATAGATCAGCCTCCTCGGGCCTGGTTCGCGCTGATGAAGGTGGACTCCGGCGATCCCCGGATCCATCGACGTCACGCTCGTCACCATCCTCCTTCGCTGATCCATTACCTCCCTCCGACGCCGAGGGAGAGACCATCGGCTCCACCGTTCCCCTCCTTCTACTACGTCTGTGCGCTGCGGCCTCCAGACGTCGGCAACGTGCGTTCGCGCAAAGACGACGACAGAGAAGAAGTAGAAGAAGAAGAAGCGGAAGAAGAAGATGGTGAAGAGGGGAAGAGGATCCGGCGATCCCCGGACTCCTTCCCCTACTCAGTCAGCCTCCTCCCGCGCGGCGGCTCCCTCTTCCCACCTGGACGACGGCCGTTTGGGTCGTACGAGACCGCCGGGCTTCTGCCCCGCCTGCACCCGCACCCCAGCTCCGTGCCCGCCATCTGCTTCCCTCTGCCGTCCGGACGAGCGGCGTCGCGCGCGACACCTATGGAGATGACGCGAGCGGGAGGGCGAGGACGACGCTGTTCTCGCCCCCGCCTTTTGTCGCGGCTCGCGCTCGCGAGGGGATCGCCGCGATGCCGCCACGGTGAGAGACGGCGACGGTCGGATCGTGGCCACGCGACCACGGACGGCACCCCCCCTCCGCGCGCCATGACCCCCCCTACTCGCGCGGCCGCGCGATCACCCGCGGGCGGTTCGCCCACCGTGGCTCGCGACCGGCCGGTTCGCGGCCCAGACCGGCCCAACCGGGTTCAAAGCCGGTTCACGCCGGTTCAGCCCGGTTCAGCACCTGAACCGGCCGGTTTAGGCCAGTTCAAGACATTTTGAGCCGGTTTAGACCGGTTCAAGCCGGTTCAACTCGGTTCGGAGTCGTTTCGGATCTGTTTGGACCGGTTCAAGTCCGATCCGGCTCGTTTCGTGTTCATTTAGGTTGTTTAGCGGTGATTAGCGCCAGTTCGTTTCATCTTCGGTCTGTTTAGCCCGGTCTAGCCGGTTTGTCCCGCATCACTAGGTCTCGCAACTTGGCAACCTGGCCAACTGGGTCACCAATGGTCATATGATCATTCACTGAACAGTCATATGACTGATGGGGAGGCATTTGAAGCTCCCTAAGGCCCCTTTTAAGGTCTCCAAGTGGTCTCCCCTCCCCTCCCCTCTCTACTCTCTTGGAGATCAATTCTAATGTTCATTCTTGTTCCTTAAGCACTTGAAATTAGTTTGTTTTGGCATCAGTTAATAGTTCATTATTTGTTTAATTGAGTAACTTATTTAGCAATTAGTTTTAACTTTGTTTTGTATTTAGTTAATAGTTCATTTGTTTTTTAATTACAATTACTTAGTAATTTTGTTTAACAATCAGCTTAAACCCTTTTTTAAGCATTCATTACATATCAATTTCGCTTTATTATGCTTTCTCCGAGCCATGACACAAACTTCTGATGTAATTCGGAATAATCCAGCTTGGTTATATTGTAACATGATTCATATGGCAAAGAGAAAAGTGCAATGTAAATATTGTGATAAAGTGATGTACAGAGATATTTTTTAATTGAAATATCATCTCGTTAGGATGAAGGGCAACGGCCTCCACATGAAGTAAGAGCTGAATTTAGTTGACACTCATTGATGTCTTATAGTTGACTAATGGATGGACCACGACAAGCATCAGGTTATGAAAATTTAGTGGATGTGACAATAAGAGTCTTAAGTCAAATCATATCAATTTTGGGATGTGAGACAAATTGATTGATGTAGTCTCATCCATATAAATAAAAACGAATAGGCTAATGTTGCGAAGCTTGGAGCAATTAACCTATTGTCACTACAATATGAGGTTAAAACTCAAGAATTTAAAGTGGTTGAGGGAGAATCAGAAGGAAGAACAAAGATGGAGAGAGAGTTTTAGGATGTCAAATTGAGGAGCCAACAATACAAAAAGAGGATGTCAACTTGGATGCAATTTTTAATGAGCAAAATCTATTGGAAGCTTGAGTCAACGATTGTGAAGGATTGAGCAGACATAAGTTCAACTCGGAAGACCCAGAGTGGGCCCAAGGAGTGCTCGAAGATGTATCTCTCGCCAAGGAATTCCATATTTCTCTTTCGGCGGCAAAACAATGAAAGGTCGGAGAGTTTTCTCACTAAGGTAAGAGGAGTAAGGGTAAGAAGAAACAAATTTTAATTGACCTGCTTGACATTGGAAATGTAGAAGCAATCGACAATGAGTATGACATCAGAGCTGAACATCCGACTTCAATACTAGACATCAAATGATTCAATTTCAATAGGCAATGACAATTGAGTGGGGAATGAAGAAGGCACTGGCACTATCTACGGGGATACACCACTTCATAGAAGAAGAACATTACATGCACACGATGCAATACGCGAACCACAGGACAAGGTTACAATGTGGAGGTGGTGGGGATGAATACACACAACAGTCGAATGTTTATACTATAGACACTCCACCTATGGAGTTGATTCATCTCGTACTCTTGGCTCTCTGCATATCACCAAAAGGGCTATTGGATAAACTACGGATCCTCGTCAGACAGTTTAATACAATCCACATATGATAGTTATGGTAGTTTTTGGGATTCTTTGTCTAGGGTTATTTTATAAGTGATGAATATGATCATCATGTATACTTGTACAATAGTATATGCTCAACTTGAATGACATGAGTATATAAATTATAGAACAAGTAGAAAATATAAATTTTGAATAACATGAATAAAATTGTTTTTTAGTCACATTGCTTGTTTTTCAGAATTTTTAGGAGTTTTTTGGCATTTTTTGAATTTTTAATGTTAAAAAAGGGAGTCGGACTAGGTCGCGACCTGGTCGGGTCTTGGCCGGGCCAACCCGGTCCTAGCTGGCTGACCCAGGACCTACCTTCCTTGGTCAAGACACATGCCTAAGCACCAAGGTTCCAATGCTCATTTGCAGAGCTGCCTAGTAGCTAAGGTGTCTTTCTTGGAGGCCAAAGGCACCCAAGGCTCTCACTTAGGCGCCCAAGGAGATCAAGACATCCAACTAGGTGGCCCATGTTGTTCTATATATCTAAACAAATTTTCTTTGAGAGGTGTTGTCCCCAGGATAAGTTATTTGTAGAAGTCTATTTAGTGTTTAGTAATAGTGAAAACATATTAGCATATCATCAGCTGTATTATTATATACATGTTTAAGATTTTTAGTTATACATAGATTGCGGAATCGGTTGAATCGAATTAGAATCTGTCGATTCTGAAATCGGATTGGTTAGTTTCAATCTGATTCTTGCTTGAAGATCAGAATTGGAATCCGAATCAGAATCAGAATCATGACTTTTTTAATATATTTTTAAAAAAGATTCAAGCCGAATCGGCCAAAATTAGGATCGAAATTGAAAATTTTATTTTTATTTTTAAATTTTGATTCCGGATTGATTTCTCTTTTTGAGAATCGATCAGAATTAGACCAATCCGATTCGAATTGGATCGGTACCAACTGATTCTGATTCTAATTCAGGAATCCTTGGTTATACATATATTTTATATGCTTAAACATTATAAAGTTTTTTTAACTCTTTTTTTTCTTTTTTAGTTTATCAAGATTAACTATTTCTCAAAAATATATGCCCACACATACATAATTACATAAGTAAAAACAACACATTTGGCATGCATTCACATAAATACACTTTCAATTATAGCATACAAATATAATTGTAATTGTATATATATATGTTTATATACACATGCATATATATATGAATATAGCATTAACATCTAATTACCACTTAGGGGATGCCAAAGCGGCTATCTTGTTACCTAAGTGGAATTGGTACCCGTAACGTCTAGTCACATGACAACCATGTCAAGGAACAAGGAAAAGAAAAACAAAAACAAAAACTCAGTTTGTGCTGGTATCCTGGTATCAGTTCATCAATAGAGGAATGGAAATGCTTGTTCTTACTCAAACAAAAATCCCTGGAAATTCCCAGTGATGATGGATTGTCCTTGAAGATGTTTGAGAATCTTTATAGTGGGACTGTGTCCAGTTTTCAAATTAACTCATTCTAACAAATAAGCATACCCCTGAATTTCTTAATATGGACTAAGGATCCGTACAGAAGATGTATATCGTTAGTCAAGTGTTGTTTTTTTTTTCAAATTTTCTTGACGAAGTGCCCACTCTTTTCTAGAGAGATAAAGATTGCGTAGTGTTGGGCACCGAAAAATTCCAAGCAAAAAACAAAAAAAAAATCAGTCATTCAAGGGCCCATCTCATACCCTATTTCAGGTCCATGTTAGGTCTATTACAGCCCAATTCAGGCTCATTTCTATGACTATCTAACAGTCAATTTTTGGCCCATGATCAGCCCTATTTTGGGTAAATTAATGGTCTAGTTTATGCCCTGATCCTAAGCCTTCTCCAACCCAGTTGAATTACCTGTTTTGGGCCTCAAACAGGGCCATTTCTGAGACCCAATTTACACCTGCCACCTACACTTGCCACCTCAGCTGCCACCAGCCGAACCAAGAAAGAGAGGGAGAGGGTGGCACGCCAAGTAGAGGAGAGGAAGAGAAAAAAAAGAAAAAAGAAAGGGTTCCCCCCCTTAAGGCGAATCCTAATCGATTGCAAATCCTTATTGATTGTTTCCTCTTTTAAAGTCATATCAAATCCTATCTCTAAGATGCTGCTCATGCCACCTTCTCCTTGTCAATTTTATACCAAAACAGTGGAGAGAATCTAACATATATCTTGGGTTGGAAAATTTTAGGAAAAATCACATAATTGAATATTTTCTTTTGAAAATCAACGGATTGTGATATGGTCTATCTCATTCAACCAAAATAGACCACAAATTAAGAAAAATATTTTTAAAAATTTGAAAATTTTAGGATTTTTATTTTGGAAACATTCTGATGATTAAGACAATTTTAATGAAAGCTCCAAAAAAGTAATGCTTTAGTCATAAATTTATAAACTATGACTAAAAAATTATTTGGAGTATTATTTTGATATGTTTTTTTGGGCCAAAAATATGTTTTTTGTAATTTTTGTATCATTTATTTTTTAAAAATTAGGAAAATTAACTCTAAATTTTTAAAATTTTATGAAAAATAGGGGGAATTTAAAAAATAATAATAAGATGCTATTTGGCACCCTCACCCACATTGAGAGAACCAGAGAGGTGGGTCCCACCTCATAAAAAATATGAAAATTTTTTTTCAAAAATCAGGAAGTCTTTTCCTTTTTCCTCTCCAAGCCCTTTCCTTATTTGGATCAGCACCAAAAAGGGAAGCTGGTTGCGCCACCACCCACCCTCCATCCTCTATATATATGCTAGCCCTCTTGCACCCAAAAACACAAGAAATCAAGAGGAAAAGGCAGCCACCATGCTGCTGGCGTGCCATGGAGAAAAGGAGAGGAAAAGGGGGGAAAGGAAGATGAGAAGGAGGCTGCTCCTGCTGCTGCGCTAGGAGAAGGAAGAAGGAAGAAAAAGGCGAGAAGAGTAGCATTCCAAGGCTGTCCACCCATTTCCCCCTCTCCTCTTCTCCTAAGTACCTTTTCTTTGCCCTCAATCCAAGCCTATAAAGTACTGTAACCTACCCCGTTGCTGTGCACCCTTATTCCCTCTATTCCCTTGGGATAAACCCCTATTTCTATGCCTCACAAGGACTGTGAGGGCACCCCCTTGCTGCACCCGTGCCCATCTATTTTCTGTGATATTTTGTCTTCAACATCATAAAAAATGAAGCCAAAATGGTGCTGGAACTTGTTGTAACCGAAAATTTTCAAAAAAAAAATATAAGGGAGAAAGGAAATGGCATGCTCGGTCTCCCCAAAAATATGGGTTGTGTACGGCATGTACAGGCCCATAACAGGACCTTGATCGGCCCATTCCAGCCCACCTACAATGCCCATCGACACAGACCTCTGTGGGTCGTCTCCTAGTCCCGAGCGGTTTAGAGTCCTTCACGGACTGGGGAGGCCACTACGGCAGGTGTTCAATCGCGGAAGGGAGCTTCATCCCGCAAATCCCGGACTTCTCCGAGTCCTCCACGGGCCAGAGATAGCTCGTTACGGCAGTTTCCTACGGAGGAAAGGGGAGCCGAATCTTCCTGGGTGGAAATGGAGTTGGAGAAGAAAGCGGGAGTCGATCCCGCAAATCCGGGATCTCCAAGTCCTTCACGGACTAGGATAGCCTCGTGCGGCAAGTCTCCTAAGGGAAGAAGGAAGGTCCAGTACCTATAAAACCCCTCAGAGGCCGTCGTCGGGCGGGGGGGGGGGAAGAGAGGCAGAAAGGAGGGTCGACGAAACCCAGGAAGGGAGAGGCGTGAAGAGCCTGCGTGAAACCACCCCCGAAAGAGAGAGGAAAGATGGCGTGAATACCCCCGTGCGCAAACAGCCCCGGGGGAAGAGAGGCAGAGGGAGCAACCCGAAAAAAAAAGGGGGAGAGAAATCCAAAGAAGGCCGAAAGAGAGAGGAGAGCATACTGCAAGCCCTTCCAGTCGTCGGACAAGCCGTCAAAGCTTACCGTCGTCGCCAGAAGATCCTCCGGAAGCTGCTATCCCCGCTGGAAGCCCCTATTGCAGCAGCCGCAGTCGTCGGACAAGCCGTCAAAGCTTGCCGTCGTCGCCAGAAGATCCTCCGGAAGTTGCTATCGCCGCCGGAAGCCCCTATTGCAGCAGCCGCAGTCGTCGGACAAGCCGTCAAAGCTTGCCGTCGTCGCCAGAAGATCCTCCGGAAGCTGCGATCGTCGCTGGAAGTCCCCCCGGAGGCAAAAGAGCTCGCCGGAACCCCTTACGGCCGCTGCCTTCGCCACCTCAAGTTCTCCATCTCCGTCAAGCTCTTCCGCTCCGCCGAAGCACCCTCCGGAGATGAACAGTGGCGGCTGCGGGGTCATTTTGCTCAACTTATGTCCACGCGGGACATATGAATAGTGTCGGCTCTAAAAGAGAAAAGAAAAGAGGGGGGAGAAGAGAGAAAGAGGAGCCGCGCATGAAGCCATCGCCGTCGGAAGCCGCGCGCCTGCGCGTGAGCCGCGCGTGCGCTCGCCCGCCATGGATGGCTGTTGACCACGGGTCAACTTGGATGTGGGGCCCGCCAGAAACAGAGGGTTTAAAAAAAAATAGGGCCCGCTGGACCAGCCAGCGGGTGCAAGAAGAGGGGAGGTGGGCCGGGCCCACTAACCTGAGGGCTGCGGACAAAAAAAAAAAGAAAAAAAGTCTCTCTTTTAAAATACACCATCAAGTGAAAATCTAAATAAAAATTCATCAACTAATTAAACAAACCGATGGCAAGCATTGGCCGGCTAAAAACCCGCCACATGGTCTCGGCATAACTTAAAAGAATCAAAACAAATGGGAAAGCAATAGCCGGCTTCAAGCACGCCCCTTGACCCAAAATTCAAAAATCAAAATAAAACAACCAATTCACGGAAATTAAATAAAAATTCATTAACTAATTCAACAAGCCGATGGGAAGGATTGGCCGGCTAAAAACCTGCCACTTGGTCTCGGCTAAACTTAAAAGAATTTGTGGGTCGGTTTCAAACCTTCCCCTTAACTTTTTAAGGTGGACATACAAAGGTCTATTTAAAAAGACCCCAATGTCTTACCATGCCCAAAGAGGGAGTTACTTACCCATTATGCCATGGGGAGGCTGTGCATGATCAACATGCCAATATGCCAAACTATGAGCTAATGAGGTTCAATCAGTGAGTTGATTGCCCATAAGCTTATCAAAAGCCTGGTGTATTCAATCTCAAAACAGTGGGGGATGCCCATAAGTCTATCAAGACCGGGTACATGCCGCCCATGAAATGACAAGTTCATCAACTCATGAAGGAGCCATGAAGATCGACATGAGCTAATTTCCCACAAGTCTATCAAGACCGGGATATGCTCAGTCTCAAGACAAGGAGATGAGTCCCCACAAGCCTATCAAAGGCCGGGACATGCCCAATCTCAAATCAGTGAGATGAATGCCCACAAGTTTATCAAAGACTGGGTGCTTTCCATCTCAAATCGATCAAACAAGTTCCATGTTCATCAAGGACTCAAAGGACCGAATTTCTGGTCAAGATGTAAATCATGTCTCATTTTGAGAGAATAAGTAAAAAAAAAAGAGGAGAAAAGAAATTTCATGTTTGGTGCAATGGACTTCTGTTACAAGGAGAGAACCGCTGCATGAAGTTTTGGAAGGCAAGACAACAAGAGGAAAATTCTGGAAAACATAAATTTGAAATCTGTCAAATCTGTAAAATCACAAACCGAAGCAGACTTGGTACTGAATTTTCTGAAATATGAAATCACCTCTAAGTCCAGAGATTAAAAATCTGAATCTGAACTAAATCCAAAATCTGAAATCTGCAGATGGAAGGTGCAGAATCCGCAGCAGAATCTAAAATCTGCAGGGAATCTGGACTGAAAATCTGTAATTAAAAATCCTGAAAGTTAAAAATCTGAAAATCTGTTTTGGAGCAGAAACCAGTCTAAAATATGCAGAATCTAAAATTCAGAAAATCTGAACTTTGCAGGATCCGAAAATCTGAAAATCTGTACATTTCAAGTCCGAATTTCAAGAGTCTGTAGGCAAATCTGGAGTCTGAATTCAATCCATTTAAAAATCTGAAATCCGAACTTAACAGTGCAGAACTGTAAAGGTCCGAAATCTGTGATCTGTACAAAGTCAGCCCACTTCAAAAATCTGTAATTCAAATCTGAAATCTGCAAAATTGAGAGCATCCTCAAATAACTTAAATCAAACCCCAAATTAAATCTGAACCTGCACAAATCTGTGAATTAAAGTTGTGGGATTAAGAATTTTCTTCAGAGGATCCAAGCAAATCCGGTATGACCCAAGTCCCATAAGCCCAAACCAACAACAACCTGTCCAAGTCAATTTTAATTCAACAAATTCAAAATCTTAAGCAACTCCATCCAATTTTCTAAATCAAAATGGAACAAATTTAACTTAAGCAGGCCAAACTTCCAAGCCAACTCAAATCTGGCCGCCTATAATCAATTCAAAACAGCAAAATCTGTACATGAATAAAATAGGTTCAAATCAAACTAAGTCTAAACAAATCCAAGCTCAACAAATAAGATCAGATCCGATTTTAAAAATCAAACAAACAAAAAATCCAAATTAAAACCAACCATAACCAAGTGAACTTAATAACCTGTCAAACGTTAAGTTGAACCCAATTTTCAAATTCAAAATTCAAATTCATTCCAAACAAACTTAAAATCAGTTAATCAACTCAAATTAAACCAAATTCAACATAACCCAAAAAATTCTCAAATTAAACCCATAAACAAACTGTCTTTAACCCAAATCAAACTTAAAACCAATCAACAAATTCAAATTGAACCAAACTTAAACCAATAAACAACTGTCTCAAATTCAAACCAAATTTAAGTCAACAAACAAATTTACAACTTAAATAAATCAATTCAAATCAACCAATTTAATTTAACTCAAAACTAAATTCAACTCAAATCAAATTCAAACCAACAAATTTAATTCAACTCAAATCAATTTAATCAAATTCAAATCAAATCCAAACAAATTAAGTGCTTGCTTTCCATCAAATTCATGGAGTTGTTTTCTCCTATATTTGTGAATGTTTATTGTGGATGCATGTCTTCTACTTCAATGGATTGCTATGACGATAATCAAGGGTATTCGAGTTATCTCGATGTAATTAACGTCGGATCTTCGCACCATCCGACGGGGAGAGGTCAAAATTAATTTTAAAGAACCTAACAACCTCAACACATAAATTTTGACCCTAGTTAGTACTCTTATGAAATATCATCTATTTTCTTATAAAGTCAATGCTAAGGTCTAATCAATTCAAATTCAAATTCAAAAGGAAAATGAATTTCCAAAACAAGAGAATAAATCTTTTGTTAGATTTTGAGGTTACATCAGAACTATACCCCACTACAGCACCTTGAACTCCCTTCAAACCCCTTCCAAATCCCATCCTTTCCTCATTCAAACCATACCCAGAGCATACACCTGTGACAGAGCTTATACACCTATCCACCCATTGTCACAACCCCTAAACAGGTTCCAAAGAAGCCCCCAAACTGACTTGAATTCTGTCCTGAAACAACCTGAAATAGTTCCAAAACTGTCCCTGAAACAGCCTTTAAACGGGGCCCTTCGAACCCCCCTTCCCGCACAGATCTGAGGGCAACCCCAAACAGGGGCATAATCAGTGGTGGAAGGGGATAAAACAGGCCCAAATCAGGCCATAAACAGGCCATGGATTAAGAAAACAAATAAAACAATCAAGGTTGGGGGTTGACCCAATGTGGGCTACATGTCTTGAAAAATTAAGAAAAAAGAACGAGGCTAGTGGAGGTCAACCCATGGTGGTCTTATATCATGAAAAATAAAAAGAAAAAAAGAACAAAGCTAGTAGGGTGTCAACCTACGGTGGGCTCTACGTTTTGAAAGCTAAAAGAACAAGACTAGAGGGAGTCAACCCATGGTAGGCTCTATACCTCGAAAAAGGCTAGCGGAGGTCAATCCACAAAGGAAGGGCTCCACTCCTTGAAAGCAAAAAGCAAGGCTAACAAGTGTCAATTCACAAAGGATGTCTATACAAAATGAGTCTACTTATGTGGAGAAAAGACACCGAGGGTTAGTAATTGTCCATACACCAAGGATGGGCTCTTTGCCTTTTATGACCTCCTTTAGTGGAGAATCATGCAAAGTGGACAAAAGGGTAGCTCCAAAAGGCATCTCCCATGGTGTCCTTAAACCCCACACATTGAGTACACAACTCAAAAAAATGTTGCGTGATATTTCATTGATTTAAGAAAGAGTCAAGCATGGTTATCATACTATCATGCTCTAATTTCATCAATGAAATGAAGGTAAGTTGTGGGGACTTGCTTCCGATGTGAAATAAATTTCAAGACGTACAAAAGGTCAAAAGAATTTATTTTAAAATTTGTCGAATGTGATCTATGGCCCTTCATGCCTCTCACCTTTATAATATTGTAAAATTTCAAATTAATGAAATTTATCATTTTCATGTCTTTCTTTTGTCATATAGAGCGATTGAAAAGCCCCATGCCTTAAAGAATGCAGTAAAAAGCAGAAAGAGAAAATATTAAATAATTAATTAAGTAAGAAAATAAAAATTTTGGTGAAATAGAGTCAACCAGAAATTTTATGGAAATTAAATAGGCTAGAAGTCAATTTTTGGTTGATTAAAATTAATAAAAAAATTCTAAACCAATAAAAAATAACCGAGTAAATAAAATAAATATAAAAACAGTAAAAAAACAGAAAACAGGCTGAAATTTTGCCTAAAATCTAAAAATGTATAAAATCAGTCGAAATAAATCCAAACATTGCAATTTGATAATTTACTACGCCAATATAAAAAATAAAAATAAAAATAAAAATGAAAATATAGAACTGAAAACTTAAATGAAAAAGAAAAGGAAAAATAAAAGAATACAAAACAGATTAAAGATGACCTGAAGTTTTGAAAAACTGAAAATAAAACTAAGATAAAAAATGGAAAACAGTTAAAAATATAACATTAAGCTTATAACAGAAGAAATAGAAAGGAGAAAGCATAAAACCGTAAAAACAGGTTAAAAATGACTCGAAATCAGAAATAAAAGAAACATAAAAACAGAATTTGAAACAAGTAAAAAAGTCAGAACAGAAATAAAAAATTTGAAATTTCAAAGATCATAAGGAACAAATGCAAATAAGAACTATCTAAAATTGAAATCCAGGACTTAAAAAGAAATCCATAAGTTTAAATGTGCAATTCCAACTCTCAAACTCAAAGTCTTAGTTCCAACTACTTGGAGTCGGCTACATGGATTTGTTTTTGCCATTCTCCATGTCTTATGCTAACTCCTCTAGTATGTCTAGATTGTCCAAGTCATACTAGATGTGCCTACGTCAAGATAACTTAGGCATACCTCTTCGTCTCTTTTGCATGAGCAACATCAGGGTTGACTCATCTGATAGGCGCTTCAAGAGAGCGCCGCCTGATATGTCTAAATCAACATTCTTTTCTCTTTTACAATATTCTCGATTATCACAACTCACACTTTATTTCTAATGCACTCATTGCAAATTTTATCTACTCGTATGTGACCACATCCACCATAGCATCTGCATTTCAACTACATTCAATTTGGTAGTATGTTTCTTTTTATTTGTCTAACACTCGCTACCGTAGAACATGGGGGTCTTATAGCTAGGGGTGGGCACGGTTCGGTTTGGTCCGGTTTGGACCATTTTTTTTCCAAACCGAACCAAACCGAATCACCCTCCCAAACCGAACCAAACCAAACCGAATCAATTCGGTTTGGTTCGGTTTGGTTCGGTTTAAACCGAAAATAAATAAAAATATTTAAATTAATTATTTTTTACATATATATACTAATTTTTATGTTAAAATTAATGAAAATAAATATTTTTTATTATAAAATTTATAAAAATATCATTTTTATTAATACTATAATAGTTTTTTTATATTTTTTGATTAAATCGGTTTAAACGGTTTGGTTTGGTTTAAATCGGTTTGGAGATTTTTCAAACCGAACCAAACCGAAAGGGGGTCCAAACCGAACCAAACCGAACCGAATGGACTGGTTCGGTTTGGTTTCTCGGTTTGAACCGTTTTGTGCCCACCCCTACTTATAGCTATGCGATAGGTTTTTTTTTTCAGTTTTAGAGGGATTTTACGGTTGCCTAGAATCCCTGTCATCTGTCTCCATTTCAACCATCCCACTTTAATTTTACAGTTGACATCTTTTTCACATTTACCATCCATATGTAACATTAAACTCAAATATTTAAATTGAATACCCAGTGCGCGGATCTTTCCGTCCAAGCATATATTTTGCCGTCATCCTACTAATTTTGAATCTCTTAACTTCCAACACGGTTATCCATTGTTCAAATTTTCTGTTAATGCATTCTCGAGTCTTATCAATAAAAGTAATATCATCTGTGAACATCTTACATGTAAACTCTTTTATACATCTTTAATTAGTTTGTCAATGGTTAAGACAAAAAGATACTAGTTTAGAGCTGATTGTTGGTGTAGTCCGATTGACATTGAGAAGAGTCCTAATTCCCCTCTTGGGAAGGAACTGAATTTCAAAACTGAAACCTCCAAATTGGTCATTCAAAAGTCATTTTAACTCTACACAATGGGTTTATGCCTAAAACAATTTGAGAAATAAGACAACAAAAACCATTCTAAAGCATAAAGCAAAATTGAAAACCAATAATCATAAATACAAAACAACAAGGACCCTATCCAATATATAACAAGTGAAAAAACAAAACAAAAATAAAACAGAACACAAAACCCAAAACAATTCAAAACAGCGAACAAATAAAACTCTAAACCAAGGAAGGAAAACTCGAGGGTCGGCCTCGAGTTGGTCGGCCCCAAAACCGACCCGGGTCGGTTGGGGTCACAACCCGTATCGGGTCAGGGTCGGGTCGAGGTCGGAAAAAAATAATAAAAAAATCATTTTAAAATAATAACTGGGTCGGGGGGTCGGAGCCGGGTCGGGGTCGGTCGGCCCAATAAGCGACCGGGTCGGGCGACCCGGCCGACCGGGTCGCTGGCTCGGTATTCCATGCTCTAAACTAAGGATTTTCGAATTAGAATCGGTCACCGAATCGGTGGGAACAGTCCGATTCGAATAGTATTGGATTGATCTGATTCTGATCGATTCTCATGAAGAGAAACTGATCAAGAACTGAGATTTAAAAAAAATTTAAAAATTTCAATTTTGATTCTAATTTAGACCAATTCTGGCCAATTCTGCCTGAATCTTTTTTTAATTAGGATACCAATTTCAATTCTGATCTGATTTTAACTGATTCAGACTGATTCCGATGGAATTCAGGTCAGAATCGGTTCTTCAAGTAGGAATCAGATCAAAATTGGCCGATCTGCAATCTATGCTCTAAACAAAACTTAAAATCCGCAAAAGACATTCCAAAAAGGCCATGGGGACTTGCCAAGTGTTTTCGTGGATGAATGGTTTCTATCGCCGTTAACTATGTGTTGTTATGATGGTTAATTAAGAATGTTTGAGTAGTTCTATGTAATAAACACTGAAATATTGAAAGCATGGTAGGGAGAGGCCAAAACAATTTTTCGAGGATCTCAAAATAACCTCAAAAAAGATAAAAATGTTGTCTGAATCTTTTAATTGATAAGGATGTCTCTATGTCAACATTTGGAAGATTCCCGAACCCACATCCTGAGTTCCTATATATTGATATCACATTCAATTAGTTATATTCTTATGATTTACCATTTATTTTCAAGCTTTGATGCACAATCATAGCCAAAACAAATCATTTTTTTTCTAGAAAAGGGGATGAAAATTTGAGGTTTTCACATGTAGGAGTGACAAGAAAGAGATACCGTTGGAGAGGAACATTTTCATCGTAAAACTTTTTAAAATATTTAACTGCCATTATTTTAAATTTTTAATGGCTTTCATGTGGCGGGAACTTATTTTTCAGCAACAGAAGATTTTAGGGACATTATGATTTTTTATTTTTACGAGTACATAATTTTAACTATGAATGATTATAGTGCCAATTTGCATAAATATCAAACTTGAATATATCTATGATTCTCACTTCATACTGTCATTTGCAGATTTTTGCCACGCCAGAAACTCAGATTGGCTTTCATCCTGATGCAGGGGCCTCCTTTTATCTCTCACATTTACCTGGCTTTCTGGGTAAGTTTTCCTCTGGCTGGCTCCCGCTTGTATATGATTTACAGTGGGTCTTGCAGTTAAACTCTCCTGTCTTTGCCCTTGATGGCCAATCTTTGTTCACATATAATTGTGCAAATATTTGAATAGATTTGTATTGTAAGACAAACAATTTATGAAAATTCTATTTTCCCTTCATAGATAGACCAAGAGAGCATTTTGCATTGACGCGAAAGAAGTAATATACATATTCAGACAGACCTGACATTGCAAAAACTTGCAAGCACATAATGTTACCATGCCTGGTGTTCTATTCCTTAATGTGGGGCTGAACTGATGGAAATGCCCACTGAATAGAACGTCTGAAAATAACATTACGTGTCAGTTCTATGCAGAAAGTATAACCTGCTAGCGAATTTGATTGCCTCGCGATGATACAATCAGGGCAGTTTGTCTTAGATAACCCAGAGGCAATTTGAGCTTCATTTCCAAGTGTTCACAAACTTAGTTATGAAATACTTAGAGGATTACAATACCAGACTAGCAAGTTGTGTCCGAATTCTTGCACGCCTGAGATGCATTACCATATAAAAATTGCAATTTCATTAATTTCTAGGTTTTGCGAAGATCTTCTCATGCACAGCTTGTTGGAACAATAAACTCTTTCCTGATGCCATCTAATCTCCTTGTGCTATATTTTATCAATCACCCTTTTGTAAAACCTTTTAATTAGGGCTGCAGATTGGATTTGGTAGTGGATTTACCTGTTTCTCTTTATGATTCCAACAGGGATTAAGGCATTCCTATTTTGATTCCAATAAATTTGTAATCCCCATGTTCCAATTTTGTTTCAATTTTGATTCCGTTATTGGAATCGGAATCAAATTTGATAATTTTTTAAATATATACTATATATTAAATTTTTTAGAAATAATTTGATAAATTAAACATAATTACTAAAATGTTTTCTAATCACTTTAATTTCTTACCTTTCTTACCACTTTATATATGATTATTATAATTTACTTATTTTTACTTTATTATAATATTAGTTTTAGGTATACATTAAAAATTTCATTTAAATCCAAAAAAGGGAAATGGAATCAACCAATTATGATTCCAATAAGCAATCAGAATGTATGATTCTAATAGCTTATAAGATACATTAATGGGCTCCAAGTCTGGTAGTTATTATCAAAATTGAATTGGAGTTTCAGAATCCCAGATTTCATTTAATCCTACTTTTAATCTCCATGCAGATGTCAATCAATGAACATAAACAAGCCCTTTTCTAAAAACGTCAGATGCAATCATAATTGTGAAGGCTGCCATGTTAAGGAAAAGATCTCTTGCTGCTTAAGTGATAGTTAAGCAAGGCAACCATTGTGGCCAAGGGATCTCTGACTGCATAAGTGACAAGACAAGGCAGCTGCTTAAGCAATGGGGAGATGAAGGTAGAGGGAGAGGAGGATGTGATTTTGAGAGAGAGTGTGAGAGAGAGAACACTAGGAAGAGATGGAAGTAGGAGAGAGAGATCAGGACAGGGAGAGTTCTAGATCAGTAGATAAATTATGGATGCATATAGAGAGCTCTAAAGAGACATTAAGGGAGGAACAATGAAAGAGAGAAATAGGGAAGGGGGAAAATTTAGGAAAGTTTGGGATAAGGACAAAGAAGTAAAGGACTACATCTGTGACATCTAATCATGGATTGCAGAATCAGCCGATCCAGATCGGGATCGGCCGATTCTTGGATTGGATTGGACCCCTCCGATCCGATTCCCAGCGGAACTACCGATCTGGATAGAAGATCGATCCTGATCGGTGTTTATAGGTGGAATCGGTGCCGGAATCGATCGATTCGGTCGATTTTTGGATCAATTCCGGCGATTCCCACAAACCGCCGCGGCCGCCATCCCTCCACGGCGGCCCTCTTCCCCGCCCTATCAGGCGGGGAAGATGTAGCTACTGGGTCCATCGGGACCCGGTAAGTCCGTCTTCCCCACCCGATAGGGTAGGGAAGACATCACAGCGGCAAGTTGCTGCCGTGGCGGCAATTTCGGACCACTTTTAGGCCTGAAATCTCCCCAAATTGAATCCGATCTACCTCTTTATTTAGTTTTTTTTGTGTTTTAGGGTTTTTTAAGGGTCGATCCGGATAGGATCGGTCCCCATCGATCCAGGGACCGATTCCGATCCCGCGATCCTTGGGTCTAATGGAGAGCAAAGAATGACAAGACAATGGTTCATGGAGCAACTGGCATTATTAGAATTGAGAGCATTTAGCTGTTGGCGATAGTTGGCTTCAGCAGTGGCATTAAGTGCCTAAGTGGTTGTCTTTTGGCCCCCAAGAAAGGTGCCCTTGTGCCTTACCCTGCAGAAGGCAACTTGGCTCCTGAGCTACCAGGCTTCTTGACAACTATGTAGTGCAACTGCCCGTCATTAGTGTCATCATTGTCTTTGATCTCTTTGGTGTCCTTACTCATTTTGACCACTTTTCGTCACCTACTCTTTGTTTTTGATGTGATTCCTCTTTGCTAAACTATTTCTTTGAAGTTGTAAATTACTATTCCTTGTCTCCCTTTCATCTAATCCACTGAGAAGCATGTTTGAAGTTTTCTTTGGTAAATAAATCTGCTTGTTAATTCATGCATGTCTCTACCACGCTACATAGTTTAAATGGCATGCTATATGCGCAGGAGAATACCTAGGTTTAACCGGAGAGAAACTGAATGGAGCGGAAATGGTTGCTTGTGGGCTGGCAACACATTATTCACATACAGATGTTTGTTTCCCAAGTTCTAGCATCCGGGGATTTAGTTAAGACCTTTTTTTAACATGCATGTCATCTTATGCAGAAACTTGGATGGATTGAAGATCGACTCGGTAAATTGGTTACTGATGATCCATCTGTCATAGAAACATCTCTTGAGCAGTATTCTGACATTGGCTTTCCTGAAAAGGGGAGTGCCCTTCGCAGGTATTGTTGTTCTTTATGGTCATGTTACATGCTATAGTTTTGTTTAATTTAATTTGTCATTAATATAAAACATTCTGTAGGAACGAGATACTTTTTAATATGCTATGCAGGAACTACTCAAAGGTAGCAAATAGCCCTTACTGGAAAGGGCCGTAAGGGCAGGTAGCTAAACCTTGAAGATCACCACCTCAACTTTTATTCACCTTTCTAATATCTAAATGAGAAAATAGACGTGTGTTCATGAACGGGCAATAAGAAGTGGCTAATTGCTTCACTTCATATTTACAAGGTCTTTGCCACGCATCTTGAAACCATTATTAAGCAGTTTATTTACTTGCATGGAGTCTATTTTCTATGATAAAGATAATCTATTATGTACTTTTTTATTTATTATCGATCTATGTTGCAAAAACTTAGTGCTCACATTATTGTGGAAGGCAGTCACAGCAGAGGCACATTAATTGATTGGGATTTTTGGATATTGATCCCTACATTATTTGTATTTTCAAATATCTCCTTGTTAAACTGGATATCCTAAAAAAATAAGTCCCCGCTGTTTAAAACCTCCCGAAATGTCTTAGGTTTGATCTTACTTTTGTTTTTCCTAACGCAAATACGCTTCTTCAATAACTCCCCTCTGTCTCTCCGAAAAATAAAGTTTTTGTTTTAAAAAAAAAGCCTAAGTAATGACATTTTGGGATTTGTAGCAGAGCTATGTGGCTTTCAACAACACAAGATTTTAAGGATTTGTTTAACATGGACATTTAGAAATACACAAAGTATAAGGACTGTTGAAACCAAAAATTTTCAAAAAAAGAAGAAAAAAGAAGAAGGGTGATTTGAATCAGCAGCTGGAGCTCCACGGTTAGAGGCCATTATATAGTTCAATTTATTGATTAAGATGGGTTAAGTTTATTTATGGAGCATAAACCTACCTGTTTTGGTTAAAAAAAAAGAAAAAAAAAGGAGAGATGCAATACGGAATGTGACCCCCAAGTGGTGTGCGGCCCACTTTTCATTGGGCTTGATCGGGAAGCCTACGTCAAGGCAGCTGGCCCAGGCTCACAAGCTCTGTCTTTTTTTTTAAAAAAAAAAAGGGGAGAAAGAAATAAACAGGATACGGAAGGAGATGTGCTCGCCTGGAACGTGAGTCTTTCCGCGATAAGAGTCCCAGCCAACTACAATTCCACAATCCCAATCCCAATCGGGACAGTCTGGACAGAGAGATTTCGATAAAGCTTAGAGAGGTCGACTCCCAGTCAGACTCAAACGGTTGTTCCCGATTCCCTTCCGGAACTGCGGCAGCGGGAAGCCTATAAGAGGGGAGTAGCCCGACGTTGCGCAAAAAAAAGAGGGGAAGAGAGAGAGAGAGAGAAAGGCGGATCGATCGATGAACAGAGAGAGAGAGAGAGAGGGCGAGCAGGAGAGGGTAGAGAGTTACCGTGGAAGCTATTTGCCCCTTTCAGACAGGCCATCGGCTTCTTCTTCTCCTCCCCACAACACCGGCAAGTGCCTTTTCTCCACCAGACGAAGCCGCCAGAGCCGTTTCTTCTTCCTCGCACTGCCGTCCAGGTCGTCGGCTTCTTCTTCTCCTCCCGATAGCACCGGAGACACCCTTCTCCTTGTTGTGATCACCGGAGTTGCCCTCGCAAGCCGTCGAAGCCCTCGCCGGACTTCCGTTTCCGCCGCAAGAGAGGGAGGCCTCCGTCGAAGACTGCAGTCGCCGTCGGGAGCATCCGGCCACGAAAAGGGGCAGTCGGGAGTATTTTTCTCATAACTTAGGTCCACCGTGGCACATACGGTGGAGCCCGCATGAGAAGGAAAGCCAAAAAAAGGGGGAGATGCCGCAGCCCGAGCGAGGAGATGCCGCGGCCGCGCGCGGGTGGCCGCACGAAGAGCTGTTGACCCGCGGGTCAACCAGCCAATGGGGCCCACCTTTTGAAGCTGTTTAAAAAAAAAGAAAGAGAAAGAAGGAGAAGATGGAGGCCGGCGGACGCAGCCGTGCTGGGTTGCGGATGCCCATGGAAGCCCATTTGCCTCGGATGAACAGTGATGTGTCAGTGCTAGAATTCAAATTTTAAAATTCATTTAATTCAAACAAACCGAGGGAAGCATAAGACCGGCTCTAAACCCACCTCATGGCTTCGGCTTAATTTAGAAGAAATCAAAATAAGGGTAACAGGAGGCCGGTTCTAAACCCACCTCCTGACCCATGATTAATTCAAAAATAATAATAAAACAAACAGTCAATTTAAATTAAATAAAAATCCATTTAATTCAAACAAACCGAGGCAAGCATAAGGCCGGTTCTAAACCCACCTCATGGCTTCGGCTTAACTTGAAAGAAATCAAAACAAAGGAAAACCAGGAGGCCGGTTCTAAACCCACCTCTTGACCCTCTTCTTAAGGTAGACATCCAAAGGTCTATAAAAACAGACCCCAATGTCTTACCGGTGCAGCAAGCAGTTCATCAGCTCATGAAGGAGTCATGAAGATCAACATGAGCTAATTTCCCACAAGTCTATCAAAGACCGGGATATGCTCAGTCTCAAGATAGTGAGATGAGACCCTACAAGCTTATCAAAAGTCAGGTGTGCTCAATCTCAAATCAGTAAGTCGATTGCCCACAAGCTATCAAAAGCCGGTTGTATTTTAATCTCAAAACAGTGGGGGATGCCCATAAGTCTATCAAGATCGGGTACATGCCGCCCACGAATGACAAATCCATCAAGGATTCAGGGACCGGATTTCTGGTCATGACCGTAAAATCATGTCTCATGTTGAGAAGAAATAAATGAAAATTCATGCTTGGTACACAGATTTATGTTACATGGAGAGGATCACTACATGAAATTTTGGAAGGCAAGACAATAAAAAAAATCTGAAAACATAATCTGAAACTTGTAAAATCTGTAATCCAACTGAAACAAAAAAAATCTGAAATTGTGAAAATCTGAACCTGAGAGCAAAATCTGAAACTCAAGCAAATTTAAAAAAAAGGAAGAAGAAAACAGAACACGAATCTGTGATTGAACCTTGAATCAAATTTGAGTTCTGGATAAAAATCAACAAGCTCCAGCTTGCAAACAGAAATTTAACTTCACAAATCACAAACTCAAATCATAAGAATCCGTGAAAATCTGAAAATTGAAGTTCTGAGATTTAAAGCATACACAAAATCTGAAAACACACAAATCTGAAAATCTGTAGCGAACTAAGATCTGTGATTGTCATTAAAAATCTGAAATCTGAATCTATGCAGAACCGCCATTTAAACAAAAAAATCTGAAATCTTAAAACTTGACATCCAGAAATCAGGAGTCTGAAAATCTGAAGTCTGGGGTAAAATCTAGAAATCAGTTGGTCAGAGACCCAAAATGTGAAGTTGTAAAATTCTGTAAGAGGGCCGATTCTGAAAATTCTAAATCTGAAATTTTTGGAACGTACAGAATAAAATATTTGAAATCTTCTGAAATCTTTCAATCAAAACTTGAATAACTCTGTAATCTGGAAATTGGAAGACTTAAATATTTTTTAACAAAAAAATCCATATTGAATCTGAATTAAATCTATCGGATGTCAAGCTCAAATTAGAACTCAGGAAGTCAATCCATAACAAAAAAGGAAGAGAAGACGGAATCAGTTGGTCTGAGTGTGCAGAACAGTGGGTTGTAAAAAAAAGATTACAAGAATGAGACTTTGAAAACGAGAGTGCAGAAATGCGCAGAAATGGGTAAACAGTAGAAACAAAAAAATCAAAAAAATCTGAATGTTCCCAAATTTCAATCAAACATCACCCAGAATATCAGACAAATCAAATAAAAAACAAAATTTCAACCAAGCGTTAAAAATGAGAATCAAGTTCGGTTTCAACAAGTAGAGATTTTAAATTCCAAATCTTCAGATAAATCTCAACCAAACAAACTCAAAATTCAAACTGTGCTTTAAATGAACTTCAACAAATTCAAAATCTTAGGCAACTCCATCCATTTTTCTAAACCAAAATTGAACAAATTTAACTTAAGCAAACCGAACTGACAAGTCATAACCAATCATGGTCTGCCAGGTTCAAATTAAAATACCCTTAAGCTGTAAACAGAATCATGATCGATCTAATGAACTAAAATTTAATTTAACCAAACTCAAATCAATTCTAACCAAATAAACCCAAATTCAAATCAATTTCAATCAAGTAAACCAAACTAAATAAACTCAATTTCAAACCAAACTTCTTAGGCAAAACTCAAAACCTGCAAATTCAAAACCAACTCAAATCATTTCACACAAATCTAGAAACTGGCAAATTTAAAATTTTCAGAAGTCTAATTAAAACTCATAAAACAAATAGATTAAATAAGATAAACTCATCCCAAACAAATCATTCAAAAATCAAACAATAAACAAACTGCCTCAAACTCAAATCAAGTTTAAATCAACAAACAAATTCAAATTGAATCAAACTTAAATCAATAAGCAATTCAAATAAATTAATTCAATTAAAATGAACAGATCAAACTTCAACCCATGCCAAAGCAATTAGCAAATTGAATTCAACTCCAACTCAAACTGAATTCCAGTTAATCCAACCCAAACAAATTCAATTTAATCAAACCAAAATTCAAATCTATTCAATTCTAAACAAATTCAAATTAAATCAAATTTAAAATCAATCAATTCAAATTAAATTCAAACAAACTAAGTGCTTGCATTCCATCAATTTCATGGAGCTGTTTTCTCCTATATGTGAATGTTTATTTTTGTGGATGCATTATCTTCTATTTCAATGGATTGCTATGACGATAATCAAGAGTATTCGAGTAATCTCGATATAATTAACGTCGGATCTTCGCACCATCCGACGGGGAGAGGTCAAAATCAATTTCAAAGAACCTAACAACCTCAAATTATAATTTTATACATATCATTGACCTAGTTAGTACTTTCATGAAATATCATCTATGTTCTTATAAAGTCAATACTAAGGTCAAATCAAATCTAATTCAAATTCAAACGGAAAATGAATTTCCAAAACCAAAATCTTTAAATTTTAGATTTCTGAGGTTACATCAAGGACTTATGTGTAAAAATCTCTAATTAATAATGAAAATTATGTGCCACTGTGTTCACATTGCTGTGTCATCTAAAAAGCAGCCACTGTTTATGCTACGGTTAACATCCTTTTCTAGAATAAAAAAACCATATTAGTCGATTAGACTACATTTTCTACATCACTAACCTTGTGATCAAAAGGAATTGAAAGCGGTCACATCAGTTTCTTTTGGAGATTTTTTTTAAGAAAATGTGGGATTGCACGCATCTGTCTATTATCTTCTTTCCTTGCTTCCCATCAGGTGATTCAGGTCTGACCGTCTTAATCTTCAACTTTTTTTATCAGGTTTGAGATTATCGATAAATGTTTTGGACGTGAAACTGTGGAGGAAATTATTGATGCTTTGGTATGTTAATATCTACTAAAGATGAACGAACTGTAGTTCAGAGAGCTGATCTTCGTGTAGACTACGAATCTGTATATACTGTATGGCTGTGAAGTGATCCAGTGTTTCAACATTATTTAGTTTGCTATCTGCATCTCGATTACCATCTTTTAAAAGTAATAGTCTCAGGTGTTTTTGTTAGCAAATAATGTCTTTTTGCCCTGTCTCTGCATGTTAACATGGTTTAGTTTGTCATTTGCATCTTGAGTACCATCTTTCAAAACTAATAATCTCAGGAGTTTTTGTCAGCAAATATAGTTTGTCTTTTGCAGTCTGTGTGTATCTGTTGTCACCCATAATTACAACTTCTGTTTTGTGCCCCATTTGGACTCGATATCTGTTTTTAACTGAGAACAGACAGCTTGAGCTTGGACCCCGGTACCTGCGTAGTTTTGTTTTTTTGTTTTTTTTGATACCCTGATGCTCTACCCCTGGCTGTTCGTGTCTGAAAATTCATCACCAGATGGTTACTTTTTGTATCCCTTGTTACCTGCTTGGTGTTTTAGTCAATCAAATATTGCTAGTCTCATGCTTGTGGAGCTATCTCACTCTTGCTTTAACCATTAGGAAAGGGAAGCAGATGGGGACTCCGACGAGTGGTGTGCTTCAGCTCTTAAAAATCTTAAACAAGCTTCTCCATTGAACTTGAAAGTTTCTTTAAGATCTGTGAGATGCTTTGCTTTTTACTTTCTATCCATATTCATGGATGTCAAATGTGCATTTCCTCATCTTATTTGCTTTACAGATACGAGAAGGTAGATACCAGTCCCTTGATCAATGTCTGGTTAGGGAGTACAGGATGTCGCTACACGGACTTTCCAAGCGCGTTTCCAATGACTTCTGTGAGGTATCCGTATGAACTTATTTTGTGGAAGGTAAGACGCTTAGGGCGCTTTTGGTACAAGATTATTAAAGGGGTTTAGTAGGGGTGCAAACAAACCCACACTTGACAAATGGAAAATTGGCTCAATAAAAACTTAACTCCACTCGTTTGTTTTGTTAAATGAACAATAGACTCTTACTCGACTCGATAAGTTTGCGAAAAGCCTTATTAAATAGTTGATTAAATATTTATTTAAAAGAATAAATCATAAATATTAATAGTTATGCATTAGAACTTAAATATACGAAATAAGCTGAAATAAAATTCGACATGTGTTTGAACTACGCTCGAGCTTCAAAAGTTTTATAACGTTGGAGTTTTACAAATAACTTTTAATTGATTTTTAGTTAGTTAAATGAGTCAGTTGGAACGAATGTGAGTTGAACTTTGAGTTGAGCTGCCATTGGAGTTCGTCTTGATTACGTAGCAAACCAAATTTGAGTAAGGGTACAAGAAGTTCGCAAAAGCTCAAAGTCGAATTCGTGTATAATAAACAAGCCACGCTTGAACAACATAGTACTCAGACTCGGCTTGGCTAGTTTACACTCCCAGGGTTCAGAGGATAAAACCAATTTCATCTTGTGTACCAAATAGCCCCCCATGGCGTCCGGGCATATATATGGTCAGTCTTCTTTTTTCACAGCATTGATCTCTGACCCTCACACAGGGAGTCCGAGCTCGTTTGGTGGACAAGGATTATGCTCCCAAGGTAAAGATCTCACCAATGATGCCTCGGGTACTCCAAAGCATAATCATATGTTGGCATTTCATCTCATTTAGACTAACTAACCATGCAGTGGGATCCTCCTACCCTGGACGACGTCTCCGACGACATGGTCGACTACTACTTCGCCCCGGTGGGCGAGTTCGAGCCCGAGCTGAAGCTGCCCACGCAAGTGCGAGAACCCTTCATATGATCCCGGGCGTGTGCCCGGTTAGAGGGACATTCAAGAGCCCCGGGGGGGAAGGCGGCCGCTCTCGTATGACCGCCGCAGCCTGCTTCCGGAATCCAAGCGGGTCGTCCCCTCACCTCTCGATCTTCCGGCCGGCTCTCGGTCTTCTTGCCCAAAAATAAAAGAAGAGAGGGGATCAATAAGTTTTTATTCTGCCCCACGCCGAAGCTCCTCCCTCCTTCCGGTGGGTCTGCCATAAGCCCCCTCCCCTCCCGGCATCTTTCGCGTCCTCCGTCTTCTTCCGTGTCGACGGCTGGTGTGGCCCCCCCACCGCCCCGAGTGCCATTATTATTCATGGCGGCGAGAAAACAAAACTATGGACTCCTCTCTCTGCTGCTGTCGTTTGGTTTGAATTTTTCCTGAGTCGTGATCAGAGGTGTTCATGGTTTGATTTGGTTTGTTCTTTGAGTATTTTTTCTCAAATCAAACCAAATCAAACTATTTTTCAAACCAAATTAAATTAATTTGATTCGGTTTGATTCAGTTCAAACTATATTTTATTAAAGTATAGTAGATATATCAATATATAATTTTATTTTGTTTATTTTAAATCATATTCTATTAAAATCTTGTGTATATGTTTATAGATTACATTAAGTTTACCTTCAAAACACTTAAAAAATTTATTTTTATAAGAAAAGATGTATAAATATTATTTTATATATAACTTGAACTACAATGTTTAATCTAATTCGAGTTATTCGGTTTACCGGTTTGGTTTGGTTTGAAGGGTCTTAGAAACCAAATCAAACTGATCGTAGTTCAAACTAAATCAAACCGAATCAAAGTATTGGTTTGGTTTGATTTTTCAGGTTGAATCGAACAGCGAACAGTCCTAGTCGTGATGTTTCATCCTCGGAGAGTAAAGGTGTAAACGGGTCGAATTAGGTAACAAAATCGTAGAATTCGATTTTGATTCCGACGAGAGTTGGAAGTTTCGATTCAGATTTCGGAATTTGATTTTCATAATTTTGTATTCGATATGTTTCAATTTTGATATTAAATAATATTTTTTATTTAAAAATAAATTAATGATTTATATATAATTAATAAGTTTTGATATAACATTCTTGAATTTTTATTTTTATTTTTTTATCAATTTGTATATTACATTTTATAATTTATTTGATTTGATTTTAATTAATTTTATTTACATATATTTAATTTTTATTGAAATCGGGTAAACGAAAATGGAACAATTTGATCCGATTTCGATAATCCGTAAGATAAAAAATAGTTTTCAAGTTCGTTAGTTTTTTTGGAATCGATTCGAAATTTTGGAATATTCGATTCTGTTTACATCCTTGTCGGAGAGTCTGATACCTGCTTGGTTCGTGGTGGTAGTATCCCCGGAAGGGGCCAGAATTTGGCGTCCGTTCAGATCTCAAAGATGCAAGTTTTGGCCGCATGAGCCGTCTTACAACAGACGGATCTGGTGCGAATCAAACACGGCGTATGTAAAAAAGATGTGTGTCGGTCGGCTCTCGTCTCGCATCCCCCGAGTGTCACGCGGGGTGTTTCGTTGTGATGTGAACGGGATAATCTTGTCTTGTCGGCTAGGATTTTAGATGATTACTAGCACGCCTTCCGTAGATCTGATCACCATCTCTTCCAGAGCTGTGCCCTCCTGATCTCTATCCATCCGGCGCAAACAGATTTTCAATCCCATCAAGTTTGACTGCTGAAAGATAATATTTATCGAAATTAATTTGATCTGTCGCACGTTTTAAACCAGTAAAACCGATGCTTTGAGAGAAGCTTTGTGCCGTAAAATCTTTTAGTTCCGACTTTTTGACCTATCTCGGGCCGAATGACGAGGGATGACTGAAATCTGCTCGTTCAGTGGAATGTCGGATCGGGTCGTGATTGGGATCGGATCAACCCGACTGGGGATGACTGGGTCCCCAACGACCGGTGCAGCGGCTCTGAGTCGCAGCCACGGTTTGCTCCGCTCGAATCTCGGTCGACCTAGGTTGCCGATCCCCCCTTCCCCTCGACACGCCCCCGACCCCGACCCGAGTTAGCTAGGGCTGTTGGTTAGTCCATGGCTGGTTTGGCCTATATATATATATATAATTAAATCCATGGGCCCACATGCCTGTCTATCGAAGAAGGGTAGGGTCAAGAGTCTCAAACCGGCCCTACAACTGGTTGACCAGCACGGTAATAAAGATGTTCTCTGGATATCAGGTTTTGGACCCACCCATCGGAAGGAAGCCCGTCCGTCCGGGATCGAAAGCTGGCTTCCTCTCCGACTGCTCTACGTTTACCGCTCTCTTCTCTTCGTTCCAAGTTTCCAGAGACAAACGGAAGCTTGATCAACCGACACTTGGAACGGGAATATGTGAATCCAATCTCACCGGAGAATTCCAGCCAAACGCAGCGTTGATCTGCTGTTCCTGGATGCTGATTGATTAAGCTGCCACGTCCGAAGCCAGGATGGGTTCAATACCGTGCGCCCCCCCCCCATATAATTAATATATTAATCAATAATAGTGCTCTGTTGACAAGAAGTTGAAAACGAGCGCGGAAGGTAGTTTTTAAGCTGTTTCATTGTATTTATCGAACGATCCGTTAAGCGACCTATATAGAAGTTAAAAGTATAAGAAGAGTCATCGGCGCCACGCCACCATCTCAACACACACAAAAGGCAAAAGTTTGCCTATATAGACGATAGATAGTCAGGCGGATCAATAGAGTGGAGAAGAGACTCCAAGGAGGGAGGAAACATTAGGACAGAACATGGCATTAAGACATAATACGGCAACAAACAAACTCAAGAAAGAAATAACTTGACTAAGTCGAACACTACCACCCCATTACAATTTACACACAAAAAGTAGAAATGCCTATATATATATATAGACATCTAACCAGCTGATCACCGGAGTGGAGGAGGGTATCCAAAGAAAGAAAGAGATTTCCTCCCTCCATGATCGGAAACTATATATATATGGCAAAAGAAGGTAATTAAGGAGAACACCGCTCCACCCCCGGGTCGAGGAAAAATTGACGTCACTTGTTTCAGACGGTGCTCCTCCCGCAGCCTCCAGACTAGTTGCGCTGTCCGCTCGGCGCCACTCACGAGCAGTTGGGGAAAGCCTCCGCCCGGCTTCCTGGGATGACCCCCACGCCTTCCCCGTCATCTATAAATATCGGTAAGAGATTAGTTTATATGCATATGTGTTTTCTGGGCTATTAATTCGACCTCAGATTTTGAGATTAATTAATTTGTAGGATATATATATATATACACACGGAATGAAAACATGTAGTCCTCCTCTTTGATTCGATTCCTTGCCAGCTTCTACCGACTTAATTTTAACACAGCAGGGATCCATTTATCCCAAAGCTTCTTTAATTATTAGGAATCTGATTTAATCTTCTCCTTGGAACAGGGTTGGGCCTGCTTAATTTCGTAAAGCCAGGCTCCAAAATGAACCCCAAACTCTTTCATAGGTGGGAGTGAGTGATCCTTGACGACCACGTGGGGTTTCTGGTTGCATGATTTTAATCATAAGTAATTTTTCGAAGATGTACTGAAACCTACTTTTCTTTGTGGCCCCTACCTCTTTCTTACGGTCCCTACTCTCTCTTTTTATTTTTTTCGGTTATCCTTTCTTACCAAACACCATAAGCTTACCCCCGCTTGGACTGTCTTAACATTTATTTTATTTTCATACAACCTTATCACATAATTATATAAGATTATCCTGTAGCTGTTGCCGTGGTGAAGTTGATTAACTAATAATTATCCGGTCTTAATATTTTTTTAGTCGCCCATATACGTAGTCAGAATAAATACATAAATATGAAGTCCACTATCTTCTACTCTCCGCGTCCAAAGCTTTGAGCGGAGAAGTCCAATATGATGTTCTTTCCCTCGGATAACGGGTCTCATTCATTTATCTGCTTATGTAAAAATTAACTAGACACCCTCAGAACCGTTCGATTCACACCCATACCCCGTAAATAAAATCATATATATATATATATATTTCTGTTTATACGGCCTCGTTGTCTCGCGTTTAACGAGCGAAACCGGATATCCGTCCGTCGTCAGGTAGCCCAGTCGGAAAAGTGACCCCACCGATAAATTTCAAAAAAGTCTACTGTGATTTTTATAAATTCCTTCTCAAGTAATTTAAATTTTACAACAAAGTGATCTCACTGATTTGATCTGAAAATCGGACCGGCGAATAAAAATATCTGGAGCTTGATTCACAGGCATGCACGCACAGTGCATGCGCGCTAAGATTCTTCCAAACCCAACCTGTACTTGCCCAGGGCGAGGCACATGCATCTCAAATACGTATATATATACATGCTCAATACACGTATATATACATACATACGTACATGTATACACGGGGGGGGAGTCGTGGCTGCTCACATGCCTTCCACGTGGAAGGAGACGAGCGGTTATTGGGCATGCCAGAAGATCCTTTGGTCCGTGCGAACGGCGCCAGGTCGGTGTTGCGCCAGCTCAGTGACCGGGCCCCTCCACGTTCCTCCTGCCACCTGTCCTTTCTGATATTCGATTATCTTATCTCTTATTTTGTCTATATATGTAACACTGGGAAACAATCTTGCGTCAATTATTCCAAAAAAAATTGGGGTGGCAAACACTCTTCCATCAATTATTCTAAAAAAAATTGGGGTGGAAAACACTCTTACCTCAATTATGCAAAATAATAATAATGTGGGGGCGTTGGATCAATCAACAGCTGGGTGGAAAGCTTGTCTCTTCTTCGTCTATCTACATATATCTGTACATAAAACGGTTTGCCAACCGCAGCGGGGAGGTCCGGTGTCGGTGTCGGTCACGTGCGCGTTCGTCTTCTCTCGACCGGACTCGGAGGAAAGAGGGGAAAGCCGGCCCGGCCGGCCTCCGCCCGTTGACGTGCTCTCCTCTCCTTTGGCGTCACGCTTTACACCACGTGACGCATCTGCCATCCGTGGTGCTAACCTTGCCACGTCTTCTCTTCCTCGCCACCGCAAGAGAAAATAAATATTTAAATCAAAATAATTGAAGACCGGGGGGGGGGGTCACTTTCAAGCGTGAAAACTGAGATTTTCGGATTCAACGACGGAGGTGGCCCCCCCCCGACGTTCGCCACGTGGCGTTCTCGATCATGCGGCGGCGGTGGCCGCACACCGGGGGAGGAAGCCCCGTCCACCTGGAAGACCTCCACGTAAGCGGGGACACGTGGAGGCGGACGCGGCGGGGTTATCGTCTCGTCGTCTGCTTATCTTCTAATCATATCATAAACTAAACGAAGCACAGATACGTTACACGACATCCACGCTCTCGGGTCATTATCTGACATCGCTAATTCATCAGCTAGCCCATTTTCCACGCAAGTCTAAGCTCTTCTTTTCTTTCTTTTTTATTTTTATTAGGAGAAATTGGTCTCCGATATGTTTAACCAAGTCAAACATGACACGTAATCTGTTCACTAAAATATCTTTGACACGTCCTTTTTCACCAAATCCTTTTAACGCGTACTCCATCCCAACAATGCACTCCGTCCTATTAATGATTTCTCCCCATATCCAAATTACCCACGCTCCAGAAGGGGTACACCCGCCGGATGGGTCAAGGACGAAGAAACATACGTTCATGACTTATATATGAGCAAGGAAATATGTTCATTGGTATCTAACGTGGAATTAAGTCATTTAACACTCTCTTTTTCGGTCGATTTAATCCTTCTTGGTCAATCATCGTCGAAACTACGAGAAGAATACATGGGATAGAGTTTTAAAAATTCACCCACTCGGATATTATGCGAAAACTCCAAAATTTAAATATTGAGATAATCAAAATCAAATTTATAAATATAAAAATATTCTCTCCGACACGTAACGTGAGTCTAAATCATTTAACATATAATTTTTGGAGGTGAATCCAGATCCGGACGGCCACACTATTATAAAATATTTATAGAGAGGTGATGCCTGCCACCGAAATTTTAAACCGACCCCGTTAAAGTAAAAGATCTTAGATCAGGCAACATATCCTCCGACGACAATGTCGTGATCTTCCCCATGTGCTTGACCGGACACGGGCATTCGTCCAATTTCGGTGCATTATTAGTAGAGACCAAATTTACCGTATAATCATCTCCGTCGGTGGGACAGAAATTTTTAAATGTTTCAACGAATTTAAAGCACCTAACAACAGCTAGTTTGATGTGCATGTACAGTCGCGCAGAACACATCATACAATTTAAATTAGATGGCATTGTCACACCGGCAGCATCGCCTTGCGAATTTCTTCCCGGGTGATTTAAAAAAATCTCAACCGCCCATCGTTGGGGGCGGAAATAACCGGAATTCTGAAAGACGGACCTGCGGGACATTTGACCCGGATCACGTGTTACAGGTTGATTTTGCCCTCCTCTCCTCCGTGGAGACGACCGGCCGAACCCACGTGCAGCACGGGCGGCCTAGTCTCCGGTTCTCCGCCGGCCGAGCTCCCGAACCCATCCGGTTCACTCGGATCGGCCGGGGCCGGGCCCGAGTCTCCCTCCTCTCGCCTTCTTCCCGCGGCGGTCTCATGGTGCCGCCATTCACGTACGCATCCGTCTTCCCTCCCGAGAGAGAGAGAGAGAGGGGAGTCTCCGTCCTCTTCCCGGCGGCGTCCACGCCACGCCGCCGCCGCCGCCTCCTTCTCCCTATCTCTATTCTCTCTCTGTTCGATAGATCAGAGGAGATTAATTAATCTCTCTTCCGCCAGTTCGCGCCCGGAATCTCCTTCCGCTGTCTGCAATAATTTCATTGCTTCTCTCGCCGTCTCTGTATTTATTAGGTACAAGCGAGGGCCAGTTTCATCGTCACCATCAGAGGGCGCGCAGATCTCTCCGCCTTCTCCTGGGCAAGCCATGGCTCCCGGCCGGCCGGATGCCCTCGGCGCCGAGCCGTCCGCCTCCTTTGCTTCCATCCCCTGCTCCTACGCACCTCTCCCCTCCGGGGACGACCGCCTCCCCTCCTCCACGGCCGCCCCTCTTCCCCGCCCCCGCCTGCTGGCTTTCGTCCTCAAGGCGCTCCGCTTCGCCTTCGCATCCGTCTTCCTCGTCGCTCTCGTCCTCGTCCTGACGGCCCCGGACGACGCGCGGCAGCCCTCGAGCGCCGTCGACGACGCCCTGCCGCCGCGACCCTCGGCGCCGGTGTCGCGCGGCCCCTCTCAGGGGGTGTCCGAGAAGTCGTCGGTCCCGAGGCTCGGGGCCGCGACGACCCGGTTCTCGTGGACCAACAACATGCTTCTGTGGCAGCGCACGGCCTTCCATTTCCAGCCCCGGAAGAACTGGATGAACGGTAACAACGTGCTCTCTCCCTCCGTCTGTATTCGATTCCCCCTTCTTTGCATTAATCCACGGTTGACGAAACGGAACTTCCTCTCTCCTTCTCATTGGCCGGCGGACGACGGCGCGGCGCGGGATTCCTCTGCGATCGATCTCTTCGTTTTCCCCTGCTCCAGATCCCAACGGTAAGCAAGAAGGCAGGTCCCCCGCCTACCGTCGAAATTTTAATTTAGTCTATCCAGTTTCGCCGCTGTCCCGTCCGCCTGCGCTAGCTAGCTTACGGCGAGATCGCGATCTTTTCTCCGCCATCGATCGCGGTGGGAGAGGCCGCCGATCCGACGGCTGCCGTGTTGCGCGAGCGCACTGAATCGGGCCGCCCCCTAATTTCCTTCCTTCTGCAGGTCCGCTGCTGTACCGAGGGTGGTATCACCTGTTCTACCAGTACAACCCGGACTCGGCGGTGTGGGGCAAAATCAGCTGGGGCCACGCCGTGTCGCGCGACCTCATCCACTGGCTCTACCTCCCCGTCGCCCTCCTCCCCGACCGCTGGTACGACGCCAACGGCGTCTGGACCGGCTCCGCCACCTTCCTCCCCGGTGGCCGCATCGCCATGCTCTACACCGGCTCCACCAACGCCTCCGTCCAGGTACAGAACCTCGCCTTCCCGGCCGACCCCTCCGACTCCCTCCTCGTCCGCTGGGAGAAGTACGACGCCGGCAACCCCGTCCTCGTCCCCCCTCCGGGTATCTCCGCCCTCGACTTCCGCGACCCCACCACCGCCTGGCACGTCCCCGACGACGGCAGGTGGCGCGTCGCCGTCGGTTCCAAGGACGCGAGCGGGAGCGGCTTGACCCTCGTCTACGCCACCGAGGACTTCTTCCGCTACGAGCTCCTCGATGGCTTCCTCCACGCCGTCCCTCGCACCGGCATGTGGGAGTGCGTGGACTTCTACCCGGTGTCGACGGAGGGCGGGAACGGGCTGAACACCTCCGTCCACGGCCCCGGGGTGAAGCACATCCTCAAGGCGAGCTTGGACGACGACAAGCACGACTACTACGCCGTCGGAACCTACAACACGTCGACGGGCCGGTGGACGCCGGACGACCCGGAGCTGGACGTGGGCCTCGGCCTGAGGCTCGACTACGGCAAGTACTACGCGTCCAAGACGTTCTACGACCAGGATCGTCGGCGCCGGGTGCTCTGGGGATGGATCGGCGAGACAGACAGCGAGCTCACCGATCTCAAGAAGGGCTGGGCTTCCCTCCAGGTGAAAATAATATTCAGAGTCGCAGCGTGTGTCGCATTCTCAAGTTAACCAAACTCTACCAAAAACCTTGTCTGATGATCAATGTCGTCGGAGAAACTATATATATTATCCTTCCATATATCTCCCGTCTTGCAGACCGTTCCGAGGACGGTGGCGCTGGACTTGAAGACGCAGCGCAACTTGTTGCAGTGGCCGGTGGAGGAGGTGAAGAGCCTGAGGCTGGGCAGCACGGAAGCCGTCAATGTCACGGTCCCCGCCGGCGCCGTCCTACCGCTGGACGTCGGCACCGCCACCCAGGTAATTATCTGCATTCTCTCTTGTTCATCTCACGACCTCTGATCATATATCTCTAGTTGGATACACGGCATTAGAACTGAAATTGTGTGCCGCGGACAACGTAACATCCCCCACCAGCTGGACATCGAGGCGGAGTTCGAGGTGGGGAAGGAGGCTCTGGCGGAGGCGGCGGAGGCCGACGTCGGGTACAACTGCAGCTCGAGCGGCGGCGCCGCCGGGAGAGGCGCGCTCGGTCCGTTCGGGTTGCTCGTCCTGGCCGACGGGGACCGACGGGAGCAGACGGCCGTGTACTTCTACGTCGCCCGGAGGCCCGACGGCGAGCTCGACACCTTCGTCTGCCAGGATGAGCTGAGGTGATCACGACTCCCGCGCGCGCTTCCTTTGTCATCATCCATCATCGCCGGCATATAATAATGCCCGAACATGGCTGCCGCCCGCCGTTCTGAACAAGAAGTTTCCGCGAAACTGCGCGCAGGTCCTCCGTGGCAACCGACATCGTGAAGGGGGTCTACGGGAGTACGGTTCCGGTGCTCGGCGGCGAGAGGCTGACGGTCAGAATCCTGGTAAGTCCGCCCAGACAAACGTGCCTGCAATTCGATCTTCTTCCGTCCAACTCGAAGGAACGGAGAGAGTCCGACTCCATTACATGACATCTCTTATCAAATATATATATATTCCCTCCATCACGTCCCCGGCGCATGCAGGTGGATCACTCGGTGGTGGAGACGTTCGCGCAGGGGGGGCGGGCGTGCATCACGTCGCGGGTGTACCCGACGCAGGCCATCTACGGCCAGGCCCGCGTCTTCCTCTTCAACAACGCGACGGCCGGGGACGTGACGGCCACGTCGCTCCGGGTGTGGCAGATGAACTCGGCCTTCATCCGACCCTACGCGCCGGAACACGACGCCGTCTGATCCGGGCCTCTCGCGCGCGCGCGGCTTCCTGTCTCGTCGCCCTCCCGCCCGCCTACATGCATATATATATACCGGCCGGCGGAGGTTCGTTCCTCCTACCTCTCCATGGGGGCGCTGCCGCGGCACGGCCGCCGCGGTGGCTGGGTTGTGTTTTTGCTGGGAATTCCATATATTCCGTCGTTCATTTTTTGTTCGCTTCTCTTGATCGAGAACGCGGCGGCGCGGCCAGTTCCGTCGCCTTCCGATCGATCGTAGCGAGCAAGGGGGAACCGAGCGCTGTAAAAAAAAATAGAAAAAAAAAAGAAATTGCATTTCTTTATTTGATAAACAGCAGGTAGAATATTGTGCTTGTCTGTAGTCCGTCGGCGGTCCTAAAAAGTGCTCAATCTCTTGATTTATCCGATGAAACGAGTAGCATTACGTTGATATATAGTTTACAATGGCAGTTGGCCCATGGTGAAGGTGGTTATCTGGGGGGGGGGGGGAAGCAAAAGTACATTTTTATAGAAAATTCTTTCCTAGATAAACAATTTATATTTCCTAGAGGAAAAAGATTGTAATAAATCACCTAAAGATATAAGTGATCCCTTATTAATATCGATAAGTCGATATTATATTCAGAAATTAATTTTATTATTCTATTGGATGATATGAAAATTTTAAAATATTTTAGCCTCCGACGAACGATCCGAAGATAAAAATATAAGAATCAAACAGAGCAACGCGAGTTCTGATTCGATGGATCCATGGGTTGGCCTCAGCGAGCGTACGATGCACGTGACGGCCGTGGGTTTTGGCACGCGGAGGGAGGGGGCGCCCGTCCGTCCACCATACGCGGAGATGATGGAACGTGGCTGTCACCGTCGGGCGCGGCGGCGCCGCCAATAGTGCCGCCGCATCGGCGGGCCGCCGCCGGAGTCGGATCCGCGAGACACCACCACCGGCCGAAAGGAAACTTTACGACGGGGGATTTTCATATTCGGTCGATAAAGCAGAGGTTATAAAAAAGACATACATATATATATATGTATGTATGCAAGTAAAGAATTGATAGAAGAACTGGATGACGACATCTGGGATTTCTTTTTTTTCCTCGGTAGATTTGGATGGTTAGTGATGTGCCCTTGATTAGTTATTTAATTCAAGTACCTGATTATCTTAGTATATAAGAAGCTGGCCATGCGGAAACTAATAAATCAGCTTGCGACTCGTGAAACAGATATCAATAGGGTGTCTGGTTGGATAATAATTAAATTTTTTTTAATTTTTAAAAAATATAAGAAAACTTGTTAAAAGAGATATTTGACAACTTTGACAATTTTATATTTTGAAAGTGATTTTTTTATTAAACAAAAAAGAGGGTCTCATCTCTTTCATTTTTCTTGTGGTCCCCTACTTTGTTTGGTAATGTATGGTAGTTAATCTTTTTTGTTATCACATTCTTCCAAACATGATAATTTTATGTCATGAGTTGATTCACTTTTTATTTTAATACAATTTTTATCGTGAAAGTGTACAAAAAATTATCATGCAACCAAACACCTAATAAGCATGCGGTGTTTACTTCGGACGCTAACGCCCTGTTTGGTAACACTATTAGGTACCTTTATCACTATCAATTTTAAAATTGATATTGATAGGAATCATTAAGAGGTGTTTGGTTAATTATATCAATTTTAAAATTTGTAGCGCAAACAATATATTATGTAATACAAGTGTAACTTGTATTACTTTTGATATTGGTACTCCAACATTTGAAAATATTAATATTAATATTGATATAGTATCAAAAATGAAACTCTAACCAAACAGGGCCTAAGGGTCTATTTGGTTTGATGTAAAACCAAAACCAATGAAAAAGTCTGCCGGGGAATACTATTTCCAAGAAAAGTGAAAACACTAGTAGATATTTGGTTGTCTGTAATTACTTTTCTAAAAAATTTCATCAATTACTTCCATGAGAACATCCATAGATGATTTTATTAATATTTATATATTTATATTATTTATTTTTAACAAAATATTGATGTATAAATAAATCAAGTAAATTATTTTGCATGAAGTTATTTTTTAATGAAATTAAAATATAGTTTATTATTTAGATATTAGTCAAATATTTTCTTGGAGAACAAGACCTGTTATTTTGTTATTTTTTAAATTATTTTCAATCATTTGGATATCTGTACATTATTAAAAAAATTCATGTAAATTTTTATTGTATTATTCTCATTTATTTACTTGAATATTTAAAAGTAATTACTAAATTTCAAGTAACATTCTCAAATTAAGCATACGATAAAACTTTGTTTAAAACTAATAATTTTCACAAAAAATTGGTTTGCTAAAATTGGTTTGTTATCGTAATTTCTATATAAAATAATTTAGTTAAAAATTAGTTCAAGCACTTAAAAAACTCAAGTTTCAGTCAATTTTTTGTTAATAAATTTGTTAAATTAATGTTTTGTACGTAAAATATCTTTTATTTTTAAACACACAAGAATAAAATAAAATTTCTATCTATTGATATATATTTTTAAAAAATTAATTTTAAATAGTAAACTCATTACGTGTACTATCTATTTAATAATATTTTATTTAATATCATATATTTTAAAAAAACTCCACCCGCCATTGATGGAAAACGGCTTCAGCCACATTCTGTCGGATGCCAAAATCCGGATGGATACGCAGTCATACGTAATTCATTTTCCATGGGGCAATTTTTCCGGACAACCAAATAAGTTCACCGGGGGTCATTTCGGGAAAATTGGCGCATGGAGCAAGTTCTCCTTGCAAACAAACGGACCCTAAGTCAAGAGATTTTTATCAGTATCTTCAAAGTTCATGTGTTTCGAGAGCTTTCTTTTACATCGCAAATTTTATGTGCTTACTTTTCTTTGTGTTTTAAAATCTTCTTTTTATTGCTAGAAAGTCAAAAAAAATCCAACCCATTTATTTAGGCCTTAAAACTGTTGGAAATTTCCGACCACGAATACTTATTTGAACCGAACTTGACCTAAGAAGCCGAGGGAGATGAAGACAGGGATGCAAACATGTGGATACTTGAATCACTTCCGTTTGACTCCGATTTCGACGAGAGTTAAAGATATCTTGACTCAGATTCTAAAATCATTCTGCTTTAATTTCAATTTATTTTAATTTCGTTACTGGAATAAGAACTGAATACATTGAATTTTAAAATATATTATATATTAATTATTTTATTAAAATATGTTAATACTTCACTTGTAACTACTAAATTTTGATATAACCTATTTATATATAATATTTTGTAATCTACTTAGTTATTTTTATCTAAATCAGATAAACAGACGTGAAATTAACCATTCCCATTCTATACCCGATCCCAATAGTTTGCAGGATACATTAACAAGTTTAAATTTTATAAATTGGAAGCACAATCAAATCAGATTTTTCTGAATATCAAATCTCGTTTACGCAGCGCAGAGCCCCCTTCCGGATCCTGCACGTCTCTTCCGGACACATACCCGATATCCGTTAAGCGACCTCCTTGAGTTGGTACCCAGAAATTATTAAGGCGAAATGCACACTAGGTCCGTTTTAGACCAAGTGCTTTCATCATATGTCCATTTTCAAAAACACTTTACCACTAGGTCCATGTTTTCAAAATATCATCACACAGACTCCGATTTAGATGAAAAATGTCATTTTTACCCTCCTGGAGGAGGAGGCGGAGGCCGGAGGAGTTGGAGGAGCCGGCGTCGCGGGGCGAAGGGGGGCGTGCCGCGGGGGGGCTCGGGGGGGGAGGGGGGTGCCGCGGGAGAGCTCCGGGGGCGGGGGCGCGCGGGGTGAAGGGAAGGGGGGTGCCGCGGGGGAGCTCCGGGGGGGGGGGGGGGCGGGGGCGCGCGGGGCGAAGGGGGCGTGCCGCGGGGGAGCTCTGGGGGGGGGGAGGGGGGGTGCCGCGGGAGAGCTCCGGGGGCGGGGGCGCGCGGGGTGAAGGGAAGGGGGGTGCCGCGGGGGAGCTCCGGGGGGGGCGGGGGCGCGCGGGGCGAAGGGGGCGTGCCGCGGGGGAGCTCGGGGGGCGGGGAGGGGGGGGTGCCGCGGGGGAGCTCCGGGGGGCGGGGGGCGCCGGGGCGAAGGGGGGGTGCCGCGGGGGAGCTCCGGGGGTGGGGGCGCGCGGGGTGAAGGGTCCGAAGATGTGCGACGAGAACACCTTGCCGTGCCGGAGGCGGCGCTTGTCCATGAAGCTCTCCGGCCGGGGCGAGTAGCCGCAGTAGACGAACTCCAGGGTCTCCCCGACGAGGGGCCACCCCATGCTCCCCGGCGGCGGGCGGCGGCCGCCCCTCTCCCGCCTGAGCGCCAGCCGCCACCGGATCTCCCAGAACGGCCGGCGGCCAGAAGGAGCGCCACTACCCAGAGCATGAGGCGGCGAAGGAGGAGGCAGAGGAGCCGGCGGAGGCTGGAGGAGGCGGTGGAGGAGGAGGCGGAGGAGCCGGCGGAGGTTGGAGGAGCCGGCGGAGGAGGCGGTGGAGAGAGGGTAAAAATGGGATTTAGGGATTGAGAGAGATAAAAATGGATTGGGTGATAATTTTATGGGATGTCAACGGACTAGAGGGGATGGAAATTAGGTCAACGGATTTTTTGATAAACTCATTTTCTTAAATGGACCTAAAGGTAATTTTCCCAATTATTAATTAGTTAAGTTTCAGGGGCCGCCAGCCACCTGCCAACCAACCGGTTTTAATTCCTTCCCGTGTATAATATTGCGTTTCCGGCAGATCGACTATATACCTTATTCGATATGTCAGGCGGGCGCCAGCAAATTCACATTTAAATAAAAAAAATAGAGAGAGAGAGAGCGCACATGAAACTTGCACATTAAAGTTTTGTGCACTTTTATGATAAAAAACACTATTAAATAAAGTGTGTGCTGGTCAACGACATAAGATTATCATATTTGAGAAGATGTGATAACCAAAAAGAGTGGATACTATATATGATCTAACAAGTTAGGGGATAACAAGGTAAAAAAAAAGATGACACTCTTTTTTTTCTTCAAGAAGATTTTTTTTTAATTGTAAAATTGCAAAAGTTGACAAATATCTTTTTTATGAAAACATAAAATTGTAACAAAAATATAATTTATCATGCAACCAAACATCTCATCAAAGTGTGTGGTTGTGCAATAAATTTTTAATGTTTTATGAAAAAAAGTAGTGCCAAAATAAAATGTGAACTAGTCAATGACATGAAATTACCATCTTTGGAGAGTTGTGGTAACAAAACAAGAAAGAAAGAAAGATAGCAGGTATCATCAAAGAATGTGGGGGAGGGGGAGCAGAGGATAAAAAAAGAGGTGAGATCTTCTTCTTTGTTTGCCAATATTTTTTTAAAAAAACAAACATAAAATTGTAATAGTCGTTAAACATTTCTTTTTGACAAATTTTGTTACAAAAATATAAAATTATAACAAAAATTCAATTTATCATACAACCAAACACACCTACATATTCGTTTGGTTTCGTGTAAAACCAAAATCAAGGAAAAAGATGGTCGGCACAATATGTTTTTTTTATGGAAAGTTAGTTGTCATTTGATTGCCTCAAAGACTATTTTCTTAGAAAGTCTTATGAAGGTATTAGAGTCTTAATACATTGTTCTATATATGTCACAACAATATTTTTAAGAAGTTAAAATAGTCACACAAATATTTTACAAGCAACCAAATACTTAAAAATATTATTTACAAAATTATCTTAAAGTGTACCAAATGATATACTTATATTCGGCAGTCCCCTCGCCCGGCGGAAGCTCTCCGCGGCAACCCTCGCCCGGCGGTAACCTCGCCCTCGCCAGCGGTTCCCCCGCGGCCATCCTCGCCGGCGGAATCCCTCCCCGCGGAAACCCTCGCCGGCGGGCCCTCTCGCTCGGCAGCCTCCCTCCCGGTGGTAACCTTCCCCGGCGGTGATCCTCATCAACGGATTTCCTCCTCGTGGTGGACTCCCCTTCCTAGCGATAACCCTCCCCGGCGGCCGACCACTCCCGTGTGATCCTCTCGAAGCCCGGTGAAGTCCAGCGGCTCTTCCCCAGCAGGGCAGCACCCTCGCGTTGAGGTTCTTCGTACGGCGGCATCCTCTTGCGATACTCCTGCCGGTTTTCGTCGTAACCAGCATACTCTCAGCCGGTGATCAATCCTTGTTCGTGTTATTAGCATAGTCATTTTGAGGTCCGTTTAGTCCTGGGAGGGAGGAGGTCCTCCCTCCCACGCTCCCTTTTCCAACACTTTGCCTAAAAAATGATTTTAGGCATTTTGTACCTTTTTGTTGTGTTGGATCTGTGGAGTTCGGCTTACTTAAGTTTGTTCCATGTTTTTTCTGTGTCGTTGTTGTATGTAGTCCTTAGGCCGAGTACTTTATCTCTATTAGCGTTTTAGACGCTATTACTTTCCCGAGATCGTTGATTTGGGCTTTATCCACTCCCTTTTGGAGTGATATTCCGGTCTCGTTGCAGTTGACAAACTCCTATGTAGGAGTTCTTACTTCTACCACCTGACCACGCTTGCACTGGTGTGTGCTGGTCAACTTGTGGTGGTACAGTCTTTTCTTGGAAATTTATTTTTCCAAGTTAACTCTCTTGATGACTCGGTCTAGTGTTTTACTGTTTTATCTTTCTTATTGTACAAACTATGTATTCTCTTTAGTCTTGTATAAATGAATATGTGTTCTGTCTTTCTTCAAAAAAAAAGATATACTTATATTCATTTTTATTAAAAAATTATTATTCTATAAAATACTTTCATTGGTTTTTTTTGTTTTAGGGTATTTCTCCGTCTGGAGTAGTTAGCTAGAGAGTGTTTCTCAATGCTCGCGTACTTTGAGAAGGGACATTCAATGCATGTAGCAAAGTTTTCGTTCATTTTGACTCAACAGATCTTTGAAAGTTTGACCTCTCATTTTAGTCAGAGGTGGGAAAAATTAGACCGTTCGATGATAGGTCTAAATTTGTCTCTAAGATGTTGTTCGGTACGAAAATAACTCGAGGATAAACCTGATTTATCTTCGAAATTTAAGAGATAACTCAAGTTTATTCTCAAAATTTTATGGTACCAACCTAATAAACCTCGTAAGGACAACTTATTTATGCTAACAAGAAAAAGAAACAAAAATATAAGGGCCCGTCTAGTACGGGGATAACTCGAGGATAAACTTGATTTATCTCCAAAAAATTTTGAAGATAAATTAAGTGTATCCTCAAGAAATTTTCGTGCCAAACGGGTCCTAATCGAGATAACTTGGGGATAAACTTGGTCTATCCCAAAATTTAGGGGATTAACCTAATTTATTCTCAAAATATTTTGATACTAAACATGTCCCAAGGGGTTTTTATTCATGTTAACAAGGTTACAGCGACAGAGAAACGTTGGGGACGGTATTCAAAGCATTCATATATATTATAAATGCACACACAAGACTGGTAGACAAACGAGATTTTTACGTGCTTCTCATTAATTAAATGTTTCGACAAGGTAAGCTATGTTGACCCATGCAATATTTCTTGGAGAAATGAGACTACTGGTTGCGTGTTTCTCCGGGATACACCGCAAGACCAACTATTTCAAGGACGTACGTAAGTGCAAATTGCCCAATCTCTTCGAGAAAAAAACGAGGTGAGGAAAGCCCAAGTTGGTGTTTGGCAGTTCCCCCAATTCCCTTCCGCCGTTCATCAGCTTGGTGCCGTTTCAATTGTTGTTTGAGCACAGCCCCGGCTTGCTGATCAAAAGTGTTGAACCAGGTACGTAGGCCGGGTCGGGAGCGGGTCTCCAAGGTCCAAATCAGCTGGGGTCGAAATGGAAAATCAAGAAGTCCAAAATGAATTCTCGAGTAATTAAATGGATATGGTGGGGACGGGAGAAGATAATTAATGAGGAGGGATATGCCGAAATTAGATGTCAAGGAGGATATCTAGAGTAGTTTATCATACCCTTTGTATGCAATGGCTTGTCAGATACATTTTTTATGACATCTGCTTCATATCACAACAGGACCGAGATGAGAGTATGGTTTATGAACTGCCTCGTGCACAAGACAAGAAAGCAAGAAAATGACAACAAAAGCGCCAACATCTGGCCCCAACTCCCATTGAGAAGGAACAATCTTTCAATCAGAACAAAGAAAACATGTTTACATAAACAGACACAGGCTTGTAGGTTAGGTGTTGGGACACCGAGCCCATCTCTAGAGTAGGCATTTGCCATGGAAAGATTGTAAAACATTAATATTGAAATGCACTTATTGACCTCAACAGACTATATATATAGGTTCCAACGATACAGTCTACGAAGGCAATGTCTGCATAAAATAAACAAAGAAAATGAACTGCCAAATAGGACATGATCAAGAACTATTTCTCCACTTACCTCAGAAATAGATTATTCCATGCTCTTCGAGAACTAAGCACCAAGAGATGTGTACGTACAACATGAATATAAAACCATTATACCACCCTTAACAGGAACAATGAGCACCGAAGTAGAAACAAAAATCATATTAATGCCTCTTTATAAAAGATACCCATTAATAATATGGTACCTCTACCAAAAATTCGTATCATATTCGTATCATAGATGAGCATCCAATCCCCCAGAAATAGGACAAAAACTCATCTCAAATTTGAATGTCTCTGTAGATAAAGTGATAAAAAAGAAAAAGAAAAAAAGAAACATCTCCCTATCCACGAGAGAATTGGAGAAAGAGTAGGGGGCATGAAAAATCTTAAAGGAGTGCATGACAATAAAAAATGAGCATACCACTATCAAGTGATTAAGACTGTTATTGGAGTTGCACCGAGTAGCAGAGAAAGCACCAAATCCTCTAAATTAAGGCACCCATGCCCGGTGGAGTAGTGATTCACTAACAAAAATGGACCATCAACTTCACACATTATTTACTGACCAAAAAAAAAAAAAACTCCACACATTATTTGATACTCAAACCCGGGCAAACATATAATATTAAAAGTAATATAGTTTTAATTTTGATATTTGAAGTATGCCAATCATTGATGCTATCAAATATCAAATATAGTATAAATGTGTATGTCCGATACAATAACCAAACAGTCCTTGCACGTATTAATTAATAATAATTAATAAAAATGATCTTGTTTCTCAAAAATTCGGTGGAAAAATAGACCTGCTGGTCCATGAGAAGATTTCGACATGTCTATTAAATTAATCATTCTACACAAAATCATCTACCAGTGCTGCGAACGACTCTGATGAGGTGGTGGTATTTTAATTTATTTTCTACTTAACTTGCGGTAGAAGATAAGTCATTCTGATTTGAAATTCGATTAGAAGCGTGATGCTCTAATTCTGATTTCCGTCCCATAATTTTCAAAATCTACATTGTATAATAATTCTTATCAAAAACTGAACAGACAAGCCTCGTATGACTAGTAAAACTGTTATCTAATACCCCAAAACTTTACCTCACTTTTTTTTATCATTTATATACCGAACTTTCATGATTTAAATATTTTTATTTGTCATTTCGATACCTTTTAAAGGTATATATGTATTGCCTTTTTAGAAAAGGAGAAGTGGATAAGAAATTCACTTTTCTAATTTCAGTTTTGATCATCTATTGAAACATCTAAATATATTTATTAAAATTTAAGGGATACATAAGGAGGATTTCATTTAATTTTATCAAAATCAAATTAAAATTTCATAATGTTGGATTCTTGTTTTATCTTTTTCCTACATGCTAGCGTTCCACGAAAATCTTTGAAATATGATGGTGAAACAGATACATCCATGGCTAGTCTCCTCCCAAATCTAGCAGTCCTAGAGGATTTGTTTTCCTTCCGTAGCATTTCCGAAGATAAGCTAATAAATTCTTCCCTTCACAAGATATGTTTCATAAACTGGGAATAAATTGAGAAGAAATAAATAAGCCTGACCATTTATATTAATTTTAAAGTCCGTATTCGTAAAAAAAAAAGTACAGGTGTCCACCTATGTCAAATTCTGTTTTGGGTAAAATATCAATATCAAAATTGATACAATGTCCTCATTTTCTATTTTTTGCCACCAAAATTAGATATATCTTCTCACTCAGTGTTCATCGATTCAAACAGACAAAATAAGAGTAGAATTTAAAACACATTATACCAAGAGATGAATAATAAAATAAGATTTTTTACTACCGTCGAACATTGATTGATATACGTTATGAATTTCAGATATTACCGGACTATTCCTATTTTGAAATACCATGATTCTAATATAACTAAAATCGATTAATCGCAGTCAAAACTAAGAGTGCAAACGAGTCGAGCCAAAAAATATGACATTTAAAAGACTTGACTCAGTTTATTTTACACGAGTTCGAATTTTAACAAAACAATAATTGAACTAAAATTCAATCTACATTCAAATTTAGAATTATATACAAACTTGTTTATAAAACTCAAAATCGATAAAAATCGCCCGTGATGATTTAAATTTAACTCATTTACGAAACTAGATCTAGATTTAAAACTAAATTTAAAATTACTTAATATATTTAAATACAACATATAATTGTTGATATTCTAAATTTAATTTTAAAAATAAACATATAATAAAATTATTAATCAAGCTGCTCTTACTCACAGATTTATTGAATCGAGTAAAAATCTGTTCAAACTCAATTTATTTAATAAATCAAATTTTACTTTTTCAAATTTATTTATTAAGAATAATAAATAAGTCAATTTAAATTCTTATATCTTCGGGTCAGTTGTCAGGGTGTACTAATTCATTTGCACTTTGGTCAGATCTGAAATCTGATGATTCCGCCACCCGGGTCCGACCCCACGACGGCGAAGCATCCTCGCGACTCCGCCACCATGCACAGCCTAGAGCTCCTCCCCTTCTTCTCAGGCCGCCGGCGGGTGCCCGTCCGCCCGCGATATCTACGAGATGACGCCATAATGATCTGTCGGGGGCGGGGATGTCACGCAGCGGCGGCGGCGGCGGAGCAGACGACGGACGGGCGGACACGGTGGAGTGGAGCAGCGTGCAGGGCAGAAAGAAGCGTACCGGCGGCGACGGCGGCGCCGGCGCGCTCCTGGGGAACGCCGCCGCCCCCCGTCCTCCCCCCTCTCCTCTCCTTTCCTTAGGAAAGACGGACCGGCAGAAGAAAAAGCATGGGAGAGCCCGGCGTCCGCCGTCTATGATCTCCGCAGTGCGTGCTCGCGATTGAATTCTCGCCATCCTAGTTGCAATCTATCCCCATATTCAAAGCTTGCCGACTGGTGTGGTGATTACGATTAGAGAGGGTTGACTTGATTAAAGGGCCGGGGAGGTGCAAGTAATATCTATCCCATCTTTTCTCCTTCCTTCCGTTCCGGGTCATGATGGACAGCCAAGATGGCTTTCAAACCAAAAATCTCTACAAAATTGGGAGAACTACGAAGAGCTCTTCCCGTGGCCATCCCGATGCGCGTAAGACAAACATGAGGAGGAAGACGGGCGGCTTTGAGGGAGATTGACAGAGTAAAAAAGCGCGCAGTCAGTCAAAGGAGAGAGAGAGTAGTGGCCGTCGTCGAGAATCACCGCCGGTGAGGCCGGGGTCATGGCCCGGTTCAGTACAACGGCGACCGGTTCGGCACGCCTTTCCGCCGGCTCGACGGCTCCGGGCAGAGGGCCACGCCCGCCGTCGCCGTCCCCCCCGCGCGGCCCGCCGCGGCGGTCCGCTTCTTCCTCACAATCAACTCGGCGCCGGCGGTGCAGGAGGCCGCCCTGCAGCCCACGATCCACACGCCGGCGCCGGCGCCGGAGGGCAGGACGGGCGAGTCCAGGACTGAGTCCGGGGTCAGCTGCCCGTCCATGTCGAGGTCGCTGGAGTTGGGCAGCGGCAGGAAGTCGCACTGGTACAGGTGCTTCGACAGGGCCCCCTCCGTCTTCATCAGGTGCTTCACCTGCGCGCACAGGGCAGTCCCATTACGGTCGACCCGGCGCGCAGTTTGGAGGAGAGAAGTGTCGACACGAACACGGCGACAAAACCCAGCTCGCCGCGCTCACCTTGCAGGAGAGGCAACAGAAGAGGTAGGGCTCCTGGAGGGAGCGGTCGCAGGTGATGCACGCGTTGGCGGAGGAGCGGAACGGCCTCGTCTGCGGCCGCTCGTTGATGAATACCACCTTGGCGCTGTTGGTCGTGTATGACTGTGTATATATATATATATATGCCCGCGTCAATTTTGCAGGAGGGATATTCAAACCGGCTAAGTGTTTGTCAAAATGCCACACCGGGATTACTTTACAAAACGCCATGGCGACGCATGTCGTCAGAATGTGATGCAAGTCCTTCCAGATTATGGTCGAACAGGGAGGTGAACGGCTTGCATATAAATACGAACGGGTAGGGAGAAAACGTGTACAACCGATAAAAATCGGCAGATCGTGCTAGGAAGACCGCGAACGGCGGAATGGAGCTGATTTCCGTTCATACTCCCCCTTCCTCTGGTCGGAGATGGGGCATACATGTATATACGTTGACAGAGAAGCGGCAGATGGGGGTCGTATGAGAGGGGGCGATCGACTACCTGGACGAACTCGCAGTCGATCAGCTTCCCCAGGTCGTCAACGCGCACCACGTCTTGGTAAACATACCTGCGGATCTGCAGAAGATTTTTTTTGTGACTACCGGGAAGATCAAGCCATTGGCGTACGTATAAGAAACGCAAGGATCGATCTTGCGCCTGCCTGGAGGAGACGATGAGATGGGTGGGAAGGAAGGCAGTGAGGGCAGAAGCTGGTGCAGCAGTCTAGACAGAAGATGTTTCGTTCGTTCTTCCTCGCGCCCGCGTGATGCTGGCAGGGGTTGAAGAACCGATCGCCCAGCAGCCTCTCCAGCCATTCGGGGTTGCCATCGTCGCCGCAGCGAAATCCCACCTGCACCTCGAGAGGTTTTTATTTTTTTTTGCCCCCCGGGCGAGAGAACAGTACCCATGAAATCAATCGGAACCGGCGGTGGAATCTCAAGGGGCAAAATGACGGCCCAGCGCAGGAAGAAGAAGAAAGGGGGAGGACACTCACCATGGTGAAGCTCGTCTGCGGTCGCTGGAGCGAGACGAGGATGGAGATGAGATGGGAAGGGGATTTTAGCCCCGTATGCGGAGAGAAGGTGAGGGGGGAAAAGAAGACGCCTCCAAGGAGGCGACGGTGCTATGCTATGCCCCCCATCACCTGCTGACCGCTTTCCAGTTGTTGCTGCTGCCGCAGCAGCCGCAGCTGCCGGTGCAGGAGGAGAGAGACAGAGACAGAGAGGGGCGCCGAGGGGGGGGGGGAGGGGAGGGGTGACGCAATAACCGAAAAAGACAGGAAACAAATAAGAGAAATCGGATCGCTCGCAGAAGACAGAGAGCGCGGCAGGACGGACTACGGAGGGGGGAAAAGGAAAGTCGAAAGGGAAGGCTGGCGAGGAACAGAGAAGAACCACCGGCCTGACGGGGATGGGGAACCGGAAAAAGCCCGGCTGCGCGCGGTATCGGAGGGCGGCGAGAGAGGACGGGCTACCGCTACGCTTGGTCTTCTCCGAAGTGGCCACCCCACCGCCCGGCAGCAGCACCACCACCACCACCGGCGGTGCGGCAGAATCTCCCCCTCCCCCGCGGCGCGGCGTAGGGCGTACCTCGCATCGCCATCTTGTCTTCTTGACCGGGCGGGGTCCCGCGGCACGCTCGCGGCGGCATCGGTTGCCGATCTCGGCGGAGTCACGCCGGCGGATGCATTTATTGGTGCTCTTGCTTCCGCCTTCGTTTTGAAAATCTGGCGGCAGGAGGACGTCCTCTTCTGGCAACCCCGGCTGGCACGGAAGTACGTCCGCCGCCGGGCCCCCCCCCCCTTCTTCTCCTTCAGACGCCTGCCGCTTGCTAGGTGACAACGACGCCGGCCGAGTCGCCGACAGCTACTCGCGCGGTTAAAAGGAAACAAAAAAGAAAAAGGTTCCTTGTAAATAGGAAAAGTTAGAGGGTATAGACGGAAGGAAAAAAAAGAAAAGAGTTCCGTACCGAGAACGAGGAGGCCACATACATCGGCTAACCCTCGGCGTGCACGATTCGATTTAATTTCATTCGGATCAATTTTATTTTTCGAAATTAATCAACTCCTTAGATCAAATCCATTTTAATTTTTTTATTCGATTTAAATAGAAAATATATAACGTATTTAAATTTAATTTAAATTTATATATATATATTAATTTTCAAGTTTAAAAAATTAAAACAAATATTATTTTATTATAGAATCGAACGATCTGATTTGATTTGAGTTTTCAATTTTAACCGTTGTTTACATTCTGTTGGGTAACACTATTAAGTATCTCTATCATTATTAATTTTAAAATTGATATTAATAAGAACCATCAAGAGATGTTTGGTTAATTCTATCAATTTTAAAATTTATTATGCAAACAAAATATATGATGTAATACAAGTGTCAACTTGTATTATTTTTGATATTGACACTTCTAACATTTGAAAATATTAATATTAATATTGATATAGTACTAAAAATGAAACTCTAATCGAACGGAACATTAGTATCCGTCTCTAGTTAATGCCCTGTTTGGTTAAAGTTTCATTTTTGATACTATATCAATATCGATATTAATATTTTTAAATGTTGGAGTATCAATTTCAAAAGTAATATAAGTTAACACTTGTATTACATAATATGTTTTGTTTGCACTATAAAATTTAAAATTAATATAATTAACCAAACACCTCTTAAAGGTTCTTATAAATATCAATTTTAAAATTGATAGTGACAGAGGTACCTAATAGTGTTATCAAACGGGGCATAAGCTAAAGTTACGTGAGCTGATCATTTGGTTGGGATTGTAAGATTCCGTGTTCGGGAGCACGTTACTTTAGTACCCGGAAGCCGAAAAATCTCTCGCTCTTCGAATCCGAACCAAACGTGACTCCGGTATGTGTTTAATATTTGCTTTGTATCCAGCGTTCGAAACCCCGCTGTTTTTATTTTCTCTTGATTTCGGGTAGGGAATTTCGGGAGAAAACTCGCCACCTTCTTTTTCTCCACCCAACCGGACCGTCGTGTCCGGTCGGCGACTCGGCGTGGCTTTAAAGTCGATGTTGGGCCCGCGGCAAGGAGCTCCCCGACCTACCATGGACTCGAGCGCGTGTGAGGGGGGTCGTCGTCTCTCGTCGTCTGTCCCCAGCAGTCCATTTACCACAGACAAGAGAGAGAGAGATATATATATATAATAAGCAAAAAAAAAAATACAGCTCGAAAAAATTGCGTACGAGTTTCACGGATTGTAAAGAATTTGAACTCCGAGAAACAGTGACGACTCCGGGTTCGATTCCTTTACACGGTATCGGAGCAGGTGGATATTTAGCATTTTGTCTCTCCGGTTCTCACTCGGCAACTTTCCGTGCGTTCCATTCGTGGCTCCAACGGTGGCTGGTCGAGAGACGTAGTGTTGAGTGGCTTAATCATCCCACGTCGGACACCGAAGAGAGTATTCTTACGACGCTTATAAACGTGATCCCGGTTATCTCAGTACGGCCCTTTTGGGGTTCTCTCCACACGGGTAAGTCTAGATCGAGTCTCACTCGAGTCTTATGAACAAGTTTATGCCGAGTTCGACCTCGACGTCGGACTAAACTTGAGTCCAACCGTCGGCATAAGATCGAGCTCGACTTGGTTAAGTAACGAGTCGAGCTCAAACAGAGATGGACACTTCGAGCCGGGTGGTAAGAGCTCGAGCTCGATCTTAAAATACAAGAAACAAGTTTGCGGACCATACCGATCAACTAGGCTCGAGTCATTTGCGCCGGCCGAGATCTTCGAGTCTCCGTCGCCGGAACCCTCTTTACTACGACAAGATAAAGACAACTCTAGAAATCGTACCAAGTTGTCGATAGATGATGAGCAGCATCCCCACCCTACCAGAGCTGGGCCTCTTGGCTTCGTGATTGCGTTCATCTCATTAATCCTCGGAGAGAATTTAATTCACTCTCCCTTCCCAACCACCACCCTGACGGCATCAGGGGTCCTTCCCCATGACCCCTTGTTTATGTAGGCCAGGGCAGCATGATATAAGCGGAGAAGCACACCGGGGTTACTTCAGATCAGATCAATCAATGATCTTCAGATCTCACACCCTCGCAACAACCACTCCTTGCATGCATGGGTTTTCTTCAAGATCTTCCTCTTTGTTAACTGAGGCAGAGCAGCGGATATTGCATTCTTTGTATTCGTTCCGTCCGACACTATATATTATGGAAATCCAATGTACTTAACTGACATATAGGAGCAGGTGCGTGCAGTTATTATTATCTGATCCAAAATTTTAGTTAACTCTTGTTTAAACAGTTACTTTATTATTGTATAAACATGTATGGATACAATTTAAAATACAAAACTGACTGTATATCTATAAATGCCGACGAGTGTTTTGATGTGAATTTAGGAAATAGTTAAGAGGGTATCCGTATTGGGGAATCCATTCATGAACACCGATATCTTAACTTATGAGATTAATGGATACGAATCGGATGTGGATCTCCATTGGATCCATTTACAGCCCTACTCGGGTAGGGTTAAATTGTCAAGAGCAAATCAAAGAAATAAAAAAAAAAGTGTTTTCTTGAGGTGAGATGCCCTTGGATTTGTGTGTTGGATGCCAAGAGCAGGTCTCACTCACATCAGGAGGCACAAAAGTAGACCAAAAAAAAAACCCAACTGCGTACGCAGAGCTGGAGGAGGACCCATGATGGACCAGTCACAACTATTGGTATAACTTTTCTTGTTATATTAAATTTTTTAAAAAAATTTGTATTCTATTCAATTTGTTCTTAAAATATATTAATTTAATATTTTTATTTTCAGTCGTATTAGATATCAAACACAAAACACAAACTCGAAATCTTGATCTCCAATAATTAGGGTCGGCTACTTCGATTTGTCCTTCCTATTCTCCACGATCTACCACTAGCTCATCCGGCATGCCTACTTTCTCTAAGTCATACTTGATACGCTTACGTCGAGTTAACTTGGACCTACCTCTCCTTCTCTTTTGTGCCGGCAATGTTAGGGTCTCGGCTTGTTTGACAAGCGCCTCAAGAGGGCATCACATGATATGCTCAAACCAACGAAATCTTCCCTCTTTTATTGTATTTGCAATTTCTTACTTTATCCGTGATACACTCATTGTTGATTCATTCTACCAGTGTGAGACCATACATCCATCGTAGTATCCACATTTCAGCTACACTCAATTTGGTAGTATGTTTCTTCTTACTTGTCCAACACTCACTATCGTACAAAAATCTTATAGTCATGCAATATAATGATTTTTTTTTCAATTTTAAGAGGATTTTACGATCACTTAGAATCTCTATCATCTGCCTCCATTTTAGTCATCGCACTTTAATCATATGGCTGATAACTTCGTTGCATTCCATGTCCAAATGTAAGATTGAACCCCAAATATTTAAATTGGGTATATGAGGTGCAAGGACCTTTCTGTCGCTAAATCTAAAGTGCATATATTCCGTGTTCAACTTGCTAATTTTGGACCCCTTAACTTCTAACTCGACTTTCTATCATTCAAATTTCTTGTTAATACTTTTTTGAGTCTCGTTAATCAGAACAATATCATATGCGAACATCATACACCAAGGTAAACTTTTGTATATCATTAGTTATGTTGTCCATGACTGTGACCAAAAGATACGGGTTTAGAGTGGATATTTGGTGTAACATGATCGACACCAAAAATGCTCCAGACCCCCGGCCTGGGGAGAAATTTGGACGGTCACACCTCATAAATATCTTTGAAGATGCTAATAAATCATTGAACACCATTTTTTTTTCTTAACACCCACCAAATAATATCTCTAGGAACTTGGTCCTAAGCTTTCTCTAAAGCAAGAAAAATCATATTGAGATCTCTCTTCAAGTCTCTGAATTTCTCCACTAAGGATCTAGTTATGAAGATGACGTTGGTAATCGAACTATCTATCATGAATTTAAATTAGTTTCCTAAGTTCTTGGTATACTCTCGACGTCTCAAAACCATAATCTACTCCCACAACTTCATAATCTAACACATAAGCTTAATACATTTATAGTTTTCAGTTTCCACAATCTTGAATATCTCATTTTCCCTCAAAATAGTAGAACGATGATGCTTTTTCTCCATTTATTCGACATAATTCTAGAGATAAATATTTTACTAAAGAGAAGAGTTAGTCACTCCACTCATCTCTCACTCAAACAGTTCTATATTTCAATCGGGACGTTATCAGAACCACACCTCTTCGAGGTCACCATTCTTCCACAATGCAAGGTGCACTTCTAGATGGGTAATTTTTTGGGGGGAGGGGACTGTACCCCCTTGCCTGTTCCCTTTCGACGTGCTACATTTTTCAAATTAGGCTTATTAAAAAGTATTTCAAGTAATGTTCCCATTGTTCTTGATTGTTCTCATTTCATGTTAACATCATCTCCTTCGTATCTTTAATATACCAAATATGTCATAGGTCCCAAGATCCTCTCTTTCTCAACCTGCCTAGTCGGTCAGTAGATATCTAATACAAATTTACACTTATTTTAAACTTAAATATAATATATTGTAAAATAGTCTCAAAATTTATTGATGTGCCATTTTATTTCAAGATTGTGAAATAAACATTGTGACATGACATGTTATATTATCAAAACTAATAAGTAAAATGTATATATTTTATTTTATGATCCTTAACGTCATGTGAATGGAGCCGAAGTCACAAACTTTTCCATAAGAGACTATTATGAAGGTCGGACTTGATCTTGTATTAAAAAAAGACCCGGTAAAACACTACCAGGGAATTAATTTTGTCAAGATGCACGAGAAAATGGACATGCATAAATATTCAACATTCGAGTATCCGCTTACAGATTTCCCAAAAAAAAACGTATCCACTTACAAGGAATGAATATTTTATGTACACTTTTATATTGTTCTCGTTTATGGGGCTAAGGGACCATCCCGTAAGAAATGAATTCCCAAATAAGCTCGGTTGCACTCTGCAATTAACTCAAAATTCAGCTTTGCAAAAAAAAATAACTTGAGTCGTTATGGTAAAATGTATATAAGATTTTTTGGACTGAACTAAACCGTATACATCCGTACTCTCTGCGAGCCGAATATATTATTATTGTTGTTGTTGTTGTTATTATTATTATTATTATTGATATAAAGAGAGCTCTAATCTTGTGTGAAAGATTATGGAAAAATTGGTTCTCTATTAAAAAAAGTCAACTGAACTCTTAATATGTTGACCAAATATGTTTATGTGGTGTTTGGTTGTACGATAAATTAGATTTTTATTATAATTTTATATTTTTGTAACAAAATTTGTTAATAGAGATATTTGACAACTATCACATTTCTTATTTTTAAGGAGTTTTTTTTCTTGAACAAAAAAGGAAGGTGTTATCTCTTTTTTTATCTTGTGGTCCATCATTTTGTTTAGTCATATATGGTATCTATTCTTTTTTGTTATCACATCTTTCCAAACAAGACAATTTTGTGTCCCTGACTAGCTAGTTCATATTTTATTTCGATACAATTTTTTATCGAGAAAGTTTAGGAAAAAAAATATTGTGCAACCAAAAAATTATTGTGCCACAAATAAAGCTACTGCATGGCGGCTGCTATCGACATGACGATGGTCACTCTTTCATGGAAATTTGAATCGCCAAAGTCCAACAATTAACGTCAGCACATTTTACTATTATTATCATCGATATTTTAGTATAGTTTCCATATTCTTCTTTTTTTTGAGTTCCTAGCTACTTGATTTTCTTTTCCTTCCAAAGGTCGATTAGTAGTCTTACCTTCTATTAATAATAATCCTCATCACACCCATCAGACTCGTGAAGAGAAATATTAGTGTGTGAAAGCATCGACGACTGGGTGTGTTTGAAATTTTGAATGGGATCGTGAAAGGCGTAAACACACATGATTTTAAATTTTTGAATCATAATAATTAACTTTATATTTTTAAATTTGATATATTTATGTATTTACTCACATATTGCCTTATCTCTAAACTATTAAAGGCCATCAAGAGATGAATTATAGGGAGTAATTATCAATTATTACAAAAAAATATTTTTTTAAAAAATAAAGGAGTAAGGATTGTTCTATAATTTCTTTTTCGTTCTAACATCTCTAATCGAATTAATGCACTTTAAAGAGAACATAATGCTCATACATGATAGAAAATCAGGCTTGACTGCGGGCCGACGCCGATGGGATCACCGTACACGTTTACTGATTCCGAGTTTGGTTACGACCAACTATCCAATTATTTGTCCCGATGTTAATAACTTATTAACTTATAAGATTTTTTTTGAACAACAACACCACAACCTAATTCATTGATAATATAAAAGAGTACAGAAAGTATAATACAACCACATACAACTCAACCATAATAGACTCAAAGTAGTAGAACACGCGATCAAACTAGAAACAATCAAAGCTGTAACTAAACATATCTTTTCAAGAAGACTCAACCATAACCACGAACCGACCGGCACGTAAAAGTGCACGTAAGGTCCCACAACAGGTATAGATACTCTATCAGAGGAGTTTGATAACTGCCACGAGACCGGAGGATCACACCAGATAGGTGTGGATATCGTCCAGTTCATCGATCTCGAAATGAGTACTGTGGTTACGAAGAGAATCAAAAAAGATAATACAACAAAACTAGACCTTAAAACTTATAAGATACTCAAATGTATTTTTGAAACGGTTATTTTCTTTTTTTTTCAAAATTAAATTAAGCGTTAGAATCTTAGCTGTAGGTACAAATGAATAGAGTTGAGTCTGAATATTTTATTTTACTCAAGTTCGAGCTCGAGTATGTGAACTAGTAGGTATAAATCTAGGTGTATACAGCAGTCGAAACTCAAGCTGAAGTCCACTCACCAAACTAGAAATTAAATTTGTCCGCTTATCTTCCAACTCAGCTGATTCGATTTTATTTCCACTTATTTAATAGATTTAATTAGTACACATACCATGTACCTGCGCCAATACTCGAGATTTAATTACCTGAATAAATATTCAAGCAAAATAGTTGATAAAACTGCCCGCCAACTTTATTGAGTCTGCAAACTGGGCTCGTTAAGCAGCGAACTATTGTTTTTACTCAAAGTATGTGTGTATTTTTTTCTCTGTCGAGTACTATGAAATATGTATTTAAGCATACATGCATATGTATGTATGTATGTCAATTCGGCGTGTATAGAAATAATGTCTCCATTCACGAAGTCTGTATGTGTTCATAGGGTGTATAGAAATATGAGCGCAGCTCTCCTCGGGTGGGTATCTGAGAGGAGTCTTCCAACCTCTCTCACAAAAGAAATGAGGTCCTCAAATCACTATCCTATCCCTATCACCTTAGCCCCTTTGTGAGAGGGGCTGATAAGCTCCCCTCAAATGCCCATCTGAGGGGAGTCGCACTCTAGAAATATTTGTTTTTCTTATAAAACATAAGCTCAATGGAAACTTATGCATGAAACTCAAATTTGAACGTATTTTATTAAGGAGCTCGGTTTAAAATTAAATTCTAATTTAACTCTTCTCATATATTTAACCAACACTATGCTACTATCAAAACTTATAATATAATTTTTGAAATAAATATTTAATCGAGCCGCTCTTGAGCTTATGAGTCGAGCGAGCAGATTAATTTATCCAAAATTAACTTATTAATAGATCGAGTAATTAAGCATATTCCCTTTCGGGTAATAAACAAGGCAAGTCAAATTTCAAGTAAAGTTTGGAGCTACTTTACTTGTTGAGTGTATCAATCTATATTTAGTAAGTATGGGCATCACAAGCATATATAGGGTGCGCACCGGATCAAATTAAAATCAAGCACGCGGATCGATCCTACATGCCAATATATATAATCGGTCCATTTAAATTAAAATAGGGGAGACGGCACCACAATATGTGATCTATCTATCCCCACACTCATTTAATTTTTTCGTTGCTAACATGGCTTTATCAACAACGGGCAACAACATCTCGTGATGAAGAGGTGGCAATCAATGATGCAATCTCCAAAACAGAAAAAAAAAAGTAGAGACGAGACGACGACGTTATTCTTTGACCGTGCTATATATTCATATATATGTACATAATTATATGGATCTATAATATATGTATGATGCTCTGGTTCGATAGAAGGAAATTAATGCTAAGGGAAGTCGTCAAGGCACATGCATGACAACCAACCAAACGTAAACATGTATATATTATTTCAATATTATATGATATGACCACCCTGCAGTTGAGACTAATTTGTATATATATCACACACATGTCTGCATGCATGATTGATTAGCGGCCGGATTGAGAATAGAACGACGCCTATCCAAGAGCACTAATCACACCTGGTGGGGTGTACGTAGCCGTACGTACGTGGAGAAGGCGCTACATGCATGCAGTATTAATGAACAGGAACATGGGTCGCTATCTCCTTAATCCGGGTTCCAAACACTACACTTTGGTCAAACGGCAAGCACGATATATATATATAGTCGGTAAGATCGAATCTTCCCCTCAAACATATAATAAAAACTTGAAATTCCCTCTCGTCCAACCACTTACTTGCTGAGATTCCCGGCGGTTTCTTCCCGCAGTGCCCATCAAAATTAATTAGAAGAAAGGGGGTACGTACCCCCCTTCCAACAAGTCCAAATAACGCCCCCATTTCATGGATCCAAACCAACCCTCCATTGCCACGTGCTACAAGAATTCCCCCCATCTTAGGACAGAGCTTGCAGGGGGCAGACACTCAGAAGAGAGTAGATTACCTCAGGGGAACACTCGAGATTATATTCTCAGATCCCTCACATAAAATCCTCATTTAACGTCTCGAGAATTGAGACGTCATCAAATCATACGTTAAATAGAATGCAGATCGCATCAGTTCTTAGGTGGATTGAGTATCCTCAATTCGGCCACGACCTCAAAAGTGACGGTTCAAATAACATGTTTGGTGAACCGTTGCCGAAAAGGACTGAATCGCTACCAACGCCGTACTAACTCACTATCCGTCAGTAGTGAGTTGTATTAAGTTCGGTAGTGAGTTTGTAAGGTGTCGGTAGCGGTTCAGTAACGGTTCACTGACTCATTAACTCGCTACTAACGGGATTGAATCGTTATCGACGTCTTACTAACTCACTACTCTTCACTTAAGTGTTAGAATTGTGGGGACAGTCCCATATTGACTATTTAGGACTTGATATAATGCTTATATATCCTGCGCCTTTCTACCTTAATTAACACCAAAGTTTTGAGGTTTGTAAGATTAAGTGATTGGAATCGTAACCTTTTTTATTAAAAATTGAGAGTACTTTCTCCACCTGGGATTGAGATGATCCGAATGAGAGTTTTATATGAGAGATCTGAAGTTGTAGTCTCATGTGTCTTCTCGAGATAATATGCACTCCACTTGAAAATGAGGTATGATCGATCAGCTGCCTTGTCATCAGATTAAATTTTGTGTCGACCGAATCACCCCAACAGCGCTACCGTTTGTTCGATCATGGTCTCTTGAACTGACATATACATATTCATTCTCAACAGAAAGAATGGAAGTGATCCATCCATCAACTCTTACACACAACAACATGCATGCATGCACGGATAATAATCAACACAAACACTCTCCGTAAGGGTTTCGATTCTCAACCACATTGTACGCATTTCAGATGATCTCAGACAGTCTCTGCTCGTACTTCAAAAAAAATATCATTCGGACGCCAAACATACGTGCAATTTTAGTTGCTCATCAAGAGAAGATTTACAAGAACGACAGACTTCCAGCTCGCGCAACCGCCTCTGCCCCCCGACAAAACGCGGACGAGAGCAACACACAAGACAGACTCGGTGAGTCAACAACATCCCACAGAGGCATATCGACGAACACCCCTCCCTCGGTCGCTCCCCGGCGCGCGCGCGTTATGTCTCGGAACCTTCTCTTATAAATCTCAAAATCATGATATTAAGGTAGAAAATATCCAAGACATATATAAACACAACATCAAATTTCAAATATCAACCGGGAAGAGATGTTCCTCGACCACACAATGATCGATCGTCGTCGGCGTTAATATGGCCATCAACGTCGCAGACGCGTGTGTATATTTCATTTTCATTTCATCAGCTATCTGTCTTCTTCTGTGTCGAGGAGAAGAGAGAGGGGAGCGGTGAAGAATTAGATTAGATCTGATTACGAGAGATGGGTTTCGGCGGGTCGGAGGACCGTGTAGATGATGAGGAAGCAGGGCAGGACGGCCCTCGGGTCGAACACCACCAGCTCGCCCTTCCCCAACGACACCGAGTCGAACTCGGCCGACGATTCCACCCCGACGCGGCCCGCGACGACCCGGCACACGAGCATGGCCCCCCTCCGCCCCGCCCCCGCCCCGCCGCCGCCCTCGTGCGCGCCGCCGCTGCCCGCGAAGGTCCGGATGCCGCCGCCACCGGGGGAGAAGAGGACGCCGGCGGAGGTGGCGACCGGGCCCGCGGGGGCACGGTGGAAGCGCAGCATCTCGTTGCCGTCGGCGGCGCAGCGGACGTCGCCGGGACCCGCCCGGGCCCTGACGGCGTCCCTGTACTCCTCGAAGCGGGCGACGGCGCGCGGGGGGTTGCGCACCTTGAAGAGCATTTCCACGGTCCCGGGGAAGGGCGCCCCCGATGGCGACCAGCTCGAGCCGAAGATGATCTCCACCACGCGCCTGGAAGAGTGCCCCACGGGGAGCTCCGCCAGCGTCGGCGGCGGCGGCGCCCCGCCCGGCGCCGTGGTGGGCTTGGGGCGGCCGGCAGGCTTGGAGGGCTTCTTCTGCCCGGGGGCCGGCGCGGGCAGCGGCTTCTCGATCCTTTTGACGGTGGCGGTCCGGGGGCGGGCCCCGACGTCGCGTAGGGCGTGAGAGGTGCTGCCGCCGCAGCCGAGGGAGAGGAGATCAGGAAGAAGGCCGGGCTCGCGGCGGCGATGATGGAGATCACGGTGGTGGAGGGGGGTAGTAGTAGGCTGGTAGACGTCGTCGACGGCGACGGATTTGCAATGGAGAGACCTGATCCAGGCGGCGGCCATGGAAGGGAAGGGAAGGGAAGGGACCCTCCGACGGTAAGAATTGATCAAGGAAGGGGGGCGCACAGGGCTCGGGCGACGGAGGGAGGAGAGGGGCTGCCGAGAGCGAGGGAGCCGAGGAAGGTCGGTCTGTGGGTGTGGGGGGGGGGGGGGGGGGGTCAGGCCAGGCGGGGAAGCCCCTTAATTTGATCTGCGCCTCCGCTTCTCGTCCTTGGACACTCCGAGTCTGATGATGGCGGCGTGGGCTGCCCGATTTGGAAGCTGCTGGCGTGTCTGCGTGTGCTTCGGCACGTGCGCGACCCGAAGCCAGGGGAAGAGTCCATCAAGAACGGGTATGTATGTCTTCGGCGGGCAGGTTTATTATTACCTCTCTTTTTTCTTTTTCTCGTCGTTTGTCCTGCTTTCCGGATGGTGTCGATGGGCCGGGCCCCGGCCCTGCCAAACAAAGGAGGGACGCGGATCGGATGGGCTTGCACGCCGCCCAAATAAAAAGTGCCTGATATTCAAGATCCTTTTATAGATATAATTGGTATCAAAATATTCTGATCCTGATGTCGAAATTTGAAACAAATTGAAATCGGAATGAGTCGTTTCAAAATTATCAAAATCGAAATGAGAACCCACCAATTCTAATACCGGATCCGACTCGTTTGCAACCCTACCTTTAGCACCTCCACTAGAGAGCCACTTCCATCTTTTCCTTAGACTCGTATCTCATCTTTCCTATGAAAGTTTTGGCATCCTCCTATACATTACAAGGGGTTTTTTTGCACAATAGAACCTCACGTTCTTGGAACCTAGCTTCGTCCGCCGCTAAGGGTGTAAATGAACCACTACACTTACGTCCGTCTCAACTCGGTAAAAACTCGCCTCGTTTTGTTTGTTATGTTAAATGAAGAAGTTTGAATAAATAAAACTCGATTCAAGCTCATGCTTGACTCTTAAACTCATGATTAGCTCAATTAAATATTTGATTGAATACTATTAAAATTATAAGTATATAAAATCTGTCAAAATAAATTATGATTTGAATTTAAATTTAAATCAAGTTTCACATATGAGTTAAAGTCATCGATTCACAGATGACTTTTGATTGATTTTGAGTGAGTTTTATAATCCAATTCTTATTGAGTTTGAATTTAAATGTGGACTAACTTGAGTTGAGCTGCTATTCAAACTCACTCAAACTCGCCTTGATTAGGTTATAAACCAAACTTATGTATGGGTTTAATGTGTTCATAAAAAGCTCGAGCTCAAACTTATGTAAAACAGACGAGCAAAGCTTGAGCAACTTACCACTCGCCTTGACTCAGCTCGTCTCTTTTGCATCCCGATTGTTGACAAACTTTCTATCCAACTTTGAGTTGCTTTTATAATTAATTTTTTAAATTAATATATTTTTAAACATTTACACCACTAAAACTAACACATAAGAAATAAAAAGTTTAAAAGTGCTAATCAAATCAAATTCACTCCACTCTTTAGAATTTGATTTACTGAACCACTATTCCAAAAGTTGAAGTTTGAGTATCCATCACCAAGGAGCAAAGCACCGGCAGGTAGGGGTGCAAACAAGCCAACACACTCGATAAGTAGTTTGAAACTCGGTTGAAGAAGAACTCGACTCAACTCGTTTATTATGCTAAATGAAAAAATTTGAACAAAAATAAAATTTTACTTATTAAACGAGTCAAGTTTGAATAGACTATTACTCAATTTGATAAGTTCGCAAGTAACTCAATGCAACACTGCATTGAATATTTGCTTAAAAATCGAACTATATTAACATGAGTTATATTGCCACTTAAATATATAAAATAACTCAAAATAAAAGTTGATTTGAATTTAAACTTAGATCAAACTTCATAAATGAGATATTTCACAAATAACATTTGATTAATTTTGTGTTTTAAAAACTAGCTAGTATTGACTTTGAACTAGGGCTGTAAACGGAGCGGATACGGAGCGGATATGACGTTTCCGTATCCGCTCCGTTTAGCTATTCGGATAATCCGTATCCGGTCCGAATCGGATACGAATACGGATCGGATATTATAAGTCGGATAATCTTCGAATTCGGAGCGGATACGGATAATATCCGCACCGGAATGTTAATTAAATATTATTTAATTAATATATTTAATAATATACAAATACATAGAAATAAAATTATAAAATATTAAATTTATCATATATTTATCAATATTAACTTAGTATATTAATATATAATAAAGAATACTTAATCATATTTGTAAATATAATGATTTTAAATATATAATTATATATATTATGTATATATTATCAAAGGTGGATTCGGAGCGGATCTTAAACGGAGCGGAGCGGGCATTTCCGTGTCCGCTCAGATTAATATTCGGATAGTATCCGTATCCGGATATCCGCTCCGACGGATATCTAAAATCGGATATTATCCGCTTAAACGGATACGAATTCGGAGCGAATCCGAATTTTATCCGCATCCGTTTACAGCCCTACTTTGAACTTGAACATGAATTAAACTTGACTCGACTTGTTATTCAAGTTTGATTTGATTAAGTAACGAATCAAGTTTAAACAAAGGTTCAGGATACTTGTAAAAGTTCGAGCTCAACTCGAACTCATATAAAATAAATGAGTCAAACTTAAACATCATACTACTCGACTCAACTTGACTCGTTTGCACTCCTAAAGGTGGGGCTTCGGATTCATGGATAGGATAAATCTGGGTGTACACAATTGTCTGATTTCGTGCGTGTCTTATGTATGATACACGTCAGCTTACCGGTGTCACCGTCAGGCTTGGCCGGTAATAGTGCACAGCCTAGTGCCAACGGCCCAGACACACCTAGGTAGGCCAGAGCCGGAGAGTCAGCTCGTTGCAAGCAAATATTAACAAATGCCTTCCTATAGAGTTGTAAACAGGTCGAATTCGGTAACAAAATCACCAGAATTTGATTTCGATTTCAATAGTGATTAAGAAATTCTAATTCCGATTCTAATATTTATGGAATCACTATGTTTCGATTTCGATCTGATTTCGATTCTATTATCAAAATCGGATTCAAATTCGAAAATTTCTGAAATGCATATTAAATATTAATTTTTATTCAAAAACGAGTTAATAATTTACATATAATTGATAAATTTTGATATTATTTTTTTAAAACTTTATTTTTATTATTGTATCAATTTATATAATATATTTTATAATTTATTTAATTTAATTTAATCAAAATCAAATTAATAGAAACAGAATCAACTAATTCCGATTTCCGCAAGTTACCAAAATCTCCTATTCCGATAACTCATAAGATACAAAAACAAATTTCAAATCTGTTAATTTTTATCGAAATCGAATCGAAATATCAAATTCTATTTACATCCCTACCTCCGTATGTTTGTAAGAAAACGAATGATCTCAACGATCCTCCAGATTGTCGTTTGAAGTTTTGTTCCCTTGAGCATGATAAAAATTTTTAAGATACCCACGTCAGCCTCTTATGTTTAGATTTATCTTGATTCTAAACCAAACGGGCCGGCCCGGGACAACCCAACCCCAGTACTCAAGGTTGGGACCAGGACAAACCGTATCCAAACCCGTGCAACGGGAACAATTTAGATTCGAACTTTAAATAAATTTAAAGAATTAAAAATATTTATTTAGGTTCAAATCTTAAATTTTAAATATCCTTTTCATCTCCATCGGATTTACAAATTATGACTTGATTCAACCCGGGCCAAATCATAACCGGATTTATTCATTACATTTAGGTCTAAAAAAGCAATCTGGGGAATGGGAGCTGAGAGCTAATTTATCAGGAGTGAGCTGAGTATTTTGCTGTTCTGTCAAAAGAAAAAAAAGAGAGAGAGAGGAAAGAACCAAACAAGCTTCCATTGAGTTTACATTTGCTCACATCCTCTTCTACCTTGTCATCTTTATGTGCCGAAAGTCCTGTCATTGTAGAGGCGTTGATTTGTATGGTCGTCTGCTTAAGAAAGAACAATGATCTCAATCGTTATGGTGGTGGAATTCCGGAAGAAGCGAGGTGACGATGCCTATGACGATCAACTTAATTTCGTTGGCTATATGCCACCGATCAACACCGTTTGCCCTGCCAGCTTCCGCCGGGTTCTCGTTCTCAGCAGGTGCTCCATTTTCTGCAGGATGGGCCTGAGCCTCGGCTGCGATATCCTCGGAAAGTCAATTAGATCAATCAGAAATGTTATAGTGATGGAAATAGTCTGTCAAATAAACATACACGATCAGAATATAACATCAAATTTCCACCCGAAGAAGTAGCTTTTACATACGAACCAGCAATAAAGCATCATCAAGCTACAATCTTTTGCAACTTTTGCACTGGCTAGTGGCTACCTACCTGTTTCACCTACGTAGCAACCCAAACATGCATGGAAAGCCTTATATACTGAAGCATCCTGAGTTTCCTTACTTCCGAGCCTGCATTTACTTATAAAATTTCTGGCAGAAGTTAACGAGGAACAAGATATTACCAGGTAGCTGGTTGTTCGCCTGCTCCTGCCCAAATGGAGCATTCTCTGGCCTTGCACCAGCCCGTGGTTGGGGAAGAGTTCCTGCTTGTCGAAGCCACCTCAAAAGAGGGGCAAACGCTCCAGTCTGATGTCTTCACCGCATAAAATCATGAAAATCAGATTGAACTGGGATGAGTAACATGATTTGCAAGATCACTGGGCATGAAGGCATAATATCACGAAAATCAGTTTAAAACAGGATGATTAACATGGTTTGCAAGATTGGGGGATCTTCGGCCAATCCTAGATCCCCGCGGGCAGGCCAATCCCAGTTTGACCTTCACCAAGGATCAGCCTTGGATATGGCTGAATGGGTCAGAATAGACCAAAATTGGCCAAGTCTAGACTGGGGATTTGCTGATTCTGAGCCTGCAACAGCCAATTCTGTCTTGGAATCAGGCAGATCCGCCAACTCTAGCCTGGCATTCAAGTCAGGTAGAGTATCGGCCAAGTCAGGCAGAGTCATGGTCTAGTCAGACAGTTCGAGCCAGGATCAGGTGACTCTTTACTGATCCTAGACTTTCAGCAATCGATTGTCCCAAACAGAAACTCCTTGACGAGTAATCTACAAGAAATTAGAGGTCAATGCCATGTATCATTACCAACGGAGATAACTACATAAATGGATGAGAAAAATATAAAGACCAGCTTATTCAGGTTCAGTCCTTCAAATCATAAGAGAAAATAATCAAGGAGTTCTTACAAATATACGAGTGATGCAAAGAATATTAGTAGAATAAGCCTCCCAATAGATCCTTCTTTGTGGAACAGGAAGACTACAGCTGCCAGTTTAAGAAAAAGTATTAAGTCAATTTGAACTGCAAATTGAAATCTCCTCATGATCGCGTGTCTTTGCTGGCCATGCTGTTGCTGTTCTGCTTGCCGAATGATCTCCTCATTGACTGCACCAGAATTATTTGTTCTTCTGTTCAGATAACAAAAGACAGATAAGAGAATAGCATCCGAAAGACATTCTGATGCCTGGCATGCATTGCGTGATATATGGTGCAAAGAAAAAGAACAATTTTAACAGAGCTATTTTGTTCGTTTCTTATATCTAGCACAATAATCAGTATCAAGCACAGCGAGTGGTCGTTCCTGAAAGAAAGTAGCCTAACTATTCTACAGACAGAACTTCCAGGACCATAATAACACGTAAAATGTATGCACAAATACATAGAAACAAAATTGGTGTATGATAAGTACATAAATCCTTAAAAATACACAAGCACAAGTAAATGATAATTAGATCACTTAAAATAGTAACTAACAAAAATACAAATAGATAAACGAATTATGTAGCTGTCACTTCTTAAAGTCATGTCCAATCCCTTAACGTGTTAAAATATATGTATAAGAGGATACTGCTTGATTTAATTTTCTAACAATCATCTACTTTGTAGAGGGCATTGGCATTTGGCAGGTGTGGGCATATCTGAAGGCCAAATTAACAAAATGAATACCATATGCATGAAGAAAAAAAATATTTTTCTGTGCCCTAGAGGTTGAGGCATAGATGGCACAAGCAACACTACATTACACTACATTACATCAAGTAATTGATCGTAATCTCAAAATACTAATCTCATTGTTCCATGGCATCTGGGGTGTTGCCTTACCAGCCATTCTTGCCTGAAGAAAGGAAACCTAGTGTGACAGTGTCAAATTTGATTGGCGGATGTTAGTATGTCGCCCAGGCAAATATGTCACCAAAATTATGACTATTATGTTCACATTTTACCATAGAATTGTCAATTGTTGCGCCATAATTTGTAATGCAAATAAATCGAAGTCAAATTTGCACCACAACATGGCATGTATTGCATTGATTACCAAACACTGAACTTCTCTATTTCATATAAATATTCCATCTTGATGTAAAACATGAGCCCAAGACTGTTTGTTTAAGACAATAACAAATCCAAAATAGAAAACTATCTCAACTCAACTCTATCATTATTCCCAATTTATCTGGACCCATCGTATGGATTCTTTTTCTCCACTTGTGTCAATTTTGAGTTATTTCTTTGTGGATTCTAAATCATTCGAATCATATTGAATCACCTCCATCCATCTCAGCTTAGGTTTACCACATCCTTGCTCTTTTATTATCATAACATTTTCTACTTTTCTAACTATAACTTTCTTAGGGTGTGGTTAGAGCATCAAAAATGATACTATATTAATAATGAAATTGATATTTCTAGAAGTTGGAGTATCAATATCAAAATTGATACAAGTTGACACTTGTATTACAAGTGTGAATCTACTGGACAAGGTCCACCTATGAATGAATCATGGTGATGGAATGTTGAAGTGCAGAGAGCAGTAAAGAGCAAAAAAAAGTGGTTTAAAAAATTAATCAAATGTAACATCGGCAAGGCCTTTGAACAATATAAGAGAGCTCAAAGCGAGACAAAAAGACAATTAGACTAACTAGATAGTTAACATGTAACAGGTCATATGACAAATTTGGGTATAAAGAAATGCGAGAATGATACTTATTGACTAGCCAACTTGAGGGAGAGGAGATCTCGAGACCTAGGATAGGTCGGTGTATTAAGTACAGGGAGAGGGAAAGGAAGGTGTTGACCCAAGACATAGACATCCAAGAGCGTTGGAAATGTTACTTTGAAATATTCTTCAATGAGCCTATTATCGAGTCAGAAGGGGACCGGATCCAATCTCTAGAAGTGCGTCTCATACTAGGAAGAATGGGTGATGGGGGACTGAATGACCCAAACAGGAACCAGATGCAATGGAGCAGCAATACTCAAATATAAACAAAAATTAAATGCTGATTCCAGACAGATATCCGGGAACAAAGGTAATGATTCACATGAACTAGAAGGCTAAGTGAGCTGGAACATGCGGTAAAACAAGAAGGTAATACATCATGCTTGACAGTAGGGACCCCTGAGTAATACCGATATGCTCAGACTCTTAACAGAACAGATTTAAATCGACTGGAGCAGGTAATATTAAAAAAAATCTCACTGAATAGGCCCAACAACAACCATTCAACAGGCTAGGACCTAACTCTCAAGCATGGCACATTCGAACAAGAATAATGAACGAGCAGACAAACCACTGCAGAGAGAGTGCCAAAAATTACCTCATATGCTGATTTGGAAAGACGAGTCAGAAATTACCAGGAAAGACGGGAGCAAACCAGATCCATAGCAACAATCCGGGCTCGGACCGCTGGAGGAGCTATTCAATCATTCCGAGAAAAAAAACTGCCGGTACGAAACTCAAGTTCAGAACCACGGTAGCAAACGACACAAACTCAACCCCTTCACAGCAATGAGGGGGATGGAAGTGGGGTCAGCGGATGCCGACTGATGTCATTCCTCATAGGGATTGTGGGGTTTGATACTGGCATCCGGAAGGTCACCTGAGTATCAATCCTGCCAGACCGGTGGGGTCAGTCTGGGATTAGGCACCCTCAGCAGGAACACGAGTGTTTAGTGGCATCAGTCGGAGTCACTACTGAGAGCCGACCCAAAAACCCAGTCCAACCAGCCATCGGATGACTAAGCATCCCTCATCATTCCCCTGTCGGAACCCATAGATGCCGACCATTCACAGCCGTGGAGGGAGGAGATCCACGCTGATCGCTAGGAGCAAAACTGAAACCCGCTGTTGTTAATGGGGGACAGAACTGGGGGGAGGGACATTCTTTCTTTTCTCGGACAGGGCATGATCTGTCCATCCATCGTGTAATCCGGCTCCAACTCCATTCATCATAGTATGGAGCATGCGAGTGACAGAACAAGAAAGAGAGAACCACACTTCACAAAAATTACCGCCACAGAGGAGAGAAGTTCGCGGGGATCACCCCGTCAACCAGGAGAAACAACCGAAGGCACCCTCCATCGTGTACTGCTCCATCCACCTTCCGACAAGGAGGAAATCTCTCCGATCCAAGGGGTTGATCGGAAACTCGGGAGGAATCAGGACTCCAGCTACGGAACCGACAGCACACAAAGAAGAGCAGAACGGTGAAGGCTTATTGCAGAGGGGACCGATCAAGGGATTGTCCAGCCGGATCCATGCTATTGTTGCGCAGATACTTACGATCGATATCAAGAGTCACAGATCCACCTGAAAGAAACAGCAGGACCGTCGGGAGGAGGGAACAGATCCGGATCTGGCACTCTGAACCCGCCGGAACGCGCTGCGACAGAAGAACCTGAAGGGGGGGAGAAGAGAACTCGGGGAATGAGGGAGGTTTTCCCCTTAGCAGCAAAGCCCGATGGCCACCACAGGACGCGGATCTGAATGGAGAAGAGGGCGGAGGGAAATCGCCATCGCCGGAGCTCGGGAGCGCATGGGGACAAGTCGCGAGCGGGACGTGACCCGCAGGCATCGTTTCCGGCAGAAAACCTCGCGGACGCCACACCGTCTCCAATCGCATTAACCGGACGGGAGAAAAAATCGCCTGGACATTGGAACAGTAACCAGCCAAAATCGGCCTCCACTTTTTTTCTTCTTCTTGTATATTCAATACGCGACCCGAGGCTCCTATTAAATAGGGACCTGGGGGGAGGAATTACAAAAAAAGGACCTCAAAAGTAAATGAATTGCGCCTCAAAATTGCCAAGGCAGAAGTGACATGCTGAAAGCATCGACCAAGAAATAACGTAGAGTATGTATAGGCATGCAGCTATTTACCAAAAAATGCAATTAAGTGATTAGTGACCATATAAAAAAAATAACTATCAGGTATGCATATGTACGTAGGTATATATATATGTATATGTTAAATTTCAAAAGAGAGGAATATGTTCAACTGTCAGAACCAGAGGGATCCCAGTCTCTGCGGTCTTCTTCTGTAGACCTTTGAGAAGTAGTCAAATTTGTCAAGGAACCTGGTGTCCGCACCAATGGGAACCTCAAAGATGTGTGATCCCAACAACATCCTGATTGAAGTATGAAAGTGTTTGTGTAAGAGAACAACGGAATTGGAGTGGCTAACTCTTATCTTTAATAAAATTGTTACCTATGAAATGATACTAAATTAATAGAGAGAAAGCATTATTATCCCACTATTTAAAGAAAAAAGGGACGTTCAAAATTGTAGGAACCACAAAGGTTATCAAACTCATGTGTCAAACTATGAAATTGTCAGAGAAAGTTATGGAAAAGAGACTTCGAGAGTATCCTAAGATCTCAACAAATTAATTTAGATTCATGTCAGGTAGATCAACTACGAAGGCCATCTTTCTACCTAAATCATTAGTAGAGAGATACAGGGGCTTGAAGAAAAATCTTCATATAATTTTTCTTGATTTAAAAAGAGCCTATGACCGAGTTTAAGATAGATTCTTTGGTAGGTGTTAAGAAAGAAGATAGTATTTAGTGGATTCATTAACATCATTAGGGACGTGTACGAAAGTGCGATCACCTAAGTTTCCTCCCCATGTGGAGAGTCAGGAAACTTTCCTACACCAATCAGGCTACACCAAAGATCTACTCTAAGCCCATTTTTTTGTCCTAGTTATTGATAAAGTAACTAAGAATATACAAAAGAGTTTATCTTGATGTATGATATTTACAAATGATATTATTCTAATCGACAAGAGTCGAGAATGTATTAAAAGAAACTTGAACGATGGAGAACCATGATAGAAGTTAAGAGGTTCAAATTCAACAAAACGATGATGGAGTATATGCACTTAAGATTTAGCGAAACCTCAGGAGTTGAAAAGGTCAAAGTAATATTGGACCAAAAGGTCATTGCATTGGGTACCTTATTTAAATATTTGGATTCAATCTTACACATGGTATTTGAAGTGGGATGGCTAAAATAGAGGCAAGCGATGGGGATTGACCGTAAAATCTCTCTAAAATTTAAAGAAAAATTCTATCGCACGGTTATAAGACCCGCCGTGCTCTACGATAGCAGGTGTTGAACAATTAAGAAGAAACTTACTACCAAATTAAGTGTAACTAAAATGCAGATCCTAAGGTGGATATATAACCACACTTGTAGATAGAATCCGTAATGAGTGCTTTAAGAATAAAGTGAGAATCGCGAGAATCGATGATAATGAGAGAATACTTCATTGGTTTGGGCATATCAAGCAACGCCCCTTTGAGACAGCTATCAAGCAATCGAGACCTACTGTTGTTGGCGTAGAAGAAGTGGAAAGGTAGGCATAAGTTAACTTGGTGAAGGTGTATCTAGTATGACTTGGAGGAACTAGACACACATGAGAAGCTAGCGGAAGACCATAGAGAATGAAAAAGACGAATCTATGTAGCTAATACCAATCATTTGGGACTAAGGCTTTGAGTTTGAGTTTGATACTTGTATCACATACAATGCTTTGTTTGCACTACAAATTTCAAATTTGATACTATTAACCAAACACCTCTTATTGATTGCAAAACAATATCAATAAATTTTAAAATAGATAGTGATCAAGATGTTTGATAGTGTTACCAAACATGGCCTTAACTATAAATTTAGTGTATCCAAATCATCTAAACCTCTCCTATTTCAATTTAATTATAATTGTCGCTACTCTCATTTTTTTATAATATATAAACGTGGACCGAATGAGTGATGACAATTATAGAAAAATTGAAAAAAGGGAGATTGAGATAGTTTGGACATATTAAACATAGACTCAAAGAGGTTTTAGTAAAAAAAGTATAAAATATTAAAATAACATAAACGAAAAAGGACGTGGTAGAATTACGTTAATTTGAAGAAAAATAATTCAATATGATTTAGATGATGTAAATATCTATAAAGAATAACCCAAAATCAACATAAGTGGAAAAAGAGAATTTATATGACCAACCCCAAGTAATTTGGGACTGAGACTTGAGTTGAGTTAAGTTAGGTAGTTGAAGTATAAAACTTACAATATTGTATGGTAGTGAAGGATCGACAATAAAAGAAAAACATATTTCTAAAATAAGTGTTGCTGAAATGAGAAAGTTAAAATGGATGAGTGGTCATACAAGATTAGATAGAATCAAAAATGAATGTATTAGAGAAAATGTAGGAGTAGCGACAATTGTAGATAAATTAAAAGAAATAAAATTGAGATGATTTATACATATTATATAGACCTAAAGAAGCTCCAATAAAAAAGTAGAAAATATGAAAATAACAAAAACAAAAAGGACATGGTAGACCAAGGTTAACTTGGAGGAGGGTAATTCAATATGATTTAGATGATTTAAATATCTTTGAAAAAGTAACTCAAAATCAACAAAGTGGGGAAAGAGAATCTGTGGCCGACCCCAAATAATTTAAGGTTAAGACTTGAGTCGAGTCGAGTCAAGTCGAGAGTATCCTATCTAATGTTTTTCCTTCATTCTCTAGTACTCATTATCATACAATATTGCAAGTTTTATTGTTATACAATAAAATAAAAAATTGTCTAATCACCCACTTTTAGAAGAGGGTAAAATTGTTCATTTGAGGAATAACCGGCAATTTATTGGATTCCATACAAAATAAATTGGATAATATGATCCAGAGAAAAGCTAAAATTGTCACGTGGAATAAAAAAACAAACATAAAGACCAATAAAAAGATTACATGAGCTTACCATATGACTGAGCAATCAATCACTTGGGCATAAACTATTCAACTATAAAAGTAATAATAAAACACAATTATTTGTACAAGAAAGATTTTCATTAAACGGGGATGCAATGCTGCATCCTTTTCATTTTATATGTACAAAATAATTTACACACAAGATATAGCCACCAAGTAAACAGAGTAAGGGAAAAACTTCCTTAATATACCACCTTCAGAAACTTCAAATGAATCTTCATTAGCTTTGATTGTTAATCGATGAATAAATGACTTGAGCAAATCAAGATGAAAAACATTTGAGAATAACTGAGCTAAAAGTTCATGAACACCAAAGATAGGCCTTCAAGTTCAAACAAGAAAAAGAAAAAGTAAATCTGGCACCTAGGAAAGGCATGGTAGGTAAACTCACGTGGGAATTTTGTAGGTAAGCGGAATAAGGTTGCCAGAAGGAATACCAGGCATTGCACCCATAGATGGAAGAATAGGCACTGCATAGATTCCAGGACCATAATCATTCTGCTCATTATTGTTAGAACAAGGCACACCCGGATCACACAAGGAATTCATTCTTAAAATGGTCTGAAATTCAGTACTTGGGAACTGAAGATCAGATGAACTATTTTCCTGAAACAATAAAGAGCAATAAACTTACAAAACAACATGAACATAAAGAAAGCCTATCAACCTGGAGATCTATGAAAATACTAAATAAGCAAGTCAGTAATGAAGTAGTGATATCACCTTAATCATGATCACAGATAAAGTTCATATAAACTTGAAAAAAGATTAATGTACCATAACAACAACTATTGCATTACAGAGAAAGGAACTCAATGTTGCCTATAAACACCAATAAAAAGAAGCAGAAAATCAGTATAACCATAAAATTTATGCAAAGCAGTTGTATGGTGCAAATTTGTTGGGGTAAGCATATTTCATGCTGCAACTGTGAAGTAACAGATCCTTAAATGAATCAGACAGGATACAAACTTGGTCCTGTGGCAAATAAAACTAAAATGTTCATGGCACAATAATTCACATAAATTCAGCCACAACTGCACAAGGCTCGGCCTGGAACAGAATAATGGTACACTGTACACCTTGTTAGCAAATTGTAGCTGGTACAAAATTAGTGCATCACAATAGGGTCTTTGGTTAAAACACCCCATAAGATATATCAACTAACATGGGTATAGACCATGGTAGGTGGGGTCGGGGGTTGGGAGTGGGTTAGTTTGGCCCAAACCGACCCGGGTCTGCCAGGGTCGAGACCTGGGTCAGGACCGGCTGGTCGCAAAAAAATTAATAAAATAATAATTTTAAAACATTTACATGGTCAGGGTCTCGGGGTTGGGACTGGGTGTCATTCGGCCCAAAAGCTGACCAGGTCACGACCCCGCATTCCATGGTATAGACTTAATGTTTACTTCAAGGTGAAATACCCTTAGCCAGTATGATGCCCTAATAGTATTGGAGTAAACATACTCTTTTTGCATGAGCTAGAACCTAACCAGTCACCAGATCTATAGATCATTCTAGCAACATAGCCCATAAACTTGCCACCAATTGCCGATTCCTCTCTAGAGCTACCATGCTAGAACTCAATAAAATGCAGACCAATACCTGATATACACAAATACGGTCGTTAAAATCTTCTGGCCACAATAGCCATAGTCCAACAATTAAGGTGAAAGAAAATTCCAGAAGAACATGAAAGAAGTATGGCTCATCTTATAAAAATGAAGAGAGAAAATGATAGCAAGACAAAGGGAAAAGAATTGCTGGCCACAAAAACTTCAAATAAGATCATCTATGAGATGCCTAAAGAATCACAAAGTAAGGTGGTTGACATCTTTCACCTAACAGAAAAATGAGAATTGAAAACTTAGTACACTTTATTTGCCATCATATTGTTGAAAATAGACTACCAATACCCTGTTGTGAAATACCTAAAGCCAAATCTACTTCAAAGCACAAGCAATAGAACATGGATCAGTTCAGAAAATAAAAAAAAACAGCATCCTCTGTAGGCTGGGATCAACTACGTATGAATAAGTCCTTGAATCTAAGTACTAGCTTTGAGTGCATGGCTCTCAGTCTACTCAGCTTCATTTTCCCTATGTGACTAGTAAGCAGTAAAATACACCAAAGATGGCGTAGGATGAGAACAAGGGTCTTGTTGATGTAACAGTTTCAGACATTCTGATCCTCTTGTAATCACCTGTCAAGCACCAACATGTAAAAATTGCCTTGTACCAACAAGTATTCCTGGTTAGTGTTTCAGTTTAACAGGTAACACCATTGACATCAGTGTAATGGACCTGAGGACCCTCCACTTTGTTCACAAATCTGCATACTCAGGACTCTCCACTTTGTTCACAAATCTGCATACTCAGAACACCCTGACTGATGCCTACAAATGGTGGTAAAGATCAAGATGGTGGTGAAGCAGTAGGGTGATTGTTGCAGCTAACTCTACAGAGGTTGAAGATGTCAAAATTTGGATAAATCTGACAGCCGGATGAAACTGAAGCTGACACACAAGCTTCAAGGCATAAGGATGAGGAGCTAGGAGTAAGAGATCCTTTAAACAAGTAATCAAACATTATGAACATAGAGAATAGGAAACAAGGACAAGGCATCTCCAGGAAGGAAAAAGAAAGATGGGGAGGGAAGGCAAGGAAGAGAGTAGGATGTACAAGGCAACCGAGGAAGATGGTGGAATCATAGCACCAAGTGAAGCACATATAGTGTCACCATGTGAAGAAGAAGAAAGTATGCATCGGACAATAGCAGACAATCAAAAGGAGGTAGAGGATGCTGGTAATGAAGTTGAAGTAGAGCCTTACGTGATGAAGGTGCCAAAAAGAACCATCAATTGCTGCTCACAGTGTAGGATCTCCAAATGACGATATGACGATGACCGTGATTGTGGGGGTGGGGGATGACTGGCATAAGGGCAACTTGGGATTTGGCACATTTCACTATTGCCAAAATGCACATACCCAACATTTTAGAACATCTAATCAAATTCTAAAAATGCAAAAAACAAAAGCTCAATTTACAAGGTCCCTTGCACCTCTTACAAGTCCAGATCCCATATCAGATTTTCTCCTTTAAAAGAATGCAAAAAGTAGAAAGAACAATAGATTTGGAGAAAAAATAAACCTATGATCTTCTGCATAGACTTGAAACTCATATTCAAAAACATCAAATAAAACAAAAACATCCAACACAAACATAAAAAATAAAACAGTTCTTCATTAAAGTCATTTTTTTATGCACAAAATAAAAAAAATTCACTCTTACAGCAAGAAAGATCTATTCACATGCACTGCTTCAGCATGCAAATCACAGCCATCAGTTAACTGTTGGACCTAGTAAACAGGAAACAAAGATAATTGGCTGCAAAAAAAATTGATGAACCTAAAACCCATTTCCACAAAAGACTTAAGCCTATATTAAGAACTTAACCTTTGAAAAGCCTGTTTTACTATAATTTCCTCTTCTCAGTTCGGAGGTTTCTCATCATACCTTAAGTTTCTCCGCCAAATTGTGATTATTAAAGGATTATTATGCCCATATGCACTCACATACATATTTCTATTTAGTGATATTATGCTATTATCCAGGTTAAATATAAAGCATGTGAAAACCATGGAATGAAGGATTTGATGATTGGAACTATACTTGATCCTTCATTTGTGCATTGTTTTTAGCCTGAAAGGTAGGATAAGTTACCTGAAGTTGTTGCCTATGTCATCAAAAGCAGTTAAGGTGACTGCCTGGGCGATAAGGCAATAAGACAAGGCACCACAGTCCTTCCCCACCTTTTCTTAGGCCAAATCACCTAGGCAACAAATGTCACTGCTACCACCACCTAGGTGGCACCAAACGGGCCTTGGGCACCTTTCAAACAAAGTCTAAGAAGTTGCCAAAAGTTTAAGGGACTAGAAGGTTGAGAGCCTTACTGTAGGTTGTGGAAATCTGTAGCATAGTTGTCAAGACGCTTGCCTAGGAACCACCAAGGCACTTTTCTTGGGCTTAGACACCCAAACCATGGATTGCAGAATCAGCCAATCCGGATTGGGATTGGCCGATTCTTGGATCGGATCGGCCATGAACAACCGATCCGGCAAGGACTTCCGGCCATATCCCACGAAATTGGTAGGATCGGTCTCAGATCGAATCATGAATCAGTTGATCCCGAATGATTTGCCCAAAACCATTAAGATTTGAAATCATATTGATTTAGGACCCAATTTCAGACCGATCTCTCCCCGATAAGGGGGAAATTGGCCGATTGTCCCCCCACCCACCCACCCACAATTCCAGCTCCCCCTTAACCCCCTCCCCCCTCATCCTAGGGCTCCCATCCAGCAATTCGGCCACCCCCTCCAGCAATCCTTGGGTTTCTCTGGTGATCCGCCCCTAAAAGGTAACCCCCCTCCCAATCATCCCTTTTCTCTCCCCCCTCCCCTAGGACCCCCATCCCCTTATGGGGGCTCCCCAATGGGGTGGCTAAGCACAACCACCCCCTTTAGGGGGAGTTTTCTCACCCTCGAACTCATCCCTTTGGGGATGATGCTCAATTGGAGGTGGTTTTCTCACCCACAAAAAGAGGTGATTACCCCTTTGTGCGCTCACCCCCGAATGGGTGGCTTCTTCACAACCACCCCTTCGGGGGTGGTTTTCTCATTTTTTTTTCAAATGTTCATCATGATTTTAAATTTTTTTGTTTGTGTGTAGATAAAATGTCGAAAGATGAGCAAAGTGTTGCTACACATCGCAACATTGGATGGCAGTATAGGTATCTACTAGATGTTGAGAAAAAGTGAATGCGATGTAAATGGTGTCAGAAAAACATGAATGAAGATGTATACATCATCGAACAACATATAGACAGTGTGGGTGAGAATGTGAAAAAGTGTAATAAGGTCTCAACTGAGCTTAAGGAAGAAGTGAGAATATATTTAACTGAGAGAGCATCACAGAGGGAGGTTAGAATTGGACAGATTAAAGGAGTTAATTTTCTATTACTACAACATGAGGTTGAGAATCAAAAACATCAAAGAAATGCATAAGAATTTCGAGGATGGATTTGCTAAATTTACAGGTGGATTGTACCAGGAGAGCTCAAGCCAATCAAGGCATGTTACAGAAAGGTGTAGACTTAGAATATATATTTCAAGAAGAATATTCACTTGCAACATAAATGGAAGACAATAACATTGAGGGAGGGTCAGAGTTCAACCCAAATGACAGATCATAGGTCGAAGGTGAACTTGACAGTGTCGTTGGTGAGATGGAAACAAATGAAAGAAGACCAAGATCATGTTCCATGCACAGCTCTAATTCTTGATCCACCTCGGACTACAGCTGCCCCATAGTCAAATATTGCTCCAGTCATAACTCTAGCTCGACTTCCAGGACCTTCTAACATCAAGAAGGTGGTTCATTGTTCAATACATTGAACAAAGCAATATCTCTAGTAGGAGGGTGCCAAAATACAGAAGAAGAAGAAATTTTTAAAAAAGAAAGTTAAATACAAAATGCCAACATCTTATCGATACAAAGACTACTCAGTCACCTTCATTAGATGATGATGAGAAAGAGTTTATTCCAGCCACACAACAACAAGGTGTGAGAAGTGGAGGTGGAGGTGGAGGTGAGGGTGAGGGTGAGGGTGAGGGTAAAGGTAATTACTACTAGTGCATGCAACACGCACGAATCAATTAGGTACAGATGAGTTGACTAACAGAAGACATCCAATTTTAAGTGAAATGAGTAGCAAGCGTTAGAATCAGATGAATGTCTTCAATGAGTACACAACATCATATCCAGAACTTGTTTCAGACATCGAGCCTTGTTATCCAACCTCCCCTCTAGCTTGGGCCAATGGTGGGTTGTATGATTTTAGTGAGACAGTCCAATCATTATTTTCATATACTTACGGATCAATCATGAGTGATCAAAGCCAATGAAAAATTCATAAAAGTGAGGAGCAAGAAAAATATTATGAGGGACAATTTCGCAGTTGGTGGCAATTGGAACAATTGGAAAATATCATTTCCAATACATATGATATGACTTGTACAATTTCCCTTATTTAATAGAATGTATTCATATTAGTTTACATCCATTTGTGTTAGTATATATAGTTACATGAAAATATGGTAAATGACTAAATGGCACAATTTATTTTTTTTCATGTTTTAGAATTTTCCCCTCATTTGTTTATTTTTTTCAAAATTTGTCCTGATTTTTATGTATATTTTGAAATAAAAAAATTGCCGATCTTGACTGATTCTGAATCATCATCTCTTCCATCAGATCGGTTGAGATCGGACCGAATCAATTTGATCTAACACAGATTGGATCGGCTCACAGATCTTGATCCTGATCCTAATCCCTCATCCCAGACACCTTTCTTGAAAACCAAAATGCAATCCCCAATTCATAGCCGCCCATTTAATGATAGTGAAATCATATTAAAATCTTTCATTATCACTTATATTGTTAAATATTTAATACTTTTAGTTATAAATATATACTTAAAATTTTATAAAATTTGCTACAACTCCTTTTCACTCCCTCTCTCTTAGTTTATGAAGATCATCTATTTTTCAAAAATATAACACATACATAATTACCTACATAAAACACATTTACATGTATGCACATATAATACACGTTCAACTATGTATATGATTACATGTAAAACTCTTCAAAAAATAAGTCTACTTAACATTTTCCCTAGTTCTCTCTATCTTCATATATAATACAATATATATTTATGTGTACTAGTGTGTATATATATAGTATTAACATATAATTATTTTGACTTGTGGCGAAAATTTCACCCATGAATGTCTTGGGTACCTACCTAGTCACCTTTACAGCTATGCTCTGTAGCAATGTGTCAACCAGCCCCACCAGGTGAGGGAGACATGCTAATAGCCTAATACAATCATTGTAACAGGTAAGGGGACTCAGCAGACACTCCATGAGAAATGTATCCTTCTACTGATAGGGCCGATCTGAAGAATGCTGGGAAATGCTGTGGCCTCGGGCAACTTCCCTGATTTCAATAGTTTCCTGTAAAGCATCCAAAGGTCCAAATGTTCCAATTATTCAACTTATTCTCAGTTAAAAAAGAGATGGTCCTTTTCCTATTAACCTGACTAAACCGTACCTTCTTGGAGTGGGTTGCCCTGTATCGTTTGCGGAGGGAGCTCCATCAGTACGGACTCTACAGATACAGGTGAGTTTAGCCGCGCCCACCAGTGGGATCCATCCTCACTCGTGTCTATACTGAGGGAGCTCCCTCCAACAGACGGGATGTAGGGAAACGAGTCTTAACATACAATGGTCCTATCCTGGTGGTTGCCCAACCATTTACTAAGGCCCATAATCAACGATCACAAAAATTTGCCGACCACTGAGCCAAAAACTAAACATAGTGACTGTTCTAGAATAAACTGGAAGGCCTAGATAGACTTCTAGTCAGGGAGTAGGTGCCCAACAAACAAATGGTATTGCCCATCTTCCTAGCATCTTAACAAGTTTAGTACAGCGATTATTTAGAACCATAATAAGCTGTCTAAACACATTTAAACCTGTGACGCTTTTGAATTAAATCGACCAACCTTGCTTTAAGGGAATCGGATGTCTTTTCGTTTGTCATACAAAACAAAATTCTCTTTCCCAGATTCATTGCAATAACATACGAAAAACAGTCAGCCACGGCAGCCTCGCCCTTTCCCGTGGTCTTCACGATTCATCTAAAACAGGGAATTTGTTCCACGGATTCGAAGAGCGATATCAACGATAAGGAGGAGGGGAAGAATCGACGCGAGGAGAGACGAGATGGAAGGCCAGAGAGAGAGAGAGAGAGAGGGAGGGAGGGAGGGAGGGCTTTTACCTGCCACGGTGAGTCGGTGACCAACACGTCGTCGAGGAGCGGCGGGGGGCGGCAACGGTGACGTCGAGGGGAGAAATCGCGAAGGAGAGAGAGATCTCCGACTAGCCTGGATTGGAGTCCGAGACGTAAGGAGTTCAGCCGCGTCGCGTCGCGTACCCCGCCCATACGTGTGGACACGTCATTTAATCAATTCTGACCGTCCGATGCTGATCCGAGGGTCGTAACGTAGACAGGTATCAGAACTAGTAGAGTCAAGACCAGAAAAGAAAAGAAGAAGAACACCTCCCAAATTCTCGATCGAACATCTAGACGGGATTCCGCCCGTTTGACATGGATCTCTGATTCAAGAGAAAATTCCTTCGACAGAACGACGCAAGAGATATTCAAGGGTATTAATCACCCCCTTAAAAAAATCACTTATGGGGTGTTTGGTTGCATGATAATTGAGGTTTTTATTTTAATTTTTAAAAATTGTAAGAAAACTTGTTAAAAGAGATGTTTGACAACCATGACAATTTTATGTTTTGAAAGTGATTTTCTTCTTAAACAAAAAAAGAGGATCTCACCTCTTTCTTTTTTTCTTGTGGTCCCCACTTTATTTGGTCATGTGCGGTGGTTACTCTTTTTTGTAATCACATCCCTCCAAACATGATAATTTTATGCCATGAGTTGGTTTACTTTTTATTTTAATACAATTTTTTATCATGAAAGTGTACAAAAAATTATCATGCAACCAAACACCCCATTAGGTTTAAGTGGTTGCTTGGTGCAGTTTTTCATCATCAGATGCATCCCAGTTAAGTTTACTTTTTCATAGGTAAAATTAAATTTTCAGCTAATAAAAAAAGCTAAATCAGGCGCCGCTGTACATTTATATCGTTGTATATATATATCCTTCATCCCTGAACAGAAGAAAAGGGCAAATAGTAGCCCGTGGGCCAGGATAAATTTAGTTTATCTCGTAAATTTGGAGGATAGACTAGATAAACATATATCTTGTATATACCTTTGTTAATTCCTAGCGTTACACACACACACATATATATATAGTCCCACACCTGGATCCGCGTCCGAATCTGTTACACTTTGGGAGAGCCACGAATAATTTAAGAGGATCATGCATGTTTATTTTATGCAGAATATTTATACATCCAACTTTGCTACACATATGTAAATGTAAGAACGCAAGGAAAACACACATGGTAGTGGGCCGGCCTGGTGCCATCTGGCTGCCTTGTCTTCTCTCACCGAGGGGGGGGGGGGGGGGCATGCACGTGTTTAGATTCCGAGCCCATCATGCATGGATGTCCCGCTGTCCTCCCCCGACGAGGGCCCACCCAGAGAGAAGATGATAGATCAAGGTGATAATGATTATATTAATTGATTAATTATACAAGAAATTAATGATACCATGGATATATATATTAATTATCTGTCATGCAGGAAGAACAGGATCGTGTGACGACCATCGTTGGACGGCTCGATCTTTTTTATCCCCATCGAGGAGTATGATTAGAAGCGTACGTACGAGACATGCATGTGACCCCCACAAGTACGTCGAAACAAAAATAGCTCTGTCCACCGGCGCTCGACCCTTTCTATTCTCTCTCTCTCTCTCTCTCAAAATATATAAACATGTATATACCTACATGTTTATATATATATATATATATATATATATATATATATATTCTTTCATGGCCGTGTCCACGCCATCACCACAGTCTGTCTCTTCTTCTCGGGCCCACACAACAATTATTTATGACAGCCACACAGGACTTGGAGAAAAGATTTACATCCTCCTCATCGGGAGTGAAAATTAATCCAAGTGAAATATTGAGAGAGTGATATAAATTTCACCACATTTTTTTTGAGATCACAGTTTAATTTCTTCATCCGGAGCCAGCTGACTCGTTCACAAGCCAGAAGTTCATACGTGTGTCGCTTGTGGTTAGAAAACTAATTAAATAGCATACATCTGCAAGTTTTTTTGTCAAAAAAAACATATTCATAGAGAAAATACATAACTGATGATATAACGGACCTAAAAAAAGGACACTCGACCGAGTTAACGATGAAAGAAGTTCCGTTGGACACAAATTTTTCCAAGAATCAAATACAAAACCATAAAGTGACCAACACACATGGATGTATAAATGATCGAATTGCAAAATTAGAGACTCTATCGAAAGAGTTTGACAGTTACTATGAGACTGGATAATCACTCCAAACAAAAGTGGATATCATCCAGACTAATAATCTCTAAATAGAGTTAATATCTACAAAGTTAAACAGAGCAAGACAAAATGATATAACTTGGCCAAATGACTATATAAACAATAACAAAAGAAAAAGTACAGGCATAAATAATTTGAACTCCACAATTCTACGTGACAAGAGGAGATAAAATACCTAAGATCACACTTTTGTCAACTTTTTCTTTCAACCTGAGAGGTAAGTACGTATTTAACAATCGGTTTAACCTAAAAAAATCAAGTTAAACCAATAATTTGGTAATGAGTTGAACCTTTTAGCTGGATCAATCTGTTTAGTTTCGAAATTATAAACAAATTTTAAGAATTGTAAACTGGCCAGCTTGGTTCGAGATGTATATATGCTAGCCATGATTTGATTTGATTTGATTGAGAAATAATTTTGTCGGAAAAAAAGGAAATCAAACCATGGACATATATCCCTAAATCATCAAGCTGTGAGTGCTCCATGATCACACCTAACATATTAATCAAAACAAATGAATGGTAAAGGGTCAGAATCAGAATCTTGCATTGTTTTTTCCCTTCAGTTTCTCTACTCTCTAAAGGGCAGAAGAGGGCATCTTTTGAGATTTCGAAGCATCAACGAGCCATCCATTCATTAGTGAAGTGACAATCAAGGACATCCGCGCATGCACATTTTGAAGGACATGGACCATTCTTAACATACAATTCCCCCATTTTAAAGACTCTGATACTAGACAGATTTGAAACATACCCAAGACACGAACAGCTACGGCGAGACTGTTTACAAGCTTACAACCACCGGAGTACGACGACGGCAGCGCCCAGCGCCGCCGCGCCGCCAAGCCGGACCCAATTGGGCTGTCCCGCCGCCGCCGACCTCGATTTCACCACCGTCGACGACGCGGACGCCGGCTCCAGGGGCGCGGTTGGCCCGAACTGGTCCGGGTTCGGCGGGCTCGGGCTCGAGGGGATGGTCGGCACGGCGCCGGCGGGGGCCTCTCCGCCGACCGGGGTGGGGAAGAGCGGCATGGCGGCGTCGGGGGAGGGAGCGGGCGGCGGCATGGAGGACGCCGGGGCGGAGGGGAGGAAGGAAGGCGCGGCCGCGATGGAGAGGGCGGGCGAGCTAGCCCCGGCGGCGGGAAAGAACGCCGCCGCCGCCAGCAGGACTGCCGCCACCATGACCGGCGAAGCAGAAGGGAAGCATCCGGGCTTATCCATCTCTTCGTGTGGGAAGGGAGAGAGAGATAAGTGAAGAGAAGAGTGAGAGGTGCAGGGTGAAGAGACCATTAAGGGAGGGGAGGCCGCGTGCAGGGCATGGCGGGGGGAGTGGTGTCTGTGTCTCCCCCCCCTTCCTTCTCTCCGCGGTACCGTGCACGTGACGGGAGGGGGGTGTCTGTGGGAGAAGGGGGAGAAGGGAACAGAACAGGTGGGCGGGGGAGGAGAAGAAGACAAGGCTGGACAGCGGTGGAGATGGAGAGAGGAGAGCCCCCCCCCCCCTGAAATTAAATTTATCGAAATCTGAACATACCGATTCCGGATGGTGACCAGAATGGAAATGGAGACACTGATGGTGGGGGTAACAAATGTAATGCATCAGGTAAGTTCGCAAGGATCTCGCTTTCTCTCGCCGGGGAAATTCAGCCGTTTTATCCAGTTTACATGTTTATACCTTGAGTAATTTCTATTCTACCGTGTAAAAAGGAGGAGGAGGAGGAGGTTGAACGGAAGGGCGGTAAAAGGGAGACAGAACGTCCAGCAGGGTGCTATCCGCTGGGACCGGGAGCTAGCTAGTTCCAGGAAGGCCCACAAGTCGGGGTAGGAGAAGACCCTTCCGAAGCTTGTCAAAGGAAAAAAAAAAATATGAAGGGGTCTCATCTGAACGGCGGCGTCTATGGGATAACGCAATGGGCTCGATAAAAATTACTGTAAATGAATCAATTTAAACTTTATATATTAAACGAATGGAGCTTGAATGGACTCATAGTCTACTCGATGAACTCACCCGAGTAGCTCGATTGAATTTTTACTAAAAATTAAATTATGATCATCAATAATGACACGTTGCCACTTGAATATATAAAATATGTCACAATACAATTTGATTTGAGTTTGCTTGGCTTCATTGATTTTCTGAAGTTAGGAGTTTTGAAATAGATTTTATATGAATTTTGAGTTTTATAAACGAATTCACGGAGACTTTTGAGCTGGAATGGTTATTGAACTTGCTTGGTCGAGCTCGAGTTCGACTTCAGTAAACAACGAGCCAAGTTTGAACAATAGTTGAATATACATACTCTCGAGAGCACCGGAACTCCGTAAAATCAATCACTACGAAAAAGAAATTGACTATTAAACAAGGGCTGAATAAGTTTATTGGGGAGGATTTCAAAAAGTCGTTTCCAATAAATCATCTCAAATAATATTTAATTTGCACTCCTAACAGGATAGGAGATTGCGGTTTTCTTGACATGTGACTGCCCGTAGTGACCAACAACACGAGCAGAGTACCAACTCTTCTTTCACAGCCTCAATGTGATCTTCCCAACACGTCATGGTTCGACAGGTCAGATTGAGGTCAGGTTGACTCGATTGGTTTTCTTATCGACCAGTTTGGTTGTGACCCGGTCGGACCGACTCAATCTAGCTCTGGTGTCGGGTCGCACAACACCCCGGGTAATTATGTCTCGTAACTTGCATTTTTTTTTCGCATCTTCACCGGTTCCACTAGATCTGTCTAGTCCGGCCATTCAGTCGGCCAAATCACGGTCCACTCAGGTTTTGGTGGCAGAATCTTTAAAGAATCGAGTATTGACAGAAATTTATGTCCAGTGGAGAGAGATCTTGAGGGAGCAGCCTTGGTAGATTCGCCTAGAACGCAATGAGGTGCATTTTTCGGGGCTGAATAGAATCTCTGCATCCGTTATTAGAGCTGGTGATGCCATCTAACGAGGTCACGGTGGCAGGCCATGGAAGGGTCTCAGGATGGGTGTCGGAAACCACAATACGATGCTGATAAGGTGGCGAAGGAAGCTGGGGAGACCAGTGTCATCATGGTCGATTGCCCAGACAAGATTGGCCTCGAGTGCGACCTGTGTAGGATAATCCTTGACTTTGGGCTCTGCTTAACGTGTGCATGCTTTCTAGAAGATGAAACAATTAGACCGTCTTGATTGATAAGTGCAAACAACATCTTTTTTGTTGTTACCACTTACCCTTTTTCTCTTGGAACCTATGTGGTTTTTTCTGATTTGGGTAATGGTGGAGGAGGATTTTCAAGCCAGGATTGGCTTTAAACAGCTCACTCTAGAAAAGGTTCGACTATATGTTCTTTCGTTCAACTCCTAACCCTTGCTTATGCTCTTCCCGATTCTGGAAGGTATTTTTGAATTATACAGGGTCACCACGGCGATTAAAACCCTTGTAGAAACATATGATTTATTTCACTTTCCTGCTACAAATAATGATTTGTCCTTCTTTTTCATGAAAGCACACGCAGTTTTCTACAATTTTCAATCCTTGATACCAATTTGTTTCTCTTATCCGTTCTCCCTTCTGATGGGAAGATGTGTCTACCAATGGGAGGTGGTGCTACTTGGTGTTTTCGGTTGTTGCTAAAAAAAAAAAAAAACTACTTGATGTTTTGGGTTGTTCCCTGGATAGAACAAGAGTTCAGTTAGTAAGTCTGACGAACTGCCTTTCCAGATAATCATCATGTACTATATTTGGACAAGGAAATAATGGATGTACCATATTTTGTTAATTTGCTTTATAACATCACCTTCTGGAGTCATATTCAGGTGACTTCTTATGTTGAGAGGCTATACACAACTTGTTTGGCCTAGAGACGTATCATAGATAGGCAGATGAAGAAAAGGTCATTCATATAAGATAATTTTTCTATTTCAATTTTTTGTTAAGCTGCTTGCAAATTCTTATCATTTTTGTTATATCAACATTAATAATAATAAACTTTATCCTTTTTATAATTTTATTTTTTAAATCAGAAGTTATAAACATATCTTATATTTTTTATAAATTACATAAAATTTTATATTTTTATATTAATTTAATCAATAAAGTTAATATTGATATTGATATTGAAATTGTGTTATCAAACACCTAATAACAATTTCAATATTGATATAGTATTTACCAAACACTAAGAAGATTGGATACTATCACTTTCGATATTAAAACTCTAACTTCTAAAAATATCAAAATTAAAAGTGATCTAGTATTAATTTTGATACTCTAAATAAACAGGCTATAAGATAATCAAAAATTATAATAAAATCACTTTTCTGCTCCGATATCAACTTTCAAACTCTAAATTGAAGGACTGGGGATATTATATATAAGTGAGCATTGTTACGAAACAAAGAACCTGCTATCGTCGCCAAAGAACCTGGCTCTTATCACCATCATGGGACGAGAGGAGATCGCAGACCGACGCATGCTGCGGCATTGGCGTCGCCGTCAGACGGTCCATGGACGACACTCATCAGGCAAAATAGCGATCCCACCATCACACCATCATGGGAGGACACCGCCAACCAGACGCTGCAATGTCGTCATTGCAGTCAAACTCGGTGTCTGCGTCGTTGTGTTGAACGGGTGGGAGACCAAGAGAGGAAGTTGAAGAGTCATCGGGAGAGAGGGAGAAGCGGGGCGACGATCATTCAACCGATTCAAAACCTCGCTGGCTCAACAAAGCGGACGACCTTTTAACCGGTTCATTAGAAAACGTGGGCGGAGGATGCCACTGATGACATCGTCATCGTGGCGAGGGTTCGATCCCGGCTGTGGACAGCCGGGACCCACCCCCCCTGGGGGGGTGGTATCCAGTGGGGTTCGAGCGCTGCACCGGCAGCGCTCGAACCCTCGCCGGCGCAGTGCTGCGCCTGTGCTTGGCCACCGGGCCATGGTCTTCCAAAAAAAAAAAAAAGACATCGTCATCGTGGCAGAGTGGGACACCTTTGCCCGACAAAGGGCGTCTGATTTCGAGTTCGAACCCGACGTGTCTGTCCCGTCATGGGTGGTTTCCCGTGTGCAGAATATCACTGCACCATGTCCAAAAAAAAGACACCGTTGTCGTCGACGAGTACACGGCGGAACAGGAAGCCGTAGAAGAAGTGGAAAGTCATCAACAAGGGGATAGTGGTGGAGACAAACGTTAGAACCCCCTCGCTGCCGCAGGACAGTGATCAGAGGGTTGAAGGTGAAGTGCAGCATCCTTCGGTGGTCATCAACAAGTTCATTGGCCTGGCCAACAGCTCCATCAGGGCGGCAACTTATGGCCTGTTTGGTAACACTATTTGACCCCTCTATCACTATCAATTTTAAAATTGATATTCCTAGTAATCACTAAGATGTGTTTGGTTAGTAATATCAATTTTGAAATTGATAGTGAAAACAAAGCATATTATGTAATACAAGTGTCAACTTGTATCAGTTTTGATATTGATACTCCAACCTCTAAAATTATCAATATCAATATTGATATAGTATCAAATTTAAAACTCTAACCAAACGGGCCATTAGCTCTCGGTGGCAGAATTATCACCTAAGGAAGGCGGGGCGAGGAATCGAGACTGGGTCGGTCAGGCCTAAAACCAACCTTAGTCTGTTCGGGTTGTGACCTGAGTCGGGCCGGAGTCGGAAAAAAATAATAATAATTTTATTTAAATATATCAATCAGATCGAGATCATAGGGTCGGTCGGCCGACCAGGTCACCGGCCCAGCACACCATGCTATTACCACCTCCCTGCACACCGACGAGCCATCGGCCGTACTGGAGAAAGGAGGAGGGGACACTCACCAAGTAAGCAGGAGCTGCGCTGCAGTCCCAGGTGAGGAGGTGCAGCAAGACGGATGAACTGGGTTGTGCAGCCTGGTCAAATTTTGAGCCGACCCACCCAATCCCCCCCTCCCTCCCCTTTGCAAATTTTCTCACTCCACTCCAAGATCTCTAGTCATCACCAAGAGAAATAATCTACATTTTCTTCTCACAATTTTTTGTACTTCTAACTTAAACTCAGAATCCCATTTATAATATAGATTCTGAAATTTTATATAATCTAAAATAAAAATAAAATGAAAGTGATCACGGAAAAGAAAAAGTTAAGTAAGACAAAAATTGTCCGGTAAGCTTTGAGTACAAATAGATACTTGCAACTTTTTATATCTTTTATTTTTTTATTTAATTTATTCCAAGGTTAAATATAATGGTCGGGCGACTTAACCTGCCGCCCAGCCCAAGCAGGTTCTCAATGACTGCTACGGGAAGCCAGAGAGGATCCAGCGATAAATAGATGGTTCTTAATGGCTTTTCACCAGAACCTAAAAACAAAAAGCTGGGACAACCACATCAGGTTTGGCTCGAACCCGAACCCGACGTCATCAAAGTCTCTGGGCCTTCATCAAGTTCCCTGGACCCAAAGGTAATATCGGGTTCAGATCGGGCAAAAAAGAATCAAGGCATGCTTGTTATTACATTTGGGATTATGTCACTTCGGGTATATACTATGACTGAAATTACCTGAGTCCCAACCAGACAAGTAAATGGTTACACTCCACCGAAGCGTGCGCACACACATATATAAACTCTGTCAAAGCAATTACGATGGTGTTCTGGGCGTGGAAGGCGACAAAATGGAGCAAAGTAAACATAATCTCATGCACGGGCGCTTCAGCTAACCTGGTGGCCAAGAACGACGAACGGCAACAAGTGATGATCAACGCATTGAACCTGTCACCTTACCATTCAGCCGGACTTCTTGGCAGCAAGCTTCTCGATCATATCTGCAGCATCCTGAACAGTCTGAATGTTCTGTGCGCTATCTTCTTCCATGCTAATTCCAAATTCCTCCTCAAAACCCATGACTATTTCGACCTGCGGCAAGCCCGGAAGGTACTCAGATGTATTTGGGTGAACGGAAGAAGAGTTGACATTATGTTTACATGTTCGTTTGATTATACGAGGGCCTAGGCGACAACCGTGGAAATGCACAAGAATTCTGAATGAGTGGTGGTACCGTATCAAGTGAATCAGCTCCAAGTTGGCTGAACTTTGACTCTCCGTTGAGTGAGGTGTCGTCAGAAAGCGCCAGTTGTTTCTTCACAATAGCGCAGACTTTTTCTACTGTCTCTGGTTTGGCCTGTGCGAGACCGTCGGTAAATACCGGTTGCCACTAGGTGCACATTAAGAAAAGAAATAGGAAGTTGCCAGAAAATACAGCACGGCGTGCATGAATAGAACAGGACACAACAAGTCTAAATGGCTAAGATGCTGTGTTACGGTTGGTCCATTTTCAACATCGTGGACGTCAAGTAGGCCTGTCAAGTGGGCGGGCTAAACCCATAGGCCCGTCAAGAAACCCGCTGCGGGCTGGGCTCAGGCCCTTCAAACTACGTTAATAGAGTTAATTGAAGGCCCAACCCATAGGCCCATCAAAAAGCCCGCTACGGGTTGGGCTCAGGCCCTTCAAACTATGTTAATAGAGTTGAATGAAGGCCCGTTCCGCTTTAGGTTGATCGATGGGCCCGATGATCTTGACCCGCCGGCCCGTCAAAAGCCCGTCACAACTGTGGGAGTCCCAGTGCAGTGCATCCTTCGATTGGAGTACACGAGCGGTGATCCCCATTCCCAGCGCATCCCCTGAACAACGATCCCCAATCCAATTTGCATCCTGCGAGCCCCAGCCCCTTGCACAGCGCAGCGCATCCCCTACTGTCGCCGTCGGACGGACTTCACCTGATCAGCCGCTTTCGTGCACCTGCCAGGGTCAAGAAATTGGGTCTCTCTCCAATCTCATCGCCTAAGGAGATTGCAGAAGTGGTCCAGCCTTCGTCACCGCCTCCAACAGTTTCCCCTTCTCCAACAGCTTGCACCAGCACCAACTCCATCAGATCCAGCTTCTTCGCCAGCATCATCACCAAGGACACTGCAACGCTGCTTTCCTCCGACAACAGCAACCACGATGACGGTGAAATCATCGCACCTTCAACGGAAGAAGAATGGGACCGATCAGGAGCGGTCGATGTGGCGCTCGGTGTGTCGTCACGAGGGCAGCAGCACACAGGCAACGATGCAAGCTATCCTCACCTCCAGACCCCCTTGTATCTCCCTGATGATGGCAGCGAACCTCCCCAGATTTTTTTTCCTTTTGATTTATGCACTTTTAAGAATTCTGAATTTTTCAAAAATGTTCATATTTTTTTGAATTCTCAGATTATGCAATTCACAAATTGATAGCCTGTCTAGTTATTTCTATTTTTTGTTTTTCAGATTGTATATTTTATAGAATTACAGGATTTGCCGAGTTTGGAACTCAGAATCTTTGAATATTCCAATCCCTACAAATTTTAAGATTTTATGATTTTCTACCTATTTTCAGATTTATGCACTTTAAAAAATTATAATTTTTTTTAAATAATTTTAATTCCATTTTTTATTTTTCAGATTATGGCAACTAATAAAATAATATATTTTCCATTTTCTCTGATTTATTTTTAGATATATTTTGCATATTACAGAATTTGTAGATTTTGGATCTTAGAGTCCTTGAATATTTCGATCCATAGAAATTTTTTAGATTTTATGATTTCCTAGCAATTTTCAGATTTCTGCACATTTTAGAAATCCAATTTTTTAAAAAAATTTAGATTTGATTTTTCTTTTTGATTCTCAGATTAAGACAATTCACAATTTGATAGACTTTCTAGTTTTTTATTTTTATTTTTTAATTCTCTATTTTAAAATTATATAGTTTTCATAATTTAGATACTAGAATCTTTGAATATTTTGATCCCTATAAATTTTTAGATTTTGTTTAGTTCTTCATTTCTCCAGAATTTTCAACTTGGAAGTGCTCTGTTGATTTTTTTTATGTCAAGACAGTGACTCAGGTGGGCTAACGGGCTAATGGGCTATGGCGGGTTTTGGAGGGCTAAAGCTCATTTATACAACTTAAGCCCGTTGGGTTTCTTACATGGACTTGGCTTCAAATACGTGGGCTGAAGTGGGTCTGCACCGGACCAGCCCAAGCCCGGCCCATTGACAGGCCTAACCTCAAGGGCACATCAAAAATTAAGAATATCACCCGGATCACGGATCGAGATAATTTGTCCTATTCCTTATCCAATGACCATATTTGTGCTTTTGCATTGCTCGAAAAAGATTGTTTTTACTTGTAGTTCTATTTGTTTAAAATAAAAAAGGTCAAAACAATGTTCAATGCTATGCATACACTCAAAAGGTGATTTAAAAAGTCAAGTTCCTTGCTTTAAAAATAGGGTTAAGTATGAAAAAGTGAACGCAGTCTAGTTGCATCAAGTCATCCAACTGCCAACCATGGCACATTCAGACCCGGATCAAATATGGGTCTACCCTGATTGAGTCAATTGAATACCCTCAAAGTCAAAGAGGATAGTCAAGAGTCTGATTATGAAAAGAGGGTGCATATGGACAGAGACTTGATCTGCCTCAAAACACTGCTTGAGACGATTGGCTGAAGCATACTCAGATTTCATCAACTTCTGATCAGGATTCAAAAGAAATGGCCCTTCACTAGAGTGCATAACCCTCACAATCGGAGAAGTTGGAATAGAAGCACATGCCATGCAACTTTCCTTGATGGTTGGTCGGAGACTCCCACAAGTCAAACATGCGTGCAATCACATATAGCTGTTCCAACTGGATACAGGTAAAATCACATTCTAATTGGCCAATCGCGTAACGGTTCCTCCACCCCTGTCGAGATTACTAAACACCTCATTTATCTCTCCTTTTCAAAGTCTAAGGAACACAAAATATGCATTGAAGTCGTTGAATTGTGGTTCTGTGTAACTCTCTTGCCACATTTCTTCCAAGCGGACCATTAAAGCCATAAACATTCATCCCAGAGCAATTTTGACAAAACAGGCAGAAGTCAAATCAAGACACTTGTTCCCTATGTCCCTTCGTACTGCAGATGAGAAGTTCACAAGACTAGCTGGCCAATCATTTGACCATTCCCCTCCCACTGCTACCAAGTACCAGCTACCAGAAGCCAAATAGCGCATAACTACACACAGTGTGAACAAGCATCTAACAGCAATTTTAACCAAGCCAAAATCCAAATAGAAATCACTTACCCTTAATGTAATTTCACTAAATTACTGTTACCGGGAACAATTCAGCACCTAACTAAATACAGTGGAAAACAAGCATTTGCAAGCAATTATAATGAAAAGGCCAAAATTCAAATCAAAATAACGTGCTCTTAGGTCACATTGTTTGAATCAAAATCACTTGCTCTTAGGTGCTTGCAAGGTGTAAAAGAAAAAGATAAATGTCATTCTCTATACGCAGAAACAGCACTTGCAAATGACGAGATCTATCACCAATGAAATTCATTTGGTAACTGCATACTCACAATGCATACATACATGATAAAATTTTAGCATCCTCAAATGTTAATATCATCTGCAAAGGAAGTCAGCATGGTAAAAAAAACTTACCACTGGGGACTTCCAAAACATCCATCACCTTTTTTCTCGATCTATTTATCACCTATGTAAAAAGTCTCAGTACTGCACAATTTGCTAGGATGCACTGTCGACAGATTTTCCAATCATTAAAATTTCTTGTGATACTGCAACCAATGCAACTTTAATGTCATTTCTGATTAATTTCTGCTAACACCTCAGCCATCTTCAGCCAAACCAGACAGACTCAATCAATCCTAGCTACACTCAATTGACATTCAACCCTGCTGGTGAACCATGGGCAACTAGTTTCATTGCGGAACACCTATCCTTTGCTGTTTGGTATGCATTCATCGCCATTACACCATTCCCGCACTACGCATTTCAGGGTTCCAATAGCTGCCAGTTATATAGAGGTCAAATTTAAAAAGTAGGGTTGCAAACAAACTAGTACACTCAAGACAACTAACTCAAAACTCAACTCGTTTAGTGTGTTACATGGAATGCGATCTCCCGAGAATCTCTCGAGATCTCCCGAGAATCTCTTTTCTTCTGTGTGTCCGAGAAACGAGATCGCCGAAACGAGAAAATCTATGTAGTACCTGTGATACCTTGATCTTCTCCGCCTATTATTATCCCCAACTTGTTAGATGATCTTGTTAAGTTTCTTTCTTATATTGCCAATTTTATTATGGAATCCATCCAAATATTCATCTAAACATTATTGTTTGATAAAATTTCATAGCTTAATATTTTAATGACTATATGTGTACAATTGACCCAAAATGTTATCAATCTCCTTTCCATATTGTTCAAGATGAAACTTTGGTCTGACATAAGATCCTTTGTATGTCTCGTGCTAACAATAGTTCACCATCTCTGTATTACACTTTTAATTCTCTCATGACTTATTTTAATTTTTAATATGAGTTCTCTTGTCCTTTTCAAGGAGATTATATGACATTCTACATTTAAACATGCACATTGATTGGTATTTCTAAGATCTAATCTCTTGAGATTTTTTCGAGATCTTTTATCTTCAATCGCCGTAAGATAAAATATAGATGTGAGATGACAATCATTGGGTAAAGTATAAATGAAATCCGAGATCCGATCTCCCGAGATTTTTCCGAGAATCTCACGAGATCTCTTCTCTTTCACACTTCCGAGATGAAGCCGAGATCCGAGACGACAATCCTTGGTGTGTTAAATAAATAAACTTGAAAAAAAAAACATAAAGATCATCTTATTAATGAGCCGAGTTTAAACAGATTTTTGCTCAACACGATAAGCTCGTGAGTAACTCAATTAAGTACTCAATTAAATATTTATTTAAAAAATTAAGTTATGAGCATTAGTAGTTATATAGTGTCACTTAAATATATGAAATAAATTAAAATTTAAAATTTTGAGTTTAAACTTTGATCGAGTTTCATAAATGAGCTGAAGTTCGAGTTTTATAAGTGAGTTTAGATTGAGTTCGAGTTTTATAAATAAGCTCATATCAAGTTTGAACTCAAATTTGGATTGAACTTGAGTCAAACTGCTATTCAAGTTCAAGCTCAAGCTTGGCTCGATTAAGTAACGAGTTGAGCTTGAACAAGGGTTGAGTCTACTAGTAAGAGCTCAAACTCAAACTCAAGCAAAATAAACGAGCTGAATTTGAACAACATACTACTCAGCTCAACTCAACTAATTTTCACCCCTATTGAAAAGCATGATGTGATGGCTAATACATTTTTGCTTCAAATTTTGGTTACAAAAATTATGTAGGGATAAATGTCTTTAGTTACTAAAAAAATCATATTTAGACTTCTAATTATGATAAAATCAAATAAATTGGGTCAAAGATTAAAGCAACCATGAATACATATAAATAAACCTTAACTACGGAATGTAGCATGCGAGTGATCAAAAATCCATGTGGATATCATTCCTTGGTCAGGAAATATACAAAGAAAGTCTATTTTTATACTTATACCCCTTTTTCATATAAGTTACAATAGAATACAACTTCCAATGATCTTATAGGTCAATATAATTGCTCCACACCTAACAACAAATGGTTAAGAGCTATTGCGGCGGACCAGAGAATACATGAGATCTATAATGGCAGAAATAAATGAAGAAAATATAAAAGAAGCTTACACCACAAGAAACTTCTAAGCGTGGTACAGCTGGTTGCAACTGGATGGATCCTCTATGAATAGCAAAAGAAATTGAGTTGGATCGAAAGGCACTAGCTATTGCCTGCATAGAACGCATAAGATCACCAAAACATAAATATTTAAATCTTGAAAAAATTTTGATACATGCAATGAACAGTAAAGCCTAAAAAAGATGAAAGAATCTTTAAACTTGACCAATGCGATTGATCACCATCTATCACACGTACAAGGACACATGAAAGAATCAATTAAGCAAAATCAACAAGGTCAATAGCTAAGACTACTAAAGCATTGATTAAAGCCAAATAAAAGAACAGAAGAAAATGCAATCATTTGTTGATGCAAACAAAAACCCCTATGTGATGCAACAATAGGCATCCTCTCCTCAACTGGGCAGGATCCTAAACTCTTTCAGTGACACTGCTCAATTAGTAACTTCCAAGGGCAAGTTTGGATAGTCTACAAAACTAAGTGTCAATATTAGATCATATATCTAAGAGTGTCAATTTTAATTTATATTCTTGTCGATATCAAAAGTGATATTGTATCAATTTTACTATCGTGTTTGTATAAATTTAGGATTTCTAGGTAAATCCGATGGAAAGAAAACTGATATAGGATCGGTTCTCCAAAAACTAAAAAAAAACATTAAAAAGAGATTATCAAATGATTCAAGATGGAAAAGCAGCAGGGATCACTGCTAGGAGGTGTAGAGGGGTAGCCACCTCACCATTCCTGCTCTACCTTGCCATAAACTGTGGGAAGATGGTCATTGGATCCCCCCCACCAAATTTTGGGTCTGAGAAATGATAAGTAAGGGATAAGTTGATGGATCCCTCTACCACCTGGATCGACCATGGATTAGTTTGGAATTGACCAATCAGACTGAACCTAACCTAACCCAACCCCAGCGGAAGTCAGCCTCAGGATCAGGCACCTCCCAGGATCAGATTGGCACTTGCAGACCTTGATCCGGAATCGTCTGATCCTGCAAACCATGAACCAAACAGATCCTAAGATTAAACATATTATCTTCAAAATAGCTGCCATTTTATTTTCATATACTCTTTCAGAATTAAAACTTCAATCACCTTGAAATCTTGAATGTTGGAGGCAATAAGGTAAAGCGATTGAGAGGAGGTAAACCTTTGGTTGTCTTACCCACCTCATGCATGTGACTACACAAATTAGATTATGAATTTTACAACAATGATAAATTCTGAGACTACCTCACATTTGGGTGATCATCTCTAACAAGAACAGTTCATAGATGCAATGGAATGATGCATTCAAGATTGGACTATTCGACCCAAAAAAAAGATTGGACTGGATGTATGGAAGATCACTGCAACAGTACATGTGGCAGACCCAATACAACCAAGACACATTCAGTGGTAAATTAAGCATAAAGAACCTAGTTGAACCTAACTCGTCAACCAATTAAATCTTTAGGACCACTTTGTAGTTTGCACCTATGATCTCAAACTGCCAAGCCAGAAGAATTATAATAGCAAAACTGAGAATAATCACAAACAAAATGTTGGATCAAATGTCTAAAACAGACAGAATTATCAGAAGTAAAGTAAAACTATAGACAAAAGCTTTGACACCAAATGAAGTCCTGAGATACAAGAAAAAGGAAGAGCTTCATGCATGATTAGAAGAATCTTAGCATGGAGAAATCGAATTATGTGCTCATATATAAGAAATATTATGGGCTGCCATAAAACAGAAGAAAAAAAGTTGCATATGACTAGACTAGAGAAGATCCACAGAGAAGGCTTCAGCTTAGGGCTGCAAACGGGTCAGATTCGGCAATGGAATCACCAACATTTGATTCCAATTCCGATAAGATTAAGATACATCAATTCTGATAGTTTCGAAATCATATGTTCTGATTTTTATCCGATTCCGATTCTGATAATTTCAGAAATACATAGTACATATTAATTTGTATTCAAAAATGAGTTAATAATTAACATATAATTATTAAATTTTGATTCATGCCGACAAGAAGAATCTTAGCATGGAGCAATCGAATTATGCAGTCATATGAAAGAAATATAATGGGCTGCCATAAAACAGACAAAAATTGCATGACTAGACTAGACAAGATCCACAGAGATGGCTTCCACTCGTCTAGATGGGATATCCGGACATGTCATATAAAAGAAATATAATGGGCTGCCATAAAACAGAAAAAAATTGCACATGACTAGACTAGAGAAGATCCACAGAGATGGCTTCCACTTAGGCTGCAAACAGGTCAAATTCAGTAGTGGAATCACCGGTATCCGATTCTGATAGTGTTGGAACCACTATGTTTTGATTTCTATCCGATTCCAATGCAGCTATCGAAATCAGAACTGAATTTAATAATTTCCAAAATACATATTACATATAAATTTGTATTAAAAATAAGTTAATAATTAACATACAATTACTAAATTTTAATGTAATTTATTTAAATTTAAATTTTTATCATTTTATATATCATACTCTATGATTTATTTAACTTTAATTTAATAAATTTTACTTATATATTCATTTTTATTGAAATCGGATAAACAGAATTGGAATCAATTGATTTTGATTCTGATAAACTATTGGAATATCCGACTCCAATAGCTTATAGGATACAAAAACAAGTTCCAAATCCATTATTTTTTATCGGAATCCATTATTACTTCCACTCTAGATGGGATTTTCAGACGTATCAAAACTTTGGAAATAGGACCTTCAGAGGTGTCAAAACTATGGAAATAGGAAACTGAGCCCGAGCCGCATGAATGATGAAAAAGTAACTAAGGAAACAAGCAGGTTGGGATGGGAAAGACAGATAATTCACTCTCCAACATCACGAGCAGGAATTAGTCAAATTCCAAGTGAAGCCAGCTTAACGACCAAAAGAAGCACGGTAAAATGGCAACAGAACGAGACATAGCCGTGGCATTTTCCTCCTGGCTCTTAAGTCCTAAAACTCCGAGATCTTGAAAGAAATGGCTGCCTCCACACAAAAACAAAGCAAATGGCTACACCAGACTTCTCTTGTTTCCCTTTCTCAACCATCATGTTTCTCGTGCAGACATCAAAAAGTAGAGAAAGCGGCCAAAAGCTATTAGATCGTTGGCTTTACAGCCCAACAGAAGGATCGGCAAAAGTCGGACCTGAACGGATAGAAGCACGAACACAAAACAGAAGGCGAGGAGGTCAGCACAATTGGATCTCCTCGACGCATGCATATGCGCACACGAGACAGGACTACCACATCCACCTTCTCCAGACCGGGAGTCGTAACAATGACGGCCAAGCAGATCTCATGTCGAGTGATGATTGGTCGAGCAAGCGATCGAAAGAGAGGAGGAAGGAGAAGATATGAGACCTGGCCTTGCACGAGGGACGATCGGGGGCGAGAATAGGGGATCGAGATCGAAGCGGCTGCCGAGGACGCCATTTCTCTACCGCACTCTCTTCGATGGAATCGACGGCAGCTTGTCAGCAGACGGGAGCAGCGAAAGAGGGGGCGGCCAGGGTACACGAAGGTAGTGCCAGAAAGAAAAAGCCGGCCAATAGGTAACTCGAACCGAAGAGTGCAGATCAAGCACTACCTAGAAAAATGTTTTTACTGTTTTATCTTTATCGATATACAAGTCATGTGTCTTTCTTACGGGGTGTTTGGTTGCATGATAATTTTTTGTACACTTTCATGATAAAAAATTATATTAAAATAAAAAGTGAACTAACTTATGACATAAAATTATCATGTTTGGAGGGATGTGATTACAAAAAAGAGTAACCACCGCACATGACCAAATAAAGTGGGGGACCACAAGAAAAAAGAAAGAGGTGAGACCCTCTTTTTTTGTTTAAGAAGAAAATCACTTTCAAAACATAAAATTGTCATGGTTGTCAAACACCTCTTTTAACAAGTTTTCTTATAATTTTTAAAAATTAAAATAAAAACCTCAATTATCATGCAACCAAACACCCCATTAGTCTTGTACTAATGAACATGATCCCGTCGTTCTTAAAAGAAAGAAAGAAAAAGTCAGCCAATAGGTAACTCGAACCGAAGAGTGCATAACACCTTAGGGGTGATTGAGACTGTAATCTCAAATTTTTCACATAAATGATATTATTTAATATCTTAAAATAAAAAATTTATTAAATGAGATATTAAATGATGTTATTTATGTGAGGAGTCAGAGGGTACAATCTCAAATATCTTCTTGAGATGATCTGCACTCCAAACCGAAAGATTCAATTCAGATTTGGAGAGTGGGGTCAGTTCGGCTTATTGAATAGCATCAAACTATGATAATTTTTTATCGATTTAACTTAGTTCGGCACCTCAAATCAAATCGGATCCGATAAATCAGTCGATCGGGTTTGACTCCCTTTATTTATAAATTTAGTTTAAATATCTATTATTATAAATTTAATTTAATTAATATATAAATATAATTATCTATTACAAACAAAGTATTGTAATTGTCGTTCTTAACCTATTATCTGTGCTATTTAAATTTAAGAAATACTGTAACTGTCATTTGTTAGCAATTATCTGACCACGAATAGTCTCTTGATAGATATGATATCCAGGAGAGCTATTGAAAATCCTAACGATATTTCAGTCATTATTTTTAATTAAAATTGGTCACAATTTTAGAGAGTCGCTCCAGGGAAAGACTATCAATATCTTAACATTGATCGTTGGGTCAGTAGAATGATTTAAGCAGTATATATGTATATATATTCTATGACCAAAATGCCAATGGTCGGTAGGGGTGTCAATGGGCCGAGCTTGGGCTGGCCCGGCCCAGGCCCACTTCAGCCCATATATATAGAGCCCAAGCCCAAGCCCATCTAGAAAGCCCAACAGGCTTAAATGGTGTAACTGGGCTTTAGCCCGCCAAAGCCCGTTAGCCCAATGGGCTTTTGTTTTGTAAAACAGTCATAAATAAATTTTTTTACAAAAATCATAAAATTGTGAAAAAATTTAAGAATCACAATGATATTATAAAATCATCCGTAAATTTCATAATTCAGCTAAATATAAAATATAAAAAATAGAATGCTTATCAATTTGTGAATTCCCATAATTTAAGAAATAAAAAAAATACAATAGAGGTGATGATGCTATTCTGAAAAGCTACGGCAGTCCTATGAACTTGAACAATGCAAGCATCAACAATGTGAATAACCAATTAATCTGGTGATAAAAAAATCACTTGTGTTTCCAAAACTGAAGACCATAATTCAGTGAAATTTTCAAGGACTGAGAGCCAAAACTTGAAATAAAAAGTTGATGTGTGAAATTGAAAACCAATTGGGTATGCCGAGGATCAAAGAGCAGAAATTCATGAAGGCAGGTCCAGTAGTAAGCAGAGAAGACAGACTGACCACAAGTCTAGAAATCTGTACATGACAACCCATGGGTGAATTTCCAAAATCCGTGGAGCTCAAATTGAGAACGTGAAGATTAAACTGGGACTCAGTTGGGCTAAATCAATGGTTGACATAAAAAGCTGGAACGCTTAACAAACCTGATCCTTAATAACTTACATATTCAATGATATCATGACTAAATTCTAACAAAATTTGAATTGAAGAGAATAAATTCTAAGCAAGACTTGAACCGAATTTTAATCCCACAATTGGAAATCATCAGCCATTCCTCATAATTGAAGCCCCACATTCTTAAGTATGCAAGTAGCTAACTCCCTCAAAAAACCAAATCTTAATCAAGTCTCATCCAATCAACATACAACGTACAGATATAGAACATGAATAAATACAAATCTGAGCCAAGTACTAATAGAAAAAAATTCCAACGTACGGATATAGAAAAAAAAATTACATAGTTGTATTTCAATAGTACATCTTTCATTTGATCTCTGAAAGTTCTCCTCCCTCTCTATTTCTCTGATCATATGCTTGCAAATAATATATATATATAGGAATCAATTATTGACCACCTGGAACTGAAACCAGCCGCATCAGCTCGATGACTACTTCAGAGGCCAAAACCCCATGTATGTGACTACTAAACTTTAAGGTGTTGTTTGGTATAGGGATAACTTGAAGATAACCTAGGATAAACATGGGTTATCCCCAAAATAACCCAGGTTTATCCCCAAAATTTTATGGTGCCAAACAAGCCCTAAGAAACCTGGAACAAGGATGAAATAAAATACATAATTGGAGATAAAATGGTAGAAGTGCTAGTTGCAAAAGTCAATAAATGAATAAATACAATTGAGCACGTACAGAAGGAATCAAGCAGAAAAGAATACTGTAAATGTAGCGTTCCCACCAATTGAGCACGTAGCTACCCATGATGACATTGGTTAAAATCAGGCCCAATCAAACCAAATTGCTAATAGGAAATCAAAAAACAACCTGAATAAATACAAATCTGAGCCAAGTACTAAAACGAACCACAAATCCAAACAAATCTCAAAACAGAACATGAATCAATCTTAATTAAACCAAACTTGGTAACGAATCTGCCAAAGAAAACTCCAAGTTTGAATAAGATAGCTAAATTAAATTCAAACCAGAGCTTAAAATAAATTTCAATTGATTCAAGCAAACCAAAACAACCCCAAATCTTCTTAAAATAAGTTGGCTGGCGGCAGAAGTGAACTCCACTCTGCCAAGATTCAGACTTCCTAGACTATTACTCTTCTTCCCCAGTATCATTTGCCGGATCCCCAGTCCCGGATGACCAAGATCCCAAAACTCTGAGCCTGATCCGAGGTGACCACACGGACCCAGGAGTTTCTGATTCTGCGTAAGCGTATACCGGTGAATCACATCAACGTCAGCGGCAGCCGCACGCGACGTGGCGATGGAATCCGAGCAGATACAAAAAAACCGGGGGTTGGATACTCGGAGACGGCAGGATTCTGCCGCGCGCCGCCCGCAAGAGGACAGCGGAGATCCCGTCCTGCCATGGATGAGATTCCGTGCCGAGCTACCCTGAAAGCGAAGGGACGGCGGGCCGGGAGATTCAGGACTCCCAGTTCTGCCTATAACTCGGGCCCGATCTCTCTAGAAGGTGCGTCGATGGAGTTCCCTCATCCTCCGACCGTTGGTAGGGATGCCGAAACCCTATGCAAGCACTGAGCAGAAGTCGAAGACGGGGGACCGGCCAACCGAGGGTGCTGGGGCACGCGAGTCGCCGCCGACGGGCTTTTAACGGGCCGGCGGGCCAGGATCAACGGGCCTGCTGATTTCTCTAAAATATGAAACACATTTATCATTAAGCCCTCGTAACTTTTTGATGGGCCTGAGCCCAGCCCGCAGCGGGCTTTTTGGCGGGCTAACGGGCCCAGCCCGTCCGTTTGACACCCCTAATGGTCGGGCTACCTAAAGAAGAGATTGATGGATATTTCCCTTGGTATCGAAGTCTACACACTCGCATTTCCCGTTACAAAGATTAAGAAACTTGCTTGAGTAAAAGAGATACTCCACATAAACCCGTCGCATGGTTGTTTCCTATCTATCATACACCAAAACCCCGGAGTGAGGACACAAATAAGAAACGTGAAAATTCCAGTCCAACTCAACAGTCAACCGCTGGCTCCACTTCGCGAATATATTTTTTTTCCTAGATTGACCCCTGTTCTACGTTGCTACCAAGCTCGCCCCGAGCGAGTTACGACCAGAATTTTCGGACTCGGAGCTGTTGCCGATAGCTATCCTCCTCTGGCCTAAGTGGTGCTATAGAATATAGAATAGAACAACGCTCGGCAGAATAAAACCAGTTTACGGATCCCGGAAAAGTACGTCCTACCAACCTGCTCGAGATGTGTTTTAGCGGTAAAGTGATAAGAAATCACCTCGTAGGAGAATTTGGAGGTGTGAAACAATCATGCAAGAGCGGAAGCAGGCAGATCATTCAAACACGAGCATCACCCCGGCGTGGAAAAGAACGCGACGGAGCCAGAACATGTGGGAAAGATGGCAATAGACACTTCTTCGCACCGAGTAGCCTTATCTAATCCACTGGTTTCGAGATCACTTTTTCAAGAATGATATTCTTTTTTAATTTAAAAACGAGAATTTTTATTTGATCAATTCTACAAAAACATGAATTATTTTGATTTCCACTCTCATCTGACTCAATAAAAAATTATTGTTTCAAAATAAAAAGTTTTACACTAACCCAAACAATCAAAATTGCTGTAAATAGAACAAGTGCATTAGTTTACACTTACATATAGGTCTACAATCAAACAAACAGCACCTTTGAAATCGACTACAAAAACACACCCGTCATCACAAACAAACCAAACTAAGTACAAAGGCCTACCACACACCCACAAATCCTACGATTAAGAACTACTAAGTAACGGACGGGACTCGAGAGAAAAGGATTGCGGACACAGTTTTAAACCTGTTTAGCCAAACTCTGCATATACAAAAACAACCTCACCAGGATTGTGATGCCTTGGATGTCTGATGAGCATGATCCAAGAGCAAGAGAGTGCGTTTCCAAGATCCCTTCATTCCCAAGGACGTACGCTGCGCTCAGTTGGTGAACCTGGCACGAATGGAACAAAGCCACGCCCGCCAAACATTGGACGCATGACGGCATCATCAAACTTCCTCCAGTAGTGATGAACTGTGTGCGTTGGTGTTCTTAGGAGCATGCGAAGGCTAGATGGGCGTTGAATACTTTGTCCCGCTACTTCAACTTCAGAACCTTCAATACTTCCCAGGAGCGGTGAGAGGAATGACTTTGGACTTGGGGGATCCGAGGACAAACTGTTTTGCCTTCCCATGCCCATGGGCAGCAACAGCCTTATCAGGGGCTTAGTCAACAGACCAAACACCTGGGAGGTTACAAGATGAATTTTATAACAAACAAACTTGAAAAAGAAAAGTAGACAAAAAAATCCTGGACTTAGGAATGTTGAAGAAAATGGTAAAGACTAAATGAAATAATTACACGTAAGAAAACAGTGCTCAGGCTTAAACATTGGCCTTTCACAAGAACAAGAGATTTAAGAAAAGCATTGAGCACACGGATAGGAACCCCGTGAATGTTATTTTTTACCTAAGCAAATACAAATATGAGCAAACATGCCTGAGCTATTGACAAAATTAATTGACTTCAAGAGAATAATTAATTGGAATAAATAAGAGACATTTGCCCCAAATGATTTAAATGCAGATCTCATCATCTCACACAATCCAAGCTACATCATATGTTTAAGGAAAAACCATAGCAGAAAGAACAAGATTTGGTGAATTTAGCTGTTTGTAAAGATCTAGTCAATTAACTGACACAAACTACCATGGTGGTTGGTGGTACCAACTAACAAGTACAACAGACTTTGGAGTTGCCTCAAATTTGAGCTTCAAAAAATGGATAGCTGGAGTCAGTAGACTACTGGTGTAATGTTTAAACCAGAATCAATTCCCACTTACAAATGACAGTTCAATGTGGATCATTCTTTCTTGCTCCAACCTCGATAAAGCAGATGCTACTACAGTGACACGCAGTTTATCCTTTTTCTGTCATGTCTAAAACTACCTCATTCAGGAGTCCTACAAGACTACAGACGCCAACCATGTGGCCATATGAAGGCAAGAACGGTACCAGAATTGGCATGAATTGCTGGAAGATGCCCAAAAGGAGATGCCAATATTCATAACAAGAAGTCAAGTCTTCAGAATCGAGTGAATAATTAAGCTTCCTTTTTGCAGATCGTGTCATTAATGCAATGGAAATTGTATGTGGATTTTTACATATAATCAAAATTGTAAACAATATCAAACAAGTGACGAGATGCTTCTTTCCCAGGCCTAAGTGCCTTCGTTCACACAATTGGTGCCATGCCATTTAACGTGCCTTCTTGTCTTCGTGGGCCTACTATGAAAAAAGACTTGAGACTTGTTCCACGGAAAAGTGAAACATTTTAAGAAAAAGATAATGCAAGCACTGTAGTTTAGGTTGACAGAAAATTACTTTTCCATTATTAGAGAACTGAAATACGAAAACTTGATGAAAAAATTTAGTCTACCTTAATTTGTTCTACAGTAATTTAAAATTGATAATTAAATTTTCCTTATTATCCATATTATCAGTCGCCTTTGTCTATAATTTAAAAATAAGACAAGGGGGAAAAGAAGACAACTCTAAAAAATATTTGAATTACATGGTATGGTTCTCATATGGAAAAAAGGTCAGCCTCATAAACATTCAACATACATGGCACAGCTGTAATTTGATTAAAGATGCTCAAAGAAAAATTTGGGTCAACACAAATTAGTATCAATATTTTCCTCACAGGAAGTAAGCATTAAGCAGCATGCCTCAGAAAAATATAGGAGAACCAAAATAATAGCTTGAACGTCTTATCATTTGACTAGTATAATAATATAAAAAGTGCATTATTGACTTTGAAATGACACAAAAGTTAAGTCGCATATATGGTATGGCCTTTAATACCAAAGATAGGTTCTTAGCACATGAAGCAACTTACCACAGTGCTGAAAAGAACAACTGAAATTGTGCTGGTGATCATTATTGCATTTCCACGGAGTTGGGTATGACCAGATCTTGTAAACTAAAAAGAACAGCTCTACATCATCAGGGGAAAGTTCTAGAAAGAAAGAAAAAGCAAAAGAACAGTAATACGGGGATTTCAACTCTAAAAAAAAACAGAAAACAGAAATTTCTGCAAGTTTACGAAAATTGTTTTTCTTAAGGATCCAACTCGACTTGAAAATTAATAAAAATGACGAAATGCAAACATTGCATTTCAGCCAATGTGATAGGATATAAACTTTCTTTTCATCTACCTCAATATGGGTCAAGAAAAAAAGATGAACTTCATAACATAAGAATAAGGAGCTTAAGGACCTCATCTTTCTGAATCAATTATTCCATTTACTTACAGAAATAGGTAATTGTAATTCATTAATTTTACTGACAACTAAGCAAGGGAAAGAATGCATAAAGGCAAGAAGCATTAAGAATTTTGAGTTATATGGAGTAGATGGAGTAGCCAGTAGCAATTAGAAGAGATATTCAACAGAATATACAACTATACAAATAAAACAGACATGAAGGATGTCTGTGGAAAGGCATAATGCTTGTGAAATTAGACCACATTTGTATGTATTGCACTTTTAAAACAAAAGTCATATGGCCGATTTCAAAAAGAAAATTAAAGATGCTTACTTTCTTGGTAACACAACACTGTAGCTTTCAGGCTACGAAATAAACTTATGTTAACTAACACTTAATAGCCTGTTTGGTTAGAGTATCAAAAATGATACTATATTAATATTGATTTTGATATTTTTAGAAGATGGAGTATCAATATCAAAATCGATACAAGTTGACACTTATATTACATAACATGTGTTGTTTACACTATAAATTTCAAAATTGATACTATTAGTCAAACACCTCAAGGTGATTACAATCAATATCAATTTTAAAAATAAAAGTGATAGAGGTGTCTAATAGTGTTACCAAACAGGGCATAAACTAACCTCATAATGAGAAAGGTACGGCCAAGGGAATGAATAGAAAGGACCAGGATATTTCAGTCTTAGAAGTCAAAAGAAAAGGTATGACCTTTTATCAGCACCTGATTTGAGCACTGAGGAGGCGGCAGCAATGCCCTGTGGCTCGGGTGGGGAAGCCAGGTAGTATAGGGTCTGATGGACCCGAACGCATAGTAATACCATGCGGCGGTGCCGCCTCCGCGATCGATTCTGTTGAGTCGCCAATATAGGCTCCAAATTGGTCCGATCCATAGTCAATTCAGTCAATTTCAACCAATTTGGGAGGGAATCTAGAGATGGATCGTAGTTCCTCGCCATAATCGGGTCTGCCTATGCCGATCCTGATCTGGATCGGCTGATTCTGAAAATCATGTTGGAGGATATAGAGATCATGTAAATGTTACCTTATTGTAAGCAAGTGCTATTGATACAGCACCTCTCATCAGACCAGCCCACCATATTATTATCTGCAATCAAATTGTGTAATTAGCTTTATGCAAACAAACTGCACAAATGCCTGGGTACAAGAATCACCTGCTGCTTGAATAAGATCTTTTCATTTGGAGATTTCTTGGCTAAGTTGGATATAAAACTAAGAGGAAAAACAAAAGCTGCTCTTCCAATTAGGATCAAACAAAGTAGTATTGAGCTCACACCAAGTGATTTTCCAGGACTGTCAAAAGAAGAACTTCATCAGAAATTGCTAGTTCAAAATGAATAAGAAATTTAAAGTTTAAACAGCCATAACAAACCACACTCAGTGGCAATGGCTAAAATTAACTATTCTCAAGTTTCAACATGGAAAGTGCATAACAAGCTTGCTATTGGATTCATGTGGTTACCTGTTACTGACAAATTTCCATTTCTCAATATCCAGAGCATCCATGCCAACATACAGAAAAATAAAAGTTTCAGCAATAAAGGATAGTGTAGCGAATGCATGCCTGCAAGAAATGCATAAAGGTTAAGAGTCATTAATCAGGGCATGCACTGATATTTTTGCATCTCAAAAATCATAAAAATACTATAGAATTAAGTAATGATTTTCTTGTAGATACTTGGTGGTTACTCTTGAACTCTCTGTCACGTTATGCCAGGTATAGTGAGACATTACTATCCCACAAAAGAAAACTGTGAGAATGCCACTAAAATCTAACAACTGCAGCACAAGACAAACTATTAGTTCATTTCAATAATAAAATCATAAAAATACAGAAAGACAAAGAAATACGAAGGTAAAACAAGTTCAGTGTGTGTGGGAAAGAATCTTACTTCAGCCAGCATGTATGAAAGGTATGCCATTAGCATCATAAGTGCTACTTCCCGATCTGTAGAATGCCTGTAAATGTACAAGCTCAGGTAGTTAGAATTTCTATGTAGGAATGGATTTTTGTGCCATGAATTCAAATCAAGTTATGAAACCAATATATCATGTCTAAGAGTTCAAAAGAGACAGTACTATATCTTGAAGGTTGACAATGATTTTCCTTTATTTATTGAATTATATAAGCACTACTCGAAAATATTATATTATTGTTTTCCCTGCAACCAGGTCCCATAAACCAGATTTGTCACATTATTTAACTCAAACTGATCAAACATCTTCCAAGTTGAATCAAGTGGAAGGATTTACTTAGAAGATAAAATAACATTTTGATGCAGTTACCAGTCATGTTGGTTTAAAAGAGAAGACGTTTACTCCATGCAAAATTTAGGCCAAATAAGACATGAGATTAAAAGAAACTTTCATGCAAGGAAGTCAATAAGCCCAAATTAGAAAGGGCATTTATACATGTTTCATGACCCAACATGACAATCATAAGGATCAGCTAATTTACAGGATAGTTGATAAACCCTAAAGCTTATAAGACAGATTAATGGGTTCCAAACAAGTGTTGCAGAATCAGAATCAGGACCCAGATCAGTAGGTCCCAATTCTGATCCTATCTGAATCGAATCTGCCTAATCGGCCAAATCTCATAGAGGAATTCCAATCCGAAATCAGTCGATTCAGGTACCAAGCAAGGCTGATTCAACCGATTTCAGTCGATTCAGGAGGATGCTTGGATTGGGTCTCCAAGTTGTAATCAGATCGGAGGGATCTGAGTTCCAATCCGATCTGAAAATTGGCCGATTTTGCAAACTATAGTTCCAGCCCATTAACTTTTTTGAAATTAAATAACCAATTGAGAGCTCTCCCCCATTTTATGCCTGACCATATATTGGAAAGCCTGTTCCCCAGAAACAATACCGACTTTGAAGACAAATAATACATGCAAGGTAGCAATTAATAGCTCACTAAGTGATGATTGATGCAGCCAGTTAGTGTCCTGGACAGTTCCAGAGAGAAGGATGATGTCGTTAAAAGAGGGGAGGGCAGGCTGTGCGCGTTGGTCTGGTGAGAGAGAGGGCTGCGGCCTTCTCTTTTTGTCTTCCCAGTCTCCTGCTGAGGGTGGAAGTCCAGGGGATAAAGCTGTTGGAGAGATAAGTCTAAGAGTTTGAATCCTTGAAGAAGTCTTCTCCAGAAGGAATTTCAGCTGGAGGAGTCTTCCAAGGAGAGGGAAAGCTGGCTGGCTGTGTGCGCTGGGTTCCTGGTCTGGGATAGCAGGTCGCGTGCTGCTTTTTCTCTCCTGATCTGCTGCCGATAGGAGAAAGGAATTAGGGGATAAGGCTGAGAAGATAAGAGCTGGACTCGTAGTTCTGGAAGGAGTCTATCCCTGGAGGAAGTCTGCTGGAGCCTGGATGGGGAGACCGGAAAAAGGGAAATCTCGTGAGGAATCCTCCTGTGCGGTTCTCTGCCTGGACTAAAAAGCTGGCGAACTCCTCATTTTTTAGCTCCCCATCTTTCTTTTAAGATGCCCCATTTAATGAGAAAATATCCCTCCTTAATGTCTCCTTGATTGTTAGAAAATAAAATGAGAAAAAAAGCTGAAAAAAATCCTTGTGCGCAAACCTGCCATGCAGGCAATTCTGGCCACGGCTTCATCTTCAATTCCTTTCCTTTTTTTAATCTCTTAAATGCCAACACAAGAACTTCCCTAAATCTCCTCCTAAATTGTAAGAGAAAATTAAGGAATGGGGCTGGCGTGCTAACCTGCTCAAAGGAGATGGCGGCTAATCATCTTTGGTTGAATTTGACATGAATCCATCAATATGCTCCCGATCCGATGGTCGTTATTAATGTCGTTTAGAATTAATTAAATAATCCCTGAATTTGCCCCAAAAAAATTGGAATATGCCTTGATAGCCGTTGATCTTGTATTCTATCAGGATGTGTGGCCAAGATCACCTGAATTGCATCAAATCTTTGATTTTGTCAATTTATCTAATTGATGCAATCTCAGCCATTGATAATTTCGAAAATTGTAATTAAATATAATTAAATCAAATTTCAAACAGAATTTTCATTTTGTTACATAATATTCCTGAAACTAAAGTCTTGAACCAAGAAATTGAAATTTTCAGTCCGTGGGCCAGTTTGAAAGTTGACTGGACCATTATACCCCTGAGGTGACAGGGCACGGACTTTCATCCAAATCTGATTTTTCCTGAATAACTCTCCGATCGCCAGTCAGATTTCCATTCCATCTCAAGCGTTGTCTAGCTCTATCTTAGATGGACATTGTGGTGAAATCGAATTTTTCCGATTGTCCCTCAATTTGTCTCGGTGTGTTGTCTCGGTGTGTTAGAGGCAAAATGGTCATTTTGACCTTTTGATGCCTGATTTCCATGTTTTGGACATCGTTGCGAATGTTATGACTAGGGCTATTCAATGAGCTTGTTGTCTTGGCCATTCAGGCCCATTAAACCTATCGAGGTATTTCTAAAACTCGTTTGCACTATTTGGTCTTAATTTACCGAATTTGAATAGGAATTCCAAACCAAGTTCAGTATTGCTCAAAGTTGAGTTGAGTGGGCTGAATTGAGTTACTTGAACTTTTTTGGGCCGTCATTGGACTTATCGGGTCCATTATGCCTTGTTGAGCCTAGTTGGTCCATTGCAAGGATTGTCGTCTCGGATCTCGGCTTCGTCTCGGAAGCGTGAAAGAGAAGAGATCTCGTGAGATTCTCGGAAAAATCTCGAGAGATCGGATCTCGGATTTCATTTATGCAGGGTATACTTTACCCAATGATTGCCATCTCACATCTATATTTTATCTCACGGAGATTGAAAATAAAAGATCTCGAAAAAATCTCAAGGGATTAGATCTTGGAAATACCAATCAATGTGCATGTTTAAATGTAGAATGTCATATAATCTCTTTAAAAAAGACAAGAGAACTCATATAAAATATTAAAATAAGTTGTGAGAGAATTAAAAGCGTAATACAGAGATAGAGATGGTGAACTATTGTTAGTATGAGACATACAAAGGATCTTATGTCATACCAAAGTTTCATCTTGAACAATATGGATAGGAGATTGATAACATTTGGGTCAATTGAACATATATAGTCAATAAAATATTAAGCTATGAAATTTTATCAAACAATAATGTTTAGATGAATATTTGGATGGATTCCATAATAAAATTGGCAATATAAGAAAGAAACTTAACAAGATCATCTAACAAGTTGGGGATAATAATAGACAGAGAAGATCAAGGTATCACAAGTACTACATAGATATTCTCGTTTCGGCGATCTCGTTTCTCGGACGCACAGAAGAAAAGAGATTCTCGGGAGATCTCGAGAGATTCTCGGGAGATTGCATTCCATGGTCCATTGGGCCACCAAGGTGGACCCCACCACCATTTTTCCACTTATAGTCCTTCTTTTTCTTTTGTTCAAAATTCCCTAATCCTTCCTGTACTTAGAAAATTGTGACACCAACGGTGTCCCACTTTGTATAGGACATTGATTTTTAAGCTATTTATCAGAAAATTAATGTAAATTCCACGAGATTGATTTTTGAACTATTTATCAAGAAATTAATATGAACTTCAATGAGATATGGTCTATCATGACTAAATATATGATTTCCAACCATAATTGATTGAATTTATAGTTCAATTTTGTGGGATGGGACCCAATCAATTTGAATTCCTGATTTGTAGCTATGTTTTATGGATTTGATGATAGATGTCCATGGGAGAGGAGTCATCATACCAGGAAACCTGACCTTCAGGAATATTTTATTCCTAGTTTTCAGATTTTTTACGATTATGTCAAATTATATCTTTCTCTTATTATTTTCTCCATTGAATAGACATTAAAAAAGAAGGGAGAGGTGTGATGGGACTGTTAGAAGAAAAGTGCCCTATGTGCACCCTCTTCATGTATTCTTCTCATTGGTTGCAATAGGAGAAGGCTCCTAGGCTCACGGCCCTCTTCTTCTTCTTCTTCTTCTTCTTCTTCTTCTTCTTCTTCTTCGGCTTCTTCGGTTGACAGCAACAGGAAAGGAAGTCCTTTGCACACCCGTCCTTTGCTTTTTTTGCATCTTTTACTCTTCTTCTTTAGACCAGCAAAGAAGGAAGAGCAAGGTGCTCGCTGCCTCCCACTTCCCTTTCTTTTTATTCTCTTCAGGTAGGAGGCACAGAAGCAGGGGCAGAAGGCTTGTGCAGACCTACCTTCCCATTCTTCATCCTATTTCGGCTGCAGCAAGAACATGAACAATAAGGGCCCGTAGAGCCTCTTCTAATTCCTTTTCTCTTCTTGGTAGGGATGTAAATGGATCTGATTCGGATTTGTATCCGAATGATCGGATATTATCCGATTAACTTGATCCATTGGAAACTGAATTCAGATTTGGATATGATGCGAATAAAATTCGAAGTGGATTCGGAAATGTAAAATCCACTCCATTTAAGATTCACTCTGATTTGATCCAACAGATGTAAGATCCAACAGTTGTTAACAAAGCCTACCAGGTATATCTCTTCCTCTTATCGATACCCTATAACCCCTACCCCCTGCCTTGTCCCCTATGTTTTCAAGGCATCGCCTAGGTAACAAGGCACCCCCAGAGGGGGCAAGGCAATGGGTGCCTAGGAGCTCATTGCTTTAAATTACTATTTTATATATTTTAATAATAAATAATTGTTAATTTAAGTGTCAATATCACATAATTAAATTGCTTTGGAAAAAAACAACTAGTTCTAATAGTTAATTTGACTATAAATTAACATTTTGATAAAATAATAGCTAAGCTTAAATGATTTTTTAAGTGATTATTAATAGTTAATATAATTTAAGTAGTAAAATTAACTAATTTGTCAAGTTATTTAGTCTATGTAACTATGCACTTCCCACATTATTAATTGATTTGCATGGTGTCGAAGTTATTTTGTATCATTTTTACATATATATTTGTTATTTTATCTATTTTACTATATAAAAAAAGGTGTCGTCTAACACCTCGCCTTATCGCCAAGGCGGTACTGTGTCTCCTTGATCACCTTGGTCACCTTGAAAACCCTGCTTGTCCCCATGCCCATGGTGGTCATGCAATCATGCACGTAGAGATCGCCCCGGCGCTACTCGCCATCACCGAGACCCTCGCAGGCTTAGCCTCCACTCCAACAGTCCAGCCTCAGCCCGCCATTCCTCCCCTCCACTCGAGCATTAGTCGCCTCCACACCAAGCAGTTGTTGTCACTTAACATCAGCTACCTAGAAGAAGGCATGCATCATGGAGGAAGATTTGGTCAAGACAGGCAAGCACGGCTATGTGCGGCGACCCCTACAGGCTCAATGGTCCTACTGTCCGAGTCCATGCTCCTTCGTTAAAGGAAGTGGCGGAGCACGACTCTACAGACCAGGGCCGCGGCGCTCTTCTGTAACGGCCAAGTTTTGACTTCCAAGTACATGTTCTTCCTAGGCATGCACAGGTTTCGGAAGATCAACTAGAGTACTGCCATGAATAGGTTGGTCAATTCTTATCCCCTTCATATGCAATAAACTCATCAATTTTTCTCCCGTCTTCTGGACCTCCAGTTTGTTATATGCTCCCTCTCAAGCCTTATCCCAGAAGAGTGAGCACCTTCCCCTCCCCTCCTTTGAGAATTTAAGGATCCCAACATTCTCAAAAAATGACTATTCCACCCTATGTAGTCAAAGGCGAGAGGCACTCAAGATGATGGGGGCCTCGCCTTGCCTCAAGCAAGATTTTTTTTAATGAAGAACTCCTCAGAAAAACAAACATATAAAACCTTGAAACTTTTGGAGAACACGAAAAAACAAAAAACTCACTTATAAGACCTACAATCCGTCAAGATATTGGAGCCTCGGGGTGGAGGACTGAGCAGAGATTTCAAGGTAAAAAAAATTTTAAGTTACTAGATCTGGTTCTCACTAGGTCCGGACTTGGGCGAGACGAAGCATTTTTGTCTCGCCTTGCCTCGCCTCAGTGCCTAGGTGCTTGAGGCGAGCACCTCAAATAACATTGATTCTACCATTGCCAATAGGAAGAAAATCTTCTATTACTCTCTTCCTGTTCTTGTGCTGCATATTACATAAATTATGTCAAAGTTTTATCTAGTTTTAAAAAAATTTACTGGTTTTTTATGTTTACATTTAGGTTTATATAGTAAATATAGGTTTAGGATGAAGTAGATATTATTCGTATCAGCTATGAGTCCGAGAGATAGCCAAGATTTAATATTTGCTTTTTATTTGAAGTGTAACCAAAGCAGATATTCGATATCTGAATTGCCATTTGGAGTGGAATCGTCGAGTCCATATCCACTATATAGTCGCTTAGTTTACAACCCTATTCTAGGGCAAAAGAGGTGACAAGTATATTTTCTTCTTCCTTTTTATTTCTATTTTTCTTTTTCTTTTATTTCTTTCTTTCTCTTTTTTCTTTTTTGCCAACACTAGCAAGGAGACCTCCGGCCTTCACCTTCATTCTTCTATCCCTCATGCAGGAGAGATAGTAGCTAATTGGGGGTCTCAGCTCCCTTGTTTCCCCCTTCGGCAATATGGGTATACCCCCCCTTTCCCCTTCATACTCTTCCACTAGGAGCCTCAACATGGGGTTTTCTCCTCTTGTCCTCCCTATATAAGGTGGTTTGATAGGTCTTTAACCCTTGTTTTCTCCATTTCAAGTGGACAACAGCAATAGGAGCTTTAATAGAGTTTTTTAATCCCCCCTAGTAGGCACAAGGCCATTGAAAAAACTTTCAATCTCCTCTAAATAGGTGCAAGTCCATTAGAGAAGACTCAACAAGTGTGTATCCCCTCTTAATTAGGCGCAAGTCCCATTAGAATGCCTTGAAAGGAGTTCAACAGGGCTCAATCTCAATACCAGGCTTAAAATGGGCCTGAATTGGGCTGCTCGTGAGCTTGATAATAAACAAAAAATTAGCCCTCCAAGTGAAATGAAAATGACCCCAAGGATAGGCCATAAAAGTGCTCTCAAAAGGGCTAAAGGTAGGCCCCAAAGACAGCCCATAAAACTGCCTTTAGTTGGACCAGAAGTGGGCCCTTGACAGGGTATGGATAGGCCCAAAATTGGGCATAAAATTGATCCCTTAAATGAGCCATGCATGGGCCTTTGGCAAGGCCTTAAACAGGTCATGAAACCAGCCTTCAATGGGCTGGAGATGGACCAAAAATTGGCTGTGGCAAGGCCTCAAACCATCCTCGAAACTGCCCCTTTGAGTAAGCCAAGGTTGGGCCTTCATTGGCTTCTTTTGCTAGGTTGAACCAGAGTGTTAATGGGCCAATAATTTGGCCTTCAAATCAGTATTTGATTGAGCTGGAACCAAGTCACTTAATAAACCATCTGTAGATCTGTAGATGGGCCATGAATAAGTCATTTAATGAGGCTATGAGTGGATCGTTCATCCAGCCCTTACAGATGTCAGTCCAAGTTAAGGGGACATTCACCCTCCTTGTAGACTCAGTAATAGGCCCTAAACAGGCTTGGGTGTGGCTCAGTTCTTAAAAGGCAACTTCAACTAAAGTGACATCCTTGATTCCATCATAATGAATAGGTAAAAAATTCATAGTTAACAGGTGTATACATAAATGCTCAATTAACCATGGTACAATACGGCATACTAGAAATGACAAATTAACTACTACAAAGTAAGAATAGACATTTTGGGTATTTGTCCCATGGCCCCTGATTTAAAGTAGTTTCAAAGATTTTCTGGTTATTACTTATATTTATTTGAATAAGCTTATTTCCTTTTAATCTTATATGTCGTTTAAGATAGTTGTTTTCAACATCAGATTTGTTCCAAATTGATTGATTTATTTGATTTACTGTGCTCACATTTCAATTAGTTTAGTTTCAGATCTAAATGATAAATTTGCTTGCTTCTTATTTGATTTGGTTAACATTTAGTTGACTTCTTAGTTTTACTGGTTTACTACCATTTTGACATTTACCATATTCAGCTCATCTTGATTTCCATTTTCAACAGATTTTTTTTACTTGTAATCTGTTTAAATTTAGTTTCATTTTATTTTATAACTACTTTTTGTTGTTTTTTGTTAAAATTTTACAAACATAAGATTTTAATTTAGGTTTCCTATTATTGTATGGTTAGTTTGTGAATTTTTAAATTTCAGATTCATGTAGATTTAAACAAATTAAATAAAAACCCAGTTTCAGCTAAATCCATAGACAGATCAAGCAATAGTTTATTTCCAGAAAGCCCTACAACTTCTACTAGGTTTTCACCTAAATTGGATTGATACTAACTGCTGCCCTAACCCATTTCAGGATATGATGATCCAAAATCATGCCCTAAAGCCCAGAACATGTATGCTACAACTGCAAAGACATTTATCTGCAACATCATACTAGATTAAGAAGAAAATTTTGGATGTAAAAAAAATGATAGGGATAAAGTCAACCACGGACCTGCCAAAATAGAGTTTTTTGATTATGTAAGCACTCAGTAACCCACACTGCAATAGGAAGTAACAACAGAACAAGTTAGATGTTTAGTGTACCCCAAAATTACTCATGAAGCAAGAAGAAAAGCCAATCTGGGATTGGCTCTTCCAAAAACAAAAAATATATATATAAATGTTTGACACAGAACAAAAAAGCAGGGGTCAGATCGGTGCAGGAAATCAGCGGCAGGAGCATTTGCAGTGTCATCACTGAGTCTACACCGCCCACACTTGCAGATCTGATACCAGTGGATCCCACGGACCAGATGTGTCTTTAGAGGGGGAGTGACATCGCTGCCCCTGCAGCCAATTCTGACTGGATCATTGTCAGATCACCGATTCAGACCCATCCAGGCCCAATCTGGCCCAAATTTGGCCGTTCCAGGGAGAAGTCTGGGGTCAGATTCCCCCAGATCAGACCAGCCTATGCCGATCATGATCCAAATTGGTCAATCCAACAAACCATGAGTCCAACAGTCCAAATAACATATGCAGAAAGTATAAAGTGAATAAAAAGTGTAGTTGTGCAACCTAAAACTGAAAGAAAGAGACTTACACCCACTCCAAGCAAGGTGCTCATCATAAATAAGTTCAAGAAATTCCCAACAAAATGTAATGCAGCTGTAGTGTCCATGTGAACAAGATCAAAACCCTGAATTGCATTGAATAACACCACTGACGTCGCATCATTTACAACCCCTTCTCCAAAGACCAGACTGTAAAGCAATGGTGTCTCATCTTGATTAAGCACCTGATTCATTACTATACTTGTTAGGAAGAAATTGTCCAATGTATTAACTTTTCAGTCTGTGAAATGTTCATGACCTGTAAGGTGCAAACAGAATCTGTTGCAGAAAAGATAGCTCCTATAGCTGAAATTTTTAAAAAAAAGAAAGATACAAACATAATAAGAAACAAATATCAGTAGAGACAACAAAACAAGACAAGCTGATCAAGTTAGAAGCTTGAGATGTACCAAGAAAATCACCAATATCCATCTGGTCCATGTTCATTCTCCCAAAAAATCCAATGGCACCTGATCAAGCATATAGGTTTAAAGTACATCTTGAAAATAATAATAAACCTTGTATTCAAAATAAATTAATGATGCTGAATGAATGGAGAAAGAGCATCATCATACCCATTTTAAAAAAAAACAAAGATATACAATATTGTGTAAATTATAAAGAGATGGATGATCAAAAGTTCCTAAAGATGCTATTATACCTACTCTTCTAGATATGCCATAGCAAGGCTATCCAAGAAACCCCAATACAAATTTCATTTTGGCCTTTGCTTAGTGAGTAGTGCTAGTTGCACCCATTGTAACAGGTGTTGCTACATGCTCAAATTTTATGCCTGGCCAATTAGAGCAACTGGAGATGCAAACCAAATAGCCATGCTTCTAGGACACTTCAAAAATAAGTGGTCCTCTGTTTCCCACCTTACATTACAGTATTTGCACATTGGGTCAACAAATCTACTTTTGGCTACTCTTTCATTTGTGGGTAATATATGGGTTAAGTATTTCCAAATGAAAAACACCACTTTCTGTGGCAAAACTTGTGCCAACTTGAGATGCCAAACTGATGTGGGACAATGCGGAGGACCCCATCTGGCCGTGTGAAACTGGGCCCCCCAAGCAAGCTGGAGCTGGTCAAATCAGACCCCAGGTGGGCCCGTTGAACTGAAATAGTCTAAAAACTGATCAAACCCCACTAAACCACGTCGAACCTGATTGGAAAATCACTAAACCGAGTTAAAAATCCAATGAAGCGGCCTAAAAGTCGCTGAACCAACCCGGAAGTGCACTGAATTGAGCTGAACCAGACCAAATAACACTGAACCAGCCCTGAACCAGGCTTAAAACCCCTGAACCAATGTCAAACCGGCCTGAACCGGCCCCTCAGCCACTGAACCGGCCTTGAACCGCCTTCTGAATGCCTGAACTGATTCGAACCAGGATTGAACTGTCTTGAACTGGCAGTTTGGGTGCTGAACTGGAATGAACCGCGCCAGAACAGGTCGAACTGGCCAGTTGGCCAGCTGAACTGACGACCAGGCTGGTCGCTGAGCCGTCTGGATTGGTGCGCGCGGTCGCGCAGAGTTCGTGGCCACCAGGGACTGCACCGCTTGACCGTCGAGGAGGGGGACGTGGCACATTGGCAGCAGAACTAGGGGGACACGTGGAGGCTGGCCGTGGCTCCCGGACACGAGGGAAAACCCCGTGGAGACTCGTGGCTCCTCGGCACCCCTGACAGCAGAAAGGGGGCAGGTGTCACCCACCCCTCCCGTTGTCTACTCTGGCAATGTGGACAACCAGGAGAAGGAAGAGCGCTGTCGGCACCATCGCCGTCGTCATCAGCAGCTTCTTCTTCCTCTTCATCAACGTTGTCTAGATCCACCGGAAAGGGGGAAGAGCGTGGGGGTTCGGCAGCCTGGAGAAAATGGAGTTGGAGGTTGGGATTCACGGCGGTCCTACGGGAGGGGAGGGGGCTCAGGGTCTTGTGAAGGGACCGACAAAGCAAGGGAGAGCCACAGCAGTGAAAGGATGGTGGTCTGGGGTTGTTTAAGCAAATGTTAAGACTTCGATAAAAAATAGAATTGGGATTAAGATCTTATGATTGAAATACATGATCTCATATCGAAACATGTCTTTAATAGATCTCAGAACTAATGAACTCTAATAATTCAAAATATGTCTAATGTTAAGACTTTGAATTAAAAGAGTTAAATGTTAAATCAATGGTAATCAAAATATAATTTCACTAAGTCTAAGATGTTAAGACTTAAATAAAAATGATGAACTAAAATGAAGATCACATGATCAAAATATATAATGAAACTTGATCAGAATCATGTCTAGTCTAGAATACAAATCCAAATCAATTCGAATTAAAAAAAGTTAAATCCATTTCAAGCATGCCAAGAATATCAAGATGCTCAAGAATCCACTAAGAAACATATCCTAAATACGTAGGAATCTTAAAATACACCTTCATAAAGCATAATCAAACTCAAGATCAAACCTAATATACTAAGTTTGCATTCCAATGAGTTTATGGGGATACAGCCTGATGCGGGACAAAATCGATTTTAAAGTTGTTCAAACAACTAAGTCGATCAACCCGGTACTAAACTAATTAAAACTATCTAAAAGTAATAGACCCCTAATTATTACGCCCAAAATCAGCTCCTTCCCGCGTCTGGCCGTCCAGCCAAGGCCCACAGTAGTCACGGCAGCCTCCTGTTGGCAGGAGAGACCACGGCCCACTTTGATGAGGCTTATGTGCGCATGTCTGGAGACCACGTACGCACACGTCTTTGAACCAGCCCACTTCCGCCTGGTTGGGGCCCATCTGGAGGCCTCGGTGGCGGACGCACACGAGGGACCAGCTGGCCCCGCTGGGACAGTCCTCCGGACGCGTGCGAGCAGAGGGAGGCTCCTCGGAAGCTTCTGGATCCCACACGCGCGGGACCTCGTGGCTGGCAGCTCTCGATCGTTGGCCGGGGCTTCTGTCGCCGTGGCCCACGTACACGAACGCAAGGGGCTGGGATCATGGCGCGCGAAGACGGGAGGTCGTCCGTTGAGGCGGCGTCATCGTGGCAGCATCACGACGGAGGGATCTCCATCGCGAGAGTCTCGCGTCCTGACAAAAGGAAGGGGGCGGGAGACGCCGCGTTCGTCGTCTCCTTCCGGACGGGTTGCGTGGTGACCGGGAAGCAGAGGCGGCGAGGGCGGATGGTGCGTCGGGTAGCTGCGGAGGTGGTCGGCTCCCTCGCGGTCAACGGAGAAGGAAAAATGGCGGTGGAAGACAGCCGCAGAGGAAGGGGGGGGTACAGATCCGGGGATCGCCGGATCTGCCCCTCCCGAGCTCCCCCGGGACCGTCGCCTTCGTTGATGCCGATCTGAAATCTTTTCACGCGCCGTCGCCTATAGCAGCTGATCAGGTGGAACAGGGTGACGACGAGGTTGACGATGGCACAGGGAATCGCCGGGATTTTCTTGGACGCCGACAGATCTGAATCTGTTGCTGTCGTCGATTGGGGGAGGAAGATGCATGAAGATGATTGAACGGCACTGCGAGGTCGTCGTCGAAACAGAACGGGAAGGAATCGGGAAGAGTGTTGGGGAGGAAACGGCTAGACACCAGAATGGAAAGAAACGGCATCATCCTTGCGCTACCTTACGTTTCGTTACCAATAAGCTAGGCTACTGCTAGGGGAGACGGCGCGAATCGCCGGAGGAAGAAGACAGTCTGGCTACAGCCTACGCTAAACTAAGCTACGCTACGAGACTACGCGGGAACACCCGGGAAAGGCTCCAAAAATTCTCACTGTTCTATTCCATCGATAGAGCTCCTCCTCTTATAAAGAGGAGTCCGATTACAAGACTGGACAGACTTCAAAATATTTACAGACATGTCCATTTCAGGACTTAAAAGAAAACATTTAAAAGACTCCTTAAAAAAAACGTAAAAAATGACATTGACAGAAAAATAAACCTAAAAATGACAAAACAAATATTTACATATTTTTTTGTCCCCATCACAGCCCCTACGTGTGTTTGTGTTGTGTAGACGTATGTTTTGTTTATGAACCCCAAACCTCAATATATTTATATTTTTATACATCATATGTATTTTTGGCTAATACTCATGAAATAGCATATGGTTTTCATAGTAATATATGTTAGCCAAGAAAATGAAAGTTCCTTTCCCAAAATAAATAAAAATAAAATAAAATTTCCAATACCACACATATATTTTATATATTTTTTATGTCTTGATGATGTTAAAAACAAGGTTCGACTGTATACATAAATATATATAGTATTAAAAATTAATTATATAAATTTATGTATATATATGTATATACACATATGTAAATACATATATATATCTAATACCACCACCTAGATGACACCTAACCGGCTGCCTTGTCACCTAAGCAAATTTAAGACCCTTCAACGTCTTGGACTCTTTGTCACCTTGACAACTATGGTCATAAAAAGTTTTCTGATCTTGGAGCTACTCCACTGCCCATTGTGAATTTAATTCATTGACTTTGGTAGGAGTTTGCCTTGTTTGGTTTCTGAGGGTGGGGGGGCCAAGGTTATCCAATATCCAGCTGAGAAGTAATATCAATACCGCTATATTTTAGAAAGATCTCTTTGAAATCTCTTCTCTCCTTATAACCCGGATAGCACTCCTTTTGAGTTGAAATACCTTGCTATAGAAGTTCTTTCTTGAGTTGGGACTTGGGAGGATACCTTGCTTCCAAGATTCATCCACAAGAAATAAATAAAAATAAAATAAATATTCACAAAGCAACCATGATATTGCGCTTGTGTCTACCATGTTTAAACAGATAACATGTATCCAGTATGAAGCAAATACGGATGAAGATATTATACGTTGCATATTCCCTAGATTAGATATAATCCATTCAAAAAATAAATATTTTTATTAATTAATTAATTTAATAATATATAAATATGTGTAGATAAATCTTAAAATATGAAATGTATTACATGTACACATACCACCTAGGTATATTAATAAATGTGATAGGGACTAGTACGGACCAAATTGCTTGACTATTCGGAGACGGCGTCATCGTCCGGGTCCAAAGGAGACCGCACAACAATTTCTTGTATTTAGTAGTTTTAATTTTATTAATTTTATGTATTTTTTTATTTTGGCATTTAGAGTTCTTTGCAAAGATTTTGGAATAAGAATCGAAATCGGTCAATACCGATCCGATTCAAATCGGATTGGATCAGTCCGATTCTGACTGATTCTCAAGAAGAGAAACCGATCCGAAATCAGATTTTAAAAAAAAATTAAAAAATCTAATTCCAATTCCGATTTTGACCGATTCAGCCTGAATCTTTTTTAAAAAATCTAAAAAAATAAGATTCCGGTTCTGATATGATTCGACCGATTACGGCGAAATTTAGGTCAAAAGCGGTCATTCAAGTAGGAATCGGATCGAAATCGACCGATCTGATTCCGAAATCTATAATCCTTTGAGTCCTTTTCAGTTTAGTCCTTTAGAGGGCATATCTATAATTAGTCTTTTAGGGTTTCCATTTTGTAATGTTCAGCTCTATTTATAGAGCCAAGTTAGTGAATGAGGATGATGGATGGTTGAAGGAAAGAAAAGGGGTTTCTCCCTCCCCATCTCGTCCCAGTCCCCTCCTCCCTCATTGGCTCTCGATCTACTCTCCCCTCGGCATCCAAGTTGCCTTCCACCTGCAGGTGCTTCCGGTCTTCTCCTCCCCCTTCCGATGCTCCTTCCCCACCTCTAGAGCTAGGTCCGGCGTCCCTTCCCCTTTTCGGTTCGATTTTTCTCTCACCTCCGACAAACTTCGACACCTCGATGTTCCTCCCCTAGGCCCGTTTGGACCTTCCTCTCTCACCCCCTCACCTCCACACAACACTACAGAACACCCCTGACCTGACCTGATCCGCACAAACCCACCCCTTTCGGTGCCCCTTGTGGCCACACACCTCCCCCGAACCCAAAACACCCCCGGACCACCATTCCCCCACCAAAACCCCCTCCCCTTTGCCCCGTTGGTCCCTTCACAGGACCCCAAACCCCCCTCCCCTCCTGTAGGACCACCGCAAACCCCGACCTCACCACCATCTCCTTCTGGCTGTCAAACAACTCAAACCCCCACCCTCTTTCCCTTTCTAACAAACCCAGGCGACATCGACGAAGAAGAAGATAAGGAAGGGAAAGCTACTTATGCTGCCGGCAGGGGCCGCTGACAGCGCTCCTCCTCCCGGTCGTCCGCATCCCCAAAGGAAACAACAAGAGGGGTGGGCGACGCCCGCCCCCTTTTCTGCTATCGGGGGTGCCGAGGAGGAGACAGCAGCCCCCACGGTGCTCTCCCTCATGTTCAGGAGCCACGGCCAGGCTTCACGAGCCCCACCCCCCACCCCCCCAGCCCAGTGGTCGTGGTGTAGCCCCAGGCGGCCACAAACCCCGATTGCCAGTTCAACTGGCCAACCAGCCAGTTTGACCATTCTAGCCAGGTTCAGGCCGGTTCGAGCGGTCTAGCACCGGTTCAGCCATCCAGGAGCTGGTTCAGGCTGGTCTGACTCCAGTTCATGGGTTTTAAGCCCGGTTCAGGGTTCCCAAACCTGGTTCACAGCCTTTTGGCACCAGTTCAACACTTGTGGACCCGATTCAGCAAGTTTGGAGCCTGGTTTGATAATTTTCAGATCGATTTGGTCAGTTTAAGCACCATACAAGTTCAGTTCAGCCCGTTTTCAGCTCGGTACTTGCCAGGGTGGCCCATTTCGGGCCCGATCAGACATAGTTCAGCCTATCCAGGCATGCCAACGTGCGTGGATGGCGGCATCCCCGTCCTTGCCCCACATCAATATGTAAGGTAGTAAAGTATAGTTTAAAAGAAAGAAAGGAATTAGATAGATGATAACATATATCACTTGCATACTACAAAATTTTAATCAGAGTACATCTTAAAAAGAGCAGAGCAGGCATTTTCACATCTACTCTATTTAACAAATAGATAATATTCGTATCTGGAATCTGCTCCAACAAATATCTAGTAAACTGATGTTATCTAGTTACAAGGACAAGGATTTGAAATGGATCTGGATTTTATTCAGATCCATTTATAGTCCTACACCAAAGTGATCAACCATTTGTGATGATCATAAAAAAACACTGACTAATTTTATTGTGACATTTTATCAAAACACCAAAATTATTATACTATTGAAGTTCAGTTCATTGCAGGAACTGAAGGAATATGTGATATAATTATGATACAACAAGATCACCTATTGAAATGATAACGAAGGATATCAATGTGCCAACAGCACCAAATAGCATGATTGTCATGAAATTGCGGAAGAACTGTTTCTTCTTGACCTGGAATCTGATAAAGAGAGCATTAATGTTAGAAGACACATGTTAAAATAATGTAAAATATTAAAAAAAGAAACAGCAGCAAAAACAACACAGCATTAAAAATAACATCAGTTATAACTGACTCCTTGACGTCAAGCATGAATTGCGAAATCAACCAAACTCTGATCGGGATAGACACCTACTAAACTAATCCAAGTAAAAGCTTGATTTTAGAAGGAACTTCCGATGGGATCGAGCATTAACTAAGCTGCTGGACTGGACCAGAATCAGCCACCAGTCCACCCTACGTATTTTTTACTTTTTTCAGTTTCTAAAACAACCAATGCGGGATCGGTTTTTCTCCAATTAGGTAGATTGATTCAGCTGATCTGATCCCAACCCCAAGACCAACTTGGAATTTCTTGAAGTCATGGGACTACATTTCTTATGAGAAAGAAAATTTTCCATTCAAAAAATAGCAGATAAGCTACCCTTAACATAATTAGCAAAAAAAAATATATATAATGTAATTTATTGTTTTAATCACTTGACCATGGAACGCCGGGTCCCGGCTAGGTCAGGCCGGGTCACTTGACCATGGAACGCTGGGTCCCGGCTAGGTCAGGCCGGGTTGCCCAACTGGTTGGTTTATAGGCCAAGCAACCCAGTCCCGACCCCAAGACCCCAACCTGGCATTTTTTTTAGTTTTTTTATCACAACCCCGGCCGACCTGGAACCTGCCTCTAGCTGACCCAGGTCTGTTTTTGGGCCAACCGACCTGCTCCTGGCCCCCAACCCCACCTACCTTGCACTTTACAATACCTTCCACAAAGCAAAACCAACTACCCTAGATGCAATTAGTAGACAGACTAGATTTAAGATAACAAATTTCATCCAGTAGCTTCCTGATTTGACATTTATGGCAACTTTTCTATTTGTGGAAAAGTGGTTGAATAAGCTAAGATATCCTGCAATATGAATGAGAATATGCTTTTTCTTAAATTTGTTTGATTTTATCTTTTCCATGTTTTATCTCAAAACATAGTTTATGAGTGGAACGTTTTACTTTCCAAGTGAGTGCTTGAAAGTAGCTTCTCTACTTTGTTAGGAGTTCAACTCTTCATTAAAACATCTTAAAAAAAGCTGGTGTTCCACATTTTATTTCTTGTATAACTATGGATTACAGAATCGGTGGAATCGAATAGAAATCGGTCGATTTTGATCCAATTTCGGGCTCAAGGACCGATTCCTCCAAGAATTCCGGAGGGATCGGTCTGAATATGTGGAATCGGTCAGGATCGATCTGATTCCACTGATTCCATCAAGATAACTTGAGTCCCAACAGCGGATTGATACCGGGCCCAATGCAGACCCGGTATCAATCCGATTCCAGCCAAATAAGGGCACGAACGACCGATTCTGGTGGCCTTTTGCCCTAGTAGAAGACTTCCGTCGATTCCGGCAATTTGGTTGATTCCGGCAATGGCAACATCGGCATCAATCCTGGCAATTCCTATAAGAACCGGTCGATTCCAATAGCGATTCAAGCGATTCCGGGGATCCAGGTTGCAATTCTAACAATCCAACTCTTGATTCCAATGAGGAACAGGCCGTTCCTTCCACCTTTTCATCTTCTTGGGAATATTTCTTTGCCAGAATTCCCATACCCTCCTTTTCCTCCACATCTCCCTTTTTCCTCTCATTTTTCTATCCAAAAGTCCAATTTACCACTCTGGCCCCTCTCCTTGTTTTTCTACACACATTTTTGTCTCTCTTTCTTGTTTCAATACTTAACATTCTAAAAGACATAGAAAGTTGCCAAAGTATGATATTTTTAATTAATTCATGTTTCCAAACAAATCAATATTGGCATTCACCACTTCTAAATTTAGTAAGAACATCAAAACTAAAACAAAAATTAAATTAAAATAATTAAAATAAAAAATTGCTCAAGAAAAGATCATAGGAATAGAAAGGTGTTTACCAAAATGGCGAAACCAATGTCAAAAGATGATAAGAGCTTCCAGTCATACTTATAAATACCCTTTTTCTTCATTATAATGGCAAAATATTGACCATCAAGAACTCTCAGTAATAATATCATCAAGAGTGAAAAGAAATAAAGGATCAATTCATGCAGTTTAAGGCATACCATATGTACCAAAGGTTGAAATAAGAAACAATAAACAATTGGGTATTTAGAAAGAATATGTATAAAATCCATCTAATTTAAGTTCTATCAACAAGTCAGGACTGATGAAACTATTCATCACCAGGGGAAAAGGCAATAGAAGACTAGAAGTGATTCAATTTTATCATTATGATCCAAAACAGAAAATCGAGAAAGAAGCCTAGAAGCCTTAAGGGTAACCTAGCATGATTTGGGATGTCATACAGCAGGTATATAAGAAACCCAAAATTCATAATAAAAAAATTTATATCTATAAGCGAAAAGATATAAAAAAATCCATGTACGGGACAAAAAACAAAGCACATGGGGTTATGTTTAAATTATATATTACTAAAGGTGCTCAACAATTGGAAATGAGCTTAGCCCATAGTTCACAGCTCCGATCGCACCCACCAATTTGATTTTGGCCAGGAGTCCCGATCCCAACCAGACTCCTATTGAAATCGGCCAAATCAGAAAGGATTGGAACCGTAATGTCTTGAATCGGCCAATTCCAGTGATTCCTCACAGGAACCATCCCCATGGCAGCCACCGAGGCCCATCGGGCCCGTTAAGCCCAGGATTTTGCAACTTTGCCATATCCAGTCACCGGACCGGATATGGCTATTCGTAAGGTTATTTATCATACGGATGGCCATACATGGCTGGTAAGTCATCGGATCCCAGTCATACCAGGTCCAATAGACCCTAAGATGTTGTGGCTGCCATTCGGGCATATTTTGAGGCTAATTTTGGATCTGAATAGCTAGAACAAACCGAAATTCAATCTAGACTTCAATTTTTAAAAATTTTCCTAATTTATAGGGTTTTTGGAAGGACCAATTTTAGATCAATTTTACTCCTAAAAATCGGCTGATTTGACCAATCCGATCTAAGATCAGAACGTATCGGAATTGGCACCCACCGATCCAGTGGCCAATGCTGATTCCACAATCCTTGGCTTAGCCATGCAATCTGCAATGAAAAGAAAAGGTACCACCTACACAAGGGTAAAAGATGGTAATAGAAAGATTAGGGTTTGATGGGGTATTGCAAGAGTATGAGATTTTGAAGAAGAGAGTCATCTACTGCCATCAGGATTAGGGTAATCAAGAGAACTTACACCTAAGTACATAATATGCTGTTGGCACACAATAAAAGGATAACTTCAGTAATAGAATGTAATGCAAATAGGGCCGGTGAGACAAATTATTTCAAAATTTCCAGTCAAGCTTGCCCAGCTTGTTGTAAAGTACAGCAAACAAGAACCTAAAAGAGCATTGCGAACAATGTGTAAGTTGATAACTTGTAAGTGTAAAAGGTGCATGTATCAGTTGTGACATAACAACATATCTAACAAAGGGACAAGCTACTTCAATATGCTACATCTTCTCTAGAAGATACGACGCTGCTCTATCCTGAGAAAGTTTGTTATTCATTTGCTTCAAGAAAAAGGTATGCTTGAGTTTAAACCAGCTGAGACACTGTTGACACCCAAAATTTTCACAATAATTGAAGCCCACCTCAATTTTAATTCAATCAGAAGGGCCCAGATGGGTACCCTCGTACAGTCAGCAATTAAAGTACCTAATGGGCTAAATTCTATTTTAAAAAAAAGGAGGGAGCTGGGTAGTTGCAACCATGATGGCCCAATGAAGCTAGCCATCCACGGACATAACCCAACGCTAGCCCATTTATGCGATAGGCCCATTCAAAAAAAGAGAGAGAATAAAATGAGGAGGATCCGTCGGAATAGAGAAGGAAATCAACTCCTCGTAGGATTCTCCCCCGGAGCCAATGCTGGAGATGGCAAGGGACTGCCGTAAGAAGGCATGGGAGGATAAGAAGGGAAGGGAGTGTCGATCCCATGAAATCCGGGATTGCTCCGAGTCCTGCTCGGGGCAGCAACTCCCATCTCGGGAAGTCTCCCGACGGAGGAAGGATACCACCAAGCCTATAAGAAGACCCCTGCGTGAACATCCCCGTGAAAAACAGACCCCCAGAGGCTGCGCGAATATCCCCAGAGCCCTGCGTAAACAGACCCCCCCCCGGAGAGAAAGTAGCCGGCCTGATAGAGAGAAAGAGGGAGAGAGCGGAACCTCCGCCGGGAGTTGCCGCAGTCGCCGAGGACCCCCTGAAGCTGCCGGAAGAACCGAGCTGCCGCTGCCGGAAACGCCTGCGGAAGCCGCCGCTGCCGGAAGCATTTGCGGAGGCCGCCGCTGCCAATACTCCCTCCAGAGCCTGCCGCCGCCGCCGGAAGTCCCTCCGGGAGAGGCCAACGCCACCTGAGGTCCCTCCGGAAGAAGCCGGTGTCGCCGGAAGCCCCTCCAGACGCCGCCGTCGCCGTCGCCGTCTTCCGTCTCCGCCGCGATCGTGGGAGGAAGGAGGAGGCACTGTAGCCGGGGGGAAATAATACCTCCCGGAACTTTGGTCCACGGTGGAAGGGGTGGGGCCCACTCCAAAAAAAAATGATGAAAAAAAAAGAAAAGGGGCCACGGCCGCAGCCGCGACCAAGCGCCGCGCGCGCGTGAGCCGGGTGAAGGGGGTTGACCGGAGGTCAACCAGGTTGTGGGGCCCACCAGAAAAGGATGTTAAAAAAAAAGGAAGAAGAAGAAGAGAATGAGAGTATCCGCGCAGGGCCAAAAGTGTTGGGCTGGGCCCGTGAAGCCCAGTTGTCCCTTGATGAACAGTGCCATGGGCATTGAAATTTAAATTTTTAAATCAATTTAATTTAAACAAACCGAGGCAAGCATAAGGCCAGTTCTAAACCCACCTCATGGCTTCGGCATAATCTAAAAGAAAATAATTGGGCAAGCAGAGGCCGGTTCTAAACCCACCTCCTGACCCATGATTAATTTCAAAAAAAATAAAATAAGAACAAACAATCAATTTAAATTAAATAAAAATCCATTTAATTCAAACAAACCGAGGCAAGCATAAGGCCGGTTCTAAAAACCCACCTCATGGCCTCGGCTCAACTTAAAAGAATTCAAAACAAAGGGAAACCAGGAGGCCGATTCTAAACCCACCTCCTGACCCTCTTCTTAAGGTGGGCATACAAAGGTCTAGTTAAAAGACCCCAATGTCTTACCATCCCTCACGAGGGAGTTTTTTTCCCATTATGCCATGAAGAGGCTGTGCATGATCAACATGTCAACATGCCCAAACCATAGGCTAATGATGATGACCAACCATGGGATGAGTGCCCACAAGCTTATCAAAAGCCGGGTGTGCTCAATTTCAAAAATCAGTGAGTTGATTGCCCACAAGCTTATCAAAAGCCGGGTGTAGTCAATCTCAAAACAGTGGGGGATGCCCATAAGTCTATCAAAGATCGGGTACATGCCTCCCACGAAATGACAAGCTCATCAACTCATGAAGGAGCCATGAAGATAGATATGAGCTAATTTCCCACAAGTCTATCAAAGACCGGGATATGCTCAGTTTCAAAACAGTGAGATGAGTCCCCACAAGCCTATCAAAGGCAGGACATGCTCAATCTCAAATCAGTGAGAGGAATGCCCACAAGTCTATCAAAGACCAGGTGTTTTCCATCTCAAATTGATCAAACAGGCTACATGTCCATCAAGGACTCAAAAGACCTGATTGCTGGTCAAATTGTAAATCATGTCTCACGTTGAGAAAAACAAATGAAAATTCATATTCAGAGCATATGTTTATGATATAAGGAGAGGACTGCACCATGAAATTTTGGAAAGCAAGACAATAAAAATCTGAAACCTGTAAAATATGTAATTCAACTGAAACAAAAGATATGAAATTGTAAAAATCTGGACTCAAGGCATATAAGTCTGAAATCCGAAACCTGCAAAAACCCAGAAGGCTGAAAATCTGAATCCCCATTAAAAAATCTGAAATCTGTACAAACTTGATAATGGCTAACTGAAATCTGTAAAATTGCAGAGCCCAGAATCTGGAGAAATCTAGAATCTGCAGAATGTGAAATCTAAAGTCTGCTAAATCCGAAGCCAGATCACTTAAATCTGAAACTTGAAATCTGAAGATAATTCACTAAAATCCCAACATGCTCAAATTAAACTCAGTAAAGACAAACAAATCTAAACCAATCAAAACAAATTTCTCTAAATAATCCAAATTCAAGCAAATCTGAACTGTAAAATCCAATAAACCTTAAATCAAATCAAACTAAAACCAATAAGCAATTTGAAACTCAAATCTGTAATCTGAACAAACCGAAAGTTAACAAACCAACTCGCTTAATTCAAACCAATTTTGAGCAAATTCAAATTAAACCAAACCCAAATTTCCTAAGCCAAGCCCATGCCAGCAATCCATTCTCCATAAATCAAAGCCCAAATCAATTCAAACTAAAAGTAATCAAACAAACTCAAATTCAAACCAAATCAAATCAACTCAAATACAAATTAAATCAAAGTCAGACTCAATAAAACAAATTCAAATTAATGCAATTCAACTCAAATAAATTAATCAAATTTCAACCCAAATTAATCAAACAGATTCAAATTGAATTCAACTCAAATCAAAATTCAATTCAACTTAAATCAAAATGCAATTCAAACAAAATTCAAACAAATTAAGTGCTTGCCTTCCATCAAATTCATGGAGATGTTTTCTCCTATATTTGTGTGAATGTTTTTTTTGTGGATGAATGTCTTCTACTCAATGAGTTGCTATGACGATAATCAAGGGTATTCGAGTTATCTCGATATAATTAAACGTCGGATCTTCGCACCATCCGACGGGGAGAGGTCAAAATAAATTTTCAAAGAACCTAACAACCTCAACAAATAAATTTTGACCCTAGTTAGTACTTTTATGGAATACCATCTATTTTCCTAAAAAGTCAATGCTAAGGTCTAATCAAATCAAATTCAAATTCGAATGGAAAATGAATTTCCAAAACATAAATTTTTTATATTTTGAGGTTACATCAGACACCCAGTAATTTGCAGCAAGTTGTTGGTGTTGAAGGCAGTCATGATTTTGAAGATAACATAAAATATAAGAGGAAGTCATTTATTTGACAGTCACTGCTGACTGTAGGAGCAATCATTAACTTTATAGAAAAACCAAACTTGTGTCACTGGAAGCTGCTTTTGAGATGTTCACATTAATTAAGGTTGCTTCAAGGAAAGGCTTACTATACAAAAAGCACAGTCATCTATGCATTGAAGCTTGTTCAGATACAGAACATGCATGGCATAAACAGGAGAGAAAGTCAACCTCAGAATTGTTACTTAAGTTTGGTTTTAGAGTGAGAAACAAAATTTAGTTGCAAGGACTGGTGCTTAAGCTGTGTAGGGCAATGATATAGCAAGCCATCACAACTCAAATCTTGGTGCCGTCTTGGGCTATAAAGAGAGAAAAGATCTTGAAGAGATCGATTTGGAATTTCTAAAGATTGATATTACATATTGATTAAACTTCTACCAATATAGTGATAAAAATAATATTTTGTCAAATATAGAAAAAAAATGAGAGGACAACAACAACTAAATATGGCTTTGAATAGATCCAACAATCAAGGTCAAATTTAGCAAGGCCATCCAAATGAAATAATAAGAACCAGGATCAAAGGGAACAGAAACATTATATGCCATATATACCGATATGAAGTTGAGAAGTCGAAAGGAAAAGTAGGTGGTGGAAAATAATGGATTAGATGTGCTTACGTAGATACAAACACAGCGGTAATTTTGTCTCACAAAAGTGGGAAAAGATATAGATTCTCGAAAGATCCTGAAAGAATCTCAAGAGATTCTTCTCCATGATAAACAGCATGTCAAATAATGCGAATACAAAAAATGATCCTAAATTTGGCTTATATACCTTAATACCATGCAAATGCACTGTAAAAATCAATCTGCTATTCACACTGCAAAAAGATCCCCCCCACTCATTGGAACAATTTCAGTACCAAGATAGTGGCATTATTTCCCAGATCCCAAGTAAAAAGGCATTTCAAGATGGGATCGGTTTTCTTAAGCTGAAGATCTAGTGATATCATAATTCATAAGATTCTTGCCAAATGTCATTAGTTGATAAGTTACATATGAACAGAGCATAAGGGTATCCAGGACTGGAATCGGCATGAGGATCAGCCATAATTAACATACTTATACTAGTCTGGACCAGATGGGTGACAATGCCATCTGGATCAGGCAATCCTTTTTACAGCAGATGGTCTAATTCAGATTGGTTGATTTTGTGAACCGTGCAAAGTATATGGTGGTGTGTTCCAGATCATTTGAAATATTGGATTAGCCTGAAGCCCTGAACTACATCTCTTGCAGACCAGAGTAAATGGGGAAAAGAAGACTAAAGGGTAAGGTCCTCATGAATATCAATAGCAAGAAGGTTCTTGAAAATCCATAAATTACAATTTTGGTCTGTAGAGTCTTTTTTGTGTTCCAGCATCATCACCAAATTTTATCAGGCACGCTTCTTGCAATGTGTGAGGAACTGAGGATGCAAGCTTCCCACATGGCATCAACTTATGAAAATATATGTATACACATTTGTTATCTAATGCACACCACTTTAACTTATCAACCAGTACGCCTTATAAACAAACATTTGACAGCTTAATTCTTTAATTTCCAACAAGATATATGTTGGATGACCACAAATTAACCATCCAGACCCAAGAGACCAAGACTCTGGTGACGAGGTTCTCAACTTCCAACATCAAACTCAGGTTGATGACAATAATTTACTATCCCAGAGTTGACACTTCGATGACAAGATGTTCAAATTCTAAAGAAACAACAGTATACATGAAATGTCCAAGTACATTGTCCAATGGGGAGGCATAGAGATGATAAATTATATTAGTGACAATCAGTTGTCAAGGTGCCCCCCTACGTGCCACCTAGGCGGTAAGGCACTATTTTGCTAGCGCCTTGCCATGGCACCTTTTGGGAAGCCCAAAAAGTGCCCAAGGCGCTTAAAGGTGCCCTAGACATTTATACACAATAAAAAAAAATTCTTTTGGGAGGGGGGGGAGGTTGTCCCCTGATACCCCCCATAAAAAACATTGCCCCTGATATGCAATTCATCAACGCCCATTTATGATAGTGTAAAAATATTAATATGTTTCATTATCACTTATACTATCACATAAATTTAAGTTTTATAATATAAATATATGTTATATACTTAAATTTTATAAAGATCTCTTTTAACTCTTGCCGCGGAACACCATAGCGGCCTTGTGCCACGAACACCATTGTAGAGAGGGAGCTCACGCGAACACCATCGCAAAGGGGGGGAACCCTCGCTGCGGAACACCACAATGGCCCTACGCCGCGGACACCATCGTTGAGAGAGAGCTTGCGCAGAATACCTTGCGACCCTGTGCTGCCGACACTATCGCGGACGGGGGGAATCTCACTGCAAAATACCTTGCGGCCCTGTGCCATAAACGCCATCGCAAAGTGCTTGAGGGGGTGAATCCTCACCAGGGGCCACAAACATCATGGCGGAGTGCCAGAAAGGTGAAACCCTCACCAGGGGGTTTTTGTGGCAAGGAGGCATCCTTGGGTATAGATTCGCAGGTTTCGTGAGGCGGAAGCTTCGTGGCGGGGCAGCCATCCCTCGGCCTTTCTTGCGCAGTGATTTCACCGAGGATTTCAACGGACCTTAGACTAACTATCAACTCAAGGAGTCAAGTTTTCCACCAAATGTTTTGGTTTCCTCCTAACTGGAGAGGGAGAAAGATCCATCCCTCCCAAAAATCCTCTCCGCTCCTATGATTCAGCCATATGTAGTGTTAGACGTTTCGCCTTTTATGTGCGTTGGAGTGGAGTTGTTCAATTTAGTATGTCTACATCTTGGTCTATTTGATTGTCTTCTCTAGTTAGCTCCATAGCCACGAATCTATCTATGAAACTAATAGTCTAGACATTATCCACACCGATATAGTGTGATCATCCGGTCTCCCAACAAATGTTGAACTCTTTAAGAGTTCTAATTTTTGCTTCTCGACCATCAATGCACCCCGTCATGTTGATCGTGTCATTGACGTGGCTATTACCAAGTACTTTGGTAAAGACCTCATGTCTTATCTTTATATGTTATCGAGTCTTTCTTAGATCCGTGCTCATATGCCTTGGTTTCTCTTTTTTTATAATGTAGCAGTTGTACTTTTGCTTTATCAATGTAAAGTAAATAGTCCCTTTGTCCAAAGAAAAAACCTCCTCTATCTCTCCCACACACACACTCTTTCTCTCTCTCACACTCTGACTCTCTCCCTCACACACACACCAAGTTCATCAAGATTAATTGCTTCTCAAAAGTATACATATATACCTACCCATATATAATTACTTAAATAAAATCACATTTAAATGTATAGACACATAAACATACACATTCAATTATGACATACAAATATAATTATATTCATGTATATATATTTGTATGTATACATGAATATATATATAATACTAACATCTGATTCTATAAATGGTTGTGTATATGTATATACATATGTTTATACATTTTTATATAAACATCCAATGCTACTGCATTGACAGCCTATGTCATGCTTAGGCGGCCGTCTTGTTGCCTAGGCAGCCTTCAATGTCTTGGGCACCTTGTTGCCTTGACAACCGTAGTGACAGACAACTTTTGAAGCTGAGAATTCAAGGAAAGGGTGATCAAGTGAGTGGGAGAAAGCAAAAATGGCAAAGGCAGCAAATGCTATGAATGACAATTAAGGTAAGAAGCAGATAATAAAAACCTAGAACTCCCAGCTTACCCCGCATTGAATATTATAGGAGGAAGGAGGTATATGAAGAAGAGGTCCTCGCTAAAGACGAGGATATGCGAGCTTTTCCCTTTTGTCGTCAGGAGTATTACAGTTCCCGTGCACAGCCCCTGCATTCGGGGCAGAAAACATGGAAAATTCTGAGACATGTTCGTCAACTGTCTTGGCTCCACCTCTGGAGAAAACTTAAATTCAAACAAGATGGAGAAGAGTGGAGGAGTAGAGAAGAGCAGAAGGGAGAAGAAGAAAACAGAAACCCACGATGATAAGGGCAGTGATCGACTCATTCATCCAACGAGTCTCCTCGAGCAGGTGGCCAATGACGATGCAGGCGCATAGGAGCGTAACGAACAGGTTAATAGAGACGACTGAGGCGTGATCGGAGGTGGTCCCCACTCCCAATCTCACCAACGCCGAAGCCAGAGCCATGGTTCGCACGAGCAGCTTCGGAGAGCAAATCCAACTCAGCGAACAGCTTGCGGACAAGCAACGCCTGGAGGCAACCACAGCAAACAGAATACAGCTCTACGTCTCCTCGCTGCTCATTTGCTGCCGGGCGGCTCGCCTCCTGCTCAGACTTCACTGCGGGCGCGGCTTTCCAGCCTCTACCTCTCCAGCCGGTAACCACGGGAGCCAGAAACCGATCTGTCCTCCACTCCACCCCCGGGAGGAAGAAGAAGACCAATCGGCAGGAGAAGAAGACGCCGGGATTTCCTACCGATCAAGATGGGATGCGACTGCCGAGGGGCGCAAAGATCAACCGCGTCCGATCGGCCTCGAGAAAAAAAAAAGAAACAGAGCTTGCAGATATGTTGCGAACTGCGCCGACGGAGAGCAAGCCCTTCACCCACGCCTCCGTCCTCGCCGCCGCCGCCGGAGATCCGTAGGCACCAGAGAGACGTGCTGATCGAGTCGGATAAAGAAGGAAACAAACACCGCGATCGCTGGGAATTCGGAACGACGGAGAGAGGAGGAGGACGAGGTGCTTTTTGTTCCGGTTCGTGAATAAGGACGGAGGAGGAGGGCAGAAGGTGGAACCGGAGATCGCAACGAATGCGGTGGTGCCGCCGTGCCTTTACCTCCCCCCCGTGACAGCCGGCTTCCTCTCCCCGCCAATTATTTTCTTCTCTGCCCCTCATTATTTTCGGATTGCCGATCTAGGTTCACGATAGCAATATAACATTTACCATATTTACAGGGATTTAATAGTAAAACATCTCGGGAGCGTTTTGTTTACCTTCCATTTTTCACGAGTCCTCGTTAAATTAGTACGATATATGGGACTATTTTTCCGGCGAGAAAGCGGTATGTGTATACTTGGTAAACGTGGGAAGATACGCGTAATTCGAGAAGATAGATAAATCAATCAATCTAGCTTAGGGGTGTCAATGGGCCGGGCCCGGCCCGGCCCAAGGTTGACCCGCTTAGGACCCGGTCCAAAATATATTGGCCCGACCCAATCTGGCCCGCACTACATTGTTGGCCCGGCCCGACTCGGCCCGCAAAAATTATTAATTTGGCCCGACCCAACCCGGCCCAACCCAACTATATATTTTATAAATAAATATTTATTAAATATGATAAATTTAATTATTTAAGATAACATTATAAAATTAACAATAATTTAATTAAATATATTTTTAAAAGTAAAATTGATATTTTCGACAAAAAAAATTAAAAGTTATTTGGCCCGTTTTAGCCCGCTTCGGCCCGTATGTCGGCCCGACTAAAGCCTGCGGGCCAAAATCTTTAGCCCGTCAAATGACCCGTAACCGGCCCGGCCTGCGAACCCATGGGCCGGCCCGGCCCATTGCCACCCCTACTAGCTTGTTAATCCCTGGCGTACTCAGAGACTGCATGTGCTGGCAGGGTGTTTGCTCGCCAGATCAACATACCTGCACTTTCACCAGAAAAAACCGTAAAAATGTAAACTGAGCAACGACATAAATATTTGATATTTGGGATGTGTGATAACAAAAAAGAGCTAATGGGATGTCGGGTTGCTTGATAATTTTTTATACACTTTCATGATAAAAATTTATATTAAAATAAAAAGTGAACCAACTCATGACATAAAATTATCATGTTTGGAAGGATGTGATTACAAAAAATAGTAACTACTGCACATGACCAAATAAAGTGGGGGACCGCAAGAAAAAAAGAAAGAGGTGAGACACTCTTTTTGTTTAAGAAGAAAACAACTTTTAAAACATAAAATTGTCATAGTTACCAAACACCTCTTTTAACAAATTTTCTTACAATTTTTAAAAATTAAAACAAAAACCTTCGTTATCATGCAACCAAACAGCCTATCAGAGTTATGTAAGATGAAAAAAAAAAGACAAGCGGAGGACAACTAAATAAAAAAAACAGTAGAGTCCATTTTTTTATCTAAAAAGATAAATATCTTTTAAATACGTAAAAGTATAATGGTGGTCCAACACTCTTTTTAAGCAGTGTTGTGACACGGAACATGAAATTATAACAAACACCTAATTTATCATGGAACCGGACACTTGGTCGATATGTTTCGATTAATCATGTCCTTGGATTAGCGGATCGAAACGTTCTAGCTTGATCATGTCGGCCCATCGACACATTTCGCGTGCATCACCACACGAGCGAAAATATCACCGCCAGGAATAAGGACCACGTACGGACCCTCATTCTTTGCGTGGTAGTTTATTTAAAAAATTTGGTCGCACACCAAAATAACGTGTATCATATTCCTTATTAAAGAGCTGCGGTCCAAGTTGCCATCATCGAGTACCACCCGGCAGGCGGCGCTCTCCTGAGCGGAAAGTTTCTCTCTTGCGTAGAGAAATGTTCGAAGGCTCTCCTGAGATTCTTCGGGTCTTCCTGAGTTCTTTCTCCGGATTCCTCAGCCTCTATTGCGTTCTCCCTGTAGCTCCGGGACTGTTAGCAGGAAGTTCGCTAAGAGCTTCACATGCAGTCTGCGCCTTGAAGGTCTTCCGAGCTCCACTTGTAGTCTGCGCCTTTGCTTCTCACCAGGCTCAGGTGTGCTTCCTCTCCTTCTTGCTCTCCGATCTTCTTTCTCTTTCTCTGTATGGAGAACGAGACGACACCGCCTAGTCCAGAAGAAGAAGAAGACATTGTTAGCAAATTTCAGCACCTCCTCAAGTCTCATAGAGTACCTCAGCCAGTAAAGCTTCCAGAATCTCCTCCTGACGAAAAGCTGAAATGGAAAAGATCAATCATCATTGCTGTTTTAACAAAGGATAGTGTTAGGGGCTACTTGGGATTAGTCGATTGGATTGGTAAAATGTGGAAACCATCGGCTCCGTGGACCTTGTTGGATTACCCCAATGACTCCTTCTTGCTTTCCTGCAAGGGTGAAGATGAAGTCATTAGGATATGCGTAAGAGCCCCTTGGTTCTATAATAATGATCTAGTGTTAGTTGAAAGAGCTAGGCCAAATACTCCCCCTTCGGCTTACAAACTCAACTCTGTGGACTTATGGATGAGGATCTTTGACCTCCCCCAGGAGTTGCTCTGGGTTAACACAGTCATGTTGTTGGCTTCGCAAATAGGAAATCCAATTATGCCATATAAGGAAACAGCTCAAGCATGGAGCTTGTTCGCCAGAATCAAGATTTCTCTCAACGTTCTTGAACCTCTACCTACGGAAATCTCTGTCTTGCTGGATGATGGTAACATAGCTATATTTGAAGTTGCATTTGAACGAATAACAAAATTCTGCCACTTCTGCGGTATTCTTGGTCACAGGCATGAAGATTGCTCCAAGCTAATCACTTTGAAGTCTTTAATTACTCCTTCCATGAACCCCCAGGTGCAGGAAAAATTGCATTCAGATCTGGCATTCAAATATGGAGATTGGTTAACAGTAAACGGTAGATCTGCTATTGGGGGAAAGAGACCAGTCAGTCCTTTGATCAAGCAGCCAGAGCGTCAGCTCCCTTCTTCGCCTAGATCTGATCAATGTACAGTACAGCTCCACATGCCTTCTGCTAAGTTTTTCCCGGAGCCAGGACAATCTAAGTCAACTGACACTCCTTTTGTCTCATCTACCTTAATTGCTACGCATGGGGTTCACGTTAATAGAGGTTCTGAGCGCGATCATATTGTCAACAGCCATACTGTTCCAGCACTACATAAGTCTTTGGCAGGACAGCTTTGTACGGATTACAGTCCCCGTATCTCACCTGGTCTGCTTTTCAGTGTTGAAAAAGACAAAAAAGTACAGTATTCTTCCAATGAGAAACCGGCCCAATGGATTTTCTCTTACCATCCATCTGAAGCCCATTCTCCAAATGCTGCTCTGGAAAATCTCAGCAAGGAGGGTGGTTCGACCATATGGTTTGATAATGCACATTCAGTAGGACGGAACAGTAATCTTCCTGCTCTTATCAAGACTCCTTCAAACCTGGCAGTCAAAAAACCATTCACATTGGGTAAGTCTAAGAGAGGTACAAAAAGAAAATTGAAATTACAAGAGCTTGTGAAAGATTTAAATTGGGATTCTCCCTCCTCTTCTTATGAAAGCTCCAGTCTGGACACCTCGCAGAAGGCTTCTGCAGCTGGGCCTTACCAGCTGCAGGGTACACAATGAAGCTGATAGCCTGGAACTGTCGGGGGGGGAATGGGTCCCCGACAGTCCAATTCATTTGGAATTTAACCCATTCCACTAAGCCAGACATCATTTTTATTTCTGAAACTAAGTGCAACAGCCGCTATTCGGAACGCTTTTTTAAAATCAGAGGTATCACAAATTATGCTTTCTCACCTTCAGCTGGTAGGGCCGGGGGCATGTGGCTTTGGTGGACTGACAGAGTTAAGCTGGATATCTTATTTTTATGTAACTCCTGGATTGCTAGCTCAGTGAAGGATTTGGATAGTGGGCAGGTTTTTCTTCTGATCACTACTTATGCCTCTACAAGGAATAAAGATAGATTGGCTATGTGGGAAAATATGTCTTCTTTTATGAATCAATTTAGCCTACCTAAATGTTTAATTGGAGATTGGAACACCATCAGGTTCAATCATGACAAGTGGGGAGGCTCAAGGCCTATTCATTCTCATATGGCGCAATTTGAAAATTTTATTCAAGTCAATGGACTAGTGGACGTAAAAATTGAAGGCCCAGCTTATACTTGGTCCAATAGAAGGAGATTCTCTTTCAACATCCGTGAAAAGCTTGATCGGTGTCTGGCATCCATGAGCTGGATACAGAAGTTCCAATATGCTAAGGTCAGTATTCTTCCTGCTTATCATAACGACCATGCACCTTTACTCCTTAATACTTCTCCTGCTAGTAGGGTTAATAAAGGTTGGTTTAGGATGGAATCTGCTTGGTTTGAGCACTGGGCCTTTAAGGGTTATGCCAAAAACAGTTGGCTTAATGGTCCTACGCTGGCTGAAAATTACAATTCCAAAATGATTCTTCTCCGGAAAAACATGATGAAGTGGAAAAAGAACACTTTTGGAAATCTGCAAACTCAATTAGAAGATATCAAAAGGCAGCTTCTAAATCTCCAGAATATTCCCTCGGACCAGAAGCACATTGATCTCGAATGCAAGCTCAGAAATCAGATCAGTAGGCTTGAAAATATGGAAAATCTTTATTGGAAACAGAGGGCCAAGTCTTATTGGCTGAACCTAGATGAAAGATGTACTGCTTACTTTCACATGAAAGTTATTAACAGGAGAAGATGGAACAAAATTCCTGGTATCTACAATGAGCACGGCATTTGGTCTTGTGCCTGGGATGATATTCATAGAATGTTCTTTCACTACTTTTCTAATTTTTTGACTGTGAGAATTATACCCTCCCTCAGTTGGATTCCCCTCTTCCTATCAAGAAAATATCTGATTCTCACAAATTTGAGTTGTTATCCCATCCGTCTCCTGCTGAAATTAAAGATGCTCTATTCTCTATGAAGCCGGACAAATCTCCTGGTCCTGATGGTTTAAATCCGGGCTTCCTTCAGGTTATGTGGAATGTTTGTGAGAAAGATATAAATGATTTGATTAATCATATGTTCATCTCCCACATTATCCCTCGGGGTCTTAATGATACTATCATCTCTCTCATTCCTAAAAGAGACAACCCAACGGCCCCGGAGCACTACAGGCCTATTAGTCTCTGTAATGTTATCCTCAAAATTTTCACTAAGCTGCTGGCCGGTAGGATCAAAAATTTGCTTCCGGATCTTATCTCCAAGAATCAAGCTGCATTTATCAAAGGTAGAGCGGGTCTTGACAACATAATTGTGGTCCATGAAATTACGCACTCTTTCAAATTCAAGAGGGTAAGATGGGTCAATTTATGGCTAAATTGGACATTAGCAAAGCATTTGATAGAATCCATTGGGATTTCATTGAGTTTATGCTTAACAATTTCGGGTTTCTCACTTGTGACTTCATTAATGTTATTATGGCCTGTATTAAATCTGCTTCCTACTGTATAAATATCAATGGGCAGAAATCTAGTTGCATTAAACCCTCGAGGGGCATAAGACAGGGATGCCCTCTTTCCCCCTACATTTACATTCTCTGTGCTGAAGCTCTCTCCGCTCTTATTCAAATTGCTTCTGACAAGGGGGATTTCACTGGGATCAGGCTGAGTAAAGATGGTCCTATTATCACCCATTTAATGTTTGCAGATGATATTGTTCTTTGTGGAAATGCTACTGTCAAAGACGTTTCGATGATGTTATCCATTCTTAATAAGTATCAATCCTTATCGGGTCAGTCCATTAATAGAGCCAAATCCAGTATCACCTTCAGTAGAAATGTGTCTATGGACATTCAAGCTCAAATCTGCAACATTACGGGCTTTCATAGGGCAAATCCTTTTGATAATTATCTTGGTATTCCCCTAGGCATCTCCGATAATAGAATTAACCATTACTCTTGGTTAAAGGACAGATTTCACCAAAGACTTGCGGGCTGGAAAGCTAATTTTCTATCTACTGCTGGCCGGACGACCCTCATTAAGTCCACTCTTAGCCATTTGTCTACCCACATTATGTCTCTCAAGAAAATCCCTAAGGGCATCATCAACAAGTTAGACAGTTATCAGAACTCTTTCTGGTGGGCACACAAAGAGAACGGCAAAAAGAAAATTCATTTTCAGAATTGGAAGGTTATCAAAGCTCCTTACCAGCTGGGAGGACTTGGTGTAAGAGACTTAACTTCCGTCAACGATGCTCTGCTCCTCAAATTGGCTTGGTTTTTTCTGAATGAGAAACATAAATTATGGGTTAGTTATGGGTTAGCATCCTGGAAGCGAAGTATGTGAAAGGCAAAAAATTCTGGGATATCAAAATAAATTCGTGTAGTTCTGATGTCTGGAGAAACATCCTCAAAGCTAGAACCAGCTTGGCTAGAGGATGCATATGGAAAATTAAAAATGGCTGCTCTGTAAATATTTGGAATCACCATTGGATCCTGGACAGGATGGGCCCCCCTACCCTCAAGGACAGTGTTAACAATCATCCCACTTTTGTCAATGAGCTCATCATCAATGGGCAGTGGAACAGGAATGCTCTGCATACTTTTTTGATGAAAATTCTATTATCGAATTCTCGTAACCCCCGATATTCCATGAAGAAGTTCAAGACAAACTCATGGAATTATACTCAGTCGGGTTCTTTTAATGTTAAATCGGCTTATAGGTTCTTTAATGAGAGGAATCTGCCGCCTGGTACATCCAACAACTCCATTTGGAAGAAACTTTGGCATCCCAAAATCAAAAAGCTTCTCCCTCCCAGAATTCATATTTTCATTTGGAAATGCTACAGGGAAGCTCTTCCCACCAATGTCGCTATTGCTAAGAGATGCCCAAATTTTGATTCCAACTGTCATATCTGTTGTGCCCAATCGGAAGATACCGATCATATATTCATTAACTGCCCCAGGTCTAGGGCAGTCTGGTTTGGTTCTCAACTGGGCTTCGATCCCAGCTGGCCCTCCTTGGGTCTCAAGCACATCATTACGATGTTTGTAGATTGGCTTCATCTTAAGGAGCTCTCTCTCCTCTCCCTGGGTATTCTTGGTATTTTGCTGCTCTGGCACATCTGGAAATGCAGATGCGCCTCCACACTTGAGGGTTCTATTAGCCACCCTAGCCGGATCATTTCTGTGGCTTCAAAGGAGGCCGATTACATTCTATCTCAGGCGCATATTCCTAGCCCTCAGAGGATCCTTAACTGGATCCCTCCTCGAACTTCTTTTGTTAAGATAAATGTCGATGCTGCTACGAATTCTAACTTTGGTGCTATTCCGCACTAGTAAGGGATGAACATGGGAAGATGCTTGCTTGGATGGCTAGGATATCTACCTTCACGGATGCACAAATTTTGGAAGCCGAAGCGATCGCCGCCCGCTTCCTGGAACACTTCGATCTCGGATCGACCATTGCTGAAAGTGATGCCAAGCTGGTTGTGGACGCCATTAACGAGGACGGACCAATGCTCTGGAAGGCCAGCTCCTTCATCCTCAATGCTCGCCAGCGTCTTCGCTCTGCGGGAGCCTCGCTCGTTTTTTGCCCTAGAGCCGCTAACGAAGCCGCTCACCGTCTTGCGGGTTGGGCTCTTCGGGAGAAGTTGTGTATTTCGTGGTCGTCCCCTCTCTTCTTGCCCCCCACTGATCTGACGGACCAAATTCTTTTGGACGCGCCAGGTGTACGCTGTATCGTTTCTGGTTCAATTTAATTCGTTGCCGTTTCCCGTGATCAAAAAAAAATATTCCTTATTATAGTTTTTAAGCTCGGATGAATAGACCAGCATGACCGCAAGAACGGCACGCCTGGGTTCGCACCGGCATTCCGGCGGAATGTAAACCGAATCTAATAAGTTTAATTTGATTTCGATCGAAATTAACGTCAGGAATCAAAAGTAGTTAATTTTATTTTTTATTCTATCTAGATAAAAAATTAAGTACATGTAAATAATATTCAATATAATAAAATTAAATGAAATCGTATCTATCTCTAGTTCGACCTAATTCAAGTTTATCTACGAATTTCAATTTGATTAAATTTTAGTTTATTTCATACATTCAAGTGATATTTCATTACTACTAACATTCACGATCGAATTCTTAAATAAATATTTCTCGAATAATTTGTTGAGCTTTTAATCAAGTTTTTTAGAGACAACTCGGCGGTCAAGCACAGCGCACGGCACAGTGCGCGTTGGATGAGTGAGCCCCCACCCCCCATAGGCAGTAGGTCCAGCGGCCATAGTGAATTAATCCAAGTCGTTTACCCCCAGGGGCGGGAGATACCAATCGACTTAAGGTAGGTCGGTAAGCTTCTAATCAAGTTATTCTCGAGTTTGTGAGTCCAATAGGGATGTCCACCCTTCTGTTTGATCCGATCTGGATCATTTCATTTTCAAATCGAACATTCCATCAATTAAAAATACATAGAGTATTCAGATCAATTAAGTGTTTACACGTACGTAGCTTTCTAAGGTACGATCAACTAAAATAAATATTATTTTTATCATAAACTATACAAGCATGTTTTTATCAACAGTATAATAATTTCATATCATTTCGATTGATTCAACTCAAACGACTTGATCGGATCTGGAAAATTTTCAAATCGGCTGAACCGCTATACACATTTAAACCGGACCGAACCAACCGATTCGACCCGACGTATGGGTTAATCGTTTTAACGTCCAGCGCACTACTCTCCACTCTCCAGTCCGGTACGAGTCTCGGAATCTGTCCAATGAGTGGAGCCTAAAATTTACGAGGAGTTATACTCTAGCTTGGTTCCCGGCTGGATCCCCCCTCGTCCTTGCACGCAGGAAGAGCCACGTATTGAGATGGTTGTGGTGTGGTGCGGGCGGGCCGGGGGCTCTGGTCCGGACCCGTGCGTGGGCCCGTGGATGTGACGTCGTGGGGGGGGTGCCGAAGAGAGGAGAGGAAGGAACCGCCCATGTTACGTTCGGGGCCCGATCACGTGAGGCTCATCTCCGCCGCCCCCTTCCTTCTTGTCAGAGGGAATCCCCGCCCCATCTTCTCCGTCGCCGTCGCCTCACGAGCCAGCAACGCCGGTGACCGCGCGAAAAATCTGCGTCCACCGCCGGGGCTTCGCTGCACAGGCATGGAAGGTCACGGGAGGTCGCGTCGACGGTAACATCGACCGGTCGGGGGGTCATGCGCATGCTCTGGAAGGTAGACAGTGCGGACGTTGAGACTGGAGATCGATCCAGACAGGGAGCGACGGGACGACGACACCGGTGCGTCGTGGGGCGCACAGCAACAGACAGCTGTTCCGCGGTGTAAATGGGTACCGGCAAAGGAGGGCGCCGCGCAGGGTGACGTCGACCAGATGCCGTAACGTTTATGGCCTGTTTGGTTAGACTATCAAAATTGATACAATATCAATTTTGATATTGATATTCCAAGAAGATGTAATATCAATATCAAAAGTGATAGTATCAAGTTTCTTTAAGCGTTTGGTAATGTTATATCAATATTAAAATTGATATTAGGTGTTTGGTAATACAATATCAATATGAAAATCACTATTAAGTATTTTGATTAATTAGTGTCAAAATTATATTTTAATACCAAAATTATTGTTAAAATATAAAAATATCTATATTATTTACAAAATTAAATATATATTTTAATATTTTAATTTAAATAATAAAATTAAAACAAAAACTAAGAAAAAATGATATAAAGTTGACCACTTTCAACAAATTGAAATGTCAACATCTCATATTTTGTTGTCCATGCTCTGTATAGACATACGTAAGCATAAAATTCAACCATAACTATAACAAACATAAAATTTTACTGTCTATTAAATGCACTGACGAAATATTCTAATACAGAGAAATATTAGAATATTTTTTAAATCCACAATTTTTATATCAAATTGCCCTGGATAAAAAACATAATTTTTGGGACCGTGATTTTCATATGATAACACGTACCTGGCACCCCCGTTATGTTATGACACGCAACTTCTCTCCAAGCTTCCTATCACCGCCAGGCAGGCGCCAGCCCCCATCTTGTGGATGAGGGGTCTGGTCCGCTGTGCCGGCTCCACCCTCTCCCCCTTATCGTGTCCGGCGGCCCCGTTATCTTACCCCTGCCCTAATCCGCCTCCGCCGCCGTCTGAGCTGTTCCCCCCCAGTCCCTTCGCCTCGCCGACGCCTCTCCTCCCGACGGCATCCTCGGAGCGATCTCACTTCCCCCCACCGTTGTCTGCAAATTATCTCAGGCATCCGTCGCGTCTTCGCGTTCTCCCCCACCCCCTTCTTTCGATCGGCAGCCTCACCGAGGCGATCAAGCGGCGGGGCGGGATGCAGGAGCGGGCTATCCGAGGGTACACCCGGGAGATCCTCGGCGGGCTGGCGTACCTCCATGCCCGGGGAGTCATCCATTGCGATGTGAAGGGCCAAAATATCCTCCTCGGCGGCGGCGACGGCGCCACCGTCAAGCTCGCCGACCTCGGATGCGCCGGGTGGGTCGATGGCTCCGGCGATCGGGAAATCATCGGCGGCACACCGTTGTATATGGCGCCGGAGGTGGCGAGAGGAGAGGAGCAGGGGACGGCTGCCGACATCTGGGCGCTGGGCTGCACCGTGATCGAGATGGAGACCGAGTCCCCCCCGTAGGGCGGCGTCGCCGGCCTCGTGGCCGCCATTCACCGGATCGCCTTCTCCGACGACGCGCCGGAGATGCCCCGCGGTGTCTCCGATGACACCAGGGACTTCCTGGGCCGGTGCCTGGTCAGGGATCCGAGGAAGCGGTGGTCGGCGGCGGCGCTGCTGAGCCATCCCTTCTTGAGTCGCGACGAGGGGTTCTCCGCCGGCCAAATCGAGTGGCCAAAGAGGTCATCACCGAAGAGTATTCTGGATCAAGAATTCTGGGATTCATGGCCAGAAGAGGAAGATCACGAAGCAGACGCAGCATCCGCACGCATAGATCAGCAGCTGCCACCGCGGGTGCCGGCCCCCCGCCTAGTCTGCTGAGGTCGATCGGGGAGGGCGGCCTCCCGCCGTCTGCCGAGGTCGATCGGGGCTGAGGTCGATCGGGGAGTCGCACCATCGGAGGTGAGCTCCCGCGTCTGCCGAGGTCAATCGGGGATGGCGGCCGCTGTAGGGGAGATGGAGTTAGGGCGTAGCGAACACACAGCTCAATATTAATTTTAAAACAGGTATTGACCTTTATTGAATTTGAAAGAATGGTGAACTAATAATTTTAAAACTGATATAAATATCCAAACACTTTGTAACATCTTCTATCAATATCAGTTTTAAAATTAATACTAATACAAGTGCTTAATACAGTTACCAAACAGGCTGTTAGGTATCGCACGGTGGCTTGGGGGGAGGTGGTTGGGTCAAATCTGTTTGGGCACCCTCGATGAAAGCCCGCCACCTGTTCGGTTTAGACTGATTTTATGGTAGTTGGATCAAATAGTACAACTCTTACGAATAGTCACGGTTAGGTCGAGTTTTATTATATTGTTTGGATTTTAACTCGGATAGGGGTCAAATGCCTAATATCCTGTTTGGTAATATTATTAGATATCACTGTCATTATCCATTTTAAAATTGATACCGATAGAAACTATTAAAAAATGTTTCGTTAATCGTATTAATTTTAAAATTTACAGTACAAACAAAACATATTATGTAATATAAATGTCAACTTGTATTACTTTTGATATTAATACTCTAAATTTTGAAAATATTAATATCAATATTGATATAGTACCAAAAATGAAACTCTAATCAAACAGGGCATAAACTAGAGCTGTCAATGGATCAAGTTAGCTCACGGGCCTTTGGGCCGAGTTAGTTCTGGCTTGATTCCGGATCATAGGATTAAGCCCACAAGCTCAAGATGGGTTTATTTCGGGTCGACGGTGGGCCAAAGTTGAGATTCCCCCAATCTTTGCCAGGATTGCTACGATGCTTATTTCGGGTTGACGACGGGCCTGTGCTAGTGCGCAGTGTCGACAAGACTCCGACACTGCGTAGATTGACATTCCCGCATGGTTGGCCGCCTCTTTTCCAAAATGGGGAGAGCAGATGGCGGCGACGGCCTCACCTTCCTCCTTACCATCCAACCTAGCAGCTCTATATAAAATATGAGGGGTGAATCTCTCTCTCTCTCTCTCTCTCTCTCATTCACTCGGGCTAAAGAGGAGTAGGCAGAGAACAACGTGGTGGAGGAAAGAGTGTGAGGAGGAAGAGAAGACCATTCGGTGCACCAGTCACCTCGATGCTCTACTCTTTGTCCCTTCAATTCCACTCTCTTTTTTGGGCTTTTAATCCAGAGTCGAGGCAGATCCGTGTGGGGGCTTGGATGGGATGAAGAAAATGGGATTCTTGGATGTGTTGGGGATCGCCCTGGAGGTGGCAGTGGCCTAATCAAATTGACCGGCTATACACACTGATAAGAATATCCCTATATAGGGATTGTGAAGGCCCATCTTCCCAATCCACAAAAAACAGTGAAGACTTGCTTGGCGTACTCCTCATTTACTTCTTGAGTTTTGACTTCGGAGATTGACGCACTCGTCGGTGGTTCTCTCCACTGCATTGCGACGATGCCACCAAGTCTCTGTTACATTGCAGCAACTCGGCGACGCCGACAAGGAAGGGGGAAATGCGATGGGCAAAGAGCCAAGGGGCAGTGGTGCTGGCGAGGGATGATAGCTTTTAGGAACCAAGGTGCATGGATGGTGAGAGTGTGGAATGGGGCATAACCATAGAACTAATTGCAGGATGAATATGATAATACAATAATTTATCGCTTTCTTGTAACAATATTAAATATTTTTAGCATTATTGAGTTTAATAGTCAGGAGAAATTTGTTCGAGTAGTTCATTGTTTGTGCATCTTGTGGTTTGAGAACATAATACTAAGTGATGTCTAAGTCAATAGTCAAAGTACGTGATCCACCCGATAAGATATCTTTGACAACTCGGGTCAAAGATTTAACTGTGTAACTGTGATGATAGAATACCTTGATCGACAGTTCAGTAAGATACCGTTCAGGAATTTTACACTAGTCAGTTCAATAAACTTATTTCTCTAATGAATATTTGTATATGTATCTCAGTGTCTTCACACTGATGAACAATAAGATCGGTCTTCTTCATCAAATGAGAAGGTATCAAATACACTAGTTTTATTAGATCATTAATGTCATGTCTTAAGGATCTTACGACTATAAATATTTAGATTATATGCCTTTAGATGATCGATCTCTTTATCATGTTTTTATCATGATTTAATCATTATTGTATATAACATAATACTTCATTACAATATACATATCTAAATAATGCAATTAATGATTATAATGCTAATATTTTTAATAACATATTACAAGAAATATAATATCATATCAAATATGATTAGTTTCTAGGATATAAATTTTCTTCATTTAGTTCATGAGTTTTAGATACAAGATTAAAAGAAGGTGTGGTGTAGTGGGTAGTGGCCCTTTTAGTCGTACATTGGACACTAAAACATCATTCCTTCATATATACTAATTCAAAGGAAATATGTAAGGTGTATTATCCATTGAAGTATAGAAATATTTGGAATATTTATTAGAGGATGGTTAACTCTAATTTTTAACAAAATTCTAAAATTGAAAAGAATGTTTAATGAATGGAGAAGTGCATCATTATACTTACTTTTTAAAAAAGATATACAAGATCATGAAATTATAGAAAGATCAAACTCTTGAATCATATTACGAAATTATGAGATATATTTACTAAGTGGCAATTACAAAATTGTATAAATTTTTCATATAATCAATTTGGATTTATGTCTATTCAATTTTTAATCGAAGTTACCTTTCATATTAGAAGTTTGACATGGAAAGATTGTGATATAAAGAAAACTTCACGTATAATGTTTATTGACTTGGAAAAGACTTTTGATAGAGTTAAGATTTTGTGATAAGTGTTAGAACTAAATATGATGCCTATTAAGTATATGCAATTGATAAAAGATATGTATAATGAAATAACCATTGTCATATGAACAATAGGAGAAGGAGAAAAGATTTTTCGTTTTCAAGTGGCTTACATCAAGGGTATACAATAAATCTTTTTATACTTGTATTGGTTATGGATGAAGTGAAGATTGACTATAAGAGTTTCTGTCTGATCGTGAGATTATAATAAAATTGAAAGAAAAGTTTTTACCGTACAAATATAAGACTTTCAATGTTGTAAGAATAATAAAAATATATTTTCAAAATAAGTTTTACTGGAATAAGAATGTTAAGATGAATAAATAGTCATAAAATAGATAAAATAAAAATAAAATATATTAGAGAAAATATAAGGGTGTCAACGATTGTAGAAAAAAATGAAAGAATAGAGTTTGAGATAGTTTGGACATATTGTAAATAGACTCAAGGAGATTTTAGTAAAAAGAAATTATAAAATATTAAAATAATGTGGTAGACTTACGTTGAATTGGAGAAGAGTAATTTGTTATAAATAATTTAAATATCTCCGAAGAAATAACTCAAAATAGATATGAGTAGAAAAAGAGAATCTATATTGTTGACCCAATTAACTTGTGACCGAGATAGTTGAGTATATACTATACTTCATTATAGTCTAACACAAATATCAAACAACAGTCGGCAGCATTGTTTTGGGTTAAGTCAGGTTAGAACATTTTGGAGCCTACTAACTTGATTGAACCTCGCAACCTCATCCTACTTGATTGGTTTCCACGTTGACGTCAGAAGTAATTAAACACCCCTACCATATATAGTCTTCGTTGTTAAAAAAAAATCAAACTATTAGTCCATCAAATAACAAAATGTAAGTCAGTTCTCCGTCGTTTTCTTTGACAGTGTTAGGAACCTAACTCGGACATTGCTTCCACGAGACTACCAAGCAACAAACTGCACGACACGACATTACATGCCTTGAAGCGGTCAACTCGGGTGTGAACAACACTCGTACCAGATTTGCTCTTTTGGCAATGGTCAACCGAGGGGGTGCAGGAAGGTAATTCGCGGCGCGGTTATTTCCGTTCTGTCCTGCTCTCCGTGAAAAGAAATTTATCTTTTACTTTGTACGTACGTGTCAAGAAGGCAACATATAAGTACCATTTCGTAATTTGACTCTAAGCCTCGCGAAAGTAGAGATGTCAATATTAGCGGATTATTCGACTTGTTTGTTAATTTAAAAAATAGTTAAAAGATCATAAAAATTTTCAAATAAAGTATATGTAGCTGTTTACCGATTATTCATTTTTTAATAGATACGGTCGTGGATACATTATAAATCGAACATGAAAACTTATTTTTACATCCACTAATTAAAATATGATCCAACGGTTAAAAAATATATATATTTTTGATGGATATATAATTGAAAGTTTTTCTCTAATATTGCATCTTTATTTTGTGAATTGTGGATGTTTTTTATTTTACTATTTATTTTTTGTGTTGTATTTCTATCATTATAATTATGCATTGAAAATTATAGTCTTACACAACTATTATAATAAAAAAATGAAGAATAATTAGTGATACTTATATATATCTGTTAATTGATTGTTATTCGGCTGTAAATTATTTTTAAACGGGTATAACAATACGATTTGTAGATAGATTTATTACCGATAATTAACGAACAATAAATAAATATTTTTTATTTTATAAGATACAAATATCAATATTACTGTTATTTGATCCGTATTGAACCGGTTGGCATCCCTGCGCCGGAGAGAGCAACGGGACGGGATCCCCCGGCCGGCAGCGTTGCCACCTTGACTCGCTGGCCGTTGCTTCATCACGCGGTAATGCTGGACATGCCAGCTGGACAACCGGCCCCACAAGACACGATGTGTACAGGTGGGGATTTCCATCGCACCCTGTTATTAGCCCTTCTGTTATCGACGCAGAAGCTCGGTGGGGACGACAGCCGGGCGTGATTTTGCACTTTGAACCCCGGATAAACTAGTTCATACGGTAACCGCCGACGGAGCCTTTAATTTATGTGACAGGCCCTGATTGATCGTTCGTTAGAGGTCTACCGCCCCGTGATCCAAAATTGATTATCCGACGAGTGAGTAATTTTGAAGACTAAATAAAGGATCCGTTTGATTATCTTTCGTATTTGGGCTCTTAAGGACGTGAATCTAGCACTTAATGGCATAAATATTAACCACGAGGATGAAAAGGTATGTAGATAATTATCCTACGTTTAGACATAAAATGTTAAACAAGAAAAGATAGATGGAGGGGTCTCTCTCTCTCTCTCTACGGGCAGCAGCCAGCAAAGGAAAGCTCAGCAGTCAACTGTTCATTTCTCCTCCGAGGGGGGGCATTCATGGAGCAACCGTGGAGGAGGGAGCCTTAAATCTCGACTCCTCCTTCTCCATGCGTGGGCAGGTCTCGGTGGCCGGTCCTTCGCTACTTCTGCTTTCGAGAACAGGCTCTGTGTATAGCGTTCTTATCTACATCCCAGCTGGAGGGCGGGAGAACGATGGCGCTTCAAGGGGGAGTATCCTAATGGGGCGAAAATCTCTGGTTCGTTGCCAATCTTACCAGTCGCAGATCCAGGGGCTCTCCTTTTCTGGTAGCATAACTCTGTTATTTATTGATGTAGAATGGTCCGAACATTCGGGTTTTCCTTGGAAGCCAAGCAATTCTCAGTGATCCGAGCTCCTAAGCTCGAGCCGTGGCGAAGACCAAGGACTTTCCCTCAAGTTCTCAGCTTGGCAGCTGGAGATGTGTGTCTAAATTGTTGGGTTAGAAATTTGCAGAGTCTGAAGGGAAGATTTAGAGGAATAGATGCCTCTTGGCGGTTTTTAAGGAACTCCTACGACTGCTGTATTTCTTATCGATGGAGGAGGCGGGAAGCAAACCGAAAAAGGGATTTGAGGTGAAACTCGGTGGTTTTGGAGTGCGCTCGCGCTCACACCGCACGGCCGTTCATGGTGAGTCTGCGGTTTCTGCTGCCGCCGTTGATGCCCTCAAGCAGAGCTTCTGGGCCAACATTCCGCTGGAGCTGCTTAGGGATGTGCTTACGAGGGTTGACGATTCGGAGGGTGCATGGCCCCTCCGGAAGAATGTGGTGGCGTGCGCTGGTGTTTGCAGGAACTGGAGAAATATCACGAGGGACATAGTGAAGACGCCCGAGGAATCGGGGAAGCTGACATTCCCGATATCCTTGAAGCAGGTAAGCACTTAGCAGAATCTGTTTTCCTTTTGTATTTTTAAGGTTTTCTTCGGGAATGTGATGCATTTTCCTCATTATCTATATCTGGGATTTTATGCCGTTTACAGTGTAGTATGGAGCGATAGAAATAGTTTTGGTTTTGCCTATCTAAAGTTGCTGCGGAGCGTTGTGTAGTTATTGATGAGAGTGATGGTCGTGCAAATTGGACAAAAGATGAAAATGTAGTTTCCTAGTTTCTGCTTATGCTCTAAAGCGTTATTTGTACATATTGGATAAAACAGATCAACAGAAGATATTACCGCAGTACTACATGCTCATTATCTTCATACATTTGGTTACTATTTAAAATTGGATTTTTTAAAATACTATTTAGAGTTAGAAACACTTTCTTTTTTGAGAAAAATGGTAAAAAGAGAAATGAATTGATGACTTCCTGATATCTATTTGGAGTTTGGCTGCAAATGTATGAACTCGATATACCCATTCAAATTTTTACCACATCTGAGACCATAAATCCATGATTGTTTTGATGGTTTTGGTTGCTTTTGACATGGTTATTTTCTTGTTGCTGTTGTCGAAATGCCAAGTCTTCCTGTTCCTTTGATAACCTTGTCTGTATTTCCTATAACATACACTCATTTGCACTTTTAATATTGTCTTGTTGTCTGAAGCCTGGCCCAAGGGATCTTCTACTCCAATGCTTCATAAGAAGGAATCGTACAACACACACATACCACCTATATCTTGGTCTAACACAAGGTATCCATTTCTTCCACAAACTCTACTGATTTTGACCTTTCTATTGGTGTTGATTTCCAATTCTAATGTATCATGTCTTATTGAACGTACCAAAAATTGGAAAGTAGCTTTTAAGGCTTTCACCATTGGGCCAAATAATGGTATTTCTTTGGCATATATTATATTTTAATGTTAAACTATTACCTTTTTAAAATGTTATTTAAGTCATTGTTTTGATATGGCAATCTTTTCAAATAAAATAGTTCATAAGCTGCCTGTAGCACTAGTTGATGGCTATATGCACAAATAAATGTTTTTTTGGGCACTCTTGGCAGTTTTATTTATCTCATTTTAATGTTTTTGCACTATTTTTATTATAGTTGGATGGAAATAAGGCCTGGCTATTTATTGTTTTTTATTTATTGTGATAATATATGTATGTTATTTCTTGTTTTCAAGTGTAAACATATCCGTCCCTATAATTATTTAATAGTCTAAATATATCCCTATAATCTTGATAAAGTTTTTAAGCTTCCTGAAATGTTGCTCCATTCGAAAAAAAAGTCCTTCTGTCAACCTTTAATGTTGTACATATGCATAACTCAACTTGACTTAATCTAATCCAATCCAAGGCATTTTTTACATTTTTACTAACTTATTATCCCCTCTCTCTCTCTCTCTCTCTCTCTCTGTCTGTCCGTCTAAGAGAAAGAGAGGGTATTGTAAATAATTTTATTGAATTTAATGGAGTCAAACAATATGTACCATAATAGGAATGAATCAATAATTTGGAGAGTTTTAAAGGTTTGTCAAGGTTACATGGACATATTTGGAATATCAAATAGTTCTAGAGATTGATCATTGATGTATAAAACCCTAATCAATAATATATACATAGATACATACATATACACATGTTATAGCTAAGATACAGATTGCATATATTTGTGCATGTGTACTTACTTTATTCTTGTATAGCTATATATGCATGCTTTTTCTGGTTTCTAACTACTGCCATTCATGTACAGCACTAGCTGACACTGGGAAGTTTCTACTTGCGGCACGTAGATCTAGACGTCCTACACGTACTGAGTATATTGTTTCCATGAACACAAATGACATGTCAAAAGGAAGCAGTGCATACATTGGAAAATTGAGGTACCATGTAGGCATCATGTCTTTTTAGTTTTGATGCATTCCAGGTTTAGGTTTTGCTGATGGTAAGAAATGGACACCTTGCTTTTTGCGTGGTTGGTCATTCTTTTGTCTACTGTAATATACAGTGTCAAAGTTATCAATTTTTATTTCATAAGATCCTCGTACTGAAAGCATGTTTCTGGGATCAAAGTACCGAAATTGCTTAAATTGTAGGTTTCTTTACCATATAACACATGTGGCATATAATATTTTAAGTTTTCTGTGAGTCTTCCCCCAAGCAATTTTCCAAAGAAAAATCTGAATATTCAAGAAGCTTTCTATTCCAAAGTCTATTGTCCCAACTTATCTCACAATCATGCTTGTGAAATATCGCAGTAATTGACTGGGATTGCACTCTTCTGTCCCAAATTGTGGATGGTGGTCATCATAAGCACATGCCCAAGTATCCTCTTCTAGACACAAGATGCTGGCTAGTGATACACGTCGGAAAGGGATACTTGTTTGAATTTGAGAATTACAAAGAAATAATTGGCATTACTTAAACGTGAAAAGGTTGAATTTTTATCTGTTTGAATCTGGTTATTTGGGTTGGCTAGGGCTGCAAACAGGTTGGAAACGGTAGTGGAAACACCGGTATCCGATTCCGATTCTGATAAGGGTTAAGGTGCTCCGAATCCGATGATTTCAGAATCCCTATGTTCTAATTTCAATTCCATTATTGGAATCAGAATGGAGTCCGATAAATTTCTAAATACATACTATATATTAGTTTTTATTTAAAAAAGTTAATAATTCACATATAATTGCTAAAAAATGATATAATCTCTTTAAAAATGTATCTTTATCGCTTTATTTATCATATTTTATAATTTATTTAACTTTATTTTAATTAATTTTACTTATATATACTTATTTTCTATCGAAATTAGATAAATGGAAACGGAATCAATTGATTCTGATTCTGTTAAGCTATTGGAATATCTGATTTTGATAGCTTACAAGATACAAAAACATGTTTCGAACATGTTAATTTGTATCAAAGTTGAATCAAAATTTTGGATTCCATTTACATCCCGAGGATGACCAAACTTTGACAATTTCCAAAATGGAAGAAAATGTGGCATATCAGAAGGTTGTACTACATTTATTTTTCATCATTGCAGACAACAGAGAAAATTCTTGGAAACCAAATGAACAAGATACCATGTGATCACAGACAAGAAAGCGTTGCTTATATTCACAAATAAGTTTACCTTTAACACAGCATCCTTTATAAGGAGTAGATCTGGGTGTGCACGCCTAAAAATCATTTCATATGCTTTTCCCAAAGAAGCCATAAATGTTTCAGTTCACCAATCAGCAGGAAATACAAAACGGATGACTAGAATAGACAGGACAAAAAAACAGTAATATCCAGAGGGCAGAGACAAAAACAGCCCACACTGTCGTCAAAAACATGATTTGCAGGATTTATCAATCAAGACTTGAATCAGCCTGATCTGGATTGGGATCAGCATTACCGAACCCAGCCAGTCTTGCAAAACCTGTGCCAGTATGTATCAGGTTCATCACCTGATGATCCAGGTGCCCAATCGATTTCTGCACCTTGGCCAGTTTTTTTTCTTTTTTTGTTTGTGTGTGTGGGGGGGGGAGGTGAAAGATAATTATTAAACAGCCAAACCAAGTGAAACCCTGAACGACACCTGTACATTCATGCCAAATGACCAATCTTTTATATTTTCATCGTAAAAAGACAGTGGTATAGCTATTTGTCTTCAGGTATGTGTTTCAAATGCAAAAGTGACTAGAAATTTTGCGAAATGTAGCTGGATAGCTAGCTTTTGCTGTATAGCTTTTCTTTTTGCAGGAATCAAATATTTGATGAGGTCCAGTCCTTATAACTTCATGTTTCATGACCTTTCTGTTTGTGCTGTAGATCTTGGATGCTGCCTTCTCATGTAAATGTTTTAGTCATTACACCCTACATCTTATTTAGTTGAAACGTTTTAGTTGTTATTCATTTGGTGGAAATGGTTGTTCTATGTATATATTGATTAGGCCAAGCTCTTGCTTTTACTAGGATTTTGTCATTTTTTCCCATTTTGAACAGGTCAAACTTATTGGGAACAAATTGTTCCACTGTTTCTCATTTTGGACAGATCAAATTTTATAGGAACTAAGTTTGTTGTCTATGATGCAATGCCACCTCACAATGGAGCAGTTCTTGCTAAAAATCGTTCCTCACGGCTGGGTTCAAAACAAGTCTCTCCTAAAGTGCCTGCTGGAAACTATCCGGTTGCTCACATTGCTTATGAATTGAATGTACTGGGTTCCAGGTGAGAAGTGAATCCCCACCAAAGGCAGCTGCTTTTCACTCTGTATGATTTATGGACTGGATATGAGCATCTTAATCTTTTATTATATTTGAGGCATGTTGTTCAAACGGAACATTCTGTTGTTGCATATATTGCATGTTCCTGTTTTCTTGGCTGATGGTCATGTCACCGTATATATTGTTGCTGTAAGATGTACATACAGAAAATTTGTTGCCTTCTATCATGCTTTACACATTTCGTGCTATCTTAATGTTAACGTAAACAAGAGCAGCTTTCTCAAAGGTGGAGTTGGAGTTCGAGTTGATTCTTATGTGTATAAATGGTATTACTCCGTAGAAACTTGAAAGTGCATTTCCAGCCCCTGGTGTGCGTGAGTCCTAAATAAGTTTGGGAAGAGACTGCACTTTATGGTCTCTTATAGTTGGGAAGAGGATTTGCACTTTATGGACTTTTTCTCTTGATTTCTTCAGCTATTTTATTGCAAGTATGATCTTCTGTATTGTTCAGTTTCTACTACCATATTGGAAAAAACATTTACGAAGCTCATTCCTTTCTCAATCTAGTGTATTTTTTCAACCCTCTTATTATAGTTTTACTTTTTCGAAACTTGTTTTTTTGAGTAGTGTAGTGTCGTCAATATCAATTTTTGGGTTTATTGCAACGATCAACTTGAGTTGAGTTGACTCACTTGGTTTTTTGTCGAATTATCAGAGGACCCAGGAGGATGCAGTGTGTTATGGACACGATACCTACCACAGCAATGGGAGCAGGAGGTACAGCTCCTACACAGAGGGATCCCCCCCTGAGTGGTGACGAAATGTTTCCATCTATTCCGTTCGGCCGAACCAAATCTTCTCGTCTAGGAAGTTCATTGTCTGCCTCCTGTTCTGGCTCGAAGGACATGCTAATACTGAAGAATAAGTCTCCGAGATGGCACGAACAGCTTCAATGTTGGTGCTTAAATTTTCAAGGACGAGTCACTGTGGCATCTGTGAAAAATTTTCAACTAGTGGCTTCAGCTGACAATGGGCAGTCTCCCGAGGAGCACGATAAGGTTCTTCTCCAGTTTGGGAAGGTAGGAAAAGACTTGTTTACCATGGATTATGGGTACCCATTATCAGCATTTCAGGCCTTCGCCATCTGTCTGAGCAGCTTCGACACCAATATTGCATGCGAATGATAGACCCAGGTATATCATTGCTGCCTGTCTATGTAGTTTGCAGCCTGCTTATCACTTGAAGGGCTGTTTGATACACAGAATTAACTTGATTTATCCTTAACTTTGTAGGGATAAGTTAGGTTTATCACCTGATTCATCTTGTACAAACAGACTAATTCAACTGTTACTGAACATCAGCTGTCTTCTTGGAACTGAAGGATGGATTGGGATACGCCTAATCCGTGGCTTCTGGACGCATTGGAAGCAGCTTGCCTTCTCGGAGTTGGCGCCGCCCTCCCGCCCCTGGACCCAGTCCCACATAGCTGCTTCAAAACGTGCTTGGGGGTATTGGTGTTTCCTCACATCTGTTCGTTTGCTTCCGCCCAGAGTCTTATTGGACAAAGAAGATCCGCGGTCGACGACTTGATAGCATCCACGTACTTAGTTCAGCATCGCGTGTTGCTGCTGTGCCAATATGAATGCTTCTCTTTGAATTGTTGCCCTTCTGTTGTGCATTGTATCACTATTCCACGGATCTGATGTTTATAAATTAAATATCCCGTAGACTACACCTTGGAACTGTCCTCTTAGCATACGTGTGTTTTGCGTATCTTGGGTATCAGCGTATAGATCACCAAGCACCAACGTACCGGTTACGTTGACTCGCCGTTGTTCGATTTAGCTTGCGTTTGTTTATAGTATGTACAATAATAATTCTTACAATATCTAGATGCTAAAGTTCAAGTCAGAACTAGCCGGTTTCTATCCAAAATCTCGTTTGTTTGATTGCTTTAAGAATGATTTCATTTTTCTGATGTGCCGTTCATTATTGATTAAACTTGCCGAGAAGGAATGACTCACTCAAAGTGAATGCATTTGTCAAGCAAGAATTTTGCACTACTTTGTTTTCTTTGATTGTTTAAAAATAAAAAATAAAGCAATTTTTTTTTGATTTTGCAACAAAATTTTTGTTTTCTTAGCCAGTGGTAGAGTTGCGGTCTGCAGTAACATGGGGCTATGTTGTGCCGCTTGAACGTAGGTCAATTGACATCACCTCTGCTCACGGAGATGCTCACAGAGAGTAGGGGTCATTGGTTCGAGCTGACGCTCGAACATCTACATATATAGTTATGCCCGGCTATCGGGGGGCGGGAAATAGCTATTAGCTGTTAGCGGCGATCGAGCTGGGGCTCGATGGTACGTGAGATTGTGTAATATTCCGGATGTCTGTAGCATTATTTAGGCATTACCGTAGTGTTTTTAATTATTTCCGTAATGTGTTTAAATTATTTTTAATATATTTATATAGATACCTAAGTATTTTTATTTATTTATATTGTGTCTTATTAATTTTGTAGATCGCTATATTTTATTTATAATAGGTGTTATTTATTTAATCTCATCTTAAATTAATTTTTTTATCTCCCCCAATTTAATCTCTCTCTACCCTTTCATTTTTTATCCCTCTTGATACCTTAGGGGGTGTTTGGTTGCATGATAATTTTTTGTACATTTTCATGATAAAAAATTGTATTAAAATAAAAAGTAAACCAACTCATGACATAAAATTATCATGTTTGGAGGGATGTGATTACAAAAAAGAATAACCACCTCACATGACCAAATAAAGTGGGGGACCATAAGAAAAAAGAAAGAGGTGAGACCCTCTTTTTTTGTTTAAGAAGAAAATCACTTTCAAAACATAAAATTGTCATGGTTGTCAAACACCTCTTTTAACAATTTTTCTTACAATTTTTAAAAATTAAAATAAAAATCTCAATTATCATGCAACCAAACACCCCCATTAACTATTCTTCTAAACCACCGCCTCTTTCTGTTTTCTCCTTGTTGCCGTTTTTCTCCTCCTGAAACCATCTCCGTTTTCCCCCGAAATTGATCAGCGCCCTATCTTTCTCCTCTCGATTTCGTTGCCCTCCCCGTCGCCGCTTTTTCTCTCTCTCTCTCTCTCTCTCTCTCTCTCTCCCCCATTGCCGCCTGCCTCGCGGCATTCCTCTCTCTTTCTCTCTCCTCGCTCTGTTCTCCCCCCTCAGCAAGTCGCCGTCCGCCCATGCCGCGCGGCCACCTGCCTGCGCTGCTGCCCCGCGCAGCCAGCCGCCGGCGCGCGTGCCTTCTCTTGCGCCGCCTGCTGCCTGCCGCCAGTGCATCCGCACCCCGCCGCCCACGTGTGCCTTCCCGCCCCGCGCCTGCGGAAGCCCGCCTTCCGCCATCCGCCGCGCCACGCGGCCACCGCGCGAATGCTGCCGTGCGCCGCTGTGTGCCACCCATGCGCCCACGCCCCTATCCGCCGTAAGTCCCCTCTCTCTCTCCTATCTATTCTCCCCTCTCTCCTATTATCCAGGATGTTATTTCTCCTTAATCCATTCTCTATTTCCTCTTGATCCGATGGCTTAACCCTCTCACTCTATGTCTTTTTCAGCAGTTTTGGAGGAGGTGATCTCATGTTCGGGTGATTTGATTTGTGCACTGCATCGCCATGTTCGGTATCGCTTTCGGTTGTCGATTCCCGACTTTTCTCGCGTCGATCCGGTAGGCATCCTTAACGTGTCTATTAATTATCGTTAAATTCCTATTTAATCCTCCATGACTTGTAGTGATTATTATTGAGTTAATTAGCCGGTTTAACGTTGTATGTCGCGGTTAACTAGCGTGGTTAGTTGACTTGTTCTTTGTTGTGCATAATAGGACTCTTGTTAGGGAGATTATTATATCATCTTCGTCATGTTAATTTAGTAGATTGTTAGCTGATTTTAGTTCTTTTAGTTAGTATGTTTTTAACTATCCTTTTGTTATACGGTTTGAGTTAACTTGTTATATATGTGTGGTGATAGGTTAATAAGATTAGATAATATTTATCGAGATTATTACTCTGTTTTGGCTATGTTATTGTCATTAATTTAGGTGATAGGGTCTGTTCCTATCATGTTAGTCTTTACTTATTCTTGTCATTTTATGGTTCTATATCATGCATAGGTTGTTTAGGTGTGGTTGATCATGCTATTTGCATTGATGATATGTTTATTCATTGCATGGTATAATTTATATCATTTAATCTTGCATAAGTGTATCATGGCATGACATGATTGAGGTGGATGTATGATACATTGAAACTGTGAATGGAAAACTGAGCTACACCAGACTAGTTAGTCGTGACTCGAGGGCAGCAAGGGGTTAGAACCTTCTGGTGTATCCTTCGATCCCATATCCCGTGGGCATCCTACGTGCCACCACTGCCTACGTGCACTATGGGATTTCGATTAGTATATGGTACTTATATATGATAGATCTGGTGGTAGCTAGTTGATGTGACAAGACGACACATTCCTTGCTAATGAAAATCTTTGTAGAGGATATGTGCATCTATTAGAGGATAGGTGCATCTATGTGAATGTGATCGTTATTAGATAATAGGTGCATTATTGCACAGTATGGTGTAGGTGGTCTAGTGATGTATTTTAGTTTGTCAATTATCATGTTGTGTTGCATGGTGTATGCATGATTTGTCTCATTTGTAGTATATCATCTTATGGAACATATAGTAGGTGTCTATGCATATGTTCATACCATCTTTTTAGGTCATGTTATAGTGCATATAGGTACTGGTCGGTGTGATTATAGGCTTTGGTTGGAAGTGTAAAACACATGGATTAAGTCATATATTGAATGTATTGACTAGTCTATATTGGCATATAATGGGTGTAGGTCTGGGTACCTATTTAATTAACATCTAGGGCCTTTTTGGCTATCCGATTTGACGGATGATGGGGTGTCTACTGAGTCGTCGTACTCATTCCAATCCTTTTATCAATTTTCAGGTAATCAGGTTTAGCACAGCAGAAGCGTGATGGATTGATTCCCGAGAAAGCAAATTGAATGATTCTTGTAATTTAGATGGTAATTAGATTTGTTTATATTATAACATAGCAATGTATTTAATTTGATTTTGTGGATGTATAAACTAGGACCTAGTTGTCTTCATTTTTTCCCAAATTGATATTTTTACGAGGTTAATTTTCTCTAGTCGCAACGTCGGATTATCCCGCTATGCCTGTTAAAAATTCGGGGCGTGATAGATTGGGTGCTTCCTGGCCACTGTGCCGCCATGTCAAAAAAAGAAGAGACATGGGGCTATGTTGTCACTTGGGTGATCATCTTAGGTGAGTCTGGGACGTTCTCCTCGCTGGGAGGAAGCGGCCGCCAAGGGAGGTATGTTCGCCCATTGCCACTATTGTGGGGACATAACAAAACTCGTTAAAAAGTGTTTGCTGATGATCATAAAAAAGATAAAAAAATGAAACTTTTTTTCCCTGCCATCTTTCTTTAGTTATACATGGTTTCACCATTTTTGTTACGGATCTCACTGAACATGTTAATTTCATGTCCGGGACTAAGTTAAATTATACTTTAATAAAATTGTTTTTATGAAAGTGTTAATATTCTCACTTTTCATTTGTTTGCACCATTTTTTTTTGAAAATCTTCTCACCCGAAACCCATGTAATGATGTAATAGCATAGACATACATTATCTTAACCGGATTCGTTTTTATTTCTTAGGTTAGGTTGCATATTTGCGTCATAAAAGCTCTGAATAAACACAAGTAGGTTTATTTGGTTAGAGTGAAAAAGATAAAATTATATCAATATGTTAAAACATGTTTATTAGATAAATAGTTAGAAATTGATGATTAAATGGTAGTTTAATTATTGATTGTCTGGATGTATTTATTTAAATGCCAATCATACCATTCGTGTGTAGTTGCATTCATTTTCATTAATTTGTTTAGTTGCATATTAGTTAAATATTATGATGAATAATTGCATTGTTTGTATCAAGTTATGAAAATTGAATCACGACTTGCTAAGAAATTAATTACATCCGATTTATGTTAATCATTAATTGATAAATTGAATAGAAATATGAATTGATATGATAATTCCTTAACATAATTAATTAACTTATATTCTTAGTGGCATAAAGTTGTAAAATGCATTATTTGTTGAATTGATATTGAATTGTGAGTAATTAAAGTTAATATGTCTAATTATGTTGTATATTCTATTCTGATTGGGTCAATTGCATGGATTGGAATTTAATTGAATTATTATTCCTGATTGGGTCTATTACATGAATATTTGCATTAATTGAATGGTCTGCATGTGTCGACATGATTGTGATTATTGACATGATTATGATTAATTGCATAATTTTGTGAATGTATAGAATATTGGCATGGTTTAATGATTTGGATATTTTATTGAGTTAAATTGCATAATTGGTTATTGAAATGGTATTGTCTGAGTAATTATATGGTTTGCTTGTGAAATGTTATTGATGCTGTGATGCATGTGATGTAATGCTTGCTCCTCCAGCCTATGATAGAATCGCCCGTGGGCAGCGGTGGAAATAGATTGATCCAGTGCATCTTTCGATCTCGGATACCGCGGTTTATTCTAAGTACGCCCCTGCCTAGACGTACTTTGGGATTTAGCTTACTATATGGTACTTCTTATATATATTTAGAGCTGGAGTGACGATCGCCAAGTATAGCATATGATCTACTCAGACACACGGAATGGAAATGGTATTAAAGTATGCACAATAGGTTCATGTAAGTCCAGGTGGCATGCATATAGAATAGATCAGTTGGTTAAATGATAGATAGTTTGGTTCATGTAGAGTTAGGCTCATTCGGTTAATCGATTTTGGAAAGGACCCAACTAAATAATATAATCTTGATAACTAATTTAGTAATTATGATATAATCTGATTTGTGTTGATTTTATCATTTATTGCTATCATTTAGATTGATTAGTATAAAAGGAAAGTTGGGTATAAGTCGTACTGAGTCCGTGTGACTCATTCCTATTCCTTTAACATTTTTCATGAAATCAGGTAGCGCAACAGAAGCGTAATGGATCAGGTTTAGTGGAAAAAAGATTTAGAGAATTTGGTTTATTGAAATCAAGGTATGAATTACATTTGGATTGAATTATTTATTTAAATGAAATGGGACCTGTGATTTTTCAATTATTTTTCCCAAACCGACGTAGTTTAGGGGTTAATTTCCCGGTCCCGTCTCCGAATTTATTCCGCTGCGTGTGTTAGGAAATCCGGGGCGTGACAAGCAAGCAGAGTGCCTCATGATGTAACCAAGTGAGCTCGGATCGGTGGGATGGAGTGGCATGCAAAACAATGAAAGATGACCGGTGGGTGGGGGTACGAGATGGGCAGACGGTGAGGGCATGGCTAGTAGGCAGGTGCGGTCGGGCATAGGCATGGGCAAAGGCAGTCGGGTGTGTTTAGAGGCAGTTGAGAGTAATAGGGCTCTGGCACGGCCGTAGGTAGGCATGGGCTAGTGTGCGCATTGGAGGGATTGACATTGGCCGATGTGGGCAGGACCACCTAGGAAGTGCTCGGATCATCTTAGTTCTCAAGTGGAGAAAGTAGTCTCAGTCTCCAATAAAAGATGGTCACGATCCCGGGTCAGTTAAATGACACTTCAAATAAAAAATTTAGTGAATTGACGTTATTGAAGAGGACTAAACTGTTACTGACGTCTTTCTAACTTGTTATCTGTCCGTAACAAATTATATTAAGTTTGATAGTGAGTTATATGATAAGACGTCGATAGTGGTTCAACAATTGAACAATGATCTGACGAGTTACTAACAGGCACGACAAGAGCGCAAGCATGTGGCTCTTTCTTTCACACTTTCAAATAGTGGCCGCGCACTTCTGTCTGCTGCCGACAAAACACTCGTGCCCATGGAAGTGTTCACCGCTTCATGCCCCATGAACGACGGGAAATAAATACCTCCGCGAAAAAAAAGTGTGTAATTCTTATGGGGTGTTTGGTTGCATGATAATTTTTTGTACACTTTCATGATAAAAAATTGTATTAAAATAAAAATGAACCAACTCATGACATAAAATGATCATGTTTGAAGGGATGTGATTACAAAAAAGAGTAACTACCACACATGACCAAACAAAGTGGGGGACCACAAGAAAAAAGAAAGAGATGAGATCCTCTTTTTTTGTTTAAGAAGAAAATTATTTTTAAAACATAAAATTGTCATGGTTATCGAACACCTTTTTTTAAACAAGTTTTCTTATAATTTTTAAAAATTAAAACAAAAATCTTCGTTATCGTACAGCCAAACAGCCCATTAGACTTTGCCTGTGCTCTTTCCCGTGACCGATGGGAAATGCCTCCGTTTCATGCCCGTAAACGACGAGAAATGCCTCCGCTTCAGAATTATCTAGTTTTTGTTTCGTCTTGATTTTGATTCCGTTGCCAAATAGAGCTGTACTCTGTGACCTCTGAAAATTCGAAACACACCAAACTTCTGCCCTCAAAGAGCCAATAGTTTTCTGCATGCAGCCACACTAAACTATGTTTTATCTATTTTATCTGTATATATATATATATGATCGGAATCGACAATTAATTTGCATACACGACTGAAAATTCCGGACCGATCGAACTCGGATGAACCTCAAACTCAAATACACGGGAGGGAAAGAGCGAGATAACAGATCGATGCAAATTAGAATCCTGCCGGGTCGAACACCGGTCTTCGTGCTTCAGAACGTACGGTCTTGGGCCCGGAGGGGGTGGTGGTCCCGGGTGAGGCCCACCACCAAAGAGCGGCCCACAGCAGTCTCGTATCAGGAAGCAGCAGCAGAGGAAGTGGAGGCTGCATTAGGGAAGGATGGCCGATCAGCACCGTCCGAAGACCACAAGTTCTCATCGGCTCTTTCAAATGTCAAGCGAAAATAATTAATTCGTCATAGAAATGTAATCAACCAGAAATTAATTCTTTTTTTTTTTGCAACAGATGATGCACAACGAAGATGGTGATAATGCACTTTTGTTATCAAATATCACCAGACATGATAATTTTATATTTTAGTTATTTTATATTTTATTTTACTACATGAATTGATCGCAAAGATGTCTAAGGATTATTTTGCAATTTAATGCCTTATCAGATAAGAGCCCAACTCAGACAAGTTTCTCTATGTTCAAAAAATTAAGATTTGCAATTAATATTTTTGCAACAAGAGTTGTTTTCTCATGCATAAGAACAACTTGAGCTTCAGACGGAGTGTTGAACGCAGAAAAGATATACACATATATATATATATATATTCTTTCGTGCATGTTTTCATAATTTATATATTTTTATTAGTTAGATTTCGAAGCTTGCTACGAATTTTAGAGCAAAAATCACTTCATTATCCGGTGGATAAGACTCTCATCCTCTACAATCCGGACCGGAGCCACCACTATCCTTCTTCCCCACTTAATTAATAATAACATGGTAACGTCATTGCTGAGATATGTGCTATATTACTAAATAGTGTATATAATTAATAATTGGTGCATATAATTATTACTTTTCTATTATTTGGTTACTAACATTACATTATGTTATGAATTCTCACTAATAAAATTCGCAAAGTTGTTAGTAACATATTGCATAGATTAAAAAATGTGGGTTCAGTGTGACTATATGCAACAATATTTAGTAACGTAAGGAGTGACATATTTAGCAACGGTACTGGTGTTACTGTAGGTATATATATATATGTTACTGTATGTATATATGTTACTAAACACCAGCAGCACCACTTCCTGCTGGTGTTTCCTCCACCGGACAACAGCCGAGGTGATCTCCGCCTCTCCTAATCTAATATTCGTACGTAACTATTTCAAGTGAAGATGATAAGAGAGAGCTCACCACTCACTCACAAGTAGATCTGTAAATGGATACGGAGTATCCAATATGAAGCCTGAATCCGAAATTCAAATTGGCCTATCAGTATTTGTCCATGGTTCGGCGTATATGCCATTTCGGATTCGGGATACGCCTGACACGCCTGACTTGGTGGAGACCCGAATCCATCCTTTCGGGGTGGATGTGAAAACCCTATCGGGGGGAGGGGGGCTGGGAGCTCCGGGACAAACGGGGGAGGAGGACCGTCGCCGGCCTGCTGTTGGTGGTGGCGCCGGCGAGGCGGCTCCAGGGCGCCGCCGTCGTCCGCGTAGGGGAAGTTCATCTTGGCCTTGCTACGGCGGATGCGACGAGCCTCCCGGTCGTAGGCGCGGGCGGCCTCCTCGGGTGTGTTGTAGGCGCTGGAGCTTCGTCCGGTGGGGAGGGGGCTGCGGGGAGCTCCGGCGGGGGCGGGTGGCACGCGGCCTGTACGTAGGGGGCTGAGCTCCGTCCGGCGGGCGCGCGGGAGCTCCGTCCGGGGGGGGGGGGGGCGCCGGAGCTTCGTGGGGGCGCGCGTGAGCTTCATCCGGTGGGGAGGGGGCGAGGAGCATCCGGCGGGGGCTTCGCCGGCCGACGACGCCGCCGGGGGAGGGAGGCGGACGCGCGGCTCTCTCCGCGGCGGGGGGTGCCGCGGGGGGAGCTCCGCGCGGTGGGGACGCCGCCGGGGGAGCTCCGCGCGCGGGAAGGGGGTGCCGCGGGGGGACATCCGCGCGCGGGGGGGGGTGCCGCGGGGGGAAGCTCCGGGGAGGGGGTGAAGGGGGCGCCGGGGGGGGGAGCTCCGCGCGGTGGGGACGCCGCCGGGGGGGAGCTCCGTGCGCGGGAAGGGGGGGTGCCGCGGGGGCCGGGGGGACATCCGCGGGGGGGAGCTCCGCTTATCGGGTGTAACGGGTTGACCTGGATCCGAGAGTATTTTCGGATTCAGGTATGGATTTAAACTTGAAATTCAATAGTTTATCGGGTCTGCTATTGGATTTAGATTTGTCTTATTGGATTCAGGTTTGGATCCTAAAAAATCCACCTGATAGTGACCCGTTTACGGGTCTACTCACAAGGGGATGGATAACTAACTAATTAGCACCCCCTCTTGAAATTAAATATTTCGAAGACTTCTGTTTAGATCAAGCCTCCGTGTGACTATCTTCTGATCGATCTGCCTTCTTGTCACCGTGGAAAAAACAAAACAAGAGGAGACCTACCAAGACTGCAGGCAGCCGCAGCAAGCAGGTCCACCACCCCCCCACCCCGGCGGGGCGCCGGGAGGAGGTGCCCAGCCTCCGCCTCCAGGGCCACCGCCTGGTCCCATCTATCCGCCGCCGCCGCCGCGAAGCAGTCGAGACGAAGAAGCTCGTCGCCAATTCAGGCTAGCTGCACCAACAAGACATCACATCACCTCCTGACGAATGCGCTCTAGCTTATTATACCTGGAGCGGATAGCTGAAGCTTCTCTCCTGCTGTTGCATGGCCGGGCTTACCGGCCTGTCTTCATCCGACGGCGATAAGGGCGAGCGTGCATGCATGCAACCCCAGCTACTGGTCTCTGCAACTGCTGTTCTCGAGCACCGGAAGATCACGCGCCCAGTTGCCCCCACCTGCTGGTCGCATTCTCGCACGCTTCGATTTAATCCGATTTAGATTTTGTTTTCGAATCGAATCCAATCAAATCCATTTTAATTAACCAAATTAATCTAGTTCGATTTAAATCAAAAATATATAAGAATATTTAAATTAATTATTTTTTACATATATATAATATAATAATTTTAACTCTACAATCTCTGAGGGAATCAGTGATATATATGTAGGTTGGTTCAATCAGTGTTTGGTTAAGCCAAGTCAAATAAAACTTCAGATAAATGAATTGTCGAGCATCAGACAGCGTAGACGAACTTGAAATATTTTCTTGTTAAAATATTATTTTTATTTTTATTTTAAAAGTTTATTATTGTGAATCTATGAAGTGAGGTAGGAGAGTATAAATATTCCCTCATCCAGTTAAATGGTCAAGTCTAAGACTGATCTCATGAGATCTTAATCAATTATTTTAACTTCATATTAATTTAATTTAATTTAAATTTTATTTTTATCATACTATTTTACATACTAATTGAATCAAACCGAACTACAATTTTCAATTCAATTCTTTAATAGTTTGATCTCTTACCAAAACCTCTCGATTCAATTGAATTTTTATTTCAATAAAATTAGCATGACTCTTAATGAAATCTAACTGAACAAGGAATAATCTCAGTCTCAAGGTTTATAAGGTGTTAGGTTGCACAATTTTTTTTATATTTTTTGTGATAACATTTTATATTAAATACAATATAGGATAATCTAAGACATAAAATTAATATGTTTGTTGAGATATAATACAAAAGAAAGAAGACCATATATAATTAAAAACATGGGTCACAAGGAAAATAGGTATTTTTGATCTAGGAGAAATTTTATCAACTCAATTTAAGTCTTAATCTCAAATTATTTTAGTCAGTCACATAAGTTCTCATTCTCCACTTATCTACATCACAGTGAATTATCTTTCTCCAAGCTAACTTAGATCTACCATGTTTTTTGTTTTTATTATTTTGATATTTTATTTTACTAACTAGGACTTCTAATTTAGATCACATTCATCATGTCTAAACTATCTCAATTTTCATTCTTTCGATTTATCTACAATTGTTGTTACTCTCATATTTTCTCTAATATATTCATCAGGTATTCTATCTAATCTAGTATTGGTCACACATCCAATTTAATAATTTTATTTTAATAACACTTATTTTGGATGTATGTATTTTTATTGTTCAACACTATTCATTATCATACAATCTTGCAATATTATAGGTCTTATAATTGTAGATAAATTTTTTTTCAATCTTTACTTTATTCACCTTGTTAATGTCCACATCATATTCTTCATTCTTTTTGATAATCAAATAAAGTATTTAAATTGAGTACTTTGAGATTATATTATATTACTACATCCAAACTAAACTCTCCTCCTTCTTCACTCTAGTTTTTATTATAGTTATAATACTTTTATTTTGTCATAATTTTACTTATTTTGGAACTATTTTATGCTAAAATGTTTATAACTTCCTATTAACTCTTTATTGTATCTCATCTATCAAAATATATCATTCTTTATATTCTTTGCTAATTCTTATAAAATTTTATTGCATGCCCTTGACGTTGGTCAACTGAAATAAGATCTCTTATTTCTTCTTTAATCTATGCAAACACTATCATTGTAATTTATTTTTATTTTTTGCAAATTGGTATGTTCGTCTTATATGTCTTTTATTGCTTATATATATATCTAACAAGTATTATCTTTTGCTTCAACGCTTATCACAAAATATCTTTTATAAATCTATCAAATAAATTTTAATTTAATAAATACCATATGTAATTTTTTATATGTTGATATTTCTTTATCAAACTTTAGAAAATAACTTTTGCTATAAACCTTCCATGCATAAAACTAAATTGGTTCGTTGAAGTATCTGCATCATCTCATAATTGCGCTATCTCATAATTTTATAGTATGTCTTATAAGCATGATCCTTCTATACCTAGAGTAATCTTGTATATCTATTTTTTTTCTTTGAAATGGAAATGATAATGCTCTTTCCCTGCTCATTTGATATTTTCTTAGTTCTTAAAATTTTATCAAAAAATTAAATTAAGTGTTACACCCATAAATCTTTTAAACATTTTTATAATTTAATAGAGATGCTATTGATACCACATGTTTTACTTACCTTCATTTTCTTCAATGTCCGTTTAACTTGTAAAATTTTAACACTCCGAGTAAACACTCTTCGTGCCTTTTATGTTTCTAGCAAATTCTATCATTAAAAAGAGTATCAAAATAATTCTTCTATATTTATTTGATATCACTATATATGATCAAAATATTTTCTTTATCATCTGCGATACATTTGACTTAAGGTTATGAGATCTTATCTTTCTCTTCCTTTTTAATATATAAATATCATTTTCATATTCTTTAGTTCTAAGTTTCTCATACACCTCTTAAAAATCTTATCTTTTGCTAACTTAATAGTAGTTTTGCTTCATTTTTCACTACCTTACACCCTGTTTGGTAACACTATTAGGTACCTCTATCACTATCAATTTTAAAATTGATATTGATAAGAACCTTTAAGAGGTGTTTGGTTAATTGTATCAATTTTAAAATTTATAGTGCAAACAAAACATATTATGTAATACAAGTGTCAACTTGTATTAATTTTGATATTGATACTCTAACATTTGAAAATATTAATATCAATATCGATATAGTACCAAAAATGAAACTCTAACCAAACAGGGCATTATGTCCTGTTTGGCTAGAGTATTACAAATGATATTGTATTAATATTGATATTGATATTTTTTGAAATTGAAGTATCAATATCAAGATTGGTAGTATCAAAATTTTTAAGTGTTTGGGAAAATTATATCAATATTACAATTGATAGTGGGACTCCGCGCAGAGGCGTCTGCGAGGGAGGGGGCCCGGGGGGACGCCGCGCGGAGGCGTCTGCGGGGGACTCCGGCGGGAGGGGGGACGCGCGGGACCGTAGCGGCGTCGACGTCCGCCTGGACTGCGGAGGCGTCTGCGGGAGGGGGGGGGGACTCCGGCGACGCGCGAATCCCAGCCCCGGCACCCAGCCGCGCGATGCCGCCGTGTCTCCTCCTCGCCGGCTTCCAGCCAGGGGGTGAAGGGGGAACTCCGGCGACGCGCGAATCCCAGCCCCATGATGCCGCTGCGTCTCCTCCTTGCCGGCCTCCAGCCAGGGGGGCGGGGGAACTCCGCCTCGTCGGCCTCCAGCCAGGGGGTGAAGGGGGGCGGGGAACTCCGGCGACGCGCGAATCCCAGCCCCGGCCCCCAGCCGCGCGATGCCGCCGCGTCTCCTCCTCGCCGGCCTCCAGCCAGGGGGGAAAGGGGGGCGGGCTGTGCGGAGGGCCGGGGGGACGCACAGGAAGGCTCCGGGGGGGGACCGTGGGAAGGCTCCGACGCGGATGATTTCAATACAGGTGGAGACCTGTATTGATTATGATATAGTACCAAACACCTACTAATATAAAGTGGAGACCTGTATTGATTAAGATTATTAACTGTGAATCTTAAAATTAAAATTAGTATCCAAACACCTACTAATATAAAGTATCAATATTAGTTTTAAAACTGATATCAATACAGCTACTTAACACTCTGTTTGGTAACACTATTAAGTACCTCTATCACTATCAATTTTAAAATTGATATTGATAAGAATCATTAAAAGGTGTTTGGCTAAGTGTATCAATTTTAAAATTTATAGTACAAACAAAACAAATTATGTAATACAAGTGTCAACTTGTATTACTTTTGATATTGATACTCCAACATTTGAAAATATTAATATCAATATTGATATAGTACCAAAAATGAAACTCTAACCAAACAGGGTATAATACTGTAAACAAACAGGCTGTTAGTAGGGGTGGCAATGGGCCGGGCCGGCCCACGGGTTCGCGGGCCGGGCCGGCTGCGGGTCATTTGACTGGCCAAAGATTTTGGCCCGCGGACTTTAGTCGGGCCGAAGCGGGCTAAAACAGGCCAAATAACTTTCAATTTTTTATGTCAAAAACACCATTTTTATTTATTAAAAATATATTTTAATTAAATTATTATTAATTTTATAATGTTATCTTAAATAATTAAATTTATCATATTTAATAAATATTTATTTATAAAATATATAGTTGGGCCGGGCCGGGCCGGGTCGGGCAAAGTCAATAATTTTTGCGGGCCGGGTCGGGCCGGGCCAACAATGTAGTGCGGGCCGGGTTGGGCCGGGCCAATATATTTTGGACCGGGCCCTAAGCGGGACGACCTCGGGCCGGCCCGGCCCGGCCCATTGACACCCCTAGCTGTTAGGCCTTGTTTAGCAACTGACCACCTCTATCATTATCATGTTTGAAATCGATAGTGATAAAAATTATCACTAGACATTTAACTATCATTATCAATATTGAAACTCTTAATGTAAAGAACATATGACATGTAATACAAGTAACAGCTTTATCAATTTGGATATTAATATTCCATCATTTACAAATATTTAACTAAACAAGGCATTATATTGTTCATAAGTATTATTATTGCCACATTTAGACAATGCTTTGCACCAATCTGTTTCATTATTTATTGTTTTTTACACTTTTATGTCATTGCTATGTCTCTTTTTTAGCGGATAATGCCCTTTAAATTATCAAAATACATTTGAAGCTATCCCTCTAACTTTTGTAGCTACATTCATCTACATAACAATGGCTTCTATATTTGGCTTTCGATCATTTATAAAAGGTTGCTTCAGTCTTTTTAATTTTCACCATTGCATTATAAGAGGCATATAAAATGTGTTTATTTGTTTTTTTATCTTAATATCTAAAATCACTAACTATTTTTAGTTGTTAAAACTTTTAACCAGTTGAAATAGAGAAGGAATTCTCCAAAAAATAAACTTTTGTAATGATAGTGAAACACCATTTTAACAAGATCCTAATGAGGTGTTTGGTTGTATGATAATCAAGATTTTTATTTTAATTTTTAAACATTATAAGAAAACTTGTTAAAAGAGGTGTTTGGAAACCTTGACAATTTTATGTTTTGAAAGTGATTTTCTTCTTAAACAAAAAAAGAGGGTCTCACCTCTTTCTTTTTTCTTATGGTCCCCACTTTGTTTGGTCACGTATAGTAATTACTCTTTTTTGTTATCACATCCCTCCAAACATGATAATTTTATGTCATGAGTTAGTTCACAATTTATTTTAATACAATTTTTTATCGTGAAAGTGTATAAAAAATTATCATGCAACCAAACACCCCCATAAGGAAAACTCAGTTTAGCATGCAACTAAACACCACATGGGTTTTAATAATTTAGACTTTCTCATCACAGTTCATCAGAACCCCACATGCAAGATGGACTCATTGAATGATGCAATATTGATGCAAGTGCACTATATATATATATGCTTGGACAAAACCTCTATACTGAATCTTGTAGCATTTGATCCTATCTCTTGACGCATGGACCTCAATTTATACTGGGCGTTAATTTCCCTGGTCTAATGACTACTTTCAGTTGAAATGGCTACCTAGAGAACCCATGACTTTCTAGAATCCGTTGGAAAAGAAACCACTGGAAGAAGAGATATACACACGCACACACATATATATAACTCTGGCATATATTCACAATCCTTTGCCACTACATTTTTTATAGATTTTCTATAATAATGAGTGTTCGTTAATCCTAAGGAGAATGCAATGAAGTTAAACCCCTCTGGTTCGAGTAAATAAGTTCAACTGGAGTCTTCAAAATTAATTAAGAGAAAGAAAGATTATTATAAGTGGGTTCATGACTTTGGCAGCTACAATTCAACACACACTTGTTACATGCATACTGAATGGTTTTCATTGAAAGACATTCAAGAGTTTCCCGGAGTCTTAAAAAAAAAATCAAGTTCGAAGCATAATTTGGATATCTCCAAAACATCTGCAACGATTTTATTCGTTAATATATATTGGAAAGTGAAAATGAAAATAACTCGGTTTCAAACTTTCACACCTAGATGTGATCCTTGTGAGGTATTTGGTTGCGTGACAAGTTGAGTTTTTAATAAAAATGTGTTTGTGCAACACATTTTGTTCAGAGTTGTTGTAAAAATATATTTCACTAGAAAATTTCTTGCTAAAAAATGATGAAGTTTTTTTTATCTTTTCCACTCTTTGTGTTATTGTATCTCATCAAATATGGAAACTTAACATTTTATTAAATATGACAACCTAGCAGGCAGGAGAGACTTGAATAGTGTAGTTGGATGGTGGCTCTGTTGTGTTTGAGTGTCGGTGTAACCACTAAATTAGGTGACTTACTCAACTAATTATTCTAATTAATAATCTTCTCAAGAGATCACATTTCTCAAGATTACATTCAATAAAGTATATTTAAATTTCGTATTTTTTCAACTCAACATCTAAAAAATAGTTAATATTAAAAGTTTATTAATTTAATTTTTTAATGAATTCGGAGTCACAATTCACTTGTTTTAGGATTTGACATCTAGGTCAAAATCACACACATGCCTCACACTAATTAGCAGATTTCACAAGTGATCGCTGGTTGGGTGACTACTCTTTAACGGATATAAAATAGTTTTGAAGATTTCAACTCAAACTTTCTAAAAAAATTTAAATTATTTTTTATTTTTAAATATTTGTGAATCATTTTAAAAATTCTTAAAAAATATCACCCCAACTGCCGAGCAAAAAGGAAACTCGAAACTGTCACTGTCACTCGTTTGTCTGGAACATATCCGATGGCGTACTCCCCAAGACAAGATTTTTATCCAGAAAGGGCGGCCGACGTCAAAAAAAAAAAAAAAAAGCTGCAAGCTTTGCCCCTCGGACTGGGAGCAGCCGCCGGCGCGCAGCGGATAGAAGTAGGGAGCACTGGAACGCGGGCATCTGGATCGTCATGACGACGGGCGACGAGGCTGCGGCAGGTGGGAGTTCCCTGGGTGCCAGTGGATTCAGGCGCTGCGACTACTGTGAGGAGCAGAGGGCGCTGGTGTACTGCCGCGCAGACTCGGCTAGGCTGTGCCTCGCTTGCGATCGGCATGTCCACTCGGCCAACGGCGTCTCCTCCAAGCATCATCGGTCCCTCATCTGCGACGCCTGCCTCTCTGCCCCTTCTTCCATCCTTCTCTCCTCCTCCCAACGTCACCAGGGCGGACATCCCAGGCTCCTCTGCGCCAACTGCGACTTCGATGCCCGTGACGGCGGGTGTGATGACAGCGAAGCGGGGGAGCGCCGCGCTGTAGAGCCTTACTCAGGTTGTCCGGAGGCGGTGGAGATGCTCGCCCTCCTTGGTGCCTCCTCGGAGAGTGAGAAGTCCTTGTTCCTTGATGGCGGCTTCGACGAATGTTACTCTTTTCTGCTTGAGGATGAGGTATGGGTGTGGGATACGCCGCCGATACTGAGAATGGAGGATATCATCGTGCCCATCAATCTCTGCCAAGATATTCAAGCTTTGAACGTCCCTCCTCCGCCCAAGGTCTGGGGGCTGACATTTTATACATTCTTGTACCTGGTTCTAATCGGAAGATATCCAATTATGCTTGTCTTGTGACGTCTTGAGGAAATGGGTCGTGTTGGGCTGTCGTTAGATCCGTAAGCTAAATGTCTGCTGCGTTTAATTCAGGGCCGGAATGCGGCATGTGGGAAGCACAAAGATGAGATAGTTAGACAGCTAAGGAAGCTGGTGAGGTCGGACATCTCTCTTGGCGGTGATTTTGGGTTTTTTGAACCCGAGATGCAGTTTCAATGTCAACAGGGGGCTCAAACGGAGGATATGATCTGTAGCGTTCAAAATGGGGATGGATCAGTGGTTGTACCTCCTTCTCCGGTTTGTTCTTCTTGCCAATTGTCAATGTTCTGTTCATTACTTTCACCTCTGCTGTCGCCTGTGGCAGACTTGTGAATGGACCGTTATTGTTTGGTCCCATAACAGTAAGTAGAATGCAAATTGTGAAACTTATGTTGTCTTAGATGCGTACCTTATGGTCTCTTTGGTACTAGTATCAAACACTTTAATCACTGTTAGTTTTGAAAATGATTTTGATAAAAAGCATCACAAGGTGTTTGGCAATTACTATCATGGAATTTGTGGTACAAGTAAGTAAGGCATGAATTGTCTGTTCAAATTTGATGTTAATACTTTATCTCTAGGAATACCAATATCAAAATTGGTAGAGTAACATTTTTGATACCCAAACCAAACAGAGCATTACATAGCACAGAAGCCACACATCTATCGTCGGCGGAAATAATCAACCTTGTGGTTTTGAATTTCTTAACTAAAAAACGGGAAAACTGAATGAGATATTGCCTAGACGAAGGTATGTTGTATTATGAAGACCTTTCTGTCCCAAGGTCTTTCTTGATATTTTCATGTTCAAGAATTTCTAAGCTTGCTTGTGATTCTAATTTCCATGTGTAAACTTGTTATGCTTAGGAGATCACTGAGGTTATCCATTTTTGCTAATCCTTGTGTACTTTGTTCACTGTCTTGTGTACATCTAGCATGAATATTTATGCTTTAAATTCTTATTCTGAGTGGACTATTTGTGGAAATTTCTTGCTGATAATTCCATTCCATTTGAGTGTGAGTACACTTTATGTTGTAGCCATCATACTAGTTGAATAAATCCAAACTGGAATAGTACAATTAGCAGGTTTCATTTTTGTAAAGTGTTGCATTTTTTATATTACTCATATAATAACAACTTGGAAATTAAGTAGCCAACAAAAGCAAATGAATTTGGGACCATACAAATAACTAAAAAACTATAAGTATCTGTAATAGAAAATAATTTCTTTGGCAGTTATTTCCTATTTTTGAGTTATACATTGACTAAGTCCATTGATAGGACCATGGTTAACTTTAAATAAGTTCTAACGACTGCATTGATCATTACTTTGCCTTCATCTCCTAAAATGTTAAACAAGGAGTAGATATTGAAGGCAAACACTTCTTACTATTCATGTTGGATATGGAGCCAACAGCTATTATATTTTGGGGAGTTAGGAGTTCTATTTGGGGCTAAATGATATTTATATTTTTGGGTGTTTAGATTCTATGTCCATTAATATTTAACTAGAAAGGCATTCTTAAAATTTGTTGAAGACCCTATCTGTAGTCATGGTTTGCCCGATCAGATCTAGGTTGCCCGACCTGGTTGGAATACCGAGCGATCGGCTTGGTCCTGACCCTAGATCCGCAATCTGGCATCAGATCTAGGTAGAGTAGTACTACCCGGCGCGAGTCTCAACACGTCGGGAAGTCGGCACAATAGCTAGCCTGCAGGGGGAGGGTTCAAAGGCCCACAAGGGGCGTCCTCTCCTTCCCTCACTTTCTCAACTCTTTTCTCACTCTAAATCTCTCTTTCTTAAGTGTTCGATTAGTGTATTTTCTCTCTCAAAAGCACTTCTATATAATTTATTGTTTGATTTGTTTCAAGAATTCTTAGGGATCAAATTTTGTTTAATTGTGTTACTAACTTATTCTTTTAAGTGTTGTCTTTATTATTTTTTTACTATCTTGTTTCTATAGTATATCTTTTCCAAGTCATGAGACTCAAACTTCCAATGTTACCCATAATGATCCAGCTTTGTTATATTGCAATTTGATATCTATGGTGGAGAGAAAAGTTCAATGTAAATATTGTGAAAAAATAATGCAACGGGAACCTTTATAGTTGAAGCATCACCTGGACAATGATGCAGCAATAGTCCCAAGCATGTATAGAATTGAGGCAGAATCACAACCTCAGCCTATGCATTTCACGGGAGAGTAGTAGTACACACACGTTAGCCAAGATGACGACCATGGTGCACATACACAAGAAGGTGAATACATGCAATGAGACGGACGTCGACACGGGGGGGGGGGGAATTGTCATATGGGGAGGTTTAGTTATCTCCAGACTCTTGGTTTCTTAGTTATGATCAAGGGCGTTATGGGATGGGTCAACTTAATTGTGGATTCTCATCAGACACTTCCACTTATGGAAGTTATGATGGATCTTGAGGATCTTACCCTAGAGTGATTGAGAGTAGCCGAGTGGTATCAACATTTATCCATTTATAACCACATGTAACATTTGAATAGAAATGAATACAAAAATTTAGTCATTTCTCCTAATTTTCTAGATTTTTGGTATTTTCTTCTTTTTATATTTTAATATTAAACAATAATTTTCCGATTTGGTCCGACTAGATTGGGTTTGGGCTGAGCTGACCCTCCCCAATCCGCCTTCCTTGGCTCTAATCAACTTTCTAGTCTTATTTTTGTTCTTTTTGAGAAACTTCTCTTATTGTTCTTTATATACTCTCTTTTTATTATCAGGCAGATCAACAAAAACAAACAATCACCAAAGAGGAACGAAGAGAGAGAAAAACTCAACGATTCAAAGGATAAATGATCTCCCGTTATAGGTCCCGGAGAGATGCAGATCGTGAGAGGCTCTACCCAAAAAGCATATGACCAAGCTTTGATGAGGAGAGAACTGATCGTTATGCCTCTGAATACCAAGCTGTTGGTTGAAATTTTTTCTCTTTTTTTCTTTCCTTTTCCATAAGCCCATCAAGATAGCTTGAAAAAAATAGTTTCTACAGACCTTTTCTGTTCATCCAAGTTTAAGTTGATGCCATTCCTCAAACAAGCCCAGCAGATTGGTTCTTTCCTTTAAATTCCCTGGAGAAACTCCTGATGAATTCCGTTATTCTTTACTGCATGAAAAGGTGGTTTGGAATTGTCTTTAACAGCCAGAGGAAGCACACTTGTGATTGCCCTTTTGCTTAACCCATCAATCCATGCCAACCTATCAAACTGTATGAATTCTTGGTAAAGAAAGTTCCATAGAAAAGTCTGATTTTGATAGAAATTATTTTGTTTCACACTATCTTCTACCAATCTCTGTCTACCTCCAAATCCTCCATAGCTTATTTTCTGTTCCAACCAAAAAGAACTAGGAATATCTAGGAAATACAGAAACTCCGAGATTTTGGAAAATTCTTCCATCTTATCCTCTTTTAAGTTTTCTCTAAATTCAATGCTCTAGCTGTCCTGATATAGACCGATCTTGCTACTTACAAATTTTCTTCATGTGTTAGATCATATAATCATGGGAATTTTTCCAAAGGATCTCATAGTCATGCCATCTACCCTTAGATCAGACCTTAAAACCATTCTCCGCAGACAAACAAGTAGAGCATTTCAGTTTTATCAAATTGCCATATAGAAATGCACCTTCAAGCTTCATAACTGCTTTCCAATAAGAACCAGAGTAAGAGATAATCCTCATGAGGCTCACATCCTCTCCACTGATTTACATAAATTCTTTTAAGAAATAAGATTTGTGTGCCAATATTTATAATGTTGAATAAGGTAAGAAATACATTGGTAAATTATCCAGAACTAATTTTGGAAGAACCCACCTGAGAAATACATGGATAAACTATCTACAACATTGGTCATGTTACTTCAATAGAAAAATAAAAAGAGTTGGTGCATATATGGGAAATACTATGTCAAACAAATGCATTGGTAAACAGTCCAAAACAACGTTTGATGGAGCCCACCTGAGGAATACATTTGTAAAACTGTCTAGAAGATTATGTTGCTAATTAATTAAAATAGTAAAAATGAAATTTGGTTCGTATCCCAGAGGTCAGCATTAGTCTATCATTTTTTCCAATGTTTCTTGGATTAGGATGTTGTTCTTAAAAGATTTTTTTTCTTATTGCTCTTTATGTCCTGGTTCTACCTCTATCGTGTAGTCTTCAAATCCTAGATCTGCATATACTGGCCATGTTGTTGACTATAGGCTTGTTATTTTTTCCTTTGCTTATAGTGTGGCGTCATTTGCACCAGTTGTGATACACAGAAGATGCTCCTTAACTGCTAAATTATTGTTTTTCTCTGTTACTTTAAAATATTTCTTCACAGAAGATGCTTCTTATCTCTTATATTTCAAGGGATTTTTTAGACAAATGCATTTTTAACTGCTTTTTATGTTTTATGTTTTTTATTTTTTTACATTTCCCCCTTTTTTTACCTTTTCTTTGCAACCTTTGTGCTTATCTCTGGTAGGAGGGAGACATTTTATGAAAAGGAACACGTAATTATCGTTCATATGCTCACTGTTTGGATGCTATGAAAAGGAACTTGTTCACAGTGGTTTTGTGCTTTTAAATCCTATCTCATGTTTCATTAGATTGATGGTATCACCGTGGTCACTCCCATCGCGTTCCATGTTTTCTTTTCTGAAGTTTTTGCCATGTTTTGTCCTACGGTACGAAAGACAGTTCATTCAGAGTGATGCAGATGCAAACTAATGGAGCCTAACATAGTGCTTATGCTCTATTTGTTTACTCTAGTTGAGCTCGAACACAGCTGCAATTGGCTGGTCTTGATAGGCTTCCCTCGTCATCTTCTTCCACTGGGCACCCCTTCATCCTTCCACGCAACCTCCGTGAACACCATCACCAAAGATCCCCAAACACCTCAGCCCTTTTTGGTTCCTTCTCCTCTTCCGCTGGCTTCCCTCTCTCACAAAGACACCCCCACCACCAACTTTCGAATGCCATTGCCATCGTCTACCCTATTTGTTCCCATCGTCGTCATTGCCCCTATCCTTCCTCGTCGTCACTTGCATCCCCCTCCCCCTTTTACGAACACCCCCACGGGAATCTCACCCCGTGGTTCCCTTCCACCAGACAAAGAAGGAAGGAGGAGACGAAGTCAGGGCCAACACCAGGAGGATTTTGGAACCACCGGAGTAAGTTGCCTCACCTCCATGATCTACCCCAACCGCCCCCTACGTCCACCAGCCATCTGAATGACCATAGCGATATGCAAGGTCGACAAAGGCCCCTCGCAAGAATGAAACTGCACCTTGACCTCCCACTGTCATCTTCACGCGAGCTGGGCATGTTATTGGCTCTCCATGAACCACATTGGGTTCTCTACCACGAGGTCAAGCTTTGCTGGGCCTTGCTACGAACCCCTTCACCTGAAGCTGCTGCAATACCCCTGAGATTCGTCCCCTGTGTGCCTACTCACATTTCCAAGTAGCTAGGAGTCCACCTGGGTCTGTTTTCACGTCGGGTTGTCATGAGCCTCGCTGGGCTCGTCTGCAACTTCTTGCTTGCACACCCACAAGGCACAACGTCTCTTATCTCCTCACCACCATTTGAGTTGCCAAGGCTAAGACTGATAGAGCTATTGAGACTGAGTTGACTGTACATCTCAGAGTTATTAATAGAGTTGGTCACTGAAGTCGTACCTGAGACACTCGTTCTCGAGGACCTACACGTGGGGGTGTTCACTCTTTTGTTCAACTCGATGAACTAAACTGAACCAGGCCGTTCGGTTCGGTTCGGTTCGGTTTAGGTTGAACTGGCTACTAGTTTGGTTTGGTTTCAAGAATGCGTGAAAGCGAACTAAACTACCAATCCTAAATAACCCAAAATATATTAAAAAATAAATTTTTATTGATAAATTGTATTATATATATTTCGAAAATATGTATTATATATATTTTAACTTATAAATTGATATTATATATAAAATATGTTTTAAGTAATACTTATTTGATTAGTGGTTTGAATCGAACTATACAGAACTAGAATGGTTTGGTTTGGTTTAGGTTGGCCTACCCTTTCAGTTTACTTTGGGTTGGAAAAAAAATCCCTCCACCCGAACCAAACCAAACTATAAACACCTCTACCTGCACTTAGTTGTCCTGACAAAGTACCCAAATCTCGAGTTTGACAGTTCTTATGAGTCTATGACACTGTTTGGGTCATCTTCTGCAGTCACTTTGGAGTTGACATGTGGGGTTTCGTCGTCGTCATCACAGTCACACCATTGTCATCCTCAATATAGATCGTGGTCATATGGATTCTGCGGCATTGCAAAACTCGAAAATTAGTTCTTCGCAACCAGTGGTGAATAGTGGGGATCCAGATGAGGAGTTTTAGGGTCTTTTTACTTTTCCGAATTGAGAGACCTGATTGTAAATATCTAGAGTTTATTTTTAGTATTTTTATGTTTTAATCCTCAGGGGGATTTAGTTACAAGCCTTCATTAGTCTCTTTTTGTAATTTGTCTCTTTTATAAGGAAGCCATAAAATGTACACAATGGCAATGAATGAATGAAAAATTTGGAGGTTCAAGTTTGGTGTCCCTTATAGGTTCTTCTCTTCCTCCTTCGACGTTGTCCAGCCATCCGTTCACTTGCGGTGTAGGCCAGTTTTGAGCTCTTCTTTATCCCTTCCGACCTCTGTGTTGCTCACATCTCCCATTCTTCTTCACAGGTCTACTATTCGATCACCTCGCTCTGACATTGTCGCCTCCATCCATCACAAAGTGCTTCTTCGCTTCACCAACAACTTCTATGGAGCTGTCTAGCGATCCTCAAATGGGCTTCTAGTCTTTCCCTCTTTGCCCTAGAAGTTTGGCATCGTCGTCATTGATTGAGGTCCTTGCGCAGTTTCGAAACTCAAATCGGGACCACCGCTCAGCTGCGATTCCACCTCCCTAGTGCCTGACTATCTCTTCTCCACCTCCTTGCCATCTGCTTCCATCGAGCACCCCTTCTTCCTTCCACACAACTGTCGTGAACACCACCACCAGAGAACCCCAACACCTCGCCCCCTTCCGGTTCCTTCTCCTCCTTCGTTGGCTTCCCTCTCTCACAGGGGCACCCCCGCCTTCCACTGGCAAATGCCATTACCTTCGTTTGTCCTATCCATTCCTTTGTCATCGTCGCCTCTCTCCTTCCTCGCCGTTGCCTGCTACCCCCTTGTCTGAACACCCCCACGAGAACCTCACCCCTTGGCTTCCTTCCATCGGACAAAGGAAGGAGGAGACGAAGTCGAGTCTAACATTAGGAGGATTCCGGAACCACCGGAGTACACTTCCTCGCCTCCATGATCTAGCCCGGCCACCCCTGTGTCCACCTGTTGTCTGGATGGCCATAGTGACGGGCGAGGTAGATGAAGGCCCCTTATCTCCCAACCTTCCATTGTTGTCTTCACATGCGTTGGGTGTGTTATTGGCTCGCTACGAACCCCACAAGGTTCTCTGCCGCGAGATGGGCATCACTGGGCCTTGCCATGCACCCCTCCACCCAAAAGCTACCGTAATACCCTCTAGAATTGTCCCCAACACGTGCACTCTTTTTTAGACAGCCACAACATGCCCGGGTCTGTTTCCACATCGGGCGGCTATGATCCCCGCCAGGCTTGTCTATGACTTCCCACGGCCGGCCTCCGCACTCCATGACTCCCCCTAGCCCGGTCTCTCCAGCACCTATCACGAGCCCTTTGGGATGTCGCTCACTCCCGGTTGCACGCACCCACAAGGTGCCACATCCCCGTCTCTGCGGCACCTCCTGAGCCCGCCATGATTGCATGTGCGGGGATCATTACCTGGCCGACTCCGGGACCTGAGCCACAACCAACTCGTAGACAATCGACCTGCCAGCCCAGACTGAGCCAAAAGCCGGTTCACCTTGTTTGAAGCAGGTTCAGGCTAGTTCAAGGCTGGTTCAGGGTGTTTCGGCTTGGTTCAGACCAGTACACAGCTTCTCTAGCTTGGTTTAGTGCCTGTTTGGCTGGTTCAGATCATTTTGGTACATCAGCTCGGCTCAGCGGATTTCACTTTGGTTTAGCTCGGTTTTGACTTTTGACCATTTTGGGTCCAATTTGAGTCATTTCAGTTTGTTTGGACCCGCCTGCGCACCCGGATGGCGGTGCCATCATTTTTGCCCCGCATCAGGCTGATTTTGGTTTGTGAATTTGGTTATGATTTTAACTTTGAAGATTTCATCTGTACCGGCTTATAAGGCTTGACACCGTCACGAGTAAAGGCGTTGAAAGCATGCCACTATTTTTCCCCCATGTATGGTTACTACTAGTTCTTTTCATTTTGTGCAGGCCATGATTCTGCCAAGTAACAGCAATGGGATAGACTGTCTACCTGCATTTTCACCTGAAAAGCAGCTTGAAACATTTATTGAAGAAAGTAAAGTGGTCCTTGGTGTGCAGGCTGATGCTCCCATTAACGTTAGCGATGGAAATAGTAAGCATATAACATTTGACGTGCCATCATCTTCAGCTAAACGTGGATGTAGGTATTTGGGACTTGACCGGGACACTGTTCTCTCACGTTACAAGGAGAAGAGAAAGACAAGAAGGCAAGTAAAACTTACGCCAATGTTTTACTTTTTGGAGGCCGTGCAGCTTATTTGGTTATATAATATCAGCCAATGGAAATAATGCCACCTAAATAGGCCAAGAGCAAGCATAACCTACCCTGAAGTTTAAGTCAGGCTGGATTTTCATTTTACAAGTCTCCGCATGACCTAATTCATGAGTTATTACTGTTATACATGCCCATGATTGCTTTATCATGGTGTAGTTTTTTTACAGGGATTCTCCTTTTCAGATGATTGTTTTCTTTTGCCGAAAATTGTAGATTTTACCAAGTTTTCTATTTAATTTATAAATGGTGGTTCAGAGTAGAGAAATTACAGAACCAGCTTTCTGTTACCTGACTTTTGTTCGTATTTTTTTTCTTCGGTTTATTGTGTAAAGATAAGCTACAGCAAAATATATTTTATCGGACGCATTCTTATGCAGTTTTCGACTTCCACTTCAACACTTTTACAGGTTTGATAGACAGATAAGGTATGCGTCCAGAAAGGTACGAGCTGATGGCAGGATTAGAATAAAAGGACGTTTTGCAAAAACAAAGTAAAAGTGCAGCATTGGTTCGTGCATACTGTAGTGTTTACCAGACTGAGGAGTGTGATTTCTTCGTTGAGCTGTGCAATTCAACTCCATCAGTACTATATCTACGCAATGTAAGCCTTCCTATAAGCAGAAATAGAGGTGCCGAAAAATTATCAGTTGATAGAAATAGAGGTGCCCAAATTTTCCTTAAAAGTTGAAGCTTTCAAGTGCAGGTAAATATAACATACGTAATGTAAACAAAAAGTGTCGCATCATATATCTCTCTCCTGTTTGTATCTGCATATGTAAATCCCGTCATGATTATATTTGTAATATTCGTTTCAAGTTGGATTTATATATATTTGGGTTCTTATGGCAGAGAACAGGCAAGATCAGTTTTATCTTAATGACATCCAACGTGGCACTATGGGAGAAAGGAGAGAGAGGTTGAAAAAAAGAAGTGTGACAAAAAATAAGATAAGTGCAGGATGAAGTAGGCATCGTTCTGGCATCTAGCCTCCTATATATTAAGTTATGGTTTTTGTATCAGTTCTAGATGTTTGCTTATGTATCTAGCCATTGTAGCTGTCGAGAGGCAAAGACAAGATTTTCCTAGCATAATGCCGTGAAAACGTGCCGGCACACAGAGAGATAATAGGAGTATAGGATTGCAACTGTGGGCTTCCTAGCATTCATCATTCAGGAGCTGCAGTCTGTTACTTCTTCTCCAACTGTCTGTACATGACATGTTTGCTGTTCAGTGCATGTGAAAACAAAAATTTCATTTTGGGTCTTTGAGTCCTACATCCGCCACTCCATTAAAGTTGAAACTTATCTGGGTGATTTGTTCTCATCAGAGATGCATTAGGTGATTCTGTGCTTGTTCCTTTCTAACGAGAAAAAGCATATCTTGGATCCATCTTGTTTTTTCTCCGGTAGTTGGTTTTGAAGGTGATAGTGAGGATGAAGTTAGAATGAGGATGTTGAAGTTGCAGTAGACAGTGTAGATGAAATAACAGTGGAATCATCATACTTTTGAAGCATTTATATTGTGCAGGTAAGTTGGAACCATTCCTTGCCTTTTATTTTTTTTTGCCTCTGTTTAACATTTGGGAGAATCAAATCAATACATGATCTGTCTCAACTTAAAAGAGACGTGGAAAACACTAAAAATTTATGTTGTTAAAAAGAGGAGGTCATCCCTCCTCTCTTTTGGTCTTACATCGATTCCCACTCTTTTTCATCGTGACATCTCTCTCAAACAAAACAATTTTATGCCATCGCTGGTTTATATTTTATTTTATTACATTTTATCATAAAAATATATAAAAAATTATTGTACAACCAAACACCTTATAAAACAATGTTAGGCTATCTCAAGGAAAAATATAAAAATATGTATCGACATCTAAATAGGTACATATTTCACTAACTTTTTTATTATATCAACGGATAAATTTAACGTGATATATATATCTAGAGGTGTAAATGGATCGAATCTTACCTGATCCAAATTCGAATATAATAAGAGAAGATCTGACCCGACTCAGTGTCATTTTTTCCTGAATCTAAATTTATATCATGTATACAATATTCATCGAGTTCGAATTAACCCCAAAATACTAGAATTCTCAAAATCATTTGTTCCCGTTGAAGGTCATGGCGAACTACCGGATGAACTGGTAAGGGGGTGCTTCCTATTGAAGACCATCACGGCCTTGTTCAATCTGCTCCAATTACTGGTGGAGAGGTTCACTGTCTGCGCACCGATCATGCTTCTTAGGGGGGCGAAGCTCCTCATGACGACGTGCACCGAATTTGTAGACGACGGCCAGCCAGAGCAAGTTGGATAGGTTCTGGCCCAAGGGCACCTTTCTAGGATCAATGCGGCCCTTTCGGAGCCCCTTGAACCAGGCCTTTACCGGGGTGTTCTTGACGAAATAGGAGTAGTCGGGTGACATGGCTGCGGCCCTAAGCCCCCTCTGCAGGAATGACTCCAGCAACCTCTCGCCGCTGGCGGAGTCCATGGTGCTGAAGAGCAACAGCAAGCAGTCATCTGACTGCAACTTGAATAAACTCACCACGACAAAGAGCTCCCTCTTGCCAACTAGTTCGTTTGTAGGGAGGAAGTGGGGAGCTCCCATCGCCTTCGTCAGAGCTGTTGAAGAATCTCTCGGCCCTAGAAACGAACTATTCCGTGCGGTCGGCAGGCAGTAACAACTGAATATTGTCCAACCTCTATATTTTTATTGTCAACTCTACCGTGTCCATAGCTAGAACCATCAACCCTAGCCCTCCCGGCCGACCTTCCGCCGTAGGACTAGGAGGAGGAAGACGGCCCTCCGTAGGCATGGGAAACACCAGACTCTTACAAACCCCAAAACTATAGTGTTGAGGTAGAAGGGCCCAGGATATATAAGCACTATATCAAGTCTCAAATAGTCAATATGAGACTATCCCCACAATTCTAACACTCCCCCTCACTGTCAAAGTGGGCAGTGGAAATAAGAGGCAAGATAATCAAGTATTAAAGATCGATAAGTGCCCGCTCTGATACCGTCTTACAAACCCCAAAACCATGGTGTTGAGGTAGAAGGGCCCAGGATATATAAGTACTATATCAAGTCTCAAATAGTCAATATGGGACTATCCCCACAATTCTAACACAGACTCCTCCACGAGCGGCGAGGGGGGTGCAGGCGGGCTGACGGCGATGGGGCTCGCGTTGGAGAGGAGGGCGATTGGGCGCGAGGTGCAGGCCGATGGCAGGGCCGAGGGGTGCACGCGCGGGTCAACGGGCAGGGCGGCAGCAGCGGGTGGCGGCAAGCAGCAGTGGTGGGCGGGCAGCTGCGTGGGGGTGGCAAGGCTGAGGGGACGGCGAGGGTGGCCGCAAGGCTGAGTGCGGGGGTGCAGCGCGAGGGCAGGTAGGCGGCTAGGAGAAGGAAGTGGGGCCCAAGGGTGACCGCGCCGACGGCGGACGCTCCACCAGGCCCTCACCCGCCAGGGGAATAGAGCGCCATGCGCTGGCTCGCCAACTCAAAATCTAATCCAGCTTGACTCCGCGGGCCTAATCTCATGACCCTAAATTAGGTCCAAAGAAGGCCCAACCGGGCTAGCCCGCTCCATTGACGACCCTACCGTTAGACGTCCCTAGTTGATGTCTCACCCTACCCTAACCTTGGCAGCCTCTTTTGGCTGCGGGGCAGGGAGCTGGCAGAGCTCACTTTTTTTTTAATTCTTTGTGGCTTTTAATAAATAAATTATTAGCATAAAATGATTAATGCCTCACTTTTACATTCATGTTTAAACCAAATTAACTTCGCAAAACAGGAATACAGTAGCCTGTAGTCTGCCAGGAAATCAGGATTCTCTCTTGGGAAAAATTAATTGAGGGCTCAGTTATGAAAATGGGTTTAATGAAAAAGTGATTTACCAAATGCTGTTTATTAAACACCCAGTCAAAACACAATGTATAACGGAAGGTCCATTCTCCGAAAACTCCATCTCACTTTTGTCCAAATTGATTTAAATCAAATCGAATCATTTGAATTAATTTAGATAAAAATATTATAATATCTATAACTAAAATTTTTAAATTATTATGATAAAATAATATTTATTTTGATTCTTTTTGACTTAAAATTTAATATATATAAAATGTTTGATTAATTTAAATATGTTTATATATTTTTGATTTAAATCGAACTAGGTCGAATTGGATTGAAATAAAATTGACTTGATTTGGTTCGATTCATTTCGAGGAGTCGATTCGATTCGATTAAGCTTGAAAAGAAAATAGCTGGAGTCGAATTAAATTGAATTGTCCCCACCACAATTGCAGTAATGTCATATCAACTCTAACGTCTCACAATCGAGCATGGGTTCTCTCGCCTGCTCATATTTGAGGGAACATCCTCTCCTCTGTTCGAATAAAAAAAATATGAGATTCATCGTAATTTATCTCCTGACGGATGCACACCACACCACAAACAAAATGATGGAACCCTCGGACTTTGTATAGGGAGGTGCTGCCCCCGCCGAGGGACAAAACCCATAGAAGACTTTTTGTCTTTATCATCTATTTTGGGGCGCAATGTTAAAACATTTATGGCATCCTCTCTTTTTTTGAAATAAAAAAAAAACATTTATGGCATCCTACCCTAGCGTTAAAGTCACATTTGCCAGGTGTGCCTCCTATTAAATTCTTCTCTCTCTTTTTTTTTGTTATTTTAATCTTTTTTTTTTGTTGGCCAGATCGCCGAGTGGCCGAAGCACGCACAGCTCTTTTGATATTTTTCTTTCGTAGAAAAGCAATGTGGCAACACCATAATGAATGTTCGGACATGCCTCTAAAGGGGCCGTTCCTTTGTATACATCTTGGTATCATACACAAAGAAATTAGGGTTTTCTTTAGAACCATACTAGAGTATTTGGTTGCACGATAATTTTTTATATATATTTGCAAAAAAAACAGAGCCTAAACTAATCGATGATATAAAATCATCATATTTGAGAACACATGCTAACAACAAAGAATAGGAGCTAGCTATATGTGCCCAACAATGGTGAGGGACCACACCCAGAGATAAAAAAAATAAGAGAGTTTAACCCTTTTTTATCCAAAAAACTATCACTTTAAATACATAAATATGTAATTGTCAAACATGTCTTTTGATAAGTTTTGTCTCAGGAACATATTTGCGTAACCACAAATTGTCATACTAGCTACCAAACATCCCTCTAAGAACTTCAAAACTATGATGTTAAAGTTTCAAAGTACTTGAACAATCAAACATTGTCATATCCGTCAAGTTGCAATAAGAGTTAAGATGATCAAATATTATAATAAAATTATTATCTACTCGAATCTCCTCTTACAAACTCCAAATTTATGATGTTAACGTTAAAGACTCATACTATCTATGCAAGTGAATTTTGTCATATCCATTTATGTAAGACTATTTGTCCACTTCTCAACAAACCCCCCAACCCATTAAAAATCTCAATTTCGAAACTATATATAATACTGACCGGAAAGGACAAACTGCATTACTGTATAGGATATTTGGGTGCACAATAAAAATTAATGTGTTTCTATGGTAAAGTTGTATATCAAAATAAATATAAAATAACTAAATACATAGAATTATCAAGTTTGATGAAATATAACAATAAAAAGCGGAAACTGTGTATACAACTAAAAAAAGCGGGCACCACAAGGGAAAAAAAGTTTCTTTTTGGTCGATGAAGAATTCTATCTGAAATTATATTTTTGTAATCAATGCCAAACATCTTTTCTAACCATTTTTGTTTCAACCACATTATTCTGTGACAAAATCTCGATTTATTATACGCAACCAAACACCTCATTAGGACCAGAAAAATCACCCCGTGAGTTGGTCGTTTGAGATTGATGTGTCGAATGAAGTAAGCCATTTACCACGGGATACACACACAAAATTATAGGATATAAATGTATATCTAATTCTTTACTGTCTCCTTGTATTAATTGAGTTTCCTTGCCCACTTTATTTGAAGGAAGCTCAAGGAACGAGCTCACAGTCAATCAGGTGGAGCCACCTGTCATGCAAAGGATAGATTTTTCTATTTTGTAGTATAATAAATTATATATATATTCATGACAATATTCTATATTAAAATAAAATTTAAGATAATAAAAATTCACATTTTTTTCTCTAAAAAATTACAATTGTATAGATATATATTTGGTAATGGTCGTCGAAAGTTTTTGGATAAATTTTCTTATAAATAATTTTTATAATAAAAATAATTTTGTCATGAAACTAATTAAATACCCCGCTAGAAGGTCGTCCTCTTCGTGGCGATTACCAGCTGGGAGGAGCATTTTGCGGCGCCGGCAACTACATAGCAAGGCCTGTTCTTGTAGCCCTACCAAGCTTGTTTCAGCGCCACCGCGCGCAGGTTTTCTCAACCATGCAAGGCCTTCACCTCTCGGTCGTGGGCGGCGGCCTCGCTCCGCCTCCGTCACCCGGTCGCTGCCACCGCGGGCGCCGTCCGACGGTGGCGGAATCGTCGGCCAGTCGCCCGTCCTTCCGGAGTGTAGACAGGCCGGCAGCGGCGCACTCCGGCAGCAAGGCGATCAGGCTGTGCGACGCCGTCGAGGGCATGATCAGCAGGTTCCTGGATCCCGCCGAGCTGCCGCGCTGCATCGATCCGCGGCTGGTTCTCGCCGGCAACTTTGCACCGGTGCCGGAGCTGCCGCCAACGCCGTGCCGGGTGGTGAAGGGCGCCATCCCCGCCTGCCTCCGCGGCGGCGCCTACGTCCGCAACGGACCCAACCCGGTGCACCCGCCGCGCGCTCCCTACCACGTCTTCGACGGCGACGGCATGCTCCACTCCCTCCTGCTCCCCGTCGACGGCGGCGGGTGCGCAACCTTCTGCAGCCGCTACGTCCGCACGCAGAGGTACGAGGTCGAGCGCCGGAACGGGTCGCCGGCGCTGCTCAACTTCTTCGGCCTCCATGGCGTCGCCGGCCTCGCCCGCATCGCCATGTTGGCGATGCGGGTTCTCTCCGGCCAGATGAACGTTACGGCGGGCGTCAGCCCCGGCAACGTCAGCCTCTCCTACTTCCATGAACGCCTCTTTGCTCTCGGAGAGCTTGATTGCCCCTATGCCGTGCACCTGTCGCCGGAAGACGGCGAATTGACCGCCGTGGATCGGCGGGATTTCACCGGCGATAATCCCGGCGGCATGGGCGCCCACCCGTGGGTAGACCCGGACACCGGGGAGGTCTTCGCCCTCCGCAGCAGCATCGTCCCCCCCTTCCTCACGTACGTCCGCTTCGACGGCGGCGGCAGAAAGCAGACCGCCGTGCAAATCCGCTCCTTGCGGCGGCTCCGAGTGGTACACGGCTTTGCCGTCACCGGCCGCTACGCCATCATCCCGGCGACGCAGATGGTGGTCGATCCCCTGGCCATGGCGCTGCGAGGGGGGTCTTTGTTCAGGACCATCCCGGCGGAGATTCCCAGGATCGGAATCCTCCCCCGCTACGCCGAGTCGGCGGCGGAGCTGACATGGCTGGACACGCCGGGGCTCAATCCGCTGCACATCGTCAACGCCTGGGACGACGGCGACGACGTGGTGCTGCTGGTCTCCAATACGCTCAACATGCAGCACCTCGTCGGAAGGATCGAGCTTGTCCATGGCCAGATGGAGATGGTGCGGATAGAGCTGAGAAGAACGCCGGTGATCTCCCGGACGCCCCTCTCCGCCATGAACCTCGACCTGGGCACCGTCAACCCGGCCTACAGAGGGAGGCGGAGCAGATACTGCTATCTGTCCGTCGCCGGGGAGCCGCCCAGGATAAGAGGGGTGGCGAAGCTGGACCTGGAGCTGGCGAGGCAGAGGCGGGAGTGCACGGTGGCCTTCCGGGACTACGGCGACGGGTGCTTCGGCGGCGAGCCGTTCTTCGTGCCGGAAGAACGAGCGGAGGGCGAGGACGGCGTCGGCGAAGACGAGGGCTACCTGGTGGCCTACATACACGACGAGAAGAAAGAGGAATCGAAGTTCGTGGTGATGGACGCGAGGTCGCCGGAGCTGGAGACGGTGGCGGAGGTGCTGTTGCCGGGCAGGGTGCCCTACGGTTTCCACGGCATCTTCCTCAGCGGCGACGAGCTCCGACGTCAGAAATGGCCGAGATGAGTTGGCAACGCGAGCCACGTGTCGCCTTCTCGAGTAGTTATTGCATGTAGCAGATTTCATATAGCCCCTCGTAAGAAACAAGAAATAAAATAAGTGGAAATTAATCCCTGGTACATTGGAGCAAACAAAATCTGATATTTCACCATTTTGAATTGATTTTGATAAAATATAACGAAATTAAAATATATTTTTGTATCTTATAATTTATCGAAATCGGATATTTACACAATTTATTGGAATAGAATAAAAATAGTCGATTTAGTTTATCCGATTTTGACAAGAAATCAATGGAGAGTACAGTTAACCTTTCAAAATATTTTAACAGCGGATCCTGTTATTAAACATTTTTGTAACTTTCTGTTGTTAAAAATTATACAACTTCCTAGGTTACCGGTGAATATCATTTTAAATATTGTAAGTCTTTATTAGACTTACATGTAAATATCAGTTATACCTAGGTTACAGGTGAATATCAGTTATAAAGGGTTATGAAAATAACAAGTAAATATTTTCTAATAATTTATGATAATATCATTTTTTTTGTCAAAATATGTATTCCTAAATCTTAAGATCAAATGGCACATTAAACAAAATTCGAGATTATTTTATAATACATTATATATTTATATTAGATATTTTGTACGACTGAGAATAAAAATAAAAGATGTAATTTATGAGCAAACGAAATAAAATACAAATTTTTTTCAAAAGGAGTATAACAAGAGAAGGTATGTCAATAATATATATTTAATTTTTTATCTATCAAGGTGATATTGAACGGTGATTTTAAGGTATTATCTTTAATTTAATCGTCAAATGTTTGCAATCATGTGCATAGCTCCCTGTCAAAATATTTTCTTAAATGAAAAAAATTGTCATATAAAAAATAATTTAAGCTTATTTATGAATTTTGTGTTAATCATACAATATTGTGAAGGGCAATTTTTGTGACAGAAGAGGAAAACAACGGTGGCATACTGAATTGGATCTAGAGTTTTAAAAAATTCAAATGGCTACGGCATATACCTAAAAAAGACTTCATTTATTGTAACTCCTTAGTAGAGATCAAGACTCTATTGTACGTATATTTACTAAGATCAAAACATATATACCTCGGAACAAAAAAAAACGTAAATACCTAGAAAACAGTTAGCTATACGTTTGCTTTCCATACATACCCTCCTCCGGATTTATAACAACATCTTTTCTTTATTGTGAATATTCCGGACTTAATTCATTTCTGAGTGTGAGACTTGTCTCCCACTGCCCGAAGAACCAATATATTTTATTATAAGTTAATTAAGTTATCAAGGTGAACATTTGAACCAAGATATTTTTTTATCACGGAAGAAAATAATATAGGTTGATGCCTACTTAGAAGCCCACGTGGGAGCTGGCGGATCAAGACGAAGGCCCAAGAGGGCCTTGAGGCAGTCGCCTTGAGACGGCCACCCTCTCTATTTAGGGGTGCAAACAAGTCGAGTTAAGCTGAGTAGTATGATGTTCAAACTCAACTCGTTTATTTTACACAAGTTCAAGTTTGAGTTCGAGTTTCAATGAGTATGCTAAACTTTGTTCAAATTTGATTCGTTTATTAATCGAGCTGAGTCAAGCACGAGCTCGAGTAGTAACTACATTAAAATTCAATTCACATTCAAGTTTAAGATATATATAAACTCGTTTATAAATTTTAAAATCAATAAAAAGTCATTTGTAAAACTCTAGATTTAGCTCATTTATGAAATTCAATTTAAATGAAACAACACATATTTTTGTATATATATATATTTGTGGTACCGCCAAACACCCTATTAGATGGTTTATAGAATTTTCGTCCAATTAAAATGACTTTTTTTCTCTTAATTGTGTTGTCCTCGGGCAACCATTTGTCAGATTTTTGTTTCATTCAAACAAGATTTCTCATAACATGGCTGATAACAATATCAAAGTTATCTAACATAATCAATTTTAAAACTGATAGTAATGTGGAACATCAAAAAAATATTTTTATTCGTTATGTTTTGGGTATTTCAAAGTTAAACTTTTATTCTTTTCCTATTAAATTCTCAAGTCAAAATTAGCAATATATGGTAAAGATAAAATGGAAATTTTGAGTAGAGAATAGAGAATTGTTTCTTTATCTCAACGAAACCAAAGTTTCTTGAATAATTGTCTTTTAATGGAATATGTATTTTAGATATGCAACTCAATGTAGAGATGTGGTTTATTGTTAGTTGTGAAGTACAATATATAGAGGTAAATAATATGTTTGATTTTGTATTTTATAAATTATCTGAATCAAAACTAAATATCCATGTAACTTATTAAAATTTGGAATCAGTTAATTTTATTTTTATTCACCTGATTCGATACACATGTATATGGGTAAGATAAATTAAAATAGAGTTATATAAATAAAAATTACGACATAAAAATGATTAACGATAAAAATAAATTTTTAAAAAGATTGCATTAAAATTTAGTACACAAAATATTAACTTATTTTCAAATAAAAATTAATACATAATATATATTTTTAAAATTAAGTACCCATTCTAATAATGAAATCAGACTTAGAACAAAATCGAAATATAATGATTTTAAAATTATTAGAATTAAAATTAGATATCCATCATTCATCATCAAATCTAACTTATTTACAGCCCTGGCCCTAGTGATACTAAATTAAGTTCACTTGTATTATAGTGCTACGTCTGGATAGAGTAATACAAAAGTATCATATTAACTTTGATGCCGATATTTTCAGAGAATAAAGTATCATTATCAAAATTGATAAATACGAACATTTGTATTGTATTTCATATATCGTTCGTACTACAAATTTTAAAATGGATGCCGACAGTAAAACAACTTGTGATTATTTATATTAATTAGTTTTTGCGTACTAGTGACTGATGCGTCAGTTAATTAATTACTGACTGGACCAATCACCTGATTTAATCGAGGCGCACGGATTCGGCAGGCTTGGACGGCAGACCACCGGCGGCGGCGCTCCTGTCTTATTGGGCTACAGTAGATGTGTTACCAGAACGGCCCACAACCGGCGAAGGAGAAGCCTGTGGTCCGTAGCCCAGGTCCGTTACCAACCATAACACCATGTTTGGTAACACTATTAAGTACCTCTGTCACTGTCAATTTTAAAATTGATATTGATTTAAAAGTGATATTGATAGGAACCATTAAGAGGTGTTTGTCTAATTGTATCAATTTTAAAATTTATAGTACAAATAAAGCACATTATGTAATACAAGTGTCAACTTGTATTAATTTTGATATTGATACTCGAACATTTGAAAATATTAATATCAATATTGATATAGTACCAAAAATGAAACTCTAACCAAACAGGGCATAAACTATCGACATTCGGTGCCGAGGCATGTAAACGAATACTACTGCTCATATATATTTAGATTTAGATCAACCAACACACATGCATGATAAATGATATATATTATATCGAATTTGATATTGATGTCGATGGTGGATGAAGAAAGAATAGCAAAATTGATGCGAATGAATACCCGAATTGCGTATCATATCTTGTTTGCATTAATAGTTTTAATATTTGTATTGATAGTCGAACAATATCTATCCATAGCTCGTAACACAACGAATTTCAAAGTCGATGATGATAGAGATGTCCGATACTGTTACCAAACAGGTCTTAATTAATTCTTTTATGATCAAACAAACGTAAGTGCTTCCAAATGAGTAGGACTAGATTTTCAGCATGCAAAACCACAGTCTCCTCGCTGTAAGCCTGTAAGTTTGTTGATCTTGCGGGCATCCTAGAAAATAAGTGGAACATTGTCTTCTGCGACCTTATGCCCTGTTTGGTTAGAGTTTCATTTTTGATACTATATCAATATTGATATTAATATTTTCAAATGTTGGAGTATCAATATCAAAAGTAATACAAGTTGACACTTGTATTACATTGTATGCTTTGTTTGCACTACAAATTTTAAAATTGATACAATTAACCAAACACCTTTTAATGGTTCCTATCAATATCAATTTTAAAATTGATAGTGATAAAGGTACCTAATAGTGTTACCAAACAGGGCATTAACTAGCGTACTTCGCTTGAGAGAAAATATATGAAATTCTGATCTAGCTTTGAAAAGTTTTACACTTTCATTTTATTTTTTTTTAAAAAAAGGCAAAATGAACGACAGATCCGATTCAACGGACCGCCTTCAACGCCTAGTCCAGTCAAATATCGAAGTTAACGTTAGGTCCGTTTTGACCAAAAGTCATCACATTACATCCATCTATCATATAAGCCGGCTCAGAAGGGTTAACATGAAGTATAAAAGGACGTTTTTACCTTCCTACTGGTTAGATGCAAACGTACAAGATGGAAAGAACCCGCTGAAATGTGATTTCGCCCCCCCCCCCTCTAAAATTTCAGCGTTATATGTCTATGCAGTAAATACATACAAAATTTTACCAATATGCATACAAATCACCGATGTAAACATAAAAAAATCAGGAAAAACTACATATTCATACATTCGGTGAATCCCCCGGATGGTGCAAGCCTTCTGCTGGTCGCCACACCCCGAGCAGCCGGGCGCCCCCTGCTCCCCGCCCCCTGCCCCCCTGCGGACAGCCGCCGGACGCCGGTACCAGCGCCCCCTGCTCCGAGTGCCCCCCCCCTCCGCGGACAGCAGGTTGCACTCCCGGATGGTGCAAGCCTTCCGCTGGTCGCCGCACCCCGAGCAGCCCCGCTCCCCCCGCCCCCTTGCGGACAGCCGCCAGACGCCAGTACCAGCGCCCCCTGCTCCGAGCGCCCCTCCATCCGTGGATCGATCAAAACCAACCTACAAAGAAGATGACGACGCCACCGTCGCTGCTGCTTCGAGGGTTAGGGTAGCGGTTGGCCGCCGAGAAGACGAATGACTGAGGGTGTTGACGGGAAAGAAGATGAAGGACCGAGGGTGGAGGGTGTTACCGCATCGGAGGAGGAGGAAGGCGAGCCCTAGATCGTCATCCCCGTTGTCCGCTCGCGCCTGTCTGGATCGGGTCTATCTGGAGCATCTACCCCTCTTTCGGCCAAGGGTACTTTCGGAATCGACCGCAGTCAATGGACGGAAAATGTTTCACCAGACCCATTGTTATACGAATTGGGAAAAACGGATCTAACATTATACATATTTGGTCAACGAACTAACTATTAAGTTGATCTTCTTAATCGGATCTACACTCAATTTTCCCAAAAAAAAGCCAAACCCGCGGCTTCAATATAAAATGATTTATCTGAGATCACATGAATATAAATTCACGATTAGGATCGGAGTGGCAATACTTTGACCAGTTATATATATATCTTCCTCTGCTAAGAAGTTCACCTGGATAACCCAAAAGAGTATGATAACTTCAAAGTATAGTCGCATGGCCGCTGCGGTAATGTTTTTCTCTGGGATCACATGAACATGCATACCTCACGATTCGTGTTGCGGTGGCATCAGAGGAAAGGAACTTTGTGATTAATCTAGCATTCCAACGGGGTGAGAGTTTAGACTATATATATATATATATCTACATCATTTTCAGTTTCTTCGTTGATATTCCCCTCATCTTAACTAGTCGCTATCAACCCTTCACGTATTAAAGGGGAGCGAAAGATGTTCAAGTGAAAGTTTTTTAAGTCAATAAAAGGATTGGGTTAACATAGATGCGATGCAAGAAATTAAAGTGGAGCGCAGATGGTCTCCACCCTTTCACCTCAACATATGGTGCTCTGAAGTATACGTCGTGCATGCGTGCATGAATTGATGAGATCCATTTCACAAAATTTCTTCCAAAAAATCAATTCCTAAATAATAATCAGCTGGGTTCGTACGTGTTTGATGGTTTCTTGTCAGAGGAACACTGATAGTTTCATTTGTTTATGCCCGGTTTGGTAACACTGTTAGATATCTCTATCACTATCAATTTTAAAATTGATATTGATAAGAACTATTAAGAGGTGTTTGATTAATTGTATCAATTTTAAAATTTGTAGTGTAATGCCCTGTTTGGTTAGAGTTTCATTTTTGATACTATATCAATATCGATATTAATATTTTCAAATGTTAGAATATCAATATCAAAAGTAATACAAGTTGTCACTTGTATTACATAATATATTTTATTTGTACTACAAATTTTAAAATCGATACAATTAACCAAACACCTCTATCAATATCAATTTTAAAATTGATAATGATAGAGGTACCTAATGGCCTGTTTGGTTAGAGTTTCAAATTTGATACTATATCAATATTGATATTGATAAGTTTAGAAGTTAGATTATCAATATCAAAATTGATACAATTGACACTTGTATTACATATTGTGCTTTGTTTTCACTACCAATTTCAAAATTGATACTATTAACCAAACACTTCTTAGTGATTAATAGGAATATCAATTTTAAAATTGATAGTGATAGAGGTGTCAAATAGTGTTACCAAACAGGGCCTAATAGTGTTACCAAACAAAGTGTAAACAAAGCATATTATGTAATACAAATGTCAACTTGTATTACTTTTGATATTGATATTCCAACATTTGAAAATATTAATATTAATATTGATATAGTATCAAAAATAAAATTCTAACCAAACAGGACATTAAGAATTGCTGGTTTTCTCTATTCATTTAATCTCAAGAGGTCAAACTTCATTCTCGATTCTGATGTTGGATACAACTCCTTGTCTTTCTCCTTGTACTCCCGGAGACGTCGGAGTTCTTGGCCTCCGCTCATTCCGCACGCACTCATCATTGATCATTATTATGTCAACAAGTTAGGAAGAGTAAGAGATGTTTTTTTCTGAATCAGACAATATTTAATTTCTCTCTCTCTCTCTATATGTATAGATAGAAAGGTATTCTCTCAACCGGGCGATGGACGAATAGCCATACACAGACGAATCAAGAGCCTTGAATGCGCCGCCGCAAGGGTCGGGGAGGGGGATCAAGTTATCCGTATCCACCGAATGAGGCGCTTCCGCGTGTAATTTATATCTCACGCAACAGCCTTCATCGGGGAGCTGGATGCACGTATATATGCTGGCCTATCGCTATTCAAATACAGGGCTGAGATAAGAGAGCTTGATTTGTCGGATTCGGAGGTCAAACGAGGAATAGGGGGGGAAGTCAAACTACGTCCGATAAATGAGACCGGATCCCCTCAAGAGGTCTTCTGAGGGGATTCGGTCAGGCCACACCCATATGGGTGATGTGACGGGCGATGTGATGAGGCATTAAATGGGATGTGATGGCGGTCACATCACCCATATGAGTGTACACCTGACCGGACTCCCTCAGGAGGCCTCCTGAGGGGATCCGGTCTCCCGATAAATTATAGATACTAAGCTCGGGCGTGCGCCTCTACAGAGCCCACCGGGGAAGTCGTCGTTGACGGCGAACGCCGCGAACGGTCATATTCGTTCCTCCTGATGCTCCGGCACTTGAGAAGATAAAGCCTTGTAAGAAACGAACAAGTATTAACTCAATATTCTCCTAAACGCGCGTGAGATATCGGTTGCTTGAACGGTGCTAAAGTTGAAGAGGTCTCCACTTGTTTAAATATATATGGGTATCCGACTCAAACCACCTACGTGTACGTTCGTCTACAAATCTACACAGACAATTCATCAGAGATAAATATTTGCCCCATACACCCAAAGAATGGACTTAAACATGTCGCTGTGTGGCGCGTTCTTCCTACTCATCGTCTCGCCAAAGCCCTGAATGCAGAAGCGCGCACAGCGCGAGCTTTTGCATACAAAAGAGGGCGACCTGGTTAGCTAGGCACCCCCCCCCCCCCAACTGGGTGTTCCTTGATTGGATCTTCTCCTCTCTGTTGTGACGTACGTCTTCTGCCGATCCTGAGACCGGCTTATTGAGGCCCAGGGCGAGGATTCAACGGCATCTGCTGGTGCAGAAAGGTTTGGCTCCCCCCAAGCATACTGTTAAACTGTACGGAAGCACTGTTGCCCCCCGGCGCCGGGTTGGACATGTTGGCGTAGCTAAACAGCGGTGCAGTTGCGTACTTTCTAGGCTGGAGAAACTGGCGGCCGAAGTCGCCGTCGGCGTAGTCCGATGCGGGTCTCTGCCGCATTTGGCGGCTCCCGGCGGCGAGGGGAGGATGCGCTTCCGTGGGGTGCGTCATCGGCGGCGGGCAGCCGAAAGTATCGGTGCCGTTCCCACCTCCATAGAGCCGGGGCAAGTGGTTCGGATTAGGCTCGCCGAGGTGGGAACCGTGTTCGGGGTAGACCATGTCCGACGGGTTCTCGTAAAGCAGGCGAGACAAGGCGGAGAAGTCAGCATCCTCGAGCAGTAGTTGGCTCAAGGAGGAAGATTTCGGCAGCCTGACATCACTCCGCGAAGTGCCGGCGCCGTGCCCCGCCGGAGGATCATACGCCGCCTCGGAGTTGATGTCGTCGCGGTTGCCATGATCAGATGGCGAAATGGTTGGATTGCCGGACTTTCTGTAGATCCGGCACAGCACCCAATCATCCAGCTGAAGCATCAAAAAGCAGCGGGAAGAAGAACACGAGGCACAGATGAGAGTTTGCGATGTCTTATATATAATTAAGCGAGGGTCGCTGCAGCCAATTATAGACATGTATATATAAGTAATACGAGGGCCATTTCGATATACATAGAGATTAAGAAAGATTAAACAATATCAGATTCAGAAAGGGGATCGATACAATTAATTACAAGCACGAGATTAAATCGTGGTCATACATATAGATAACTAATTGAGGAAGAATATGAAACGTCTAATTGAGGTGATTCGATGTATGTAGCGTAGCTCACCCTCATGGAGTCCCGGTGCTTCATGGTTCTGCTGTGGTTGGCGTCGTGGTTCTCCACCAATCGATACTCGTGCATGATCCACTTGGTCTTGATGCCCTTGGGAGGCTTCCCCCTGTAGAAGACCAGGGCTTTCTTCACCCCGACCGTCTCCTTCCTCGGGCCGGACGTCACGATCGGCTTGTCCGTGCCGGTCGCCTTCCAGTACCCGGACGCCGCCGCTCGGTTCGGCCGCACCCCGTTCGGGTACTTGCGATCCCTCGGGCTGAAGAAGTACCATTCCCTGTCCCCAAACATCGCCATGGCTGCGAACCAGATCGTCGATCATCGACCAGCCATAAATAATCAATCCCCAGGTGACATCGAAATTAAGGAGAACGCGATATATATATATATATGTATATATCGAAGACCTTCTCTTCTAGTACTCCTACGAATCGGCAACGGCATCTTACCGGGCAGATCCCACGGGTCGAACTTGTATATGTCGACTTCGGCGATGATGGACACCGGACAGGGAAGCGACGCCGCCTGCTTCATCAGGTAGTGAAGGATGAGCTCCTCGTCGGTGGGGTGGAACCGGAAGCCCGGCGGGAGCAGCGCCTCTGGATTCGTCATGCCCCCTCTCCGACGAGTTCTTGCCCTCGCGAGACGTCGATACACCGATAGGAGAAGAGCTAGCGTGTGACGGCCGGAGAGAGAGAGAGAGAGAGAGTCTCGTGGAGGTCGTGATGCGACGGCGGTGCTTGCAGACGGCTGGAGAAGACAAGGAAGAGAGACGACCGGCTGGCCAGAGAATTTCGGCCGGGATTGATACCCTCGGCCTCGGGATGAAGCGGAGCTGAAACTTTCCGGAGAGGAGGAGGAGGGGGAATATATCGGCTGGTGCAGGCCCGTTCGGGTTCGGACCCGGTCCCGGATATTTATATACGCACACGCCACACAGTCACTCTACGGGAGTAAACGTAGTTATCTTCTCCGCACCGAATTATCGGATCCTCTAACATGCCCATACTTCTCGATGATTTCACGAGCGGACCAGGTGCGATGCTTGGTGTTAAAAGCGTATTTCTTTTCTCCATTAAGACGGAGGAAACGAGCTGCGACGGTCAACGCGCAAAAACTTGACACGTTGATACTTGTTACGCCACATGTTCTTTTTTTTTTCTTTCAAGAGAAACGCCACATGTTCTTGCGAAAGAACGAGCACAAATGCTTTACGGATATCTGAATAACATAACGGTACTTATCCACGCACCGCTCTCTTTCAATATCCCGGTGCTTGGGCTCCGCCAATTTTCGCCTGATTTGTGAAATCTATTTTTTTATTTTTATTATTATTCACTACGTACGGGAGGCCTTTAATTAATTGACCAAAGTCGTAAGTCGTCGCTTAGAGAGCAATATAGGTGATGACTAGGGGTGTAAATGGAATCCGATAATCCAAAATTTCGATTTGATTCTGATAAAAATTAACGGGTTTGGAAATTATTTTTGTATCTTATAAACTATCGGAATCGGAATCGGATATTCCGATAGCTTATGGGAATCAGAATCAGGTGATTCCGTTTCCGTTTATCCAATTTCGATAATAAATAAATAAATAAAAGTAAAAATAATCAAAATAAAGTCAAATAAATCATAAAATATAATATATAAACTGATAAAATGATAAAAATAAAGTTTTAAAATATTATATCAAAGTTTATTAAATATATGTGAATTATTAATAATTTTTTGAATAAAAATTAATATCTATTATCGGATTCGGAAATTATCGGATTCGATTCCGATTTCGATAACGGAATCGGAATCGGATCAAAATCGGAACATGGTGATTCCGAAATTATCGGAATCGGAACACCTTATCCCTTATCGGAATTGGAATCGGATTCTGTGATTCCGCTACCGAATCCGACCCGTTTACACCCCTAGTGATGACCCATGCATGCGTTAGTGGATAAGAGAACCGATGATCAACTCGGGGCTTATTTTCTTTGATTGCGTATTCTGTAAAATAATAATGCAATATTTGTTTCATTTTGCAGCATCTTCAATTGTCTAGCTCGACGTAAAAAATTATAGATCTTTTGAAATAATAATATCAAGTTACATTATTAGAGACGGGGTGACAAATCTAAACAAGAATGTATTAATCTTCTTAATCCCACAGTCTCTTATTTTGCTTTCCACATCTTTCCAAAAGCTAACCAAACAAAAACTTGTATCCAAAAAATGTAAAGAGGATCTTGTTTTTTTAACAAATGACTTTCAAACAAGAAAATTACAATAAAATAAACTTTTTTTTATTTGAATGTACGCTATCATGTGGGACGTTTCCATCCACTTCGTTAACGACGTTCTTCCGACGACTGGATGTTATTGTTAACTTCGAAATGAAACAGCATGCATGCTTGCAATAGACTAGACGTACGGTGCAGGATCATGCATGTTCTCACGAACTGTTTTCTTGTCTGCTGGACTTGACATCAGATAGCTTCTAATGAAACGCAACCATGCGAGATAAGTAGAAGCAAATTGAAGAAGCGCTTAATTAACCCTTAGAATTCAGGGTTATATTGTTGCGCGCGGTTCTCACAATCCCTTATTAGAGATGCGATGATCTCGGATAGATAACACCTTTCCCTTCTCTTTCGGCTCTCTAGAGAGTGCCCGACGAATTTGATTTTGCGTTGAGAGTACAAAAGAAAGGAAACGAAAATGACGAGTTTTCGAAGGTTTGAAAAGGCTTGTGAGAAAATGTACCTAACCATCGTAAAACAACCAAAGAACAAGAAAAGAAGAAGCCGGATCCCCTCAGGTGGGCACCTGAGGGGATCCGGTCAGCCCCTCTCACATTGGGGCTGACAAGATGGTGATTTGACAAATTCAAATCACCATCTTTTTCAAATCACCATCTTGTCATTATCTTGTCAGCCCCAATGTGAGAGGGGCTGACCGGACCCCCTCAGGTGGGCACCTGAGGGGGTCCGGTCTCAGAAAAGAATAGCATCAAACGATGGATAAAAATGTTGACATTTCTAACAACTAGAGCCTCTCAGCTGAACCCTCGCCTACCGACAGCCATCCGGCCATCCGGGCGGCCATACTGCCACCTGTAGCCCCCCTAGCCATCCCGGCGGCCATCTTGCTATCCCCGCGGACACCTCATCCTACCGGTGGAGTTTTCCCCTCACATTCTCAGCAAAAACCCTAACTTTCTCGACAAAATCCCTTGCCCTCCTGATGATCACCTTCGCCATCCAGACAGAGTCCCGTTGCCCTCCCGACTTTCCCTGCCTTTTGGGGAAACCTCCCCGGAGACCACCCCTCCCGTCCAGTGGAGCCTTCCCCCTCCAACCTTTTCCTTCCAACGTGAGGTGGAATCACAGTCGTGGGAGGGTTCTTTGCCATGCCATCCCAAGGGCTTCGCGAGCACCGGCTTCTTCGATTCAATGGAAGTGGATCTTCAGCGTGAGAAAGTTTTGGCGGAGACAGACCACTTCACAGGAGTAGAACTCTTGTAGCCGCATGAGGAGGGCCCTCGCCGCCTTAGCATAGTGCATTTTTTGGCGAGTTCAGTGACTTGCAGCACTTGTAGCTAGGAGGCGAGTTTCAATGGTTTTGGCTTCAATGAATTTCCATTCGGAAAAGTCGAGGCATTTTCTTTCTTTTCAAAAATCTTCACCTCCACTCTAGCGATTGACCTTACTATTTGTATAAATATTACGTTTTTATATATTCCCTGGAGTAGTTGTCGTTACGTTTACTATGTTTCTTCTTATTCTAGTTCTCATGTTTTATGGCGTCTCGATCGTGTCATCTTGACGTGTCTTGTTGTCTTCTCTAATTATCTCTTTAGCCACTAATTTTTTGGGAGATCGTTAGTTTAAGCGATATTCACACCAATATGGTGCGATCATTCGATCTCCTAGCAAACGTTAAAGTCTTTGAGGGTTTCAAGACTTTGCTTCTCCACCATCTATGCACCTTGTCATGTTGATCGCTCTAATTTAATGACTTTTCTTGAGTGGTTTGGTATAGACTTCAAGATTTGTCTAATTTGTGGTCAAATCTTCTTAGAATTTCTGTTTTGTGTTTTAATCTTTTTTTTCCCTGTTGTCATGCTGTAATCTATGCTTTTTAATACGCAGGAATTAAACATCTTCCTTGGGGAAAAAATGATGGGTAAAACATTCCTTACAGACGTACGTGTTTCAACCAATTAGAACGCGGATGGCATGATCCCTTAGATCAGACGTGGCAGGGACTGTGTGCCCGTCCGAGGGAAATATATATATGTATGCTACTGATTCTTCTATTTTTTATTGCTAACTCTATTGTACTATGTTATTATTTTTCTAAAAGGCCTTCCGCTCTCTTCCAAAACCACATGCAAATGTCTGCTTGAGCGATACCTGCGCCACCTGCGCGGACCAGCTAGAAAACCACATGCAAATGACTGCTTGAGCGCAGGCGCGGACTAGCTAGGCGGGATTGTTCTGATCATGCTTTGCTTTGCTTCTTCGTATTCTCTGCTCGGGTCAGTAGTTATCTTTCTAATTAGTTGACCGTCTCTCGTAACAATATAGACGTTAAGAAGAGTTTGAACGCGAGATAACGAGTCAGATAATCTTATATTAAATAATTAAGAGATATTTTGTATATTTAAAAGTCTAAGTCTCTCTGACCCCAAAACACGATTTTTGATCGTTAACATAGATGTGTCACTCACGATAATATATACGTTCAAAAGAATTTGTACGCGAGAGATAACGAGTCGAGAAATGATTCTTGTATTTAAAAGTCTAGGTCTCTCTCACCCACCATACAAATTTTGGATCGATTAACCTAGATATCGTTGCTTGGCATCTGCATGGCCAAGGTGATCATATCGCGTCCTCCAAACGGCGAACTTTCTGAAGCTTACTTTGGCTTGGAATCGAAGGGCCGGAAAACAGAGTCGGCGGACATCCGGCGAGCACTGTCGTGCGTAATTAGCACACACATCGGTTGTTCGACGGCGGAGCTGCGGCGGCGGCGGCGCCTTTTGCCGAGACCGTGGTCTGGGGGGATCGCGATGCCGCCGGAGTCGTCGAACGCCGTCGCCCACGTGTGGCGCGGCTTTTAATTAATTCTCTTAGCCGGGGCACCCCCGGTTTAAAGTTTACCGAATCGCACACGCGAGTTAGGCTGCCGGCGGGTCGGGGCGGAGGAGGACAGCGACGGCCGCCGGAGAGAGAGGAAGAGGGTAACCTGGCGGTCAAAAACAGATATCGCGGCCGCTCCACGCGTGGCGTGGACGATCGTCTCTCGTCCCGCTTCTGCAACCCTCCGCGGGGAGGGGGGGGGCAGCGTTCCTGCACGGAGGAGAAGAGTGCAGTGCGGAGAGGGATGGGGGGGGAGAAGGGGGTGACGGTCTTGTCGTCGATGCAAAGAAAATTAACGTCCTTCGCAGTCAGGCGGGTCGTGTAGCCGAAGCCGATCCGGAGGGAGGAGACGAAAGAGACGGCCGAGAGAGGAAAACGACGACGCGGCGAGGGCGACACGTACGTACGAGGGAGGCGTGGTCTGGTCACCGGGCAGGGGTAGTTACCGAGAGTCGTCTCTGTATCCACACCCGGACACTGCGTAGCGGTGCTTTTTCTTGAACGGAAAGTTCTGGCCGGAGTACATCATGGATCAGTCTTCGGAGACGCCACCGATCGAAGACAACACGGCCGTGGTGATCGATGGTGTCGCCTTCGCCTCCACAAGCATGGCATGTATCCCCTCTCCTCTCTCTTTCTTTCTTTTTCGTTAGAGCCAAAGCCCGGGGGGGGGGGGGGGGGGGGCTCTCTCTCGCTCGCGCTGTCCTCCATTTGTTCTTCTTCTCAATCGCGCACGTCCCGATCGAGGGCGAGGACACGCACCTCCCTCCCGCGGACGAAAGGGGGCGCTTTCGAAGTTGCGACTGACCCGCCTCCTCCACGATCGGGAATGGTCTCTTGACCGGCGGCGGCGGCGGCTGACGGCCGAGAGGGCGACATCGACGACGCTGCATGCCCCCACCTCTGTGCGCCCCGGCGTGATGCTAAAGGGAGACGGCGACTGGCGGGCAAAAAGGAGGGATTGAAGAAGAAGATAGCACCTCGTAATCACTGCTCAGCCGCACGAGCGCTGGTGAAACCAGAATAAACTAAAAAAAAATTGAGAGCGAATTCCCTGTTAAAAAGTAAACTCAATCAGTAGTCCTTCGTCAAATTGTTATGTTAATAAGTCCATTTTCACCAAATCCGTGTGACACCAGATTAGTTGAACATTTAGGTTGATTCTTGTCTCTGGTATTCTTGAACTATCATCGTTCTACAGGGATATATATATATATCGGTTCCGTTCGAACAGCCCCGGTTCCATTCAAAAGGCTGGCTAGCACGGAGGAGAAATCTCACTACGAATGATTCTAGAGTTTTCGGAGGTAAAACCCCTCATCTGGGCAGCACCTTCCGCAGTTCGATTTGCGTTCCAATTTCGCTTGAAGGCTGGCTTAATTGGAGGCGAAATCGCAACGAGGGATTTTAGGGTTTCCGGAGGCAAAACCCACATCTTCAGGGCAACTTCCACAGATAGATTTGACTGGCTGCGACGGAGATATTCTATTTGTTCATCTTTCCTTAGATGGTCCAAGTTTCCAAAACCTGTATTCACTTTCTCCCATTTTCAAAACATGTACGGGGTGTTTAGTTGCATGATAATTTTTTGTACATTTTCACGATAAAAAATTATATTAAAATAAAAAGTGAACAAACTCATAACATAAAATTATTTGGAGGGATGTGATAACAAAAAAAGTAACAGCCATTCATGACCAAACAAAGTGGGGGGATCACAAGAAAAAAGAAAGAGGTGAGACCATCTTTTTTGTTTGAGAAGAAAATCACTTTCAAAATATAAATTTGTCATAATTGCCAAACACCTCTTTTAACAAGTTTTCTTACAATTTTTAAAAATTAAAATAAAAATCTCTATTATCATGCAATCAAACACCATGTAGTCTCCATCAACATCTCTCCTCAACTTCTTCCGTTTCACATTTTTTTTTAAAAAAATAATTGTAAGCAAAATGATGGTTACATCACCTCTCTTATTTCTATGGTGCTGTTAGAAGTGAAATGAAAGTTACATGAAAATGGAAATCTGGTCGGTCCACTGTCAAGGAGCGTTCACTGAATCGGATCCTCCATTGATTTAGTCTATGAAAGATCATGAGTGATAGAAAAAAAGTTTAGAGCAAGCTATGTGGGGTTTCATATAAAAGAGACGAGAGGGTTTAAGACTGGAGGGTAAACTGAGAGGGAGAATCTTTGCTGATTGTTGCATGAGTTCGGCGGTTGAGGTCGCTGCTTACCTATATATAATATATATATATATCTAACTTAATATAAGAAGCAGGAGTAGCTTTTTTTCGTCATTCGCTTGTCAACCGTTCGATGAGTTTTGTTTTTTTCTTCGGTTGAATTGTCTACCGTCGGATGGATATTTTCTCTACAACGCGTCAATTCTCTACTCCGTTGATTTCACCGCTCTCTTGACGTTGCGCAATCGAACTCCTGCCCTCCGCCCCCTTCGCCAACGGTTTCACCCTTCGCCTCTGCATCATCCGATCAACGTTGAGCCCCTCGATTCATCCTCCCATTCTTCCGCCAACGGACCTCGTCTCGTCCGATATTCCGCCTCCACCCGCGGCATCCATTGACAACGATTAGATCAATTTTCCACCTCCATCGTGGGCGCCATCTTTGCCTCATCCCGTGTAGCCGCTTCCACCTCTCCCTTCTCGCTGTTTCTCTCTCCCTCACGCTCTCTCGCTCTCCCTTTCGCTCTCTGCCTTTCCTTATTGCCGAAAGCCAGCGGCTGACGCCCCGCCACCATCTCTCCTTCCCTATCTGCCCCTCTACCTCAACAGCCATATCCTGAGGGTCCTGCAGAGTCCCTGGCCAGTGAGCTCGCCACCCGGATGTCGGCGATGAGCAACGCCACCGACGTGGAGCTGAAGCGGACGCTCTCTATCTAAGATTTTCCTTGGATAGGTTCTTTGTACATCTAGGCTTTCTCCTCTTCATTTCATTTGCTCGGACTCGGAGGATCTATTGTATTTACTTTTTTTGACTTTAATAAATTCTGGTCACACCACCTTAAAAAAAAGAGTTGAAAGGACATACCTAGGATTTGGTGGTGGAGGAAACAAGAGGGATTTCGACCTCGCCTTCGGCTTCTCGCTTGAACTTCTCCTCCCGCTCACGGATCCTCTCGCATCCGGAGCATCCTCTCCATTACCAGCTCGTACTCACATTTCTCATATGCGTGGCTCTTGTTCTTGCACTTCCAAGGAAGGAAGAACTCGGCGAACGGCATTTTTTAAGGGGGCCGCCAGGTGGGCACATTGGTCGCGGTAAGGTATGAGCACCTTCGCCTCCATCATCTCCTCCTCGCGTCGCTATCATCAGCTTGGACGACCCCAACTTCACCTCCTCCGACTGCCTCCGCCATGGCGTTGCCTCCTCCTCCCGCTCCTCGCTATCTCCTCTCCTCTAGCGTCGCCGCCCCTCCCCTTCTTGGTGTTGCAGAGAAGAGCCCTTCTTCCGGCCGTTGGAGCTACCGGTGTACTTACCTCCATGTTGTTGTGATCCGTTGGAGGTCTCGTGATGGACAGCTTAATCAATGTCTTAGCCACCACTAAATAATGTCTTTCTCTAACCGAACTTTTATACGGATAGGGACGATTTGAGATATTGTCATTATCTCGGTTCCTTTCTTCTCGTCTCGAGAGTGATAGTCAAAGTACAGCAGTGGACTCGGTGTGTCTCTGCAGGTACCGATGGCCGAGTTTGGGGTGGTGGAGTTGCCGGCCTACCGATAGCGCATCTCCCGTGCAGGTCGGGTTCTCTTGTAGCTGAGCTAACTCAGGTTTTTGTTACATATATTTGCTATGTTTATGATTGTTGTAGGCGATCCCAAAATGTGTGTAAAATATAAAAGGTAAAATAAGAAATATAGTTTTCATGTGTTGCACATAAATGCTCGTTTATTTCTTTTTACTTTTAAATTATTATGTCAAATCTAATAGTTTAAAATTTTTCTTCAGAACTTTGAGATTTCTATATTTATATTCTGTAACTGAAGGGTTGTCTTTTAAATTTTATTTAGTTTTATGATTGGATTCATAATTTTTCTGGTTTTGTCAGATTCGGATGAATTTGGTGTATTATCAAATTTGTGTTTTGTCGTTAGGCATTTGTATTTTACTTGTTGGAAGCCACATTTTAAATTTTGTCCCAACCATCATTGTCCCCAACTGTCTTTGCTTTAGTTGATGTCTTTTAAATTTTAAGCTTGATTGATTATGTATTAGTGATTTCCAAGGAAAATCCTAGGATTAAAAGTATGAAAACTCTAGAAAGTTAGAAATTCCGAAAAAAATAATTTCTTAAACTTGGGAACTGAAAAATCACCAAACATGCAAAAATCTGAAATCAAACTTTGGATATCTCATATTTGACTATTAAAGAATTGTAATTGTGGATTACATTCGATTTGGTTTACTACTTAGTTAGTTTCACATCAAACTTTGGTGTTACGAAGCTTTTAATTTTATATATGAAGCTAGGTGATTTTGTACCTTAGAATTATAATTCCATGGCATTTTTGGGATTCTCTGGGATATAAATTTTCATACGTTTTTATATGCTGTTACACTTTTATTTAACAGATGCCACTTTTTAGATTGGATAATCTGTTATGTTCAATATAGATATGTAATTTATATGTGGACTATATATATTATAATTTATGAACATGCCCATGTTTTGCATGGAGTGTTTGCATGTTTATGAATAAGCCCGATTTATATACTTATAACATCATGTCGGTGCAACATATCTTGATTTTTTGCATCGTTGTTACTTCTATAATCTAATATTTATATAGCCAAAAATTATTTGCAGAGCCTTCTCCATCACACACAACCACAATAGTGGAGAAATGTACTCTTAAACTGGCAGATGAGTACAAGCACATGTTGTGCCAAGCCACTGAGCCTCTGTTAACCTTCATGGAGTACATAACGTGCATATTTTCTTTTTCTTATCTAATCAAAGTAGTTTAACTACAACATTTCCAACTCAAACATTCCCTTTTGGGATCGTTGAAATTTCCCTTTCCAGGTATGGTAAATTGGTTTAAATTAAATATGTATGTACGTGTATCTCATTACGAATTATTAATTTAAACCAATTAAGCACCAAATTCTAGAGCAGCCACCGGAAACAGCTAGCTGTTGAGACGTCCAAGCAACGCCCACACTTTTGAACTCCGAGGCTCTCGTGTCTGGTCTTCTGCTCGTGTGGAAATCTCGGAGGCCACCTGGTCGACGAAGACGCGTAGAAACCAAGATCATTTTGTCCGACCAAGGCGCATCGGAGATGAAATTCTCTGTTCTTGGCATCAGTTTTTTCTTGACAACGAATATGCATGGTGTCGTCTTTAATGCCATTCCTTCGCAGAGGTCACTCGTGTGTGTACGTTGTCTCACTCCTCTTGACGTGATCTATGTATCACAAGTTTAAAAGGTTAGTTGAAGTTAAATGATTGGTTAAGAGCTATAACAAGGGGAGTTGTTTTTGTGCCGTAATATTCTTTTAAAAGCACGCGCGATAATGACGTATGGACATAAAATCTAGCAGGATGCTGAAAGCATATAAAATGATATCAATACTCTATTTGGTGTGAAAATAATATGATATGAAGTGGAGGGCATGCTAAAAAAGGTAATACGACGAGGTAGAAAATTAGAATGGTATTTATATGCCCTTCTTCTAAGCTAGAAATTAAAATTGTCTACGTATTATATCTTAATCACCATTAACTGTCATAACAGGTTTTGTTATAAGAACATATATATATATATATATATATATATATAGAGAGAGAGAGAGAGAGAGAGAGAGAGAGAGAGAGACATACATACTGTTGCAGAAATTCTTTTTCCCGCCATGCAACCAAACACTGCAAAACTAATCTACGTTGACTTTGAAACTCGTTGATTGTGTGGTGGGTAACTGAATTGACCAAACTACCGACCACGACCAATATGTTACCACCATTCATGAAATGTGCGCACAGGCGTATGTAATATATATTATTCATCCTATATAAGAATGGGAAAAACAATAGGCTTTGCTATTTCGATGTTAAAACTTGCTGGCGATCTTGACAATCAACTTTTTTTTCTTTTCTCTTTTCTCAAATTTAAAAAGAAAAAAAAATCAATTGATTAGCATCATACAGAATAACAAAACTACTAACCATGCACCCCTTCTCTTCTTACCTTATTTATTGTTCTATTCGTTGTTCTTGGCCTAATTTTTTATGTATTATTATGGTACCATCGTAGTGTGTGATGATAAGCTCGAGTACCTTTCTTCACATGTGCGCGAGAAGAAGTATAGAAGTATCTTTGGTGACTGCTAACTTGGTATATATAGCTTTAAATTAAGCTTCTTCTTTAGAGTGCGCTTTGAGGCAGATTGGATGAGGAAAGGTTGACAGCCACAAGGTGAGGAGTCCAGGATTAGGTGACGGGAGCACGGGTGGCCGCAATCCCGGTCCGTCTTAGCCCTCACATGACCCTTAAAATGTTTCACGCAAGTTCTGAAGGAGGGGGGAGGATGGTGACCAGCGGTGATGAGCACCGGCAAATACTTCTTACTCTAGTCTTCTGAGGTGATTCGAACTCTAAGATAAGGGGTGGTAGCTCATCCATCTTGGGTACCAAAAATTATATTGCGGTAGATAACTGCAAAGAGCATAAGAACCTTTGCTAGAGAAGCTGGAAAACATGTTGGTAAGAGTGGGAGTAATGAAAACTTAGTTCTTCACTCCTGACTCGGAAACATCCTGCAATTATATTATTATACTTATGAGGTTATTTGACTAAAAAGTGAAATTTTGAGTTCTTCACACCTGAGTAGAAATGAGTCTATCAAGTCTGAATATTCAAAATTTTAAGGTATTGTTAGAGAGACAAGATTAATTTAGAGATAAATCAGCTTTATCTTAACCTATCCGCAAAATTTATAGGTTAAAGAAGTTTAACCTGTAAATAACCTGATGTGCAAACTGGCCCTAAAGATACAAGAGCCTTGGATACTGTCATGAAAGGTTTTCCTTCATCTAAGACATTTTACTTGTAAATACACGATTTCTCATGTATGGAGACTCTCACTCACATTTTAATTTACTCAAATACGATGTGTACGATTCCCGATATACATGTGTATGACCCAAATATATCTTGAATGGGGAAAAACCCCTCAATCACCTGACTCATCCATAAGTGAAATGTCTTACGTACGTACCCTTTCTCAACACGGTTCCTTTTGTTCTAAGAAAATTATAAAAGGATTTTAACGACAAACAGCTGATTCTTTTTTAATTGGAGTTGTGCCGTCGTTTTTATAACACAAACACTCGATACTATGGCTCGGACTCAATCCAGGACTATGATACCATTGAAGCAAGCATCGTCTCAATATGATAACACAGATTATTTTATCGAGGTCCAATAAGCGCAAAGAAGAAGACATTAACAAATTGTTCTGTCATGCTTTGACGTATAAATTATAAACAGCATCATATGATCATATTTAATATCTCTGCGCAGGGACATGCATGCAATGAACTCGGTGCACATCCTTAACACGTATTCTAATCGGACTATGCTTGCCTACCTAACCAAATAACCCGGAAAGAAGTTGTTCAAAAAAGGGGAAAGAAATCAGAAAGATCTTACAAACCCCAAAATCATGGTGTTGATCTAATCCCCACAATTCTAACACTCCCCCTCACTGCCAAAGTGGGCAGTGAAAATAAGAGGCAAGATAATCAAGTATTAAAGATCGATAAGTACCCTCTCTGATATTATTTTACAAATCCCAAAATCATGGTGTTGAGGTAGAAAGGCCCAGGATATATAAGCACTATATCAAATCTCAAATAGTCAATATGGGACTATTCCCACAATTCTAACAAAAGAGAGTACCCTTTTTTGGAGATTGACTTGACCGGTTCACTGGATAATGCTCAACAACAGTGGGGTGATCGGTGGAAATAATGCTACTGTGTGAGCATATATATATCTTAACACACACACACACATGCACACACTATTGTGTATGTATTATTATAAATCTTTCAAATATATATGTGCCGTGTCCTACGTTCTTCTCTCAGGCAGAACATCCGATTCCTATCTGCCTGCAGACCCACTTTCCACGGAGGAGAGGAGATGCTGCACTAAGCTCCTTTGACCGGGATGTCGCATGGTGGCCGTGATGTCCGTCTTGGCATTTTGGCCCGAGAATGACATGCATGATAAGACGATGAACTTTCTACCTGGAGCACATAGCGGATACTTTGAATGTTTGCCCACTGGCTGAGGCCCTTTCTTGGTTTAGTCCCGGTTTGAAAACATTATTAGATAACTGCATGCATGTATCGTTATTAATTTTAAAATTGGCATTGACGTGTGATCGAATAGTATCAATTTTAAAATGTTACGTGATACAAGTATTCTAGTATTTAGAAATATCAATATTGAAATACGACATCATTTTTGATACTCTGATCAAACGGCGGCATAAGCCCAATACTATTCTTTTGATATCCGACAGCCTAAGCTCTAAAATCTAATGTCGATTTAATCAATATCATTATCAAATTTAATATCGTTCGGCACACGATGAATTCTTGTAAAACTGTCGTAAACAATTGGTTTTTGTTCTTCAAAATTAGGTGGATGTAGGGGGTGCAAACGAGCAAGTACGTCGTACACTAGAAGAATAGCTAAAAATATTCAGCTTAATAAAAAATCGACTTGGGCGCTTGCTTATTACGGTTAAACTAACAAGTTTGAACAAAAACATAAAACTCCTCTTGTAATTAATTAATGAGTCGAGTTTGATCTTGCTCAATTTGCTTAGTTCATGAGTAACTCAATACTGCAAGCAACGGACCAAAAAAGCTTCCAGCTGACTCCTGCACCCCCTAGATGGATGTTTTCGAGTAAATATACTTTGAAGTCAGATAATGTAATTGACAATTTTTTTCACACATATTTTTTCACTTTCGAATACTTAAAACTAATTAAGATCAGTAGTACTCATCGTAAACTCGATCATTTTAAAATATTAGCATCTTACATTATTGCCTGAAACCATGTGCCTTCGGATCCAGGAGTGCCCCGGGTGCACCCGTGCGATCCGCACGTACGAAGGGGAAAAAAACTCGAAGTAATTTTGCAACAAAATTCAAGATCACGAACGTATAAACGAAATATATATAGAGAGAGAGAGAGAGGGGGGGGCAGTTTCCATTCGGATCATTATCAGGCTAGAGGAAGGTCCGGTGTTCCCTTCTCGGGCATCATCGGTGCTTCGAGCCCGAAACGTGAAGTACGACCAGGGAAAGAGTCTCCGCCGGGATTCCGTTCGGGAAGACCGAAAGCTCCCCCGGTTATCGAATCAATTTCGGGTCCGGTTTCGCCGCAGCCCCCGCTGGCCGGCGACGTGCGAACCAGCTGGGTACATCCGAACCGACAGCAGGGGGCGACGCCCCGAACAAAGAGAAAGACGGCGGGGGACGACCGGGGGGGGGGATGTATCGGGAATCTCGTGAGGCTCCTCTACTCCCCCCCGGGACCTGGATCTGATCCGATCCAGCGGTGCAGTTTGACTCCGCAGAGGAAGGCTCGTTCTTCTCGGCCGTCGGATGCCGTCGGACGTCACGTTGCTTCCCCGGATTCGATCGCTCCTTTACGGGTTGTACACTAGAAGAAGAAAAAACTCCGAGTTTTCCGCCTCTCCGGTCTCTTCACGCGCAAGTTGGTCCTCCTGTTAACGTTGAAAGCAGGGCCCCAAAAATATAGGTTGTCTGGATCAGGCACCGGCTCTAGTTGGTGATATTTTCGATTTTTCAGATCAATATTTTGAGGTACGTACGTACGTACACTGTTTTGAAATACGTACTATGGTTTTCTTCTTGCTTTGAAATGTGCGAGGAGACGACTGCTTGGAGCACAATCAAGCATGACCCCAGGACAAGTGGCATTTTCTGCACTTGGGTTGATTTGGGTCCGAGGGATCATATATATCATGCAAATAATACGCTCTCTGGATCTCCACTTCTCACCGCTCGAAATTATATATAACGAGGACTTCTCCGTCTACTGATCAGTTACTACAACAAATGGATAGAAACACAAATTCATCGGCTGCAAAAAGGTCTTAGATTTAGTTACTGTGCAAATATATATGTTCCTATTGTAGACTTACTTTTAATCATCCGTATGCATGCTATCTAACATTATTCGTAACATCAGATGAGCGCCTTAATTAATTATACACTTATATATATAACACAGACGGATATATATATATATAGGAAGTCTCTTTAACGACGTATTGTACGTGAGCACTGCAATCCGTCGTCCAAGATTAATTTCGGCTCCTGGTCGCCACCCACTATCAATGCGTAAATATGCACACGTTTTCGTGACCACCTAAATATATATATGAAAAGAATAATAATGATTGTAACAATAATATCATTATGATTACTGCTACCATGAAATCTTGATGAGAATTTGGTTGAACCAAGTTTGTTTAAACAGAATTGGGCTTACTACGCCTTATTAGATGGGCTGAGAGATCTAACAATAGGCTGTCAATATGGGGATTTTTTATTTTGTTTACAAAACAATATTCCGTTCGGTGTGCAAAGCCCGGAAACCTTGACGATAGGCATTATTCAGCCCAAGTTACGGGCCCAATAAGGTGACACCAATCGAAGGGCCCAAATTCATCGGTTTATGTAGTTTGTGTTATCACTGAGGGCTTGGGCTCAATTCATAAGATTGGGCCTAACGGAACCGGGGGGCAACCTTCGCGTTTGTAGTTCGGATCACCTTAGATGGTCAAATGATGGAGTTCTCCCAAGTGTCCTATCCCGGGATGCCACGCCCCCCCCCCCATAATTTTTTGTTCTAAATATAAGACGTCATAACTTTTTGTTCTAAATATAATAAATTTATTACGCCACGATAATTATAAATTATATAATAAATAGATTATACCGTATTTTAAACCTATAAATAATTAGGTTTAAAAAATAAGATGTAATTTTTTTATTAAATATAATGATACTATTTCATCACTTTAATTATAAATTACGTAATAGCTATATTATATCATATTTTAACTATAAATTATTAAGTCGATAAAATAAGAATGATGTCATAATTTTTCGTTGCTGTAAAATATTATTATGTTTAAAGTAAAACAGTATTATATATAATTTTATTAATAATTAAAATAAAGAGAGAGAGAGAGAGAGAGAGAGAGAAGAGTGTTGGCACCGGAGAGCGGAGAGAGAAGCCATCATGAGTCATCTTCAATAAGTTTATTGGGGAGCGGGAACGGCTTTAAGAAACTGTCACCAATAAGTCATCGCCAATATCATTTTTTCCTAGAGTGAGATGGGTTGTGCAGATCTGTTCAAAAAAAAAAAGAGATGGGTTGTGCAGAGCGAAAGTCGCCGCCAACGGTAACAACTTTAATATCTTCTTCCCAAAGTCACTCCTACGTACCAATAATGACTTTCACGAAAATGTGTTAGATTCGAATTTTTGTGTGTGTTGTTTTTGGAAATAAAATTTATAACAACATTATTCCCATGTCGATGCTGTTGTATAATATTTGCATTTCAAGATTAAGTTTGTTCTCCCAAAGTAAAACTGCATCATGTTTGCATCAACGTTATGGAACACACAACTCCAATCCATAAGGGGCTGAAAAATTGCATCAATCCCCTGAATAATCCTCTACCAAACCGTCTCGAAGAGCATAGGAGCATTTGGGCGGCTTGAAAATTGCCACACATCGCCTAGTAATGTTTACAAGTTGGGACAAGAGCACATATGAGAGATTATTCTAGCTAACATCGGGAATCAGAGAGATCTAACTCCAACGGTGGGATGTTAATTACGAGCTATCAAGTTGAGAACTTGGCAAAAGGGGATACGTTTATAGGGAACCTTGGGATCAGTGCTTGGGTGACATGGTGGAAAGAGTAGGCCACAATACCCATGTATCCAAAATGGATGAAATCACACTGTGTACGTACACACATAGATATATGATTGCTTATGTGGATGCTGATGAGCTACAACCTAGTCGTAGCTACTGGCAGATAACAGCAGTGGATTCTGTCATTAAGGATGAAGACACAGAACGTTAAAGAGAAATATTCTCTCTTATAACTGGACACCTCCGTCTAGAGTTGCAAACGGGTCAGATTTGGTAGTAGAATCATCAAAATATGATTCTGAACTTAACAAAGAATAAGATATTTTTTATTTCAGTACCGATACATCCGATTTCAATTCTATTATCAAAGTTGGAATCAAATTTAATATTTTTTTAAAAATATATTAAATATTAATTTCTATTTATAAATAACTTAACAATTTACATGTAATTACTAAAATTTGATATAATCTATTTAAAATTTTATTTTCATGATTTCATAAATTTATATATCACATTTTATGATTTATTCAACTTATTTTAATTATTTTTACTTATATATTTATGTTTTATCGAAATCAGATGAAACGATGACTGACACTAATTTTATTTCATTAACTTATATGATACAAAAATTAGTTTCGAATCCGTTAAGTTTTATCCGAATCAAATCAAATTTTTAGAATATCGAATATTGTCTACACCCCTTTCTCCATCTCTACTGCCCACCCTGTTTGTAGAAGGTCAGTGGAAGCCGTGTACTGTTCTTCAAGTGTGTGGAATCAACTCACAGCGACGAAAATTGCAAGCTTTCAGGCTTCAGTTTGAAGAGAATACTGCAGCACAGTATTGCAGTACAGGTAATTAAGTAGCTTCCTATGATTTTCTGTGGTGGTCATTTGTGGAAAAAGGGCGAGTAGTTAGATTTTTATTTATTTTTCAGGGGGGGAGGAGAACAAAACACCTATAGAGAAGTTAATTATGTGCCTTTATATTGTGAGTGCCGACGAAATCCAAGTTTTATAGCTTGAGATTTCAGCATAATTCAAGGACTCGCTTCCACACGATCATGGAGAGATTGTAACCATTGAAAAGTTTTGAGGCGATATATAGATGAGTACCCAAATGCAGCATATATATATATACTTTTCTCGTCTTTTCATGGCAGCGTTAAAATCTGGCGAGGGAAAAAAAAACATATATATGCAGAGAGAAGGGATCATTCACTTTTGACAATCTCGAGAAACTCCATTAATTCCCTTAACTTTTGTGACAGTCAAAAATATAGATCGTGTGGATAATCTGTGCATCCAAACGTTAACAGTCGACCGCGCGAGCTAGCTTTGATCGAGCTGGTGGGCTTCTTCGGCTGCGGCACTCTTGGCATTTACGGCCGCTTGCAAGCACTTGAAGAGTAGATCTGGAAGTCGATGGTACTAATCCTTGAAGAAGCAGAGAGCACTCAGAGAAGAACAGAGAACGAGAGAAGAGGATTTGGGCGGGAGAGACCAATGCCGTCTCTCACTCAGAATGTTCAATTTATATGAATAATGTTAATACATGTCAGCATTGCTTACATGGCACATATGCCAAGTCATCTGTACAGCTCAGAAACTGAATTAAACTAACCTGCGTCTATCTTATATGTAACCTTCCTAACACAAGCGTGCAGCCTGTGCCCATCTGCAGATTGGCCGGGGAGGAAGACGATGCGCAAGAGGGACTCCCGTCGTCCTTGCTTCGATCGGCTTGCAAGGAAGAGGAGAGGAGATGCCTGCGGCTGGGCGCACGGAGGATGAGAAGATGCGAATATTCCCCCTGGCACGGCGGTCGGAGTCGAGACGCGGAGAAGTAAAAGATGCCATTCCCCTGGCCGCGATCAAACCCGGACAGCCGCCGCCTACCGGCCGGGCAGATGACGTAGGTCGCTGACGCCATCCCTCCTGCGTGGCAGCCTGGCAGTAGCCGGGGGTCCCGTTGACCAAGCCGGGTTAGAACTTGATGCCTCGCGCCGGCGTTGGGCGGCGCAGCGTCCTACGAGGTTAGGAAACCTACCACGTGCGGGAAGCCCACCGCCATCGATCGGTCAAGATGATATTTCTTCTTATTTTGGAGTCGGGTCAACGCATCGTCGGCTCCAGAAAGCGGCTGGTTTATTATCATCGACGACGTAGGTTCACATATATCCCAAACATTTTTTTTTCTAAACCCTTGATCGAAGGGAAAACAGGATATTGTATTCAGTATTTTACCGATAAAATAATTTTCTTAACATGTCCGAGGGTCAACCGTCCTATTTCCCGCCGTAAAAAGAGGCCTGCGCAGCGGACCGCGGATCCTCACGTGGAGTTTGACCGCCAGCCCGGATTGGACTTCCCGCGGCCGCTTTGACCACCGTTGTCGGCCGCCCCCTCCCTCCCCGCCTTTCACGAGAATCAAGACCGACACGGCCCTCGTTATCCTCGGGCTGAGCCCGACAGCCCCGGCCCTCCGCCCCGTCGTCGGCGCCTCCCCGGCGGGGTCACTCCGCCGCCCGCGTTTTCGCCGCCGTTTTAAGGGCGTCCGCCCGACGCACACCTTGCCACCAAACAGCCCCCGTCTCGAGCACGTGCGGCCACCCGTCGTGACCCCACCGAGCGGCGCCGCCCCCCCCCTCCAAGACAATTTAAACCGGCGAGGCCGCTGGGTCTTCTCCGTCGCTCGAACTTGCGAGCTCAGCTCACGCCTGGTAGGCCAGATTTGCTCCGGCTGATCTTTGCCGTTGGGTATTGTGGGGTGGGCGGAGACGAGTGCCATGGTGAGGACCAGGGACGCGGAGGCGGAGCTCAACCTGCCGCCAGGCTTCCGCTTCCACCCGACGGATGAGGAGCTGGTGGCGCACTACCTCTGCCGCAAGGCCGCGCAGCAGTGTCTCCCCGTCTCCATCATCGCCGAGATCAACCTCTACAAGTACGATCCCTGGAAGCTACCAGGTACACTACTCCCCGGCCGCGGGTGCTTCTACTTTTTGATACGTACAGTACTACCGGTTCTCTCCGTTCCGGCGACGGCTGCGCTTGGTTTGCTGACTCCGCTGCGGTTGCTCTTCTCTTCTCAGAGATGGCGCTGTTCGGGAACAGGGAGTGGTACTTCTTCACGCCGCGGGACAGGAAGTACCCCAACGGGTCCAGACCGAACAGGGCCGCCGGGGGCGGCTACTGGAAGGCCACGGGCGCCGACAAGCCGATCACCCCTGCGGGAAGCGCGAGGACTCTCGGCATCAAGAAGGCGCTCGTCTTCTACAACGGCAAGGCGCCCAGGGGCGTCAAGACCGACTGGATCATGCACGAGTACAGGCTCGTGGCCGGCACCAACCGCGCCGCCGGCAGGAAGCCGGGCGATGGCAGCCTCCGGGTATGTAGAAGTCATGAAAAATTTCGGATCTCTTCGCATGCCTTCCTCGAAACTAATGCCGATAAAGATTCGGCCGGCCCCGTGCAGCTCGACGACTGGGTTCTGTGCCGGCTGTACAACAAGAAGAACAGCTGGGAGAAGATGCAGCGCCAGATGGAGGCGGCGACCTCGCTCAAGGGGACAGCGGATTCCTTCGAGTCCACGGAAGACACCTCGGGCAGCCTCAGAACGGCGGAGTCGGACGTCGAGGACGGCATGTTTGCAGAGCATCGCAAGCCCCCGATCTGTGCGCCCCGGGGGGCCGGAGCGGCGCCTGCCGCCGTCCAAGCCGTCGAGCGGGTGAAGGAGGAAGACGACTGGTTCATGGACCTGAACCTGGACGACCTGCAGAGCTCGTTGATGCCCTTCGCTGGGGCGCTTCCGACTGGCCAAGATTATTACTACATGTTTGGCCTGGCGTCGCCGCCGGTTAAACCCGCCCACGGCAACTTCCCCGCCTTCTGAGATGTCACGAAAGCTAGATGCGGAGTCGTCTCCTACACACATACATACATATATATATATATGCTGCATGTACATACATAGATTGGCCGAGGAAGAACGACGGAGAATGGAATTTTACATACCGATTCTTTGGTTTTGTTGTTCCCTGCCTGTTTGCGATCCCCTGGCTCCGTCGTGCAGAGGTTCTCTGCTTCTGCGGCAAAATTTGTGCGCCATCGCCGTCCTGAAGCTCCTACCTTGCATTCTCTCTTCCAAACTGTTAGACTTGTGGGGATAATCCCATATTGACTATTTGAGACTTGATATAGTGCTTATATATCCTGGGCCCTTCTACTTTAAAATCATAGTTTTAGAGTTAGTAAGATAGTATCAGAGCGGACATTTATCGATCTTTAATACTTGATTATCTTCTCTCTTATTTCCACTGCCCGTGTTAGACTTGTAGGGATAGTCCCATATTGACTATTTGAAACTTGATATAGTACTTATATATCCTAAGCACTTCTACCTTAAAATCATGGTTTTGGGGTTAGTAAGACAAACTACCCGTCGCGTATTGATCCGGCCGGTTTCCCCAACGGCACGCTGATGGGATCGTGGGTTCAAGTTAGACTATATAGATGTCCAGAGTTAGGGTTAGTAAGATAGTATCAGAGCGGACATTTATCGATCTTTAATACTTGATTATCTTCTCTCTTATTTCCACTGCCCGTGTTAGACTTGTGGGGATAATCCCATATTGACTATTTGAAACTTGATATAGTACTTATATATCCTAAGCACTTCTACCTTAAAATCATGGTTTTGGGGTTAGCAAGACAAACTACCCGTCGCGTATTGATCCGGCCGGTTTCCCCAACGGCGCACTGATGGGATCGTGGGTTCAAGTTAGACTATATAGATGTCCAGATTCGTAATGTAAACTATGTTCGAGCGATATTATCTCTAGAATAAATCAAGGTGCAATTTCATCTTTAGAGATATCTATTCGATTATGATATACTCTCACAGTTAGGTATTGGGAAGATGGTATACTATGGTTTTAGGGTTAGTAAGTTGGTATCAGGGCGGACACTTATCGATCTTTAATACTTGATTATCTTCTCTTTTATTTCCACTGCCCGTGTTAGACTTGTGGGGATAGTCCCATATTGACTATTTGAGACTTGATATAGTGCTTATATATCCTAAGCCCTTCTACCTTAAAATCATGGTTTTGGGGTTAGCAAGACAAACTACCCGTCGCGTATTGATCCGGCCGGTTTCACCAACGGCGCGCTGACGGGATCGTGGGTTCAAGTTAGACTATATAGATGTCCAGATTCGTAATGTAAACTATGTTCGAGCGATATTATCTCTAGAATAAATCAAGGTGCAATTTCATCTTTAGAGATATCTATTCGATTATGATATACTCTCACAGTTAGGTATTGGAAAGATGATAGCATATTTTTAATAATGATTCTCACTCTCTAACTCATGATCGTCGTACCTTCCCAGGGGCAAACAGAACATGCCTGCTCCGAAGGATGGTAATAATATCTGAGTTATGCTACATTGTTCACAGAAGCTCAGGACCGTGATGTAATATTAGAACTATAAGGTAGACTCACATTGTCCATCATATGATCTACGCTTGAAATCATAGGCTCTGTCTGCTGTCGAAACGATGCCTCTTTAATCCTCTCCTTTTTGTACTGTCTCGAGTTGGGAGAGATCGGCAGTATAAACAAGGGGGCGCCAAAGTTGGAGAAAAACTGGAAAGAAAAAGATGTGCCCGGCCGGTTCATCAACAAAGAGCTCAAATGAAAGATCCACACAGGGCCCTGAAAATTAGACCTAAGTAATCCAAATTTGATGCAGCAGATATCCAGATTTCGGGGTAAGAAATGTTGCGGGAGGGTGGGCACAGGATGGATTTGATCCCAGCTGGAAATCGGTACTCCGTAACTTCAAATGCTCCAGCGCTGACATTTCAGTAGTCTTAAAAGTAACATCTCTAGGAAAAGCACATCTTGACGTTCTCTCTCTACACTGTACACCCCGCATCTCTCATCATCGTGTGGCCAAATATTTCAATCCGCAGTCTGCATATTCAAATGTAGGAGGTTCCAAGTTTCGATCTTTCATGCGGTCGTCGCCGAATATTTCAGATATCAGAAACTCTCTTCGTCCCCGAGCTGAGGGTGCGAGGCATTCGCGTGGATTTGCGCAGAAGCAGTCTTCTTCTTTCGGCTGATCCGGTATGGCTTCCTTCCTTGTTGGCCTACCTACCCATCCGATGCTTGCGAGCAGCGTTCACGGAATGGGAGAACTGTCCCATTTTGGTACAGGTCCACAGCTCAAGGTTCCATTTTGGTACAGCTATATATATATATATATTGTTGTCGTATCTCACCGAGCATGGTAGTTTTATGTCTTAAATTTTAAGATGTTTTAAAGCCTCCTAATAGCCCTCAAATGGGTCTAATTACACTTAATTTACCTCTCTCTTTTTTTATCACGGTGGCTAAACGGCCAACAGTCGCGCTTCATCACTTAATTTATCTCTCGGGCCTAGCCTATGTATGTACATATGGGACCTTGATTATATCAATTGGGCCCATACTCATCAAGATTTGAGGGCCCAAAATCACCCCCTCCCCCGGAGTCATACGTAATTCCTCGTGTAAACAGAGCTTGAGGGTTATTTTGTGTAATTTGTCACTCCCCCTCCCAAAAAGAGATATTAAAGTCTACAATGCATCACATGTTTCTCTCACAACAAACAAAAAGCAAATTGTAAGCCAAATTTGAGACAAGAATGCCCAATGACACCTGAAGGAAGATTGATGGCCCCTTAGGACGGTACCTTGGAAAAATGTTGCATGATAGATGTTGTTATGCCCAAGAAGACCAAATAAAGATCTATTATGCGGTTAAGTCTGGCTTAGATGATACCCTGAATGAGAAAGAAGACTGGCTGATCCGGTTCCTAGAAGTCGAAAACCCCTAGGTTTACTAACTAAATCTAAGTATAAAAGTTATCGGTTGACCCAAGGAATATATGTACAAAAAAAGAAATAAAGGAGAGAGCCAAGAAAGATGGCACACATGTTCTCTGTCACAATAGAATCAAATACATGTTATTTTCTTGCATCCAATTTTGTCATACAAATATGTTATCGTGGTAGTTAATCAAGAGTTGCCAAGTCACTGCTCGATGTAATTCGCTCTAGAATCGATGAAGAGAAATCAAACAAAGATTCAAAGAACTCACGTCATAACTTCACTCCATAGATCATAGTATCATACCATACCCGCATACTCCAAAAACCCTCATAAACATAAGTCCGTACCATCATATCACGTCTCGTATATACCACATTGTAATGTGCCAAGCTTGTTATATATTTCATGAAAAAGTGCGGTTTCAACGGGCATATGTCGAACAGATATTTCACATGTATGAGACTTGCACCATATTCTAACATAGACATATAGAGGTAACATATAGCGAGTTAGTCCAAAATAAGTGTACTAAGAGAAAACTACGGCATATGGCATCTTCGGATGCACCGGATTCAAATTAGAAATTCTCCTACCCATGAGCGATCAAAATTGGTTTAGTGAAGTATATATAACACATGGATCAAGAATCTCAAGATGTCATGTTGATTGTCACGATCCAGATTTTTGATTGAAACTATTTGTTGAAATTTGTTATTAGACTCGTTTTGTTTCAAATCGATATATTTCAAAGGTTACACCGTCCAATTATCTTTCACTATATACATGTAAAAAAAAAATCCAAGTCGTGGCATTGATCATGGCTATCATGTTCCAGTATAAGTTAAGTACCAATAAGGCATACTCGTAGCAAGATCTAACCATATTCTGACAAGTGTATATCTATTTTTCTAACTAGCATGATGTAATGTTCATGATATTTGATTCTTCAAGGCTAACTCAAAAGATCAGTTACCCGCAACTTCCTAAATCGTAAATATAACGCAAATCATGCTCATAAAATAATATTCATATACAGAATATCATAATTTTGTAGCCAATCAAGAGATTCTAAATTTCTAAAACACATTTACGACCTTTAACAAGATTTCACACAAATATTTTAACAAGAAGTGTGTAATAAGTAAGTAGACAAGATCGGGGTCAACACGTGCCTGATATTTTCTGGAATTTTCTTCTCTTGTTCATATCTTTATTTCCTTCCCTCATTCTTCTTCTCCCAGATATCTTCTTGCAGGTACCGTCACTTCTGCTCCGGCTGGACCAGTTGAGCCAAGCCCGGCGCAGTGGATGCCCTGTTTGTTGTGCCGGCCGTGGGGGCACGGCGACGCTGGCGGTGCGCGGGGACGGCAAAGGCGGCGGCGACGACGCACGCGCAGGCGGAGAAGAAAGGCGGCGCGCGCGCGGCGATGGGTCAACGCCGCAACCGGCAGGGCGGCTGGCGCTGGTGGCTGCACGACGAGGGCGACCGGGCCCTCGGTCCACAGCGGCGTCGATGCGGCGACGGCGCGGCACCGGCGGAGACAGAGAGAGAACGGGGCGAGGGAGACGAGATCCGAGAGAGATCAGGGACCGACGGAGAGAGAGAGAGAGAGCTGATCGGGGACGTGAGTAGGGAGATCTGGAGGAGGGAGGCCGTGGGGCGGCTGGTGCGGGCTAATCATCTAAATTTTCAACCAGATCATACGCAACACAGAGCAAGCGGGGAGATCAGGAGGGAGAGGTGGTTCATCTTCTTCACAAACATATATAATTCTCATCAAATTTAACATGTGATTTAAAATAATCAAATAACTTAATTTTTTTTTGGTGAGACCAGCATATATATATATATAGTGGGGGAGTGAAGGATGTTCCCTCCACCTCTGCGCAACATCACGCCTATATACTTCTAAATTCTCATCCTGTACGTGTATCCATATCCATATGCATGTCTAGCTAATAGATGACTGGCCTTATCTTGTTTGGTTTATCTATTAAATTTGCCCCGATATATGTATCTTTGCTTTATTTCAGACAGATGATTGAAGTGTCCGTTCCTTTCCTCGTTCGTCAATCGACGACAAGGTCCGGTATTAATGTTAAACCAATCTATCTATCGATCGCTGTTCTATGTAACCTGTTTGATCGGGCTTGATGGTCTCGAAGATCTCAAGTCTGAATCCGTCAGACTTTGAAATGTTCAGACTGCAGGTTGCGGTTGGCGTGCTAAGTAAGCGGCGTATACGTGATGCCCCACGTAAGGTTGAAAGTTGAAGAGAGTAGTCTCGATCTCATTCTCATCCCTGGTACGTTATCGTGGCGCTAGACGGATGGGAGAAGGTGCTCTTTCCTAATGCTCCACCAAGATCATCTACGATGATGTTAGCTAATGTTCTGTTTGGCTACTCATTTTTGATATTACGTCGATATTGATATTAATATTTTCAAATGTTAGAGTACTAATATCAAAAATAATACAAGTTGACATTTATATTATATAGTTTTTTTTATTTGCACTGTAAATTTTAAAATTGATACAATTAACTAAACATCTCTTAATAATTCTTATCGATATCAATTTTAAAATTGATAACGATAGAAATACTTAGGGTGCGTTTGGGAACACGCTAGAAGTGCTTTCTTCCTACTTCTCCTCCTATAAGAAGTACTTCTTATTTTAGATATGGTGTTTGGATATCCGTTAATATTCACTTCTCCTTCTCACGGAAGGCAGAAGGAAGAAGGAATTTTTTTCTCCTTCCGACTTTAGAAATTCTCCTCCCGACATTCACCTTCCACTGGCCAACAACCCCCCCCCCCGCCCCCCGGCGCCGTCCGCCGTCGTCCGCCTCGGCGAAGCCACCCCCGGCGCCTGCTCCGCGACGACCCCCCGCCGCCGTCCGCCCTCCGCGAAGCCACCCCCCCGCCCCCGGCGCCGTCCGCCGTCGTCCGCCTCGGCGAAGCCACCCCCGGCGCCCTGCTCCGCGACGACCCCCTGCCGCCGTCCGCCCTCCACGAAGCCACCCCCCCCCCCCCCCCGCGCCGCCCGCCTCGCTCCGCGCCGGCCCCCCTGCCGCACCCCCCTTCCTCCCCGCACCCGGCCGCTCTGCTCCACCGCCTCTTCATCTCCGCCGTGCTCGATCGTGCCACCATTGCAGTCCCCTTGGAGCTCATGGATCGCACCCAGGAGGAGCGCCCCGCCACCGGCCGCCTCTCCCTCCGCCTCCGCCGTCTGCCCGCGAAGGTGGACCCCCCGGCCTCGGCCGCCCCCCCGCCCCCCCCCCCCCGCGACGTCCGCCTCCGTTCGCGGGAGTACTTCTATATTTTGGAGAAAAAACGTAACCAAATCACTTTTAACTTCGTAGATGCGAAGACCTTCCAACTTGAAGTGCTTTCGAAAAGAAAGTACTTCTAGAAGAAGTCCTCCCATAATTTGCCAAACGGACCCTTAATGATGTTACCAAACATGGCATAAAAGTGCTCTTGTTGATAATAGCACCTTGTCATTAGTCTACCATTTTACGGTCAATTTTTTATATAAATTAAAATCAGACTTAATAAAATTATGATAAAATGATTCAATTGATCACATGTTTGATATGGTAAATATGTTTGTTTGATATAAAAAAATTCAAGAAACGTAAACAACACTTCGTACATTTTTAAAAATAAGGGTCAAAATTTGAAGACGAAATGTTAGAATGTTATTTTGTGATTATCAAATAATAATTGGTATATTCAATTTTAAATTCAAATGTAATTTTGTGATCATAGAATAATATGTTAACATAATTAATTTTAGGTTCAAATGTTCAAATAATTTTATTGTTATATTGTCCGCTTTATCCATTAGATTTGCCCCGATAAACTTCGGAAGCTTCTTTGATGTTTTCCAGATCGTCCCTGTTAGAAAAGATTGAAATCGAAAGAACGCGAAGACCAAAAAGGCCGGGCGGCTGCTATTTTATGTTTCCAAGATCCCCGTGTCGAGTTCACGTGGAAACTGGAAAGCATATAAAAAGGGTGACAACCTTTAAAGAAAGAGAGCGGATCACCTCAATCTCCAGATGGAGAGAGAAGCCTCAGTCCCTAATCAGAAACGGTCACATACCCCCGCCACTTATGTGGCGGTTCAAGAACCAATTTAGTGAACCGCTACCGAAAAAGGCTGAACCGATACCGATGCCTTACTAACTTGTTACCAACGGGTAGTGAGTTACAAAGGCGTCAGTAGCGATTCAACTTTTTTTGTTAGCGGGTTCAAGACTTTCCAGTTATGTTACTGAACCGTTGTTGAACCGCTACTGAAAAGAGCTAAACCGCTACCAATGTCTTACTAACTCGTTACCGACGGGTAGTGAGTTACAAAGACGTCAGTAACGGTTCAATTCTTTTCGGTAGCAGTTCACCGAACCGGTTCTTGAACCGTCACTTAAGTGGCGGAGGTATGTGGCCGTTTCTGATTGGAGACTGAGACTTCTCACCCGAAAATTGAAGTGATCTGCTCTCTTCAAGAAAAGGATTTGTCAAACCATCATACACTGAACAGTACACCATCACCAATGCCGCCTTGGGATGCTACAGCTAAATAGGCCCTCGGCACCTAAAAATGACAAGCAGACGAAGAACGTTACTCTAGAATCAAATAGATAAACATACCGACTAGCCTGCCAGGCTGGTACAACGAATCATGTGAAGGTGAACTTCATAAGTAATCATCTCAGCAAAAAATGCATTAATGGATATGGCTTCCATTCGGTACAAAAGCACGTAGGAGCTAACAACTGCGCGACCAACCTGTAAGGGGGTGGCACTGAAATGGGTTTAAGCGTCGATGAGCTCAATAAGATGCAGTTGCTGAGCTTTCGGCTATATAGGGTTACATCACAGACCTCAGCGAGCACCTTAACTGAAACTGAAAGGCTCTTCATATTGCAGCGAGCGACCACCAATAGAGAACCGCATGGTGAAGCCTCACGTGGAACGGAGAGAGCACAACAGGCAACGCCCTACATATCCTTAAGCTGACGAGGCAACCTCAATTGCACTACCTAAAGGCCATGCAGCTTCCACTAGGGAGTTGCCGTACTTCACTTGCTTTACCAATGTGATCACCTGCCATGGCTCTAACGCTGCACAACATACAACAGACCGTATGAATCTCCAACCTAAATAAGAAAGTGCCTCGTAAAAGCATCAGGGTTTGAGAAGGATTACCAAATCCAACCACAAGTAACGTATACTGATAAACTAGGTCCATACATAGGTATGGCAAATTCTCCACGGACACCTGGGGATAAGTTGCTTTAGCCTCTTCCATGTTCGATCCACATGCACGCTTGGCAGCATCCTCAAAATCTGAAGGCTTCACCTTAGCAACTGGTGCCTTCGGATCTACAAAACCAGCCTGAACAGGACGAATCTTATGTTATTTATGGCAAGCATAATCTGTGAAGCAAGAATATAAGACAATAAATGATTAAATCGTGACAGCCAAACAAGAATCTGATTGTTACCTCTGCAGCCCTATCAAAGAAGAAGGAAGCCACGAACATATTCTTCTGCCCATCTCCACCTCCACCATTCCATATGCCCCCAAATGTACACTTCATGTGAGTACACGCTGGTTCATCGATTTTGAGGGCTTTAATAGCTGCATCTCTGCACTTGGAATAACTAGCTCCCGAAGATAATGCTGAAGCAGGGTATACGGCATCACCGTATTTGTATGATCCTTCCAGGCAAAGGTAATATTAACTAAACATGAAGAGAAAAAAAAACAACTTTTGGTGGAGAACTAAGTCGAATGACAGCATTTCAGGGGTTAAAAAGCAGATATTACTAATGGCCTAGTGCATAAAAATCTTACTAATTGCAAACATAGCACATAATCTTTATCCTATATGTCAACCATGACTCATAATTACTGAGCATCCAAATATGGCAACATTAGAAACATACTAAGTCACAGATTTTTCAAATATACAAACTTTGATGATGGTGTCTATGATAGAGCATCGTTTATTCATGAAAAGAAGACAAATGCATTCTGCAGAAAGAAAAGGTTTTGCCTGGGTAGTGAAGTTGACAATTTTTGTAGGGTATTAAATAGAGCCTAGACATTTTTACGTGCAAGTGGTCACTTTTACCGGGTCTAGCGACCTCAATGGGTCCCTTTGTGTGTGAAGAGAAGAGAATCAGTCAAATTGGATGCACTTGGGTCCGTGGTTGCTGCATAGACTATGGTTTGCATCATCAGAATATTTGGATCGGATCGGCCCATGTCTATCTGATCCACCACCGGGACAACCGATCCAAGATCAATTCCAAGAGGAATCGGCCTAGATCATGAGCGGCTGATTCTCCAGATTTGGATCGAGAATCATCTGATCCGAAAGTTCGTAAGTTACATATTCTCCCGAAATCAGATCCAATTCCGAACCCGATTCCTATCCAATCCAAACCCGATTTTGATCCAATTTCTATCCATTAAAAGAAGAATTAGCCCCTCCTCTCTCCCCTCCCCAATTCCCCTCCCGATTTTAGGACTCCCCCTCAATTTCTCTCCCCTCGGACGAAGGTCAAGAAATCCCTCCTAAGATATGGTTTGCACCTATTTTCTCCCCTCCCATCTTCCCCCCCCCTCCCCTAACCCCCTAAATGGCTCAGATCAGTCATCACCCCGAGGGGTGACTATGACTATCACTCCCCTTGGGGGTGACTGTGAATCACCCCTTCGAGGAGTGACTACAAGGGTACCCTACCCATAAACAGTCAACCGAAGGAGTGACTGTCATCTCTCGGGTGATTATACTGTAGTTTTGTTCATACCTAGAGGATGACTTACAGTGGGAGGGGGGAGGGAGAAGGGGTGTCTTGTTCATTCCCGTTCCAAACAATTTGATTGTTAGATTATTATTTTTTGAATGTGAGCTATTTTTTTGTGTGTAGGAAAAAATAATATACAAGGAGCAACGTGTCCCTACACATTGTGACATTAGATGGCAACACGGACACATGTTAGATATCGACAAGAAGAGAGTTAAATGTAAATATTGTAAGAATGAAATGAATGAAGGTGTTTATTACCTCAAATAACACAACGGTGAGGTCGCGGAATCGGAATCGGAATCGGTCGATTCCTGGGAAGAGAATCGATCTAGGAATCGACTTGATTCTTTTTTTTGTTTTTAATTTTTTTCATCAAAAAAATTCAAAAAAATTAGAAAAAAATCCTAAAAATAGGAAATGAGTTAGAAAAAATTTTAAAAATAAGATTAGCATTCATACACAGAACCACATCGAATAATTACTAATGAACATGAAATGAAGTTAAGTACATATTCCATTGATTCAAAAACTATTTAATTGATACATCATGAAAATATAAAAAATAGGAATTTACATGATATCAATCTAATACCAATATCTAGAATATGGATATTGGGCTTCCTCCTCTTCCTGCTGATGTCGACGCTCCTAAGTTGTGCTCAATCTTGTATATTGTCCGGAACCATATCCATATGAAAATAATGTCGATGCCATACTATCAAGGTCGTAGGGATCGGACTGCGGGACGACCGAGACGTAGGCAGACTCTGGTGGAGCTAGTGGTGGTGGTGGAGGAATCCACTGCTGTTGAGCATCGCCAAATGCTGGATATTGTGGCTCTATAAAATGATGATGTGATATATGCTCATCCAGCATGGAATACGGCTTTGACCGCCGTGAATCAGGTGACTGGGCTGCTGCTGATGGCTGCGTCGCTGGTATGCACTCCTCGTCATCGTCAATTGAGGAGTGAAAAGGAGCACGCGTGCTATCATCTGGGCTCACAGGACGCCTAACCTCCAACTTTCTTCTCTTCACCTCTTCAGTCATCTCTGAAGTACCAGAACCCAAAGATTTTTTTAGATTTGCAAATCCGCCCATTTTTTTTGTAATCACTTTTGTTTTCGTTTTCCCATGACTACGAATGGGCTAGGTAGCGGCGGTTGGGACAGAGCTGGGGTTAAAGCTGGAGGTGGATGCTCCATAGCTGCTAGGGCAAAAGAAGACCCTACTTGAGCCTGAAAAGTATGTGGAGGTGGAGCTGGAGCATCCTCCTCGGCTTCAACACCATCCAACTCTCCTTTAGCCCATACAAGGTCATCGGGATCAAACTCAGCTGGATGACCCCTGGTTGCCCTCTCCTCTATCCAGGAGGCAAGTGCATGCTCCTCTTGGAATATCGGATCCATGTCCACCTCCTCAGGTGGTGGTGTGGCAGAGGTATGCCTCTGCTCGTATGGACCACCTGCGAACCGTGCAAATCGCTCCTCACTGATCTTCTGTCGATCCTTGATATTCTTGATGCGCAGCCTCATATTGTAATGACAGAAAATCAACTTCTCTAGTCGGTCTGAGGTCAACCTGTTCCTCCTTTTTGTATGTATCAGGTTAAATCGCATCAGAATAGGCACAGGGAGTTGGGATCGACCTCGGAATCGCCGGAATTCTCGATTCCCTGGTTGAAATCGCCCAGAATCGCCGGAAGGAGCGCGGCGAGGCTGCTGGATCGCCGGAATCGACCGCAGCGGTCAATTCCGACCATAAAAGGGCCGAAATCGGTTCGATTCCCGGTCCGAAATCGAACCGGGAATCGAACCGGACCGGCCAAACTGGTCATCCGTGGAATCGGTCGGAATCGGTCAGAATCGATTCGATTCCAGCGATTCTACAATCAATGGTGAGGTGAGTGAGAATGCGAAGAAATATGACAAGGTATCGCCAGAGCTTAGAGAAGAAATGAAGGCATACTTGACTGGGAGAGTATTGTAAACACGCCAAATTGACCTAATGAAGAACTTAAAATCTTGTTTCAATGGATAAATATATGATAATGTACTAAAAAATCGATTTTGCTGACCGCACGTTAAAATGCAACCTGCCAGTAACAACACATAGATGATAAGACACTTTCATAAATAAAAGTGCCTTGATAATTGGACACTTCTAATCTACAAGAATTTCCAATTAGAAGCGCCTTGACAACAAGACACTTTTATTTGACAAAATTTTTCTAGCCCGATCATTGTGAAATCTACTTCATTTCTTGTGCATTGTCATTATCTTGGAAGTGCCCCACCAACAAGACACTTTTATATAGCCATGTTAGAATGTGCGCACCTCTGACACCATGTACACATCGTCATTAGTGATGATTGACCAACATCCTTTAAAAGCATCCCACTAGTAGGACACGTCTACATTGCAGAAATCAAACACGAGATCTCTACGATATGAGCCAACATTTGGGGTCTTCCTTATAAAAGAGAAGGTCCCCTAATGTTTTAAAGGCTCTTTTTTCCGCGGTGTGGTTCCAACCCCTCTTCTAGCCCTCTTCTCCCCTCAACCCCTCATTCCTCAGTCAATCTAGAGGTTTCCAATGGGTTCCAACTCCCCCCCCCCCTCCATTCCTCTCTTCCTCTGTGTAGAGAAAGTCCTAAAAGGTTGAGAGAAAAAGAGAAAGAGCCGATCATCAACAGCCACATCCAAAGCTTTAAAGCACTTTATCTAGAAGCCACTTCTATTAAAAGCATCCTATCAAGAAGTCATTTCTATTAGAAGCATCATGGCAACTGACCACTTTTACGAAGAAGTATCCCGAATCCAAAATTTTGAATTTCTATCATCATGCATCGTCCTAGCATGCATTTAGTCATCTTTATTTCATGTCATCTCATTTACATATTTGAAAATACCAAAAAGAGGGGTTATGATCTAACCCTCACCCGATTCATCCTCTTTCAAGAGTTGACCTCATGGATAAATAAGTTCAAGACAATGTGAAAGGAGAGGGATTACACTATAATGTGTGACGAATAAATAAGAATAACCAAGAGATCAATGATCAACTTTCTCGTTTACTATTTTGAGGGCATCACATTTAACATCTATTGATGCATCAGGCACATAGTTGTCAATGTGACAAGGCGCTCAAAGCGTTGAAGGGTACCGATTCCGCTTAGGTGACAAGGCGGTATTCAAGGAATGCTAGGTAGGAGGTTGTGATATATAAAAATATGCATAAATATAATTATATATTTTACGATTATAATTGAATATGAGTGTTTTATCTATGTATATAAGTAAATATGATGTGTATGTGAATGAGAAAAGAGTTAAATAGATTTTTATAAAATTTAAGTATATAACACATTTATGATTATAAAATTTATATATATGTGCGATAGTATAAGTGATAGTGAAATATTGTTATAATATTATTAAATGGGGGGCGCAGAGCAGTCACAAATCAAGTATGTAATAATATAAGTGATCTTATATATGTAATTATGAAAGTGTGAGTATTTATTTTTGGATAAGAAGTTAATCTTGATAAATTAAGACTTAAGAGAGACAGAGAGAGGAAAAAGAAAGAGCTAAAAGAGAACTTAATTAAGTATATAATATATGTTTATAATCATAAATCTTAAATATATATGATATTATAAGTGATAGTAAAATATATTAATATGTTCAAACTATCATTAAATAGGTGTCCCTTGTGAGGGGTATCAAGAGGATAAAACTCCTCAAAATTATTTTTTTAATCATGTAAAAATACCCAGGGCGCCTTGGGCGCCTTTTTAGCCCCAGGCAAGGCGCTGCTGGAAAAGCGCCTTGCCGCCTAGGCGGGCGCCTTGACAACTATGATCAGGCCCAAAAAAATTTGTAGAGTACTCGTTTGATCTCATGAATGATGTCGTTGAAGAAATAGGTGATGAAGCTTCTTACAAGGCCGCAGGGAAGAACCTGATGGAGGCCAGACCACATTTGTTTTGGGTGTCCTTTGTTGCACACTTCAAAAACTTGATGTGAAAAGATATTGGAAAGGAGACATCTGTCAAAACATTGGCGAGTCAAGAATAATTGGTTCCATCATTTATATATAGGCATCTTAGACTCCTGCACATCATGAGAGCACAAATTGATGATCGTGATCTAGTGCAACCCGGTCAAACAAGATTTGCCACGCATATCCTTACATTAAAAAAAGTTGTTGAGATATCGACATGACTTGAAGAGATTCATACTTTCAACAACATACACAAATTACGCAATTGACCTTCATAGTAGAATGAACTAGTTTAATATCCTAGTGTTGGAACCTCGATTTTTCCCTCTTCCCCTCTCTTTGAAGAGGAAAAGAAGATTTTTTTGTTGGAGATTAGAATTCCTTTTTGAAATTCTTTTCCTTCTTTTGGACTAGCATTGACTACTATGAAAATATGTGGTATTCATAGGAGTATTAGCTAATTTGATGTGGTATTATTTTATAGGAACACCGATGGTTCCACAAATTTGCTAAGCGTCGATATGGGTATCACCCACTACTTAGATGATGGGAACCACAAATTTGATTTGTGAGGTTTTATGAGTTCTTTGAAAATAAAATTTGACCTCTCTCACGGACTTGCGATATTCCGGTGTTAATTACATCGAACTTGAAACACTTTCGAAAACCCTTGATTAGCAAATCATGACAACCTTTGTTGAGTGAAGTCATTCATCCACATAAACACAAAGTGGAAGACATATCCCATGTAGCTTCTGAGATGGAATCTGGTTCAACTTAATTCAAACTTTCAAGTTTGGGTTCATTGGTTTTCTTTTTGATTTAAGATTTGATTTGATTTGTTTTGTTCATGTCTTTGGTCATTTGTTGACTTAGACAATTTTGAGTTGATCTCTTTTTTTTAGTTGTTTGTAGGAATTAATTTCCATTTTTTTAGTGTGTTTGTTAGCATTTTTTGCTTGATTTAAGTGAATTTCTTATTATTATTAAGATTTGTTCTTAATAATATTGATCACTTTAATTTTTCATGGTTGATTTTAATCCAACATAACTTGTTTTTGTAGTCATTAGTTGACATTTTTATGTATTATTTAATGACATAATTTTGGTTGGATTATGTTAACATTTTATTAATGTTTTGATCATTTATTTGATTTGAATTTTGTTGGATTATGTTAACATTTTATTAATGTTTTGATCATTTATTTGATTTGAATTTTGTTATGCATACTTATTTAATTAAGTAGCATTATCCATTTAGGTTGACTTAATTTTTTTTATGGTTAAGTCGGATTCAAACTTAACATGTTTTGTAACCATTTGTGGTTATTTTTTATGTATGATTTATTGGCATGAATTTGATTTGATTGTGATGGCATTTTTGTTAATAAATAAGTCATTATTTGATTTGATTTATTCAAATTTGATTATTTGATCAAGTTTAGAAATTATTATTTCAATGACTTATTTAATTTTTATCCACCTCTCGAAAGTCATGGGGATTAGATGTCATCTTTGGAAGACACGTCGGGTCAATCGAACTTGAATTTATTTCATGTCGATTTGAGTACATGGAAGTACTGATAAATGAGGGGGCATTCGAGCCCTTGTTCCTCTGACATGTCAAAGTTTGTTCGGTTTGACCGGCACTTAGAGCTTTCTCGATTTGGGTTTCGGCTTTGCGGTATTTGATTTCTGGACCATGAATTTCTTCGTATATCCGAGAATGACTTGATTGCATTTGATATGCGGCATTTGGAGACTTCTTGGTTTCTTTGACATTTGTTTGGCTTTACCGTCTGGGTTTCGGCTTTTGGAGCATTTCGGCCTTTCGAACAGATTGTCTTCGTATATCAGAATGGCTTGATTGCATTTGATATGCGGCATTTACAGGAGCTTGTTCGGTCTTTCTTGACATTTCGGCTTTTCTCGATCTGGGTTTCGGCCTTTTTCGGTATTTTTTGGCATTCTGCCGGATTGTCTTCATGCGTGGGAATGGCTTGATTGCATTTGATATGCGGCATTTGGAGCTTGTTCGGGTTTGCCGACATTTCGAGAACACTGCGTCTGGGATTTCACCTTGATTTCCCGTTCGGTTTGCTTAGGTATTTCGGTTTGACCGATTTGGGTTTTCGATTTGAATTCCGTTCGGTTTGGCCAAACCTTCGGTTTGACCGATTTGGGTTTTCATCTTGATTTCCCGTTCGGTTTGACCGGCATTTCGGTTTTACCGATTTGGGTTTTCATGTTGATTTCCCGTTCGGTTTGACCGGCATTTCGGCCTTACCGATTTAGGTTTTCAATTTGAATCCTCGTTCGGTTTGACCGGCATTTCGGTTTTACCGATTTGGGTTTTCATCTAGAATTCCCGTTCGGTTTGACCGGCATTTCGGTTTTACCGATTTAGGTTTTCGATTTGAATTCCCGTTCGATTTGACCGGCATTTCGGTTTGACCGACTTGGGTTTTCGATTTGAATTCCCGTTCGGTTTGACAGGTATTTCGGTTTTACCAATTTGGGTTTTCATGTTGATTTCCCGTTCGGTTTGACCGACATTTCGGTTTTACCGATTTGGGTTTTCAATTTGAATCCCCGTTCGGTTTGACCGGCATTTCGGTTTTACCGATTTGGGTTTTCACTTTGATTTCCCGTTCGGTTTGACCGGCATTTCGGTTTGACCGATTTGGGTTTTCATCTTGATTTCCCGTTCGGTTGGACCGGCATTTTGGCTTTACCGACTTGGGTTTTCACTTTGATTTCCCGTTCGGTTTGACCGGCATTTCGGCTTTACCGATTTGGGTTTTCAATTTGAATCTCCGTTCGGTTTGACCCGCATTTCGGTTTTACCGATTTGGGTTTTCATCTAGAATTCCCGTTCGGTTTGGCCGGCATTTCGGCTTTACCGATTTGGGTTTTCTATTTGTATCCAAAATAGCAAGCTACTTTGGGCCCCTTTTAATGGAAAGGTAGCGCAAAACCACTTAATTTCGGCAGTATTTTGGCTAGACCGGAGTTGGGTTGGCTATTTTCTACTCTGAAAATAGTTTACTATTTTAGGCCCCTTTTATGGAAAGGTAGCGCGAAACCCGGCCCCTTTTTATGGAAAGGTAGCGGTGAAACCCATTTTATTTATGGAAAGGTAGCAGCCGAGGTATTTCTTACCTTAAGGAGTGAGAACTCGAGTTTCTCTCTCTTCTCGGCTCTCTTCCCCGTATACGTATGGCACTTGGGGGGTATTTATAGAGGTTTTTGGAGGGGCATTCTGGTCATTTGGCAGGCCCCCACTAAGTCCATTTTCGCAATAGTGGGGGGTGACCGGAGTGGGGTGAAGTTACCCCATTTCCCCCCCTTTTTTTGAGTTCTTTCGGTGCTGTTTGACCATAGTCAAACCGGGGGGTAAGTTCACCCCCCGGTGCTGGCCCGGTCTTTGACCGGGTCTCACCCCCACGGCCGCCCGCGCGTGGGCGCATGCGTGGCCCACGACCGCCCACTCGGGCGGTCGTTTGCCTCTTTTTTTTCTCTGCTGACCGCGGTTTGACCGCAAACCGCTGCCTCCCCCCCCTCGGTTCTCTCTCTCTCCCCGACAGGAGATGCCCACGAGGGCTTTGTCGCGGCGAGCTCCGGCGACGGCTCCGGCGGGCTCCGGCGATGGCGACGGCGGGCTCCGGCGATGGCGACGGCGACGGCGGGCTCCGGCGATGGCGGCGACGACGACGGCTGCGGGATGAGCTCCTTCCGGCGACGATGGCGGCAACAACCGCGGCTGGTGGAGGCGGCGGTGACGGCTCCTCCCCCTTTCTCTTCTCCAGCGCACAGGGCAGTGCTGCCGCCCTTGCTTCTTCTTCCTAGCACTCCTTCGGCTCCCCCTGTTCCGTTTCTTCTTCTTCCTCCTTTTTTTTTTCTTCTCTCTTTTTTTTTGAGAGATTTTTTGGTCCGACACCTAGCAAAGATGGAACACATTATTGAGGACATGTGATAAAAAATAGTACAATTTTACATGTCCGTGATAGAGCCCCAAGTATATGTGCTGAGATTGGTGGATTCAAATGACAAAAACCAAATGGGGCTCTTGTATGATGCAGTGGAAAAAAAAAGATGAAAATCAAAGAGAAATATCTAAAGAGTTATAAGCAATGGTGAAAGATAATAGATAACAGAAGACATAATACACTCCACCGCGATTTTCATGTTACATGTATTTGTTTTTAGTGTTATATTTCATACATTTCATTGTAGTAATGTGTTATTGTCATCAATTATTGTCTTCTCTTTTGCCAAGATATTTCTTAAACACAAAGAGACTATGGCAAACAAGTATCTAATGATACAAAGGTTATACGAAATATGTTGTCGGTGATACAACGTTTATGTAGGACTCCACAAGACAAAACAGAACCGAAAATTAAAATAAGTCATCGCTTACTTACATATGACTAATTAAGTTTTGAAGACCAATAAACTAATTTCTATTCCATATCATATTTTAAATGACATTATAAAAGCATTGAATTGAAATTTACGGAGATCCAGATCTGCGATATTCATATGACAATGTTTCTCCTAGTATTTTTAATAACAATTGGGTTATTGCTTAATTTTTGTAAGCAGATTACACACTATCTATTCTATACTACCTGTATTTTTTTCGTAACTGAGTAGTGGATCCAAGTATCCAACAAAAATGGATGAAATTCACTTGCCGCTACTGCAATATGAGTATTGAGGCAAAGTATTAGCTCATCACAGTGTGAGAGAAACTAGAGCACATTTAGCATGATATACACAAAAAATAACATGATGAAAAGTGAGAGATTAGATCAATTAGTGTTTTGCCATTACAATATGTAACTAAAAATTAAGATCACTAAGAATCGGCAAAAAAATTCTGAAGAAAGATTTGTAGGTGGTCCTTATGAGCAAAAACATAATTTAAATGGTCAGAGATTATCACAGAGATATGTTGATTTGGAATATATTTTCAAGAAGAATATCCACTTTTAATATGAATGGAGGACAAGGATATCAAATCAGCTCTAGAATTTGACCTCGATAATCAAGCATGGGCCGAAGAAGAGCTTGACAATGAGTTGTTGAGAATAAAGATGAACAAACGTAGGAATAAGGAGATACTCAAGTTCCTTGTATAGTTGTATAGCTCCAATCCAGTAGGATCACTCTCGATGAAACATTGTCATATGAAACATTCAAGAAAATCAATAGAATGACAATTATGAGGGTCAATACCATAGATGGTGGTAATGGAAATTTATTATTTCTGTTGCATATAAATTATACCATTTTATTTCTTTATTGGAATGAATATTGGTGTTATTTCATATCCACTTGTCTTAATATATATTGTAAAGAGTGATAGTCACATTAAAATGTGTTAATGTTATTTTAAAATTTTTAATTTTTCTAGGTACTCTCATATTTTTCTAGATTTATCATAAATTTTTCAAAAAAAATTAAAATTAAAAAATCTCAATCTAGACCAGTTCTGGATCAGAATTCCTCCCGAAGAATTGATCCAAATCGGGCCCCCGATTCCAAACCAGCGATCTTTGGCATAGATAGCATATCTCAAAGGACTTGATTGTCTTGACAACGACAAACTTGGCATTTCCATCTCTTAAATTAATTTAGAAGATGAAGCCTGTGTTGGTTAAAAACAAAAACATAAAAGAGATGGCACATTCAGGTAAATGGTTCCATGTAACATTAGGATGAAAAGGAACATGTTCTTGCAAAATGAAAGACCAGCGACGTACAGAGGTTAGGCAGAGGTTAGGAACTAGAAATGAGAATAGTACCTTGGTAACCACCTAAAATGCAAGAACTTCCAGAGCCGTCATTGAGTTTCAATATCTCTGCTCTGGCGGCTAATAAACCATAATGCAGGTAGCTGTTAAACCAAAACCAGGAATTCACATACATTAGATTGTAAGTAAAAATGATGACAATAAACTTTTGAGAGCCCTTAAAACATCTCTTATCAGTCACTAGGGGGGAATTGAATGTCCCAACGTACCAATGTAACTAAGTTAAAAATAAAAACATCATATCTATTTTTTTTCCTTTCTTGGTGGTTGGTGCTTATTTCACTTAATGGGAAATCAATGTTCAGATTACCAGTAAGTGGCATCCAATCTCCTCTAATCGAAAGAAATGCTTCAGTAGGGCAGGCACCTGTGAACATAAAGGTGATACGTTGTTCCTTTAAGAAATAATTTCTGCACATAGGTATCTTCTCCATTGTTGATTACAGGAGCCTTGGCAGCATCACTTTCTGATATAGCATAGGCCATTTGGACAGATCCACCCCCTAGGTCAACCACTCCTACCGTGTCTGCATATGTCTTTCCCAAGTTCCCCAATAGATAGTTTATTGTAACCTGTGAATGCAGCAAATTATAAGCGTCAATTCATAAGGTGCATAAGCACATGGAGCAATTTAGAAATGTGGCTTTAGGCATTTCCAACTCTTATATTAATTTATAAGATGAAGCCTAGTTGCCAGATATCAAAAAGTTCAAGGCATTCTCAAGGGTGCCTGAGATCTTAGGCAGTAAGGTGCTCAAGCACCTCACATATAAGATAATGGTAGATTTCTACGTACAAACATATAATTAAATTTTTACTCAATAAATTGAGATATGATGTGTTCCGAGCATACAATGAAAAAATTAGGTAAAGATCAATGTGGTTAATTTGGAGCACAAACTTTCAAAATAGGTGCATGTGCCCCGGAGAACCTTTTTCCAACAATTTTTAAAGTGAGCTAGGTCAGCTCAGGGAACTAAGCAGGAACGCAGGACACCTAGACATGGGCAGGCAGCTAGAACGCCAGTTCGGGACCAGAATGGGACCTTGGCATCTCAGATTCTCAGCATACAATTGGTGAACTTGCACTAAGGCATCCCTTTGAGGACTATGATGTGAAATAGTTAAAATACAATTTCTCATTGACAGGACTGGCTCTCCTAGTTTCAAATGGAGAAAACTCCAAAGAATCATTATAAGAATTTATCAAAGATTGGAAACAACCCTGTGGCAGTCTGAAAGAACAAGATGAATAGATAATGCAGATTAGACTTTTCAGATATATAGACAATCGTTGCTTTCACCGTGGCACAAATACATTCTTCCTCCCCATATACTCAGAATATGTTAGATTTCTTCACACCTATCTACCAATCACACTACCTTGCAAAAGAAGCAAACAACGATAAGTACAAAGCCCAAAATTTAGCAAACAATTATAAAGCCTTCTGAAAAAAAAACTCTGGCATCACCTTGTATTTAAAAATAAATAAAAATAGTGTGATTACATAGAGAACGATTATCTGTCAGCTATAAGCAAAATGGGCCCTCATGTAGCTTATTCACAACCATTGATTGATTGATTGTAGAAGAACATTTATGTGACCTCGTAACTCGCAAACTATACAAGAATAGGTGTAACTTACCCATTGAAAGGCACCTTCTTGAGTTCCATCAAGAACACTGACCCAATCTTGTTTGAATTTTAAAGAACTCTTCTCTTGCAGAAAATCTCTCACCTGCAGGGTTCTATGAATCATTCATTGAACAAGAAAAAGCACTAGTCTATCTGGTATCCTTCATGTCTCACAAAGAAGACAGAAATTAATAACAAAACGTGGCAAAAAGGTCAATATTGCAATTGAGACAGAATTCCTTAAAATGAAGTTCAAGTTTGTAAAAGAAATAAAAATTACAGCTTGTAATATTTTTTCAGATGTTTCAGTACCCAGTGCCCTCAGACCAGCAGTTGCCTGAAGAAAGAATAAAAGCTCGTAAGATGATTAGAGATTTTTCCAGAATAAGTGAATCAGAAAAAGAAACTTCTTATAGAATTATTCTAGAAATTCATATTGTTCAAAAAACCCTCGTTACCCCAACTTTCACAGGTGTTAATTTTCTCAATTCTGAAGGAACCGCATTCTCAGCCTGCTCCAAAAGAGACAAAAGTGAATTTGCAGCTTCCTCGGGATCTTTAGCATATGAGCTCAAGCCTGGTTTTTTCTGTAAAGTAATGGCAAATCAGTGCCAAGATAAAAGAAGAGAAGAAAAAAGAAAATCAACTGAAGTACCAAACAAACACATTACCGTTTGAGAAAAGTCAGAAAACAATACAAATAATCAAGTAAAATCAATCAGATGTCTGATTTGTTCTAGGTTAAATTTTAACTTATATAGAATACCTTGCCTATCATAATGTACCCCTAAGCATCTCCCTAAGCATTAGCAAAATATATATATTTATATCTATTGGGTCGTCAGATGCCACACATTCTAAGAAGCATGTCTACCAGATGATCAAACATCCCATATCTCTAGTAAGCATTGTATCAAGGCTTGCCAGGTATTTATTTGTAACTGTAAGCTATTGTGCTTAACTGTTTACGTGTTCTATATGTATCCTTTTGCGATGGTTAAGCAACCATCGCAAAAATTGATGCTTATAAAATACATGTGGAACCGGAAAATTTCAACCTCTAATAAAGGGTTACCCACATGCGGATGGGCACGTCAATAAGCAAACACCGGTATCGGTATATCGAAACCAAGTCCATAAAGAAATAAACCCTAACTGGTTAAGTCTTCAACGGTTCACTAATATAGTTCAGTCCCCTTCAAAAGATATCGACAAAATCTTTAACCAGAATTAAACAACCAGATCGGAAAGGCGGTCGAAGATATCGATCGTCGGAAAGGGAAATGAGAGCTTACCTCCTTGAAAGGCCAACTCTTGAGTTGTTAAGCCATTACGAAGAAGAGAGAAGCTCCAAAAAAAAGTCTTTATCGCTTTGAATTGGCTTTTGACCGTTCGAAAAGAAAGGTAAGGTTTTCCCCAACCTTCGAAGTCTCAATCGCTTCGAATTGACTTTTGGCAATTTGAAAAGAAAGGGTTTCGTCCGACCTTTAAAGTTCAATCGATTTGGGTCCTACATTTCCTCGAAAAAGAGACCAAGTAATCCGCATTTAAAATGCGAACTTAAGCAACTCAGGATCCAAAAAGAAAACTCCAATTCGATAAAGCCGAAATGTTGGCAAAATCGAACGGGATCCAAAAAGAAAGCCCAAGTTGGTAAAGTCGAAATGTCGGCAACACCCAACGGGACCGAGTATCATGCATTTAAAATGCAAACTCAAGCTACTACGGAAACCAAAAGAAGAAACTCGAGTCGGTAAAGCCGAAATACTAGCAAAAACAAACGGGACCGAGTAACTTGCATTTAAAAGGGAAACTTAAGCTACTTTGGAAGTCAAAAAGAGAAATTTAGTTCAGCAAAGCCGAAATGCCAACAAAACCGAACGGGATCCGAAAATTACCGCATTTAAAATGCGAACAAGTAATTTTCAGAAATCAGAAAGAAAATCTAGCTCACTAAAGCGAAAATGCCGACAAAAACCAAACAAGATTCATAAATACCGCATATCAAATACAAGCAAGCCATTCTTGGATACATGAAGAGAAATCTAGTTCGGGAAAGCCAAAACGCCGACAAAACCAAACAAACTCCAGAAATACTACATATCAAATGCATTCAAGCCATTATTGTATATGCGAAGAAAATCTGATTTGGTAAAGCCAAAATGCTGAAAAAGTCGAAACTCAGATCAATAAAGCTGAAATGCCGGCAAAATCGAACAAGCACTAGAAATGCCGCATATCAAATACAATCAAGCCCTTCTTAGATATATGAAGAAAATATGGTTCAGTAAAACCAAAATGTCGAAAAAGCCGAAACTCAAATCAATAAAACCAAAATACTGACAAAATCAAACAAGCTCCAAAATTGTCGCATATCAAATGCAATCAAGGCATTCTTGGATACATGAAGAAAACCCAATTCGGTAAATTTGATATACCGGTAAAACCGAATGGGATCCAAAAAGGAAACTCAATTCGGCAAAGTCGAAATGTCGGCAAAACCGAACAGGATTCAAAAAGAAAAGTCAGATCGGTAAAGCCGAGATGCCAACCAAACCGAACAACCGTTGACATGTATTGAGGAGCAAGGCTTGCATGCCCCCTCATTTATTGTACTTCCATGTACTCAGATCGACATGAAATAAAATTCAAGTTTAATTGACCCGATGTGGCATTTAAAAATGACATCGAATCTCCATTGACTTTAGAGAGGTAGATAAAATTAAATAAGTTATTAAAATAATCTAAAACTTAATCAAATAATCAAATTTGATCAAATCAAATCAAATAATGACTTATTTATTGACAAAAATAACATCATAAGTAAATTTAATTCATGCCATAAAATCATGCATAAAAATGACCATAAACCGTTACGAAACATGTTAAGTTTGAACCTGACTTAAGCAAAAAAAACCGAATCAAATTAAATGAATAATGCTACTTAATTAAATAAGTAGGCATAACAAAATTCAAATCAAATAAATGATTAGAAAGTTGATAAAATGTTAACATAATCCAATCAAAATTATGCCATTAAATAATGCATACAAAATGTCAACCAATGACTACAAAAACATGTTCAGTTGAATTAAAATAAATCAAGAAAATTTAAGTGATCAATATTATTAAGAACAAATCTTAATAATAAAAATCCACTTAAATCAAACAAAAATGCTAACCAACGCACAAAAAAGTTGGAAATAAAATCCTATAAACAAGTAAAAATAAAGAAAAAAGAGAAATCAACTCAAATTGTCTAAGTCAACAAATGACCAAAAACATAAGCAAATCAAATCAAATCTCAAACCAAAATCAATTAACCCAAACAAAAAGTTTGAATTAAGTTCAACCAAATTCCATCTCATGAGGCTATGACTTCAATTCGATATGTTGTTGTGACAGTTAATCAAGAGTGTTTGAGTATGTACTCGATATAATTAACATCAGAATATTACAAGTCCGGTGAAGAGAGTTCAAAATTTATTTTCAAAAAACTTAGAAAATCTCAAAACATAAAATGTGGATCAGATCATCTAAGTGGTGGATAATAACCATATCGACACTTAGCAAATCTGTGAAACTATCGGTGTTCCTATGAAATAATATCACATCAAATTAGTCAATACTTCTATGAATACCACATATTTTCACAATAGTCAATGCTAGCCAAGGAAAAGAATTTAAAAAAGAAAATTCTAAACCAATCCTGTTTTAAAATTCAGAGGTTTCAACAATACAGTATGCTTGACTTCACCTTTACCAGGTGGGTCATAAGGTTGTGTTGTATTCTATCCCGATGGATACTCAGAGAGCTTAAGCAAGGTAATAGAGACAAATAAGACTAGTATAAGCACGTTACCAGCCTTCATGTTAATCCCATTTAGGGATGTAAACAGAATTCAAGATACCAAAAATCCGATTCAATTTTGATAAAAATTAACAGGTTCATAACCCATTAATGCATCATATAAGCTAACAAAATTGCAATTGAATATTACAGTAGCTCATAGAAATTTGAATCAGAATTGGCCAAGTACCTATATATTTTATATCTCTATAAATTGATTTTATAACAAAAAGTAGAAAATTATGACATTAAATGATAAGAAATGTAAATTTTAAATTTTAAAGTGATTCAATCAATTTTTAGCAGCATAGGATATTTATTAGTTTATTTGTAAATAAAATTTAATATTTAGCATGCATTTCAAAAAAATATCAGATTTGGGTCCCATTCCTACAATAAAAATGAAATGAAGCAGAATATAATAATTCTGATTTGAACAGATTGAAATCGGTAACCTTTATCAGAGTTGGCATCAAAAACAGGAAATTCTGCTGCCAATCCGATCTTGTTGCAGCCCTAATCCCAATTCCCAAGATATTAATGATGCCTAATTCAGTTGACTGAGTGATAAAGTGAAGTGTGCACTCACAAGCCAACTCATATCAGGCAAACCTGTGTGGGATAATAGTAAATTTGTTTAGAATGTTTCGACAAATGAAAAGGAACTTGAGTGAATGAAAATGATCTCATTAGGTTCAGCTGGAAGTATGTTTTAGAAGGATTTAGCCTAAGAAGATTAATTTGTAATGGTAGCTTAGTAGCATCTTCTCATATGGACTCACTGTGTCACCATCTTATATAATTTTATAAGCTTCACGTATTCTTCACCTTAAGTAAAAGGCACACAAGCTGCTTCCTTCCAAGAGACTGGATCTAGCAGACAGATATATACCTACCACCAATCCTTATAGAAAGACAGGTGCACCTCAATGGTAAATAAATCATCTTTTGCAGGTAGTGCAAGCATATTGCAAAGTAGATCAGTGTTCGTTCTCTGAATTTTAATTGTTCGACAGTAGGTGCTTTGAACAGCAGTTAGTTAAGAATCTATTTCCTTGTATTTCTTCTCTTTCTTCTTACCCTGTGCCTTGTTTTTTTTCACTATAATAATAATAAAGGCAGATACGGGATATGTCTAATCGTCCTCGATCAGGGGACAGGGATTCATCCCAACAGTTAGTCAGGGTAGAGCGGGCGATAATTCAAAATTCCAGGAAGACCAAAATGAAAACACATCAAAACCTCATGGAAAATTACATCAAGAAGAGAACTGCATTGATCTATCAGGCCAACAGGAGAATGCTTCAAAGGATGTCAACCTTACCACGAGAAGAACTTAATACGGAAAACCAAAGAAAGTATTTTGCATGTAGATGATAAGAATGGGCCTGCGGAAAATACGAGTAAGAAAAGAAGATTAGACAACGAATAACCTGCGCAAAGAGCTCGAGTTCCTTTCCAATGGGCAGGAGATCTAAATTGTGGTTGAAGCAGAAAACATGAACCCTGCTCCCCGAACTCCCCGCATCAAAGATCACAGCATAGCTCTTCGGCTCCGGGACACTAGGCCCGGTCTTCCGCCCGACGATGGAGACGCCGCTCCCGTCGGCTGACAAACCGCTGCGGGGCATCACGAAGAAAACAAACGAGACGAGTAGCACAGGCACGGAAACTATAAGGATCACGCTGCGGAAGCGCCGGATCTTGTCGGAGAGGGTCTCCTGCCTTGCCCGCTTCATCTTGGCCTCGAGCTCGGCCGTCGACTGGATCTGACCAGCGAGCTCGGCCGCGGAGGGGGATCTGTACCGGATCTGACCGTTCGTTGGCGCGGCCTTCAGGGGCTGCGACGACTCCTGTAGTGGATCCAGCTTCAATTCAGGGGATACAGACCAGATATGCGGAATGCCGAGCGCCTCAAGGGAAGAAGAAGAAGAAGAAGAAGAAGAAGCCACGGTCCTCTGCAAGCGAAGAAAGATCAGCTCGCCACTGAGGGTGGTTGGGAGGGGGGAATTCCACGACCGCGACCTCCCCCTCTCTGCGGGAGGCTGTGCAGCGCTGGAGGGGAGGATCAAGGATGTCCGCGGTGCGGGTTGGGTGAGGACCGCATGGAGGTAGAAGGCGGGAGGAGGAGAGGCGTGGCCCGTGCGGCAGGCAGCGGGGACCGGGACGGGAACCAAAACTAACAGCTGGGAGGGGAGGGGTATTTATTTATTCCGGTTATTTTCTTTTATTCGTGTTTTTCTCCCAACGTCCCCTGCGGCCTCCGGTCACGCGGGAGTTTTGTGTAGAAGGATTGCGGAATTTCCACGTGTCCATGGTTCCCGCACATGGTTACCTGGAAAGGGAGCCAATATACGATTTCGACCGAAATAACATCTCGAACTATATTTAAATAAATAAGAAGTTTATATAAAATGTGAAGCGAGCAGGCAAGCAACAAGCGCGAGAAAAACACGTTGTGGTGTTCGGCGCCGAGCCACTTCCAGTTCCAGACGCGGTGCGCGACCGGCGGACTCGGAGACCCGTCGTGGTCGTGGACCCGTCGATGTCGGCACGAGCCGGCTCATGCCGGTGGGTGTGCAGCGCCGATCGGACCACTGCTCCGCCCACATCAAGATAAGGGATATTTTTAATTCATTCCCAAACTTTTGAATATGAATTGAAATAATCTCTTCATTATATCTCGGCCCGAAACCCTGGGGGCCTGGGTTATTTTTTTCACTTGAATGTTTTTACCGATATCTATCGCTTTTACCGAGACGAGAGGTCTGCGTAAATATACGACGACGGTGTTATATATTATTATTAATAGGGTAGAATCGGAGTACCGTCGCTCATTCTAGCTTTTACCGGACTGTGTCGACCCCTCTGACCTCTATTCAAATCTGAAGTGCGGAGTGCTGTACTGGACAGTAGACGAAAATCTGCCTCGATTTCCTTCTATATTTCTATTATATTGTTGATTCTAAACTAAGCATATATATAGGTGAATATCCAAAAATTGTTTATATCATGTAAATATGCAAGATTTTTGGGGTGTTTGGCTGTATTATAATTTTTTATGTATTTTTATGATAAAAAATTATATTAAAATATAAAGAGAACTAACTTATAACATAAAATTATCATGTTTGGAGGGGATGTGATGACAAAAAAAAGTAACTACTATTCATGACCAGTACAAAGCGGAAGAGCCTTTCTTTTTTGTTTAATAAAAAAATTACTTTCAAAATATAGAAGTTTCTAAGTTGTTAAACATCTCTTTTAACAAATTTTTTATAATTTTTAAAAATTAAGATAAAAATCTCTATCATCGTGCGACCAAACATCCCTTAAACTTGTGTACTGGGTTCCCAGCTGACTGTTAGTTTCTTCGACCCCAAGGGGATGAGTCCCCTTAAATGGGAAATGAAGTGAGAGGCGAGCTGACGAATATGCACGTAAATATTTATAATAACATATCAAGTAATTATATATTGGCCATGTAAAAAACTTCCATGTTGATGCATTATATTCTTGGGGTTTTCAATTTTCAGTCCCAAAAAATATTTGTATTTATTTTTAGATCCCATCATTCAAATAAATTATTTTTTAATCCCAAAACTGTCAATCTTAAAATTTTTACTCCTCTACATTTTTTATTCCGTTTTTACCCTCGTCTACTCGTCATCTCCCTCTCCTACCCCAACGTGCCATCAAAACATTTACGTCAACTTTCTATAGCACCTACTTATCATTAAAATAATTAATATGGTATTTTATCCTTTTCAGAATTATTAATTATGTGTAATTATAATTCCTAGTAAATTTCATGTACGATACTCTCCTCAGGCACCCTTCATTATTGTAATAAATTATAAATTAAAATATAATTAGGTAGCTAAAAATATAAATTATCATATGGGATATAATAACAACAATTGTGAAGATAATCTCGCTTCTATTCTTATTTTGAAATTTTTTATAATTTATATTTCTTTTATATTGAAAAGATAATTTAGAGATTTTTGTATTTCAGTTATTATAATTATTCGTATTTTCAAATATGATTTTACTGTTTTGAAAATATTATGTTTCTAAAAAAACAACTTTCTATCATTGGGAGAACTCTCGAAACAACATTACTTTAATTGTTTCTTTATATTTTTATAAAATGCTTTTGTCTAATACCATCTTTTTATTTTTTTAATACCCACTTTATCTCTAAAAAAGAAAATATAAATTTACAAGATTTAAAATATCTGAATAAAAACATTTTAGGAATATTTTTACATGGTGGTACTTATCTTAAAAACACATGGTGGTAAGAATTGATCTATGAAATTTGAAATTAAGAACTGAATAAATCAGGCATGGCAATATTATTAAGTAGAAAATGCTTTGAAAAATTAGATGAGAAGAACATCATTGGCATCTTGGGGTGGAGGGGTAAAATTGGAAGTCACGTATAAGATCTGTTAAAGTTAACCATGTTAGATGAAAAAAAGGGTGGAAGTTATAGACATTTGAAATTTGGGACTAGAAAATAAAGTGTTAGAGACATGGGACTAAAAAATAAATTGGCCACATAAAATGGGGGCGGAAGTTGATTTCTCCTATATTTTCTTCCGTTTGTCGTCACACGATTTATATATATTCGGAGGGGATGTACCAATGTATTGCCTTTATGTCCGCCTATCAGGATTAGGGGGTGCAGACGCTATTCCTGATGATAGTTAAAATATATATTTTTTTGTATATTGTAAGTTAAGGATGGAAATCGATCGATTCCATATCAATTTATTCGATTATACACAAAAAATAATATTATATATCATTATAAATATGATGTATAAATGTAAGGAATAAAATTTAAAATATCAAGGATTCAGTAGTAAATTATAAATTGGCTCAATTAGATTACGCCAAGTTTCTTGCCACGGGTGTTTGAAGCACCGGTTCACTTCAACCGGTCCGGGGGTCTCCCACAGATCAAATCGATTAAATTGATTTAACTTCACAATTATAAATTAATATACAAAAATTTTAAATTATTTACAATCGAAAAATCAATATATACGTGATTAATTAATTAATTTAAACAATTTTATGCTCAAACTATTATCTAACACAGTCGACCTAACGCCATGCTCACTTGCTCAGGCATTTAATTAATTTTATGCTCAAACTATTTACCCCGGGTGTCAAATGGACGGGTGCGACCCAAGCCCATCCTAGCCCAGCCAAGACTAAAAGCGTGACGGTTCTTAGACAAACAAACCGGAGCTCACGGGGGTGTTTGGTTGCGTAATAACAAACATTTTTTATCTTAATTTTTAAAAAAAATAAAAAAAATAAAAGAGATTTTTGATAACCATGACAATTTTATATTTTAAAGTGATGTGATTTTTTTCTTAAACAAAAAAAGAGAGTCTCATCTCTTTCTTTCTTACAATCCTCCGGTTTGCTTTGTTTGATCATGTAAGGTAGTTACTTTTTTTTGTTGTCGCATCCCTCTAAATATGATAATTTTATGTCATGATGATTCACTTTTTATTTTAATATAATTTTTTATCACGGAAGTGTTCAAAAAATTATCATTCACCCGAACACCCCATTGAGCACGATGGGCCACACAGCCCATTCGTAGCCCGATGGACCCTGCAGAGTATCCCACGGAGGCGGACCACCTCGACGGCGATCTTGACGGCGTTCTCCGGCTCCTGCTTCTGCTCCAGGAAGAGCATAATATGAATAAGCGCTACTCCTCCGTCCCCAATTCCTCTCCCCCTGTATAGCGGGGCGCAGGGTCGATCAGGCTCCCCCGGTTCGGCTCGGCCCCGGCGTTCCTCCTCACCGCCGTCGTCGACTCCGTCGCCGGCGGCGGCAGGTAGAGGGAGTTCCCGGCGGCGGCGCATAAAGCGAAGCTGCCGTATCCTCCTGATCATCAGCTGAGATGATCGCCGCACGGTTTCGGGAGGAGTACAGACAGATCAGGCTCGAAATATCACGGGTGCATGCATGTGTCGACTTCTCCGAAAATCACTTCCGGACGCGGCTAATAATCAAGCATCTTCGTCGTCGAGAGAGTGACGGCCGGGAGGAGGGAAGGGAGGAGGGAAGCGCAGACGAGTCGCCGGCTCGCTCACCGGCGCTTTTGTCCGGCCTACGACGCGACGCCCATTCACCGTCTTGGACCACGGCGCAGTCGCCCAAGTGATATGATTTCTCACTTTCTTTCTTTTTTGGTCAAAATATTCATTTCAAAGCTTAAAATTAAATGACATATCAAATAAATTTTGGTCTGTTTTATAACGTATTATATCTACGTTTAAAATAAAGATAAAATCATAGCAGACATTAATTGGAAGTGAAAAGTGATAGGTACAATTTAAGAACTAATTGAATGGATGACATATTAAATAAATGAGACATCCTGTGATAGAATTTCAGGCACGCAAACATGTGCCAAAACCACATCTTATGGTGAGAAAAAAAGGGACCGTAAATTATATATATTAAAAGATGTATCCCAAAAGAAATAAAATTTCTATTTGTTTCCAAAACTTTACAGCACCCGCTCAAAAAATTTCAACAAATTTATTTTTTAAATACCTTATGTTTGTACTTCAAACAGTTAACAACAGATGATGTTATTAAAATCTGGGCAGACATGAAATAAATAATCTCTTTCTTTTCGTGCATGGCATGGCTCATATCATGAATGAAATCCTTGCAGTAGAATTGGAGATTCCTGCATAAAACAAGCAAACACTCCTGTTCCAATCATCAATTCAACGTGGCATACAGATGGGACATGGAGACACAACTTTTACAGGTGGAATTTCACCTAGAACTGATAGACCATTGAGGTACTTCTCATCTATAAAAATCTGGTCAAAGCTATTGCCATCTTTATGATGTTGGCATGAACACTTTCCTGTTCAATGTTTAGGGGGTAGCATGTGCATGCCCAGCTCCAACCCCCCAAACAAAGAGAAGAAGAAATCTTTACCACATATATTTTATGTGATAACACATCATGCACTATTAAAATAGACTTACTTTGAAAGTGGAAGACTTTTAATTGTATTATTTTCCACGGGCATAAAGAATGCAGATTCAGGTCAGTACACATATACGAACGTTGCCTAGAAATAAACCTATTATTAAGGCAACCAAATATTAGTTTCATCGTAACACGAAAACTCGCTAGAGAAAACCGATGAATATCGCTCTGTCCAAGGGCCTCCAAGGAACAGAGGATGATGAATATTGCGGAACAAGAAGAGATAAAAGGGTGTGGCCCCTATTTTTAAATCTCGTCCTCTTACTTGTTGGGCAAATGAAGATAAATTTCAAACTTTTCTGATATTTGTAAAACCAAGAAGGAAGAAGAAAAAACAATAGAGAAAGCACCAACACCAAAAATGTTTTCTCATTGTTATATATATTTTTATATTCTTATGTGAAAGTAAAAATAAATTTTTTAAAAAAACGGCACAATTTAATGAAATTTGGTAAATTTAAAAAATACACATGAGTTTTTTTTCTGAAATTGTTTCAAGCTGCGCCAACAAACGTGTTAAGAGTTTCTTTAGATAGAGCATTAACAGTAAATATCATGTTAGAGACAATAAGAAACTAATGCTGACATATCTAATATAAATATTAAAGTATATCATAGTTATTTAAATATTCTGATCGGAGAGAGACTAGAATAATGGACATTCATGTCTGTGGGCACGCCGACCGTTACATCTGGCGTTTCTTCACTCTTGCAGAGCAGGGTCACCGGACTCAAACAATGCGATAGGTTATGACCGGGTAACCCGCTGACCGGCCTCTGAACCACCACGTAAACACAGGGGTGTAAACGAAATTTGACATTATAAATTATTTATGTAATTTCGACAAAAATAATAAAAATTATTTTCATATTATATATTTATTTAACTTAGAATTGAACATTCTAATAACTTAACAAAATTAAATTAGTTAATTATATTTATGATTAATGATTTTAAAATAATTTAAAATAAAATTATAAAGATATTATACTAAAATTAAATAATCATTAAAATCAAAATCTAAACACCAAAACTATATAGAATCAGATACAGACGACTCCGTCGCTGAATCCGACCTGCCTGTTTGCAGCTCCGACACAGAAGGACGAAGCGGTCAGCACACTACGGGGGGGGGGACGGCAGGTGGGGCCACAGCGGTGACCACACTCCCATGTGACGGTCTGATGCCACGCGGTACCACTCACTACGGGCCATCCCTCGCTTTAAAGTGCCAGCCGGTCGCCATCTCCCCGACTCCCTTGCCGCCCCCCACCAGCGGCGCGGATGGATCCATGCGGGGGTGGGGGCACCGCGCGCGCACGGTGCGGTTACCCCCCGCACTCGAGACGCCCACGTTCCTCCTCCCCTCCGAGGGGCAGGATCCGCGTTCTCGCGTACACATCGATGTGTTGGGAGCTCAGATACGCTGGCAAGGTGCGCGAGGGAACAGATCTACCGATAGACAGATGGATAGATATAGCAGAGACAGCGGAGAGATAAAGAAAGATCCGCAGACAGAGCACTCGGGCGCTGGATGATTAGAATATAATGGAGATTGAGATGCTACGGCCCTACGCTGCGGCGGAGGCGGAGAGCAGTCTTACAATATGCCCGCCATGTTACGCCACCATCGTTAAACTAACCACGGCAGCGGGACAGAGGCCGCAGCGACGCGACGAAGGAGGGAAGAGAGAGAGAGAGAGATTCGTGTGTTGGGCCGGTCGAGTGCCGAGCGCACATTGACCTGGCAGAGAGCAGCGGGGAGGGGACCTGCGGCGGAGAGTGGGGGACGGAGACGACGACGCACTGGAGAAACAGAGATAAGAGGGATATCTAGATCTATTATTCAGTTTCAGCCTAGCTCTCTTCGCCGCGGAGCAGAGAGAGGCGGAGGCAAAAATTGATGGAAGCCGAGGACCAGCGACGACGAGGGGTGGCGACCGGCGACGGGACGACCGCCCTCCCCCGCTTCCTCTCCTGGGAGACCGGGTTTCTTGGGCAGTGAAACAGAGAAGAGGGGAGAGAGAGAGAGAAGGAGAGTAAAGACGAAGGAGTCGTGCAGGCTCGGTGGAGCGGAGAGAGCCCTGAAAAGCGGCGAGCGTGAGGTGGGGGGAAAAGAACGCGAGGACAAACGAGGCAGCTGCAACGGAGAAGAAAGGGGCGAGGGAGCATGTCGACTAGCCCATCGGTAACCAAAGTTGAGCACAGCGCCCTCGCGACGTCGAGGAGGACTTGCTTCACAGGCGGCGTTGTCTCTCTATTTTTTTTATTTTACTTGCCCACTTCACCGCACAGTCAGACCCGGCGATAATTGCATAAACGTCTTGATCGTGTATGTGTATATATATACACACGACGACGGAAGATGCGAGGGGGATTGAGCTTTCCTCTTCTTGAGCTGCGTCTCCCCTCGTCCGTTCAAAGCCGCCGCCGCCGCCGCCGGCAGCGGCCAAAGTGAGGTCTCCTCAAAGCACTTGCCTTTCGTTTCACCCGTGGACAACACACATATACAAAGATATGTTATGCCCCCCGAGAGCACGTTAATTTGCTGTACATTCATATGCATGATAAGTTTTCCTTCCGGCTTTCTCTGTCCTTTTCCGTCCCCCCTCCCCCCCCTTCTTTCTCCTTCGTCCTTTCCAGAGTGGCTCACGGCAGTGACCGCCAGTTCAAGCCTTCAAGGGGGTTAAAAGGAGAGAAAAAGCGAGGAGGTGCGGGAGATCCGGAAGAGGGGAGCCGGCCGTTCCCCCCCCTCCGTCGCCGTCTCCGCAGCTGGCCCTTGGGGGGAGCCGATCGATCCGGCCGGCTTCCATGGACGCCTACGACGCTACCAGAATAGTACTCTCCAGGATCCAGAGCATGGACCCGGAGAATGCCTCCAAGATCATGGGCCTCCTCCTCATCCAGGATCATGGCGACAAGGAGATGATCCGCCTCGCCTTCGGCCCGGAAGCCCTCCTCCACTCCGTCGTCCTCAAGGCTCGCAAGGACCTCGGCCTCCTCCCGCCGTCCGCACCCTACACGCCCTCCTCTCCCTCGCCTTCCCCTTTCCTTCTTGCCCGCCAGAACTCCGCTTCTCGCCTTCTCAGCAGCAACGGAGGCGCCGGCGGCCATCCCTCCCCCTCCTCGTGGGCTCCGTCCCCGGTCTTCTCTCGCAACGCCGCCAGCAGTAACGGCGGCGGCGCCATCAACGGAGTAGCGGATGACCTCCACGGCGCCGACGACCTCACCGGCTCCAGCGCATCCTACGGCGTCGGCTTGCCCGGGTCATCCTCTTGCACCTCCACCGCCGCCCCCTTCCTCGGCGGCGACCTCATCGAGGAGTTTCAGCTGCTCGACCAGCTCTCCTTTCTCAATGACCCCTCTGCTGCCGTCTCCTCCGCCGCCGGCAGTACTCCCTCCCACGCGCTGCACATCGGCCCCAAGGGCAACGGCGCCGACCTCTTCTACCCCGACATGGTGGGGGACGTCTGCCGCAGCCCCAGCAGCCACGGGGACGGGATGCTATTTCCATTTGCCGGGGTGAGCTGGGGCATGAACAACCACCATAGACGGAGCTACTCCGCCGTCGATCGATGCTTGAGTTCGGAGGCTTGCTCGGACTTCGGGTGGAGGCCGTGCCTATATTTCGCCAGGGGCTACTGCAAGAACGGGAACAGCTGCAGGTTCCTGCACGGCCAGCTCCCTGACGACGCCGCAGCCACCAAGATGGACGGGGCGCTGGAGCAGCACTTCCATGAGCTGCTGTTGAGGTCCAAGACCCAAAGGCAGCTGGGCAGCGCGCCCCAGCTCATGGCCACGGCGGCGTCCTTCCCCTATTCGCCCTCGCCGGCGTCGCCATCTGCGGGCAAATGCATGAACTTTCCGCTGCAGCCTCCGCCACTGCCGCAGAACGAGAGTCGAAGGTACTGAAAGAGAACCTCAGCAACCCCAAACCGACCCACTTCGATCCCGGAAATACATTAATTGCCAGGAAAATAACATCGTGTTAATTTTATCTCCCCGGCACCGGCAGGGTCGCTGCGGCGGCGGCCGCATTTTCGTCGTTAGGGGCCGCCGGAGGCGAGGAGCAGCAACACAGCAAGTTCGGGAGGCCTCGGCTGGACAGGATCGGTGACTACGCGGGGGTTGTAAACCCAGGTTCCAGGCAGATATACCTCACCTTCCCGGCGGACTGCACCTTCAGGGAAGAAGATGTTGCCAACTACTTCAGGTTTGGGGTTTGATATATATATATATATATTTATATATTTATATTAATCAAACTATATACTTCCCGATTGTGTTCGAACGAGATCTCCAGCTTGTTCTTAATTAATTTAACGGGTGGTGGTGATCGATCTGATCGCTCGATCTCTCTCACATACGCGCGTGAAGCATCTACGGACCGGTTCAGGACGTGAGGATACCGTACCAGCAGAAGCGAATGTTCGGGTTCGTGACGTTCGTGTACCCGGAGACGGTGAAGCTCATCCTCGCCAAGGGCAACCCCCATTTCGTCTGCGACGCCCGCGTCCTCGTCAAGCCCTACAAGGAGAAGGGCAAAGTCCCCGACAGGTACGTGCAAGCACGTCCCCTTACCCCCTCTCGATGACCCTCTCCCCCGGTCGTCGTCCTGTGTCCCCGTCTTTCAGCTGCTCCCCCTCTCCGACGTACGGTTATTAATACAGCCGGCAGTCGGCACGCATGTTTATTGGCAAAATATAATCTGGGTTTTCATTCCGTCGGCAGGAAGCAACAGCAGCAGGACGCCGACAGGGGTGTGTTCTCCGGTTGCTCGACTCCCACCGCTCTCCATACCAAGCTGGATCCATACGATCTTCAGCTTCTTGGTGAGGAACTTCCCGATGCCCTGCATTTTGGGTCTTCTCCGCACACGGCCGGCCTCTCCGATCCCTGTTTGCATTATTGCATGTTTAATTCTCTTAATCTCGTCATCTATCTGCTGCACAGGGGCGAGCATGCTGTACAACAGCAACCAGGAAATGCTGCTGCGCAAGAAGCAGCTAGAAGACCAGCACCAGGCGGCGCAGCTCCAGCAGGCGATTGAGCTCCGGCGGAGGCGTTTCACGGGCCTCCAGCTTCTCGACCTAAAGAGCCGGCATCTTTCGTCCGCCGCCGTACCCGTTACGTCGTCGCCCGGTCCCATCAACACCTACGCTACCACGGTGGTCTCCGTCTCCACTCCCAATGCAGCTGTCCCTCTGGCTGCAGATCAGGCCGTCGGTGCCGAGGCGCTGCCACGGCCCGAAGGTGAGGGTGCCGTTGTGTGCAGAGCAATTACCCCGATCGGCTACTATTTTGTCAGACTTTGTGCTGCTCCTGCGATTACCCCTCTTATCTACGAGATGATTCCCCCGTTTATGTTCACTTCCCCGCGACTGCGCTGTTTGCTGCAGCTGCCGCCATCGGTGCTCGAGCTGGAGCTACCGGCTGTGTAACTGCCCCCGCTTCTCAACGGCAGCCCGCCAACGATGCCGCCGCCGGTGCTGGTGACGAAGAGGATGCCCGTGACGGTAACCCAAAGGACGACGGCGGCTTCAAAGAAAGGTACGCACAAAAAAAAAACACCATTTTGTAGGGAAATTTAAACGCAAAGGTGGCTCCTTTCCGCCTGCTATTTTCTCCTCACCCCCTCGTATTCTGCACCTACAACGCACGCTTCCCGCCGAGAGATCTTTGAATTAAATGCGCGAGCGGTATAGAAAAGATCAGAAAGATATGCATGCAGCAGCATTGAGAGGGTAGCCTGCGGTTATCCGCATGCAGCTTCCGTTCTGATCTTGGTGTGTCCTCCGATTTCACCGTTGCGTAATTAAGCTCCTCACGGAAATCTTCTTTTCAATGGCAGCGCGGAGCACAACCTGCCGGACAGCCCTTTTGCGTCGCCTACCAAACGCTCCTTCGCCGGCGATGCCTTCTCTCTGGTGTCCGAGACGACGGCCGAGGCGTCGTCGCCTGTCTCCGCCTCCCTTGACAACATCGACGGAATTAGCAACAGCAGCAGCAGCAACAACAATAGTAGTCATCTCGTCACCTCTTCGCTGCTGCCTGCCCCCTCCACGCTCGACGTGGCTTCCTTCAACTCGTGCTTCTTCCCGCTTGCCCGGTGAGCTGCAGTACTCTCCCCCCCCCCACCCCCGATCGAGATCATCCTTCTGTTCTCTTCGGTTCCGCTGCTCCTTGATTCCGTCTTGTGTGAGTACTGCTGCTGACGTTCTTGTCGTCGCGCCGCCCCTTCTGCGCGCAGATTCTCGTCGTCCGGCCACGGGGCGGTCGGGATGTGAGGGATGATGAGCTCGCGAGGGGGGGCAGGGGTCGCCGAGGCCGGCCACGGCCATAACGTCCCCTGCCGGAGAGGGAGAGGAGGTGACACCTCCTTCTCTGCCGCCGATCGTGGTAATTAATTAACAAAGATTCGCGCTAGCTACTTAGTTACAGTCTTCAGATCGGAACGCAGCTGCATTGGTAAGAGCAGCGAACGGACGATGGCAGGAACAAGAACAGGAGAGGGAAAAGTTTGAGAGGAAAAGAGGGAAAGTAAGAAGAGAGAAAGAACCGAGAGAAAGAACCGAGAGCAAAAAGCAAAGCCAGCAGCGAAAAGAAAAGCACGCCTGCAGTTTTAGCTTTATCTTTTCTCACGTAGAGGTGGCCATTTTAGTATCTGAATCCAGTCTCGAGAAGCAGCCACGCATTTCAGTCATTGCTCGAGAGCTAGACAGCCGAAGAAGAAGGGCGTGGTGGAGAACAGGCAAAAACCCAGAATTATTGTAACTTAATTATATGTACCCATATCTACGCCTCTCTCGTCAACCTTACAGCAGCAATATTAGAGTAGTGATACAACTGGTAGCACACAGAACACAGACAGACGGAGGGGGCATGCGGGGTACAGAGAAGTTGCAGGTTGATGTTGACCCCCGTGTGGTTGGAGGATCCACCGGCGGGGGGTTGCATTACAGTGAAGTGCGCCGCCCGCCATTTTATCTGGTGGAAGGTGATGGCGGCCGATTGATCGGCAGACGGCGAGAAGAACACCGGAACTCATTAGACTTTTGCAGTCTATTAAGTTGAAGGGGAAGGAGTACCTCCGAGCGGTATTGGGGAGGAAGACGGTGACTCCTCCGGCGGGGGAGGCAGGCCGGTGCGTTATGTGTCGGATGGAAAATTGCTCTTCCTGTTCCTTGTCAGCCCTCAAAAATCCTCTCTTTTCTACCGCGTTTTCTTGCCTTTTACTGTTATACACATGTACATGTACCCAAGGAACAGCTGATAAAGCGCAGTAGCTGGAAAAAACAAGAAGAAGAACATAGACAACATAGCAAGGAATGCAAGCAGTCACTTTTTCCCCACTTCCTGGCCCCCTTTGTTCGGCTCGTTCCTGTCGCGCCAGTGGAAGCGGCATATATATATGCTTCCGCAGAATAACCAGCTCATCTGTTTCTGTTGAGAAACAAAATTAAACACCGAGATGAATTTGGCAATGACATGAGTAAAAATATCCGATTGAATAAAGAACGATGCATGCAAGGGATGGTGCATATGTAGGAGTGACTTCAAAAGCTTTCAACACCGAGAAAATTCTAGGGGACAAGATTGTTTTGACTTTGATTAGTCATCAAGAATCGATACGTGCTATCTTTTTAACTCTAGTAAATAAATATGTGGGTTAATTTAGTAAATTCAGTGAAAAATTATCTAATCGGGTAAAGAACAATGTAAGAGATGGTGCACGAGATATACGTGGAAAAACTTTTGAATAAAAAATGAGAAAGTTTAATACATAGTCAAATAATACCATTATACTACTCTCGAAGGATAATAAGAGAACTTTATTCTTTTCAAAACACATGAGAAAGTAGAAACACACTTGAACTTTGACAAAAAAAAACTCTGAAGTTTGCGTTATAGATTAAAACATTATAAAAAAACTAAGAAACTCAGATTTACCTTCTCTTATTATTTTCTTTCCTTTATCTTTCCCTCTCTTTTCATCCCATGATTACATTCTTGAGTGTAGGATTGTCAACGGGTCACATACTGGTTAAATAATATATTATTTGTATCCGATCATACAATAAAAAAGTGTATCAGTTCACTGTTTGCTAAGTATTGGGAGTGGCTTTGTCTGCAAATTGTACTCTAGCATCCGTTGAAAATGGTTTACAATCGAATAGTGTGTTGCAACTTCAACGGATAAATTCTCTATTTGAAAGAAAAAGAACCTACGTACAGCTTCTATAAAGAACAGGAGAGAGAGAGAGAGAGAAGTACATCCAGTAGATGGAGAGCACGACAGCGGTGGTGTGACACATGATCAAGCACCCGTGACTAGGGGTGTCAATGAGCCGGGCCCGGCCTGGCCCGAGGTCGGCCCGTTTAGGACCCGGTCCAAAATATATTGGCCCGGCCCAACTCGGCCCGCACTACATTGTTGGCCCGGTCCGACCCGGCCCGCAAAAATTATTGATTTGGCCCGACCCGGCCCGGCCCGGCCCAACTATATATTTTATAAATAAATATTTATTAAATACGATAAATTTAATTATTTAAGATAATATTATAAAATTACTAAGAATTTAATTAAAAATATTTTTAATAAGTAAAAATGAAGTTTTTGACATAAAAAATTGAAAGTTATTTGGCCCGTTTTAGCCCGCGTCGGCCCGCTTCAGCCCGTATATTGGTCCGACTAAAAACTGCGGGCCAAAATGTTTGGCCCGTTAAATGACCCGCAGCTGACCCGGCCCGCGAACCCGTTGGCCGGCCCGGCCCATTGCCACCCCTACCTGTGACTATAGTGTTCGGTCCTATTTTGCACTACCACCACCCATCACAATGTATGCCATCAGGATACAGGAGGGGAAAGAGACATCTTTGTCGGACGTTAATTAAGGCAAGATCTATCGAGTGCCGAGGTTTGAGAGAGGAGGGCAAATTGAGAAATCGAGGATGACAAGGTTTTCGTAACATAATATATGTTTATGCTTAACCGTCCTAAAAGGTGAGTCATCGAATTATGTGTTGATTAACATACATGTATAACAATTTTCAAGTTTGATTCATGATGTATATGTGATTGTATCCATTAAAATAACAAATAATCAATAACGGATATTATAATTTATCAATTTTTTTTTGATTATTATTTAACTATTTGTTAACTTAAAAAACGTATCGGATAATTAAATAATCTGTAATTGTTGGCATCCTTACTTGCACATTGTTAGCTCATTGTTGCACGAATTGTCGCTGCGATGCTGGTCGTGGTGCGATGTTTTATGTTTTTCTTGTTTAACCTATTCTTCAAGCCTAGCACCTTGGTGCAAACGAGCCCAACAAACCCGTAGAGCAATATATCATTTAAGCTCGACTTATTTAATTTACAACAGTTCAATTTTGAAATCTAATTTTTAAAGACATGCTCAAAGTTTGTTCGAGTTTTGACTTGTTTCTTAATCAAATCAATCTCGAGCTCAAGTTTGAATAGTAACTTGACTCACGTTTCATATTCGAGTTTAAAATCGATATGAACTCGTATATAAAACTCAAAAATGATCTAAACTCATACGTGAAACTCTAAGTTAGCTTATTTATAAAGCTCAATTAAATTTTAACTCAAAATATATTTTATTTTAATTTAGTTCATATAATTAAATGACAATATATAAATATTAAATCTTATAATTTATTTTTTAAATTAATATTTGATTAATTACTCACAAGTTTATCAAGTCGAGTAGGAGTCAATTCAAGTTGGACACATTTAAAATATCAAATTTTATTTTTATTTAACAATTGTTTTTTAACATAATAATTAAGTCAAGTCGAGTTTTTATCAATTTCAAATTATTTGTTGAGTGTATTAATTCATTTGTATCCCTAACCTGGAGGCTAAGAGTAGGGGTTCAAACAAGTCAATATATTTGATAAGTAGATGGAAACTTGTTTTAATAAAAACTCGACTTAGATTGTTTGTTACTTTGTTATGTAAATGAACAAATTTGAAGAAAAAGATAAAATTTGATTTATTAAATCAGCCAAGTTCGAATAGACTCCCGATCAACACAAGTAACTCAATTAAATATTAATTAAAAAAATCAATTATGAGTGACATGAGTTATATATTATCTCTTAAATATATAAAATAAATTAAAATAAAGTTGATCTAAATTTAAATTTAGATCAAGTTTCATAAGCAGGTAAAGTTAGAGTTTCACAGAATTTTTAATTGATTTTGAATTCTATATACAAGTTCGTATTAAGTTTAAACTTTAATGTGATTTGAACTTGAGTGGATCTGTTGTTCAAGCTCGAGCTCAGACTCAGGCTTATCAAGAAAGAAACTAAAATTGAACGAGGGTTCATGGTACTCGCAAAATTTGCTATGAAGCCTAAAATTTGAGCTCTTGGTTATAGTTACGTTTGATGTGCTTATTCCCGGTAGATAATCTCAACATTTGGGTGTTTTCTCGTAAAAAAAAGGATAATGAGGTATTAAGTTGCACGATATTTTTATATACTTTTATGATAAATTTCATGTTAAAACAAAATATAAGATGACTTAACATATAAAATTATCATGGGTAAGATCACAAAAAAATTAGAAAGTCGCCAATAACTATCAAAAGTGGGGAGGGGGGGACCGCAAGAGTGAAAAGAAAAGTGTCGTATTTTTTTATTCAAGAAAACATATTTACGAGAATATATTTTTGTAACAGCTGTCAAATATTTCGTTAACTAAATTTATTATAAACTATAATTCTATGATAAAAACTCAAAAATTTCTGTCATGTAAGCAAACACAGCGCCCCGCTTCCCCGGCCGTCGCCCCGCGTCGACGGCCGACGGCGAGCCTCTCGTAGTGCCAGTCGGCTAGTCCAGGGCTGCAGAAGCGCCGGGATTACACAGCAGGGTCCTGTCGCCCGGCCCCCGCCATGCCGCGTGGAGCTATCCACCCCGGAACGTAACTCCTCCGGCCGGGCTCCCAGCTGATCATCGTTCGCCGGAAAACAGATAGGACGGCCGGCGGCCGACGGACGACGGCCTTGTCAAACAAAAACGGAGGGGAGGGGGAGGCCGAAAGGCAAGATGACAGACCCGCCGCCGCCGCCGCCGCCGCCTTCAAATTGCTGTGACTAGGGCTGTTCACTGTTCGGTTCAACCCGAAAAACCAAACCAAACCAGTACTTTGGTTCGGTTTGGTTTGGTTTGAACTACCGATTGGTTTGGTTTGGTTTGAAGGGTCATAGAAACCAAACCAAACCGGTAAACCGAATAACCCGAATTGGATTAAATATTTTAGTTTAAGTTATATATAAGATAGTATTTATGCATCTTTTCTTTTAAAACTAAATTTGTTTCAAGAGTTTTTAAGGTAAAATTAGTGTAATGTACAAACATATACACAAGATTTTAATAGAATATGATTTAAAACAAACAAAATAAAATTATATATTGATATATCTACTACACTTTAGTAAAATATGGTTTGAACCGAACCAAACCAAACCAAACCGAACTAATTTGGTTCGGTTTGGTTTGGTTTGGAAGATAATTTGGTTTGGTTTGATTTGAGAAAAAATACTCAAAAATCAAACCAAATCAAACCATGAACACCCCTAGCTGTGACTGTGACGAGGGTGGGGACCCAAATATCCGGCGGGGCCCGGCGAGGATTCGCCGCCGGTATAACATGACGGGCGCGGAGGGGACGACCGGATCTTGTTGGCACACACAAAGACCGCCTCTATTGCGAACTGGCAAAGCCGAGCGAAAGATATATTATAGATAGCACCGTGCCGTGCGTGCCTCCCTCGACCGCAGCCCCCATCGCATCAACGCCGATGTGAAAGCTGCCCACCAACACCAACCACGGGCAGCTGGCCGAGAACAAAGCCGAAAACTCTTCTTGTTCTTTGTTGGGCCCTCGTTGCCCGCGGCCTGCTCGGAGGCGTTCGACACTGCTCGTCTCCTCGTCGCCCTCCCCCCCCGGCAGGTATTGAATCGGAGATTTCGGCATTAATTTCCCGTATCCCGCCGCCGGCGGTCGTTGCCCCCCCCGGCCCCGGAACCGGCAGGAGCAACTATACAGCAGCGCCGGGCCACATCTCACCGCCGTCACCCCGCCGGAGCTGTGCAGCCAGTTAAAGGATATTATTCACGGACGACTATTTTACCCGCAACACAACACGCCAAGCCATGGAAATGTCCTTCCCCTGCGACGACTGTCTCGATGGTCTTTGACCCTTTCTTTCGGCAGCGGCCGGGCCCGAGCCGAGGCCTCCCTCTCTCCTTACCCAAGATCACCCGCCCGGGTGAGATGGAGAGAAGAGAAGGGGGAGGGACTTGGTGTGCTGCGAGGGCCGGGATTCTCTTCCCGTCGCGCTACACAACAAAAGGGGTATTATTACTATATGTGATAATTGATAGTAATATATATGCTTGATGTTGGAATCGAACTGGGCATAAGATCGAGATGGGCACAATCACAAAAAGATGTATATGTCCCTACCCTCATATCTGCCGCATTGAATCGTGACTTTAAGTCTGGAACAAACACTTTAGAGACGGGGGCATATCCTCCCCTAAGCCCACTCCTGGCCTGGAGTAGAATTAAAAGCAAATGATCGAAATGCCTGCTAGCCAAAGACCAATCATCTTGGCAATTTCAAAGAGGATACAAAAAAGGGCAAGTTAACACCCAATGACGCGATCGTTTCGTGAAAGGTACATAGAACGTGGTATTAGAAAAAAATCAACCAAAAAGTATTGGCATTTTCCTAAAGCTTGAGCACAATACTCCAATTATCTGGATAAACAACCGAAAGGTAACAGCAAAATTCATTAGTCATTCTACGAAGACCATGTATCTTTGCTTCTTAGCAAATACATTTGAAGCTCAATAAGCTAAAATGTTAAAAACTTGCAACGACAATGTTTACTCCTGCAAATAAAATTACCTTTGAAATTAATAGACAAGAGCAGCAACTGCGATCGATTACCTTTGAAATTAACGTGTTAAACAAGACTAAACGTAGGCACGGGGATTACTTGTTCATTTGGCCATTTCTGCCGGTGGAAAGACCCTGTACACAGAATAATGATGGTTCAAGCTTTTCTCACCCTGCAGTCGGTGAATGCTGCCAAGAGCGCCCGTGTTTGGATTAGGGAAAGCATAAAAGATACGTCGAATTCGTTGATGGACAAGTGCCATTGCGCACCTTCAAAAGCAAATAAATTTCAAAGCTGTAAATACATAAATTTAGAAGCCGAGAAAGTACAAGAACACGAACTGAAAACAATAAAGATGCAAAAAGAATGCATGGCAAGTGTTCTATACAGTCTAGCTTGAGTTTCTAGATTTATCCTTGGAAATAAAGATTTTTGTAGTCTAGTACGTCAAACTAGGACTGGGATCCGAGAATTTGAAAATTACATTGCACATGGCTCCCAAACAAGATAGATGTCAAATCCAGTGCACAGGTAAGGCCTTGACGCTTCAAGAAAACATCCTTCGGCATCCTGCACTTGATTCTCATTCTGTAAGCATTACAAGAAAAGAAAATCAAAGATGTTTTCAGGTGAATCTGTAACATTCTATACTAAACCAACATAGAAACAGACACCAGCCACACTGCAGATGAATAAACTCATCCAATTGTGAGGATAATGTATTGCACTAGACTTGCCACCCACATGGTGTAAAAATGACAAACATAGCAGCTTACTTCTGTGTTATGACTCTTTTGCTTCTTCACTGGAACGTTGATTGAAGAATCTAGCAGATTCCTGTCATTATCTGAGTGTTTTTCTAGAAAAACGGGATGGGGGAATAACTGTTTATCTCTAAAAGCGGCTTTTTCAATCGCAACAATAGCTGCATGTCTTAAAGGATGCCATGAATACTTGATATCATGATTCACTAGTGTATTCTCAATATAATGCTTTTGACCTAGCCACCTCCACGGGTAAAGGCATGAGACACCAGAAAATGACTCAGTTGATTCATTTGAGTATTGACAAAATAAAGCTTTATATTTTTCTTCACTTTCGCATGGCTTCAAGAAGGTAACGGTCTCTGTATCATTTCTGTAGTCAGATGCCTCCATGATGTTCTTAATATCAGACAGGTCTGAAGTTTGATCAACGGCACTAGCAATCATTTGCCTACTTGAAGGATCTACTATTACGGCAGCATTTAAAATCTGCATTACACAAAAATAAACAAAGTTGAGATAAAATGATCTTGCAATATCACTGAATACACCAAACAAAAGTAGGGCAGCACCGAGTTATGCATCACATCAGCAAGGGATAAAACAACTCAAACTCGGATTTTTACCATAGTAGTGAGAAATTATTTCACTGAATTCCAGTACAGATTTTATAATCCATATGTCAGTGAATTAAATTAGAACTCACTAAGAAACTCTATGTATTTTGAAGATCAGACTAAAACTTAACCATTTTTAAAGTTGGGAATTATTAGACTGTTATAAGGTCCGTCTGCAATTTTTAGATGTTTCCCGGAATTTTTGTAAATAACTGATATTCTAAAATATAACTAATTTCACACCTTAGAAAAGTTATTATGCAATGCTTGTTGAGTTTTAGGGTTTCTTGGATTTGAATTTTGATGGCATTATTTCAGAATTTGGTCAATCTTTGTATCAACTTATATTGTTCTGAACATTATGGATAAGAATGCAATTTTATATCATTTCAGATGCTTGAAGAAAATTCTCACAAATTAAGGTGTCATTTCATTCACTTACGGGAGATGTATTTTTACCACTTCTAGTATTTTTGGGCCTGCACAATTTTCCAAGTTATGAGAGTTAATGATGACGATGGGATTGGATTCAACTTACCGAAAATTTGAAGATGGCGTCGTTTTGAGTTTTAAAAAGATGCCATATTTTTTTCTTATTTAGTAATGTTATAATTAATTTCCTGCATTTTCTTTTGATGTTTGGAGTTCATTTGAGTTCTTCCTTACATTTCAGTTCTTAGAGGACTTGTTTGTAAATAGTCCTTTCATAGTGTCATTTTGTAAATCTGGCCCTTCCATATAAAGAGCTTAAACGATGTAATGAAAAAAGAATAGTGAGCATTTTTGGGATTTGAGAGGCCTTCAGGTGGTTGGTCTCTGTGCAGGGGGCTTGGCCCCAATAACCTTCACCCCCTCAATGGTGAGGTTTCCTTCCTCACCTTCGGCACTTAGCCAGTTCCAGTTCACTTCACCCCAGCAAGAGGCCGGCTCCAAGCTCTCCTCCCCTCCCCCTATCGGCCTCCATGCTTTCCCCTTCCCATTTCACCTTCCCAGCTCCTCTTGGTCCGTATTCAACATCATCAGCAACCTGTGAAGCACCTTTCTCACACCTGGTGATCCAGTTCATCCTGGTGATCCTCGGACAGACCTGGTGGTATCCTCAGATGTTTGCAAACTTGCTGGATTTCTTCCAGCATCACAACGCTGCACAAGGGGGACTCCGAGCTCACCAAACTGTGGTAATGCCTGGACATAGTGCAATTTCAGTATCACATCCCCCATGTGCTGAGCGCTGCAAGGTGGAGGTGGGGCAAAGGGAATGGCAACAGTGTGGGTGAAGAAGATGACAGCGCTGGGTGACGGCGGCGGTGATAGCACGGGGCAAAGACAACGGTGAAGGAGACGGCGAGGGAGGAAGAAGGCGACAATGAGAAGAAGGAAAAGTAAATGACGGCGAGGAAAAAAAGAAGAAGACAGTGACAGAAGGAGGAGACACCGCCGGTAGGGGCAGAAGACAACGACGGCCAAGAAGATAGGTGAAGATGGCAAAGGAAGAGGAGAAGACTTGAGGAACGGAAACCAGGAGGAGCAGGGAAGGCGACAACCGAGGAGGAAGAAGAGGTGGAGGCGCAGGGAAGAAGAAGACTAGAGGAGGAGAAGCAGGAGAAGGGGGGCGACAAACGGGGAAGCAGAGGAGGAGGGCTTCGAGCAGGGAAGAGAAGTTTCAATTTTTTTTCTTAAACAACATACTCACACATTAATCTTAAATAGGGGCATACATACAAAAGTTGAAATAAACCAAAAAACAACTCCAAAAATACATGACTACTCCTAATTAATCTTAATTGCCTATATATTCTATAAATAATATCCTGCATCGACTAATCATCCCTGATCCATAAGGGATCCACAGTCCGGCAATGACATCGGTACATGCTGTCTGGATCAGAACATATTCACACTTGGGGGTCTTCACCACTAGTTCAAGGCCTAGACCAGCCGGTTCAGGTGTTTTTGAACTGGTTCAGATTGGTTCTCAGCTTCTCCAACCAATTCAGCTTGATGCAGGTCGGTTGAGAACATTTTCAGCACAGTTCAGTGGATTTTCAGCTTGCGTCGGCTTTGGTCTGCTCTGACTCAATCTGGTCAAGGTTATGACAGCATTTTGGCGACTAGTGTGGGCCCATTTTCACTTACAGATGGCGGTTAATATGTTTCTGTCCAGCATCATTTTAAATATAACCTTTACCTTGGTATATATATATAGGGCAGTTTAGGTTAGAATCTTGATTTTGGATGAATAATCTGATAAATACTATTTTCACTTTATTTCAGTGCTTTAGGTTTTATATGTAATGTTAAATGATTTTTTTCTGGAAAACACAATTTTTTGAAACTATAAAAAGAATTTATATAGTTTCGTGATATTGATCTTCTTTATTTTATTGCATTATTAATAATGTCATTTTTCTTGTCTCTTATTTTGTCTGCTTAATCATATTCTTTATTTGTTGCATTATTGATAATGTCATCAAGTAAAATCCATCATTAGAGTTAGATTTTTTCTCCTTCTATTTTCAATCGAACTAGGTCAGTTTTCAGTTCTGAACTAACAGGCTGATAAATTTGATTAGCATATTAGAACATCAAACCCTGTTCACTTAACATTACATCAAGATGTTACATATGTTTAACAAAACTAGCGCACCTTACAGATAAATTAACTTAACATGGTTGCAGCACCGAAAGTAGCACAGTTGAAGGTTAATTCAAACCAACTCAAACATATACTTGCAATTTGAGGAAGATGACAAGAAGAATAATAAGAAAGAACCTGTCCCTCGTGCTGACTTATTTTTGTTAGATCAATTGTGGCCTTCATGCACCTAACAATCCATTGTGAGTCTTGTAGAGTGAGTCCAGCAAGACCATCAATACTGCCATAATCAACAAAATCAATGGCAAATGGCACAAGTTACAAATAACCAAACAAAGAAAATAAAATAAAATGAATTGCCATTGGCAAATGGCACAAGTGTATTTCTTTCATTTTATGCTTCCTTGTTGAATTTATGATTTATTAGTATCTTATGTGCATACATATAACATAATAAGATATAAATATATATTAAAAAATAAACTTCACCTCGAGTGTCTGATGTGAGGTGAGCCCCTCCTCACCTTGGGTGCCTCACACCACAGATAACATAGATGGGCATTCAGTTTCATATACTATTGAAGCTTCATACTTTAAGTTTTCATGAAATCTTACTTTGTTACTGGGTGGTATGATGTTGGCCAGAGTTTGCATTGATCTTCCCATTCTTCTTTTGATGATGCTGCAAATTTAGGTACCTGACAACAATCAATTATCAACTTAGGTGGTAGAAAATAATCCTTTTGCAACAACACATAACAGATTAAACAATAGATAATGTGCTGAAAGTTTGCGACCTTTAAAACTCCAGAAGCGGTTTAAAGAACAATGGATAATAGCAAAAGTTTAAAGAACAAATCATATAGAAGAGATCCTCTTTTTTGGAAAGCTCCAAAACCATAAGGGAGTGGTTCATTAAATGCAATATGCCAAAGAGAAAAAAAAAGGTACAATAAAACTCAACAGCTTAAAAACATAGAAAAGCAGAGCCCCAGATTATACGGATGGATAGTTACAAATATAATACGGACCATCCTTCCAAGGTCTCACAAAAACCATTAACATGAGAAGAGTCCTAATTGCCAGCCACATACTTAAAGATACTTCCAACTGGCTGAAACTTATCATTGAACCATGGCAACTACCTGCAATCTCTTCCCAGCTAAATACCTACAAAACAACAGTAAGGAGGGTATCTCACATATCTGGTTCAATATCAAGTTACTCCAACATTGCAGCAAATCTTTTATGTCAGATCAAAGTCGAATCACACATCAAACAACCTGAATAGATTCAGATCAAATTATTTGGTCCTAAGGAAAAGAAACAAATAGCACAACTTACTTTCTGTCCTTGATCACTTTCAATCTAGTTGCAGTAGTGAGTCTGTCAAGCTAACTTTCAAATGAAAATTTCCATCTTCAAAGGAAGAAACTTATTCCTACTTTAAGCTGCATCCCCCATAGCATAATTTAGCCATTGTAAACATGAGTGTCTTGGCATTCCATGGAGAGGAAGTCCCTCCATCCTGCATCAAACAATACGGCCAGCAACAACAAAGACAACCTCCAAGTGCCAAAGCTTAAAGTTATCTACTTCCCATGGTCCAGAGAAGAGATTAGAGCAGTCACTTTCCTATTTACACACTGACTGCCCCGAGAAGTATTAAACCAGAATCAAGATCTAATATACCAGTCTATCGCCACTGCCCACCTTAAACATAGTAGATTTGAGCGCTGACTCCTTGTTGCATATGGGATCTCTTAAGCATCAAACTTTGCCAAGCAATTCTCAAACTGGCTCTGCACCTGCATACTTTGGCAACCAAGGAATCTCAGTTGCCACATTCCATATCCTCCCTTCTTCCAAGGACTTCATGGTCTTCTGCACATTGAAACAGGTGCCAGAATTCTTCTTAACAATCTTCTCACCCACTACATGTGAGGAAGAACCAGCAACCTTGCAGGTAGGGATGTGCACAGTTCGGTTTGGTCCAGTTTTGAGCTTAAAAAAAAAAAAACTAAACCAAGTGCTCAGACCGAACTGAACCGATTCAATTCGGTTTGGTTGGAAAATAAAGTTTAATTAATTATTTACATATAAACTCATCTTTAGTTATAATAATTAAACAAATTATTTAATTATAAAAACTATACAAATATCATTTTATTAAAAATATAGCAATAATTTCATACTACTTTAACTAAATTGGTTTAATAGGTTTGGTCTGGACTCTGGTTTGATTCTATTTGAAAGATTTCTAAACCTGTTGAACTGAACCAGTGGTTCAAACCACAGGTTGAACCAATTAACGCACAGCCCTACTTTCAGGAGCTGCTATGTTCCGCTTACCACAACTCCAACTACGATGACCAAGCCCCCTCCATCGCCCCTCTTGAAGCTGACAGATTGGTCTCCAACTTCCAAGCACCTGGCCATTGCCTTGCTTTAGGCTGTTGACCCTCTTGGACACACTCGAAGAGCCAAAAACTGGCATCTACCGCCCCCCTTCTACTGACTACTCTCTGCCACACTCCAACTACATAGTGGCTACTCTCATTCTTCCGTAGTACAGATAATGGAACCCTGCTAAGCAGCTCTTATAATTTACATTCTGAGACTAATCAGAATTATGCTCACCTGGCTCCAGAATGTTCATGAAAAAACAAGAGGGAAGAAAAAAACACTTCATTGCAAAGTACTGCAAGTGCAACTTAGGACAAAGTTTAGGATGATGAACTAGATTGATGTTAGAGACATCCTCATGACGTTTCTTACCTTTGCAATGAATGGACTCAGGTGGTAATCATTTATCAGCATTTGCACATCATCTGGCATGCTCTCCGACAGATTGTCACTACCAAAGCTACAGCACAGGACTACAGATAGTTCGTGTTTTCCTGTGGAAGACGTCTTTTTTGTATCATTCTTTATAGGGAACACTTCCGAAAAATAATAAGAATTAAAGTTCCAAAACTACATCAAATATAAAAGAAAGAAATACTCCATGCTCATGATGAAATGTCTATTTTAGGTTCTTACCCTCTTCCTCCTTTACTTGAACATCAGCTATTGTTTATACATGGTTATTCAAAAAGAAAATGACCATAAAGTAACAAATAAACAATCAAATAAGCAACACTTGCAGCATTATATAAAAAACAACTTCAGATGGCAGATTGAGTTAAAGTGTTGATAGTTTAAGCAAAAAAAAAAAACTATAAATGTACCATGATGCCTAGGAATGCAATCAAGAAGGCATTAATTTGACTCCCTCACATGTTTAGACTAATCCTGGCTATTTTATCAGAAGTGGTTGCGAAGACTGCCTAGGTGATAAGATAAGAGAGATGGCCCCTCTGCCTCACCTCCTTGAGCAGTTTCTCAATATATTGGAGACCATTTCACCTAAATACCAAAATAACTAATAAGATTGTTTTATTTATCTGACTTTTAAATTAGTTTAGGGTATTAAATTAATGAGAATACTAGCTTTCAGGTATTTTAAACCTTAGCATAACTATCTGTATAATTATGTTATTTATAGGCTAAATCATCACTTTCAATAGTAAAATCTTCATATTGCATTAGGCTAAGACAAACAGCAACGTGAATTGTCATAAAGAGGATTGCGTGTAATCCACTTTGTCCTTCCATAATTCAGCTAGCTCCTGATGTCCTACACTACTACCACAATGGTTGGAACAGAATGGATGAGATACAAATTCTCATTCTTGTTTGCATATTCTAGAGACTATCTGCAAGAGGGGAGCAGCTCCACCCGGCTGATCAAGCAAACCATACTTGGATCTGATCACCAAACTCTGCAGAGTTAATTGCTCTTTCTTGAATCCCTGTAGCTACTTTGCCAATAATGTTTATTCTCGACTTTCAAAGACATCACACCTCCTTCAGACTTGGTCAATATACATACTTAGGTCAGTCAACCCCCTCCCCCATCTAGGGCTGCTTTCCACTAACAAATAAGGCTGCATGAATGGCTTCAATTTTATTATCTACCATCCTTAGTATCTTGAAGATAAAAAAGAAGTAGAAAGCGAGGTTAGAAAGGACAGCTTGAGACAGAACCCATTTCCACTCTGTCAAGCCAAGTGCAACTTACTTTTCATCCTTAAAGTTTAATTTTTTTGAGGAACCATCCTTAAATTTTATATTCCTATTTAGAGATGACAGCATTAGTCTTACATTTATTCTTTTGACAGTGTCTACCCATGGTAATTGATGGGGAAAAACTGACAAAGTGACAAACTAATAAGAATATCTGCAAAAACAGAATTCCTGGATGGAAATATCAAATTCCACCAAGGGACCCTTGGAAATTGATATCAAATCCACGGCAGCCTTACAAGATAAGCAATATTTTCAAATAGACCACCTTTTCTTGGCAGCAAATGAAAGCAAAGTGTTGCCAGCATCTTGGGCATGAGGTAACATAAAAGCATTCCTGCATGACAATGCCCGAGTATCAACAGAAAAGTTCTCAGTTTCTAACTACTGTTCCTTATGAGCAGTGAAGAATGTCCTTCCACGTCCAAAACCCCGGTATGTTATCAAAGACATTCACCTTGGTCACCTAGGATGCAGCAAGGCAAGATGATTTGCCTAGCTTAATGTTGCCTGAGGCCCACCTCAGGTAAGGTGGTTGCCTTAGCCACCTCAAGTTTATCGGATCCAGACCAGTTATTGGCCAAATTCGATAGACTAACCTAAACTCACCTCACATGATGCCCACACCCTGCAGGGATTTCTTCTCTCCCTTTGGCATACCTCCTCCTCCCCTCCTGCCTTGGCACCATTGTGCCGTCTGCCGCTGTCAGGAGTTCTTCCTCCACTATCGTCTGCTCCAACCACCCAAACCGCCTCCTCTAGTTTCAACGCTAACTGGGATTCTCCTTCCCTTCCCCTAAGAGCCTAACCTTAGTACACATTTTCATCCTCCTCTACCAGCCACCACAGAACCATCCTCCGCCGTCAGTCGACACAGCAAAAACATATTCTTCTGCCTTCCGCCTGCAGATGCCATCCTTCTCCACCGGCAGACTGCAAATGCCACCTGCTTCAGTGATCGACATTGCAGAGGCATCCACCTTTCCTGGCAGATGATGTCATTTCTTCCTCCTCCGCCCTCCACTGCCAGCAGACAAGGCAGAAGCGTTTGCAGACACCATCTCCTCCAATGGCTCCTCCCCTCCTGCAAGTCCGATGGGCACCAGGTCCTCCACTGTCCACTGTGACCATCTCAACCTTCCTAATTTTTTAATATTATTGTTTTCATTTGTTTTATATTTCTATAAACTTTTGATGTTGCAATTTTAAAATTTTTGTATACATGAAATAATATATATTACAAAGATATACCACGCAAGGTGAGGTGACCCTCTCCTCGCCTCGGGTGCCTCACATCTCAGATAACATGGGCCCAGATAGACAAGCTATTCAAGACGAACTCATCATCAATCCACAGGTATAGATCATGACACATATCGGTATGGCCGTGGAATCAGTTGGAACAGGCAGATCTCGGGGTGCAAAAGTAACCCAAGATTCCATAATTCGGACTTAATTTTGATAGAGTAACATATTCGGAACCCTTTAATGCATCCGTATGTTATTGAAATCAAAATCAGAATTTGAATCAAATAATTTTGTATCTATTCTCAGATATCGATAACAAATTTAAAATATATCTTTAAAATTAATATTATAATAATAAAAATAAAAATTACAAAATATGACATGTAAATTAATAAGAAAAGGAAAAATAAATTTATAAAGCGATTAGATCAAATTTTAGTAGCTACATGGTTTAATAGCTTATTTTTTTAATAAAAAATTAGATATGTACATCTTTTGGAAATTACCAAATTTGGTTCCAGGCCAAATAAAGGAATCAAATCAGAATGAAATCGGAAATAGTGATTTTGACTTAATCAAAATCAAAATTAGAATGCCTTAGCCCTTATCATAAGCAAAATCGGGAACATGTAATTCCGCTACTGAAATCGACCCATTTAAAGCCCCATGCTGCTCCATGAAAGTACAAATATTGTTCTTGTTCAGCCAAGGATCAGCTCAAGTTGCGCTGAATGGCCCATCATCAGCAAGATCGGCCAGGATTAGGCAGTCGTAACAAGACTCCCCACACTCAGTGCACAGGACTGCATCCCTTTACAAGAAGAATATGCTGGCAGATCACCATGCATCATATCAGACGTGTTCCTGCATCAGGATGGCTAGTGGCTGCAGTCCAGACACTTCAAGGAGCTATGATGATCACTCTTGATCATTTCAACCTTCTCACTCACAAGTCACAACCCTGGCAATCTTCTCATATCCCTCCTTTACAACTTTATTTTTCATCTCAATACTAAAACACCATCAGTTGATACTAACTAACAAACAAACAAATGAATAGTTCAAAAAGTAATCATAAGAAATACATTTTGCCACCTATAAAACAGAAAAGAGACATTTTGGAAAATATTGTTTGCACCCTCAAATGTCTGCCGCTTCACCCGTTTTACATGACGCAGGTTCTCCAGTGGTGCTATTTTGCATAGCTTCCTAAAAAATGCAAGAAATTTACATATAAGACAAGCTGCTAGTGAAATTAGAAATCCAATCACACCCAAGGAGTTTAATTTGGTGACCTCACAAGAGTGTTTGCCATCTTTGGCTCCACATTTGCAGCAAAGACATCAACTACACCAGATATCAACCAAATAAGCAATAAATAACAAAGAACAAAAACTGAAGGGACTAGCAGAAGTTAATGAGATAAAAATGTTCGTAGGAGAAAACCTACACTAGCTAAAAGAATAGATGGGAAGACAAACAATACCGGTCACTTCTTTGGCAAAGCCTGGTGGTCTCCTGGGGATGTGGAGGATCTCCCACACCATCACCTGATAAGGTGATCTCGCAGGGGCTGGGTATTAAAATCTACAGAAATATAGAAAATCAGTTGAGTCTTCATCTGATCTTACATTCCTGAAGTTGAAGAATGTTAAACTTAGTCAACTTTAATCTTAGCAGATTGGGAAGTGCATGACCCTTGACATCCAGGATAGGAAAATACAGAAAAAAATACCAATGCTACAATTACCATTGCTTAACATCCAAATATTTCTAGGATAAGTAAATACGATGTTGAGTGAATATTGGAGATATGGGTAACGTGCATAGTGGTATGACCATAGTTGTCACTTCATCCTGGGAGAGGCCCGTTTAATGGTGGTTGTGACTATTTTTTTTTAAAGAATACCCTTTGGAGGGAGAGGCCATGTTGTAAATTTCCAGCTGAGGAGAAGATAATGCTGTTTAATCATGTCATTTTCATGTGACAATGACACATTGGTTATCCAAAATTCTTCTTTACTTCTTTTTATTGAGAGGTGGTTGAAAAAACATCACAGTTCGTTAGATGCAAAGTAGATGTACATGTCACAGGAGATATCCTACCAAGTAGAGAGAAAACAAAGAAAAGAAACATCGAAGGAAATGCTCATTGAGTTATAGATACTGGAGAAATCACAAACAACGGAGGAAGACCTTGACAAAATCAGCCGCTGGGAGGAAAACACTTGCCTAAAAGTTTGATCCTTTCTTTCCTTCCGGATGGCAATGAGAAAAGCAAAGAAAATGACGTTACACTACAAAAATTCCTTGTTAGGTATACATTTTGTCGCGTTTGAGACAAAAAAATAAAATAAAATGAAAGCGGAGTCTGAATTGTCCTAGACAATGTGGCATCTCTTCCCACTAGTAAAACGGAACAGGGAAAGAGAAGGAGTGACAACTATGGGTATAGGAAAGAGGGAGAACTAAATGGTACCATTAAAGAGTGGCAATATCCAATATAGAATGCCGGAGTTGAAACCAAGTGACAGGATCGAAGTGGTTGAAGAATCACTAGGGTTCGGGTACTTAACAGTTAATACTAACGATTTCAATCCGTACAATATTGATTCCTTCACTTACAATGGTCGGCACGAGCATGCATAAACTCTGTACGATACGAACAGAACAAATAACCATGCGAGGTTACTTCAATGGCATGGTCGAAGAACCCAACTGACCCGTATCACCATGACTACAAAGTACAAACTAAAAAAATCGTTCCATGGCAGCTTGACGGACCAAAAGACAGTCCGGGAAGCTGCTGCTGGACGCGGCAGGCCGGTGCTCACCGGGGAAGAGGAACGCTCGCGACCAGAGGAAGAAGGTAGATGATGGGGAATATAAAAGGAAGTTGGATGGTGGTGGGCACTGGTCCTGGCGCTACTGAAATAACTGGGCGGCGCTATCGCACGGCGGCGGATTCCCGTAGGAGCACTCTGGCGGAGGGAACTCCAGATGCAGCCGGCGGTCCTGATGACCGGTCAGCGGCGGTGGCTATCGGCTCTGTGGAGCTGTAACTTGGCTACAGCACTGGAGCGCCCTCCCGCACGGGGGCGGACGGTTTTGCGAGGGAAGACAGACGAGGGGGAGGGCGGCGGCGCCGCCTGGATCGGGACTTGCCGGTGGCGCTGCGATAGGGGACCGTAACGGGCCGAAGGAAGGTTGGTAGTAAAGGGGATGCACACTTTCTTTACTCAGATTTATTTATTTAATATTTAATTTACAAGTTTAATTTGCAAGTTTACTCAGATTTAAAATTTTTAATTTATCATCTAAAAATATAGTTAATCGTTGTCATGATTAGTCCACCTTTTTAATCATTTAACATTTTTCGCAACTAAGGTATTACAATATATCTTTTTAAATATTTCACGTCACATGTCACACATTCGAATAAGTAATAAAATTTTTTCTACCTAGGTCATGCTCTAATATTACATCTAATATCACATATACCGATTAAATTAACAATCTTCTCAATATATCACTTATCGTTAACTTACTCTCAATAAGCACGTTAAACATCGTAATTCTTTTATCTCAACACTCGAAAAATTAATTAATTGAAGTTCAAAGATAGTTCATCTGTTTAATTATTTAACATTTTTTCACAATATAAGATGTTACAATTTATTTAACATACGAGACAGCTCAGTTATTTCGTTAAAAGCCGGAGGGGGAGACAAAGAAAGAAGAGCTCTTCGCTGCACTGTACCTTCTCGGGACAAGGCGGGACTTATTGGCGATTCCAGATTCTTAGGTTAGCTCGACGAGGATCAAGAACGTTGTCCCGTGCCATCACGCTGGGCCCTGGAGCCAGCGGAAGCGAACTTGCCTCGCCTCCGGCAGTCCGACGCCTCGGTGGACGATCGCACGCGCGTACCTGATCCTGACCTCGATGGAGCGAACTTCGGAACAGATCTGTCCATTCTGATAGACATTCTCTCCTCTGCCGCCTCGCCTTCTCTTCCTCATCGCCAAACGCCAATCATCGTGCGTCTCAGTCATCGCTGATCGGGATGCGCTCGGAGACCAGCGGTTCTTCGAAATTCTGAAGAAGACCGGAACCCGTCGAGAAACGCCATGTCGAAGTTTCGATTCGTCGTCTCCCGGTATGTTCGTTGTTCCATGCTTACATCGACGCCGTACGTTTCTCTGCCGGCAAGCGAAAGATCCGTCCGGCTTCGCTCTATCTTTCCTTTATCGTTCTACTTCGCTCCTATCAGTCTCGAGTTTGTTTGTTTCGAAGCGTTCCAAATTCATCTCACTACCTGGATTTTAGCCGAATCTTTCAATTCAACGGCGCCCTAATCTCCTGGCAACAATGTAAGAAGTGAAGTGAAGAATGCACTATATTGGATTCCTCATGATCCCGAAGGTCTTTCAACTCACGACCACGAGAACTGGAAATCATATGTGTTAATCTGCGAGCTTGAAGCTTGACTTGCTCTCAATCCCATACGCAAAGTGGAGCTCTTCAAATGATTGAACACCAAGTATATCGACGAACTCTCATCCTTTCCAGACAGGCAACAGGTTTGCCCGGCATCTCTTGGAAATGATGCAACGCAATCACTTAAGTCTAATCGATGGATGGACTCTATTTACGCGAGACAAATTTGTTATCGTCGGAAGAGCTTTACGAGTGACAGATGGGTATCTCAGTGTCACGGGACCTTAATATGTTAATTTTAGATATTCAAGGCCATTGTTACTAGAATTTGGTGGTGTCTAACTGTCTTGTTCCTATTTCCAGACGAATATATCTAGTTTAGTGTGCATAATAACGCCAGAATGGCCATTGACCGAGCTTGTTTGTCGTGGAGTTTCCTGAGACATTTCGGTCTCATTCTGTTGATCAATATACGGTGTTTATGTTTGTGTACAAATAGTGATGTTAAAATGTACATACTAATGGTTGTCATGAGAAACTTGTATATATAATTTTTTCAATAGAAAATTTATCAGATGCTAGATCATAGGAAGGTGATCATGATAAGGAAATGTCATCAGAAGTTATTTATAGTTTAATAAATGACATTAGAGGTATTTAGAAGGACGAGGTCCAGAAGTTGACTTGAGACTCGAGCTAACTGGTTGTGCTAGAATTTAAAGATCATGGTAAATGGAGATTATTGAACTTCAAAATATCTTTTCTACCTACTTCGAATACTAGAAACAGCATCCAGTTATCAGGTGTGCAAGGAACCAATTGATTACTAACATTCTTTTCAATGACTGCCGATCAAGATGGAAAACATATCACAAAAATGTGTTTGCAGAGAATGACAATTTTATTAAGATCGGCAATAATATCTTGGTTCTTAGGAGGTTTTGATATATTCTGCTTAATGTTTAGATTGCAGTTGTTATTGTTCTTATAGTTGGCATGCCTTTCATTGATTGCTTATATGCATCATGGCTCTTTCTGGAACCAGAACCATCTTTCTACCCCCACTTTCTCTGTAAATTTAGCATTTCATGAAATGACAGTTTTCTCACATTTCAAGATCTTACTCATCATTTTGCAATGAAATGAGTATTAAGGCTATGTATCACGTATACACAACTCGAGTGTCAAACATGACAATATATTTGTAGTGTATATATGCTGTATGCAGTATGCATCAAACCTGATAATGTACCCACAACGAAGCAGCTCATGCAGCCATTCTGTTCTCTAGTCTATTGTCATTACCTGGAGACTTTTCCTCGACTCCAGGTCAAAATATTGGATTGCTACAGAAATTGTTGGAAGCAGGAATTCTTCTGTTTCCTCCTGTCCCAACAAATGAACTGCTTAGTCTTCTGGGAAAGATACCTGGCATCAAATTACTTTAACATGATTTTTTTTTTCACTGTCAATTGATCTACTTTAACAGATTGCTGGTTAAGTTCCAAATTCTTTTATTTATCTTCTACATTCAGTACATGTCGACCTTTCTCTTTGTCATTGTCAAATAGATACTAAATAATTTCATTGTACGCTAGTTATTAGCAAAGCTTATTTGATACTCTGACTAACTTACCTGTCATTTATTCTTGCAGTTTGGTCAATGCTAAAAGTTCTTTGAGACCTGGACTACATGACAATATCATGCGACGGTATAACATGACTATACTTTTTTGGCTGATCTCTGTGTGTGTGTGTCTGGCCCACTTATCAACCTGCCCACCCTTTAATTATGCACAAGCTTTCAAAAAGAGCTTGATGAGAACAAATTAGTTTCTTTTCTCTCATTTTTTCTATCTTTTATTCGTCTGTCAGTTACTATTAAGCATTTACATTTTAGTTTCAATCCGTCACCAGGATGTTAATATTCCTTTTCTATTTTATGAATGTTTGTTTGTTTCTGGTTGTTATATACAATAAAGTTCTCTCCTATGGTCGCATATCGTAAAGTACTTTGTTGTGCTGTGCTGATCACATGTATTCTCTTGTCTACTTTTCTTTTGTTGATTTTGCTTTCTTCATACTTGTATATTCCTTTTTACCTCAATAAATAATGTTACTATAAACTTGTGAGCTGATATTTTTTCTTACCCAGGCCTTTATCTTTGGTCACTGACATCTCAAGAGGGCCTTTTGGTGTGGAGGTAACTGTTGACATTCTTCAGATTTGGTTCAGATCATTGTTGGTATCAAAGCTGATTATTTCTTGCAGTTGAATGGAGTTCGCTCTTTCTCATCCTCTGGTATGTTGTGTGCTTTTTATTGTCTTTTCTTAACACACGTTGCAAGTAGCTGCCAATTGATGCCAAGATTAATAGGCTAATATGCTTTACCGAGTTGGCATGTCCTTGTTGTTTATTTGTGAAGAGTTGTACACTCCATGTTCCTGTTAAGCATAGACTTGATGTTCTCTTATCCGTGTCACAAGCACTTCGGATGTCTTGATTTCATCTAAGCAAGGAACATAATCTTGAACAAATAGAAAGCTGTGTTGTAGCATTGTCTAGTTGCATGCTATGTGCTACTTCTTGGATAAATTGCAGACTCTGATCCAACCTTTTCCTTTAGACTAACGACAAACTCAGGTGGTGTTTGATTTGGTTTAATCTTAGCATTTAAAGTCTTAATATTACCTTTAATTTTTTATCTTGTGAAAAGGAATCTTACTTTCCTATCTTTGAAAATAAAATTGGTATATTAAATTACTTAATGCTTTTCCAAGAGTATGCTTTGAAATTTTCAAATTTAGTCAGTTCAGAAGTTATCAAATGCTTTGAAATTTTCAACCACTGAAAAATTCAGAGGACATTTTATCAAATGGCTGAATCAAAAGTTAGATGTTGGTTCAGCCCAATCAAATACGATCTTAGAAAGTGTACTTTGCAGTGCTCCTTTTTGGTTTATGAGAATTGGCATTTGTACTCGGACTGAATAACAACCATGAATACTTTGGGATTATGTAAAAGGTTAGATTCAACCGCAAGATCTTAGAGCTGCCATTATTTTTTATTGTTAAGAATCATGACGGATATCACCGATATATCGTGGAACCGAACACCGACTCTGCAATCAATAAATATGAAAATATACAATAGGAGCACACCAGGATTTACATGGTTCGGAGGCAATGTGCCTTTTTACATCTACAAACGAAGATGAGCAATTTTCACTATACAAGAATCAAGTACAAAGGATGGAGAATCTCTTAAAACCTGAAGCTCTTTACACACAAACTTTCTAACATATCTCTGAAGAAAATACGAGAAATTGAGAAGAGGCTTGGGAATAACTCTTGTTGTCTCTTTTGGCGTCTTGTACGCTGGATTGTTCTCACGATGCTTTGAAGTATATGTCTCCTTGTTTAGATAACAAGAGCCGAAGGAGTTAACACAACGACAATAGAGATAGAGATAGATAGATAGAGAGAGAGAGAGTTTTGGGTTGACCAAGTCAACCTATTACAAATCTTTACCTTTGGCTTGGTCAACACAAAAAACCCTTAATCTTGCATAAGTAAACTTGAACAATGTTTATCTTCTCCAAACTCCTAAGGGTATCTTTAACTGCTGTGAATAACAACTAAGTTCAAACAGTGCTTGAACGTACCTACTGGAAGAGACTTTGTTAACATGTCAATTGGATTATCGTCTGCACTAATCTTTTTAACAATAATCTCGTCTTGAGAAATAATTTGTTGAATAAAATGACACTGTTGGAACCTCAATTTTCGATAAAATTTCGGAAATTTATTTTCCGTTTTGATTTTACTTTTGACTTAGACTTGACTATTAGGAAAATATGTGATATTTCATAATAGTATTAGCTAGGTCAATGGAATGCATAAAAATATATGTTGAGGTTATTAGGTTCTTTGAAAATTTGTTTTGACCTTTCCCAATCGGATGGTGCGAAGATCCGATGTTAATTACATCGAGAATACTCGAATACCCTTGATTAGCCGCCATAGCAATTTTGTGAATAGAAGACATACATCCATACAATCAACACATTGGAGCAATAGCCCCATACACTTGTTGGAATGCAAAACTTAGTGTTTTGAACTATGGTTTGATTTGATTTGAATTTATTTGAATTGTTTGAATTAGGTTTGTTGTTAAGATTTGTTTTTGTTTAGGTTGAGGATTTTTAATAGGGTTTGAAATTTGATGGATGTTCATTTTTATTTAATTTTTTGATTTGGTTAGGTTTTGCATTTGAATTTTTAGATTTGGGGGATTTTCAAGATTTGAATTGATTAAGACTTAATGCCTTATAGGAGAGGGAATTGGTTTCAACTTGATTTGGATTTGTTTTGAAAGTTTGATTTGTTATTATTTTTTTTGTTATTTGTTGTTTTAATTCAGACTTGATATCTTTTGGTTGAATCCAAATTGTGATTTTTGTTTAGGATGCATTTCATTTAAATGTCATTTTAAGTTAGGATTTAACACATTTTTCTAATTGACGATCTGTTCCATATCTTTTTTTATGTTTTGAGTTTGATTTGAGTTGACTTGGATTTTTTTTATTTGAGATTCTTCATTGTTTTTTTTTGTTGTGGAATAACTTAATGAATTTGGTGTTTCAAAGCTGTTTGGGGTATTTTGGTTTTATTTGGATATTTTTATCGGGTTTATTTGATTTATCTGCTTTTAATTGGTGTTTTTGTTCATCAAATTTATTTTTGGTGTTTTGATTATCTGGAAATTATTTTTGAGATGGGAAAAAAATTTATGTTGACTGGTTTGACCAGATTATTGTTATTTTCAGATTTATTTTATTATATATATATATTTACATTCTTCCAAGTCTATGGGGTTTTTATATAAGTTCTGATGAGAATAATGACATGCAAAATTCGAAATTCCATTTATCGACAAATTCGAATGCAAATTACATGTAGGGGACATAAAATGTCGTGTTTCCCATTGATAAATTTCTCTTAGTCCTTGATAGACATAGGATGATCTTTCCTTGACATATTTCTCTCATTTTTAATTTAAGGGAAAATTTTGACATGACCTCCCCTTAAATTGATGAGATATACCTCCCTTAGTAGGTGGAGTTTGATACTCCCTACTTCGGGGGAAGGATCGGTAGAAGATGGGAGCTTGCCCATTTCCCCGTCCAGGATCAAACACGCCGGGGACTTGCCCGAGTGCCCGTCCTTTGAGGTAACCTATGTGAAATAGGCTAACTCTTAGTTGATTTTCTTTTGTTTAAATTCATTTATGAAGATCAGTTTATATCTTTCAGGCCGTAACAAGCCTTAATTCTTCCTTCGCCTTCCCACCGGGCCACGACGGCACAGGGAAGACTTGGCAAAATGGGCCCGGGTGGCCTTGGCAACCTTGACAAGTGGGGGCCCTGGCTACCAGATCTCTCGCAGAATCTGGCCTTAGCGGCCTTGCAATCTCTTACAGAAATTGGTCCTGGCGGCCTTGCTGATTTTGAATAGAACTTGGGCCCTGGCGGCCTTGATGGTCTTGATGAAATAAGGCCCTGGCGGCCTTGCTTGTCTTGGCCAGAAAGTGGGCCCCGGTGGCCTTGAAAACTTTGCAGCACTTGGCCCTCATTTGACCCGGAAGATTGAACTGGATTGGGGAGATTAAGGGATTGTCTAGAAACAAGTTTGGGGGCTGGTTTAAAGAGAACAGGTTCTGGCTAAGGCCTGTTCGGGGTCTGTTTGAGGGAATTTCCAAACAGGGCGTTTTTGTTTGGTTTTTTTTTTGGAATATTTAAGGATTTGTATAAGCAGCCTAACTGGGTACTGTTTTAGGATGGTCTAGGACAGGATTTTAAGGGTCTGAACAGGGTGTCATGTGGGACTGTATATGAAATATGACAGGTCCGAGCAAGATTTTAATGTGGGGCTGATTTTAGGATTTGAAAGGGACTGTTTCGTGGACAGATTTTTGGGGTATGAATGGGGGTACTAGAAAGGGTTGAATAACGTGAATGAAGGGTCCGTCAAGAGGGGGTTTTGAAGAAGGTTTGTAGAGAAGACTTGAAGAGGGAGGGAGAGGATGTGATCGGACCATCTATCCTTACCTTTTCTCTTCTTTTTCCCTTCCTTCTTTTTCTCTTCTTGGTTTCCAAGCAGCAGGTACGCAGCAGCAGCAGCTCCTTCAACTGATGCTCTTGCTTCTCCTTCCTTTGCTTCACGTCGGAACCTCTCCAACCCCCCTCCCCGGTGCGCAAGGGAGTTCTTCTTAAGGAATATCAACCATCTCATTTCCTAGTGGGGTAAGTGGGGAGAAATGGACCAACGCATGTCTCCACTTCTCCGGATTCTTCCGGAAGCTCGGCTCGACTCGGTCGAAAGGGTGGGGGTCACAACTGCCAGGTGGACTAGTGAGTCCGCACGACTGTTCCTTCTGACCAGTATCTTTCCTTAATAATAATCCAAGGGTGGAGATCAAATTCTAGCTTTATCTCCTTAAAAGCTTCATCTAAAAACATGCTCAAATAAATTTTAATTGAGCATTGATCCCTTTAATCTCATACGTCATCAATGTCTATTACCATGGGATGACATTTGCACAAGTATAATGATGATCAAAGATAAACGTGAGACTTAATCTTGTTCCCATCCCATTGTAATTTTCATCAATTAAATTGCACCAATCAAAATTAAGGGAAACTCGACACCATTAAGGCTCAATAAAGAGGATCCAAAACGTAAGTTATGGATTAATTCTGACCCTTGAAACAAATCCATCTTAATTTATCAAATCTTGGCCTTCAAAAATTTCAAGAATTGCATAAAAATACAATTTAATATCTATACACCAGACTTTGATTTACGTGCATTGATCTCATGTCTGGAATCATCTGGACAGTTTTGCCCCTATCTTGAAGTGCGTGCCAACTTCGCATCTTTTCAAATTTTGTTTATAACTTTCCGAATATGGACTGGATTGATGATCCAACTCTGGTGTTGTTCATCTGGAAGTCAGGCTGACTTTTTACTGGTACCAGATGTTAATGGGCCTGCCTGAATTTGTCCGGGCCCAATAGGGGCAAAACAGTCATTTTTTCGCTCAGAGTCGGATTCTGACATTCAATGTACCGTTATGAAGCTCCCTGTCGAGGCAATACTGTTGACACACATGTTTGGTCATTTGGGCCCACCAAACCCAATAAAGACCACATGGAAGTCCACTTCCACTGTTTTGCCCATATCTTGTCAAATACAAGTCAGATTTCTGATTTGACTTCAATGTTGCTCAATATGGAGCTTGGCGGACTTAATGATGCACCAAGATATTATCGGGCCTATCCCGAATTGTCCAAACCTACCAAGGGCGAAAGAGGTCATTTTACCGTTCGGGTACCATCCAAAATCGGATTCTGACATTTGGGGTACCGTTACGAAGCCCTTAACTGGTACAGTCTCATAGACCCACTTGTTTTGTCTTTTGGACCTGATATGCCCTTGTTAAGGCCATTCGAAAATTGACTTTCAGTGTTTTCCTCATAACTTTCCAAATATGGGTCGGATTGCCGATCTAACTCTGTCATTGTTTATCTGGAAGTCAAGTAGACCTTCTGGTGGTGCCACTTTTCCTTGGACCTTTCCCAGATTGCTCGGATCTCACAAGGGCAAAACGGTCATTTTACTGTCCCAAGTCAGATTTCGACATTTTGGGCGTTGTTGGAAATGTCTTGACCGGTACAGTACCGTGGGCTCACTTGTGTTGTCATTTGGGCCCATTAGGCCTACCAAAGGCCATTCGAGAGTGTTTTCACCGTTTGACCCATAACTTTTTGAATTCAAGTCGAATTTCCGATCCGACTTCGTTGTTGCTCAAGTTTGAGCTAGACGGACAAGATGGTGATGTCTGACCGTTATCGAGCCATCATCCGGCTGGTCGGGCCCAATAAGGCTTATTGGGCCCGTTCGGCCCGTTGGCCCTAAATGTGATGAAAAGTGGATCACACTTGCCTATTCGATTTTCTTTCATGTATTTTGCCCAAAACTTGCTAGTTCTGGATATCATGACATTTTTTTGGGTGCCAACAGACACCTAACATCAATGTGCTTCGTCCTCTCATGATACATTTGATGCTTAGTCAAATGAATGACACTTTGACTATCACAATAGATAGTAGTCACATGCTGACATGAATTAAGCTAACAAAACAAATTGTTTGTCTATATTGCTTTCTTTACCATCTTTATAATTGTCATATACTCTGCCTATGTAGTAGATAATAAAACAGTAAACTGTAAGGTAGCTTTCCAACTGACAACACATCGACCAACCGAGAAACATACGTATTAAGAGATCTTTTATCAAGGTCCCTTGCAAAGTCTGAATTAACATAAATTGTTAAACTATCATCATCTTTCTTAAACACTAAACAAGTGTTGTTACTACCACGGAAATATCAAAAAATTCACTTTATTGCATGCCAATGTGTTTTACCTAGATTTGTCATATCCCGATTGACAACAGTGATTGCCTATGAAATATTTGGACATGTTCTTCTCTTCTTTTGAAGTTTGCAGTGATAGAGGCTGAAAGTTTGAAATAAGTAGTGAGTGGTGTAGCAGCTGGTTTGGCATCTCATATATTAAAGTGCTTGAGTACTTTCTCAATGTACTTAACCCAAGATGTAACTTGTTTGCACCTGTCTCTCTGAATCTCTATGCAATAGCGATGTAGGCAGGTATATAGAAGGTTATGGGAATGTTATGGGCTATATTAAAATGGAATAAGGGGGCAGGATACTGGACTGAATATCAGTCTATATATCATGGCCGAGTTATCCAAAATGGGCTTGGTTAGATGGGAGTTATAAGCCATGCATCGGGAGTCAGAATAGGACAACAAGGGGGATGCTATATAGCCATTTATATGGGTCAAACAGCAGAATATATGGACTACTCGTATGACCATAATATGTAGGTTGATCATGGATAAGAATGTCCTACATATAGGCTTAAACAGAAGGCTGAGCATGGGGTCATATCAATTGTTGTAGGGTTATGGAAGAGTGATCGAATGGGCAACTGTTTGCATGAGTTTGCAATCATAGCATGAGGAGGAAGGGTTGATAAATCAGGCAGGTATGTATAGTGGAGAGGGGAAGGGTGAGGGCCTACGTGCATGACAGATTCTACCTTCCTTTTTTTTCTCCTTCTTAGCTTCTTATTGTTGGATAGACGATGGCAGCAACAACATCAATGGAAGGTGTATTGGCATCACCATGAGAAAGAGGCATCCCCCTTCCTGGTAGCAGCAGCAGTGGCGGCAGGAGAAGGCTTCGGCCTCCCCTTGCTTCTTCTTCTATCATCTGCGCAGGATCAGCACCATGGAGAGGTCTTCGGTTTCTCCTATCCTCCTCCACCTTGGACAGGTGGCGACAGTAGAGGCAGCAGCAGATGGGGAGGTCACAGCAGCAGGAGAACAACAAGAGAAGGGTTTTAGCCCATCTTCTTCTCCCCCTCCATCTCCTTTTCTCCTTCTTGGTGCACAGCATAAACAACATGTAGGGAGATACTTTTTTTTTATCTTCCATGGGCGCCAGGATCATCTCATCAGCAGGAGCATGAGGGGGTGGTGGAGTATGTCTCAACCTCTCCTCTTTGGGCATGTGGCAGCAGCAGCAGGCACAGTTGCTGGTTCTTTCTTCATCTCCTGTGGGCGTAGCAGCATGGCGAGGGAGATAGGGGAGATGGCAATGGCGGCTAGAGGATATGAAGGTGGTCTTCTTTGGGAGTTCTTCCAATATTCTTTTTAGGTGCGTAGGATCTGATTTTATAGAAAAGGGGGGTGCATCTTTGTGGGGAGGAAGCTTTTGGCCATGGTAGGCAGTTGGCATCGTGGGAGGCAGATGTGATGGGGACATATTTTGGGTAACTTTAGAGTTTTTCTTTTAATTGTGTCCCTGTGAGGACTAGTCTGTAAATAGTCAATTTAGAGGAGTCTTTTTCTTAAAAGTCTGTCCATCCTCTATATAAAGAGGGTCGATGTACATAGTCCACACAGTAATTGAAGAATTTTTGGAGCCTTCGGGTTGTCTGTCTCGCGTAGGGGGCTGCGGCCCCATTCTTCCCCACCTCCGGCATGAGGCCGGCTTCTTCTTCACCTCCGGGAAGGACTCCCGGTCTCCCTTCCACCTTCCAAGTACGGCGAGGTGCGCCGATCTTCTCTCCCTCCTCATCCTCCGGCCTCCGCGCCGTTCTCCTCTCTTCTCCTTCTCGGTTCTTCTTCCTCCCCTTCGACTGCACCGAGCTCCCTTCTGCCGATCCATCGTCCTCCAGGGAAGAGCTTCCGGCGTTCCCCGGAAGGGCGCTCCACCGTCGCCTCCTCCATTTCGGCTACACGCGGCATCCAATGCCGTCTCCCGCACACGCCCATGGAGCCCCGACCTCGACTTCCTCCCCGTCCACCTTTCGGTGCCGTCGAAGACGCACCGTGAGCGAAGAAGAAGCGGAAGAGGAAGAAGGAGACGAGCCGCGGGAGGGGAAGCTCTCCGGCGATCCCGAGCCCTCCCCCCGCTCTGCGGCCTCCTCCTCACGGCGACGGTGGCTCGGATCCTCCGCCGGGCCGGACGACGCCGAGGCATCGCTCCATCGCCGGCGCCCTTTTCCCCCGCCCCGCTCCGCCGCGCCGGCCGGACGGCGGCGCGCGGCCGAAGACGACGCGGAAGCCGTGCGCTCTCGCGAGAGCGGACGAGGCCCCGCACGCGCCATCGCGGCTTGCTACCTCGCGGACGGCCGCGATGACGCCACGGCGTCAAGACTCCGCCCGGCCGGATCAACGCCACGCCTCCCCCGCTCCGACGACGAGGCGACCGCCGCGCGGGGTACGCGGTCTCTGTGCCGCGGCCACGACCCCCCTCCGGTGGATTCACTCGCGCCCGCGAGCGCGGTCGGCTCGCGCGGCGCCGCGGACTTGGCCGGTCCGCGGCCGGACCGGCCAACCCGGCCGGTTCAACCGGGTTCCCCGACCCGGTTCGGGCCGGTTCGGCACCTGAACCACCCGGTTCAGGCCCGTTCGGTGCGTTTTGGACCGGTTTAACCCGGTTCAGACCACCTTGGGCCCGGTTCGGCCTGGTTCGGGCCCGTCTTGAGCTGTTCGGGCCGGTTTAGGCCATTTTTGGGTTCGTTTAGGTCTGTATAGGGCGATTAGCGCCGGTTTTAAGTCGCTTTCGTTCGGTTTAGCCCGGATTAGCCGGTTTGTCCCGCATCAGTTTGGTATCAGAGCCCGGAATCGACTCGTTCCCACGACCCGGTCGGAGAGAATGATGGGGACATATTTTGGGTAACTTTAGAGTTTTTCTTTTAATTGTGTCCCTGTGAGGACTAGTCTGTAAATAGTCAATTTAGGGGAGTCTTTTTCTTAAAAGTCTGTCCATCCTCTATATAAAGAGGGTCGATGTACATAGTCCACACAGTAATTGAAGAATTTTTGGAGCCTTCGGGTAGTCTCTCCCGCGTAGGGGGCTGCGGCCCCATTCTTCCCCACCTCCGGCATGAGGCCGGCTTCTCTTCACCTCCGGGAAGGACTCCCGGTCTCCCTTCCACCTTCCAAGCACGGCGAGGTGCGCCGATCTTCTCCCCCTCCTCATCCTCCGGCCTCCCAGCCGTTCTCCTCTCTTCCCCTTCCCCCTTCTTCTTCCTCCCCTTCCACCGCACCGCCCCCCCTTCTGCCGACCCATCGTCCTCCAGGGAAGAGCTTCCGGCGAACCCCGGAAGGGCACTCCACCGTCGCCTCCTCCATTTCGGCTACGCGCGGCATCCAATGCTGTCTCCCGCACCTGCCCGCCACGTGGAGCCCCCGACCTCGACTTCCTCCCCGTCCACCTTTGGTGCCGTTGAAGACGCACCGTGAGCGAAGAAGAGCGGAAGAGGAAGAAGGAGACAGCCGCGGGAGGAAGCTCTCCGGCGATCCCCGGGAGCCCTCCCCCTGCCCGCTGCGGCCTCCTCTCACGGCGACGGCGGCCCGGATCCTCCGCCGGACGCCCCGGACGACGCCGAGGCGTCGCCTCATCGCCCGGCGCCCTTTCCCCCGCTCCCGCCCGCCCTCGCTGCCGCCGGGACGGCGACGCCGGCGTTGTCGAAGACGACGTGGGCCGTGCGCTCTCGCGAGTGCGGACGAGGCCCCCTTTTGTCGCGGCTTGCTCCCTCGCGGACGGCTGCGATGACGCCGCGACGTCAAGACTCCGCCGGCCAGATCAACGCCACGCCTCCCCCCCTGCTGCGACGACGAGGCGACCGCCGCGGGGTACGCGGTCTCCTGCGCCGCGCCGGCCACCCCCCCCTCCGGTGATTCACTCGCGCCCGCGAGCGCGGTCGGCTCGCGCAGCGCGGACCCAGCCGGTCCCGCGGCCCAGACCGGCCAACCGGCCGGTTCAACCGGGTTCACGACCCGGTTCGGGCCGGTTCAGGCCGCTTCGGCACCTGAACCACCCGGTTCAGGCCGGTTCGGTGCGTTTTGGACCGGTTTAACCCGGTTCAGACCACCTTGGGCCCGGTTCGGCCTGGTTCGGGCCCGTCTTGAGCTGTTCGGGCCGGTTTAGGCCATTTTTGGGTTCGTTTAGGTCTGTTTAGGGCGATTAGCGCCGGTTTTAAGTCGCTTTCGTTCGGTTTAGCCCGGATTAGCCGGTTTGTCCCGCATCAAGATGGACCTGGTCAAAAATCAGATCATGGAAGGTGTGCACCACCTCCTTCTCCCACTTATCTCTATTTCTTAGGAGCATCCGATGAGAGATTTTGACTTGTTCCTTGTGGCTGTGGGAAGAGAATTGCATTATCCTCTTTGACCTAAGATCTCATCAAACATCACACAATCAAAGGGCTCATATTAATCTTAACTTAAGTATGATTTGAATCCTCTCAAGGACCCAATAATAGTAGGATCTGAAACTTAAGTGATGATGAAATCTCATTCATTGGATCTTAAGTCCATCATTCAATCATGGTCGCCCTTTACTTAAGTAGGATCTGGTTTTCATTAAGGATCCAATAGTGATAAGATCCATTACTTAAGTAAGTAAATAATCTTGGCCATTGGATTTGGTGCCATCATCAGCATCTTATCTCATCTTTTAATCATGGCCAATGTTGTTTCTAGTAGGATCTAAACCTTGTCAAGCAAGCCTTCAAATAATGGGCTGTGAAATTGACCTTAGAATAGGTCATTTCTCCATAGATCGACATTGAAATTGGGTTCGAACTAAGGGCATATATTTGAGAATTAACCATTATGGCTCTCATAGGGATTAAGTTTGATCTAATCCCGACCTAATAACATTGAAAATTTTCGATCCCAATAGGCCTGTACAAATAGAGCATAATCTTTTGATTTCTCTTTGGTGACATTAGTCTTTACTGAGCTTTCACTTTTGGTTGACTCTTTCTTGTTTTCTTTTTGGTTATTTCTTTTGATTTTTTAACAATTAGCCTTTATGTGACTCTTCTCGTGACAGTAGTTACAAACGTTTTGTTTTTTGTTTTTGTTTTTGGCTTTGATGGATTTGCCATGGTTTCCACCAGGTTTCTTTTTTTCTTTTGATCTACTATGGCAAAAAGATTCTCAGATTGTTGCCCTTCTATACCACCACTAGTCATATCCTTATCTATCAATTCTTTCGAGAATAATTAAGAGTTTACGTCTTCAACATAAATAGAATCTCTATTATATAGTATCAATTCTCAAAAAATCATATTTGATGGCGATAAGGAACAAAGCAAGAGTAAAAATTTATATTTTTTATATTTTTACATTATTACTTTCTAATTCTATCAAAATATAATTGAATTCCTTAAGATGTGATTTTATAAAAGTATCTTATGTTATCTTGAGCATGAAGAGGCATTGCTTCAAATATATTTTGTTGGTTAGAGACTTCATCAACGACTCTAATTTCAACCATAAAGCAGTTGTTGTTTTCTCACGAATGATTTCTCGTAGAACTTTGTTAAACAAACATAATTGAATTGAAGCAAAAGCCTTCTCATATAATTATTGTTTCTCGTCATTGTACATAATGGCTAGCATCTTCTCCTTGTTGAGCAGAGTCTTCTACAACCCCTAATGGATTATAAGTGCTTTCATCTTGATATGCCATAAATTGAAGTTGATACTTTAGTCAAACTTCTCAATATCAAATTTTATAGACATCGTGCTCTTTCAAAAATATTAGTGAATCTCAACTCAACTCTGATACTAGTTTGTTAAAGATCGCGATGGATATCATTGATATAGCGTGGAACCAAATGCCAACTCTACGGATAATAAATATGAAAATATATGATAAGTATAGAGATAGAGAGGACCACACTAGGATTTAAGTAGTTCAGAGGCGATGTGCCTTCATACGTCACGGGTGAAGATGAGCAACTTTCACAATGAGAGAATCAAAGAATCAAGTGCAAAGGATGGAGAATCTTTCAAAACCTGAAGCCCTTTACACCCGCAAACTCTTTTTAATATTTCTCCACAGGAAATACAAGAAATAGAGAAGAAAAGAGGGCTTGGAAATAACTCCTTTTGTCTTTTGCGGCATCTTGTACGCTGGATTATTCTTATAATGGTTGGAAGTATGTCTCCTTTTATAGATGAAGAAAGCCAAAGGCGTTAACGCATGGCAATCGGCAACCCACGTTCAAGCTATGTGTACGAACCTCGCGATCAACACCGCTTCGTCTTTTTTTTATTAACTCTTTCGCGGGGAAAATTGTGGTTAATCTTTGGTGAAAATTATTTGAGGGATAAAATAAAATATTATATTGGTACCGTGCGACAACCTTTACCTCGTTTATCATTTTGGCGCAAAAATCCTCAGCAACGATGACGACCAGATTCTCGTTCTACCTCTTTCGATATTAAAAAATAATTTGATGATTATTAGAGTTATTATAAATAACATAGCGAGGTTATGGTGTGGGTTCTTTAAGTTATGGTTGGACCTCTCTCTCCATCAATCCACGAATGGATTCGATGTTAATTACACTGAGCGGCGGCTCAGTAACCCCTGATTAACTGCCATGGTAACACATTCAAGACGGGACAAATGCAAGAAAAAAATATGTGTTTATTTTTTTTTTGAATATAAAATAATGAAATAACAAGCAGGAGTATCGGCACTGCCTCGCCTCTCCCATTATTTCTTTTTCATGTCTCCTTTCTGCTTCCCTCTCCCTTTTTTTGGAACTAGATCCGGGGGACTAGAAAGCGGCATCTGCCTTGAATTTAGCCTCACGGTCTCCTCTTTTTTTTTGATCCAATGCTTTGTGATTCCACATCCAACAAGCGGTATTTTCCCGATCGGGGATTAACCGACTTGCTAGGGTTCTGGATACGTGATACCCGCGACCGGCATTTCCTTTTAGGGATTGGCCGGATTGATGGGCGTTGGAGATTTTCATCCATTATCCGGTATTTCCCGATCGGGGATTAACCGGATTAATGGGGCTTGGAATGTTCATCCATTACCCGGTATTTCCCGATCAAGGATTAACCGAATTAATGGGTCTTGGACTTTTGTTCGTTGGCATTGCTCGTTTGGGAGTGAGCCGAGTTGATGAATTTGGGGTTTTTTCATCCATTACCCGGTATTTTCCCGATCGGGGATTAACCGGATTATTGAGTCTTGGACTTTTCATCGGCATTGCCCGTTTGGGGGCAAGCCGAGTTGATGAAATTTGAGATTTTTTTTTGGGTGAGCCGTTGGGGCTTTCTCTCTCGTCAATTTGGCGGTACTTCCCGATTGGGGATTGACCGAATCGGTGGGTCTTCATGGTCCGTTGGGGGTTTCTTTCTCATCCGCCAGTTGGTATCTCCCGATCGGGGATTAACCGAGCTGACGAGCCTTGATGGTCCGTTGGGAGTTTTCTCTTTCCTCCACCAATCGTTGGGGGTGTTCTTTTTCCAACCATTGGGGGTTTTATCTTTCCTCCACCAACCGTTGGGGGTTTTCTTTTTCTAACCGTTGGGGGTTTTATCTTTCCTCCACCAACCGTCGGGGGTTTTCTTTTTCCAACCGTTGGGGGTTTTCTCTTTCTTCCACCAACCGTTGGGGGTTTTCTCTTTCATAGTGGAGTTGGATTTTTGTTCATGTGGGCTTAGTTGGAGTTTTGGTCATCATGGACTTAACGGGCCCACTTTCCATGTTAATGGGCCTTGGATCGACCTCATGCTCATCTCGGTTAAAACCGGATTGGGCCTTAATGGACCGAGTTTGATGCACTTGGGATGGAATCACATGGCATTGAGCTTCCTTTAAAAAAACGGTTGCTTGGGCCTTGTAGACCTTAATGGGCCTAAGCCCCACCTTAATGTGCCTTGGATCGATTTCTTGTTCATGTTGGTTAAGGCCTAATTGGGCCTTAGTTGATTGGACTTGGTTTATTTGAGGTGGGGGGCACATGATCTTGAACTTCATTTGAAGATGGCCAATTGGGCTTTGAGAGCCTTAATGGGCTTTGATGAGTGATTTTTTTAGGGCCTTAGTTAATTGAGCTTGATTTGCTTAAGGTAAGGTCACATGATCTTGATCCACATTGATGATGGCCAATTGGGCTTTGAGAGCCTTAATGGGCCTTGATGAAATGAGTGATATTCCTCCTTGCCTAATAGGCCATTGATTGCTTGATGCTTCACATGCTATCATGGTGTGAGATGATGTGATTGAGCCCATGGTATACCTTGAGACTTAGTCAATTCCATGAAAAATGGAACTTGGGCCTCTCTTCCCTCCTTGCACTCTCTTGGACGATGGGACAAAGGGGAGCTCATGCACTTTACGTATGGGGAATGCCTTGGGGAATGTTGCCTCTCTCCTCTCCAAGAGGATTTCATGGTTTTTTATATGCCAAAAGAGAGAGGCATTTTGGTCCACAAAATGTCCCAACTTCTCCTTGTTTTTGATGGTGTGAGGAGAGGGGAGTGTAACTTTGGAAATACTTCCCCTTGCTTTTGGGCCCTCCCCTCTTGAAAATTTGAGGCCCAAATGGTTGAAATAAAGGCCCATATTCTTGTACATGTGTCCAATGAATAAATCAACATTAGTTAAGCCCATTTGGGGCTTATTAGAGGGATCCTAATCTCTCTAAAAATTCCAACAAAACTTGGATTCTCAAGGAATGCCTTGCTCGGTCCAATTAGATCCCAATTAGTGGCCCATCTCATAGAAAGCATGAGATGAAATAAAAGCTCCCCTTTTTTTTAACACACGACAGACCCCAATGTTTCCCTTTCTTCTTCTTCTTCTTTTTCCCTTTTTTTTCATTGATTTTATTTTCTTCTTTCTCTCATTTTTTTCTTTTTTTCTTTCTCTTTTTTTTGGCTAACAGAAATCATCTCTTTCTTTTTTCTTTTTTCTTCCTTCTTCCTTTTTTTTTTTACTTCATCCATCATTTTTTTGTTTTCTTCTTTTTTTTTACACTTTCTTCTTTGCTGATTTTTCCTTATTCTACATTTTTTTTTCTTTTCTTCTTATTTTTCTTTTTTTTCTCTTCTCTTTTTTTACTACTAAAAGTTCCCTTTCTGTCGTAAACTTTCATCGCATACATATATACGTCATTTTAATGCATTGACCGCAATCAACTGTGCACGGAGGGGCTTTTGAGATGGTGCTTCTTGCATCTCCAATTTTGACCATGGTCAAAATTGTCATTCCATGCTTTAACATGTATATGACTTAGCGGCGGCGTAGTTCCATGCGAATTATTCAAAAAAACAAAAAAATTACTTCATTTCGTTCGGTAGGGGGTCGTGGCGACACAGGTGCTCCCTCAATTTTGACCCGAGTCAAAAAATTTTTTTCTCTCTCCCAGCTCTGTCTTATCGGCGCTGTCATACACTGAATGGAATTATTTTTGCCTGGCAGGTTCGCCTCTTCAATTTTGACCCCGGTCAAAATTAGTCACCCTTCACACAATAACGCAAGCGCGGAGGAAGACTCCAGAAGGGGGCATTCTCGCCCTTTCCTCTCTTCGGCGTTCACCGCTCTGCGGGCAGCTCACGACGCAGCGCAGGCGCAGGCGCAGACGCGCCCAGGCGAGGACGGCGACAGCAGGCACGACGCTGGGGGAAGGTACCGACGTCGCCCGGCGAGCTTGTGGCTTCGGCTTCCGACTGCAGTGAAGCTCCTTCCTCCGGAGGCCCCTCTGGCAAGCCGCCATCCGCAGCACCTCCCTTCTGGCTTCCAGTCCACCGCGGACGCGTCGGCTATCAAGCCCTTCTGGTACGAGCGACATCCTGCTTGGAGAAGCCTTGCGCCTTTTCTTCCCAGTCAGCACCTCCGGCCTTCGTATCCCTCTACGCTGGGCCGCGGCGAAGTCCCTTTCTCGCGGCTCCTTCCTCTTCGACGTTCAGCAGCTCTGGTCGTCGGTTTGGGTCGCGCGTGGTTCCGAACGGCAGTGACGGCGTGGGGTGTGTGTGTGTGTGCGCAGCGGACTCCCATCGGACGAGCGCCCTTCCGAGTAAGGGCCTTCCTTTCCCCCCTTTTTCCTTTATTTTGAACAGGTTCCTTTGGTTCCCAGAGGATCTTACATGGGGGCCAGAGGTGGTGCGTACGCATCTCCTTCTTTTTTTCATCCCGCCCACAGGTCACGACGCACGGAGGCTTCAGGCCTGGGGAGGGATCCGACAGTCTTCTTCCAGCGAATGTCACAACGCCCCACGGCATTCGGGGTCCTGATGGCGGTGGTACTACCGCGACAGTGCAAGCTCTCGGCGGCGGCGACTTTGCCCGCAGACGGAGAGCTCTACTCGGTGAGAATTTTTTTTACCCCTTTTTTAGCGTATATTCGGAGCCCCTCCTACACGCAGCGCAGTAAATGTTGCGTGGGAATCGACCTTGACCCTCTTCTGGCATCTTCCTGTCGGATGGTGCTTCTCCGGGGTGTCCCCCCCCTTTTTTTTGCCGTCTGTTTGCCAATCTCAGGTTTGGTTCTGTCGGACATCTCTTTGCCCTTCTGTCATCGTTCATTTTTTTGTTTCGGACTCTGATTGTAGCCTCTTCTTCGACCCCATCTTCTGCAGAATCTCATCTCTTAGCAGGAGAGGGGCACCGCATCCGACACTCCAGACTTTGGTAGCTCGAGACAGGATAGTCTCTGAGCTTTGGCGCGGTGATCGACTATCGAACGGGCTTGTTGCGTTCCCGACTGTAGGCTTCTCTGCCTATGTTTCGTTTTGTCCCATCGTCGTTGCTTTTTTTTTTCTTTTGCATCATATTACTGCACTTTTTGTGTGCTTTGAGTTTGCTCATACTCTGTTGAAATGTTAAATGATAATAGCATATTTGATGTGGGGGCTGAAATCAGCTGATCGTCTCCATGGTTGGACTGGTCCGAGCGGCTTAATAACTAGATACGGTTGTCGTCAACCCCTCCATTGGAGGATCGTTGATGTTCAACCTAAAAGAAGATGACATTCGTCACCGACCACCCTTCTGGGGAACCATGGCCGGTTGACCTAAAAAATAATAATAATAATCATTGGAAAAGGCAGTCGTCGACCCCTCCATTGGAGGATCGTTGGCGTTCGGCTTAACAGAAGACGACATGTGCCGTTGGTCACCTCTTCGGAGGATCATGGTCGATCGGCTTAATGAATAAACCATAAACATTAGCTGCCCCGTCTGGTTGTGTGCTTAGTGAACATTTTTTTTTTGAATGGCAATTGCGTTGCTTATAGGCAACCTTTCCTTTCTCATGTTGTGCATAGATTCCTTATCTTTCTCTTTCATAGCGCCATGCTAATTCGAGCTAATCATACTTGATTTATTCAATACATGCTATATTTTTTCTGTATTTTGCAAGATTATTTTGATCATCCCCTTTTTTGGGCGGAGTTAACACTATGCAAAGACGTGTAGCGCAGCACGTCTCCTGATGTGTGTGTGAGAGAGAGAGAGAGGTTGTTGATGCAGAATGACGTGGTATCAACTGAGATCATCACCATTCTCAATATTGTATCTTACATGTTCTAAAAATAATATAATATTGAGTAATCAGTTAATTGACTTTCTATTACCTACTTTCTGGGACTGAAAATCTGGTGCCACTTTTCTGTCTCGGGCTGAACCAGTTTCCTTGATCCCTTTTGCCACCCCTAAGGTGTCTCCTTTGTGATCGCATTCATGAATAAGCATGTCTGCTTTGTCCATTATATTTGGTCTTCTTTTTCTGTATGTGTATGTAGTTGGTTTTGCCTGGCCTCCTATCTACTTCTTCATACAATGTGTTTTTTATTTTTGTGTTTTATTACTTTATTTTTTGGTTCTTCTATCTGGACTGCCCTCACCTTGACGACTGCCCTCACCTTGACATCCATCAATTAATTTTACTTTTTTATTGCAGATCCATCACATATGGTTCTTACAATGCCCGCATTGTCTCCCACCATGGTAAGGGAAATGGTTAAAAGTGATTTTAATGCTCTGAGAGATTTTGATGTTTATTCATAATCACATTCTTATCTGTTGATTGCAGAGTCAAGGTAACATAACCAAGTGGAAGAAAAAAGAAGGTGACAAGGTTGGCTAGATTCATTTGGATACATTGTTTCTATAAGATTTTATTTGGATTGTAAATAATGCTTCTAAATGGATAATTATTCAGAATTTTGCTGTTAACCCCAATGGTTTTAACATTTTCCATTTGTTCTTCTGGCAGATTGATGTGGGTGATGTTATTTGCGAAATAGAAACAGACAAAGCAACCCTTGAGTTTGAGTGCCTGGAAGAAGGGTAGAAGAATCATATTCATGTCTAGTTTATACATGAAGCATGGGACTCATTTTTCTGTTTTATGCCCATATTTTCTTTTAAAATTTTAAAGGGAAAGCATACTTTAGCCATGTAAAAGTAAATTTGGTCAATAAAACTATAAAATTACCCATAAACACTACAAGGATTTCTGTGCTTATCGTGATGAAGTCTTATGTTCAGTTATGGTCAATTATGTTATTATCATATTTATGGTTTATTCTTTTCCACAGACCAATGTGCAACATACTTTATGCAGACTTTCTTTGTATTCAAGGAGATTTCTAATAGTCAATTGTTTCTTCAAGAAATGATCTTTATTTTTATCACTTTCATGAACATTTTGTAGACAGTCTAACAAGTGTAGTTAATGCTGCCTATCATGCATCCTAAATTCATTTTTATTGGATTTATTTCCATTGAATTGTTATTCAGCATCCACAGAGCCTTAGCCAATTTTCTTGTGCTGTCAAGTTTTTGGGGGTGAAACTAGCAAACCAGGTGAAATTTTCTGTAGATTCCAATTAGGAAGGGTTAATTTCACACTCCAAATCAACAAGACCACCACAGAAGCAGATTGAGTGAAGAGTTGATTACATGCTTTACGAGTTGGTCCTCTTAGTTCAATTTCACTAGTTGCTATTAGATGATTCCATGCATGTCTAAAATTATATTCTGTTAATGCTTTCTGATAGGAGAGCATTTGTTCTTTCCTGAATTATAATTATTATCTTTTGGAACCAACTAACAACCGTGTCACAAATTTATATGTTACCACAAAAATGAATTGTGAATAATATTTATGTCCTTGCAACAATGCTAGATGTTGAATATTGGTGAATAGGATCACAAATTTCCATCTGCTCTGTCCATACAGAGAAATATCGGTGGATATTACTGTTCGATGGAAGAACAGATGGTTTTGGTAATCTTTTCCAAGATGTCCAGTGTTATGTTAGCCCAGAAGCATAAAATGGATCTGATGGTGACTTCTGATTTCATATCAACAGTTTTCTACTTTTATGCCGAGAGCAATGTTGGAATGGTTATCAAATTGGTCTCTGATGTTATGCTGAGGATAAATTCATAACTCAATCTGATGAAAAAGGTTAACTATTGTTGGCACCCAATTTTGTTTACAATATCTAGCAATTCATTGATGTCAAATGGGTGTAATATATTATCAGATGAGAATACATGTGCAGCTTGGATACGCATACAAAAACAAAAGAGGAAACATGTGCGTGCATGCACACATACTCGAACTTGGGTGGGGTATACTTAAAGAGATGTATCATTGAAGGGGTATTTATGTGGGCACACGTTCAAACCATGAGCAAGAAGTAAGAAGAGAGGAATAGAGGGTCTAATACCCTTTAATTCTGATCAGCCAGAAGACCTCAAGGTCTGTACAGTCAGAGTCTTCAGATTTGAAAGTGTTCACATATAAAAAGAAGTAGGTGATGACTATGCAGCAGTACCCTTGCTCAATATCAATCTAAAAGGTGCAATTCAAGGTCTTTGGGTCTGATTGTCATTCCCCTATGACCAAAGTAAAATCTAATAAAGAAGGATGCAGTCCCCCAGTAGCAAGCACGACAGCAGGTAACCAAGGTTTGTTGAGGCTGATAATACATGAAGGAGAATCAAAGTTATACTCACCGAAGACAGAGGATAGGAAGAGAGGGTCAAATTCTCTTGATCTTGCTCAGTTAAGAGATCCCTGGGCTTGAAAGTCAGAATCTTTAGGTTTAGCAGTAAAAAAAAAAAAGGAAAATCTCAGTTCAGTCATATCCAGAAGAATCAGAAACAAAGGGAAGCAAACAAAAAAAATAAGAAGAAAGGATCGTCTACATGGTCTGTCAATCAAAAAAAGAAAAGAAAAGAAAAAGGTGAGGAAAGGGCAGAAAAGGAGCATGCATGGTAGAAATAACCAAGGTAGGTGGGGTCGGGAGTCGGGACCTGTTGGGCCCAAACCGACCCGGATCGGCCAGGGTCGAGACCCGGGTTGGGTTAGGGTTGGCCGGAGTCACAATAAAAAATAATAATTTTAAAACATCCACTGGGTTGCGAGGTCAGGACTGGGTTGGTCGGCTCAAAAAATCAATTGGGTTGGGCCCAAGTCGCGGCCCGGCTCGTAACCCCACATTCCATGGAAATAACCATACCTACTGGAGACTGGCAGTAGGAGGAGACAGATTCTGGACTTCTCCATTTTGAGCTGACAATGTTTAGAGTTATAAAGAGAAAAAGAAGTAGTAAAATAAAAGGGAGGAGGAGAAAGGATGATTATCTGTTGACCACTGAGAATAACATTAAAATGAGTCAACCAGCATGCGATGGGGCATGCTGGAAAAATCTCATATGCATTATTACAAAAGAAACTATCAAAATATAAGTATTGTGCCTATTCCATTCATTACCTTAAGGGTTTCAGTTGGACAAGCAATAAGTCTAACATTCCTGAACTTGAATTGATTTCTATTAACTAGAAGTAAATTTTTACAGTTACATGATTTCTAGTTTCTTGCACATCACTTGTTATCACAATATCCTGAACAGACAAATTTATTCATTTATTCAAAATTTCCTGGTTTGTTTGAATTCATTTTTTTTGTAAAATTACCCTATTCAGGTACTTGGCTAAGATAGTAGCACCTGAAGGTTCAAAAGATGTCATTGTTGGGCAACCAATTGCAGTCACGGTATGTTTAAATTCTATCATTTTATCTACATCTTACTTTCTAGATAAGTGGCATAAATTACTAACGTGGATGCTTATTTTCTGAAGTATCTGTTAGTAGACCTGGTGTTTGGTTGTTACACAGCAAGGGTGTCAATTGCCTGCTATCCTTTTCTCAAGGACCTTACCTGAATAATTTTTTAGACTCTGAATCACATTGCTTCTTCACAAGGTAGAAGATCTGGAGGACATTAAAAATGTAGCAGCTACTGTTTTTACCAATTCAGATATCAAAGATGAAAATGATGCACCTGCAAAGTCAGAAGAGCAAGAAAACTACAACAAAGCCACATTCAGGAGGTTGAGTCCATCTGCAAAATTGCTTATTGCTGAATATGGCTTGGATCCTTCCTCAATTAAGGCATCAGGTCCTCATGGTACTCTCTTGAAGAGTGATGTCATGGCTATTATAAAATCGCAGTATGGTTCTTTGAAAAGGCATGATCCAATCCAAGAAAAACTGTCAGCTGCATCGCAAAGCTCAAAGAATGATTCTTATTCTTCTCAATATCAGTCCGATTCATGGCAGAAGGATATTTGCGAAGATGTTCCTAACAACCAAATGCGAAAAGTAATTACCTATTCCAACTAGTTGCATATGGTTAACATATTTGACATTCTTGTTGTGGCTTATCTATCTTTCTTATGTGACATATGCCTTGGTCATCAGTATTCAAAGAACTATCCAACAGTGTCTAGACATAGTTCATGGATTAACAGAAATGTGTAAAAGCTTTACTTGTCTATCATTGTACGAGCCTCTTCCTTTTATCCTTTGTCATCGCAACTCTCTTTGGCAGAATCTACTAATTCAGAACTTAATTCAAAAGTTTTTGTGAGACCTATATGTTTCTATGGTGCTCCTAAAGTCTTAATAACTAAAGAATAGAAAGCACTTGTCCTTATGTGGATCTACTTTTTGATAAAAACTTGATGAGTCCATTTTCCTGTATGTCTTTATTTTACTGCTATATGGGATTACATGTCTTAACATAAATTAGACAGTGATTTTGCTTGTCTTTTGTTCCATCTCTTTCTCGTCCTTTGTTTCATTTTTGCAAGGCTTGGTAGATAATTTGATAAGCGATTTATTTTTCCCAGTTCTAGAACATGGGTAACTAGGGGTGCACATTAATTGCTTCAACCCGCCAAACTGAACTGAACTGAACCGACTGGTTCAGCTTGGTTTATTTTGGTTTGAAGTAGTGGTTCAGTTCAACCAATTTGGAGGTCTTCCAAACCTGATCAAAATGATTAAACTGTTTTAGTTAAAATACTATAAATTTATTGGAATAATATTGATAAAAATGATATTTATATGGTTTTATAATAAAATGATATTTATATAAATTAGTTATAACTCAACATTAAGTATATAAATGTAAATAATTAAATATTTTTCAGACTCAAACCAAACCAAACTGAAGTGCCCAGCTCGGTTCGGTTTGGTTTTGAGAAAAAATAGCAAAAAACTAGACCTAACTGAACTGTACATGTCCCTATGGTTAACTAACATATTAAATAATGGATTATGATAAATTGGATTGGATTTTTCTGTTTTTTTCATTGTACCTCGACGAGACATGAGCATGAAAGGACACACAAATCATATTTTTGGCATATTATTCATTGTTCCTGCCCAAGACCTAAACCTTTATTTACTAGTTTTCTTCTTCTGTAATTGTTGCTGACACGGAAACAAAGTTCACGTCGGATATGCTCTTCCTCTGCATGTCACCTTTTCATTCAATGCATGGTAGTACTATTACCACTAGAAGAATGAAAAGAATATTCACCAGAATTTTCCTTTAATTTCGTATAAAAATAGAAATGAAATTGCATTTTTATTTACACCTGATATTTAGGTAGCCAACACTATTGCAAATTAGGTAGACATGTAACAAAATAAAGAAACATGAAAGGATTGATCCTCTCAATCTTTGACAGAATTTTGATAAGAGGAGATTACTTCTCAATTTCTTTATTCAAGAATGATTAAATAGCAAGGAAGCCTTTTTCTCTCGTCTCTCAACATCTTTTGTTGTAACAGAATTTGTTTATGCCATGTTCATTTCTTGGCCATTTCTTGAATATTTTCGTACAACAGATGACTGAAAAAGCTCCTTGGTAAACACAAAAATTTCAAGAAATAGCCAGGAAATGATTCAGTCATCTGTTACAAGATATGATCATGCATCAATGTGCTACTGTGTATTTTGGCTTATGACATCCTTAGTTGGAGACGTTTCCAACATTCAGCAGAGATTGGTAAACCCTTGTCACCCAACAGCCCAGAAAATAGCTTATGATAAATTCTTTTTGTAGTTTTCGCTTTAATCCTTCAGATTGATGTTCTGATCTTTATCTTTTTTATTCCTAAATCTGAACTAATAAGCCCCAATTTGATTCTGTAATTGTTGACACCAATAGCATTCTAAGACTGTATTTACGTTTAGGTTATTGCAAAACGATTACTGGAATCAAAACAAAATATTCCACATTTATATCTAGCTTCAGGTATGGAACTTATTGAAAGCTAAATTCCTTCAGTTCTCAAGTGGTCTTGATAATTTTTAATGGTTACCATCAGATGCGATGCTGGATCCTCTTCTTGCTTTCAGAAATTTACTGAAAGGTGTGGAATTATCTTAAACCTTGGCTAACCGAGAACTATTAAATGAACTTTTCCATTTCTTTGATCAATAACCGGTGCTTCTTGTTGACTTTAAACAGAGCAGCACAATGTCAAAGTTTCAGTAAATGACATTATTGTCAAAGCTGTTGCTATGGCCTTACGAAGTGTGCCTGAAGCTAATGGTAAGAATTCTACAGCATAAATTTGACAGCTCGATGAAAGCTACGTAGCAAGCATGCTGAGTGGAAACCACTTAGTGCTAGCACAATCCCAATTAAATATTTAATGACAGAGACAATGAAGCTAAGGTAATCTGCTTTCAGTTAGAGATAACTAAATAAGAATACTGTACATGGGGCTTTCACCACTCACCACTACTGTAGGTTCCAAGCGGTGGGTTGATCATTTTTCAGATGTAGAGTTGGTCATCATTAACTGTTTTACCTTTTGTCTCTACATAACTGTTGTTTCTGGATTTTGTGATTAACAAGTAACATGTCTATCAGACAAGCATTCTCGGGCAACTACTCATATTAATGTCTTGTATCCCTCTCTATGTATGTGTGTGCGTGTGAAGTTTGACCAAGGAGTTGATGCATCCTGGATTCTTGGTGGTAGCCTAAGATTGAGCATTGAATTAAGAAAACAATGGCTTATGGCCTGTTTGTTTACAGTATCAAACACCTATATCAATATCAATTTTAAAATTGATATTGATACTCTGCATTGGCAGGTGTTTGGATATCACTATTAATTTTAAAATTGATAGTTAAAAAAAATATCAAAAATAATACAACTCAAGACCTGTATTGAAATCAATCGGCCGCCCTCCCCGAGTCTCTCCCCGCGTCGCCCCCCTCGCGGCAGACGCTCCCCCCCCCGCGGCAGACGGCGGCCGTCTTCCCCGAGGCCCGAGTCCCCCTCGCCGCCCCCCTCCACCGCGGCAGACGGCGGTCGCCCCCCTCGCGGCAGACACTCCCCCCCGCGGCAGACGGCGGCCGTCTTCCCCGAGTCCCCCTCCCCCCCCCCGCCCCCCCCCGCGGCAGCCGCGCCCCCCGCGGCAGACGGCCCCCGTCTCCCCCCCCCCCCACAGACGCCGGAGCCCTCCCACGTAGCAGTCGTCTCCTTCGTCTCCGGCGGCGGCGGCGGCCTCTGAACATTTGCAAGCACGCATGCCAGGTGATGCACGCGATGGGGGCGCGGAGGCTGATGTTCTTCGGGCTGGGGTCGATGGGCTGCATCCCGCTGCAGCGGTACCTGACCACCTCCGGCGGGTGCCAGGAGCGGACGAACCAGCTCGCCCTGGCGTTCAACCGCAAGGCCGGCGAGCTCCTGGCTAACCTCTCCAGCCCCTCCGCGCAGCGCCCCCCGCCGGAGCCCCCCGCGCAGCCCCTCCCCCTCCGCGCAGTCCCCCCGCCCCTTCGCGCAGCCCCCCGCCGGAGCCCCTCCCCCTCCGCGCAGTCCCCCGCCCCCCCCGCGCAGCCCCCCGCCGGAGCCCCTCCCCCTCCGCGCAGTCCCCCCGCCCCCCGCGCAGCCCCCGCCGGAGCCCCCCTCCGCGCAGTCCCCCCGCCCCTCCGCGCAGCCCCCCGCCGGAGCCCCCCCCCTCCGCGCAGTTCCCCCGCCCCTCCGCGCAGCCCCCCGCCGGAGCCCCCCCCCTCCGCGCAGTCCCCCCGCCCCCCGCGCAGCCCCCGCCGCCGGAGCCCCCCCCCCTCCGCGCAGTCCCCCCGCCCCTCCGCGCAGCCCCCCGCCGGAGCCCCCCCTCCGCGCAGGTCCCCCCGCCCCCCGCGCAGCCCCCCCCTCCGCGCAGTCCCCCCGCCCCTCCGCGCAGCCCCCCGCCGGAGCCCCCCCCTCCGCGCAGTCCCCCCGCCCCCCGCGCAGCCCCCCCCCTCCGCGCAGTCCCCCCGCCCCTCCGCCCCGCCCCCCGCCGGACCCCCGCCGCGCAGCCTCTCCGCGCAGCCCCCCGCCGGAGCCCCCCCCCTCCGCGCAGTTCCCCCGCCCCTCCGCGCAGCCCCCCCGCCGGAGCCCCCCCTCCGCGCAGTCCCCCCCCCCTCCGCGCAGTCCCCCCCACCCCTCCGCCCCCTCCGCGCAGTCCCCCGCCGGAGCACCCCCCCTCCCCGCTCCGCGCAGTTCCCCCGCGCCCTCCGCACAGCCCTCCGCCGGAGCCCTGCCGCGCAGCCCCCCGCACAGCGCCCCCCGCGCGCAGCATCCCCCTTCTCGCGGACACCTCCGCACATACTCATCTAATATCAATGGTAACATTGATATAATTTTACCAAACACATAGAAAATTTGATACTATCAATCTTGAAACTGATATTTCAATTTCAAAAATTATCAATATCAATATTGATATAGTATCAAATTTGAAACTCTAACCAAATAGGCCATTAAGTATTTCAAAAAATTATAAAATAAAATCATAAAAGACTGCTTTTTAAATTCTGGAATGAGCCATGCAGCTTGTTGTCTGCGTGTACGTGCAATAGCGTGCAGGCCTGTCTGTTTTGTGTATTTTTTATTGTTTTCTAATATATTTGAATACTACACCTTAAAAAGCTACTCTACTATATGTTGATTAGGTTTTCTTTGCCTCGTATGGTCACTATTGTATAAAACATGTGTAGATACTCATGCATACACCCAAAGGAAGACAGTGAATCAGAAAATAAATTGAGAACTAATTGCATGTTCTTCCTCCAAAACCATTGTTACAATGAAAATTTCAAGGAATCATTTCTGAGATCACACTAATCTGGATATATTTTTAATCACGAAAAAACTGTAAAATGCCACTGCTTTAGGGTTTTCTATTTTTGAAATTTTTATTATAACCATGATGTAGAAGCAAAAAGCCTAAGCCAACAATAGGATTGTGATAAGGTGAAACAAGCTCAATACCCCAAAGATAGCTACTATGTGAGCTGTTTGGTCACGTCAGTCAGACGCTTGTAAATTGACAAGATACGATTCTGTATCTATGCAGCAAGCCTTTTGACCCAGTTTCTTCTGGTGGGTATAGAAGATTGTTAAAAGGAGAGATGTTACAATATTGCTCCGAAAAGTTTGTGACATCAACTAGTTATTGTCCTTACAAAAATCATATCCATTACAATGGTGAATATTTACTTTCTATCTCATGCACCTGTGTCAGCAATGCTTCTGTTTGGTTCTGCTTGGCACAATATTGCCAAATTATGTTCTTGGCTGTTAGTTGTTTTGTAGAGGACTTGGCCTGTTTACATTTTCAAGTAATATGTATAATTGTCTTGGGAACAATACATAATTTACTTGCTAAATGCATATGATTTGTGCACGGATTTACAGCTTACTGGAATGATGGAAAGGGGGAAGCGTCTCTATGCGATTCTGTTGATATTTCCATTGCTGTGGCAACTGAGAAGGTGAATGAGAGTGTAGTTAAACTTTCAAACAGTCTATAATCAGCCCTAAACTTTTAAAATAGTTTATAATTAGCCACGTTTGTCATGGTTTCCTTGGATTGCAGGGTTTGATGACCCCCATAGTAAAAAATGCAGATCAAAAGAGCTTGTCATCAATATCCTCAGAGGTTTATTTGCTGCATCGTTATTTGCACGTCATATTTTTTATATTTTTTGCTATCTGCACTCTTAAATCCCTCCATGTTGATTATGGTGTTTCTACACTTGACTACACTGGATTTACTGCTTAAAAGTTGCATCAAATTTCTGAACTCGACTACGCTGGTTTTACTGCCTAAAAAAAGAGAATTCGGACAACATTAAAGATTTTAGGCATGTTAGTTGGTTGAATTGTTGTTATAAAATTGTAACCAAAGTTCTCACAGCTAGATGCAACAGGATATTGACAAGTCAACAAATCATTCACAATCTTCTTTTATTCCAGGTAGATTTATTCTGGATAATTTTATGGCAGAATATGAATGTTTACATGACCTAAGGCTTAGACATAATGAATGTAGTACCAAAGCTAGACTTTGAGAAGGCTTATGATAGGGTTAAGTGGAATTGTCTTTTCAAAATTATGCAACATATGAGTTTCACAAGCAAATGGATCGGTTAGATTGAGAATTGCATTACCACTGCAAATTTTTCTGTTGATATCAATGGTAAAGCCTTTGCTTTTTTTTTTCTCCTCGTCACGTGGCCTCAGGTAGGGCAACCTAATGTATCCTCTCCTCTTTGTCCTCGTGAGCCAAGTTCTCAGTATTATGTGAGAGAAAGCTGTGTAAGTTGTCTTGATAGAAAGTATTGGAGTGGTGACTAATAGAGAGACAGTCATACACCTATTTACAGACAACACCTTGTTGTTCTCTACAGGGAAAATTGATAGATGCCTCAATTTAAGAATTATGCTCTTCTTGTTACAGTCAATGATTGGTTTGAATATCAACAAGGAGAAATGCAAGTTCATTGGTATATTAATATCTATGAGGTTTTCAGAGGTTGTTTGAGTAATATTTTTAAAATGTCTTGGATCTCTCTTCCTATCAATTATCTAAGGTTGCCACTCTCTGATAGAGGCACAACGAGTAATGACCGGCAAAGTGTTGTCCATAAATGTAAGATAAATTGCAAGGTTGGAAGAGAAGAATGTTATCTACATAGAGTATATAGCTCCTGTCCAAGACTTTGTTGCAATGTATCCCTCTTTATTTCTTCTCCATTCTGAAAGTGCCTAAAGGTATTTTTAAAAAATTGGAAATGATTAGGGCCAGATTTTTTGGCAGGGTACGATTAAAAGAAAATGACTTCATCTGATCAAATGGGACCATGTTTGCAAACCAACCAAGGAGGGGGTGGGTCTTGCGCCTCTAGAATCTATTAATAATGCTCTTTTGCCTAAATGGCTATGGAAATTGAACACTAATAGAGATGCCCTATGGGCTAGGGTCGTTCACTCCAAATATGGTGTTTGTTTGAATGGGGTGTGGATTAAAGATTTTAGGGCCAGAGGTGGTTTGTCCAACATCTGGAAAGGCATTCTGTCCAACTGGGACTTCTACTCTTTTTTTTCTATTGAGGTGGGGAATGACAGGAGAACATCATTTTGGGAGAATCAGTGGACCGGTCATGCCCTTTGATTGTTTGTGTTCCCTTGCCTCTTCAAGTTGAGTCACAACCCACATGCCTTGGTGTGTGATCACTGGGATGTCAGAACTAAGTGGCGTTTACCATTTAGAAGAAAACTTTTAATAAGGAATAATTTAGTCATCTATCTAATTTACTTGGGATTCTAGATCATTGCATCTGCTTGGATAATAAGGAGGATAAGCTTTATTTGGCTTCCTAGCAGCAAAAGTGTCCATAGAGTGAAATCCGCAATGACCATTTTAACCATAGGAGGTGAGACTATTCCATGGTATCAATGTCTGGGAACATGCTCTTTCCACCACAATCAAGTTCTTCCTTTGGAAGGTAGCCAAGCATAGACTTCCAATGCAGTGTTAAATTAAAAAGATGTTCCCTGGTATCTCCACACATTGCATTTTTCGTGGTAGGAGAGAAAAATCTGCATATCATCTCTTCATTGAGTGTGGTGTCATGAATTCACTTCAGAGAGTTTTGTTCAAAGTAGGGGTGGGCATTATTCGGGTCAACTCGATAACCCGATCCGAACCAACCCAAAATTGTTGGTTTGGTTCGGGTTGAAGACTTCCTTCGGGTCCATCGGGTTCCAAAACATTTAAACCGATAAAACCCAAACCAAACCACAACCCGAAATCAACCTCTGAACACAGCCCAACACAGCCCACCAACTACCGGCCCAACTGGTTTTCTGGTTACATGCAATAAGATGGAGTCTATAAACTAATCAAGTTGCCATCGGATAACTGATGTGGGATAAATCCCTTTCACTTGTGCAGCTTTTTAATTCCACATCGGATGTTCCAAGGACCTGCTGTCTAGGATTTTCTTTAAGAGACACCATGCGGCCAAGCACATCCCCACGCTAGAACTAGAATGAGTATACTCAATGAGTAACAACTCATTTGAAATGTCCTTTAAGTAAGAAATTAAAATGTTTTTAAATAAAATAGTTGTGTTAACTTAATCTCTTTGAGTAATAGAGATTCAAATATTAATTATTTTTATGATTTAAACCAGTCCAAACTGAACCAAACCGATTTACAATGGTTTGGTTTGGTTCGGGTTGAGGTGGGTCTTCGGTTTGGTTCGGTTTGAATTTTTTTTGCTATAAACCAAACCAAACCGACCCGTGCCCACCCCTAGTTCAGAGGGGTGGAGGAGCCATTGGTTGGAATCTGCATCTGTCATATCTCTTTTACTTGCCTGGTTGAGTATGAACCCTTGGAATTCAGATTCAGATTTTGTGGGAGCTTGTTCTACCTGTTATGTTGTGGGCTACCTAGAGCTTGAGGAATAAATGGATTTTCGATGACTCTTTTGATTACCCGAGGATGATCCTTCACATGATGGCATCATACATAAAGAATTGGACATTTTCTCACTCTGGCATCCACGTGGATGAGACTGTATTCAGGGCTAAGTTCTCTCATTTTACCTGCCTTTTTCTTGTAGTACCCTAATTCCCCTACCATCTCAATAGTGAAGGATATTCCCTATTTAGCCGTTTTTCTCTTAGATGTAATTTTTTTTCTTCGTATTAATGAAATTGTGGTCAGTATGACCATTTTAAAAAAAAATGTTGATTATGATGTTATTTGTTTAAAGAGGATAAGCATATTATTCCTTTCATAAAAAGTGGATGTAGCACAAATTACTAAATATTAAAGAAAAAATCAGGCGAAAAAATAGTTCCTACATGATAAAAATGGATAAACACAAAATGGCACCAACCTAGCGGCAAAAGGAAATCAATTTCCAAGGCCAATGAGCTAAGGGATGTCAGTTTGAGTTCATTTCCTCAATATTAGCTATAAAAATGATATGATCTGAAGTTGTAGCATCCCTCTTAATGACCCCAGTGGCAGTGATCCTTTCACCACATAAGGACCATATATAGTTTCATGGACAATTAACTGCTAGATTTTGGGTTCTCCACGGGCCTGAAGACAGCAAGTTAGAGTTGCTGCGTAAGAGTTGATTGCTGCGGGTGATCCAGTATCTCCCTTAACCTTAAGTGAAGGGCAGTGGCTACACTAGTCTGTATAGCTCTCCCATCGATGCTTTAAAATAACGCTAGCTGTGTGCAGATATCATCGTCACTCCCTGTCTTCTCGTCTACGGAGAACATCGTTGTGCCGGTCGTCTGCAAAAATTGTCGTCACCCACATTGCCGTGCCGGGGTGCGAAGAGCATCATCATGCCACCTGTTCTTATGCGTTGGACTGCCTTCAAGAAGTTCTTGAATGGACTTACCAAAGCCATTCATAGAGTTCTAAGCAGGTGAACCCTTCCTCTTAAGCACCCACTTGTGCCCCACCACAGAACATCCCTGCAGGCAATCTTCACAAAGACGGTAACCCTATGAGTGCTCAAGATACCCGATCTAACAGGCCCCAAGTCCACATAGCCCTGCGCTCAGCATGCTATATACTGCCGTGGATGAGGGGAAGGTTAGACATTTAATTCAAATCATTTGTTAAAAATTCTGAATATAATAATAATTTTTTGAAAAATCACTTAATTTTATTAATTGGTTCACTCATTTTTTCTATTTTAATAACTAAGATTTTGTGTTCCAAAAAATAGTTTAGATAAAATTAATATTTTAAACATTTTATTGAGTCAAATTATACACCACCTTAATGAAATATCTAAAGTAAGTTCACCTTTAAAAATAAAAAATATTATAATAAATCCCTTAAAATTAAGTGGTTTTCAAAAGTTATTATTATTTTAAGATGCTTTACTAAATGGTCACAGATGCATTATTCAAATTAAGTAGTCTTTAATCTACTCAGTTTTCAATTTTAAATGTTTTTATCAAATAGTCTTAATCTATTCAATTTTCATATTCAGATGTTTGATAATATCAAACGGTCTTAATCATTGACTATTTTCACTAATTTATTTTGGAAAGGAAAAAAAGGCAGTCAACAAGTATTTCTGTTAGAATGGGATTTAGCATGTGAAGGAAAGGGAAGGATTAGGATTAGGATTTCCCTTAGTTTCTTACAAACATATTAGAGGCTAGAAAAGGGCAGGTCTAACCCTGGAAATTGTTTATCAAAGGAAAATATTTTATCATTGCCTCATTTGGAATTTTCATCCTATTATACAAAAGATGCATTTCTTCTTTTTTTCTAAAGGTAGATAATCCTACACATCATTACTTCAACTTTAAGAAGTAATATTATCTTTTTTCTAAAGCAGATAGTACTGTTTTCTCATCTGTGCGGTATCTCTTTCTAAAAGTTGCTTGTTCCTTTTGGGCAAAGTTCTCTCTCTCTCTTTTCCTCCCTCTTCAACTGCATACAACCTACTGCAATGCACAGGAAGATTGAATGGCATAGCTAGTGCATGTTGTGTGGGTATTCTTGGATTCCCACAACCTTGTCAACTTGACCCGGTGCCAGTGCTACTGCAACTACCATCTTCAGCTCCGTAGGAGTCAAAAGGATTTCATTGCCATGAAAAAGCCATCCCACACTTACTGCTTTCCTGGGCTCGGGCTATCTGCTCTGGCCACAGCGAATTTTGTCATAAATTCCTTCTCCGGCAGGTTGTAGCCTTTCTTGCTTTTACTACAGTTCAGACCAACCTGCAGCTGCAAGATCCCCTGCACAAAAGGGCCACCCCAAAATGGGGTAGATCGGATCGGAATCCGATCTACCTCCTTATTTAGTTAATTTTTTGGTGTTTTAGGGTTTTTTTAAGGGTCGATCCGGATCGATTTTCCTTCCGACGAATCGGCATGGATCGGTCCGATCCGATCCGATCCGGATCGGATCGGTCCCCACTGATCCAGGGACCGATTCCGATCCCGCGATCCTTGTGCAGCACGGTCCATCCCTACAAACCGCACTCCAACACTTGCACCTACATGATCACTACTCCCTCATCTTGCATGACTCCAGCAATGCTCCACCTAACAGTACCCTGCCAGTGTCATTTCCCTGCTGCTTGTAACTTGGTCTGCACACAGTTCGTATTGTGCATGCTGGTCGTCGTCATCATCCCAGATCAGTCATTTTCCTTTGGGACCATCTATGCCTGAGTTCCCTGCGTGCCTAACTTTCATCGGTAGCAGCTGCTCTCATCTTCCCAGCTCTAGCTGGCAAAACCTCATGAACAAGTGATGGCACTTGAAGGTGGGCAACCAATACTTTTGGGTTTGTAAGATGGTACGGAATCATGACATGAATGTTTTATTTAATTTTTACAGTTTATCACCCATCTTGGTAGTGAGTGTTAGAGATGGACAATAGTTCTACATATTTTATTCATAGTTATCAAGACAACAAAGCACTCGAGACGTTGAAGGGTGTCAATTCCGCTTAAGTGACAAGGCGGCCGCTTAGGTGTTGCCTAGGCGGTCAAGACAGTATCATTAGATGTTTATATATATTGTATATACACGTGTATATGCATATATATGGACATATACACTCATATATAATTAGATGTTAATACTTAATACTATATATATTTATGCATACATACAAATATATATACATAAATATAATTATATTTGTATGTTATAATTGAATGTGTGTGTTTATGTCTACATACATATAATTTTGATTTTATATATGTAATTATGAATGTGTGGGTATATATATATTTTGGGAATGAGTTAATATTGATAAACTAAGTGAGAGGGACAGAAAGGAGAATTAGGAGAAAATTTTATAAATTTTAAGTATATAATATATATTTATAACTATAAATCTTAAATATATATGATAGTATAAGTGAAGTGAAATATATTAGTATGTTCACACTATCGTTAAATGGGTACCCCTTATGGGGGGTACCAGGAGGGCAAAACTCCCAAAATAAAAAATTTTAATTATATAAAAAGGCCTTGGGGCACCTAGCTCGGGTGCCTTGGGCACCTAGGCAGGCCTCTTGGACACCTTGGGTGCCTTTTGGACTCCCCTAAAGGCGGCATGGCAAGGCGCCTTGGCAAAAGCACCTTGGCACCTGGGCACCCGCCTTGACAACTATGTTTTTATTATAGTAAATATTATTCTTTATATATAATCTATGCATCTCTCAATGTCAATGCCAGTTTTTGGGTCTGTAATGCTGGCAGTTCATCCATCGTCGAGGCTTCTTACTACTGCTTGTTTCCACTGGACTTCAGCCTCATTCTGGCACCACCTACCTTGCAATATCAGTTGCATCCACAGTGCCATTTCTGCTCCACTGGTTGTGCAACCCTGCTGTGGTTTTCTAGTCCTAGGTGTGCACAACCTAGAACTCCTGCCGTGCCATATATTCTAGAAAGCTGTTATTGATTGGTCGAGCATGCACATCATGGCAGACTGCATATTCTGAATTTTTACTTGCAAAGGGCACGACCATTCATGCTTAACAAAATGATGGAGCCATCGTTAATGACATCATGGTGCCTCCAGAAGTGTCAATATATGATTGATTAAATTCAGTGCGATGGAGGATTTAAAGATACAAACTTGCTTGTGCTCAAGCTGGCAGAGCATGAGTCTGGTTTGGTGTCTTGGGCTTATACATTCTACATCAGTTGTCTGTGTTTTGAAGTCCTAAGAATAGATGTAAAGCTATTGCATCAGAAGGGACATCCTGTCAATATCATCTTTCATCTGTCGTGTACCTTATGGGTGCATCCTATTTTTCCTTTAATTCTGTCATTTGTGGAATACCTGTGCGCTCATGTTGTGTTATATAATGTTTGTTTTTATATTATTATTATTATTATTATTATTATTATTTTAAAAGCTATATTCGCATTTTGATCATTACGTGTCAAAAGGGCTCGCACATTAAGAATGTATCTATTTTTTCTTGTGTGGTATAGGTCAAAGAACTGGCTGAGAAGGCTCGCTCAGGGAAACTTAGGCCTGACCAGTATCAAGGTGGGACCTTTAGGTGAGTATATGTATATGGTCTCTCTTTGTGAATAGTGAATCATTTTACGCATAAATCTTGCTCTTGATACTTATCTACCTTTTGTGCAGCATCTCAAATCTTGGAATGTTTCCGGTGGACCATTTTTGTGCGATTATAAATCCTCCACAGGTGATCATTTGGTTTAAATTCTGAGAAAACGACAATTCCATCACCATTGTTGCTATATTCTGAAGGAGGATAAATGAACGGCTTGATCACAAATAAGCGGACCTTATTTCATCTTAATTTATTGAGAATTGGACTGTAGACAATATGTAGGAGAGAGAAGAAAATAGGACCGCACAACCCCTTCCTCTTTTTTATTGCTATACTAACACCAGGAGTTGTGCTTCTAAAAATTTCTACATTTCTTCCTTCAATGGTAGTTAATAACAACAGTGTCATCATTTTGTTGGACTACAGGATTAGACAGTTCACCCATCTTATACACTAGAAGAAATTCTTTCTGTATGTTATATTACTTTTAAGTGACTCATGTTACATGGTATGAGGATTTTGACTTTTGTTTCTTGTAGGCATGTATTCTTGCAGTCGGTCGTGGCAACAAAGTAGTTGAACCTGTGATGGGCAGTGATGGTATGACTGTTCTTTGGCATGCAGTATTCGTTATCCCTTCACACTCTTAGCTCACTTCTTTGACATTCCTTCAGGAACTGAGAAACCTACGGTTGTTACAAAGATGAGTTTGAAGCTGTCTGCTGATCATCGTGTGTTCGTCGGGGAAATTGGAGGTATTGCGGGGTAGAGGATGTGTTGGTCAGTGTACATTAACTGCAAATCAATTTGAATGCCTTGTTGTCTTTGCAGGTAAATTCCTTTCAGCTTTGACTCAGAATTTAGGTGATGTCCAGAGACTCATGTTATAGGGGGAATGGAGATATATAGGAGCAGCTACCGTCTCTAGATAAAATATACCTTTTCAAGTGTGCTGACATATATTGATTATTACACTCGGGATGAACCGGGTTATGTGATTCTCCACTTCAGGCGAAATCAGAGTCCCCGTGCATGATGGCTTTAAGCTATTGTCCGATTTCCTTCAAGCTTTGATAACCTTCTCCTTATTCTCACTCCAAAGCATGGCTTCTGAGCAAGTTATCTGTTATCCATTTTTTTGATGTACCCCAAGAATATTAAAATAATCGCAGATAATACTGTTTCTACATTTTCTTGCATTTTTACCACCCATTTCGGTCTCATGATTCTTGCTAGTGAAAAACTTAAGACATAAAACTATTTGTAATTTCTTGCTTGCGTCAAAACGTGTGCCTGGCCCCTGATTCGTTGTTGAGGATCTCAATGGATGCCCAGATTACAATCTTGAAGTTTTTTCTCGAACCAGTCGCTGGAATATTATCGCGGCCGCTCTTCTAATTAACGTCTATCGTAAGTTCTATTTCTAGCCTGGAGACCAAACAAATCCTCTTCCCCATCCACAGAAGAATGGTCGATTCAGCTGGGCGCTCAGCGTCATTAACGGTCACCTGGTGAAGACCAGGTACGGTTTATGTTGCCCGTTCCCGTAAATCAACGCCCGGGTTTGATTGATCCATCATCCATTCGGCAGGAATGGAGACCAGCTAGGAGGGGTGTGAACGGAATCTGATATTCCGATTCGATTTCGATAAAAATTAATGGTTTTGTAACTTGTTTTTGTATCTTATAAGTATAAGTTATCGGAATTGGAATCGAATATTCCGGTAGCTTATCGGAATCGGAATTGGAATCAGTTGGTTCCGTTTCTGTTAATCCGATTCCGATAAAAAATAAGTATATATAAATAAAATTAAATAAATTATAAAATATAATATATAAATTGATAAAATAATAAAAATAAAATTTAAGAAGATTATATCAAATTTTAATAATTATATATAAATTATTGACTCACTTTTGAGTAAAAATTAATATTTAATATGTATTTCGGATTTTATCGGATTCGGTTTTGATTTTGATATCGGAATCGAATCGAAATCGGAACATAGTGATTCCGAAATTATCGGAATCGAAATCGGAATCGGAACTCCTTAACCCTTATCGGAATCGAAATCAAATTCTGGTAAATTCGCTACTGAATCCGACCCGTTTACAGCCCTACCAGCTAGTCACATGTAGGAAGCCACTGCGCATCGACACCTCAATCTGCACATCTCACACCGCAAACCCCAAATAAAAGAGGCAGGTACTAATGAGCTATCGGAACGTACAGGGGAAGGTCGCACACCACCATCTCCGAGGCGAGGATCCTTGGGATAAGTGGTCGACGTCCGCATCGGTACGGTTCTGATATGCGGCAGGCGCTACTCTCTTTTTTTTCTTTTGAAAAACGAAGGATTGATATACTATTAAAACAAGATGATATACAGAAAATACAAAGTTGCAGACCTAAATAAGACCATAACAGAGACACCACATAACACATAGATTAAACCAAGTCTTCACCGACTCAAGCGAACATAGCCATGTCAAAAAGATGATCTGAACGGTAAAGTGCTTTGACGATCGAAGAACTGAGAATAGAACTCTCAAACTAAAGTTTCGTAAACTCGAGGAGATCGGAAGATCGCACCGAACAGGTGTGGAATTTGCCCAAACTAACGATCTCACGGATAAAGTCAAGACAGAAGCACAGATTGAAACTCTCGAAATAGAGTTTCACAAGTAACCGGAGACCAGAAATTTACACCGAAAATGTATGAATAACGCTCCGACCGACAGTCTCACAGAAGAAGACATGACTACGACACTGATTTGGGAAGACAATAGCACATACCAAGACACACAATTCATAAGACAACAATATAAAAACATATTACTGAAGAGAATAAGACTTAAATAACCTGAACACCCCCTCTCCGGTGCAAGCAAAAAGTAAAATATCTGGAGAGACATTTAAACAAAAACAAACACCGAAGTGGAGGAGAGACTCCAGGGAGGGGGGAGAACTCCTCCTCTCCCCCCCCCCTCGGTTAGACAAAAACCTCAAAACAACGTTGAGACCCTAGCAAACCCTGGCGAGGCCGACTTCTGCTCGAAGAAAGCTAATGAGAGTTCCGGAGCGATAGGAAGCCGAGGCAGGAGCAGCGATCACCTATGCACGGGTCGAAACACCTCAGAGGGGAGCTGCAGCAGGGGGACGAAGGGGCGGGGAGGGGAAACAGGAAAAGGTTTTTAGAAACTAAGAAGTGGGGACCGGAAAGGCGATAGATAGGTTCGGAGGGGACCGGATGGAAAAACCGGAAGACGGCAAAAAAAGGTCAAAACAGAGTTGGGGAGACCGTCGAGAATGCATGGGGAGGATCGATGGGGATGAGGGGGGGATCCGCCAAGGGGGCACGGGAGGGGGTGGGGGAACAGGACATATGGCAGGGCTTTAATCGGGGGGGTTGCAAGGAAGGAGAAAGGCACCAGACAACGAAGGAGCCGCCGTGGGATGCTTCCACAGCAGGAGCATCAAACAAAAGAGAAAAAATTGGTGGAGGAGGGATGCCGGGCAAGACGGAAGGCAGTGAGGGGCCGCCGGAATGGCGAGGGTTCTGCCTAGCGGTGAGGGTTCCGGAGGGATGTCGGGCAAGACGGAAAGCCGGCAAGCGCTACTCCCGCGGCAGCTTCTCATCCTCCGTCTGGAGTTCTGACAACCACGCCCATGACTTCAGAGTGGATTACTTCAGTTCTCACACAAAGAGATTTATTTGTCTCTAATTAAAAATGGTCATATATTTTCGTCACTTAAGTGACGATTCAAAATTCGATTCGATGAATCACTATCGAAAAGAGTTGAATTGTTATCACATCTTATTAACTCGTTACCGACGGGTAGTGAGTAACTAAGACGTCGTTAACGGTTCAACTTTTTTCGGTAGCGAGTTCACGACTTTCAAATTATGTTATTGAACTATTGTTGAACCATTATCGAAAAAGACTGAATCGTGATCGACACCTTACTAACTTGTTACCGACAAGTAGTGAGTTAGTAAGATGTCGGTAGCAGTTCAGCATTTTTCGATAACAGTTCATCGAACTAATTTTTGAACTGTCACTTAAGTGATAGGTGTATGTGGCTAATTCTGATTGAAAACTAAGACAAATCTCTCTACCGGGGGATTGAGATGATCCGCTCTCTCACATCTCTTTAGTAGATTTTGTTACCATTCATTTTGGGGTATGAATACACTAAGTGACCTTTTTGAAGTCTCTTCTAAAGTGAGGGTGAACATTGAGTTAGTCACATCGAAAGCTTTCAACTCTTGATAAGAACGAACAACATTCAACAATAGATGCGTTTCCAGTGATTGCCTTGTTAGAATATTAAAGAAACGTTCAAGGACACCACTAGATAATATTCCATAGATCCTCACGATGAGTTTTCCGGAGAATGAACAGCGTAGCTTTCATTCGCCTTTTGCCTCTCCTTGACCATGGTTTAATGGACTTAAAAAGATACAAGAAGTTGGGATATAATAGATTCTATCCATCTAAAATCTAAAGTTATCATGGCTCATTGGGTACAATATTAATTTTGGGACATTTGATTTATTATTAAAATTTTGAGGATAAACTAAGTCCATCTTTGAATTAAACTTTTTGCCAAACGAACCCTCGTAGATGAGAAGCACATGCCCTATTCCCACATCGTACCAAATGCCATATTATAGATATCAATGTAAAATTAGTAGTCCCGAGTATTTAAAGAGTGTTGATAAAAATTTTTCAATAGTGCATCTTATGTAGTCTTAATTTGCGCTAAGTTTGGAAGTTACGGCCTGTTAGAATTGATACGATTTCAGCACCATATTTATATAGTAGCACTAAAATTGAAACTACCTAATGATGCCCAAACAAGCCGTAACGGAGTGCTTAATTATAACAAAACTTGCTTATCAATGTGTTCAGAGGTCATGACAGAAGAACAAAGATGAAGAAAAAGAAAAGCTATATACCATGAATTTACAAAGATAATGTCCAGTGCCTATAGAAACACCCTTAATCCAAGAGATTTAAGCACAATGAATCCGACGGCATGCGGCATCACACTGGTGTCACGAGCACAGTAGATTAAGCACCGACATACGAACTTCCCTCCAAATTCACCGCACATTCATGCGAATCATGTCGGCACCCGAAGGTGCAGTCCTTTCAACAAACATCACAGTAATGGCATCTAACAGAGAGTAGGGTCTCTTATAAGCCTTCCCCACTGTCCAGAGCGGGATTGACATTCACGGAACATGACCGTTTAAAGACCTCCCCTTGAACAATGACAAGACCATCACGATCTCTTCCGTCTCTCCTAGTCTACACAAGGCAAGAATGGATGGGGTAGCAAGGTTACAACATCAGACGAGACAGCCGGCGTGAGCTCAACGGTCAGTTGCCAGCAGGCAGCGAGTGATGGGTCATCTTCAACTCGGGCAAGAAAATTATTAATGGGCTTATCAACCACGGTCCACAGACATGACTGAGAATGCTCAGAACTCCAGAAGAAGAGGAGAATCCCGAACACCTCATGGTTTCCATGGTGCCGGTGGCGGAGGTGGAGCAGGAGACATCGGCGGCACCGCGGAAAACATTGTGTTCTTGTCGATTCCACTTGCCTCGCCGGACAACGCGACCAGTGCGGCCACTAGACCGGCATTTCCCGACAGCGAGGGCTCGGTGTAATTGTAGTTCTTCCGGACATCTCTGAAGCCGTCGTGCCTGTCGGGGCCGGCGACCATGGCTCCGACAACGGTGTTGGGGTTGGGATTTCGGGTGTCTCTCCACTTCCATCCTCCCTTGCAGTTATATCTCACGCCATTCTTGGGTATCGAAGCACCGCGGTGGTGGACGTGCTTAGGATAACGGCTGCCAAACCCGACGACGTAGCTCATCTTCTGGGGATTGTTCCCTAAGATGTAATCAATCTGCAAAGAAAGCGAGATAACTGGGTAAGCAGGGGTGAAGGAAGTGTAGCTGAAGGCGGAGACTAGCTTCGTAAGTATGTACCTGGGTCATGGCGAAGTCGCGCAAGACGGAGGCTGGGAAGAAATTGGGGCCGCAGTACCAGCCAGGTGTATCTGAAGCTTCGAGATAATCACTATACAGCGAAGCAAGAAAAGCTGCATTCACAACATACTGAAGGGGTTGCGGTGCTCCGTGGTTCAGTTGTATGAGACCACCTGCGATAGGGATTGAAGGGTAAGAAATTTGACTGGAGAAAAGAACATATGCGAGAATGGAGGTGGTCGATCGATGGAGCCAAACCTTTGGTTCTGTTGAATGAGGTGAACACGGGGAGATAGGAGCACATGACGATGCTTGTCTGGTTGTGAAAAGTCCTCAGTATTTCTTCGTATGGATAACCCGGGCTCAGGAATATTCTTAGTCTACTAAGAAGAACCTAAAAGCAAACAGTAAAAAGATTGAGATGGAAATCAGGGCATGAGACAATTATGAAATCTTAACTTACAAAAGATAAAAGATATTCATGTTCTTTCCATTTCCTGAGGCTAGCGCTCACGTAAATCAGTAAATTACAGGTTACTGATGACAACCTTCTGTTCAGACACGAAACAGCTAGCTAATGGGGTGTTTATTTGCATGACAAATTGAAAATTTTTTGTTACAAAAACATGTTCTTGCAACCAAACTTGTTAAAAAAGGTTCACCAATCATTAAAAATTATGTTTATGCAAGATTCCTTCTTGTAGAAAAAAAAGAGGTGAAAATTTTTTCCCCTTGTGGCTGGTTTCCACCCTTTTTAGTTCTACATGATCCCCACTCTTTTTGTCATCGTATCCCACCGAACATTATAGTTTCATGTCTTTAGCCATCTTAGCTTATATTTTAATACACAATTTCCTCATGAAAGCGTATAACCATTATTGTGCAACCAAACGCCCCGTAATCATGCAGACCTAAGTTCCAAAGAAGATAGAAAATAACTCCATTCCTTTTTACCTTGTGATATATTATACTTGAGGTAAGGACCCGATAGTTGAGTTGAGTGAATGAGAACAAGGTAAATCACGATATGGTCAAGGCCCCCCCAACCCCAGGCCATCAACTCGAGGAATCCTGGCATAAACTTCCTTAAGGTTCCCCTGCATCTTGTTTCCGTTTGGCAGTAAATCAAAAAATCAGCAGATATAAAGCTACTTACTAGTTTCTATCTTCATCTGAGATGAGTTAGTGCCACAAAATAATCAAAGCTCACAGACCCATCACACGTCTAGCATAAACTTTTCAAACACTTCGGTTTGTGATCATGAATCTATGATACAAAGTACTATAGCATTTGATCTAGGTGATTGTTCACATCCAACCAATTAAAACACCGGTCCTGTTATCATATTTCTTCCATTTCCAGCAAGTCCCAGACTCCCAATTTTCAAGGCGGTAGAAAATCAATTGTGTAAATATTTTCTATGGTCAAAGGTATGAAATTTCCTTAACAGTTGTACTGGCCCTACTGGGAACTGTCAGCCCAGAGATAATTAAAGTAGAAAAAAAATCAACCATTCAAGTTTTGCATGCGCAGGACTATTTAGTATCTTAAGGGGATGCAGTAATTTTGAGAGGCAGTAATTATGAGAGGCTTGCTCGAGGATAATGGGTTAGTGGGTACAGCCACCAAGTACAAATGAATGCCTAGATTGCTTTCAGCCCAAGCCACTTACTAATTGCTACAAATTTATGCTTCGATCTAGGGAAAAGCTTGAACCGACATTCTTAACAAAACTATAAAGAATATTACTGACGTGATGAAATACATGTTGGCACCTACGACCCACCCTTTAAAGCCTTCCGAATTCAACCATCTAGAAAGCCATAAACAAAATGGAAGATAGCCCGACACCTTAGAGAATTTAAAAAAAAAAACTCACAGTGAATGTCTTCTAGAAACTTTTACAAGACGGACAAGGATGATAAGAAGTGATCTAAGCAAACAAGAAAAGATTCAGTTAATGAGTAACTAAATTAAATGGCAGATAGACATGGTTTTGCTCACAATGTGACCAACATCTCTTGCAAATAACCAACACCAACATCAGGTAAATCTAGAAAGTATCCTCTACTTACTTGAGCACCTGCTAGTTTGTTGTCCCAGCTTAGCACACCATAAAAGGGGCCACCCCAGAAGGCACCTGCATGTTTGGCCATTTTGGGATGGGTAGCGAGAGAAAGATAGGAGGTATTTCCTGTGGCATAGTACATCCATGCTCCAGCCCAAACGTATTCATCCCAGTAGCTGGTGGAGTTGTAGAAAAGTGAAGCATCGGTGCCTCCAACACTATAGCGCCCATGCTGTTTCCTAGCAAATTTCCAAAGCGTCTCAGCACCATGGACGAGTTTCTTTGAATAAGTTTTGCTGTCCTTGAAGACAATAGATGCAGAAGCTAAAGCAGCAGCCATCTCAGAAGCAAGATCTGCACAGCTACTGCATTCAGTTACAGGTCGTGGGTAGTCAATATCTTCAGGCCTCATCCAACAGTAATGATCGTTAGGGGTTGTACTACCCTTGGCAACGTTTCCGGTTCCAACCTACAGCAATCCAAACCAAATTGGAAAGTTTGAAACTATGTAAGATAAGAATAGACGAGGGCTTTTACATCTCTCATGTTGCTTATCAGCATTTTTGTTTCCTATTTATACCTGTGCAGCAAGCTTGTCAATGGTGTCAGCAGATGAATTGAAAGTTTTGAGCAAGTAATCTGTTCCCCATTTGATGATCTCCTTGACGTGGTTTAGCTCACCTGCAGCTTCATACTTTGCACTATACTCGATTACACTCCAACTGAGCATTGTCATGGAGAAAGACATGGGGAAGTGGAATTTGATAGCATCTCCAGCATCGTAGAATCCGCCAACCAGATTTTTGTGGTACCCTGAATCTGACAGTCCGTCTCTCATCCCCGAGTTGCCCCTCCAGGAGACATTGTTATGCTTTGGAATTGGCCCAGCTGCACACGCCATGATCAAAAGATCATAAATCTAAAGAAACATTAAACTGCATGATTTAATTCCTAGATTAAGCACTTCCGTATGCAATTCTATTCAAACTCAAAACACGTCAGGTAAGACTATCGTTTATACAAGTTGTAATCCACACGTTTTATTCTGCACATTCCCTCTAACAGAGATCATCTGCATGTGGACGAGGAGACCTAATTTATGTCAAAACGAAGCAGATATTAAATACCATTCAATCAGGTAAAAATAGAGAACCAGCCCAAAAGCCCAAAACGGACAATAAATCGCCGTTGGAGCTATCAGATCGTATAAAGCCTCACAGGAGGACATGGAAGTGCAGAACCATGCTGAATGGATCTTGAATTTATTTAGTATTATTTTTTGAAACACCAAGAATCACCGCAAATCCAAAATCGTTGGCAAGTCTGAAGGTGCCAACCCCTCGGATCCGCCATCCCTGCCCCATGCACAATGGCAAACCTCGCGTTCTGCGAGCAACAGCAAAGGGGGGGCCGAGTAGGAAAACTGGGGAGGGAGAAAGAGGATGGAAGAGGTACTCACAGCGCTGAGCATTAAAGAACATGAGGGCCTTGTGGAGGGCAACCGTGTAGTTATCCGGCGGCGGGCGGGGACGGTGGTGGTGCGGCACCGTCTTGACGATGAGGGCAATGAGCCCGGCGAGCAGGCCGCATGCGACGACGGTACCCAACGTCCACAAGAAGATCTTGCGGCTGACAATAATGCATCCGAGGTCGACGTACTTCTTCTTCTTCTTCCCCTGGTCGCCCGGCCCGGCGAGCAGCCAGCTCTGCTGCGTCTCGTCCAGCTGCCGCGAGGTGGTCGACAGCGCCGCCCGGTCCAGGTCGAGGTTCCTGCTCCGATCATCGTCCGTCGCCGAATCCGCGTGGATCTCCAGGGGTCCTCCCCACGGATCTCTCCCGTACATGCTCATCTCCGCTCGCAGCCGCCCACAACACTTCCCTCCCCCCCGGCCGGCTCCCCCTTCTTCCTCTTCTCCCCCGCACACCTGCCGCGCGCACTCATGCAGCCGCGCGCGCGTAGTTAATGCGGAGGACGCCGAAGAGGGTGGCCGGAGAGAGTGGGGTTGAAGCGAAGCATCCGGGGAGCTGGCTACCCGCCCGGTATATGGTGTCCGGTCGACGACGAGCTCCGAGTGAAAGGAGATCTGTAAAAGCGATGGTGGAGGCCAGTTGGGGGCGGAGAGATCAGAGGTGGGGGGCAGCGTCGTCTTCCTCCCGGATGGGGACGGGGTCCTGTCCTGGTCCTGGCTTGTAGGCCCTCGCTGCCGTGCTGTCTTGGCGCTACCACTGCCGCGCAAGCAGACACCATAGATGATAGATTTCCCCCAAAGCGTGACGTGTTGTTCCTTCTTCTTGGATACCGGTGTGCGAAGTGGACGGTGCAGATCCTTTTCCGACTGACAGGCTGGAGTCAGCTGGTGCAATCAGAGCCGTCGCGCTTCAAAAGGTAAACCAGGGTCCGATTCCGACCGAGACGGAGCTGCGCATCAACGGTCTATTCACGCAACCGCGGCGCGTTCGGGCATGTTGGGTCTTCTTCGGAGGGACCATTAACACAACAACGGTCAATACAACCGGGGCCCCAACCAGACTCGATGCGACGCTGTAATCGCCGGACCGGCGGGAGACGGTGTATGTAGAAGAAGCCCTCTGTCTACCCAAGCAAGCCCGTTGGACAGCAACACCTTCACCTTCTCCAATGTCCCACTCGACGACCCTTCCGAGCGAGGCGAGAGAAAGACCCATCTTTCGCGTTTTTCAGAAGGCTACCGAGATGGGGGCGCGGTTGCGCCGCTGCGCCCACCGAGCACCCCTTTTAAATTCTATTGACGCGCCGTGACCGGCGCAGGCTCAGGAAGGACCGCTGTCGGCCTCTCATGGCCGACGTTTTTCTAATTCCTGCTCCGCTGCAGCGCCCATAAACAAAGGCGCCAGAGAAGGACGCCGCACGTTAAACAAAAACAAAGGCGTTCGGACAAGTATATGTATACAGATACATATATAAATATACTGAGAGAAGGAGAGAGAGAGATGCAATATATATATATATCCACCTTCTTCTGGTGGCGGCCCCATGGAAATAGCTTTATTCGTCACTAACTATGGTTTTATTAGGTGAGTGGCAGGTGGTGACGGTCTTGTGCCGCGAACAAGCCCAAAGTTCTGGATAACCAACACAAGCAACAACGGGAGCGAGCGCTGTCCGATGGTGATGGACTTACCCCGGGCCAAGTGTCGAACACCTGGGTCGCATTCGCGGGACAGCTGCAACGCGGGGGAGGGACGCCGTGGCGTGCGATCGCGGGGCTGGTGCCGCCCCACACCCAGACGGCTTGATCAACGCCAGCCTATTCGGCGGCGGGTGCCGGCCGGGAGAGCGACGGCGACTCCACACTCGGACGGAGACATCTCGATCTGGTCTGGGCCCCGGGCAAGTGAATCCGAGAGGTAAGTAGGGTAACGGCGTCGGGGGCGGAAGACGCCGATCTCATCCGCCCCACCCGCAGGACCGGAGCTGGCGACGGCGATCGGCACGTGGAGGGGCGCCGTCCGACGCGCTCGCATCCCGGCCGGCCGGCCCCCCTCGCCGGCTGCAGCTGGAGTCTCGCTCACTTGAACTGTTCGTCGTCCGAACCACCCGGCCGCATCCATCTCGATCCAGCTAGATTGCTCTCTCCGCCGGGCGGCGATCGGCAAATCGTGAATACAACAGCAGCCGGTCGGTAAGCAGTCGTCGAGGGTGTCCGAGCCTGACCATTGATTATAGACGATACTGCATTCTTCTTCGCACTGCTAGACATTTTGCTTCGTGAACACCGAAGGTAGGTAGAAACAGAATGATGAGGCACAGGCTCGAGCCCTAGGTTAACGAAGAAGAAGAGATTCAGGGGGAACGCCTGGTGTCATCATCGTGGTCGACATCAATGTCAGCGACCGATAAGACTGTTTTTTATAGAATCTTTTTCCCTTTTTGATTTGAGAATTTATGTACAAACTATGTATGTTCTGTAGTCTTGTTTAATGAATATGGTCATGTTTTCTTCAAAAAAAGATTTGAGAATTTATGTAAAATGCTGATAAGGTGTTCTGTTGCATCGTAAAATGAATTTTCACCATGCAATTATGTTTCCGCAACAAAACTCCTTACAATAGATCTCTGACAACGAACTGAGAGTCCTTTTTTCTTTCTTTCTTCCTTCCTTTCTTTTATAGTCGTTATCATATCTCACCAATCGTGAAAACTTCATATTTTTAGCTACCTTCCGATCTGTATTTTGATAATTTGATCACAAAAATGTACAGAATATTATATCACGACGGAACACCTTGTGCACGGGAAGTAAGGATGCATTAAAAATAATCTTATCCACAAAGACGTAGTCCTTTAAATTTGCTAAATTAGGAAACATTTTGGTTGATTTACTGCCACCCAAACAAGGTTTATGGGATGTTTGGTTGCACGATAATGAAGATTTTTATTTTAATTTTTAAAAATTGTAAGAAAACTTGTTAAAAGAGGTGTTTGGTAACCATGACAAATTTATGTTTTAAAAGTGATTTTCTTCTTAAACAAAAAAAGAGGATCTCACCTTTTTTTCTTTTTTCTTGTGGTCCCCCACTTTATTTGGTCATGTATGGTAGTTACTCTTTTTTGTAATCACATCCCTCCAAACATGATAATTTTATGTCATGAGTTGGTTCATTTTTTATTTTAATCCAATTTGATTCACTTTTTAATTTAATACAATTTTTTATCATAAAAATGTACAAAAAATTATCATGCAACCAAACACCCCATTAGGAATATCTAAATTTACGCTGCTACTAGCTCGGGCTTGGTTCTGCTGGAGCTGGACTGTTGGGCTACTCGAGGGAATTCGTGGGCCTTCATTAGAACGTGGGCTCGTCGTACGGTAACTTTCGGTCCAGCCCAGTAGACTCTCAACTAACCCTCGTTTAGGGAAGGGAGGAACCGACCAGACCAGACCAGACCAGCGGCGCCGCCGGCACGGATCTTGATCGCTGCTTCCCCTCTTTTTGCCCGTTATCTCCGCCGGGTGAGTAGCAGATCAGTGAGAATGTAGGTTTCTTATCTTTTACAAGTGTTCTACGGTCTTCCGTCGTTCACGCAATAGCTGGAGTATCCGAGCGGCGTTACGCGTATTTCGGTCGTTCGCACGGTAGATCCGCTCGGATTCTCGATCTTCCAATACGTAACCTTGGTTACGTTTTTCCTGCGCTTATCAGGGTTGGGCGCTTCATGTGCTGATGAGTGAAGTGATTGCGAGGGGTGCAAATTGTTATGTGATTCAACAACGGGCCTTGTCACACAAAACGAAGTGAATGCGTCGTAGATGTAATTAATATTGTAGCTTATAATGAACCATATACACTGTCCCAGATGGAAGTGCTGCATCCTATATTAACTTGTATGAGCTCTACATCTTAGTTTTCGACATTCCAAGATACATTCTTGAAATTTAAAAGTGTCACCTGCTTATGATGGTCAGTTAACAAATTCAAAGGATGATTGAGAAACAGGTGCTGGGATGCATAGGAAGGATTTGCGAAGTAAACAAGAAACGAGGTGTTTGTTAGTGACGCTGCCAGGTCTATACATTTCTGAGTTTACACGTTGTGGTTTCTTAATGCACTAGCCCTCATCATCGTAGACAACTATATCTGTATCTGACCGGCAGCTAGCTTCATGCTAACAGACCTAAACTATCTGATTTTTCAAATTAAGTAATCTCTTTCTTAAATTCAAACGGTCTTTCTACTATCAGCTGTAAATATTAGTGACTGAAGTTCATATTCTTATGCACGTTTCTTATTTCTCATGATTGTCAGTCTCTCATTTATTCTATTATAGCTGTAGTTTTAATCTAAAAATGCGTACACATTTCACAAATAATGCATGATGCCAAAATGGATTATGCTTTCCACCTACTTTGTCCTATTGAAACCAGTCCTTGGTCTGTTGTCAACGCTGTTCGGTATGGTTGTATCTGGATTGCGACCAGGGACAGGCACATTTTTCATATAAGATGTCTGACATTAGTGCCCATTATTTTCTTTTACAAATACCTTACCCATTTTGGATCCTTCCATGGGCAATTATTGTAATGATTTAGAAATGTGTGACCTATGTTATCCGAGTCGTGAGGTGCCTGAGGCGAGGGACCTAGTGCCTCGTCTCAGGCATCTAGGGCAGGTGCCTGAGGTATTTTATATTATTTAATTATTTTAATTTAAATAATACATATATCTAATATAAATAGTTGAAATAAATATAAAAAATTCTTGTAATATTTAAATAAATGTATCATTTTAATAACTATATATTGTAGCCATCAATAAATAATGTTATAACAATAAAAGAAGGTCAATAACAAACATAACATCATAACAACTAACAAGAGTAGAGTACAAATAAAGCATGACATAGCATAACAACTTAATGAGAATAGAAATAAATAACAAAAGAAGACAATTATTATAATTAAATTAAGAAATAGATCATGTTTGACCATATTTGTTTGACTTTAGGTGGACGAGGTGTTTTGGGGCGAGGCAAGGCATTTTGCCAGTGCCTCTCCAGCCTCAACCGCCTAGGCGGTTGAGTCAAGCACCTCTAATAACTATGCGTGTGACAATACATGCCCCTGGGACCCGGATTAGTGTCTTGCTTGTCTATCACTCTAGATGTCTCCTAAAGCATTAATCTTTTATGATCTTTGTCTATTTTATGCAGATTAGGGCAAATGGCTGCACCTGGCAAATCCATGCTGTACTCGTTGCTTTTATTTGCTATTACGCTGTCACTTATGGAGATGTACAGAGAAAAGCTAGCTTCGTCTGAACTTTGGACAATTGTTGGGGGATTCATTAGTTCTCTTCTATTTCTTGTACTGCTAACTGTAAGTTTTTTTTGGGCCTTTCTGGTACTCCACCTTTTTCAGCTACTGCTACTTTCATAACTGCCCATTTCAATCATCAAGTTTTCTATGTAGCTACTGCTACTTTCATAACTGCCCATTTCATCTGAACTTTGGACAATTGTTGGGGGATTCATTAGTTCTTTTCTATTTCTTGTACTGCTAACTGTAAGTTTTTTTTGGGCCTTTCTGGTACTCCACCTTTTTCAGCTACTGCTATTTTCATAACTGTCCTTTTATGTAGAATTATTACTTTTTATTTTGTATTGAAAATGGTCAATGAATCACCCTAATCCTGTTACTTACAAGTACCTTCTACTTTTCAGCATTATTTTGAAGTGTAGTGATTTGTACTGTCTTCCAAATGGTGTTGAAGTCATAATGCTAGTATACTATATTCTATTATGTAGGGGTGTAAAAGGAATCCGATATTCCGATATTCCGATTCGATTTCGATAAAAACGGGTTTGGAACTTTTTTTTGTATCCTATAAGCTATCGGAATCGGATATTCCGGTAGCTTATCGGAATCGGAATCAGAATCAGTTGGTTCCGTTTCCGTTAATCCGATTTCGATAAAAAAATAATTATATATAAATAAAATTAAATAAAATAAAGTTAAATAAATTATAATATATAATATATAAATTGATAAAATAATAAAAATAAAATTTTAAGAAGATTATATCAAATTTTAATAATTATATGTAAATTATTGACTCACTTTTGAATAAAAATTAATATTTAATATTCATTTCGGATTTTATCGGATTCGGTTCCGATTTCGATAACAGAATCGGAATCGGATCGAAATCGGAGCATAGTGATTCCGAAATTATCGGAATCGAAATCGGAACCCCTTAACCCTTATCGGAATCGGATTCTGGTGAATCCGCTACCGAATCCGACCCGTTTACAGCCCTACTATTATGGAAATCCATTGTAAACAAATGGCCTAATATAGTAAAAGGAACTGGAAGGAAGGAGAAATTCCATCTCTGCATTTCTGATCTTAACCGTTTTATATACAAGTATTAATATACTAAACTGGATAGAACATGAAATTTTTTTTAATTAGTTTACCATACAACTCTGCAGCTGGCTTCTCCTTTTCCTTGAAGTTGTAGTAGTCATTTTTTATAATGCTTTATTTACCATCTGACAAAAAAAGGTATGTGTTTTTGTAAATTTGCCTTAATACTCTTCTTTGGGAAGAAGGATTGTTGATAACTTTCAGGAACCATTGCATGCATGTAACAGGTTGAAAAGAATGGTTGTTTGGTACTCTTGAAAGAGTTAGCAGACGCTACCCTGTTTGCTGTCAGCTGTCTACATCTAAGTAGCATATTTAAAAGTTAAATTGAGAAGTGAGAATAGTTAAGCCAATAGGATATTAGGATGGTATCCTGCCATAGTTGTCAAGGCAACGAGGAGACCAAGATGACCAAGTGCTCTCATTGTCCAGTGTCCATTCAAACGACAGGTGCCCTTGTAGGGTCATATGACAGCAATACAGCATCCAAGGGGTCTTTTCAGTTTAGGCAATAATGCAGCCACATATGCATCAAGTAAATGGTATAAATGGGTCTCTTTCTCTATACCTATATATATAAGTAAGCAGAGATAGAAGAGCGGAGGGAGGAAGAGTATAGAGTAGATAGACTTCACATGTGTATATGTATACATTTTTGGTAAAGAGATAAGTTCGATATGCTAGGTGAGAGGAAAGAGGGAGTTTTATGAGTTTTTTTAGTCTGTATAATTAAACATCTTAAACCCATATAAAAAAGAAGTGATAATGAAATATTTTTAAATACTTTCATTGTCCTTAAGTGGGTGCCTACAATTCATGGATCCACATATGTAGTTAGGTCGCAGGGTCAAATGGGCACCACCCATCATGAGAGGTATCTGGGGCACGGTTTACCAGATCTAGTGATCTGGATCAAGTTTGTCCAATCTTGGATCACAATTGCATGTGCCAATCCAATTCTAGTGGGGGGAACTTGTCCTGGGACCAATTTCTGTCGGGATCAGGCTAAGCTTTGTTGGATCAGTCTGGATCGTTTGATTTTGGACTGATACAACTAAGATCTCCATGGCACCGCGGCCTGTCACCAGTGGAGGGACAGCCGCCACCAACCCGGTGGCCTGCATCTGTCCCGCACATCATAGCGGGTGCCCCTCCACTAGTGACTCAGTGAATCAGTGACTAGCAAGATTCCACACAGATTGGTCACTTGAATTGATCTGAAATTACGTTTTTCTGTTTGTTTTTGCTTTGATCAAGCTTTGGAAGAGCTAATTCAGGCTGATCTTGGATCATGTTTTCTTCTATCATATTGGGAACAACCATGGCTGATTTAGAGACCAATCCCAACCAAAAGTTGTTAATCTGAGGGGCAAAGTCACATGTCACCCGCAAGAAAAAAAAATCATTTTAAGTCACATGTCACCCGCAAGAAAAAAAATCATTAATTATGCAGCCTGTGTAGGCAGACACCTTGGGCACCAAGGTAGGCACCTTGGTTCCCTTGGGCAGCTAAGCGGGCATCTTGGGTGCTTTTTGGATCTGCAGAATGTACCCTTGCACATTGTCTTGCAGAGGTTGCTTTGGTGCCTAAGTGGTGCCTTTGCTGGTGGTTTGACAACTATGGTTAACACTTGGCAAATATAAAATCCATCATCTTAGATCTATATATACTCATGAAGAAGAGAAGTGATTGTTTTGTATTCAACCTATAAATGGCTTGTTTAGTTGAATGATGAAGAATAAGTCTTTTCACTAATTCAATATTAATTAAAATAAACAAATAGCAAGACGCGCGCGCACGCGAGAGAGAGAGAGAGCGATGACGAAGAGTCTGAACAAAGTGGAGAGATTATTGTTTTCAAGACAGTTAAGCTGACAAATACCGTCTTCCTACTTAGTCAATAAGGGGAGGCGCTAGGTGACACATTTTTTCATATTAAAATTGATACCTAGTGAATATATTGTACAAGTGCAAAGTTAAATAGACTAAATAGTATTAATATTTAATACTCTATTAGAATTACTTAATTGAGTATTAATACATAATTATCATTAACTTTTAGTAAATATGTGTTATTACTTAATCAGAGTTAATGCTTCATCAAAATATCTTTGTAATCATAATGAATTATAGGTAAATAACCATTAATGAGAATTACTGAATGAACTTGGTACTAGTAGTTACTTAGTATTAACTGTTAGTAAATGTCTATGAAATTACTTAATCAGAATTAATTATTCATCAAAATATCTAGGTTTACTCAATTAAGTTAGTATTAAACTTAATCACTATCAGTATCAGCTGTTAGTAAATATCCATGTTGTTTAATCCGATCTAGTACTTCACCAGAATACCTATTTGTATTTGGCATTCACTATTAGTAAATAACTATTTTTACTTTAATACTTGGGTGATGTTTGATTTGACTTCATGACATGTCTACAGTCTTAATTTCATCTCTAATCTTTATTGTGGAACACAAAATTCTAGTTATTCACCTCTGAAAATAAAAAAGAAAATATAGTGAATCACTAAAAGTGCTTTTCAAGTGGTTATTATTATATTTAAGCATTTTACCAAATGGTTTGAATGCCTGACCTTTGACCAATTCGGAGATTAAACATCAATTAAGCCAAAACAAACAACTCTTTAGTCAAATACTCATATTACTCAATTATGTATTAATACTTAATTCATATTAAATATTATTAAATATTCATGGAAGAAAAATACCTGACATCCATGGATTGGTTCAACATGAGACAAACTAGCCAGTTCACCTGATTCGACGTCTACCAAAGGTGCTCTGGTTCAGCACCTAGGTGTTCCAGGTGAGTTTGCTTGCCAAGGCAACTAAACAACTCTGCATTCAGATTTCCACCTTGACTCCTAGGTGATGCCTAAGTGTTGCTTTAAAAACAGTGGGAGAGACTGATAGTGAGGGAGAGGAAGAGAATTCACTAATGCCATCAGCAATTGGAGCAAAACCAGTTGGCGACGTGAGTAGTGTGGCAAAATTGATAGCAAAAGCCAGACTAGCCGGTAGACAGCCACGATGATCAAAGGTGGTGGCTGCAGTGGTGAGCAAAGGCAACAGCAAATGGCAGCAAGGACAGTTGACATTGTGGCTAGTGCAGACGGCATGGTAGACAGCCACGATGATCAAAGGTGGTGGCTGCAGTGGTGAGCAAAGGCAACAGCAAATGGCAGCAAGGACAGTGGACACTGTGGCTAGTGCAGACGGCAATGATAAAGTCAACATTCATTCGACTGATTACTAGGATGTAAATGGTTTTAAGTAGTATAACTAGTCTGGTCGATCGATGAGTCGATGACCATGAAATGGTGCTGAAATAGTTGCAACTCGATACTGGTTCAGCAAGCAAGCACCAAAGTGGTCTACTTAGGGGCACTTTTCTGGCTAAGTGGATGTTTTGGTACCTTATTGGGGTCCAACAGAGTTGTCCATTATCTTGGTATTCAACTTCCAACATGGATGGAATTCTTTTGGTGCAAATAGTATTTCCCTAGTGATCTTTCCATGCCTGAAGGAGAGAAGGATAAATGACACCTACTTTTCTTTTACCACAATGTTGACCACAACGAGAGGGGAAAAAATCTAAGTAAAGCTAATTTTGTTTTACTGTTCCATGTCTAGTGAGCACATATATGATGCTTTTATGGAAAAAGAAAAGAATGATGATATATATGTGGTTAAAAATCACCTAGATAATGGGAGCAATTTGTTGGCATTGTGAACTATTAAAATTTTTAACACGGAGTTGCAAGCTCAGTTATTTGGTTTCTGGAGTTGGTAAAAGGTAAAGTCTGTTGTAACTTGGTCTAAGATATTGGGATTATCTTATGGACTAGGGAAGTTCGTTTACCATAAAGTTCCTTTAAGTTTGTACTTTTGGGAGGAAACCTATTCTTGCTTATGCAGCTTTCTTTTTACATAGTATTCAGAGAAACAGTCTCCTTCCAGTCTTCTTTGTTAGAGAAAAGCCGTCTCTATACATGAATTTTCAGCTGCATCAACTGACACAGTAGCAAACTATGGTTGTTACTGTACTACTTGCATTTAATGAATTGCCATGTCTAGCAATGCTATCTTGTTCACCTTTGTTAAGCTCCATTGCGGCCTCCACCATTATCATCCTACTTTTATTCAATGGTCGGTATTTGCCAGCTTTGACACCAAGGAAGTGAGGTACCTTATTCTATGTTAGTAACATCAAACGTGACTGGCTGAGCCTTGTTCACCACTTTACCACTGGCCTGGCATAGCCACTTTTCAGATAATAGCTTTTACTTTCTGCTTTCTCGTGGTTGGTACACCACATTCTATGCTGATGTTAGTGTTACTTCGATTGCTTATGTTCATCTTCATCCGGAAGGAGAAATGTGAGGTTTCCTTTCTCTAGTGACATCTTAGTCCTCTAGTCTTTTATTGATGTTAGGGCCCATTGGTGCACTGGAAAAACTAGGAAGGACCTCTTTTATGTTAACCTGACAAAAATAGGGTATTTTCAATATCCATACTCTTAACTTCTTTTGTGTTTTCTGTTTCATGATGCTTGTTTACTTGCAGGTAAAATCATTCAGATGTACTGAATAGCAGCCTTTTCCTGTTATACATTTCAATTTATATTGCAATCTGCCCTTGATTTTTTAACTATCTTGACAATAATCTCTTTGCCCTACTAAAAGGGTGTTATAGCCATCATTTGTCTGGGAAATGAATGTTTTTGTGTATGTTTCAGTTCATTGGGAATTTTCAGGAATCTTCTGGTGCTAAAACAGGATGGGGTTCTGGTAATTATCATACAAATTTTATTGAGAAGCATCATATAATTTTGGATTAAGTTTTGTTACACTTGCTATTTTCTTCTTTTGCTTAACCATGTTGCCTTGATGCAGTTGCCATTGCCGAATTTGTAGCCCTCATTGCTGCAAGCACCGTGCATCGTGTCTGTATCACTACATGGTATGTGGTCTTTCTCCTGCTGCTTTCCGAAGACATTCCTTTGAATGTGCCTTCGGTAGATTTTCTGCTGCGAATCATGTGTTATTTAACATTTTTTTAAGAAAAATAAAAGAATTAGCTTTGTTACTTGTCAAAGAGGTGCACCTTGTGAATGACAATAGCGATGAATCCTATGCTGTGCTTGATTTTTACATTAGGAAGGACTGTTTAAGCAGGACTTGGGGAAGAAAAAAGGAACCCAAAAATGGAAGAGCTGCTTTGTCATGTTGGTAATCTGTCGTTGGGGAAGCAAGTTCATTGGGTTTGAACCACATTTAAATGTTAGAAGTTCGTCGATGAACACCCCCCCCCCCCCTCATGAGCACGCAAGCACAACCAGTCCTTAGCCAGCTGATGTCTATTTTTACAAGATCATTCTTACTACAAATAAAGTCTAGTGGTTTATTTCTCTAATTAAGTTAACAATATTATTAATAGATAGTGTGTTTTTTTTCCCATTGGGGGTTTCTGGCTGGTGCAGTGCCTGTGTGGTTGCTTAAATTTAGAGATTTAGGTTAGGCCGTAGTGAAGGATGAACAACCAGATAATCATAGCTATACTTATACGGTGAGCTTTACTGATAGAAACAGGCAAAAGGTTATTGATAAACAGGGAGATCGGAGATCAAACAGCTGCAATATGATAGCTTGTAAAAAAAGTTGCCGCAGCTGATCTGTTGATCATCTGCTCTGTTAAACATCAGCTTCTATTTGGATCTCGACTTAACTTTTCTTGTGGTTTACGTTGATAGTAGATGTGCGAGTCAAATTAATGATTCTTTGTGCTTCCAGTTTAAGGCTCATTATCGTTGACCCAAGAAACTGTTTCTGGTGGTAATGCTTTCTTTCTTCCAATTACTGCAGTTTTCTGTTCTCGGCAGCACTTTTATACGAAGTTAACAAGTTATCAGGGATAATCCAAAGTAAAAGTGAAATGAAGACAAGGAGACACTGAGCGGAACTTTATTAATTCAGCTAGCCCATGTTGCTTCGTCACTCACCAGGAATATGGCTACATTCCAAGACATACCTGCAAGCATGACAGGTTCTCTTTAATTGAAACCTCGTGTGTGGAGTCTATCTGATCATGTACTTTATTTTCGTAATCCTTCGTTTCATTGCACAGTTAAGGTCATTTTAGAATGAAAAGAAACTCACTATCGTTATCTTTAGTGTTATGTCAAAATCCCCTCTATCACCGAGATTTCCTGTTTGTCCTTTCAGATTTTCAATAATATGCTTGATTCCCTCTATCTTCTTCCAAATACGAAGCACCATCACCTGTTTTCCCAACCTGGAATCAGTGGGAAGGAGCAACTTTGAAGCTCTAGGAGCAAACTTGTGGGCATCACATGTAATTAAATAAGCACCAAACATGTTGGATATCTTATGCCCTGTTTGGTAACACTATTAGGTACCTCTATCATTATCAATTTTAAAATTGATATCGATAAGAATCATTAAAGAGTGTTTGGTTAATTGTATCGATTTTAAAATTTGTAGTGCAAACAAAGTATATTATGTAATACAAGTGATAACTTTTTGATATTGATACTCTAATATTTGAAAATATTAATATCAATATTGATATAGTACCAAAAATGGAATTTTAACCAAACGGGATATTAATTATTGCTGCCCTACTAGTTCCGTTTGACCTGCTAGAGATGACCCAGTCTCATCCACCTTCTCGGATGACTAATGCCATGTTTGGTCGGAGTACCGAAAATTGTACCATATGGATTTTGAGATCGATATTTTCAAAGTATCAATATTAAAATTGAAACAAGTTTGACATTTATGTTACATAACATGTTTCGTGGATATTATAAATTTCAAAATTAATATGATTAATTAAACATCTCTTAATATTTACTATCAATATCAATTTTTAATTCGTCAGACGAGGAAGAGGACGGCGTTCTCGAGCCCTTGCTGCATATAACAAAAGGAATATGGATATTAATAGATTCGGATCGGATTTATCCGGATCCACCCATTTCTCGCTGCTACCTCTGCGGGCCATCGAAAAGGAGCACAACCAACCAAGGACGAGGCCTTTCCAGATCAAACAAGAACGAATTCTTTTCCAGAAATCTTTTTCATTTCGAACAACTTTGAACACGGAAGAACAGTGAAGGTAGCAGTTTATCCGAACTTATTTTAGAAGTCGGTGATTCATAAGAGGCCAAAACACAAGCACCACTATCCATGAATGCCGAGAAGCGAAGGAGAAGAGGTCAATATTGTCTCTTTTGCTCCTGTTCTTTCGGGTCCCCCCCCCCTTCCTCCTCCTTTCGGACGGTTCGTGCCTCCCTTGGAATGGTTCAGACTTCAAAGTTTGACCGATGGGTTTCTGGTCCTCTTCCCTTTGCCCTCCGAACTCGTCTACCCTGGGAGAGATAGAGAGAGACCTTCTTCTGCTTTATGAGGCATTTTTGAGGAGTTCAGATTCTCTGAGATAGACATCAGAAGGAATTCTCTCTAATGTAGATATAAAAAAATTGTGAAATTTATTTTATTGTGTGAATTTTACATGTCATATCACGAGAAATCATAGGTCTCACCGAATTTTTTTTATATCCAAGCGAAAAGATTTCTCTTATATGTCCGTTTAAGAATATTCCAACTCTTTGTAGAGAAATCACTCATTCCTAGAGATGTTCAACTAAACCGGGACAATTGGTAAGCTGAAGTTCAAAGACTTGTGTGTTCAATTTTTTAAATGGAATCGAATAGATACATTCTTATAGATTTAGTTCATTTCAACTCCTCTTCAAATTGAATCAGGTCGACAGATGAGTTGACCCAATTTAATCTAATTTATTCGTAAATATGCATTATTATATATTCGTATTAAATAACAAAAATATGTAACTTTCTCATATAAATAAAATAATGATTTTAATACTAACGTCGATCGATTATTTTAATCTTATTTCGTTTTTGTCACTGAATAATGTAAGGTTGGTAGAACCGGCGAAACGAACAGATCGATCGAGCTGCGGTTCAACCGAACCGGTTTGATTCAGTCCGGGCCTTCTTCGCCCAACTCGCCTCGCAATCCCGCCCCACCGAACGGGAAGGGAAAGCAGAGGGGCGAGAGCGCTTCCTCTTCGCGAATCATTTACTTGACTCGGCGACGCGGTCTCGAATCTCGACGGATTAAAATAATCTCACGAAATTCCCAAACTCAGATTATCTTCCCGCGCGTGGTCGTCGAGCGATGTCAACGTAAGAGTCGAATCAGATACAGTTGAATAATAATATTATTCGTATCAGTATCTTATAAAAAATGTATCTACTTATTAATAACATCAAATGTATTCGTGAATCATATTATTTTATCTACTTAAAAATAATTTACGGTGAACCGTTATCGAATATATAAAAAGATAACATATATATGATACAAACACAGAAAAATAAAGAAATGAAGATAATTTTATCGATGAAAATATACATAAAATATATATATTATAATTAAAAATATCTATTTATAACAATGAACAAGAAGAAAAATATTAATTATATATCTAACACAAAATATGAGATACAAAGAAATAATTTACAAGTCTATGGTAAAATTGATTTTTGAGTATGCAATAAATAATTATACGCACCACACAAAATATGAAAGAAAAAAAAATCTTAGTTACATATTTAGAATAATATACATCCAACGTAAAACAATGAATAGTCGATTTACTATAAAAGTGTGTACGTGGATTGCAGCATCAAGAAGCGAAAGAAGATGAAGATATCGTTGTCGGATGTCAGGACAAGACTTGTCTAATGTTAAGATCCCAAGAAATAAGATGAATCGATGAGTTAAGGGCAATAAAATTTTATAGATGGGATAAATATATGTTTTAATATCATAAATTGTGAGTTATTGTATTATGTATTAATTAACGAATATGGATAATAATTTTTAGATTCGATTTATGATATATATATAGTCATATCTGCTAAAATAATAATTAATCGATAAACAAACGTGAATAACTTATTTAAAAAATTTAAACTATCTATTAATTATTAGTTAACTAATGAACAGGCCAAATAACTAGATAATCGATAATTATTAACATCCGTAAGTAATCTGATACTTGTCCGGTGGACAACCACGACGGATGACGCAGGTATTACGTCGGCCTCTCGGCTGAAGCTGGTGACAGGCACGAGGTATCTGGTAAGGCGTCCATTGGGGGGGGGGGCTCTTGACCCGGCGGTTGACCAAAGAGAACACGCGGTCGTACGGACGGACGTGCTTTGAAGATATACGGACCCGGCGGGGCAGGAGTCCGGATCGCCTCAGTTCCCGGGTGGAGGGGACTCCCGCAGTCCCCAACCGGAGCGCGCCACGTCGACGGTGGCGTAATGTGCCACCACGGACCGACGGAGCCACTGCCGGATAACGGAAGTGCGGAGACGGAGAACGTCGTCGAACGGCCGTCGACGGAGGGGGAGGGCCGTGAAGCCGTCGTTTCCGAAACGTCACCTCAGTCATTAATGCCTGTTCACGGCGCTCGACACAAGCTTAAAGAATATTATTTTTATTTTTTGAACTCGGTGACGGTTGACGATCACGCGGTAGGGTCTCCCACGAGGCTCGGTACACCACTGATTGGAACACTCGGTGGTGGGAGACAAACCACTCGGCAGCGACTAGGTCAGGTCTCGGTAGTGCGCCACACACGGAAATTGAGCGTTTTTCTAGACGCTCGGTAGTGATACATAGACGGCTCGGTATCGCGGCTTCAGACGACGGCTCGGTAGCGTTTGTCTAGACGCTCGGTAGTGATACAACGTCGACTCGGTAGCGCGACTTCAGACCACCGCTCGGTAGCGTTCTTGTAGACGCTCGGTAGTGATACAACGTCGACTCGGTAGCGCGGCTTCAGACCACCGCTCAGTAGCGTTTGTCTACACGATCGGTAGTGAGAAGACGTCGACTCGGTAGCGCGGCTTCAGACGACGGCTCGGTAGCGTTCTTGTAGACGCTCGGTAGTGATACAACGTCGACTCGGTAGCGCGGCTTCAGACGACGGCTCGGTAGCGTTTGTCTACACGATCGGTAGTGAGAAGACGTCGACTCGGTAGCGCGGCTTCAGACCACCGCTCGGTAGCGTTTGTCTACACGATCGGTAGTGAGAAGACGTCGACTCGGTAGCGCGGCTTCAGACAACCGCTCGGTAGCGTTTGTCTAGACGCTCGGTAGTGATACATAGACGGCTCGGTAGCGCGGCTTCAGACGACGGCTCGGTAGCGTTTGTCTACACGATCGGTAGTGAGAAGACGTCGACTCGGTAGCGCGGATTCAGACCACCGCTCGGTAGCGTTTGTCTACACGATCGGTAGTGATACAACGTCGACTCGGTAGCGCGGCTTCAGACGACGGCTCGGTAGCGTTCTTGTAGACGATCGGTAGTGATACAACGTCGACTCGGTAGCGCGGCTTCAGACGACCGCTCGGTAGCGTTTGTCTAGACGATCGGTAGTGATACATAGACGGCTCGGTAGCGCGGCTTCAGACAACCGCTCGGTAGCGTTTGTCTAGACGATCGGTAGTGATACATAGACGGCTCGGTTGCGACTATTTCAGTTCTCGGCAGTCGGCAGTGCGGTACGGCTATTAAAAATTTTGACAAATGGAAATGGCGGGACATGAAATGATGCATGTCTCCGTGGTTGTCTGAAGCCCTTAGGCTCAGTAGCGAGCTACTCAGGCGGTAAAATAAATTTTAAAACTTTGAAAAATGGATAAGCGGGAAAGGAAAGCAACTGATAAGACGGTAGCGGCTTGTCGGAGGCCCGGTAGCGTGTCAAGAAGGGTTCGGTGACGCGGCCTCGACAACCGCTCGGTAGGGTTTCTATCATACTCGGTAGCGGCTCGTCAAACCGCTCGGTAGCGACGGTCAGAGTTCGGTAGCGACTCGGTAGGGCTTCTTCCATATTCGGTAGCGGCTCCTCGACCGAGGTCACCGATACGGTAGACGTGCGAAGCCGAATCGGCGTCAGGCTATTTTGTCAGACATTTTACATCGTCATTAAACCGCGCAATGATGCTTCTCCCTTCCTCATCCGTGAGAAAGACTAAAAAGGAGTAGAAACTCCCCATTGAAGCACAGCGAAGAACAGGCGCTTCTCGGGTTGGCGGCTGACATCTCCGGCGTCTCCAGGCGAGTGCGACGAACAGCATATCCGGCGAGGTCAGAAGCAGACCAAGTGCATCCCCCGCTTTCACCTCGAGCGTCTGACATCTCCTGCTCGGTACGTGTTCTTAACATGTTTTGGCGCACGTCTTCACTGATTCTTACCCGCCTGTTGTTCTTCTTTGAGGCCGAAGAGAGTTTAAGCTTTGTTTGCTAGTTTGTTCCCATGTTGAACGTTTGCTAGTAACTTCTCATGTTTCCTAGTTTACGTGAACCACTCTTTTCGTGCCGCATGCCATTGTACCGAGTTCGGTGGACATGCGTGAAAACATTATAACACCGGTTGATATGTATAGGGAACAACCGAACACGTACGTTGTCAACATGTCCGGCGAACGTCTCCCGGTTAATGACCCAACCCACATTCTCGTCACCGGCGGTAGCCGAGTTTAGGGAACTGTGGGAAGTCCGAGAAGGGCATGAACTTACGAAACAATTACACCGGGTCTATCCCATGAGTCAATGTTTACGACCGTTGATGATGCTTATCTTTCATATATTGAATATGCGAAACATGTTGGTTTTAGTGTTAGAAGAGAAAACTTAAAAAGGATAAGCAAGGAATTGTAAGGAGAGCACGGTTTGTATGCTCTAAAGAAGGTTGGAGGAAGAAAGACCCACGATATGATACAATTGTAGTTCACCGCCCGGAGACCCGAATGGGTTGTTTGGTCGGGATTACTTTTGTCCTCCACGTTAATGGAATGTATAAAATTACACGATGGGAGACCGAGCATAATCATGAGGTGGAAAGTCCTTCCAAGGCACACATGCTTCGGTCCCATAGAAAATTTCCGAAATTGAAGCTTCCATTGTGGACATTGGTGAGAGCAGTGGTATACGACCTAAGCAACTTTTCCATATGATGTCCAACCAACTGGGTGGCAGAAGAAACCTTGGATTCATGCAAAACGATATGAAGAATTATCTACGAACCAAGAGACAAAGGCGGATGTTAGAATTTGACACCGGAGGATTGCTTCATTATTTCCATCGTAGGCAAGTGAAGATCCCACCTTCACATATTCTTTACAAGTTGATGAGGACGACCTCATCACCAATGTTTTTGGGCGCATTCTAGAATGCGGTTGGACTATGAAAGGTTTGGTGATGTCCTATGTTTTGACACAACATATAAGACCAACAAATATGGCCGACTTTTTGCTCCTTTTGTAGGGGTAAACCATCATAGACAATCTGTCATATTTGGTGCGGCTACATTGTACGATGAGACAATCGACACATTTAGATGGCTTTTCAATACGTTTGTAGGTGTCATGGGAGGAAAGGAGCCAACTACTATATTAACTGACCAGGATAAGGCCATGAGCAATGCCATCTTGCAAGAGTTACCAAGAACCAGTCACAGGATATGTGTGTGGCACATGTACCAAAATGCCTGCAAACATTTGAGCCATGTATTTAATGCCACAACATCATTTAAGAAAGATTTTCAGAGATGTATTTACGACTACGAAGAAGAAGATTCATTTCTGCAGGCGTGGAATAATATGTTGTCAACATATCAATTGAGTGACAACGTATGGCTGAAATCTTTGTTTGAGGAGAGGAAAAGATGGGCACTTATGTATGGAAGGAACACCTTTACTGCTGATATGGTCAGTACACAAAGATGTGAAAGCATTAATAAGCTTCTCAAAGATTATTTAGATATTAGAACTTTGAAAAACTAATTGATGACAGGAGGTACAACCAAGAAGTTGCTGATCATAAGATGAGATATACGTATAGTAGACCTGTAGTACAATCAAAGATCCTTGAGCAAGCAATTGTCATTTACACACCCGAGGTCTACGAAATCATTCAAGATCAGTATTTGAAGTGCATTGAGCTACACTTGCAGAATTCAGATGCAAACACCTTTATCGTATATGACGACGTCAAGCATTGGCATCGTGTGCAGATAATTAGAGGTGTAGACGACAGTGTTCAATGTTCTTGTAAGAAGTTTGAATTTGCCGGAATACTCTGTAGACATGTGTTACGTGTGTTATTACATCTCCAAATTAGGGCTATTCCAGCAAGTTATATCTTGACTAGGTGGACGAGGACGGCTTGCAACATTAACCTTGGGGATGCCATTGTCAAAAACAATGAAATCGTCGATGAGAAGACGTTATGCCAAATGAGGTACATGCATCTGTTGAGAAGTGCAGTGGAGTTATGTGCAACTGCAGCAAAGGGACAAGACAGCTACGAATACTTCCTAACAAATTTAAAGAATTCACAAGAAAAGCTGTCTGAATCCTTTCCACAAGCCAATGTGGAGACTGTTGGAACCTCAGGTTGTCAATCCGAGGTCCCTACTGCAGAACCAATGCAAGAAGCTCAAATTGATACTGCTCTTCGGTTAAAAGGCAGGCTTGAGAAGGGTCGGAGGCGCAGGATGAAATCCTGCCTGGAAAAGAGGAAAAATATAAAACACAAAGATAGGTCAAGTTCACTGGTTCATGTTCAGCCGCCCAGGGATGAAGAGGAATTAATCGACCCCTATGTTTTAAGTAGTCAATCTCAAAATCAGACCTCACAGCAATTTCCTCTTCCGACTCAGGAATCAATCGACATGATGCGTAATGTATCTCATATGGACATCCTTCGGTTTATGAGTGGGCAGTAGTCGGGCAACAGCTTTCTGATTAGACATGAATCCTTTCCTTTTATTCTATCGGTAACCTGCATACTTTGTTAGCATAAGTTTATTACTAAAATGATTCTCTACTACTTGATTATGTCCGCGATATTATTTAACGGTCATTAAACGTACTCAGATGGCCGATGGTCGACCGGTACATTGCAGCTATGGCCACGGGGAATGTCAGATGGGCACCGCTATCGGAGGACCAGACAACGGGCGGAAGTTCTACTTCTGCAGCGTCAGTATATATCATTAATTTCTTAGAATGAACAATTGCAATTATCTTCTAACCATAACCCGTTCCAATCTATCTTGTGCAGCGTGTACCGTGTGGGTTTTTTGTATGGGTAGACAAGCTCCCTGCGGAGGGCGGGATTATGCCATGCAAGTGTGAGAACGCGTTACTGGTGGAACACCTCCAGTGACCCCTCCGATACGTAGGATCCCACGTTGAACAACTCAACGATCTCGTAGGCACTGACCATATTTCGCCAATATGTGTATGTAAAAATATCAGCGAGATTCCTGAAGAAATAAATTATAGGGTTAGTTCGACAGAGAAAGAGCATATGACGATAAAATAGTGAAGTGCAGATAACTTTACATCAATTCCTAACCTTGGCTTAATTAACCAGTCGAGGCAGCTTTGTCTGTTTTCATCGGGAATACGGTCAAGGATGGTTTTAAAAACTGCAGGATTGACGCCCTCCACTTCGGCTGAAACAACCGCTGTTTCCTTTTCCCTGCCACCCCTTCCTCCACTTCCTCGTCCTCTACCACCTTTTCCCTTACCTCCCTTTCCTTTACCTCCCCTTCCTCTACCTCCCTTTTTGGGTTCATAGCGGGGAGGGGGGATGGTCTCCACTTCGTCTGGTGGAATGACCGCACGTCCAATACATTCTCGTTCCATGGGCGCAGCCTCCATCGGTGGAGGTGGCTCGATCCCAAGGGGTTGTGGTTGAGCCTCGTATGGTGACCGTAACCATATGGATCTTATTCGTCCGATCCCTCCCCTTCACCCTCTTGGCTATACACAACAATTCATTTACAACTTGAGTGGGCGACTGGGGGGACTGTTGGGAATCTGTAGTTTCCAAAGGGATGTCAAACAAGTCAGACATCAGATCCCTTGTACACTCCAGCCCCGCAGTAAGTGTAGCATCAAATTGACGCCTCCGTTCACAATCTTTGGAGGCCGCGGTCTTCATCATATCCACCTCTGCCGTACATGGTGGAAAATGTCATCGAACGTAGACGAGGGCCGGGGTTGATGGTCGGATACTACGGAGATGTGTTCTTCGACCGTTTTCTCCAGGCTCTTCTCTTTTCTCGCTCTGTGCCAAATCTTGAGCGAACCCATCAATCCTTTTTTGGAATTGGGCAAATCCTTCTCTAATGAATTGCTCCAATTCTCGTCCTCTTTGTCTCTCAATGAGAAATTGTTCGTCGAGTCGTTGACACCGTACGTATATCACCCAAGTTGGGCGTAGGTACTTCGTTGCGAATTCTGATCCGCTCGGTTCCTCGTCTACAATATCTACAACTACCTGTGTAGGCAATAATAATAAGAAAATTAAGAACAACAGACGAACAATGTATTTATCATGTATACAAATTCAAACTCACCGTATACTTTCGTCCTGTGATCTGTTTAAGTATATCCGCAAATTCCACTTTATTTTTTAAGGGCGCCATGTTCCACTTAAAAATGCGTGGATCATTTCTCCCACAGAATTGTGTTAACCCGCTGATATGTTCAAAAATAAAAGCCTGGTATATAAACATTCGACAGTAAGACGTATGAGACCAACGCACAACATATGATAAGAAGAAACACTACGTAAATGGTTTTGTATACTTACAGGTATGACGGCCACACACCCAAGTAGATAGGGTGGGGACTTCTTGGCCTTAATTTTCTGTGCAACGTCATCCATGCGGTCCAGCAAGACACTATGTACATAGCTGGCCCAATTGTAACCTCCTATGGAACCAATATCTTGTACGTAGTAAAGAATCTGCTTCTGAAGTGTTCTATTTGAATTCGGGAGCAAAAAACATGAAAACATGAATGCTATCCACAGTGACACCGTTTTGTTGACATCTGCCGGATCACTGGACTGTACAAGATTTCGAATTAAATTCAAGATGCCACCTCTGCTGGCACTTACCCCTAAAGGGAACATATCATCCAGTTGGGTTTTTCGTCCGTCGTCCAACCGGATGGGTTCACCGCCATCGCGTAACCCCAAAATAAGGGCCACATCATTCGACCGTAGTCTTAACTCTTGGCCATTTATGTTGGAAACTCCACCGCCTTCGGGAAGTAGGAGGATTTCCGGATCATGGATGTCTTTGAACTCGTATTCGGGCATATCAATAAAGCCGCCGAAAGGAGTACGTGCAAGGAGGTCTCTGTGGACTGTTTGATCGGAATGGTAGCAATTTGCGTGCGATAGTAAGCAAATGAACATCGGTGTAGCACATGCACTGCTTTTGCTCCATGAACATTGGATGTAGACGCCATCTCGTGGACCGCTTCCATGTCTGTAATCCAAGGCGTTTTCGGGGAAATACGTGTGTAGAGAGAGCGACGACAACGTATAAAGAGTATGAAAAACACCTTCGAAGGGTTACCTTGCGTATTTCGTGCTGTGCGATGGTGCACGCTTCGGACTTATTCGGCGATGAATGACCGTTGGTTGCGAGGAACAACGAGCGGCGGCAAGATTACGTTGGACGACTGCAACTTCGAAGAACTATTGCCAGTTGTTGAAAAAAACTATACGCGCCGCAAAAAACCTGGTTATAGATGATGAGTGGAAGACGGCGATGGTTGAACTTCTTCGAAGGGGGAAGAAGGCGCTCGTCGCTCGCTAGATCTTGCTAAGAGGTTCCCGGACGAACAGGGCTACGAAAAGTGGAATCGCAGAAATGTGGACGAGCGCTCTACATCTTTCCTTCCTTCCCTCCTTTAGTATGCCTGAAAATCCCTTTACCTCATTTGACGAGCCGCTACCGAGTATGATAGAAACCCTACCGAGCGGTTGTCGAGGCCGCATCACCGAACCCTTCTTGACACGCTACCGGGCCTCCGACAAGCCGCTACCGTCTTATCAGTTGCTTTCCTTTCCCGCTTATCCATTTTTCAAAGTTTTAAAATTTATTTTACCGCCTGAGTAGCTCGCCATGCGAGCCTAAGGGCTTCAGACAACCACGGAGGCATGCATCATTTCCTGTCCCGCCATTTCCATTTGTCAAAATTTTTAATAGCAGCACCGCACTGCCGACTGCCGAGAACTGAAATAGTCGCAACCGAGCCGTCTATGTATCACTACCGATCGTCTAGACAAACGCTACCGAGCGGTTGTCTGAAGCCGCGCTACCGAGCCGTCTATGTATCACTACCGATCGTCTAGACAAACGCTACCGAGCGGTTGTCTGAAGCCGCGCTACCGAGTCGACGTTGTATCACTACCGAGCGTCTAGACAAACGCTACCGAGCGGTTGTCTGAAGCCGCGCTACCGAGTCGACGTCTTCTCACTACCGATCGTGTAGACAAACGCTACCGAGCCGTCGTCTGAAGCCGCGCTACCGAGTCGACGTTGTATCACTACCGAGCGTCTAGACAAACGCTACCGAGCGGTTGTCTGAAGCCGCGCTACCGAGTCGACGTCTTCTCACTACCGATCGTGTAGACAAACGCTACCGAGCCGTCGTCTGAAGCCGCGCTACCGAGTCGACGTTGTATCACTACCGAGCGTCTACAAGAACGCTACCGAGCCGTCGTCTGAAGCCGCGCTACCGAGTCGACGTCTTCTCACTACCGATCGTGTAGACAAACGCTACCGAGCGGTGGTCTGAAGCCGCGCTACCGAGTCGACGTTGTATCACTACCGAGCGTGTAGACAAACGCTACCGAGCGGTTGTCTGAAGCCGCGCTACCGAGTCGATGTCTTCTCACTACCGATCGTGTAGACAAACGCTACCGAGCCGTCGTCTGAAGCCGCGCTACCGAGCCGTCTATGTATCACTACCGAGCGTCTAGACAAACGCTACCGAGCGGTTGTCTGAAGCCGCGCTACCGAGTCGACGTCTTCTCACTACCGATCGTGTAGACAAACGCTACCGAGCGGTGGTCTGAAGCCGCGCTACCGAGTCGACGTCTTCTCACTACCGATCGTGTAGACAAACGCTACCGAGCCGTCGTCTGAAGCCGCGCTACCGAGTCGACGTTGTATCACTACCTAGCGTCTACAAGAACGTTATCGAGCCGTCGTCTGAAGCCGCGCTACCGAGTCGACGTCTTCTCACTACCGATCGTGTAGACAAACGCTACCGAGCGGTGGTCTGAAGCCGCGCTACCGAGTCGACGTTGTATCACTACCGAGCGTCTACAAGAACGCTACCGAGCGGTGGTCTGAAGCCGCGCTACCGAGTCGACGTTGTATCACTACCGAGCGTCTAGACAAACGCTACCGAGCCGTCGTCTGAAGCCGCGATACCGAGCCGTCTACGTATCACTACCGAGCGTCTAGAAAAACGCTCAATTTCCGTGTGTGGCGCACTACCGAGACCTGACCTAGTCGCTGCCGAGTGGTTTGTCTCCCACCACCGAGTGTTCCAATCAGTGGTGTACCGAGCCTCGTGGGAGACCCTACCGTGTGATCGTCAACCGTCACCAAGTTCAAATAATAAAAATAATATTCTTTAAGCTTGTGTCGAGCGCCGTGAACAGTTATTAATGACTGAGGTGACGTTTCGGAAACGACGGCTTCACGGCCCTCCCCCTCCGTCGACGGCCGTTCGACGACGTTCTCCGTCTCCGCACTTCCGTTATCCGGCAGTGGCTCCGTCGGTCCGTGGTGGCACATTACGCCACCGTCGACGTGGCGCGCTCCGGTTGGGGACTGCGGGAGTCCCCTCCACCCGGGAACTGAGGCGATCCGGACTCGGCGGGGCAGCGGCGGCGGAACGAGGGCAATACGGGGGGAAGCCGTCGCCCGGATCTCTGCAGCCCAGGAGAGCCGGATTGCCGCGGTGCTGGTGGCTGTGGTGGTACGGGATCACCGGAGCCGGAGAGGGTGGAGCAGACGGCGGCCGGGGAAGGAGCGAGGACGGGGAGGGAAACGGCAGCTGCGCCGAAGACAGCTCGAGCACGGGAGGGATCTATCGTGCCTTCTTCCCCATGGCCGCCGGGAGCCCCACGGGGAGAGGTCTACTGCCGCTTGTGGTCTTCGCGCTTTGTCTCGCCGGACTTCGGATTGCCTTCGCCAGCACAAGTCCCCTAGACGGTGAGGATTGCTTCCTCTTTTCTGGAGTGTGCATAGCTCCTGCTCAGAGGAAACCTAGCTACTTATCCTCCCCATGTTCAAAAATCTGATTGCTTCAATTCAACCATGGACTACGGTTAAATCTCTCTCTCTCTCTCTCTCTCTCTCTCTCTCTCTATATATATATATATATTATACGGTTGCAGCTGCTGCGCTCCGCTCTCTGATGGGTAGCTGGGAGAACGCGCCGCCGAGCTGGGGACGGTCGGACGATCCCTGCGACGCATGGGAAGGAGTCAAGTGCCATGATTCGAGGGTCACTAGATTGTGAGAGTCTTGACTCTTGACATATAGCTGGATCGCGACGAACCTTTCAATATATTCCCCGCGGATTCATATTTTCCCTCCTTCGAATTTCAGGTGCTTGTCGACCATGGGCATCAAAGGATCTCTGAGTGGCGATGTCGGGCAGCTTACAGAACTCACAATCCTGTAAGTTTGCCCCTCCAATATCACCTTCTCAAATTGTAGTATATAGAACCCATCCCAATTCCCAACACGCCCCCACGGAAAGATGTTGGATTAATTACGAGTGATCTAATCTGTCGTGCCGAAATTTTATCCTATCAATCAACCATGGAAATCGCAGGGACTTGTCGTACAACAAAGATTTAGGAGGCCCGGTCACTGCACAGATCGGGAACTTGAAGAAGCTCACGAGGCTGTTAAGACCCGTCAACACTCAGAAACCGTGCATTTCTTTGGTAACAAATTAAACCATTAATATGACTCTGCTGCGGTTGATGCCTCTGCGCAGGATTTTAGTCGGATGCAGCTTCAGCGGAAGCATCCCGGCAGAGATTGGCCACCTGCCACAGCTCTATTTCCTGTAAGAATCCGGGCGAGCATACATTGATACATACATACATATATATATGTATATGTATGGATATGATGGCCGGAATTCTCTTGATCCACTACTTCCTCCAAACATGAACTACTAACCACCCTCTACTCTACGGTCCCCTCTCATTGCACAGAGCGCTGAACTCGAACAACTTCCCCGGGAGCATACCTGCCAGCTTCGGGAATCTCCTCAACCTCTGCTGGTTCGACTTGGCGGACAACAAGCTGACAGGGAAGATCCCCGTCTCCTCGGGCTCCACTCCCAGCTTAGACTGTAATACCCCGGTTATGTAAATAAAAAAAATATAGTTCTTATATTTATTATTAGTTTTATTTATCTACCTTCCTCCCTTATCCTTTCCTTTTTTTTTTCTCTCCCTCCGGATAAACTTTCTAAACCGCCGCCCCCTCTCCCAATCGAACTCTACCTCTCTTCCCCGGTCCCGGTCGGACTCTCCCTCCTCTCCCTCTATTTTTATCCCCGCGTGCAGCAGCCCCGCCTCCACCTCCCTTCTTCTTCTCTTCCGTGCGCGGGCAGCAGCCCCCGCGCCCGCCGGCGCCGCCCGCGGCCTGCGCCGCCGCCGCCCTCGCCTGAGCCCCGCCCCCCTCCCGCGGTCCTGTCCCGCGAGTGCACCCTCCCTTCGCGACGCCGCCGCCTGCGCCCCGCCGTCCGCCACGACCCCCGCCGTCGACTGCGGCAGCGCCGCCCCGCGACGCCGCCAGCCCGCCACCCAGCCGCGGCAGCCGTCGCCGACGTCCGCCAGCAGCAGCCGTGCGAGCCGCGCCCGCCTACCACCACCGCGCCGTCCCGCCGCCGCGAAGCCGCCCTACCTTTCCACGCGCCGTGCGCGTCGACCCCCGCCGGCCACGAGCCCGCCGGCCGCGCGAGCCATCGCCGCCCCCGGCCACCTGCACCGCCGCCTGCTCTCCCTCCCCGCCGGCCACCGCACGTCGCCGCCCGCCGGTCGCCGCCGCCCGGCGACAGCCCCCCCCCCCCCCCCCCCGGCGCCCGCCAGCGCTGCCACCCTCCGCGCGTGGTCCGCGCGTGCGCCCCCCTGCGCCCCGGTGCGCCAACCGGCCCCCCCTCCGCGGTATCCCCTCTCTCCTCTCTCTCCTATCGCTCTCCCTCCCTCCCTCTCTCTCATATCGCCTCTCTCTCTCTCTCTCTCTCTCTCTCTCTCTCTCTCTCTCTCTCTCTCTCTCTCTTCTATTCTCTCTATTATTTCATTCAATATTCTTCTCTATTTCTTCTATGTTATTCTATTGTCTCTTTTTCAGTATATTATCAAGATATCGTTCGGTTCGGTTTTTCATCGCCGTCGTGACCGCGGCAACACACTCGTCACCCGGATCGATTCCGTTGGAATTCCGTGCGCCGTTCGCCGTCGCCGTCAAGGTAGGCGTCTCGGCTATCCTTAGCACTCTAATATTTTGATTAAACCGTAAGAAACATGTTTAGATCACCAGGATTAGAAGATTGTGATTAATGGGCTGTTTTGGATTTATTGGCATGATTAAATAGAGTTTAGATTAGCTTGTGTAATCATACATGTTTAGATTGTCCTATATTCATGATTATTCATCATGTTAGATAGTTATTCAATTATGCATGTTAGCATGTTAGGTATGTCTTTATAGTTGAATCTAGCTAGTTTAGCATGTTTTGCATCACGATAACCTTAATCATGTATATTCCGATTTGATAAAAAGCCGTTGTAAGGTTTAGGCATAATGTGGTTAGAACTTAGTTTATTTTCTTTTATTAGATAGATGGTTCTGTTTAAGCATGTAATTTTCATGTTTAGGTTATAAATTGCATGATTCCATGTATATGCATTAGTTTGTATTAAATTGTGGTATGGTATGCAAATATGTGATGCATAGAACCATGGGTGTTCATCTATGTATTTCATGTTTGAATTGCCAATTTAATGTTCATGTTTACTGTCTGAGTTAATTATATGCTTGCATGGTGTGGAATGTGGTTAGTACAGTGAGCTGCATTGTGTTGGAAATGTACTTCACCAGACTATGTTAGTGGCCCGTGGGCAGCGGAGATTAGTTGAATCTGGAGCATCCTTCGATCCCAGATACCGCGGTTTATCCTAAGTACTCCCCTGCCTAGGGGTACTATGGGATTTAGTTACTATATGTTACTTCCTACTATATGGTAAATCTGGTGCTAGTTTTGTGATGTGACTGCATTTATCAGATGGAGCATGGTATTTACTCAGACATGTGTCTAGTTGTGTGTTTTGGCATAGATGTTAGTGTTCTAGATGTGTCATTGGTTTTATGTCAGGTTGTGTATATTGTGAACATACCTAGAGTAGTCTAATGTGTAGGTTATGTTGGTTTTTAATGCATTTGGAGTCAAGTCATCATATGGGGTAGTAGAATGACCTTGTAATCAATTAATTAAAGATATATGATTAGTTAAATCCTATGTATTAAATCTGATTTTTAGACTTATTATTCTATCATACCACTAGAATCATTATTATAGTGGGGTAGTTCGGGTGTAAGTCATACTGGGTCTGTTGTGACTCACCCCTTCCGTTGTTAATATTTTCAAGATTACAGGTTTAGCGCAGCAGAAACGTAGTGGTGTTGTGGAATTCGAGGAGCTAGTTGATTACTCATTCAATGTTGGTATTTAATTTGTTTAGATAGGTATTTGTTTATGGTGTTATTATGTTGTAAAGTTTGGAATTATTTATTTGGATTGAGATTTTAGTCTTATTTGGTTCCAGACCGATATCCTTTCCCGTTACGTCGCCGGATTATCTTCCGCTGTGCATGTTAAAAATCCGGGTCGTGACATAGACAAGCTGGTCAACACAAAGCACTTGTGAGTTCTTCCATGTCGCGCCCCGTCCCTGATTCAGACAGAATTTCCCCTGCCTCTTTTGGTATCCGCACCCACATACATGCGGCGGCGGGGCTAACCGGAATCCCTTCGCAAATTCAAGCCATTTCAACAAGAATCGGCTGTCGGGGCCCATACCGGAGAAGCTGTTCAGCCCTCAGATGACGCTGATACACATGTGAGCCAGCTTAATCACTCATCCCCCCCTCACGCCCCCCCGATCCTGTACATTAACCGAACTTGTGGTTCTCGACCGTCTTGCAGACTCTTCGATGGGAACGACTTAACGGGGTCGATACCAGACTCGATAACCTTCCTGGAGGCGCTGGAGGTCCTGTGAGTAGTAATTCACCACCAGCCATGTTCGATTTTGCTATCTCTGCTGCTTGCTTTTGATTTGACACAACCATGCTGCAATCGATTTTCGTTGAGAGAATCACTTCGAATGGGGCTTCCTCCACACCTTCACAGCGACGTGAGGATCCATGTATAGATGGCCCCTTATTATTACTACATCTCTCCCACGAGCTCCTATAACACTCCCCTTACTCTCTAGTAGTGAGAATCATTAGTTAGAATAATCAAAGTTTAAATCTTGATATCATCTTACAAACTCCCAAATCATGACTTTGAGATTGAAAGGCTCAAAATTTATAAGAAAGTGGTGAGACTGCCCCCATTATTTTAGCATCCCACGGAGGGGATCTGCTCTCATTGTTGTGGCGACCAGTCGCCTTGACAGGAACAGCTTAAGCGGTCCGGCACCTTCCAACATCAGCAGGCTCAAGAATCTCAAAGAGCTGTGAGTGACATTGTTCAAACAGGGGGCTTGAGGAACACGGAGCCTGCAGGCGATCTAATGCAGCATCCTCGATCTGTTTGCAGGAATCTCGCAAACAACAGGCTGACCGGAGCTCTCCCCGACCTCACTGGGATGGCCCTCAACTGTGTAATTAGCTCCGCCTCCCTTCTCCATCTTTTGAAGGTTGAAACAACTCGTCCACGAGCGTAAAACCATGCTTGCTTCTCTTGATGTTCCATCCATGGTCGACCTGCCACACAGGGATCTGAGCAACAACTCGTTTACGGAGTCTGAGGCTCCATCCTGGTTCGCGAGCCTCTCATCTCTGGCCGCTCTGAGCCTCTCATCTCACCGCAGCTGAAAGGAGCGCGGTGGTTCTCCTTCGACGACCTCAGGAAGAGCACCAACGGCTTTTCGGAGGCCAATGAGATCGGACACGGAGGCTACGGCAAGGTGATTGATCTTCTTGTTCATGTACAATAATCAAGAAATTAAATCAGTGTTAATTAAGGGATGCATCCTGCTCCTGCGCGGCCACAAGAACTTAACCACGTCGATCAAATCAAGTAGAACAACACCGATGGAGCGATCATATCTTGATATGAAGCGGGGGGCCATTGATTTTTTTTTTTTTTTTACAGGTCTACAGGGGGGCATTTCCGGGAGGGCAGATGGTGGCCATCAAGAGGGCGCAGCGGGGGTCAACGCAAGGGGAAGTCGAGTTCAAGACGGAGATCGAGCTGCTGTCGAGGGTTCATCACAAGAACCTGGTCGGCCTGGTTGGCTTCTGCTTCGAGCAAGGGGAGCAGATGCTGGTTTACGAGTTCATCCCCAACGGCACCCTCAGGGAGAGCCTGGCCGGTCGGTACCCCTTCTCTTCTGATACTTAACAACCCACCCACCAACCAAGGAGAGGAGACCATCTTCTTCTTCTCTTTGGTCGTCGTCGTCGTCATAATTAATGATCAGCTCAAGTTAAATAGTGACGCACGCACTTCAACCCGATCAGGTAAAACGGGGATCCACCTGGACTGGCAGCGGAGACTGAGGATTGCTCTCGGATCAGCGAGGGGGCTGGCCTACCTTCACGATCTGGCAAACCCACCCATCATCCACAGGGACGTGAAGTCCAGCAACATCCTCCTGGACGAACACTTGTCTGCCAAGGTCGCCGACTTCGGGCTGTCGAAGCTACTGTCTGACATCGAGAAAGGGCATGTTTCTACCCAAGTCAAGGGTACGCTGGTGAGCCGCACTTTGCCGGTATGTAACAGAAGAGATGACCAGCCCTAAAATTATTTTGCAGGGATACCTGGATCCGGAGTACTACATGACTCAGCAGCTCACGGACAAGAGCGACGTCTACAGCTTCGGCGTGGTCCTGCTGGAGATGGTCACCGCCAAGCTCCCGCTAGAGCGCGGCAGGTACGTCGTCCGCGAGGTCGGGACGGCCCTGGACAGAAGCGACGACCGCCACCGCGGCCTCTGGCAGCTGACGGACCCCTCCATCCGGAGCGCGCCCCACCTTCCGGGCTTCGGCCGCTTCGTGGACCTGGCCTTGCGCTGCGTGGAGGAGTCCGCCGCGGACCGCCCGGCCATGAGCGACGTCGTGAAGGAGATCGAGGCCATCCTGCAGCAGAGCGACGGGCGGCTGAACACGAGCTCGGCCTCGGCGTCGTCTCAGGGCGGCGCACCGCGCCATCCCTACGCCGACGGTGCGCCGCCTGTCAAGGACATCGGCGGCGACGCCTTCCATTACACCGGCAGATACTCCTACTCCGCCAAAGTTGAGCCAAAATAGGTTCCCGACAAGTCCGATCTTCCGCCTCTCCATCGGCGCTTCTTTATCGGGTGCTTGCACGCCGTTAATTCTTAATTTAGGAGATAGGTAACCGTGGAGTTACTTGAGAAGGAAAAAAAATAGAGAACATGGTGAGAATAGCCAAGCTTTAAATAATAAAGACAAGATGATGCACGCCTTCGCCAGGCAATACAGAAAATGGCAATTCAACACAATAACCGAGTTAGTGAGGTACAAAACTAGGGGAACGGTGTCAAATATTCTTCTTCTCGCTTGGCATTCGAGGACGGCAATCTGGCAATGCCCACTGTTTGATGTTCGCGTACAAAGTCAACATTACAAAGTGGGAGAAGCAGAGGATCATTATCAATGCCTCAAATAGGAAGGGGTACCTCTTTGGAGGCTGCAGGCTAAAATAGAGAAGATGGAGAAGGGCAGAGCACAAAAAGGTCGATAACATTAGATATCTCATTTTTCCAGGTGAGCAAGGCTTATTCTTAAGTTTCTCATCATGCAAGCAGTAAATGAGACCAAATAGACAAAGAAGAGCGCCATACTGCAGCATCAAACCATCGCGGCGCAGAAGTGGCAGCATTGAGAACAGTGCATTGTATGTCAACAAACCGTATGCAGCGGGTTCCTCTAATGCCAAAAGGCTTGCCGGTATAAGAGGCAGAAGGATTGACTTCTCATGAACTGCAGGCAGAACAGAACAATTAACAATTTTACTCTTTACGCTCTACAACAGTTCCAAAAATACAACCAGATAAGATCTTAGTGGGATAACCTTGATAAGAGAAGATATAGAAGGAAAACGAACTAGTTAATAGTGAATAGAGAAATCCGCATTCACTCGGGTATTTAATTTGCTGAACCATAGACGGAAGAAAAGAAGAACAAGTAGCCGCGGAGCTGAATAACTTCAACGACTTTATAGTGAAGAGTCTCTTCCACTTTATTAAGAATGATGTGCTGCACCAGAAGTTGGCTACGTAGTCCTCGTAAATTCCTCTCTCAAAAGGGGCTAATCTGGAGACAACCTGAACATACACTAATCAATCTGAATTCTGCATCCAATCTAGCAAGTTATGAATGTCAAATAGTTTAATAGTGCAACAAAATGTACCTCAAATATTGCTTGCCGAGAATTCAGATAGGGCCACCAGATAACGGTGAATGTTCCCAATACCACAGAACCTAACTTAAATATCTCAAAAATTGGATTGCGACGTCTAAGGCATTTCCCTAAAAGATGGCCGAGAAAAGCAGGGGCAAAGTAGGCACTCATCTGCAAGAACCAAACCGTGCAAGGTGTCAGTGAGTTCTATTTAATGAAAAATAACGGTGCCCAATCTACAACTAAAAAGAAAAAAGGGGAATGCATGAGCAGACATATCGGTGCCTACAACAAAAAAGACAAATGGGGAAATGCATGAGTAGGTGCATCAGCTAACGAAATTAATTCCTGGAAACAAGCAAGGAGCTGACCCTTCACATTTGACAAAAGAGGCCTTATAACGGAAGGAAGTAAAAAAAAAAACACATCATACTCATCCAAAATAAAATGAGCAATACTCTTTGATGTGCATATTCGCTTGTGGATAATCTGTCGACATGATAATAAGATGGTAGAAAGAGAAAACGTTAAGTGACAAAATGCTCGTGCTTAAACTTGAAAAAATATACTGATTTATTTTGTGCAACTCCAAGTGCTGCTACCAGGCAGAGAAATCATAGAGAGAAGTTGTGCATATGATTAGCAATCAGCAATAAGCAAAACAGTAACAGGAGTAGATAGTAATATTCATAATAGCATAGCCCAAATGTGTTAACCTTTGACAAGATGGAGTTTTTTGGTGATTTTTGGTTAGTATCTCATAGAACACAGAAAAGGAGCTGAGAGCAAACATTGTTTTAACTCCAGTGAATACCTACTTTGAAATCATGTATTAAGCAGAAGTAAACTAATACAATGCTCCAGATCATGGTCATAGAAAAACTTTCTCAGACCCTTCCAGTTTTCGCTTTATTTCTCATATTTCTTTTTTCCCTTCAACCTTTATGATCTAAGGATTGAGTTCCATTTTATAAACAGAGTAGAAATCAAAATCTTGAACCATTTCTAAAAATAGATTAAACTGTCAGGCCCTCTACACTTCACTTGATGTACTAAAGGCAGGTGCTTGGAATGGGCTCAAATGTTCAAAGAGAAAAAAAGATGAAAACAGGAATCTAACACAGGAGGATGTGCACAAATGTGTCCACCTATCTAAGAATTATTTCGTTTTGAAGCTGAAGCATCATCCATTGATATTCAATCTTCAAAGCTGCTCAAGACACATTGGACAATGGACTGAAAATCAAACTCCTATCAAGGGACAAAGGCTGTACATGAACTGTTGGTTTATCAAACTTCAAATTGCACAAGGGACATATACTTGTAAATAAAGGGAAATGTCTGATGGTTTGCCTGTTTCTTCTAGCAGATAACATTAAGTAAGAATGGCATTTTCAAAAATTATAATCATAAGAGACAAATAAAAAAATACACAACCTTGAAGTGGAACAAAGATTTAAAAATTCAGAAAAATAGATCTTGCAGGTTGGAGTAGGATGTGACTACAATCACAAATTCACAACTGGGCACCAGCTCCAAACTCCTAATGTTACCAGTGTATCTGCATTTTAATATTATAGAATGTGGTAGAGGCAAGGCAACTGTCTAGGCACTGAGGTGAAGCCACACAGCCCCTTTCCTCTTTAAATATGTTTAAGACAGTCACCTCATGTGTATGAGCCTATGAGGCAACTGTCCAGCCCCTTCCCTCCTGAAATATGTTTGATGCAGTCACCTCATGTTTTCAGTCAGTTTTGCTTCTAGTTGTTCTCTCTAAATCATTATTTCAAAATATTGATTTGATATGACGAGTAACATGTCAATGCATTACATTACACCCAAATTAAGTAATTATGTTAATAATCCACTGTCTCAACCAACTAACCTGATGTTGTGAGACGTTTGAGGCAAGTGGACTCCTTCATAGTCTCAACTGCCTGTGTTGACACAACATAATCGACAAGGTTGCAAAGGGATATATACATATTTACTGCCTATAGACCTACCTCTATGCTTCTCGTTACTGAGATTGTCATCTAATGTGTTCAAATTCAGTTATTTCTTCATAACTTCTGTTGCAAAATTTTTATTTCTAACATTTGTTTTTGCACAAAGAAAAGTCAAGTATTTTACCTAGCGAAACATTGTAAAGCCCTTTCCAAATTCTCATACTGGTTAAGTGTGAGAAAGAATCAGCACAAACAGTAATAGTGTAATACCACTAAACACTACTCAGTGATAAGTTTTAATTCCCTACGGTGCATCACATGCAAGAAGTCCACAGATAAATTTGTATCTAAAACAGCTTCGCCACATTGGAAGAATTTCTCATGGAACTGGACTCAGCAAGACACGGTTATAGAAGGAGATTAGAAAAAATGCCTCCATAAAGGCCGTGACAGTGGTCTAAAACAACTGCAAGAGGTGCAACAAGATCATGACGGGTATGACTGGGATTATTCCATTATGACGAGTTCAAGAAAACTGCCGAAATTTCAACCCGTCTCCAAGAAATCTAAATCAACATTTGATTTCTGCCCTACAACAAAAGGTGAAGCACGTACGTACGCTGGCTAAAAACACATTTGAGGTCCCAGTTCGTCAGTTCAGACAGAATTTTCCCATACAGATTGGTGATATCCAAATAAAACTGCTTAAGAAGGGTAAACAAGAATTACCTGCTTATGATTAAGAGCGAGACAAAAAAGAAAAGAACCAAGAAGTTCACTCCCAGAAAGCACTGCTGCGACCGCTCCCACCGTGAATCCGAGGCTAATGCAGTTATACTGACCAAAAAAGAGCGACGAATGTCATCCCAGAGATCACATCTAAATAAATTCACAGATATCGAGACAGCTACCTGAAAATGCCCATGATCAATCAGAATCAAACACGGGTTTAATAGAACCATGGCTAGCAGCCAATGCCAATCAACGGATTCATCTCCCTCCCCATTATAGCGCCTTCGATGCAGCCAGAAATAAACATAAACGAACCATACCGCGGCCGGAAAGAACATCAAAAGGTCTGATGACAGCACCGTCCACCTCATTACCAGCTTCCTGCTCCGCAAAACACCGCATGCACAAGAGCATATTAGACAAGCCGTCGCAAGAGGAGGGGGTGGGGAGAGAGAGAGAGAAAGGAATCAAGCACCGCCACATACGATGCTGGGGACTCATAGCCGCGGGAGGTGGAGAGGGCGACGGCGTCGGGGACGAAGGGGCGGAGGAAGAGGCGACCGTGCGCGTAGCTCTGATAGGCGGTAAGAGGAGGGTAGTCAAGGCCCCAGTAAGACAGGTCATTGATGGAGGTGTTCCTGTACCACTCCGACGGGGGCGTGTAGAGGGTGATTTCCATCCAGTGGCGCTGGGCTTCATAATCCCCGTACATGGGCGGTCGGCGAAGCCCCGAGTACGGGCCCAGCGACACCAGCAGACGCACCAGCAGCGCGGCAAGCGTGGTGGCGATGGCGGCCGCCTTCGGCGTGGACGCCCACCAGAGTTGCAAAGGGAGATCCTCCGCCTCCGCCTCCGCTTCAACTTCCGCTTCCGCCTCCATTTCCGACGTTCGCCGGTCGGGTAACCGTGATCGGAGGTTACTCTCCTCGCAACCCCATTCCGGGCGGCGGCGGCGGATCTGATCGCATCTACTCCGACCGCAAAAAGGGCTGGGTGGCCCCGAGACGAGACGTGCAGAAGGATACATCGTAGGGATGTCAACGACTCGAATACGGGTCGAATAATAGTATTATTCGTATTCGTATCCTATAAAAAAAGAAGTATTCATTTACTGTTCGTTAACTATCGGTAATGAGTGTATCCACAAACCGCATTGTAATATCCGCTTAAAAATGATTTACGATCGGTTAACGGTCAATTAACGAATATATAAACATTACTAGAAGGTACCTAATATACACAAAAAAATGTTAGCTTCCTTCTAACATGTATACTTAAATATCATAGTAAGATAATACAGAGATATCAGGTATACTAGCACCATGAAATAAATATTTGTCAAATAATATGCCTTTGCAACAAAAGTAGAGAATGAATTTGACCTATGATCCAAGATAACTAAGTAACATGGACGATTGCATACAATGGCCCACATCTGTCAAGTTCATGAGAATGTTCCAAGACGAGAGCGAGAGAGGGGTGACAGTGCTGCGGGTGAACCAGAGGAGAGAGAGAGTTGGGAGCCTCGCAGGCACCATGCGGACGCGGACGTCGCTAGGCGCAACAGTGCAGCCGAGGTCACATCGGCCACCCAAAACCAACAGGTCCATGACATAGCCGCCGGCCGCCACGTCAAGGTGAAGGTGCAATGATGCAACAGGTAAGGCGTCGCGCAAGGAAGAAGGAACATGCAGAAGTTGAAAAGTCGATTTCGGAGATTCTCACAAATTAATTTTAGGATTTTTGAGATTGACATATTTATTGAACGTTAGATGTTGATATATTTTCAACCGTTGGATCAAGCTTTACTTAACGAGTTCGAAAACGGTTTATCAGGTTCGGTTTATACTGTATCCGTGACCGTATCCGTTAAAAAGACGGATAATCGGTAAACGGCTAAGGATACCCTATTTGGAAATTTTTGATGATCCTTTAACCGTCCATTAAGTTAACGAACGGGTCGGATAATCGGATAATCCGCTACCATTGACATCCCTAATACATCGTACATCCAACATGAGGCGCTGCTTTTCACCGTTAATTTTGAAATTAAAATGGCTATAAATCATTAAAAATATTTAGTTATTAACCAAACAGGACATCTTCTACCGGTCATAATGAATGCTGAGCGAGTCAGAGAAATGAGTTCTTACATGATCTTCGGTCACATATCGAAAAACTTGGGTAGTTTGACTTGACCGCTCCCTTATGTTAAACGGCAGCTCTTGAAGTGTCTGGAGTCAAACGTGTGAGATTTGATTTAGATCCGCTAGAGTCGGGATCAAGTCCTGAACTTTGAATGGACATGTAAGCGAACGTACGTGAATGAGGACGTCTATAGACGACAATATTAACAGCGTGAACACAGGTTTTCCCGGCAAATCGCCCCCGAACCAGACAAGCAGATCCGGAATGTGGGTTTTGTCCCACGTTGGTGAATATAAGAGATTCCCACTTACTTCGCTTATTCTGGGCCTTCAATTGTAGCACTGTGGTTTTGAAGTTTGTAAGAAGATTGGGGCGGTGCTGGTGAACTTCTTTGGTTGCGGCCAACGCGTGGGGCTAATGTGGCCTGACGTTCCCCGTTCAGTCGTAAAAAAAAAGAAAAAAATGAAAGAAAGAAAGTCAGTTATGGTCAGATATGAGACAACTTGACCACGGTATCTAATTCCCTGAAGCAAATAAGCCTCCTCTACTCGGATCGGCGTGCTGTCCCGAACTAACGCGGGTTTATTCCATCGGAGAAGGAAAATCGGCAGATCAATCTGCAAGCGATGTCCAGTCGTCAAAAACTTGAATTACATCTTTTCTGTAGCTGGAATCAAAATTGCCCTCTCTTAAGAATGTGAATACACAGCCTTACTGGATAAATACCTTCCGCATTCGTCTGAACTGACCCGTGTACAGGGAGGAAGGGGAAATAAAAACCTGAACAGAAGGAAGCAACTTTACCGCAACAAAATAACCATGCCAGACTGCAAACTCCTCGTGTCACGGGTATCCGACAAAAGCAAGCACATTTCGAACCAGGAACAAACATCATAATTCAATTCCACTCCCACCGAAAATAATCAACGTGGCCAAGTCTAATTTCTTTCTTTCCCCGCTGCCCGCACCCCACTCTCAAATGGGGGGCGACGAGTATAACATAAATTTAACAAGTAAAAAAAAACTAGAATGAATAAACAAAATCCGGCCATAATCTACTGGCTGCAACTCAATTTTGAGGAGCCAATCCGACAATCATCCAAGTCTGTATCACAAAAATGAATGAGAAAATCAAATAATACGCGGACTGACCTGCAGCATTGATTTACAGATTCTCTCCCATGAGTTCATCCCATTGATTAGTACATACTCTTCTGTCGGATCTAAGCAAAGCAGAGCTGGTTTCTCTCAATTTCTGTGCAGACCGTACCTGGCTCAAGAATCAGTCTTCCAAAGGTTATCAAGATCCATCTCCCCACCATTTATTGCTACAAGTACCGTATTGGTGGCACGTGAACTGTATAATACATACAGAAATCGCGTAGATGGGAATGAATTTTCCCCATTTTTCAATCTCATGCACCGATTTTGAAAACCGTGGACAAATATGTCATCGACCACTATGGATTTACATTGCACTCATCCATGAACTGGTTCTGCCTTATCAGGAAATTCCGCCAGTATGCCTTGTAGCTAGGTATCCCCAGTTCAAGCCAAGGCTTCATGTTTCCACTATAATGAAGAACAGCAGCATTCTTGATGGTGTCTGCATCAATTCCATATATAGTTCCAAGCCCTGATAGAACCCATGAACCATTTAAGCTGTAAACTAGATCTTGTAAAGCGAGAATTCTTGCTGGAATTGAAGCAATCCTCCATGATGTTTTAGTCGTCTTTTGCAGTCTTATACTCTAAAAAAATCAATTGCAAATTTTAGTAACGGACAAATATTACCAAAAAGACACTCTGGTTTTCAATACGAAATGCATAGAATCTTAATCTGCCTTTTAGGATACAAAATCTAACAACAGTTTGGGTTCCCTACAGAAAAGAATAACACAAATATCAAGTAATGAGATGTATTCAATAGTTCACCTACACAAATCCCAAATTGCTAAAGAAAACTGAAAATTGAAGTGGCCAACTTCTGGAGCTGCAACTTGCAAATTGTGGCAGCCACAAGGCCCCTAGGGTAGAATTTGAAGTTTAATATTTAATGGCATGTTTGGTTAGAGTTTCAAAATTGATACTATATTAATATTGATATTGATATTTTTTAGAAGTTGAAGTATCAATATCAAAATTGATACAAGTTGACACTTGTATTACACAATATGCTTTGTTTCCACTACCAATTTCAATATTGATACTATTAGTCAAACACTTCTTAGTGATTGTTATGAATATCAATTTTAAAATTGATAGTGATAGAGATGTCTAATAGTGTTACCAAACAGGGCCTAAGAAGGTAAAATAGTAATTTGGAATAGGTTTGAACTACCAATCAAAGCAGAACTCATACAGAATATAAACATACCAAATTGCAAAATCAGAAGTTCAGGCATGTTGGTGTTGGTATAAGTGAAAATCACATGCAATGTCACTCCAAATGTTACATGCAAGAAACACACATTGGTTCTTGATATTTACATCCGCTGTTAAATAGCATAAAATAAAACTAAGTTGATTGACTTCAAATAAAAGAAGTACACCCTTCTTGTGCGGGTTCAACCTCCCTGACAAAATTAGTTGCAATTTGCACAGTAAATTCACATATGAGAGAGATATAGGTCATGAAAAAAAGAGGGAGGAAGAATGAGAAGAAAGAAGCATGAGGAAAGGTGCAGAGGATGTGTAGAAAAGAGGAGAGAAAAGAGTTGGCGGAAGAGCAATTACTGTGGATTCTGCACTAACGATCTGAGATGAAGTATACAAACATGTTGCACTAGGTGTTCCCGTTGTACTGTAGTGCCACTCTGTATATGCAGTGGTTTAAGGGTACATGCCTTCGGCACCCAAATTTACATAGAAGAGTGTGGGAATAAGATGAATAAAATGATTGGAAAGAATACCTGAGTGATGCCTCTGATCTACATTTAGATGGCTCGCTATGAATAGATGACCTTGGTCATCACGGATTCACGATGAACCGGTCAATTAGACTGTTCTCACATTTTTTATTCTTGAACTGAAGAGATTATCTCATGTAAGGAAAGAGGCCATGGGATGGAGTAGAAAACTCTGACGTAAGACTGATGAAATTGCAACTCGTAGATGACATGCTAATGGGGTGTTTGGTTGCATGATAATTTGAACTTTTGTCACAAAAATATGTTATTGTAACAAAATTTGTTAAAAAGGTGTTCGGCAATCATTACAAAAACATGTTTTAAGAAAGATTTGTTTCTTAATTAAAAAATGTGGAACCTCCTTTCTTTTTCTCTGTAGTCTCCCACATATTCTAGTTATACATGGTCCACACTTTTTTGTTATCACATCTCACCAAAGATGTTAGATTTTTTGTTGGTTATCTTATGAAAGTGTATAATTTTATGATTGGTTATCTTAGATTTTATTTAAGCATCATTTTTTATCATGAAAGTTGATAGATAATTATTGTGCAACCGAACACCCTCTAAACTTCACTGCTGAGCACAAATAGGTCACCATGCATCCTTATACTATAAAGAATAATAAGTGATCTTATAAAAAATAATAATCAAATAAGATTGTTTTTTAGGACTGAACAGGAATTGAATGGTGACCTTGGAAGTTGGTAAAAAGAATATGAGATATCACAAAAATTAGAAAGATTAAGCCATATACCTCATACAGAAGCTGCTGATAAGTTTCAGTAACATTAAGATATCTCCACATGTCCAAATCAACAACACTTAGTCCAGACATCCAAAGGCACATATCATCGTCATAATTCTTTGAACCTAAATAACTTTTCAGATGGCCAAGCTGCACTCCACAAAACTGCACAGCTCCATTTACTTTTCCTTTCAGGTCAAGGTTCCACAATGATGACAAGTCATGCTGGACCACAACGTCATCATCCAAAACAATTATCTTCTTAAGCTCCTTAAATAAATCAGGAAGAAGAAAGTATGCATGACTAAATACTGAAATATAATATGTTCTTGTGCGAACTGAAGACAATTGGTCAACACTTCTAATTGAAACACGGAGTTCCTCTGACAAAGAAAGTTGTAAAGGAACTGCCAACTTGTAAGAGTCTTCTAGGACAAAGTCTTCAACGTTCCGCACATCAATCACTGCCTCTTTGTAAAAAAAATTTGAAAACCAGAATTTCATAGCAAAGTAATTCTGACTGTCCGTGAGTAGATGGAAAACCATACTCTCATTTTCCTGCAGTATTGAAAGGAAAAAATGAAAAGGCTGGACTGAAGCAAAGAAACTCGAAGTCAAAGTAAACATCAGGTACCTTGCAATTTATCACTGTTGAGTTAATAGCCGTAGAAGCTGCAAGTACATTTTTTGAAAAAATAACATAATGGTGTAAGGCTGGATCCATAAATTTACCAAAATGCATATGTACTTTATCAACCGATGAAGATTTGAAGTATTCCACTGTTAATCTCGTGGACAAGCAGTGAAGACTTTTGGGCATTGTCTGAACAGCAAGGCGATAAAGAAATGCACTCTGTCTCATATGAAAATGTGCTTCGTCTTCTGTCAAATCAAGAATCTGTCGCAGTTTCTTGTCAATGTTACTGCAGCCCACTCGAAAGGATTTGGCTCTAGACAAGGTTTCTTCCATCCTCTTTATCTTCTTCTCAACACTGGGAAAAGTTAAGAATTCATTAAATCACATCGAGAATCACCTCAAAGTATTTGCCACTGTATGGTTTCAAATAACTTTTGATTAATAAATAATGAATTCATAGGAGTCAATAAAGAAACACATCCAAAAAATAGTCTTAGAAGGATTCCATCAATATGAAAGTATGAAGAGATTATCAGAGGTTATGTGGTATTCACGGTGCACTGGATATTTAGGACGATTTAAACCATGATAAGTAACACAAAGCAACCACAAAGATCAGAAATTTCAGAACACTGAAAAACCTTCACGCTCAGGTCCAAATTTCCCCGTTCAACTGATGATAAAAAAAGAAAAGTACTCTCAGACATTGTCTAACTATGACATCTCAACCAAATAGCTTCAGAACATGATCTTTTCTTCCTTACAAATGTCAGTGATCGAAATTTTAACTGCTCATACATGAAAGCAATGAAACTCAGGACCTTAATTATGCCGTCAATGTAAAGATCAACAGATTATGATGCCAGAAATCAAAAGGTAAGATTTGAAGGAAAATAATGTATGATAGAGTTTGCACAGAAGTCCAATGAAGTTCACTAAAATAATGCAAATACAGGTCGAAGTTTAGCTATTACTTACAGAGGTGGAAGATCAGCATCCACTATAGCTTCACTAAGCATTCTTTCATGATCTTGAATATTCTGCTTCATTTCATGTGATAACTTGTCTTGAGAATGAATTTTCGAGATACTGGGATAATAAGATCTAGCCACAAAAAGCTGGTCTTTTAGTTTCTTCACCAATGAATCCTTCATTTCTTCTTTATGATTCATGGACCAAAGACAGTAGCTTCCAAATTCAAGCTGACATGGGTTTTCAGTGTCATCCCCACTTTTAAGTGAACTTGTGTCTTTAAGCATTTCTCGAGCCTTGATATCCTGCTGAAAGAATGCTATAAGTATCAGTGCAAAAGCCACAAGGGCAAGAAAAGAAGAATTAAATTGTAGATTTTGTGGGAGCTGGGCTACAAAAACAAGTAAATATAAATTTCTTGGATGCGAAAACACAAGATAAGACATTGAAATTTGATAACAATAAAATTCAGGAACTGGGCATAAAGAGACACAAATCAGAATGTTTCCTCGGGCAAGCTGATCCACTTCCTTGTGTTGTTGGTCATGTTTGCTTTCTCTTTTAAACTGCATGCACGAAAGTTGGAAAATATGCTCATGAGGGCTTCAGAGTAGTGACACGGCTGTTAAATTATGTATTGCATCTGCAGTATTCAGGTGATGCCATCGTTTTTGTTGAAGGTCTTCTGAGTCCAATTTTTCACAATCAGCTGATTCAGGTTGATTTAGCTTTTAGAAAAAGTTAGCTAAATCGAGTTGTATGAGGCCATCATTGAAGAAGGTACTACTAACATGGTGTCTTTTGTAGCCGAATGGCTTATTTATCACTAGGGGTGTTTAAGTGAACCGGTAAACCAGATCGAATCGAACTGTACAGTTCAGATCAAGGATCGCGGGATCGGAATCGGAATCGGAATCGGTAGGTACCGATTCGATCCGGATCGGATCGGATCGGACCGATTCCGACCGATTCAATGGAAGAAAATCGATCTAGAATCGGTAAGAAAAAAAGCAAAAAAAAAAAAAAAACGATCCGATTCCGATCCGATTCTGGACCGATTCCGGCCGATTCGGACCGATTCTGGCCGATCCGACTGGAATAGCAAAAAATGAAAAAAAATGATCCGATTCCGATTCCGATTCCGATTCCGGACCGATTCCGGCCGATTCCGGACCGATTCCTACCGATTCCGACCGATTCCGCGGAATTCATGCCGGAATCGGTCCTTCCGCATGGAATCCACCGATCCGATTCCGGAATCGGTCGGAATCGGTCCGATTCTACCGATTCCGTAAACAATGGTTCAGATGCACATATCACATATGTTTGGTTTATTGAACCGGACCAACAAGTAAGATATGGCTTGGTTCAGTTTTGCTTCCCTCTGACATGAAGTTTACCCAATTTATTTTCTATATTTTATGTTTATTTTAAATAAATATTATTTTGAATCTATAGAGTGATACCAAGGAGAAACAGTTCTCTCCTACAAATAAGATACTAAGTTTAGGGTTGATCCAAATTTTTGTTTGCTTCACTTGAATCTAAATTATATTATTTTATTTTTAATATTTACTTTATAAATAATTTTTATGTATTGAACCAACAAACTGAAATAAATGGTTCGGTTTGATTCAGCTAGCCTTTTAAGTTTTACCACACTGATTTGGTTCAGTTCAGTTTCAGTTTCAACAAGATCGGCTTAAAACCAAACCAAACCAAACCGTGAGCAGCCCTAACCAAGGAAGGATAACTCGGGGGTCGGCCGCGGGTCGGCCGGCCCCCAACCCGGCCCGGTCGCGACCCGGCCCGACCGGGTCGGTTTTATTATTTTTTTTTGAAAAAAAACAAAAAAAACATGAAAAAATCATAAAAAATACCCAAAAATTAGGAAAAAATCAGAAAAAATACCCAAATTTTTTTTAAGAATAAGAGATGTGATTTAACAAGATTCATTCAACATTCATTCAAACATTACATTAAATTGTTCTTCTACATAATGTATGTACTCTGCCCATGACATTGAGGAAGAGTACGACGCATTAAACATATAGACAAACTGATTATACTCTTCACTGCCTCGTACAATTGTCCTACGATAATTGGAAAATGAACCACCATAACTATCATATGAATACGTACTAGAACTATCTAATGAAGGCTGCATCATCCCATAATCATGTCCTTGATAAGATGGGCACCAAGAACCCTGTGATGGTTCTAACTCTGCACCATACCCATGTTGTCTTGCCCCGTGGTCATAATCTTGTGTTGCGTGGGTAAACTGCTCCTCTTCCGTAAAATGCGGGCATTCTTTGTGAAGGGGGTGTACGTGGATTGGTTCTCCCTCGACCGAAGTGGTGCCGGCGGTGCTTCCTCTCGCCTCTGCCGTACGTGTTGTCATCTCCGTCACTACTACTTTTGACGTTGAATCATCCGACGTACGATATTGCACTCGGATGTTAGGCTCCGGTGTATCTTCCCTTGTCTCGTCAATAGTGTCCAGATCAGCAATATCAAGAGGGTTAGTTGCAACATGTTTACCTTTGCCCTTTGATTGCCTACTTTGACGAGAAGATTGTCCAGTTTTTTGCCTTTTCGCCACAGAAGGAGGGATTCGAAATTCCTCGGAAAGAGGAACATTGTCAAGTTCCCCTTGTGCCCATCCCCGATCATCGGGCTTGAACTGTGGTTCACCCAACCCCTCACGTTCGTTGACCTGTGCTTAGAGGAAGCCTGCTGTTGAAATGTCTCATCTAAGACAATCTCCGGTTCTTGTCCAGTGGGCTCCTCAATTCGTCTTCCACTTGCTTGTTGTACCCACCTTTGCTCCTGCTTCTGGTTCTCTCTTATCTTCTCCAAATTTCTTAGCTTCAACCTCACGTTATAGTGACAAGAGACTAGGCTCAAGTCTTTGTGATGTTAGCCTATTCCTTTGCTTGGTATGAATAAGGCTAAACGTTGACCAATTTCTTTCACGTAGGAAGCGTACGTAGTTTGGCTTAGTACTCGGATTGCAACACTAGCCAAGTCTTCATATCCGGTGCCCTTCCATGATCTATCCACCGATCGGTGTACATTATCATTATGTCTTAGTACATAATGCTATTAATAAGCTAATTACTTAATTAAAAAGTTGACTTAATTTAACTATACATACCTGGACTAAGAAGCATAAGCGCTCGTTGCACCCTCGTCTTGTCCCGAAATGAAATAACCTCATCCTATAATCACGCATCTTATTTGTTGCGATAATTGAACGGTCATCGTCCCCAAGCATTCTCCGAATGACTTCCTTTCTGCCGTCCAACGGTTCATTGATAGGCTTGAAGATTGGACTGTAGCAATATCTTGGGTTGAAAAAATGACCTGGTAATTGACCATGGAAAAGTTTGCTAGATGCATCGACCAAAAAGGTAACAATTTGATTAAACATATAGACATTTGATTAAGTTGTAAAAAACATACCCAATTGCGTGTATAGGATGGTACAATGTTCTCTCCCACCGACGGTCAATGATATCCCACCACATGCTAAAATCTGACACCCTTTTCGAAATTTCTTCTTTTGCCCGCTCAAGTGCATTGTAAAGGTATCCATTGTCCGCCTTCTTATCTCCATCGACTATGCGAAGGACTTTGACTAATGGACCAACAATATCCATTGTCTTCTTTACGAGCCGCCAAAAGTCTCCACTCTCTAATGTTTGTTCCACCTTCCTTCTCTTTCGTTTGTCTGATGGATTGGCTCTAGCAATCCAGTTAGCCCACACGGGAGAAAGTATCATTTGGGTTAGGCAACGTCTGTGTTCAAATAGGCTCTCCAAAGATATGTAGTGTGATGCGAAACCGTGTAGCGCCGGGTCGTAAGAGCTCTCGACCCTTTGTGTGCTCTCTCATTAGGTTCGAGAATGAAATTATGGTTATAGATGAAGGATGCGATATATTGTCCGCCTTAACAACCCGATCAATTTGAGGATCTTTGCAAATATCCTCAAGCGTTAAATCTATGGAATGGGCGGAGCATGGTGCCCAATATAACTTGTCTCTTGGCCATCAACATTTGGCGGCGGCTTTGTAGGCATTGCGTTGTCCGTCACCACTTGGACAACTCGATCCTCACCAATCTCCTCGATAATACCATCAATTAAATCAAACAAGTATGTTGCATTTTTTACTGTCCGGATGCATCCACCGACTTCCAAAAGACGGTCCCAGCTTGACAGTAAATGAGAAAGTTGATCATTGTCTTCCTGGTAATACCTATTAAGAGGATAAAATGATATATCTAAGCTTAAAATTCATAAAGATTTGTTTGGCAACTTTATGCTCAAAAGGACTAACTTTGTCCAACCATCGGTCATCAATGTGCGGCCACGTTCGTCCCGGATACGTTCGAACGTCTTGACATATTCTCTAATGTCGGCTACCTCGATGGAAGATATGTGTTGTATGTCTCCTTTGGAGTTGGTCCCGCACCCCCTACCAACGTACGCTATTGTGTCGATCATGGACTCATAATAAGGCCCCTTTGCGGCGTTAGGCGGTATACTACTATGAAAGAACCATCAGGAAGTTGCCCGCCCGATCTTCTCCACGCACGATTTCAAGTTCTTTAATCCGTGTTGATGGTGGTTTGCCTTTGACGCGGTCGTGTGATGACCGGATCTATAGGGCAATGCGGGTCGTCATCCGGGTGAGATCGTGCACTTGTTGTTCGGGGTCCGGATTTGATCCTTTCCGCTTTCACTTCCACGTCCACTCCACCGCCGAACCTTGACCCATAAACCGCCCGGTACGTCGATACGTGTCTTCGTCGGCGAATGACCTTCGAACTGCATCCATGGCTCTTACTAAGTCATCTGTTTGTTATGTTAGATACGTATATTTTTGTAAAATATCAAATATTAATTATTACATACTTTCGTCAATATCTTGGTATTCACTTCTTTCTGGTCTCTCTTGTCCGGTGCCGTATATGTGTAGCGAACGTCTTGCGGGTTCCGCAATTTCTTCGCGCACAGTGTCCTGATGCCTCTTTGAAGCTCCTTTGGATCTTTCTAAGGATTGAAGATGTTGTCTAAATTGGGCTCTTACCTCAGGCGGAGTCCGTGTGCACGGTGCAACATCTCCTCGATACCGGCTAGATGATGCTTTAGCCGGTAAGTTCCACCGTATAGAACTTTGTCGCAATACTTGCATTTTACTTTCCTTTGCTCCATTGACACGACCGTGCAATGGAGCCAAGCTGGGTCATTCGGGTGGAGCGGGAAGTCTCGCGGCTTGGGGAAGACATGTTAGAAAAATAATCCACACAATAAATAACACGAAATAAAATTTAGAATGACAAAGAAACCGCTTTGGCAGGGTCAAAAATAAAGCTTTAAGGGTGAGAACGACACTAGGTGGAGCGGAAACTATCCGAGCGATGGGTGAGAACTGAGTGGAGGGACGAGCCGTTGACCGGTGATGACTGAAAGAGTGATCAGTGAGGAGGGGGGAGATCGAAAAAGTGATCAGTAGGAGAGGAAGAAGACCGAAAGAGTGATCAAACGGGGCCGGGGAGGAGGTGAGGTGTGGAGTTGGAGACTTGGAGTGAGTTGAACCCTCCCCCGGGGGCTATTTATAGCCCCCCGAGGGGGGCAATTTGGTAAATGGTGAGGGTTAGTGGGGGGAAAAGTCCCCCCCCATTAACTCTCTTAAGGGGGGGGGGGGGGGGAAGCCCCCCCACTAACCTGTCAAAAAGGACCGCGCGACCCGGTCGACCGGGTCGCCGACCCGGCATACCATGGCCCTAACTACCACGGCCATAGGCCAGTATCTGGGGCGACCTATATCTCACTAGGGTAAAAGGACTGGCAGGAAAAAAGAGTTGATTGATCTCTTTCATGGCAAGTTGGCTCTAAGCTCCTCGTTGCTAGATGGCCTGATGGTATATTCTCTCTCCTTGTTCCCGTGTCAGGTGTCTCTGGCCAGAAATATAGATGACATTAGAGGCAAAATAGTTTGACACATATTAAGGCATTAGAGGCTAGCAAGGTATTAAACGGAGAATGATTTTAAGAACTAAAGAAGGGGATGACATTGAGAAGATGAGTATTCACCATTTAAGTATAGTTCCCTTGGCTAAAAGTGATCATTCTCAAACATTCATAGGAGTAGACACTTGGATCAGACCACAAGCTCTACGTAGTCTACGCAGAAAAAGTTCATCTCCAAGCTTTGAATGATGGCAAGGTCTGGATGAAGATTCACACAAAGAGAAGAGATTTTTTCTCGCATGTTAACTAGTGCGAACAAAACATAAATTTCCAAACTTAAAAACAAATAAAAAAAGATCTAAGTAAGAAAAAAACGAAAAAAAGGATAAGAATAAGTATTTGAAATATTGGGTCCCTTAACTTACGGAATTTGTTGATACCATGGAAAGATAAAAGATCAATATTGTCCATGTTTAAGAAACCTAATGAATAGGAGAGAAGTGTAAAGAAGTGGATGAGTATGACTGAGAATATTAGAGAGAGAGCAAAAAAAGTACTTTAATCTAAAACGCATGGTCCATCTATAAAAGAGACATTGATGGAATAATGAAATGCAAAAGACGATAAGAATAAGAAAATTTGATATAAAAAATTACCAAAAACGTAAAAACAATGATGCTTATAAAAAATAAGATAATGAAAAGTGAAGAAAAAATGATTAGATAAGCAATCGATGAGACTTTTAAATAGGCATATAAACAACTTGGAATTAAAGAATGCGAAAACATATTTATAAATTAACAAAGACGAGAAACAAAAGATCTCATGATTTAGATGTAATAAAAATTACAAAATAAAATTTTTTACCAAAAATGATGACGTTAAAGAAAAGTGAAAAAGTTGTTTTGATACTCTTTTCAAAGATAACCATGTTAAAAACATAGAACACATAGAAAATGTAAGAAAACTTAACATGTATAGTAATAGGATAATTAAATTTTTAGAAGTAAAAAAAATTGAAGAGGAAGAAAACAAGCAAGGCTGCAAGGCATGTGGCCCTGATAGCATACCTATTGAAGTATGGAAATGTTAGAGATATAGGGATGGAATGGTTAACTCATCTTTTTAACAAAATTTTAATCTCTAGGGAAATACCGAATGAATTGAGAAACAACACCACCATACTAATTTGTAAGAAAAAAAAGATACACAAAATTGCTCAAAATATAGAGGGAACAAACTATGGGTCTATGAAACTGTTGGAAAGAATTTTAAAGCAACGATTATGGAATTGTACATATATTTTAGACAACCAATTTGGATTTAGGTATGGTCAATTTTCAATGGAAGCTTCTTAGAAATTTGATAGATAAATATCGAGATATGAAGACATATATGTATAGGGTATTTATTGACTTGAAAAAATGTATAATATAATTTAAAGATATATTTTGTGGTGGGTGTTGGAGAGAAAGATGGTACCCATTAGATAAAAACAAGTGATAAGAGACGTATGGTGAAAGAACCATTAGTGTTTTCACAATTAAAAAAGAATCAAAAGATTTTCCTATTGCAATTGACTTATATCAAGAATTTGCAATAAGTCGTTATCTTTTTGTATTGATTATGAATGAATTAAAAAAAATGTACGACATGTTGTACATGATATTATATTAATAGATGAAACACAAAAAGGAGTTAATCAAACCTAGAACTTTGGACAAATACTTTAGAGTTTAAGGATGTCAAAATAAGTAAAACTAAAATAGAATATATGTATTGTAAATTTAATGAAAAATCAACGAGAAGAAGAGAGGGTAGCTAGTTTGAATGGAGTAGTATTATGTCAAAGTTCTCAATATAAATATCTCAATTTAATTATTCAAAAAATGATGAATGTGATGGGCACATTAATTATACGATTAAAGTAAGATGAATGAAATAGAGATTGCCTACATGAGTGCTTTGTGATCCTAAGATTCCACTAAAGTTAAATGGAAAATTTTATCATACAATTACAAGACATGCAATGGTGTATAGTAGTAAATACAGAACAATTAAGGAAAAACATTCTTCCAAAATAAATGTTTGAAATAAGAATGTTAAGATAGACATGTGGTCATAGTCATACTAGGTTAGATAGAATACACGGTGAATAAATTATAAAAAATGTAAGAGAAACGATACTTTTAGATAAATTGAAAGAGTGGAGATTGGGGCAGACATATTAAACATACATTTAAGAAAGCACCAGTTAGAAAAGTAAGAAATATTAAAATAATTAAAACAAAAAAGGACATGGTAGACTAAGTTAACCTAGAGGAGGGTGATTGAATATGATTTGGATTAGTTAAATATCTTTGAAGAATTAAATCAACAACCGGAATGAAGAAAAAGAATGCAAATGGCCGACCCCAATTAATTTGAGAACAAGACTTGAGTTAAGTTGAGTTGGATGGCATAGTGACTACTACCTTTGTTGAGTTGTTGAGTTCTTTTAACGATTATTCAAAGCTTCCAATGATCAAGGTGAGCAAGTTAATAGCAATTAGTTCCTCCTACTTACTCGGTTCCCAAGTCTAGATGTCCACCAGGAATGAGGAGATATTTCAAATCATCAACCTTCTCAGTTCTCACATTTTTAAGGAGATAAGACATCATGTTGATTAGATGAATAGACATATTTGGTAATGGAAGCCTCTAAGACCTTTTATAAGTTTGTTTAACAAACAATAAACCAACATGGGAGGTTGTTCCCCCATTGGAAGTAGGACTTGAGAACTGAAGGCTTCACTTACAGAGTTTGATGTAGAGAATTGTTCACTTAAGACACAATTAATTTCCCCTCTCGACTCCTAATACTAGGACAGTTTGCTCCACTAAGAGTAACCGAGGATAATTAGAACCTAGAACATCTGTTCTTGGATTACTACTTTGTTGTGGAACTATGGCATATCATCACCCTTAGGAAGGTTGTTTGTCATATAGCCATTCCCCATTCCCCCCTCTTTTGTATGGGGAAGGAGACCTAGGAGGTCAGAGAGAGAACTGATTATAGAATACGCTGGATTATAGCACGTGCTACTCTTTGGACAATTTGAAGAATTTTAGGAATGAAGCCAGATCATCAGATTCTGAATTGTATTTCCTTTTTATAATATTTTAATACACACCCTGCCATTATCCAAAAGTGCATAAATACTCTTGCAAAACACAACCGTGTATGCTCTGGCATCCCCTGAATGCTATAAATAGTCCCAAATATGGCTTCGCGAACAATCCTTAATTAAATATTACTTTATTAAATTTTATTTTCTCCCATCTCTTTCCTGCAAACTTCCTCCCTTCCCCACAAATTCTCTTACCCACTCCCCCTTTTCTGTCTCAGGAGCACATGATCTTGGTCTTCAATAAAAGTACCACAGAAGCTGCGAAGCTTCGCTCTGTTATCCACTAAATTAAAAATTAGTGAAACAATTCAATAAAAGATAACCTGCATTGTTTCAAATGAACACTTACATTTTTAATAGGAACTGCTGGTGGCTCTCGCTCAACTGCTTTAAATGTAGATGTACCTCCATCTAATGAACAAATAGTTCTAAGCACTGTGATTGTGATTGAAATAACATAGAATAAAAATTGTTCTTAAAAAACTTGGATGAATATCATAGAAAATCACCATGCTTACCATTTTCACTGAAGCTATTTGACTCATAAGGCAAGTTTGAATTTATACTACCAACAGATCCTTGGTGATGTTCCATATGGATGTCATCATTAGTCCCTTTTAAAGAACTTACAACATCCTAAAAAACAAAGAATAAACCATGATTAACATAAAGATATCTCAAATTGTAAAGAAAGCAACCTTACATATCACAATGCAACAATTTTAAGAGAGCATCTTCTGTATATATATCCGTTTCTAACAAAGGCACAAAGTTTAATGACTGGCAGTGTGTGGTGCACAAGTTGGTGCATAAATTGCAAAGTTGGAAAAGTAAGATGTTATCTGTAGGTGGTAGATGGATTCTTTCCGAGTCAGTGTTGCAAAGCATTCCTCTATATTTTTTTCTCCATACTTAGAGTCCCCAAAGGTATTTGCAACAAGCTTGAAAATATCAGGGCTAGATTCTTCTCAAGATTCTTTTGGCATGGCACAAATGACAGAAGGGGTCTCCATCTTATTAAATGGGACCATGTTTGCAGAGCAAAGAAAGGAGGAGGAGAGGGTCTTAAGCCTTTGGAGACCATCAATGCCGCTTCATTGTCTAAATGGATCTAAAAGTTGAATAACAACGAAGAGTCCTTGTGGGCAAAAATTGTGGGCAAAAAAGTTGAAATGCAAGGAAACTGGAGATGTACGTGAATGTAACAACAGGTTGCAATGTCATGATTAATGCAACTATAGAATTCTTTAGTTAAATGATGAAATCAACTAAAAGATTATATGTTTCCTTGATCCCAAGATATTCTGAATTTGAAAGAAATCATTAAGCAAGATACAAGATTGTGCTGTAAATTCCACGGAGAAGCATCTGATGTCCCCATTCTAATATTTTGTTTCGGAAGGTGATCCCTTTCAATTGTAAGTAAAATTACTTTGACCAAATAAAAAAGCATCAAGAATCTAAAATAACTCTTGGAATAAGGGTCAACTTGATTGTTTCTTATATTGAGCTCAACTAACAAATGCATCATAAAAATAAAGAGCTTGCACTCCGATGTGGTCAGGAATCTCATGAAAAGCCAAAAGGTCGTTGACTAACACATGGTTAATTAACGACTATGTGCAGACAAAACTAGATAATAAGTCCTATGAAAAGAAACTAAGACAACATATAGGACAAATAGACAGAAACTGTTAGAAATGGATGGCCTAAATCGCCTCATAAGGATGTCAGTAATCCCCTTTCACTTGCCCACAAGACATTGACAGATTCATAGAAAATACAGCTAGACTGTAAAAAGAGAAAGCTTCTTTGGTCTTTTTCTTCATCTTCGATACGTGGATCCACAATAGATTTATTCACTGTACAATTTAGCTGGATATTTGATAGAGAAAAGAAGAAACCTCCACCGGACGCTGATATTCATTGGTGTTCGCTTTGTCGAACGTTCTCAGGCTAGAATCCTGCCTCCCAGTCAACATCAAAAAAGATAATAAGAACCCGAGGCAAATTGGGAAATGTAAAAACTATATATAATCAAATTCACGATAAAATGAGTTCACTAACCGTGGGTGCACTGTCGTCACTTGTGTACCCTGCAAGGACCGAGAAAATTCCATCAGAGATCTCGACTAAGACGTCTCGAACATAACGCACACAAAAGGAAAATCCGAAACCAAGGACAAGAAACGTTTTCCGCAAGATTTATCGGGGGTGAAAGAAGTAGGAAGAAACAGATCTGTATAAAATTGGACGATAACTCAAGTAGAACAACGGTAACACACGCAACATCGAGTACTTAAAAATCTGGACGCGGAAAGAGCAATGCAGACGCGCGTCAAATGAAAACGCCAGGACTTGGAGATCTCGGGCAAAAACGTCAGCGCCGAAAGTAGACTGAATTTGACGGGCACAGAGCAAATCCGAGCAAGACGCAAAGCAGATGCGGCAACAGATCTGCTTGCGACGGCCATTGCCCCCCGTGCACCGAGCAGAAGACGATATTTGCATCCGGGGGCGTACCGTAGGGAAAGCGATTGTGGAGGCCCAGCAGGAAGGCGAGCGGCACAAACAGCGAGAAGAAGACAAGCACGACGACCGCCATTGCGAGACCCTTCCACCTCCTCTTAGCCGGGGGCGCCGAGGGGACGGCGTACCCCTTCATCTGTGCCCCTCCCCTCCCTCCCACCTCCCACCGCTCAGACGCACCCGCCCGATCTCGCCCTTTCAGGCGACGGCACGATCAGCGGCATCCGGTTGGCCACGCGCCCATGCCGCCCTGCCTCCCCCGTCACTTCGTCTTCCGCCGCGGCTCCCGCCTCCTCCCTCCGCGCTTCTTCTACCGGTCGGGACTTCGAAGCGAGTGGCAGAGGGAAATCTGGTCAGGGAGTGAGGTTGCCGCGAGCAGGGGGGGAGTGAGGACAAGGAGACGGAGGAGGAGGAGGAGGAGGAGAAGAAAAGAAGCAGGAGTGAGACGCCTCTCACCGTCCCCGATTCCCCGGTCGGGTTTTCTAATGTAGCCGCGCTAAAATTATTTGATGTTCTAATAAAAAAATATGTTTGCTTGGGCTCGGGAGGGCTTTCCCTTTGCGGCTCGACAGGACGTGCGCAGACCACATGGTAAACCAACTGGAACCGATGAGGTCGGTTTGGTTCGGATCCGTTTCACATGGGGACTTCGACGCTTTCCCAAACGGATTCGTACGGTTTAGATTAAACGGTCCGGTTCGATTTAGTTTGAGTAAATATTAATCCTTCCGTCGAGAGATCATGGGATTCGATCCCAGGGTGACTCGGCCTTCGGGACTCACCCGCGGCCATGGAGTGACGGAGGCATGACCAAAATAATTCATTTTCTTGGGGGTCAGCTTTTTTCAAGGGCATATTTACATATACAACCTCTATGAAGTACTCATTAAAAACTAATTTTTGGCGGTAGGATGTAAATTTTGACACAATAGAGACATAGCTATAGTCCCCCCCCCCTCCCCCTCTTTTGGTACCAGATTATTCAGGGAACAAATTCGTTTTTATCCTCTAAAATTTGAAGATTGAGCTAGGCTTATCCTCAAAGTGACACTGGCTGGACCTAACTGCGCATGGTGTAGTAAAGATGCAGCTTGATAGTGATTAACCAACCGCTAGTGTCTAGGTCAAACATTCTAATGGGGTGTTTGGTTGTTTGATAACGGAGGTTTTTATTTTAATTTTTAAAAATGGTAAGAAAATTTGTTAAAAGAAGTGTTTGCCAACTACGACAAATTTATGTTTTGAAAATGATTTTCTTCTTAAACAAAAAAAAGGGTCTCACCTCTCTTTTTTTTTTGTGGTCCCCCCACTTTGTTTGGTCATGTACGGTAGTTATTCTTTTTTGTTATCACATCTCTCCAAACATGATAAATTTATGTCATGAGTTGATTCACTTTTTATTTTAATATAATTTTTGATCATGAAAATGTACAAAAAATTATCACGCAACCAAACACCCCATAAGGCTCCGATCATGTGTCTAGGGGTGTTTTGTGCACTATTTAATCTCTCCTCAAAGGGATTTTTTTAATGAATACGGTGAACCCTTGTTCAAGTTAGCTTGTTAATTAATCGAGTCGAGCTCGATCCACATTAATTAATCGAGCTCCAACTCTAGTAACAGCTTGAATCAAGCCCGATCCACATTTAATACGGAACTCGATGCAAACTAATTATCCATAAAACTCAGAATCAATCCAGGTCAGGAGCGAAACTCCGAAAATTAAATCGTCCGTAGAATTCGACCTAAGTTTGAATTTGAAATTCGACTTATTCGATATATTCAAGTGACAAGATATAATTATTAATATTTTTAATAATATTTAATCAAGTTATGGATGAGTTTATCCAGTCGAGTAAAACATATATACGTTCAGAATCGATTCATTCTGTGAGTTCTATTTTTTTTTTGTTCAAATATGTTCATCTAACAAAATGAATAAATAGACCCGAAGTTTTATCTGATCGAGAATCGGTCTCCTCGTCAAGGGTGTTGTTCGTGTGCACCCGTATTGCCGAGGAAGGCCGTACGCGACAGAACTGGAAGCCGACATTAATTTCCTCGCACCAGCGACCTTCGACGATGGAAAAATGAGGATTTGTCGTCGTCGTCGAGGTAGCCGCTGCGTTCAAGCTTTCCCGGAGAGACCGCCTTTCCTTGCATTGCATCTCAAGGGGTGCAAACGAATCAATACACTCGACCTATAGCTCGAAACTCGGCTCAAGAAAAATTTGACTCGACTTATTTATTATATTAAATAAATAAATTTGAACAAAAAATAAAGTTCAACGAGTCGAGTTTGAACAGACTCCTACTTGGCTCGATAAACTCACGAATAGTTCGATTAAATATTATATTATATATTTATTCTTTAAAAATTAAAATTTGAGTAATAATAATTATATATTGTCACTTAAATATATTAAATAATTCAAAAATTGAATTTACCGTTAGATTGAGTTTCATAAATGAGTTAAATCTAGAGTTTCACAAATAACTTTTCGTTAATTTTGAGTTTATAAACAAGTTTGTATATAGTTTAAATTTGAATGTGAATTGAATTTTAGTCTAACTACTACTCGAGTTCGAGCTCGACTCGGCTCGATTAATAAACGAACTAAGCTTGAACAAGAGTTTAACATACTCGCTAAAACTCGAGCTCGAACTCGAACTCATGTAAAATAAACGAGCCAAACTTAAACATCATATTACTCGGCTCGGCTCGACTCGGTTACACCCGTACCAACAGCCTTCTATCCCGGCGTTTTCCGAAAAACGGCTGCATATATATTTACGTGTGTGTATGTATGTATGTACGTATATCTAGGAATCTAATTTAAGTGGTATAGGTATAATCTAATACAGATTTTTGTATTAGTAATAGTCCAGCCTCCACGGATGCTGTGTTCCATGTATGGTCACCTCCTTCTTTTCCCACTCTTAAGATCAATGTGGATTGTTCAACAGCAGTTCATGCAGGTTCGATCGCCTTCCTAGTGAGGGATGCAGCTGGAGGGTTAGTCTTCTGGAGCACTCAACATTTCTCAACGGGACGTCCAGAGATACTTGAAGCAGAGGCTATACTTGGAGCCTGTCTCTGGGCATCTTCGTCGAACCGACCAGTAATCATTGAAAGTGACGCCAAAGCCGTGGTTGATGCGATTAACGGTTCTGGACCAATCCTTTGGAGGGTCGAGCATATAATCCAGAAATGTATTTCTCTTTTGTCCTCCTCGTCTTGTATATCTTTAGTTTTTGTCCATAGATCATGTAATCAAGCAGCGCACATGCTTGCACGGTGGTGGTCTTTACGGTGTGGATCTGATCTCCGTTTTCCCACTCCCCTACCCAAGCATATTTCATATCAATTATGTAAAGATATGCCAGGTTAATATAAGTTAGTTGTTTCTCCTGTTCAAAAAAAAAAGGTATAATCGGCATCGATCGCTGGCTTGGATGGGGGCGGCGACACGACATAACGTGTCCACTGTCGCGTCATCACCGGAGTAACCTAATCTCTTGATCAACCGGCAACTACTACACATCATTAATCATTATTGATTTATTTGAAAACTCTCACCTGATTAATTAAGGAAAGAACCAGAGTAAGGTAAAACGAAGGACGTTTGATTTTGGACACATACACACATACACACAAAGTTTTGTTTCGTTGGATGAGCAACGTATAGCATGAAATTAAAATTGATATATATATATATGTATGTATATATCTCCTTGGCTTGCACAAATTAAACAATGCAACGTCAGTCTGTCCCTCTCAGTGTCAGATCTACAATTTTTGTTCAGTGGGCCGGGGGTTATATATATTTATAAGCTTTTCCTAGCTAGATTATAGAAGTTAGTTTAATAAAAATTTTTGATATAGTTTTCAAATTTCAGTAGGGTCCCACGTGACCCGGCCCGCAAGGGGCAGTTCAAGCCACTTGAACAATACAAATATATATATATACTTATTTATTCTCATATGTGCCCCCAGAGAATATCCGCATGCATTACCGAGCAGTATTGGTTGGGTCACGATTAGGGGTGGCAATGGGCCGGGCCGGCCCACGGGTTCGCGGGCCGGGCCGGCTGCGGGTCATTTAACGGGCCAAACATTTTGGCCCGCGAGTTTTAATCGGGTCAACATACGGGCCGAAGTGGGCCGACGCGGGCTAAAATGGGCCAAATAACTTTCAATTTTTTATGTCAAAAACATCATTTTTACTTATTAAAAATATATTTTAATTAAATTATTATTAATGTTATAATATTATCTTAAATAATTAAATTTATCATATTTAATAAATATTTATTTATAAAATATATAGTTGGGCCGGGCCGGGCCGGGTCGGGCCAAGTCAATAATTTTTGCGGGCCGGGCCAACAATGTAGTGCGGGCCGGGTTGGGCCGGGCCAATATATTTTGGACCGGGCCCTAAGCGGGCCGACCTCGGGCCGGGCCGGGCCCGGCCCATTGACACCCCTAGTCAGGATGATGCCAGCTCCGTTTCTACAGGTATAAGGTGGCGGTAAATTCCTCGCATATTGCCTCGAGGATGGAGAAGACTAAATGCTTGGTTAAATAATTAGATCAAACCACAGTTGCCGAATCAATATTGTTAATTGTTGCTGCAGTACAAAGAGAGAAATAAAAAATGAGATAAGGAGAATGGTTGATAAAACATTAATAGGGTGTTTAGTTACACAGTAAATTTTTATATATTTTCACGTTAAAAAGTTGTATTAAAATAAAATATGAGTTAATCTATGACATGAATTTATCATGTTTAGGAAGATATGATGACAAAAGGGAGTAGATACTATATATGACTAAACAAAGTGGAGGATTAGATACTATATATGACTAAACAAAGTGGAGGATCACAAGATAAAAAAAGAGGACAATTTTTTTTTTCAAGAAGGAAGACACTTTACAAACATAAGATTGGAATGATTGCCAAACACTTTCTTTAACAAGTTTTGTTATAAAAACATAAAATTACAATAAAAACCAAATTTTACAACCAAACATCTCCTAAATGATGCAATTGTTTTGATAAAAAGATTAAGAGATAGAATTATTATCATAAAATTGATTATAAAAAAGATAATTAATATAGTTAGTACATATACTCTATAAATTACATTAAGTAGCGAGATCAAATAAAAATGTTGAAAAGATATGGATGACCTCATCTAGAGTACATCAAATGAAAAAAAATTTGAGAGGAGAACTCAATGGACATCTTGGATGTCATGAATATGAAAAAGTTATTCGTAAGAATTGTAAAGTTATTCCGAGTGAAATGTTAAAATGTCAACATAATTTTAGATATTAAAATTTAAACATAAATAAACATATTTAAACCAAGAATTCTCCTAAAATAAAATAGTGATAGCTAAAAAGAATGAAACACCACATATTTGATAATAAACTTTTTAAGATAAATAATTGGAAGATAGATGTAAAACATTACTACTTTGTGGATGAATATGATTATAAATATTAAAGAGATTACTAAAAAAGTGTTCGAAGAGTCTCTAGAACAAGGCTCACATAAAAAGAAATTTTGATGGTGGAATGAAGAAGTGCAAAAGATAATATAGAATAAGAGATATCGATTTAAAAAGTTGTCAAACAGTGACAACAATGAAACTTGTTAACAATGCACAATAGTGAAAAAGGAAGTAAAAAGGACTATTAGATGAGCAAAAAAAATGATACTTTTAAACATATGTCTGGAAACTTAGAACTAAAGGTGGTGTAAAAAATATTTATAGATTGGCAAAGACGAGAGAAAAAAAGTCTCAAAGACTTAATTAAGTCAAATGCATCAAGAATAAAGATGAAAAAATTTTGATAAAAGACAACGATATCAAAGAAAGATAAAAAATTTATTTTAATACTTTTTTTAATGACAACTTTACTAAAAACATAGACTGTATTGAAAATATGACAACGTTTAATTTAAATTATTCTAGGAGAATTTAATTTTCAAAAGTTAAGAAAATATTGAAGTTGATAAAAACTGTAAGGTATGTGGTCAAGATAATATTTTTATTAAAATGTGGACATGGTTAAAAGATTTAGAGGTGGAATAGTTAAAACAACTTTTTAACAAAATTCTAATATCAAAAAAATACCCAATGAATGAAAAAATTATCATTATAACTATTATTAAGAAAAAAAAGATATATACAAGAATGTATAAATTATAGAAGAATCAAACTCATGAATCATACTATGAAATTATGAGAAAAAGTTATTGAGCAGCAATTACAAAATTGTACAAGTATTTTAACTACCCAATTATGAGAAAGAGATAACTGAATTCACCTGCATTGTTCATCATAAATCATCAACAACTTTAGGCATCAATTTCTCAGTTCCACATGATATTCTCTCGTACAAATCTGAAGCCACCGAGTATCTGTTGTTATCGTAGCAAGCATTTACGAAGGCAGTATAGGTTATATAATCCACATTATGATCCTTATCCAGTAATTTATGAAAAAAGAAGGCTGCATGATCTAGTAATCCTTCAGAAGACAGCTTCCTCACAAGGATCTTGGCAGTACGAATCCAAAGCTTCTTATCCAGTCTGTCCAACAAAGACATTGCATGCGAGGCTTCATTTTCCCTGCAATACTCATAGACCAACGTGATTCGAGTGACTTCGCATGGGCAAAGCCCTTTGTCTACCATGGCTTCATATAGAACACCTGCCTCCTCCACTTTTGACATCTTGCAGAGGCCACTAATCAGAGCACCGTAAGTTACAGCATCAGCAGCACATCCATGCTTGGCCATCTTTTCAAAAAATTTCATCGCGAGGTCGACATTTCCATCTCTGCAATATCCACTTATCATCGAAGTAAAAGTCTGCTTTGATGGTGCCAATCCTAGCTTCAGAGTTTCATCCAGCATTTTCTTACCATCCTCCATCCTCCGTTGCTTGCAGAACATGGAGATCAGTGCAGTATATGTATGGGCATCCGGCTTACAGCCGAGTTTCTCCATTAAATAAAAGAAGTTCAGAGCCTGCATCATGTCTCCATGCTTGCAGAGCTCAGTAATGACTATGGTGTATGTGATCTCATCAGGCTGAGGTCCACATCTAATACAAATGCGAAGGAGTCTATGGGCATCAGCTATCATTCTCTTCCTGAGCAAAGCACCGAGTACTGTGTTATAAGTGCATATGTTTGGCAGATGGCCTTCCCTTGTCATCTGCTCCATTAATTCATAAGCCCGGACTAGATTGCCACGCTTGCAGTAGCCACTGATTATTGTAGCATAAGTGTTGGTGTTTGGTTCTAATCCCTGTTCTCTCATTCGCGCCAATAGCATCTCTGCCCTGCTCATCTTATCCTCCTTGCAGTAACCCCCTATCATCGCAGTGTATGTGTAGACATTTGGCTTGTAGTCACCACTTCTTACTAGCTTCAAGAACAACCTAAATGCCTTCTCCGTCCAACCAATCTTGCACAGCCCATCGATCAAGGTAGTGTGGATAAAGACATTGGGCTTTAGACCCCTTTGTACCATCTCCTCTAGCATCTGGAATGCCTGCTTCACACTTCCCCTCTTGCATAGCCCGTTAATCAAGGCAGAGTAATTTACTACATTTGGAGCTAAACCCAGACGAGACATCTTCTCGAACAAACCAAGTATTCTCGGGGTGCAACCAAGCTTACAAAATGTGTCAACTACCACGGTGCATGTGACGTTATCAATCTGAAGACCTCTATCCAGCATCTCCTCTAACAGTGTCTCCACATCTTCGAGACGCCCGGCTCTGCAACAAGCAGAGAGCACGGTCCTGAAACTACAGGCGTCGGGTTGCACTCCACGTACAGGCATTTCCTCGAACATCTGTCGGGCAAGGTCCACGGCACCCAGTTCGTTGGCAACGCCAAGAACCCGGTTAAGCGTGTGCACGCTGAGCGGCAGGCCCTGGTTTCTCATCTCAAAGACCATGTCCACAGACTCCTTCAGCCTCCCAACCTCGGCAAAGCTAGTCACCATGCACCTCATGACCTCCTGCGCCTTCTCCGGGTTACCGCGACGGACCAGAGCGCCCGTTGCGGTGATGTATAGCCGCAGGAAGTGCCGGAACTCCTCCCGCTCCACAGCCCAGTAGAAAAAGCTCATGGCCACCACGGACCCCTCCCTCTCCGCAAGCATGGCGAAGACCGTCGCCGCCTGATCCGGGCTCAACTCACAGCCATCGACCCGGGCAGCACGAAGGCTGCCGCCCCCGGGTTCGTAGGACTGGCAGACCATGTCGTAGACTCTGGCGACGGCGGGAGAGGAGGGCTCGGAGAGCCAAGGGGCCGTGTTGCCGCTGCCCCCGTAGGGATAGAGCAGAGGCCATGCGGCGACGTAATCGGATGCCGGGCTTGGAGGGGACGCCGTGGAGAAGTGGCGACAGACGTTGCTGGGGCGCGCGCGGCATGGTGGTCCTCCCATTAGGGCGAGGAAGAGGGGAGGAGTGGAGCCCAAGGGAGGCTTGAGCCGGAAGAAGGACGGCATCGCAGCTCGGTAGTCGCGTCTTGGCAGGGAGCCTTCCGTCGGGCGGCATGTCAGTCTCAGTCTCCGTTCAGGCCTGCGGAGGGAGCGTGCGAGGCTGGCGATGTCTCCTCAGAGAGGTCGTTCATTGTAGATGTGGAAGAAAAAATAGAGCAGAAAAACCAAAAGCGACCAGCATCCAGGTGCAGCTGCGAAAGATAGCAATCAACCGGTGGTTGACTATAAAAATCCACGGCGCCGAGGGCATGTCAACGAAACACCAACAGGTGAACAGTCAGAGTCAGCCGTGTTTGACCAATGGGATCTAGAAAGGTGTTAAGGTCAAACAGCAAGGTTTCGGAGAAATATGCGAGGGAACTTTGATTAATGATCTTTACAAACTACATGAGACTACTTAAAAGACCAGGGAAGCAGATCCGAGTCGAAGATAGACATTGAAATTTGACATATCAATGTTGAAACTGGTACTATCAAATCTCAAAATTCAGCTTTCTGAATATAAGAAAACGTGAAATTAGATCAAGCTGAAACAAGCATAACCAAGCTGATTTCAATCACTTGCTTGAAACGAGCTCTAACTTTTTAAAATCTTAACCCAGTTCACATAGTTGCCACCTCCACAATGGGAGCACTGTCTTCCGGCTAATCTTATTGCGGATCTTCCGGCTAATCCTATTTCTCCTTCGCTCGTATACAGAAAGCACCTGCTATGGAAAGGAGACAAAACAACTAGTCCGATGCAATCAAGATAACACCCGAGATGATTTGAGTGAAACAAACAATAATGACCGAGGTTATGTGCTCATCGTTTTTGTTCACAAACTAACATGAAAATTTAATGGTGCCATCCATCAACATACTTTTTTGTTTTTGCTTTTGTTTTTGGGACTCATTTACTCGAAGAAGAGTATGTGTGAGTAACAAATACAACATTGTAAAGCTCAACAAATTTTTACCCATCTATGCAATGGGGCAGAAAAGAAAAGGCTTCACATTGGAGAATGTAATCCACCAGTAAGAATAAAAAGGTTCATATCTTGTTACTGAAGTTGCCATGGCTGTCAAGCTGCTGCTCTTCTTCTTCACAAAGTTGAAAAAGATAACTAGCTCGAACCGTGGGGAGAGATGAAGAGAACAAATAATCTGTCAGCGTTAATACCAAAACTTCCTTTTCATAACTCAGCGAATTCCTGCCTTACGAAAGGCAGAATGCAGGGCTTTCCCCAACATTTGACAACTGGAAAATATTTGAGAAGCTTAGCCCACCAGCCAAAAAAAAGTGCAGATACCTTTCAATTTCTGTAAAAATCACTTATGCCCAAAGCTTTATGCTCATCAAGAGGACATTTACAGTGTTTCTCTAGAAGTACGAAGTGGTTGACATCAAACTGATGTTTGTGATACAAGCTCCTCGGCCTTGACAGAAAGAGCCCTTTCATTAGATCTTGGTAAGTTGGATCCCTGGATGTGAAGAGAAAATATGCATATCCAACAAGTAGTCCAGTAGTTGTAGCAAAGAAGGCAATTGGTTCCATAACATCCCACGAAAACTCCCAGAACGCAAGTCTAAAGAACACGCCCACTTGAACAATGGAGAAACCTAATCCCGACCACAGGATGCGTCTGACTTGCTTATCTGCAAGCAAGTCAATCTCCTCTTTCTTCTTTACGAGATGTCTAAGCTCTTCTCTTCTTGGATCATCTTCTGGAGTCCAAGCCAGAGGAACAACCTTTTTCATAAGATTCACAACCTAGACAAAGAGAAAAAAAAGAGAGAATACACGCTTAGATTGTCTACAGAAATAAAGACCGAATGTTCTATGGAAAAGCTTTGTTACACCCACAAAAGCATTGAGTCCTTTATATTCTATTTAATTTATGGGGATGAGAATGTTGTTAATAGCCTTCTAAAATTCGCATGAGCGGGATATTATAAAGCACTAGGTTACAAGAAAACCAACCTGGAAACTTAATATAATCCTGAACTGCATCATGATTACAAATTCTGATAGCTTATATGGAGATGCAGGAAAGGAAACAAGAGGTCTTGCAAACATAAGAGGTTAGACACATAAAATATCCTAAAGTTGCCATGTAATTTTGGAAGGTACATGTACCCTCGTTAAACCTAAGTAAAAAGTGTATCAAAGGAAAATGAGAAATAAAATGCATACAGACAAAATTTTAGATCAACTAAATTGAAAAAAATGCAACACATGAACGATTCATATTCCATGGAGAGCCAAGAGAAACGAATAAAAAATAAAAAAACAAGAGCCTTCCCCCCATAATTTGATGTCAATTTACAAAATTAAAGAAATATCGAGAATGCTGAGACCAGAAAAGAGGGTCAACATTTTGGAAGACTTGTCCTACAATCCTACACTGCTAGATACATGTCAAAGTAAATAGTAAGATCTTTGCACATGCAAGGACATGCATAACAGTGTGGATTGAAGTAAACAGGTCATTAATGCCAATATCTGAGTCATATTGTCTTCATTTTTCTAGTGGACTGTTAAACTTTCAAACAACAAGTAAACCTCCAGTTGAAGCAACACATGCATGTAACCTCATTTTTCTAGTTTGAGGATTTCACTACAAGTATCCGCCCTATAGCAAACTCAGAAATTTAATCTGCATACAAGTACTATGTACCAATCATAGATTGCAGAATTGATTGATCCAGATCGAGATTGGCCGATTCTTGGATTGAATCGGCCATGGCCGATTTGGATAAAAGATCTGGCAGAATCAGGCTCTTTGATCCGATTCAGAGCCGAAATCAACCGAATCGGTTGATTTTGGAACGATTCCGGCGAGGAATAGCCGGAATCGACTGTAAACAACACCATGGTCGCCGCAGTTGTCTTCCCCTCCTCATCAAGAGGGGAAGACAGAGCTACCGCCCCGGATCCTAATGGACCTGAGCCCCATCTTCCCTTCCCGATAAGGCTAGGAAGACAGCCGTGGCGGCCGCAGGGCCACCGCAGTGCTGTTTGGGGGGGGGGGGGGGGTTGGGGCCGATTTCACCCCCAAAACGGCCTAGATCAAATTGAAATCCAATCTAGGCCCTTATTTTGGTTTTTTTTAGGTTTTAGCACTTTTGAAGAACCAAACGGTGGCCGATTCTGATCCTGTGATCATTGGTACCAATTTGACAAAAAATTATCGCTCCATTTCATCTAAGTTCCATTTCCTACAATTTCATTCCATCAAAGAATATAAAACAATTTCGATGATTATCAGGGACAAACACACTCCAGCATCTACTAACTCAACCCCATCTCAGCCACAATAATGTTCGTCTCAGTTAGTCAAGTGCCAGAAACACCTAAAGGCCAAACACATCCAAGTAACGAATGAGGGGAGAGCAGACACTTAGTCTGCAGAACTGGACACTCTACTTAATGCAGTTTCAAAACGCCATTGAAGTAACAAAATGGCAAACAACTAATGCCATATCAAATATAAGCATATAGAAAAACCTATATTGTTATCAGGAGGGCAGAAGAACTATCCTGATGGTATGTAAGTTAGAATTAAAAAGTGTATTAAGAATATTAAAGATCACACCATCCAAAGTAGAATTAATTTTCTATGAATCAAAAGAGAAACACAGAACCCTATGTCAGGTACCCAGAATTTTCATCTGTACTTGCAGGGAAAGAGCACATCAGAAAAGGTACTATTCCACATATTCGACACGATAGCGCAATATTATGAATGACATTTTAATTATAATTTTAAACGCAGATACCATTCCAAATCAATATACCTTTGAAAGAGAAGGATAATGTCGAAAGCAGTTAGGACCATAATCCTTCGAAATTGTATACACATATAAATCCCGTTGCAGGGAGTAACCAGAACTATCCCATCGCCAGGAACAAACCAAACTACCGAACCTACAGATCGGATGAATCCGAGCTAGGGATTCATTAAATTCTTCCAGTGCACCCTACACAAATTCAACCCCATCGCCGCCAGGACACCGCGCGCGCGCATGCGCGGTATGTATGACACATGCAGAAAAGAAAAGTTTAATGTAAAGACCTCGTAATTGAAGCACCACCTTGTCCGGATGGAGGTACACCTTGTCTCTGAACAGAAGCACCACGCCAGCCTCATCAAGCACCCGGGTAAACTATCGCGCCTCCTCCCGGGACCTGGCCACCCCCATCCGCAAGCACGTGTCCACGAGCTGGTCATGTCCGATCACCTCCTTCCCCTCCATTCCCACCTTCCTCTTCAGAGCCTCCACATTCACCAGCCGCAGCAGCTTCTTCGCCTCGCGAAAGGATAGCGGCTCGGCACCCGCACCCCCCCTCCAGGGCGCTGTCAGCAGGAGGACGAGGCACAGAAACAGTGTGTGCAGAGGCGGCAGCCGAATAAAAGAATGGCGGTGGCGGCAGAGGGATGAGAGGTGAACGCGTCGCAGGCGCCGAGGGGGGGGGGGAAGAGGTTTACGCGGGGACGAGACGGGGATTCCCCGCAGCCGCAGCGATTCCCCGCCGGCGATCCGCGCAGCAGCGCCCGGGCGAGCATCCCGGAGGAGGAAGACGATCTCCACATTGCTCCTCTCTTCCTTTCCCGCTCTCTCTCCCTCTCCCCCCCTTCCCTCTACGCAGACACGTTCCAGGAAGGAAGAGGCGGGGTGGTTTGACGATGATTCGGCTGGCGGCCTGGCGGGGAGGGCAAACGGTTAACGGACGCCGACGGTCCCCCGCGGCGACATTGACGCCATCTTCCGGCATTCGGATAGTCCACAAAACCACGTGCACTAGCGGATCCCGGCAGGGCGCGTTTAAAGAGATCCGGAGTCCGGAGCGACGTCCGACGACGCGAGACGCATCTCCGCGGTCAGGTCAGGTGTGTGTGCCCATTTCCGGCCATTCCGCTCCGCGGGTACAGCCCCAGCACAGGGGGACGGCCTGGGCTGACGTCACGCTCCGTCCGACATCGGCGCCGCACCCTTCGTGGATTTTGGTGGGCGTTTGATTTGGCTACGTGGAGAAAAACGACCAGCTTCTTGATAAGCAGCGGAGAAAATTTCTAACTTTCATAACGACATTTTAATTGAGTTGTTCGTAACTAAGGATATCTGTTGGACGAATGACCAGAATCAGCACCTTGATTAAAAATATAACATGCACTTCTGAGGATAACCATATATATACATATATATAGCTAAATACTAAAAATGCAACTATACACATATATTGATTTAATAAACCGACAATTTAATTATATTAATTGTTGATAAAGACACATCCATCTTTCTTATTAAAATGAAATTAGAAATAATTTGGTTATTTCTGCGATTCTGCGCTCGAACCCTCACCGGTGCGCTGTGTTGCGCACATCTGGCCATCGGGCCATGTTGTCCAAAAAATAAATAAACTTATCATCGGGGTTCAAGTCTCCCGGTGCTTGTTAAGATTAAATTTGCAATTTTCTAATATTCCTAATTATTTTTATTTTGTTAATAGCAAAATGCTAGCAAACAACCCTGAGGCGTTTTCCAATGCAAGCGGCATTCATCAGCAGTTGATCATATATGTGCGTGTGTGTGTAGACGCACTTAAAATGACATGGTTAGTCCCTAATGCCCTGTTTGGTTAGAGTTTTATTTTCAATACTATATTAATATTGATATTAATATTTTCAAATGGTGAAGTATCAATATCAAAAGTAATACAAGTTGACACTTGTATTATATATTATGCTTTGTTTGCACTACAAATTTTAAAATTGATACAATTAACCAAACACCTCTTAATGATTCTTATCAATATCAATTTCAAAATTGATAATGATAGAAGTACTTAATAGTGTTACCACAGGGCGTAAGACAAGCTATGTGCTGACAGCCCTACAAGTTTTATCTTTTTAATTTTCTGTTGAGTTTTATCCTTCCACGTATCCAGTGACCGAGGTGAAGAAAAGAGCATATAAAATTAAAATAATATATTTTACCCCTTTTGACTGTAATTAAATTGTATTGACTAGAGAACCGTTAGTGCTGCTGCTGCTGCATGAAAACACCACTTTGAACAGATAGAGAATAATGTGTTTGTTTTGGTATACATGCAAAATCAACTAATTTAAGGGGTACATACAAGAAATCCAGAATTTTGTTATTATCCCTTGGCTTTACGTCCTGTTTGGTAACACTATTAGGTACCTCTATCACTATCAATTTTAAAATTGATATTGATAGGAACCATTAAGAGGTGTCTGGTTAATTGTATCGATTTTAAAATTTGTTGTGCAAACAAAACATATTATGTAATACAAGTGTCCACTTGTATTACTTTTGATATTGATACTCCAACATTTGAAAATATTAATATCAATATTGATATAGTACCAAAAATGAAACTATTAAGAAGTACATATTGATATTGTACCAATATTGATGCAATTAACCAAACACCTCTTAATGATTTCTATCAATATCAATTTTAAAATTGATAGTGATAGAGGTACCTAATAGTGTTACCAAACATGACGTACCTAATAGTGTTACCAAACACGACGTTACACCCTGTTTGGTAACACTATTAAGTACCTCTATCACTAACAATTTTAAAATTGATATTGATAGGAACTATTAAGAGGTGTTTGGTTAATTGTATCAATTTTAAAATTTGTAATGCAAACAAATATTATGTAATACAAGTGTCCACTTGTATTACTTTTGATATTGATATTCCAACATTTGAAAATATTAATATCAATATTGATATAGTACCAAAAATGAAACTATTAAGAAGTACATATTGATATTGTACCAATATTGATACAATTAACCAAACACCTCTTAATGGTTCCTATCAATATCAATTTTAAAATTGATAGTGATAGAGGTACCTAATAGTGCTACCAAACAGGGCGTAAGACTAGCGGGCAATGGCTGATTAACTTTCTTTGATTGCCTAAAGCCCACACTCTTTATGGGTAACCGTCATCTTGTACTTCCCTTCGTACTAAGGCTGTGTTTGGTTGGAATTGTGGAAAAAAAAATGTTTTAATCCTTAAAATCTCTGACATCACACAATCCCATCCAAACATACCTGATTTTCTTTTGACCTTTCAGAATGTAATGGTTGAACTTTAAATTTGTAAAGAAGAGAGAAATAAACTCATTATCTTCTCCCTCAACTGTTAAAAACTACCAAAATATGAATTGCATAGATTATCAGTATTACACAATCTAGATTTTTGAAAAGCGGGGAGAGAAAGATTGGCTCATAATGTCTTCTTCCTCCTGTGATCCCAACCAAACACACCCGAAGTCAAAATCCTCTAAATGAGAAAAAAAGGGCTACTTGTTAAGAAGCAAATTAAAATATTTCGGCACTAACAGATATTGATTAAGATCTTTTTTACAGATAAAACATGAGAGTTCCCTGCCAAATCAGATGAAGGCGATGGTAAAGTCTTACCAGACGATGCCCATTTTGGTTCAAACACGAATTGGAAACAAATTGCACCATGACCAGGGCACATGGGGGTTCCTCTAAGGCAGTAAAGAAGTGGGTGACGACAGCACGTACATGTAGGGATATAAATTAGAGAATGGACAAAGAGGAGAAAGAGAAACGTGCCACACTTATGATGTCACTCATTGTGAATGTTTCTTTCTTGAGATAGCCTTCTTCAAGCCCCTGAGAATCTTCCAAAACCAAAAGACATTCATCACTGCAAGCAGAGAGGGCACGATGAGGAGGCTGTACAGTCCCAAGGTAAACATGGTCTTCACCTGCAAAGCAACCAAGAGCAAAGAGCGGTAGGTTTTCGGAAGCAATGCACAAATAGTTGGCGCTGTCATCAGAAGCATATATTCTATTTTATTTCTTTGTATCCCATGAGAGCCTGAAATCTCACGGCAGATCTTAAAAAATGTGCTTTCCCAAAATTCTACTGATCTGACATCTGAACTACGGTTAGGCCCAAGCAGGTTGGGTTATGGCCCAGTTAAAACTGTAGCCCAACATGTCATCCTGATGTACTTACACGTGTTTGGTTGCATGATAAATTTTTATACAGTTTCATGACAAAAAATTGTATTAAAATAAAGTGTAAGCTAGTTAATGACATAACATTATCAAGTTTGGGAAGATGTGATAACCAAGTAAGAGCGGGAGCCATGTATGACCAACAGAGGTGTGAGACCACAAGATAAAAAGAGAGGCACACCTCTTTTTTTTGTTAAAGAAGGATATCTCTTTAAAAACATAAACATTTAATAGTTGCCAAACACCTTTTTTTATCAAGTTTTGTTACAAAAACATAAAATTGTAGCAAAAACTCAACTTATAATGCAACCAAACACCCCATTAGTTCATTCTGTAACAAGGTGTACTATACTTTTACTCCAAGTTTAATTTTGATTTTGCTATTATCAAGTAAACACTTCCAATTCTCCAATAAAGAAAATGGCAAGTAATCACAGATGAGGTCGTTTATGCTAATGCGATATGAATTAAGTATGTCTCTGATGGTCGATTAGATGAGAAGTAGGCATCAACAGACAAGCGGACAAACCTGATCAAAATGACGATACATGTGGGTGAAGAAGTAAATGAATAAAATGACTCTTGCAATCTGCAATGCAAATGATGCACAATTAAATAGACGCACATGGTAGAGTGATAAAACATTAGCAGCAAGAAGTTACACAACCAGAACTGGCTGGAAAACATAAAATGTTTTGAAAGCTCATTAAGAATATATATAACAAACAAATATATAAATAAATAGTAACATTTAGGCCTTTTTAATATAAACAAATATATAACAAACAAACACATGTCACTAATGATTCATGAACCTATTACACAATCAAAAACTTTGCATTACCAGCCAACCGATAGTCATGACAATGCCATTCCACAGGTAAAATCTGGAGTTCTTCTTCCCAGCAAGATCCAGGTACCTGCAACTTATTCGTTAAACATCTGACAAGTGGAAAATCGCTCAAGTAATTTCAGGCTGAGACTTCAACCATCTTATGTTCACAAATGGGGTTGTTATCTCGGAGAACAAGACCATGAGTATGTAGAAATGTGCTTGGCCGCTTAGCAAGGCAAGGAAGATGGCATACATCGAGAGTCCATGATGTATAAGCTGATGAAAACAAATAAAAATCAACATAACAAGTGACCATAATGCAGAGCCAGCATTCTTCCTGATATAAAACATCAAACTTACATATTCTGTGCCACCCAAAGCAGGAAAAAGCCAAAGAATCATTCCCAGGTCAGTGAGAAAGTAACCGATGGAGATCTGGAGGAAGCATCCAAGGGGGATCAATATCAATATAAGAAATACGGGTAGATCAATTGATACAAAAAATGATGATATCACATTGTGCTGATAACAAAAAATATTTGCTTCGACATGTGTTTTCCAGCTGTTTTAAAACTTGTAAAACACAAGAATATCAGAAAACAAGCAATCGGGGATTCCAAAAGTTGTCAGAATATCTGAGAACAAAGGGGATGGTATTTTGTTTGCTGAAAAAGAAACTAGAAATCCATCAAAAAGGATAACTTCATTAAGTTACAGTAACTTTTAGTTGGTGCAAAAATTTCAAGGCATCCTATCAAAAAGGAATCTGGCATTCTTTGGAAACTGAAAGAAAGAACAGTTGAAAGTAGAATACTAGGTAAGGGAAGCAAAAAAGTTTCATAAGGTCATATTACTTTCATATTAATCATCTGTAAAAAAAATCTAGGAATTTTATGGCCAGTGAAAAGAAATACGAGTTTTATTGAGATGAGAAGAAAAGATTGATGATGCCCACGTACCAAACAAAATCAGCAAGAATATGTCCAAGAACATAATCAAATCGGGAAAATTTACCCCAAATATTGCATCAGAAACTGCAGACTTTCTCTCTATGATTAGCCCATCTCGAGCATCATCTTTGAAAAGATCTGATAGGACTACCAAATAGAAAGAGACGATGGCAACAAGAATTGCATGGAATGTAGAAAAACCGCTGCATCAAAAAGCAATACAATGTGATAACTGAAGAAAAGTTTGTTGGAGTGGGGGGGATCACTTCTTTCCAACAGAGGACAAAAGCTCACCGGTTCTTCCATTCAGTCTTCTTTAGTTTGGAGAGATTCACAAATCCCTTGAAGAACATGGAGCTAAGGCAGCCAGTGACTTGGTAGACCTTCACAGTTAGAGAGCAGGTCACAAGACAAAAGCACATTCATACAGCAGCACGGCAGGCAAGAAAGAAGGAAGTTTAACCACATGTACAAAAAGACAATGATAAACACAAACGTGGTCACATAAGCGAAGTGACTATAAACATCAAAGGCATGAGACACTTCTTTCACAGCTTTGCAATCAAAAAACTGTAAGATAATTTATTTAGAATTGTAGTTAAACGGAGATCAACAATTAAAAAATTATTCATAATGACTAAACAGCATTGATCCATGTGTCAAAAAAAAACACTATACAAGGAACTGATGGATGAAGAAATGTACTAAAATAAATAAAAAAGGTATCTGATGTCAAGCGTGTGCAATACACAAAGGCTAGAAAAACTATTTGGCCATGCAAATTTAAGTTTCTGAAATTCCTTATGTTAGGACCACGCAAAAGCAGTTACTTACGATTTTGCACATAATTATGCCTGAAACAATAGAGAGAGGCCATAGAACACGTTCAGTGGGACCAAAATTGGTGGCATATCCTCCCATCATAAGACACTTGTAGAATGAGACGGAGGCTGAAAAGAGAGCAAATTGGCCCATAGTCAGCAATTATGAGTGAGAGAAACCATAAGAAACTCATAAATGTGTTTTTTTTCTTCTTACGTATCTTCACCTACAGCACGGAGACTACGGAAGGCATCAGAATTTCTAGTCATTTATATGTTAGAAAAATGTGCCAATCCCATATCGAGAACATCCCGGGGATAACGGACCTTGAATAGAATATAAAGTAACCAGTCAGTTTGAGGTTGAATAAAGCCCGTCGCTTTGTCGATTAGTATTGCTGCTCGGTTCCCTTAGTTCGATAGAGAAGCAAGACAGACATAAGGGATAGCTAAACATGTCAGAGGTGCTATTCGGGCAGGCAGCTCATAAGCAGGGGAGACACCTCATCGTAATTACGGTACGTGTAAGGTGCCGTAGCTCCGCTTAGCGTACATTCAGAATATGACATCAATAGTTGTACTCACATAATGTGTAAGCGCCCTAAAGTGGCGAGTGGTTTCGAATTGGAACCAGCTCTATTCAGAATTACTCGCGAGTAAACAATCTGATCAAGAAAACATAATACCCGGCATAATCTCTTTGGTGAGGAGAAGCCTTACGGCGGCGCATAAACAAAAGGAAACGAAGTCCAGCGAAAACAGATGTTCTGACGCGAAACAATCACAAGAATCCTAAATTATTCTGCAACCAAGCGAGAAAGCTACACCAGCCAGGAGCAACAAATTGGATGAGCTGGAAAGAAAGAAAACGAGACGGGACACTCGCAAGCCGAAGAAAACGAGAGGAAGCAAAACACAAAGATCCGATCGGCAAGCGAGCCGTAGGACTCCTCTTTCGCAAGCTCAGGGCCCAGAAGAAGAATCAAACGGAAGTGGAGAGTGGAGAAGAAGTGATCCTGAAACCTCCCCATGCGATATAACACACAGAAAGCGGCGAACGTCGGCCAAGAACGTGGATTCTCTCGCGGTACCTGAAGGTTTCGCGTGGCGTGGCGGAAAAGAAGCTTCGAGTCCAAGAGGTAATCGCCGGCGCTCGGGGTAGAGGAACAACAATACAAGTGGAGGACTAAACAAAGATAGATTCCAAAGGCAGCATGCAGCCCGACGCCGCACCTCCTGATTAGAGAAACGAAAAAGAAAATTAGCCAGGCGCAGATTCGTCCTCCGCCTCCCCTTCCGTCTGCAGGAAAGCAGGAGCAAACGGGAAGAGAATACCCGCTCGGAACTTTCTCACCTGCAAGGCGGCGGCGATGGCGAGCGGGAAGCGGACAAGGGGTGGGAGGCAGATGATTGAAATTCCACCGTCCAATGGCGCGCCCCGCCGGTCTGACCGGATGGTAGGTGATGCAGTCGCGGATGGGGTACAGGATAACTACCCCTACACCTGCGGCACAACCGAAGCGAAGTGCCGGTTGCATGATACGTTAAAAATGAATAAATTTTTCCCTTTTAAATGTATATAATTTTTTATCACGCAACCGATTACCTCACACAAAGTTATCTTACAAAAAATTGTAAACTAACAACTAATGACGAAAAATTATCGCGTTTGAAACGGTGACATCGAAATTTTAAAAAACATCAACAATAAACTCTTTTTTGTTTACAAATAAAATAATTTTTAGGATATAAATATGTAATAGTTTACGAACACTTATTTTAACCAATTTTATCACAAAAATATAAAATTAAAATAAAAACTCAATTTATCGTACAACCAAGCAGTCAGCTGAGCGAAGATATTTAAATATAACTCACGAAAATAAAAGTCAACGAGGTGTTTGGTTGTATGATAAAGAAGATTTTTATTTTAATTTTTAAAAATTATAAAAAATTTGTTAAAAGAGGAGTTCGACAACTATGATAATTTTATGTTCTGAAAGTGATTTTCTTCTCGAAGAAAAAAAGAGGATCCCCCTGTTTGGTCGCGGTAGTTACTCTTTTTCTTTTTTTTTCTTTTTTTTGGTTATCACAACCCTCCAAATACGAAAGGAAAATCTCAAAGAGATGTACGGCGGAGCTGGTTTGGTTGGGGGTTAATAAAGGGCGGGATGGGACAACCGTTCAACTTTTTCGTGGAGAATGTTTTTAGCATTATTATTTTGTTTTTATTATGATCCCGTTGTCTCGACCACCCATTTAATGCCTGTTTGGTAAAACTAGCAGGTATCTCTCTGTCACTATCAATATTAAAATTGATATTGATAGAAATCATTAAAAGGTGCTCGGTTAATTGTATCAATTTTAAAATTTGTAGTGCAAACAAAACATATAATGTAATAAAAGTGACAACTTGTATTACTTTTGATATTGATATTCCAACATTTGAAAATATTAACATTAATACTGATATAGTACCAAAAATGAAACTCTAACCAAACGGGGCATAAAATAGAAATAAGAGTTTTTTTTAATTGTTTAGCTCCGTGAGAGGCATGAAACATAATGCTCTGTTTGGTTAGAGTTTCATTTTTGATACTATATTAATATTGATATTAATATTTTCAAATGTTGAAATGTCAATATCAAAAGTAATACAAATTGACACTTGTATTACATAATATATTTTGTTTACACTGCAAATTTTAAAATTGATACAATTAACCAAACACTTCTTAATGATTCCTATCAATATCAATTTTAAAAATTGATAGTGATAGAGGTACCTAATAGTGTTACCAAACAGGACGTAAACTTGGAAACCACCTGATTAAGATGGCCTTACAATTATACCATGTTCTTGTTTTGATAATATATACGTTTTAATTTTAATTTATGTTGCCCCTGTATTGTGTAGATCATTGTTATGTTCTTAATTATATACTTGTGCAAGTAGTTATGTTTGCTAACATTTATATTCATGTTTTATTCGGTATATGTCACGATGTATCTATACTCTAAGTGATATCAGTAATTTTATGCTATAATTGTATTGTACATTTCATACAGTTTCTTATTTAGGGTTTATCGTACATTTAATTTCATACGTAAAACTTAACTTATTTTTATGTACATGTGCAGCAGCGTCTCCATCTCCTTTTGCATACAATTATTCCAGGATGTATTCATCCGCCAAACATTCCAAGAATCAGCGAAACGACTTTTTTTTATTCTATTTATTTTACTTCATGTGAGACTGGCATCTCGATCTTCCTTACTTAATTATTCCAGGATTTATTTATTCACCAAACAATCTAAAAATAAGTAAAATAAAAAAATGTTATCCTATTTATTCCACTCGCCAAACCAAGCTTCTTTCTACATCGGTGTACCGACCGCGGAGGCCCCCAGACGTGGATGTGGACCGCCACTTCCTGGCCTCGCTGAGGGAGGTCGTGGGCTCGAATGTTGCAGGTAGCGCGAGATTATGTCGGAGAGTCGAGAAAGGTAGTGGAGTTCACACTGTATGCATTTCGGGTCTTGAGACCTTGTGGGCGCGGCTACGCCATCTTATCAAAAAAAAAAAAAACCTGCAATACAACTATAATAGTTATCATTTTTTATTAAAAGCCATAAAATATATCTGATTTTACTATTATTCTTTTAATATAATATATTTAGACCTTTGATTTTTTTCTAGCATTTACATATCGTAGCTGTTAATTTTGTATATGTTTTTAGTTATTATATTATTAATTTATATAAATTATTTTTTATCGAAATTTGATAAACATATACAAAATTAAGCGGGATAGTTTATCCAATTTGATAATTTATGTAATATAAAAATATGTTCCGACTATGTAAATTTTTACTAGGGTCGAATGAGAACTATTTTTTCGACCAAATAAACCTGAAAAAAATATTCAGAAAAGTGGCTCTGGACACTTCTATGAGAATATCGGACGACAAGGTGGGATGGGTCCATCTCCGATGAGACCGATTGACCGGTCTACGCTGCATGTTTTTTTTTTGTTCTGTGTTTTGATTGATTTGATATATAATTAATATTTTTTGAGATATGTGTATATTTAAAATTGATTTTTTACATTACAAAATAAATTATTTTAAAATAATAATTTGTCGTTGTTAATACTATTTTAATTTAACATCTTAAAATAAGTGTAAGAATTAAATTTGATTTTTTGAAATAAGTGCATGATTTAATCTTAACTTCTTGAAATATGCATACGATTTAAACTTGATTAGTCAAATTTAACGAACTTAATTAATATGTTGAACTACATGAAATCTCGAGTCTTCATCTTTTTTCAAACTTTATTTTCTTTTTTCCTTTTTTCTCTTCAAGCTATAGTAACTTAAGACCGGGCGAAGGTTTGGGTGAGTATGAACCTATCGTTTAGAGCCGGTAGTTGACAAGCCGGTAGCGGCTCAGGGAGCATCATTGGGGAGGCCAACAGGGTTGGATTGAAAGGTAGCAATGGCACACTGGAAGTGACAATGGACAGTGGTGATGGCAGTGTCAAGCAGTGGACATGGGGATGGCAGTGCGGCTAGGAACTCACACGGTAGCGACGATGTTAGCGATGGTGCATGACAATAGAAATAGTGCAAGATGCGAAAGGAAAAATGGACTTAATCGAGGGCGAGAGAGGAGGAGCTAGACAGAGCAGCAACCTTCCGGGGGGAGAGCAACGGACCGGACGGGAGAGGGAACCTACTTGGGAGAAGGAGGGTCTCACACCCTTTTTTTTCATTCAATAAGACATCTATATCATCATCAACACATCGGGGTAGTATAAGGTCTATTTATAAATCTCCAATGTCAAACTTACAAAAGGACTTTAGAATTTTACCTAAATGCAAACATACCATATAGTTAGCATATTTAAGTATATATCCTAACTTTAACTTCAAACTCTTAATTTAATTTAAGGCACCTAGATTAAACTCTTAACCAAATATCTTAATATTATTAGAAAAATCTAACTTTGCTGATGTTGATCCGATCAAGTCGGCGACGTCCACTCTTCCTGGATCCATTTTTTATATGGATCACCGGGTCGGATCCCTATCGTACCATCAAGTTCACTCGACAAAATAAAACTAATGGGACTTTTGGTTGCGTAATAGTTTTTGGTGCACTTTCGCTATAAAAAATTTATTTTAAAACAAAATGCAAGTGGACTAAAGTCATCAAATTACTAAGTTGGCCAGCTATAATAACAAAAGAGAGAGAATCATATATATATACCAATAAATGTGGGAGATCACAAGAAAAAAAAATATCACTTTTGTCTATAATCTTCTACAAACATATTTTGTATTGATCATTAAATACTATTTTTAGTAATTTTTATTGTAAAAATATATTTTTATGACAGAAAAACTCATTATGTTGTGCCACCCAAGGCTAATGCTAACATGTAATTAATTTAGTTCAACTTATAGTTCGACGGGTTGTCTCAAACACAGCATCCGATATTGGAACGGGAATGGGCCCGTTTAACGCGATACAACTAAAAGGACTTCGCGTGGTCAAGGGCTGTTTGGGTACAGAATTAATTAACCTAGAGATAAATCTGACAGAAGATGCTGGCTTTTTTGCACGAATCTGCCCTCGAAAAATATGTTTAGCCAGGAGATGTTCAATTATTAAATTGAGTAACTGAGGCACCCACTCTGTGACAAGATTTAAACCGAAGTTTTAACACATAATATGCTTCCAACTTTCAACAAAAGATTTTTTTAAAGGGAGTGTCCGGCAGTTAAAATAAAAGTACGTTTTTGTGAGTTTTTCTTTGAAGACAGACGAAACCTTGTTTTCTTTTCTTTTTTTTTTCCTGTAACCACCCATCAATTTTTTTGGTTACAAACTCCTCATCCTTTTTTGTTATGAGACCTCATCAAACACATGATGCATAATCCTCAATCTTTAGCTATCTTAGATTTATTTTAACCCAATCTTATCTCAAAGGTTTACACAAACAATTTTGCAACCAAAGATAGTAGCAACATACTATATACATCAAATTTCTTTACGGCCTTTATGGCACAAAAATTTTTCGAGGATAAACCCTACTTATCCTCTATATTTTGGAGATAAACGAGATTCATCCCTAAATTATCTAATACCAAACAGCCCCTTGGGCTTGTTTGGCACCATAAAATTTTAGAAATAAACTTAGTTTATCCCCTAACTTTTGAGGATGAATTAGGCTTATTCCCAAGTTATCCCAATACCAAACAACCCCCGGTCTATTTGACGCCATAAAAATTTGGGGATAAAATTGATTTATCCTCTAAATTTTTAGGATAAATCAAGTTTATCCCCGAGTTATCCCAATACCAAACAGCTGTTTGTGGTCTAACTTTTACAATTCCAATTACTATCGTTTTGATTCATCCCTAAAAACTATGATACAAACCAAGATCATCTCTCTAAATGAAATGAGCCTCAAGAAACATGTATATATATTTTACCTAATGCAAAATCAAATTTAATATTAGTCTATATTTGACTCATCAGAGTCGAGTTTGCTCGCACCAAATACAAAGGGAAAAATGTCACGCCCCGGATTTAATCCTGCACAGCGGAACATAATCCGACGACGTAACCGGGGGAAATAACCCTTAAAAATATATCGATTTGGAACAAATGAGACTAATATCACAATTCCCAAGATTCCTTCTAATATATCATGCTAATAATACAATCAAATAAAACATATACCAATCTATGACATAAAGATCATCTAATTGTCTTCTCGAGAATTGATCCACCACGCTTCCGCTGCGCTACTCTGATTACCTGAAAATTTGATAAGAGGATTGGGATGAGTACGACGACTCGCAGACACCCCATCATCCGCCAAATCGGATAGCTAGAAGGCCCTAGATGTTAATTAAATAGGTATCAGGACCTACACCAATTATATGTAAATATAGGCTAGTCAATACATTAGATATATGACTTAATCCATGTGTTTTACACCACCCACCAAAGCCTATAATCACACCGACCAAGACCTATATGCACCATAACATGACGTAAAAAGATGGTATGAACATATGCATAGACACCTACTATATGCTCCATATGATGATATCACTATAAATGAGACAAACCATGCATACACCGTGCAACACAATATGATAATTGACAAAATAAAATACATTACTGTAGACCCCTATACAATACCATGCAAAAATGCACCTATCCTCTAATAAGAACCACACATTTTTCTTATTAGCAAGGAATGCGTCGTCTTGTCACCTCAACCAGCCTACTACACGGATCTATCATATATAATAGCATTACATATAGCTAAACGAAATCCCATAGTGCACCTAGGCGGTGGTGGCACGGGGACAAACCGCGGTATCCGGATCGAAGGATGCACCGGAATTGTTCTAACCTCCGCGCCCTCGGTCACGACTAACTGCAGTACAGTGTAGCTGTTTTCATCATAATTTCAATGCATCATGCATCTACCTCAATCATGCCATGCCATGATCACACTTAAAAGATAAATGACATACACCATACCATGCTATGACAAATATACCATCAATGCAAATACCATGACCAACCACACCTAAACAATATGTTAATGATGCTAGAACCATAAAATGACAAGAATAAACAATGACTAATATGATAGTACATCACATACTCAACCCAACATGATATGACCATAAGGAAATCAGACCCTATCACCTGGTTAAAAGGACTTAACATAGCCAAAATCGTATTTAATAATGCTAGCTAAAACATTAATTAATCTTGTTAACCTATCACCACACCTATGCAATGGGGTTAACTCAAAAAGGTAACAAAGATTAGCTTAATAACATGCTAAATTGAAAAAGGAATATGACCAACTAAAATCTACCAATCAACATGTTGTAAACAACATAAATATCACCCTAACACGATCCTTACGTACAAAAGAGAACATCACTACTAATCATGCTAATAAACCATAACACGCAACGTTAACCCGACTAATCAACTCATTAAAAATTTACTACAAATCATGGAGGATTAAATAGAAATTTTAATGATAATAGACACGTCAAGGATGTCTACCGGAACGGCACGGAAAAAGTCAAGGATCGGCGAACGGAAACGATACCAGGCGTCGACGACGAGGTGCACAATCCGAAACAACCCAATAGGTTATCTCACACCACCAAGATGCTGGAAAAGAGATCCGAGTATAGAAAACATGACACCAGATCAGGGGGAAAATCAGAGGAAAATTTGAGTGAAAAAATATTCATAATAATAGGATAGAGAGAGTAAGTAGGAGAGAGAGAGAACTGCTCACGCAGATAGGGGTGCCGGGGCACATGGCGGCGCAAGGCAGAACGGTGCACGGCGCTGGCAAGCAAGGACAGCGCGTGACGCTGCGCGGAGCCATGGGGGGGGACGTCGGCAGGATGGGGACGGCCGCAGGAAGGCGGGCGGCGGCGACCGGGTGAGGAGGAGGCGAGGACGGCGCGTTGGAAGAGAGGGGTCGGGGGTCGCAGGTGTGCTTCCGAACACGCCGCTGGCAGTTACGAGAGAGAGAGAGAGAGGGACTGCGTGGACGTCGGACAAGAGAGAGAGCTAGAGAGGGATATTGTGCGAGAAAGGTGGAGGAATGGACGCCAGATGGCATCATGCGCCAAGAGAAATAGAATGTACGGGGGAGATTTTTCTCTGGCAACCGTTGAGAGAGAGAGAGAGAGAGAGAGAGAGAGAGAGATTAAAGGGGAATAGACGGGCTGGAGGATAATAATAGGAAGGGATTTTTATTTAAAAAGAAAAAAAATGTAACGTAAGAGAGAGAGAGCGCTTGAGGATAAGGATAAGGAATAAGATGATAATTTTTTTTCACCAAGCAAAATACTAATCAATATATATATATGCACTTACACCGAGACAAGATTTCTCCTTTCAATATTTTAGGATATTACAAAAAAAAAACGATGTGACATCATTATTCTATATTTTAATTCTTATTGTGCGAGATTCAGAACACGTAGTCTTTAGGCGGTCGAGAGCGTGCATGACGTATATCACACACCCTTCATTCAACTGTTTGACGGCCGAGATGCATCATGATCATCAGTGGAGTTGGTACCCAAACTATAAACGTCATTCATTATCGTCTGCATGCACCGAGTGATTCAAGCACAGCTTATCTGCTCGATCTCATGACGAAACTTCACGGTGGAAAAAGACGTACGTCGATGACATAAATATATTTATATATTTATATATTTATAGAGAGAGAGAGAGAGAGAGAGAGAGAGAGAGAGAGGTGGCTCTCTTCAGAAATAGTTGTAATTAATTAGCTATATTTTGACCATTCTATCAAATTTAGCGTGTCACAGATAGGTGTATGTTAAAAATTTAAAAAAGAAGAAGAAGAAATAAGTCGTTTACGACACTCCACATGATTCCTAAGAGGTGTATATATATATGGCTCATAACGAAGGGCCTGTGTGGATAATGCAATCGTATGCTAATTTTAAGATTAGGTCTACTATGAAAACTAGTGTGTGGCTGATGTATGCACCAGAAATATCAAATGTGATATCAGATTTGATTCAGTACTCTAACTAAACAGGCCCTTGACGGTGTGTTTGGTACAGTATGATACATGCTTGTCACAATAATATTTAAAATTGAGTCATCTCAAGGTTTTGCCCATTAATTTAATTTTTAAATTGGAAGTGCAAACTCAGTTATAGATTGTATAAATACAGGTGTCCACAAGTATTATTTTTTATTTATATCACACTCCTTTTTTTTCACAAGACAAGAGAAGAGATGAAATTAAGACTTAGTGGCCTGCTTGGTTAGAGTATAAAAAATGACATAATATTGATTTCGATATTTTTAGAAGTTAATGTTTTGTTTGGTTAGAGTTTCATTTTTGGTACTATATCAATATTGAAATTAATATTTTCAAATGTTGGAGTATCAATATCAAAAGTAATACAAGTTGTCACTTATATTACATAATATGTTTGTTTGCACTGTAAATTTTAAAATTGATAAAGTTAACCAAGCACCTCTTTATGATTCCTATCAATACCAATTTTAAAATTGACGGTGATAGAAACACCTAACAGTGTTACCAAACAGGGCATAAATCATCGATATCAAAATTTATACGTATTACATATTTTATTTGCACTACAAAATTTTAAATCGATACTATTTGTCAAACACCTCCCGGTGACAAAATTAATCGATACTAAATCGTATTCCTATCAATATCAATTTTAAAATTAATAGTAGTGACAAAATGTTCGATAGTGTTACCAAACAGGACCTTGCGTACTCAAATTATGCCAAAGTGAATGCCACATGTACTCTTTCCTTTTTAGAAAAAAAAATGAGAAGCTAAAATCTATAGCTTGACTTTGACGTGCACTAGCGTTATACTTGATAGATTTTTACTTATTCTGTAACTTTTGATTCGGTTAGATATTGGGGACTTTAAATTTCTAGCTAGAAAACTTTGCACCTCAAACCATACTGTGAGATAATACGGATATAGAGAGAGAGAGAGAGAGAGAGAGAGAGAGAGAGAGAGAGAGGCACACGAGCGGGCATCTGACCGAGAAGGAGAAATAAAGGAGGAGGACCGGAGGATGTAGCTCAGGAGGGGGGGGGGGATCACAATGAAACGGGCAAGTGAACAACACATGAAGAAGGATTCTGACCTCTTTCTGTCTGTCGATCGGGAAATGATCACTCTCACGTCCAAGTCAGCCTTGTACCCCCTCCATCTCTCCCTCCCCTGCTCTCTCCTCTCTCGATCGATCTCTCGAGGAAGAAAACAAAAAGCTCAGTGACTTTACAAAAAGCGGCTGGGGCTAAAGAGAAAGAGAACACAGCTCCCTCCCCCTCCCCCTCCATCACAGCTGGGTAAAAGCCAGTGGGCCACCAGATGCCTGCCTGCCTGCCCCTTCGGTCTCTCATTTCATGTCTCTCCGCGCAGCACATCATATGAACGAAGAGAGGCCGTTTGAATCGTCGGATAATTCCATATCGACCGATATATAATTTCATATGATACGCCGTGCTTTTAAGATTTGTAAACTGGTATTTGCTTCTTCTGGTTCTTCCTTACCCACTTTGACTGTGCAAGAGAATGTTAGAATTGTGGACATAATCTCATATTAACTATTAGATACCGTACACATGCTTATGTATCTTGGAGCGTTCAACGTTAACCCCGTGATTTCGGAGTCTGTACTGTAAGAGAGAGAGAGAGAGAAGAAGAAGAAGAAGCAGCAGCTCTACAGCTCTACAACCCGGCCAGCTTATTATCGTCGATCACTGGCGCTTGCCCCCCTTGGTACGTAGTAGACCAAAAGAAATATACATAATCTGAAAACTAGTAGTCTGCCACGCCCACGAACAGTTTCAAGCGAAGTGGACGATAAACACCGAATATATAAGATATTCTCTAGATCATAGAACAGCGAAAACAAAGATGCGGGCTCCTAATGTAACAGGAGAACATAACAGATCAGATCCGTACGTCGATTAATTAATCTGCCTTCGCAGGAAGACGGATATTGTCGTGCTTCGTCGTGTACACTGTAGTACTACGGAGGAAGAAGATTAATTCACGCCTTCCCGACGTTATCGGGCGGCGGCGGCGGCGGCGGCGTAGGTAGCGGCAGTGCCGAGGGGGCGCCAGGCGGAGGCGGTGAGCAGGCAGAGATCCTTCCAGCCGAGGCGGAGGGCGCCGCTCTCCTCGACGAGGGTGTAGCCGTCGGAGGGGAACATGCTGAGGAGGAGGGTGGCCTGGTGGGCGGCGGTGCCGGCGAGGGAGACGCCCCGGAAGCCGGACTGGCTCAGCTTCTCGCGCCAGTTCTGGAACTTGACCTCCCCGGTGCGCGCGGGGCCGCCGACGGCCAGCACGTTCCGAATCTCCCGCGACAGCAGCTGCTGCTCCACGATGTGGCGCTCGTGGGAGTCCTCGGCGTAGGTCGCGCCCAGCGAGTCGAACAGCGCCGAGTAGTAGTGGATCGCCTCCACGAACCGCGCCAGGAACGACCCCGCGTGGCTCAGGTCCTGCTCCACCATCGTCACCACCTTCGGCCCCAACCTGCGCGCGTGTTCGTTCCACACGTCTCATGTATATATATATAAATATATATTGATTAACAATGATAGGCATCCAAGTTTAATCTTTGTACAGATTTATGACGGGCATTCGCCGGCCCATGTCCAATCGAGGGCAGTGCTCGGCTCTGGGCATCTGATCTCGGACGGCAAAATGGCCAGATCCGGGAACCTCGGGAAAGGAGCATGTATATGATCATACCGCGAAGGTACGTAACACACACATATATGATATATATACGGTGTTGATCTCTGGGTCGTGGCGTGTAAGATCATACACGATCACATCTAGATGCAAGCGCGGTGTAACCGGGTCGTCACGTCTGAAAGGGGAAAGAACAATTCGTCGTCGTAGATGGAAATCAGACGCGAATGGGGGAGTATGAAATGTTTGGGAGGTTCGGATATATTGCATTCAACGGAGTCTGTAGAAAAGTTTTAACGCATTTAATGCGTCTTGCAACGGGGCCGCAGATGATTTCTTTCGGAGAAGAGGGAGGGAAGGGCGTCAGAAGCTGCAGCAGACGGCAGCTGCAAGGCTGGTGGCGATACGACCGCCGGCAAAGGGCTGCGAGAGGCAATCACGGGAGTCTATTTCTATTGAGATGGATCGACGAGCTTACCGCTGCAGCAGCCAGAGGGTGTTGGCGTCGGAGCCGGTGACGTCGTAGAGCGAGTGGTGCAGCCAGTGGACGGCCACGACTTCGCGCTTGCTCACATGGAGGCGCTCGGGGTCGAGGTTGCCCGCCCGCTCGGCCACGGGGTAGAACTCGAACGGCAGGCCCAGCGTCTCGGCGAAGTCCGTCAGCCGCTTCCCGGTGGCCTCCAGCGCCTCCATGGACGTGCCCAGCCCGGTCAGCCGCACGTACGGGGGGCCGCCCGGCCGCGACGCGAGGATGTGGAACAGACCCGGCCACTGGAGCCCCTGCATGATGTCGAGGTCGATGATGTGCACGCGCTCCTCGCGCTCGAAGGCCTCCTGGATGGCCTGGTTGGCGGTGAAGTGGGAGAACTTGACGAAGGGGCTGATGCCGTTGAACACCTGGTACGCCGCGGCCAGCTTTTGCCGGTGAAGAGCCGCCGGGGGGAGCGGGGCGTAGATGCCCAGGCAGGAGCTGACCAGGCGGGCGGACATGGCCTCCGAGAAGTAGGCGGCGATGCGCTGGGCGGAGGTGCCGAAGGGCGTCGACAGCTCCGAGATTTCGAGCAGCATGCGGTTGGCCTCCTCCAGGTTGTCGGCGGACACGGCCTCGGCGCACTGGAGGAGAAGGGTTAACAGGTGGAGCCCTTCCTCATCCCGCTTCTGCTTCCTCAGCTCCTCCTTCCTCTCCCTGGCGGCAGCCGCAGCTGCTGCTTGGGCCGCTGCTGCCGCGGCCGCCTCTTCCGATGCGGCGCCACTGCTGTGTTGTGGCTGCTGCTGCTGCGGACGATGGGGTGGATTCTGCTGCGGCAGATGCTGTTGTGCCTGCGGCGGCGGCGCGGGGGGGCGGGGACGGTTGAAGGAGAGGCCGGCGGTGGGAGCAGGAGGAGCTGTGGGTGGTAGGCGGGTTTGGGGTTGAGCCTGGATGCCCTCCCAATTGAGAAACTGACCCATATTTGGCTGCGTCATGGGTGGAATGGGGTGCAAAGCAGGTGGCGCCGCCGACGCCTGTAGCTGGTGCGGCCTCATCATCTCCCTTCGCTTCTCAGGAATCTCCCTTCGCTTCTCAGGAAGCTCAGAGCCGGCGACGAGCGGCAAGGAGTGGGGAGCGGCAGCTGGCACAACGGGCGGCTGAGGGTGGAGTTCGGAAGGAGAGACGATTGCCGAGGTGAGCGAGCGCAGGCGGTACTCGAGGACGGTAGCGAGGTTGGGGTTACAAGGGTGGATGACCTCGCGGACGTTCTGAATGAGCTGCGGGATGGAGATCTCCGCCGCCGAGCTGTTGATCAGGTCGCGGATTATTCCGTCGATCCACGCCGTCGCGGACGTAGATCCGGCGGCGGCTGCGTCGTCCGGGGGCGCTCCGCAGGGAGGAACCACCCCAGGAAGCACCCCGCTCGTACCTCCCCGGTCGGCTTCGGACTGGAAGAGGGGAAGGCCCGAGAAACCGCAGACGGCGGGCGGCGGAAGAGGAGGGGGCAGCCGTTGCAGCTGGCTGCTGGGGGGAGGAGGCAGCAGCGACGGGACGCCGCCGCCGGTGGTGCTCTCTATGCTGATAGTTGGGAGGAGAAGGGAGGGAACCGTCCCAGTTAGGTCCCCGACGAAGGCGGGGACAGCCGGGGTGCCGACCCCGGTGAGGGCGGTCGTGCCCGCGGCCGCCGGAGGGCGCCTGGGCAGCCGTGGCTGCGCATAGGCAGCCGGTGCGTCATCGTCGAGGTCGAGCTCCGCGGCGGTTCTCTTCCTGACCATGTTGCCGACGGCGACGGCACCTTCCTCCTCGAGCAACAGGACCTCCAGCTGCCGTAGCTGCTGACGCCGCTGTAGCAGTACTGGCTCGGCTAGCGGGGACAGCGCGCGGGGCACCGGGTATTGGCAGGCAGCAGCAGCTTGGTTACCATCCGCTATCGCGGTATTAATGACGGCGCCGCTATTATTACGAGAGGCGGCGGGGGCCGTTCTGACGGAGGGGTGGTGAGGAGGAGGAGGAGGAGGGGACGGGGAGTTGGTGGTGGTGACGGCCGTGCCGACACGGGGAGGGGGGAGGAGGAGGCAAGCCGAGTGAGAGGCCATCGGAAAAAACAAGGGGAAAGGGCTCCGCGCATGCCCGGGGGAGAAGAAGCGGATAAACGGATGGCGATAACAGTAACAATGTCAACAACAGAAGCAGCAGGAGAAGGGCGGTGGCGGTGGGCGGAAGGGGGGCGTCGCGCGGCGGCGGCGGCGGCCGGCCGGCTAAGGCGCCATGGGATGGGGCCGTGCGTGCTTGGTTTTAGGCTCCAAGAGCGTAGCGGCGCGGAGATTTGGACAAGGCGAGCCGACGGGGGTGGGGGGGATTCCCTAATCGCGCCGCTTCGCATCCCAAAATCTGTTCCGGCAGCCGATTAAAACGCTACACGCACCAACAACATCACAAGCCCTGCCTTCCCTTCTTTTCCCTCGGCTTTCTCATCGGCTTTTATTTACCCCTCTCTCTCTTATCTCCCTCCATACCGGCGGCACCGCGAGCTTGTGGCCCGGCGCCACGAGCCATCTCTTTCTCAGGCGAAGGGGGGGGCAAGAAGTGACCGCTCGGGACGTCGGCAACGGGGTTCCTTGGGGTCACGTTCTGCCTCGCCGCGCCGGTCGCCCAGCTCGATCTTTGACGTCGGAGGATAACAGGGGGTCCGCGCCCCTCTTTTGACCTCACCGGGGCCGGGTGGGGTGGCCGCCGCAGCGCTCTCCGCGAGGTCTCGAGCGTTGTCAGTCGAACGGTCGCCGGGGGGGCGACGAGCGATGCCGACCCGTGAGAAGGGGGGCTGTCTGCCCGCGCTCCACGAACTCGTCGGCCAATGACCTACCGGAGGGTTCTCTCAAAGGGCGTGCCCGACGATGATCATACATACATGTACGTCCACGCGCCCCGCACAGCCTGGGAGGGCGGAGGTACGCGTTTGTGAAGGAGGCGGCGTACGAGCGGTAAGTCAAAAGTGTTAGCATCGTGAAGACAAGTACACGACCATTGCAGGGATAGGATACAATGTTTATATAAAAAATATATATATATCCGAGTTCCTCCCAATGATACCAGAAGGAGCACTCTTTTTCTTTTTCAATATTTGATTATCGAGACTAGTCCCACGTCCAATATCACATTACATGGTGATATATTTATATATGATTTAACATGGCGCTGCAGACGGGTCAAATCCGATTTTGAATTCGATGATTTTTAAAATACGTACCACGTGTTAATTTTTATTTTAAAAAGAGTCGGTAGTTTACATATAATCACCAAAATTCGGTGCGGTCTCCTCGATTTTTTTTCATCATTTTATACGTCGCGTTTCATAATCTATTTAATGATATAAATACTTATTTTTTAAAAAAGAGATTTTAATAAAATATTAGAATATTTCTATTCCAATAATTTATAGAATGGAGAGCAGATCATCAGTCCGCTAATTTCTTTAAGTTTTAAAATATCAAGTTCTGATTTCAACAAATTTTAAAGTATTAAATACCGTTTACTGTCCCGACTCAACGGCCCAACGTCATAGTCTTTGAGTCGGCGAGAGAGAGGGGGGGGGTGGCGGCGCCGATCGAGCCGAGCGCAGGTGACGATGCGCCATCTTTATGGTGGGGGGGGGGGTGTCTTGGCTCTTGGCTCTTGGGGATAATAAGTGATGCCTTTCCCAGGATCGTGTCTGCTGCGTTCGCTGCTCCCGAGCTCGACAAGTTTTAATTTTGGCTCTTCCTTCCCCGCTTTGTCCGCCCCCCCCCCTTCTTCGTGGCCTTGCCGGCGCGCGCTCGCGACACGTACCCCGTCCCCGTCGTCAGATTCAATCCACGTGGGGCCCAACGACGTTGCTAGCCTTGCAGTCAAAGCAGCAGCCAGCAGGGCCGCGGCAGCCTAATCAGATGCTACGTACGTAGGTGACGACGGTTTGACAGTGTACTTACCGCCCCGGTGTTAAGATTGATGTAAGAGATTAAGACTGTAGATTACTGATCATTCCGATTTATTATTGCTCTTGTGATTTATTTAATTGGAGTATCAAAGATGGCACTATACTAATATTAATATTGATATTTTCAGAATTGCTACGAGTTAACACTTATATTACATCACATAGCAATTTTAAGATTGGTATTGTTAATTAAATATTTCTAGATGATTACCATCGATATCGATTTTAAGATTGAGTGTGACAGAGGTGTTTGATATTGTTATCAAACGGGGTCTTAGCCTCTTAGGCATCGATTTGGAAGGAGTTATGAAATTAAACATGTTTTTAATCCAAGTCGCGTTAGAATATGAAACTCAATGATTCCAAGTGAAAAACCAAATTGAACTAGTCCGTCGCGTTCAGTTCAAACCGAGTTCGATTTGGTATCACTCAGAGACCTCCCAAATCGATTTAAACTAAATCAAATTATTTTAAATTACTATAATTTAAATATTATAAAATTTATTGTATTTATTGTAATAAAATAATATTTATACCATTCTATAATAAAACAATAATTTTATTTTAATTGTTTTAATACGTAAAAAATAAATTATTTAAATATTTCTATCTATTTTTAATTTAAACCAAATTAAATTGAAATTGATTTGGTACGCAGAGTAATTCGATTTAGATCGGTTTGAAAAAATAGTTTAAACACCTGCACACCCCTAAATATGATTGTTTTCTCATACCAAATTTTTATCGGTAGCGATTCACCGGAATCTGATTCCGATTCCGATAAGGGTTAAGAGGTTCCGATTTCGATTCCGATAATTTCGGAATCATTAAGTTTTTATTTCGATCCGATTCCGATTTCGTTATCGAAATCGGAACCGAATTCGATAAAATCTGAAATACATATTAAATATTAATTTTTATTCAAAAGTAAGTCAATAATTTATATATAATTATTAAAATTTGATATAATCTTCTTAAAAATTTTATATTTATTATTTTATCAATTTTATATATTTATATATTTTAATTTATTTAACTTTATTTTATTTTATTTATATATAATTATTTTTTATCGAAAACGGATTAACAGAAATGGAATCAACTGATTCCGATTCCGATTTCGATAAGTTACCGGATTCCGATAGCTCATAGGATACAAAAACAAATTTCAAAACCGTTAATTTTTATCGAAATTGAATTAAATATATCGAAATATTAGATTCTGTTTACACCTCTGATGACGTATACACTTGTCTTGAACGAGAAGGAACTCAAATCTGCGAGAAAGACAAATTATTACACATCAATTTAAAAATATACGTGAACTAAACTGATGACTTTCGAAGGCTAATGAGATGTTTGGTTGCATGATAATTTTTTAACTGTTATCGATTCAGTCCCGTGATACATCCCGTGATACATCGAGTCATTTGACCCCCAGTAGGACGTCACGCCGAGACTCGAACCTGGGACGTCGTACAGGGATTAGGCAGTCCTGATGCGGCGCATTGAGCCCCGGTGCGCGGAGCTTGGTTGAAAAATCTCCGATCCGGTCGCGCAAGATTGTCAGCCTTTTTGTCCGGAGTTGCCTTTCTGTTCTTGAGCCTTGCGAAGGTTTGAAACGGGGGGCTCCTCTCCGTCTGCTTCGGGACCCCCCTCTGCTTCATCCGCTCTGCCCTCCATCGAGACCGGTGCGATTTCTTTACACCGCATTCCGGCAAACTTTCTAGTTTCTCTACCATCCATCTGGAAGTCATACATATATTTATATGTATGTATGCCCCCCCTCTCTCTCTCGTATTGTAGAGACTACTCACGGAAGACATTAAAACCGTAGCGAGGCATGCGAAGATCTGTTTCGTTCTTGGGCTCTTATCTGCGTCAATACGACGGAGGAATTTCTGAGCGTAATGCACCACAATTTCCTGATCGTACGACTACAGTCACGTATTGAGAGCTAAACTATTTCATGTAAGAAAGAAAGACTGCAGGTGGTTGATCTCTTGCTACGAATACGAAAGAAAGATGTTTTCAGAGAGAGAGAGAGAGAGGGGACGGGCAGCAGCTGAGCAGCCAGAACAGAACGGCGCTGAGACTGCCGGCTGCCCAACGTTGTTGGCGAATGCATGTAAGGTTGCGGATAGCAGAGGTTCCGACGCTGCTCCGCCGCCGGGAAGATTCCTGGTCTCTCGTGTTGCCGCTCCTGAATTCTCAGACCCCGTTTTTTTTTTTTTTACTATCTGTCGCGTGTTCGCTTCCCTCTTGTGGATGGTCGCCCGAGAGAGAGAGAGAGAGAGAGAGAGAGAGCGAAGGAGAGAGATCCGGAGATCGGAGGGGTAAAATGTAAGGGAAACGGAAGGAGCAGCAGTCAGCCCCTCCCTATCTCGATAGATGAGCGCAGATTATCTCAACTCTTTTTCTCTCTCGCCCGCGATCTCCAGTCAAAAACTGTCACAATTTTCGTCTGATTTAGTGACATGTCAACGAGAGATACATTATATTAATTAATGATGCATACGTGATATAATTACTAAATATCTATTATTTAGTTGATAATCTGTGTAAGATGTTACTAATCACTCAATAAGTATTTTTAATGGATTAACAACGTATTATAAGCTTTTAGTAACAAGAGAAGGGAAACAGAAGTGAAACAGACGGCGACAGAATTTGGTCAACGGATTAGAGATTATAGTCATTTCCATATTTGGACCGGCGATCAAATTTTCCTTGGATATATCTTAAGATTCGTTCCAGTTTCACCCTCCTATGGCTGAAAGGTTGAAAACACGCGAGCGCAGGTTGTCCGAAAATCGGTGAGGTTACACGGTACCCAACTGCTCTTCCGGGGGGGCGCGTTTGGTTTGGATTATGATCAAGAGATTTTCGGTAAAATCCCAAGAAGTCACGTTAAAACAAGAGCGACGTTCCGGCCGGCCGAGTCAGCTCAGCGCGTGAACTCGGTGTCGTTTAGGCTGCTGCTGCTGCTGCTCCGTTCGCGCCAGTTGGCGTGTGGACCCGTGAACGGTTTGTGTACCGCAGGCGGAAGACTCGTCCTCTCCCCCCCCCTGTAAAAAAAGGCTTCGGGTTTGAGGCGATTAACTCGGTGTCCGCTTGACTCACTAGGCTGGTTTAAATTCAAGGCAGGATGTACGTTAGATGTGTTCTGAAGGGAGCACTTTATTATTAGGTCCGTTTTCAAAAACATTTTACGGTTAGGTCCAATTTTTCGAAATATCATCACACCTGTTTCGTTTTTCAATAAAAATGATTTTTTATCCTCCCATGTCAAACAAAATACTCAGTATTTTTCTTTGAATTTAATGGTCAATTAGAATCCCTAATTTTATTTTCAACTTTTAGAACTATTTTATAATTTTTATCTTATTTATGAACGCAAAATATCGACGTGTTTGGAATAAAAATTTATCGTATTTTATTCATCATAATTTAAATACGGTATAAATTATTAAATATCATGTTATTTATCACATCATGTTAATTAATTTAAATTATAAATACAACATACTATTATGATTAAGACAATAAATTACCGCATCTTATTCGTATCAAAACTTAAATTTGATATAAAATATCAATTTATTTATTACATCAAGTTAGGTATATTTTATTTTGAACGCGTGATATTGTTTTGTTTAGAGTAAAAAATATTATAACTAAAATTTTATTTATTGAATCATATTTATAATATTTTTTTACTATAAAATATTAAAAATAATCTATTTAGTATATCATGTTAATTATATAAATATTTTAACAATAAAGTATTATTATATTTTAAATGAAAAAGTATTATGATTAAAATTCTATTGACAATATGTTATGTGGTTATTTTTGAGGGCAAAATAGGAATTTGTCATTATCATTGGAGTGGGTGGTAAGGGAAATAGGAGTCAACGGATTAAATGAGATGAAATTTTGATCAATGAAATTTTTGGTAAACCCATTTTGTTAAATGGAGTGCATGATGATTCTCCCTAAATTCAACCTCACGCTAGAAAAGTATTTAATTTGATTATGACTTTTATATATCAATCAATTTATTTTTCACTCAGAGATACGTTATGTATGTTATTCCAATCCTTCGAATCATATATATATAGTTCATTTTTAAAAGATTTATTAAAATATACGAGATGTGGCTAAAGGTTGATTAATTAATTAAGGCATAAAATTAAATAGTCTAGGTCCACAAACATCAATCAAACTGAGAGCTCTCTCTCTGTTTTTTTTGGGGGGGGGGTTACTAACAACTTGTGTATATTGCTACCATTTTACGTATAACATGTAAGATGTTAGTGTAAGAAAAAGAAGACCAATCACATGATCACTTAAGTCGATGGAGGACAAGTCCTTCTTGGTTGGCTCCGACCAGAGCTCTCTCCACCAATCGGCGGTGGTGATTTGGAGAGAAAACACTTTTTTTTCACTAACCTCTTTCATGTATGCCAATGGCGCTCTTGTATATCTTGCATGGGTGAGGAACGCGCTCAAGAGTGGGGAGGTGTTTGAGGTGATGAGGAATCATGGTCTTTCATCTGAAGAGGAGTTGTTGAAGATGCGAAAAAGTCATAGTTGGAACGAACTCAGGAAACATCCAGACTTGTCAATATGGCAACGGGTGCTTGAGCAGTTGAATGACACTGGTGTGGTGTGTATATATATCCTCCTTGTTACCACTGTTGTCTCCGTTGTCCTAGTCTGGAATAATGGTGATGAAAGGAGGTGAGATACTGGAGATCACAACATTTACCTAGTCATGGTTGATTTTCCTTCTCTTGATTGTCATTGTCGTCATTGTCGACATTTGGAAATTTTAATATTAAATATTATCAAATAAATTATTATTTTTTAAAAATAATGTTTTTACTAAATACGGTAATCTTATATTTTTACTTTTAAAAATTATCTTATTTATATTTATAATATAATATTTTATTATAAAATCATATAAAAAATAATTTATGACTAATTTGGATCATCATCCGAACTCATATAGGAGCAAGCCTCTGATCATCATTTGCCAATTGCCATCATAGGATCTTCTTCGTTGTCTCCTGATAATTACTTGTTCTTCGTCTCGGTGGTGGCCCCCGCTCCTTCGTCAGTCGTCACCTAGCTTGTCTACGTCCCCCCCTCTCTCTCTCCTGTTTCATCATTATTCAAATCACGGAAAGGTACCATCATCAGACCGAAAGCTCTATCGTACCTTGCTCTTTTCCCGGTGGTAATTAAAGACATGCAGCTCGGCTGGCTTCCGAAATAACTCCTCGTGGTGGGTAAAAAGCTCGTCCTTGAGGCTGCGAAATCTACGCCTCGAAAGTATAACCGGATATATATATATATATATATATATATAAATACACACACATGCGTCTACGTATATATGTATAGGCATCGCCTCGATGCGTCAACCCCGCCGGGCCCTTCTCCACGAGAACACACTTCTCGATAGGACCGTTCTTCTTGGCTCTCATCCTTATCTGTTCGTTGCGACATGGCTCAGTTCTTGAGCCAAGGGAATCGGCCAAAACGCGACCGCGGGCATGCACAGCGAGTATGGGTGTTGATAGGGAAGGGAAGGTCTCAACGAGCAATTCCATTATACATATATATATGTGTGTATATAAATATATCCGACAGAGTCGCCATCGACCTGGATGCATGGGGGGAGTATCTGAGCTGGATATTAGTCCATGGAACGACGTACTTATTCCTCCGACGTCAGATCAGAGGCTCCCCCCCTCCCGCTCCATCTCGATAGCCATTGCATATATGTATATGTATATCTGTATAAATGCATGCATGTATATGTACTCCGGCCGGCGACAGCGACTCCATCTTCAAGCTTCCACAAAGATACGTCCTTCTCCCTCATGATAGACGCCTGTAACAATTAATTAAGAATGCCGTCGCTGTGGAGGGCGGCGATGGCGATGGTGGCATTGATCCAGCAGGGAGACGGGCGGGCGGGCGGCCGGCCCAGCTATGAAAAAATGTAAGCCGGAGGGGCAAGAGAGAGAGAGAGAGAGAGGGGTCGTTCCAAGGCATATCGCTCCAAGACCTTCGTTCGTCCGATGCGACTGGCTTAATTAGGGTTTTTCCTCCCATCCCATGCGGTTAAATTAACGAGAGAGGGCCGCGTGCTGCAGGGTCACCTCCCCAGCTCACCTGCTCTGCTCCTCCCAACCCCCCTCCGCCCGCGGTCGGTCTCTTCTTGTTTGAAGGCCGGTGTCTGGACGTCCCTTTTGATGCCCCTAGTCCCATGGCCGCGCGCCTCCCCTCTTCCCCGTCCACGGCCTGCCCGGCCCCCGTGCATGATGCGCGGGTGGTCTTCTCGTCCGTTTCGCCTTGTATGCATCCGGCGCGCTTCGTGCCCCGACTAATTTAATCGCCCCCTGATCCCGTCGGTGTGGCGCCATGGCACCCGCAGCCGCGCCATGTGACGACGGCGAGAGGCATTTCGAGGTCTTGGCGATGGCGACGAAGTAGCCGTTGCCGCTGCAAGCTGCCCGCCTGCCTCCCTCGAGCAGATCCCCCAAGGTTCAGCGGGTAACGGCCCTTCAAGACATACATACAGGAGAGAAATATATGTACACGCACATATACATAAAGAGAACGAGGGATCTCGGATGTCCGCCTAAAATTGTACTCTCAATCGTTTTACAAAATTTTATTAAATAATTAAATTATATATTTAATGATATATTTAAAATATTTTTATGAGAGAAATCAAGAATATAACGTCGGGTGGGCACATGATGCCCCACCCTCGTATATAAATATATAACAATAGTAGATCATTTAGCTCAAAAGTTTAAAGTATAAGATAAGTAGATTTTGATATTTTAGGGAATGATATCTTTCTAACATGTCTCCAGGTCGGTACTTCTTTTATTGATAAGTAAATAAGTAATACTGGGTACCACACATACAAGACCCAAATTGAATTAATGGACTCTGATATATCATGCCAAACAAATTGTCGTCCAACTAAAAACTTTCAGATCGTGTGTGTGCGAGATTAATATTTACACAGGATGTGTTTGGTTGCACAGTAAATTTGTATATAGTTGATATCACAGTAAAAACATTGCATCGAAATAAAATTTTAATTAGCTAACCAATGAAATAAAGTCATGTTTGAGAGGATATATATATATGTTAAAAAGAGATAGTTGAAACTACTTATGACTAAAAGAGATGGGGGACTACCAGATAAAAAAAAGAGAAGGATCTCACCTCTGTTTGTCTAAGAAAAAAAAACTCTTTAAAAACATAAATTATGATGGTTGTCAAACACCTTTTAAAACAAGTTTTATGACAAAAATATAAATATATAACGAAAACTCCATTTATTTTGTAACCAAACACTCCCTTGGCCTTAACATGTCGCTACAATTTAGCTGCTTTCTTCTACGATCAGACGATTTGAAGCCCCGATAACGGCGATGATATATTCATGTGATCACATTGAGGGGAAATTGCTGATACAGATCATCCTTAAACTATAAATTATATGCTGCAAAAGAAGGCAAGTCCAGCCTATAGCCTTAAGAAATAATTCAACAATCAATCTTGAATATGTTGTTACAATAGAATTTTAAAACTGACGTACAACATCAAAATTAATATTGCAAACTTCTAAGATTGTGAGGATTACAGTCAATAATATGTTGAAAATAACGCACTTGATTAAACTTTTATTTTTAAGCACTTTCAGTCATATATGCGCCGTTTGAAAATGATCATGTATTCACCGCATCTTCGAACTGTTGCAGCTATATATGTTCCTAATATTAACTTTTCGAGGTATGTTTTTCGCCTTTCATGTGGAAGGCTTCCCATCTGCTGCTGGCTTTTGTTGATAACGCTCAAGGTCCTAACCATGTAAAGCGCATCATGGTCTCTTTCAGGCTGCAGTTCTTTCTGCAGAGAGAAAACTCCCAGTCCCACCAAGTAGTGCTTGATTCAGGGTTTCTTTATTGCTAAGTAGTAGGTTACATAAGCGTCTCACCGTTGGAATAGTGGAGATGATCCAACATCTCGATCATACATGAAAAAAGTCACATTCATAAGTGTGTGTATCTCTCTCTCTCTCTGTCTATATATATATATATATATATATATATATATATATATATAAGAAGGCTGAGTTACTTGTATATGTGAACCCTTAAACCTCACACAACTTCTGAGACTAAAAGCTCGGTTTTGTATAATTTTTTTCGCTAACTGGTAACTAAACCAGCCCGAAGGTCCTAGACGCTCGATCAACCTAGTTAGAAGACAGTGGCTTGTGGGGCCTGAAGGTGCTTCTTCCATATCTCTAGTATGATAATTGAGCCCCACAAAATTAATTTGCATGAATCTTACCTTTGTTATAATCCATGTAATAAAGTTCAATATGAAAAAAGAAAGTGAGCTTTGGCGAGAAAATACACAAGAATATTCCCAAATAAGGAGGAAACATAAATTTGTGGTCTCCAACTTATTGTGGGTAGGGGTGCGTACAAAATGATTCAAAATAGCGCCTAACTATTTTTGGTTTTAACCACTTGTTTGGCGCAACTGGTTTGAGAGTTCTCAAAACAAACCAAACTGATTTAAAGTAAAAAATAATAAGAATGATCATATATTACTAGTAAAATAAAATTTATATAGTGTTTATAATATAATAATACTTATTAATAATTTATAACTAAATTGTTACATACATGTAACTATTTAAGTATTTTTAATATTTAATTAATTTTCATCTCAAACCAAGCCAAATTGAACTAATTTAGTTTAACCTGGTTTGAGTCCTTAATCCAGTTTCGCTTGATTTGAATTTTTTTTTATCTGAAATGGAACTCAACCGACCCATACACACCCTAATTATGTGACCATTTTGTACAAGATTAATTTTGGGATACACCAAACCATCTTTTAAAGTTGTGTAGCACATATAACTAGACTGGTTCAACAAATCAAACAATGGCATAACCATAAGAAGACCTGTTGGAATTAGGGCAACTGAAAGCTAAAAGTTTAAACTATTTCTGGATCAAGGATAAAAAATAAAGTATAAGGAAAACAAGAAAGAAATCTCTTCAACTAAGAAGCATAAAGAAAATTGAGAAGGCTTGAGGGATGAGTACTCCAACTGGTTAAGCCGGTCGAATAAACTCATTTATATATAAAACTTAAATGAATTATCATCATAAATGATCATATGGACAACCTGGAACTTATCTTTCCCAATGTAGAGAGTAACATTATTAATTCTGAAATCGATGCTAATGTAAATCGTCACAGGGTATTTGGGTATTGTTATCAATTTTAAGCTTTATATATAATCCAAACAAATCATCAATAATTGTACATAATACAAGTATCTAGATGTACCCATATCAAAATTGAAAACGGTTAGTTTTTAATCCTCTAACCTAACGTGTGGCGCGGTAGCTGTTCTCTCTCTCTTTTATCTCCTGCACCTTAATTATTCTCCCTCCCACCATCCGCCATCTACAAAACCCCAAAATATTTAAACAGGACCGCCGCCTGCAGGCCGACATGCGTACAGTGATCAAGAGAGGAACAAGAGGGGACGGGGAAGGCGATGAACAGAGTACGTATTGTGCTCGACGTCCATGGCTGTCCAGTCGGCATATGTGTGAAGCTCCCGTGCCTCTCTTCGACTCTTCCAAATTAAACTCCTGGCTTGAGCTGAGAATAAAATAAAATTAATTGCCTGCACATCCGACTAAGCAAAACAGTGCCCGTCAGATAATCTTGCTGGTTGTACGTTTCCTGTGGGAGCTATATATGTATGTGTGTATGATCTGTCATTACCGAAGAAGAGAGAACTGGAATCTCATCCCTGGGCGGAATCAAGAGAAATGGATTTTGATTGATTGGCGATCAATACCGTTGTCATGGCATGAATCAAATCCGATGAAATAGGAGAAGAAGGCGCTCTGATTAAATGACAAAGATGCAACCAGTGTCTGCAGCGCATATCGGTGATGGAACGCCGAAACATACATATAATATAGCAGACTCGGCAAGGTCGGCAAGGAAGACGCTGATCATACAAAGACGACGATGGAACCGATGACTGCAATGCCCAGTCGCCCGCTGAGTCGATCGGATTGTCTCAACGAGACTTCCGTCCGACGTTACTAACTCCCTGTATTCAGTTGGGCTTTTCTTCTAACGAACACTGTTTTGTATTTTATCTTTAAAATTAGCACCCAAATTTTTATTTTTACAAAAATAGCTCTATTTAACTGAAGTTTTAGTTTTAAAAATAAAAACTATTTTTTTGATAAAAATGTTAAAGTCGAATTAGTATTCTTGCGAAAAGAAAATTAGGGTGTTAGTGTTAAAAATAAAGCAAGTTTTAGTTTTTTAAAAAAACTCATATTCAATTACCAATTCATTTACTAATTCATCCAAACTCATTTACCATGTTTAGTTAAGTCTACCCCGCGCTACTTACTACCAACGCATCCGGCTCACTTAATGACCCTCTTGTATTTGATTATTAGCTCATGTTAATTGTACATTCTTAGCATTTGCGAGTGTTTAGTAATATGTTGTAAGGAATCAATACATGACAGCGGAAAAATTTTGATTCCATAAAATCATGATCTTTGCCTTGATCGATGCCGAACGAGTAAAACCGGGAACCGAATATGAAGTAGAACGAGAGTACCTCATGGGATTTCTAAAATCCCTCACCATGGATGAAGAGATGACACTCCTCCTTGTTGAAAATCGTTCAAGTGTCCGGTCTCTGACTCTCTAGCGGTATTCACACGATCTGCTTCAATAGACGAGTTCTCCCTTCCTTTGGGCCTCCAGAAACCTTCCAGATCCAAGCTTGACCATGGGAGATCGCCTTCTAGAGGAGAGAGGAGCAAGAGAGGATGCTTGGGACGTTCTCCAGCCCTATAGCTTGTTAGGGTTTGGCTTCATAAGCCATTTATATATAGAAGATGGATTTTTTCACAAAAACCCAAAACTTCTATAAAATTGCGTCCATGCCATCATCTTATTGACCATATCTATTTTGTGTGACCCACTAGGCCCAATAGTCAATTTGGTTGAAGCCTTAATTAATTTAAAAGAAAAATTCCTTTAAATTAAATCAAAACCGTTATCCGATAACAGTTTTTACGACTTTCTGATTATAAAGGGTACAGGTAACATCCTATGATCCCAAATGACTTTGGGGAGTTAAATAACATCCATTGAGCCTTTCCATCATCAATTATCACACGGATTTAAATCCTCGTTCATACAATGTCCTGGTCGGTCAGGGGTTCAGCACTGACTGTCAACCCCTAAATATTCCAACTCTATGAAATCTTGTACTCAGGAATGGATCAACTGGAAAACTCCTTTTCCAATTATCCTATCTACCTTGGCCAAGGATTTAGAGTACTATCCATAGGACATTCTCTCTCTCCTACCGAGAGTGAACGATCCCCTATTGTCCGCTCAATTGCCTCCACCAGGTTTCCCATATACCCAATCTATTAACTATATATGACCACAATACTAAGTGATCCATCAGTCAATAGTCAATAGTCAAAGTACATAGTACGCCTGGCATGACATCTTTGGCGACTCAGGTCAAAGATCCAACCGTGCTATTGAGATGTAAGAATAACCTGGTAGACAGTTCGGTAAGATACTGATCAGGTTTTCCTAAATTGGTCAGTTCAGTGAACTCATTCCACTAATGAGCACCTGTGTGTATATCTCAGTGTCCCCACACTGATGACCAATGAGATCCGTCATTCTCATCATATGAGAAGACATCACACACACTAGTCTATCCGGATTCTTGATGTCCTGTCTCAAGGATCCTATGACTAGGAACATTTAGATCACATACTTCTACATAATCGATCATATTATCATGATCTCATCATGATTCAATTATCATCGCATGTGATTAAGGACTTCATTACGATATACGCATCTAATAAAAGCTAGTAACGAAATTTTGCCTATTTAATTGAATGAGATATTCCTAGAAATGTCGAATCATTTCATGTATGATTGGCTTGTAGGGCATACATTTCTATCATATGTAACATGGATTAGTAATATATAGAAGAAGTTTAATAGTGAACATAACCGTCCTATTGTTTCGGTGGAGAGAAGAACTTATAATCGACTTTTCAGAAGATTTTCAAACTAACAATTTCAATGAAATCTTTCAATTTCTTATTTGACTATATATTTAACTTTATGTATTCTTCCATTGAATATATAGAAATGACTATGAGAGAGAGAGAGAATATTAGTAACTCAATACAAGATCTAGTTGGTACCACACATATGTGAGCTGATTGTGTGTTAGAGGTTAATAAGTGAGTATTAGTTAGTCAGTAATTGAGTTAGTCAGTAGGTAAGCAAGCTGACTCTGTTCGGTACAGGTGTCTCGTTTGATTTGTTGTTGTGTGATCATTTTTCATAGAGTTGACATCACCTAAGTGAGTTCCTGAGGGAGCTCCTTCAAATCATTCACAAAAATGTATTTAAGACCCATCATATCAATGTATTTAATGACTATCACGTCATGCGTTCAATGTATTTTTGTGAGTGGCCTGAGAAAATTCCCTCAGGAGTCCACCAGAGGCGATCTCAACTCTTTTTCATATCCCCTGGGCAATGTTAACGTAAGGGAAGAAAGATATCGTTACCCTCTTCTTCATCATAGGTTGCGGAACTTTACTCTGAACTTCACAGTGTAGCCAGCGACTAGCGTCAGCTTGGTGTTGGCTGGCCATGTATTAATTTCTACGTATCTTCCTCTATATATCTCGGTACTCTCAGCTGTGAGGTTCAATTCAAACCCTGCAAGGTTGGTGATGTTAGGGCGGTCGTCCCATAAATAGCTGAAGGTGATATTCCATTTGACTCAATAAAATATTAACTTCTTAATTTTATTTTAATTATGTCGGCGGAACACACACAATCTTAGTTATCGATCTCTGGAAAAAATTTATTATCATATTTAGATTTTTAATGAAAATTTTATTATCTAATAATATGTAACTGAGATTAAGTGTTTAGAGTCAGAGTCAACAAAGGAGACCTTGTTTTCCGGCGAGCAGCCCCTCCTGTTCTCATCGTCTTGCCATTTTTTTTAAACTTTTCCTTGCCGGCGTTCTCGTTAGGTCATCTCCTCTCCCTTAGCCCTCTTCTTTGTCCTCTTCATCTTGTTGCTTCTTGTTGTATACAAGGTGCACGGTCTAATAATTAAACCCCCTTAGCCGGTGATGTCGCCATGCATTAATCTAGCTAGCTACTACGCCATGCATGCAGGAGAGTGTGGATCGCCTCAAATGGCTGACTAGAGTGTGGTCATGGCATGAATCAAATCCGATGAAATAGGAGAAGAAGGCGCTCTGATTAAATGACAAAGATGCAACCAGTGTCTGCAGCGCATATCGGTGATGGAACGCCGAAACATACATATAATATAGCAGACTCGGCAAGGTCGGCAAGGAAGACGCTGATCATACAAAGACGACGATGGAACCGATGACTGCAATGCCCAGTCGCCCGCTGAGTCGGATTGTCTCAACGAGACTTCCGTCCGACGTTACTAACTCCCTGTATTCAGTTGGGCTTTTCTTCTAACGAACACTGTTTTGTATTTTATCTTTAAAATTAGCACCCAAATTTTTATTTTTACAAAAATAGCTCTATTTAACTGAAGTTTAAGTTTTAAAAATAAAATTATTTTTTTTGATAAAAATGTTAAAGTCGAATTAGTATTCTTGCGAAAAGAAAATTAGGGTGTTAGTGTTAAAAATAAAGCAAGTTTTAGTTTTTTAAAAAAACTCATATTCAATTACCAATTCATTTACTAATTCATCCAAACTCATTTACCATGTTTAGTTAAGTCTACCCCCGCGCTACTTACAACCAACGCATCGGGCTCACTTAATGACCCTCTTGTATTTGATTATTAGCTCATGTTAATTGTACATTCTTAGCACTTGCGAGTGTTTAGTAATATGTTGTAAGGAATCAATACATGACAGCGAAAAAATTTTGATTCCATAAAACCATGATCTTTGCCTTGATCGATGCCGAACGAGTAAAACCGAAAACCGAATATGAAGTAGAACGAGAGTACCTCATGGGATTTCTAAAATCCCTCACCATGGATGAAGAGAGGACATTCCTCCTTGCTGAAAACCGTTCCAAGTGTCCGGTCTCTAGCGGTATCCACACGATCTGCTTCAATAGACGATTTCGCCCTTCCTTCGGGTCTCCAGAAATCTTCCAGATCCAAGTTTGACCATGTGAGATCGCCTTCTAGAAAAGAGAGGAGCAAGAGAGAATTCTTGGGACGTTCTCCAGCCCTATGGCTTGTTAGGGTTTGGCTTCATAAGCCATTTATATATAGAAGATGAAATTTTTCACAAAAACCCAAAACTTCTATAAAATTGCGTCCATGCCCTCATCTTATTGACCATATCTATTTTGTGTGACCCACTAGGCCCAATAGTCAATTTGGTTGAAGCCTTAATTAATTTAAAAGAACAATTCCTTTAAATTAAATCAAAACCGTTATCCGATAACAGTTTTTACGGCTTTCTGATCATAAAGGGTACAAGTAACATCTTATGATCCCAAATGACTTTGGGGAGTTAAATAACATCCATTGAGTCTTTCCATCATCAATTACCACACGGATTTAAATCCTCGTTCATACAATGTCCCGGTCGGTCAGGGGTTCAACACTGACTGTCAACCCCTAAATATTCCAACTCTATGAAATCTTGTACTCAGGAATGGATCAACTGGAAAACTCCTTTTCCAATTATCCTATCTACCTTGGCCAAGGATTTAGAGTACTATCCATAGGACATTCTCTCTCTCCTACCGAGAGTGAACGATCCCCTATTGTCCGCTCAATTGCCTCCACCAGGTTTCCCATATACCCAATCCATTAACTATATAGGACCACAATACTAAGTGATCCATCAGTCAATAGTCAATAGTCAAAGTACATAATACGCCTGGCATGACATCTTTGGCGACTCAGGTCAAAGATCCAACCGTGCTATTGAGATGTAAGAATAACCTGGTAGACAGTTCGGTAAGATACTGATCAGGTTTTCCTAAATTGGTCAGTTCAGTGAACTCATTCCACTAATGAGCACATGTGTGTGTATCTCAGTGTCCCCACACTGATGACCAATGAGATCGGTCATTCTCATCATATGAGAAGACATCACACACACTAGTCCATCCGGATTCTTGATGTCCTGTCTCAATGATCCTATGACTAGGAACATTTAGATCACATACTTCTACATGATCGATCTCATTATCATGATCTCATCATGATTCAATTATCATCGCATGTGATTAAGGACTTCATTACGATATACGCTTCTAATAAAAGCTAGTAACGAAGTTTTGCCTATTTAATTGAATGAGATATTCCTAGAAATGTCGAATCATATCATGTATGATTGGCTTGTAGGGCATACATTTCTATCATATGTAACATGGATTAGTAATATATAGAAGAAGTTTAATAGTGAACATAACCGTCCTATTGTTTCGGTGGAGAGAAGAACTTATAATCGACTTTTCAGAAGATTTTCAAACTATCAATTTCAATGAAATCTTTCAATTTCTTATTTGACTATATATTTACCTTTATGTATTCTTCCATTGAATATATAGAAATGACTATGAGAGAGAGAGAGAGAATATTAGTAACTCAATACAAGATCTAGTTGGTACCACACATATGTGAGCTGATTGTGTGTTAGAGGTTAATAAGTGAGTATTGGTTAGTCAGTAATTGAGTTAGTCAGTAGGTAAGCAAGCTGACTCTGTTTGGTACAGGTGTCTCGTTTGATTTGTTGTTGTGTGATCGTTTTTAATAGAGTTGACATCACCTCAAGTGAGTTCCTGAGGGAGCTCCTTCAAATCACTCACAAAAATGTATTTAAGACCCATCATATCAATGTATTTAATGACTATCACGTCATGCGTTCAATGTATTTTTGTGAGTGGCCTGAGAAAATTCCCTCAGGAGTCCACCAGAGGCGATCTCAACTCTTTTTCATATCCCCTGGGCAATGTTAACGTAAGGGAAGAAAGATATCGTTACCCTCTTCTTCATCATAGGTTACGGAACTTTACTCTGAACTTCACAGTGTAGCCAGCGACTAGCGTCAGCTTGGTGTCGGCTGGCCATGTATTAATTTCTACGTATCTTCCTCTATATATCTCGGTACTCCCAGCTGTGAGGTTCAATTCAAACCCTGCAAGGTTGGTGATGTTAGGGCGGGCGTCCCATAAATAGTTGAAGGTGATATTTCATTTGACTCAATAAAATATTAACTTCTTAATTTTATTTTAATTATGTCGGCGGAACACACACAATCTTAGTTATCGATCTCTGGAAAAAAAATATTATCATATTTAGATTTTTAATGAAAATTTCATTATCTAATAATATGTGACTGAGATTAAGTGTTTAGAGTCAGAGTCAACAAAGGAGACCTTGTTTTCCTGCGAGCAGCCCCTCCTGATCTCATCGTCTTGCCATTTTTTTTAAACTTTTCCTTGCCAGCGTTCTCGTTAGGTCCTTTTTTTTTTTGAACAACCATGGCCCAACGGCCGAGAGGGCCTGCTGCACAGCAGGCAGCGGAGGTTCGAAGCCCCGCTCGAACCTCACCCGTCACCCCCCCCCCCTACGGGGGTGCCTGGCACTGACGCCGCCAGGAAGCGAACCTCCGCCCTGCGCCCCCAGGCAGGGCGGGTGCCAGTCGACCCACGCTCGTTAGGTCATCTCCTCTCCCTTAGCCCTCTTCTTTGTCCTCTTCACCTTGTTGCTTCGTGTTGTATACAAGGTGCACGGTCTAATAATTAAACCCCCTTAGCCGGCGATGCCACCATGCATTAATCTAGCTAGCTACTACGCCATGCATGCAGGAGAGTGTGGATCGCCTCAAATGGCTGACTGGAGGGTTTTTCCGATCAAAAAGATGTCACAATCTGATGATGCTATTTAAGTGACGGATCAATATCAAATTATTGAATAGTTATTGAACCGTTCTTGAATTATTACTGGACTCTTAATTACTAAGTTGTTATTAGATATTTACCAAATTGTATTGAACTATTATGAAAATCATTACTGAATTCTTATTAAGTCGTTATCAATCTCTGAAAAAAAATGTTATTAGATTCTAATCAAGTCGTTGCTGAACCGTTACTAAAATATTACGTGACTCTTACTAAGTCATTACCAAACTCTTATTAAGTTGTTACCCAACTCATGATTCGGTACTTATCTCAATAGCGATTCAATAAATCGATGATTTTTTTTAAATAACACTCTTTTTATAAAATCTTTAAAACTAACACCCTAACTTTTAATTTTGAAAAACATGACCAAAGTGGTGGGCAAAAACTCTGATTTTACGTCAAAATATTAAAGTTAGAGTTCTTGAATCCGACTTTAACAAGAAAGTCAGATTTTTGATGTCCGACTTCTATTAAACACAATTTTTGTGCGTCATTCTTTTAAAGTCAGAGTTGAAAACTCCGTCTTTACCATCTTGATCTAAAGCCGGAGATTTCGAGTCCGACTTTAAAGTAAAAATATAAAACTCGAACTTTTTAAGCCCGCCTATAATATAAAAGTTAGAGAAAAATACTCTCGCTTCATTTTATATTTTAAAAGTCGATGTCTATTGCACCAACTTTATTAACTTATGATTTTAATAAAAAGATTTTAATTATTTTTTATTTTTGATAAAAAAATTAAAATCGGTTATTTTATGTACGATTCAGCTCAAAGTCGGACTTGACCACAGGTTACTAGTTTTTCAAAATTAAAAATTTGGGGTACTGTGTTACACGTGGCATTTTCCACATCATTGTACACGTGGACACACACACGTGGCACACACTATCCAGGTTCAAACATTACATTTACTTCTTGTCTATTTGGTGGCCATCCCGAATAGCGTCCGCCCATGTTGCAGCACAGGCTCCCCGCTGCGCCGCTGCCCCCCCACACCGAGACGACGGCCCGTCGGCACTGCTCGGCGGCGACGGGACGACCCTAGCTAGCTTCTTCCCCCCCTCGATCTCCGGCGCAAATATCCCATCACCGCCTGTCCGCCCCCCCATATATATATATGTTCAGCCGCGCCTACGCGACACATGCATCTCCGGCAGCGCGTCCGGGGTAAAGACAGTCTCGCTTCTCCGGATGGGCGAAGCCAAGGCGGCAGCTGACGGGGGTTTGCCCATTATTCTAGTCCCGGGATAAGGTTCCGGCGCCGACTCCGGCGATCGATAGCCCTCCCCCCCCGTGGGCGAGAAGAGGGAATAGTTTTTCCTTTTACTTGGCCTCCTGTGTTCGTCTCCATCAGATTTAGCCCCTTCCTTAGCTTCGAATCTTCACCGTGTGGTGTGGCCCTGTGGCCTGTGGGAGGAACAAGCTCTTCTATCCGAGCATCCAAGCTTGGGTTGTGTGATCACAGGTAAGGGTGCAAACAGCAAAGCAGCTGGTACACCCCGTCACTCAATTAGCTCGAAACTCCACTTTATAATTTAATGCTAGCTTGTTAATAAAAAATTTAAATTATAGATATTTATAGTTATAAATTTGAGTTCAAACTTGTATCGAGTTTAATAGACGAGATAAGTTGGAGTTTCAATGAAATTTGGATTGATTTTGAGTTTTCTAAATAAGTTTAAACTTGGATGTGAATTAAATTACTTAACGTCGAATTCTTATTTATTTGAGCTCGAGCTCGACCCTGATTAAGTTACGAGTGTCAAGTTTGAGTAAATGTTTAACATACTCGACTATAGGCAACTCATTTGCATCTCTGATTATTGGTGCAAAATTTAAACAATTCTATGATTTTTTTAAATTAAAGTAAAAAATATTTTTAAAGCTGACACACTTTTTTTTTAAGAATTCAAGAGAAAACATGTTAATACTCCCGACTTCTTTCCAAAAGTGAAAATCGGACTTTTAGAATAAAATTTGACTGTATACATGGAATGTCGTCGTAGATGTGAACCAAAAATCTCCTCCTTCCACACGAAGACACGGATCACTATGCCATCTGATCCCATACGACAGTCTAGCAAGTCGGTTTTTCAGAATCAGACTTCACTTTTTGATAGAAGTTGAGTTAGATAAATCGGACTTCATATTTTCTCTTAGAACTCTGATTCAAAAATCAGATTTCTAAGCACGTGCGTTATTTTTTCAAAATAAATTTTTTTGTGTCTGAGTTTTGGAAAATATATTTTAAAGTTTATTGGTTTAAATTTTTTTCCTATGATTATATCGACTGCGCATGTAAAATTACTTTCGTAGCAGTTCCCTCTCGTACACTCCGATAAATTCCGAGTTTTATCGGAGTAGTCAGTCAATGTATATATTCGACGGGCCCAATAACGAAACGGGCTTTGGAGTCATCGGCCGTCTACTTCCAGTCCGGGCCTTGATTCGCCATGGACTAATGGGCCACCTCAATCGCCGAGCTCCCGTATGTCCTTCCCTTCGACAGAAACTTCGATGGCAGCACGTGCGTCAGATGACGGATGTGGGGTCCGGTCACCGTCCTCCATGGCGTCACGCTTCCAGAGCTCAACGACTCCTCTTTTTCCCGCCGGCGGGGTCTCCTCCGTCGTCTTTTTCCTCCTTTTCTCGGTCCATCTGCTCGGCTTCGGCCCTCCGTGGCGTCACCGCTCCGGTCCGCGGCCGCGTGCGAATCCCCGCCTGCTTGCCTTGGTCGTCGCACGCGTCGGGTCGCTCTGCCCTTCCTGTTCGCTTCCGTCTTCTCGATCGACGCCTTCGATTCTCTTCCCCGGCTCATTCCCCTCTTTCCGACGCCTCTGGTCCCGCCCGGGTTTCTCCAGCCGCCGGTACCGCACCTGTGAGCTCTTTCGTGCTGCGGGAGGCCAGGATGCTGAAGAGACTGCTCGGCAGGAAGCCCAAGAAGACGCAGTCGGCTCTTTCTACTCTGGAGAAGCTCCACGAGGTAGCCCTTTCGGGTGCACCCCTTTTATTTCTCTTCCAGTGTTATGCCCAGTCGATGAATAATGCTCTTATCCGTCATTGTGTTTGCTGTTGGCTCAAATAGATGTGAATTGTTCTATGAACCGGATTTTCTTCGTTTCTGGATGTGTACGCCTTGTTGTTACCCTCATCCGCTGCTTGAGATAGTACGATAGAGAAATAATAGTCAGAAGGAAACTGGAACCGTTACCTTACAGCCTGTTTGGTAACAGTATTATGTAACTGTATCAGTATTAATTTTAAAACTGTTATCAATACTCAACTTTGAGATCTGTTTGGGTAACAGTATCAATTTTGAAATTAACAGTAACAAAGTGTATCAGTTTTAATACACCTCTCCCCCTGTATTAAAATTGATATTATCCTCCTTGGGCGCCGTCGAAGCTTCCTCCGATCGAGGCACTGGCCGCCTCGCGCGGCGCATCCCGCTGCGCGCGGGAGGGAAAGGCAGAGAGAGAGGGAAAACAGAGAGAGAGAGCGGCGGGAGGAAGATGGAGGGGGAGAGAGGGAGCCCGCGCTCGCGGCGGAGGGGGAGAGAGGGAGAGAGAGCGGGAGAGGGGAGAGAGAAGCACGGCGGGGAGGGGGTGCAGCGCCGCCCGCGGCGGCCAGAGGGGGGGGGGAGAAGAAGAGAGGAAGGAGGGGCGCGCGACGGAAGAGGGGGGGTGCGAAGGGACCATAACAACAAGTTGTGCCCCTTCGAGACGGCGTTTCTTTATCAACATGGCATATATGGATAATGGGATGCAAACATTTCTTGGACTGCAGATTATAAAGGTCGAACCTGGCTTCCATTTGAGGAAAATATCCGACAGCTAGATATCATCTTTAGGTTGAAATTGGTATGGTTGAAAGAAGACGTCAGCTTGAAAGTTTATCGATCAGTAAAGATTACTTTTTTTTCTGGAATACCGATCAGTAAAGATTACGGTTTTTAAGATAGTCGAAAATGAACAGTAAAATTATTAAAAGTTCTTTTTTAAACAACTGATTCAGTATCTAGGCTATAAGGTTGTGCCCTGCCGTCACTTTTCTTTGAAGAGAATATGCTCATGAGTGGCTAAGCTGGAATTGTGTCCTTGTTGCTGCAGAAGATTATCAGCTTATTCGTTTACTGTTGATTTAACCTTTAAATTTAAGGTTTAACGTGTTAGAAATTTTCTGATCAACAGTAAATAACATTTTCAGACATTAGAAACGTTGGAGAAGAAAGAAGCTGTTCTCCAAGGGAAAGTTAGCAGAGAAGTTGAGAAGGCCAAGGAACTTACGAGATTGAAAAATAAACCGGGTGAGTATGTTTTCTGTGAGTGCTCGCAAATGCTGTTTCCTGTTAGATAGAACTTACCTTTTGTCCACAGAAACAATATCCCTCGTATCATAAATGCTCATGATCATTCTAATTAGGTTGGAATAAACTATCTGCTGAATGATACTACAAATAGGTGATGTCTTGCCTTGTCCATATCTTTAGTCCATCTTTTCAGTCTGCTATATCTTCATCAGTTTTAACAACGAAGACCACAGGATTTGGATGTATGTCAATGGCACAATGAATTCTCCACACCCGGGCAATGCTTCTTTTTTCTTCTTAGATTACATTTCTACTGGAGGTTCAAGTTCCATATCTTGTTTTTTTTATTATTCCAATTTGGTTTCCCATGTTCGTAAATGTGGTGGGTAGCATCTCTATCAAATGTGGAAATAATATCTATCCAGTAAAGAGCAATTGGAAGCAGCTTAATGTTAGCATGGTTGTCTTCTCATAGAACAAGATGGAAATGCATGTGCTGAAATCTCTGCATTTCAGTCAATGGTATAAGTTGTTCATGACAATCTAAATTAGAAATTTCTCTAGGTTATACGGATAAACCGTGCATCTGGCATCTGACTACCAATTTGTTTCAGCTGCAATCCAGTGCCTAAAGAAAAAGAAACTATATGAAGCACAAGCCGAACAGCTTGGAAATTTCCAGCTGCGAGTTCATGATCAGGTCTGTCACCTAAATGAAAGGCATCAGGCTATTTTCTGTGATACATAAAGTGCCAATGTGTATAAGATAAGCGTAATTTCTGTAGATTATTTTGCTGGAAAATGCAAAAGCAACTAGCGATACTGTGTATGCTCTAAAATCAAGTGCATCTGCTGTGAAGTCAATTCAACAGTCTCTGTAAGATTTTATCTTCCATGGGCCTTTCTTCATGGCAACTTTTGTTCTTCATGTGGTATTCATTTTTCATGTTTTTGTTTTTGGGTGTCTGATTTAACTTTTTATAGCTGACAGTAATTTCATCCCAAAGTAGCCATTTCCTACCTAGTTTGGTAACTATGTTGTCAAATCCAAGATCCTAAGGTAACTCTGGTTAAGAGAAGGAATGAAACAATTTAAGATAGAAAAATCCGAGCGGAAACAAGACTAGGTGAAATGAGGTATTCTGCATTATGTAATGGAAACTTATATTGTTTTTAGCTATTTTAGCTATTTTTACCTGAAGGCAAATGAGGTTAAGCATAATCTCCATTTTATTGATCTAGCATTGGAGGTACTCATTTTATATGAGCTGTAGGGAAACCTTTCCTTCTTTATGCTGTGGCATATAACTTCATTTTCTACTCATTCCATCTAATTTTATTAGTTAACACCTTTCAATTTTACAATATGTTCTGAATCTTTTGGGCTATCCCTACAATCCAACATTCAGTACGAGCACACACCATCTGTGGATAGTGTTTACCTAATTTACCTGTTAATCCTATCTTACTGAATTATCTAGAATATTTATAATAAAAAGTTCAAGTCTATAGAGGAAAATGATCAAAATAAGTTTATGAACTGTGTAACTGTTAGAGATTAGGTATAGATTCAGAATGGTCGAGTTAATGGCTACATGACATGGAACCTTTTAGGTCAAAACATGGCTGCATTCTTCATGCATCAATAATCAAGAGTACTTTAATGCGGCTCTAGAAAGAAATGCATGGTGGTGAACTATAAAAACACAGGATCATCTCCATTTTTAACATCAGATTCAAGCAGAACAATATCTTGTATGCGATTTTTACAGCATGTGACAATTGGTTTACAAATCAATATATAGATGCTTGAGGTGATGTTTGGTATGATGATAGTGTGGGATATCCCAGACTTTTCCTTGGTTGTTTGCTTGGACTTTGGAGGAGTAACTGAACGTCATGCAGTAAAGAAAATATCAGCCCTGGAACCAGTCACTCCCAAGAGAACCCCAAATGATTTGTCCCATCCGTCAAGGTTGTTACCACAGTTCCACGTTTCCTTCCTGTTCATGTCATCGCTTCAACTGACATCAAGTCCTAAGAATGGAATATTGCTCCCCCTCGTTTCTCTTGTTGAGGTTGTTGTCAGCTCTCTTTTCATCATTGTAACCACTCCGGTAGTCTCTGGTCCTGTTGAAGGCTGCTGGTTGTTAAAGATTTTGTTTGTGTTGGCCTCATGCTAACCAGCTTGTCGGGTTGTTTGCTTCAGTCAGGGTAATGGCAGGATGAACCTTCTTAGTCAGAGTAACCAAAACATAAGTCAATAGAACCTGCTTAAATATTTAAGTTTAGTATTCCCAGTCTCCCATATGGTTGATAGAAAATTACTCTTATGACCAAATCAAACCAATAGCATATTTGCTGTTAGCTTTACCCTTTTTTTTGAGGTTTAACAAGAGTTCAGTGGCAGACACATATTTTAATCTTTATTTTCTCTGTTTTTTTTCTTATCATCTATTGTACCCAAGGAAATGACGATAAGGACAACAAAGAAAAATGGCTTTTTTTCATTCATGGTCTTACTATCCTAATATTAAATGTCACCTGAAAGATTGCATTCGTGTGTTTCACTAAGTGGTGAAAGGTGTTCTGTTTGTAGTATAACATCTTGTCATTTGACATGTTCAACTTAAGTGTTTATGCATAGCTGACTTTATGTTTTCATGGATCAGGTCCTACTATGTCTTAGGTGTTCCTTTTGCAGCATAGGTATACAATTTCTTACCTAACGGGTTTGATTGTTGTTACATCTGGCAGGAGTACTGATGTCATAGACAAGACAATGGAACAAGTCAATGAGCATGCGGAGAACATGAAGCAGATACAAGAGGCCTTAGCTACCACAGCATATGCTATGGACTTCGATGAGGTTTGATTTACTTTGCATAATTCTTGGTTAATTGGTCGTAGATGGGATTAAGGGGCTTAGCAAAGTTATTTCGCACGTTGTTTATATATGTTCCGTTGTATGTTCAGCAGTAGTGACAACCATTTGCTCGTCTCCTTTGCAATTTGCCTTCGTTCTGTACACCTTAATCAGAGATTCAGAATCAACTCGAGCATCCGCTCAACTTTTGGATCCTTTTACCCAGAGAACTTATTGTGGGAACATTTGAGCTTCTTGTACTTTCACCACAGCGAACTTGACCATCACTAAACTTTGAACTTTACAAAGAAGGAAAGTTAGCTTCTCGACCAATGGTTAGTCTTGGAATTGCAAAAAAGGAGAATGTTGCTAGTAGAGGTGTAACTTATTGTAACTCTTGCAGTTCTTTCATCTAAGATATGAGATTACATACAATAAGTTTTTTGAGCTGATCTTATATATTTATTGATGTACTAGTAACAGATGGAATATAATAGACTATTCTTATTGCTCAAATTTCAAATCCGCACTAAACTACAAGATGCTGTCTCTGACTCAGCTTTGAGCTGTTGACCTTATTATTCCCAGCACAGTAGATGGATATGGTTTAGCTCCCCAAAATTTGAACACGAGCCTGGAACCAAACCCCGTTGATAGTGCACAGTTTAGAGAGGGAGGGCAACCCCCTGTATGAATAATGCATATGTCATTGGGTGCTCTATATGGCGAAAAAAACTCTTGCTCCATTCAGAACTGATCTGTGATTTTTCGTACCTCCCCTTCTAACATCCCAATCTGCTGTCAGCCTGTCACCAAGACGGGGGGCTGCCACAAGTGAAGAATGTCAAGCACTCATCCTAGTGCCGACAGTAAATCAAATCCTTAAACGTGATAGTTTTCTGAGTTCACTTGTTGCATATCCTAAATGGGTGCTTCAGAATTTGTTGGCCTCGGTAATCTAACTCTTCCTCCTGGGACAGGACGAACTGGAAGCTGAACTAGAAGAGATGGAAGAACTCGAAGAACAACTTGTACAGACACCTCAAGATACCCAGAATACAGCGGCTTCACCTGAAAGTCTTCCCCAGAGAGCAACCTCGCCTCCAGCCAGAGAAATTGATGAGCTGACCACGCTTCAGGCTGAAATGGCCCTCTAGATCCGTAAATATGAACCTCCAAATGCAAGAGGGGTGGGCTTCTTTGAATTAAACCATGCACCGTCATCTTATCTCATGTAATCCCCTCTGCATTCCCGTATGTGTGTGGAGGGTTTTCAGCATTTGTGTAATGCTGTTTTCAGATGGTTTTGTTGTACATATTTCAGACCCGCAACTGAAGGCAGCCACATTCCTCTCCTATCATTTTCACAGGGCTATAGATCGCCGAATTGGCCGATTTGGATTGGAATCGGTCAATTTCTGGATCGGATAGGTCATTGCCAATCCAATTCTTGGCCGAATGACCAATCTGGAAAAAAGTTCCGGCAGAATTGGTCGGGATCGGTCGGAATCGGATCGGAATCGGAATCGGATCAGCCGAATCGGTCGGGATCGGAATCGGAATCGGAATCGAATCGTTTTTTCATTTTTTGTTATTCCAGTCGGATCGACCAGGATCATCAGAGTCGGTCTGAATCGGCCGGATCGGTCCGGAATCGGAATTGGATCGATTTTTTTATTTTTTGTTTTTTTGTTTACTGATTTTGGATCGATTTTTTTCTATTAGATCTGTCGAAATCGGTCTGATTTGAATCGGATCGGTATTCATAGATCCCGATTCCGATTCAGATCCCGTGATCCTTGCATAGGCCCCTATGTTGCATGAATCAGCCATCCACAAGACAGTCGAGCCCGAATCACAATGTTCTGCTTGTTGAAGAGTGGTTAGATGTAGCGCGGCAAACTAGTCGGGATTTGTTTATTTTGATTTTAATAAAATTATGATTTGTTGATTTTTATTTTGATTAAATTAAAATGACGTATTCCCATTTCATTTTCGACATAATAGAAACCGAATTTGATAAATATTAATTTATACATACATATATAAATTTGTATTTGAATATAAGATGATTAATTTAATATCATTACTAAAATCAGAGGTAATCAATTTAAATATTTTATTTTATTTATGCATGCCCTAATGTTTATAGGCTATTTATCTTTTAGTTTATGATAATATTAGCATCTAGGTATATTAATGTTTATGTAAATTGAGAAAATGGATTTGGGAGTAAATAGAGTGATCGATTTTTACTTTGGTAAGTTATTGGAATATTTATTTTTTATTGTGAATCATTTAAAAAAAATGTAATGTCTGATACGATTTAACTCTCTGGGGAACGGGATGAACTGGGAGAAAAGGGAAGAACTCGAAGAAAAACTTGATCAGACACCTCCCCAAATATGGCAGCTTCACCTGAAGGTTTTCCTCAAAGAGCAGCTCGCTGCCAGCCAAAGAAGATGATGAGGTGAACTACCAGGGTGGCGCTCGGATATTTTCTTGCAAAGATTTCGTCCAACGGGTGGAGGGCGAGAGGTGATTGTAAAGCACACACATTTCGTCTTCATCCCCCTCTCCACAGCAAGCTTTGCCAAGGATAATTTTTCTAGGGTTGGCGTCGAGTAGCGTCCAGAGATGAGATGCTCTCCCAATCCTTCACCGATCAAGCATCATCTGCCAAAACCGCTATCTTGACAGAAACGGCGTTGCACGTGCATAGTTGTCTTTCTCCTTGCTTCCAGTTCTACAAGAACGCCCGTGGCGCATCCTTTGTCTTTTGACCGCGCAGATGACGAGTTTTTGTTTCGCAAGTTTCTAGCCGAACTGGTTCGCATTTGTAAAGGGAAGCCGGAGCCTTGCTTCTGCGGGAGTTTCTTTGGAACGGAAGAGGAAGAGACGGTGAAGGATGAGATCGTTACTGCTATCGCGGACAAAGGCGGTCCCTGGGGCGTTTCTTCCGATCCCGGTGACTTCCAGGATGCTATTATCCGCGGCGGATTGCATAAGTAGTTCGAAGAAGAAGCGGAGAGATACACCGTTGCTGGGGATCGACCTGCCAGACATTTGGGGCTCCTGTTTCGCTCCGCCCTCGCCGCCTCCCAAAATAGCTGGTAATAGTTTTCTTCCCAGAATAATTATCACAAACAGCTGATGGTATTTCTCCTTCGCAAACTGTACTGTTTCCTGCCGGTAGGAAAAGTAATTATCCGGCTGTTCCTTCGAAGTAGCAAAACATGTTTAGTTTAGTGCACCAACGTGTATGTTTTATTGTGCAGAAGGCTTAGCCCTACCTGAAAAATGAGAACCCATCCATATACTCTGAAATCTGTTAGAAGTGAAACTTAATTTTTTAAGCATCATATTTATTGGCACACTCCGGTATTCTTCACTATAACCGGACTGTGAGTTTTACTCTGCTCAAGAAAGGCATCACAGTAATTCAGTAAATGGATGTTTGAGAACAAAAGAAAAATCTGAATGGCTAGTGATGTTAGATTTGCATGATTTGTGCTATTAATGTTGCCCAAATCCTCAACTATGATGTTTATCGATTCTTTTTGTTCCTATTTCTAAGGCAGTTGGTCCATGTTGATTTCCATATCTCAGATGAACCTGTTGGAAGGGTGATCGATGGGAAAGCTATAGCATCAGAAATAAGAGAGGAGATAGCTAAAGAAATATGTAGGATGAAAGATGCCATTGGAAAAGTACCTGGACTGGCTGTGGTGTTGGTAGGTGAGAGGAGAGACTCCCAGTCTTACGTTCGGTTCAAAATAAAGGCTTGCGAGCAAGTAGGTATAAAATCCCTGCTCGCAGACTTCCCTGAAAATTGTGCAGAAGATGATGTAGTCCGAGCAGTATCAGATTTTAACAATGATCCATCAGTTCATGGTATTCTTGTGCAACTTCCTCTACCACAAGTAATTTTCATATCCATGCTAGAGAGATTTTTTTTTATTTTGTTTACTTTCTGCCTGCTGCTGTGGTATTATTTAAATGAACAGTTCAAATTTTAGGGGTACTAGGAGTAAACTGATGCATTTGGTTGTCTAGATTGTATAACGAGATATTGTTATTCCTGTTGCTTGTCACACATTTAGGCATCTAGGAGATGCACATTTTACATTCAGGATGATTGCTTATTTTCTCATTCCTTTTATTTTCTCAGATCATATTCGTCCTCATTTACTTGTGTCAACAACGTGATCTGGTAATTTCATGCAAGGATTGTCATATTGGATCTCAACTTCGTATCAAAAGGGTGAAAGAGAATAGATCTTATGAGATTTTTAAAAAAGTTATCGGGAGATCGGATCTCGGATTAGATTTATGTAGGTATGTATTATGTAAAAATATATATCAAAAGAACGAAAATAACTTAAAAATAATGGCAAAGGAACATTCCTAGAGAGATTCTGGTCCGATTCAACCCATTTTTGGGTTGAATTGGTGCCAGAAGCTGGTGATGACTTCTTCTAATCGCGGTCAGCGTGGCGACCGGATCTTCGGAACAGCCAACTCGGCTGTTCCAGATCTTGCAGTGCTGGCAAGACCGAGATTCTTGTGAAACTGCATTCCATGATTTCATGGCATCATGTGATAGTGTATAAAGTGGTTAGATAGTTAGATTGGTTGCTATGATCTTATTAATAGGCAAATATTTGTTGAATGATAAGGTACCAATTTTCTCATATTCATGTTCTTGTTCTTTTTTCTTCTTCTTCTGGGTTCCCTACCCCTGTCCCACAGTTTGGTCAGGGACTAGGACTTTGACTGGGTTCATAACTTCTCACAGTTCTATTCCTGTCATAATGAGCTTCTAACAATTCGGTAATAATTGTATTTATGAGAACTTTTTCTTTCTATATTTTTTTCAGAGCTGTTATGCTTCTGGTCATGTTTCTGCGTGGAAAATAGATTGCCTTTAGTTTGATATTTACAGTTTACAACATATGACTGTCAACATTTTTCTAAGCAGCACATCGATGAAGAAAGGGTTCTTAGTGCCATCACTCTGGAGAAAGATGTTGATGGTTTCCATCCACTCAATATGGGAAATCTTGCACTGGGAGGCAGAAAACCATTGTTTGTTCCTTGTGCTTCAAAGGCCTGTATTGAGTTGTTGCTCCAATGTGGCATTGAACTGATGGGAAAGAACATTGTTGTTATTGGACGAAGCAAAGTAGTCGGTTTACCAACCTCCTTGTTGTTGCAGGTAAGGAATAGTAAAAATTGTGTTTGCTGGTACTAGATTGTGGTCTTATCTTTGTCTCTTCTTGCAGAGGCACCATGCAACAGTCAGTGTCGTTCATGCTTTCACAAGGAATCCAGAAGAAATCACACGTGAAGCAGATATTGTGATCTCGGCTGCTGGAGTAGCTAATTTAGTCCGTGGTAGCTGGTTAAAACCAGGCGCAATTGTTATTGATGTGGGAACGAATCCAATTAAAGTAAGTAGCTTCTGTTCAATTGCAAAACTCCGTGAACTGTCGTTTGAAATGGTTTGCTGAAGATAGGCACAATACATATGCAGTACGTTTTTGTTGGGTATATCCATATGCACGGATATCAACCTACCTTTTGCATATATCTCTCTCCCACTGGCTTCTGATGTTTGTTATGACCTTTGAGATGGATAAAAGGACATTCAGGATATCCACATTTTGCTGTTACATGGATAACCTCTAGAGATAACCCATTCAAGGGCATACTTGGACCTGAATATTGCCAAAAATGTGCGTTGACGAAGAAAGCTCAAGATCATTGGAGTGTATTACTTCGCTATCTTTGTTTTCTTCTGCCATTATCAAGGATTTTAATCACTGATATTTCATGACAGGATCCCAACAGTGAGTACGGGTATCAGCTCATGGGAGATGTATGTTTTGAAGAAGCAATACAGCGCGTGTCCCTTATCACGCCTGTTCCAGGTGGAGTCGGCCCTGTGACTATCGCCATGCTTCTTTCTAACACCCTGGATGCTGCAAAGCGTCTGTATGGATTCTGTTGAGGCACAAATTGTTGTTAACCATTGTTATCATCCTCTAACATGCACTGCCGTTGTATTTTGCTGACGTTCTCTAATGGAAGAACAGATCATAATTTTCATTTCCAAGCATGTCCATGTCAAAGGAAATATAGGAATTCTTGAGGCAGTATGAACTGGTTATTCTGCGGTCCGGTTTGTAAGTTCACTGGTGTCGGTTTTATATATCCCACTTGTGCAGATTCTTCCGAAGCAAGGAATTAACTTATTCTGCAAGGTCATGTGTGGATTGGGCTGACCAAGGGTCGGCTATCGAGGATTTCATGTGGGATAAAACTTCTAAATTCCAAGGTTCTCGAAGTTAATTTTTTTTTTTTTGCAATATGAGAGATTAAGGAATTATGTTAAGATTCAGGATATTCAAAGTAAAGTAAATTAGACGCCTGTTCCATGAATTAGCATCGGAAATAGGAGGTGTGGGATAAATAAATGGATGCCGGTTGGCCAGTGTAGGGGGAGAGGAGGATGCAGTTCATGACCTTAGGTCCTGTTTGGATGTAGTATTAAATATTTGCATCAATAATATTTTATGTTGTGCATTCTAGTACGTGTGACTAGTGTCCATATTGAAATGTATTAATTAATTATATTAAATTAAAATTTTTTCGAACAAAAAAATGTATTAATTATAATATGTAAACCAGACGGACCCTTGACATCTTATTTTATTGGCCACTCTAGCTCGGTCACTTCAACATGAGCAGTCAAAGGGCATAGCAGTCATGTATCGATGGATAAATGTCTTCTTTGGTACCATCCTTCAAATTTTAAAATGGAGAAGCTCAGATTATAAGAACATATTATCGTATCTGAAATGTCCAACCTTAGGGGCCATTTGTTTGCACGTAAAATGTGTTACCTGGACACATTTTCCCAAAATGGTGATCCTTCTGATTATTTGGTTGCACGTAAAACGCTGGTCAAAGGAAAACAATCTCCTTTGACCATGTCGAAAGCAGGATTTCGGCGTCCCAAAATTTTGGACGGAAACCGTTTTCTATAATGGTTGATAAAATTGACCTGAAAAATATTATTTTGTTAAAAAATATATTATTTTTGAATAAATGCTGTCAATTTTAATAAATGTAAATTACATTAACATATTTTATTTAAAATTTATTTCAACAGATAAAAACTAATTCCATTAATAAAAAATATTTTTTATTTATATTTGGTGATTGACATAAGTACTTCAAATTATATTTTTTATATAAATAAAATAATAGATCATATTTTAATATATTATTAAAATGTTATCGGATCTAATCTTTTCTAACATGATTTATTTTTATGTGCTATCAAATAAAGTAAATATTTTAGAGAATAAATATTTTATATTTAATTATTCTATTGTTTAAATTTTAAGTTGGTAGATATCAGGAGCATGTTTTATTGACAAAAATTATATTTTTAGGAACTATATAACTAAAAATATTATAACACAGTATTTAAGCAACATAATTTACAAATAATTAAATAAGATAAATGATTTCATAAGAAAATATTTTCAGAGCAACCAAATGTGATCATCTGGATTTCAAATTCTCTGAAAATGTCATGCAACGTAAAAGGTTTTCAATGATTTTAGTTTTATTAGGATCCAAATGGACCCTTAGGTTGGTTCTCTTTGAGATCTACTGACACTGTCAACTTTTAACCTGAAAGTAGTAGCATACTTGGATAAATTTTGCTTTAAATTATACTGGGGAGTGAGATTCTCTGACTAATTAGGAGGTGGTATCAGCCTCTCTTGGCCACATCCTTCCAGGTCCTAGTATCGTATGTGTGCATTTTTGGTTCCGCTCTCCGCCACAATGGGGCCAAGTTAAATGGTATTTGATACTCGATAGCTTTCTGGTGGAGGCTGGCTTCGGTAGATTCTGGCTGAAGTAAGTTTTGTCTGAGAATAAAATGACCAAAAAAAAAAAAAAACTGTTCATTGCGTTAGCTCGGTATGAGAGTTTTATCGTTCTGTTGCACTTGGTTAACAGAAGACGGCAGTGCTTGCTCAATCCTCTTAGGTTACAGGCCCAGTGTCGTCACCTCCAAGCAAGACCAACCAGTCTCTTTCTCTCTCTCTCTCTCTCCGGATAACTATCTGGCTACGTGATCTGATCAAATGGTAGCTAGAAACCATTTCACTTGATCTGGAGCCCGATCGAAAGGGGCAGTTGAGTTACTGAGTACCGTCGCCCCTGGAACCCAATCAATGTTGCAGGAAGAAATTAGCTTGTCTTCTGCACTCGGTAACCTGCTCCCAAGTTCCAAGCAAGCAATATATATATATATTGTTACGCACCGGATCCGGTCCTCCACTCCTCGTACTTCGGGTCGGGTCGGATCCGGTGTTGCTGTTGCTCACATTTGGGAGCCTTCGGATCAGAAAGCTGCTGCTGCTGCTGCTGCGCTCTCTCTCGGTTTGAGGCCTTCTGTTTACACCAAGAAAAGCATGCAGCTGTGTACTGCCAGGCCTACCAGTATTCTAATAACTGGTCAGGGAACACAAGTGAAGTGATGCCGGGTCTGTCCTCTGGACATCCCTCTCTCCAACTGTCAATGTATTAATTAGGGGAGGGCTATCTAATCTGACTTATTAAGGGGTACCTCCGGGGCCCTCGAACCAACCAACTCCCTTGTCCTCCGTAGCTTGATGGGTGCAGTGGACAGCTATATAATCAGTTTAGTTGCCATGTGGGGAAGAGGGGGGGCGGGGGATGAGATCAGATCCACATATTTGTTGATCTTGATAAAGAAGGATCTGGGGGCAGATCAGCGTCTAAAGAGTCAAGAGGGTCCCCACTCCCCCCCCCTCCTCTTTCTTTCTTTTTTGTTTAACGCGGACTTCAAGATGCTCCTTCCGCCCACTCAGCGGAGGGAACCCCTCGCGGTGGGCTCCTGATCTCCATCGATGGGACATTGAACGGACGGTGGTGATGCAAAGAAGACATTTGGTAATGTTTGCAGGCCCGCATGGGCGCGTGGGCCTTTTTCTAATCTTTTGTTCACCGAGGGCCTTCTTTAATAAACTTCCAGGTGACACTCCAAGGGCTCAGAGGCCACGGAGCTTCTTAATAAAAGTCCTTTTAGAGCTGCCTCACTTTTGGGCCTTTTTTTTTCTCCTTTCTTTTGTTTTCCTCTCTCTCTCTCTCTCTCTCTCCCTCTCTCACGCACACGTGCGAGTGACAGGTAGCGCACGATGCGCGTCCACGCATGTTTTGAGAAAAATCGAAGAAGGGGATGGGTTAAAAAAGCGGCATGGGGAACCACTTTTAACGATGTAGGATAAATCCGCTCCAAAAAACAAATTTTAAAAATAAATATCATTACCACTTCCTTTCTATCCCGACGATTATATATATATATATGCTCTAAGAAATACTTCCGAAGACTGCGTGTTTTCTGCCCCCAACTGTCTATCTCCGTCCGTGCATCTTTTTTTTTTGGAAAACATGTCAGTCGAAAGCAAGAGAGCACGATGCTCTCTTATAATAAAACTATGTATTGAAATACAAAATTGCCGACAAAAAAATATCCCCAGACGTTTTGTTTTGTTAACGGAGAAATACTTTCTATCCTATTTGATGTGTTATTTTTGAGAATTCCTTTGAATCTTAGGATATACATGTTCGGCCCAGAACTACCATCCGTATGGCGGTGGCGTGAGTAGAGAATTTACCGGCGACAAACCGTCGTATTCCATCGAGCGAGGGAGGGGCACATACGCGATATACTTCACCATCCATCCACCGCCCATCATCGCAAATTCGTACGAATCGAAGGGGTTACCTGCAATTTGGTCGGCCGCGCCGCGCCTCCCGGCTCGGACAACGGGACAAGCCGCGTGTCGCCCCCTCGTGCGCCCAGCGACGTGGCTTCGAGCCGTGATGGGTCTTCCTCAACCTTCCCCCGTCATAATGTCTGTCCGCGGATGGTGGAGAATGGCATGAGAGCAATAAAAAAAAATGCCGAGGTGAGTGGAGAAGTAAAACCGAAAGGGAAGGGGGCGGAAGCAAGAGAAGAGGAGGCTGGGTGGGTCCGGGGGGGAGACCCTGCCTCCACATGTGCGCCCGTGCGATATCTAATAAATCTTGTTCTCTCTCATCGGTCTGCTCCGACGTCCACATCTCCCCTCCTCTCCCTAAGATCCCAGGCGCTCCTACGAAGAGAGAGAGAGAGAGAGAGGGCGTCGCTTTTGTTTCCCCCTCCGGCCCTTGTTCTTGGGCGGTCGACGGTGGCCGCTGCTGCTTTTGCCGCGGTGCTTTTAGGGGGGGTGGTGACTCTCCTGTGTCGGTCTGGAAGGAGGAGGAGGTAGGTTTCGGCTGCGGGGGAGTGAGCTTGGGTAGGCGGAGCGGGGCGAAGAATGAGAGAGAGTGCCCGATGGGCAACTGCGGAACCAGAGAGGAATCGGCTGCCGTAGTCGCTCACGCCCAAGGTACTGGCGCCGCCGCCGTCTTTGATGAGGGGCTGCATTGCCCGCCGAGATTTCACCGCGGCGCCGTCGTAGGGGCTGCATTCCGTGTTGTGGCCTGTCTTTTCTCACCCCGCGTATCCACCAAGCTGTTATATCGAACATGTCGTCTCCCTCGCACTCTATTGGTCCCTCTGTAGCTCATTGTTCAGATCGGAAGCTTTGATGGACGTCGAATTTATTTAGTTTGCCGGGCGCGTCCCTCCAGGAATTAGGGATTTTACTCCTGTGTTGCTTTCCTTTTTGCTTCTGTCGTTAGGGTTTCTTGTCTGCGGTTCGAATTTTCTTATTTTCACATGGTAAATTGTTGGGGCCGGCATGCCCTTGATTTATTCGCCTTTTCTTATTGGTGTGGATCTTCTATTTCTAGATCGTGCGAATGGATGTCGAGCTTTGTCTTCCATTTCTGTTGTGTAACTCGAAATTCCTTCTCTGTTATGGTTGGAGGACTCTCCTAAACTTGTTTGAATGTTTTATTTTGTGTTCTGCAAGCTGGCGCGGACATCGATGTGTTTGATTCTTTTTAAACTCTTGTTGATGTTACGACAAAGTGCTTGGTATCCACTCTGTGAATGCTGGTCCTGTTTTTCTTCTCGCTCATGGACTGTGTCTCATCTGCAGTTCAGCAGCTCCACATCTTCCCCGTGCCCCTCAAAGACGGTCCTTTGGATAAGAAACATCACCGTTCTTTCTCAGACTTGAGCGATCCGTGTACTCCACGAACGATAGAAGACTCAAGAAACATCTCGTTGTATACCAATTTGATCTCTTTTACACTGTTCGAGCTAGAAACAATCACAAAGAGCTTTCGATCTGATTACATCCTTGGTGAAGGGGGGTTCGGGACTGTCTACAAGGGATACATCGATGAAAATGTGAGAGTCGGCCTCAAGTCTCTTCCTGTTGCTGTGAAAGTTCTAAACAAGGATGGCTACCAGGGACATAGGGAATGGCTTGTAAGTAAAATAAATTTTAAGTAGTCCCATAGATTAAATTGTTGACGCTGTTTCTTGAGAAAAACCTGTGTTTTCTTGTCAAATTCTTAGTCTGCTTGTTGCATTCGTCATTAACTTCTTTGTTTCTGCTGTGCTAACATGCTCGCATATGTTTTTGCTGAAAGTGATTGGTACAATATCTCATGTAGGATAAGGGGAATACTAGATATGAGAACTACTTTAACAATGTTGTAGTTTCTATTCCTTATAAATTACAAAACTAAATCATAGAAATACAAACATGAATAAACATCAAAAGCCCAATTAGCTGCAAAATATGGAAAAAAAGGCGCAAACAGAAACAAAAATAGGGGGTCAACAAAGACATCTATGAGCTGTTATATTGCAGGACTCAACCACAAATTATCTCCACTACTTGTTCCCGAGGTTGCATCTTTTTTAATGTCCTTCACGTTAATTTTATAGTTAGCTGGAGTAAATTAACAACTTATGCTAATATGGACGTACTAACTAGTGGACAATATCAAGTGGATCCTGCATAGTTGTGTTCTCAAAATAACTGTATCAAAGGACATCATGGATCTGAACATCTTGGATCTGAATCTCATGATCATTTGAGCTTATATGTGGTTTCTTGACATGACTGATTTTGTCCTTCTCGTCTTTCACAGTTGATCTTATGTGCTTTGTATGTTTACTTCTTTCTTGCAGACAGAGGTGAATTTTCTTGGACAACTGAGGCATCCTAATCTAGTAAAGCTGATTGGTTATTGCTGTGAAGATGACCATAGGCTGCTTGTTTATGAATTCATGTTTCGTGGTAGCCTTGAGAATCATTTGTTTCGAAGTATGTTGTCTATCTCTGACTGATTGTCGCTGTTAGTCTGCACTTGGGTTTTATTTCATAATTAGCAGAATGTAATTTCGGTTTAACATTCTGGATATATCTATTTCCCTACCTGCATAATCAGCACAAGTAAATTTCTACTTGTGTACTTGAACCAGTAAAGCTGATTCAATGTTTCATAGACTCTTTTTGGGAGGGGAATAGTGTTCAAGGGTTGGGAGTGGTGGTGGAGCAGAATCTCTTCAATTTTCAAGTCCCATTTTGCTTGAAACAATTCATTCTTTTCTACTCAAGCTGACTTTATCAGTATATTAGCTTTTATCTCTTTTTAGAGCTTGGAAGGTGCATCCTCGAGCATGGTTCAATACTGATCTGAAAATTAATTAACCTTGGGAAGCCTTTTGTTCTTGGAATGTTGCAATTTGAAACTATTTGACAGTTTGATGCTTCTAAATTTGTTGATCTCCTAAAATAGTGGATTTCTCCTCTCTAAGTAGACCTGTCAACGGATCCTAAGGGTCTGATAACCCTACCTGAAAATGAGCTAATTTTTAGGGTCAGAGTTGTTATTGACTGATCCGAACATATTCTCACCGGATGCAGGTGAAATCGTGGAACCCAAAATTCTGCCATTTCAGCAAAAACCCAGTTACCTGATGAACCCTTGTCCGTGCCTTCCCTCAGTTCCCTTCACGCCATCCTCTTGTGAGTTCTCATCATTGCCCTTCCTGCGCTTGTCATTCTCTGTCCTCTGTCTTAACAAGTTCTCTTGGAGTCCTCAAGATTGCCATCTTCTCCGGCAAGATGCCAATGGAGTCTGCCCCGTCGGCCTTCCTTGGTGGGGTCAGTAGTTTCTATGTCTGTAGGGTGCCATAAGGACTGTGGAGTGAGGTCGGCTAAGATCTCTGACATTTGGTGAGCCCTCACAGTGAATGGAGCCTGCCAGCTGCAGCCGAGGTCTCTCTTATCTGACTTGGCACTCGATGGCCCTCTGGGCTGGGTATCTCCTGCCTCTCTGGTGGGAGCAGCACTTTGTCATCTTCCTCCAGGTCGGTGGGCTCCAACATCTACCTCACTCTCCTCTACTCATGCTTCCTGAACTGGAGTTGCCCGTGGAGGTTGGAGGTGATTCCATTGACCAGCAGCCACATCTCCGATCTGCACATATATTAATCCGCTGAAGGCTTTGACATCTACTTGAGCTCCATTTACTGTGCGACACAGATGCTGGCGGCACCGGTGATGCTGGGGGGGGGATGGTATGCAACAGGTCATCGGAGACCATATCTAGGTTGTTGTTCCCATCTTCCTCCTCTGTGGACAGCCAGACACCGACTTCATCAACTGGAGAAGAAATAAAGCACATTCAAGATTCACATGGTAGATCCAAATAATTTTGGGCCTGAGTTTGATCTGCATCCATTAATGCATTTAATTTCAGATTCGGATTCAGGTTTTTGTTTTCGGATCAGGGTTCAGATCGATACATACCCTGCCTGAACCTGACACATTTACAGGTCTATCTCTAGGTGTCTAAGCTTGGTCAGTGCTGAGGGTGAAAACTGCTGAAAATTTTGTGAAGTTGTCATGTAGAATAGTTGTCCACCACTTTTGATTTGCGTCTTTGAAACAACTTTTAGCATAAATGAATAACTCAATTATGAGCTATTTCATGTTTGTCAGCATCTCTCTGTTGTGCTATATTCTCTGACGGTCTGACTTTCTTAATAGTACATTTATTCACCTGGCATAAGAGTGAAAGCAAATGCAGAACTTGGTCATGGTATGTTTGTAGAAAGAGGAAAGTTTTCCTATCATTATCTTTGCGGCCTTGGTCACCAGTCACTACCGGTGCTTTGTGCTAGTCGGATGTCTTGTTTAGTTTTTCAGGCTTATGGTTGGTTTGGTTATTCATGCTAAATGGTATCTGGTACGACTGCAACTAGATACATTTCCATATAGGCATCTATTTCTTTGTTATTGTGTGCATTAGATTCCCAAGACAATCTCATCATCCGAATTCACTCTATCACACTTGATGTCGTGCTTGTAACTAATGAACTTCAAGTTCCCTCAAGTGGTATGATGACAACTATCAAGTTTCACTTGCACACCCTAGATTTTATCGTGCCATTGCTTGATCTGAAAATTCCTTCTGCTTTTGCTTGTGTTTGATTGACCTAATATTCATTCTTTCAACTGATTCAGAGACTGCTGCTCCGTTATCTTGGTCAACAAGAATGATGATCGCACTGGGAGCTGCCAAAGGTCTGGCTTTTCTTCACAATGCAGAGAGGCCCGTCATCTATCGGGATTTCAAGACTTCAAACATTCTATTGGACTCTGTAAGTGGTAGTTTTGTCAGTAAATGATTTCAACATAATTGGTACCTGTGTCATCATTGAGACAAATCTTGGTATCATTTAAGTGAGGTAAATTTTATGTTGGACTTGTATGTGGTGTCCTTCGCACTTGCAGGATTACACAGCCAAGCTGTCTGATTTTGGGCTTGCGAAGGTTGGACCAGAAGGTGATGAAACTCACGTTTCTACACGTGTGATGGGAACCTACGGTTATGCTGCACCTGAATATGTGATGACCGGTACGCCACAGCATATTTTGGACGTTAACCATTTTTTAGTTGTTTCCTTTTTCTACCCGTATGTCGTCTCAAGCTTTATTTTTATGTGCTGCTCACTCTTTTTTTTTAAATTTTTTTTATGAATTGAGTAAAGTAGTGAAGATCGGTTGCTTTATTATTGAGTTTTACTATTATGCATGTTGAACAGGTCATTTGACCGCACGTAGCGATGTCTATAGCTTCGGAGTTGTCCTCCTTGAGCTCCTGACCGGCCGCAAGGCCGTGGATAAGACCAGGCCCAGCAAAGAGCAGAACTTGGTTGATTGGGCCCGTCCTAAGCTCAACGACAAAAGAAAGCTACTACAAATAATCGATCCACGAATAGACAACCAGTACTCCGTGAGAGCTGCCCAGAAAGCTTGCAGCTTGGCATACTACTGTTTGAGCCAGAACCCTAAAGCAAGGCCCCTCATGAGTGATGTCGTGGAGACGCTGGAGCCCCTGCAGGGTACTGGCACAAACGGGAGCCTCCAACCTGCCGCCGTTGGCATTCCCGACTACCGGATTCACCGTAGGCTGACAGGCAACGGTAGCAGCAGTTGCCGGCCAACTTCTTCCGCCCCCAGGTGTGCGGCTGGTGCTGTTCCAGCATGCAGGGTGAGGTGATGCGCACGATGAATTGAAGATGCTAGCCAAGTCTACCAGGACACTTGTTTTCTCCAGATGCTCCTGCTGTTGTACATTGGTTCTTGCACATTCGGAATCTTCTTTCTTTTGGGTGAAGTCCAGTGTTGGTAACTATGTTTCGCAGATGGGTAGGAGCCTAGACTGAATCATGTCTACTTGTGTTATCTTTTTTTTTCTTTTTCTTTTGCCCAACGGACCCGGACAGAGCATCAGTGAGAGCAGCCTTGTTCGTGTGGAGCACCGTCATGTTTGTCGTTAGAATCTTCTTCAGTCTTTGGAGACGTGTATATATATGTTTGTGTTTCTTAGAACTACTCTTTTGGCAAGTCTAGTGCAAGATAGCGTAATGGCCTTCTTCTCTAAGGTTCGTACGCTTCCTTGGTTATCACTGCCTCCCTTTCAGATAGCGACGGCGCGCGAGTTGCTGGCGGTCCTAGTTTCAGCATGCCCTCACCGTCGATCGTCTTCGTCGGGGTGACGAAGATGAAACATTTTCATGCTCCTCTTTGGATGATTCTTTATATGTGACTGTCAGTCATCCGCTGATTGTTCCTTTGCAGATGGCACAAAACAGTTCGTTAATTCATTCATTGATGACTAGCAGGATATAATCTTCACCTGTATGATATAATTTGTATTGTAATAATTAGTAACACAATGTGTACCGAATCCTGCGTAAGCTAGTACTGTGTATACTACTGTCTACTGACACTAGGATGGGTCTGCCCTTGGTGCGTGGAGTAATGGTATATATGGTCTCCACTCCCCAATATATATATATGTATGGATACATCCATGAGATGAGCGGTATATATCATGCTGATCTCTACTAGGGGTGAAGTGAAGATAGACCTCCATCCATCCGGGGATTGGCTAACCCGCCATATATCTTTTTAATGACTCAATTGAAAGTATCCGAGCTTGATGGTCACACTGGTTTCTGAAGTTTTTATTAATCGTATTTCATCTTGCTTTCCAAATTTGTCAAAACAAAATGGATAGGCCTATATATATATTCAACACACCCATGCATATATCGGAATGAGATTTGGATCATTATGTAACAACCATTCCAAACATGTTTTGATTAATCGGTCCATATGTATATATTATGTGTAGGACCGATCGCATCCCAAGACCGATGCAAATTAACCAGACAGCGTGAGCAGGCGAAGTAGATAGGCGATCAAGATAGATTCGGCTTAGGGGGTCGGCAGAATTAATCGACCTGCATAACAGAAATGTTGGTTCTTCAATTTTGATCGTATCAAAACTAAATGATATTATTAAATCTTGATTAGAACGGAATCGAAATTATCTTTGTGAAATTTGACAAGATATGAATGCACACAGCATCTGGCGGTTTTTATATGAACTTTCTCCTCTTACACCAGATCTTCTAGCTAGGTATGGAACTCTAGCTCTACCGTTGTGTAAATGGCAGACAGACTGAGAGGGAGATAGAGAGCGATGGGGATGCAACCACTGACTTCTTCAACTTGTTAAGATTTGGCCACGATTGTTATTATTATTATTATTATTATTTATAGAAATTAAACTTTTTATAAAAATTCAAAATTTCGATATCATGTACCAATTATAAGTTATATTGATGTGACTTTATTACTGTTTCTAATAGTCTATTTGAGTCTGACTCGGTAAAAGAACTTTTTTTTTCTGAAATTAATCTATATCTAATAGCAGATTTAACTAACTGACATTTCAAGCATACAATACATTAAGTTATGTTCTATAATTAATTCCTGATGATTTTGATGATAAAATTATGTTCCTTGAGTCTCTCTAATATTATAGTTAAGACGCATATAAATCTCAGTTTATCTACTACCCCACTCGAACAATATATATAGATATGCCACGTAGAATCTCTTAATATCTGTGGATTCCCTGCTAGAAATCGGATCGACGAGATAACGTTTTTTTTTCCTATCGTTCATTTCACCCGGCTAGCTGGAGATTTAATTAGATCAGTTGGCCCCCACCTTTGACTTTGAGATATTAATTTATATCCACATCCGAAATATTATTGTTGGGCGCCGCATGCATTCACATATTGTTGGAAACTCTATCTGGGTTGGGCCAGACAACTCTCGACACACCTTTGAGTTGGTAGGCATGGCATTGACTGATTAATTTACACTTGGTGTGTGCGGCGAATATAAAACAATTAACATATGGTAATTACTTGTTTGACCGAGTATAAACATATATGTATATGTATATAAATCCTCCTGTTTAAGAAAAAGTATTTATGACGAAGTGCTGATTCAACTGCATCTATATGTATAAGAAGGCAATCCGGTTCTCCCTTCTTCCTCGCCATCCCCATCAAGCTAGTCATTAACCATGGCGAAGCCCGGCAATGCCGCCCATGATGCTTCTGCGCTCTTGCTGGGTCTTCTCTTCCTCGTCTCCACAGCCATCTTCTCAACCAGCGGTAGGCTGCAACTGTGATCATCTTCTTCGATCCGGGAACTATACGTACCCAGCTGCAAACATGCGCGTTATATATATATATATATAGCTTTCGTACGTATCAATGACTGCCTGGCTTCCAGCTGCAGCGGACGAGACGGCGGTCGCGCTTCCGGGGGAGGCCGCCGCGGCGGCACCGGAACGAGAAGACGCCTACTTGCCCGTCTGGCGGGCCTCCCTGCGGCTTATCCAGCCTCCGGGCCGGCGAGCAGATTTACCGGGCGGCTGGCTCCTTACAAGTCGTGCCAGCCGTGCCTCTGCTGCAAGCCCCGCGACCGCAGCTCCTGCAAGACCATGTCTTGCTGCTTCAACATCACCTGCGGCGTTCCCCACCAGACCTGCAAGAAGTATCCCAAGGCGTGCGGCTGCGACGGGTGCCCGTGAATGTTATTATATATATATTCAAGCAGAACAGGAGAATTAAGTGTTGCCGGTGGAAGGGTGAAGGAAAGGTGTCCGGAATAATTGAGAATAATCTCCTTCTGCTCTTTGCCACACCATCCATCAGAAGTATTCCTGTTTTCTTGCCTACCCAGAATCCCCTCCATACACATATATATAGGACAACTAAAATATGAATTGTAGTATATATATATATATATGTATATCTGTGTGTGTGTCTACTTATAATAATTTTGTTATTGATGGTAAGCTCGATCTCTAGAAATATTATCACCAAAATTGATGCATATCATTTTAATATATATATACTAACAAAAGGGGCGTAAGACAGCAGGAAGTATAACTCAATTTATTTATCATGTTAAATGACTAAACTTGAGGGAAAAACTCGTGAATTGGATTTGAAGTCATTTTTTGTTCTTTTTTTCTCAGGCCAAGTGCAAACGGATCGCGACGCAACAAAACGTCCCCCAATCGAACCCGAAGATCTAAACCCTTTTTTTTTGGGGGGGGGAGGGAGGGTTAAGTAAGACAGTGTTATATATTAATAAGTAAAAACTGCTCGGTCAGTACATGTCTGTTTTAATACTGACGACATTGGCGAAGAGAGGTTGCGGCTTGCTAGATAAACAGGAAGAAAACCCCTAATCATCATAGACGGGCCATGGTCCTGGTCACTGCTCACACTTCCAATTAAGTGTGTATCAGCAGAACCAACTACCAAGTAACAAGTAAATAGGCATCGAACATATTTCTCCAGATAATGTCATAAATTTACGGAACAAGTTTAAAATCGGTTTGACAGAGAGAAATGAATGAGACCGCATGCCGAACAGAAACTATGCAAAATGCAATGCGGAACCGAAAACCCAAGAAACAAAACGTTTGGCATCATTCGAGTCACAATGGACTTGTAAAATGCAACTTCCTGATAAGAGAAGAAATAACCAGGCCGCAAATTGTGAAGAAAGAACAGGATGCAAGTTTGAGAAAATAAGACTGCAGATTGTGCCCCATGCTCTATACAGGAGTTTACCATTTGACAATAACAGATCTCCCGACAAACACCCACTAAGGTCTGCTTGTGCCTTAAAAGACTGTAAATTGTAGCATTGCATCTGAGCCCACGCGCAATGGCACAAATGAAAGTCCGTCAGCCAGAATTTGAATTAACTGTAAGCAAGAATCTTTCTCGTATACTACTAGCCCTGATGTGAAACTATCATATAGTGAAAAAGCTTCTTTGTGAACACTCAACAGGATACTCAAGCCTGAAGAAGTTCAGGTTCCTAGGTCCATGTCAAACAGTAGGTAACGAATAACCAGTTTTACATTAATAAATCTTCAAGTTCCTGCTTCGTCAGTTCAACCTGTAACAGAACTAATCAAGGAAACTGGTATACATCCTCAATAAGTTCTACAGAAATTGGAATACAAACATAACAACAAAGTAATCTCCCAGTTGTAAAATTTGAAGCACGGAGATGCCCTCGGCACGTTAAGAGCGTTCTTACTTCTTAAAAAATTACTAAAAGAGAACCCTATATTCATCTGCCTCACGAGCCATTTGCTCCGAGCTTCTATCTTTCCTTTCTTTGTCCAAATCTAGCTTTTGTTTCAGCTCCTTTTCCTTCTCATCTATCTAGAAAGGTGCATAACACGTCAGTCACAAGGCTCAAAGAATGCAAAAGAAAATCAATTAATCCTAGAATGTTTGAACTTACTGCCTCATAGATTTCATCGTTTTGCTCAAAATCTCCAGCTTTCCTTGGCAGGATATGGATGTGCACATGAGGAACTGTCTGTCCTGCCTGAGGGCCATCCTGAGGTAGAGGGCAAGATCATTATGTATGATGATCTGATGAAACATTTGGAGATGAGCATAAATATTTGTAAGCAATTTTTTCCTAATAGAGAACTCAAACAAAAAATGTGGAGAATATGTTAAAAGTCTTGTCTCAAAACACAATCAGGTGAAGTAGTTATCAGAACTTTTCTTTTATTTTCTAATTTTCTGAGGCAATGCCAACCACCCCACCATAATCTGGACACTTGTCTCAAGTTGCACTATGATGGTCATGAAGTTATTATGGAGCAGGGATGACTTTTAGGGGGGAAGGCTCTTAAATAGTGGCTTGGGGCAATACCCATTCGTTTCACCTGAAGCTCAGAGGTGGAAATGGCAGAATCTGAACTTGGGATATCCTTGTCCACAAGTGCTAGGCTGTACCACTTATCACCCCCAGTCTATGAACAGATACATTCAAGTAAAGATTGTCACAAAGTCATTGATGAAATTCAAGTTATTGAAAAGACACCTAGAACAAGTCATGCAACAACACAATAAATCAAAAGGCAACACACCATACAAGCAGGAGCAATGACTTCCCCTCAAAGATTGTGGGATCGGAATCGGTCACTAGATCAGCTAGTGCCGATTCCAATCCGATCCAGATCGGATTGGCAAAATCGGCTGATTCCATAGGAGAAACACATATTTGGATTTGGAATCGGTCCAGATCGGTTCTTCAAAGACTAGAAAAAAAACTAAAAAACTGTCCATATATAGATTATATGTCAGATTCCAGTCCAATCCAACCTGTTTGGGGTCAATCCTGCGCCACCACGTCAGCACCTCCGATTTCCCCACCCGTGTACAAGAGGATGCCATGGACCTGATATGATGTAGCACCATTGGCTGCAGATTCCAGTGGGAGTTGCCAGAATCGGCCAATTTGAGCCGCATCAGTCCCAATCCAAGTTGATTTCGTCGAGTTCAGCCAATACCGGTGGGATCCCAGAGGTGAATTGGACTCCCCTCTCCCCCCCCCCAAATTAAAGTTGGCTTATGCCGATCCAATCCCGGAATCAGCCGACTCCGATCCAGATCCAGATCCAATCCATGCTTCTCATTTCCCATTTGTTTCTTCATCCTGGATAGTGGATACTATTCATGACTTACGCCAATCATTAAAGTATAAGAAGTTGTTGCAATTTCCTGTAACTTGGCGGTTCTCTCTCCATGGAGGTGTGTTAACAAAAGGGGGCAAAATATAATTGCTAAATTTCAAATAAATTTCATGTTCTCTTCAGCCATGCACATTTTTACACAAGGTCAACATTGCTGAACACCATGACAGTAACGATAAATATTTACCTGCCACAAGATATCCAAAATAGTAGTTTTCAATAAATGCAGGCATGTTCATTAGGCTAAACCATATAAGAAGGAAATAACTCAGGCAGAGTAGATTAGCACACAGGAAACAAACGATGCTATAACAATTAACATTGTAAGAAAACAGAACAAAGTACTAAGCAAGACTTGGTGATATGCGAGGATTCAAGATTGTATCTTTAAATAAACTTACTTGTATGGCAAAAGTGAGTGAAGAAGCTTTATGGAAGCATTCAAGCTGTGCACCAACATTACGTGCAGCAATCCATAGATCACTTGTCTCATCCACAGTCAGGTCGACAAAGCGCCTTACTTCACGTTTGGGGCATACAAGCACATGTATGATAATACGTTAAGTTGCTCAAAATGAAAATAAAAAATTATTATTATAAGCATGTGAGTGCAGACTTTTCAAGGTCCACGTTTTATGTCACTTCGCAACAGCACGAAAGGCTGATGAACCTATGAACGAAAGCTTAATAGGCTTTCCAACTCCCTGCTAAATACCAACCGAGAAGTTTATCGTATCTAGTAAAAGGTGCAAGCTCCCCACCCTCGTGACCTTTCTTGTGTTAAAAATAAAATAAGGAATGAGCACAAATGCATTAGGAAATAAAAGACAAACATCTCCAGTGTTACTCTTCTTAGGCAAAATTAGTGTTCATTATGGCAACCTTTATTCCCTATGTAAACACCCACCTTCAAAATCAACAAAGAAACCATATAAGACAAACTCTAAATGCACAAAATCATCCAGAGTTCTCAGCTCTATTCCTGTGGGACCTATACCCAGAGGACATGCCACCACAATGCTTTTGCTGCATTACTTTGCGAACAAATATTTTTAACAGTGCAAATTGTGCAGTAATCTGTAAAATGACCCGTTCCATGAATTAAAGGATATGACCTGCAACATAAAGCAGCATTGAATTAAAAATAATGAATGCCATGAATAAAATAATGTCTATTCAAAAACGTGCATCATTCAAAGTAGGAAAATAGCAATTATCTGGAGACAACTACAAAGTAAAGAACATTATACAACTTTAATTCAAGATGTTAAAGTTGTATGTATACTTCCAAGCAATTATGACATAAACATGATATTGCAGAAAAGGTTGTTAGACAGTCGCCCAAACAGCCGTTGGTAACATAGATCCACGAGTCAAGAGTGCCCATGTAAAAACAATGAATAAATATAAAAACTATTTATATTCATTACTTTTAATTCTAATTCAGACTGAGCAGACGACCAGAAAATGCCACATGTCAATCGGCAAAGGGGAAGGTAACCTTTTCGATGTTAGATGAGAAAGGGGACTGCAAAGTGAGAGACCTGGATCCATTTGAACAATCCCAAAGCATATAGAGGCTGCACAAGTGCAACCACGTTATGTTGTTTGGCTTTGCCCTCCTCCTCTTGGACTTGATCCAGAACCCGGTCATTTCCCCATTCCCCTTTTTCGCAAACAAACCCGTCTCTCGGGACCGGAATAAGGACTAACATTAGTGACACTGCACCTTCCTTTCCATACAATGGATTGAAGATTGGTCAAAGTAAACTGAAACAGGTTGACAGATCTATAAACCTTAACCCTATCGATATCGGTGTGATTAATCACACAAAGACAAGGATGAATTTCACAGAGAAGGCTATTTAAATGTTCCTAAAATGTGGAAATCCTCGGTGGCCTCGACCAGTTATCAACCGAAGAAGAGGAGGCTACAAGTTAAGAACCGCATATACCAGGTAGAAGAGGCCTCATATTCACCATCGCGTAGGAAAGCTCGGTGGAATAGAACACCTCGCTGGGATGGATCTTGTACGGCCCGAACGTGTAGGATTCCGTCGCCATCGCCCGTACGGCCCTCGTGTAGATGCCGCAGTAGGGGGGAAGGAGCCGTCTTTGCCGCGACGGCGAGGGCTCGCAGGAGGACGAGAAGCGGGGAGCAGAGAAGCAGCGTCCCCGGTGGTAGCGGCGGCGGAAAAGAAAGCAGGAGGCGCCGTTTAAAAGCTCCGCCGCTCGAAGCACGACCACCATTTGATCGTCTTGCTCTACCTGGCCATATAAGTCTGGCTGGGATGGGAGGAGACCGCCGGTATCACCGCCTGTGCCGCCGGCGCTGTACCGTCCGGAGCGTCGGTTTCAAGGTCAGTCCGGCCTGAGGTCCAGAACGGGGTTGCCCGGTCGGTAAAACGAGCCAACCTAGATCCGGTTCAAGTTCGAAATTAAAAATTAATAAAAAATGTTATTCGACTCAAACCTATAATAGCGATAATATTGACAGCTGAGTCTACAGCTATATTGTAGTCTACTTTGGGTTATGAGCATCACGTTTCTGGTGTAGCCCATGAGTCTACAGCTATATTGTGTGTATATATACATATATATATTTATTTATTTATTTATGAAACCCGAAAGGTAAGATCTGAATTCTGAACTATTACTTTGTATCAGAAAAGCAATTTCAACAACAAATGTCATATTCACAGAAATGGACGAAAAAATACCCTAAATAAACGGAGTGCTCATAACCTTGATAAAAAGTATATTTAATTAAAATCTAAAATAGTTAAAGAGATAAAATTATCATGTTTGATTTGACGAGATTAGATGACAGAACTGAGCATAATTATAAAATGTAGGGAATCATTTAAACGGAGACAGGGAAGTTGTCACCCATCTCTTTTTTGTGTAAGGAAGGATTTCATGTAAGAACGTAATTAAGTTTGCGACGATTGACAAATACTGTTTTCAGCGGCCGGTTTTGTCACAAGCTAACAGTAAACAGCGAATTAACACCGACTATGGAAAAAGACCATAAATAAATATGATCTCCGCATGGAATCTCCAGAAATCAGGTTGGTACATTTTTTTCCCCTCTCTTACAAAAATAGGTAGACTGTAGATGATCATTTCCGATAAAAGAGAATAACAGCAACAAGAGACTTTTAAACAAAGAAGGACGCAAAAAATAAAGGGTGTCATGTGAGTATTGCATGGGATGAAGGACATGAAGATAATTGTAAATTTTCCGACGGAGAGTTTATAGCGTGTTTGGTTAGAGTATCAAAAATAATACTATATTAGTATTGATATTGATATTTCTAGAAGATAGAGTATCAATATCAAAATTGATACAAGTTGACAATTGTATTACATAACATGTGTTGTTTGTACTCTAAATTTCAAAATTGATATTATTAGTCAAACATCTCGGAGTGATTACCAACACAATATCAATTTTAAAATTAATAATGATATAGGTGTCTAATAATGTTACCAAACCGGGCATTAAATCCTGAGAATCGAGTATAACACTGAATGCAAAAAGAATAAACTAAACACTTGATGCAAAAGACAGCTGAGGACAAAGGTCCTCGGAGGACAAAGCTCATGAAAATGCGGAGCATGCCGCTGCCCAGTCCAACTTGAAATGCGCTGAAAAGTCCAACAGGCCGCCGGACGTCCTTCTGATTCTGGGCCGGTACCCTCTGTATAAAAGAAAAGAATTAATGGGCCTCAAGCCCGAGGCCCAACACCCGGTTTGGTAACACTATTAGGTACCTCTATCGTTATCAATTTTAAAATTGATATTGATATAAATCATTGAGAGGTGTTTGGTTAATTGTATCAATTCTAAAATTTATAGTACAAACAATGCATATTATATAATACAAGTGACAACCTGTATTACTTTTGATATTGATACTCTAACATTTGAAAATATTAATATCAATATTGATATAGTACCAAAAATGAAACCCTAACCAAACAAGGCATAAACATTCGACCCAATAAACCCCTACTGTGTGGCGTACACAGATTCACTTTACGCTTGCGCCCGACGAGATTCTTAATTACCGGCTAACACTCTGTTTGGTAACACTATTAAATATCTCTATCACTATAAATTTTAAAATTAATATTGATAGAAACTTTTAAAAAATACTTGGTTAATTATATCAATTTTAAAATTTGCAGTGCATACAAAGTATATTATGTAATACAAGTGTATTACCTTTGATATTGATATTCCAACATTTGAAAAAATTAATACCAATATTAATATAATACAAAAAACAAACAGGGTATAAGAGCATATGAACGCGCTACTGACGTTTTTGCATCCCTACATATCAGCCTATTTGCTTGAGATCATTCAACCCAACGTGGTATTAATTAGTTTTGATATCTCTAGTAGATACATCACTACTGCAGGAAGATTTCATCCTACTCAGTGTGAAGAGGAACAGGAGAAATCAAACGCAGGGGTCTAAATCAACGGACCTTCTCTGACACCCGATCTAATACAATTCCCCGTAAAACAACAGGTCTGTTTTTATCAAATTTAATGATCCGTTTTTATCAAAAATAATATTATATTAATATTCTTATTGATATTTCTAAAAGATGGAATATCAATATCAAAATCGATACAAGTTGACATTTGTGTTACATAACATGTGTTGTTTGTACTACAAATTTTAAAATTGATACTATTAGTCAAATACTTCAAAGTGATTATCAACAATATAAAATTTAAAATTATTAGTGATAAAAGTGTATAATAGTATTACCAACCAGGACATAAGATAAAAAATATGTTTGGTTAACAAAAAATTAATATCCACTCTGATTCGCAGCTGTTCCATTTATTATTATGGATAAGTTCGGTTCGATAGACCAAATGCAACAAGATCCAGCCGATCATTAGTTGCCAAATCAGATCAGACCAAGTAGGGGGGTTTGCTTTCATCCTCTAGATCGAAGCCCTGATCTCAAAGAGGGCAATTCATCTCCGGAGAGCTCCCGAGAGAATTTTCTGGGTCCTTCTCACAAATTTCAATAAATACTTTCGTCAAGTCATATTTTTAATGACCCCATTAAATCATGTAGTTAATAAACTTTGTGAGAAGATCAAGAGAGCTCAGTTCTGCTAAGATGAATCGCCCTCTACCCTAAAATGAGGAGTGCAAGTTATTTCAAGATGATGCTTAAGATGGTAACCTCAGATCTCTCGTGTAAATATCATTATTTAATATCTCATTTAATAATTTTTTAACTTTAAAAGTATTAAATAATATTATCTATGTGAGAAACCCGAGTCTACAAATTCGGACACTTTTCCGAGATGACTTGCACTGCAGAGCATGGATATATTATGTCTGTGCATGCATGCATGCATGCCCTCCAAAATCGAAACCGTCTTCTTGGGCCGCTCCCTCCAAGAGAAGACAGACCGTGGGCCATGGCGCGCACCAGCCGACCCGGCCTCCGTCGCTGTCCGGAGGGATACCTCGGTCTGGTGTCCATCGAGAGAGCGGGCGTGGCCTGCACCTTTCTTTCCCCCGTTCACGGCTCTCTCTTTCCGCCTGGTCAACGCCCTGCCGGGGCCCACCCGTACGATGCGAAAAGCCGAAGCCGCCGACGGCAGCCCCCTTTCGGGCCTCCGGGAAGGAAGAGGCATGCTCGCCGACGCACGCCGCCGAGAGGGCTCGCAGCTGGCGAGCAACACCGGCGACTCCGATCCTCCCCCGCCCCGCCATCCACCGGCCGGCTTCTCCGAGCGTGCCGGCGGAGAGAGCGCCCGCCGGTACTCCTGCAGCGCAGCCCTACGCCGCCGAGCCGCATGCAACGTGTGGATGTGAAGTGGCGTGCGGCGCCTCCGCCCTCGAGTGCGCAGCTCTGCCTGCTTCTCCGTCGGTTCGGCGTCCTACTCGACTGCTTCAGTGTCCAACGTGCAGCCGGCACTGGAATGAAGCTCATCTCCTCCGTCTCCTCGTGTGGTGGGCGCTGACGAGGTTTCAACTCTCTCGTACGTACGCCTGCCTACGGGAGTTACAGTGGAAATCTCTAGCATTATCCTGCTGCCGTGTTGTCTTCCGCCTTTCCCCTCCGGTGTGCGTCAGCCAGCCGATGGGGCAGCGCAGTGCGGCACTCGGAGTCGGAGCGGGTCGCGGCTTTCGTCGCGCCCGGCCGCCGTCCCTTTTGCTGACCTGTTGACATGCGCGCGACTCTTGATCGTCAACGCATCCGCGTGGCCCGCTGCCTATACTCTATGCCGTCCGAAGCCGAAAGGAGGAGGGCACAAGATCGCATGGAAGAAGCTGTAGAGCGTGGATGCAAGACCGGGATTATTAGGTAAACTGGGGACGGAAGTACACGTACGTACACAGGACGGAAAGGACGGAAAAGGGAAAGGAGGCCGTGTATGGACGCACATAGGGGTGCAAACGAACCAATACACTCGTCAAGTAGCTCGATACTCGACTCGGTAAAAGCTCGACTCGACTCGTTTATTAAGTTAAATAAACGAGTATGAACAAAAAAAAAGCCCGTTCTATAAACGAGCCGAGTCTGAACATACTCCTGCTCGGCTCGATTAACTCGCGAACAACTCGATTAACTACTCGTTTAAATATTCGATTAAATATTTATTTCATTACTCGATTAAATATTTGTCTATTCATTCAGATAATTAAATTATAAGTAAAATTTATTTATAATATATATTTAACACAGAATATATTGTTATATGTTTACATAATTAATTTAAAACTAAAATAATATTACATGATTGTCAACCGTGTCTATCGTTATATGTTTATATAAATAATTTAAAATATAAATAATAACAGATGATTATCAACCACCCATCTCACGTTGATGAAATCTTGTCCGTTTGTTCAATATGAAACCTAACCCCAGTTTACCCATCCATCCCACTTCTCTCTTTCCCACATCACCCACCACGCACACAGCCCGCAGCCGCAGGAGACCGCCAGTGCGCCAGCTGCCCGCAGCTCCCCGCCATCTCCACCGGCGACCGCCGCCTCCGGCCTCTCCGCAACTCCACCGGCGACCGCCGCCTCCGGCCTCTCCGCAACTCCACCGGCGACCGGCGAGGTTGGTCTCCCTCTTCTCTATCTCTCGTTCTCTCGCTCATAGACTCGAGTACGCGCTGCAGCCTGCAGGCCGCCTCCGCCTGCTCCCGGATCCGGACGCGCAACCGCTATTTGTGTTCCTCATCGCCTTCCATTGCGTCCTCCGAGAAGCAGGTGCAGCCCTCAGCCCTAATTTGTAACTTGTAAGTAGTCTCTCGAGTCACCGAAATCTCCTCCCCGATGCACAAATCGGACCTATCTCTCAATGCCGGATTGATTTTGTCTCTTGCCGTCATCGTCCCGGGGGATCTCGAGCTCGGAACCTCCACTTCGAAGTGCAACTCTACGCTTCTAGATTGGGGTTAAGCTCGTTTACGTAAACGAGCGGCTCGACGAGTCGAGCTCGAACTCGTCGAGCTTAAATCGAGCCGAGTTCGAACAACACATTTGGAAGCTCGTCGAGTATCGAGCCGAGTTCGAACAGCGGAATAAACGATCGAGCCGAGCTCGAACAGAGCCCTGCTCGGCTCGACTCGGCTCGATTGCACCCCTAGACGCACAGATATGACGGTTCGCGCATGAAACCCTGGTTTCGGAAGTCTCGGTAATTCGGCGGTGGGGGGGGTGGATATGAGGGCCGTGGATCGGGAAGAGAAGCTTCCAGCTTCCACACGTTCGGTCTCTGTCTGATCAACTAGGGCACGCATGGCCCGTTTGGCTCGTAGGGGTGACGTTCCATTGAAGTGGGAGAGATGGAGACGTCGGTGCTATTGAAATAATAAGGTGGCCAAGTTGGTCAGTGCGGGGACAAGATATATTGGGTGTTATGGATATAGATAGATATAGCAGCCATAGAAGGATGGAAGAGGGAGACCACACGTTAAAGACGAAATTAAACTCTTCCACGAGACAAAGAGACCTAAAGCCTGAAGAAAATTAAGGAAATTTTTATTGGAGGGTAATAATACTATTTTATCAAGTAAAAATGTAGGGATGTATATTTATGTTCGCGAGGAGCCACTGATGAACCCAATCCAGTTATGTAAAATAACTATATATCAGGATCGAGTACTTCTTTCTTTGAAGATGAGATTCCCAACTAATTATTATAAATGAAGTGAAGGAAAACTGTATAACAAGTAATAGCATGCAAAGCCTAGCTTACTCGGCGGTATATATATATACACACACACACACGTACATAGCCACCTTGTGGAAGGTTTCTCATGCTAGCTACTGGAAGCGTCTCGGTCTTCAGACAGGACAGAAGAAAGTAAGACAGATCGAGCTAAAAAATATATTAGTTTGAGCTTTGAACACTCTAAGATTTCTCCGTGATGAGCTTCTCCCAATCTTAAGTTAATGGATATGAAGGAATATGATAATTTTTAGGGCTGACTCGTAAATTATATATGTAAATTATATTTTTGCAGCTATATGTTTTGTAGTGTTAGGATGTGCCGTATATGAGAATAAAAGAACATTTTTGCCGTCCTAAATAACTCTGAATACTCGTTTTTGGTGAAGATTTGGCTCACGGAGCTTTTTACGCCTATAAATGATATTGACATTTTTTGCTTAATAGTTTTTATTTTGTTTAATATAATGCCTTCAGTTTGCTCTATGAAATTAAAGATGGCATTTTAATTTTTTTGTTCGAACAGTTTTAAAATTAATTCAGTGCATAATAATTAAAAAACATAGTGCTAGTTGTTTGATGTTTGACGGTCAAGAACATTGACGGCGACAAGACATTGACTAAGGTTATTCACTATTCGGTTCAATCAGAAAAACTACATCAATAATCTGGTTCAGTTTGATTTGATCTGAACTATTATTGATTGGTTTATTTTAATTTTTAATATTTTTAAAATTAAACTTAATCGGTAAAATAAACAACATAAATTAGAATAAATATTTCATTTTAAGCCTGTTCGATACAATATCCATGCATCTTTTCTTATAAAAAAAATTGTTTCCAGGATATCTAAAGAATAAAATCAATGAATTACATAAATATGTATACTAAATTTTAACAGGACATAGTTTAAAATAAAAAATAAAAGTATGTAGCGACAAAATTATGATTTGAACCGGATCAAATCGAATCGAATCGAATCGATTTGATTCGATCTAGTTTAATTCGAGAGATTGTTTGATTTGATTTGATTTAAAAAATACTTAAAATTTAAATCAAACCAAATCATCACATCCCACATTGATGCAAAAAAAAAAATAGAAACTAATGACCACAAATTAAATGCAATAGACCTCCCCGATTATCGGGCTGGATCTCACTGTCCCATCAGAACGTACCGGAAACCGGGACTCTGCGGCACTTCCTCCGGATCACGCGCCGACCGGCCGATGGCACGAAGACAACTGTCTCACGTGAAGATGCGCCCGCTCGGTAGGGATGTCAATGGTTACCGATTATCCGATTATCCGACCCGTTCGTTAGTTAACGAACAGCAAGTGGATAGTTTAAATTTTCCGAATAAGCTATCCGCGTTCGTTTACCGATTAACCGTTATCTTAGCGGATGCGGTCATGGATACACTATAAACCGAACCCGAAAACCGTTATCAGTATTCGCTAACTAATACATAATACGATATAACTCACAATTTATGACATCTAAGTATATATGACCCATCTAGAAAATCTTATTGTTCTTAACTCACCGGTTCACCCTCCTCCTTGAGATCTTAACATTGGATAAGCTTTGTCTTGACGTCTAACAGTGATGTTTTCATCCTCTTCCGCTTCTTGATGGTGCAATCCACGTACGCACTTTTGCTGCAAATCGACTATCTCATATTTTATGTTGGACATGTATTATTTTGAACATGTAATTAAGATTTTTTTTCTATCTCATATTTTGTGTTGCACATCTAATTATTTACTACAGACTTAAAAATTAATTTTACTATGGACTTGTAAATTATTTTTCTATATCTCATGTTTTGTGGTAGATATATAACGAAGAATTTTTTTTTGTTCATTGCTATAAATAGATACTTTTAATTGTAATATATATTTTTTATGTGTGTCTTTATCGGTAAAATTATCTTTACTTCTTTATTTTGCTAGGTTGTATTTATACGTATGTTATCTCTTTATATATTCGATAACCGTCCGTTATCCGACCGTAAACCGTTTTTAAGCGGATAGAACAATGCGGTTCGCGGATACACCCGATACCGATAGTTAACGAACAGCAAGTGGATACACCTTTTTCTTATAGGATACGGATACGGATAATACTATTATTCGACCCGTATCCGACCCGTTGACATCCCTACCGCTCGGGGTTAGAGTAGAGAGAAACAACGACGCCGGAGTGCTCGGCGGCGAGCACGTGCCGGTGCCGGGGGGAGGACGGCAAGCACGCGGCTGCACCCCCCGCACGTCTGGCTCTACGCACCATCAAGCGCAGCTATAACATTCTCATTTACGCATATATACCAAGAAGGGGTTAGATGAGTGAATTGTCAACGGCATCGATTAATTATCTTTTGAAAGTTGATTTGAAAAAAAAATTGAAGTTAAGTATATTCGGTTAAGAGTAGATCTCCAGGACAGATAATTTTTTGAGAAGATTTTTAAGTAGCACTGTTGTTGAGTTAGTCAACTGATTTAGTCACTCGTTATATATAATATCAGAATATGACCGGTTGAAAAGTTCAATATAACTTGTCTGTGCATGCGACGTGATGCGTGTGATCTGAAAACGTCAAATTTTTAAGAGAAATAAATTGTAACATTTCGATTTATGAATATGTTAAGAGATTAAATTAGCAGACTATCGACGATGCCGATTAATTATTTCTTGAAAATTGAGTTGGAAAAAAATTTTAAATTAAATATATCTTGTTAAAAATAGAATAAGAATAGATAAAATTTTGAAGAATTTCATAATCAACTCTGTTAGGTTAATAAACTGATGTAACCAGTCGTTACAGCCGCCGCCGCCCCCCATGGCCTTCGCCACATGCATGTCCGAGCAGCAGCTCCGCCAGCGAGCCGGTAACCCGTCGGCGGCCGGACAAGATCACCGCGGGAGGGGGGGCTAAAAGCTGGACTTATCCCTTTGTTAATAGGCTGTCTACGTGGAGAGCCCTCAGCAACTGCTACTGGATAAGAAAGCGTTGTAAATTGTACTCTTTTCTTCTCCTTCTTCTTTTTTTTTTGAAATAACCATCTACTATTGAAACTAAGAGAGTACACCCGACCGACGAGCGTCCAAAAGCGTTGTAAATTGTACTCGAATGTAGATAGTTCACGCGTGGAAACCCGCAGGCAGAGCGGTTGACGAAGTCGCAGCTAGGGGTGGGCACGATTCGGTTTGGTCCGATTTGGATCATTTTTTTTCCAAACCGAACCAAACCGAATCATCCTCCCAAACCGAACCAAACCAAACCGAATCAATTCGGTTTGGTTCAGTTTAAACCGAAAATAAATAAAAATATTTAAATTAATTATTTTTTACATATGTACACTAATTTTATGTTAAAATTAATGAAAATAAATATTATTTTATTATAAAATTTATAAAAATATCATTTTTATTAATACTATAATAATTTTTTTGATTAAATCAGTTTAAACGATTTGGTTTGGTTTAAATCGGTTTGGAGATTTTTCAAACCGAACCAAACCGAAAAGGGGTCCAAACCGAATCAAACCGAACCGAATGGACTGGTTCGGTTTGATTTCTCGGTTTGAACCGTTTTGTGCCCACCCCTTGTCGTAGCCAAAAGGATAGCTTTCTTCGGCAGAAGCTTACACTGACTGACTTCAGTGTGCCATGCCATTTTTCTTTTTTTTGTTCATTAAGTCCTTTTTCAGTCCTTGTCCAAGTCATCGGATCATTAATTTTATTATATTGGATTACGTACTCTCTCTGCTGGCTTGCCGTATACAAACGTATGAAGAGCTATCTATGTGACGACCTTCCCAATCGGCAATGAATACAACAAAAACGAGAGGGAGCACAGGGAGTTTGGCTGGACATCTCATCTCCATGCGTGTGCGTACATATATATATATATATTGCAAATGTGGTAATACGTAAGAAGGCCGTATTTGATTACAATATTTCTCATTATCTATTTTTAAATTGATATAGCTGGGTAGGAATCATAGAGAGACGTTTGGACAATAATATCGATTTTAAAATTTTAATACAAATAAAATACGTTATGTGATACAAGTGTTGACTTGTATCGAATTCGAAATTGATATATCCTAACATCCGATAAAATTAAAATCAAAATTGATATAATATTATTTTTTTTATTTTTCAACCGATGGGCACATAAGCAATATTGTATATACGTGCTCCACATGAATGGGTCTCGGGGGACTACATATATAAGACCTTATTTTTGGTAATTATATACATTGAGCATCTAAATTGATAGTAACAATATTAAAAATCATCCATAGTTGTTTGCGTTAATATTAAAACTGTTGTACAGATAAAATGTTTAGCTGTATCAATTTTGTTATTTGACAGTTTATGTTCTACAAATATTAATTTAAAATTATTTTTAATAATGAGGCATAATATACTTTATGGGAGCTTCACCCAAAAAATCAAAATTATCCATCGGGTCGTGGGTACCTCTTCTCTTCTATAAGAATAAAGGAAAGCAAGAACAGTTAAATAAATGGGCCATCTAGCTTCAAACCTTAAGGCCATAGGTGTAGTGAAGAGTAGGCACCTTTTTATATTTTTCAAATCTTTTTATTGTCTCTAAAATTAGAAATGTTCTAACTCCCCCTCTCATTGCAAATCGATTTTGGCTCTGCTCTGTCACGTGAATCAGGAACAGGGTGTGTGCATATAGGCCCGGATTAAACCATCAACCATGAGCTCTGATATCATGTGTTAAATAAATAAGTGATCTAACTCATCAAAACTTTAAAGTCACGAGTGAAGTAAGCATTTTCTTATTTTTATTTTTTAATTTTTGTTATTGTCCTGAGACTATTAATTCTAACTAGAATGCATGACCGGGTAAGTACGTAGCTTTATAATTAAGCTGATGTATTTATTTTATTTTTTGTGAATGATCACATATTCAAGCGATTAACGAAGCCGAATACCTAACTGAGGACCTCACGCGCGAGGGAAGTGCAAAATGCCCCCTCTTCTCTCGTCTGGCGGAAGAAGGGCATCTGATCCCTGCTGTCTTCTCTATCCTATTACATATTAAACAGTGCAGAGCTCATCGTGCACGCCACTCTCCATCCTACCTCGTCCACCGACTCATCCTTCAGGCCCCACTCCCCTATTTAATTTGCCATTAATTAACAACCTCAGGCAGATGTGACCAATTTCTGCCTCACAGATCGCGCAGTCAAGGATGAATTAGTTATCTGTGGTAGGTGGAAAAACCATAGAATTTAGCCAGCACCCATCAGAGTAGACCAAGATTAATGGCTTCTGGGTCCCGTCCTACGTACTGTTGCGCGTCGCATATATATATATGCATGCTGCATGGATAGAGTGGAGGAAGAGACATGTCGTCTTCTTCTCTAATGTACTGATGTGTGGTGTTCGAGCTGGGCTGCAGGGTGCCGAAATGTGCTAGCTCTCGGCATATGTTCTATACACATATACTGCGTATCTCGAAGAGAACGCGAGAAACCATCGGCTAGCTAGCTACTGGGCGCTTGCAGGCAGTCTCTCGGGGGGCGGCACCCACCGGCAGGTGGCCTCTGTCACGACCCGGAAAACGCAGCGGATTTTTTTTTTTCTCTCCGGATTATGACAGCGGGATAAAACCCGGAAAAGGGGAGGTTTGGTAACAAAAACACAATCATCGAACATAACCAAATTTAACATAACTAATCCAACATCGAGATCAACATCAAATCACAAACTAAACCGTTCACAACTCCAAGATCAAACTAACAACGCAACATAACTAAAGGTCCAGAATTTAAACAATCTAAACAACTCCAATGAGACTTCATTAAGTGCTGAAAAATAATGTTATAGCAACTAAGCGACCATCTCAAAGACCAAGAACACGAAAATCAAGCATCTCCAAGGTCGGTGTAATCCGTCTCCACCAATGGCGTGTCTTCCAAGATCGCTTCAGCATTCTCCTCCTCCTCAAGACCTGTTGAAAATAATTAAACCACGGGGTGAGTCATATAAAATGACTCAGTAGGCAATCCATCGTCCGCCAGATCGGATAGCCAAAAGGCCCTAGAATGATATTTAAATAATTACCCAGACCTGCACCCTTTATAAACATATAAGTAAAACTAGTTAATACATTAACAATTGACTTAAATCACATATTTTACACCACCAACCAGCCCTATGCCCACGACGACCAGCACCTATATGAACCATAACTTGACCTAAAAAAAGAGGGTATGAACATATGCATAGACACCTGTATATGCTCCATAAATGATGAACTAAAAACCAAGACATTTACACCACACAATGCAACTTGATATGCTAAGAAATAAACAAGAACACCTATACTATGCTATGAAAATAAATGCACCTATCCTCTAGTAAGCACCACACCTTTTTCTTATTACGGAAAGCGTCGTCTTGCCACCTCAACAAACTACAACCAGGATCTATCATATATAGCGGTACCATATAGCTAAACGAAATCCCATAGTGCACGCAAGTGCGGTGGTGGCACAGGGACAAACCGCGGTATCCGGGATCGAAGGATGCACCGAATTTGTTCTAACCTCCACGCCCTCGGGTCACGACTAACTAGTACGGTGTAGTTGTTCCATTTTACATTCATTAATGCATCATGCATCCACCTAATTATGCCATGCCATAACCGAATTATGCAAGAGATGACATACACCATATCATGCTATGACCAACATGCTATCAATGTAATTGATATGAACAACAATATCTAAGTAACCTGCTTATGATACTAGAACCATGAAATAACAACATAACTTAAGACTATCATGAAATACCACATCAAACACTCAACCAAACATATTGTAACCACCCAATCAGATTTATCTCTTGATTAAAAGGTCATAACATAGCCCAAAAATCAGATTTAATATTATTAGAAAGGACATTAACTAATAAGGTTAACATAACACCACCTGTACAAGGAGAGCAGTTTAAAAAAGGGTAACAAATAGTACTAACTGAACAGGGATGTAATCGACCCAGATCTACCAATCAACATGCTATAAATGTCATATATAATATCATACCATGATCCTTAATTATGCACAAAAAAAAGAGTACTATCTAATCACAACGGTCACACCAACCCCGTTAAATAAAATAGGCCAATTACTACAAGTCATGGAGATTTTTAAAATATGTGATTTAAATGATAGTAGACACGTCAAGAGTGCCTACAGGAAACCGTCTTGGAGATATCGGAAATTGGCGACGAAAAAAAGATATCGACGTTGACAATGCGATGCCTCCTCGAACACCGGTCGAAAAGGATTAATTCACACCACTTAGGCTGCTTCGGAAAAAGAGTATACACAAGAAAAATAATGTCATTTGTATCAAGGGAAAATTTTAGAAAAATAATTGAAGAGGAGAATAACATGATATGGGCAATAGATAAAAGAGAGGGGATGATAGGATAGGAGAGAGGATGCTTACGGAGGCTGATAGGGGCGGGCGCACGGCGGTCCAAGGCGGGCGTACGGCGGAGGGGCACACGGCCGCGGCCGAGGCGGGAGGGCGCACGGCGGCGCGAGGGGGTCGAAGGCGGGGCTGGTCGCGCGGAGGCGCTGACCGGGCGGCGGCTGGCCGGCCACGCGGGCGGCGGGCCGCGCGAGGGGCGGCGTTGACCGGGGGCGGGTGCGACGACCTGGCACCGCGGCGGCGACCGGCTGCTGCGCGAGGGCGGGGCTGACGACGTGGCGGCGCCGCGCGAGGCGTCGACCGGGGCGGGTGCCGCGTGTGCACGCGCGGACGAGGGAGGCCGCGAGGCGGCGGACGTCGGCAATGACGTCGGCGACGGAGGCTCTCGACGGAGACGCCCGCGAGAGAGAGAGAAGAAAAGCGAAGGGAGGGAAAAGAGGAGGCCGACGGCGCTGCTCGCGAAGACGGTTTCGCGAGAGGAGACGGGGACGATCAAACTAGGGTACGGAGAGGGGGAAAAAATGGGTAAAAATAAAGGATAAATGGGGAAGGGTTTAAATAACAATAAAATGCTCATAAAAGCTAATTTAAAATATCCTTAACCTATATAAAAAAAAACCGAACGTTACAATCTACCCTCCTTAAAATAAATTTCGACCCCGAAATTTCTAATCAAACTTACCGAACAAAAGGGGATGCTGCCAGTCTCATATCTTCCTCCACTTCCCAAGTCGATTCATTCGTCGAATGATGCTTCCATAAGACTTTCACCATCGGAATCACTCGGTTCTGAGTTGCTTCACCATCCGATCCGTAATCCAAGCTTGGGTGCTCATCGAAAAGTCAAATTGGGCTGCACTTCAATCTCCGCAAAAAGTTAATGATATGGGTCGGATCCGATACATATTTCCGCAACAAGGAGACATGGAACACGGGATGCACTCTCGACATAGCGGGCGGCAAAGCTAACCGGTATGCTACTTCTCCAATCCGCTTCTCAATCCGGAATGGTCCGATATATCTTGGATTCAACTTTCCACGGTGACCAAACCGAATAACTCCCTTGGACGGAGAGACCTTCAAGAACACATGATCACCCTCCTCAATGCACATCTCTTCTTTTCAAGTCGGCATAGCTCTTACGGCGACTGCGGGCGTAAGTAGCTTTTGCCGAATAACTTTGGATCTTCTCGTTACTATCTTGAACCCAATCTGGTCCAATCAAACTCCGTTCTCCCACTTCTTCCCAACAGATAGGCGATCTGCATGGTCTACCATATAAAGCTTCAAATGGTGCCATACCGATGGTAGAGTGATTACTGTTGTTGTAAGCAAATTCTAACAAGGGCAATTGCGAATCCCAACTTTCCTGCCATTCCAAAGCTCCTGCTCTCAACATATCTTCCAATGTCGAATGGTTCTCTCGGATTGGCCATCGGTACGAGGATGATATCTTTGACCGAATTTAAATTTGGGTTCCCAAAGCATCTTGTAAGCCCTTCCATACTCTGCCTGTAAATCTGGGATCTCTATCTGAAACAATGGAAACAGGGACACCATGATATTTAACAATGCTATCAAAATATAACCTTACCAAACTGTCGGTCGGTTGGGCTTCCTTGATCGGCAAAAAGTGGGCTGATTTAGTTAGCCGATCCACCACGACCCAAATAGCATCAAATTGCTTCCTGGTACGAGGCAAAACCTGTAACAAAATCCATAGTAATGTGCTCCCACTTCCACTGTGGAATCTCCAAAGGTTGCAATGGACCTGCTGGTCTCCTATGTTCTGCTTTTACTTGTTGGCATATCAAACACTTGGACACATACTCTGCCACATCCTTCTTCATTCCTTCCCACCAAAACTGCCTCTTCAAATCATGATACATCTTGGTTGCACCAGGATGAATAGCTAACTGTGATTTGTGTGCCTCTGCCAAAATCTCCTGCCTCAAGCTAATATCATATGTTACACATAATCTTCCTTGATATCCCGATAGTCCCATCCGGATACTTGGAAACTTCAGCCCTTTTAAGCAAATTCTGGATGTCAACAATGTCTTCTGGGCTTCTTTCACCTTGTCAACCAATACTTGAGCCAATAGACAATGGCCCAAGAACGATGTCGGTCGATCAGCGCTAAGCTTGGTGTACAATCGATGGGGATTTCCATATCTCTCCATTCTCTATGCATCTGCATGGACAAGAGCTTCTTCTGCTAAGAGCATCAGCTACCTTGTTTGCTTTGCCTGGATGATAACTAAAGATTAAAATCATAATCTTTAAGAAACTCCACCCATCTCCTCTGCCTCAGATTAAGATCCTTCTGGCAAAAGATATACTGCAAACTTTTATGGTCAGTAAATACTTCAAATTGCTCACCATAAAGATAATGACTCCAGACCTTGAGTGCATGCACAGCTGCTGCCATCTCCAAATCATGAGTGGGATAGTTCTTCTCATGCAACTTTAATTGCCTAGAGGCATATGCAATAACATGACCATTCTGCATAAGAACACAACCAAGTCCAATCCTAGATGCATCAGTGTACACAACAAATCCTCCAGTTCCAGATGGTAGGATAAGGACTGGTGCAGTAGTTAGCTTCTTCTTCAACTCTAAAAAGCTCTTCTCACAATCATCAGTCCACAGAAAATTCCCTTTCTTGGTTAAAGCAGTCAAAGGTGCAGAAATAGATGCAAAACCTTCAATAAATCTTCTATAATATCCGGCAAGGCCAAGAAAACTTCTTACCAATGGGAGTTGTGGGCCGTTCCCAATTTTGCCTCGCTTCTACCTTGTTTGGATCAACTGTACTCTCGCACTAGATATGACATGCCCCGAGAAAATTAATACTCTCAAGCCAAAAATCACACTTGCGAACTTGGCATACAATGCATGATCTTGAAGTGTACGCAAACCAATCTAAGATGCCGACAATGCTCCTCTTTCTTTGCGAGAATAAACCAAGATATCATCGATAAAAACTACCACAAACTGGTCCAAATACTCCCCGAATATCGATTCATCGGACTCGCCATAATGCGGCGAGGGCGTTGGTAAGACCAAACGGCATAACTAGGAACTCGTAGTGACCGTATCGGGTCCTGAATGCAGATTTTGGTATATCCTCCTTCTTAATCCTGAGTTGATGGTATCCTGTTCTCAAATCAATCTTTGAAAATATTCTGGCATCCTGTAACTGATCAAATAGGTCATCAATACGGGGTAATGGATATTTATTCTTAATCGTTACCTGGTTCAACTTTCGATAATCAATACACAACCGTAATGAACCATCCTTCTTCCTCACAAAAAGCACAGGGGCACCCCAAGGAGAAACACTGGGGCGAATAAAACCCCTATCAAGTAGATCCTGCAACTGTCCGCTTCAACTCTTTCAACTCGGCCCGGTGCCATTACGTAGGCGCAATCGATATGGGAGCTGCTGGAATGAGGTCAATAGAAAAATCTATATCCCTCACAGGAGGCAAACCAGGCAATTCCTCTGGAAATACATCTGCAAAATCACAGACTATCTCCACATCTCCAACTTCTTTCCTGCTATCAGCATCACTAACCCTGGTAATGCATGCTAAGTACATCTCACACTGAGACCTCATCCACTTTGAAATTTTCAAGGCAGAAACCAATAACTTGGACTTGGTGTAATCAGGGCATTTATAAGAAAAATGCTGACTACCAGGGATCTGAAAAGTAACCTTCCTTCTATGACAATCAAGAACAGCATGGTGTGCTTCTAACCAGTCCATTCCTAGAATGATATCAAAGTCATCCATGTCTAGAACATATAATTACACTGTAAGGTGTTCCACGATATGATTATCTCACAATGGGGCATAACATGAGTAACTTCTATAGTTCGACCGCAGGGAACACTCACTCCCGGAGGGCTACACTCCTCAACTAACAAACCATGGTACTTAAATAAATATGTAGCAAAGAGAATGACACAAAGGAATTGGTAGCTCCGAATCAATAAGACACGTGCATGGAATCCGGAAACGTGTAAGGTACCTTCTGTCGCAGGTAGCCACGTGGGGAAGATCCGTGCGCTCCATGGCAAACACCTTTGCACGAGTGGGGCGCGTATATTCCGCCAACTATTGTGGAGCTCTAGGCGCCGTAAACCGCCTCTTCACCGGTCCGAGGGCCTCTGTGTGGTCTTTGAAGTGCGCCGGAATGCAGGAGGGGCCGGGGCCCGAAATGGTACCCTTGTTGCTGCCGCTGCCCTCGGCGGAAGATAAGGACAACTGTGAAACTAGGTGACCAAGCTGGCCACAACCAAAGCATGCACTCTGCCTACGAAACATGGTCGACCTTGATGAAAATTTCACACCGGCTACAAGGTGACCTGATTATCCCCGAATTTGCATTCTTTGTGATCACGAAAAATCGGCATTTTTCTCTTGCGATCCATACCACATTGCTGGTCATTTGGAGCTCTACTAGAAGATGCTTGGTGGCCTATAAGGCCCAAGATCCCCTTCCACCCGACAAGTGCCTCATAAGGTCGAGGCCAAAGTGGCCCAAGGGGTGGACATCATTCTGGTCCTAATGCCTCCTACGAGCCCATGTACAAACTTTACGGCTCGATCGGCTTCATCTTCGTGAGATATAAGCGACATAAGATTCTAGCTCCACAAATTTGTTTTCATCTTGCATCACTTCGTCATCACTCCTGCTCCAATCGCATGAATTCTTGCTTCTTTGCATGGCGAACATGGGGTGGGATGTATTTGTCTTTGAAGGCACGACAAACTCCTCCCAAGTGATCTCGGCTCACACGAGCACCTGCAAATTGGGTGCGCAGGGCGCCTCCCACCACATTGCCGCCGACAAGCTGTAGCATGTGAGGCACTAACTTAACCATATCCCCGGGAGGGCACTCAATCACCTTTGTAAAGATCTTCTCTATTTCTCGAATCCGGCTATCGGCGATCATAGGCTCCATCTCTCCCTTGAATGCCGGTGGATCCATCTTGCGAAACATGTCAATCACGGCACCCGGATGTGGTTCCACCCGAGCTCGGGCATCTCCGTGCCATGCCCTGAGCAATCATGGCATTGAAGCCTTGCTGAGCCTGAGTCTGTGCCTGCATGGTCTGAAGAAAACCCTGAAATGCATTGGCCCAATGACTACCATCTGGTGCCTGTCCAGCACCTGCAGCTTGCCCTGAATTAGAAGAATCCGGCAAATTGTTATCCACCACTGGGACATCCTGGGGATCATCATTACCCCTCCTACGATTGTTTCCCCTTCCAGCCATCTCCTGAATAGGCAAAATAACAATTAATAAGTCCAAAAGATCTACACCATCAATCCAAATAGTAATTAACAAATTACTTAACCACAATTCACATCCTAAAATTCCAAACAATCCAACAGAGACGATGGGCTTCTTCTTGGCTTAATCAGCAACTTCCTTGGAGCATGTACCACTAATAATTTTAAAAACAGTCCAAATATCGGCAATGACGTCGGCGACGGAGGCTCTCGACGGAGACGCCCGCAGAGAGAGAGAAGAAAAGCGAAGGGAGGGAAAAGAGGAGGCCGACGGCGCTGCTCGCGAAGACGGTTTCGCGAGAGGAGACGGGGACGATCAAACTAGGGTACGGAGAGGGGGAAAAAATGGGTAAAAATAAAGGATAAATGGGGAAGGGTTTAAATAACAATAAAATGCTCATAAAAGCTAATTTAAAATATCCTTAACCTATATAAAAAAAAACCGAACGTTACACCTCAGCTTCGCCCTTATCAGCATGTTCCCTCCTATTATATATTGTTTAAGCACTGTCGTACGTGGTGCTCCTTGGGAGCATCCCGTAGAGTTGTTTAGTCTATTATCGTTGTCCGCGCGCCAAGAGATATGCTTTTCCTTCTGTACTAAACTGGATTCTTGTCTATCCTGAGGATCTGACGTTCAGAGCAAAGCATAAGAACTGGGAGAGACATATGAGCTGAATATACCCGCGAGAGTTGCACGAGGCTTCCTTGAGTGCGCATCACGATCTAAACTAAACCAGAGGGCGTCATGACTCCTACGGCCTTGAGTGATCGTTTTTTCTACCAACTTCTTACCTATATTACTAATCTTTTACATATAGGTACCACGAAAGTGTGTTAGTTTTTTTTTTCTTTCAAAAATAGTAAGTTATTTTTATAGTAAAATATCAAAGTGTGCTATTTCAAAAAAAAAAAAGCAAAATGAGATGGGCTTCTTCTTGGCTTAATCAGCAACTTCCTTGGAGCATGTACCACTAATAATTTTAAAAACAGTATTGATATAAATTATACAGATAAAATTAATATTAATATAAATTATCAACAGAGGTTTGTCTTAATAACGTCAGTATTGAAATATGTACTGTAAGCAAAGTAAAATATAACATACAAGCATCTAGTCGTACCAATGTTGTTATTAATGGGGTGTTTGGTTGCATGATAATTTTTTGTACATTTTCATGATAAAAAATTGTATTAAAATAAAAAGTGAACCAACTCATGACATAAAATTATCATGTTTGGAGGGATGTGATTACAAAAAAGAGTAACCACCACACATGACCAAATAAAGTGGGGGACCACAAGAAAAAAGAAAGAGGTGAGACCCTCTTTTTTTGTTTAAGAAGAAAATCACTTTCAAAACATAAAATTGTCATGGTTGTAAAACACCTCTTTTAACAAGTTTTCTTACAATTTTTAAAAATTAAAATAAAAACCTCAATTATCATGCAACCAAACACCCCATAATACTTTAATGTTTACAACAACAATATTAAAATTGATGTAACATCATTTCTGATACTCTAATCAAGCCGCATCAGCAAAGTAAAAGATTTTTAACTAAACTATATATATTTTTAACTATAGCTACAACGAGGAGAGATTGGCATACTTATCCTTCGAATGTGTCCGATTTAACGCGCTTGATTCTCATCGGATCATCAATTGATATTTGGAGGGTGCTCCGAACCACATTTAACTGAACATAACATATTTATGATTATTAAAATGTCTCTAATAACACATTTTACAAGCTCTCTTCACGCTTTATTAAGTCATGTGCATTTACTTGCAATCATAAATGTGTTATTTTGTGTTAAATGTCATGGTAAAAATGATGAGTCCTCTTGAGTTCTATCCAAAATGCCACAGTTTCTTTAGAAAAAAAAAGAGAGAATAACATGCTTTGAGTGAAAGTACAACATATTTTTTCTAAATCGTACAGTTTTTTATAAATAACACATTTTTTTTTAAATTGTTGCGCTAACACGCATAAAAGGTCTCACTTTTACCCAAATTGTGAAAATCGGATTCTTTTGAGTCCAACTTTTAACCGAAGTGTTAAAGTTGGTCATCTAGAGTTCAACTATTATTTTAAAGTCAAAGACATATACTTCGACTTTGTTTAAAAAATCATACGCAATTTTAAAGTTGAACTAGGATTGTCCAACTTATGTAATAGTTAAACCCGGATACAATTTGAAAAAAATCAAACCAGTTATTTGATTCGGCTTATATTATTTTATTTTAACATGGCATGCCAGAAAGTAAGAGTAAGTCATATTTGAAAAGTTTGTGTCTTTTACCCCGACTTGGTGACTTTAATCGAGATTACATGGAGATTACGATATTTTTTACTTAACACTTGGGGCTATACTTTCTCTTAAAGTGCGTTATACTCTCCTACTTTTTTTTTCTTTTGTACGTTACTTGAATAATTTAAAAAAAGACAATGCTACGTAGGGGTGTTCCGGACTGTGACGGCCACTCTTGTGCCCATTTGGGTCATGATCGATGCATGGGAATGGACCCTAGCTGACTCCTTCATACAAGGGGCAGTGTGGTTCCATTGGCGGCGAATATATATATATATATATATAAATATATATATCAGTGCTGCCACTTGAACAGCTGATGTCTAGGTACGTATATGGTTGTTAATCTCTATTCGCCACCTGATACCTCACCGGTCCACGAGCAGCTCAACCTTATCTAAATGGAACCAGGAGAATGCTATATCGATCCGTACCTCTGAAGCTGCGTATATGCCCATAAACGTGTCTCCGGAACGGCGGAACCGCATATATATAATCCTTCTCATTGCCAGGCAACCGTACTGTCAGAATTACAAAGAAAATGTCAGTTGCGATATCAAAATTAATCATATATTTAGCAGCTTTATATCTAACTTGAGATGGCTCGACCGAGACCACGCCCGAGACCACGCCCAAGAGCGAGAAGGGGGGGCGGCTGGCTCGATCGAGACCTCGCCCAAGAGCGCGCGCGCGCAGGCGCACGTGAAACGCTCGCGCGGCCGCCGGCCACGTACGACATCCGCACGTGAGATGTCCGCGAGGGAGGGTGTGCGCGAGAGCCCGCCAGCTCTTCTCCCGGGGGAGTCTCCGCACGGCACCGCGTGCTGTGCGCCCGTCAGAAGAGCGCGGTTCACGTACGAGGGAAGCAGGCCTTGTTTCTACGTCGTCTCAATGCTATGTATATATTGAAATGAGATCATGTCCACGTCATTGTGGGCTTTCCTAGCTGGTTAACACCCTTCTTTAATCATGTCAACCTTGATCATGATTCATGCATGATCATCACCGCCGCCGGGGCCGGCCGGGGCACCCCCCCTCCCACACCCACCTAGCTAGCTTTCTCCTCCGCCCACCAATTCCTGGTCCCCTTTCACCGTCACGCATGTGTGTATATATAGGGCGGCCAGGCTGGGGGAGTCCTCCAAGTCTCGGCGCTTGCCTGCACACGCACAGTCGACGCAGTCCACTACCCGCAGACGAAGAAGAAGAAGGAGAGGCAGCACCACCGCCAGCACGCGCTAGCTCCACCGTGCCGAAGGAGGAAGGAGATGGCGAAGGTGCATCCCAACGCCGCCGTCGCCTCGTCGCGGACGTCAGGGAACCTCGCGCGGGCACCCCCGGCCGACGCCCCCGGGGAGGCGGTGGTGATGACCGTGTGGAGGAAATCGCTCCTCTTCAACGGCGACGGCTTCACCGTCTTCGACGCCACGGGCAACCTCGTCTTCCGCGTCGACAACTACTCGGCGAGCCACCGGGCGGCGGAGGTGGTGCTCATGGACGCCGTCGGCAACCCGCTCCTCACCATCCGGAGGAAGGTAATCAATCATCGGCACTGAACTCTCTTCTCTTCCGACGTCGCCGTTTACGTTTTGCCGCTAGTGGCACGTGTGTGCAGAAGCTGAGCCTGGGGGAGAACTGGCTGGTCTACCAAGGGGAGGAAGCCGGCGGCGCCCCCATCTTGGCCGCCAAGAAGCACGTCAACAACTTCCGGCAGTCCAAGGCGCTGGCCCACGTCACGGCGTGCGGCGCGGGCGGCGGCGGCGAACGCCGCACCTACGAGGTCGAGGGGTCCTACTCCCGGCGATGCTGCGGCGTCTTCGACGGGCAGGGGCAGCGGCTGGCGGAGATCAGGAGGAAGGAGGCGGTGGGGGGCGTGGGCTTCGGCGAGGACGTCTTCCGCCTCGTCGTCCAGCCGGGCTTCGAGGCTGCCGTCGCCATGGCCATCGTGATACTCCTCGACCAGATGTTCGGATCCAAAGGGTCCGCGACGAGGGGCTGAGCTCGGGCCGCCCGGTCCTAACTCCCTCCTTCCCTGATCTTCACGCTTCGCCGGTGGATATCCGACTGACAGAGAGAGCGTCCGTCGATCTCTAGCAGCCAAGCCAACAGGGGGGGGGGGAGCAACGTGCTTGAGGAATCGAGGCAAAGAGGGTTCTTTTCCTTTCTCGACGCAGCTGTGCCCCGGCCTGCCTCTCATCCGGGGGTCCATGGAACTCGTTGTAGAGTGATTCTTTCCGTTCATCGCCGTCACCAGAGAAAGAAGAAAAAGGGAGGAGGAGCAGAGGAGGAAGACGAAGAAGAATGATCGATAATGTTCTTGGTGATGCTCTAGTTTTTATCTCCCCACTACTGATTAAACGATATCTAATGCTCATTTTGCAAGCTCCCTTCTCTTCTTTTCTGATCTTGCCCGCGTCAACGGATAAACCGGCGCGGTCCGTTTTGACCTGGGTCGATCAGCCCGATCAACCGGCCGGGTTAAAGTCGGCGGGTCCTAACCGGCTTGAGTTAGCCAAGTCCTGATTGATTCTTTCCTAACCTAATCGGTGCTAGCAGTAGTAAAATTTTTAGTCTTCTTTACTTTGTAAAATAAAAAGAAAGTTTTTTTTTGAACAAAAAAAGAAAGTTAAAAAAACAATTCTAGCGGCAGATCGGTTGACTAAAATATATTATTGGCCAATTAATTCTTTTCCTTCCCTCAACCACTGTCGAGTGTCTGTTAATTTTCTTTTAGATACCATGTTTGCCCTTCTCACGCACCAGTATGTAAAACCAATTAATTCTTTTAGTTGTTTGGTTAATGGCGTGTTCAAAATTACATATAAAATGCAAATATAACCAAATTAAATTATACCAGTATCATATTTGTTCATCACCTAATATAACTTGAAAAATTACAACTAATTTTTCAAAGTAAATTTATATGAAATATATATTTTTTAACATAATTGTCAAATCCTTACAGGGTGTTTGGTTGCATGATAATTTTTTGTACACTTTCATGATAAAAAATTGTATTAAAATAAAAAGTGAACCAACTCATGACATAAAATTATCATGTTTGGAGGGATGTGATTACAAAAAAGAGTAACTATCACACATGACCAAACAAAGTGGGGGACCACAAGAAAAAAGAAAGAGGTGAGACCCTCTTTTTTTGTTTAAGAAGAAAATCACTTTTAAAACATAAAATTGTCATGGTTACCAAACACCTCTTTTAACAAGTTTTCTTAAAAATTTTAAAAATTAAAACAAAAACCTTCATTATCATGCAACCAAACACCCCATTAAAATTTGAAAATCCTGATCTCATGTTAAATAAAGGAGAGGCACCTTGGGCTATATATCCAGACTTAAGTATACATTTACTCAATTTTTTGTCACGCACACATTTTCTGTTCTCTACCCCGACCAAATTTATCTATCTTTCAGTCCAAAATGATCGGGTACTTACTTTAGTGGATGATCTTATGCAATTATGTATTTTTCATGATTATCCGAGTCCACTTTGTACGTTCAGGGTCTGATTGGTACCATAAAATTTTGGGAATAAACCTAAGTTATCTCTTAAACTTTGGAGATAATACAAGTTTATCTTCAAATTATCCTCGTACCAAACATGACTTTAAAAAGGCAAACAATGTTATGGGGTGTTTGGTTGCATGATAACGAAGATTTTTATTTTAATTTTTAAAAAATATAAGAAAACTTGTTAAAAGAGGTGTTTGGCAACCTTGACAATTTTATGTTTTGAAAGTGATTTTCTTCTTAAACAAAAAAGAGGGTCTCACCTCTTTCTTTTTTCTTGTGGTCCCCCAAGAAAATTATCCATATTTTCGTATAAACAAAATAAACACATTATTTATCCATATTTTCGTATAAAAACAAACATTTCAGGAGTTACAACAGAAAATTTTAATCATATATCTATATCATATTTTTGACACAATATGAATTAAAACAAACCAAATATGTGCTACGATTCAGTAAGATAAGATCTGAGTCGAATAAAATCAAATTAACTTGAGTTAGTTTGTCTTAGGAGGTATCTTTTGTTTGATTTGTGTCGATTCATAAAAAAATTATTCAAGAAAAAAAAAGTAAATAAACCAAGCCAAGTCATGAATAACTCTATCCAACATGGTGCTGTAAATGTCATGTTTGGTGCTAGGTTGGATTCGGTGGTGGAATCACCCTTATTCAATTCCTATTATGATAAGAGTTAGGTGTTTTGATTCTGATTTCGATAACTTTGAAATTATCATAATTCAATTTCAATCCATGTTTGATTCCCTCGTCAGAATTGGAACCAAATCCATTCATTTAATAAACACATGTCATACATTAGTTTCTCTTCGTAAACGAGTGAATAATTCACGTATAATTATTAATTTTAACATATTCCAATCAAAATTTTATATTTTATATTTTATCACTATACATATCCTATTTTATATTTTATATTTTATTTTAATTAAATTCACTTATATATACTTTTTTGAGCAATATTGAATAAATGAAAATGAAATCAAATGATTTCGATTCCGATTCTAACAAACTATAGACATATTTGATTGTGATTCAGATAACTTACGTGATACAAAAATAAGCTTTAAACCCAGCAACTTTTATCAAAGTTGAATCTGAATTTCGAAATATTAGATTCGATTCAACACCCCTAAGTGGATCCATCCACCTCTACACAGCCTGAAAATGAGCCGAAGAGTCGCACCTTGACAACAGTTTTGACCACACTGAAGTTGGATCCAAATGCCCAGTCTGAGTTTAATCTATAGGATTAGATGCCTATTATTCCAAGCTAAATATTATGTTTCTCTATTTATTTTTTTTGTTCGCCGTAGCAAATGTTTCGTTTTACCATATGTTATTTGGATACATAGCGGCCTCAAAAGTTACCACCACGCGTATCAGTATCATGCTGATCTTTCTACGACTACGAACAATTATATTTTTGGTTGTGCTTATTTATGGCCGTGCTTATTTATAGACTTTGGTCTCTCGGCCCGTTAGGCCCATTATATTTTTTCGATTTGTATCGACCAAAAAAAAAAAAAGAAAAGTTGAAAACACAGAACCAAACGGCGGGCATTTGAATTTTGAAAAAAGGAAACAGCCCCAACGGACACTTCGTCTCCGCCCGCCGTCGACATAACTGCGGAGCCCTTCGATCTGGAAAGCTCGGAAACAAGGCCTCCTCCAGGCACCAATCCCCCCAGTTCTCCGATGGCGTCGCTCGCTCCGGGGGTGCTGCTGAGGCTGCTGCAATCCATGAACACGGACACCAAGGTCGCGGGCGAGCACCGATCCGTTCTGCTCCAGGTCGTGGGCATCGTCCCGGCGCTCTCCGGCCCCGACCTCTGGCCCAGCCACGGCTTCTACGTCCAGCTCTCCGACTCCTCCAACTCCACCTACGTGTCCCTCTCCGATCGCGACGCCGACGCCTTCCTCTCCAACCGCCCCCAGATCGGGCACTTCGTCCACCTCGACCGCTTCCTCTTCGACGGCTCCCCTGTTCCCCGCGCCTCCGGCCTCCGCCCGGTCCCCGGCCGCCCACAACCCCTCCTTGGCAACCCGTCCCCGCTGCTCGTCCACGTCTCTCCCTCCCGCGACGGCTTCGTCATCCAGCCCACCTCCACCCCCACCGCGCCTCCGCCGCCTCAACCCGCCCCCAAGAACCCCGACGACAAACCGACCACCGCCGCCACCAGAACGGTATTCGCGGCACGGGAGAACGTAGCCCCCACCAAGGATCCGGATGATGTTCCGTCAACGGCACCGACGAAGCGACGGTTCACCTCCCCCGCTGCGACGAAGACAGCCGCGCGGAAGAGCGGTGCCGCGGCCCCTGAGCGGGACCCTTCCCCGGCGGCGAAGGATGCTTCGAGGCCGTCGTCGCCGGCTCTGACGAGGGCGCCTTCCAGGTCGTCTTCGCCAGCCCCTTCCAAGTGCGAGGTGCCGAGCCTGGTCGTCGCTAGGGAGGATAACCGAAGATCTGCAAGAGAGCCGTCAATTGTGGTGCCCTCAAGGTACCGGCAGCCATCCCCCGTCGGCGGGCGGAGAGCATCCCCGATGGGGAGGAGGAATTCCGTGTCGCCTGGTAGGAGGCTATCGGGTGTTCTGAAGCTGTCCCCAATGGCGGGAGATGCAGGCAGCAAGAAGAAGATCTCCGCGGTTGCTGCCGGCATATCGAAAGTCTCCGACGCCTTGATGGGCTCCGCAAAGGCATCCAGGAAGAGCTGGGACGATCCAACTGCTGATGTTAGCTCTTCCTTGGAGCGGAAAGAACGGGCGAGCTCGAGGAACAAGCTGGATAAGCAAGCTATTATTCGGACACAGGCGCGTTATCTTATTTAATGATCAAAACTAGGACTCTCGAGTCTGCACGATGATTGTGCGAAAAAAATTGTTTTTCACTACGAAATTTGTCATTTTTATTCTCTTGTTCTTCCAGATTGCTTTGTCAAGACGCCTAAGCGATGTCAGTGGAGAACCACCCAAGTATGAAGACGCAGGGGACAAGTCCAGAGATAGCTGCAGCACAGACTCATCTCCTGCCGCAGAGAAACCGACCCGTGTGATCCCAAAGGTTACCGTCCATGAAAGAAAATGGACCGATGGCAGCATCCCGCTGGATTCACTTCCGGATAATCTAGCGAAACTTGGGAAGGTAAGATTGAATTTGATTACCCAGGCGCCTCGAGCAGATGTAATTGCAATCAATTTCTTAATATTGTTCGTAACATTGCCAATTGAGGCGAAAATGTTTCCACCTTTTGACTATGCAGGAAGCTTTTCAGAGGAGAAGCCTTGCCTGTACAGCTGCAGCTGAAGCTCTTGAAGAAGCATCTACCACCGAATGCATCATCAGAAGCCTCAGGTAATCCTAATCTTTTAATTGGGGGTATTTACTGCCTTCGCTCCTCGAAAGAACTACAGATCTTTCATCGTTACATTTCTTCACATTGCAGCATGTTTTCTGATATATGCTCATCCTCGAGAGCTGGAAATCCTCTACCCACGATCGACCGCTTCTTGATTATTTACGGGGATGTTGTCAAGTCGATCGCGGTGGCCGAATCATTGGTCGCCAATCGTGGTACGTCTGTTCCCAGAGAGTCGCTGTCTGATGATCGATACAAGTCTATCCTGCTGTGGATAGAGGCAGCTCTGGCCACCGACCTCGAAGTCGTCTCCTTGCTTAGCAACGGGAACGGAGGTTCTTCAAAGCCGAAAAGCTCCGAGAAGCCCGCTTCAAGGTCTTCAAAAGCCGCTGAGAAGTCAACGCCTTCTTCCATTGAATCGGCTCCGAGATCAAGTCTGCCCAAGAAGCACTCCCTTGGCAAGAGTACAAGGGCGTCGACTTCAAGCCCGAAGAGGGCTGCTGCCTGGTCGAGAGAGTCGGGTGTCGGAGAGACCCTGGAGCTTGCCGTTGCTCTGCGGCACGAGATGCAGATTTGGTTCCCGAAGTTTGTGGAGGAAGCGGTGGTTGCCGGCTTCCATCTGGTCGGGGAGCGGCGGGGTGACGTTGACAACACTCGAATTGCTACTGTTCTTTCGCATCTGAAGCGGGTGAACGGGTGGTTGGACGACGTCGGACAACAGCCGGAGAATCCTGTCAAGGGGATGATTGAACAGCTGAAGCGGAAGATATACGGATTTGTCATACAACATGTTGGGTCTGCCTTCGACAGCTCTCTGTCACTTTCAGCCTCCTGATGACTCGGTGGGTTGGGTTGCTTGCTCTGCTCTATGAACCGAATTATACAAGTGAAGATTTATCCTTTGTGGATCGCGATCTTGTTGTTGTAGTAGATCATCATCTTAATTCCCAGGTGAAGATTTTCTCGAGATGATTGTCTGAGGTTGTAGTTCATCCTAGTCTTGAAGGATGAACCATGCGTCTGCAAATAAAAGGGGCTGCTGTTTAGGCAAGTGATGTTATCTGGGTCTTTCAGCAGTTTGTGTTCAAAGACGAACGTAATTTCTCTTATGAGGTCTTTGATGTAGAATCTCTTTGAAGAACCTTTGATTATTAGCTTTTCTGGATGCAAAACCCATAATAACCGATGTGATTTTGACAGAATTACAATACAAGAGTATGTCTTTTGTTATATGTGTGGATGTCAAAGAGCTTGAAACACGTACCTATGGGAAACTAAATCTTATGCATGTTTAGCCATTAGAACCGACAAGTTTTTCCTCTTCAATGTATTGTCTTTAACTTTTTAACAACGCTGGGAACTTTCTTGTCTAATTAATACTTTCTTGTGTCTATTAATACATAGACATCTAACTCTACACGTTTTAGTACCATAAAATTTTGGGGATAAACCTGGGTTATCCTCAAAATTTTGGGGATAACCTAGGTTTATCTCCAAGTTATCCCCGTACCAAACAGCACCTAAGTGCGCAAATTTGTGTACAAATAATTTATGCTTCTAGCCGAAAAGTTTGCTGAAAGCATGTAAGTTTTTGTAGTTATGCAATTATGCAATTCTGTAACTAAACCTACTACACTTGGCCACTGTGTTATTGGTATTAAGTTGGGGACTTGTTTCTGTATGTGCTTCTGTAATTATGTGAATTAGATAGTTAAGTTATTAATTATGCTGGCATCCTTTGTTTGTAATATAATGCAAAACTTTTATTAATCAGAAATAGACAACCCCAAGTCCGTTACAGTTTTGCTCCCGGGGGGGGGGGATTTGAGGAATAAACAAAGGGGTGTGAGAGGGTTCAATGCTTGTCAAGCTTTAGATGAGCGGTGTTGTTACTTTGGATACATTCAGTTTAGAGGACAGTTTACTTGTTACTTCGATATGATGTGATCAGCTCTCCAGACTTTCCATACTATAAGATCTTCTATAATTGCTCAGTTAATGATCTCGTAATTACTTTGTAAAATGAGGAGTGTGGGTTGCCTGCATCAGTGAAATGAAATTTTCTTGTCAAGACCTTTGTGAGAAAACCTGCTGTATCCTTGATAAATGCATTGGTTCCTAATTGTTTGTGGTGCCATTATATTTCAGTTTTGCACCTGTTCTTATACTTTATTGTTCACTTTTGCACTTCTTCTTTCAGACACCATGGGATGACAATCCCAAGGACCGCAAGGTACATTTGTTGTCTATGATGCTCTTTCACCATATTGATCCAATCTTTGATGTGATTGTGCAAGGTTTTGTATTGGTTATACCCTTCAGAGCAGTTGGAGATTTAAACTAGACAGTACTGTTGAATGGGCAGCGAAAGAGTAGATTATCCATAGTTTAAATGTCATGAGTGCAATTTGGGCATACCAGACTGATCTGATTTACACTTTTTGCAATGTTTTCATGTGTAGATAAGTCATCTGACAGAGAGACTCTCCACAAAAGAGTAATTGTGATTTGTGAGGGATTAATCGGGCCATCTTATGTTTTTTCCATGTAGCGTTTAATAAGGTTGTAAGCAAATCCTTGTCAACCAGAAATTATGTTTTACGTTATATCCCTCATTTGTGGTGTAAGGCCAAATTATATTATCCTTAACCACTTGAGATGCATCATAGTTGTCAAGGCGGATGCATAGGCGTTGCCTAGGTGCTAAGGCGCATTTGCCCAAACACCTTTTGGAGAACTGAAAAAAGCACCCAAGGCACCTGCTTGGGCGTCCAAGGTGCTCAAGGCGCCCAGGCAAGTTACCTTGGATGCTTTTATATGATTAAAAAAATAATTTAGAGGGATTTTACTTCTTTATACTCTCACGAGACACTTATTTAATGATAGTTTGAATATATTAATATATTTCACTATCATTTATACTACCATACATATTTAAGATTTATGATTATAAATATATATTATATATTTAAAATTTATAAAGTTATTTTTTAACTTTCTCTTTTCTTTCTATATCTTATTTAATTTATCAACATTAATTTATTTTCAAAAATAAATATCCACATTTTTATAATTACATATATAAAATTGCATTTATATCTATGTACACATAATCATATACATTCAATTATAACATGTAGCTATAATTATATTCTTGTATATATGTTTGTATGTTTGCATAAATATAAATAAAGTGTTAATATCTAATTATATATATGATTGTACATATCCATATATATGCATCTAATGATATCTCCTTGACTGCCTAGGTGGTGACGCTTAAGCTGCTATCTTGTCGTCTAAGCCGAATTAGTTCCTTTCAATGTCATGAGTGTCTTGTCGTCTTAACAACTATGAGATACATATATAAGAGATTTTTCCCAGCACAGTGGTCAAAATTAGTAATTATCAGATCACTGCTCCATGCCCCATGGGAGACAAGTTCATGAACCATGATAGGAGTGAAGGGGGCATCTTGTTTGATGGTTGGTTGGCCTGTCTGGAAGTCATGGTTATTTTCTCCATATATGTGTGCCTCTTCCGTATGCAACCAAGCAGTAGATTTTAAACTAGCTTTGACGATGCATTTCCAGGTATGAGAATACATTCCCTCGCTCTTGACCTCCCAGAATGATGTATTTCCCAAATATTTCTTCTCAAGTATTTATGCCTCCATTAAGGTCTCTCTTAGTAATCTCCGGGCAAAATTAATGTCAAGAGTTTGATTCATAATTGCAATGTCCCTAATGCCCAGCCCTCCTTTCATCACCTTGGAAAATGTATCTTGCTCTTGTGGTCTGCATTGGCCCCCATCAGAATCCATTTTGGATCCTTTTTTTTTAAGTCTCCAGATTGTCACTTCAGGTATTGAAATTGAATTAAGAGTTGGTTTGATTAGGACTGTTCTTCCTCCAAAATTAAATGACTTTATTTTCCAGTATTGCCAACCTTACATCTTCAGATTAAATGATTGTAATGATGGTCCGAATTTATGTTTCTAGTCCCAACCCCCCACAATCCCTAAATAAGTATCTTGTCATGAAACATGATCATATTAATTTTATAATCACAAGAATCCCTAAATAGGTATCTTTTTCTCTATCTGGAGAGTATCTTGCTGTGAAACATAACCTTACAAATTTCATATCTGCTTGTGTGTTTGGGGTAAAAAGGATCCTTGATTTTATGTTATCTATGCCTTGATCGGCCGTTTACTCAAACTTTAATACGGTGTTTGGTTGCTCGGTAAATTAAGTTTTCTCTAGAACAACATGTTATGTAACAAATTTTGTCAACATGATAAAAATTGTAGATAGACTGTTCTTGGATAAAAAAAAGAGAGAGGTTGTACCTCCTCTCTATGTCTTGTGGTCCTCACTCTTTTTTATCATACCTAATTAACAAAACATCATACTTGTTTTAGTTATCTTATATTTTAGTGAAATGCATAATTTTAAGTGCATAAAATTCTTGTGTGCAACTATTCACCTCAACTCTAAGGGCATGTTTGGTATGAGGATAACTTGGGGATAAACTAGGTTTATCCCCAAAAATTAGGGGATAAACCTGGTTTATCCCCAAAAAATTTGGGTGCCAAACAGGCCATAAAGGATGTGGTTCTCTTCTCATTTACTGTCATATTTTCATATTTAAGATTTCATTTGATTTGCCTTACCCAACCTGACCTCCTCTAATATGGAATCATATTGCTGTTGTTAGCATTAACATCGTAGTTAAATAGCATCTAGTTTAAAATAATATAGTGTTTATAAATCTAAACAGGCCCTGAAGCCATGATTCGAGATAGCTCTAACTTGCAGGATGATGTGATTTTTCTCCCTATAAGTCTTTTACGTAAGTACTTTTTAATCTCTTTAGGCAACGTCCGTTAATCTATAAAGTACAAATATTTCATATTGCGTCTCATAATCTATAAAAAACTTTTTTACCTTTAAAAAGTATCCATAATATTATTAACAAAAAATTATAGAATATGTTATTTTTTGATATTACTTACAAAATTTATGTACTATGAGCACGAAGTGGATGGAAAAAATTAATCAATAGTTTGGCTCTTTCACTTTTATGTTGCCAGAGTAGACTACATTAACAAATATATAATATTCCCAGAGTTTTAAAGTTTTAGAAAATCGTTTATTACTTAAAATAGTGTAAATGCACACTAGGTCCGTTTTAAGGAAACCACTTTATCACTAGGTCCGTTTTCAAAAACACCTCTCCATTAGGTCCGTTTTTTCAAAATATGGTCACACCCACTCCAATTTGGATTTGAAATGTCATTTTTGTCCCTCCGGCGGCAGCCCTCTTGGCGGTACTGCCACCCCGTCGGCCCCCTCCCCCCGCGGCGGCGCTCTCCCCCCGGCGGCGCTCCCCCAGCCCCCCCCCCCCGGCGAGGCTCCCCGGCGGCGCTCCCCCGCCCGCGAAGCACCCGGCGGCATTCCCCCAGCCCCGCCCCCCCCGCGATACTCTCTCCGCCCGCGCTCCCCCCGCCCCCGCAGCCCCCTCCCCCCGAACCGCGAAGGTCCCCCGGCGATGCTCTCCCCCGGCGGCGTCCCCCCGCACGCGATCAGCGAAGGGCCCCCTGGAGGAGGAGCAAGAGGAGCCGGCGGTGGCGTCTCCGGCGGAGGCTGGAGGAGGAGGCGGCGGAGGAGGCTGGAGGAGCCGGCGGAGACTAGAGGAGGCGGCGGAGGAGTCTCCGGCGGAGGCAGAGAAGACGGCGGAGGAGGCTGGAGGAAGCGGCGGAGGAGTCTCCGGCGGAGGCAGAGGAGCCAGCGGAGGAGGCGGCGGAGGAGGAGGCGGAGGAGCCGGTGGAGGCATCTCCGGCGGAGGCTGGAGGAGGAGGCGGCGGAGGAGCCGACGAAGGCGGCTGGAGGAGGCTGGAGGAAAGGGTAAAAATGGGATTTGGAGATTGAGAGAGATAAAAATGGATTGGGTGACAATTTTATGTGGTGTCAACGGACTAGAGAGAATGAAAATTGGGTCAACGGACTTTTTGGTAAACTCCTTTTCTTAAATGGACCTAAAGGTAATTCTCCCCTTAAAATACGAGTAACTCTTTTGTTTTCTTGTCCAAACTATTTTTCATGTCCGACTTGTAAGGAAAGTATAAATGTGAACAACAACGAAGATTCGCCTTCCACATAGCCCTAGTTGGGGAGAGAGGGCGCCTTCTCCGTTCCGCGCATCAGCGGCCATTCTTCCTTCTTCGAGGTCGCCCACCACCGCAAGCCCCTTTCCAAAATCCTAAATCTTATCCCTAAAGCACTGGCTCCGCCGCCTCTCATGCGCCTTCTGACTCCGGCGCCTTGATCTTCCGCCGCCGCCAATCCATAGTCGTAGTTTCGCGGCCTTCAGTTCTCTCCAATTGATTTCTAATTCTCATCGTCTATCATCTTCCAGACCAGCTATAGCCATGTATGCATTCAGTGTTTCGAAGAAGTTGATGACCCGGTACACTTTTTGTTTTTCGTTTTTTATTTGAATCTGACGGTTTTGGCTTGCAGATGGAGAGCGAGGGCTTCGTTAGCGAAGATAGAGATCGCAGCCACAGCCACGGCCACCGCAAGCATCGGCGCCACCATCGTGAAGAGAGGTACGATGACGAGGTTGCCGACGGCCGCGATTTGAGTTCCCGAAGCTACAAGGACGAGAAGCACCGTGATGGAAGAAGGCACCGGAACTCGGGCAGGGATTCTCTGGATGATGATGGTCATGAACATCAGAGCAGGAGGTCTAAATCGCGTGAGAGGGACATGGATTTGGCCGAGAGAGACAGGGATGAGAGACGTAGAGACAGGGATCAGCGGCGTCGATCTACCAAGGATTCTTCTCACGACGTCGTTGCACGTCGTGAGAGGTCTCAGTCTTATGAGAGAGGTGCGAGGGACTCTGTTGAGCGTGAGCATATATCTCGAGAAGGTTCTGTGGAACGACGGTCCTTGAAGAAGCGGAAGGAGCACGTTGGCGGAATTGACGATACACCCGAGAAGCGGAGCAGGCTTCTCGATGGATGCAAGGATGAGAGGGAGGTGAAGAAGGAGAGGAGACGCTTTGAAGACCGTACTGATGATGACAGTAGGTATCTGAATGGCGATCATGAGGAAAATAGGAGATATGAGAAACATCCCAAAGATAGAGTGGGGGAAACAGGGGACGTGAGGGAGAAGAAGAGGGAAAAGTTTAAGGACAAGGTTAAAGAAGAGCAGGTAGGCTACAATGAAGAAAGAAAAGATGAAGGAAGACCCTATGTCACCTTTAAGGAAGAAAAGTTGAGTGATGGAGAAGTCAGAGTGCCCAGTAGAGAAGAAAGAAGTGTAGAAAGAACACCAAAGGAGGATGGAAATATTGATAAGTTAGCAAGGAAGAGATCCAAAGATAGAGGAAGAGGCGAACTCAAATTGCAAGATGACATGAAACCGCATGTTTCAGAATTTGGCATGGAGAACAAAATTATAACTGGGAAATGTGATGTGGTGCAGAAGAATGTGGAAAAAGAGAATCTCCAATTTGTGGTTAGCTTCTTTTGATGTTTATTTCCACTTTTTGTTTTTAATTTTGCAATGCATGTTCCTTATTGTTAGTTCTTCATGATCTATGGATGTATATTAGCTTGATTTTAACCTACCATGATTTCATGAGACACGTGTGTTGGTGATGCTTGCTTTCAAGGCGACTTGTATTGGTTGATGAGGTTTTTTGAAGTTGTTTTGTCTTTAGGCTGCTTGCCTGTTGGATGTGATCCTAAGTATGCAATCCCCCTATAGTTATGTAGGGATATATCCTGCATTTAGTCTTACCGTGTTCACCTAAATAACAGGGCATAGACAGATGAACGAGGTCATGCCATAGGTTTCTTTTTGCATTTCATTCAGTCAGCAGTATCTGTTCTCTTGTTTTTGTTTTGGGTTTGTTTGGACCACAGCTTTTGGTTTGTTGCCATGCTATTTTTATTCCATTTCCTTTTTTTGGTTGGAATGGACCTTTGTTTTCGTTTTTTTTTTCTTGGAAAGCTACCTTAAAGGGAGCAATACAGAAAAGGTGTTTGCTAACTTTATTCTATCCTATAAGATAATATTTTCTTGGCCAATCTCCATCAACAGCCCAATCATGAAAGAGTGATTGCTAATAAAAAAATGTCCTAGGAGTAGGAAGAGATCATCAAGCCATCTTCTATTACATGACAAGCATACGGCTAATGCACGTTGGAAGCTCAGCATCTTGGACATATTGGTTAATTTTCAACTGAAATTGAATTCTCTAAGCAACTGACGACTCTTTAAATAAACCATCTTCCAGATGAAAATCTACCAAGCTAAATAGATTAGAAATGAATCTGATAATGCCACAATCACAATTTTGATCTTTTAGAAAACAGACATAGAAGACGTAAAACTTCTTCTGTCTTTAATTCATTTTTTTGTTCAATTAGCAGTTGGTAATCTCTCTCAAACAAGAAATGCAGATTATGTTTGGTATTTTTCTATTCCACACCCACAACCTTACATCATCCCATGCATTTGTGGGGACCACATTGCTTATTGTCATGTTTAATGTGTCAGGGAACTGCCCACTTTTCAGAAAAAGATCATGCCAGACACAGAAACATGAGTCAATAGCCTATTGTGTTTTGTGATTGTAGGGAACTAAGATGTAAGCAGAATTAGGCCAATTATCCTTCTACTAGCTACAAAAAAATAATCGATAAGGATGATCTGTGGAGCTGTGGTGGTATGAGTTTTAGTTATTTCCATCCAGCATTACCTTTATTCCAAAGACTAAAGAGTAAGGCAAACAATAACCCATCAGAGAACGATGCATGCGTACCAGGATCATGGAGCACCATATTGACTCAAAAAATGTTAAATGAGTAGAGTTCACTGCTTAATGCTTATTGCTCTCTAAATTTGAAAACATGCTATATATAGGTATGGCTTCGATATTAACGGCCCTATAGTGTGATGGTCACACCACCATACAGTTTTGCATGTTCTTGTGCCTTTCAGGGCTTTCTAAGTGGAGATCAAGCCTATAAACATATTGTTTATGTAATTGATAGATTAGGAATCAGGATTGGTATCAACCATGTTCGATCTGAATCTCCAGCCTATGGATTGAACTGACCGATTTCACCAGTCTTAGCCTTAATTGGCCAGAGTTGGTGATCCAACACTGGTATCTGCCGATCCCATTGGGAGTGGTGGTCAATAGAGTGCAGGGGGCTGGTGCAGGAGCAGTTTGGTTTGGATGCCTGCCACGGTACTTCTGGTGGGCCCAACAAGTGGGGCTGCTCAGACGAGAAGGGGGTGGCAAGCAGGGAGGGGGCTTGGCAGCTTCCACTCAGCGAACTCAACGCTGGGATTGGAGAGGGGGAATATGGGGCAGCAGTGGGTGATGGCAGACTGGGGGGCCTGGGGGCATAACTTCACATGCTGAGGGGAGCTAGGGTGCAGTGGCTGCTCTGGAGGAGCATACGAATGAGGAACTGGGCACTGTGGAGGGAAGAAGATGATGCAGGGAGGGGCGGTGAAACGGAGGGGTGAAGTTGACGGAAGAGAGGCAATAAGGATGCGGCCTATGATGGGCTGCTGCTGTGATGTCGATGAAGCTGATCCGGTGGGCTGCAGCGAGGGCTGCAGCTTGCAGGGTTATCTGGGTCAAGTGGAGCAGGTAGTGGGGCTGCAGCTGTGGCTGTTGTTAGCCCGCACTGTGCGGGGCTGGTTTGCCGCTTCGTGGGTAGGAAGTTGAGCTAGAGGAGTGAGGTTGCTTGGGCACCCAGAGTGCAACTGAAGTGAGGCTGATCCGATGGGTAATGCTCTACCACAATGAGGTTGATGCCGGTGTGATCTTGCAGGAGGGGGAAATGAAGAGGAGAAGGCATGGCGGCCGATCAGGGGGAGGCAGAAGATGGGGTTAAGGCATCCTCAGCCAGGCAAAGGAGAGAGAGAAAAGGAGATGTGGGAGGAGGAGGAAGGCCTTCTCAGTTTACAGGGGAGGGGGAGAACAAGGAAGTGCAGACCCACAACCTCAAATCTTCCTTTCATTATCATTCTTTATTTATTCCATGGTTACATTGATGGAGCTCTTAAAGAGACTCCACTTTACATTTTAGCCTCTCTTAATACCCATATTGCAAAATCCACCGTTGCCCCTTTACAAAATGAGACTATTTTCATACCTAAAATATTCAAATTTATACTAACTCCCAAGAGAACTAAATAACCTAGATCCCAAACCTACAAATTATTTAAAATACAGTCATGTCATCTTTGCCAAGCTAGAACTGCATCATGACATCTTTACCAAGCTAAAACTGCATCATCTCCTATTATATTATGCACTTTGTCCGATAGTGATCGCATAAAGCTTCCTTTCCTCAAATCAACAGATCCAATCCGGTTTGGATCAAGATTGGCCCTGGCCTGTCCAGAGGCTGGTCCTGAACCAGTATACCTTGTTGACAACTATGGTAGTCTATAAAATACTCTGCCATCATTGTCTGGGAAGTGCTTATTTCAGGAATGTGTTCTGATAAGTATCCTATATTGAAGACTCGTATGCTATATATTTTTATAAGAACAGGTAATGTCATGGTTTGTAGTGGCTGAGCTGTATCGGGATCGGCATACACTGATCCAACTTTTGGGGGGAAGCCCAATCCATTCTCAGAAATCCCCTGGGATCAGTCCTGATAGGCTAGATCAGATCTGGATCAGCCTGAATTGGTCGATCTGGGGCCAAACCTGCCAGGAGCCTGATGCAGCATACTTATGTTCGTGTCTTTCCCACCCTCATGGGTGTGAAAGACATATGATGGAGATCTGGTAACTTTAAGTGCCTGGGGGTATTGAGTCCATTGCACCTGATACCCCATGATCCAATCTGACCCTGCTCAGGTTTGGATCAGACTGTAATCCTCTGATTTTCTATTTTTTCTGTTATTGGAAGAGCCGATCTGGGCCTATCCCGCATCAGCCTTTCTTCTCTTGGATCAGCTAATCCAGCCGATCTGGAACTAAATTTTTTTGGGTAATGTAATAGAAAGCTTTGCATTCTTTCATTCTTTCTGATACTTTGCTTGGTGCTCTGGCTGCATGGACATATTTAATCTTTTATGGTCTCCATTTTTTTTAGAATTTTTGCCACCATTCTGTTCATCAAATTTGAATATACTACTCATTTTTGGAGTCTGTAGAATACGCATGGCTTCTTCTGTACAATATGATCTGATCATGTTTTTGTTCTTTTTGCAGGATGATGTCCAGCAAGAAGCTGCAACAAATGTCTCCACTACTGCCATGGCCGCTACTCGACCCCAGATGTCAAATGTGTGTACAATTTCCACCATCAATCAAAATGAGGGAGTTAGTATTATCAGGTCTGATGAGGTTACTGGAAAATTTAGTGCAGATGGTGCAACTACTTCCCATGGTGGTAAAAGTAGCAGTCTCTCTCTTGATGCTTTAGCGAAAGCCAAGAAAGCTTTACAAATGCAGAAGGAATTGTCAGAGAAATTGAAGAAGATTCCACTGGTTGAAGACTGTTCCTTTTCTCCTTTTCTATGTTGTAGTTTAACATTCTTGATTTCATGCTCTTCCATGGGATAAAGGATCCTTCTAACCTTGCTATCTCTACAAGTATTAATATATGTTCTTTCATATCTCTACAGTTGAACAAAACATCTAGCCCTAGCACAGATTCAGGTGGATTAGCAGGATTTAAAAGTAGCACAGAAGATCGTTCATCAGTTATCATGCAGGACATATCTTCAGCATCAGCGGCTATGTCTCAGTCAATATTGGGTTCAGGACCTATGCAACCAGCTGCCAGCAGCACAGCTGTTCTCCCTGGCTTTGGCTCTGCATCTAATTATGAGGCTGTGAAACGGGCACAAGAACTAGCTGCAAGAATGGGATTTAGGCATGACCCTCAGTTTGCTCCTCTAATAAATATGTTTCCTGGAGCAATGGCAGAGGTCTCTGCGCCACAAAAACCATCTAAAGCCCCTGTTTTACGGTTAGATGCACTGGGTAGAGAAATAGATGAACATGGAAATGTGATCAGTACATCTAAACCAACAAATCTCAGCACATTAAAGGTAGACTCGTCACTGGCTCATTATTTTGTTCACATTTCCTGATCACTATCATACTCTTCACTAATTTTAGTTGTCATTTTTCTGGTGATGAATGCTAGGTTAATATCAATAAACAAAAAAAGGAAGCGTTTCAAATTCTTAAACCTGAGTTGGATGTTGATGCTACGTCCAATCCTCATTTTGATGAAAGAATGGGTGTCAATAAAACCAAACTTTTGAGGCCAAAGAGGATGGCTTTTCAGTTTGTGGAGGAGGGTAGATGGTCAAGACAAGCAGAGATCATTAGGTTCAAGGTATTAAATATACTACTTTTCATAATAAAACAGCATTTATTTTGGTTTTCTTTATTCATCTTCACGTCATTCTCTTCAGAATCAATTTGGAGAGGCTCAGGCCAAAGAGCTGAAGTTGAAACAGGTGCAACTTGCCAAAGCAAAGGCTGAACCAGACATCAACCCAAATTTAATAGAGGTATCTGCTAGAGTTGTCAAAGAAAGGCAAAAGGATCCAATTCCAGATATTGAGTGGTGGTAAGTATTTCTTCTCAAATTAATCCTGAGCTTACTGATACATATTATTAGCTGATATTTACAAAATCATTTTTTTCAGGGATAGCCCAATCTTGCTTGCTGGTATGTATGGTGACAATGAAAATCTGAACTTGGAGAAAATTAATAGATACATAGAGCATCCTCTTCCTATTGAACCCCCAGCTGAGCCAGCTCCACCACCACCACAGCCTTTAAAACTGACAAAAAAAGAGCAGAAGAAACTGAGGACACAGCGGCGTCTTGCAAAGGAAAGAGACCGGCAGGAAATGATTAGGCAAGGGTTGATTGAACCACCAAAGCCAAAGGTTAAGATGAGTAACCTGATGAAAGTCCTTGGTTCAGAAGCAACTCAGGATCCTACTAGGCTTGAAATGGAAATCAGAACTGCTGCTGCTGAACGGGAACAGGCCCATGTCGATAGAAACATTGCTCGAAAGCTTACTCCAGCTGAACGGCGTGAGAAGAAAGAGAAGAAGCTCTTCGAGGACAATACATTGGAAACACTTGTCACTGTTTACAAAGTTAACTCTTTGGCTCACCCCAAAAATCGTTTTCGGGTTGATGTTAATGCACAAGAAAACCGCTTGACTGGTTGTGCTGTCATCTCTGAAGGGGTGTGTGTGGTAGTCGTTGAAGGCTGCAAGAAGTCTAATAAGAGGTACAAGAAATTGATGCTGAAGCGGATTGATTGGGCTGCAGATATCGGTGATGAAAATGAGCATTCTGAAGTCCTTGACGTTGACGCCCCTCCTAACAAATGTTTGTTGGTGTGGGAAGGTAGTGTTGCGAAAGCTAGTTTCAACAGATTCTTTATCCACCAGTGCAACACTGAAGCTGCTTCCAGGAAAGTATTTGCTGATGCTGGTGTCGAGCACTACTGGGATCTTGCTGTCAACTTTCAGGGTGAAGTCATATGATGGAGTGCATGCAGGGGTGACCTCTAGACTTCTAAAATATTCATGTGAGTTGTTCCTCCCTGGTTATTTATGCACCCAAAACAATAAATTAAGGCCTTGAGTATGGGACAAATGAGCTGATTTAAGGATAATTTGGAGTTCACAAGGCTCTTGGTATTGTAAGTTCTGTTTATGGAACATCTATAACCCCTACGATAAAAAAAACAGTTGCCAATTATGATGACATGGTAGATGTTCACGGAAAGTGGGTGAGCATTTGAGCCTGTGCATGACCGCACCGGACAAGGGCAAAAGGGCAGTTAATCATTGGCCTTCCGTTTGGTACAAAATTAATGAAACCTGACTTATTTCTAAAAATTTGGGGATAAATCAAGTTTATCATTGTATTAAACTTTTGCAAAATGGGGCATTTTGGGGATTATAGCTTGTTTGGTTTCAAAAATGATACTATATCAATATTGATATTGATATTTCTAAAATATGGAGTATCAATATCAAAATTGATACAAGTTGATATCTGTATCACATAACATGTTTTATTTGCACTAAAACTTTCAAAATTGATATTATTAGTTGAACACTTCTTAGTGATTGCTATCAATATTAATTTTAAAATTGATAGTGATAGAGATATCTGATAGTGTTATCAAGCATGACATTATGGCCTGTTTAGTCAGAGTTTCAATAGTAATGTTATATCAATATTGATATTGATATTTTTAGAAGTGGGAGTATCAATATCAAAATTGATGCAAGTTGACACCTATGTCACATAACATGTTTTATTTGTACAAACTTTCAAAATTGATACTATTAGTCAAAAACTTCTTAGTGATTGCTATTGATATTAATTTTAAAATTGATAATGAGTGATATCTGATAGTGTTATCAAACAAGGCCTTAATTTGGGTTATCCCCAAATCAAACATGTGCCAAGCGGACCATGAAAGCTTCATAGCAAGTGAAATTGTGTCTTCGATAATCTGTGTATCAACCTACCATATGTTATTCAATGATCTGACCCTTTTAATAGGCAGGGTTGCATCTGCAGAGGCCAAAAGGGAGAGTGAATCTGCGAGCATCTGCAACTGCGGCTCATGTTAAGCTGGTTACGATGCGACCATTTGGTGATGATGAACGATTCATATCTATCAGTGGTAGAGTTGGAGACAGCACTCTCTACCCACCCACCCCCTGAACCCTCCCCCAGAAAAAGAAAAAAAAGAGAGAAAAGAACGGCTCGGCAATACTTTCGTCGTGTTATAATTATCTCAATCCAACCCAGAGGGCTGGTGTATTGTGTCCGGTGTAACCGTGGTGTTCGGGCCTCGGGGCGTTGTACTGAGGAGTTGCTGCCCTTTTGCTAGACTACCGACATTTTGAGTATTTCTTGTGTATGCTGAAATTAAGGGATGGGTTTGGGTGGGAAGCCTGAACTCGTAGGGGAGCGAATTCAAGGAAGACGTCTGGATGTCAAGAATTTGGGGAGACCCTCCACCTCGCGAACAATGCTTTTACACATCATTTTTTTTTTAAAAAAAAGAGTTTTATTAGCCCCCCCCCCTCCCCCCTACAAATCTTTTTCCAGACCCGTCCGTTTCTTGTTCACGACGTAATTCGGGCCATCAGGATTGGACGATGCGAGTTGCCAGAAATGGATGTGTATTTTGCTGTCATGGTTCGTAGGCATACAACTGTTTACAAACCCTGTTGACGAATGTGCGGAGAATCAGGGACAAGGGAGTGTTCACTGGCTCGATATGTTTCCAGTTACAATCAGCAGGGTATGTTCTTGAAAGCTGTCTTATTGGTACAGGTTCCTTTCGAACGAACATGGCAAGATTGGGGGTTGGGAGCGGATCGGTCGGAGTTTTGACCACCCAAATCAAAATAGATTATCCGAGGCAATTTGGCATCGAGGGGATAATGAGAACTGACTTGGTTCGGACCACAGGATTGGATCGGCTGATTTGGGTTCCGATCATGCTCAAATTTGATCTGTTTGTAGGTTATCCACTCAGTTCCGACCGATTTCAGTGTTGTCCTAGATTCGTACCGACCCAAACGTCGTGTTCTCCGGAACAAGATGGATTTTACATCTGATGATCGACATGGTCGCGGTGTTCCGGAGGAAAACAGAGATCTTTCGACAGAAAGAATACCATTGTGGAGGACCCGCAGCAGCAAAAGCACATGGAGTCAACGGAGAAGAATGCCACCTAATGTGGCTGCCGCGGAGAAAGAAAACAGGGGCAGATGGGGATGAATGCCCCTAAATTTAAACGAGCATGTGGTTGTGGACCTGTGGTGATTGGTAATATTACCGGGGGCCTGAATCTACAGGCCAATCTTGATAATAGAAATGTAGGGCCCTGATTGATCAGCCCCGCCGGAGAGTGGAAGAAATCAGTAATCAGTTAGACCACACGTGGACCAGACCCTGTCTATTCCCCGTATAAATCTCGTTGCGCTCTTCATCGTAATAAAGGGCAGTAATGTCTTCTAGAGCTTCCGCGACAGTGCTCCTGAATCCGGGAGGGCAAAGTTGCTTCCTGGAACTGGAACTACACGATCCAACTTTTGCAAGGCACTTCCCAGTGAGTATGTTGCTGATATTTATCGATCCGGCTGCTAACAGGTAGAAGAACTAAATTAGCACATACATTCGAGTGGATGGAACCGACATTACTAGGAAGAGTTATATAAATCACAGGTAAAGAGAAAATGAACAACTCAGAAGAACCTAAAAAAAAAAAACAAAGTTTCCCAAAACAAGAGGTCAAATTTTCAACAAGTAATGGTTTCCATTGTTACAACCGCTTGTGGTTCTCATTCCTACATAAAACGTCATTTGGTTATAGCATGGCCAAGCATTCTTCTGTACTATGATGGTAAAATTCATACAAGAAGGCAGATTAAAATGGACATTTAGGTTCATGTATCGTTGTTGAAGAAAAAAAAAAGTGGTACATTGCCATGACCATTGGATGAAATACTGAAAAGAAGCTATAAGCCTATAACCTTCACATAGCATCTACCAACTTGGGGTATACCTCTTATGTCTAAGACGCCAACTTAGCTTACATAAAAAGGTCGCTCAAACATCCTCCAGTTAGTGAATCACGAAATGTTACCAATCCTAGATATTTAGACAGTAACAATTCAATGCACAATGTCATCTCTCAATGAACATCAGACTAAAGAAGTCATCCCCTCCTGGATCTGCAAACATACAATGACTAAAACCCAAAAAAGACAATTTAGACAGGAAAATATATATTAACTCAATGCTTTCGTTTGGCAGGCAGTGTTTGAAGTGGTCAAAAAAAACTGGAACATGTGATGTTTAAGCCTCAGCAGGAAAAAAAGTACACTGCCTACATTTGAAAATTTCGGGATGACAAATGAGGCAAGTAAACAACACTAATAGGATTCCATCCGTAAGATAATTGATTTATTTTCAGAAGAGAATTTTTTTGCAAAGGACCAGTCTTCAATGGGCAGAAGGAAAATTACCATTGCCTTCTGTTGAATCATCAGAATCAACCTTACAATAAGAAATTATAAGATCCTGGTCACTTGTAATGTATATATTGTTGGTGTTGCAATCTGGATGCCACAATAGGTGATCTTCAAAAGATGTGACAAGTTCCCCTCGGAAGTTCCAAACAGCTGCCGTGCGATTCCGAAATGTCAAAAATAACTGATTCTCATATAAGAAGATAAATGCTGATGGTGTCATGAACTCTGTTCTGTTTACTTCTGTTAATTGGAAGTTGCGGACCTAGGGAGTAGGAGTTATTAGAGAATTAATAACAGATAATGATTAATCAAATGAATAACTGATGAGAAAAACTTACATCGAGAATTTGGAGGTTTTCATTTTCTTGTTTGACAAGGAGCTTCTCATTGAATTGTTCTATAAAGTCAACCTTTTTGTTCCGATGCAAAAGATGATTGAAGGCCTTTAAAACAGTACCATCTTCTATAGAGAGTACTTTTAAAGGAACATGGCTGCTAGCTCTGTTATATATCAACAACATTATACCTGGACTGCACCATGAACAGACAATAAATTTGTGTAGATTCACCTTAAATTTGTCATCATCAGAACCATGAAGTTGATGTACACTAAGTTCCAACTTAAACAAGGTAGATAATATCAGAAAGGGAAAGAATAGATGTCATCAAATGACCACAAGTAAAGAAGACATTCCCAGGTTTGCAGTATCATCCAGCCAATGTCTATTTTTTTCTTGAGATGAGGTATTGCATATTGGGGAGAAGAACCTAGTCTTTCAAAAGCCTTAAACCTAGCGGATTATGTTCAAGTTTTATGCTGATTTATTCTATTTAACATTTGAGTATAATCACTCAATCCTCATCAAACATTAGAAGCACATCCAGATGCCATCATTTAACCATCATAGCCAACACATAGGGACAACATAAACTAAGGTGCCCACGCACATAAGCATATTATATTATTTGAATCTTCAACCATGACTATGCTGATTTCCATGATTTTTTCATTTGAAAATCTATACTTTGTTTCAGATTTGACCATGGATTTCAGATTATATTATTAGTTTACAATTTTGTAATTAAAATTGATCTAATTGTTTTATCATGTTCAAGTTTGACAAAATGAGTCTTAACAATGTAGCTGAAATGACTGCCTAAGCTACAAAGTGAGGCAAAGAGGCAAAAGTCCTTTCTTTCTCAGGCTCCTTAGACCTTTAACTGCATATTAGATGCATCATTGGCAGGATCAACCGGTCAGGTAGGGAGAGCCTGATCACTAAGAAACTTCCACCTCAGAATCTCGGATCAGGTTCAACTGGATCGCACCGTAATCAACCGATCTCTCACCCTATGCAAGTTTTTGTTTTTTATGTGTTTATTTTTTTACTTTTTCTGGAAGAGCCAATCCATTTCCTAATTCGGAAATCCTTCTTTAGACACAAGTGTCCAAGCTGATAGTTCATGGATGCCAAACTCAAATGAAAAATCCACCTTCAATAGATCATTTGGCTTCAAAACCAGTGTTAAAAATCCTGACTGCATTTGCCCTTTCTAGATCAGAATACAAGTAACATGACACAGCATTTTTATCTTGGAGTTGCCTCCGTTTCAAGTCTTCATAGATGTTGCTAATCTATAGTTCCAAGCAGATAAATTGTCTGTAGACTTCACATCCGCTAAGTACCTTCAGCAGATAAGTTACACGCTATTTCTATTTTTGACTAATCAATTTCTTCACACACCTATTTGCAGTAAAAAGTGCATTTAATTTGTTTGCTATGTCCACTAAAGATCATATTAAGGCTTAAGCACACACCTAAGCAGTCAAGAACTTAGGCTCCTTAGGAACATCTTAAATCCTTTTGTCATGTCATGAGCTACTTCAACGAACTAACAACCTATTTGGTAAACACTATAAAACACTTCTATCACTATTGATTTTGGAAATGATATTAATATAAATCATCACAAGGTGTTTGTCTATTAATATCAACTTTGAAATTTGCAGTACAAACAAATCATGAATTGTAATACAAGTGTCCGCCTATATCAATTTTGTTACTGATACTCTGTTCTCCAGAAACATCAATATAAAAATTGACATAATATCAAGTTTAATACCCTAACCAAACATAGCATAAAGTTGGGAAATATAGAGAATTTCAAAGGACCCAGAGAAAACAAAACTTAGAAATTTATCAGAAAATAAAAATCACTACAAATCAGTGTGGAATTACCTAATCTTGATCTCTTGAACATTCTTATCACATATAGAGTATAGCAGTGCGTAGTTTTTCAGATCGAATACCTTGTAAATGCTATTAAAAGAATCAGAGGATTAAAGATCAGGCTAAAAAAGTCAAAAGGGTAATCAAGCACGCTCTTATTAATGGCATAAATGGAAATGAAGCATAAACTTACCTGTCCTCAGCAGAAAATGTAAGAACCTTGCCATTTACATCATCAAACTCAACAAAACCAGGCCACTTCAATGATTCTGACTCAAAAAGTGCAAAACCTGCATCAGGTTTCCCCCTTCTGATGTACCTGTGAAACAATCAAATGATTATCTGCAACAAACTTTGCCAAAAGGTGGTTGCTAGATAAATCAACTAGGCAAGGTACAAACTCGATCCTTGTTGTTCTGCATTTCAAGGAGCTGAAGTTGTCTTCAGCATAAACTGAGACTGTAATCAGCGACTCATTGTTCTTATTATAGAACAGGCTGCGAATTACTTCATCAGGGCTCACATTAAGAAAGCAGATCCTTTGGTTTATTTCTGGATTTAGAAAAGGGAAAAAAGTTAAAATGTATACATACTCTCTATTCTGCAAGCTATCATTCTCCCAAACCCGAGAAAAAAAGAGGAAATTCATAAAAAGTCAACAAACCTCTGCTAAATGCTGCACAGATACCAGATTGTGCCAAAGCAAAAACAATGTCCTGAGCAGAAACAATCTCGACAATTCTAGATCTCTTCCTCAAGAAAGGAAGCTGCATAAGGCCATGTCTTTTGGGATCATGAGTATCGAATTCTTCCTGAAAGAAAAAGAAATCAGGGTTGACAAGGAAATCCATAAAGTTTGGGGGGAAATGAAATTATATCAAATCCTATATTTGAAGCAGATTTGAAAACAAAGGAACAATTAGCCAAATGTTTTGCACAAAACTGATCGGGTAAGTCAATCCTAATTTGTCCTAGAAGCCCTTGAATTACTTAAGCCCTTGCAATCTCTTATTACCAAAATCAAGAAACCAAGCTTCAACAAAGGAAGAGGGGCTGGTATCAGCACTGGCTGAACTTGAAATCAGGTCGGCAAATTCTAATGAATTTAAGAAATTGGAACCAAATACATAAGAATGAAAGAAATTAAAAAAAATCACCATGCAAGTCAAAACTATATTAAAATAATGAAGAGCAGGTGTAAATGATCCCCTTTTAAAATGATCACTGTGTTCACCAAGCAGGTGATGCATGATCAACGTCCCCATCCTAAAAAAGGCGATAGAAGAATCCACAAATGATGAGTGACAACCATGATGCCCTGTATCATAGTCTCTATTAAAAGTAGTAATGCTCTCTGGTGATCTAGCTTCTCATTTTTTGAAGATGAGATATAAAAATATGTCATGTTTGCATTAAATTGAAAAAAAAAGAAACAATCTGACCCCCCTTCAACACCCATATTCTCAAGCCAAAAAGTGAGCTAACCAAACTTCTCCTCCACCTCTCCCACAGACCACAAGTATTAACAGAAGCATATCAAAATCCTTTGTTTCATTAGCATGTCTTCCTTACTTCCTAGACACCGTAAGGTGGTTGCATCATGTCTTCATTGTGGCCTAGTCACTAGTGAATTGATGAAATTGTCATATTTTTCTCAAAGTTTTCAGGGCAAGGCCCAGATGAGAAACCAACAACTTGCTTGCCTTGCTTGTTTTTAGCCACCCATCTCACCTAATGTACATCTAGGCCGTCAGGACAGAGTCTCGGTTTCTTTTATGCATACTTTTAGACCCAAAAAAATAATTAGAGGTATTGTATGTACAGTTCATAAATAGTTGGAAAAAGAATATTTAGATGGCATTTGGATATTGAGTGATTTATTCATTGACTATGTAAGTCTATGTTACCTGCTTATATTACACTACTTCTGTATTTCAAATATCTAACATTCAAGCTTTGACTTTATCTTTAATAATCCATAAATACACTTGATTCTAGAATTCCCACTGTCAATGTTTCCTAGTTACATAATGAAAAAAAAATCCAAACATTGCCATAAACGCATTTCTTTCATATATCAACAAATGTAAGAACTCATAACTTATATATCGTGTAATAACTAACAAATAATGCTTATCATGTGCACGAAGTAGGCATCCCCTAACACCTTGCATTGCCACCTAAGCTTCTGAACACTTCTTATTAAGTTTTATGCATAGATTCAAGAAGCATACTAAATAACTGTTTAGGGGTCCTAAAATATTTTAAACTGTGTAGTGATAAAGGCTCAGACAATCAGTATGTATAAATCCTTCGCCATGGAATCAAAAGTTCATGAGTGGGCTATATGATATTCGCTTATGTTTGCCTGTGTCTATATTTGTTTACAGTCCTTTTTCAGAAAGACCTATGGACAGGTCCAAGCTCATCAATAACTCAAAATTAAGAGGTACACAAAACAGAACATAAAGAAAGACTAGTCATAGAGGTGGAGACCTAGCTCAAAGCTCAAACATGGCACTGTGACTGAACCTCTCTTGATGCTGGTCATACATGAATGCGAAAGTTAAAGGTTATGCTTTGGTTAGGTTTTCATCTAATGAATGGCCAATGAACCGAACTGAAGCAGATGGGAGGGCTCCCCCTTATTGCCAGAAGCAACAAATATAAACACATGGAAATGGTGCAGTTTACGTGGTGGTTATTTTTCACTGACAACAGGACTTCCTTCATATTTGTACTGAGCATTCAATTTTCTGATGGTTCCAGCTGGTAAAAGTATCATGGATGCACTGTCAAAATGACAAAGGCTTCAATGTCCACAGAAAACAGCAAATTTTGTATTCAACTTTGACTACATGCGGTGCAAGGGTGAAGCCAATCGTTTTTTTTTCCATCAAGGAGCTAATAATACAGCTTGACACGTCTACTTTGGCGAAGCTTGTAGTTGGAAAAAGGTTATGCAGTTTGGGAGCCAGCTTTGCTCAATACTAGAATGTAGCAAAGGAAAGCGGGTAAGTTTTGTTCCCCTCCCCCTACTTTATTTGATTGCTTCCAATTTCAGATAAAAATTGTACTATACATGTTGCAAATTTGCGATGTTTCCTAAAGCCTGTGTAAAGGATGTGTCTATCCTGATTCGTGAGTCAACTCGTCCATAGCTCAAATGCACCATAGCTATACGTTCCCGATATCCTTGAGAAATTAAAGATGAACACTTGGCATCATCCAGATATAGGAAATGAAACAACAAGAATATATTCCTACTCAAATTAAAGCGTTCTGCTAGTCGCCAGGAAAGAGAGCGCAAATATGGCAGTAAAACTAGCAAGCGCGACCAAACCTGCAGCTGTATGTTCCTGAACCGCTCTTGCGCGTTGCTCTTCGTAAAGGCGCGATCTCGCTTCGAGCATATCTCCCGCCTCTGCAGCTTATTCACGACGTTCACGAACCCGTCCGCCCGCGGCCTCTTCCCGGCGACGATCCTCCGGTTGCGGCAGGGAAGAGGACCGACAGAGTGCCTCCTCACTTCCATCCACGCCAAATTCCGACAAGGCGGTCAAGCTCATAACCAACGACCGACCAAGCCGGTGGCAGCGCACACCATGTCGGCGACGCTACGCGGCCGCCGCGGCCTCGAATCCCAAACCCAAAACCCTGGGCGAAGCCTCGGGCCGAGAGCCAGGCTTTCCGAGGTATTACAATCCAAGAGATGCACGTAGAGATCTGGAACCAACGAGCACCGCAACCCAAACGACAGCGATTTCCGAACGGAACAATGGGGACGACGAACAACGGACGATCGGAGAGCGGAAGGACGGCAGTCTTGGAACTTCCGGATCCGGAGAGAAAGCGGAGATATGGGGAGAGAAGGGATCAAATCATCAAAGAAGTGGTGGAAATGGCACGATTCGAAATCAGAGCGGCGGCGGCGACGATCTGGTGTCCGAATTTTGGATGAGGTGAGTTCAAATTTCAAGCTGGGAGGTCCTGGTCGCGTCTCCGGCGGACAGGGGAAAAAAAAAAGAGGAGGGGGGAGATGTCGGCGGGATCAGACTCGGCGCCCCCCGTATGATACTCCAAATAGCGAGAATGCCACTGAGGTGGAGCACCGCGTGCGGGGGGGTGCAAACGAACCGAGTGGAGCCGAATAATAGGACGTTCAAACTCTGACTCCTTTATTTTACAGGAGTTCGAGTTCAAATTTTAACAAGTAGGTTAAATTCTAAGTTTAGTTTATTTATTAATTAAGTCGAGTCAAACTCGAACTCGAGTAATATATAGACTAAAATTTAATTCACATCCAATCTCAAATTATATACAAATTCGTTTATAAAATTTAAAATAAAAAAATATTTATGAGACTTCAGATTTAACTCATGGACAAAACTCAATCTAAATTTAAAATAAAATTTCGAATTATTTAATATATTTAAGTAACAATATATAATTTTTAATACTCATAAATTTTTTAAATAAATATACAATATGATATTTAATCGAGTTATTCGTAAGTTTATCGAGTCGAGTAGGAGTCGGTTCAAACTCGACTCGTTTAATGAGACGAGTTCTATTTTTTGTTCAAACTTGTTCATTTAACATAATAAACGAGTCGAATCGAATTTTTCTCGAGCAAATTTTCGAACTATTTGTCTGAGTTTATTGGATGGTTTGCACCCCTGACCCATGATAATCTAATAATAATAATGATGACTCTGAATAACAGTCTGCAGGTATATATAAAAAAAACTGAAGTTGGAGAGATGCCACAGAAAGGATCGTATAAAAAACAGTTTTTTTTTATTTGTACGCATGTGTTAATTGAAATGCATATTCAACAACCGAAGATTTTTAGGGCGTTACCTATCTTTCGTAATATCATATTCTTCTTCGCTGGACGCTTCGTTCTATGTACGGGCATCTTTGATTCCCAGCTGGAGCTGTGCTTTAATCCGTTCAACCTGGTTGGATTTAAAATTTAAAATATTATAAAAATCTGACACCGATAAAAATATCATGTATATTATTTCTATATATTAACATTAAGTACATATAAATAATTATTTATTTTAAACATTCAATTGATTTTTGTGTCGGTCGAACTAAACCCAGACGAACTATTAAACACCTGGTTATGTTAGATTCAAATTCTTTTCGGAAAAATGGGCCAGACCCAACAAGGGCACGCCCCTATTCTAAACTGATCAACTGTCATCGCTCTTTATATATATAAATATAAATATATATATATATATATATTGTGAAGCTCTGTCCGTTGTAGTTATGTCCTCTGTTCAAGAGTCCAGCATAAAGCATACAACACGTTTAGGGGTGTTCTTTGACTTTCGACGATTTATTTCTCAAACCAAACCATCACTCATGTCGAATTAAATTGAATCAATTCGATTGGTTCGATTTCGTTCCGTTCAAAAAATATTTTTTACGATATAAAACATACATGTCGGTGTATAATTTAAATTGGTCTGTTTCAAAACATACCCTCTCGAAAGTCAGTATATGTTTTTTTTATACATTCATCATGTTTATCTTAGAAACTCTTGGAACACATTTATGTTTTTCTCAAAAAAATATTAATATTGTTGACATATAATTTAAAATAAATATACAATTTGATTAAAGTTATTCAGCTATCGATCTAGTTTAGTTTGGAAAGAAATCTTATGAGGTGTTTGGTTGCATGATAATGGAAGTTTTTATTTTAATTTTTAAAAATTATAAGAAAACTTGTTAAAAGAGGTGTTTGGTAACCATGACAATTTTATGTTTTGAAAATAATTTTCTTCTTAAACAAAAAAAGAGGATCTCACCTCTTTCTTTTTTCTTGTGGTCCCCCACTTTGTTTGATCATGTATGGTGGTTACTCTTTTTTGTGATCACATCCCTCCAAACATGATAATTTTATGTCATGAGTTGGTTCACTTTTTATTTTTATACAATTTTTTATCATGAAAGTGTATAAAAAATTATCATGCAACCAAACACCCCGTTAGAAACAAAACCAGAAGATCCGTACCTCAAACGAGACTTCGATTTTCGTGTGGAACCGAGTAGCATAGTGAACGTAACACGCGCACATAATCACATTGACAAGAGGCTCTACAAAGTTCGAACAACTCTTTATATGGCCACAGACTGTCAGCGGTTGCTAATTTGTTTCTTGTATGTATATATACGGGGGAGTTTGGTTGTACGATAAATTGACATTTTATTACAATCTTATGTTTTGTAACAAAATTGGTTAAAGAGATAATTGACAACTATTATATGTTTTCGGAGAGTTATCTTTCTTGTAGAGAGAGAGAGAGAAAGAGAAAGTGACATTATCTCTTTTTATTTTATTTTGTGGTCTCTCCGTCATATACGATATTCACTCTCTTTTTTTTGTTATCATGACTTCCCAAACGTCGTACTTTTATGTCAATGATTGAAAAAAAAAGAAGAAAAGACAATGAGACCCTGAGCTGGCTGAAGCTGGACTCAACCACGCCTTTCATTGTCGGAAAATTGGAAATGTGGTCACATGCATGCTGGGCCACGTGACGACGAACTGTACTCAGCAGAGTGGAGTAGAAAATATGGGTTTTGTCATTTTTACTAATATTTTAATTTGGGGTACCGTGGAGCAATTCTCGACGTGGCTGCGACAGCGTCTCATGAATGCCCTCCGACAGGGCAGGACTCAGGAGGAGGAGGAGGAGGAGCATCGCACGTTTGATTACATTTTCTGGAATAAAAAACTAGGAAATATGTCGGCTACGAAAGAAAAATGTATAGTATTACCCTACGACTTAAAATTTAGCAGATTAGAAAGATTTTTGCAGTCCCAATACAAGATTGTGCAATTTATAAAACCAGCCGAATTTGACAACAAATGGCCATTTTAAAATATACAGCCAGAGGTGGCGTTCGACCCAGTTTAATCGTAAAATTCGAACTTCTACTTACATCTAATTTCTTGGCATGTGATAGGATTAAGTAAACTAAGATATTTATATGTTAATTGATTTGATATCTATTTAAAAATACAATATATATTGCCTTCTCTCCTATAAAAGATTGTATTTATAAAATAAAAATTTTAAACTACAAACTTCATCTTAAAAAGTTTATTGAATCGAGAAAGACGTACCAGTCAGGTCAAGGAACCTAAAACAGATGAATCTTCAAGTGAAAGGAACGTACTTTGTGTTATTATATTTACGAATATTTTAGAATAAAATATTAAATATCCTATTTTAAAATATAACCTCATTCTAGCGAACAAAAAAATACTAATTTTGTGTAAAACCAAGGACCGGAGGATAAATCATAGATATTCTTAACCATGCCCATACCGAAGTAGGGTATATGGTGGTAGTTTACAGGGGCTAACCATCAGCACGAAACATTTTACATTGCAAATGCATGTTGGACTTTCTGCCGGGGGGCTTGATTAAAAGGAGAAGAAGAAGAAGAAGAAACATGCACGATTCACACCCGGGCCAACTTATAAGGTCACACGCAAACATAAAGCTGCCCATAGGTGCGAGGCAGGTAACACATAAAACAAGCAGATGAGACAGAGAGCAGGAGGGGGCTAAAATTTCTGAATGAAGTCCACTATATGATCAGTGATCTCAGACGGCTTTTCTTGGATAAGGAAGTGGCCCACTCCCTCCAAGACCACCACATCTTGAAGAAAAGGAACATTTTTTCTGAAACCCCCTTGGTGAATATAATTCTGGGTACCTAGAAAATGGTAAGACAGGTCGAGATCTCCAACGATAAATTTGGTGGGTACCTTGATTTGCACTCCAGTCCAGGGCGCTGTGAGCTCCCAGTTCCTGAATATGCAGGTGGCCGATTAAGAGGAATTTCTATGAAGACAAAAAATTTATACACCAAAACTGTCCTCCTTGGCATGTGTATGTAGTCACACAAACCTGTTTGATAACAGTATTAAACAGCACTGCCACTGTCATTTTTTTTTGAAGTAATAATGATATAATTCATTATAAGATGTTTGGCTACCAATATCAATTGTAAAATGTATAGTATAAAGTATAAACAAAGTGGTATGATATGAAATACAAGCATCCACCCATATCAATTTTGATATTGATACTAAATATATTAGAAATATCAATATCGAAAATAATATAACATTACTTGTCACTAAACAGGGTATAAGGCAATGTTTGTGTCGAATAGGAACCAAAGAGTTGCTTTTTGATGGACATGGTAAAAAAGGTAGAAGTAGCTTGCTAATCCTGAAATAGGAAGAAAAAAAAACAATGATCATGAGCATGTAGGGCTCAAGGATTAAGCTCCAAGTGTGGTGAACTTACGTATTCATGGACCGGTAGTAGTTCAGTCCTCCAGTGAAGCCACTTTTTTCGAACTTGCTTACAAAATAATTAACTTCTTCCTCCGAGAGCCATGAAGGCAATGGAATATGATCATCTGGAGAACCTGAAAATTCTTTTGACAGGAAAATTGGGCGTGTCTCTCGATACGAGAAAATTTTCTTGAGCACAAAGGAACTTCCAAAATGATCGAACACTTTCTCCGCTTCACCATACTCCTATAACACCAGTACGAATGTCCGATACTTTTGTTAAGAAATGCAACATAGAACAAATGAAACAGCAGCAGACGGGAACTACATCACAACAATTAACCAAGCAGTTAACGAAGTTCCATCATGAGAGGGATTAAATACATCCTGTACCTCATTAAAAAATACCAAAATACATGCAGTTAGAGGAATACACCTGAAAGGCTACATAAGAAATTGTTACAAGACCATAACCAGATAAAGCTGAAAAGATACTATTTGCAATTTAATAGTCGGAACAATTTCATGAACTACTATTGGATGAAAGATAAAGATGGTACATCTGACTTCATCGATCCCTTCACAAAACTGGACCCCTATTAGATTTACAAGCATGTTTTAGTTACATTATGTAGATTCAACCAAATTAAATATTCACTAGATCACTGCTTGGAACTTACAAAATTGAAAACGAAGTGAATCTAATGTATGGTAGCCATTGAAAGAATTACATCCAATTACAGACATGCAAGGGATATGGACATGATGAACAACGGATATAAAGAATAAGATACTTTCAGATTTATACAAAAAGTGAAACCAATATCCCACTGATGGCGGTCTTTTACATGTCAGCAGTTCAGCACAAAGGATTCATCTTTTTACTGACGGTTAGTGCTGGTTTTCTCATTTCTTTCTATTAAGATTTTACATATATATTTCTATATATAATTAGGTCGTGTTAGGTTTGTATTTGAAGAAAGGGATTTCCGTCAAGAATCTCTAACAACTTGAAAGTCCAACCAAATGCACTAGATTCTTTTTAGCTTCTGTGCAGTAAAAGTAGAAGAGAAATTTTCAGAAGTGGAAAGAAACCAACACAAATTCTCTATTAGAGGAATCCCTCAATGCTTGTAAACATGAGTTTTTGAAGATTTTGAGAGAAACCTCTGCCACACAGTCCCAACCAAACGACCCCGTAGTCACATTTGCAAATACTGTAAAAATATCCATTAGATTCTACCTCAAACTTGAAAGTATAATACTTACCATTAATACAACTACGTCAACATTAATTGTTGAGTGACAGAGAGGTAGGATGCGGAGGAGGACACTGGATAAAATTCTACGTAAGAAAAAGAAAAATACATACATCATACAAAATGTTAAAACGTTATACTATAGTTATAATAAATAGAAATTAATTTATTAAATGCATTATTAATATTAATATATAAATTACATAACTCATTAATAATATAATAATAACATATTCAGTAACATATTTATTAATATATATATTATAAAAATATATCTTATTAATAGTAATAAGTAATATATTTAACAGGTAATACTGATAAAATTAATGTTGAAGAAGAGTCTGCTTGGGCATGAAGGCAAATTCGGATCACCTCATATGGTCGGAGGAGGTAGTTCCCACAATCTCCAATGTGAGAACATCATGTTGACGCCCACCCAATAAGCCGCACACCACTTACGGATGCTTGTTCCCCTAATGGAGATATATGACAGTGGAATGGCATCAACAGCCAGGTTACAAGTGTTCACATCTCTTTGAATGTGATTTGATGTGGTTAAGGGTTTCGAACTCTTCCCCACAGGAGTGAGGGCAGGATGCAAATGAGTCACATAGTGAACACCCCGGACAAAGCAAATAGGCAATTCAAACTCTTCTAAGGAGGGCATCTTGATTCGACGTCTTCTTCATGAAGTGAGCTCATTTCTTCTTCTTCTAGTACCTTCTTCTGCTATCTCTTCCTTCCAGAGTCACCTCCTTCCGAATTGTGGGTATAATACTAACCCCCTTGTCAAGCATTTAGATTTAAGGTATGTACACTCGTCATTTACGTATACTACTAACCCAATGTTTCCCATGGGTGTTTTTGGTTCATGCATTTGCCTTAGCATTAATTGTTTTGTAGTTTCCCATTTCTTATTAAATGTTTATTTCCGTAAATATGATTTTATCTAGGTTTGTTTAATCTTTCGGTAAACCCAAGTCACTTGAGTTCCGTCTTTTTTGTTTTTTCATGCGAAGAATATATATATATATATATATCTTTGACTGAACTTGGATTGTCCTGCATGAATAAAGTTACATTATTTCTTTCTTACCATTTCCTGTATAGAAATATTATATTTTACACTAATGAATTCACATCTTTGATAGTGATTAGCTTTTATATTTTCTTATGTTTTCTCTTTTCTATGAATGAAATGCTTTATTACAGAGATGGTTCGTTCTAGGGCGAAGGAAATGAGCTCTACGTTGGGTAGAGACAACAAACCCTAAGACTAGTAGATGTTACATCCAACATATATACATTATCTAATACTATGTTGAGATGGTAAAGTATATAGTTTTCAAAAAGTGCCACATAGATCTGTTGGCACAAACACCATTCAGAATTTGTTTTGACTCCCCAATTGCACATTCAATAATGATATTCTCAAGAAAATACTTCTATTACATCAAAGCAGTGAAGTGTTTAATATAAACGGACAAAAGATTCAACTAACTTCCTCAGATTATGCTTACTTGATAAGGGAACACCAACTAATCTACAGGTCAGGCCAAAAAAGCCTTCACTGGATAGGTTTTTCTCTAGCAGTGTAAATATCACTAAGGGAGATAATTTAAAAATCATTATTACAGTTAGACAATCTGACAATACATATGATGTACATAGCACAATTAGCACTTTGATTGTTTTCATGTGCACATGCTACTTAATCGAGTGATCAAATTTCTCATGTTTAGTAAATCTTTTATATTATCTACAAGAGGTTGATTCAATAGACATTTGCAATTGAGCCAGATTTGTACATAATGTTCTGCTGGACAAGTTGAGTAGATTTTTTGCTGATATGAAGACGAATAAAACACCCTATTTAGTTAGGTATGATGCGGTCATACATGTAAGTCCGCACAATGTTGATATTTTTACATTGAAAATGTTATTTAATGTAAGTTGTTCTGTATCCCATGCATGGTTCTTTGAAACTGTTTATGTCTTAGAACTGTTTACATCAAGAAGTTCTTCGCACCTCCTCAAGTGGAATAACAGGTTCTTAAGGAACCCTCTAGACTTCTCTCACATTTTCAGTCATCTCAGTCAGAACAATTGCACGGCATCTCTCATCAATTAATTAACATGTATAGCATGTCTTACATTAATCATGATGTTACTATGAACGCATGTACAGGTGTTTGTGTTCCCATGTCCCCTCCCTGAAAAAGCAGACTTAAATAAATACGATTCGTCTGGAATTGGAAGCTGTTCAGGATGAACCACCAATTACCCTGCCAGATGCATCACCATACAACCAAGAGGAAACTAGAGAATCGAGGAGTAGAATGAAGCGAAAATTGCAGATGCTCCCAAAGAAGGTTGATTATTTGAATATGGAGCTGATTGAAGAAAGAGAAAAGAGGATCTCTGGAGGAGAGAGTTTAAGGGTTGAAGGCAGATTTCCAGAGGCATTAAGATGTGCAACAGCCCCTGAGCAATATTGATGAGATCATTTCTCAATAACAAGATGGAGTTGTTGAGGAGTCAGGTTTCCCATGAACCAGAACGGCGGAAAAGTATAGAGAGAACAGTCACCAAGTCTATGCATACGGTGACTATGTTGATGTGTAACACAATTTAGGTCGTCGATGATTTTCTGGTAACCTCAACTGACATTTTGGAAGGGAAAATGAACAACATTTTATCTTCTCCGGTGAAAATGGTGAAAGAGAGAACAGTACAGGGAAGAACCCAGTCAAAACAGGTTGGTTCTCCCTATCTTCTCCTACCAACCCCCCCCCCCCCCACACACACACATAGGTCGAACAAGGCCAGTATTTTGAGCTCACTGAAGTAGAAGCTGGTGAAGACGTGGAATACCACTTACCCCCATCTCCTCAACATGAGACACTTCATGTCCCGAAAATTCCATATCAAAAGAAGGCAAGGGGGAAAGGAAATGGAAGGCTGCAGCCTGCAGGGTAACCATGGAAAATAGACCAAAAAGATGCAAAATAGATGTGAAGCATCTGTCACCAACATTGGACCAATTGCCAGAGCCTAACAGAGAATTCTGCTTGGAATGGCTTCGGACTTTTGACAGAAGCTCCCTGCAAAGTCTCGTAAACAGGAGCTCTTTTCTCCATTAAAAAAATGTGATTAGAGAGATTTTCTCTTTTCTCCATTAGAAAAATGTGGTTGGAGAGATTTTTCCAGCTATAGATTTGGGAATAAAATTTGTTTCTTTTGCCTTGAGAGTTATCATGAAAATTTTAATCATACATATATTATTTCTTATTAAGCCCTGCAGATCTTGGTCTTCTTGTTTAATATGTTTGTTTCTCTTTTTTTTCTCTATTCTTCGCATAATCGGATCTAGATACGAAGTCGTGCATGACTGGTCGGAGCCATACATTTGTTCTAACAAAGTAAAATAATATATATATATATATATATATATATATACACACACATACACACACACACACACATAGAGCGAGAAAGGCCAAACGTATTTGTGTGTGTTAGAGACAGAGGGCGGACGGGGCCGGGGAGACTGGGATCAACGTTTTGCAGATCTGTTTTAACTAGAGTTAGCTAATTAAGTTTTGAATCAACGAAATCATCAAGCATAATGTTTTGCAGTATTCAATTCTCACATCTGTTAATTTTCTGCCGAAAATGTTTATGAATCGTCTTAAAACTTCTAATTCGAAGTAAACCTGTTCATATCGATCGATTAACATACAATCGCTCTCAAAAATCACAAACTCGAGGCGTGGAACGGGCAAATTACCTGGAACCTGATTATGTAGAGATCATCGCCGTAGGCAGAACGCAAATGATCGATCGGCTTCAGTCCAGACCTCCGAGGGGAGTAGGCCACGCTCAAGTTCACCAGCGCCTTCACCCTGTCGGGCCTGAACAAGCACAGGTGCCAGGCCACAATCGCCCCCCAATCGTGCCCCACCACGAACACCTGAAACCGACGGGTCGTCAGTTTGTTATGCTGGTAGCGCAACCGCCACGCCGCCACACCCGATGCGCGCGCACCTGGTCCTGGCCGAGGGCCTCGATGAGGGCCACGATGTCGCCGACGATGTGGAAGATGGAGTAGGCGGCGGGGGAGGCGGGCGCGTCGGTGTCGCCGTAGCCGCGTAGGTCGGGCGCGACGGCGCGGTAGCCGCGGGCGGCGACGCCGAGGATCTGGTGGCGCCACGAGTACCATAGCTCGGGGAAGCCGTGGAGGAAGAGCACCACGGGCCCCTCCCCTTTCTCGGCCACATGCATGTTGATCCCGTTCACCGCCACCGTCCGGTGCTCGATGCCCTCCATCTCTCCCGATCCCGGCGTCCGGAGCGAAGCAATTCGCCTGCGCCGCCTCCTCCACCCACCCCTCTCCTCTATCCCCAACCTCCAGTAGTGATTTTTTCTAGTCATTTATACCTGATACTCGCGTGATTTTTATTGTATTTTAATCGCAACTTTTTAAATTATGATAATTATGTATTCCGGACTAAGCTCTTCCGCGACTTTTATTCTTTTGTTTAAATTTTTTATTTTAAAATACTTTTACATATTATATTAAAAATAGAGTACCTTGATTACCATGTTTGGTAATAATAATATTAAACACCTCGGTCACCATTAATTTCCAAATCAGTATTCGTATAAAACAAATGCTTTGACTGATAACATCAATTTTGAAATTTGAAGTACAAAAATATCTAATGTAATATCATTTTTATACTATGATCGACCAAGACAGTACATTTTATTACTTTTTTATTTACATCAATGAAATGTGAACATCATGTATATCATGTCAAACTTTTCAAATGTCGAAGATATTCAATTATTGTGTTCCGATAGTGATGGTGCAGTGGGACCAAAAGAAAAAAAAAACGTTTTGATTATTGTACATATTTGTCTTGTTATTCCTTGTGTATAATAATAATTAACTAAATATGGCCGGTCACCTCCACGTGCCCGATAGAATGTCGACTATTCTTGGTGGTCAATACGTTGCACGGCGGAACCCTTGTCCGGCATCCCCGGCAGAACCTCGCGCGCGGTTCTCCTCCCCCGGTGGACACCCTCCCCGGCGGCTCTCCTCTCCGGCGGATACCCTCCCCGGGCGGAACCCTCGTCCGGCATCCCTGCCGGTGGAACCTCGCGCGCAGTTCTCCTCCCCAGCGGCATCCTCCCCCGACGGACTCCCTCCCCAGCGAAACCCCTTGCGGCGGTCTCCTTCCCCGGCAGACACCTCCCAGCGGATATCTTCTCCGGCAGAAACCCCCTCCGACGGAACCTCTCTCAGGCGGACACCCCCCCTCCCCGGCGGATCTCTTCTCCGGCGGGAACCCCCGGCGGAACACTTACGGCGGCCTCCTTCCCCGGCGGACACCTCCCGGCGGATATCTTCTCCGGCGGACACCCCCTGGCAGAACCCCTCTCAGGCGGAAGCCCCCCCGGCGGAAACCCCTCCCCCCAGCGGAACACCTCCCTGGCGTAAACCATAAGCTTCACGGGAGCCATCGCGGGGGCGAACTCCGGAAGTTTAACCGGCGGCATCCCTGCGCAGAGTTCGCGGCACTCTTGACGATTTTGTAGTCAGCACATTCTACGTCGGTGATAAATTCTCCGCCTGTGTTTTTTTTAACATTGTCGGTTTGAGGTCGGTTTAGTATTGAGAGGGAGGATGCCTCCCTCCCAATCTTCCTTTTCCAACACTTTGCCTAAATTTTTTTTTAGACATTTTTTTTCTTTTTGTTGTGTTGGAATCGTGGAGTTCGGCTTATTTAAGTCGATCTATCTCGTTTTTCTTTTATGTCGTTGATGTTAGTAGTCCAACGACCGAGTTATGACTCTTCATCTGCTGCTTTTAGCGTCTCAGACGCTAAGTATCTTTTGAGACCGTTTGTTTGAGCTTTATCTATTTATGTTTGGAGTGATTTTTCGGTCTTGATGCAGTTGTTCAACTCCCATGAAGGAGTTCCTACTTTTGCTATCCGATCACGTTGGCACGTCTGTGTGTTGGTCTTCTCGTGGTGGTATGATCATCTCTTAGAAATTTATATTTTTAAGATCACTCTCTTGTTAACTCGATCTTATATTTTTCCTGTTGTCAGTCTATAGTTGTACCAACTCTGTATTGTTCTTAGTTTAGTACGAATGAATATGGTACTGTTATTCAGAGAGAGAGAGAGAGAGAGAGAGAGAGAGAGAGAGAGAGAGAGAGAGAGAGAGAGAGAGAGTATTCTTGATGGTCAAGATTGGAAGATTGCTAATTAATTAAATTACTACGGGCCTACGGCACCAGCCATCGCAGACCATGACCATATTTTATGAGATTCTCGGACAGGGACTAGGAAGAATATAATGTGAGCAAGATTGTTTTTTTTTCTTTTTTCTTTTTTTAAATCCGTGTCGTGCAAGAGAAGGTATAGATCGTCGAATAACATATTCCTCTGGTTCCAATATCTTCATGCAGCCATGCGCCAACTTCTTGACTATCTAACCGTCTAGTTCCTAGCCAAGACACAGGGTAGGGTGTTCACAAAATATCGATAAATTGAATCGATATTTCTTTTAGATTTGATTCAAGTCGATATTTTTCTAAATTAAATCGAATCAATAGATCAGTTGACCTGATTTAATTTATTTTATTCATACATTATATTAATTTTAAATATATATTATTATAAATTTAGGTTAATTGATATAGAGATATAATTATATATTATAAACAATGTATAATCTTCGTGTTAACTTTAATTAATTATTATAACTTAAAATTATTCTATTTTTTATTTAATTTAATTAAGTATAAATTAAATTGACAAATCTAATCGAATCGAATCGAATAGATTCACAATCGGTTTAAGGTTCATTAGAATCGATTCGATCCAATCTGATTCGTTTTTCAGCTTGATTTCGGACTCCAAAAGAAGAGTCAAAATCTAGTTGAACCGAACAATTTACACCCGTTCTGCAGCCCGTCATGATCAGGCCCAGACAATTTGGCTGGCACAAATACACACGACGATCATCTCAAAGTACTTTTACACAATTACTACAAAATGCGGGTGTCTGGCCAAGACTCTATGCAGCCCGGATTTCTGTTTGGCTTGGATTGTGAAGATTACGAACAAGATACGTAATTACGGTGTCCATGAACAAAGCCCGTCTTGAATAACGAAGGAACGTAACCCAATTCTTAGGGGAGCAATGCATTAGGTACACCATTGGAACTAAAAAATGTATCGATCAACATTAGATAATCAGCTTTAAATTTATCGGCACCAAAATAACGGAAATAACATGATCAGTAGGTAGGAACTGGGGTGTCAATGCGGAGCCGAGCTTGGTTCAAGGTGAACCGGATCAAGACCCAATCTAAGAAACTTGGACCGTATTGCATGGTTGCCCGGGCCCAGAAAGACGCTTCTCCCAGACCCGGTCGCCTAGCCCGATCCAAAATTTCCTATCTCATCATTATGTTGTTGTCAATTTTAAAACCTTTCGACATTAAAAATAATAATAATAATAACTTAACTTATAATATGTTTTTAAAGAACAGAATTTTCAGTTGGAATGCAGTTGCGTCATCGGTTTTTAAGTTTATTTGACCACTTTTACTCATGATCTTTTGATTAAGGTTTGCGAGGTAAAATTTTAGATATGTACATGCTCAATTGTAATTGGACATATCTGTTATCGCTATCGATCGAGCATTTCTTTGGGCGTGGGTTTTTTTTTGTCACGCTAGCCGAGGGATCGAGCGCCCCCGCGGCCTCGATCCCCATAGGTAATCTTCCCCCGAGAAAGGGTGGGCTCAGGCGGCCCTCGAACCCTGCCCAGTGCCCGCTGCTCTCTCAATTAGCGAGTCACGTCAACCATGCCAAGGACGATAGACTTTTGGGTGTGGTCATTAGCACAAATTCTAAACACGATGGAAAATATTTTATTTTAATTTTTTTATTTGGGGGGGGGGGAACAGACGTGTTTACCATTTGAAAACAATATCCGTTTGAAAAAAATCAAACCAATAAAGTCGTTACAAATAGACATCCGAGTACAGGCAACTATCACATAGGGATATCAATGATTACTGATTATCTGACCCGTTCATTAGTTAAGAAACAGTTAAAAGATAATTTTAAATTTTCGAATAAGCTAACCATGTTCGTTTACCGATTAACTATTATCTTAACGAATACGGTCATGAATACACCATAAACCGAACCTGAAAATCGTTACCAGTATTCGTTAATCAATACATAATGCAACAACTCACAATTTATGACATCTAAGCATATATATGTCTCATCTAGTAAATCTTATTGTCCTTAACTCTCCAGTTCATCCTCCTCCCTGAGACCTCAACATTGGATAAGCCTTGTCCTGACATCCGACAGCGATGTCTTCTTCCTCTTCCGCTTCTTGACGATGCAGTCCACGAACACGACGATGGCTTCTTCCCCTCCGGCCGAATTTGACATCATGAGAGAATCATCATACTGGAGAAACTCATCGACTGTGTGATCAACCAAATAGTTGATGACAACACAAAATAGGAATATACACTACAGTTCCACTAGAAAATATTTCACTTTTGTTGCAGATTGACTATCTCATGATTTATATTTGGTATATATTGTTTTGGATATGTAACTAAGATTTTTTTCTATATCACATTTTGTGTTGCACATCTAATTATTTAGTGCAGACTCAAAAATCATTTTTATTATAAACTTGCAAATCATTTTTTTGTATCACATGTTTTGTGTTATATATATGATTAAGAATTTTCTTCTAATACATTGCTATACATAGATGTTTCTAATTGTAATATGTATTTTTTATGTGTGTTTCCATCGGTAAAATTATCTTTAGTTCTTTATTTTGCTTGGTTGTATCATACATATGTTATCTCTTTATTTATTCGATAATCATCCATTATCCGACTGTAAATTGTTTTTAAGCAGACAGAACAATGCGGTTCGTGGATACACCCGATACCGATATTTAATGAACAGCAAGTGGATACAACTTTTTCTTATAGGATACGGATACGGATAATACTATTATTCAACTCATATCCGACCCATTGACATCTCTACTGCCACAGGACCATCACAAGTAGAGTGTGAATTCTCTCAATCCACAATTGATGAATCTGTTGTAGTCTCGACTAACAAGTCATGTGACGGGTCAAGCTCTCGTGTCAAATCAGCGAGGACCATAGCCCCCCTTTTGAAGGGAATATGAAAAGGTTATTCGATGGAATTCACGCCCTTACGAGACATATTGGATTTAGCCGATAGGTAAAGCGTGCGCGAGAGTGCTTGGCGAAGTTGGCTTCTCTGGGGTTAGGGGTGCAAACGAGTTGAGTCGAGTAGAGTAGTATGGTGCTCAAACTCGACTTTTTTATTTTATACGAGTTCGAGTTCGAGCTCGAGTTTTAACGAGTATGTTGAACTCTTATTCAAACTTGGTTTATTTATTAGTCGAGCCGAGTTAAACTCAAGCTCGCATAATAACTAGGCTAAAGTTCAATCCAAGTTAACGCTTGAGTTATACAAACTCATTTATAAATTTCAAAATTAATAGCAGTTATTTGTGAAACTTTAAATATAGTTTATTTATGAAACTCAATCAAATTTTAAATTATTTAACATATTTAAGTGATACTATATAATTATTAATATTTAAATTTTAAATTTTAAAAATAAATATTTAACAAAATATTTAATCGAGTCATTTGTGAGTTTATCGAACCGAGTAAGAGTGTTCAAGGTCGACTCATTCAATGAGCCAAATTTTATTTTTTTTGTTCAAACTCGTTCATCTAACATAATAAATAAGTGAAGTCTAATTTTTATCGAACTAATTGTCAAGTGTATTAATTCGTTTGCACCTATACTGAGATGCAACCGTAGAACCCTGATTTAGAGATTGATAGGGTGTTTGTTGCTCAAGATAATCTTATTTTTGAAATCGACGTAGCATTGTATTTCAGTATCAATCGATGAAGCCCTCGCCGGACTTCATCGCCGTTTCTCGTTCCTCGGCGTCCTTGCTGTCAATAGCGACGTCCCCGGCGTAGCGCCTTGCCTGCGGTGCCTCGGTGACGCCTCCCGGCGAAGCCCCCCTGCGAAGCCCCAGCCCGCGGAGCCTCGGCGAGGCCTCCCGGCGAAGCTCCCGGAGTAGCCGAGGCAAAGCCCCAGCGAAACCCCTGCGAAGCCCCTGCCTGAGGAGCATCGGCGACGTCTCCGGCGTGGCCTCCCGGCGCAGTCCCTTGCGACGCCCCTGCCCGAGGAGAATCGGCGACGCCTCCGGCGAAGCCTACCGGCGAAGCCCTCTGCTTGCGGAGCCCTCGGAGACGCCCCGGTGACGTCCTGCCTGCGCCATCTGGCTCGCGAAACCATCGGTGTAGCTCATCGGCGACGCTAGTATTTGCTTGTGGTACCCTCGGCGTAGCCCCTCTTAATTTTCTTTCGCACCGTCCATTTACTGTTTTGGGGTTGGTTCTGTTCCGGGAGGGAGGGATGTTCCTCCCTCCCACTCCCCTTCTCCAGCACTCTACCTAAACATGAGTTTAGGTTTTTTGCCTTTTTTTGTTGTGCTGGAGTTGTGGAGTCGGCTTACCCATGGTCTTTAGGTCTTTTCGGTTCTTTGTTTTCAGTTGGTGTCTTGTGGTCGAGGTCCGTCATGTCATCTTTCCTGATCTCCTTCATGACCACTTTTCTTATGTCGAGACCGATGATCTGGGCGATCTCCACACCTCTGGTGTGATCTTCCGATCTTGTGGCAGTTATCAAACTCCTGTGATGGAGTTTCTTTCTCTGATGTTCGATCTTTCGAGCACTTTTATGTGCTGGTCGATTTGTGGTTATGTTTGAGTCTGGTCGGAAAGATCAATTTTTTAGGTTCTCTAGTTTTCTTGTATTTCGTTGTGCATTTGTCTAACTTAAGTCCAGTGTCTGTATATGTTACCTATGTACTTTTTATGTTATAAATGAAGTAAATCACTGTGTTGTTCAAAAAAAAAAGTATCAAATTTAAAATTAGAAAAACACAGACTTTGTATTCGGTAAAAACAGTACAATATTTAAAAATTATGCAGTGTTAGGTGGAAAAAATTTTAAAATATTTTTCAATATAATTCGTGAATTCGTGAATCTTCTGACGACGCACACCTCTGCACGGTAAACGTAGAACCCAGATGACGGGCTCCGTCAAACACGTTACGCGCAGTCAACAAACAGCCATAACCTCGAGGCCTGAAAGTCAAATGTCAACGAAAACAGGTCAAACCTGGAGAGCCAACCATTCTCGCGTTGCCCGATAGAGCACGGGTATTTTTGGTGATAAATTGCCCTGAAAACTAGGAATAATTATTCATTGGCCCGTTTACCGCATAGTTCAGGACGGATTTTTCTTGATCAGAAAAAGAAGAAGTTCAGGACGGATTTACTGTTCTACGCGCACAGAAGCGATTTGTTGCATCGGCCGGGAGAAGGAGAAGAACAAGAAAAACAGCGGAGTAGGATTTTTCTTGATCAGAAAAAAAAGAAATTCAGGACGGATTTACTGTTCTACGCACACAGAAGCGATTTGTTCCATCGGCCGGGAGAAGGGGAAGAACAAGAACAAGAAAAACAGCGGAGTAGTGAATTACATGGAAGGAAGGAAGGAAGGAAGGAAGGAAGGAGACTCCTGATGGCATGGCGGCGGATCAGGTCATCAGGAGCTCCGGACGGAGATGCTCTGCATCATGAACTTGAACTCCTGGAAATCCACCCGGCCGTCGTGGTTGCGGTCGACGGAGCAGATCATCTCGCGGACGCTGGCGATGCTGCCGCCCTCCGAGATGCCCAGCTTGCCCAGCACCGCCTGCAGCTCCCTCGCCGAGATGAACCCGTCGCCGTCCTCGTCGAACACCTTGAAGGCCTCGCTGAGGTCGGACTCCTCGGAGGCCGCGTCGGCGGCGGTGCCGAAGAGGGTGTCGCCCAGGGCGCGGTGGAGGCCCTCGAAGTCCTCGAACTCGAGTCCCGCGCGGCCGGGCTTGATGAAGGCCTCCACGGTGGATCGGAGGCCGTCCGGCTCGACCTCCAGCCCGAGGGAGTCGAGGACGGCGAAGAGCTCCGCCACCGTGATCTCGCCGTCGCCGTTGTGGTCGAAGAGGTCGAAGATGCGGCGGAGGCGGAGGGCGTTGAGGCTGGAGTTGCGGAGGCGGAAGGAGGGGGATGAGCGGCGGAGCGGCGCCTCCCTGACCCTTCCCGTCGCGTCCATTATTCCCCCGGCCGGCCGGCGGACGAAGGAGGGAAGGAGGCGACCGCGCAGGCCGTTGGTGGTCGGGGAGGGGGCAGCCGACGGGTGGTTCTAATACACGGGAGAGGCTGGAGCGGAGGCGTCTCTGACCGCAGCCGGGAGAAGATGGACATGTCCAAATTGGGCGGGCGGGCGACGGAGGTTGTCGGCGGCCGCGGACTTTCAAAGTCAAAATCTATGTCGGAAATACTAATGTCCTGTTTATTAGAGTTTTATTTTTGATATTATATTAATGTTTTTAAATGTTTTTTTTTGAACACAAATATAATAATTATATAATATACAAAGCAGTACAATCATACAAGCATCGTCATCAAGCAAACCGGTGCATCAGTAACCACTTGATCAAACACAACTGACGGAAGCTCCACGATTGAAGTGTTCCACTGGACCGTGCGAGCAGTTCGCAAAGCCCATTTCGCGAGCAAATGCGCTGCCATATTCCCGCTTCTAGGGCAAAAACCAACCGAGGAGGTCGCTCCATCCGGACGACGTCGAGCCGCCTCGATGAAGGAGGAAGCTTTCCACGAGGTGCGGTCCGGTACCATTAAAGGCGTTCACCACTGCAAGTGCATCAGATTCAAACGTTGTTGAACATTGTCGCAAGCAATCCCAAGATGATGCCTCAAAAAGAGCCTCCGCCTCCAAAATCTGAGGATCTGTGAACGTTGAAATACAAGTCTTCCATGTAAGTACTCTACCAAGTTCATCTCTGACTAGAATACCTATTGCCCCCTTCTCAATCATGCATTGCATCAATATTCACCTTGACATGCTTTGCTGCCCGGCGGGCACCATGTCTGACAAAATTGTAATCGATGGGGTTCACTTGGGAGAGGAAGAAAAGAGCATCTCTTTTAGCTAAAATAAGTATCCAATATGGTGTTTTATTAGTATTCACGATTGTAGTACTTGCATCTTTGTCTCCATAGTTGCCGGATGATTGAAATGCCTAAAACTCCGGAATATAAAAGATGAGAGGAATCGACATAATCCAATTCGGGAAGACAAGAAAAATATCTGAAAATCTTGTAAAAACCATGCATCATTAAACCCCAATTGAGACCCAAACCATACGGCTCGCTCACGAGGACATCGAAAAAATAGATGTTCAACATTCTGCGGAGCATTCGACAAATAGCGCACTTACTATCAATATAAGGGCATCGTTTAGCAATCGCCTCATTGGTAGGAAGAGCTTTAGCTAAGATTTTCCAAATTAGAAAGATGAGCCTGAGTACAGGGAATAATTTTGAAATTTTTGGATGCCATAACTTTTTCCAAACCAATTGCACAGATGGTTCAGGGGTTAAGTTCATATTAGCATAATAAGAATAAGCTGATTTAGAAGAAAGTATACCATTTGGAGCAAAACTCCACACTAACTTATCACAATGCATTAACATCAATCGGAGTTCTCGAGTCTGGACACGAGAATGGGCATCAAAGAATTGATGCGAGCTTTGCAATATTCCACTGCCCATTCTCAATCAACTCATTAATCATTTGTGGCCATACCTCAATTCCGGGTTTAAGAGAAGGAGGGCCCAATTTATCCGAAATCCATTGATCCTTCCAAATATTAACTAAAGAGCCATCTTTAATTCTCCAAATACTTCCTCTAAGTAAATCTTTCCTCATCTTGAGGATGTTTTTCCATACGTCGGAGCGGTATTTCACCTTCAATTCCCAAAGATTTTCATTCTTCACATACACCTTTTCAAAATTCTAACCCATAATTTCTCGGGGTAATGAAGAAAAGACCAAGCAAGTTTTAGTAACAAAGCATTGTTAACGGTTAGTAAGATCCCTAATCCCCGGCCACCTTTAAGTTTGGATTTTCTACTAGAATCCCACTTCCCAAAATGGCTCTTTTCCTTTCCAGTTGCAGAATGAGCCCACCAAAATTGCTGTTGGCAGGAATCAAGTTTTTGGATTATAGCCTTGGGGATTTTCTTTAACGCCATAACATGAGTAGGTAGTTGACTCAAAGTAGATTTGATGAGCATAGTCCGACCTGCAGAAGATAAAAGATTCACCTTCCAGCAAGCTAACCGTTTTTGAAATCTGTCCACTAACTTGATTATAATGATTTATTCGATGATCGAAATACCAATAGGAATGCCCGGATATTTTCAAACCGATCAGCCTTTCGAAGACCCGGTAATATCACATATTTGGTTGGACAAGTGTTCGTGCACATTTCACTGAAAATGATCTTGGATTTACGAAAATTAATGGTAGCCGGACAAGGCTTGATATATAGATAAAATATTCATCATACTCCGTGCTTCTTCAATGGAGGCCAATCCACAAATAACAATATCATCTGCAAACATTAAATGAGTAATGGTTGGTCTCCCTCTACTTAAAGTTATCCCCTTAAAGGAACCCTGAGCCATTGAATCATTAAGGATTTTCGTTAAAGCTTCTGCACATAAAATATAAAGATATGGAGATAGAGGACAGCCCTGCCTAAGTCCTCTCTTAGGTTTAATAACATCAGACTTCTGACCATTAAGGGAAATGGAGTAAGTAACAGATGATATACATGCCATAATAATGTCCACTATTTTAGATGGAAAACCAAAACAGTTCAGCATATAATGGATAAAATCCCATCTCACTGTATCATAAGCTTTACTAATGTCAAGCTTAACCATGAATTGACCCAGCTTTCCAGACTTGAACCGAAAAGAACTAATGATTTCATGAACAATGATAATATTATCCAAACATACTCGTCCCGAAACAAAAGCCACCTGATTTTCAGAAATTAAGGTAGAGAGTAGAGGTTTAATTCTATTAGCTAGTAACTTAGTAAAGATCTTGAACAAAACATTACAAAGACTTATAGGCCGATAGTGCTCGGTACAGTAGGGTTATCCTTTTTGGGAATAAGAGAAAGAATTGTATGATTTAAGCCAAACGGGATAACATGGGATATAAAGATAGAATTAACAAGATCCACAATATCTTCTTTGATATCATCCCACATAAATTGAAGAAAACCAGGTGGAATGCCATCCGGACCAGGGGCCTTATCTGCTTTCATAGAAAACAAAGCCTCTTTGATCTCCTCAATTGTAGGGGGTACTATAATATCTTTCTTTTGAGCTTCTGACAAATGAGTAGTAGCCATCAAATGATCTTGCCGGCCAGTTAAACTAGAATCCGATGCAAAACGAGTGTGGAGAAATAAGAACAAAAAACCTGATTTATATCCCTCAAGAAGTAGACCGGGTACCATCAATTTTATATACTCCGAAAATTCGATTAAACCTTCTCCGATTAATTACTTTCATGTGAAAATACTTAGTACATTTATCTCCCAAACTATGCCAAAACGACTTTGCTCGTTGCTTCCAATAGATGTCTTCTAGGAGCTCTAACTTATTTAATTTAGTTAATAAAGCGGTCCTGCGATCAATATGTTCTTGTCCATCCGGAATATTTTGAAGGGATTTTAATGCTTCCTTAACCTCATGAAGTTGCAAATGTAAATTACCAAATATATGGCGTTTCCAGCATAATAAGTTATGCCTCAACTGTTTCATTTTGCTGTCATAATTTAATGTAAGATTGCTACTCGTATTCCAGACATCCTTAACAAATCCCCTAAACGACCAATGCTGAAACCAGGCCGCCTCTATCCTAAACCAGCTCTTTATTTTTTTCACAATAGGACTAGTAATAAGTAAAAGCGGTGTATGATCACTAAAACAAGTAGGTAATGAGCACAATTTAGCATGTTGAAAAACATATACCCAGTCCATAGAAGCCAAGCATCGGTCCAGCTTTTCCCGTATGTTATGCAGAAATCTTCTTTTGTTAGACCAAGTGAACGCTGGCCCCTCCAACCGAATATCAACTAATCTGTTCTGTTGAATAAATTGTTCAAACTGATTCAGATGAGAATAGATTGGAGGAGAGCCCCCCCACTTTTCATGCGGATATCTAATACAATTCCAATCTCCTAGCAAACAAATCGGGAGATTGTACCCTTGCAAGAAATCCGACATCTGCTTCCACATACTAACTCTGTCTTTATGAGTTACCGGAGCATAGACAGTGATAAGTAAGAAAGACATATTTGTATCACCATCTTTTACCACACTAGCTATCCACGACTTTGAATTCACTTTAACATCAAGAACCACACTGTCGGCCCACCATAACCACATACCACCAGATCTTCCACAAGCTGGGACCAAAACAAAGTTTTCTATATTTCTGGCTTTGAAGAAAGCTAGAGAGAAAGTTTGATTACACTTTGTTTCTGCTAGGAAAAAGATGTCTGGTTTGACTGAATGGGATAGCCTGTCAATGTATTGAACTGTCAAGTGCCCATTCCCACCTCGACAGTTCCAAGAAATGATTTTCATTTGGTCCCTTGCAGCTGTTCCGGGCCAGCTGCCAGTGCCCTTTTCCCATGCTCCACTGAATAAGATTCCAAAACCAGAGAAGGATTCCCCAAGGTCGTATCAGTCTCCAACTCCTTGATAGACAACTTCCTTTTGGAATTTTTCTTCCATTTATCAATAAGACTGGAACGTTTAACAGCCAGATAGGGAGCACCCTTATATAATTTTAAATATTTGGAAGGATTCTGAGTAATCATACAATCATACTGGGTCCCCACTGTTGTACCATAGATTCCCTCATAGTGCGGTAACACACTTTGTTGAACTGCCTCAGAACGTATGCCCAGTACAGATGACATGAGTTGAGCATCAACTTTTCCAAAAAGATGACTATCCGGCCTAAGCATGAAAACATCATACCCATCCTTAATGTGATTAACAACATCGGTAGATACTTGATATAAGGAGGAAGCTTTAGAAGAACTTGTTTCGTTAAAAATCTCAACATCTTTACGCACTGAATATTCGATTACGGTTTACCACCGATGCAGGGGCATAAATCACCTTGTGTATCTTTATCATTCTGTTGAGAGGTAACCCCATGTCTAATTCCTCTGCCATCACCCCTACCATTTACGGTTAGCCAGTCTCCAAAGCGAAAGATAATACTTTCTTGCATTTGCTGCTTCAATGAAGGAGACAATTCAGGTTTAATAAAAGATCGAAGCAAAGTTAACTTATCGCAAGCTTTGTCATACTTGTGGCCCATATAACCGCAAAAATGACAAAAATGAACTATCCGTTCAAAAGCTAACTCATATACATGTGTTTCCCCTTTAGATATCTGAACGATCACCTCAGTAGGTAGAGGTTGATTTACTGACAAAGATATTTTCAGACGGGCATATTGACTCCAAGATTCCACTACCTCCTTTGATGGCAGGACAGGATTTCCTACTTGAGAAGCAATAAGCATAACCGTATCTCTCTCAAGTAACTCTCGAGGAAGGTCATAAATCCTCATCCAGAGGTCTACTGAATTTAGAGAGTACCCCGATGGTGGTGTGTTCTGGCGACCCTTTTCTATCAAGACCAAATCATTGTTAAAAAACCAGGGGGTCCGAGAATATATCTTATTAGCTTCCTCTTCGGTTTTCAGGACTATCAAGAAGGCTCCTTTCGGATAATCCAACATAGACCAAGGAGAGGAAGGAGCCCACACCTTTTTAATCCACTCTTTAAATCCAGCTGGTCTGATCTTGTCTTTGGTTAAAACAGCGACTATTAATGACCTTTTCCACTTCTGTGCACTTTCAGGCACAGGGTCTCGAAGGAACACTGGTGGAGGTTTCAACGGTACTGTAGAATTTCTTGGAATTTTTGTATAATGATGTCCTCTTGCAAAACATCTTGCTCATTCACGTCACCCATCCAGGAGGAATAGGATGGAGAAATCGAGAAAGGTCCAGAGAAGTTAATAGCACAGCAACCTACAGATCAGCAGTTGACCGAGAATACTCCTTCCAAATTGATAAGCAAGCAACGAAAACCCCAAATGAATGCACGATGAGACCATAGGGGATTGGAAACAAACAGGAAATCTGCACAACGCTTCCGAGGAATCCCACCAGTCGTGCTAAACACACCTGATGGATTCGTCGAAGTCGCCTCACACTTCGAGAGTATTCCTATCGACTCCCCGAGCAGCAGAGAGTGAGTTTTGCAGACCAAAGATTCCACCAAACCGAACACAAGGGAAAAAGAACAAAGACTTCGCGCCTGAGATTCCGAGGGAAGGCGAACTCCTTCTCTCGATCCTTCCTCTCGAGCGCCCCAGGAAACCCTAGACGAGGGCGAATGGAACGCTCCAGAGATCGGTCATCATGGGTTCTCCCTTCGTATGATAATCTCCAATATTTTTAAATGTTAGAATATCAATATCAATATTTTTAATGCAAGTTGACATTTATATTATGCAATATGTCTTGTTTGTATTACGAATTTTAAAATTAATATAATTAATTAAATACTTTTTAATAATTCTCATCGATATCAATTTTAAAATTGATAGCGATAGAAAAACTTAATAATATCATCAAACAGGACGTAAACTGCTTCAAATTCCTATCTGTTTATCCGAATAATAATCGATTATATGATATAATTATCTGACTCTTAACCAGAGCGGACACGGAGGAAATGTTCCCTCTGACTAAATCTCTTTATATATAATACGTACATAGTATATATAATTATATGTTTACAAATATTTCATTTAAAAATATGTCTTAATGTTGTCTAATTAATATGCACTTGGTTGATATTAATAAATACGTGATAAGTTTTAAACTTTAAAATTTATTCATACATATTTATATATTAATAAATATATTAATCTGATAAATTTAGTATTCGTGCTTAGCCGAAGGAACAATGATGAAATGCGGTATCCCGTCCGGTCATGGTAGCCATATGGTCTTTTGATAGAAATAAATACTATTGTCCGGTCATTTTTGTATCATTCTAAAAAAGAAAAAGGTTTTAACGCAACACGGTCTGATGATCTCTGTTCGATACAAATTTAATATTGGGATAATATGGATTTATTCTCAAGTTCTTTTTGGAGATAGCTCATAATCGTTGGAATCATCCCCATATTAGACATGTACCAGACATGCCTTATAAGTAATATATATAATATTCCCATCTTAGTTTGCCTCAGAAATGAACAGTCCTAGACTCCTAATTGTGCCAAAAAGTACGCTTAGAAGTTGAGAGATAGGAGAAACAATAATGAGTGACTTATTTTATTTCTTAGAAATCTTATGGGGTGTTTGGTTGCATTTTAATTTTTAAAAAGGTTTCATGATAAAAAATTAAAACCGTTGGCAAGCGCCGGGAGGAGAGGCTTCGCGAGGAGTTGAGGCCGCCGTTGGGAAGCGCCGGGAGGAGAGGGCTTCGCAAGGGTTTTGCGAGACGCTGAGTTTCACTTTCAAAAAAAAAAATGGTCTCGACCACTTTTTTTTTTTTACGATGCCCCTTCGGTGAAAAACGTTTTCAATATAAAAAATGATAGAACGAGCCAAACAAAATTTTAAGGTCACTTTCATTACAATTTTCGAAAATTAAAAAAAGAATCGCTATCATGTAACCAAACACCCCCATCAGTTTAAAACGCTGCGATCACATAACAGTTTGATACAAATTTTAATTTAGAGATAATCTTGATTTATGCCTCTCTTTTTGGTGGATAACTCGGCATCCCCCTCCTATTAAACCTGTACCAAACGTGCCCTGGAAGCTTGGAAATGAGATAAAACATGTTCCAATGAAAATCGTGTACTGTCATATATATATTTTTTAGCGATGAAAGACTCCTCTATGATGGCACCCGGCAGTCGAACTCCCATGTTTGTTTGCCTTGTAATTTACCAAATACAAAAGGCGAAATGATAGGCCCGATCCGACTGCCTGGCACGTTCGGTTCGGATTCGGAGGACGATAATAAGACCGGGGCGAGTCATATAGTTATTGGCAGGATCCGCTCACATGGGCGAGTAACCGTGGCAGATCGGAGTATCCGCTCACATGGGGAAGAATCCGAAAGTCGGCACCGAAATCCACCGCCCGCGTCGCCGACCTCGCTGGCGTGCCCGTGAAGCCGTGTTCTTTCGCACATGGTCCGACTGTCCGGGAGGACTCGCTCGATGCCGGGTCGGATCAGGAGGTGGACGGTCCGGATGCGATCCAGTAACCCGCGCCCGGTAACCGTAGCAGCCGGCCTCCCGGGTGATTCGGCCGGTCTTATCGGGTCTCCTGTTTCATGCTCCTCCCCTAGTCGTGTAACAACAATAGTTTATCAGACATTTATGCCCTGTTTGGTAACATTATTTGACACCTCTATCACTATCAATTTTAAAATTGATATTCTTAGTAATTACTAAGAAGTGTTTGGTTAGTAATATCAATTTTGAAATTGACAGTGAAAACAAAACACATTATGTAATATAAATGTTAACTTGTATCAATTTTAATATTGATATTCCAACCTCTAAAATTATCAATATCAATATTGATATAGTATCAAATTTAAAACTCTAACCAAACGGGCCATTAGGCCCTATTTGGTAACACTATTTGACACATCTATCACTATCAATTTTAAAATTGATATTTCTCGTAATCACTAAGAAGTGTTTGGTTAATAGTATCAATTTTGAAATTGACAGTAAAAACAAAGCACATTACGTAATACAAGTGTCAACTTGTATCAATTTTGATATCGATACTTCAACTTTTAAAATTATCAATATCAATATTGATATAGTATCAAATTTGAAACTCTAACCAAACGGGCCATTAACTCTGAACATCTTCTATATATGTATTAACAGAAAAAAAAAGAGAATTGAAATCGCACACATTGTGAGTTGATTAAAACAAATAATTAATCTATAGAGAAGATGAAGTATCTCATTCTGGATTCTATGATAATTGATACAAAAAAAAACAAGTATGATCAGATACAACATTAAGGGCCCATTTGTTTCCTCGTAAAACTAGATTCACGTCGAGATTTTACCGAAAATAAAATGTATTTGACCATTTGATTGCACGTAGTCGTGGCGTGGCTGCTTAACAGCCTATTTGGTAACTGTATTAAGCACTTGTATTAGTATTAATTTTAAAATTGATATTGATAGAAGATGTTACAAAGTGTTTGGATACTTATATCAGTTTTAAAATTATTAGTTTACCATTCTTTCAAATTCAATACAGGTCAATATCTGTTTTAAAATTAATATTGAGCTGTGTGTTCGCTACGCCCTAACTCCATCTCCCCTACAGCGGCCGCCCTCCCCGATCGACCTCGGTAGACGCGGGAGCTCACCTCCGATGGTGCGACTCCCCGATCGACCTCAGCCCCGATCAACCTCGGCAGACGGCGGGAGGCCGCCCTCCCCGATCGACCTCAGCAGACTAGGCGGGGGGCCGGCACCCGCGGTGGCAGCTGCTAATCTATGCGTGCGGATGCTGCGTCTGCTTTGTGATCTTCCTCTTCTGGCCATGAATCCCAGAATTCTTGATCCAGAATACTCTTCGGTGATGACCTCTTTGGCCGCTCGATTTGGCCGGCGGAGAACCCCTCGTCACGACTCAAGAAGGGATGGCTCAGCAGCGCCGCCACCGACCACCGCTTCCTCGGATCCCTGACCAGGCACGCGGCCCGAAGTCCCTGGCGTCGTCGGAGACACCGCGGGGCATCTCCGGCGCGCGTCGTCGGAGAAGGGCGATCCGGTGAATGGCGGCCACGGGGCCGGCGATGCCGCCCAGCGGGGGGACCCGGTCTCCATCTCGATCACGGTGCAGCCCGGCGCCCGGATGTCGGCAGCCGTCCCCTGTTCCTCTCCTCTCGCCACCTCCGACGCCATATACGGCGGTGTGCCGCCGATGATTTCCGATCGCCGGAGCCATCGACCCACGGCGCATCCGAGGTCGGCGAGCTTGATGGTGGCGCCGTCGCCGCCGCCGAGGAGGATATTTTGGCCCTTCGCATCGCAATGGATGACTCCCCGGGCATGGAGGTACGCCAGCCCGCCGAGGATCTCCCGGGTGTGCCCCCCGGATAGCCCGCTCCTCGCATCCCGCCCCGCCGCTTGATCGCCTCGGTGAGGGGCCGCCGCCGAGGAGGTACTCCATGTGAAGATTGTACAGGGACCCGGCCGTCGGGCTCGGCCGTGACGTCGGAGCCCCGGGCGGAGACCACATGAGGGCTGCCGAGAGGGAGGACAAGATCTTTCGCTCCCTCGCGGGGGGAGCCGCGCGGGAGAGGTCGGAGGACTTGACGGCGAAGAAGCCCCTTCTCCCGCCGGAGGACGTGGAGGCGGCCAAGTAGACGGCGGCGGTGGAGCCGCGGCCGATGCACCGTCCGCGGACCCATTCCCCTCTGCCGCCGTCCATATTGAAAAAGATCCGGGAGGAGGAGGAGGAGGGAGGAGAACGGAGGGGGGCGGATCAACGCGTCAACAGCGTTGCTGGTAAGCGGCTATGGAGCTGAATTGTGCTTTGTAGTTTTTTTTAATCTGAAAATGGGAGATTTCAGATGGATATGTAAGGGGTAAATATAAGGTGTATAATCATGTTAGTGGATATTATACAGTTGATCTTTCTCTGTATTAGAATATTTCGTCAGTGCATTTAATAGACAATAAAATTTTATGTTTGTTGTAGTTATAGTTGAATTTTATGCTTACGTATGTCTGTACGGAACATGGACAACAAAATATAAGATTTTGACATTTCAATTTGTTGAAAGTGGTCAACTTTATATCATTTTTCTTAGTTTTTGTTTTAATTTTATTATTTAAATTAAAATATTTAAATATATATGTAATTTTGTAAAATAATATAGATATTTTTATATTTTAACAATAATTTTGGTATTAAAATATAATTTTGACACTAATTAATCAAAATATTTAATAGTGATTTTCATATTGATATTGTATTACCAAACACCTAATATCAATTTTAATATTGATATAACATTACCAAACGCTTAAAGAAACTTGATACTATCACTTTTGATATTGATATTACATCTTCTTGGAATATCAATATCAAAATTGATATTGTATTAATTTTGATACTCTAACCAAACAGGCCATAAGTTTCCCCGGGACACGACCAAAATCAAGAATTTTGGCATCGGCCAAGAGACAGTGTACGCCATTTTCCGGTCCGATACTTTTTAAGTATTTTTCATCGTAGTCATAATAAAAATTATATATATAAATGTTGAATTGGAATTTTTAAATAAAAATTAATTTTTAGAATATAAATAGAATGAGTTTAAGTTGAGAAAAAGAATAATTATAATAAAATGTTAATCTCAGTAATAAAAATATATTTTATTAAATAAATTGTTATTTAAAATAATTTATCGAAGTTAAGGTGCTCATTTTATAATATTATCTAATGTTATTTATTTATTGATATAGTCAAGAACAGTGTCATACAAGATTACAAATCATAAATTTTTAAAAAAAAGTTTTCTTGAAAAAACATTTTTTCTAAGAATTAACTAACCATTTAAATTAAAATCTAATCATCAAGAAAATGTGTATACGTGTGACCAAATAACAATCATGATTTTGAATTCGGTTGAAAAGTCACTCCATGAAAAACATATTCAAAAGTTTTAGTTTTACGTAGAACCAAACAGACCCTAAATTGACTGGAACGCGAAGTCATAATTCGGATGGAAAAAAAATCTGCGAGAATGCAGTACTCAAATATTTTAACTCTATATCACAAAACAAGAGTTCTTAGAATTTTTATCATGGCGTATTAGTTCTTTATTCTCGAGATTCTCTCTTTGAAAGAAAAAGAAAAAGAAGGAGACCAACTCGCGTTGAGCATCGACAAGATAAAAACCATGAGACATTAAATAAGTTGAGAGGACTCTTTGCAAAAAAAAGAGAGGATAAAAATAGATAATTAGTCTAAATATTTTCTTGTTCTTTTTTTTTTCGGACTGCCAAGGTGCGTTTTCCAGCCCATGACAACGTGGTGTTGCTGAACGCATTACTGGGCGGGCACGTAGAAAAAGAGCGCGTCACGCGTTAATCTCTTAACAAGTGGTAAAAAATACTTAATTTGATTAAGACATAAATCGTTTATGTTGTTTGATAAAATATCTAGATTAAAAATCTTATAAGATGAATTAATATCAAGTATATATATTGTAATATATATGTCAATAAAGTATATTATCATAATTTAGATCATATACCAAATATAAAATAATTGATACGTATAATATTTTGTTTAATATTAATATATATATTAAATAGACTATAAAAATAATGTCCCTAACCGTTATTCATCTCCATATATAAAAAGTGGATTCCAAAAATAAAACTTTATAAATAAAATTAAAGTATTAAAAGTTTTATTTTAAGAATCCATTGGTTTAGATGAAATGAAGTTCTCCTTTCTAGCATTCTGCAGTATTATATACATAAACAGTGTGAGCGCAGTTTGCTCTGAACAAAAAAAAAGCTAGATTTTTTATCTTAATCATTCTGAGCCTATTTAGACATTAGACATTGAGTTAGAGGTATATTTAGATAGTTTGTCAAACAGGCCCAAACGTCTAACCTATGAGCGAATCAGACGTCAGACCAAAAACAAGCACAATCAAACAGGGGCTTAGTCAAGATCCAATTTAAAAAATTTAGAGCCGTTCAATATTCTATTGTTTGCCCAACCAAGCTTGACTCGACCAGTAAAAATGTTCACCTTATCTCTGGGAGTTCGGATCCCCTCAGTTTCACGTCGGAGAAAGTATTCTCAGTTTTCAATCAGAACACGCCACAACCTCCTGTCATTTAAGTGATGGTTCAGTAAGAACCGGTTCATTTGTTACTGAACTGGTCAGTAAAACTTAGTAACAGGTCAGTAACGAGTTATACTTACTTCAATAATAGTTTAATAACACTTCAATAACGTTTCAATAAAGTTTCAGTAGCGCTTCAGTAACAGTTCATTAACACTTTAGTAATGGTTCAGTAACACTTCGGTAACAATTCAATGACGGCTCAGTAGTGACTTGTAGAGGCTTCAATAACGATTCAGTAAAACTTCAGTAACGGTTCGGTAACGATTCAGTAAGACTTCAGTAATATCCAGTAATAGTTTAGTAACGACTCAGTAACAAGTTACATTGACTTCAATAATAGTTCAGTAACAAGTTACACTAACTTCAGTAATAGTTCAGTAAAACTTCAGTAATGGTTTAGTAATGGCTTAGTAACAAATTACACTGATTTCAATAACTATCTAGTAATGGACCAGTATGGGTTCAATAACAGTGAACCGGCTGGTTCAGTAATGAGTGAACTGGTTTCTACTGAACCATCACTTAAGTGACCTGAGAGTTGTGGTTGTTTCTGATTGGAGATTGAGACTATTCCCTTTACTGTGGAATTGAGGTGATCCGGACTCTATCTCCGGTAGTGGAATTCATTTTTTATCTGATTAGCATGTTATTGTCAATATAATAAATTTATTTATTAAACATATCATTTAATATTAATAAAAAATTAAAGTATAACCTATTTTAACAATACAACCAATATTTTGAATAAAATTATGTCACAATGTTTTATATCTATTTAATCCCTGGGTAAGACGCAGTGGCAGTTTCTTCTAAGTTACCATACCACCGTTCGGCCTAGAGTTGTAAACGGATTCAGGGAATCCGGCAGCCGAAGCCAAATCCATGATTTCAATCAAGTTCAAAACAATTTATAGTGTTTCTGATTGGAGACTCAGACTGTTCCCTTTACTGTGGAATTGAGGTAATTCGGACTCTATCTCCAGTAGTGGAATTCATTTTTTATCTGATTAGCATGTTATTTCCAATATAATAAATTTATTTATTAAATATATCATTTAAGATTAATAAAAAATTAAAGTATAACCCATTTTAACAATAAAACCAATATTTTAAATAAAATTATGTCACAACGTTTTATATCTATTTAATCCCTGGGTAGGACGTAGTGGCAGTTTCTTCTAAGTTACCGTACCACCGTTCGGCCTAGAGTTGTAAACGGATTTAGGGAATCCGACAGCCGAAGCCAAATCCATGATTTCAATCCATGATTTCCGCCTGGTTTTGATGGGCGGAACCCTCGCCCGGAGTCTCCTCCGAGCGGAACCCTCTTCGATCCCGGCGGAACCCCTCGTCCGGACTCTCCTCCGGCGGTTTCTTCTCCCGCGGCGGACTCCCATCGCCCTCCAGCGCCAGGCGGACTCCCATCACCCTCCAGCGCCAGGCGGACTCCCATCGCCCCGGCGGACTCCTGTGCTAGGCGGTCTCCATCCCCCGGCGGACTTCCAACGCCTGGTGAAGGTTATCTCCTGGCGGACTCCATCGCCCTGGATCCTCGCCCCGGCGGACTCCAGAGCTAGGTGGTGAAGCCCCATCCCTGGTGGACTACAGCACCCGTCCCTCACCCCGGTCCCCTCGCCCCGGTAGATTCCTACGCTCGGTGGTGCCCCCACCAGCGGAGCTTTCTCCTAGGCGGAGCCCTCCTTCCGTCAGAGCCTTCGTTTCCTTGACCCCACAGATTCGATAGACCTACCATTGTTCTTCGACTTCCTCCTTGACTGCCTCCTTTACTCCGCCCAGGTACCTAGGGGTGAGCATAAAACGGTTCAAACCGAGAAACCAAACCGAACCAGCCCATTCGGTTCGGTTTGGTTCGGTTTGGACCCCCTTTCGGTTTGGTTCGGTTTGGAAAATCTCCAAACCGATTTAAACCAAACCAAACCGTTTAAACCGATTTATTCAAAAAAATACAAAAAACTATTATAGTATTAATAAAAATGATATTTTTATAAATTTTATAATAAAATAATATTTATTTTCATTATTTTTAACATAAAAATCAGTATATATATGTAAAAAATAATTAATTTAAATATTTTTATTTATTTTCGGTTTAAACCGAACCAAACCGAACCAAACCGATTTGATTCGGTTTGGTTCGGTTCGGTTTGGGAGGGTGATTCGGTTTGGTTTGGTTTGGAAAAAAAACGGTCCAAACCGGACCAAACCGAACCGTGCCCACCCCTACAGGTACCCCCTCACCTGTTTTCCCCTTCTATCCCTTCGTCGACTTTCCTTGCCCATTTTAACAGACCTCTCTTCCACCGAGTCCCTTCGTTGTTGCACATCCTATTGCCCCCTTAAACCTTTTTCAGCCTTCCTGCTTGTTGGTTGGAAGATTTGGGAGGTGTATTTAGTTTTTGCTATTTTGACTTTGTTTTAGTTGGGGAGGGGGGATTTTCCTCCCTCCCATGCTCCATTTCCTTCGTTTTGCCTAAATGGATATTTTAGGCTTTTTGTCTCTTTTTGTCGCGTTGGAACTGTGGAGTTCGGCTTGGCTATATCTGTTATGTTTATTTGTTTCTTTGTTGTTGTCTACTGTCTTATGGTCGAGTTCTGTCTTGTTATCTTTTCTTGGTGTCTTCATGGCCGTTAACTTCTTTTCGAGACTGTTAGTTTGGGCGATATCCACATATTTTTGGTGTGATCATCCAGTCTCGTGGCAACTGTCAAACTCCTCAGTTGGAGTCCTTTTCTCTGTTGTTCAACCGTTTATGCACTCTTATGTGCTGATCGAGTTATGGTTGTCTTCGTCTCTTGGAAAAGTTAATCTCCATCAGAACTCCTTCCTTAGTGTCTGGTTATTTGGTTATCTTTTCTTTCTTATGTCTGTTGTAATGTCCTATATGTACACCTCTACGTTATTGTAATGAATGGATATGTTTCTTGTTGATCAAAAAAAAAATCAAGTTCAAAACAATTTATAGTATTTCTGATTGGAGACTGAGACTGTTCCCTTTACTGTGGAATTGAGGTAATCCGAACTCTATCTCCAGTAGTGGATTTCATTTTTTATCTGATTAGCATGTTATTGCCAATATAATAAATTTATTTATTAAACATATCATTTAATATTAATAAAAAATTAAAGTATAACCTATTTTAACAATACAACTAATATTTTAAATAAAATTATGTCACAATGTTTTATATCTATTTAATCCCTAGGTAAGACGCAGTGGCAGTTTCTTCTAAGTTGTCGTACCACCATTCGGCCTAGAGCTGTAAACGGATTCAGGGAATCTGGCTATCGGAACCAGATCCATGATTTCAATCAAGTTCGAAATAATTTATAGTGTTTCTGATTGGAGACTGAGACTGTTTCTTTTATAGTGGAATTGAGGTGATCCGGATTCTATCTCCGGCAGTGGAATTCATTTTTTATCTAATTAGCATATTATTGCCAATATAATAAATTTATTTATTAAACATATCATTTAAGATTAATAAAAAATTAAAGTATAACCTATTTTAACAATACAACTAATATTTTAAATAAAATTATGTCACAACATTTTATATCTATTTAATCCTTGGGTAAGACACAATAGCAGTTTCTTCTAAGTTACCGTACCACCATTCGGGCTAAAGCTGTAAACGGATTCAGAGAATCTGGCTACTGTACGTTGCCTACTGTTGCTGTCGCGCATGTATACAGACGAAACCCAAAATTTTGACAAGATCCGAAACTTATTTCTGGTTATCGGTAGATCAACTTTCGGGTTCATCTAATTTATACAATGCCCAAACTCGACTCATTTATTGTTTTAAGAATTCGAGTTCAAACTCGAGTTCAGGAAACAGTTTTTTTTATAGTGGGTTGGTTTTATAATACGAAAGAAAATAAAATGCATTAGTTAAAAAGAAACCGTTTAAAATTCCTTTCCCGCAAATCCAGTAGGCCGTACCACGATGGCCATGCCCGGTTGGTCCCAACAACCCGCCTAACGTGCCACGTCGGCTTGTCCGCAGCCACGTCACGCCGGCCCGGTTCGGCCGCGTCGACGCACACGAATCCCGCGCCCCGCCGGGTCAAGTTTGTCCGGCACGGGTCACCTCCCCCACCTCCTCCTCCGTCGGCGGCCATTCCCCGCCCCGATTCCCGTGGCGGCGTGGTTGACCGGATGTTGCTCCCGGGCAGAACAGAAGCGGGCGGAGGGGGAGGGGGCCGGCCCGGAGAGTAGAGACGTCCGACGGTCGGCAACCCAGAGCCAACCGCAGGGAAGAAGGCAGCATGCGCGACCTTATCTTATTTTTACACGACGGCGACGTACGTCGACGTCGGTCTGAGGGATGTCGTGACGCACGGCGCGCCGGAGTTCTCCGTCTGACGCCTCCGCGGCCGGACTCCGCCGGCCTGCGGTACGCCCTAGTCGACGTTGTTGATGATGTGACGGCCCTAGGGATTCATCTCTCCCCTTTTGCCTGCCCCCCACGGTGTTCCTCCCGTAAAACCTTCCGGTCCGTTAATTCCCCCCCAATCGCCGCCGCCGTAAAATCCGCCGCGCGCACTGCGCAGTATATTAGTTCTTCCCCCCCGCTCTGCACCCGAGCAAGCGCGCTCAGAAGGAGGGTTCTGCTCTGCGGGCTGCCGGGAACGATCGGGTGGGCCGAGAGGGGCTGATGGAGGTGGTCAACAGTGTATGCGACCACAAGGGGAGCATCTCCCTGAGAGCCCAGGAGACGGCCACCGGGTACAGGTTCTTCTTCGACGACGACGACGACGAGTCTTACTTCGACCTGAACCTGGAGAAGATGAGAGATTCCGAGGAGTTCGAGTTCCAGATCTCCTTCTCCCCGCTGCCCGCCGCCGGGTTCCCCGCCCCGAACGTCGTCCCGGCCGACGACGAGCCGTTGCGCGACGGGCGGATACTCCCCCCGCAGGGCGGCGTTCGGGCGGAGCTCCCGGATTATGAGGATGATCACGTCCTGCAGAAATTAGAAAGGCTGGAGGCAGTCGAAGGGATCGAAGGGGGAAGCCATAAGTTGCAGCCCGGCTCTGCGGAGGAGGATCAACAGCGTTCCAGAACCGTTCCGCAGTTCGGCGGTGCCGGGAAGCGGAACAGGGGACCGCCATGGACCAGGTAAACGTCTGACAGCATATATACGTACGTGTTCTTCCGACAAGAACGTCGGGTAGTTCTTCGCTCGGAGATCCTCATGTTATCGAATTGACACAGAAATGCGCCTTTCCTGCAGTTCATATTGGTTTTCATCGATCGGCTTGAGAGAGTTCTTAATACCCTGCTAAGAATAGTTACAAATTTTAGAAGAAGATTCCAAATAAAAAGAAATATCAAAATTTTGCACGGCTGAAGCACTTATTTTATCCACGTAAGTAAAAGAAAATTCTCGATAGAATTGAGGGCCCAGAGTCAAAAAGGAGAACTTCTCAAAAAAAATAAAATCTCTTACTCAAAATCGTACGTGAGATTTATATATATCTCACGTGGCTCCTAAAGTGAAAGAAAACTCATCTTTTTTATTATCTCCTGAAACAATCTATTATATTGTGAAAAAGTGATTTTTTTTCAAATTTTGCGACTTTGGTCGCGTAGGAACATTGAGAAATATATTTGATTCAGATTCTTCTCATTAATCGTCCAAACGCGCCACAGTTCTCGAGACTCTACTTTCCTGATTATGTTATCGTTGACCATGGTGCTATTTAGCTGAGTATGTGGTGGGTTTGGCGGTCGCCGCGACCAGATCCTCCATTATTTATCATGACGTAAGCCCTGATATATAAATATATACATGCATGCAGTCATGCAACGTACCGCTTGCAATTTCACGAGTTAGTTAAGTAATTAACGTCATCTCAACTCAAGTCTTTCTTCTTTTTTTTTTGAAAATCGTCATCTCAACTCAAGTCTCGCCACTAGATTATTGATAGTATACATAGATTATTAAGCTTTTGCATGTCTAATGGCATGGTCGTGCTCCTGGGCTCAATGATGTAGGCCCCAGTTGGATATATATTTATATAATCGATTGTAACTCTAAAAATCTCTCTCCTCTGGATGATGCTAATTAGTAACTGATCACTCTGTTGTCGCAGGAAGACTTCCAAGCCGACGACCGGAAAAGTCGGCAACGGAGTGATGAAGTTCTTGGTCAAGGTGGTTCCCTCGGAAATGATACGTTCGATGTTCATGTTGATGGCGAGATCTTTCAGCTCCTCTCATAACAGGAGCAAGAAAGAGCAGAAGAAGGACGCCGCAAGAGAAGAAAGAAGTGGCATTTACAAGAGGATGGCGATGCACTTCTCCGGATGGCTGTGGGTCAGGAAGTGGCGAAGCCGCAACGTGGGCAGGAGCGCCGCCGTCGCGCCGCCGCAGAGGCGGCGGCGGCGGCCGGGCGATGTGGACCTGGACGAGGACATCGTCCGAAGTATATTGGCCGCCGTGGACTTCGGGGTTGGAAGCCGAGGCGCGGGCCGCGGCCATGTCCGCCGCCCGCGGCAGTCGCCGCCGCTCCCCAGAAACGCCCGGAAGGAGCAAGACGCCGCCGGCGGCGCCATCCTAGAGAGCAGCTCCATCACTTCTGCCATCGCTCACTGCAAAATGTCGTATAACAGCAGGTCATCACGATCATACATAGATCTTGTTTTCTAATTTTTGCAGATCGACGTCCAATATCGCCTCCGAAATACACGTATGTACGTATGTACGTATGTACGTTTTACTATGCATGAAAACGGTGTTACACATATATTGTTCATATGTCACGCCATTAAGTGTGTTCATGATGATCTGAAAGAGGTATACTAAGATATAAGAGGTACATAACTAAGAAGTTAGTTCACGGCTTCTTATTTGTTTGAGCTGAACATTTATTTAACCTCTTAGTCGGGCTTGGAGTTTTCAGTTTATTTATTATATCTTAAGTAATATCTTAATTGATATCTTAAGTCTTAGAAGATGACGAAATATCGAGTGATAATTCGTAGCATTTTAACTTTCAGTCTTTTTTATAATTGTATATGAATACAACTATGTAGTGCCTATGTACTGTGAATTTTATTAAAATTTTAGTTGATAACCAGACGTGCGACTTGAATAAATTAAGTACTTTTTAACACCAGAGAAGAGATTATAAATAAACTTAAGTGGTTAGACTGTCATATTAAGCTTTTTTACATCGGAAAATAAAGCATTAATCATCTTTTAAGGCGTTTAATAAAGAAGCACAAGCACAACGCTCGGTTCCACCGATGCGCGAAGTTTGGGACAAACAACACACGAGACCAGAGAGATATATAGTGTAGCTTGGTCAGTCAAACCACTGCATAGGAAAATCAATTTTTTTTTGTCATTACATAATTCTGTTTTAAGTATTACTGTATTAGACCCGATTTCCTAGTAATGTACCTAATGAAAATGAGAACTTGAGAACTACAAATTCCATTTATTATTATTTCGGTTAGAACGTTGGCAAACATACGTGCATGGGCATTTATATCTCGATCCCTTTAAATTTATATAACGTAATATTTGTATATGATTCAAGAGTTGTAACTAAAAATATACAGCAGTTTATCAGATGTGAGAACTTGAAAGAAAAGCCATATACCGATCTACAGAAGTTTATGTGGGCTGTCTACTATAGGCATACCATATAAGAACCCAATATTGCAATATGTTTACAAATCAAACTAGTACAATTTACTTAATTAAACTGTCCATGGAATATCGATTTGAATACGTCGGTAGCATGAAGCTCACTAAACTTAACACGAGTTTGAGTCATCTCGGAATAATGGAAGGATCACTTTTCATTTTCTCATAAAAAGGTGAGATCCAAGTGATTATCTCAAGTTAAATCATCGTTTAATTATTGTAGATCTTACTTCTTTTACGAGAGAGTGAAAAATATTTTTTCCATCACACTTGAGGTGACCCTAACACACACTTAACACTCATCTGCATACAAAGGTTATATAGAAAGGTTAGATAGATTGCGAACCATTCAGTTTATTCTTCGCTATCGTACGCATGGCATCCTAGCTTCAAGCTCGCGTAAAGACGAGGTCGACGCCGTGCTCCGGCTCCAGAACCAGCCTGTACGCCACGGAGTGCCGGTAGCTCGGCGAGAGGGAGACGGCGAACCTCGACAGGACCATGGAGAGGAGCACCTTCAGCTCCGCCAAGGCGAAATGCTGCCCCAGGCAGGTCCGCGGCCCGACGCCGAAGGGGTTGTACACGTAAGGGCGGTCGCACGCGCCGGCGACTCCAGCCGCGAATCTCCCCGGGTCGAACTCGCCGGCCGTCGGGCCCCAGATCGCCGGGTCCTGCTGGAGGGTCATCCTCGGGATCCAGATGAGGGTGCCCTTCGGCACCACCAGCCGCCCGAACCTCATCTCGCGGAGCGCCTCCCGGAACACGGCGGGAGACGGCGGGTACAGGCGCATGGTCTCTTGGATCACCGCCGTCAGCTGCAAGCAAGATGGATCATCGCCGGGGGAGCGGAAGAACACGGCGTCAGCCAGACGTAGTTACGGCTATCCGAATCGCGATCGTCTTCTCTTCCACCGACGGCAGAACAAAATGCCCAAATGTATCGATCGGGTACCTACCACGGTCATCCGGCGGAGCGCCTCCGCCGCCGGCTCGCTCCCGTCGCAGATCTCAACCACCTCCCTGCGGGCGCGATCCTGCCAGTCGGGATTGGCGGCGAGGAGCAGCAGCGCCCACTTGGCCACGGTGGCGACCGTTTCGTGCCCGGCAAAGTAGATGTTCCGGCAGTTGTCCTCCACGAAGTCGGCGGCGGCGCGGCCGTCTCCCGGCGCGTTACGGTGGAGGGCGGACAGGAGGTCGTCGTTCGCCGCCGCGCCGGCCAGCCTCCCCCGTCGCGCCACCTCGAAGATCAGCGCCCTGACGGCTCTCGTCAACCTCCATATCTCCCGGTTGCTCTTGATGGGCAGGTACCTGTGATCTGGCATATCATCTCAGACCCAGCAGCGTACGTAGCAGCGTTCATGAACTTGCTCGATGCCGTCGCTGCAATTTGTGTACCTCAGACCAGGGATGCCGATGAGGGAGCTCTGAGACGCCACGGCCTTCTGCAAAGCTCGGATCTTGGAGAAGATCTCCGCGCCTTCCGCGTAGCTGCTGCCGAAGCAGAACCTCGAAATCACATCCGCCGCTACGGCTCTCAAGCCGTCGTCGACTCTCATGTCCGCCGCTCCCCCTCCTGCATCAACCTTCGCCGCCCATGATTCCATCAGCGGCGTGGCGGATTGCACCATCAAATCCACCGTGCCCTACGCCCACCGAAGAGAGATCAGATCGAGCTGGTGAGGGCATGACGATTCCACTTTTTTTAACCGGCACCAGAGGAGGATTCCGCCGTGCAAAGAAATACGAAAATTTTCATCATATTTCAGGACATTACAAAGTCAACGCGAGCGGTCTTCGATGGACAAACTTGGGAAATATATCAATCCCGGGTCGATTTTAAAAGAAGGCTTGACTTTCAAAATCTTTTAAAATGGGTCGGGTTACGGGCAACTTTATAATTGCCGCTCCATTCATAGAAGGCGACGTTAAGGATAGATAAGAGTAATAAAAATGACATGTACCATTTGGTCATTGTTTTTGATAATTTCGTATTTGTCAAACTATTTATTTCAAAATCTCTTAAGATCCGATCAATGGCACATCAAATACATTTTGAGGCCATTTTTATAATATATTATATCTGTATTTAAGATCAATGCAAATTTATTAGATGTATTTTAAAAACAAATTAAAATAGACTACGAAAATTTTAAACAAATTAACAAAACAGTGGTATTGATGATGTATATAATTTGTATTCATCTAGCAAGATGGTATTAAATGGTGATCTTAGAATATTAATTTTAGTTTGATCTCAAATATTTGCAATCTTGTATATAGCTCTCCGTTCTCTTCTTAAAAGGAAAAAACTAAAATGTTAAATACAAATTAAAATTTACCAAGATTTTGTTGTTAATCAATCGACATATTTATATATATATTGAGAAGGACAGTTTTGATAGTTCGTAAGAAGAAGACGAAAGACATAATAGAAACAACTAATTAGTATTTCAAATATTGATAAGATTCAATGGGCTTCTTGATTTGTATCCGTAGTCAAATCTCTCTAGTTAAATTAAGAGAACAATAGTGTTCTTAACCTGTTAATTAGAATAGTGTCATATTGACTACGTAGAGAAGGTAATCACGTTTATAAGTTTGTGTTACTCTAACTCAGTACCGTGATTTTGAGTTGGTTAATATGATATAAGGGTCCAGGGTTATGGATCCTCTCCGTCGACCGTCACCCGTAAACAGTGTACACGTGTCAAACTCAGAAAATTTGCACGTGAGAGGACGAGTCAGAATAATGTCATATTGACTAAGTTGAAAAGGTACACATACTTATAAATCTGAACCACTCTAATTTAGTGTCGCAATTTTAGATTGATTAACATCGTTGAACGATCTCTTGTGAATTATTAATTTCGCAGCTTTTGATCGAAATACATGCCGATCGTTGATGTGGGCCGGGGACTCGTCAAGTTAATCCTGACATCTTACCTTAACCTTCTCCATGGCGAACTCGGGGGCGATCGCCCTCCTCTGAACCGCCCATGCACGGCCGTTCGCCGCCAGGATCCCGGAGCCCAGAAGGGCTCCCTGGTTCCGCCGCGCGGCGACTGGCTTGCCCAAGTCCACAGAGCTGCAGAGGCATATCTCCCTCACCAGATCCAGGTCCCCCACGTACAGGGTGATCATGCCCCCGTCTGAATAGAAGAACGTGTTCCCTGATTAAACAATACCACCCCTGCACGTTAGATCGATCGGTGCGATGGCGTTGACCCGCCCCCTCCTGCTGTGTTCGCGCGGAAAGAAACGATTCTGACGGGAAACGGAGCTGATTAATCTTCTGGTCGCAATATGCTCGATCTTCTCGATCGATGGTGTATATATATATATATATATACACCCGATCGAGCATGCGTGCATGGTAAAAAAAAAGATGCATGCAGCTGTGTCCGATCTGGTTACGTGATTGTTGACGATGGATCGTTTCGGTTTACCGTATTCCTTCCTCCAAAGGGCGATGTGGGGGAACAAGGCGGCGCTGTGTCGGTCGTGCACGACGCCGCCGCCTCCGGCCGGCGGTGCGCGTCGTCGAGCCTCTTCGGCCGCCCGCCGCGCGATGGCCTTCACTTCGCAGAGGTTCCCGAAGAAGAAGGACGGTGGAGGGCCGCGGATCCCCTGCATCCGGAGCCGCCGGCGTATCTTCTCCGGCTTCCACCATCCCAGCCAGCAGAAACAGAGCACGGCGCCGGCGAGCCCGAGCAGGACCGGGGCGGCGGAGATCATCAGAGCGCTTCTCATCGTATTACCTTCGTCTTCTTTCCCGGTGGTGCCCTCGATCAACCTCCCCCCGGGTCCTTATATATATGTACATGAATAGCCGCGGCTGCCGTCTCCCGGTCGCTGCCATTCGAGACACATCGTTGGACGTAAGATGAAACATCAGAGGGTTCAAAAACATTTAAATTTTGGGTCCTCACAAGTTTTGGAGTTTGTTTCGATAATTAATGTGATGACGGATCATAGCGTTGACTTTATTATAATTTTTTTATTATTTTTAACGTCTATCTTCATTGTCCATCTTGGAAGGGGATTCAATGAATTATATATAGATTTCGAACCCCCGAACCTGATCAAGATAAGGTTAATCGTCTTGGGATCGACGCATTCCTTCCAAATTAGGCATAGAACGTCAGGTAACGTCGTTCAAGAACCAATCTAATTTTGAAATAGATATACGTACTCGGACGAGTTCTGACTTTTAGATAACGATCGATGCCATTCACATATGACTGCAGGTCGCGTCTCCACCCTGTTTCTTTCATCTCGGGGGCGGTGAAAGGCAGCTGGTTGCACGAGAGACAAGCATCGGGCCGGTCGGAGGAACCAGTACTCTTGGCCGCCGGCGTGCAGCTGGGCGTAAACGGCCGGCGGAGGTAGCCGGCAGGATTCGATCATTTGAGCAGCGGGAAGCTTAATTACTCCGATTGTCTTCGGAATCATCCGGCAAGCCATATCGTGGTGACGTGATTATCGGGGGTCTGACATGCATCGTATGCGCCACGGGCCGGGGGGTGTGGGTTTCTCCCATCGGCCTTCTCCCTCCGCGTGGCGGCGCCGCCGTGGAGCTGCCGACGGAGCGAGCTGCGGCTGGAAAGCCGGAGAGCGCCAGTGGTCGGTTTCCGGCTGCGTACGCTGTCCAAGTCAAAGTCAATGCCGTTGGGGACTTGTTCCCACGGCTTTCCTTAGGGGATATATGAGCATCCGAATTTATGTAAAAATATAAAACTTGCTTAAAATTTTTAATTTAAATAATAAAATTAAATATAAACTTAGAAACTTAGAATCTATTTTAATATTAGTTATAAGATTAATTAAGTGATTGATTGTACTCATATATATTAATTTAGAATTTATGGTATAGCATCAAAATGCAGGTATTTTCTGTATCAATAACAAAATTGAAACCGTCTAGAGTGGTTTTCGAAGACCTGAAGGGGATATTTATGGGGTGTTTGGTTGCATGAAAGTGGAGGTTTTTATTTTAATTTTTAAAAATGGTAAGAAAACTTGTTAAAAGAAATGTTTGGGACAATTTTAAGTTTTGAAAGTGATTTTATTCTTAAACAAAAAAAGAGGGTCTCACCTCTTTCTTTTTTCTTATGGTCTCCCACTTTGTTTATGTGGTGTTTGGTTGCATGATAATTTTTTGTACACTTTCATGATAAAAATTGTATTAAAATAAAAAGTGAACCAACTCATGACATAAAATTATCATGTTTGGAGGGATGTGATAACAAAAAAGAGTAACAATCATACATGATCAAACAAAGTGGGGGACCATAAGAAAAAAGAAAGAGGTGAGACCCTCTTTTTTTGTTTAAGAAGAAAATCACTTTCAAAACATAAAATTGTCATGGTTGCCAAATACCTCTTTTAACAAGTTTCTTATATTTTTTAAAAATTAAAATAAAAACCTCCATTATCATGAAACCAAACACCCCATTAGTCATGTATGGTAGTTCCTCTTTTTTGTTATCACATCCCTTCAAACATGATAATTTCATGTCATGAGTTGGTTCATTTTTTATTTTAATATAATTTTTTATCATGAAAATGTACAAAAAATATCATGCAATCAAACACCCCATAAGATACATTTTTTTTAAATTTTGGTTATTAAAATCTACGACAAATAAAAGTGAAAGCAAACTAGGCTTTGGTGTTCGAGTCAAAAATTAAAACATAAAAAGACACTACCACCCATCCAATAATAGTGATTGCAGAGCATGTGGTGAGTTGTGGGTAAGTGAAAAATTTTAAGGGGGTGTTTGGTTGCATAATAATGGAGATTTTTATTTTAATTTTAAAAATTGTAAGAAAACTTGTAAAAAGAGGTGTTTGGCAACCTTCAATTTTATGTTTTGAAAGTGATTTTCTTCTTAAACAAAAAAAGAGGGTCTCACATCTTTCTTTTTTTCTTGTGGTCCCCCACTTTGTTTGGTCATGATTGGTAGTTACTTTTTTTGTTATCACATCTTTCCAAACATGATAATTTTATGTTATAAGTTGGGTTATAAGTTGGTTCACTTTTTATTTTAATATAATTTTTAGTCATGAAAATGTACAAAAAATTATCATGCAACCAAACACCCCATAAGTGTATGAATTATCCTTCATTTGGAAGTGTATGAAAAAAACTTATGGGGTGTTTGGTTGCATGACAATTTTTTGCACACTTTTATGATAAACAATTGTATTAAAATAAAAAGTGAACATGACATCAAATTATCATGTTTGGAGAGATGTGACAACAAAAAAGAGTAACTACCATACATAACCAAAAAGTGTGGGACCACAAGAAAAAAGAAAAAAGGTGAGGCCCACTTTTTTTGTTTAAGAAGAAAATCACTTTCAAAATATAAAATTGGCATGGCGGCCAAACACATCTTTTATGGGGTGTTTGGTTGCATGATAATGAAGGTTTTTGTTTTAATTTTTAAAAATTGTAAGAAAACTTGTTAAAAGAGGTGTTTGGTAACCATGATAATTTTATATTTTAAAAGTGATTTTCTTCTTAAACAAAAAAGAGGGTCTCACCTTTTTCTTTTTTCTTGTGGTCCCCCACTTTGTTTGGTCATGTGTGATAGTTACTCTTTTTTATAATCACATCCCTCCAAACATGATAATTTTATGTCATGAGTTGGTTCACTTTTTATTTTAATACAATTTTTTATCATGAAAATGTACAAAAAATTATCATGCAACCAAACACCCCATTAACATGTTTCCTTATAAATTTTAAAAATTAAAATTAAAATCTCTATTATCATGCAACCAAACACCCTATTAAGATTTTAAGATGGTTTGACATGAGTTTAGTTTGGGTTGTTACATGGTAGAAATCACGTATATTTATCGTCACTGTTAAGAAACCTAAAAAGAAAAAAATATCTTAGGGAGTATTTGTTTGGGTTGAATCTGAAAATTTAATCTCATAATTTCACATCTAAAATCTTAACTTGTGATAAAAGAACTTAAACTAAATTAAAATCTGGGACTGTTTGATAACTCTGAGCAAGGCTCTCATGTCCTTAATTTTGAAAGTTGTTTGATAAAAACACTCTTAAATATTATCTCAATAAAAATTTTATATTTTAAAATTTATCTTTAAAATAAGTAAAATAAAATATATATTTTTTATTTTCAAATGTTGAGGGTTTTAACGATTTCTTTCGTTGTATCTAATATATTTGTAGATAAAATTATTAACTCAGCACAATTAACATCATGATTAAATTAAGTGCTTAATTTTATCACAAACTAATGAGGTGTTTGGTTGTATGATAATTTTTGTACAGTTTCATGATAAAAATTATATTAAAATAAAAAGTGAATCAACTCATGACATAAAATTATCATGTTTGGGAGGATGTGATAACAAAAAAGAATAACTACCATGTATGACCAAATAAAGTGGGAGGACCACAAGATAAAAAAGAGGGTATAAAAAAGAGGTGAGATTCTCTTATTTTGTCTAAGAAGAAAATTATTTTCAAAACATAAAATTGTCATGATTGCCAAACACATCTTTTAACAAGTTTTCTTACCGTTTTTTAAAAATTAAAATAAAAATTTCAGTTATCATGCAACCAAACACCCCATAAGGGATTAGATGTGTATTTAAAAGTTTAAAATTTCAAAGTAAGCCAGATCAAACGTTACCTAATGGGATGTTTGGTTGCATGGTAATTTTTTGTACACTTTTATGGTAAACAATTGTATTAAAATAAAAAATGTATCAACTCATGACATAAAATTATCATGTTTGGAGGGATGTGATAACAAAAAAAGAGTAACTACCATACATGACCAAACAAAGTGTGAGACCACAAGAAAGAAAAAGGTGAGACCCTCTTTTTTGTTTAAGAAGAAAATCACTTTCTAAACATAAAATTGTCATGATGGCCAAACACCTCTTTTAACATGTTTCCTTATAATTTTTAAAAAATAAAATAAAAATCTCTATTATGATGCAACCAAACACCCCATAAGTCTTCAAATTTTTTTTGATAAAGGATATGAAACAAAGTGTATTCAGATGACCTTTTAGAAGTCTAACCAAAGCATCAGGATGTCCCAATGTTTGACCAAATCAGACATTAGCCCTTTAATCATCCCAAACAAACACTACCTCGTTTGATGTTTGTTTTGGCTTAATTTGGACACTTAATTACATGTCTGTTGCCTTGGTTTTTGGTAAAATCAAGTATTTAATTAATATATTTCTATATAAATCAATACAACATTTACTTGAAAAATATATGATATCTATTATTTCTATTCCCTAGCAATGGTTGCATCTGAAAAATAAAAAGTTATTGGATTTCATGGCAAATTAATCTTTTGTTACAAAATTAAGTTCTTGTAAGAAGACTTGTTAAAGGAGATATTTGATGACCATTAAAAATTTATGCTTTAAAGAGATCCCTTTCTTTGGCAAAAATGTGATACCCACTTTTCTATATTGCGATCCCCTCTCCTCCATCTTTTGTGATCCATGATTAACCTAGTTTTGTTAACCCATCCTTTCAAAATGGCAATTTTATGTTGCTCGTTTAACTTAAATTTTATTTTAACACAATTTTTATCATGAAAATGTATAAAATATTTATTGTGCAACCAAACATTCTATAAACTAAAATATTTATTTTTAAAATAATTTTAAAGATAAAAGAGATTAATTTAGACATATAACCAAAACGATATAATTAAATTGACAACCCTGATATAGAATCAGAGGCTAGATCCACTAGTAGAAATTCATGTTTATAGAGTGCTTGGTTACGTCATAAGTTAGTTTTTGACATAAATTTATGTTTTTATAACAAAACTCATTAAATCAGATGTTTGGCGATCATTATAATTTTAAATTTTTTTTATTCTTGAACTATAAAAAGAGGGTGTCTCCTTTTTTTTCTTGTGATTATTTACAATGTTTAGTCATATATGATATCCACTTATTTTGTTATTATATCTTCTCAAACTTAATAATTTTATACCATTGATTAGTTTACACTTTATTTTAATATAATTTTTATTATAAAATTTTATTGTACAACCAAACACCTCATTAAGTTCTACATTGAATGTATAATCCTGAATATTAAACCAAAACAAACACAACAAAGCAATTAATTACTTCAACGTTTTTGGTAGCCATTTTTTGTATCTCATAATAGGTAAAAAAGAAGAAGATTATGAACAAACATTGCTCTTATTATTCCCTCGCCAGTCGCCACTTCAGCTACGAGTGGCTGATCCGGGCGATCCCGGTCCGAGTCAGTCATCGTAGAGAAAACCGCTGGGTCCGGTCGGTCAAACCACTTGGTCGGTGACTCGGTACAGTCTCCCCGCTCGAGTGCTCTGCTGGATCTCCGGGTTCCCAAATTTCTCGCCGTGCTCCTCCGAGCCGTCGGACGGAATTCAGCACCGCCGGCGAGTGTTTCGGCGGCGGTGTCCCAACCCTCTTCCCTCTCGGTGACTCTCCGAGTCCCTCTTCGTCCACCTCGGAGAAGGGAGCGTCGGCATCGATGGATGCGGTGGCTGAGGGGTTGTGGGGACTGGCCGACGAGCACGAGCGGCGGGGAGAGGTGGGAATGGCAGTCAAGTGCTTAGAGGCGATCTGTCAGAGCCAGGTCTCTTTCCTCCCCATGGTGGAGGTGAAAACCCGCCTTCGCGTCGCGCAGCTCCTTCTGGACCACACCCACAACCTCAACCACGCCAAGGCGCACCTCGAGCGCGCACATCTACTTCTCAAGTCCATCCCCTCCTGCTTTGAGCTCAAGTGCCGAGCCCACGCTCTCCTCGGCCACTGCTACCACCTCGTCGGTGCCCTACCTCAGCAGAAACATATTTTGCTCCGAGCCCTTGATCTCGTTCGCTCTCTCGGCGATGGTGGCCGGGAGGCCAAGATGTGGTCATGCAACTTCAATTCCCAGCTAGCCGGCACGCTAGCTATAGAGGGGGACTACCAGGCGTCTCTGGCCGCCCTCGAGGAAGGATTCGCTACGGCCGCACAAATTGACTACCCCGAGCTACAGGTTGGTTGCGTCTGATTGTCCGAAGGGGGGGGGGCTTGCAGACTGGCTTCTCTTTGTTCTTCTTCTTGACGCATCTGCTTCTTCTTTCCACTCTTCGAGCAGATGTTTTTTGCAACTTCGGCGTTACACGTGCACCTGTTGCAATGGCAAGACACGGAACTCGTTCAAAGAGCCGTTCTGAGGTGCGATGATGTGTGGGAGTCTATAACACCTGATCAAGTAACTCTCTTTTTTCTCTCTCTATCTGTTTCTCAAATTTGACGTTACAATTCCTGCACTGGGAGCTGTCCTTTGTTGTCTCCAACGTGTCGGCAGGATGCTCTCTGCCAAAGTGTGTACTGTGCTTAACGCAAAAATTGGAACGCTTGATGGAATGAAGGAATACTTGTGTTTTTAGAATTCTACGCCCCAAATTTTCAGTCATGAAAAAATGCACGACATTTCTGGCACGTTTCTTTTGGAGCTTGTATATTTCAATTTCTATGATTTATTAAATGACATTGCTGGATCGAGCTTGTAGTTTATTTTATGGTTTGACTAGAAAGCCAACATCTACTGTCTACAGCATCTTACATCATCTCAAGCAACACCTGTAGCTTTCCCTTTCCGATAAAACGACCAGAGGTTCAATGTTTTTTTAAGTTCAGTCACAGGTGGCTTTAATGTCTTATCACTTGCAAGCAACAGTTAGAAGTGCAAAGACTTCTAGCTGAGCCGAGATGAATTCTGATCACCCTCTGTCCATCTAACTGTTGTGAAATGCAAATGGAGCTTATGCTTCATCAACTACTTAAAATGTCTGTTTGAGCTTGACGCACACTGCTATCTAAATTATGAGCTTAATGAGCATATCAAAGACCAATTCAACTTGCTTTATCAATTCAACACATTACTGATTTCATACTAACCCAGCACACACATAATGGATTCACTAGTTAAATCTTCTAAAGCTAACATCAGTGCCTTTCAAGCTGTTAGAATAAGCCAGACACGACGTGCACAAATCAGTTGTAGCTAACAGCAAAAAACTGACCAGAGAACAGGCTTTGCGCTCAGGAACTCTACTAAGTTAAAAGAATCCTTCTGTTTCATTCCAAGCCCATAGTAAAATGAATGTGCTATTGTTTTTTGCAGGACTTCTGCTGGTAATGTAAGGGGGTTTTTTTATTTTTACCATTATGTTTTTAGCAGAAATCTGCATGTGGTTTTCACAATTTGTCTTAATGGGACCTGTAAAATACAACTTTGGAAAACTAAATGACATGGATCTCAAAATTCAAGTAGTACCCCAGGAGGCCAGGAAGGAGGACAAGTATAGTGTTTAAGGATAAGAAAGTGAGTGCAGGCTTGACTTCATTGAGGTGAATTCTTAGGTGGTTGGTATGAGATACATGGTTCATTATACCGGTGAGTTATGTTACTTTTTTTGCATATTTTACCATTTTGATGCTATAACTAATAGTCATCTGGATAAGAATAAATTTCTCTTCTTGACACATTATCTTTTTATTATTTATTTATTGTGTGAATGGAGGGGGCTGGTTGTATGGTCTTCTGTAAGTTTTGGGTTTGCTTTCTTCCTTTTGGCGAATCTATTTTCTTGACAAATTGCTTTGTTTTTGTTTTGTTTGGTGTAACTTTGTTTTTTTCCTCTTTGTATTAATGACCTGCATCTCCTTTTTGTACTTAGAAAAGGAGAATCCATCAGTGTTAACTTTTTCTCCCGTGAATTCGATGTCAGTGTTGTAAGCTTGGTTATAAATTCCTTTTCTTAAATATAGCTGCTTTTGTACATTGAGTTGTATTTATCTAGTCTGTGTTTTCTGGTAGATATTTGTTTTATGTTGATATGAGTTTGTCTCTTTTGCTGTTCTGAAGAATAATGTGTGGGTGGTCCTTGTGGTATTCTCTGTGACATTACTCACTAGGTCTTACCTCATGTCAAATTGTTTATCTGCTTTTTCTTTTTTTCTCTATTTAATCAATGTTTAATTAATGTGTATTCCTGTTTGGAACTAATTTTATTTCTGTGAAATGAAATTAGAGGCAACGTTGCAATGGTTTATTCTTCTACAATGAGCTACTTCACACATTTTATCTACTCAGAATGTGTGAATATAAGATTGCTTCTCAACACGTTGAAAAGTTGGATGCTGCAATGAAGGAGGAGTTACAGCAAGTACGGCATGTGAAGGAACTGAATGCTGAGATTAATGCTGTGAATCAGAGTCTTTCTCAATCCCATCTCCAGACCAAAGATAGATCAGCATTGACACAGAAACAAATTCAGCTTCAAGAGCGTCTGAAGGATGTCTTGGAGTTGAAATCCATGGGTGGAGAATTGTTTGTAGGCTCGTGCATGGATTATCAGAGCTTATGGAAAGATAAACTGCGACTTGCTCCGCCACCAATAAATGGGGAATGGCTTCCAAAAAATGCCATTTTTGCAATAATTGATCTTATGGTTGCCATGTTGGGGCGCTCAAAGGGTGTTTTCAAGGAATGTACCAGGAGAATTCACTCTGGATTAAGTTTAATCTTTGGTAAGCTGCTACTTGTTACTCATAAAACACATTTTTTTATTATGTTTTTCTTTCGATACCTTTTCTCTGAGATAAAGAATCTGATCTGCAGGATTGGTCTAGTTTGTAATCAACCTTATGCTGCTACATAGTTTATTATTTGAATATGAAATTTAGCTGTTGCAGATCCCAAATTGTCTAATAAGTTTATTGTTGAACTTTTGTTGAATCAATGTCATGTGTGCAAGGATTGCCTTCTCTCATCTCAACTTCATATTGGGGGGATTGGAAAAAAGAGGTCTCGCAGAAATCTCAGAAAATCTCAAGTTGGAGTGATAGTCTTTTCAAAAAGGGTACAAGAATGGAGGACCATGACTGAGGCAGGTTGACAAGGGAACAATAAGATACATGGTGGGCGACCATTGTCAACATGAACACATCAAGGGATCCCAACTTGGATATAGGCTTCATCTTGGGTATCATATATAGTCATACAAATATGTTAATCTACAAAATAACCAGGTCATCTAATTGAAAAAATAATAGGAAACAATCTGAGTGAGAATAGAAGCGAAATGTATTTTAAATTATAATAGAATTTAGAAGTATCAACAATGGTGGAAAATAAATAATCAAATAGATATATACATACACACAGTTGTATTGGTGCATTCATTACTTAAACTTGTGGAGAGATGAGGATTCCTGGAGATCTCAAGCAATTTTTGAAGGATAGCAGTGATGCCTGCCTGCTCCAAATTATAAAGAGAACATGCATCTTTATAGAAACCTGGGTTAACTATCCATGTATTCAATTTTGTTTTATCCATGCTCTGACAAGTTTGTCAACCTTTTGATTTTCATTCTTGTCCGTTAAATTTTGATGTATAGATATAGGAAAAATGGTGCCTTTTATGGCTCCATTCTTTTCAATTACCAGCTACAGTTTTTAGGATTTGACTATTATTTTTGTAGCTTTTTTGAATTATCTCTTTCAAGTTGTCCTATTGATCATTTGGATTGGATGATGTGATTTGCTTCTTGTTGAAATATTTTGCAAATAGAGCAAAGTACTTATTACACATGATTTTATGTCTACGTATGTGTAGGTGAACTAGGGAAGATTGCAATCAAGGAAGACACAACAGGTAAGTTTCAATATCTCGTACATGTTTAGTCCTATATTGATTTCCACCTTTGATCAATAAAGAGATAAGCATGTGATTCTGGTGTGTAATCACCACTTGCCAGTTAATTGAATGATTTAACATTTTATTTCTTGGTGATCTACTTAACTCAAGCCTTAATCTTGAATTACTTGGGATCAACTATAGGTATTTTCTTTCTTCACTCGCAAGTATTTTAAGTTATTTCTTCAGTGATGTTTGAGTCATCCAGATCATATTGAATTACACTTCTCCATATTAGCATGTTAGTTTAGGTCTATCACGTCATTTGTTTAGTTTTACTATCTTGATAATTTTCTCTTTTCTAATCAGAATTTGTTTCGATTTATGTTGAATAAGTAAAATCCAGCTCAATTTATTTTTATTAATTTGTTTGCAATTATTGCTATTCACATTAATGTTCTCATTTCAACAACACTTATTTTACAAATATATTTTCCTTCGTTGTCTAGTACTCTCTACTATACAACTTTGTGTGTCTTATTGCTATATGATAAAATTTTCATTCCAAATTTCCAACTTTATTCTAATCTTAAATCACATTAGTTTTTTTGGTCGATATCCACTTCATACATCCCGCTTTAATCTTGTGGTTGACATCACTATTAGCATTCCCCATCTTTTGGATATTTTAACCAAGATATTTGAATCAAGTACATTGAGATTTATCCATCATAACTTTCTCTTATTTTTCACTTTGTCCTTCATTAAGCTTACACATTAATTTGGTGACGTGTTCCCGCAACTTAATTCTTGATAGTCATTATAAGTGCTTATACATCTGATTTGGTGTAATATGAAGTGGAGATATGGGTCAAAAGTTGCATTGAAGCTGCTAGGGGCGTCAAGCAAGGAGATCTTTCATCTTCACTTTTATTTGTGATAGTTATTCAGGTCTTAGGGATGATGTGGTCAAAGTCAAAGGGCATGACCTTGTTAAAGGGTTTAGCATTGGACGTGGAAGCACTGAGCCGATGCGCCTTTTACACTGATGATACCCTACTGCCTCAGAGGAAGAAGAAAATATTTCAAACCTTAAGTTAGTTTTCCTTTTTTGAGCAAGGTAAAAAAAGACCAAATTCTATTAACGTGATTAAAGAAACAGATACAAAGCAGAAAGTTATACTAGAAAAACAAGCTAAAAGGAAAAACCGATTCTTCTACCGAGGTGGTAGGGGATCCAAAATCTGAGAGCTATAGCATTAAGGTTTTGAAGACATAAAATTCACTCTGAACCAATCTTAATCAACATGAACGTCTTAAGAAGCAAACACCCACTCTCTAAAAATCAGTTTGTCTGAAGAAGCAAACCTTGCCATTTGGTACAAAATTAAGCTTGGGTTCTCAAACTGATCATCAAAGTTTGTCTGTTTGTTGTGCACCAGAATGACCATAGCTTGGCCAGTAATGTAAGCTTCCACAGATTATGGCCAGAAGTTCAGGGAATCAAAGAAGGCCACTCCACTAGTAGTAGTAGATGAAAGAGACTGACTGGTTCCATCCAGCGGGTCCCTCAAATCTTAAAGAGGATATTTCCCAGGAAATTAATAGTCACACACTTAATGAAAAGGTGATCAATTGTCTCTTCTCATGTTTCACAAAACACAGTGTGTGGGGACATCCGGAAAAATTACATGGAGATGGCTTCTTGTTGGAAGTCTAAGCTTGCAGATCTTCCACAAGAAAATCCTGATTTTGATTGACACAGTTTTCCTCCACACAGCCTGATGCCAGGGTACCTCCACCCCTCCCATGGTCAGCTTGCACAATGCTGACATCACAGAGAAAGTGAGTTTGTTGCATGGTAACCAAAGCAACTTGTCCTCTCTATCTTATAAACCCTTATGATCTTCTAGAAATAGCATCAAGTTGGAGAACTCAGCATTCTTCCCTTCCTTGACTTTTTTTTTCTTCTGAAAGTCAGGCACCACTTTGCCCCCATCGCCCCAATTGCACTGCACTTGACCTGAGGGTTGCAGGACATACTGAACAAATTATGAAACAAATTAGCCACAGGTGCATGCCATATCCAGTGATCCTCCCAGAAGATAGTTCTGCGTCCGTCTCCCACCTCCACCATGGAGGTTCCCATCTCCACCATGGAGGTTGAACCGAAGAACTCCCAATTGTGCAGAATACCTTTCCAGATGCCAAAGATTCTACCATTGAACTTAAAATCCTTGATCTAAATGCTGTTCTCCCTTAATCCATATTTTGAGCAAGCAATTTTGTTTCACATTGCATCTCTGTTGAGATTAAGTTTCCACAACCATTTGGACAATAGAGCATTATTTATGGTCTCCAATGGTGTAAGACCAACACCCTCTTCCTTGCACACATGGTTCCATTTGATTAGCTGCATACCCTTTTTACTAGTTCCCTACCAAATAAACTTTGCCCCAATACTGTCCAGCTTCTTGCAAATGCCCTTAGGAACATGGAAGATAGAGAAGAAATACAACGAAATACTCTGCAACAGTCTTGGATAGTAGCCACCTTCATTTAGCAGAAAGAATGCGACTTTAAGTTTGTTGATGCCGTTACATAGATGAAAGCTAATTTCCAGCAATTTGAACCAATAGGAGTTTGTATCCCAGGTGTGTTTGTATTCTGGTTGATCAGTGGAACATGAGCATGTGCTTGATTTAATTAATTTTGAAATTTTTTGGTGGGAGAGGTTACATTAAAATATTTAAATTCAGTAACCAAACAAAAATATCACTAATAAATTTAAAGATGAGGTTCTAATGCTCTCTTTACCATTTTTTAATGCTATCAAAAGGTTTTATGTATCACCATGCACTAATGTTTTCGAACTTATCCTATCAGCCAACTTGGAACTAAGAAACTAGATGATTTGGTTTTTATGAGCCATCCTGAACTTAACCTGAAAACTATGCCTCTGTCCTAACTGCTAAGTATTCTATGGTATTTCTTGACATTTACAGTCATTTTACTAAAGCTCATTTTTTAGTCGTCATAATAGCTTAAGTGCATACTGGTGTTTGTTTGAACAGAAGTGGATTTAAGACACTCGGCTATCTGGATGGTAGGCCTTTATTTGATGCTTCTTATGCATTTTCTGGAAAACAAAGTAGCAATCGATCTTACACGGTCAGAGTTCGTTGAAGCCCGAGAGGTGATTGGATGTCCTAACTTAATATACCTCTCCATGATGCTACTCCCTCAGTCTTAGTTTTGTAGGGTCCCCTTTTTGTTTACTTTACTCTTGTACTTTCTTTTATTATCAATGAAAGCGTGACCCTGTGTCACATTCAAAAACTTGTAAATATAACATCTGCTTCAAGTAATTTCTCAAAAAATTTAGCTCAGTGCAATGTACTCTAGAAATACTTTTGTCCACCTCAATCAAGCCATATATTAAACGCAATTTTGTATTGTCAGCTATTAAGTTCAAAGTTTTCTGAGAAGTACACATCTGCAGGCCTTGGTGCAGATGAAAACATGGTTCATTCGTTTTCCCACAATTCTTCAAGGGTGTGAAAGCAATATCGAGATGCTCAGAGGACAATATGCCCATTCTGTTGGCTGCTATAATGAAGCTGTTTTCCATTTTGTGGAAGCTGCAAAGGTCTGCTACCCACTAGTAATAAGATTTTTTAATCTCATATGGGGATTTGATGTTTTTTCTTGGATTTGCCCAACTCTGTCCTGCATTTTTCCTTAGCTGACAGAGAGCAAAACCGTGCAATCAATGTGTCATGTATATGCTGCTGTATCTTACATTTGTATTGGGGATGCAGAATCATGTTCTCAGGTAACATTTCATTCTTGTTTATTTAAATTGATTACTTAGTTGTTTTACAGCTTTTTCGTTGGCAACACCTTTTTTTTCTGGTCCAACAGGCTCTGGACCTGATAGGACCAGTCTTTGGGATCATGGATTCTTTTGTAGGAGTGAGAGAAAAAACGTGTGTCATTTTTGTCTATGGACTTCTATTGACAAAGCAGCATAATTTGCAAGAAGCAAGGTTGGTCTTCATCATTCGTATTAAGATTCTTAACCAATGATTCTTCGTGGATTGTTTCCAGATTATTGGATTCTTGTTTGTACTAAGCTTCTCCTGGGCACATTTTTTCATCATTCAGCAGTTCAGTTGAAAGTACTAAAGTTCTGTGTCATTTGCCATACATAAAAACTCTGTGCAAGCATCATTATTGGCAATTGGTCCAGTCCTTGTGATTTTTTTCGTTCTGGTGACATTCATATGTAAATGCCTAAATTAAGTATGTTGCTGGCCTATGGTCTTTTTTGATTTTTTATGTATGTTGGTCATGATTCTCTTGTTTTCTTGTTTCTTTCCTCATTCTGTGTGTGGGCATTTCTCATTGCAAGTGCACTCAACAGCTTGTCATAAGGTTAGTCACATGAAGTCATGATGAACCTTCTATTAGGATCAATTACATAAATGCCCCTAAAATTACCTCGATTTGCATCTATACCTCTTTGTAGTGTTGTATTATTTTGCATATACCTGCAAATATGAAAATATTGTGGTTATGTCTTTAAGAGTCATCATTATATTGATCCAATTCTGCCTTTATTTTCACTCAAAGAGTGCTAAAAATGAACCCCTTCCCTCTTGGTGGTTGTTTGTACCCGACTCATGGCTGTCTGCCTTGAGCTCCCACTTGATAGGCATTGCCTCCCTGGACTACTGATCTGCGATACAACATTTACTACGTTTACTTTCCACGCAGTTATGTGTTCAATGTTCCACACTCCACCGTCACTGTGAGACCTGATGGAAATGTATGCCCTACAAGCCAATCATATGTGATATGGTTTTACATTTCTTGTAATATCTTATTCAGTATTAATGGCATTGTCTTCATTACTTGCTCTATCTAGATGCGTTTATTGTAATGAAGTCCTAAATTGCATGCAATGATGATTGAATCATGATGAGATCATGATAATGAGATCAATCATCTAGAAGCATGTGATCTAAATTGTTCCTAGTCGTAGGATCCTTGAGATGGGACATCAATGATCCAATAAGACTAGTGTATATGATATCTTCTCATTTGATGAGGATGACCGATCTCATTGGTCATCAGTGTGGGGACACTGAGATACATGTACAGGTGCTCATTAGAGGAATGAGTTCACTGAACTGACCAGTATAGAATCCCTGAATGGTATCTTACCGATCTGTCGATCAGGGTATTCTATCATCACGGTTGCACGGTTAGATCTTTGACCTGAGTCGCCAAAGATGTCTTGCCAGGCGTACTATGTACTTTGACTATTGACTTATGGATCACTTAGTATTGTGGTCCTATATAGTTAATGGATTGGGTATATGGGAAACCTGATGGAGGCAATTGAGCGGACAATAAGGGATCGTTCACTCTCGGTAGGAGAGAGAGAATGTCCTATGGATTGTACTCTAAAATCCTTGGCCAAGGTAGATACAATAATTGGAAAAGGAGTTTTCCAGTTGATCCATTCCTGAGTACAAGATTTCATAGAGTCGGATTATTAAAGGGGTTGACAGTCAGTGCCGAATCCCTGACCGACCGGGACATTGCTTGGACGAGGATTTATATCCGTGTGGTAACTGATGATGGAAAGGCTCAATGGATGTTATTTAAACTCTCCAAAGTCATTTGGGATCATAGGATGTGGTTTGTACCCTTTATGATCAGAAAGCCGTCAAATCTGTTATTAGATAATAGATTTGATTTAATTTAAAAGAAATTTTCTTTTTAAAATTTGGCTTCAACCAAATTGACTATTGGGCCTAGTGGGTCACACACATTAGAACTAATTCTAAGGACAGGGGCAAGGATGTAAATATATAGAAGATTTGGGTTTTTGTGAAAAATTGCATCTTCTATATATAATATGCTTAAGAAGCTAAACCCTATAAAGCCAAAGGGTTGGAGAACGTCCTTGGCAGCCTCCCTCTCTCCTCTCTTCTCTAGAAGGAGTCACCGCATGGTCCAACTCCGTTCTGGTAGAGTTTTCGAGCTTGGAGCGAAGGAGAACCAGTCCTTGGAAGAAGTTCGTGTGGATACCGCTATAGGCCGTCCACTTGAACGGTTTGAAGCAGCAAGGAACATCCACTCTTCATCTCTGGTGAGGGATTTTTCAAATCCCAAGAAGGTATATTCGATTTCCTTCTTAATCGGTTCCCGATTTTGCCATTTTGGTTTCGATAAAGGCTAAGACCATGGATTCAAGGAATCAAAAATATTTTAATTGCTTAGACTGATTCCTTACAAGACTCCCAACCCCAAGGACACTTTTCCCCTCCTCTCACTAGTCTCTTCCAATCAAGTAATGCCCACCTCCCTACTCTTCCATGATGTTTATGACTTATGAGGCCCTAGTTATTCTGTGCCTTCAACCTCCCCACGTCTTCCGGGATGTTTGTGATGCCCTTGTTATTCTCTGCCTCCAATGAGTATTCTCTCCCTCATCTCGTTGGCAATGTCTCTGTGGCAAGGCCACTAGCCATAGGTGCCTGCCACTTGCATCTTGCCTCTGTCTCGGTCGTTGCTGGCATTTAATTCCTGCAACGGAGGAGAGGCCAGTATGGCACCTGTCATGCTGCCACATTTATTCCAACATAGTGACAGCATGATGTTGATCACCATTGCTGGGCACTGGTGTGAGTGTGACGAAGGTTGGCTGAGAAGCACTTGTCATTTCAGGTGACAGGTCATTGGAGCTGGTGATTTTAGGGTGTCTGAACTCTGAAGTACAAGGCCGGGTCCTAATGCAGCTGTGCATCCGAACTGCAAGGTTGGTTGTTACATCAGGGTTGACCAGCTAGACTCTGCTTGCCATGAGCCTGACCTCAGCTTGTGCCTCCTTGTGAGTTTCCCAACTCTCCCCTGTCCTGCCTCCTAAGCTTTGATCCAGGCACAACTCTGATATCATTCCTGGAAGAAAGATCCTTGGCTGCATTTCAGTTGGAGGCAGCAGGACGGGACCATCAGATACAGAGAGGCTGCTGTCATCCACATCCTTGTAAACTTTTCTGTTGGTTTTAAGCAACATTACTGGCAAAGCCACGCAGGAGAAGTCCAATCAGTTTCCGATTGAGAATGTTGTTCTTAGGAGATGGCGGGATGCTGTTCACTTGGATGTGGTAAAGTGGATTGGGTGATCCTCCTCATTGCCTAGGTTTCTCCTTCCACAATTTCCATCAGAAGGGAAGCTCAGTAGGGGGTTCATTGGACGGGATGCCACCAATGATTCTTTCTTTTGTCTGCCCAGTCCTTTCCTTGTTTGTCCAACTGGTGAATCCTCATCCCGTCCACAGATAAAATGTCTACCATGTCTTTGTTTCTTTGTGACAGATAAGCACCAGGAGGAATCTGATTTCTTGTGATGACAACTTGGCAAGTGAATGAGGGATTAATTCTCAAAAAATCTTGTAACCAATCAAACTTCTGGTGCTGCAAATGCATGCTATTTGTTGATGGCAGCTGCTGCTGTTGCAGATACTACTCTAAGCATCTGGAAAAGGATATTGTCAGTCCATGTACACTCACCTATGTGCTTGGCCTCCTATTTCTGATCACATTCTCTATGAAAACTTATGCTTAGCCCCATGTTGTTGCATTAATCTTCATGAAACCCTAAACAAGCCAAGTTTAGCTTGAACTCAAATAAAAATTTGGCTAGAACTCGAATCAAGGTCATATTCGAACTCGTTTTCGAGCTCAAGATTCAAGGTTCGAGTTTCTGCACTTGGATGACAGTGTTGAAGGTTTGAACTTCCATGGTGAGGTCAACTTTTTCTGTTTTCTTGAAGATTGGCAGGAGAATGATGAAGAGCGGCCGGTGAACGACATCATATTGGAGGGAGAAGCCCTAATTTTCTGGTTGAAGAAAGAGACATCGATTGATACCCTTCTTCAAGACGAATCCAAACATTGTGCTTTCTTTGAATCCACAGCGGAATATGCTTCTCCCATGAAATCCAACATTATCTTCAATGATTTCCATGCGGAGGTCCCAAAACAGGTCCACCTCCCAACATTCCCCACAGACAGAGGAGAGGAACCATGGGGAAAAAAATAAACCCTTGTCGTCGGTCGCAAACTCAGCATCCGTTTGTTTGCAACTTGGTAGGTGCATCGGAGCTCAAAAGAGTGAGGAATCACTCAGACAAGGGAGCTCCTAGTTGGCATCTTCACAGTGTGTGTAGCTTTGTTCAAAGGAGGGAGGCTGCCGCTGCAGGCCTGCAGCGTGTGGGAGAGACTTGAGATTGAGTGCAGCAGCATTGTGTAACTAGGGTTTTAGAGAAAATGTTAAAGGCTAGAGGACATGCTATATCATCAAATAAATGGCCAAGATTTATCTAGGATTTAACAAAATCTATCTTAACTATTTAGCTATGTAAAAATATATTGTTAAGTAGTATTAAATATATAATAAATATATGTCATAAATAAAATGTAATTATAATTTGATTATTTTATTAAATGAATATTTAATAGAGCTGTTAATCGAATATTTAATCAAGTTGTTCGCGAGCGAGCTTATCCAGTTGAGCAGAACTCTGTTCAAACTCGGTTTGTTTTTAAGCCCTACTTTTTTTGTTCAAGCTTGTTTATTTAAACTAATGAATGATCTGAGTCGAGTTTTTAATGATTGAAGTATCGGACTGTTTGTGGAGCTTATTGGTTCGTTTGCACCCCTACGTGCTTCTATGCTTTGAACCTTGAAAGAAAAAAAAACAGCACTAGACAGTTATATTTTCTAGAAGGTTTTGTGTTAGTTCTGATCATAGATTGCAGAATTGGTTGAATCGGATCGGAATCGGATCAGTCGATTTCAATCCGATTTCTACTTGAAGGATCAATTCTGACCTAAATTCTGATGGAATTGGTTTGGATCGGAATCGGAATTGAAATCCTGATAATTTCAGGTTTAAAAAAAGATTTAGGCTGAAATGGCCAGAATTGGTTTGAATTGGATTCGAAATCGGAATTTTATTTTTTTTAAAAATCCTGATTCTAGATCAGTTTCTCTTCTTGAGAATCAGTTAGAATCGGACCGGTCCCCACCCACTGATTTAGTGACTGATTCCAATTAAGAAATCCTTGATGCTCTGTTATATACCCTCAGTGGCTGGATGTTAACAGTTCAAAGTAGGATGCATCTTCCTGACTTCCCCATATTGTACATCTTAAGAGACGATCACATTAGTGGGCAAATGACTTTATTTCAACATACTTTTTTAATTTTATCTTATTTGTTTATTTTCAAAATGCCGTGCAGGATACGTCTAGCAAGTGGTTTGAAGATAGCTCACCAGCAGTTGGGCAATATTCAACTTGTTTCTCAGTTTCTGACAATCCTAGGTACGCTGGCACTTCAGTTGCATGATACTGGACAGGCGAGAGAAATTCTCAAGTCTGCCTTGACATTGGCAAAGACTCTCTATGACGTACCTACACAGATATGGGTTCTTTCAGTTTTAACAGGTTAGGAAATACTATTGTTGCTGGATACTGTATCATCTTTTTTCCTTCCATGATAAAAATCATACTTCTTTTGATATGTTTATCCATTTGTAACACTTGGGGGTCTTATATGGAAGTATTCTACTAATTATTTAGCATTTGTGACATGGACACTTACAACTAATTATCTTGCATCACAGATTTATATAAGGAGCTGGGGGAGAGGGGAAATGAGATGGAGAACGCAGAATATGAAAGGAAAAAGGAAGATGATTTGCAGAGGAGACTTTCGGAAGCACAAGCATCCATTCATCACTTAGAGATGGTAAGTACTAAAGTACAGCAAACTGACATTTCTTTTTTTTACTATTTGCCTTTTTCATTCAAGGAGTCCAAAAAATAGCAGCTGTTTTTTATATTCTTTTTTTTTAGCTTCCTTCATCTTTGTACCTTGAAAGTTGAAACAGCAGTTTTTATCTGTAAAATATTAGTAGCGTAAAGGATGTCTAGGGGAATATTTCATGTAAATAGAAGATAATTGTACTCAACGTTCTGTCTTTATAGCATAATCAGGCCACAATCTTTGATGACTTGGGATGTAGAAATACATTTATCATGATTAAATAAGGGATGTGATATCCTCCTGGATGTACCGCTTGCATGGCTTGGTTCCATGTTTTTTTGAAGGTGGCAGAGCCACAATTCATTAAACTGTTGTAAAAGTGAAGTTACACAATAAGGAATAAAAAACATCATATCTACTGCTTATTAAAGGAATCACTTTATTTTTAGCTCATTTCTCTCGTGAGTCATCTATCTTTTGGATCAGATCAATGTTGAAATGGAAGGTAGCTGCCTGATGTGTCCCATATTTGGTGCATTTGTTAGCATGGTGCTTCTTTCACGGTGGCCCTTCCTCTCATATGTTGCATTGGGTGCCTTTAAGTGTCACCTCTTGACTGATAATTTTGGGTTTTGACATTTTTTTGACCATTCTTGTTTACCAGTAACGAATCAAATAACCATCTTGTATTACTTTCTTACTTCTTGATATCTTATGGTTGCAAGTAGTAATTTGTGCAACAACTGTGGATCCAATCTCTCATATCTGCTAGAATGATTTTATTTAAATAGTGCAATGGGTTACTGTCAAGGGAAGCAGAATTGGACTCTGAATTGGAAACCAGATCAGATAGTGTCGATTCTGTTCTGATCCAGATCAGATTGGCAGACTCAACTGATTCCAAAGAAAAACTGATCCGGAATCATCCAGATCGGTTCCTTATAAAACAGAAGAAAGTTTTAAAAACATAAAATGACATATACCTATTTCTAAGAGGATTCTGATTCAGGGTTCTCATTAGCACCTGCAGTGGCAGTGTCACAGGGTGCCACCATGGCATTGAAAGAACATTGTATCGGGTCTTATAATATCGAGTAAATCATTGGATATAGTATATTGGATCCATCATACCCAATATACCGGGATCCGATGACTTCCATCGCCAGGCGGGGAAAACACCACCATGGCACTGTGGCTCTGCGATTCAGGCTGAATCCGTCCTGATCCGGACCAGTTTGGTCAATTTTGGTGGATTTGTGCAAGATTTTGGAGGGGGTTAGAGTTCTCCCCCTAACTAGGGTTGACTTGTGCCAATCAGATCCTTGAATCAACTGATTCCCTGAACCGTGGCTAGTGTAAATGCACTTGAGAGTTACTGACAGCCCTGGTTGTATCCAGTGACCTTGAGTAGATGAGTCTACTCAGTTGAAGTTGGGGTACGAAGTGACTTTATAACGATCATTTTCTGGCCAAACATATACCTCTAGGACGACGTTTTATGCAGGCCCTATTGTCAAAACTTGTTTTATAGTAGAGAGGAAATTAACTGGTTTCCCTGATAACCTACCCACAATCTAAGATAATAAGAATTGTCAAAATCTCCACTGGTGTAGGAAAGATGACCGTGTGTGTAAAATCATTTGCACGGTAGTCTGGGCTGAAGTGTTGTGTTTGCCAAGGAATATAGGCCTACAGATTCCAAGAGGAAGCAATTTTGTCAACTTCAGCCTAGGTGATTTTGGAAGGATATACGTTTGCATTATTTTCCGCTATTCAATAAAGCAAAAATCGAGGTTCAAGATGTTGACTTTTTGGGCTACTCAGAAAAAGGTTTTACCACGTTTAGCCATGGCTTGATTCTTAGTCAAAAGTGACTTTTATGGAAGCTCCTCGGAGATACATGACCAAGGAAACAGAAGATGTAAAGAAGATACCACCTGCCCACCAAAATATAACCAAACGGAAAAATCAAACCACGCTCTTCCAGCATGAATTACCAGCTACTAAGGAACTTCCAGTCATTTGCAGAGTCAAAACAAGAAAATTTCCGGAGTAAGCAAAAAAGATGGTCCAGACATTCCTCAAAGTTCCCACAGAAGCTGCACAACTTCTTTGATCTATCTTTCATTCACGTTATCCCATTGGGAGTTGGGAATGTTCTCCAAGAAACTTGCTACGGGACATCTGAATCTTCTAATAAAGTATTTATTCTAAATTCTGTTGGCCCACCTACCCATGCAACCAGCCCTGTAAGCCTCCTTGGAATTGAGCTTACTGGAAACTATCATTCCTATACCAAATACAAACTCTATTTTCTCGTTTATAGATATCTGAACAGAATCCAGTCTTGAAAAATACTGCATAAAATGGGCTTCCTCCAGTGGCAAGCAAATTGACGCAGGACTACACACGGGGAGAGTAGACGTTTTCTGAACGTGCAGGAGGAAACACTGCCTAAGGGACAGTTTTCTTGCTGGTGACAGTTTTCTCACCGGCTTTCATCCCAATGGTGAGAAAACATTGTCACCTAGCGGCTTCGTCGTGCCCAATGGCGAGAAAACTGTCACCGTGGCTTTTGGATCATGTGGGAGGAAACACTGCCTAAGGGATTCGGTGCGGTGCTCTGATACCAATAGGACAACACGGGAAGAATAGAGGTTTTGGCACCCACCAGACGAAGAAGAATATGGTATTTGGGCATCCACCACGAGAGAAGGGGGTCAGCCTCTGCCACAGAGAGAGAGAGAGAGAGAGAGAGAGAGAGAGAGAGATGCCACAAGGTCAAGAATTTTTTTTCTTCAAAATGTCAATCTTTGACTATTCCATACGACCTATTACAAAATATAATATAAATAGACTGATATTACCAAAATTAAAACTAGGATATCTAAAACAGAGAAAATTCAAATCAAATCCTAATATAATCTAATCTTTCCTATTTATCTAAAAAGGGAACTCAAATCAAATCCTGATTCAACACAATCTAAACATAATCTAGATTTCCCTCTTTTTTTAATTCTTTGGATCATGACTAAAATTTGGTACGCCATCACAATTCCTTGTGATACATCCTTCCAGGAGGTCCATTACCAACGAAAAAGCAATCCCGGGGACATTTTTCACATTGAAAATGTTTAAAAATGTCTTATAAACTTTAATATATGTACTTTTGGACCAGTTGTCAAGCCAACCAAGTCCTCCATTAAATATTCACTCTCGACCGTAAGATCCAAATAGATAGTTGCTCAATCTTTGATTCCCAATTCACAAGTGACTTCCTCCAGATTCCGGCCGCACATGGTCTCAGCTAGGTCAACTTGCGCCTGTAGCCGAAGCATTAAATGTATATGCCCTGATCCCTTTACGCTTTACCGTCACGCTTTATTATCTATACCACCACATTATATTAGAAAAGAGGTATTCCCTGATGGTTATATGCATTAGCCTGTATGATTGTTTCTCATTTATCTGGTAATTTCTGTATGAATTCAGATTGAGAAGGCTCGGATCAAGGTTCAGCAGCTTCATAACCATGAAATTAAGCGGGCCATCGCTGGACCTGCTACAAATGCAGATCTTGACATCCCGGAGTCTGTCGGTTTGCAAATGCAGGCTCCTTCATTATCAAGATTGCGTGATTTCGACTCCGCCAAGAGAGGAAAAAGGAAGATCTGATTTCAATATTTTGGGCACCAACTCAGTGCCATTTTCCAGTGGCCGATCTAAGTACCAGTTGTATTCTTTCACACGTCCTGCTCAGCCGCCTCTATGCTTCCACCTCGAAGCTTGCCTTCTGATCTCTAAGGGGGGATGCTCTGAAACTGCTGCGAAGAGGGGAACAACTCGAGTTCCCTGTGCTAACTTAGGAATTGATCTCTAGAAACCTTTTCTGACCAAGCCTTTGTACAGCTTTGCAGGCGGGCGTAAATCTGTACAGTATTGTTGCATCTGAAACTGGAAATATTTCTCCACCTTCTGCCATCCAAACCGTCCATATCTCCCTGGTTTACACCAAGGCCTCGGGTTATAGGAGGAAAGAGGGGAAAGTAAAAAAAATTCAGTAAAGAATTTAGTGCTATTTTTGGTCGCCTGGCGTCGGAAATGCCCCTTGTCTGCCGTGCATGCGGCCCTGTTTCATTTGGTTGGTGTATATCAATCCCTTGTTCCCTGATTTTGGCAAGTGAATTCTTCTATAAGAATCTAATGCTGTTACTTTATAGCCTTGTGTCATAACAATTTCTGCCACTTGCGGATTTGCTGTCCGCATATATAACATAAGAGCCATGATTCACATTTTTATCGTAAAAAGATTTACTTTAATATTTGTGCGAAGTACAAGCCATATTACATGATGCGAATAACGCGTTCAGTGGTATAATACACTGATTTTTTCCCTTAAAAAATATGTTTTTGCAGCAAAGTTTGTTGAGAGTCTTTTGGGATAAAAGGAGAAAGAGAGGAGACTCTTGCAGTTTACATCATTTTTTTGTCATACATAACTTTTATTTTTTTCATCATTTCTCACGAAATATGATAATTGTAGGTCCTCAGTTATTTTTTAGATTCTATTTTAGTTTATGATTTTTTCGCAAAAGTGAATACAAATTTATTTCGCTATCAACACCCCGTAACTGTGCTGTTAACTGGAAGGCCCGACAGTAAGTAACTGGTGTTGCTAGTTCCTAAAATACGTTGAATAACCTACAAACCCGGGGTAGACAATTATAAAAAAATGCCTTTTAAGTAGGATTCTCAGTGGACTGACGAGCTAATATACGTTATCTTGTTCAAAAAAGAAGAAAAGATCAGCTAATACATGGCCTTGTCCAGAGTCATTATTAGCATATTATATGTCGAAGCATGATCAAAGTCCAACTTATTTCGTTCGTTCACCGCTTGTAATTAAAACTCTTTCCCGACGTACGTTTTCTGCTTGAGGGAAGAGATGAAATTAATTGTGTGGTGGTCAGAGTCTGAGATTATGGATAAAGCCATAAACTCAGTGGTCAAACAATAATGTTGGATTGAATAAACAATATGGATGCCAACTATATAACAACAAGAAGATCTCTAACAATATTGGTCTAGATTCTGCACTGAACTCCACGAGTTTTACCGAAGCCGTGTGACCGGTAGGAATGCACACCGGTTGATTCGGTTTGGATCGTTTTTTAAATCCAACCGAATAGAGTCGGGTCTTCAAATCGAATCTAATCGAACCGGTTCAATTCAATTTACATTAGATATTTAAATTATTCAAAAACTTACATATTTATTATTTTTTAAATTATAAATAATTAAAGTAAATAATGCTTAGTTATTATTTTATTGATGATATAAAAGTTTCTATGATATTTTAATTAATTTGATTTGATGAGTTTGATCCGATTTCGTTCGGTTTGAAAATCTTCCAATCCGGTCGAAGTGAAAGGGTGATTTGACCCTACACTTTTTATTTTTTATGAAGTGTCATCTTCAAGTTATTATGTAGCTTCTTCAGCACTAGGGTCTGTGGTGTACAGGTGTCAGTGTGCTGGCATGGGTCGGGTCCAGCCCAAAATTAGTCCGGTTAAAGTTAGGTCCAAAAAGATTGGGCCACCCCAGCCCAGCCCACATTCAATCATGGCCTAAGTGCGTGTGGCCATAAAAATTATCTTAATACTGCTAATATTTGAATTATAATATTTTGTTAGTGTGCAAAAATAATATTTTAAATAAAGTTCTAGGACTGTTTTGACCTATTTTTGCCCGAAGGGTGACCCTATTGAAGTCCACGGATTGAAATTTGAGATCTACGTACTGCCCTTGACCGGCTAGCCCTCTGTATGATGGTGCGATGCAGCTCAAATACGAGGCTTCCCTGGGGTCACCTAGAAAGAGATTAATAACAAGAAGAGAAATTTTTTTTTCTTGACGTCAACTCGGAGATATTTTCTTTTTATGGGATGTTTGGTTGCGTGATAATTTTTTGTACATTTTCATGATAAAAAATTATATTAAAATAAAAAGTGAACCAACTCATGACACAAAATTATCATGTTTGGAGGGATGTGATTACAAAAAAGAGTAACTACCACACATGACCAAACAAAGTGGGGGACCACAAGAAAAAAGAAAGAGGTGAGACCCTCTTTTTTGTTTAAGAAGAAAATCACTTTTAAAACATAAAATTGTCATGGTTACCAAACACATCTTTTAACAAGTTTTCTTACAATTTTTAAAAATTAAAACAAAAACCCTTATTATCATGCAACCAAACACCCCATTAGTCATAAATCTTTTGTTGAAAAATCACTTATTTATAAACAATATTCGTTTTTAAAACTAGAGCTTTTATCTAGATAAAGTTGTAAAAGATATTGAAACAAAACAACACATCACTTGACTAAGATGATTAAGTAACCATAGTTTAACATGTGAATCGATGAGAGGTTAGATACTTAGATTTCTTGACAAAATTATCTAATCTCTGGTTCAATCAGATGTTAGGCAATCATATCGTTTGATAAAATGTATAACCTTTTCTAACTAGCTTATAAGTCAGAGATTAGATAGTTTGGGACGTTTGATAACATGTCTGTACTAACATCTAAATGTGTCAACAACATCTTACAAAAATTACTTAATTTTAAGTGATTCACTGTAACTTTGTTTTATTTATTGGTGGATAATTAAGATTATGTGTTTCACAAGATAAGAGATTAGAGATGAAATTAAGACTTAAGACAACATTTGAGTAAGCCAAATCAAATGCCACTATAGAGTATTTGATTTAACATCGATCTTAATCATCCTCTGTCTCTTATATCACAATAAAACTCTTAAAAATAAGTTATACAGTTTTTATATTTTACTTTTCAAGCATAAACTCTTTACCTGAGATAAAAGCACCATATATGATATGACTAAATAAGAAGTAAATTGATTGACATGTAAATATCTTAATCAAAATAAGTACTTAATTTTTTTTCACGAACTAAGAGACTAGTCATAAAATCAAGCATTTAGATTCTCAGATTAAACCAAGTGCAAATTCACCTTAAGTTTTACTCGACCAGGTTTAACTAATTAACCTTTGACCTTCGACCATGATTCAATCAAACATTGGTAGTAGATTTAGACCGGTTTCTTCCTGTCTTAATTAGCATTTAAATATGAACTCTCATAAACTCTTAAAAATAAGTTGTGGGATTTAAATTTTTTTTACAGACGATGGAAATAAGTGATCATTTTATACATCCCTAACCAAACATCAAATAATTTATGCAAAAATATCAATCAGGTTCGGAACTCAATTTTCCTGATGATCACGTTCGAGCAGATATCAGATTAAGTCCGAACCAAGAGATCTCATCGAACGAGGCACTCCGTGTTCATTCAACCCATTCAAATGGGTCCTCAATGTACGTGGTATCATTTTGGCAACTTATTTAAAAATGTAAGTCTTTACGAGCATGTATCCGGTAATATAAATCAGAGTATAAATTAAGACAAAAATCCCTTCGGTAAGTATATAAATATATTTTAATGCGTTCACAACTAATTTCTTTCTAATTAGGTTGGTATACGTGGCCGACAAGAGGATGGCGGACCAGATCCGACCGAAACCCTTGTATCCGCCCTGCAGCAGCGATCCGGCGGATCGCGGATAGGGTTTCTCACCCCCTCCGAGATAGAAAGAGAGAAAAGGAGAGCGCTCTTCCCGGATTGGATGCGCGGGCTATGGCGCGGCATCCTCCACGCTCTCTCGTCCGTCGCGGGGCGGCAGCGCCGTCGTCCTGATCTCCCCGTAGCTCCCGCCGAGGGGCCGAGACGCCGGCCGCCACCTGTTCGATCTCGGATAGCGGGCGGCACCCGTCGGCCCCCACCTGCAGCCCCGCGGATAGCGCCCTCGTCGGCGTCCACACCTTGCCTCCCCCTCCCGGAGCTCCGCCCGTCTCCTCATCAATGTGCATGCAGGGGATTCAATGGATAGCGCACACCCTCCCCCGCCGGCCGGAAAGCAGAGAACCGGGGCCTCCGGCAGGTGCTCGCCGGCCCCCGCTCCTGCGAGCCTCGTGTTCGCGTGTTGCCGGCCGGCGCGGCAGCGGCCCATGCACGAGCGAGCGGCAGCTGGGCGGGTGGAGACAAAGGGAGGGGGGGGGCGGCCGTAACTGCGTAGAAAAGAAATGCTATCCATGGCTGGACAGTTGTAAGGATTCTATCCGGGTGAAGAGCCCGACGCCGATCGTCTCCTCTCGCGCGCGTTCCGACAACCCGCCGAGTTAAAAAATATATATATATATATATATATATTGGGGGACCACACCGACCTCGTGATATCCTTGGATGATTTTCAATATCATGCACACACATAGAGATCCCGAGGTTATTAGGAGCGTAAAACTACGTTGCTGTCTTTTCACCTGTCTCGGTAATTGTCTACGGACGATGACAGAAACTAGATTTTTGACGACGATTCAAAATTTTAACCGAATGCAGCAACTTGGTGTAAGATTATTTACTTCGGTGCTCCAGAAAAGTAGAGATGAGATTTTGAAAAAAAAATTGAAGAAGATGGATGGACTGAGAATTAATCTTTGTCGGGAATAAACTTATGGGATATATGAACTTTTGGAGACTTTGGGGAGGAATTTATGACACACAATTCCAACCAAATGAACCCTAGCTAAGATCAGCAACCTGGTACATTTTAACTTGTAGTATTCTTTTTTTGTTTTTAAATATTTTTTCCTTATTCAAATTGTGTGGGTGTGGGTGGGGGGGGGGACGTGAACGGTTAAACTTATTTTTGTGCCAATGCCTTTACCAGCTTGTTGCCACAGCCAGCAGCTTAATTCCTTAGCTTCAAAATTAGATGTATGTGTCTTAGTAAAAGTGCTACAATTCCAAGTCATGTATGAAGCCATAAGTTGTAAAATAAATTTCTAGTTAGGCGAGTCAATTCTTCAATTTTTGGAAAACGTAATTGAGGGATCATTGACTCTCTTTTTTTGTTTGAATTACAACAACTTGGAATCAATGTGAAACCATTGCCCACTCATTTTTTATTAGATGTTACACCTATACCTGCACATTGCCAAAATGATTTCTTCGGATTTGTTTTTACTCTCTTCCTCCTTTGTAGACGAAGTGTGCCTACAATGTCATTGACATTCCAAATCAGTATTAGCACTAAAAGTTACCATATCATGATGGTGAAGCTCGCATTGCATCGGAACCGTACGCGTGTCGAATTTGGCGTGCCTTGCTCTGCGACTCTACAATATATATTGCCCCGAAGGCCGTCCGAGAAACTCGACGAGTGAGCACCGAGGGAGAAGGCCGTGTATGTGGTTCAACGGCGATCATATACGCGTCCCATCCTTCTCCCCCTAAGGAGTCGATGCGATCCTATCATGGTGTCCTTAAGGTTGGTCATTGCCCCTTTTGCCTAATTTTTTGTCGTTGGATCTTTCTCTTCCTCGCCCAATGCATCATATAAAAGGTTACCGGAATTTTCCATGTCATTTTACCTCCTCTCAAGTCTTTGAAGCTGCAAACCTTCTACCCTTCAATTTCCCCCTCTTTTCTTGAGGGCTATGTCTCGCATTGCATCTTGGCATAGAAGGGATTCAGGATGCCGTCTGGGAGTTTTAGATAGGATCAGTTCTTTGGGTTGGTTGTTTTACCACCATCTTATACGGTTTTGATGCCTATTTTGAGTTCATCAAGAGGTACGTCTCAGTGTCTTAGTGATTTGCATTTACTCTCATTGCTACATGTCCCTAAGATGCATGCATGGAGTTTCTATCCTCTCTTCCGTACGAGCTTCTCCACAAAATTAAGCTCCCAAAAGACCATCCTTTTTCCTTTATCAAATGCGTCTCAATGGCATTAACACCTTCTCTCATCTCCATATATGAAATTTCCACTGCGGTTAGCTGGGATTTAGATGTATCGTGCATTTTTTTTGCCGGTCGTTTCTCATCATTAGGTGTGTATCATGAAGCTATAAAGGGGATTTTTGCGCTGGATATGATCTATGTTTCGACCAAAAGACGTTTGTATTTTGGTTCGTATTTGTATCTTCTTCCAGAAGTTTTTTTTTTTTGGTCACGAAAAACCGAGATTCTTCCGGAAGTCTTCCTCTCGATTTGCGTCGACAAGACTGCGGCTCGCAGATCATGCACGCATCCAAAGAAGCACCTGTCTAATCTGCTACAGGAACCAGCATGCACGAGCAGAAATCCTCGCCGCCGCCCTTTTTCGTGGACTCCCTAACATCGTACTCTGTTTCTTTGCACGCAGAAAGAGTAGAAAGGCCCAGGCACTGCTAGCGGAGCTCGTCCCCGGCGTCCACCGGCGGAGCGCGCGCCTCGTAGAGTTGGAGGAGCGGAAACGGGCGGAGGCGGCGGCGAGGGCCGCGGCGGCGGCCGTCGCGCAGGATGCCGGGCAGCCAGCCCCCGGCGGCGGCGGCGGTCAGGTGACCATCCGGAAAAGAGGGAGGAAGAGAAAGCACGTGGACGAGCTGACAGTCAGTGACGTTTATGGCGTGGACTCCCGCCCTTTAATTTCCTATCTTTCCATCTTCGGAATTTCAAAATATACATATCATCCCGTTAAATGCCGCCAGTCTACACCTCGCCTTCCCTCCTTAATTAATTAGAAAAAAAATCTAAAAAAAAACAACGAGGACGTATTTTGATTAATCATCTAATTAAATATTAATGGCAGGCAGATCATAACCGAAGTTGTAAGCGGCTTTTGTGTACACAGGCTGGAAAATTCTTAATGTTAAACAGCTTCTTCTGTGCACGGGGTTCTAAAAGATATACCCCTCTTTTCTGGAAGCTAAATCCAACACTGGAAAACTCTTAATTTCTTTCTTCTTTCTTCTTGCTCTGACTGCTGCATGGCCAGGGAGGACGGCATGGCCCTCGGTGGCAAGCTGGACCGTCGCTCGTTGGTAATTGCTCATCTATATTTAGTTTCCTGTTCCTTCGCCCCGTCAACGTCCGTATATGTATACATATATATCACCTGCCTGTTCGAGGGGTTTCATTCATTAATAGGATATACATACGTACGTACTACGTATACGATGCGCGCCGGATCCGGTTTTGCGTACTAACTTCTCTTCTTCTCCTCAGGGAGCTCGTCGGGCGGCTTCTTGACTAGCCCGGCGGCGCCGAGCAGGAAGGCCTTGGAGTCTGCTCTGGACCTGCTGCAGATGTGAGCCTTCTTCTTACGGCATGCTTCCGCGTCAAGCTTATCACACCAAGCTATGAGAAACTCCCGTCTCCCATGCCTGTTTTTCACACGAAAGATCTTTAAGCAGTCTTCTTCGCTGGGTTTGAAAAATTTCAGGACCGATCCGGATGGGTTGCTGGCCATGCCCAAGAATATCCAGGTTAGCCTTTCATGAACACCCAGATGAGTAGCTGAATATATATATATATATTATTACTTGGAGATTAATTCTTCCCGTGTGTCTCGACTTGTATTGGGCTAATTAGACGCATCTTGAACATATAATTGATGATGGGCATGTTACAGAAGGAAATTCTATTAGCATTACCATCTTTATAACCTACGCATGCTTGCAGGAGGGAGCCTCAGACGACAACAGCAGTCCAAGTGACTTTGGGACGGTGAGGACAAAGCTGCACGACGGATGCTACGTCACGTTAGAGCATTTTGAGGTCGGTCTCTGTTTTCCCACACATACATGAATATACTATATCAAGTGTTCTGTATATGATCTTCCATTGCGGGATTAATATTTCTATGATATGTGTGCACGCATGATAAGGATATATATATATATATATATTGCTCCAAGTTAATTACTTGTCTTGCTTAAACTCTCTGTGTTTCAGAGTGATGTTTTCTCGGTGACGTCGAAGGCAAAGCGCCCTGACCAGCCTGAAACCCACGTCCACAAACTGGTCAGCATTGCCATTCTACCGATCTTGTGGTTCCCCCTTATATACGTACTGCTCTTCGGTCTCTATGTATATATATATATATATAGCTGTAGAATTCTGCGCTTCGTTCAGGCCGAGACTGTGGAGGAAGCGGCCGTGACGGTCTTTGGGGCCTTCAGGGATCAGCCCGACTTCGAGGCGCAGCTCCTCAAGTGGGCCGCCAATAACAGGAAGACCACCGGGCAGCTCCGCATCGGGGGCAGCGGAGCGGCGGCCACCGGCGGCGGCAGCTCGTCTAGGCGGCCGGCGGCCGGCGGTGGAGCTGACGGCAATGCGAGGGGCACACCTTCTCAGGGGAGGCCGGGCGCAGCAGGCGGCAGAAGACGTCAGAGAAAGGGAGGCGGTGGGCGGTCCGGCGGAACTGCAAGGAGACCCAGAAGAAAGACATGTGAAGTTCCCGACGGTAAGATGCTAACCGTCGCAAAATCTCCTGTCAAGAACTTTCTGGTTTGACGTTGACTCGTTGAAGTCAACGCGAGCAAGCGCTCGCCGAAACTCGCATGAAGCCAATGCCCTGTTTTGACCAGCGGGGGAAATGACTGTGTGCTGACATTTTCAACCGTACAAAGTCAACGATACGAAGCTTGGCTGACATACCGATCGTCTTCGTACAGTTTATTCGAGAGATGACTCGCTGCAGCAGTACGGTCAACCGGAGCGCCGCTGGACTTACATGCCCGACAGCAATGACGATCCGATCTGTAACATGGTATCTCAGGGGTCCCAGCTGCCGCTCGGGGTGAGTTCGATTCTTCTACCCTGTCTTAATTTAATTTTCCTCGGCAGTCGATTTGATCTGGCTGCTGGCTACCCAGGAGCTCAAGGTCGGCAAAGATATCTCCTACGAGGATAGCTTGATGAGGTTCGCCCGGCACGGCGGCCCCATCGCAGAGAGCATTGCCAGGAAGATGATGGAGGAGCAGCGCGCGGCGATCACGGAGAAAATGGAGAGGGCCAACCGCCTCGCCGCCGTGCAAGGTGATGCGCAGTGGAAGCTGCCGGCGGCGGCCAGTAACAACAACATTGTCTATTCAGCTCCGACTGCCTGCATGCCGACGAACGGGCAGCTGGCCGCGCTCTTCGACAGGCATGGCGCCCAGCAAGGGAGTTCTTCCCCGGCTATCGGCGAGCTCACGGCGGTGGGAGGGCTGGGATCCCCTCCGCCCGTCTCCAATATTGCTGCTGAATCCCCTTGTATGACATCCGGCAACTCCTACCCACCTCCCTCCATTATAGCTTCTTCTACAGGCGGTATTTCCGGCGTTAATGGCGGCGCTTCTTACCCCAATTGGCCAACTTCCGACGTGGGGAGCTCCTCCGGCGCCGCTGCGGCGTACCGATTGTACACCAATGCCGTCAACCTCCCGGCGCCCAACAATGTTCTCGAGGATCAACGGGCCCCTGCGTGGCGCAACACCTTACAAGGCCAAGGCTCTTTCGCCGGTGGCTCCGCTCTCGGCCGCCCCGGGAGACCGAATTATGCTCGTCACTTTCCTGGCTTCACTTCAGCGGCGTCGACGTATCAGCCGTCACCGCCGCCGCCACCGGTTCCGCAACCCACCATGGTCGAGTCGTTCCTCCGGCTTGGACGCGGCATCAACGTGGGCAACACTGCGCCCGGGCAGCTCCCCGTGCAGCAGGTTGATGGTTTCCAGTATCTCCTGTCCGTCGACGACGGACAACCGGCCGCGGGCAGAGGCCAGATGGGCGGTGGCCTATGCGGCAACATGGCGGCCCGCGGCGCCGTATCGGCCTCGCCGGACCTAATTTCCTCCGAGTGGAAGGCGGCGATCCCGGATCCACAGCCGGAGCTGATCAGGAAGCCGGCGCCATCCCAGGCCGTGTTCGATCTGAAGCTCCTCCAGTCGCGTCTGGGGGAGAACCCCTGGGGGAGGAACGGCATCTCAGCGCTCAAGCCATGGAACTTCACCGGCGCCGTCAATTCTAGCAACATGGAGATGGCCGGCACGAGCAATCAGACTTCTGCGGAGCTGAGCACTCTGAATCTGCTTGGTGGGCCAAACGGGGAGTTCAATGATCTCAACCACTGAACAATCCTCCCCTGCACTGCATGGACAGAAACCAGCAACTTCTACCAATCAGGCCAGCCGATGATATATGCAGAGACGAAGTTGTCGAACTTCATATCCAGGAGCTAGGTTTTCATTCCAGCACAGTATCGTTTTAGGACAGTTTCTATGTCTCTAGACTATATATCGATATCAATTAGGTTGGTCAGGGTGTGCGTCTAGCTAGACGTCTTTGATATTCTTAATTAGCGGTCCATATATAGGATGTCGTGTATTTTAATTTGCCAGGAGTTTTTGTGTGTCAGTCGGTCATCCGTAGACGTTTCATGTCGTCCGTCTCTTAGGACATCGTGGAGTTCCTTCGCTTGTTTTCTAGCCGTTGAGCTTTTGAATATTCGTATATTGAACCATGATCATATCTATATATTCAACCATATGTATGTATGTATGTTTTTGTGGTGCTTTACTTCGTGAAGCGGCGCTAGATCCTTTTGTGTCCGTTCATATGGACCATTAATAAGAGTTTTTTAAAGGAAATGTGCTACACATGAAGGTTTTTTCCGAGGTTGCAAAGTTCTTCTCTAGCTTACCATCAATCATACGGCAGCTTGGTACGTCCCGATCGCTTGGCCAAACTAGCTAATTACCACTGTATTTTCTTTCCTAGCACAGTCATTTATTGAAGATAACTTGTCACATATGTATATAATAAATATTGACTTTTCTTTTTAAAAAGTGCCCCACATGTCTATAAATACGTACCGACTTTTCCTTTGAAAAAATTGCCCTCGATTTGCCCGTTCGAGATGTTGGAGGTATACATGATTCAATAGATACTTGAGACTAAGAAAATCTATACTCAAGCTATATATAATTATATCACATTTTTCAAGAAGTGCATGAAGAGCGCCAACTCACAACTAGCTTCTATCAACAATTTCCCTTTTTTGTATATGACTTATCTTGAGCTCAAAAGTCTTATATTTGGAGTTCAGATATGTATATATATGAGATGTCACCTGACTCTCATGTGCTAGGAAGTTATCTTCGCTTCTTATGGAGAGAATTTTCTTAGTTGCCAATAAATGAATATCTTTTTTTGTAACACATTTAACCCAAAAAATAGTACACTTATGACCATTTGATTCCCACAATATTTTTACTTACTTTGTCTATATTCTAAGATCTCTAGATTATACCGACCACTTTACATTTTACTGGCCCTTTCCATATTTACTAATCCTAATGCATACTCTCTTTTACTAATCTTAATGTCTTCTGTGACTTGTTGTCAGGAGTGTGGTTCACCTGAGCACCTGAGGAGAGCTCTTTAACCCCTCTCACAAAGTGAATGATGAGTTGTCATCAAAATCATTATTAATACTATCAAATCATGGTATCTCATCACCCACTTTGTGAAAGGGTTGAGGGGCTCCCGAACTCTCCTGAGGTGAACCACACTCCATTATCAGAGGTGGTGAAAAGAGTTTTCTGCCTCGCCCAAACATGAGGGTGTGCTCTAAGGCCTATTAATATCTCATTTAATGCTCCTAAGGCCATGGGCCTCTCGAAACCACTCTGCTGTGCCTCCTTTTCTTCTGCCCATTGAAATGCCTTGTTGTGCCCAATGAAGGTTGAAGCTAGCCTCTCCACAACCCATCATCCATCAAATCTCTTTATCATGAGTCTGAATCGCTTCAATCCCACGGTAAATAAAACACTCTCGGTCTCTAATCATAACACGTCATAATCTCCATGTCATTTAAGTGGTGATTCAGTGCTAAACATTTCACCAAGTCTTTACTGATTCGGTGCTGAACCAACCGGCTAATAATGAGTCACATTGATTTTAATGACGACTTATATTGACTTCAATAACAATTAGTTCACCGTTGATGAGTCTTTACTGAATCGTTATTGAATCGTCACTTAAGTGGCATAGAAGTTGTGACATATTTTGATTGAAGACTAAAAGTATTCTCTTCGTCGTGAAACTGAGGTGATTTGAAGTTCTCTATCACCCATCGAAATTCTGGACATGAGCCGAAGACACTACAGTACATCTCTACTGCAATGCTCTCTGATCTCCACGTTGAGACTCTGCGTAGATGAGAAGGTCTGGAGAGACGAAGTATCAGTTAGCATTCTATGTGGTTTTCATTTGAAAGCCTTTTGGGTTTAGATTTAGAGAGTTTTAGTGTCTTTCCGTGGTGTGTACGAAGTATACTGAGTATCCAAGAGTACTGTCCACTCCATGTTGGATGGTTTATTCTGTGATATTTTAATCTATCACAATCTTTTAAAAGTATAGAAATCAAAATTATTTTACCAGATGCGATAAAAACCATATTTTAAAGTATCGATCACACCCTTGATGCATCGATCTAAATGTCACATTACAATGATTGGTCAATCCATATGCTATGGTGATAGCTCTGGATGAAAAAAAAAAGATGTCAGTGTAGGTTTAATTTGGATAGTAGCACACTATCTGCTATACTATAAATAGAAAATATATCTACTTGTTATTTGATAATTGTCATTAACAAGTATATTCGATCACGAACTGTTTTGTGCTGTCTGCTAAGAAACGGTTAATGATCAGTTAGCAAACGATTGACAGACATAATGAAGACATTGTACCCTGCGACTGCGATGTTTTAATACATTAAAAATAGGTAAAAATAATTTAAGTGATAAATATAAAAAATTAAATAAGTATTAATAAGCGTTCACAAAAGGTATTTATGAAAATACAAGACAGCTCTAAGTTGCATATCCAATGTAAAATTATTTAACATATAACATAGAAAAAAATAATTGAATGACGACGACATTGTTGATTCTTTTTCGTCTTTGATGCAAATTGGGTGTAAGGTGTTGGGTAAATTTGATGTTAGGTGTTGGGTTACTCTAGAATATGAATCACACGTTGATTTATTTTTATTAATGTATACGGTTAGAGAGTAACGGAATCCCATTTGAAGTGTATCTATCTTTGTATCCATTAAATTAAAAAGTTATCTGTTATGTATGTTAATCAATGATTTGGGATGCACCCTCTTAACTTTAGGCCTTGTTTGGTAACACTATCAAATATCTTTATCACTATTAATCTGAAAATTGATATTGACGATAACCACTCAATTTAGAGATATTTGACTAATAATTTCAATTTTTTAACTTGTAATGCAAATTAAACATGTAATGTAATACAAGTGTTAATTTATATCAATTTTGATATTGATACTCTAATTTTTAAAAATATTAATATCAATACTCATATAGTTTTTGATACGCTAACCAAATAGGCTATTAAGTAGACAAACATCTCCAGATTGAATTATCTGGTTTTGACATTTTTTGCAATTATCATGGTAAACATCAACAATTTGTGTAGTATGGAAAGTATAAATATTAATCTTTGAGACCGACTCGGATGGTTTATGAATTTTTTGGTCGGAGTATCAAAGATGATAGTACATCAATTTTGATATTAGTCTTTCTAAAAGGTAAAATATCAATTATTTTTGTTGTAAAAATATTTTGTCATAAAATTTGTCAAAAAAAGTGTTTGATAATTATTCTAAAAATATAGCTTATTTTTAAAAGTACATACAATAATAGTTATTTTTATCACGTTTTATTAAATATAATATTTTTTAGTCTTTGACGGTGAAATTTTACCGCAAAAATATGATAAAAAATTTATTATACAAGAAAACATTCCACACCGCAAGGCCGATAAGCAGACGAGACTCACCAGTCACCACTCATGTCATGATATCTACCCTCGTACTATATTATATGGCCTCATCCCTGCTTTCAGCCGGCGCCGGCGCCGGCGCCGCAGCCCGCTTCTCCCCGCAACCGCTGAATAGGAGAACCAAGCGCCAGCCACCCCTCACCATTTCAACCAGTCCTTCCCATGTCGACGCCACCGTACTCCGCGACCTCCTCCACTGCTCCGGCCACTCCTGCCACAAGTTCCCGGTCATCGGCCGCGATGGCCGGCCGGAGCCCGTCGACTTGGGCAAGCTCCGCCTTGCCCTAGAACACAGCGCCATCGTCGTGTCCGTGTTCTGCAAATCGACCTTCTTGGAGAGCGATTGCAGTGGATCGGGGTTTGCAGGGTTGTTCGAGCGGGCTGTGCCCGTTCCCACACCAGACTCTCGGCTGGTGGGCTTCGGCAGGGCGGTCACCGACGGAGGGTTGACGGCTTCTATCCATGATGTAGTGGTGCGCGTTTTTATCTTTTTTGTTCTAATCTATTGCCTCCTTGCAAAGTAAACCTCTTTTTTTTCTTCTGCATCCTTAGGTTATCCCTCCGTTGCAAAGACTGGGAATTGGTCGCAGGATTGTTCAGAAAATAATTAGGTAAGTTCAAGCATCTGAAAGATAATTCATCAGGAATCTTCTCCTTCGTATACGGAATTTCTCCAACGAGTTCTCAGAAAGATTCAACCCCATAGTTTCCGGACTCGAGCATATAAAAAATTTTATTTAGACATCCATTAAATGAAATGGCTCGAATGTAGTGAGGTTACGATTACTCCACATACGCAACATTGCACTTGTTCGTACTTGGTTTACTTTGTATAAATCAACCCGTTGGTGTGTTGTATTGATTCTGGAGGGCACAAGAGAAATGATCCTGGTTGTTCCCGATATTAGCGGCTCATCCTGTATTGCTTTAAATATTGCTGCTTAAATTTCCAGATGTGCATTTCGTTCATGGATGTTCTGGAATCAAACATGGTCATTGTCTCCATTATTGATCGTATTTTATTGAAGGAGAGTACTTCATGATAGTTGGTAGAATAAAAAACATGTTACGTTTTCTGAATTATATTTTATTTCTTTGAAACTACCGGAATTGCAAGTGTAGGACGATATACTCATAGTAATTTAATTGCAGAGGTTGTTATTTATCGTTTATTATCTATTATCTCTCATACTCTATCCAATTTTCTATTCAGATCTAAGACTCCTTTCAAATTTTCAGGTTTCTCACAAGCAGGGGCATTTATGATATTTCTGCCCTGTGTTCCAAGGAGGAGAGGTTCTCATTTTTCACTTTGTTCACAATTCTTTTTAGGAGCGTCCATTGGTTTTATTTAAATCGGATGTTATGGTAATAATGAAAATTGATTGATCTTTCTTTAATCAGACATTAATGCTGCATGGTTTAGTATAGGATCAGTACTCTAATGCATGCTTAAGTGTCACTTGCTATAGATTGTTTGATTGTCCACCTGTTCTTCATACTTGATAATTTGGATTGTTTACCCTGAGTCTCAAGTATCAACCCCTTTCTACATTTTCACCAAGCGTTAATCTTATTCGGAATAAACAATGATGTAATAGACCTAAACTTTGCTTGTATTCGTCATCTTAAGCAGAGAGTAGCATAATGTGAGGACTAGGAATCATTGTACAGGAAGCTGCTAGAGTGCTAGGGACTCATAAAAAGTCAGATAGTTTTACAAGAACCCCCTTTAAAGTGTGGTTTCTTGAACGGTTCATATAAGCAGTTATGTCTTTCACCATACATCTCTAGTGTGTTGAAGTTGTCCTTTTTGCATTGTATTTCAGTATAGTCACCCAAAACTGAGTGATTTTCAGCTTTGGACAATCCAACCAAAGGAGATACAGTGTACTACCTTTAAATTGTATTTTTGATTTCTCCAGAGCAGGCTGATGCCATTTGCTTGTGCCCCTATATAAAGAACCACAAATTCATTACTTGTTTCATTCCTTGGTCCAAAATCAACAAAGCTAGTTTCAACTTCAATTTTGTTTTATGGGTTGGTGAATCATTGCTTATCTGAAAAGCCAAATGAAATGACTTATGATATTATTTTTTTATATTACTCAATACCATACACACTTCAGACATTATATTGTAACTGTTCTATGCATTTGAACCTGCAATTATGTTGATATATGTTATAAACTGTAAAAAATGTTGATGGAAATACAGTTTTAGAGTGAACCAAATAGAATCTATACGGTATGAAGGTCACCTTCATTCGGTTCTCTCTGGGGGAATCCCCAAGACTGAACCTTGTTGACCCCTATCATCAAGGATAAATCTTAAATATCTTGATCTCATTAGGATATGTGATGGGGACATATTTTGGTAATCTTTGATCTTTTCCTTTTATTTGTGTCCCTACGAGGACAAGTCTGTAAATAGAAAATTAGATGGTCTTTTCTTTTAATTAGTCATCTCCTCCCTCTTTAAAAGAGGACCCATGTACATACGAATGAATCAATCGATAGTGAATTTTTGGAAGAGGCCTTGGCCTGGTTCTCCCGTGTAGGGGCTCTGCCCCGGTTTCCCTTCTCTCCACCCCCCCCCCCCCAATGGCGATATCCCCTTGCTTCCTCCATCCTCCGGCAGGTGGCTGTTCCCCTCCTCTCCTCCTCGTCCTCTGGCCTCCGTGCCATTCTTCCCATCTCCCTTCTCGGTTCCCCTTCGACATGGAGCAGATTGCGGTTGCAGTCCGTCTACGTCCCCACCGGTAGATCTGCAATCGACGATCCCTGAAGCAGCCTCAGGAGGTCCACTTCCGGATCCGACTGCGCTAGGCCTCCCCGATCAGATCCCAGACGCGGGAAGAAGAAGAAGCAGAAGGGAGAAGAAGACGGTGAAGGAGGGGGAGGATCCGGCGATCCCCGGATCCCCCTCCCTCCGCGGCTCTTTTTCCCGACGGCGGACTCCGCAGCCTTTCCCCTCCGCCATCCGGTTCTCCGTCGACTGCGATGAAGCCAGCCGGGCAACGCCGCGACCATTCCCCCGTCAGCACCGCGGCTCCGCCCCCCTGCCTCCTCTGCGCTGGCGCTGGCTGCAGCTTCGTCCAGGAGACGACGACGACGACGGCGTCGCTGCAGCACCTGCTCCACCCAAGCTGCGCGCGGGACTCGTCCGGACGACGACGCCGCGAAGACGACGAGGCCGCCTCGCCTCTTTGTCGCGGCCCGCTACCGCGCGGGTGCTCCGCGATGGCGCCAAGTGGACGACCGGGGACGGCCATCGCGCGGCCACGCAACCCCCCGGGCAGCGTCCAGAAAGGTGCCACGAACCCCCACCGGGGTTCGCCGCGGCCGCGAGCGCGGGTGACGAGCGCGGTCGGCCGCGCGGTTCGGACCGGCCGGTCCGAGGCCCAGACCGGCTCCCAGACCGGTTCGACCGGGTCCAGACCCGGTTCAGCCCGGTTCAGGGCCTGAACCGGCCGGTTCAGCCCGGTTCAGGGCCTGAACCGGCCGGTTCAGACCGGTTCAGGGCATTTTGAGCCGGTTCAGGGTGTTGTGGGCCCGGTTCGGTCCTGTCTTGAGCGGTTCGGGCCAAGTTGGGCCTATTTTGGGTTCGTTAGGTCCGTTTAATTCTGTTTAGGGCGACTAGCGCCGGTTTAAGTCGTTTTCGGTCGGTTTGGCCGGATTAGCCGGTTTGTCCCGCATCAGTTTGGTATCAGAGCGGTTTCGGCTCGTTCTCACGAGCCGAGTCTTGGGCGTTTCCGACCGTATATAAATAAATCGGATTGAAACTCGAGGTCGAGTTTCCTCCCGGTCGGAGAGAATGATGGGGACATATTTTGGTAATCTTTGATCTTTTCCTTTTATTTGTGTCCCTACGAGGACAAGTCTGTAAATAGAAAATTAGATGGTCTTTTCTTTTAATTAGTCATCTCCTCCCTCTTTAAAAGAGGACCCATGTACATACGAATGAATCAATCGATAGTGAATTTTTGGAAGAGGCCTTGGCCTGGTTCTCCCGTGTAGGGGCTCTGCCCCGGTTTCCCTTCTCTCCACCCCCCCCAATGGCGATATCCCCTTGCTTCCTCCATCCTCCGGCAGGTGGCCGTTCCCCTCCTCTCCTCCTCGTCCTCTGGCCTCCGTGCCATTCTTCCCATCTCCCTTCTCGGTTCCCCTTCGACATGGAGCAGATTGCGGTTGCAGTCCGTCTACGTCCCCACCGGTAGATCTGCAATCGACGATCCCTGAAGCAGCCTCAGGAGGTCCACTTCCGGATCCGACTGCGCTAGGCCTCCCCGATCAGATCCCAGACGCGGGAAGAAGACGAGAAGAAGTAGAAGAAGAAGAAGCGGAAGCTCGGGAGGGGCAGATCCGGCGATCCCCGGATCCCCCTCCCTCCGCGGCTCTTTTTCCCGACGGCGGACTCCGCAGCCTTTCCCCTCCGCCATCCGGTTCTCCGTCGACTGCGATGAAGCCAGCCGGGCAACGCCGCGACCATTCCCCCCGTCAGCACCGCGGCTCCGCCCCCCTGCCTCCTCTGCGCTGGCGCTGGCTGCAGCTTCGTCCAGGAGACGACGACGACGACGACGGCGTCGCTGCAGCACCTGCTCCACCCAAGCTGCGCGCGGGACTCGTCCGGACGACGACGCCGCGAAGACGACGAGGCCGCCTCGCCTCTTTGTCGCGGCCCGCTACCGCGCGGGTGCTCCGCGATGGCGCCAAGTGGACGACCGGGGACGGCCATCACGCGGCCACGCAACCCCCCGGGCAGCGTCCAGAAAGGTGCCACGAACCCCCCACCGGGGTTCGCTCGCGGCCGCGAGCGCGGGTGACGAGCGCGGTCGGCCGCGCGGTTCGGACCGGCCGGTCCGAGGCCCAGACCGGCTCCCAGACCGGTTCGACCGGGTCCAGACCCGGTTCAGCCCGGTTCAGGGCCTGAACCGGCCGGTTCAGACCGGTTCAGGGCATTTTGAGCCGGTTCAGGGTGTTGTGGGCCCGGTTCGGTCCTGTCTTGAGCGGTTCGGGCCAAGTTGGGCCTATTTTGGGTTCGTTAGGTCCGTTTAATTCTGTTTAGGGCGACTAGCGCCGGTTTAAGTCGTTTTCGGTCGGTTTGGCCGGATTAGCCGGTTTGTCCCGCATCAATATGGCTCTTCCAGGTGGAAAGTTATGAAGTCCCTAAGTTTTTGTTTTCAGTTTTATACCATGATCTAAAGCCATACTCTCTGAGCTTTTGACATATTTTAAACAGAACATAGCCTTTCATGTTTCAGCTGAAGGTTTTTCTCTTTGCATCTCCTTGTTAGATTCTACATTCAACCATGTAAACCTATGAACACCTTTGTTGGCTAGCCTAGTATGAATGTTGTCACTAAGTAACTTAGCTCATTAATAATAAGTCTACAACAGACAGTTGACTGGTTATCTAGGCTTGTCCTAAACATGCAAATGCACCAAATTGAGATGAAGTAAAAGAGTTCCACCCCAAAGTGAAGGAGTTCGTTGTTGGCCATAAAAAACTAACCCAACAATTTGAAGATGCACCTGAACGATCTCTAACACCTGACGTATTACATTCTTCTGTAGAGCCAAAAATGAGGAAAAACAAGGAACCATCGTATTCTTCTGCTCTGATGACATCACGACTGAAATATTAACTGTTGGAACTACCACTTCATCGTACGCTGTGAACATAAAAATGTGTTTTTTTTTTGCGTCATTGCAATGCACTTGGATGTTGTTCAAGGAACGTATTCCTGGATGTTGCACTACAAGGAGATTGTACCCGTATAAAATCTCTTGTTGGTGTCTTCATTACATCTGTCTCAGTCTCGAGTTCGTAATTATCTTCGACGTATGATCATCTCGGGCCACCATAGTCAACTGACCATTTCATGAAATTACAGACATTTTTTCAGAGCTTGTGGTTTTGGTGATGACTCTCTGGGTTCTATCACAATGATGTACACACGGACTGCACCCAACAGCTCGGAAGAAAGATCCACAACCGCACGTGCTGGTCGCATGGCACTCTTAGTACCCAAGCCAGCCAGAAACTTGCCACCGAAACAGAAGGTTCCCGTTGATTAGCGACTGTCTACTTCAACATGGAACACTGTTTGTTGTTCACAATCGTCGCTTTATGGAGCTTGGTCTTGACTTGGGTTCATGTTATCTCAGCATGCTTACCTAGTGGATCAAGCAGCTTCTTCCTCCTATTGACATGTATGGATGCATTGTATGGTACCTAATACCCCAATGTAGACAATGTACATAAGATAATTCTGAGCCAGTTTAGCGTGCTGCTATTAGAAATGACCGATTTTAAGTTATCCATTGTGATATATATATATATAGCTCTTAGAGATGGTATTTCGTAGTTTCAGGAGACCAGGGAGCAAAATCAGATTTGAACGGAAGAAAATCTGGTTGCATTGAACAATGCATCTGATACTAGGCCGATGCAATTCATTCTTGCTGCTCAATAGGGATCACTGATTAAACAGGCAGGGCTGTGTGAAAATGGGTGGGAACGGGAATTGGAGTGAAAGCACTAAATAAGATGAGATCTGATTTGACTTCGAAGATAGGATCCTTCTGATGTTCTAAGCAATTATAAAGTCTCATATATTCTCATTCAAGATAAAATGTACAAAAAACTAAAGCCATCTATTGCATATAGCGAGGACTAGGTTGCACTTGCACCCAAGTACCATACGACAATGGTCGCAGTGGGTGCGGTAGCCAAATCACGTATTTTGATTCATTTTGCACCTGTTAAGATATGTTTACGATTAGTCCGTCCACCGAATATGCAACGAATTTAGGGATTTTAGAGTTCTAAAAATGGGATCAATTCTTGGATCAAAATGAAAATTTAAGTAGCTATTACAATCTAATTCAAAACAATTAATCTTCTGTGCGATGCAACGGGGATGAATTAAACGAAGAAAACTTAAAATATTTTAAATTAATGAAAGATACATAAATATTTTTATACGAAAGTTGTAAAGATGTATCTATGTTAAAATTTATTTTAAAATTGATTCAACTAAAATAAATTAATATTCTCACTTAAAAATGTATGGGTATGTTATTATATTCATTTAAAGAAGTCATACTTGATAACGGAAACATTCTTGACAATTGGTATGTATTTAAAAAAATGTTAAAGACATATGACTTAGTTGTGAAAAAATTTATACATATAAAATGATTGTATTCTTTTTAAGAAGAGAATAAATAAAAAAAATATTTGTACATGATGTGATACTACAAGATATAAAGATGATCCTAAAAATAAAAGTAAAAAATAATAATAAAATTTTATATTATTTTTTATTAAAAGATAATTTGTGGTATTTACATTATATTTGGTATATCAACCAACATATATATATATTTATTTGTTTATATCAAAACACCATTTTTCCAAACGCCTCTTTCCAACCAACCATCTATCTATTGCTCATTATTCTATTGTCTCCACAACCCCAAGGTGTCTAAGGAGCTCAAGGGTGAGCATAAGTCTCCCTCGAGTCTTCAAACGCAACCAAAGTCCGAATAAAATTCTGAAATTGACCAAGGAGACAACTGAAGTCGGCATAAAATTCTGAGGCCCAAGCACTCCATTAACAAGGCACCAAGTGTCCCTTGTACATGGCACAAGGGGGACTAGAATCCCTATCTTCTCCCTTTTAGTTCTCCATTTTTCTTATTTTCTTGCATTCATGCATATAGCATCGTTTTATCTTTACTAGAGCATCTAAATAGTATTTCCATTCCTTAAAAGGGTTTGAACCTTTCTTGTGATCATCTTTATAGGTACCACCATCATAGTTATGATCTCTACTATTTTCGTTATCATGTCGCATGTAGAAAGAAATAAATTGTGTATTTAACCAAATAGTCCTAGATAATGGAACTTTCAACTCTCATCTTGTTGTCAACATAATCTTTCAGCCTTTTTAAATATCTTTTAATCGGATACATCCACCAGTATTAAGCTGGTCCGAACATTCTAGTTTCATAAGCCAGATGCATAATAAGGTGGACCATAATATCAAAAAATAATGGTGAAAAGATTTGTTCCAACTTACATATTGTGATTAAAATCTTAGATTCTCAATCCCTTAAAATACTAGCATCTAAAATCTTAGCACAAATGACCTTAAAATACTGCATAACTCTATAATGTGATTGAGTACATCCTTTGGTACGCTCCCTCGAAAAGCCAAAGGAATAATCACCTGTATCATGACATGACATTCATGACTTTTTAATCCATTAATGATTCTATTACTTAGATTTACACACCTATTCAAAATTGATGAATACCCATCTGACACTCGAATATTCTTTATAAAACTGAGGATATAAGATTTTTGAGCATTGCTAAACATATAAATAGCATTTAAAAACTTAGATGAACTCTCATGTGGATGCAACTCTGGATGGATTCCTAACTCTACCAAGTCGTTTCTTGAGTTTAGGTTGTCTTCATTCGATCTTGATAGGTTGAACATATTTAGAATATGGTCACATACTTTCTTCTCGATGTACATGACATCCAAATGATGATAGATAACCAGAGATTCCTAATATGATAGTTGCTCTAAAAAGATACTTCTTTTCTTCAAATTCTTATTTTTTGTCAAATTCTTTTTCAAGTTCTTAAAATCTTTCTTAAACATTTTTCTAAATCTTAATGGGTCCATCTCTTGTTGTTGTCTCCAAATGTGATGTCCGGTTAGTATCTTTGGTATGTCCCTCTCACATTGTCGACCATCAAATAGATGTCTGTAATGATGCTTTCTTTACTGATGTGTTATAGGTAAGAATCGACGATGTCTTAAATAATATTGTTTCCTACTATAAACTAGTCGAATCGAATATGTTTCCTCATTACACATTGGATATGCTAATTTTCTCTTAGTATTCAATCTGAATATATGTTGGCATAACTTGAAAAATCGTTTATGGTACCTAGTAATATGATTCTCATGAGAAAATTATCTTTCGTTAAAACATTGTATGTCTCTAATCCGATTTCTCATAAGTACCTTAACTCGTTCACCAACAGCTGTAAGTATCATTTCGGTGGGCTCTTGAGCCCAGTATTAGATACGAAATCATCGTGTACACCGTTTTCATACACATCTATGGTAGTAAATTGTAAACCACTATAACGACAAGCCACACACGGTACTTTGAAGACATATTGCCAAACATGTTAAAATCATCAGCGACCAATCGAAGCCAAACATTGTATTTTTCTGATACAAAATCTGCATAAAGTTAATCCACTCTTTTTCAAGAGGGAGAATTGATAGGATGACGTATTTCACCACTCGATGTGTACAAATGTGGCTTGTTATGCCATGACATTAGGGGTGTAAACGGAATCCGATATTCCGATATTCCGATTCGATTTCGATAAAAATTAACGGGTTTGGAACTTGTTTTTGTATCCTATAAGTTATCGGAATCGGAATTGGATATTCCGGTAGCTTATCGAAATCGGAATCGGAATCAGTTGGTTTCATTTCCGTTAATCCGATTTCGATAAAAAATAATTATATATAAATAAAATTAAATAAAACAAAGTTAAATAAATTATAAAATATAATATATAAATTGATAAAATAATAAAAATAAAATTTTAAGAAGATTATATCAAAATTTATTAATTATATGTAAATTATTGACTCACTTTTGAATAAAAAGTAATATTTAATATGCATTTCGGATTTTATCGGATTCGGTTCCGATTTTGATAATGGAATCGGAATCGGATCGAAATCGGAACATAGTGATTCCGAAATTATCGGAATCGGAATCGGAATCGGATTCTGATGAATCCGCTACCGAATTCGACCCGTTTACAGCCCTACATGACATCCACTTAGCAGTGTTCGTTGATATAAACAAACGGTGCAACATATCTAAGGAAAGGAAAATAATGTAATATCTTCCATGTCACATTCTTAATCTTATGTTTATGATCATTTTTATATCTAAGAGTCTCACATTATGGACGCATAATTCTATGTGCATTCTCTTTCCAAAAAAGAACACAATCGTTCTTATATACATCCATCTTTTCGTAACTAAGTCCTAAGTTCTTAACATTTTTTTTAAGTTCATACCAAGTGTTAGAAACACTTGCATCTTTGGGCAATACATCTATAAATAAAGATAATATAGTATTTATACATTTTTCAGTCAAACCACTTATTGACTTCAATTAAATAAACTTTAAAATAAATATTAACTTAGATATTTCTGTACAACCTTCATATAAAGGTGTTTTGACATCTCTTAATAGCAAGAAATACTTATGTGTTTCCATATTTGATTCACCCTCGTGATGTCTAGATGGTTCCTGAACTTCTTCAAGCATTTCTATCACCTCATCGTTTAAATTCTCATCTTGTGATTCATGTAATTGGGCTTCATATTTGTTACTTAAACTTTGTTATATTTCCTCATGACTTATTTAAGTTCGATAATTTACCCATATGCTATCACATATTAAATATTCTTTAACTACACATTTTTTTAAAGTGAATGTGTTATAACACCGTTTACATGGACATTGAATCAAACATTTGTCATGTCTACGTTTAAATTGGGTCCTACATTCATGGAAAACATAATCTAGAAATTCTTCCACTCCTTGAAGATATCTAGGACTTAATCTGTAGGGATATCTATCCAAGGCTTCTCTAAGCTACTCGTCATGGTCCCTAATTATTAATAATTATATAAAAGAATAATGATATACACAGAAGTTAAGAATTATATAAAAGAACAATAATTTACACAAAACTGAGCCTTCGCTAAAAGAAGTAGGTGTTGAATGAGAACGTCGTTTGAAACCTCCTAAAAATAAAAACTAGAGCCGACATGAGATAAACAATCAACGACATTGCCCGAAAGTCCTAATAATCAAGCACTAATTAGCATATGATTGGTTTCCATCGCATATTGTCCAATTCAAATCGATTTTAGAATTTAATAGGTATTTAACGTCACTTTGGGATAAATCAAATCAGAAAATCAGTTTGAGTTGGTTTCCATATGATATTTTGCTAATTCAAATTAGTCTCAGAATTTAAATGGTTTCTAATGCCATTTTAGGATGAATCAAATCAGAAAACTGGTGGTTTCCATGGCAATTTCGTCAATTCAAACCGGTTTGAAAATTTGATTGGTCTCTAATGCCATTTTAGGTCAAATCAAACTGAAAAATCAGTTTGACTTAGTTTCAATAGCATTTGGGTCAATTCATACTAGTTTGAAAATTTGAATGGTCTTTAACGCCAATTTGGGATAAATCAAATCGTTTGAAAAATCAGTTTGAATTATTTTCCATGACATTTTGATTAATTTAAATTAGTTTGAGAATTTGATTGATCTCTAACGCCAATTTGGTGCAAATCAAACCATAAATCGATTTGAGTTAGTTTCTATGGTATTTTGCCCAATTCAAATCAATCTCAGAATTTAAATGGTTTTTAACACCGTTTTGAGACAAATCAAATTGAAAAACCATTTTGAGTTGGTTTCCATAGTATGTTGCCCAATTCAAACCAATATTAGAATTCAAATAGTTTATTACGCCATTTTGGGACAAATCAAGTAGAAAAATTGGTGGTTTTCATGGCATTTTGGCTAATTCAAATTGGTTTGAAAATTTGATTGATCTCTAATGCGACTTTGGGACAAACCAAACTAGAAAATTAGTTTGACTTCGTTTTCATGGCATTTTGGTAAATTCAAACCAGTTTGAAAATTTTATTGGTCTCTAACACTACTTTGGGATAAAATTAAAACTGGTTTGATTAATTTCTTTTAATTGTTTCTAACGGCTAAAATGAAAAATTATATTTTTTAATCTAAAGTTGTTAGAAAATTCCATATTATGAAAACCCCTAAATTACCATGCTTAATTAACCCAAAACTAACATGCTAAACTCTTAAATTAAGATGCTTAACCTCACACAAACAATTTTAAGATGCTTAGCTCATACATTAAAATACGTAACATGCAAAATAGTATATGTTTAACCCTTAAATGAATATATTTAAACATGCTTAACACACAATCAAGCAATAAACATGGATAAATAACAAAATCCTACCTACAAACTAATAAACTAAATTGTTAAGGTTAGAAAATACCTAGAGGAGGAGCAGATCGGCAGCTCAAGCGATGGAAGAGGAGGATGGTGGCAGTGGCGGCACAACCGGAAGAAGAGGGGCAATGGCGCAACCAGGCAAAATAGGGCACGGCATGTGGCGGTGGTGGCACTAGCGATGTTGAGAGAGAGAGAGAGAGAGAGAGAGAGAGAGAGAGGGTATTAAAAAACCTTTGAAGTATTGGCGACGGCTGTAGTCGTTGCCAAATTTAGTCAACCATTGAACGGTCGAAAAAGCACACTAGCGATGGCTAAAGTTGTCGCTATTAAAGTTATTGGCGAAGGCTTCATAAAGCCACCGCTATTTATCCCCGACAAGTGGGATCTAAAGAATTTTCCCACTTTTGCAACAACTTATTTTAATAAGGATGGCTTATTGAAGCTGTTGCTAATAAATGTATATGTGGCGACAATTTTATTGGGGACAACTAAAGTTGTCGTGAATAAACTTATTCGCGATGGTTGTTTGAAGCCGTCATCATTAAGCCGTCCCCAATGATCCCGTTTCTTGTTATGAAAGAAAGGGAGAACACATCTGATACAGTATGTACAAAATCAGATCTTCTTCCCTCTTAAAGTTTTGCCCTACCCTGGTGACCTTAATCTTCCGAGCATATTTTCAGTCGAGAGAATCAGAAGTAATTGCTCATGACTAGATGAAAAACATGGCACATTTTGGCGGAAGGGGGAGATGATGAAGAGGCTTTTGTATCTACATATACACTTAATTAAAGAACACTTGGATGTCAAGCTAAACAAGTGGCTCAAGTTAATTTTCCTACTTGACATTTGACTGTATACATGAGCAAGAACGAAAGAAAAATATTGGCCCGTACGCTGCCAAACGTCACATGTAAGAAATCAGTGTCCATTGATAAAGAACGTCGTGCATAAATAAGATCATCATCATCATCATCATCATAAGAAGGAGAAGAAGCTAGCACGCGATGCAACAACACGTTGGTGAGGTACCCCTCAGTCGCACAGTAAGAAGTGACAGTTGATAATCAGTTATAGTCTCAGATAGAGAAAACACAAAAATAAAGATTATGGTATGTTACAACGGAAGAAGGAAGGAGCCCCCTTCAGTCCAAGCATAAGAAGAAAGGGATGAATCATCTCCCGCATCATTCGCTCATTCACATAGTAGCACATGTCAACCTTTTGGATCTACGGTCGCCAAACAACTCTGTACAAGCGTTGCTTCCAATTCAATCTACTGAGTGTTTGAATGAATGAGTCGGCAGATAATCCAAATCCTAATCTTCCATGAGTGGTCTGAAGGATGCTCCTTCCATCTCCTCCGAAATTAAAATGTGTGATTCCTGGTAAACAATATCGAAATACCTTTGACGACTCCGGCCTATATAAGGCGCTGCTACAAAACCACATATGATCAGAAGAACACAACTCACGTCACAAGGTATAAGTTGAAGTAGCTTTTGCAGTTTCAGGTCTGACTAAACACTAAATCAAAAATTACAAGATGTCTTCGGAGATTAAGGCACAGCTGCCGATAAGTGTCTGTGCAAGGCTGCAAGCATAACTGTGCTGATAGGGATCATGATGCAAACAAGCCAGAATTGGAGTTTATGTAAATATGGCACCCCTAAATTAATTTCGTTTTACGAAAGAAGCTGACTGTCCCCTACTATATATGTTGACCATATACATGCTCGCCAAAAAAAAGAAACGACAGAATACCTGTGCAACTTTGACTTAGGAGGCTACACAATCTTCTTCATTCAATTTCCCTTGGCAAACACATATGCTGAAACCTAACATCTTAGAACAAGCATCATATATATATAGCTAGTGTAGCATTCATCAGTGATTCTTGAAACAGTTTCTAAATCTATCTGCATCTCTTTCTTCATTCCTAACCCTTTCTTATTTTCTTTTATTTCTTTTTCTTCTGTGGGGGATCATGTAGGGATGTGCAAAAGTGATGAAGAAATTATCTTCTCGGATGGCTGGTTCAGTGCGTACGACGAAGGTTTGATATCAGCTGCTAACCAGCTTGTGTTGATGCACAATGATCTCAGTAAAAGGTCATATGTCTATTTGAAAAGCCCATGACCAGTAAGGTGTAGGAGGTTACCTCGTGTAATTTCTAGCCCGCCGCATCTACCCATGAATCATCCTTCAGTATTCCTGGGATGATTGATATAGGAAAGAAATACTCTAGCTAAGAGGAAAGATCCTCCACGATGGGGGGAAAAGGAGAAGTTTGCAGAATAAATAATATATATATATATATATATATATATATATACAGGTGAACCTTACAGGAAAATAAATTGGTCTGCCTAAAAGTTCAGAGGGAGCAACTGAAGGATCGATGATGCAACGAGCGGCTGAAAAGAAGTCGATTCTGTGAAAGAAAAAGAAAGAAGATGGCGTACCAAACTTTAGAAGAAAATAGTTGCTCCTGTGACTGCTGGATCAAGTGAAGAAGATGCCGTGTACCATTGATCTGGTCAAGCAGATGATGACCCAACTTGGGCATCCTCTCGAAAAAAATACTCTCATTCAGAGGAAGCAAATTAAAACCGCTTGCCAAAAATAACGCTGAGAAAATAACACATACAGCTGTCTATAACGCCATCTGGGGGGAAGGCTCTAGGGTTTGGTCACTGTGGAAAAGGGGAGATGGGAGAGGAGAAGAAAGAAGGACGAATACAGGAGAGTTAGGAAGACAGAAAAATCATCGATCACACAATCGCCAGAGATGCACATGTTAGCAAGGCGTAGACGTGAGTTTAGAAAATTACACACCTCACGTTGCCCGTGAAGAAACGAGCAAGGAGAATGACCAGAAGGATCAACTGTATGAATCAGTCCCTTCCAAACTACAGAAGAGCTGAAGGGGGACACGCTCACCTCACTTTCTCATCTCATCTGCTGAGGAGAAGAAAAAGAGAACTTAGAACAACCGAGAGCGGAGAAAGGGGAGCAAGAGACAGTCCCGGGGGGGGGGGGGAGATGATATGCACATAAGGTTAAGTAAGTAGGTGATCTGATCAACTGCGGGAGGAAGGGGGTAAATGTAAGAAACTGAAAAGGTGAAGTTTGAAAAAACCTGGAACTGGAAGAACATATGATGACCAGCTGGTTATACGGTCTCTGTCCTCTGGTCCTTATTGATGCTTTGTCTCCGCCTTCCTGATTTCAATGGGCATGGATATTCATGCGCTTTTACTCTTTACACCCAGGAATAATCTTGAGCACCATAATATATAGCAGTCAGCACGTTGAAGACTGCAGTTTTAGTATCAGTATCAATAGCATGCCAATACATGTACACGGGCGTGTGAGAACAACTACTGGAAAACTGTGCAGAATAGGAGCTAGCTCATGTCGCCAGGTGACTCCTCGCGATTAACTCAAGATATCTGGGGGGGGGGGGGGGGAGAGTTGTTTCCTAAGACGGACAATGTGCTTTTTAAGTCTTTACCTGTTCATATGTATTTATCATTATTAATCATAATTTTCTGCAGAGAATCTACATCAAATATCTTGATGTACCAATGAAAGTACGAAAGTAACCAGAACAAAGCAGATGAAATAAATGATTGAAGCGGGTGAAAATAATCTGCATCGTAATATCTTATATCCATTGTTTGGACCCATGTATAATTAAGTAATAGGGGGGAACAGTGACATTTTATCAAATTTTTTTTTTGGCCAGTCAGTATATAGATGTCAGCAAAAGTAGTCTTTTCGTCAAGAGAAATATGAGAATCTATATAAGTAGCCACATTCAAAAACTATTCAATTTTCGTATCCACGTATGTATTTGAAAAATATAGAATTCATGTGTGGCTACGTACATATACGTGTGGCGCAGTTGAAGTGGGTTGCTTACGAGTTCACCGGGCATCTATATATATATATACACACCTACAAAAGTATTTCATTCACACAAAGCTGAGAACCGTTGGTCAGATTTTTTTTAGAAGAATATACGTTTGGTTTCAATATTAAATTTGACATTCTATCACTTTAATTTGATATGGACATTTAAGTACATATATTAGCACTAAAGTTGACACTAGCTTTGACACTAGCTATCTACACATGTTAAGAATACCCAATTAAACAGCAGGGCCCCAACGTCTTGGATAGAAATAAGAATTTCATCGGTGCCCCAACTACATGAATCTCTTTGTAATCATAACATGGGCCCTTAATTTCTACTTCGTTCGCGTAAACATCGTCCTTGCCGTCGTCTTCGTATCATATATAATATTTAGGCAGTTAAAATGATACTTCAAGGAGGGTTAATATAAGTATGGGGTGGCAATGACCACGACAAGAAAGGAGTGAAATGGCAACGGTTTAATTGTGATGGCTTATAAAAGTCATTCAACGTTAATAGCAACAGCTCTAGAGAGGTTGTCGCAACTGTCTAAGCACGGGCAACAGTCAGATATTATATTTGAGACAGTGGTGGCCGTTGCGGAAGTAGAAAAAAAAATTAGAAATGAGTTTCAGAGGAAGATTTAGGTCCTAAGCTGTTGTGAATATATTTTACTAATGATGACTCAAGATGTTAATGATCAAAAGTTAACTGTTCAACAATCTGAGTTGTCACCACTGATATTAAATGTATTATTGGTGACGAATGCGAAATCATCACCGATATCATTTAGGTGCTGTTTGGTACGGGATAAGTTGGTGTTAAACTTAGGTTATTCCCAAAATTTAGAGGATAACCCAGAGTTATCTCCAAAATTTATAGTACAAACAGGCCATTGAAATTTCCAACCGGCATGTCCTCTTTCCCTTTTAATTCTTGTTCATATGCTCTTTTCCTCTCTCTCTCTCTCTCTGGAAAACCTCTCCTGCTACCACTCCAGACATGCAGCCTAAACTAGCCCTCTCTCTCTCTCTTTCTCTCACCGCACTGGTGTGCACTTTGGCGGCTCTTTTGAGCCAAAGCTTCGTTGCCAGCAGAGTCCTCGCCCTCACACCAAATCACTGTCCACCAATGCTGTCGCCCTCGCACCAAATCTCTCCTCCTTTTTACGTAAGTATAAACTCTAATTCGTCTGGATTGTATAGTTTTTAATAATTTATTTAATTTAGGGTTTATTTGAATGTGATTTAAATGTTGTTTTGTTAATTTTGTTGGTTTATGGTTTATTTGAATGTGTTTTGAACATGAATGGAATGAGATGTTTGGTTGTGTGGTAAATTACAAAAATATTTTTAGATTGTTCATTTAGGTGTAAATTTATACAACCATTAGTTCATTTAACTCTAGTTTTTAGAGTTTATTTGAGTGTGATATGATATTAATTTTTCAATTATGCTCGTTTAGGATTCATATGAATATGATTTAAATGCCATTTTAATATTTGTAGCTAATCTTGTTTATAAATGTTTAGTTTGTTAAAACTTGTTTAAATATTAGTTAACTTTGATTAAACACATTGTTTGGTATCTATTGACTTGTTTATCTATTAGATTTGTTTGAATTTAAGATAATGATTGTTTTTTAGTTTAGGATTTATTTTTTTTTAGTTTTTGGTTTATGGTTTAAAAATTTTAAACTTCAACATTTTAAGTTTGGCATGTCTACTCCTTTAACTATTAAAAGTTACGAATGGTGAATTATAAAAAATATCAACTATTATATAATATAAAATTTTTAAAAGTGGAGAGGGATAAAATGACTTGTAATTTTAAGCCTTTCAAATCAAACTCAATTGGTAAATTGAATAAATAAGTTTCATTTCATTTCTAAGCCCTTTAAAATCAAACCAACCTGATAAACCGTATAAATCGATAAATTAGTTTGATTTGATTTCTAAAGTTTTCCAGATCAATTCAAATTGAAAATTTCTAAGACTTTTAAACTAAACTAAATTGATAAACCGAATAAGTTTATTTGATTTGATTTTTAAGGTCTTTCAAACCAAACCAAATCAGTGAACTGAACAATTGATTTAGTTTGATTTCTAAGGCATTTCAAACCAAACTAAACTAAATCAATAGCTTGAGTAAACCTGTTTAATAGTTTGATTTCTATGACCCACTTGTTTGGTTTCATTTCTAAACTCTTTTAAACCAAACCAAATCGATAAGCTGAATAAATCGACAAACTAAACTGGTGATTTCTATGCCCTTTGAAATCAAACCAAAACAATAAACCAAATAAATTGGTTTGGCTTGATTTCTAATGACTTCCAAACGACTTCCAAACCAAGCTAGACTAGTAAACAAAATAAACCAGTTTGGTTTGATTTATAAGCTCTTTGAAAACGTACCAAATTGGTAAACTGAATAAATTAGTAAACTATTTTGATTTGATTTCGGAGGCCTTTTAAATCAATTCAAACTAATAAATCGAATAAATTGGTTCGGTTTAATTTTTAAGATTTTTCAAACCAGACCAACTTGGTAAACCAGTTTAATTTCATTTCTAAGCACTTTCAAAGCAAATTGAACTAATAAACTCAATAAATTAGTTTGGTTTAATTTTTAAGACCTTTCAAATCAAATTGGTCAAATATTCTTGAGTTGGAGATTTGTTAAACATATTTATTAGATCATATTTCACTTTTTCTTGTCAGAAAATTTCAAACAAGATCATCAGTTGGAGATTTGCTTTAGTTAGAGAAGGTTTGGTTAGATTTAAAATTATCTATATTGTACTTCATTTTTGTATAGAATTGCTATTCACATGATATTATATACATATTTATTGAAAATATTCTCCTACTTACATTTTATTTTTCAAATACGTTAGATGAGTTCCCTAGACAAGTCATAGATATGTATGCCCCCAATAAATTAGATCCCATGTATCTTTAAAAAATCAAGGAAAATTTAAAGTATGCTTTTAATGAATATAAGAGTCGTTATAAATATGGACAACATAAGAACTTAATTCAATGATCTTGTAAAAAATGTTGTAATTAATATGTTCATTTTGAAAAGAGATATGGTGAAAGAGCACTTGATATGTGGCCACATATGGTTAACATGTATTTTGTTGTGAGAGAGAGTTTGTAAATATTTTGTTGCAAACATCAATTTTGTATAGTTAACATATATTCATTGCAAATAAATGTTACAAACCTATGCAAAAGAAGAACGTCCTTCTATATGTCCGTATGTATTCCAGATGACACAAAGTTACAAGGACACATTCATACGCATATTGCTACTGCACCCAATGACTAAATACACGAGATTAGTAAATGAGTTTAGTCGTATTAATAATAGTAATATATAGTGTGAGTTAATAAATGAATGCACCAGATACTAGTAAATTAAGTCGTCATTTCATTTTGACCTATTTTATCCGCTATGAGCTTGGTGAAAAGATACCATAACTCTTTTTTTATTAGAGATTGTGAGAATCTCCTGTGTCTGGATGGCTAGCAGTAGATGGGGTTCGCCGTACGAAACGTTACTCACTACTACCTGTAATACATGCTGGGAAAAGCCGTGGCATATCCCTTCGCACTGCGATATGCAGAACGTGCTCTGCTGTGCGGTTAAATTATCATCTGATACGCACATCCTGCCTTGTTCAAGTCGACGGGAACAGACTTTTGATCAACATTTCCAACACAAAACTATCTGTAGCTCGTCCTGGCATGAACTATCTAAAATCTGTTAATTAAGCAGCGCTCAACTACAACACAGTTAGGTTCGACGGCAGATTCGGATGGACTCTTGGGGCCCGTGTTTGGTATCTGTTTATACAGGAGATAGATCCGGTTCATACCTGGTTTATCCCCTAAGGGCATGTTTGGTACGGCCCAAGTTATCCCCAAAATTTAAGAGATAACCCGAGTTTATTCTCAAAATATTATGGTACCAAACATGCCTTGAAAGGTGCTGTTTGGTAAGGGGATAACTTGGAGATAAACTTGTATTATCTCTAAAATTTAAGGTGATGTTTGGTACGAGGATAATCTGGGGATAAACCTGGGTTATCCTCGAAATTTTGGGGATAACCTGGGTTTATCCCCAAAATTTTACGATACCAAACAGCCCCTAAGAGATAATCCAAGTTTATCCCCAAAATTTCATGACACCAGACAGGCCCTAAATTTTGGAGTTTATCCCAGGATCATCATGGTACTTGGAGTTTAAATTTTATGACACCAAACAGGTCCTAAATTTTGGAGTTTATCCCCAGATCATCATGGTACTTCGAGAATCCCTTCTTGGTCGTGCAAGCTATGACAGACAGAGGAGATCCCTGGCCTCTAGCTAAGCTGTAAAGTGGTGGGCATCACCAAAGGTCTCATCTGGGCAACGAGGTTAACACTGACCGGCAGACGCCGTGACGCACAGAAGCCTTTTCTTTACCTTACACATCCACTGCAGTGCTCGTAGAACGAAGCACAGCGGGAAGGAATACATGACAGAAGACCTGCACCTGCTGCGTCTCCTCCCGGTGTCCAGTGTAAACGAAACGACCATCCGATCGGAGAGCCAAGGAGAACCCCGAAGTGTCCGGCTTCAGCATGCAACCCTCCTTTGGGGAGAGAGACGTCCCCGAGTTCAGGTTTCACTTGGGTGGAGTTAACACCGGTACGCCAGCCAGGCATGTGAACACGCCCAGGCACTTCATTTCACGCACGCTGCCACCGGCCGTAGAAGGGCCCGCTTTCCAGCGACGGACTCGAGTAGCTCGGGCGGACAAGTCCGATGAGCTGGAGAGAAGCTTACAAGATAATCATATCAGCGCGAGCCACTCCACGATGACCGGTGGGAGATGCCTACTACTCATCAGTACCACCGTACCCCCCCGCCTGCCCGATAGTATCAAGAGCGGGCCAGATGACTTCGACTACGCTGCCGGGAAAACAGCAGAAAAGCACGAGCTGAAGAAAGAGAGGCGGAAGCGAAATCAGGGCTCCGACGAGACGAGCTCATCTTCGTACGCTGTCCGAACGGACATACTGCTAATTGAGATACCGGCGTTAGCTTTGTTCGTGTCTTTTCTTGTACGAGGAGATTTACTAAAAGACCTTCAATCAAACACCCAGAAGGCAAACAAGCAGTAAATCTAGGAACTTCTGGCGTATGGGTATATTGGTATAGTCATGTCTATAAACATAGCTGTGTCGACTGCCCACATTTCTCTGTCCAGGTCACAACTCCCCTATTAGCTTTACATCGTCACGGATACAAGGAGCTCATCGGTTCCAGGAAAAAGATTCTTCGGCAAAATGATACAAGGAGTTCATCGGTTACTGCAGGTGTGACACGTCCTTCGCCCACCTGCAAGTTGCAGTCCCGTGACTGAATCTAGTTGCCTAAAATCCTGCAAAATGCAATTCAGAACAGCTGGAAAAAGAGGCTCGTTGAGCCATCACCAAACGATCTAAGATCCGCTGGTTTAACCAACGCCCTGCACAATGGGCAAGTCCGTTCCCGTTCAAACCTGGAAATATTGGGGCAAGCAGAGTTAAGTTCATTGTCAAGCCGTTGTCTCCAAACTCATAATTTCGCAACAATAAACAATATGCCATGGTTCGTCGGGTTGGGACCCAGGCATGACCCTGTCAGGCAGACCCCTTGGGCCGGGTCGCAGCCGGATCGCGGAGTCGCACTACCCGGCGACCGGCTCGTGCGACCCGGTCTGCAACAGTCATAAAACCGTTGAGAGGGTGGGGGGTCCAGCCCCTTGGGGGCTATTTAAAACCCCAAGGGACTCTTCTTCCTACTCACCTCTTGCTCACTTGTTCTCTTGCTCACAATTTTTACTCTCAACTTTGTGCTCTTTGGTTGTTTAATTATTTATTTTTTTTCATTACTTATTTCATTATTTCATAAACTAAACTTGAAAATTTAGTTAATTAGTTTATAAATTACTCAATTAGTTCATTCTTCTTGAATAGTTACTTAGTTAAGTATTAATTAATTAGATAATAAGTTATTTAATTGCTTACTTATTTAAATAATTAGTTACTTAATAAGTTAAGTAGTTAATTACTTAGATAATTAATTATTTAACTAGTTAATAAGTTACTTAATTAGATAAATAGTTATTTAATTAGTTAATTAGTAAATTAAAGATGTCTTTTCCAAATCATACAACCAAAGCTTTCAATGCAACCCGGAATGATCTGACTTAAGTATATTACAACTTGCTCTCCGAAGACAAAAATGTAATGTAAATATTGTGACAAAATTATATTCGGTGATATTTATCGATTAAAATTTCATCTTGCAAGAATGAATGACAATGTTACACCTTAACCACGAACTCCACCGGAGATAAGAGCCCAATAACGTAAACCCCTACAAGCGATGGAACAAGCGAAGAAAAACTTCCAAACAACATAATGAGACAGTTCGGGAAGAATTGACACAACTGGAGATAGAGCTGTTCATGGTCTGGTTTGATTTGGTTTCTGAGTATTTTTTTCTCAAACCAAACCAAACCAAACTATCTCCCAAACCAAACCAAATTAATTCAGTTTGGTTTGGTCCGATTCAAACCATATTTTATTAAGGTAGAGTAAATATGTCAATATATAATTTTATTTTATTTATTTTAAATCACATTCTATTAAAATTTAGTGTATTTGTTTATACATTTCATTAATTTGTCTTAAAAACTCTTGAAACAAGTTTACTTTTAAAAGAAAAGACATATAAATATTGTATTATATATAACTTAAAATAAAATATTTAATCTAATTCGGATTATTCGGTTTAACGGTTTGGTTTGATTTGAAGGGCTCTAGGAACCAAACCAAACCGATCGGTAGTTCAAACCAAACCGAACCAAACCAAACTCCTAGTGAGCAGCCCTAACCGACGAGACTTTTTGTACATATTTACAAGACCAGACAAGATTGATCGGATATTTGTCGAGACCGAAACTTCGATGATAGTACGATGGTATTAGTCATAAAAATCGTTCATTCTCTTATTTGACATATCATTAATTAGTTAAATATTTTTTAAATGGATGGGCCATTTCAAGTAATGGAAGCAAGTCGAAAATTCTTCGTCGATGAAGACCTATATCGACACACCAGAATGATGGGTCAAGGGTCGAGAAGTAAGAGTGGACGAAGAAGTGGAAGAGGATCAAACAATCAACCGGAAGATAAGATTTATGATCTCACTCAAGATGACGACTAGATAGTGGGTGTGGATCTTGTTATCACTATACCGCGACAACGAAGTACTATCATAATGACAATGAAGAATCTCAACTTGTGCAAAGAGAAAAATAGTTGAGCAATGGCAAGATGGTTCTTTCATCACAACATACCGACAATTACTACAAGAGGACCATACTATGAAAACATAATCGACACAATCACATACATTGGGAGCGGAGTGCTTAGGTCAAACTCAAAAGAGATATACAACGTATATCTTTCTATGGAGGTGCAAGATATAAAGAAGTATGTGAGTTCATTTGAAAGAATTTGTGAGGAAAGATATTGCACACTAATGACCGACGGATGGCCCGATAAGTAAAATTGTTTGTAGTAGTACATTTATAAATATTCTTTTTATTATAACTTATTTAATGTCTTATTTTTAACAGGTATAACTAGGAAGACAATTATCAATTTTCAAGTGTGCTGTCAAACAAGCATAGTCTTTAAGAAGTCGGTCGATACATCGAGACATGTAAAAAATGCCGAGTACTTTTACCATTTGATAGATGAAGTTATTGAAGAGATAGGAGAGGACCGGGTAATCTAAGTAGTCACAGACAACGCGATTGCATATAAATCAACTGGACAGATGTTGATGCTCAAAAGAACAAAGTTGTATTGGTCACCTTCCTTAGATTTGATGTTGGAAGATACATACAAAGATCCTTAAATAAATAAGATAGTTAAGCTATCTCAGTTTATTTCCTCTTTTATTTACAAACATAATTTTGTCCTTAGCATTATGAGGGAACATACCAAGGGGCAAGAGTTGCTACGGCCCGTGCAACCTAGTGCCTCCCACTACATTTTGTTAGAAAACTTGTTGAGTCAAAGGAGACTTCTAACCTAAATAGTAATCTCACCGGTAGTTGGATAGCTAGATGTAGTCCTTCATATAAGAGAAAGAGAAAAAAAGTAGAAGAGATAATAGAGAGTGGGGAATTTTGAAAAGTTATAAAGAAGACCTTAAATATCATCTAACCTATAGTGAAGGTACTTAGGATAGTTGATAGAGATAGAAAAGCAGACATGGGGTACTTATACGATACAATAAGAGAGCAAAAGAAGAAATCTTGAAGACGATGTTTGACTTCGCTAAGTGGTGGGATATCATTGATCGTCCATGAGAATGTACCTTACATCAACCTATACATGTAGTAAGTATATTTTCTTAATCATTTACTTACTTTGTTTAGATTTCAAAAACATATAAGTTGTTTACTAACATTATTTTGTTGATATGTTACTTTTTCAACTCATGATATTGCTATAATCCACATTTTAAAGCAACAAACGAGTTGCTTGATGATGTCAAGTGTACCATCCGACAAATGCTCAATGATGACGACTGGTCTATTATTGCCTACAGCAAGATGTACGATTACAGAATGCAAACATTTCACTTTGGAACGAGCTAAGTGGAATAAGCTGTGATATTACTAAGTCAGTGTACATAGCATTCTTCTTCATCACTTAGTTGGTTAATCAATATGTAAAAGATAATTATTTTTTAACACATTGAATTTATGCAACTGATTGATGGATGGATCATAGTAAAACACTAGATTATGAAGACTTGGGGGATGTAGCCATCATGGTCTCAAGTCAAACCACTTCGGCTTTGATATATGAAAGAAACTAGTCAACAGTTAGTTTGAAAGCAAATAAATAGGTTGACATTACAAAGATTTGAAGACTTCGTGTAATGTCACTACAACATGAGGTTAAAGCTAAAGAATTTGAAGATAATAAAACAGAACTAGATAGAACAAAGAAGCTAGATATCACAGGCTTTGGGACGACAAATTGAGGAGCCGACAATTGAAGAAAAGGATATCAACTTAGATCAAATATTCTACTAGAAGAATTCATTGAAAGTTTGAGTTAACGACCGAGAAGGGATGAGAGAACTATAATTCAACTTGGAAGACCGACAATGGGCTGAAAGAGTGTCTGACAATGTCCATCTTGTCGAAGAATTCCATATTTCCTCCTTTCCTAGCAAAGTGACAAAGGACCAAATAAAAATCTAGTTTAGGTACGCAAAATAGAAGAAAAGGTAAACAAGTTATGACTGATCCCCCTGACATTATAGATGCTGATACAATTAAAGAGGACCAAGAAGAAACATCGGAGCCGAACGTCTGAGTGCAGTACCAAATTTTAGAGAATTCTTCTTCAAAGAGTAGCAGCGATGATGGAGCTAGATACGAGGGCAACACTACTTCACAAAGACAAGGAATCTAGGATGTGGGAGGGGCTCCTACAATGGCAGAACACTTTGTCGGTGAGGAGCAATACACCTATGCGACCTAAAGACACTGATCATGGTGCAAGGCTACAACGTAGAGGAGCTCAACATACCCAGCGAGCTGAAGGACAGTACCATGATGCCTCCAATTACGCATATGATTCATCCCAAGCCTCTTAGTTTCATACATATGGCCAAGAGTATTATGGAATAAATTACATAGATTCATTGGACACTTCGATCCAATCCACCTATGACTATGATAGCTATGGTGATTCTTTGAGATCTAGTCTTAAAATGATTGTCCGAGAGAGTGACAAATATAATCATCATGTATATTTATACCATACTATATACTCAACTCAATGACATGAGAAAAATACATAAATTATATAAAAATGTAGATCATATTAGATTGGAATAAAGTTGATAAATTATTTATTGAAATCATATCACTTAGTTTTTTCTAAATTTTCTGTAATTTTTGAACATTTTTTTGAAATTATTCAAAGTTTTCAAAAAGAATAAAATAATGGTCGCGACTGAGTCACGACGAGTCAGTCTGGTTCCGCGGACCCGGTCGAGACCCTAGACCTAGCTTACCTTGCAATATGCATTCGTTGAAAATTTAAAGCTGGCTAAAGATGCATTTGGTTGTGTTTATAAGAGATAGAGAGAGAGAGAGAGAGAGAGAGAGAGAGAGAGATAGAGAATGATATAATTTTATCTTTCCACTTTTCCTAAATTTGAATAATCTAATAATTGATAATCATGATATTTTATCTCTTGATATTCTTTAAAGTTGACAGAAGATAGAAAATGTACCTCTCTCTCTCTCAAAATCTAAAATTACAATCTAAAAGTCAAAAGGAAAACAGGTAGGTTTGGATGGGGGATGCTAGAGATCTTAATGATTAAAATCTTTTTCATAATCCCAACCACATAAACCCTAAAAACCCAGGCTTCCGTTTTGAGTTTTGAGTCCTCCAACAAGTAATCAGCCAACTTTTTCAAGCCATGTCTACATGGGCCTTCCTGCTGGCAATTCTTCAAAACAAGTATGATGCTAATGTGCAAACAGGAACCAATTACTGGTAGACAATTATTGTGTTGTTCCTCTCATAAAAAGGGCTTAATCGTGTTTCTTTTTTACCGTCCTTTCTACAAGCAGGTTCCAAGTTCATGCTCAGAGTCAGGAACCCGCGATACCAACAAAACTGTATTATAATAATGACCCTGCTAAAGAATCAGCCAACAAACGGCAACTCCATGCATGCTGAGACAAATAAGGAACTAGGTTAAGGGACGCTAGAAGTGGGAAAAAAGGAAACAAAAACCTACCACTCAGAAACACAATCTTCACAGAAAATGTGTTTACATCGAAGTTGAACCGGAGCATGCATCTTCTCTTGACAAATAGCACATAAGTCGCCAGCTGCAAGCACCTGCGTCAATTCCCAGATGATGCGTCAAGAAAACGTGTATGGATCATTGCATCGTGACAGTTAAGGGACCACAAAAGACCGCCAGTTTCTTGGTCCACAAAAAGGTGTCGAACTGAGCTAAGGTGATGAAAAAAATGCTTGTCAGAAGGTTTTAAATGAACTTTTCCATTCCAGTCTGTCATCAAAGGTGATCTAGGTACTAGATTCGTGAGATGTGCATCAAGGATTGGAAAGCCTTTCTGGATATTTCCTCTTTACAAAAATTAAAATGCTTATAAGATATTACTATTTTTCTTATCATACTTAGTAAACAAGGAATCAAAACTAGTAATCAGATGAGGATAAAATTTTGTAAGGTGTATAGACCCTAGCTTATCATCTTTACATGTACATGTATATATATATATGTAAACATACATATTACATGCACAACACATTGATGTACATATAAATATATATTCTTAATAACCCTACTGTCCAATTGGATGCCATAGGGCAAGGGGAGGGAATTACCTCCCCTCAACCACCTCTCATCCTTTATAACCTAATAGGCTCCAGTATTGGGTATATGAAAGATTTTGAAGTATACAAGGTGATAGTAACTTGTGACTCACCTGCTCTGCAGTTGCATAAGCTCCGTAATGTATTTCCTTGTGCGAGAATGCCTTCAGGGCTGACAAGAAAGTTTGGACCTAAACAATGATCATCAACAAGACCTGAATAAGTCTTCATAAAAATCTATTTGAATATGGTCAGCAAAATTTAATCACAAATAGGAATTGGTAGTTAAATTGTTGTGCATATCCAAGCAGGGAAAAGCTGTAGTCATATAATCACTGACCTTTTCAACGATTGATGTCAGCTTGAAGGTTAAATAAAGTCCTGTAGTGAGAGATGAAAATAGACTGCCGTATTCCTTGTTTAAGAAAAAACGATACCAGACAGGTGTTGGAAGCAAAGCACGATACAGGAGGAGGAGATACTCGACCAAAGTTAGCATCTGTCCCTACAATCATGAGTAAAGAATACAGGCATTACAACTCATGAGACTAACAAGGAGCCACGGATAAATTTAGCATAGTTGTCAAAAAGGTCCAACTTAATATGAAAAGTTACAGAGAATTACCATACGATTAACTGGGTTCCTATTGTATATATTTAATGCATAATATACAATGATAATGATGCCCAAGAATAGAAAGAACGATGAACATGCTAACACTTCTTAAGATTTGCTTGAAACCAAAATCAACCAGGGTAATTAAGAGAAAAACAAAAGAAAGATCACTGTGCAGTCATCATTTTTAGTGCTGTTTACCCAAAATAAAACACTGCCTCCTACACTTCAAAAATAAAAGCATCGTATCCATCAAAGGAATGGAGAAAAACAGAGTTTATTTACTGCCCATCGATTTGTTGACTTTAAAGCCATATATTTTTTAAGAATATTACAAATAGTAAAAATAGAGAGGGTAAATGTAAAAATATTAAGGGGGTGTTTGGTTACGTGATAATCATCATTTTCTTTTTAATTTTTGAAAATTATAATGAAAGTGCTCTCGAACTTGTGTTTGGCACCTGTTTTCGTTTTTTATTTTTAAAACGTTTTGGATGGAATGGGCAACGTAACAAAAAAAAGTGGTGGAGACCACTTTTTTTTTTTAAAGTGAAACGGCGTCTCCCAGCGAAGCCCTCGCGACCCTCACCTCCCGGCGGCGGCACTCTCCTCCTCCTCCCAGCGGCGCGAGCTCCTCCTCCCAACGGCGCCCACTCCTCCTCCCGGCGCTTCCCAACGGCGGTCTTCTCCTCCCGGCGCCCTCTTCACTCTCTTGAAGGTAACATTCTCCTCCCGGCGCGAGCTCGGGCTCGTTTTCCCTCTCTGTGTGACGAAGGCAAGGTGGAGGTTCGCCGGAATGGGAAGGAGGAGGATCCATCAGCCGCGACCGGGTCTTGGTGCGCGGCAAGGTGGAGGTTCGCCGGAACGACAGGTTCGACGGGCACTTGAGGATTTCGGCCTCCCCTGTGTCACCGGCTCCGGCTCCCCGCCCCTTGTGGCCGCTAACGCCGTGGGAATCCGAAGAGGGGCTACCGGAGCCACTGCAGCGGTGGCGGAGGGACTGCGCGGAGGGCTCCTGGAAAGAGACGCGGAGCTCCCTGGAGTTGTCGATGGAAGGCCGGGGCGGGGGCATCGTGCCGATCCCGTAGCTCCTCCATCTCCATCTCCATGTCCAGGGAAATGCCCTCGCCGCCGGCCCCCTGCTTGAGGAGGAAAGCCGATATGAGCTTCGTCGGCGGATCCACGCTGGCTTCCGCCGCTTGCGGCATCTTCCGCGAGAAGATGAACCCGGCGCCGTCGTTGGCGGTATCGCCGTTCTTCCAGAACTCATAGCTGGAGCCCCTCCACAACCTGCTGTTGTTTTTAGTTTATTATGTTAGAGGTCGTAAATTGTAATTATATATTTTTAGTTGATTGAATTCTTGTATGACATGAATATTTTGTCATTTTTTTGATCTTCTGAATTTCTAAATTTGTATGGCATAAAATACTTGTTTTTCGATGTTTATGAAGTTGATGAAAATTGAATTTAAAATGCTACCAAACACCTCATTATCATTTTTGAAAATTAAAATGTTTTTGCCAAACACATTCATTGTCACGTTTTCACTTTTAAAAATTATCTTGTTTGGCATTATATTTTAATTTTTTATCATGAAACCTTTTTAAAAATTAAAATGCAACCAAACACCCCATAAAGATACCAGATGTTGGCGCCAGCCGCCAAATAATGTTAGCTACATTATGAAAGAACAAGTTACTCATCCAAGCATGAAAGATCATCAGTCACAAAATATACATGAAGCCCAGGATGAATGATGGCGCAGCACTTGCTAGAAGGCATAAAACGGAATAAGGAATTAACATTGGAAAAAAAAAGAAAGCAATGCAAAAAAAGAAATCACCTCAACACAATGGAAATCATAATTAAAATATATAAGAAAAATGTTTTGGAGAAAAATATAAAGGTATAATCCATCTAAATAACATAAAGTACAGCAAGCTCATAAACTGACAGAGTAAAGACAAAGTACCTGCCTACGATAGTTACGTCCCCTCCCATTCTTGTAATATATCAGCAGCAAGCACTTCAAAGTCATCACTGCCTGTCGAACCATTGTATCTGATAAATAAAATTGGGGAAAATTAATTTCAAACTGACATCTGCAAGAATTGACATTGGCCCCTCTTCCATTACATTGTTTGAATAGTATAATGCCAAATTCAGCTACATCTTCAAAGAAGTAGGCATTGTTATCATAGTGATTTGAAAATTGACAGTAAAATGTGAAGGTGCAGGATGTGGCCAGAAGTACTAAATACAAAAACACGTGTGCTGTAAAGTACTTAGTTTATGAAGACATGCAAGGCAAAAAATATTGAAATTAACACCCATACATCTGCGTTCATAGATTCTCATGTATACCATACCCAATAAGCATCTAACAATCTAACATACAAGCAATGTAGATAACCAAGCAGTAAATAATATACAAATTAGAGAATATTTATATGATGTGTCTATAAACTGAAAACTAGACTGCTGTAGATGGTTCTCACCGTTCAGCATGATGATAAATACAGCATGCCAAAATGGTGGAATCTCCTTGGGGGGGAGCATGACTAGCGGATATAACACGTCCTCATTTCTGTACCACCAATAAACCCCAACCACATGAAGTGTAAAAATAAATGTGAAACCAACAAGGACAGATATTTTACGCTCTCCCTACAAAAAAAGAAAAATAAAAAGGGTTACAACATTAATGATGTGAAAAAATACAAAGAAAAGGCATGCATGCTTGATTATTGAATGAATATTTGTTCTTCACAGTGCTGGTGCAAATAAAAATATACTGCATAGAATGATTCAACAAACATTTCTTTCTTGGTGTGTATCAGTAATGGGCAGTTTTTAGAAGCAACTAAATGCACAAATTTATTGATGCAGAATGAAAAGAAAGTAAAACAACTGGTAAAAAAACAAATGGGTTAGAAAGTTCCATCAAGCAGATAGAACATCTTTACCCCGAAGCAAAAGAAGGTAAAAATACAATAAGAATATTCCTCTTGTTCCAGAACACCACAAACTTACATTCACATAAGCAATTCTCCCAACCTTCAAGATGTTCACCACAGAGTTGACATCCTACATCCATTCTCTGGCAACAGAGGATGAACTGACACTCTTGCCTAAATAAGTAAATATCCTGTCCAGATGATGCAAGTCTCCCTAAACATCCAAGCATTCCTGGCATTCCAGATGGCCTGTTGGTAGGACTGCTACTATTCTTTGTATAGACGCAGCAGAATCATGATCTTTAGTTAAGTTCAAGTGCAACAAGAATATGTCTATGTTTTCAATTAGCTGTGAATGACTAAACAACCGACCAGAACAATTGAGTATATATAACAACTTATGTTTATAGATAACTAAGGTAAATTACACCAAAAATACAAAATTAATCAAATATTAACAGAGATTGGCTGATTTTAGTGATTCTTAGCCTATCCAGACAGGAATCTGCTACTCAGTTGATTTCATGCTTCCTCTAACATCCCCTGAAATTTATCAACTTACTTAAAATATACAAGAATCAAGTGGCTTGCACACCATCAAGGCCCCCCAATTAAATTTAGGTTCATCAGGGCCCATCTTCCAGCCCATGTAAGGGCAATTTCATGGCATGTTCTCACACTACATCTCTGAGGCTATATTTAACTATATTCACTGCACTCAAGGGCCCATGTTAAGGCTGTTTGACAGCTCATTCAAAGGTAGGCTCAGCTTGTTTCAAAGGGCCATTAACAGCTCATTCTTAGGCCTATGGAAGGAAGGGCTTAATTCCAGTCATTTAAAGCCCTTCATAGGCCGTGTGACATATTTGAAGCCAATCCTAGGGCCATTTATAAGGCTGTCTTATAGACTGATTTTGGGCCAATGTAAGGCCCACTTAAAAGCCAGTTTTAAGGGCTATTTCAAGGCCAGGAGGGTGGTCTTCAATAGGTTAATTTCCAGCCCATTTAAGCAGCAGTGTCAGGGTCTATTGAAGATCTCACCAGATATCCATCTCAGACCTATCCAGAGCCCGTCTTTTGTGAACTCAAGGGGCTGATCTTAAGTCTTGTACAGGCTCACTACTCGCCCATCTTGGAAGAAGTCCAAAGGCTATCACCAAGACTATTCAAGGCCCACCTCAGGCCCATTCAGGGTTCTGATTCAAGTGTGACTGAAGCATGGAATGCCATCTCGCGAGATCTCGGCGAGATCTCGCGAGATCTCGGTCTCGCCAAGGAGGCCGAGAAACGAGATCGCCGAGATCTCGCCCCAGGAGGTCGATCCGCGACTACTCTGTGGCCTGTTTATGATAGTGTAAACACATTTAATATATTTCACTATCACTTATACTATCATATAAAAATGTGTTACAAGTTCAATACCATATTAGTATTTAAATAAGATTACATACAAGTTTATATCTTTTAGAAGCACAAAGATTATCTTTTTGGTATTGAAAGTGCTTGTAATTGTTCATTCACATAGTTGATGTACAAAATGTGTTATATATTTTCATGTAAATTCATTTATGTACTCCTATTTTTATAAGATATTATGATATGTTTCATACATATATACATTTTGACATGATAATCCGAGATCCGATCTCCCGAGATTTTTCCGAGATCTCTTCTCTTTCACCCCTCCGAGACGAAGCCGAGATTCGAGATGGCAATCCTTGGACTGAAGTCAGGTTTAAGCCACCTCCGGGGCTCTTTTATAACTGGCTTAATTTTCAGTCCGATTGGACCAGCAGATAACATGCTTCAAAAGCTGTTCCAAGTCCATATTTCAGACCATTTTGGGTCCATCTTAAAACCCATCTGTTCATATTACGTATTTACGTTATGGTAATTAACGGCCTATTGATAGCCTAAATTGGGCCAGTCTTAACACATTTTTTGGCCCATTAAATGACTGCGAAACTGACCATAAAATTCCTAAAATTTCTCTCCTGCTAACTGCCAAACAAAACAAATTTCCTGGATCCCCCCCACCCAACAACTGCAGCGCAACAGCCTTCCACCTCTCTCATCAAAGAGAAGAAAATATAGGGGGTGGGTGAGAAATTTTCTCCCCCTATCCTCCAAAAGCCACCAGCGCACCAATGACCAACGATCTCCTCTCTTTTCCATACCTATTCAAAGAAAAGAAAAAATTGAAGTTTATAAAAAAATAAATGGTTGTACCTATTCCTATCTCCAAAAAAAATCAGGGTAAATAGAAAAAGAGCTGAAAATCTGATTTTATGGTACCGTAGGCCACAACCATTGATTGTAGAAGCGGTTAGATTGGATCAAGATCGGCCGATTCCTAGGTTGGATTGGTTGGTCTCAATCTGATTTTGGTGTGGAGAACCGATCCAGATTGGATTTTTGGAGGAATTGGTCTAGAACGGTGGAATCCATAGAGAATTGGCCAATTCTGCGGGATTGGATTGGAATTGGTCAATTTTGCTGATTTCGTCAGGAGGACTTAAGTCCCGTGGATTTCCAAGAATTGGGCCCGACCGATCTGATATCACCCCAATAAAGGTGATATTGGCCGGACCACCCCAATTCTTTGGTGGCTCCCCCTCCGGCAGCTAGGGTGATTCTCCGGTAATCCCATGGCGTCAACGATCTGATTCTCCGGTGATCCACCCCCTAGCTAGGGTGATTCCCCTTCCCCAGCTCCTTCATCCGATTAGGAGTTATTTTTTTCCCACTCCCTCCCCAAACCTCCTGCACAGGATCCTATGTTGTTAGAGACGTGGGACGCCTGAGGCGAGAGATCCCTCACCTCTCCCCAGGCTTAAGGTGAGGTATTTCTTAATATATTCATTATAGATTAATTTTAATAATACATATATTTATTATCAAAAAATGAAACAATGCATAATAACTGCATGAAGTTGATAATTATGGTTGCAAACAAAACAAAAAAAAGGCAATAACATAAAATATATAACATTAAATAAATAAACAAATAACATAGCAATAACACCGAACAAAGATCAATAACATTGAAATAAAGTTTGAAACAGATAAAGTTAGAACAAATTAACAACTAACAAATGAAAATAACTAAATAACATTAAGTATCAGCTATCAACAACATAAAATAACTCCTTATGTCCATGTCAACATCATAAAATAAAGTATCATCTATCATCTCTCCATGTCTATGTCAACAATATAAAATAACACTCATCAATCGGCGTCTGAATCATTAGCGAATTGCTTTCCATTGTTAACCCTTTGCCTTTTAGAAGCCACAGCCCTAGTGCTTGGACCTTCTTCCTCTTCGTCAATTTCAACAGTTAATTCCACATCCCTCCACGTAAAGTCCTCGCACAAGATCCTCATCATCTTTAGTTATTCACTCATTGGCCTCATCAATGTCATCCAAAAATATTAGATCAAGATTAAACTTCTATATTTTAAAATGAAGATCTCAAAGTCTCTTATTATATCGAACGTACAAAACATCATTTAGTTTTTTTTTTGCTCCAACATATTTATTTTCTTTGTATGCACCTATAAGAAATAAATCAAAATTTGGATGCATAAAAGTCATAAATACCATAAAAAATGACTTTAGAATTGTCAAAGTAATACGTTCAAATGAACTCTAATTACACTCACAATTAGATGCACTACAAAACTCAAAATACTTATGGCCATTTTTTATAATTAATAAAATTTACTTCCTCAATCTGTCCACCAATTTACTACAAAGAAAAAATAGATTGTTGAATTTAAAAGGCACATGTCATATGTAAAATTAAAAAACTAACTAACTAGGAGTGGATGTTTTTCGTTGTTTCATTGCCATGTCTTTGCCAAATAATCTTGAGAATCTCTATACATTGGCAATTGCTGGAAGATCAAATCTTGCTCTACAAAAGATTCAACAAATTTTCTCAATATAATCATTGCCTTATTTCACTATCACTCAAAATGTTAGGATTTGAATAATAGAATTAGAGATCAAGATAATAACCAGATGCATGCCACAGACGATGGATTTGAAAATCCCACCGCCTATCAACGACATCCCAAATTAATCTATATCTTTCCAACTTGTCTTTCAAGGCATTCTTAATGCCTTCCTTCGCATAGCTGATTACTTCATAAATGTAATCCATAGCAAGTCTCTCCCCATTAACAAAGCGCAAAATAAGCACGAGACTTGAAAATCTTCAATGTATATCTTACAACCATGGATAGGAAAATAGGAATCGAAATTGAAATCAATGGATATTGATTCGATTGAATCGGTTGGAACTAGCCGATTTTTTTGGAAGAAAACCAATTTGGAATTGAGGTTTTTTAAAAAATGAAAAATAAAAAATGCTAATCCGATTCCGACCGATTTGACCCAATGTTTTAAAACAAATTTAAAACAAATTAGAATTCCTATTCCGATCCCGATCCGATTCCTACCAGTCAATCTAATTATGAAATTTGCTGATTCTATAAACCATGGTTACACCTTTCCAAAAAATAGTTTTTAAGATGATTTCACATGATTTCTTTCATTTAGTTTGTTGTGCCCATCTATTGTTGGCTTATTGCTAGTTGTCCATTCTTTAGAAGTGAACATCATTCTAAACTTATCTTTTTAATCGCTTAAGTTATCCAAGTTCAGATAATTTGTTGCAAATCAAAAGACAATTGTCATTGTCAAATTTCTACCATTTGTAAACTTTCTCATCATTGCAAATACCTTTGCATGAGCATAAATGAATGTAGTCACATATTTTGCATGCCTAATTGTACACTTGATCGAGGATAACTTGAAAATGTCATCTAACATCAAGTCAAGGCAATTGACAGCACATGATGCCTAAAATAGATGAGGATGTGTTGGCATTAACAACTTCCATGTGGCTACATAATTAGCCTCTTATTAGTGACAATTTGGATGACATTTTTGCATCAAATTGCAACACAATCTTGTTCAACAAATCAACTAATAATATTGCATCTTTAACTTTAAAAAATACATCTACAGATTTAAAAACATTGCACATTGTAGGTATGTTTACTAAAAATTTTATTAATGTCCTCTCCCTTCTATCTGTCCACACATCACAAATGATTATACATCCAAACTTCACCCAACTTGCTTTTCCTTTCTTTCGTTAATCACTTAATTGACTAGTTGTTTCAATCTATTCGACAAGTAAATTTTTACGAATTTTATGATAAGTCGGATCCTTCAAACCCAACTCAAATCCAACCCAAATTGGCCAACGACTTTCAACATTGTTTAAAAGCAATACAAGCGTACATTGTTAAAGGAATCCATGTTTTGTACATCCATCGAGTAATGCATTGAACAACTTTGTCCATTTTTTTTTCTTTCAAGTGTTTCTTGTCCTTCGCACTTTTACCTTTGGATACTTCCGAATTTGATGTACAAAATCAATTCATAGGTCCTCTCATACATGGAGGCATAAAGCAAGGATCAATCACAAGATGAATTTCTTCAATGCTTGTCTCCAAAAGTGTGGATGAGACATCAAGAAGATTATATCTTCTTTCTATCTCTCTTATCACAAGAAAAATTTGAAACGGGGCATGCTTGGCTTGTTGTATATGTTCCTTAATTTCTCATTTGCCTTCGATGTTGTTTTCTTACAAGTTACATTTATGGACAAACCGACGATATGTTACTTCAAACTATAAATGTCACCCTAACAGTCCTTTTGGCAATAAGTACATCTAACTAGATCTTGATTTTTTTAGTTTTACCAAAATTCTGTATTTTTATCTAATATCTTTTGATTCAGAAGCATGTCTTGCAATTGAAGACTCCGTTAGCATTGTACTGCCGATTAGGTGTTTGACCTCGTCTCCGAACTATGAATTTACTCCACAAATTGAAACATCTTCATAAAAACATTAAACCATTAAGTAGAAAATAAAATACATTAGAACCTATTTAGTATATTAAAACCACTAAAAAAATCTAACAAATTTACTATAACCACAAAAAAACTAACCAATATATAACAACTATAAAAAGTTAAAGTAAAACAAAAAAACAAAAAAAAATTAACAAACTCACCTCAAGGGATTGCGAAAATCCAAGAAAATTTGACACTGATGTGAAGAGGAAAAAATAGGTATTGTCAAGAAGAAGAACATATTAAAAGAAGACAAAAAACAAGAAGAAAAAATGGAAAAAAAGGAAAAACACACTATTCTCTTGTGATCGTGGCAAGCTCCAATGGTGGCTGCTTCTATGATGAAAATAAACAAACCATTGTTGTGAATAAGATGAATGTATACAAAAAAGAATGAAAATCAAAAGAAAAAGTGAAAAATATCGAAAAAAAATGCTTTTTTTAGTGAAGAAGGATATTCTAACTACCGTGGTGAGCTTCGGCGAAGAAGGCAAGAAGGCTTCTTTGTCTAGATGCTTCGGGGGATGCGTGTTTGGGTTCCTTTCGGGAGCGTAGGGGTGGGCGAAGACCAGAGAGAGAGGCATCATGCATAGGGGGAGGGGGTGAATAGAAGCTTGCGAGGGGCTTTAGTCCTGGATATAGACCTTATAGAATTCGGATCTGGGCCAACAAGGTGGTCAAAGTGACCGCCTAGCCTTGCCTAGACAGCCAAGCTACCCACCAAGGCGATCACCAACGATGCAAGGCAAGGACCCCTTGCCTCGCCTTGCTTCGTCTTGTCGCCTCTGATAATATACCTGACTCTCCTATTAGCAACTGCCAATTGGGGGCTATTCTTCTTCCACTTTCTCCCCAGATCCTCTCCTCCACATGACCCAATCCCCGATTGGTGGCTGTCCCTCCCCCCCATCCATACTACTTTTTAATGGTTGAATTGATAATTTTGTGATAGACTAATCGAACTAATACAATTTTTAATAGATTGCAGAAACAAAAAGTGTATAACATAAATGACGTGGAAAACAAAATACATGGCAAAGTTTTCCATTTAAAACAACATATAAGTAAGGTGGGTGAAAATGTGACGTGCTCACGGAAAGTAGTGAAGTTATGAGCACCAACCTCATAAAAAAAATATTATAGAGGAAAATTCGGATTAAGTAGAGAAAGACTTGCCCTCAAAGCTTACGGGAATAAGAGATACACAGTGAAGCCAAAAGGACAAAGGGAAAGCACAAGCTAAAATTGAGATATCAACGCTATTTTATGAAAAAAAAATGAAGGGTTAAGAAGAGCCATGCATGTCAACATGCAGCCACAATCAGATGAAGAGAAAAAAAAAAGATGGCCAAAAAGTTTGGAGCTGGGGATCCATCATTTCGTCAATCATAATTGACTCGACCCACTGATGATGCCAGGAAAGGACAAACGACATTTCATCAGTCTACTTCAACACGGCCTATAGATGATCACTTGTTTAGGAGACAGATCATTTCTATAAGGACAATTAAACATATATTTAAAGAGGAGAAGGCTACTATTTCAGTTGCAAAGTAAACAGTGAAACATATCTACAACTGGATTTTACATACAAGTAACAATCTTTAAATAGTCATCTCAGACATGCATTATCTCTATTTATTGAGTTTGGCAATAACACATTTTCTCATGTTAACGTAGGCAATTCAACACATGTTGCCATTAACCGATACTTCCAAACTATGGTTGATGCTATTAAAGAGGTTAGATCGAGATTACAAGTCTCAACTAACAAATATATTTATGATGCAAGATAAGATGAAAAGATTGATGAGCTGAAATCTTACATAGATAGATTTAAATTGGTCTAAAAAGAGATGATATACAATCATTGTGTAATGAATGGCTAGGTATAACAAAAAAATGTATGATAAACTTCTTTGTATATTATTCTAAAAACACAACTTTTTTTGAAGTTTATTGATATTTCGGAACAAATAAAGAATGCGGAGTACATCTTTTCACTAATAGATGTTGTTGTATATACGATTGAGGAGAACATTGTATAATTTGTCATGGATAACAAGCCCTATTACAAGGCAACATGAAGAAAGATAATAGAGAGAAGACCGCATTTGTTATGGGTTCTATGTAACACACTTCATCGACCTCATGTTGGCGGATATTGACAAAGAGGCTTCAATTTCTACACTTGTCATTTAGGAACAAATTACAATTGATCACACCCTTCATATATTCTCATCCATGTTTGCTTCACATCATGATAGAATATACTAAGCGGCATGATTTTATCGAGCATAGACCAACCAAATTTGCAACACACTTCGTTACATTGGAGTCCTTACACTGACACACATATTGATATGGTTCATTCATTCGTAGAAGTACATCATATGTGTGGTTGTACCTCCATAATAAAATATATAAATTAGAAATTCTTGCACAAAGAGAACATTTGATCATGAATAAGCATTTTTGAAAGAGAATTTAATACTATTTGTCCATCATCGAACCACTTGTACAAGTGTTGATATTTGTGGATTTGGATGAAAGAAATCATATATGATACTTAAATGATTCTATGCACAAAGCAAAATTGAAAATAAAATAGAAGCATCATAAGTGTTATAAGAAGTGAGGAAACATCATTGATGAGAGATAGGACTAGACATTATAGCACGAAGTGTATGCAGCGTGTAATTCTCCTTATCTATAATTTAATCACTAGTTGATTCACAAAGACATCCTTATGTGATATAAAATAAATGCAAAATGTTTTTTAAACATGCATAGTTACAATATGGAGGGTGAGTGGATAATGATCACAAAGTGTTGAGAGATATATTATTTGTGATACAACGACTTCCAAGAATTCAACAGGATAGAATAGAAGTCGAGTTGGAGTGTCCTACCTATATACACCACACCAAATTCACTTAAATTTTCATATCATATCATATCATATATTTTCAAATGATAATAAATAGTTATTTTATTTTTAAAATATGTAAAAATAAGGTATCAACAGTCCTCAATATGATTATAAAATCCTATTGATGATGCATAAGGAGTTAAAGAAAATTAACACTCACAATCTAAAGTAGTCAATGTAAACAAAACTAGGACACAACATATGTAAGCTTAACGAAGGTCAGAGTGGCAAACAAGGAAAAGAAAGCTTCGACAGGATGATATCATTAGTTTAATTATATATGTTGGTTCAATCATTCGGAAGGATGATAGGTGGGAGTACGTCAGTCAAAAATAAAACAAGATAGTCTAATTGGAGAATGGCAACACAGCTAGTGACAGTAAAATTTTGAATTTAATATTTACTAAATAAATGACATTGCTAGAAACATAGAAGACAGTGTAACAACGATTACTATAAGTAACAATAAAATAATTAAAATTTCAAAAGTTAAAAAGATATTGAACACGAAGAAAACAAACAAGACATGTGACCATGATCCTTATATAAGGCATGTATCATTATAGCAACATGGAAATGCTTAGAAGATTAAGGAATAGAATAGTTAAGTTGATTATTAACAAAATTTTAATTACTAAAAAATACCGAATAAATGGAGAAAGAACAACGATATTTCCATCTTTAAGGAAATGATGACTCATGAGTTATATTATGAAATTGTAGAAATTAATTATTTAGTGACAACCACAAGATTGTATAAATATTTTAACTAGCCAATTTGGATTTATGTATGGTTAGTTTTAATAAAGATAAATTTCTTATTAGAAATTTGTGAACAAATATCATGATGTCGAAAGATTTACATAAGACATTCACAAACTTGGAAAAAAACTTAATGGTATAATTCCAAAAGATGTTTTGTAACGAGTGTTGAAGTGAAAAATGGTGCATATAAGTCACATACAAATGAGAAAAGACAATATACAAAAGATATAAGTAACCACTAATGCATGTACATCTGGATAAAAAATAGAATTTTCTATTCAAGGCTTACACCAAAGATCTGCAATAAGTTTTTACTTTTTGAAATTAGTTATAAATTAATTAACAAAGGATATACAAGATGATATATTGTTGTGTGATATTTGTAAATGCTATCGTATTGATAGATAACACACAAGAAGTGAATGGAAAACTAGAATTATGGAGAAACACTTCAGAGATTAAGAGTTTCAAGATAAGTAGAACTAAGACAATATATGTATTGTAAATTTAATGAAAATCAAAAGGAAGAAGATGAGGAAGTTGGTTTGGATTGACTCAATTTTTTAACAAATTATGATATCTAAAAAATACCTAATGAATAAAAAAAGAACATCATCATACCTTTTTTAAAAAAAATGACATATACAAGATTGCTCGAATTATAAAGTGATCGGCTTTATGAGTGGTCAATTCACAATAATAACTACTTTTCTCATTAGAAGTATGATGGAGAAATATTGATATAAGAAGAAACACTTACATATAGCATTTAGTGACTTGGAAAAGATTTTATTAGAGTTCCAAAATATTTTTTTGATGAGTGTTAGAGTAAAAATTAGTATCTATTAGATACATATATATAAGTGATAATTGATAAAAGATGCGTATGATAAATTAACTACTAGTGTTTGCACAATTGGAAGAGAAATAAGCGATTGTCCTATTTCAATTGACTTACATTAAGGGTCTCCAGTAAGTTATTATCCTTTTACATTAGTTATGAATGAGTTAACAAAAAACATACAAGATGACATACTATAGTGTATAATGTTAGTAGATGATATTATATTGATGAATAAGGCACATGAGTTAATAGAAAGCTAGAGCTTTGGAGAAAATTTAAAGTCCAAGCGTTTCAAAATAAGTAGAACTAACATAGAACATACATTGTAAATTAATAAAAATCAAAGGGAAGAAAAGAGGGGTGTTAATTTGGATGGAGAAGTGTTATCTCAAAGTACTCAATTTAAATATCTTGTTTTAAATGTTTAAAAAGATGTAGAATGTGATGAAGATGTTAACCCATGTAATTGTAAAATTTCACTATAAGTTGAAAGAGAAATTTTATCATACAAATATAAGATATGCACTGTTATAGTAGTGAACATAATTGTTTAGGATTATAAATAAGAAATGTGCTTCCAAAAGTGTTACTAAAATAAGAATGCAAAGATGGGTAAGTGGTCAAACTTCTTGTAATCTTTTGGGCCTTTCTATCCCCTTAGTTGTTTTTTGTTTCCCCTCGTTCTTCTCCCCTTTGTCTTTACCCTTGTGTTGTATCCTCTTTTGAATTAATGAAATTTGGCTCTTAGCCATCTTCTAAAAAAAATTAAAGAATGCATATATTAGAGAAATGTGGGTGTAGCGACAATTGTAGATAAATTAAAAAAATAGATTAAGACAGTTTATACATATTAAACATAGATCTAAGGAAGCTCTCTATGTCACCTTCTAAACAATGTAGAACTAAGAAAACTCCAATCAAAAAAGTAAAAATATAAAATTAATAAACACAAAAAATGGTGTGGTCAACATAGGTTAACTTAGAAAATAATAATTCAACATGATTTGAATAATTCAAATAGTTTTTAAAATAACTCAAAATTACCCAATGGAGAATGAGAACTCGTATGGCCAACCCCAAATAATTTGGGATTAAGCCTTGAGTTGAGTAGAATCTATGATGTATTAAGTTGAAGAAAGCAGAACCACTCTTTTCTTACTATCACATAATTAGAACCCTTAGTTGTTTTTTGTTTCCCCTCGTTCTTCTCCCCTTTGTTTTTGCCCTTGTATTGTATCCTTTTTTAAATTAATGAAATTTGGCTCTTAGCCTTCTTCTAAAAAAATTTAAAGAATACATATATTAGAGAAATGTGGGTGTAGCGACAATTGTAGATAAATTGAAAAAAAAGATTAAGATAGTTTATACATATTAAACATAGACCTAAGAAAGCTCTCTATGTCACCTTCTAAACAATGTAGAACTAAGAAAACTCCAATCAAAAAAGTAAAAAAATATAAAATTAATAACAAAATGGAGTGGTCAACATATATTAACTTAAAGAATAATAATTCAACATGATTTGAATAATTCAAATATTTTTTAAAATAACTCAAAATTACCTAGTGGAGAATGAGAAAGTATGGCCGACCCCAAATTATTTGGGATTAAGCCTTGAGTTGAGTAGAATCTATGATGTATTAAGTTGAAGAAAGCAGAACCACTCTTTTCTTACTATCACATTTTAGAACCCTTAGGTGGACAAAGAAGGTTAAAAAATTGATCTTTGTTTTGTATAAATGTCGTTTTCCTTTTTAGTTAAAAGGGCACTTATTCTTGGAATTCCACTTTCATGATTGATGATTTAGGAAAAAGATCAAACCATGAAAAATACCTGACTGATAACAAGCTTTCATGCCATCCTATTTTTCACTTAGAATAAAATTACTCACAGAAAACATCCTTGTTAACAAAAGCTATCTGCAAATATACAGTATTTAGTCATCACGGTACATATAATTCTGGTTTATATCTGAAAGACTAAAAAAACACGAAGTCATGGTTTCCTTCTATGCATATGATTCAAAAGTTACCCTTTTCCGAGGACATAAACGAAAATATTCTTTGTACAAAAAATATAAATATATATATTCATGTAGAGTTCTAAATCATCTTAAAAACTAACATACTATATTTTCTTATCAAGGAGATGGAATGGTTTTCATTCAAATGTTTCATGTGTACTCCCTTCTACTACACCTCAATGAATTTGTGGCTATATCTGCAGTTCAGCAGAGTAACAAGTTAGACAATACCCAAGAAACAAGGCTGAGGATTACAATGTCACCTTTAATGCTGTCTGTTTCCTTAAAATATCATTTGATTTGAACATCACAGCTGCAACCCATATTGTGACAAAAAAACCTACAAAGATCCCATAAAAAGAACAAATTATAATTTGGGCGTGTTTCAAATTCAAAAACCAAATATAAGCATGAAGAAAGCTTTAGAGTCCCAGAACTTTGGTTCCGTGTAAACACTTGAGATCTTCCATTACCGATTTCACAGAAATAAATGAAAAGGTAAAATGATAAACAAACTGCCTATAAAATTTCATGTTCCACATACACTTTAGCAAGCAATAGTAGTTAGTTCGGATTGTCATACTGCACAACCCCTTGATTTTATTTAAGAAGATAAAAGTATTATGTTTGTTGAGGTTTTTTATTTGAGTTCATATAATTTCCTCTTTACCTTGCCCAACCATTCGAAACCAGTATTAATTATTTTGTTAAACAACCAACCAATGTTGATTAGCCATCACAGTCACCAAAGAAGCAACACCGTGGAACTAATTTAAAGACATTCAAAAGTCAAACAAGACAAAATTGTAATGAATATTATATCCTTAGGAATCCAAAGTCATCTTGATGTTTTGGATGACTTAAATAAATTAACGTCTTTCATCAGTCAAACAGTGGTTGGAGCCTTTGGCTGGACATGAAGCTTCTTTCCTTGTGCTTGGAGTAATCTCATGTAAGATCCTAGGAAGGTTCTCTAATCTTCTCTTTTGAAACCCCAGTAGGAAGGGTATTTATAGACCATTGGTGCCTATTCACATTCCAAGGCACTTAGATGAGGTACCTTGCATGAGCAACCTCAGATTTTTCTTTCTCCAGTTTGTCGGGTGCCCCCTCATCAAGCATCTTTTTGTCCTGAATCTGATATGGATGAAGGTGAAGTCAGGAGCTCCAGCGATTCCAAAGCACGGAGGGGACTTGGCATCGTTCATGCACAGGTTGCCTCCGGAGGAGGGTGGACTGGTTGGCTCCGTCGAGGGGCGCTTCAGGCTGCCAAGGGTGCTGTTGGTCATGTCTAGGTGATGACGGATGTCAAAGGGGCAGCTTTGCCATGGTCCAAGCCTCTGGGTGAAAGTAGAGGTGAGGTTGGGATGAGCAGCCAGATCTGCCCTGCGGAGAAGGTCACCCTTGCCGGAACCTCTTCCGATGCTCCTTCGCTTTGTTCTTTTGCTCAGGTTGATGCGAACAATGTGGATCTATGCCCTTCCCAGCCCGCTGAGAGACCCTCCCAAGCTGGTCTTCTCTAAAGGAAGTTGCATTTCAGCAGATGTTTTGGTAGGGTTCATCAAACGAAGAAACGCAGAGAAAGAGTTGGAGATGCCGGTTCTACTGGGGTGTAGGGCACAGAAGCTAAGTTTGCCGTTGAAAGAAGGGTTGTAAACATGTTTTCAATTGAGATCATGGTTGTTAAGACAACAAAGTGACCAAGGCGACCAAGGTGTCTTTAACTGCTTAAGCAACAAAGTGTTCACATAAGCGGTGTTTAAGCAGTAAGTCAAAGTTAGGTCATATAAGCAAAAAAACTCAAAATTTGATATTTCACTCAAAAAATAAATGTAAGAAACTTAATTGTAATGTGATATCTTGACAAATAAAATTTGTACATAAAAAATGACTTATCGAATAGTTTTGACCACCTTCAAAACATTCTTACAAAATATTTATTCAAACATATAATATGCAATCCAAATTTTCCAATATAAAAAGTATATCAAGTAGATAACAATGATAAAAACAAATATAAGTAGCACAATGATATAGGTACATATAGGAACCCAATATGCATCCTTTCCATCATGCGGATCCAGTCTGCTTAAAGTGACCAAGTGCCCGTTTTGGGGTGCTTTGGCACTAAGCACCTTGAGCGGGTGCTTTATCTATGCATAGAAAAACAGCCGGGTGCTTAACTATGATTAAGATGGTGTCGCGGCTGGCTGTGACGAGGGTTTCCATGCCTTTTATTGTGGAGAGGTCATTGATATTCTAGTCTCGCATGGCCTTCAAGCGAGGTGGCAATGGGCCGAGGGCTGCATCGTCATCAAGGTGTAGGGTGGCCTAGAAGTTATTGAACAGGGGGGCAGCAGTGAGGAGGTTGTTGGACAATCAGTGACCATTCTCAAGTATGTGGTGGTGGAAGCCTATCACCCATGGTCCTTATTTAGCGAGGAGCCTCTTGCATAGACCCTAGGTTGATTGTGTGGCAGGTAGATCGTGGTATGATGTGGATGGGGTGGTTTTCTATTTCAGGGGCTAGTCCCCTGAGGTTGAAAGCTTTTGAGTAGGCCTCTAAGGAGGTGGGTGGATATCCCAGGGCTTCCTTCCTTCATTTGGTCACCTAAGACGATGGTGATGGTTCTTAGGCCATTTGGACCCTTTATATAGAGGAGGGTATGTCCCTATTATGGCCGGAGAGTGGATACATCACTGTTTTTGCAGACTTTTTTTTTCAACCAGAGAAAGAGGTTACTGTGGCAGAATTATTTTCAAGATGAGGGTGCCTAGGCGAGCATCACATTATCTTTCCATTTTGTCTAATTTAAGAATAAATAATATTCATTAAGTATTGATATCACTTAATTGAGTGGTTTTAAAGTAAAAATAACTAATTCTAATAATTAATTTGATTATAAATAGATATTTTGATGGAATAATAACAAGGATTAAATAATTTCATAGATATTTACTAATAGATAGTACAAATTAAGTATAAAAATTAACTTAATTTAGTGGTTCTAATAAGGTATTCATGTTGTTTATTCTATATGCACTAGCACATCATTAATTGATTTACATGTTATCACAACTATTTGTTATCATGAATTATTAGTCAGTCATATATTTGTTATTTTATCAATTTACTATAAAAAAGTGTCGCCTAATATCTTGCTTTATCGCCTAAGTGACAAAACGGTACTATGTAGCCTTGGTCGCCTTAAAAATTGTGTGATAGTCACTTTGGATAGGGTGAGGTTTAGCATTCGTCTATGCTTTGACGTTGTTTCAGGTGTTGAGGGAGCCTTCAATATGATAGACTTAGTGGAAAAGAAGGGCAGGGTTGATGCGTGCCCCCTGGCTAAATCGATCGCATCCATCCTGGTAGATATCATGGGCACCTCTCAGGCTGGTGGGGGTTTCTTGGGAATGAGTTGTGCTTCAGGAGTGCCATCACCTCACATTCGATGTGGGAATCCTCCTACAAATTCGGAGGCATTGTTGGGGGAGGAGACATGCAGTCTTTGGGTCTTAGTGAGACCTGTTTCCAACTTGATATGCTTGACTTAAGGGCAAATCAGGCGGCCTAGGGCCAACGGTTCACCAATTGTGGTTCTTCACTAAACCGGTATCTCTCACGTCAATGGAGAGGCCTGAGCCGAGCCAGTCTAATAAGATTGGTTCGATTGCACAAACCATTGGGTCTGCGATTGCTTTTGCAGTTGAGCCGGCATCTTCTCCCCAACACTTGTTGACTGTCACTTTAATGCAAGAGGGCTGGAGGCTTTAGTTCAGCAAGTGAGAATGTTCAAAACTTTGGTACTCATAGCAGCCAGGGTGGTTGCTCTAGATGAAGCCTCGATGCTTGTCAAGCATTTGGATGGCAAGTGAGAGGTTCCTTGTCTCACGGGCTTGCCGACTCTGGCCCCTCTATGGAGATCGTGGAAGTCTGCCAGGAGCTGAAACCTATCAGAGTGGACGTTGCATTGGAGGAACGGTCATCCACCTCAACCATGGATCTTCTTGAGGATGTTTCTTTGCTGCAAGATCTTCGAGAGAAAGATGGGCAGTCTATGCTCTCTGTGTGCTCACCGGTGGGCAATTACAATTGGGTTCAACCTGATCTATCTAATCTAGCCAGGCATCTGTGTGACAAAGACATCCTCAGAATGGATGAAGCTGTCGGCATATGTTGAAGGTGAGAGAGAGACTTTGCTCTGAAGGTTGGGGCTTCTAGGCAATGTCAGTTCATAGTTGGTATCACAGAACTCAAATTCCTGCTCAATAATGATTATCTGCTGGAAGGGAAGAGAAAGAGAAGAACCAGGAAGGATATCATCAATGTGTCATGATGAAGATCGCTGGCTGGAACATTAGAGGAATCCATGGGAAAGCAAGTTGAGAGCACTAAAGCATTTAGTGGTTTATGGAAAGCTGGATATTGTCGCTATCCATGAGACCAAGTGCGACTTTGCAGCAGAGAAGAACAAACAGGATTTTAGCATCGGTTGCTTGAGGGGGCTTGCATTTTCTCCACTAGTCGGGAGGAGTAGCAGTATTGCTATTCTTTGAAATGATGATTTACTAGAGGGATCGGTTCTTCTTAGCAGTAGATTCATCTTGGCAGCAAAATTTTCTTGTAAAGTCTCTAAAGCTCAATTTTGTGTTGCTAGTGTTTAAGGTCCCTTATGTGCCACCAACAAGCTTGTGTTCGTCTATGATTTGAAAGGGCTGATTTTGGCCAATAAGAAGAGTGATTGGTGCATCTGTGGTGAATTTAACGCTGTTAGAAAGCCTAGTGATAGGCATCACCAGCAAGTCTGGACAGAGGAAATGGATATTTTCAACAATTGGGTAAATGATTCGTCTCTACTAGAAATTTGTGAAAGGCATTTACACTTCAACTGGTCCAACTCAGTGGCTAAGTCTAAATTGAACAGATTTTTCATTTTCCTCTATAAGCGGACGTGTTTGGTGTTCTAGATACTTTTCATCTACCAAGAATGGTGTCATATCATTTCCCCATTGATATTATACACGATCCTATTGCTGCGGGCAGTAGGAAGAAATTCCATTTTGAATTCGCCTGGTGCAGGACTCATCTTTTATGAATCACATTCAGGGATGGTGGAATGAAGGGTCCTCAATTAGGTCCTCCTCAGCCACATATGCCTTTGTTTCTAAACTGAAGCTTGTCAGAAAGAAGATGCAAGTTTGGGCCATCTCCAAATCTAAACATCCGCGGACAGGGGCAAGGTCCTTCTGGTTAAATTGGAGGAATTAGAACAACTCATGGACAAACGGACACTTTCTGAAGACCTCAAGGAAGCTTGGTTGGATGTGTAAGTAGAATACAATGAATGGAGCTTAAGATGAGAGATCAGGTGGAAGCAAAGATTGAAAGAATTGACACATAGGAAAAAGATAAGAATTCAAAATTTTTCATACTCAAGCATCTCTCAAAAAAATAAAGAATACACTATATAATATGTGGATTGATGGTGAATAGAAGTTAGGGTCTGAGCACATTGGCTTGGTTGAGGCCTGTTTTCACGAGAAACTAGTCAGAGGTGATGAAAGTTGGAGACCTATGCTCAATGTTCACGTGCAAAACAAGTTGGATGCGGTTCATGCAGAGATGCTTATTGATCCTATCTCAGAGGGAGAGGTGCTTTTTGTCCATAAGAAATATGAATCTATATAAGGCTCCTAGGCCAGATGGATTTCTACATGCTTTTACCTGGAAGATTATTGGAGCTGACTTTATGGCAATGGTTAAGAAATTTAAGAGCCATCTAGAATGCTTCAAACTATTGAATTCATGCTCCCTTGTCCTTCTACATAAAAAAGAGAATGCTGTTGGCATCAAAAACCTTAGACCCATCAATTTGCTCAAGTGCAGTTATAACTTATAAGATCATCTCCAAAGCTCTAACCAAAGAAGGTCGGGTTAGGGTTGGGTCGGCCCTGCCCAAACCCACCCGGTCTGACCGAAAAATTAATTTATTTTTTAAATAATAAAATATGAAAATACATAAAAATTAAAAAAATGCCAAAAAATCTAAAAAAATGACGAAAATTTTATTCATTTCTATTCAAATCTTATATATTGTTTTTCTTTTACATAATAAAGATATTCCACCCAAGTCATTTGAGAAGAGTAACACTATTAAACAAAGAATATTTTTTCATAATATTTATATTATTATTTCAAAATATTTACATTAAACTTTACTCTCTGCCATGATATCAAATTACAATGTAGTTAAGCTAGATCGTTCCAAGTCGCGCTGGAAGTTTGAGGCTCATGGCTTGGAGAAGATATATTGTAGAAACTAAAAAGTTTAAAAAAATAAAGATAACACTTAAAAGAATAGGTAAGTAACACACAAATTGATCTTTAAGAAGCCTTGAAAAGAATCAAAAAATGAACTATCTAGAAGCAATTTAGAGAGAGAGGAAATGCACTAAGGGGGGTCCCCCCCCAAATGGCTAACCTAGCCATTGTGCCAACCTGGATTGCATTACCCGGCCTGGATCTGACGATAGATCACATATGCAATCCAGAGAACCATGGCTCTAACTGCTAGATTAAGTAAATATATCAAGATGGTGATTAATCTGGCTCATTCAGCTTTCATCCCTGGAAGACACATTCAAGATAATTTTTGACAGTATTTGCGTGTCGAGCAGAATTTTGAAAAAGCTTATGACATAGTTAATTGGAATTGTCTATACGGAGTTATGTAATTTATGGGGTTTAGGAACAAATGAATCAGTTGGATCAAATGCTGCATAATTTCTACGAAATTCTTTGTGGAACTGAATGGTTCGTCCTTTGGCTTTTTTGGGAGCACTAGGGGGCTCATGCAAGGGAATCCCCTATCTCTGCTTCTCTGTCTTGGTAAGTCAAAATTTAAGTTTATTGTGAGAAAAGGCTAAGTAGGCTAGTCTTATTGAGGAGATCAAGGTGAGTTCCAACAGGGTACCCATCACTCACCTCTAGTTTGCTGATGATACTTTACTCTTCTCTTTTGTGGATTTGAACAAATGTTTAAACTTTAAACTTGAGCGTTTTATTGTGCTTTCTGGAAGCAGTAACAGGTCTTAAAATCAAGAAAGAGAAATGTGAATTGATTGGAAACAATGTTAATGATTCCCATAAAAGCTGTATGAGCCACATTTTTGTGATGCTTCTTTCCCTATTAAGTATCTACGATTGCCCTTGTCTGATAAGGCTTCCAAACCTAAAGATTGGCAACCTCTAGTTGACAAAGTTGAAAGAAGATTACAAGGGTGGAAAGACAATAAGTTGTCGGCTGGGGGTAGATAGATTTTATCTAAAAGTGTGTTTGATAACCTCCCTTTGTATTTTTTTTCTCTGTCCTGAAGATTCCCAAGGGAGTGTGTAATAAGATGGAAATTCTAAAAGCCAATTTCTTCTGACAAGGAAGAGTAGGAAGAGGCCTCCACCTTGTCCATTGAAACCATGTTTGTAGAAGCATAGAGAAAAGAAGAGTGGGCCTTATTCCGCTCAAGTGTGTTAACAGGCCCTCCTTGCCAAATAGCTGTGGAAGCACAATCAAAGAAGCAACTCTCTCTGGTGCAGAATAGTTAAATAAGTATGGGTTAATGGTTAAGAATAGATGGATATCTGATTTCAGTTACTACACCAGATTGTCAGCAATTTGGAAAGGAATTCTACATAATTGGGAGTTATTTTGTGTCTCATCTTCTATTGCTCTGGCCTCTGGGTAACAACAGGAAAACATGCTCTTGGAAGGACAGAAGGGCAGAAAATTTGCAACTGAAGCACTGGTTCCCTTTATTGTTCAAACTCGCAGTGGATATGGATGCTAAAGTTTCTCATTGTGGAAGGATGATGTAACAAATGACAAATTGTCGTTGTCTTTTTCGAAGGAATCTCAAAGATGAGAAAAATACAGAGTATTCGACCTTGGTGGAGCTCTTGAGAGCTTGTTTGTGCAACCCTTCCCAGGAGGATAGGTTCCTGTGGACCCCTAATGGGGTAATTATTTCTCAGTGCAATCTACCTGCATGAGAATTTCGCAAGGAGGGGTTCAAGTGCCTTGGTGGAATGTTGTTTGGTTTACTGTGTTCCCTCTCAAAATTTGATTGTTCTTGTGGAAGATTTGTAGAGGGAGACTTCCAACCAAAGCCTACTTGCATCATATCCTCAAGTTGTGTGCCTTTTGAGGGGTCCACACTGAAGATATTGACCACCTTTTCGGGCAATGCGGTATCATTAATTATGTTTGGTGGGTGTGCTTCAAAATCTGGAAACTACAATGGTAGGACCTGCTTTCAACCATTTGTCTTATTCATTGTGAAGATTTTCACTACATGCTATGCTTTGGTCCATACAGTCGGCACAGAACCGACTAGTTTTTGAAGATCAATTCCTTGACCCTTCATCCATTATTCTGCATGCTGCCGCTTTGGTCAAGGACTGGTCTTTTGCCTACCCTAGAGCCCAGTCGGATCCAACTTTTTGATGATAAGTGGGGGACATGGAAGAGATTATGTGTGTAGCCTTCAAACAATATGGGTTGCTTGGGCTGTGTCCCACATTTTCTACCACCTTGGTAGCTTGGGATGTAGTTGAGTGGTGCCTTGTTTTTATTGTCTCATTTTACTCCTCTTCTTGTACTTCTTTTCCTCAAAATCAATGAATTGTGACCTTGTCACCTTCAAAAAAAAAAGTCTGTTCATCCTTGGTGACCAAGTGGCACTCACTTGGTGCCACTCTGATTGAGTGGCTTTTTATCTCTCCTTGGAGGATACATCACTGCATCCTCACAAAGAAAATTTTCGAGTTTTAAGTCTTGGTGACACCATCTCCTACATGGCCTTTTGCATTCCATTCACTTGGTGTCACCCCCACTAAGTTGCTTTTATACTTTGTTTGGTGGAGAGTCATTCCTCACCAAAATATTCTTCAAGTTCCTGCCCTTGGCACCACAGTCACCAAGTAGGCTTTTGCTACAGTTTACTTGTACAGAATTCTTTCCTTAGAAGGGTGCTTCACCTTCACTGAAAGGCTTCTCAAATGTTTAAGCTTTGGTGCGACTACTCACCAACTGGAATCCTGCGTTCCATTCACTTGGTGCCATCCTCACTGAATGGTTTTGTTCCTTGTTTCCTCTCAATGCAAACTGCTAATAGACATTGGCATCCCACTCTAATATCAGATTCACCATGTCGAAGAAGAAGGAAAAGAGAACATGTGGATATTTAGTTTACACGGGCATTATAACAGTTACATACAAAACTATCATGTGCTCAAAATGTAAACAAAGATACAACAATGTTAAAAAGCGATCATATTAGTTAACTAGTTTCTCCAACATCACTTGAAAATCGAAAAAGAAATACAATAGAACAGAGGGCGGCATACAGATAAGATAAATACGATAGGAGGACACCTTGCAAATGCTGTCGGATGAACACGACCAACAAAAGCAGCGAGAATGGAAGGATCTGCTCGATCCACCTTGCTGCTTGCTGTAAATCATATCTGTGGTATGGCGAGTCCCTGTTGCTCACCCCTTGAGCGTTCCTAGATTCACTCTCTGTACTTGCAGAAATTCCAGGTGAACTGGACGGTGAGGAAGTAGATAATGAAGGCCCCTCAGGCATTTCATTTTCATTCCCATCATCTCCAGCCTGACGGCCAGATGCTGCAGAAGAGTGCTCTGCTTGCGTGCTAGCTTCATCGATGCTGTTCTCTCTTCCTGGACGCACCACCGGCGCCGGCACCACATCTGCCCTTACATTGTCCTGATCAACCGATCCTACAATCCTTATAGAGACTTCTCCTCCAGCAGCGCCAGACACCGAAGTGTCACCTCTCCGGCTCGCCGCACGATCACGTGAGCCCCCTGTAACTCGCCCTCCATCGATCAAGTTCTCCCGTTCGGTTTGGCTCGATCGAGGCCTCAAGATACCAGAATACTCCAAGAGAGCAGAAATGGGTGTCTGTATAAAATTAGAAGCGGACAGCTGCATCCCGTACCGTGTCGACGAACCCTCGACATTGCTTCTGGCCCCAGCGCCCGCCTGAATGCTCCTATGCGAAGGGACCGTCCCTCCGGACGTCTCCATAGGCGATAAGAGAAGCCACCAAGCCCCAGCTCCCACCTACCTTCAGATTCCAAACAAGAACATCACAGAAAGGAAAAGGCGAGTCAGCGACGAAACTCGATGGCCGCCTCCAACGGAGAAATCGCCATCGCATGAAATGAAACCCCACGAAACGCACAATAGGCATACACTTCTCCGTCAGAAAAGAAAGCTCATCTTCTTACGCTTCGCAGCCACCGAGCTGTGAACGGGTTATGAAGATCTCCCCGCCGCGCCGGGAGCCCCGCCCCTTCCCCGCCTACAGCCCGCGTGCCGCCCACTCCACCGCCCTCTTTCTGGCTTCCGCCCTGCCCCGCTCGGGAGTAGGCGCCGTGCAGGGAATCGGAAGCGGGCTGGGGGGGGGGGGGTGGAGGAAGGTGAATGCCCGGCGCGATGGGAATCATGTGTGATCCTGCATAGGAAGGAGGGTCCATCCAGGATGATCGAATCATTGCCGTTCGTCTTGACGATTCCTCTTGGACGGTGGAGATCAAGGCATTGTTCGGAACGGACCAGGCGCGGTTACTCGGCCCCGTCACCGGTTCGCCGACGCCATGGTGAAGGCCGGAGTGACGCCGAAACATTCAGATGCGCTGCACGTAGGGGTGCAAACGAATCAATACACTCGTTTCGGAGGAGACCCTTTCACTCGACGTCAGGAGCCCGTCGTTTCGGTCCATCCGGCGGCGGAAGGATTTGGCCGTTTCGTCGGACAGAGTCAAACAAAAAATAGCTTGACCTTATCTTGGGAAGGAGTATCAAAGAATTTAGGGAAAATTATCACCAGGTCCATTTAAGAAAATCGGTTTACTAAAAACTTCGTTGACCACTTTTTCATCCCATTTAATCCGTTGACGACACATAATGTTACCATTTGGTCCGTTTTTCCCAACTACTGTCCCCGTATCCCCATTTTGCCCTTCCCGCAGGTAGACGGCGTCCCGGGCGGCGAGGGCGGCGATGTCGGAGCAGGAGACGACGCGGCCGCAGGACTTCTGGAGGAGATCGCGGATCTCATTGATGGCGGCGAAGGCCGCGGGGCGGAGGGTCAGGTTTGGGACCGCCGGGACCGCCAGTGGATCGCGGATCTCGTTGAAGACTGCTCGCCGGGACCGCCGGTGGAGCCGTCCAGAAGCACGGATCCGTCGCAGCCCTGCAGCGCGCGCGGGCAAGTGAGAGCACAGTCGTCGTCGCGCGGCAAGGTTTACGGACGTCGTCGCCGGGGGGGGGGGGGCTGCGGGGGAGCCTCGCCGGGGGGGGGGGTTTCCGCGGGCGGGGGAAGCGCCGCGGACGTCGTCGCCGGGGGGGGGGCGCCGCGGGGGGAGCCTCACCGGGGGGGTTTCCGCGGGCGGGGGAGCGCCGCGGACGTCGTCGCCGGGGGGGGGGCGCTGCGGGGGGGGCCTCGCCGGGGGGGGGTTTCCGCGGGCGGGGGAGCGCCGCGAGGGGCAGCCTCGCCGGGGGGGGCGGTGGAGAGCGTCGCTGCGAGGGAGGGGGGCCGGCGGGGGGCAGGGCAAAAACGACATTTCAACTCCAAATTGGAGTGGGTGTGACCATATTTTGAAAAAACGGACCTAATAGAAAGGTGTTTTTGAAAACGGACCTAGTGGTAAAGTGATTCCCGTAAAACGGACCTAGTGTGCATTTGCGCAAGAATTTAACAGCGTTAATTAATGTTGATTCTCTGAATATTCCGAGGATTTGAGAAAATGAGGAATTGGTTGCCTTGCTGGGTCCAAAGACTGAGATTAATTAGTCCTGCGTGCATGGTTTTGACTTCTAACTTTTTTATGTGATGACAATATACATGGACAATGTCAATGGTATTGTACTTTCAGCCCTTTGACCCAGCCACATCGCACACGCCAAAAAAAAGTCAGAAGGAAAGAAAGCATTAAAAATATGTTGACATTTCTTTATGGTCAAAGGGTGTTTGGTTGCATCTTGGATGTGTTTCTGTTACACACAATTTGTTAAATTTTATTTGACAATCGATCATCACCAAGAAGGGGTAAACTTTCTTTTTTTCTACCACATAATTATGCGAAAAATTGTTTTGCATCCGAGCACCCTATTTCCATTAAATGAGTCACACGAACAAGGATGCATGGTTATCGAGCCTTCACCCTCTATCCAGTGATCGAAGAAGGTTAAGTTAAACGCAAGTTGACGATAATATTAATTATATCTAACGTTAAGGTGTTCGATTTCTATCACAATTTAAAAAAGGAACAATCAAGCAGACTCTGAGAAGTAATTCAAAATGAAGATCTCCAAAGAACAACACGAAACTCCCACATTTCATACAAGAGTCTGGAAAATGAAAATCTCTTGACCCATGGCTCTTCATTCTTGAACGCCGAGGTGATTTTAACCGTAAAAATAAAAAATGTACGCCAACCTGATGCCACTCCTAAAAAAAATAAATTTAGGGGAATGATGTTAACTTCATCTCCATACAAAAGGTCAACTGCTGTCACGTTCATCTCCATGCAAATGCCAATTGAAATGTGGCACTGACTTAAGCACCGTTTGTTTGGGCTAAAGATCCTATAACCTCTGACATGATATAAGACTTTTATTATTATTTGTTAATTTATCTCACTTAATATATAGATTTATATCTTATCTCTTTAAAAAAGTTTTTTTAACTTTTAATATTCGGATCAATCTCCTTGAGTAAAAAAAGGTATTGTATGTATTGTGAATTTTATCAAAATTTAAGTTGATTACCAAATGCACATGTAAAACAAATAAAGTACTTTTTAACACAATATGAGAAATTAAATGTTAGGCTTTCACATCAAGTCTAAAAAATGCCACCATAGTATAACTTTAAGTTTTTTTAGAGGTGGGCAGTCTATGTTATCCAATCAGATCTTAATTGTTTATGGCTAGCTAGACATTTACCCGGTCTTCTAGTATCGGAATGGAGGTTTTACGTCAAAATCCCATGGCTTTTCAATTGGTTTCGGTGAGCCCCGTTTGTCTTGCAAGTTGCCGCCGTGCGGAGATTCTTTGGTTTATTTTAAGCACTCGATGCGATGATAATTTTCTTTTAGAACGGGGTGCACGCACCGTATGTCTCTCTGCAATTGTCTGCCTTTGTCGATCTTGGATCTCGTCGTAACTTTTAGACTTCTTTGCCAGGCTACATAGACCGTGACTGAAAACTGCAGTCTGGCTCTTATGCAACATCATACTATTGTGAGTAACTCATCCGTATTCTCATTTGAAAAAAAGAAGAAGAAGAAGAAGAAGAAGAAAGCGTACGTTGTGGGCATTTTATTTGTTTACAAAGCGATCTGGGGAGAGGAGGCGCAGCCGTCCTCGCGTGATCTTCCCCGCGCACGGCTTTGCGCCGCCAACGGTGAACGGGAGGCTCTCCTTCCCGACGGACACAGATCGGAGGTCCGGGGGAGAGATCTGGGAAGGACTTTAAATTTTATTTTTTACTGTGTTGGGATCCAAAAAATAAGAAGACATCTCACGGTGGTGGGACTAAAAAAATAATTAGACACCCCTAAAAGGACCGATAATTAAAACCCCTTTTTTGAGAAAATGGGCACAAACAGTTCGGATCCCTCTTCGTCGGCCGATCGCCTAGCCATCAGGTCCAAGCTTCCTACCTCGCTTGTCGACAACCGACCGTCTCAGACGAACAACCAAATAAAAATGTGCCGTAGGAACCAAAGGATTGCTCGCTCATCGAGAAGACAAGACACCAATAATTGCCTGCGGGCTATGAAATGTTTCTCATTATAATACAATGACAGTGCGCAAAAGAAACAGATAAACATGTTCTCGTCACGTTAGCGGGGATTTTGTTTGGGTGGGGCTCCGCTAAGGAGATCGCTACCCGATATGTCCGTCGAGGAGTAGGGGGGGTTGGCGTTCACCAAGGAAGGTGTCGGCGGTGTGTCTGATTTAATCGAGTCCGTCGGGAACACAGATGCGATGGCATCCGCTTCGGAGATCATTCTCCAGACGTCCTCCAGCTCCCTGACCACCTCTGCCATCGAAGGTCTTGCATCCGTCTCATCCCGGCAACATCTGAGGGCTAGTGCTGCAAACCTCTCAATGCATTTGGAAGGACAAGGCCCCATACGGTGGTCGACAATGGAGAACAGCGCATCAGAAAGATAGGCGGCATTTACCTGGGAACAAGTCAAGAAACAAACAGCTAACAAGACGGCAAAGATTCTAAAGAATATAAGAGGTACCGGGAAGTTTAATGAATGAAGGAACTGTATCAAGCAGTTTAATGAACTGTATCAAGCCAGTGCATTCCCTTTTTTTGCAACTGCAGTTGTCATGAATCAACCGACAAAACAGTTAAAAATCAGATCGAGTAAAAATTCATCAATCCGACTACCATGCAACTTGAAGAACAAAGGCAGCAAAATAGTCTCTAATCAGAAAAGGAGGGACTAGAAAGCTGCATGAGTCTTTGGAAGGTGACGAAAATAAAAACGAACAAGATTTGACAATTCCTACTAGATCCTGATAGAGGGCAAGTTTTACACGGTTGCGTACCTCACGAACAATGTTTTTTCCATGTGAAATTGGACGCATTCCAGTCAACAGTTCCAAAAATACAACTCCAAGACTGTACACATCACTTCTATCGGTTAACTTGTGGGTCAAGAAGTATTCTGGATCAAGGTAACCCTGCAAAAGAAATGAACCACTCATCTAATGTTTTTTTAAAAGCACAAATCATTCTCTCTATCCATTTATATATATCTGCATGTATATATTGAATTGAAAATGACTATTGTATTATTGTTAAAAAATATACATCCAAAACTCGGTCTTTAGGATCCAAGATGTCAAAAGAGCAGGATAGATGCTATCCGTGTTATCGGGGTCAAATAAACCCAATATGTCAGGACCAGTCACTTCATGTCAAATTGAGTCCAAATGGATACGATACAACTTGTTGGGCTCGGACAATGCATGGGGCGGCAGTATGCTGCCTCAACAGTGGCTGTTTCTCGCAGAATGGGTCAATACATTCTCAATACATTCATGTGGCTGTTTCTCGCAGTATGCTGCCTCAACTGTGGCTGTTTCTCGCAGAATTCTGGCCCCATAGATCAGATCTACCTATTGTTCCGATGGAAACGTACCCATGGTTAGCCTTTCAGTAAATTTCCAAACAAACAAATTCCAACTAAGTCTTCTAATTTTTTATTTTACTATGCTCAACTTTATGTAGTCCTCTATTCTTAGAATACATTGAATGTACAAAAATGGCTATAGCAGAGTTTCTATTTTTCAACAGCTACACTAAAACCAGAATTACAACAATAAGTTTTTCCACTGCTTAACACTATTCTAGGGATCAAAGAAAGGGGCAAAGATACAGCCAGGATGTCCCATTAACAATGTTTTAGTCCAGAATCTCTGCTTGTTAGGCAAGGAGAGCTACAGAAGGAACCTCCTATTCCAAATTCCAATAGAAAACATTCACAAACTATTGGTATAATTGTGCACAAGATGATTATCTTGAGGTGGCAATTCAAAGATCATCTAGCCCCAAGGATTTGCACAATGGACTTTCTAGTCTAAGGAGGAAGTGGTGAGTTGCACGAAGCATGCCTAGAGATCGTAAAGGTGGTGAGAGGCTTCTCAGTAGCGTTCACATTTAAAGCATTGTTTCTAGTCTCATCTTTCCATTCCCTTCTCCAGAGCCCATATAAGTGTCTAGTTTCTGGTCCTGCATTCACTTCAGGAATGGGGAGACATTCCAGCTGGTGAAAACAAATTGGGCAGATAGACAAAAGATGATACCAGTCCACTAAATGGATCATTCTGCCATACTGCAAGGATCCTGGAGAAAGATGGGACTATCTCTAAGACTAGGTTGAGGTGAAGCAGCCACTAGTCAAGGAGGGGGGGGGGAATGACCAACAGAGCTGGACATGGGTGGACCCTGGACATGGGCAGAGTTCATCATGGAGTTTAAGAAGCTAGGAGTCAGCTGGATGACAAATGAGTTGATGTGGCAAGAGTTCCTGCAATCTCTCAGCTTGTCAAGAAGTTTACCAGCCATGTTCTGTGGTGCAGAAGAGAGAATCTTCTGGTTGAGAAGGATAAGAACCCAGCATCATACTTTTGGCAGGCATCAGAGGTGGTGGCAGGGGAGGTGCTGTGGTTGATGATGGTTCAAAACTTGGCCAACCAATAGCTGCTGAGTGAGTCAGAGTCAAGTAATGCCAACTCGGATCTTGGCCTTGTCTCAATAGTTGGTGAGATGAGATCACATGATATTCTTGCGAGGGAAATGTCCTGAAGGGTAGGAGTGCTCACTAGTGGTTCAACCTGAAAAACCAGACCAAACAATTGATTTGATTTGGTTTGGATTGAAATAATGTTTGGTTTGGTTTGGTTTCAAAGATCCCTCAAAACAAATCAAACAGGGTAAACCAACTCACCCAAATTAGATTGAATATTATGTCAAATTAGACATATTAATAATATTTATGTATCTTTTTCACGTAAAAGTAAATAGTCTAAGCTTCTTAAAGTAAAATTAATTGTACATTTAAATGAATATATAATATTTTGATAAAATATAAATGAAATCATATAAAACCATATGCAAACATATATATTATATCTTAGTAAAGTATGGTCTGAACTGAGCCAAACCACATCGAATTAGTTTGGTTTGGGAAGTATATCTGGTTTCTCGTTTGGAAAAAAATCCTAAGAAATTAAACCAAACCACAAAAAACCCTACTAGAGGAGTAGAGAGGCCACCAGAGCAGCTCTGCACAGGTGCTGACTCTTCCTGACTGCCTGTTCAGATTCTTGGACATGGATGACAGCCCATAACATGTGGATCCATTCCTGGTCCCAGGATCCTCAATTTAAGTTGCATATCTGTCTTTCCCAGGTCTTCTCTGGGTCTGCAAAGCAGAACGGAAAGACCATCTTCCATGGAAGCTGGTGCCAACTGGCACTGCTGCCCTCTGCAGCTATGGGGCCGCTCTGCTGGTCACCCTTGGGACTGCCGAGACCAATATTCTAGTGAGATCCTTCCAATATTGCAAACCATTCAGAGTTGGCATTGGATATGCAGGAAAGGAGCACTAGGAACTTGCATGCTACCACCAGATTCTGCTTCAGCAACGGCAACTCCTTGTACCTGGATACTGGTGCTGGCAAACTTCAGAAAAGTGATACTACGCATGTAGTATCATGCAAGGAGGGAGGGGTCGCGGGTCACGACCGGGTCGCGGGACCCCCAGGCCGACCCGGGTCAAGACCCCATTTTTTATTATTATTTTTTAAAAAAATTCAAAAAAAATGCGAAAAAAAATCTGAAAAATTTCAGAAAAATTGGAAAAAATAAATGACATGATTTAAATAAATAATACATCAATTTCATTCTAACGTGATGTGTTCTACACTTTGTAGGTAGTTGATGTACTCTCCCCGTGTCATTTGGGTTGAGTACAAAGCTTGATACATGTACACATGACGATCATATTCGTCAGTCCCTCGGGAAATTGAGCTTTGACCTCCGGCGGAGTCCGTGTGCAAAGAAAAACGTTTCCCTTCATGCCTGCAAGATGAAATTTTAAACGATAAATACCACCGAATATTACTTTGTCGCAATATTTACATTGCACTTTTCTCTCCGCCATGGAGATCAAATTGCAATGTAACCAAGCCGGATCACTCCGGGTCGCGCCGGTAGTTTGGGTTGTTTGGCTTGGAGAAGACATTTTTTTAAGTAAATAATTACTTAAGTAAGTAATTAATTATTTAAAAAACTAATGACGTTAATTAGTGACTACTAATGTAAGTATACTTTTAATTATGTAAAATGAATGATTAACTAATTATATGATTAAGTAAGTAATTAACTATACCTTCCAACTAATGATGTGTTAAGTAACTACTAAACTAAATATCTAACTAATCTTCTAGCTAACTAACTATGTAAGTAAGTAAATAAGTATTAAAAAGAAGAAACTACTTAACTAACTAATCAATGGAACAAATATTAAATAAATATACTAAATGAACTAATGAAATAATTAATGAAATAATTAAGTAAATGAAGAACAAAATGAGAGCAATGAGAGCAAAAATGAGAGCTTGGGAGTGAGAGTGGGGGGGTGGGAGTAAGGGGAGCCCCTTGGGGGCTTTAAATAGCCCCCAAGGGGCTGAATGGGGCTGCGCCCCCCCCATGACCGTTGGCAACGGTTATATGACCGTTGCCAACGGTCGGCAACGGTCATATGACCGGGTCGCGCGAACCGGCCGGGTCGCGCGACCCGGTCGCTGGGTCGCGCGACTCACGCGACCCCCGCGCAACCCGGCCGGGAGAGTCGGCCCGGCCGGGTCGCGACCGGGCCGGTCGGGACCAAACCCGACTGGGTCGGGGCCGGGTGGCGACCCGGGTCGCGACCTGGCGAACCATGGTATCATGTAGCAATGATCTACAAGGGACTGGTAGCCGGTAGTAGAGCCAAGATCATAGCACCTTGATAAATGCATGACAAGACCTTAGGGGTGTAAACGGAATCCGATATTCCAATATTCCGATTCGATTTCGATAAAAATTAACGGGTTTGGAACTTGTTTTTGTATCCTATAAGCTATCGGAATCGGAATCGGATATTCCGGTAGCTTATCGGAATCGGAATCAGAATCAGTAGGTTCCATTTCCGTTAATCCGATTTCGATAAAAAATTAATTATATATAAATAAAATTAAATAAAACAAAGTTAACTAAATTATAAAATATAATATATAAATTGATAAAATAATAAAAATAAAATTTTAAGAAGATTATATCAAAATTTATTAATTATATGTAAATTATTGATTCACTTTTGAATAAAAATTAATATTTAATATGCATTTCGGATTTTATCGGATTCGGTTCCGATTTCGATAACGGAATCGGAATCGGATCGAAATCGGAACACAGTGATTCCGAAATTATCGGAATCGGAATCGGATTCTGGTGAATCCGCTACCGAATCCGACCCGTTTACAGCCCTACAAGACCTGGATGGGGTCTTTAGGTGGTTTGAAGGCTAATGGTAGGGCCATCAGGAACACCAACTCCAGTTCTGAGAATTGGATGGTCCAAATCACTAACCCAGTAACCTTACACCCTGTTTGGTAACACTATTAGGTACCTCTATCACTATATTTTAAAATTGATATTGATAGGAACCATTAAAAGGTGTTTGGTTAATTGTATCAATTTTAAAATTTGTAGTACAAACAAAGCATATTATGTAATACAAATGTCAACTTGTATTACTTTTGATATTGATACTCCAACATTTAAAAATATTAATATCAATATTGATATAGTATCAAAAACGAAACTCTAATCAAACAGGGCATTAGGCATGCCTGTGATCTTATCACCTGGCTGTTGGGCACCTTAGGGAGCCCCTTTGTTGATCTCAATGGATCAGAGGATGAAGTGCAGAATGGATGTAACTCGTTGTGCTAAGGGGTCAGATGACTGCCAGGTAAGAGATGACAAGAGGGACGGACATTCAGAAAGGAGTTTCGGATTGCAGGATGTGCTGTGAGCCTGTGACTAATCCAGATGACTCAGTTAATTGGGAGTCGTGGAACTTAAGTAGGGTTGCCAGTCATACCGAACTAAGCCTGTCTTCATATACTGGACCAGTCCCTAGAATTTGAACCCAACTTGGGCCTTCATGGAGGTATGGTTCAGGGAGTCTTTCCCTCTAGCCAGTTCAAAGCTGAAGATACCTTTGTCGTGTTCAGTTCTGTCCTGTTTGTTCAAAACAAACAAAAGGTGTGTTTGGTGCCATCAGTTGTTAATGGGCCAAACTTTTAATCACCAACTTCATTGTCCGAGTTTTCTTTTGGGGAAATGCAACTGTTCAACATGGCAAGATACATGGATGAGAGATTGATGGGGTGCTTGGTGGATGCATGATAAATTGAGGTTTTCTTACAAAATATGTGTTGTAACAAAACTTGTTAAAAAGGATGTTTGGCAATCATTACAAAAATATGTTTTTGGAGACAACTCCTTGGAAAAAAAGAGTGAGACCCACTTATTTTCCTTGTGTTTCCCCACCTTTTTTAGTTATACATGGTCCCCACTCTTTTTGTCATCACATCTCACCAAATATAATAATTTTGTCTTTGACTTTCTTAGATTTTATTTTAAAATAAACTTTTATCATGAAAATGTGTAAAAATTATTGTGTGACCGAACACCCTATAAATCAATCCTCTTGGACCACACAGATGCAAATGTTTGGCCGATGGATCAATTCAATGTGAGGAGAATAACTCATCCAATAGAAAGTATGTTTCTTTTAATAATCAAGCTCAATTGAACATTGACAGAACTTCTGGGTGAAGCAAAAACAGTCCTTGTCTCATGAAGCTTTAAACAATGACAAGAGGTGCCATATGAAGGTTTGTGAAGGCATGGGCAACATGAAAAGTTGCAACAGTTAGGGTCCATTTGGTCGTCTGTAAAACTAAAATTCAGGAAAACGTTGTTCGTTGAATATACTTTTCATGGAAAAATAAATCATTAGCTGACATTTGGTTATCGGTAAAATATTTTCATAGAAAATTTTGTAGATATTTTGCAGAACGCTTCAATGAGAACACAATAATTGTAAATAATTTTGTCAATATTTATATAATAAAATTATTTATATATAGTAAATTATTAATACAAAAAATTAAAAAAATTTACATAAAATTATTTTGTTATTTTTTAAAAAAAAATATTATTGAGATGCTTATAAATTATCTTTTTTAAAAAACATTTAATTTTATCATTTTTATCAATTTATTACATTATTTAATTTCTATTTGGATCCATGGAAAAAGTTAAATTGTTGAAAATCATTTACATGTAATCAATTTTCCATGTAAAAAACAAATATAATATTTGGCACCTAGAAAATGATTTTCCTAAAAATATTTTAACTTCTTTTGTTGTAAAATATTTTCATAATGTTTATTGCTTAATTCAATAGAAGATATGTTGAATCTTATAATTTTTCTATGGTTAGTAGTTATTGAGTTTATCATTTCAAAATAATTTTATAATAATAAATTTGAAATTGAAACTTTCACAAAATTATTATTTTAAAATTTAATATTTATTAATAACTAAAAAATACACAACTCAATATTTATTTTAGTACAGGCTCCTACCGCCGGTCGCTTCGGAAAACAGCGTCAGAAATGAGATTGCGGATGCCAAAATCCACAGTTTACGGGAGTCAACGAATTATATTTTACGTTGACTCCCATTTTCCGGGCATCCAAATATGAGCGTGCGGGGTTTTCAGGAAAACACGGTGCAGACGACCCATTTTACGGCCAACCAAATGGACCCTTAGTTAAAGAATGATGGAATGAATCTCCTGGCACTGAAAACAGTCCTTGTCTCAATCCACTTCAACAAGCTACGTTGGGTTAGAGTAAAGATGAAAAAATAGAGCTCCTCTACTTTTAGAGGTTAATAGGATCAAATTGATCAATTTAAGATAATCAATGAACAAAACCTGCTCTGAGGATGATAGGATTGACCGAAAAATGTTGCCTTTGAGCACAATAAATCGCTGATGGGAGAAGAAATTAAATTGAAATAAAGGTATGCAGAAACCTGATTTTTCCATATTGAAAAATCAATTAATCATAATTTTGAAATAGATGATGTGTGATTGATATGGAAGTATATATGGATTGGTGTGCTACATATAGGTAGGAACATACAATTGAGTTCCAAAATCATCAATGTGTTGAAACAAGGAGACCCCTATTGACTTCGAAAACAATTCACATTTTGATATTTTGAGATTATCATGTAAACTCAACTCAACTAGAGCCTTAATCTCGAATTAATCAAGGTCGACCATTTGGACTCCCTTTCTCCACTCACGTCAATTTTGAGTAGTGTGTACAGAGATATTTAACTCATCCAAATTAAATTGAATTACCCTCCTCTGGGTTGATGTGGGTGTACTACATAATTTTTTCATTTCAATTATTTTGATATTTTTCTAGTTTTTTAACTAAAAATTCCTTAGTTCTACGTTTATATGTTCAAACATTAAAAAAGATGAAACTAAGCAAGACATGTGGCCTGACAAAATCTGTATTGAAATAAGATAATGTTTGATAAATACAAGGGGTGAAATGGTTTAACTCAACTTTTTAATAACTTAATTTCTAATAAAATATCGAATTAATAGAGAAAAAAATATCATCATATCAACTTTTAAGAAAAAAGGGGATATACTCAAAATTTAAAGGGTCAAACTAATGAGTCATATTATGAAATTGTGAGAAAGAGTTATGAAGTGGTGATTATAAGATTGTACAAATATTTCAGCCAACCAATTTTATTTTGTATATGGTCGATCTACAATAAATACTATTTTTCTTATTAGAAATTTGAGGGAGAAGTATCAAGGTATAAAAAAGATTTATATATTATGTTTATTAACTTATAAAAATGCATAATAAAGTTTCAAGGGATATTTTGTGGTGAGTGTTGGAGTGAAAGACGGTACACATTAAGTATGTACAAGTCATAAAAGACATGTATGGAGAAGCAACCACTAGTGTATGCGCAATTAGAAAAAATAAAATAAAAGATTTTTCTAATTCAATTAGCTTGCATCAAGGGCATGCAACGAATTCTTATATTTTTGTATTAGTAATGAATGAATTAACAAAGAATGTACACGATGACAAACCATGTGTATGATGTTTGTTGATGATACTGTACTATTAATATATAAGACACAAGAACGAGTTAAAATGAAGCTAGGAAAAGCACCTTCAAAATAAGTAAAACTAAGGTGGAATATATGCATTATAAATAAGAGAAAATCCTAGGAAAAATACTTGAAAGGAGAAGAAAGAGGAGGACCAAGTCAAAATATCCACCACACTCCCATGTGTCCTCATTCCTTTCACATTCAACAATAGGGGGAGAGGGGGTGGTTATGGTGGGACCCATCACATGAAAAATCATAAATGTAGAAAAAAAAGAAGATAAAAGAAAATATTTTGGCCCCCACTAATAGAAAACTGACTCATGAGTTCTTAATTTAAGGAACTGATGGGACTCAGCCTCCCACCGGCCCATTCCACCTACTCCCCTCAGCCCTCACTTGCCACACACTTGAAGCCTTGACAAGGTGCTTCCAGCACAAGAGGCTTCAAAGAAATCCTCTTGAAGAGGAAAGAAGTCAAGTACCTCGACGCATAAAGAGAAAATAATAGCTACGGGTCAAGCCGACAAAGCAATACTCCCTTGTAATACACAAACCATATAAACGATAAAATATACATATATAATTATGCTAATAGACTAAAATAGTCAAATCATGTAAATATGCAAGAATTATGAGCTATGCATGTTTAATTATGCTAAGATGTTCATATTATGCAATAATGATGATCTATGCATATACATTATGCTAATATGCTCACATTAGGCGATCTGAGTGATGCATATACATATTATGCTAGGATGCTCAATTGAAATCAATGAGATGAATTAAATATAAATTAATATGTAAAGGGCATATCCCTTCCATACTCCTTTTAAATTCATCAAAAAATCAAAATATAAGGCTAAAGACATGCCATTAGAGGGTCAAATGGATAAAACTATGCCAAATCAACTCCTTATATGTCTGAGATTTTTTTACAGATTTTATCCCATGGGTTATGGCTCATTTATTGCCCCCACTTTATGTAAATTGCATCTCATGGATGAAAATGAATTTTTTTATGTGTCACATATGCCGTGTGGGAGCAATTTTTGTGCCCCATGACATTTGAGAATTCAAAAATAAATAAATAATGATTAAAAATATTAAATAAAACAATTAAACAGAACATTAATGATTTTACTGTAAATTAAATAATCAAATAAATAGATAAATATCCAATAAAAAAACTTAAATAAATATCAGCAAAAAAAGATACAGTAGTCAGAAAATCTGATAATCCTTTAAGGCCCTATTTGGTACGAGGATAGGTTGGAGATAAACTTGGGTTATCCCCTAAATTTTGGAGATAACCCAGGTTTATCCCCAAAATTTTATGGTACCAAAAAAGCCCTAAAAGTCTCAAAGATAAAATAAATATATCATAATAAACACTTCAACAAATAAATTGATATCAAAATAAGAAAAATCCAAAAATTTGTCAGTCATTAAATTGATAGATAAATGGAAATCAATCCCATAAAACTAAAAAATAACTACAAAAGGCAGGAACCAGAAATAATAATGAATAACAAGGTGAAACATAAACGGAAAAAAAAATAAAATGAAAGCTAAAATAACAAAAAGTAAAAAATAAAAAGGGAAATGTATCATTGAATGAACCAAAAAGGAAGAGTAGACAAATGATAAAAGAAGGCAGGAAAAATAAAGATAAGAAACAGAAGGGTATTGTCAAAAAAATGATAAAAACAAAAAACAGATGGATTTACAAATAAAGAGTAAATAAAAATAATAAAAAATACCAACAGAAACAAAAACAAGATAAAAAATAAAAAAGAATACATAAATAAAAAAAACAAAAAATAAAAGAACAAAAAAATAAAAGAATAAAACAGAAGTAAAAAACTAAAACAGAAAAATAATGAACAGAAAAGACAAGAGAGAACTTAAGTGAAATACACAGAAAATAAAAGACAATTAAAATAAAAAAAATAAATATAAAACAGAACAGAAATGAAATAAAAATAAAAGAAAGACAAAAAAAATAGAAAAATGATGAACATAATGCTGAAACAGAAACGAATAACAAAATAAAAAAAAAACAAACAGAAAAATAGAAGGACAAACACAGAAAATAAAAATTTAAAAGAAAAAAACATAAGTGAATAATGAAATAAAAAATATTGGTAAACAAAGAAAATAAAAAAAGAGAAACAAAACAATCCATGATTTAAAAAAAACCCAAAATTGCAACAAGGAAAATCCCTCTTTCAACAAATCATAAAGACAAAAAATCCAATAAATGCACATAAAAAAAATTTGAAAGGAAATTAACCCCATCATAATGAATCCACGAAATCATGACAAGATTGTTCTCTTACCAATGAAAACAACAACAATGAAATAATACAAAGTATAGAATATAGAAGGCCATCAGAGATGTTTTCTCAATTTTCATATATTTCATGTTCATTCTTGTGTGGATGAATGGTTTCGTATGAATGAGTTGTTATGGTGATTAATAAGTGCATTTGAATGGTTGCTCAACCTAATTAACGCCGAAATATCATAAGTTTGGTGGGGAGAGGTCCAAAGATATTTTCATACCCACATAAAAAAAGTTGGTAAACAAAGCAAACAGAAACAAAAGACATACAAACATTAAAAAAAAGAACAAAACAATCCACAATTTGAAAAAATAAAAAAATAAAAAAATAAAAACCCAAAATTGCAAGAAGGGAAATCCCTCATTCAACAAATCATAAAGACAAAAAAATCCAATAATGCACATAAACAAAAATTTGAAATGAAATTAACCCCATCATAACGAATCCATGAAATCATGACAAGATTGTTCTCTTACCAATGAAAACAATAACAATGAAATAATACAAAGTATAGAATATAGAAGGCCATCAGAGATGTTTTCTCAATTTTCATATATTTCATGTTCATTCTTGTGTGGATGAATGGCTTCGTATGAATGAGTTGTTATGGTGATTAATAAGTGAATTTGAATGGTTGCTCAACCTAATTAACGCCGAAATATCATAAGTTCGGTGGGGAGAGGTCCAAAGATATTTTCATACCCACATAAAAAAATTTGGTAAACAAAGCAAACAGAAACAAAAGACATACAAACATTAAAAAAAAAGAACAAAACAATCCACAATTTGAAAAAATAAAAAAAATAAAAACCCAAAATTGCAAGAAGGGAAATCCCTCATTCAACAAATCATAAAGACAAAAAAATCCAATAATGCACAAACAAAAATTTGAAATGAAATTAACCCCATCATAATGAATCCATGAAATCATGACAAGATTGTTCTCTTACCAATGAAAACAATAACAATGAAATAATACAAAGTATAGAATATAGAAGGCCATCAGAGATGTTTTCTCAATTTTCATATATTTCATGTTCATTCTTGTGTGGATGAATGGCTTCGTATGAATGAGTTGTTATGGTGATTAATAAGTGCATTTGAATGGTTGCTCAACCTAATTAACGCCGAAATATCATAAGTTCGGTGGGGAGAGGTCCAAAGATATTTTCATACCCACATAAAAAAATTTGGTAAACAAAGCAAACAGAAACAAAAGACATACAAACATTAAAAAAAAAGAACAAAACAATCCACAATTTGAAAAAATAAAAAAAATAAAAACCCAAAATTGCAAGAAGGGAAATCCCTCATTCAACAAATCATAAAGACAAAAAAATCCAATAATGCACATAAACAAAAATTTGAAATGAAATTAACCCCATCATAATGAATCCACGAAATCATGACAAGATTGTTCTCTTACCAATGAAAACAATGAAATAATACAAAGTATAGAATATATAAGGCCATCAGAGATGTTTTCCCAATTTTCATATATTTCATGTTCATTCTTGTGTGGATGAATGGCTTCGTATGAATGAGTTGTTATGGTGATTAATAAGTGCATTTGAATGGTTGCTCAACCTAATTAACACCGAAATATCATAAGTTTGGTGGGGAGAGGTCCAAAGATATTTTCATACCCACATAAAAAATTTTGGTAAACAAAGCAAACAGAAACAAAAGACATACAAACATTAAAAAAAAGAACAAAACCATCCACAATTTGAAAAAATAAAAAAATAAAAACCCAAAATTGCAAGAAGGGAAATCCCTCATTCAACAAATCATAAAGACAAAAAAAATCCAATAAATGCACATAAAAAAATTTGAAAGGAAATTAACCCCATCATAATGAATCCATGAAATCATGACAAGATTGTTCTCTTACCAATAAAAACAACAACAATGAAATAAATACAAAGAATGAAATATATAAGGCCATGGGAGATGTTTCTCAATTTTCATATATTTCATTTTCAACCTTGTGTGGATGAATGGCTTCATATGAATGAGTTGTTATGGTGATTAATAAATGCATTCGAATGGTTGCTCACCCTAATTAACAATGAAATATCGTAAGCTCAGTAAAGAGAGGTTCAAAGATATTTTCATACCCACAATGAAATATCATAAGTTACAAATAAAGTCACGGCTTAACTTACTGGTGTTCCCTTCACAACAGTTGATACGTGCCCAGGAATGGTCCCTTCAGCATCAGATATGGGAGCAAGCCGTGAAAGTCCAAAATCAGCAACTTTGGCAACAAGCTTGGAATCTAGCAAAATGTTTGTGGCCTTAATATCACGATGAAAAATAGGAGGATCTGCCTCTGTATGTAGATAGAGAATCCCTCTTGCAGAACCCAATGCAATGTGCGATCTCATGGAGAAACTCAGAGACTCCTTTGTTTTTCCTGTGACATATCGTGTTATTACCAGAGCTTATTACCAAATAAAATTTCTTACTAGAGAGCTTACCAGTGATTGATAAGTATGCATTACTAATAGAACGCATCAACAACAGAGAACTAGATGTTCTAGAGCATAAGAGTTCATAAAGAACAAAATGTTGGCAGAAACCAGCAGGCCATTGTTTAGTTGATGGCAAGCCTCTATTCTGAATCAATTTGGAGATGTTTGATCCTGGATGCAAGTTGATCAAGTGCAAGTGCTAAAACTAAAATGGCTATCGTAGTGAGAATTAAGTTGACTGGATCACAGGGTTATTGAGTTTAAATTTGACCAATTGGTTTAAAGCAACTGGATCCTAGTTTATTGGGTCCCTGCAATCATGTAATGGGGTTGGTGTCCTGGTCCTGTTCCTTTTCTATTCAGGGGTATTAGAAGCATCTTTACGTTTGACATTAATAAAAGCAAATGATGGAAAGAGCTTGATTAAAACCCTCAGATCATTTCATTCAGCCACTGCATCATTTTTATCACCCTGTGCAGTTTCTCTACATGATAAAATAGCAGTTCTTTGAAGAGACAGAAATTTTGATATTGTTGTGGGTGCGATGATATCTCAACTATCAAACATGCCAGATATCATTACTGGTCTTGTTCTCCAAGCTCATTGGAACTGTTGCATAGAAGATCCAAGTTTCTTGTCACACTATGGAGTATGGTCAGCTCTAGAAAGAAGGATGTCTCGGGGTTTTGGATATTCATTTTGATGGATTACCTGATGACTATAGTAAAGCTATGTTCACAGATAGAGATAGAGAGAGAGAGGAGGAGGAAAGAGAGACGTGACAAATGTGCCTCCGCATAGAAGTGCCATGATGTCTCCCCAGCATTTGACCTGGTGAGCCCTCTGACTTTCTGTGACCTCTCTCAGACAGTCTAAGAGGTGCTGAACCATATTTTATGCTCACCATCACAGTGGCAACCTCGTAGGAGAATACTGCAAAGTGACATGGCCCTAAAAGAATATTTAATGCCCACCTTGGTGGTGCAATCACCGAGGCAATTTGGCCCAATAACAGGGCAGGAAGGGATGGTCTTGTTGTCTAGACATTTGCCTCCACCATCTTTTGTAACAGTCAAAGCTTTTGCCGATCCTGATTCAGATCAGCGCATCCCGCAAACCATGGCTGCATTCTACACCAGGATAAGGATAAAAGATCAAGTCATTCTCATCAATTAAAAAGCCCAAGAGATTGTGCAATCTGCAGGCCATGTATAAACCCCAATGCAAAAGAAGCTGCTCCTTATGAACGTGAAATTGACATTGATATTTTCTTATTACCTTGAGAAAAGGGATGCAGCCTGTATAAGCATCTAATTGCCAACCACCATGCCAACTACGCCATAATTTCAGACAACCATATCACCTTGTTGACAACTTTGAATTACATTTACATCCCTTCCACATTTAAAGAGGCATGTGCTGAAAGATCTCAACTTCCACATTTACATCCCTTCCTATGATTAATATCCTTGTTACATTCTAAATCTTTTTAGATAACTGATCCAACAAACTTGAGTTAAGTATTTTTAGATAATAATACTCCATCCAAACTAACTCCCTCATCTTCTTCCTTAGTTATCATTAAATTTGCAATACATATATTCTATCTTAGTTTTACTTATCTTAAAATTTTTAGCCTCTAAAAGTTTTTCTCCATGGTTATAGCTTCTTATTAACTCTTCATTGTGTCTCATTTGTCAATATAATATCATCTCCAAATATCATACATAATGATATATCATTTTGTATGTTCCTTGTTAATTTATCCATAACTGATACAAAAAGTAAGAACTTCTGATAAATCCTTAATGTAAACCAATTGAAATAAGAAAATCACTTGTTCCTCCTCTAAATGTGTATACGTTTGTGGTTGTTTCATCATGTTTTTTATAAGTTGTATATACCTCGCAAATAGCATCCTTCGCTCCAATAACCACTATAAAACATCTCTTGGAACTATATTATAAAAAAATTACAAGTTAATAAATACCATATAAAAATCTTCTTTCTTCATATCACGATATTTGAGCATCAAACTTGTAATAAGAAAGAGCTTCCATTTTAAATCAACTAGGCATACATCCAAATTAGTTGATCAAACTATTTATACTATCCCATCTGGTATAAATCCAACACCCATCATTAATGACTTATAAAATATGCCATTAATGATTTTACAAGTCATTAATGGTGTAAATGATGAGACAGGCTTGATAAAAACCCCAACCCCCTCAAATCTTTCTTGTTGTATGCTGCCTCATCTTCACCAGGTGCACTTCTACAATCTACAAGACAGCTCAAAGGATATAAATGATGCTAGACGATGGGCAAAAAACTTTGGGGTGTTTGGTTGCACAATAATTTTTTTACACTTTCATGATAAAATTTTGTATTAAAATAAAATCTAAGATGGTTTAGACGTAAAATTACCATGTTTGGTGAGTTAGGTAACAACAAGAGTGAGAACCATGTTAACTATAAAAGGTTGGGGAGACCACAAGAAGAAAAAAAAAGTGTCACCTATTTTTTCTGAGAAGAAATCCTCTACAAAAACATATTTTTAATGATTGCAAAACATCATTTATGACAAGTTTTGTTATTAACAAAAAATCAATTTATCACGCAACCAAACATCCCATTAATTGATGTATTATGGCAACTTGGCAAATAGGGTGACACCGCTATCAGCCATTCATAATCAATAATGGAAATATATTCAGTTGATAATATTAGAACATCTTGAAAGTTGATGTTTCAAGCGCCATCATAATCAGTCATACATGGTGTTGAGGGATCAGAAAGTAATACAAAGAGGACAAGATAATCAGATTACTTTGTAGGTATAATTCACATTTCCATACTATTAGTAACTAAATGGCAAAATCAAATAACAACCCTCCAGCCCAAATCAGCTCTAGCCTTAATCCCAAATTATTTGGGGTCAACCATATAAACTTTCTTTCTTAACTCACATTAATTTTGAGTTATTTATTCATAGATATTCAAATTAAACTAAATCATATTGAATTACCCTTCTTTAAGTTAGCTAAGGTCTACATCTTTTTTTTTATTTCCACTACTTCGATATTGTCTACTTTTCTAACTGGAGCCTTCGAAGGTCTGTGTTTAATATGATGTGATTTCGATGGGATGATATGTACTGAAGACGGAATCAACAAGACTCCGTGCCATCATTTGGATTTGATTGATACTGATATCGAGATTGTATTATTTTAAAAATATTAGAACCCTATGTATTTAGGAGTTACATTTAGAAGCGCCAAAGTCAATTAAAAAATTTAAAAATATTTTAAAATGAAAAAAATAGGATTTATGTACAAATTATGTCTACCAATGGCTCCACCAGACCCGGAGCACCTCCCCTCCCTTCTTGATAACCTCCATGCCCCTCTATCCTTGGTCCAACGTCTGAGCACCCCCCATCCTGACTGGTGTCTCCCCTCCCCTTTGTAAGCATCCTTCAGAGGCCGCGAGTCCAAAGCACCCTTTGGACCACATAAGACCTAACCGGTTCAGCTCGGTATGGTTCAGTTTGAAACTAGTTTGGTTCAAGTCTGGTTCAGTTGCTCGGTTCAATCCAGTTTAAATCAGATCAATTAAATAAACTTGGTCTAGACAGTTCAAATCAATTTGAGGTTGGTTCAAACAGGTATAAACCGGTTTGATTAGTTAAAGCTGGTTTGACAGTCTAGACCTATTCATCTTTGTTTGCATCAGTTCGGCTTGATCCGGTCCAATCTAGCCCAAACATGCTGGCACTGGTCAGATTGACCCAATACAGTCACAGTCAACACAAGTGCAGCCTAGTTCGATCTTATGTTGGCAGCACAGTGCAGTTGGATTCGATGGCCAGTTCAGGTCCTACGACCGCAGGTTCGATCAACATCAGGTAGATTTGATGCATGATGTAACCTCAAAATTCGAAAACATTTTTAAAGGATTTTGATTTTGGAAATTCATTTTTTCATTTGAATTTGAATTTTTGATTTAGACCTTAGCGTTGAATTCTTAGGAAAATAGATGGTATTCCATAGAAGTACTAGCTAGGGTCAATGGTATGTATAAATTATAGATTGAGCTTGTTAGGTTCTTTGAAATTTATTTTGACCTCTCCCCGTCGAATGGTGCGAAGATCCGACGTTAATTATATCGAGAATACTCGAATACCCTTGATTATCCGTCATAGCAATCCATTGAAGTAGAAGACATGCATCCACAAAAATAAACATTCATACAAACACATAGGAGAAAACAGCCCCATGAACTTGATGGAATGCAAGCACTTAATGTTTCTTTTTTTGTTTAAGTTGGTTTGAATTTTGGTTGATTTGGTTCGAATCTGATTTGATTTAAGTTGAATTAGATTGATTTGTGAGTTATTCTGTTTGAGTTTGAGTTTGTTTAATTGAGTTTGACAGTTTGTTTATTATTTGATTTTGAATGGGATTTGGGCTTAACTTAAGAGATATGGTTTGTTTGTGATGAAATTAACTAATTTAACCCATTTGATTTATTAAATTTCAGTTGAATCTGTGGATTTTAAGTTTCATGAATTTGACAGTTTGTGGATTCTTTCATGCAACTTTCAGATTTATGTGAACTGATTTAGGATTTAATTGTCTTGAATTGAATTTGTTGATTGATTATTTATTAATTTAAATTCAGTTTGTTTTAGGTTAATCTTATTTAGTTAACTTATTTAAAATTTGATTAATATGCAGATTTCATGGAGTTCAGATTAATAGTTCATTTGATTGATTTAACTTAATTTGAATTAGGATTGTCTAATTAAGACTGATTTGGGTTTAATCTAAAGATTTTTTATTTGAGTTTGCTTTGATTTGACCATGTTTGGAATGGAGTTGAATTTTTTGAGTTTGGTTTAGATTAATGCCTGGCAGGTTATTAAATTTGTTTGGCTTGTTTGATTTGAATTTGGATTAGGTTTGTTTGATTTGAATTAAATCTGTTTGATTAAAACGGATTGGTGCTTGATATTATCACTTTACTTAATTCAAATTCTGTTTATGGATTTAATTGAGTTCATGATTTATTTGGGAGTATTTTGATTTGGGGCTTTTAGTTATACGAAGACTCAGATTTCAGGTTCTGGGCTTTACGGGTTTTGGGATTTACAATTTCTCAGACTTACAGATTTGCTTGGATTTCAGGCTTTTATCTTTGAATATGACATTCAGATTTCAAGTCCTTGGAGTTCAGATTTTTGAATTAGAAGCTGCAGATTTCAATTTCAAGTTATGCTTCAGATTTTTAATTTGTTGTCTATTTGACTTCTGTCCAGGAAATATGGCTTTGAGTTTATCTTGGAAAATGAATCGATTTGTTTTTTCTTTTTTTTATTTGATTTAAGTTTACTTAGTAGGAATTGATTTGACTCGGGCAGATTTTATTTGAATTAGGAATTTTCAGATCTTAAACCCTCAACCCTCAGATTTTGAATCAACCCCCGCTCCAGAATTCTGCACATTCTCAGATTTTTGTTTTGAATGTGAAACTCAGATTTTGCAGATTTCAGATTTTGGAGTTCATGTTTCAAGATTTTAAATCTTCGGATGTCAGATTTACACATTTCAGATCCTGCATGCTTCAATTTCACATTCAGATCTTTCCAGATTTTTCGTATGTTCTGGATTCTTAAATTCCAGGTTCTACATGTTTCAGACTCAGATTATGTTTCAAATTTCAGTTCTTAAATTTTAGACTTTCAGATTTTTTTAATTTGCAGACCTTACATGTTTCGGATTCCCCAGATTAAGCATCAAGTTTTAAATTCCCAGATTTCTGTAAACCTCATAAATTGCTCACGCCTTCCAGATTCTGGTTGGGAAGTAGATTTTATGATTTGAGTTGTTCAATTATTAAAGGCTATGTGTTATTGAATTGGGCCTGATTTGATTTGTTTTTAATACTTGCAGGTTTTAAGCTTCGGATTTAGGTTTCAGATTTTGTATATTCCAGATTTTTATGTGTTTCAGATTTTTATGAATTTCAGCTTTTGATTTTAACCTTAGGAAATTCTGCTTACCCCCTCTTTTTTTATTAAATTCAGCTCTCCAACCCTCTGTATTTTCAGACCCGGGATGGCCCAAGAGATTTTATTTTATTTATGTTCAGGTTGCTTTATTTTGTTTTATTTCATCATTTTTTTTATTTGCAATCCTCTCAATTTCATGGGGTTATTGATCCTCCGCTCAAGATCATTTGTAAACCGAACATGCTATCTCATTGCTTGGTTCCATGTCATTACAACTTGATGGTTTTGAGACCATCTTTACTCAATCCTCATTGGATGTGATGAACTTGTCAATTTATGGAGGAATATACCCGGTCCTTAGATAGACTTATGGGTATTTCCTCCATTTCTTTTTTTAGCATATAATCGGCTTAATGGCATGTTGATCATGCACGGCCTCATATATAGCTAGATGGTAAGACATTGGGGTCTTTTATGACCTTTGTATGTCTACCTTAAGGACGTAGGGGTGGATGGTTAGTCGACTCCCCAACTAGTCCGAATTTTGATTTCTTTTAAGTTAAGTCGAGACGTAGGGGCGGATGGTTAGTCGACCCCCAACTAGTCTCGATTTGTTGATTAAAGAGGTAGATTTTTATTTAATTTCATTTGATTGTTTTTTTTAAAATTTTTATTTAAATGTGCCCAGGTCGAGCACTGTTCATCGGAGGCTATTGGGCCTCTGCGGCGGCCCATCCCGCCTTGGCCCCTGTTCTCCCGAGCAGGCCCAGCCGCGCGCTCGCGCGCGCGCTCCCCCTTTTCCCCCTTTTTTTGTTTTCTCCATCGGGCGGGCCCCACCACCTGGTTGACCGCGGGTCAACCACTCCACCGCAGCAGCCCCTCGCGCGCGCGGCCTCCTCTCAGCATCTCCCGCGGTCGGCCCCACGGCATGTCCACGGTGGACATAAGTTTGGGGGGAAAATACTCCCCCGACTGGCACTGTTCACCCGACCGCGAGGGGGCTTACGGCGGAGGGGCGAGCTCACGATGGCGAAGGCGGCTTCGGGGAGGAGCTCCGGCGACGGCAGCTTCCGGGAGAGACTCCGGCCACGGCGGCTCTCGTAGGAGGCTCCGGCAACGACGGCTTCTGTAGGGGAGTTCGGCGACGGGGGCTTCCGGAAGGGACTCCGGCGACGGCGAGCTCACGCAGGAGATTCCGGCGATGGCGGCCTTCGCTTGGTAATCCTTTGCTTCTCTCCTCCGACCTCTGTTCCTCTCTTCTCTCTTTCCAGCCTCTCTCTTTCACTCCTGCCCCTGTACGCGGACCCTCCGGCCCTCCTCTTATAGCCGTCTCCGGGCATGCGGCCCCTTCGTCTGTCCGTGGGAGCCCGGATGACCCCCCGGTCGGTGCAAGGTGTTGCCGTAGGTGTCTGGCAAGGGAGCTGGCCCCTATTCCGGGGATCCCGCAAGGGGATCACCCCCCTCCTGCGCACCCAACCGCAAGTCGGCTGCAGTAAAGCAACCATCCGACTTGCCATTTGCGTTTTGTCTCCCCTTCTTCCTTTTGCCTGCCGGTCATCCTCCCTCCTTCATCGTCTTCTGCTTCCTGTTACTCTCTCTGCTTCTTCTTTTTTTTTCGAAATTCCAGGTGTCAACAATGCACCGTCAGTTTGGCAATACGAAGTCCATTTGGGAGCAATGGGACCCACACGGTTCAGATGGTCGACTTTGTCGATTTGATGCAATACGATGGCTCCTAACTCTTCGTCCCACATCAATTTGGTATTAGAGTGCCGCTTTTTCCTACAAGTCGGGATCCCTATGTTGAATGGGAAACAACACTTCAGTTTTGACGTCATCCTGCCACATTCAGTGTTTGCCATGACATTTCTATTAAGAAGTTAAAAGAACTACGTATCACAGTCACTTCTCAAGTCAGTCCTCCCGAGTTTCATCAAGATTGAGGATAACCATGCTTATGTCCAGTTTACACATATGGTCAAAGGCAAATCAGCATCACAGACTCTTTCAATACGTGGACGACGTCTAGTTTAAGATTATTCTATATGATTATGGTATCATTTTGGGCCTTGATTGACTCCCTGATCAGCACGCTGATCCAGATACTAGTAGCTAAGACCTCACTTTGAAGCCCGAGAAATTAACTTCTTTAGGGAGTAAATATATATCAACAATATTTGTCTAGATGAGCTGATTATCAAAAAAATAAATTGACATGTTATCGAGGTCATCTACGAAGCAAGTACAAAATTTTCCGCAGAATATAAACAGTAGTGTGCCTTGAAAAATGAAGCCGATAGGATTATTGAAGCCAAGTTGATCGAGCAATTTAATGTGTTCTTGATTGAGTTGACGATTGTGCCACCATTTGTTGATGGCTTTGTATCCGAGGTGACAGCTGCAGAGGATCTGCATATATGGACCCTACAGAGTTTTCATATTTAACACTTAATCGATGCTATGATACTGTCTAGAATGACTTTTACTACAGCTGTAGAGATTTCGAGTTGCATCATATCATCATCCGGGCTGCATCAAAATCACCCTCTGCATTGAAGTGCATGTATGAATCGTGCAGAACTACAAAACTCGAGTTGCGTCATGTCATCATCCGGGCTGCATCAAAATCACCCTCTGCACTGAAGTGCATGTATGGATCGTGCAAAACTACAAATTCAAGTGCAAGTTTTTCGCAACTTGGGAGAGTGATGTGATTTCAACTAGACAATATGTACGAAAGACGACCTCGAGAAGATCTTGTGCCATCATTCAGATTCAATCAACACCAATATTGAAATTGTATTATTTTAATAGTATTAGGATCTTATCTATTTAGGAGTCTTAAGATGTGTTAAAGTCAATCAAGGCATTTAAAATATTTGAGTCAAAAATAAACTATGTTGAGTCAATTTGGCAGTACAACATCAATTTGGTCAACAATGGGACCCACACTATTTGGGTGGTCAACTTAAATTGATTTGACATATTATAATGGGTCCTATTGCTTCGTCCAACATCATAACATGTCTAAGCCATCTCAATCTTTGTCTACTTCCCGATACTTCCACATTTTTTTCTAATACATTCATTATATCTTATATTTGATCTAGTATGATCGCATATCTATTTTAACATTCTCATTCCAGCAACACTTGTTTTATAAGTAGATTTTTCCTTCATTGTTCACTATTCACTATCATACAACTATAGTTATCAAGGTGACAACGTGCCCAAAGCACCGAAAGGTGTCAAATCCGCTTAGGCAACAAGACGGTCGCTTAAGTGTCGCCTAGGCTATCAAGGTGGTAGCATTAGGTGTTTATACATGTATATTCGTATATATGTGTATATACATATATATGTATATATGTACTCTAAATGAGGGAAGAAAACATTAAATTCATACAATTAAAAATTATACGACAATTTTAAAAATATATGATAACTAATAAAAATAATATACAGCAAAAATATAATTTATATAAAAATGATAATAAGTAACCAAGCAAATGGGTACTCGAACCATAACAGCCAAACATCAAACAATGTCTCCATTACATGTAAAAGATAAAAAAAATGCTTGAATAAATAAAAACAACAAGGTTGGAAACCATTGACTCACCAAAGACGTTCAAACTTGCAACATCTTAGACATTTAAACATAGGAAGTGTACAAAAAGATTAAAAAGATTGATAGATGTTAGAAGGATAAACTTGAAAGAAAAAATTATAAAATATAGCAGAAGAATAAAAAAACGTAAAACCTACATTTGTACCGGAGGAGGATGAAGTTAAAGAAAACTGGCATCGGATAGGGCTTCTTCTGGCAAGGCGAACAGCACCAGCAAGGCCGCTGAAGCAGAAGGGTGTGCAGCGGTGGTGGCTTCTTTGGTGGTGAAGGGCACTAGTGATGCTTTCCACGGTGTCAGGCTTCTACGCGAGGGGGGGGGGGGGCTTAGTTCGGGAGTGACTGAGAGTCAGGCTTGGTTCGACGGGGTGGGGGGTTTGAGTTAAAGAAAAGCGAACCAGATTTGTCTCAATGAGTGGACCGGCTGATCGAGGTGGCCGGGTAGTTGACAAGGCGCATGCCTTTTGGCTGCACTTTAGGCAATCATCCAAGGCAGGTTTGGAAAGCCGCCTTTGCACCTAGGTGGTGCCTTGCTCACCCTAATAACTATGCATTCACCATTATATCTTATAGTTATACGATAAAATTTTCTTTTCGATTTTAGTGGAATCTTATGACCACATAAATAACAACACTGAACAATAGCAAGAAAAAGAGCACCAATGGAAAATGAGATCAGACAAAGGGTCACCACTTAAATGAAAAATGATATCCACTAACACCTAAACTGCCATTCATGTGATTAACTCATGTATAGGCATCATAAACACTAAAATATTTTGATTTAAAATTGTGCTGATCATGTAGCAATTAGCACATAGTTACCCTTTTTATACATAAACGACAAATACAATTTTCATTTTAATTACATGAAAACAAAATTCTGCATCGATATCAACAATCTCACCTGATAGATGATCACGCAGAGTGCCATTGGACACGAACTCATACACCAGCATCTGCAAACAGTCCCAATTCCTGGTCATAAAAGAGTAAATGTACATGTCTATGTATGTAATGAATATTTTTCTGTTAAAATTTAAAACCACACCATTGATAAACAACTTACAGATACAAATATCTAAATTTTAACACATCCAAAAAAACGCAAAGATATTTATATGCTAGGGTATCCAATAATCAGGTTACATAAGACTAGCAACCTTGTGAGCATGCGATAAACTTAATATTCATTAAGAAACCCACAAAATCTTATTATAGCAAGGATGAGCACAGTGGCCACATTAAAACGGGTACCCTCAGGTTGGTCAACCTAGCGTGGACCAGTACATGGACCAGTTGATTCTATTGCCAATTTCAATCCTAAAATACTATGGGCAATGAAAAAGAAACAAGCTTCAAACAGACAGTATTGTCACGGTAAGAATGTTAAGGTAGATCTGCAGACATCATAGACAAAGTGCATAGTAGGAGTGGTAGAAAAAATACGAGAGCAATGCCAATTAAAAAAAATTGAAGAGAGAAGAACTGAAAGATTAGACATTAGGCACTCAGGGGCTGCAGTAAGAAAAGCCGAGTATTATAATAGAGGAAAGAAAAAAGAGGACATGCTATAGCCAAATTAACATGGAGGAGGAAAATAAAATATGATAGGAGAGTTAAACATCTATGAAAAGGTAACCCAAATACCTTATAGCGGAGATACAGAATCCATATAGTTGACCCAACTTATTGGAATTAGGCCTTGTTGAGTTAGATTGAAATTTTGAAACATAAAAAATAGAAATCCTTGGGTAGTTTGGTCAAATATCCCTTTCATATCTATGCACCCTTTACACCACTAAAACTTTAATGAAACAGCAAGAAAATATAGAAACGTTGATCTGTCAACTACAAGATAACTGCTGGAAGCAAACCAGAACTCAATGTAAAAGCACTAAAGATCATGATATAAGGGATTTCATAAGATAGCATAAAGATTGTGAAATGGGAAAGCATGACACCTGCTCATCTTCTTCATCACAGTATCCAACCAGAGAGACCAAATTACGATGATGCAGTCTTGATAACAACTCAATTTCCGTGAAGAATTCTTTTGAGCCCTGTAGGGACCCTTCCTGAGCACGCTTTATTGCCACTGCGGTTCCATCTGCTAGAATGCCTTTATAGACCTTTCCATATCCACCTTGCCCAACTTGGTAGGAAGTGTCAAAGTTATTTGTAGCTAGTGCCATTTCCCTGAAGGTAAAAAACTTTACTCCATCAATTTTAATTTGGGTTCTTTTCGCTGCAAAGAACAAAAGCTTGCAGTTATTAATCAAGCATCAACAGATGAATCAAACTTAAAATAATGCTGTTCCGAACAACTAGAGCAGGATTTCTGGTGATATATCAGAGTTTTGCAAACAAAATTCTTTTTATTGGCATTATCCAAAGAACAAATGACTTTATGGTCGATATCTATATGACAAGGTATATACGTCCAATCCAGGGAAAAGATTCTATGAAGGAAAAATCATTACTATCCATAAAAACAAAAGAATTCTTGGAGTTCGTATGTGAAGCATTGACTTGAAAGATGCATGCCAAAACAGTAAGGCCCCGTTTGTTTTGTCTTAATTGATGTCTAACTTCTAAATCAGTCAAAGATTACAAATTGAAATATTTGGTATAATGTTTGAATGCTATAGTAACTTCTTCATAAACCATTTAATTTTAAGTGTTTCATTATAATTATTTTATTTTTGGAGATAAATAAGTAAGATTTTGTGTTCTAAAAAAATTAGAAATAAAATTAAAAATTAAGACATTCCATTAAGTCAAATCAAATGCCACCTAAGTATAGAAGCAACTATTCTAAAAATTGCAACCAAGTTTTAATGAAATGTAGGTGAAAGTCTTCAATGAGACTGGCACTTCGACGAGACTGGCCGGTGAAGAGAAGGAATGCATAGTTAGTTATCAGTCTTGGTGATCAGAGATGGCTAGTGTTCCCTGTTGTCAGGCAGGGTCACAGGGGTAAAATCGTTGACCTTCGTATGCAGTTATGAAAGTTGAAACCTTCAACAACATTGAAGCTCATTTTAATATGTATAAGATTGTTGATTTTAAGACTATGAATGGTATAAACTGAGATGTTACTAGAATCAAGTTGAGTTTTGAGCCCTTGTGCATGTGCCGCATGGTGCTGCTTGCCATTAAATTACTCATTAGACTGGCACTTGATGAGATGTGTCCCTGGTAGCGGATATATGGTGGGCAGCTTGATTAATCCTGGTCAAAAGAGGCTCAGTGCTCAAGAGTATACAACATGTAATTGGCATCACTAACAGGAGCAAGAGGTGACTGTTTCATTGCATATGCCATTCACACTGGGGAAGGGGTCTAATATGCGGAAGGGTAACGTGGAGGTAGTTGGTGTTCTCATGGTATTAAATCCTTTTCTCACATCTCCCTAGTGCTCTGATTGGCGTCGAAAGCATCCCAAGGTGCCTTTGCTGATGTCATGGTAGTCAAAATCAATTTGGTGGGTAGATGGCTGCCAAGAGGCCAACTGTCAGGCAAGTTTTATTACTCTTTCTGGAAAAAGATGAACCATCACTGATCACTGTGAGATGTGTAGATCAACTGGGTTTCCCTGACCTAGCTTTTGAAAAGTTGGATAGCAATGATACCGAGCAATTGAAAGTTGGAACTTACTACAAGGGTCAAACCAATGGTCAAACTCCATTTTAAGCCATGTCAAACCAAGAGTAGGTGACAGGTATTAAAATGTTGCCATCAAATTTGTTCATCCCCATCTCATGTATTGCTTCATTGTTGGCTTGGGCTGGTTGACTAGTGCATTCTGCTTCCCTAACTGATCAAACTGATCCATACAGTTGACCAAGCCATCATATTCTTCCCTGATTCTGAAGGTTACAGGTGGCACTCTGGTGGTTATTCTGCTCGGGACTTTTATTCATGGGATGGAGCTGATGGCCACTACAGTTCTGAGTTGATGGAGAATAGATCGTTAATAGAGGTTAACAAGGTTGTGGTGGTGGGTGATGCTTAGCTGGTTTTGGGCTCGATTTGTCCTAGAAACTCAGAGGGGGTGGTCTTGATTGTTGCCTTAGCAGTTCATTCAAGTGTAGTTGACTGAATGAGGCTATCAACAATATGTGGAGGCCTTGGGCTTCGATTTGTTGAGATGAAGGAGGTGGTTCACAAGTTCTCGAAGACGTACCTAAAGACAAACTCATACTTGAGTGCTAGTTGCCAAGAGAAAAACACATGCACCTTCATTTCCTGAGTCACCAGATGATAGCTGTTATGCAAAATATCTTGTATGAAGCAAAGAATTCTCATTTTCCGTATAACAAAATAATAAAATATATAAAAATATATTTGTGGTTTAGTTTAAAATTTTATTTGATTTCCATTCACTTGGAAAAAGAATCTTCATTATCTTTGGCTAACATATATTATTACGAAAACAATTGATATTTCATAGGGGTATTAGCCAAAATACATACAATGCAAAAAAATAAAAATATATCCAAATTTGGGATTTATTGAAATGTCTTTGGACCACTCTCAAGATGCGAATTTTTGATGTTAATTACATTGAGATACACAAAAACTCTTAATTAACTGTTATAACAATTCATAACAATGGAAACATACATTGACAAACACAAACACACGTGGGAGTTATAACCTCGTATACTCAATAGAATGCAAACTTACTATGTTAACTTTGATTTGAATTTGATTATAATTTGATAAAGATGTATTTTTAGATCCCAACATCTTAAGGATATGCCTTAGCAGATTCTTGTACATAGTTTACACGTTTTGTATGAATTTAACTCTTTTAACTCATAGTCTTGACATTGGACATATTTTAAATTGTAAAATTCATTAATTCCAAAGCCTATTAAAGACATGTTTCAGATTTACTTCATTATGTGATTATGTATTTCAATCATAAGACTCTAATCCCATTTTCATTTTTTATGTAAGTCCTGACATTTTTAGACTTAGAGAAATTTTCTAAAGTCTTTTCATTAGGTACATTAGACTTAGGATTCATTATGCTATTCCTTCATTTTATTTTTTAATATTAGACTTAATTTTGTGGATTTGAAATAAGTATGTCAAAATATGATTCAAAATATCTCTTCCATTAACCATGGTTGAGGCCTAGGACTTAGTGTATCTTGAGGCCCTCATTCTCACCATCCCTCATGTTGGGGTCGCTAAGACCTAGTTAACTTTCGGGTTATTTAAAACTTTGACAATCTCTCATTCTTAACATCAGGATCTATATGAACATATGATATTCACTGATCCGAAATGATCATGTCAAAATTTTGGTTTAAGCCCCGAATGTGACATACAACACCCTTAAAAGTCCACACTATCGGGGATCTAAGACTTGGTATATTTCCAGATTTTGGGATTGTCCATCCCTAAGTATTTAGAAGATTCGGACCTAGGACCTTAACATATAAAACCTAAGGTCAATTATATATGACCCTAGTCAAGACTTGTACATTCGGACTTCATAACATAACTATATTTTTTTGACTATTCAAGTTTCGGAAATGACATCCCAAACTACATTATTTCAATAGACATACTCTTCAGCCTATGATCGGAAAGTCAACATCTATCCAAATCTGAAATTGACATGTATATTTTGAATCCAATTGATTAAAATCTTATCATAATCTATACTATGTTTTCCAGATTTGATTATACTCTGAGTTTTATGACATTTTCTGATTTGAAACCTAGTTGATAAACTCGGTTTTAGATTATCTTATTGAAATTCAAAATTTCAGATTTGATTATTTTTATTTTATCTTTATATTCGCATATCATATGAGCTATGTACATTAGGTAATGCTCCCCAATAATAGACATACGAATATGGACATATAAATGCCATTTACATAATCATGGGGCACATTTAATTATATCAACATGGTTGCACCCGAATTGACATGATATCATATATCGGGTGTATGACATCCTTTCTTGGTATCCTCATTTAAACTAAGGGACGGTATAACATGGCAACATGCATAACCTCTCCCTTAAATTAGTGGGACTACCCTCCTTTAGTAGATGGAGTTGGATACTCCCTACTTAGAAGGAGAAAGGGTTGGTATAGAATGGGAGACTTGTCTATCTATCCATCCAGGATCAATACATGCGGGGGCTTGCCCGAGAGTCCGTCCGATATTATAAGTGAGCCTAAGTTAATAAATTGGCCTCTTAAACATGTTATTTTTAATTTCACCATGATTAAGATATTTTGGTCCAAGGCTAGCTGTCATCATCGGGCCTTATGGGTCAGTCTTCATGTCATCTTGGGCCTCGTTGGCCCATCTTCATGTCATTTTGGGCCATATTGGTCCATCATCTTCATGTCTTGAAGCCCAATGGGCTGCAACTATCAAATCCATCTTCATAGGCCTGCTGCCTATCAATTTCAAACCATGTGGGCCCACTGTCCAGCACCTCCTTACTCATTTAGACCTACTGCCATAAGGTTTAAGCCATAAAGATGCATGGTTTGCAGAATCGGCCGAACCGGATTGAGATCGGCCGATTCTTGGATCGAATCGGACCCCCTCAATTTGATTCTGGCCGGAACCACTGATCCGACATGGACTTCTGGCCGAATCGGTGAGAATTGCTTGGATTGGTTGATCCATGACCAATCCACCTAGATCGATCCAGGAATTGGTTGATTCCGGCTGATTCTCCAAAAGCCGGAAAGGTCCAGAATCGAATCAATCCTAGACACGATTCTGGACCTGTTTAAGGTTCGATCCCCCCTAATAAGAGGAAGATCATACTGATTCTCCCCCCTTGCAAATCTAGGGCTCCATTGGAGCTCCCCCCCCCCTCGGTGATCTCCCTTGAAAGATCGGCAATCCCCCTAGAAGCTGGGCGATCCGCCCCCAAAAGAAAATAGATTGAAATTGGGGGATCTCCGATCCCCCCTTCCCCCTCCCCTTTCCCCCTCTTCGGCCTCCCCTGCCTTCGGTAGAAAACCACCCCGAAGGGGGTGATAGAGGTCACCCAAGTGACCCTTATTCCCCCCTCCCTCTGAAGGGAGGGTGCAATTGCAACCTTCAGGGATGATAGAGGGTCACCCAGGTGACCCTTATCCCCCCCCCAGGGGGGAGGGGGGCCTTAATTAACCCCCTTCAGGGGTGCAAGAGGGTCACCCAGGGTGACCTTTATCCTGCCTCGGAATGGCCAGGGATGGGCCAATTTGAGCTGCTTACACACTAGCAAATAGACCTGAGAATCGAGCCACGGATATATTTTTGTAAATGAGCCAAAAGTGGGCCTCTGATTGGCCACCGGCAGGACCAGAAGATAGACCATTGGTAAGCCTTAAAAACAGGTCATGCCCTCATTAGATAACCACTGGCAGGATCAGAAGATGGACCATTGGTAAGCCTTAAAAGCAGGCCATGCCCTCATTAGATAACCGCTGGCAGGACCAGAAGTTGGACCATTGGTAAGGATAACTAGAATTGGCGGAAAACAATCCCTTGGCAAGGCCCAAAAAAAGCCCTTGGGTATCCCTTGCGTGGGCTGATTCCCAAGCACAGGCCTTTGGCTTAGTCCCAAGTTGGGATGTGAATTGCCTCCCAATCGGACAGCAAACAGGCCTAAAAATTAGGCCGAGAATTAGCACTTGTGAGGGCTGGAGGGCAGACCCAGACCATAATTGGGCCACTGACAGGGCCTTTTAAAAGGCTATAAAACTGCCCTGAACTGGGCCAAAAATGGGCTTGAGTAGGGCATGGGTATAGACTTTATTTGAGCTAATAGTGAGCCCTTGGGAGACCCCTTGATTGTGTTGTTGGTAGGCGATAGGATAAGCCTGAAATTGAGCCTCAAATTAGATTTTGATTTAGATCAGTCCTTGAAGGACAGATTTTTTTTTCCATGTACCATGCACTTGAATATTGGATTCCTTACAAGAAAATGTATGAAACTTGTTGATAATAGAGAAAAGAGAAAGATTAATATTGCGTGTATTCAAGAAACCAAGTGAATGGAGGAGAAATAAAAAGAAACAAAAAATATATGTTATAAACTATGGCATACAGAAAAAAAGAGAAATAAAAATGGGATAAGTATCATTATTGATAAAACATTAAAAAATGCAAATGTTTCAATAAAAAGAGTGGAAGATACAATTATCATAGTAAAATTGATAGAAAGAAAGATAATTAATATAATTAGTGTGTATGCTACACAAATTGAATCAAGTAGCGAGATTAAAAACATAGGAGAATACAGATGACCTCATCCAGAGTATACCAAACCAAATGAAGAAAATATATTTAATGGAGATCTCAATGGGCATATTGGAAACAAATGCCATGGTGATGAACAAGTTCACTAAGGTATTGGATATAAAAATTTAAATGAAGAAAAAAATATTTTGAATTTTGTTATAACTTATGATCTTATTCTAACAAAAAATTATTTTATTAAAAGAGAATCTTATTTAACAATATTTAAAGTGAACAAAATAAAAGTCAAATTAACTTCATTTTCACAAGTCTAATCGTGCTATCTATAAGGATTGTAAAGTTATTCCAAGTGAACTTATAACAAGTCAACACAGGTTAATGCTTTTAGATGTTAAGATTAAAAACACAAACAAACACATTTAAAAGAAATGTTTCTCTTAAAATAAAATGATGAGGGTTAAAAGGGATGAAACAACACACATTTAAAAATGAACATCTTAAGATAAATGATTGGAAGGTAAATGCAAATGTTAATGTTATGTGGATGAACAATGATATAAATATTAGAAAAATTGCTAAAAAGTACTTGAAGAGTCTAAAGGACCCATTCTACATGAAAAAGAGAGTTGGTGGTGAAATAAAATAAAAATTTTCAGAAGAGTGATAACAAAGAAACTTACCAATAGTATAAAATAGTGAAAAAAGAAACAAAAAGGACCATTAAACGAACAAGAGATAATGTTTTTAAATATATGTATGAGAAATTTGAAACTAAAGAAGACAAAAAAAATCTTTATAGTTTGGTAAGGATGAGAGAGCAAATATCTCAAGATCTTAACTAAGTCGCACGCATCAAGGATGAAAAAGGAAAAGTTTTGATCAAAGATGATGCCATCAAAGAAAAATGAAAAAATTATTTTGATACTCTTTTTAATGACAACTTTACTAAAAACATAGACGGCACTGAGGATGTGACAACATTTAATTTGAATTATATTAGGAAAATTCAATTTTCAAAAGTTAAAGAAATAGTAAAGAGGATGAAAACAAGGCATGTGATCCCGATAATATTCTTGTTGAAGTGTGAAAATATTTGTAAAAAAGAAATGTTAACTCAACTTTTGAACAAAATCTTGATATTGGAAAAAAATACCAAATGATTGGAGGAAAAAACATCACTATACCTATTTTTTTTAAAAAAATGAGATATACATAATTGTACAAATTATAAAGGGATCAAAGTCACGAGTCATACTATGAATTATAAAAAAAAGTTAATGAGTAACAATTAAGAATTTATATAAATATTTCAACTAACCAATTTGGATTTATGCATAGTTGATCTACAATTAAAGATATTTTTCTTATTAGAAATTTGATAGAAAAATATTGAGATATGAAAAAAGATTTATATATAATGTCTATTGACTTAGAAAAGGTGTATGATAGAGTTCTAAGATAGGTTTTGTGGTGGGTGTTGAAACGAAAGATGGTGCATGTTAAGTATATACAAATGATAAAAAAATGTATGATGAATCAACCATTAGCGTATGAACAATTGGAAGAGAAATAAGAGATTATCTTATTTCAATTGGCTTATATCAAGGATCTGCAATAAGTTCTTTTTTTGCATCAATTATGGATAAATTAACGAAGACTATACAAGATGGCATGTTTTAGTGTATGATATTTGTAAATGATATCGTATTGATAGATAAGACACAATGAGTAAATAGAAAGGTAAAACTGTAAAAAAATATTTTTGGAGACTAAGGATTTCAAGATAAGTAGAACTAAATTATGTGTTGTAAATTTTATAAAAACTAAAGAGAAGTAGGTGATGATGCTAGTTTAGATGGAGTAATGTTATCTTAACAAACGTAATTCAAGTATCTTGGATCAATTATTTAAAAAATAAAAAATATAATGAAAATGAAAATTATAGAATTAAAGTAGGTTGGATGAAGTAGAGATTATTTATAGGAGTTCTATGTGATAGTGAGATTCCACTAAAGTTGAAATGGAAATTTTATCGTACAAGACCTACAATATTGTATGGTAGTGAATGTTGGACAATAAAAAAAATTCTAAAATAAGTGTTATTGAAATGATAATGTTAAGATGAATGAGTGATCATATTAGATTAGATATATCAAAAATAAATATATTAAATAAAATATATAAGTAGTGACAATTGTAGATAAATTGAAAAAAAAATAAATTGAGATGGTTTGGACATATTAAACGAAAAACTGAGACTTCAATAATAAAAAAAATATTAAAATAACAAAAAAGGCATGGTAGGCCTAGGTTAACTTGGAGTAGAGTAATTCAATATGATTTAAATGATTTAAATATCTCCCAAGAGATAACTCAACATCGACATGAGTAGGGAAAGAGAATCTATAAGGCCGGCCCCAAGTAATTTGGGATAAAGTCTTGAGTTTAGTTAAGTTGAGTTTTACCATGCACTTGGTCCCAACGCGACAGCGTGGACACTACCTGCATCAGTTTACGCCTTGCCTTTTCTGTAGGGAAGCTTGGGTTTGAACCCGGCATGATTGCCCTCGTTGCATTGGGCGATCATCAATGGTTGCAACCGTTGAACCACTGTTCAAAAAAAGAGTAGTACCATGCACTTGAATCCTATCTTGTTACAACTCTATAATATATACATAAATGTTTGGGGTTAACACAAGAAAATTTTGTTCCATACAAAAAGCCAAAAAAACTAGTTCCATGTATTAGCAAAGGGAACCACAATGTTAATAACTTAATATCATTAATAACATACTGCAAATAGCTGAATTTGACAGAATTTGTAGATTAAAAATGGCTTCTTTTGAATCAGCAGCTAGCTTGCAAACATGCTCCATTAATGTTTAATCACATATTTCTAATGAAGAACACAAAATTAAAGAAATCAAAAGCTTTACTCTCCAGAGTAGTATAATATATATCAACCTTCTCTATTGATATCTGCCAACATTAGTTTTGTTCCTTCCCAGTGTTCTGATAATCCATGATAATATTTTCATTATATGAACAGATCATAGACCCCTTCTAGAGTTGTGGATATGAGACTATCTATCATCTTGTTGTCCAATAAAAAAATCTAATCCACCCATTCCTTGGAACATCTGCCAACAGACCCGAGGATGAGATGTAGATCTCTCTACATTTTGCTATACCAGATCCCCTTTTCAAATGACGGATACCAGCAAGCAGCTCATTTGAATTATAATATAAGTCCATGAATCTGACAACGTCACAGTTTTGTAGTGTTGAAGGTTGTCCCCTTGATTAGCAAAGACTGATGGCAATTAGATAGACTTGCAGGACGTGATCGCCGTCCTCATCTGCATGGGGGGGTGGGGGGGGAGGCAAGAAGAGAGGAAGGTCCATACACTACTTCCATAACAACCCCTTTGGCATTAGATTGACCTGAAGTCGGAGGGATTCCATCAGACCAAGGATTGTCATCTCGGATCTCGGCTTCGTCTCGGAAGCGTGAAAGAGAAGAGATCTCGTGAGATTCTCGGAAAAATCTCGAGAGATCGGATCTCGGATTTCATTTATGCAGGGTATACTTTACCCAATGATTGCCATCTCACATCTATATTTTATCTCACGGAGATTGAAGATAAAATATCTCGAAAAAATCTCAAGGGATTAGATCTTGGAAATACCAATCAATGTGCATGTTTAAATGTAGAATGTCATATAATCTCTTTAAAAAGGAAAAGAGAACTCATATTAAATATTAAAATAAGTTGTAAGAGAATTAAAAGCATAGTACAGAGATAGAGATGGTGAACTGTTGTTAGCATGAGACATACAAAGGATCTTATTTCAGACCAAAGTTTCATCTTGAACAATATGGGTAGGTGATTGATAACATTTTGGGTCAATTGTACATATATAGTCATTAAAATATTAGGCTATGAAATTTTATCAAACAATAATGTTTAGATGAATATTTGGATGGATTCCATGATAAAATTGGTAATATAAGAAAGAAACTTAACAAGATCATCTAACAAGTTGGGGATAATAATAGGCGGAGAAGATCTAGGTATCACAAGTACTACATAGATATTCTCGTTTCAGCGATCTCGTTTCTCGGACGCACAGAAGAAAAGAGATTCTCGGGAGATCTCGAGAGATTCTCGGGAGATTGCATTCCATGCATCAGACAAACTGCAAGTTGGATCTATCACAGTCACCGACGAGTAAAGATACCTCTCCAAGAAGCCCTTTCATTTCTTGTCCTAACATAACCAGGTTATCATTTTCCTTCCTTCTATTTTCTTTTCTTCTTGTACGAAAATCAATTGAGAGTAGCCTCTCTTTAAGTCACCTTTAACTAGAAAAAATACAGAATTTTGTTACATCAATAGGTTTAATTAGTAACTCCCGATTTCCAACTACTTTAGACTCCAAAAGTGGGTCATAATTCTTCTTGGCGAATAGCCCTTAAGAGATTGCTTATCCTCTTATGGGAGGATTTAACAGTCAAAATTAAATAGGCAAAAAATATAATGGTGACCAGAAAACCAAATTGGTTCGGAAAGTAAACTTTGATATCTGATTAGGTCTAGGGTAGGTTAATACTCCAAGAAATAAAAGGGCATTAGTATCAGGAGTTCATTTACCAGTCACCTCATCTTCACAACTTAGCCCCAATACCTCAAAATGACACAATGAAGGGTTTATTAATACTCAAACTCAACTCAAGCCTTAATCCCAAATTATTTGGGTTGGCCATATAAATTCTCTTTCTCCACTCATGTCCATTTTTGAGTTATTTCTTCCGAGATATTTAAATCACATTGGATTACCCTCCAAGTTAACTTAGGTCAACCATGACCTTTTTTGTTTCTGTTATTTTGATACTTTCTACTTTTCTAAATGGAGCTTCCTTAAATCTATGTTTGATATGTCCAAATCGTCTCAATCTCTCTTCTTTCAACTAGTGTACAGTTGTTGCAACTCTTACATTTTCTCTAAAATACTCATTCATTATTCTATCTAATCTAGTAAGACCACCCATGCATCTTAACGTTCTCATTTCAGTAACACTTATTTTGGAGGCATGTTTTTCCTTTATTGTCCAACATTCACTACCATACAATATTACAAGTCTTATAGTTGTACGATAAAATTCTCATTGATTCTTTCAGCAATGATGGGTTTATTAATACCAGACAAAATTTTATGTAGGTAAATAAAAAGTACACACACTGATAAATGAAACCAGGGAACACTCTGACTAACCTCAGTAATCTCAATTCATTTAAAGCTAAATATATTCATAAAACTACTTTATATAAACAGGCAGAGTAGATCATCTCAAGCACCTGAGATGAAAGAAGTCACCTGACCTCAGCACCTGCACGTTTGTCACAACAATGGAATTCCAAGTCAAGATCAAGATGGGATCGGATGATCCGAGGGAAGAAAAGCCAATCCGGGATTAGCTTTTCCAAAAAAAAACATAAAAAATTACACATGATAGACCGGTGGTTGATTCCAGTCCGATTCTAACCAATTCGGGTCGGATCAGACCACAATTGGCCTATCCGGTACCTAATAGCCTGATGCCAACATTCTTTCCAGGATCAGATTGACCTATGCTGATCCCGATCTAAGATTGGCCAATCCTACAAACCATGGTCACAACCTCCTCTGAAAACATTATTCCCAAGTGGTAGGTACCACGTAGTTTTATAAAATTGGGAAATAAATAAGAATACAAGGAACATGCAAGAAAATGTAGGTCACCACCTCCACTATGAGATCACCAAGCTGGCTCTACTAACAATGAAGTAATCTACAGGTCAGAATTGACAACGTAGCCAAGGGAAATAAAAAGAGAGAAACATATATAACTGCACTTACGCAACAGAAAAAGCTGGCTCTACTAACAAAGAAGTATTCTACAGCTCAGCATTGACAGTGTGGCTAAAAAAATCATAAAAAAATATTACTGCACTCACACAACACAAAAATAAATAAAAAAATTATGATGATGCAAATGGAAGCAATTACGATGATGCAAAGGGAAGCATAATCCATAACTACATTTGTGGAAATGGTCAATAGTGTAGTTTATATTAACAGTATACAGAACTTACAATGGCGCCTCCCTGCTGCTGCAGATTGATGTATATAGCACCTTCTCATTACAGCAATTGAAAATAGAAGAGAGACTACAACTGAAATAACAACAGTTCCTATAATGATGCCTGCCAATACGCCCTTGGTTATCCCAGTTTTACGTGTCTCAACAAACACTACAAAAGGTGAGGAATCAATTAGCAATAGAAAAACATGAATTAAACCACCTTCGAAGAAAAAAAATATTCAAGCTTGAAACAAGTGAGGTACATATTCTTAGAACACTGCAACATAACTTGAGCATACCCGTCCAATGTCCAATCACAAGAAATTTCTGTTCTACTTGTCTGTCTTCAGAATCTTTAGCTTATTAACCCTATATGGCATTTGGGACTAAAGAATTATGAATCCTTAAATTGCCCTCTCAGGAAGAGATCACAATCCTTACTATTTCATGCACTACATCTTATAAATGTGAGTGGATCTAAAAAGCATTTATCTGTTTCCGTAAAAGAAATAAGCCATTCAAACTTATATACAAATTATCCTAATTATTGAGTAAACTAAAGAATGGTGACAAGCATATACCATCAGCATAGGGCTTGAGAAGTGTAAAGTTCATCAGCTCGTATGGTCCAAAAATAACACTGTCTTTAATGTTCCACCCAGTAAACATGTTTCTGATTCTCAGGATTTCACTTCCATTAAATGTGGAGTTGTCAGAAGGAAAAAACTTCAGGTACATCCCCAATCTAGGCCCTTGTTCCCAAAAAACAGTGTCAAGTGATAGCTGATAATGGTTCAAACCAAGACCAGATGTTAAGTAGGTCTCAAATGATTCAACATATGGAGGAAACATGGAGAATCCTGGACTTTTCAAGCGGTAGCCAACTCTAATTGGAGCAGCACAAGTACAGGGCCTGGGCGCCAGAGGGACATATTCAAAACCCTCTGATAAAGGGCAAGCTTGAGGGATGCAGCGAGTCGAAGAGTTTGTTTGTATTTCCGGAATCTGTTCTCCGGGAGACCCACAGAATTGGGTAAGAAGCAACTGATATGAACCATTGCAGAAAGGATTCCCTTTCATCCTGAAATTGCAAAAATATGAATATCATAAGAGATGAACATTGGAGAGTGAAATTGTACTAAACTTTTTGGAGAGCTGAAGCCAGAGATTACCAGAAACTGAAACTGAAATTAATGAGGCATGAAACAAACATTCACCAATGGATAATAAAAAAATATAAAGATGAAGAGACATAAAAATCAGCAAAATTTTCCATTTATATTGCCTAGCCTCATATACATTTTGCAGCAAACACAGATAACTATGTAAATACTAAGAGATATTAATTACATCATTGGATTTATCTCCAGTTGAAGGTTTATAATGATTGCTCACCTGAAAAGGAAACACCAAGGATCCTCCAAAACCATAAGAACACACAGTTACAAGTTACTCACTGAGATATCAGATGCACGGTGAAAGAATAAGAAAATCTGTCATACTTTCCAAGACAAGCAGTATTCTGTTCTACCTTGATCTGGTACCTGTTATTAGTGAAAGATCCATACTTGACAATGTTCACCTATAATACATGTCTTCCCCCCTTTGGTTCTCCACAGAAATTAAGTAAGCAAAGCTTTATTCAAGATGTCGATAGGAACAAACCCAAACACTAGCTCTTTTATCGTGGCAAAAACAGCCCTATCTGATCAAGTATAATTCATTGTCCACAAGTTGACTTACTTTGATATTTCAAACGTAGACAGAATATATAGCTACACTCATCAGTACAACCTTGAACAAAACCCACTTTTCACCAGCAGTCGACAATTTACGTTTCCATTGCATTTTGTTTTTGATAAGCTATGCTGCAAGAAATGTGCCCCGAGGCAAAAGGAGCTTTGCAGTTTGTTTTCAAGAGCTAAATCATTAAAGACGTGAGACAGTGAAGCGACAAAGAGCTTGCTTTATCTCAAGCACCTCATATGAGGCAAACAAATGAAGAGAAGAAAACAGAGGTCCTTGGGTTTTTGGCTTAAGAGACATCGCTGGAGCCTTTCATAGTGACTTCTATAATGAACCTTGCCTCCTCTTGGTTGACACCAAGCCAAATAGAAGATGAATGTAAAAGGACTACCTTTTTTTAAAAAAGGCCTTACCTGCTAAAGTACCTAAAACATGTGGGGCCTCCAGCCTTGAATCTAAGCCCTTTGATGCTATATCATCAAAGACGTGAGACAGTGAAGCAACAAAGTGCTTGCCTTGTCCCAAGGACCTCATATGAAGCAAACATAGGAAGATAAGAAAAAAGGTCCTTGGGTTTTCGGATGCTTCAGAGACAACGCAGGAGCCTTGCCTAGTGACTTCTAATGAACCTCGCCTCCTCTTGGTTGGCACCGGGCCAAATAGAGAATGAATGTGAAAGGACTACCTTTTTTAAAGGAAGAAGGCCTTACCTATTAAAGTACCTAAGACATTCGGGGCCTCCAGCCTTAGAATCTAAGCCATTTGAAGTGACATTCATTCAACTCACTCCAGGTCACAATCTATATGACCTTCAGATGGTACAAAGTACATGGAGGTAGGTAGTAACCTGACTTATTAAAGTCTGCTCAAAGGGGAGCCAAGCCCTAAACTCTATTCAATAAAAAAATCTCCATGCATAATGTGAGTTGAATCCTAGAAAAAATCAATAGATACTCCCTCCCTCCCCAGGGGGGTACAGCAACTGCAGAAGGGCCAAGTGCCAACATGGTAGAGGGAGGCAGTGTTGGCACCTATAATTTTCACAAAAATAAAATAAAAAAGAGCACATAAAAAAGTGGGAAATCAATTCCACTCGAGCCCTGTTTTACATAGGGTTCTAATCCCAGACAAATTAGGATTTTAGATCAGAAACCAGGATATTAAATCCTGGCTGAATTTTCAGATCCTATCCCAAGCACATCGGGAGTCATGAGTCTACCCCAAGCAGACCCTATCCCAACTAGGATTCCACAAAGAAAAGGTATAGACGGCATTCAAATACATGTCAGAAAGACCCCCACAAATCCGGGAATTAAGCAAATTCAGGGATTACCAACAATATTTAGAATTGCAATCCAGAAGATCAGTAAAAAATCAGGTCTGCCAATTGCAAGGATGGAAAATAAAAAATAGGCAGACTCCGAGCCTGGTAGAACTAAAGCAAGCAGCAAAGGAGAGTTTCTGTTTATATTCAACCCATAGGCAGACAATACCTCAAAGTCCCACAAATACCAACAGGTTGGGATAAGGGAAAAACATCAAAAGGGAAGCTTATGCAGCATCTTAGAAAGCCCAGCATCAGATCACCAAGATCTTGGCCATAACCATCATATGGAGGGCTGTGAAGGTGAATATGCTCATTCAGACCATGATCAGCAAGAACATCAAAATATGAATATAAGGGGACTGAAAATATTCAATTTGGAACCATACAAAGGCCCACTAAGGCTGCCATCATGTGAAACCCAGGGTGGGGGCAAATCTACACAGCCGTGGACAGAGAACTCTCAGGATTGACTAAGAGCACTCATAGGGCAAGAATGGGGACCCCAATTTCCCAAAGCCAGCAAGTATGCAAAGTTATTCCAACGTAGAAATTGGATCCACCTTCAAACTCCTGGACCTGAGCTTAAGCAAGTTCAGTCAGGTGTCAAAAGAGTTTTGACACCTGCATGTTCGGTCACTCAGAAATTATCAAGTTCACCTGAGAATATTCTTGAGAGATAGCATATATCAAGCCAATTATTGGTGAAATTCAAAGATCTTGGGATCCTACAGGTCCGAGACAGATAACTACAACAAAAACCAGACAATATATGTACTTTATTGATAAAGCATGAGGATAATCTCAGATTTGCCTACTAAAAAGAATATGCTAACAACAGGAGGGAAAAAAATCAAAGCAATAGTCTCTCAAGAATCTGTGAGGTCTGAGCACCATTTGTAAAGGTGAGGTCCCAGGGCCCTCAAGCCTGAAGCAGACAGTGGTATGGCCGATCACCAAGCACTCAGGAAATCAAAAAGGTTTGAATTCTGCAACTGGGAGCATTGGAAACAAAGCAAAGACAATAGAAAAGATCACTTCCTTACAAATGAAGATAAAAAAAAGAAAGAATCCAATCAATGGCTTATGTGGACTTAGAATTAGAAAATTCATAGACCAAAATACCCAGAAGCACCACAACAACAAAATAAAAAAAAGGAGAGAGTATACCTACTGTTGTCGACAGATAGAAAATGGACAATTCAGGTTCTCATACCTCCGGAGAAACCAAATACAAAATTAAGTGAAGGAATAAAGCATACCTGATCCTGTTGATAGAAGAAAGTTGAAAAGGAAAGACTACTCCCAATTCCTATCACCGCCGATGACCAGAAACAAAGGGCCCAAGCCCTTCTCAGGTCTGGGAATATCCAAACAGAAGAAGGGTGAAGTTTGTCTCAAAGATAAGCCTGACGGGTGGGCAATTGGCAACTGAATCAAGCAACAGCAGGCCTTGAGGGTTTCGGATATGCGTGAAGCAAGCAAAGAAGCACCCTCCTCCAAGCCTCAATGTGACCAAGCGCAGGCCTGAACACGGCAACCAGAAAAAGAAAAAAAGGGGTTGGGAAAGGTTTTCCTGCACTACAACTTCCAAAGGATAGAAGGGCCAAGAAGAGAGTTTGAACGAAATCAAATTCAAAACTTGGTCAAGTTGAAAACCCCTTGCGGCACCTCTCAATAGGATTAGGACTGATTAAGTCCAAGCAAAGATGAGAACGGAGCTGCTGCGGCCAGCTTTCGGAATAGATGATAGCCCATTTTCATTGCCATCATAGGTCCAATTCAAGAAGAATATGCTATATCCATGGTCCACATGCTATGGATTGAATGAACCAGTTATGCTTCATCAATAGAGTCCATTAAAGAGCTTAATTCGAACCATGTATGTTCATGAACAAGTAACCCATGGTAAATGCAATTGAACGGGCCAAGTGATCCCCACGAGTGGACCCATTTGAGCAATAATTTCAGCCCATCTACAGCCCTTTTGTGCTGCCATAATATTATCTTAATTAGATTAAGATAAATTCTGATTCAAATTTCGATTGGCCCACTTAAATTTTTAACCCAAAAACAAGTTGGCCCAATCTAGTGGCAATGTCCCAACCCATATTTCCTACACCAATTGGGCTATACTTTAATTTCAAGTCAGGCCCATTAAGACAACAACATGGCCCATTCACCTCTCATTCGCACAGCCAATTACTTGGCAAAAAAAGCAGCCACCTACCAGCAGGCAGGCCTTAAAGACAGTTTCTTTTTCTTTTTTGTTATCTTAACCCCAGCCACCTCAGCAGCCATAACCCAAACATTCGCTTCCTGTTATTGAGGTGCGCAACCATACCTTCCATCTCCAGGCCTTCACATCCAACCCATCCCAAAATAACAGCCTCGTGGCCATATCTTGCAAGTCCTAGACATACCAGTTGCCTCTCTATTGACATCAAAAAAATTTCGCAAGAAAAAAATATGGGAATTTTGTAGAGACTTTCAAATTTCATATTAATTGGGATATTCCTTTTATCTCAAGTAAATATTGAAATCCAATTGAAATTCAATTTCTCAATGTTTTTTCGTTGATAAATCCCAAAACCCTTGCAATTCAATGCCAAATTGAGCATCTCAGTTCGTAACTTCATATTGGGCCCACTTTCCCAAATTCTTATCTATCTCGTTTGATTTCACAAAAATAGGGATAGATAATTAGATATTCAAAAATCAAGAGAAAGTCAGTCAAATCATCAAAAGTTCAAAACCAATCAAAAATTCATAAAAATTCCTCAAAACATATTTTCTTGAAATTCCACAATTTTCGGAATTTTCTACAGGAAAATTTCAGAAAATTATTTTTTCCCACCAAAAATTCCAATATTGGTTAAAAAATGGTCTTTCATGCCCAATATTAATTTTGAAGGTCTTTAAATGTTCCCTAAAGTTTCCATTTTTTGGGCCCAAAAAAATCATTTTTTATGGCCATTCGGAGAGCAGGATTTGACTGAGTCAATGGAAGATTGAGTCGTGACTGCCAGGTGGACAGGGAGGTCCGCGGGGCTCCTCATTTGACCTATTTCTCTTCCTTAATGCACAATCTGATGGCTGAGATTAATTCCCAGCTCCATCCTTCAAAGATGTCAAATACTTACTCAACCAAGCAAAGATTAAGCTCCAATCACCCTAGATTTCATGGATTATGATGATCCATCATCATAAGATGATTATTTGTAATCACATGATGACATCTCAGCCCTTGATTTAGTGTGAAAATTTTACTAAATATATATGATTTAATCTTGTTCACATCACATTACAATTTTCTCCAATCGAATTGGATAAATCATAATCAAGCAACATCCAATACATTAAGACCCAATAAGCTAGGATCCAGTACTTACGTGATGGGTCAATCTTGTCCATTGGATGAAATCCATCTCAACATTGATCATCTGATTAAATCTCAACCATTCCTTACAAACTTAGATCTAACACCATTAAAGACCCGATAAGGTAGGGTCCGAAACTTAAGTTATGGATCAATCTTGACTCTTGGATCAAGATCATCTCATTCTTGATCATCCAATTAAATCCCAACCCTTCTTTAAAATCATAGATCCAGAAATTAAGTTGTGAGCCAATCCTGGACATTGGTTCAAGGTTATTTCATCTTCTCTTCAATCATAGGCCGATTTCAAGAGTAGGATAAGTGTGCTTATTCCAAGGCCGTGCAGAACTTGTCTTCTCTTCCTCTGACTCGGCTCTCCCTTTCCTTCTTTCTTTTCCTCTTCTCCTGCCATTGGACCTCCCTCTCCTGCTGCTGGGTTTTCTTATTGCCACTGGCAAGATCTTCAGAAGGTGCCATCATGGAGGAGGCCTTGGTGGACTGCCGGCCCTGCTGCTGTTGCCATCGGGTGCAGCTGGTGCTGCTGCTGTTGCTGGGAAGACCTCCAGCTGCTGCTGTTGTCAGAGGAAGGAGGCTATGCAGCTGCTATGGGGTGCAGCTGATGCTGCTGCTGTTGCCGAGAGGACCTCCAGCTGCTGCTGTCAAAGGTTTGTTGGAGTGGAGGGCAGTAAAACTTTTTCTCCCTTTCCTCTCCCTCCTCTTCTTTTGCCTTGTTTCCTTGACCACAGCCTGTCTCTTCTTCCAGGTTGCTGCCACCTGTTTTTTTTCTTTGAAGGAGGATTTGGTTCAATCCATTAGCATCTTTTGAACCTGCCAGGTACGGTTTCCCCTTCCTCAATTCCTTTGATGCACCAAACTCCATTTTTCTCTTTGAATTCCGAGGGCCTGAATTGGGCCCTGCTTGAAGACTGGTTCTAAGATATTTTAAGAGCCATTTGGGACATATTTTGACAGATTCAAAAACCGTTTAAGGGGTTGTCCGAGGGATTACTTCAGGGTTGTTTGGTGATAGGTCCGAGGCCAACATAAGGAAAGGTTGGTGGCCTGCATGGGGGTACGTTGGACCATGTTTAAGGGACGCCATAGTGGAAAAATTGAATGAGTGTGGGGGTTGTTCTTTTTCCTCATTTTTTATTTTGAGTGTATGGCCCTCAAATTTTGTTTGAAATTTTGGGTGCCAACAGAACTCTTCCACCAGTGAAAGGCAGACCAAAATACTATCAGAACGGTGCCAATAGAAACATCCAAAAAGAATGAACCAAAAAAGTTCGGCTGTCTCGGTTATATATATATATATATCCATAGTAGCTCTAGTCCTTTTGGAATAGTGATCACCATTAGTCTGATTGTATGTTTAAGATAAACAATTTTCATTATTAGCAACACAGAAAAGATTGCATCATCCAGAAAGTAAAAGCAAGTAATTGAGACAATCCATGACCAATATCATTTCTTTCAACAAGACCTTCCTCCCTACTTTCTTTCACATCATACCCATAATCTGGTCAATAAGTGGAATATTCTAAAGCCATTTTATATCCTCATTTACATCATGCATACACCAGATTAGGGATAGACATAACATGCTTTGATTATAAGTCGTGCCTATTATCATTCCTGATTCAAAGCATGCTGTAAAGCATTTCTCTGAAGTTCTAATTTTCTTAACTTCTCTTGATGAATGTCTGTATATTCTGAGTTAATTCATCCACAATCAATATATGCCATTGATAAGAAAGAGCGCACTAAAAGGTATTTTAGATGCAAAGAAGCTTACATGACAGTGACATTGGAAGTAGGGCTCACCATTTCTGAGATATTTGTCAGCATATTATTCTCAAAGTCCCTGATACAATTTCCACATAAAATCATAAATTGCTAAAACCAATTTTAGCATGAAAACTCCATCTAAACTTACAAAAGTAAAGTTCTATTTCCATTTAAAGTGGCATTCTGCCAGATAGAAGATGGTACTGAACCACTCAACAAATTGTTAGCCAGAGACCTGAAAACAGAAAAGTTGCAAAATTGTTATGGCATAAACCCTTTAACTTATAATTTCAATATGAAAATGGTTAAATGCTTGCTTTCCTTAGTTCACAGTAGCAAACAAGATTTAATGTATTAATAAAAATAAGCGATCTTCAGTTTCTTGAATAATGGTCAAAAGAAGAAAAGAAAGAAAGGACTCACAGTTTCTGGAGCAAGGGAAGGCCAGAAAAATTGGACGGAATTGATCCATTAAGCATGTTATTTGACAAGTCACTGCATAAAAGAAAAGGTAGAACAGTATTTTGCAATTAAAAGCAAGATCATAGACCTTTCAGAGAAAATAAAAATATAATTGTTTAAAAATTAAAAAATAACAAAAATAAGCATTCAAGGTTAGATCATCAAAAATCAAGCATGTTTAACAAGGATTCTTAGAACAATAGACAAAGTTCTGATATCCTGAATATTTTTGCCATTCTGCTGCCTAAACAACAGTATCACTAGGAATTATGAAAACTAAAAATTTTGTAACAGAACAATTATATATTTAAGTTAAAATAACCATTGATGCAGGAGTTAGACATACATGGTAGTTATATTAGTAGAATACTTGTTTGTTGGAATATGCCCGCTGAGCTTGTTCGAGCTAAGATCTCTGGAATAAAAATACAAGGTAAAGAATGAATGTGCAATCTGATAGCATCCAAGTACAAAAAACAAACTGAACAATAAGAATGTAACTAGAAAAGATAAAGGCATCATATCACAATGAAAATGAGAACAACAATTCAGGATGAGAATTTATTTACATAAAAAATTGTAATGGTTATTGCCTAAACTTACAAATAACCAAGCCGTGGTATTCCACTCAAATCTGGAACAGGTCCTTGTAGGCTGCAGTTCCTCAAACTCCTAATTTGGTGAAAATGACAGCACAAATGAAATAAGTAACAGCTGTGCACATTGTTGAAAACCTAGGCCTATTCTTTTGCCGATTTTTTTACCAAAGTTGATGTCATTTGTACAGAACACATCAAATACTAAAAAGAAGATGGTGATCCAATTTCAGAAATACTGGAAAACAAGATCGTTTAATATTTCAGTACTGGCCTGGGATTTTAAGACTAAGTAAGCAAAGCCAAATTTATCTTTTTTAAAGTAGCTCATTTCTGGCTTCCCATAAAGCTCCTCGTATTCCTCCAGCTAGGTATCCGTGCTTCCTGTGCTATTTCCTCTACATTTACTCACCTAGAGGCTAAGAAACCCTTTAAAGTTGATAGAATACGCTGTAAATTTAATAAAAATCAAAACTAAGAATATGGTAAGTTTGGAAGAGGTACTATTATATCAAAGTACTCATTTTAAATATCTTGGTTTACTTATTCAAAAAAATAAAGAATATGATGAGAATGTTAACCATGTCATAAAAGTTGGATGGATGTGTTGGCACCTATAATTCCACAAAAATTCTGCCAAAGTGTTAAAGTGAAGAACACACATGCTCCCTCGATCTCCCACCACTATTACAGGCAAAACTTCAAAAACTAAGGGTGTGGCACTAAAAAACATCATAGTGAGAGAAAATCTTAAATCTAACTTGGACTCAAATCCCAAACAATCAGGATTCAAATCTTAATCAAACTAGGATCTAAATCCAAGTAAAATTCAAACTAGAATCCTATCCTAGTAGAATTCAAATTTCAAATCCTGTTTCAACTAGGATTCAATTCCTAATCAAACCTATTCAAATCCTAACGAGAATCCAATTTAAATTACAAATCCAACCCCATTGAAAACCCAATTCCAAATCCTAATGGGATTAGAAATCCAATCCTAATCCTAGTATGATTCAAATTCCAATTCTACTTGGATTCAAATACAAATTCTAATCCTATTTAGATTCAAATTCCAATCCTAATTAGATTCAAATTCAAATTTTAATCCTAGTGGGATTTAAAATCCAATTCTAGTTGGAATGAGGTGTAAATTGAAATTATCCTCTCAACATTCATAATTTGAGAATAAATCTCAAAAAAATGAACTGTGATAAAATCAAATAATTATCATAAAAAATCACGACAAAAATCATCAATTTATTTCCAAATTTTCTAAATTTTCAGAAAATTAACATAAAAATGTATAGAAAAGTGAGATTTTCTCTCTTGAAAATAATAAAATCAAAATAATTAGCCATAAATCACCCAATTATGACTATAATCACTTTCATCACCCATAGAAAATTTCCTAAAAATTCTAATATTTGTTAGGTTCCAAAAATATTTTTTATAATTTTATAAACTTTTATTTTTAAAAATCATAAAATAATAAAATAATTCCAAAACGTTCTTGAAATTAAAAAAAGGTTAAAAATTATTAAAATACCCATGGCCATATCCTTTTACACGGGAATTGGTTTGAGTGAGTTCCGCCATCTAAAAAATTAAAAAATTTACCGAAAATCCTATAAATAGAATAATATCCCTATTTGATATCCAAAAGATCTTATTTTCTGTTGGAGATCAGAACTAGCCCTAACAGCCTGTTGCACCAGCATCCCTATCCCTTTCCCTCTATAAAAACACACCCTAGCTCCTTTGTGCAAAAGCTGGGCATCGTTGTAAAACCTAAGGCTAGAGAAACTTGGAGGCTTGAGAGAAGAAGAGAAAAGGGGAAGAAAGCTTCACCACCTGCTGCTGCTGCTGCTGCTGCTGCTGCTGCTGTGCAAGGAGGGAGGACGAGGAGGAGAAGAAGAAGAGGTTGGAAAAGAGACGGCAGCCCTTGCTGTTCTCTCATCCCCCTACCTTCTTCATACTTTTTTTCCATCCCTAAACCAAGCCCAATAAAGGTTAACAACACACCCCTTTGCTGTGCCCCTATTCATTGCATTTTCGCAGAGTTTTAAGCTGCTTTCCACTCGAAAATCAGATGAATGAGGGCTGCGGGCATCCCCTTCATTGTACCCTTGTCCACCTTGTTTTTCCAAAGGATTTGAAGCCCTTTCATTCATCACCAAATCAAAGAAAAAGAGGGCTGACAGGAGCAGCAACCCCATGTGCTGCGTACCTGCCCTTCCATGAGTTTAAGCCCTTCTACCATTATAAATCAAACCCCACATGGCTGTGCACATACCCTGGTGTATCCCTCATTAAAAGCCTCTTTTGTGCCATAAAATCCAAACCAAAAGGACCCAAAAACAGCACATTCGCGTTGCTTCCCCATGCCATCTTCAACCCCCCATCAAAACAGCCCTTTCACTTTCAAAATCAAGCCAAAGACAGAGAAAAGGCTGGACAGTGTTGCTGGACGGAGAAAGGACATGAAGGGCCTAAAAACATAAAAAATCAAATGCTTGGGGTCAATCTGTCAAGGGTGGATCCCACGCCTTGAAAACATAAAAAATAAGGCTAGAGGAGGTCAAGACACCGAAGGTGGGTTCTACGCCTAAAAAACAATAAAAACTAAGGTTAATGGACCCCAATACACCTTAAAAACATAAAAATCAAAGGCTATTGGGGGTCAATCTATCAACGGTGATCCCCACATCTTGAAAACACAAAAATCAAAGGCTAATGAGGGTCAATCCATAAAGGTCAGCCCTATGGCTTAAAACACAAAAGAAACAAAGTCTAGCAAGAGTCAATCCATAAAAGGTGGGATTTATGCCTTAAACAGCCTCATTCAAGTGGAGAAAGAACAAAATCATAAAAAATCAAAAATAAATTCAATCCACCAGCCTTCAAAGGACTCAAAAAGACAGAAAAGACAAGACTAGCAAGGGTCAATGCATCAAAGATGGGAGACGCTATCTTTTATGCCTCCCCATAAGTGTTGAGATTAATGGACTCCGATTAGAGAAACATGATAGGATACCTTGATGATGCAATAAAGAAAACAAAGTTGAAAAATAAAAAAAAGTATCGTAAAAGTTATAAGAAATGATGAAAGATCATAGACGGGAGATGCGATAGCACACTACACCATACCATGCATGAAGTAAGTAATTATTGTTCACTTGTTTTAATCATTCGTTCATTTGATGATATAAGCATGTTCTAATGTAATATGTCATGAATGTAGAATATTTTTAAACATCCGACTACAATACGGAGAAGAAATGTGTAATGATCAAGAAATCTTAAGGGGTACTTTATCAATAATACAATGGATGTCAAGAACTCGACAAGAAAGAATAGAAGTTGAGTTAGAAGTGAGAATTGTTATTTATCATTTGTTTGTATTTTTATGTATCAACAAACACTAACAAGTTGTGTTACTTATCACAAGAATGATAGATGAAGTTTACTCAGATCTAGATATAAGGTATTCATCTGACAAGGTTGCACCAGGTATATTGAAGCAACATTTATGTTCCATGATGATATTTGATGTTCTTCTGGGAGTAACGCCGTTGTTTATTATTATTTATTATAGTTAAGTGGTGGGGTACAAGTGAACACAAGAAGTGAATAAAATCTATACCAAGAAAAAGAATAGGATAACATCTGATAGGTTCGAGAAACTTATTTTCGGTCATTACAACACGCGACTAAAAATAAAAAACATCAAAGACCATTAGAAAATTGCAAAAGAGAGATTCACAAAATTCATAGGTGGGCCATGAAGAAAGAGCTAAAACACAAGCACATCAAAGATCTACTAAAAACAACTAACATATCCGACTGTCTGTCATCAAAGTACATCCTCTTTCTTACCAAATATATTTAAACAAATTAACGCATTGTTTAATATCTCTCACCTCCATTAGAAAATAAGTGTTCATATATTTTCTTCGAAGTTGGTCCAAGCACCCTCTCATACCATGTTATAAAAATTATCATTTAAGTAGGGAAGGGCCATCCCAACAAATGGTAAAACCCTATGCCACATTAAGCTTCATTTACGAAGAAAATCAATTTCGGTGCATAAGGGGACTTCTTGTCCAAACAGGCCCCTATTATGCCCAAATCCAACCCTATGCATAGGGTATTAAATTCCAAATGCCAAGGAAATTTTAGCCCACAAAGTTAACGCAAGATCGGGCATGATTTTCATGATATTAACCTCACCTTAGCCAATAAAGCTAATTTGATGTAAAGGATATCTGCCTACGTGAAAAGGGACCCCTAATCACATCAAGGGCCTAAGAGATTCAATTCCAAATTCATATTATGACTTTTCATGCATCACCGCCTACTTTGTACAAATCACTCAAGAAATGAAATTTTTCCTTGTGTGCAATTCTTGTGTGAAAGGGAGCTTCCTGGCAGTCCCATACACTTAAAAAAAGCAAAAAAAAATTAAAAAAAAATTAATTAAATGATTTAAAAATAAAATAATTCTGGTCAAACCGTCAATTAGAAAATTTTCAAACCCAAGATAACTCAAAACATATTCTCAACTAACTAAAATATTAAATGTAAAAGTTTCAAAGTAAAACCAATCAATTATTAAATAAATAAATAAACGAAATAAAATAAAAAATTTGGAAAATGAAACAATTAAACTGAACATACACCAAACCGGTTGAAAATCAGCTAAAAATAAAAATAAATGAAAAAACCTAAAACAAAACAAAAACACACTAAAAGAAGAAACCTACCCATTTTATAACTTTAAACAAGTTAAACAAAAAAAAAAATGCAAACATAAATCTGCAATAAACAAACAAAGAATCAGAAATTTCTAAAAAAGCAACAATGTTCAAAATTCTAAAAATCTAGGAACACAGAAAATCTGACAATCCCAAAATCCAAAAACCAGAAACTAAAAATTCCAAAAAAAATGAAGTTCGAAAATCCCAAAGTTCAGAATTTCTGAAAATCCCAGAAAACCAGAAAATCTCAAAAGCCAGGAAGTCTGAAATCTAAAAAATATTAAAAACTCAAAAAATGTGAAAGTTTCAAAAGAATGTCCAAAAATCTGAAAATTTGGGAACTCAAAAAACCGAAATTCTAAAAATTCAGAAAATCATAAAATTCAGAAAACCCAAAAAATGCAAATCAGAAAGTTCAGAAACCTGGAAATCCGGTAAGAGCCAGAAAATCAGGAATCTTATTCCTCAAAGAATCAGAAACCCTGAAGATCTGAAAATTCTTAAACCTAAAAATTCTGAAAATTGACAGAACCTGAAAGTCAAAAAATGATAAATTCGAGAAAATCCTAAAAGTTCACTAAAATTAGAAATCTTAAATTTTCTGCAAGTTGGAACATCCAAAAACATTAAAAAATCTAAAAACTCCAGAGTCCAGAGACCAAAAAAATCAAAATTTTCATAAGTCTAAAAAAAAGTTTGAAAAAAAACAAAACAAATAAAAAACTGTCCGAATCTGAAAATAATCAGAAAAGTGCCCAAATCTGAAATTTAATAAAAAAAACCCAGAGATCCTCACACCGAAATCTAAATCCCAAATACATGAAATCAAAACTTCCAAAACAACAAATTCCCAATCCCCAAAGACAACAAGTCAAAAAAAAAAAAAAGCTAAATCAACCCAAAACAGAAGTAAAGAAAAAACTTCAAACTTAAAACATTGAAGCCCCCAGAATTCTAAACCCAAACTTAAAACTCCATAAATCTCAATTGAAAGCATAAATTGCCCAAAATATCTCAAATTTGAAAGACAAAAGTCAAGTTAGAAAGATCAAACATCTCAAATTGGAAAGGCATTAATCTAAACATAAAAAAAAGCTTAAAACAAATCCCAAAGCCAAAAAGACATCAATTCTTGATAAAAAAAAACAACTAACTAAAACAACTCAAAAAAATCCCAAAAAGAATCCAAACCAAAAATTAAAACACTAAAGTTTAAATTCCAACAAGATTATGGGGTTGTCTCCCATGTGTTTTGTGGATGAATAGTTTTTTGTGCAAGAATTGCTATGACAGATAATCAAGGGTATTTGAATGTTTGTTCAATATAATTAACACCAAAATATTAGAAGTGCAGTAGGGAGAGGTCAAATTTTCAAAGAACTCAAATAATCTTGATAAAGATAAAAATAAATGTCGTTCAGATTGTTTAGGTGATAGGATAATCCCTATGTCAACACTTAAGAAAATCAACGGAACGCACTATGTAAGTTTCAATGTATGAATACCCAACCAAATTAGCTAATACTTGAAATACCATATATTTTCATAGTCATCAAAGCTAAACAAAATTTTTTTTTTCATAAAGTTCTAAATTTCTGAGGTTTCATCAAGTGCTCACCAGGAGAGAAATATAGCCAACATTGAACACAGGATATACAAACTTACAGTTTCAGAAGCTGCTTCATATTTCCATAAGAAGCTGGAATTGAACTGCCAGTTAAGTTGTTGTTATCAAGTTGGCTGCAAGTTAATAAGACAAGTTAGAAGCAAGGAAGCAAGACCATGTGTACTCTTCGCTCATGCATGACTTACATCACAGTATGCAACTTCTCAGAAGAAAAAGAAATAACTTGAGTGACATGAGACAAGGAGCATAAATCCATTGAAGCATATAAATATTGAAACAAGGCAGCTTTGGACTGGTCAAGATCCAGTTTTGGGCCGCTCAAGATCAGACTTGACCAGCATGACCAGTTAAACGGGACTGGGCCGGCTGATTGATGTGCTGAGCAGGTCTGGACTGGCTAGACCAGGCTGAACTGGTGGAGTCAAGTTGGACCAACCAGACCAAGTGAACCAGTTTGGTTCAACTAATAGCCCCCCCCCCCCCCGATGGTGGGCCTGCACAACTGCAGCTGGATGGAGAAAGAACCTATATGTGTGGACTGGATGGCGCAGAGATGTAGTTGCAACATTGGAACTTGCACAGGTTAGGAGGGAGCAGGAAGGACGGGGTGTGAGGAAACACTAGAGTACCACTAGGATAAAGAGAGGCAGCAAAAGCAGGTTCCAAGAGGTTCGACTGTGCCAGTGAGGGTGGCAGGCTGCAGGCAGGTAGTCAAGGGAGAAAGTTGGCAGGTGGATGGCATTGGTAAAGTGATTGCTGACTGGGTGGTACAAAGATCATAGTGCCACGCAGGTGAGTGCTGTGTGAACCTCTTTTTTACGCGTATGTTCTCTTAGAAAGAAAGACATTTTTTGATACCACGGACTTATCTAGGAAAATAGATGATACCTAAAATATTAGGTAGTCCGGTGATAGTTTAAAAATATAAGAACCGAGGTTCGGGTTCTTTGAAAATTTCATTTTTACCCTTCTCCGCCGGATGGTGCGAGCATCCGGCGTTAACTTACATCGAGCAACGGCTCGAACGCCTTTGATTAACCGTCGCGACAACCTGTTTTTGGAGACATGCACATCCACAAAATGAAGTGAACTCAAAAGGGGAGCGGCCTTTTGGGCCCGATGAGATGCAGACCGATTTGTTCGGGTTTGTTTTATTTGGGCAGGTTTCTGTGAGTTTTAAATGAATTTCCAGATTGTCAAAACCTGATTTTGGATGTGTTTACAGATTTGTCTTAAATCTGAAATTCCCATGCTTTAGATGTAGTCGAGGTCTGATTTTTACTTAGGGACTGATTTGGGATTCCGCCGAGCCACAAAGGGGCTGGGGTGAATGGATTAAGGTGAGCCGAAATGGGCCTGCACAAAGGGCTGATCCGGAATCGGTTCTAGGACCTGAACATGGGCCGAGCCAGGGCGGCTTCGGACCTGCTAAAGGGGTCTGTGCGGATGGCTTTGAATGGATCGATTGGGGCCTGTGTAGGGGTGTTCTGGATGAGGCTGCAGGGAGGTTGTTTGCTGCAGGTTTGCAGGTGGGTCGAATTGGACTGGGCAAAGGCCAGACGTTTGGGCCTGATGTGGGCTCGGACTGGGCCTGTAGAAAGGGCCAGCAGGTGGACGGTTATGGGCCTGGATTGGGGTACTTGCAGGTGGTTTAAACCGGGTCAGATAGGGACTTGGGCATGGGCTTCACCTGGGCCTGCAGGTGGGCGGTTATGGCCCTGATGGTAGGTCTGGAAGTGGGCCTGTTTGTGGGCCTGGTTGTAGGCTGAACTCAGACCGGTTGTAGGATGCCTGCAGGTGGAACGAGCAGGCCTGTTTTGGGACCTGAGCAGGAGAACGTTTGATGCCTGCAGGTGGGCCTACTCAGGTGGCTGAACGTGAGCTGGTCAGACCTGGATTGGGAGCCGGTTGTGGGCACCTGTAGGTGGGCCAAATAGGGAGAGTAAGAGAAAGGCCTGCGTGAAGGCCTGCAAGTGTGGCAGGGGAATCCCATTTCAGAACTTGATCTGTTTTTTTTTTCTTCCATATTGCCTGAAGACTGGCTTTGTCCGTTTCAAGTTCGTTTCAGATTCTTTTTTATTGAAACTTTCAGATTTGTTTTAATTCTGCTGTGTTGTTTTGTTTTGTATTATGTTTTGGCGGTATGCATCTCATCCGGCCCCATCGGGCTGCAAATCGATGCCCGGAACTCATGCATCTCAAGTCGACCTCGGAGTCGCTTCATTTCATTGAAGGTGAAGTACATCGGAGTACAATGAGTGGTGATCATTCCCCCAACTTAGGTTCTTTACCGATTTAGAAAAATTTCGGCATTACAACGACATGCCGACAAGTTTCTAACTTGGCAAAGTTTACCCGTCCCACAAGACTAGTCGGTGACTTAGCCAAATTGGGGGAAGGATCATCGGCTACGGGAGCATGCCCGCGCCGACGTCCGGATCGACATCCCAGGACGTACCCGGGGGAGCCATCCATTTCTTTTTAGTTTTGTTTCTGTTTTTATTATTTTTTAAAGGGCACTCGGGCCGGTCTTGAGTTTCATCGGCGTTCAAAGCCGGTCTTCGGTCTTTGTTGGGCCGGAAGGGCCTGTCTTGGACTGTTCTTGGGCCGGAAGGGGCCTGGGCTTGGACTGTTGCGCCTCCCTCCGTCTTGATGGTAGGGTAAGGACCCGCCCGGACAAAACAATCGGCCCGTCGTACGGATTCCGAGAGGGTCCGGGACATCGCCCCTACCCACCATTGCTGAAAATGGCAGACTTGTGTAGCTTGGCCGGCTGCTGCAGACCTGCTTCTCTTTTGGAGCTTCATGTGTTGGTGTCTTCTCCGGAAGGCCACAAGGGGGCTGCTGGAAGGGGGACTCCGGACTCCTTTCTTTTGAAGCAAGCAGGACCTGTTTGAGGCTCTTGGGCCGGCATGACCTATCTTGGGCTTGTGCACCTCCCTCCGTCTTGGTGGTAGGGTAAGGACCCGCCCGGACAAAACAATCGGCCCGTCGTACGGATTCCGAGAGGGTCCGGGACATCGCCCCTACCCACCATTGCTGAAAATGGCAGACTTTGTAGCTTGACCGGCTGCTGCTTGCCTTCTTTTTGGTATGCCGCAGAGGGGCTGGAAATTGACCACCTGGGGGCTGCTGGATGGGCCGGCCAGAGGGAGAGAAAGACCAGGGGAGGGGTACCCTTAGAGGGCTACATATTTATAAAATATTAACCCACCTGTCCTCTTTCTTCTTCTCCTTCTCTTCTCTTGACTGCTGGCAGTATGCACGTGGGCAGGAGATAGCTTGTCTTCTTCTTCTCTTCTCTTGGTTGCTGGCAAGTGTAGACGTACAGCAGCAGGCAGAGGGAGCTGGAGCAGGCGCACAGCAGCCAGCAGAGGGGCAGCTTTATGGCGTCTTCAGCTGGTCTTCCCCCCCCTTCCTTCTTCTAGCCGCAGGCAGATCTTGCAACAAGTGCGCACAGAGGGCAGCAGAGGGGCAGCAGCAGGAAGAGGTTGCGTCAGTAGCAGCAGGAGGCAGCAAGGGGCAGTAGAGCTCCCAGCCGCCTGTTGGCCTCTCTCCTCTCTTCCTCTTCTTCTTCTCCTTGGTCGTAGGCAGCAGGTGGCAGCAGGATGGAGAAGCAGCCTATTGGCGTCCAAAGGCAGCCCCCTCGTGCTTGGCGCGCCCTCCTCTTCTTATAGGAGATGGGGGAGATCAGGGGTCATCTTGAATCCAACGTGGGATGGCTCTTGAGTTCTCCCATGTTGTTTTAATGGTCTGACCCCTTGGATATCCCCCTGACTTCAATTCCTTGACCGCCTGGGCTTCCCCACTCCATTAACCAGTCAAGGGTGTGACCTGGCAGGTGCGCAGGTGGCTGCTGAGGTGGCAGGAGGGCCAGTGTGGCATGTTCACACTAGGCCGCAGGTGACCTTAGAGATGGGCTGCGCACAGGCCCTTTTACATGGGCCAATTGGGCCAGCAGGAGACTGCGGCCCAGCTTCTACTGTGGGCTGCGCAGGGCATGGATTCAGGATGGAATTTGCCCAATTTTAAAATGGGATCAAGGGCTTCTGATTGGACATATATGGGCCCCTGATTGGGCCCAATTCGGCTGAACTGTGGGCTGTCCGGCCTGCTCCTAGGCCTGCCCCATTGTCCCCTTTTTTTTTGAAAAAAAATGTACGCCAACAAGTGCAAAGAGGGAGATGACACAGGCTATGGCCAAGGGAGAGGCCAGCAGAGTGTACAGCATGCAGAAGGGCGAGCTGGAGTGGCACTCACATTGCTAATTGCTTCAAGTGGTCTCAGGGAACCATGCCCTCAACAGTGACGAGCAGAGAGTGGGTAGTAAGGTTCAGGGATATGGAGCTGAGCCAGGGGAAGAAGGGCATGCGGGAGGGTCTTTCTTCACAGGGAAGCTGAGAAAAGATGAGTTGATGAAGGCTCGGAGGCCAATAGAAGATGAAAGAGATGAAGTGAAACCTACTTGGATAGTGAAGGAAAGAGAAAGTGAGGAAGAGAGAGAGACTGTGGGAAAGATGAGAGAGTGGACAATGGTGTGGAGGCCAAGGGATGAAGAAAGAAGGTGGTGAGGACCCCTCGGTCAGACTACGGTAAGGGGAGAGAAGAGAAAGAGGAAGACGTCTTTGGTCAAACAATAGAAAGGAAGAAAGAGAAGGATAACTGGAACAACCCCCAAGGATTCCAAAAATTCACTTATTTCTTCTTGCTTAGGTTACAATATAGCCTCTCTCTTAAATAGAGCGAGAGTGCATACTTGACCCCCTTAACTAAAGTTCATTAAAGACATTACCCTTTAAAAAAATATTACTATTCAGATGTAAACACCTTAAAAAATATATTTAAGCCAAGAATAAAATGAATTGCCCTTTGTACGTGTAGCCGTATTGCGATTACATCACTTGCAAGAATATTTCAAAGATTAGACTAAGATGGCCTTTGTTTTGGCTTAATCTGAAAATCTGAACACTTAATTTCATTTCCAACCACTGACTGTCATAAAAAGTAGTTAACTTGATTAAAATGTTTACATGTAAATCAATTTAGTGTTTACTTACGTTATATCATATATGTTACTACTATCCCCTAGGAATAGAGTATTTCAGAAAACTAAAAAGCTAAATAATACAACTTACTTTTAGGATGTCTTTTAAGATATAAAAGGCATAATTAAATATTAATTAAGACATTAAATCAAATTGTCTGAATACACCAACCTCTGACCGAATCAGAGATCAAGAGTGGGTTAAGACAAATCAAACAGCACCTTAATGTAAAATATAATCTCTTAATTCCATGTCTAACCTCCTAGTTTGTGGTAAAAATAAGTATGTAATTTGATTAAGATGTATACATGTTAATCAATTTAGTATATTACTTAAGTTACGTAATATATGTTACTACTGCCCCCCTATATAGAAATTATGTCAGAAAACTAAATAGCTAGATCATACAACTTATGGTTAAGAATTGTTAAGATATAATAGATGTGATTAGAGAGACATTAAATTAAACTGTCTGAATCCACCAATCTCTGACCGAATCAGAGGTCAGATGTGGGTTAAGACCAATCAAACAGCACCTAATCTTGTTCTGTTTAACATCTCAAATTTCAGATTGTAACATCTGAAACCCAGGGTTTGTGCGGATTCAACATTCCCAAATGCAGGAGCAAAAGTCAATCTGATAAAAAAAGATGAACATGATTAAGACAATAAAATTTCTAAACAGACAGGTTACATAAAAGAATAAATCAAATTCATTCAATAGATCAGCCATAAAAGAAAACATACAGAATTAACAAGTTTGGCAATTCAGAGAACTCTGGTGGAAGATAGCCAGATAAGTTGTTATTATCCAAGAGGCTGCAAAAAACTCAGTTCTCTCAATAAAAAGAACGTAATGATGCAAGCATATTTACTATAGAAGGTGTAATAAGCCATAAAACAGTACTTACAAATGAAGAAGATTCGGCAATTTGGATAGCTCTGGTGGAATTTGTCCACTAATCGAATTATTATTCATATGGCTAGAAAGGGAAAAATTGCAGACGTAAAAAACTTCCAGTGACAATTAGCCCTTATGTATTCAAATGAAAAAAAAAAGATTAACTTACAAGTGCTTTGTCTTGTTCAAATTCGCAAATGACTTGGGCAATGGTCCAGATATATAATTCTGGTCAATTTGTATTCTATCCAGATTAGGGAGGTAACCTAGCTCCTCAGGTAAAGGGCCTGATAATTTATTCCCATTGAGAAGACTGTGGAACAATCAAAATGGGTCAATGACATGCATGGAAAGCAGAATACAACATAATCAACAAAGATAACAAATTATGAAAAGAAAAAAAAATAGGCACCTAATCTCCTTAAGAATCAAGATATGTGTTTTTTACATTTTTCCATTTTTTCTGTTTTTTGATAAACCGGTCCAGGTAGATTCTGGATAAAAAATTTTCCCAGAAAATTAAGCAATTTTCCGATCCAATCCAGATTTGGGATTGGGATAGGAATCGGCACGCCCTAATCCAGTGGCCGAATCCTATTCCGTGTTCCTTGAACGCTGCTGCCAAATGCAAAAAAGGTCAACATTCCGAGAATCCTCAGACATTCCAGGCTCGGGCAGATGATTGAGGTGATGCCGCAGAGATACTGATAGCCAACAATCAGATATGATCATGAAGGTTCCAGCCATCATATCCAATGATGCAATGTGCAATGAAATCCAGAAACAGGCCCATGGTGCTTGCTTGTGAAGAGTCAAGGCACGGCAATGAGTACATGAGGCAAGGATCGCGGGATCGGAATCGGAATCGGGATCGGTGGGTACCGATCCGATCCGGATCGGATCGTATCGGACCGATTCCGACCGATCCAATGGAAGAAAACCGATCCAGAATTGGTAAGCAAAAAAAAAAAAAAAAAAGATCCGATTCCGATCCGATCCGATTCCAGACCGATCCGGACCGATTCTGGCCGATCCTGGCCGATCCGACTGGAATAGCAAAAAATGAAAAAAAATGATTCGATTCCGATTCCGATTCCGATCCCGACCGATTCGGCTGATCCGATTCCGATTCCGATCCGATCCCGACCGATCCGGCCGATCCTGACCGATTCTGCCGGAACTTTTTTCCTGATCGGTCCTTCAGCCAAGAATCGGATCGGCAATGGCCGATCCGATCCAGGAATCGGCCGATTCCGATCCGGATCGGCCGATTCCGCGATCTATGACCTGAGGAGGGCGCCAGGCTCACAAGCTGGAGTTCAGCACCATACTGAAATGATGGCTGCGAGGAGATCTGGAAGAAAGATAAGAGGAACAAAAGGGAGAGAGAAGGTACCGGCAATGAAAGAGAAAAGTATCCCGGGGGGGAGAAGGAGTTGAGCCAGAGAAAGGAAAGGGCTGATAGAAAAAGAAAAGGTTGGCAAAGAGAAAAGTGAGGCTACCGGGAGGAGGAACCGTGAAACAGAACCGAAGAAGAGGGTAAGTTTACAGGGGAGAAAAGAATGATTACCGAGGAGAAAGAAGAAGAGCCGGTGGAGATGAACCAAGCTCACGCATGAACAGATCAGAGAGAAAGACAAATTTTGGAGGGGAGAGAGAGAGAGAGAGAAGGAGAGGAAGACATCAGGAGAAGAAGGGGTAGAGAGAGAGAGAGTAAAAACAAGCGTAGCTCACGTAAATTATATTTCGTGTGTTCTTCCATTATCTTCAATTGGGATATAGTAAGGGACTTTTATTGAAGTCTAATTTTTATACCTTGACCCTTCTAAAAATTTTATTACATATTGACGCTCAAGTGTACCAAAAAAATGTAAAAAACAAGTCATAAGTTAGACAGTATTTTAAAAAATGAATATGTTGTCTTCGCAAATTAAAATGGCAGTCTAAAATTTTCCCATGTGCCAGGTCTGACCACGATCACATCATTGAAGAGAGGCAAGACAGGGGAGGACAACCGAAGGAGGCATCACTGGACTGAGGTCACCCGTGGGATGAGCGATCAGGCTGCTGGAAGGCTACAGCAGGTAGGACATGCAGTCTTTCAGCCCGACAGATCTTGAGATGCAACCCATCTTCCCCACTCGATAAGGCTGAGAAGACCATGCCATGGCACACTGCCGCCCTCCAGCAAATGTCTCGGCCACTCTGCAGCATCTCCATATGGAAAGTGATCCAAGTACTGACTCCATGAAATCCTTGAAAGGGGGCATCTCGGCAGCTTAAACCAAAGAGTGACCCCTTCCCCCAATTAGCTAAGACCTGATGCTTCTTCCACTAGATATATAAATGACAGCCAAATCAAACATTGATTACCGCCACGTTGCTTGTTGCTCCCATAAAAATTTTTGAATCAGCACACATTAGTGACATCAGAAAAAAGAAAAAGCTTCAACTACTAATACATAGCATATAAAAACTTCTTTTGGATGTTTATAATTTATAGCGATAAGCATATGAGAACACCTCATACATGCAACTTAGTTTGCAGTTACTCGAGCCATTCTGTAAAACTCTAAAAATTTAAATAGTTAACGCTGCAACTACAACTTACAGAAGCTTTAATGACTTTATATTGCCAATCTCCTTTGGTATATTTCCAGCTATCTGATTCCACATGAAATCCCTTCAAAAAAAAAAGATAGAAGGTGACTTAACATTGTCATTGTTTATAAAAAGAAAAGGCACCGGGAGGATTGCATGGACAAGGATGACAGGCAGGCAACAAAAAAAGACTTTCTTGTCAGGTTAACAGAATAATGTATCTCGATTTCACTCACAATATTTCCAGATATGACAGCTGTCCGAGCTCTGGAGCTAAGCTCCCAGAGAGATTCATTTTTAGCAGTTGCCTACATAGAAAATAAAAAATAGTCAAAATTATAGAAAGTCGATTTTACCCAAAGTACTGAAAACTATTTTCTGACAACAAAGCAAAGAATAATTACTTATATTGCCGAAAGATAAATAAAATGACAAAACGAATTGCAAGAACACAGATCAGAGATGACATCCCTTGTCAAAAGTACCATCCAGCCGACAAATATTAGAAAAATCGACAAAGGGGTTATGACCACATTATAGTATAGATAAGAGGTTCCTCGGGAAAAATGAAAAAGAAGATTCGGCTGATCCTATCCAGATCAGATCAGAATCAGCACCCACTGATCTGGTGGCCGATTCCGATTCTGCCTTCCTTGGTGAATAGGGAATCCAGTGAGCACCACAGATCCCTAGACTCCCACATTGCTGTGCCGAGCAGAAGCAAGAACCAGAATGAGTGCCTTCTGCAGTGCTGTTGAAAAAAGGGGCTTTCGACCACAGTAGCCTTCTAACCTGTTAATGACAGTAAATCTAATTTGAAGATATTTGCTAGGGTTGAAGCATAAATACCCAAGATATAAGAAGCTATTTCAAGTTCTATATACTTTCAAAGACCTAAAATAAATAACCTAACAAGTGCAAGAACTATCGGCTGTAACTGCACAGGGGTTTTTACATTTAGGTTCCTGAAATCAATCATATTTCCACATATATCCCTAAAATTCTGACAATAATTTACAAATCCTTAAATTTTACTAGTTTTCTATTAAAATCCTTTGGTTAATTTTTCACATATAATTTAACTAATCTCTTACGAAAAAGATGACCATGACATCAATTGTGTCCTCAGAGGCACTCGCAAAAAGGATCTCTGGGAGGCCCGGCTGCACACACTCAGGGTCAATGTTGTGGCAGCACATCCTCCAGATGCCATGCCTTCTCGCCAAGATAAGTACTTGATCATGTCCTCGGTCTCCAAGTTTGATAGGATGTCATTCAAAAAATGCTATCTTCCTCCAATAGCCAATGTGCCTCATCATCCTCTGCAGCCACAGAAGAATGCCATAAGACAAGCAACCATGAGTGGAACACACCGGCTGACTACCAGTGGTAGCCACTGAAAGAGGAAGCGAGCTCACCAAGAAGTGTCCAGCGGTTCAAGCACATCCTTGCGGGAATGAAAATGACATGGCATCAATGGTGTTGTGGAAGGAGGCAGTAGGGAGTTAGGAACTGGGAAGTCAACCCTTATGCATCAGACTTCTGGCACCAGCCATCATGGTTGTCATCTCCAGACACCGGCAGGTGGTGGGGAGGGAGGCCTTCTGGGACAATGGAGAGGGATGACAGTCTGACACCATCACATTGGCCTGGACGTATGTAGACTGGCAGGAGACGCCCAACACCCACATCTTCTGCCCATACCTCCCCAGTCAGTAGGAACATGGATCATCATCTTCTTCAATCTACTCTATATTGACTTGTAACTAGGTAGTTTGCTGCAGGGGTGAGGGCGAAGAGAGCTGAATGTGGACAGTGATCTACAAATCAGTGGGGAGTGGTGGGTGTATGAGGAGGAGAGCACTGACACCTGGAACAGTAAGAAGCGCCTCCAAAGCAGCTTCCTCTGCCTCTTCTGCCTGCCGTTTGACACCAACATGAACAGTGTGAACTGCTCCCTCGACAACAGCACCCTCGCTATCTCGATGCCCCTACGCCAGCCCTGCGCACAACATCAGCACCCCACACAGTCCTCTATGGCATCCTCACACAGACCATCCCCCATGGAACGCTCCATATGTACTCCCCATGAATCTAGAGAAATGAGAAAGGGGGGCAGAGGTGAGAGGGAACAGAGAATGATGATGATAGAGAGAGAAGGGTGGAGGTGAGAGGTAGAGAAATAGAGATAAGAGATAGAGACGGATGAAAGATGAGAGAGAGATAAAAATGAAGAGTATTTTAATAATTTTACACTAGAGTTAACATAAATTTTTTTGGCCAATGTCACAACGGTTGCTATGGTTATCGCCATAAGGGTAACCATCCCAGGTTCAAAGCTGGGCCTCCCTGATAGGAGGAAACACGTCCACAGGACGCAGGTGTTTGCACTGTGCTATCATGCTGGGAACAGTAAACAGTAAAAGTTAACAGAGTTAACTCAGGACCATAACGGGAACAGAGTACGATTCAAGGATTTAGAAAAGTTATTGTCAGAAATTTAGGAATATATGGAGAAATACAACTGTCAGGGACCCAAATGTAAAAACCCCAAAGGTAAAAGATACATTGTCAGCAATATGTTTTCCTAAACAAGACCCTAGCAGAAAATGAACCCTTGTGCAGAAAATGAATATTTATGAAAACAATTATTAATAAGAAATTCCATTGAGATACATACAGTTCTTGAACATGCAGATACCCATCGTTCAATGTTCTGTTAAAACATATAACGCCTCTCCAACTTGATGTGCATGGATCCCCTTTATTCCAACTCCTGAGAGTATTTCCATGGTCAATTAAATTGCTCCTGATTGCCTGTAGCGCACTGACTGCAGAACATCCAAAAACAACCAGCATTAGTAAATGCCATTTCACATCTTCACTAATGGTGGTAGATATCTTCTCCTTGCGTTATCTTTTGTCCAGGCTGAACAATTAAAGTTGCGCAATTTTTATAAAGTGCATACATTCATCAACTAGCTTCACACTGCAGCTGTTAAGGCAGTGAAGCAGCCTTTGCACTATACAGTGCTAAAAAATGAACATGGTTCACCAAATAAGTGGCATAAATTACAGTAGGAGGTTAAGGAGGTCATCAGCCATACTGTCTCAATTTCTAGCTTCAACCCGAAGAATCAAGGAAGTAACGGCTGTTTTAGAAGTTGAAACCTAATAAAGGGACCATGCGTGAGTGGGGTCTTCAAGTGTGAACACCGTATCATTGGGAAAGTAGATTTCTTACAAAGTACCTTTGCTTGTTCTTATAGTTTGTTTACCCTCAAATTACTTCTAAATTGTTCTCTTTTTTTCCAAGAAAGCCACCTGACCGTGCAAGTCGATCCGCGACTACTCTACGTCCCATTTATGATAGTATAAACATATTAATATATTTCATTATCACTTATACTATCACATATATAGAAGATTTATAATCATAAATATATGTTATATACTTAAATTTTATAAAGATCTATTTTAACTCTCTTCTCTCTCTTATATAATAGTTTGTACTTATATGACAATTTCTTGAAAAGAACTTACTTTGTATGACACTGTTTGGTAGAATGTCATCAACATTATTTTTCATTTTTTTAATTTTTTATTTATTCATATGATTTTTTATGATTTTTTGAAAATTTTTATGATTTAAAAAATAAAATATTTTGGCTAATCCAGATTGATCTGGGATCGCCCTTTCTTCTGGAGGATCGGCCAATCTGAACCAATCCGAATCGGATCGGTGGTCACCGATCCCAATCTTCATCCTGTGATCCTTGCTTCAAGCTCAATCAAGCTACAAATGGAATCCAAGTTAATTCTAATCAAGTAAAATATGATTAATCAAATAAACTCAAATTGATTCTAACTAAACAAATTCAATTCAAACCAAATTAAATTGAAACCCACGAGCAAATTAAATTCAAGATTAATAAATCGAACTCAACTTTAATTCAAATCAAATTAAATTCAAAGCACTTCAAGTGTATGCATTCCATCAAGTTCATGGGACCATTGTTCTTATGCATATTTATTTTTGTAGATGTATGTCTTCTATTTCATGGATTGCTATGGTGGATAATCAAGGGTATTCGAGCATTCTCGATGTAATAAACATCGGTACTTCGCAAGTCTGATAGGGAGATGTCAAAATAAATTTTTAAAGAACCTAACAACCTCAAAATATTTTTGTACATATCATGGACCTAACTAATAATCTTATGGAATATCACATATTTTTCTAATAATCAATACTAAATCAAACCAAAATCAAAACAAAAAATAAATTTTCAAAATTCCAAAAATTTATATTATGATTTTGAGTTCTCCTCTTTTCTCGACTATTCCAACTTAAAATCTTTTTCATGAGTGGATTATTATCTCTCCACCCACCTTCTTCCTTCTTCAAGGAGCATCAGATACTCTATTAGTTAAAATAAACTTCAATTCCCTTGAACCTACATTTGCATGGCCTCTCTTGCCTAGGCCCACCTCTGAGACCCCTGTACCAGCTAGAATTATTTTTAAAGTAAGAAAAAAATGTCTAACCATGCTTTCCCTTCCAAATAAACACAATCCCAATCTCTCCCCCAACTATGCTAGAAAATCACATGATATATCCACGTCTTCATATGAAACAAAACCTTTATCCTTCCCAACAAATGCCACATCAAGTCCACAAAATGCAAGGTGCTCTAAAGATCCCGGACAAAACAAATTGGAGCCTCCATGACAAGCTGAAACAGTCTAAAGATGAACTAGAGATGCTGCTGGAGACAGGGCTCAAAATGTATCTTGATTGCTCAAACACTAAAGCAAAAGACTCTGGTACATATTGAAACTGCAGTACCATCACACAAGTCACCTTCAGAGCCTCTAAGGATCCCCATGGCTCTCTGTGAAATGTCCCCCAGCTCCGGCACCACTGACGGATCTCCACTCCACCGAGGATGGGGAAGGATGCAGGCCAACTTAATAGGCAGACTGCCCACCAGACCATTCTGAACCAGCATCTCAAAGTAGCTCGAGCTAGCAAAAAGAGAAGAGGGTGGCCCAACTCAGTAAAAGGCAGACAAGGCTGAACAGCCACTGGTTTGACACCTAAGTTAAGGATCTGCCCATTAGGACCCAACAGGCCCAAGATGTCTGCCTTCTCCACCCGACATTCCTGCTCATCAACGCCTAAGAATCTGCTTGCAGATACCTGGAAATCTCACTTTCCTTTTTGAAAATAAAAAAATTTACCCTCATCAGAAACAGAAAGTATAGTCTTTCAATACTTGGATCATCAGCCAAAGTCATCTTTATTGGCTTCGATAACACAATCGAAGACACCAACAAGCACTCCCCAATAAAAAAAATTTCAACTACACATAAGAAATCTTGTAAGATGGCCATGGCGTAGAAGCTGGTAGATCAATCTCGATGACTTCTCACTGCCATAATTACACCATCAGTTGAAACAAGCCAATCCACCAGTGTTTTTGGATCGGCTTAACCAGGGCCCCGACGTCTCCCTGGACCAAGCATACAATGGCAAACCCATAATCCTGCACCAAACATCATTCAGCACAATAGGCTTCATTCACACTCCGGGAACCAATGACAGAAAGCAATCAATGGTCCATCTTCTCCATTAAAGACTCTGCTAACGATAGACAATGACCAAGGTACCTAAGAGTTATTCCTCTCCATGAATTCCATCGCACCAATCTTCATCACCCACTATGGCATGGACTCCAGCCAGAGAATATACAGTACATGCTTCCCGTCCACTGAGCTATCATTACTAAAGGGACCTCAGAGAAGGTGGCCACCACACAACAAGCTGCCCACCTCTTTTTAACTTCAGTGCCCAGTACCTCACACCACCCAAACAAGTAGCTTCTGTAGACAAAGTGGAGAACTACGCCCTCTATCCCACAGCCTTCTCTAACTGCATAAGAATCTCCGATGACCAATTCGGTTGCAAACCCAGCAGACCACCATTCTTGCACAATCTCCTATCGTGCTCGGTGCTCAAGTACCTACTACACCTCTCTTGTATCCAACTACTCACCTGAATAGAGCCCTTACCCAAAGCCGAACCACTTGCCTTCGACGAAGAGAAGACAAGGATTTAGCGAAGGTTGGAAGACTCCCCCCAGCCCTGTAACACCACCTCTTCCCAAGGAATAGACCTCGCTGGCAACCTTCCCTGGTCTCTGTCGGGTTCTTCCACCTACACCAGAGCCAGAAGCATCGGACCGGGCCACAACATCCCTTCTTCCAGCCTTGCTAGGCTTCTTCTCCTTACCATCATCCAGCCATCCCGATCCTCAGACTCCAACATCCCGCCAAGTACAGCTTCCCTCTGAGGAACCCACTAAACGTGTTTACCACTACAGCTGGAACCCGGCCAGCCAGGCCCCAACTAACTCCAACGGCTCTCCAATAGGGCTGTAAATGGATCCAGATGTTATCCGGATCTGGTTCGGATTCGTACCCAATTAAGCAAATAATATCCAATCACAGAGATCCGTCAAAACTTTTTTTCAGATACGGATAATATGAGATTAATTAATGGAGTAGATATCAGAAACATAAGATCAGAATCGGATAATATCCGCTCCGACGAGGACCAACAATCCAATGGTCATCATCAAACCCTATCTCATCTTAACTTTGAAGAAAGATGAGATAGGATTGGACAGCACCAGCCCTACCCCTTTCTCCTCCAACTGTTGGACAGTGCCCAATGTGATGGGGACCCGGTCCGGTCCATTTTGGGGTTTATTTGCATTTACGTCCATTTGGACTTGTTTTTAAATATTTGAGTTTTATTTGTGGTCTTTTCTTTTTATTTGGGTCCTCAAGAGGACATGTATGTAATTAGTCATTTATGGTGTCTTGTTTGTAATAGGCTCCTCTATTTAAGAGGGCCACTTGTTGAAATGAAGAGAGAGTTGTTAGTGTCAATTTTTGGACCCCTAGGGCTGGTCCCTTGTGCAGGCGCTGCCCCCCCCTTCCCTTCACCCCCTCCACGATGGAGGTCGTCCAGTTCCACCTCCGGTGAAGACCGGTCTCTTCGCGACCCTCCGGCGTGGGTGCCTTCATCCCTCTCCTCCGTCCAGCGGCCTCCGAGCCATTCTTGCCCCTTCCCCCTTCACCGGTTCGTTTTGCAGCCCTATCGACACCGTTCACCCCCCCCCGTCTCCGTCCTTTTTGACATCTCCGACCGCGTCGATCACCACCCCTCCGTCCACCCCCGCCTCCGGCGATCCCCGGAGTACCTCCACCTGTCCACCCCCTTCTGTTCGGAATCCCTAACACCCCCTTTTGCCGGATGAAGAAGGAAGAGGAAGATGAAGAGTTCCGGCGGGACGGTTCCGGGAGCACACCCCTCGCTAGGGCTCCAGCAGCCTCCGATCCTCCTCCCGCAACGGTGGCTCCTTCGACCACTGCCGGCGGCGGCGGCAAGGTCCAACGGCGACGGCGACGGCTCCCCTCCTCCCGCCTGCGGCTCCGCCGCGGCCGTCGACGCGAATGACACCCGCGCGGAGCCCTCACCCTCGCGCGGCCGAAGACGGGCGGAAGACGACGCTCCCGCGCGCGTCCACGGGCGTCACCTGACGGGGGTACGCGGCGGCCGGCGAGCCGGCCGCGTCTCTCGCCCCCGCCTCCAACCGCAGGCGGCCACGCCCCCCCCCCCCGTTAAGTGGCGGTTCGCGCGAACCGCCGCCCGCCCGCCCCGCCCGGCAGCCCGGTCCGCCCAATCGGTGAGCCGGCCGCGGTTCGCCTCCAGGCCGGTCCGACCCCCGGTTCAGCCCGGTTTAGACCGGTTCAGGGCCGGTTCGGCCCGGTTCGACGGTCCAGAGGCCGGTTCAGGGCCTAAACCGGCCGGTTCACCCCGTTTTGGGCCGGTTCAGGCCGGTTCGAGCCATTTTGGGGCCGGTTCAGGCCCGTTTTGAGCGGTTCGGGCATGATTCGACACATTTTGGGCCCGTTTTGACCGGTTTAAGTCCGGTTTTGCTTGTTTGATGCATTTTTTAGGTCTTTTGCGCCTCTTGAAGGCCCGCTGCAGCGCCACGTTGCCGGTCCGTCCCGCCTCGTCCCGCATCACAATGCCTCACCTCACGCCCCTCTCCAATAGTGCCCTACGAGGTGAGGACTCCTCACAACGCCCGCCCTCTTCCTCTCAAATCTCCAACAGAACCCCCAAGGAGGCAAGCCACGAGCACTCCTCACAGTGCCGGAGCACCCGCCCTCTTCTCCTTCAACTGTCCGACAGGCAACAACGCCTGATGCCTGCTCATAGTCACTCCCCTTCTCCAACAGCCAGCACCCCTACGAGCCCGAGGACTCCTCATGGTGCCCCCGCAAGCCCAAGGAGGCAAGGACTTCTCACAGTGTCCCGTGCGTCTCCACTCCGGTGGCAGAAGAGCAGGTCTCCGGAATGGAAGGCTGAGTCTCAGCCTCATGGGACTGAGAATGAGAGATCCGATGCTCGACACCCACCCATCGCCCATTTGTTTACAGCCCTAACCCACATCGCACCACCTGTTGGTTAGGAAGATGTGGTCCTGTATTCAGCCCTCCCTCGGGGCAAACGAGTTGCGCAAGCCAGGTTTTGAGTTCTCTCTCTGTTTCAGGCTGATGCTCTATTTGTCGTGCAAGTTGTCGGATGATTGCATTGTATCAGTGTCTAATCTGATGCAACTCCTAAGTTTTAAATTATTTTCACACTATGGCAAGTGTTAATGTCTGTTGTTTAATTAGATTTTTTGTGTATTTTAATTATGACTGTGATCTATTTAATGGCCTACATGCAGAAAGAGTTCAAGGAGAATTTTGAATGGATACAGGATGTGGGTTTTTTCTATTCTCCCTTGGTAGTTTGGAACGTCTGGTTCGAACTTAAGGTGTAAAAGAGTTAAGTTAAGTACTATATTGCTTAAGTTGAACTTGTGTATTAAGGTCTGTTTAATTGGGTTGAAAAGACCGTTAACATCTGATTTGTTAAGGGTTCGTTATCTTCTAGCTCTGCTGTTTATCTAATTAAAAAGAGTGTTTGCATAGTGCAAGAGTTTGAATAATGCTACTGTAATCTCATGCAAGTGATAAGGTGGTGATTAAACCATGTTTCCATTTGATGCATTAAGCATCAAATTTTCTGCAATAGTTAGTAGTTTCTAATTTCCTTAGATTTGTGCCCCAGCTTTATCCATGAAAGTTGATCATTTAGTATTCGTTATTTCTGCTACCACAAGTGTTTGATGTTTTTTTTCTTGCACCAAACAATAATGGAAGAAGAGTTATTACCTATATCTATGGATAGCAATGTTGAATCATCAAGTGCAAATGATAGTGGTAACAATATCACGGAGAGTAGTCATGATGCAAAACCTACTATGGGTGATGGAGTTCAAATCATTGATGTAGTAGAAACAAAATCACGTTTACCTAACAAAAGCAAAATTATGTTCAGTTGTTTAGAATGATTTTGAGAAAAGTAGAACACTTGATGATCTATGGATACTGCTACATGTCTCCATTGCAAAAAGATATTTGATGGTGTTAGTTCTGAAGGTCCTACTCATTTGAATAATCATGCTAAGTGGTGTCCACAAAAATTGAATAGAGATATTAAGTAACGTATGTTAACAATGTCCAAGTCTGCTAATGAATCAAAAGTGAAACTTCAAATTTCAAAATCTGATCAAAAACGTAGTCGTAGAGATCTTGCATATGTTATCATTAAGCATGAATTACCATCTAGTTTTGTTGAGTATAAATACATTACTATTTTTCTTTCAAATCTTTAACCTCAATTCAAGTATTATTCTAAAACTACTATTAAAAATAAAGTCATAAAAATTTACAATGATGATAAGGATAAGATGTATAGAAGTCATGATAAGTTAAGCTCTCGAATTGGCCTCACAATGGATTTGTGGGCTTCAGGACAAACTATGGGTTATGTTTGCCTAACAGCATATTTTACAGATGATGAATGGGTGCTGCAAAGAAAAATTCTATTCTTGCCTTTGAACAAGTCCCAACTACACATACAGCTAAAGTTCTTTTCAAAGTTGTGAAAAATCTAAGTATTGACATGCAACATTAATAAAAAGTTGTGTTATCACAGTTGATAGTACCTCTACAAATAATGCACTGTTTAGAGACCCTAAAAATTGGTTTGGTGAAAATAATTTGTTGATATGTCCATCTTTCATGCCGATTTTTCCACATAGAATGCAATGCTTTTATTCTTAATTTGATCATGCAAGATGGATAAAGTATGAAATCAAAATTCATTGAAAAGGTTCGATGAAGTGTTCCATATGTGAGAAACACTCTTAAAAAAATGTTTGAAACAACTTTGTTGCATGGACACTTAACAACATCAAAAGGGTTGTGTCTGGATGTACCAACCAGAAGAAATTCCACCTACTTGATGCTTTTGACAGCTATTGAGTTAAAAGATGATTTTATTCATCTTACTAAAATTGATCATGATAATTATGATTGTCCATCTTTCATTGATTGAAAAATAGCTTCTCAAATTTGTCAATATTTAAAAGTTTTATACAATGTGACATTAACACTTTTTGAAACTAAATATGTGACTGTGAATCTCTACTTTGGTGATATTTGTGTTGTGCACATAAAGTTATGCACATAAATTTTGGTGAGTGAATTCATTTATAATCCAATTTTAAAAAAATCTATAATGTTATTATTCTTTGAACTTTGTTTTGCAGATCCATCATGTTGGGTATATATTTAAGGCTAAAGATTGAAGGGTGTTTTGTGAAGGCTCGTGTGTTATGTCAATTAGGCTTTTGAAATTGTTTATTATAAACCCAATGATGTATTTGAAATTGATAAGACTTGTATCCGTTAATCTATGTTGATTTTAGGATACGCATGAGGATAGTTATATGTAAACATATTTTAGTTGTATGTCACGTAATATGTGTGTCACATATTTTATAGAACACATTTTTCTATTCGACATTATACGTTTTGGAAAACTTCTACTTCTATGATATAGAACCTGTTGATGTTGCAGATTTTACAGGTTTTGAGCATTATCTTTGTCATCTTTCATGTATGAGAATAGTAAAGTATGTATGTGAATTTTCTGGGATAACTGAACATGACAGAACTTTATTTTTCTAAAATTTAGTTTGTGGTAGAATTTATTTTTTATAAAATATGGTGTATAGTAAAATTTAATTTATCCTTCACTTCTTGAGGTCTTATAATATTTTTTAATAATTTTTAGGTATTTAACAAGTCTTTTTTACTGGTATTTTTAATTGTTTGGTAGACATTTTTACAATTTTTTTAAAATTTGCCAATTGTCTAGCAAAGCGGATATTATCCGTAAGCACACTATTCTGATAAATATCCAAATATCCAAAAAGAAAGGATCTCGAAAAAGGCATATCCGTTCCGTTTACAGCCCTACTCCTGATGATGCCCCTAGAAGGCAAGATCTCCAAAAGGATACTCCTCTCCACGATGACCCCCTTCCCAATCACTGGAGCACCGCATACCTCCAATATATTTTTGATACAAAAGCATGTATATCATAAAGCAACTAAAAACAAAAACATCATAAGCTGATGTAGCTAACTTAAAAAGTACTACGCACTTTCAATGGAAGACATGAGAAGATAAATTATGTAGTGAAAAAAATGCATTAAATTTGATAGCACTTAAGTGACAAAGAGAAGCTAGTTGTCTTCACCTTCCACTGGATCACTAATTTGTGCACCCACATGTGGCACAAGATAGAACACAAATATAGCCAAAATCTCTCTTAAAATGAAACCGAATCTGATCATCCTGTTGGGAAGAATATCATAACAGCATTCAATTGTTACAAACCTCGGTTGCAAATTCTCACCTGCCAAAACAATGTTTTTCCGATTTAGAAAGTACAGTCAAATCTGATGTATTTCTTTGAAAAGTTAAAACAAATAAGGTATGCCATGACGTTTGAGGCCGACAGAAGATTTAGTTCAATATAGGATAAATATGTTCGTCCACAACCGATATGCAAACTATGCAAAAAATGCTCAATATGCAAAGGGGAAAAGAAAACGACTTACACATGGTTTTTGTATGTCCAAATAAAAAAAAAAATCATAGAAGCCATATGTAGAAGAATGCTTCGATTAACCGGATTCGACACTTAGGCCTATCAGTGATACCAATAGACCGAGCAAAGGCGATGGTAAAAAAAAAGACAATAATTTGGGAGGATATCCATGAACTTCAACAGCTCAACAAAAGTTTCTTTTTAACAACTTCCCATCTGATATAGCACTTGTTCCTACAACAAGAGAAAGATTCGCACGCTTACAGCTCCAACCAATCACCGAAAGACCCTAGGAATCATAAGAGAAAGTTGGCAGCACAGAGAAGTAGCGTTGCCCAACAGAATTCCCCGAACCGGAAAACAAGGGACACAAGGAACCATCTAAATGAAGTATTACGGACAAACAAATAAGATCCAAGTTTTTACACCCAGCTATGATGGCATACCAAGACGTCCTTGTGTGACTCCCGCCCTCTGATCTCTTGTAGATGATCCGATTACCAGTGAGCCGGAGAACAGCTTGCTCCTGAACACTGGGAAGCAGCACCAACAACCGCAGTGAAATCAAAATCAAGAGAAAGAAAAAAGAAGAGACGAGGGTGAGGGGAGCAGGTAAGCCGGCTGGAGGCTTTCGGGCTCAGTCACGACCAGGTCCAGGCGACGGCAGTTGGCAAGCAGGTAAGACATCGTGCTTTGCATCTGTTTTTTATTGTTTCTTTTTTTACTCCGGGAAGCCGAAAATTTCCAATGGTACTTTATTTCCATGGATGCGCACTTTGACCTTGGCAATGTAGGTTAACGGGTAGGGGCTTGATGAAAGTGAGACGACATGAATGAGGTTTCGCGTTTCGGATGTGCGCGTGCCCAACGCCGTTTTTTAAAGGACGCCGTCGCCGCCCTCCGGGCCCTCGGTGGGGGTCTATTGGGAAGCACGTTGGAAAGGGAAAAGGCGTCGGAAGGCCCCTGGCTGACGGCCGACGGACGTGACCCTGCAGTTCCCGAGAGGTTTGATGGTTACGATTTTCGTCGATACGACGCCGTCGCCTTCGCACGCGGCCGCGGCTGGACCGCCGGCGGCGCCTTCGAGAGCGAAACCCACGGTAAGCGGGTCCAGAGGTGGTTGAGTAGGTTTACAAATTTAAGTGGCAAAAACGCCACCTATGCAAGCTTAACGTTCGGATTACCATCTGACCCCGAGAAAGAAACAAGAGCACGATACGCTTGTCACATAAACACCGCTCAACCAGCTTCAGATATATTCAAACTTCCTGACGACGAATTGCAAGTTCGAAACAGAAGATCCAGCACTTCCGATCTGTTCCTTTGCGGAGCTGTTCTTGAGGAGACAGGTGGTACCTGATGTGCGCACGCATCTTGAATCTTCAACGCCGCCGACGGCATGGTGGTGGAATTACTGGGTCCGATGGCTACCGCAAGCCGCCTTCTCTGTCTGCTGCGCTCTTGAGGACGGGACAGACGGTCTTGGGCAGTTGGCGCATGGATTTATGCATCTCCGGGACATTGTCAAGGTAAAGAGCGATGGCTTCGTACTTCCGTCGGATACCATCAATGCCGGCTTGCCGAGTCTGCAAGAATATTTAATTAACATGTCTCATCCGCCGGCCGGAACTTTCAGATCCGGGTGACGGAACTTGATGGGTACTCACCGAGCTAAGGCGGGGGCGGCTGGATGCAAGAAACTGAACGCGCAACAAAAAAAGTCCGCGACGGCGTGCCGATCGTATAGAACAGCGACCGTCTTAGGGAACGGGAAGGGGGCGGGGTGAAGAAAACAAGAATGCCGAGCTCGGTGCGTCGGCAGCAGTTTTTATATATTTTTTCTCGATTGTCAGTCTCATCTGACCTTGATCATACAGCTCTTGGTTGCTGTTCGTGCGTAGACTCCCACGAGTAAAAGGGATTTTTTAAGTACGCGGTGCAAAGAAAGGTTGCGCTGCGTTGGGCGGGATTTGGCAACAAGATGACGTGTATTCGATTATGATTTCGGAATATTGTAATCCAATGGTGACGAGGATTTTTAAATTTAAGTAATACTGACGTTTGTATATAAATTTTAAATCATGAAATAAAATCATTATGTATCATAGGATTAACATATACCAGTTTTTATCTTGACAATATATCTTTCTAATGAAATTTCTTAATTTGTAAATTATATAATCATTTGTGTTTGTCCTCAAATATCTATTCCAGATTCATCAGGTACTTTAGGGCCTGTTTGGTATGGGGATAAACTAGGATAGACCTGGTTTATCCCCAATCCCCTGTTTGGCACACACTTAAAAATGGGGTTAGCCTGGATTAAGTTAATCCAGGTTATCCCCAAAATCAGGGACAAATGCAGGGATAAGTCATCCTATATAATATTTGGGATGACTTACTCCCAAAATAATATTTTGAGGATACGCGCGGGAGCTGGGGGGTGCCGCGGGGGTCCGCGCGAGGGGGGGCGTCCGCGCGGGGGGGGGGGGGGGGAGCTCCAGGGGGCGGGGTGCCGCGGGGGGGGAGCTCCGGTCGGGGGGGGTGCCGCGGGGACGTCCGCGCGGGGGGCTCCAGGGGGCGGGGGGAGCTCCGGTCGGGGGGCGGGGTGCCGCGGGGGTCCGCGCGGGGTGGCGTCCGCGCGGGGGGGGGGGGGAGCTCCGGGGGGCGGGGGCGTCCGCGCGGGGGGCTCCGGGGGCGGGGGAGCTCCGGTCGGGGGGGGGGGGGTGCCGCGGGGGTCCGCGCGGGGTGGCGTCCGCGCGGGGGGGGAGCTCCGGGGGCGGGGGGGCGTCCGGTCGGGGGGGGGGGGGGGGTGCCGCGGGGGTCCGCGCGGGGTGGCGTCCGCGCGGGGGGAGCTCCGGGGGGCGGGGGGCGTCCGCGCGGGGGGGGGGGGGGGCTCCGGGGGGCGGGGTGCCGCGGGGGGGGGGGAGCTCCGGTCGGGGGGGTGCCGCGAGGGTCCGCGCGGGGGGGGGGGGAGCTCCGGGGGGCGGGGGCGTCCGCGCGGGGGGAGCTCCGGTCGGGGGGGTGCCGCGGGGTCCGCGCGGGGGGGGGAGCTCCGGGGGGCGGGGGGCGTCCGCGCGGGGGGGGGGGGGAGCTCCGGGAGGGGGAGGGTGAATGGGGGCGCGCGGAGTGACCGGGGGGAGGTGCTTCCGCGGGAGGGGGCCGAGGGAGGGGGAACATCCGCGCCGGGGGGGGGCGAGCTCGGGAGGGGAGGGTGAATGGGGGCGCGGAGTGACGGGGGTTGCTAAATAGTTTTTTTTTAATAATATTATAATTTTTTTATATATTTTTTAATTAAGTCGATTTAAACGGTTTAATTTGACTTAAATCGGTTTAGAGGTTTCTCAAATCGAACCAAACCGAAAGGGGTCCCAAATCGAACCGAATGGTGGTTCGGTTTGTTTTCTCGGTTTGAACTGTTTTCTGTTCATCCCTAGTCAAGAAGGGGGGCGGGGAGCACTGTCCGCCGGATTTTGTCCGGAGGGGAGTCGGGTTGAGTTTCGTCAACATTTAAGTTTATTTTTTATTTATATATTTAAATAATAATTTAAATTTATTATATAAATATGTAAGTTAGTTAAGATATTTACAAATATGTTATGAGTAATAAAATAAGATAATATAAAAAATAAATATAAAAATATAAAAATATAGGGTTATCCTTAAATTTTTTGTTAATATACCAAACATAGGATGGGGTTATCCCTAAACTTATCCTAAGTTCAACCAAACATGATGAGGATAGGGTTAACCATAAGGACTGGTTTATCCCTATCCCCATCAATTTTATCCCGATACCAAACGACGCCTTAGTGATTATATTTTCAGGTAAATTTTCTTATATAGAGTCATTTCTGGTCCATTATCAATAAAAGCAAATGCATATTCTATCTCATAATCTTCTCTTAATATACCTATTGGGATGTAAATATTATTTGGTCTTGTCATCTGAATAATAACATATCTTTTCCATCATATGTTAGTATGAGTTTATCTTCATGTATGTGAAATGGTTTTATTTTTAATAAGAAATTTGTTCATAGTAATATCTCATGATCTTCCCGGCTATAATTAGTATATATTTTTAATGGTAAATTAAATATATAGTCTTGTATTTTTATTTGAACAATAGTTTTATAATGGACTTGACTTATTTTTCCATCATAGTTTTTATATGTATATGGTTTACTTAGTTCTTTTTTAAAAAAAATAATGGCTATTTTTTTCATAATAAAATCTTGACTTGCTTATGTGTCTATTAGAATTTGGGTATCTTTCCATTCATTGCCATTATAATATTTTTTATGATATATGTAATTAAATTATCTTTTGTGTATATGTTGTTATTTGAGAATTTGAATGTCTCTGAGATGTTGATCATACTGATTCAGTTCCTCGTAATCTTTCATTATTTATTGTAAAAAGGTAATATTGTTTCATCATTTATTGGTAAGGGTTTATTAGTTACATCAATATCATAAAAGTCTAGAATTTATATTTCTTCTGTTGTCAAATTTTCCCTACTTATTAAAATATTGTAGGTGATGAATTCTTAAAAATATCATTATAATGAGTGTTACTCAAAGCATAATTAACCATATATGTTATAGAAAATGGTATACTATCTTATTCCATAAATTCTTTTCTTTTGAAATCTTGAACTAATGATAATATTTGATTCATATTTTTTTCTTTAAAAGACATTCCGCATTTTGGATTAATTTGAAACACTTTTTCCGTAAGTGATGTTCCAACACAGAAGAAATGATATCCTTAAATTTATTCAAGAAGATTTAAGTTATTAAAAACTTAAATTCGATAACTTGGTAAAAATAGAATATTTAACGAAATCAAAAGGTAGAAATAGAATCAACTGCTCCTGATCGTGTTTCCAATAAAGCATTAATGAGAAGGTTCGATTCACTCTCCGACAACTTATATAGAATACGTTAAAAGATTTTGAAGTTAGAAACAAAACTTCAGAACGTCAGATTCCATTCATACACTCCTAGCTGTCTTGCCTGACATCATACGTCTCAGGCTTTTTTTATATCCAAACTGATTTAGGCCCTCTAAACGTTAGATATATATATAAAAACTAATTAGTCTGTGTAAGAGAAGAGATCACCGGAACTAAACTCTTGTCAATCAGCCCTAGTTTGCAACCTCAACCGTCATCCCTCCGTGGCTTCTCACCTTCATGAGCTCACTCCTTGTTCGCGGATGCACACGAGTTAAGTCGAGTCGAGTAATTGACTGTTCAAACCCGATTCATTTATTATACACCGAATATTCGAGTTCGTTTGACGAGTTTGTTCTTAATTTAAATTTATTCGTTTAACATAATAAATAAGTGGAATCAAAAAAATTTCTACTCACGTTTAGAATTAGTTGTCAAAACATATTAATTCGTTTGCGCACCGTGGCAATATCCACGCACACAATAGTATATAAAACCACCGGACCAAACCAAACCAACTAGTTTACTCGGATTTGGTTTGATTTGAATAAATTTAACCGATGATCCAGAGTCAGACCAAATCAAATTGACCAAATCAGTTAAGATAAAATATAAAAAATAATATATTATTAGTAAAATATATATTTTTATAATATAATATTAGTTATACACAAATAGAAATACGAAAGCAATTAGTTATCTCCAAGCCGCCGTCGTCAAAAAAACGACTATTTCCTTCCCAGCGGCGAGACAGGCACCAGTGGATTGGGCCGGTTGACCGGTTCTTCCGGAAGTCATGGTTTCCCCACGACAGGGTGAGGGAACCGATATTAAAGAATACGTGTGTCAGGCTTGTCTCTTGTATACATTTCGGAGTAGTAAAGTAAACACGCTGGATAGCTGTTTATACCTGCAACCAACTGACGAGGGAGCTGACATTTATTTAAGTATGTATATATGTATCATGCTTGTATCTTATGCATTTCGGAGTAGCAAAACAAACATGCTGGATATAGCTGTTATTCATGTAAACAAACTGAAGAACGGATTTTGAAGCCAGTCAGCAATAAGATAGAGAAGTCTCAGTGGTTAAACTTCATAGATGGAGAACGTGGCTACAATAAAAAATAAATAAATCCACGGGGTGTTTAGTTGTGTGACAAGTTATTTGAGCTCTTGTTACAAATATATATATATATATATATATATATTCTAACAAAACTGGTTAAAAAGATGTTTGGTTTATGGGGTGTTTGGTTGCATGATAATTTTGTGTACATTCTCGTGATAAAAAATTATATTAAAATAGAAAATGAACAAACTCATGACATAAAATTGTCATGTTTGGAGGGATGTGACGACAAAAACGAGTAATTATCATTCAAGACCGGACAAAGTGGGGGACCACAAGAGAAAAAGAAAGAGGTAAGACCCTCATTTTATGTTTAAGAAGAAAATCACTTTCAAAATATAAAATTGTCAAGGTTGCCAAACACCTCTTTTAACAAATTTTCTTACAATTTTTAAAAATTAAAATAAAAGTCTCCATTGTCATGGAACCAAACACCCCATTAGTTACATTCCGACACTTTTCACCAAATAATCAAAAATTTTAACCTGTAACCCATTCAAAGGCCCTTGGTTATATATATACACCACTTCACAATCAAATAATACAAAGTTTTACTTGCAACGACAGCAGACGCACACAAGCGTTGTTCGATTGATCCAAGCATCTCTGACTTCTGATTTAGTCGGAACTTGTTTAGACTCGAATTGTTTGATTTAATATATTAATCAACCTCCAGATACGTCTTCTATATTTTGATAAATTTCTTAAAAATAAAATAAAAACTATGATAAGGTGTGGCAAATTAAGAGGATGGAACAAATGATATATTAGATGCCTTATGTCCTGTTTGGTTAGAGTTTTATTTTTAATACTATATCAATATTGATATTAATATTTTCAAATGTCTGAGTATCAATATCAAAAGTAATACAAGTTGATACTTGTATTACATAATATGCTTTGTTTGTACTACAAATTTTAAAATTGATACAATTAACCAAACATCTTTTAATGGTTCCTATCAATATCAATTTTAAAATTGATAGTGATAGAGATACCTAATAATGTTACCAAACAGGGTGTAGTCAACGGATATTCATAGAAGTTCATCATGTAATTTTCATATAGCACTCATTGATGTCGGGGCAAATTAATTGTGGATAATCAGATAAAAAAATTATTTCTCACAGTGCAGGCTTGCATGTGGGTAAATCATTATGTTTTAATAAAATATTAGTAGGTTATTTTTTTTTCTTGAGCTCACATTTGATCCAAGTGAATATTTAGGGGGTGTTTGGTTGCATAATAATGAAGGTTTTTGTTTTAATTTTAAAAAATTGTAAAAAAACTTATTAAAAGAAGTGTTTGGTAATCATGACAATTTTATGTTTTAAAAGTGATTTTCTTCTTAAACAAAAAAAGAGGGTCTCACCTCTTTCTTTTTTCTTGTGGTCCCCCACTTTATTTGGTCATGTGTGGTAGTTATTTTTTTTTTTTGTAATCACATCCCTCCAAACAAGATAATTTTATGTCATGAGTTGGCTCACTTTTTATTTTAATACATTTTTTATCATGAAAGTGTACAAAAAATTATCATGCAACCAAACACCCCATTAGCAAAAATCAACATTAACAGAGGATGTAAGCGAGTATTAGTAATCCTTAACCATTAAGTTGTCATATATATTTTAATGAAATACGTGGCATCGCATGTTTACGGATGTACATATTGCCACCTTACTAAACTTAGTCATAAGTTTAGATATCCAAATAATTATGTTGGCTGAATACCCTGATGAGAGAGGCAGTGTACTTGCATTTTCTTTTGCACTTCTACCTGCGTTTTTCCTTTCGTTCATATTCTTCGACGAAAAATCCTGTCTCTCGACCTAAGAAATCTGTGATTTTTCCATGTTGAATTCCTGAAAAATGCAAGCAAACAGAAGTTCTAGAATATGTAACGACATTAAAAAATTTGCAAATATTTAGCAGCGGTCTCTCAAACACTTGGACCATGTTTGGTGCGAGGATAACATGGAGATAAACTTGATTTATCCCCAAAAAATTTTTAGTGCCAAACATGCCTTCGAAGATTCCATTTCCAGCACATAAACACCGAAGTGGCAAAAAAAATGATCCAGCAAACTAAGAAACTGGTAGAATATTTTATGATACTAGGCGAAAAAAAAGAGACGTTCAAAACTTTTTCAAAAATAGAGATATGTACAAAGTTTCGCTGTCATGCAAGGTTCTAAATTATAGCCATGCAGCGTAGCCTAGGAGTGACTCGAAATGGTATGACCATTTATTGACTTGAGGATCGCCATCATGTAATGCATAATTACATACAACGTGGCATTTTGGATGCAAAGGAAAATCAGAGAGGTCGATGGTAAAAGTTAATTATCAAACTTTTATCCCTGAATAGAGGTCACAAAGTAAACACCTAACCTGATCTAAAGAATTTTAGTGTCGTCTAAAAGTTCTGGTTGCATGATAATTTAGTATTTTGTTATAATTTTATATTTTTGTGACAAAATTTGTTAAAAGAATATTCGACAAGCATAATAATTTTTTCATTTTGAAAGAGTTTTTCTTCTTGAGCAAAAAAAAGTGTCACTTTTTTTATCTTGGTCTTTGTTTTGTTTAGTCATATATAGTATACACTCTTTTTTACGATCACATCTTTCCAAACATAATAACTTTATGTCATTGATTACCTCTCATTTTTATTTTAATACAAATTTTTAATCATGAATCTAAAATTTATCGTGCAACCAAACACCCTATGAATCTAAGCCCACTAATTCGAAGGCATCCTTCCATTTTCACCAGGTTTCTAAATCCATCCGGAAAGGAAGCACCATAAAATGGATTTATGACTGAAAATTCATGGAAAATTGAACCATTAACTATATTATTAAAAATTAATGAATTATTCTGAAATCTTCAATTGAATCTTTTAATATCAAACAAAATCTTGATTTACTATATATTCTACATATTATGATCCATATACTAATATTATATGTTCTATTTAGCGCAATATAATATAAAAGTTTTAGTCACAAGCCACGTTTATTCACAAAGGCGGAGCCAGAGTTCCAGTGCCTGCTCGGCGGACGGCGGAGACGGGGTCTCGTTAGCTTTGGGCCTACCTTGGGCTTGTATACACTTCGGCCCAATGAGAAAATACTACCTCATTGGGCCTCCAGGCCAGTCCACCCAATCCAGGTGCGGCCCACGTTACCTTTCTCAGTGAGATTACTCCATTTTCACAAAATTCACATATAAATTTTGTTTTCATAGGTCTTTGAAACTCATCAAATCTTGCAGCTGCATCCCTAAGGCTCGGGCGGTGTTTGATTTGATTTAGTTTCGATGTATGATGCCCGGTTTGGTCAGAGTTTTATTTTTAGTATTATATCAATATTGATATTAATATTTTCAAATGTTGGAGTATCGATATCAAAACCGATACAAGTTGACACTTATATTACATGATATGTTTTGTTTGTACTACAGATTTTAAAATTGATACAATTAATCAAACATTTTTAATGATTCTTATCGATATCACTTTTAAAATTGAGAAGTATTTGATAGTGTTATCAAACAGGGTGTAAGTGACCGTTTGATGATTGTACTATTAAACACCTGTGTCTCTATATCAAATTGGAACGGGATACATCCATAGGTGTTTAGCTATATTCGTATTAGTATTGAAATTCTTGGTACAAACAAGGTACGTATGCCGCGTAATACAAATGGCCACCCGTGTAAATTCTGTCTAGAACTAAAATTCTAACCAAACAGGTGGACATTTGCTTTTATAACTCTTCAAAAAAAAAGAGAGAGAGAGAGGTTAAAAGAACAGAGCGTAGGGGGAGAGAATCGGTGCTAGTTGGGTGACGGGGGAGGCCCTGCATCTATATAATACCCGACTTCTAGCGGCCGGCGGAGGATGACCGGCGGCAGACTCGGGCGCCCTTCGTGAGCTGGTGGTCGCCGGGGCCATCGCGGTGCTTCGGCCCCCGTCGCCGTCGGTGAAGCCGGCGCGCGCCCGGAGCGTCCAGCCACGCCAGATCAGAGCTCGAGCTGCATCATGCACCAGCGAGGCGCGACGTTAACAGCTGCCCGGCTCATCTTCTTCCGGCCGCCCTCCTCTCGGCGCCGCCGGTCCTTGCCAGCCACACCTCGCCTGCTATTCTGTACCCTTTCGGCCTGCAGATCGTCCGCCACATATCCATATATACTACATTCATATAATATATATATATAGTATTATCGAGATTCGTTATCGAAACTTTATTAAATTGTTATTGAATATTTGAAAATTCACTGTTAATTCTTTATCAACTCGTTATCGAACTATCGAGATTTTAAAGATCCCTTAATGACCAACTACTAACTCACTGTCGAGCAAAATTACATCTACTTTACATCCACATTAAAATGCACTTCCAGTTCAAGATCTGAAGTCTCTCTCTCTCTCTATATATACACATGTGTACAGATATCGTATCGTTCGGCGGGGAAAGACCGAGGAGGGACACATCGACGTCCGGGGCTCGTCCCCGCGCTTGGTTCTCTCCTCGCCGGAGCAGTCGGGAGAGTGCCGGAGTTGTCCACGGTTCACCTTCCGCCGTCGCTTGCTTTGTTGGGCCTCTCTGAACACCACTGGTCGGCATCGAGCGCGCGGTGAGGGCCGTGGGCGTGAAGCTCCGGAAAGCTGGTTGCGCTCCTTCCATATCGACGGCAGCAAAGATTAAATTCTCGCCGGAAATTGAGGAGGGAAAGGTGCGGATCACTTCGGAAAAGATATTTCAATCTAAACGGCATGAGGTTTGTAAGATATATTAGTATCGATACATAACCCTGAACCCTGATTTTGTTATAATATACTAGTTAAGTCACGTGTGCTCCGCACGTATTCTAGTAATATGTTATATATTAGATATAAATTTATAACGTAGTTAAGATAAATTCTTAATATTTATGATTGACATATTATAAAAATAAATTAAATGATAATTGTTATATTTTATTTTTCAAGTATAAATATAAATCAGAGATTTATAAACTGACATTAAATTAAGAGACATTTATACGTATTTAACAACTATGATTCATAAAAATTGTTTATAGTATTACCATACATATTTATTTACAACAAAGGTAAGGAATAATTGATTATAGTGAGTTATGAACTTTTTTTAAGCCATCTCAGATAATTAATGCATGTGTCGCGTTGATAACCAAACAACTTATTATTTGATAATTAATACTTACGTCCGTCCCATAAAAAAGGAAAAAATGTGAATGAAATGTTTGGCCAATCACCAGCCCTCTCACCACGCTGAGAAATAAATGAGGACAGCATTTATATAACATTATGTTGCATAAAAATATGCTTAGTAATCCTAAATCAATTAAGGCTGACATTAGCTCCTCTTCAGCTTTCACCTCGTAACCTGTTATTCAATTGCCTGATTTTAGTAACAAAGGCATGAGGCAAACATGAGAAGAGTTTAGGCAACTTTCAGTTCACATATATATGCCTTCATTACCTTTACATGAGGGATTAGGCCTCTTAGCTAGATCCGAACCCAAATGCATGTTTTGAAGGTAACCCAAATCCGTTAATATGCTTGGCGATCAAATCGTAGTAGCATCCCATTATCTGATAATGGTCTCATATATAGAGGGGGGCTGGTCAATGGGATGTGCAGATCACAAGATGGTAAGTGTAATGAGTCAAATAAAAGATTATATTTTTTGTACCACACAAAGCTCTGTTGCATAAAATTGGAAATAAATACACGTTGATTTCATAATATGCAGCAAATGACAATGACTAAATGGATTTGAACATAGATTACGGGGAAATTAAGTTGAATGCCACAACGGATGCCATTGTGATACAGCTGAAAATTAAGTTGAATTAGTAGATTTGTCTACCTTACAGCGTGCTCACATTTTTTTTCTCTTTCCAACCATTTCTACTTCTTTTAGAATCGTTACGTCCTGTTTGATTAGATTATTATAAATGATATTATATCTATATTGATTTTGATATAACTAAGATAGAATGTCAACAACTGAATCGATGTAGTTGGCAATTGAGACGTGGGAATAGAAAACATACAATAGGCTAAACTTCCTAATAAAGCTTCTATCAAATCAAGTCTCAAGCAACGGTTCTTCCTTGAACGGCAATCGAAGGAGCTCCACAATGTACAACACAGTCCACACGTAGGAGGCAGAGTTGTAATAATTTGAACCTGCTAAAAGTTTAGTTTATAAGTTCTTCAATTGAGTACTGTACAAGACACTATATTAAACCAATCTGCCGACATCCTATAGAACATGTATCCTACACTTCTTATCCAACTGAAATTTGACACTAAAAAATATTGAATTGAATCCGGCGACAGCAGCAGCGTAAGTAGCGCCAAGGCTGCCCACCCGCAACCTAATCCAGATTCAATAAATGTTGAATTTGTATTTGCAAAAGCATGCGTTTGATTTTTGTAAGAGTGGGTTCATAGTAAAAAAATGATCAACACCCTAATCCTAACCCAAGAAAAAGCTAAGCGATAAGAAGAAAATATATACTTTACAGCATATATAAACTAGGTAAAGAAAAAAAAATCAAGATTATAAAAAATGTTGGCTCAAAAGTAACTCAGATAAAGCAACTGATCATTTATTATGAGTCCATTGATAGTAAAACTAAAAAACAAAATTTGAATTTGAGCCTTCCAATGACACACTATTGTCAATGACACACTATTGGGCTCAAGGGAAGGTTACTTCTCATGCTTTTCTTAGAAAAGAGAAAGTTCTATGGCTCATACTATCCTGTGGTGTAAATCTGGATCACATTTTCTCTTATTTTCTTTATATAGTATTTTTCTCAAGGTGGGCTTACTTGATAGAAAGTAGAAACATCAGGGCCTATATAGTAATTGTTATAACAGCACCGTCAGATGGCCTTCCATGTCCCCTTCAAGAAATAGCTTAGCTCGGTTGCCATGAAGTAATGTTGTTGCATTCTTTTAAAACCGGTTATCATGGCCAAAGGTGAAAACCCTAAAACTGCAACTGGTGAAAATTTTGCGCACACACATGTTTTGTTAATGTCATAACTCTCCAAAGTTTGGGCTCAACATGAAGTATAAAAAATGCTCTATCCAAAAAACAATTAACATGTGCTATTGAGTCTTAAACATCCATGCCCCAGGAATTTTGGATCAGGATCAGGCCCTAGATCAACCAGGCCAGTCATGAATAAGGTCAAGTGGAAGGATGGATCGTCAAATAGATATGAAGCCTAGGATTAGCCAAGAGTTGGTTAACCTAGCCTGCCCATGAGTCAGTTCGAGTTGGCCCAGGGTCAGAATAGTCAGTCGATCTGGCTAATTCTAGGCTACGATTGGCTGGACAGAGTTAGCCGATTCCAGCCGAACTTAGCCCAATTGAGTTGATTAAACTGGATCAGCCTGGATGTGACTTGGATCGGCCAATCCCAGTATGGAAACAGCCAATCAAGGCAAGATTGCCCACCCTGCAACCATGATCCATGATTGGCCACAAAGACCCTTCAAGTTCCCTTGCACCAAAGTCACTTCTATATATCTTATCTGCCACAAATTTATAGCACCATTTAGATCATCTATTTAAAAAATTGTTGTCATAATGGACCATGGAACAACACTAAAGAATCTTTAAATTTAGGAGCTCGTGCAATAACAAAAGCAAAATTGCAATCATCCTGCACTTAGAAAAGCGAAAGGAATCAATATGGGCATACATATATGAATTTTAAACCTCACAACAGAAACTTCTCAAAAAGAACAAAATTTATTTGCAAAAATAATGATCAAAGGTGTGGTGAAGTATGCAGTTCCTCTTCTGAATGAAGGGATTGTATAACCAAAAAGAAGAAAAACACATTGTTATATACACAAAACTTTAGAAATCATGGCATTGTAAGAAAACAGATGCTGCCCACAAATAAATAGAAAACCTGTAAAATGGCAAGTTTTCTATGCAAAGTCACAAGTTTTGATTGGATTGCAGATCCCGGTTTAGAAAGAAGGCCATCATAATCCTGTTGCAAGAAACATTTACCAAGCATTAAAAACAAAGTAGTAAAAGAAAATATACTAAACAAAGTAATTAATAAAAAAAGAAAGGCATAAAGCTTCAGAAATCCTACTCAGAAACCAGAATATTAAACTTAGAATATGGGATAAAATAAGAATATAAATAAGCAAGAAAAATTGTTACCACCAACCAATCAACAAGGTTTGCAGTAAGAGTCAAGTTACATGTTTACAGGATTCATTTTCAGTCAGAAAATGCAGGAGAATACGTCAAAAAGGTTCATTTAAAGTTTTTCATAAGCCTAGTTGCTTCATCTCTAAGATTTTATTTCCAATTTATCAGTATTTAGGCAATTATTGGTACTTAGAGAAATTTTATATTTTAATATCTATGTCCTTTATTTAAAAGGTTCTTCCATTATACCATGTGAAAAGTGAGGATCTAGTCATTCTACGATTCTATCTTTTTAAAGAAAGATCCTGTTTAGGAAAGCAAAAATATATCATCGTTACATACATTTATCCATCAAATATATGCACTAAGAGAAATTACAACTTAACATACAATTAATTCAACGTAATAGTGAAAATGTGTGCAAAAAAAATCTATAAAACACAAATAGAATTGTAGAAGTAGGTAAGTGTTGATCTAGTTATATTATTATGTTATTATTTAGCTTGCTAGCTATCCATTTGTATGAACAAAAAAATAGATGATATGAAGTTGCAAAGAATCTGTTTAAGGCTGGGATAGAATTATATTAGCTTTTAGAGATTTGTCACATCATAAGAAACATCCACAACAGAATAATTTTTAAGGCCTCAAAAGTACAATAAATGTAGAAGGCATTATAGGTGTAAGAAGTAGATATCATCCATGTGATTGGAAGACTAACTCTGGTCATGAAAGCATACTGATAGAGCGAAAAATGCCATCTTTGGAGTAATGAGAACCGCACAGATGTTGCAACTAAAGTGGAAAAACAACATTTATACCAAAAAATCAATGCATAAATAAAGGCTTTGAAGAAACTGTAGATGAAATTATATGTGGTTGACATCCTTACTGGATCAGCGACAAGCACCTCACATAAAAAAAATGACCGGAACAAACATCCCCTGGCTAAAGAATTTAAATATAAAACATGTGATACAGTGTGTTTATCAAGTAGGCAATTAGGATGAAAATTCTCACTTTGGTTCCGCTCTTTGCTTTTTTTCCTTCAATCCTAAAAAATTTTGGAAAAATGGTTTGCCAAGAAGGATCAAAAAAGAGAAAAATTTGCAAAAACACAGAAATAGAAAGACATCGTTTTTTCTTGACTCCACACTTCGTAGAGGTGGGGAACACGGAATACATCATAACAAGAACCAGAGAAAGAAGCAAGTTATACCGATCTCTTCTTCATACTAACATGCACAAGGCAGAGGAAGAAGAACCATAGGAAATAAGAAAGATTGTGACTTTGGACTTTGGCAAAGGAAGGGTGATGACGAACATAGAGAATGTACAACGGGGAGGATCCCGTGGTGGCCGCCTAACTGGCAGAGGAGGAGGAAAGACTATTGAAATCATGGTTGTACGATTTGGACGGAGACGCTACCACCAAATGCGGGGGTTGTAGGGTGCCGGGTGTAGCTCTTGCCAGTTGTTCACCGCGCTTAGCTGAAGGAGTAGGGAGGGGGAGGGGCGCAGCTCATCCAACAGCAAAAATGAATCAGGTGGGGGGAGGCCGAGTGTGGAGTGCATAGGATGGAGGGCGGATCAATCGGCGACAAAATTATCGGTGCCAGAATCATCGGGATGCATATCAACAGCTGTGGGGATAAGGGGGAGGCCGAGGGCAGAAATGTCGGGAGCCGGCGTACGCGATAGCGATAGCGATAGGGCGGAGGGCTAAGAGGAGGACGGGGCCGTTACGTAAAAATGTATTTAGACTTCATATCGTCTAAGTGCTTGTCGACGAAATGAGTACTCGCCCTTCTAATAGATAGTAAGATTATTGATCATCTTAACTCAGATATTCTCAATGGTGAGGGAGAGTGTCGGAACGATGAGTAAACCTTCCACTCTCGATGCAATGATTTTGGTGTTTATAAGAACAACTAAACATGATGGAGATAGGTGAGAGTGTTTAATTGCAAGACAAATTTAGTTTTCATCGTGATTTATGTTTTTGTAAAAAAAAAGAATTTTTTCTTAGACAGAGAAAAAACACGAAGACTCTATTCTTATCTAAATGATCCTCCATCTCTTTGTTGGTACCCGACTTCCGCTCACTTTTTATCATGGCATTTCTTCAAACACAACAGATTTTTGTCGTCGACTGATTCACCCTTTATTTTAATGTAACACTATTGGTCACCAAAGTGTATATAAAACCAAGCACCCTCGTGAAATTGTACCCCCATCCTCTTCCAGTCAGACGCATCGGCGTGGCCGACGTCTCTATTCGTATTAATGGCGCTCCACGTTAGTTAGCGCTACACAACACAGCGAGCGGACGCCAACGAGCCCAGCGACCTCTTCCTTCCTCTCTCGTCTCGTCTGCTTCATCATAACAAGCGCTGGCTCGTCTCCGACCGTCACCCGCGCCACCATCTCTTGATAACTTTAGGAATAAGAGGACACAAGAGATGGGTTTTATATCTCTCTCTCTCTCTCTCTCTCTCTCTCTCTCTCTCTCTCTCTCTCTTCTTTGAAAACGTATGATCAGTCATTACAATCAGCCTAGTTAAAAAGGAATAAGTTTGGCTTGGATGAGAAATAATCCTATCCAAACACATCCCTGGTGAGTGGTGACATATCTATAACTAATCTATAGAAGTGGAAATGCTATTTTTTCATCCTCTGTGTGCCCCTTCGAAGCGTTCCACACGACTGCATCTGCAACTTCGAACCGTCGCGTCTCCTATTACACCTTGCCATGACACCTGCCTTCCGAAGCGTCGCGTCTCCTACACCTTGCCAAGCCACCTGTCCGTCGGGCGGTAATGTTGCCTTATTTCCGCGTCGTCCCTCTTTTTAACAGTGGCGGGAAAGGCTTCTCGCTGTACCCCTCTTCTTCGGTTTCTCCCGAGGGGAGGAGCTCGTCTGCATCCTGATCAGGGAAGGGTCGAATTTAGAGCTTAGGTCTACTATATTTTAGGTTTACCGGGATAGTTGCAGCGCTAGCGACCGCATGATGCCGTGAAGGAGTCACGTTGATCTGTGTCCCCAATGAAAGAGGATGAGGAGGATAGTCTCTTGCTCGTCAATTTGGGTGTCACTTCCGTCCACCCTGAAGACTTCGTGCACGATATCTTCATCGAGGTTCCTGACTGTCTTATAACGTAGTTCTATTTCTTGCTCATTATCTGGTCAAAATTATTTGAATGCTGGGCATAATGCTCCTACCTCCGAAGACTTCGTTCTCTTGTAGTTGCGGAAATGAGGCGCACGGTGTCTAGAAAAATATTTTAGATGAGTTAAAAAGTTCAAAATTTAGAAGTTTGACATGCACAGTACTGAATGAATTCGAAGATGGCACCTTAAAATAACTGGTTTCATGCTATCAACGTTAAAATAACATCTCTTTAAACAAACCATGACGATTGTTTAATGTTGTCGGATGTGTGCGTGTGCACAGGCGATAGCTGATGTCGAGCACGGAGCTGAACCTAGCAAGAATTCCCAGGATCAATCTATACTGGAGCCTGGAGTGAGCTTACTCGTTTTCCATTGTTCTCAACAAATCTTCTGTAGTGTTGAAGGGCAGATGTGTAGTTGGATAATGCTAGAAGGTGGCTCAGAGAGCATTTAAATCGGCGAAGGCAAGTAAATTCAATAGGATGGTATTCTTTCATAATAACAGAAACTCCCAAGTCAAAGACATGTATGCTTTGTAATAAGGTTTGTTTGTTTTATCATAAATCTTTCGTTCACGTTAACATTTAAAAACAAAAATTTTCTTTTGAATTTTTAAACAACAGATTTTGTTTGATTAACTTTGCAAAAAAATAAAAAATAAAGTAGGAAACACATGATTAAGATGATTGTACTCATACGCATGCATATTTACTTTGCTTTATTTCAAAAAAGTAAACAATAAATGTAGTACCATATTTCAAAATAACAAAAGGTATTGTCGTAACAAACAAAAATTAATATTTTGAATTAAAAATTTTAAATTTTAAGAATTCGTTGATTGCTTTGCTGCTAACAAAACATTAAACTAAAAGATTTTGGTACTTGCAAAATGAATATACATAAAATAAAAAAGTATATGCAAAATATTTTTCAACATAATTTTATTACAATTTAATATTATAATTATTTAAAAAACCATTTGTAGACACGCAAATTTTGCCTACTTGAGGAGTAAGATCCATGTTTTCTTAGAAGATATTCGAGTTTTCCGATAAACAAACCGGATCACCAAGAAAATGGCCCAAAAATGAAACCTGGGGGCCCAGGCGACCCCCCTGCCGGGTCGCCCAGACGACCCGTCTGATGGGTCATCTGCCAAATCGTCCGTTCTGACGGTGGTAGGTGAGACGTCAAATCCGGCTAGGTACGGCAAGCGACCCGGCCAACGGGTCGCCTGCCAAAACAGTGTACGAACTGGGCGAAGTGACCCGTGAGCGGCGCACGCTCGTCCGGATGGTCGGAGTCGACTGGGCGCAGGCGACCCGTCGCCTGCCACTGTAGCAGACCTCGGATGGCGGTCGCTCAGCTTTCGGCGCACGCGCATTTAATGGCATTTATAGTTCCGCAGGCGACTCGCCAGACGGGTCGCCCAGGCGACCCGGCCAGCGGGTCGCCTGCGGATTCCGAAAAGTGATTTTTATGCCTGAAATGCCCCTGGGACCCTTTTGCCTATAAAAAGGGACCCCCTAACCACTTTCAAAGGGTTGGAAGAGTGTTAGAAGGGAGAGAACGTCCCAAGCTCCCAAGAGAGAGCCTTAGAGAGTTCCAAACCTCTTCCATCCCCCAATTCTCATTGCCCAAGAGATTAAGAGCTTCCCACTTCCATCCACCTCCGTAAATCGACGTTCTTCATCCCGTTTCTTCATCGGCATCTATTTCGAAGCTTCTCGAGCTCCTACATCAAAGGCGGAATCATCATCCACGTCCTAGGAGCTTCCGGGAGTCGTCACCAAGCTTCTAAAGCCATCCGAAAGCATCGCGGGAGCATCCGGGAGTAAACCGAATTCTGGTGCAGGAGGCGACCCGTTTGCCAGGTCGCCCAGGCGACCCGTTTACCAGGTCGCCCAGGCGACCCCCCTGTCGGGTCGCCCAGGCGACCCCCCTTCCGGGTCGCCTGAGACTCCAGATTGCCGTTTTTGGAGCTGAAACTCGTTTTTCTTCCACAACCTTCTAGCATTACTTTCTTCCTATGTTTTCCATCATAGATCATCATATTTACATGCATATTTAACTTAGTAACATCATATATCATTATCCAAAAACACATAAAAAGGGGGGTTGGGAGTTATTCCCAATCCGGTTAGTCTATCTCCATTTGTGGTTTTAGTTCATTCTTTTTGCAAGATGCTCCACTATCTTAGTTCTAATCCACTTTCACTTGTCTTCGTGGCTTACTTGTTTTTGTAGGAACAACTAAAGTGCTTCAAGCTCTTTCTTCTCGGCCGGCCGAAAAGGAAGAAGATGGAACCCATAATCTCCCAACACAATCTCTCCGCTTAGGTACGTTCAGTCATTTCCTTTAATACTTACATTGTCTATTTACCTTTACTCTCGGAACCCGCGGTTCCTGGCGACCACAACCTTACACCACAGACGAAACCGAAAGGAGGAGCGGCGCTCATCGTTCCAACCCCGGGGAGAGAGAAGAAGGACCGGGTTCGGATCGGGGGTTCCACACCATTAATAGAGGATATGATGCTTGTTGTGACATTTCATAAATTTCTTTGTTTTCCTTGTTTAATCTCGTATAAAAATCTTGAAGTTAGGGATGATAGGACTGCATATAAAGTTAGGGTGTGTTAAATGTTCAGTTCAACCCAAAAAACTAATCAATATTAAGATTTTTTTTAAGATAAAACTAATAGAATGTATGACTATTTACACAAAATTTTAAAAGAATATGATTTGAAATGAACTAAATAAAATTAGATATTGATTTGTAACTTAATAAATGTGCTTTGACCGGAATAAAATTAAATCAAACAAATTATTTTCGTTAGGTTTAATTTTATCTGGGAGGTATATTGGTTCGAGAGATACGACAAATAATCAGATTATTAGGTATAGGTGCTCACACTAAAATTTGATTCATCTACTTTTCAGATTTGAATTTTTGCATCTACTAACATGCTTGCCTTCAGATTCTAAAAGAAAAATTAAATTTACAATTCCATCTTTCAGATTTCTTTTTAATATTATTGGAGACCTGGGGGTTTGGAATTTCTAGATTGTTGGATTTCAAATTGGTGTTTTAAAGTTTGAGGTTTTAAGTGTTCGTTAGTTTTGAAATTTTTTTCGTTGGGATTGTTTGTCTTGGACTTTGGTCCTAACTTTGTCTATTTGAATTGGGCTATCCTCATACATGAGTTTGAATTTCATGGCTCTTCAATTGAATTGGAAGTTTTGGGGTTTTGAACTTTTGTTTCGGTTCAAACATTTTCGTTTTAAGTTTCTATATTTGAATTTCATCTCGCTGATTTTTGACTTGAGATTTTAGATAAACAAATTTGAGATTGCAGACTTTTTAAACTTTGAGTTCAGAGTTTTGAAGCAACTCTATATTATCTTGAAACTTGCCCAAATCAATTGATTTATATTTTTTGAATGTTTTTAGTTTGCTCCATATGGGTCCTAGATTCGGGTGTAAGCCAAATCGTTAGATCGGCACGTCCTAACTAACCACAAGATAGGTGTCCTTTTGAAAATGCTTTTATGTATTTTGTTCATATCTACCACATGAGAACACATGTTCCTTCTACTAACATGGATAGATCAAGTAATCCTTTGATATTGTGAATATTTTCACAACCTTCATCTCACATTACATTTCAACTATTGTAAGATCTAACATTAACTATATATGTTGATGTGTTTTGTGTCTACCAGATACTTTCTTGCCATACTACTATTGTTAGCTTGAGCTCATACGACTATTTCACACTATGATTTCATATATGTTAGAAGGAACTGGACCAAGTAGTATGTTTAATTGTATTTATGTAACTCTTACTCGTACATATGTATATTTCAACATCTGGATATTTCTCGATTTTAAAACATCTGTAGGAAGAGCAGAAGGTTATTCAGGCAAAATTAAGGATACAATTCTAGAAACTAGAAAATGTGGAGCAAGCTAAGGGGCTTCCTAGAATTTGTTCTAATCCAGTTGCTTTAGCACATAGACCATTCTTGGAGGAAAAAATAACCGGTTTTGTTTCCTACTTACATAAAGCATGATAATTTCGACAATTCTCTTTAGTTGCTCGAATATCATACTTTGGACATTGTGATAAAGTTTCCTAAAAAATAATGGTGAAAAGTTGTTTACCATACTTAAAACTTATCTTGTCATTTTAGCTATTTCTGTATGAACTCGAGTATTTTAACGTATTTTAAGAATAGCTATTTTAGATATGTAATATATTAAAAATAGTAATTTTAAAATCATATAATATATTCATATTTTCAATTCCATGCCTCAATACTCTGTAATATTAATTTCTTTGATGCTTATCGTCTAACATAGGTAATTTTATTTATAGTTAATGTACGAATATAAGATGTTTTGCACAACAAGGACCCATGGTATGTTAAATTTGTTCAAAAGTATTTGAGATTAAACATTATTGACAACACAACGAATACGTGGATTATGTTATTCAACCGACAACTTGATGATATTATATTTGGTATCCCATTACAAATTTTGAATGATAAAAAGGTCGGTTCAATTAAGACTACGTAATTTAATTTTTCCTTACTTCATATTTAATGAAACATATTATTTTACACAATTTTGACTTCTTACTTCAATATTATAAAGAGTTTTATCAACAAAGAATACATGCCAACTTTTCAAGTGGAATCAATTATATTTACACCAATGTTGAGCACATTACTATCATTTGAAGGAACTTAAACATCAATTTCTCGACAATCTAAGAAATTATGGAGTCGTTCAACAAATAAATGAAAATAGGATTAGCACACCATTATTTATTTCAAAATATATTTGAATTAATCTTGTTCGAATTATTATGTAAGAATTCATTTCTTAATATTATTTAGATAACAATAATATTCTTGAGTTGCAAATATATAATATTACAAGGAAACATTAGTAAGCAAAGAATTTAGAAACATTATCCTATTTTGTTTACCTTTTACTTTCACATTTTAAAAATAACATATTCTATATATCTACGCCAACATCAATAAATGTTAAATATATATGGATTCAATTTACGAAATCAAATCTTTTGAATGGTTAATAACAACTATTGCAATTATGAGTACAATTTATATTTAATAGTTAACTATATAAATTATTGCAATTGTTATGTTAATTTAACTTCTCGACAAGATAATAAAAACTAAACTCTATTAACTATAAGGTTATATTTAATTAAATTAAAGAAGTTATTTTTATAAAATATTTTTACTAGGTATCGAAAATTTCGTACGTATACGTGCGAAGCAGGTAACTTTTAACTAGTATATACAGAAGCAAATGCCGTAAGTAAAAACTGAGTTCATTAGATGTCCTGGTGGAATTGAACTTTTTACCGTGACATGCACGGGAACTTAGATATGGAAATCGAGAACTTTAGGCGGTTTCTTTTCCGGGGCTCGCCGTCCGCCTTCAATGTAAAGGTGAAAAAGGGTCGGATTTGCAGCTGGTCTTCTTGCACATCTGCGGTTGCTTTCCGCGGCGCATCTTTTAATGTTATCCCCGTGAAGGATCCGGCAACGTGTATGGCGCTCATTGGATCGTGGGCTTCCCAAAGATTTCGGTGGGGCCTGAGGGCCTTATCCCGATGGGGCCGCGTCGGCCGGGTGACGTGGCGCTACCGGCGCCAAGATCTTACGAGGGGGGTGGTTTGGGTCACCCCGGGCGAGCTCCCGACCGCACGTACGGAGTGGCCGAGAACAAGAGCGTGCGCACGTGCTTCGGCCTGTCCCACGGGGGCACCACCCGGCCGTCGCGTCAGCCGCCGTTCCCGGTCTTGTTGACGTCACGTGGTCTTACGTGGCACCGCGGGGGGGGGGGCACCGGGTTCGAACAATGTCCTGCACGACGCTTGGTTTTGTTTTGATGTATATGTATTTGATATATCATTTTATCGTTCAACCAAATATCCTATTATATTTATCGTGATGTATTATTTTATCACAATATATATGTGAATTATTGTGCAACCAAAACACCAAGATTCAAACAGACAGCCATCACTCGACCCTCGGCCCCCCTTTTAACGGCTGTTTGATACCGGATTAATTTTAAAACAAATCTAATTTATCCCAAGAGACAAGCCAAATTCATCTCGCAAGCAATCTTGTGCCAAAGGGGCTTGTGTGGTCTTTTAAGCCCATTTTCGCGGCGCCGCTGATTCCGTCTCCACCGGAAACAGTCTCGGGCGGTGGAGGACACCGACTGGGTCCCCTGCTGGCATGGACGCCAGCCCGAGGGACCCCGCCGAGCACACGGCAGCCACACAACCGAGGTCGGCCGGACCCGCACCGAGCTGGGAAGCCGCCCCCGCGCCAGCCAGAGCCGGCCAGCAGGGCGACGACCCCGGGAGCAGGAGCATCCCTATCTCGCAAGCGACTGGTAAGAGAGAAAGGGGGAGGAAGGAATACTACTCCATCAGGCGGGGGGGCAAAGCTCTTATAAATAAATGCGAGACGAGAACAAGAGGCCGGCGCGCCCGCCTTGGAGTGGAGGAGGTTGCAGTGCATCTTCTTCCCCGGGCATATACTCCAAGTTCAACTCCCCCATGGCCGCCTCCACCACCCTAGGCTACAACTCCGGGCGTTCCCTCACCATGGAGAGGACAGCCAAGTGGTATGTTAGATCGTCTGTGTATTTTTGTGTTGTATTGCGGTTCGTCCCCGTTTCCGGCTCTGCTCATCGTTTGTTTTTTGATCGGGGCAGGGTGGTCTCCCAAGATATTCCGACGGACATCCTAGTTAAGGTGGGGGAGGCCAGCTTTTCTCTGCACAAGGTGAGCTCCGGGATCCATCTTTCCTTTTCTTCCGTCCCTCTTCGATCCTTCTCTCTCTCTCTCTCCCCCATGCATGATATCGCGTTCTTCGTCTCCCAGTTCATGCTGGTTGCCAAGAGCGGCCTCATCAGGAAGAAGATCATGCTGTCCAGCAAGTCACACCTGACGCAGCTCGATCTTTCCGACGTTCCCGGCGGTGCGGACACCTTCGAGAGGGCCGCCAAGTTCTGCTACGGCGTCAACTTCGAGATCACCGTCCACACCGTCGCCGCCCTGCGGTGCGCCGCCGAGTACCTCGAGATGACGGACAAATACTGCGACGGCAACCTGGCCAGGCGCACGGAAGAGTTCCTCAACCGCGCCGCCCTCAACAGCCTTCCCAGCTCCTTGGCCGTGCTGAGATCCTGCGAGCGGCTGCTCCCCATGTCCGATCAGCTCAACATCGTCCAGAGGTGCCTCGACGCCGTGAGCACCAAGGCCTGCGTCGAATCCAAGTTCCCCACCCGCTCCCCCAACGAGTGGTGGGCGTACGAGCTCGCAACGCTCGGCCCCTCCTTCCTGCGGAAGACCCTGGCCGCCATGAAATCCCGGGGCGCCGCCTCCAAGGCGTTGGCCGCCGCCGTCTCCGCCTACGCGGAGAAGCTGCTGCCGGGCATCGTCTGCGGTCAGGCTCCCCCGCCGCCGGGCCCCGACGGTGACGCGGCGAGGAAGCTCCAGAGCGGGCTCCTCGAGACCCTCGTCTCGATCCTCCCGCCGGACGTCCCGTCCCACGTCAGCTTCCTCTGCTGCCTCCTCCGCGCGGCCATCTTCCTGGAGGCGCCCGCCGGCTGCAAGAAGGAGCTGGAGAGGAGGCTTTCGGCGGTGCTCGACCAGGCGACGGCCGGGGATCTGCTGTCGGTAGCTCTGGACTGCGGCGGCGAACGCGTGGCGGACGTGGACAGCGTGAGGAGGGTGGTCGCCGGGTTCGTGGAGAAGGAGGGGCGGGGAGGGACGCTGTATGGCGGGGGGAACGTGTGCTGCTCGGCGGCGATGCAGAAGGTGGCGCGGACGGTGGACGGCTTCGTAGGGGAGATCGCCACCGACGAGGCGCTGAGCGTCTCCAAGTTCGCGGGGGTCGCCGGAGTCGTGCCCAAGCCGGCCAGACGCTTTGACGATGATCTCTACCGGGCCGTTGACATTTACCTCAAGGTAAACCTATTGCGCAACATGGGCTTCGTTTATTGGGCTTTTCATTTGGACATGGGCCAGCTTTGGTTTTCTTCCTAAAAAGAAAAAGAAAAACGGCGACAATAAATTAATAACCTGCCCCTCTCCCAAGCATAGTTTCATAATCCTATCAGGATGAGTATATCGTAATTAATTAGCTATATCTGGTCAAATTTGAAACACCTTCTTTAATTTTAAGGGGTTTTTCTAATTCTCATAGATTTATGCTTCTCCCTTTTCTAAAATTTCCGATTACGTAATAATTGACATTGTATATAATTCATCTCTCTTATTTATAATTTTTAAAAATAGAAATAAAAGAATAAAATATGAATTTATCCATCTCTTTTTTCTATAAAAATCCAAACTTAATCATTACCCTTCAAAAGTAAAAAGAAAAAAAACTGATATGCTTGGGTGAAATTGTTTGATGCCTCATATTCTTCTAAAGATCAAAATATATCTTTCACAATTCCCACCAAAGGCGCCCTTACTAGATCAGATTATCAAACCTTCCCGTCGGAGCAAAATTAAAATATTACCTCCTGTGTGATCGACGGCGGCGGCAGGCTCACCCGGGGCTGGACGAGATCGAGAGGGAGAAGGTGTGCAGCGTCATGGACCCCATGAAGCTGTCGTACGAGGCCCGCCTCCACGCCTCCCAGAACAAGCGGCTGCCGCTGCAGATCGTGCTCCACGCCCTTTACTACGACCAACTCCAGCTGCGAGGCGGCGGCGCGCCGGGCGCCGGGACAACGCCGGGGGCGGACCCCGCCGGGGACCTCCGGAAGCAGATCCTGGCCGACTCGGAGCTGGTCAAGGAGAACGAGTCCCTCCGGTCGGAGCTGCTGAAGATGAAGATGTACGTGACGGACCTGCAGAAGGGCCAGGGCAGCTCCGCCAAGGGCCCCAGGAAGCCCACCTTCTTCTCGTCCGTCTCCAAGACGCTCGGCAAGTTCAACCCCTTTCGGCAGGGCTCCAAGGACACTTCCAGCATCAACGACGGCGTCGATGTGGCCAAGCCCAAGAAGAGGAGGTTCTCCGTTTCCTGATCGTCTCCACACGACCGGCTTCGGAGCAACAGCTTCAAGTTTCTCTTGGCTGAGATTTAGTTACAGAATATATAGTGCCTGGCTTGACCTTGAAGATCTGCTCGACTCTGCACTAGGGGAAAGAATAATCCTCTTCCAGCTGTTGGAGTGGTAGTTCATCTGTTCTTGTACATAGGAGTCAAATGGAAGCATCCCCTAGTGAACCTTCTTTTTTTCTGAGAAAATGTCACAGAAATTTGCTGTAGTACTGTGATTGTATCTCCGCAGCATTTCTGGATTAATCTCTCATTCCCTGGAGGGTACACGGATCTAGAGCAACTTCTGGCTGGATAGACACTGGCAGGTATTTTTATTAATGATTTTGATGTTTCTGTAGATATGTCAGCATTATTATATTATCATAGTGTTGAAGTAGAAGGGCCAGGACACATAAGCACAAATCAAGTTTATAATATTCAATAGGGGAGACTATCCCCACAGTTCTAACACTCTCCCCAAAGTGGGCAGTGGAAATAAGAGAGAAGATAATCAAGTATTAAAGATCGATAAGTGTCCACTCTGATACCAACTTACAAATCCCAAAACCATGGTGTTGAAGTAGAAGGGCCCAGGACATATAAACACAATATCAAGTTTATAATATTCAACATGGGACTATCGCCGCAGTTCTAACATATTTCAATGTACCGGATTGATGCCATGTTTGGCTAGGCCATCAAGGCTAGTATTTACATTGATTTTGGTATCGATACTGATATATAACATGTTTGGTTAGTCTCCACTAATTTAAAACTTATATTACTTTTCATGAATATAAAAAGTAAGTTCTAATTTAGATTAAATGCGGTACACATATCTATGGTGCTCCGTCTTCACACAGTTCAAACACTCACGGACGAGCCCATCACACAGCTCTATTAAGTGCTCTTACCAGGCCCACAACGGACGAGCCCATCACGGGACACCAGAAAAAGCTCTTGCGGATCCTAATGTCATCAACAAGATCGTCTAAAATTGTTGGGCGGTTAATTATAAATTTCAAAAGTGGACCATAGTTTATTTTATGACCATGGTTCTAAAATGGTGTTTGCTAGAATATCTCTTGTATACTGCTCTGACGTCTTGGAATCAGCCGATCAACGAACACGCACCCTAGCAAACTATAAACTCAAAAGGATGAGCGAAAATTCTACAGAAGCCATATCTACCTTGTACAAAATCAAACTGAAATCCCAAAGACAATAAAGAGAAAAAAAAATAAAGTGACTATCAGAGAGACTAGAATTTTCTTCTCTGGATTTCCTGACAATCAAAATAAATTAGGAAGATATAGCAAGAATCTGATGAAATTATTACGTTACGTTTTGGCCACCTTATCATCCTCCTTTCAACCATTCTCATGGAAAAAGCGCGAAATTCACACTCAAGTTGATTTTGAACGTCATAAACAAATGTAATAATTTAATTTTGGCAAGTAGATCGTACATGGTCGGACTTCCTCGCAAGCAGCAAAGAAGCACCCATGCTCATGGGCATCGGGGAAGAGGGTGGAGAAGGGGCTGATGAAGGGGAAGCTAGAGAGATCCGCGCAGAGAGTTAGATTACCATAGGCATCCTGAGAGAGACGAAGAATATTTTATTAATTCAATAACTTTATGTTGGAGTCAAATGTAAAAGTTAATGGAGTTGTAAATAAAAAACTATAATAAAAATAAATTAACATTTTAGATATTTAAAGTTATCATCATAAATTTAAAGATACATGTAAAAGTAGGATAAATATTTTGAACCTAAATAAAAAACTTTAAAAATTTAATATAATATTAAATAGAGTAGTAGGCACTGTTTGTTTTGACTTAATTGATGCCTAACCTAGCTCTAAATCATAGAGGGCGATCGTACCTACGTTTTTGTGCTCCACCCAATACTAAAAAATTAGACATTTCACTAACTTAAATCAAACCCCACCTTAGTTGATAAAATAAGTATTTTAGTGATTTATAACGAAAACGATATATGTATAAATAATTAGTTATTTTAATTATTTAATTAATTTCTGACCATAAATTGAACCGAAACCAATTGACTCAGTTCGGTTTGATTCGAAAAATAATGGTTCCAAACTAGGTGATAAGATTACCATGAGGACACACCGCACCACACTCTGTGAAAGTCGACATGGGCATTACAGTATAGCAAGTGAGAAGTTTAAGCTTCAAAATAACCTGCTCAAAATAGGTAATATAAGGTCTTACATAGGATGTGTAGTAGCCTAGTATAGGTAAATGAGCACTTGAGCAGCACACAGTAGGTTTGTTTCTCTACTTGAGAACAGGAACTCAATCTTTTGAGTACCAGTCCAGGCCTCACAAATTTTCAGCATATCCTTTTAGCTTCCCAGTGCGTCGGACTGACTCCATGGATATGGATAGCGTCAATGGGGGCTTTACAGTCTGATCTGATTTCAACGTTCTGAGTCAGCGGTATTAATAATGGCTAGCCCCTAGGGCAGTAAACGAATTCGGATTTTATCCGGATTCGGTTCGAATCCGTATTCGGATAGTCGAATATTATCCGATTAAGTCGCTCCGTCGAATATTAAATTCGGATTTGGATATTATCCGAATTTTAAATGGAGCGGATTTGGAATCACGGGATCCGCTCCGATTAAAATCCGCTTCGACATGAACCGTTGGATATAAGATCCAACGGTGATTTTTAAACCAGACTATCGTATCCCTAATCACCGGCAGCCTCATCGGCTCACCCCCAACTCTCCTCCCGGCCGGCGGCTCCCCTCCCCCGAGCATCCCCCCCCTCCAGCTCCGGCCCTTCTCCCGGCGACTCCCTCCCGCATCGGCGCATCCCGTAGGCGACGGGCGGAGTTGGCGTCCTGAGCAAGTGAGGCGACCACGGGCAGCTCATCCCTCCCGGCGACAGCGACCCTCCCGGCAACGGCGACGGCGACTCCCCCTCCTCCCGGCCGGCGGCTCCCCCTCTCCCCGAGCCTCCCCTCCGGCTCCCCGCCCTCCTCCCGGCGACTCCCCCTCCCGGCGGCTCCCCCTCCCCCGAGCATCCCCCTCCGGCTCCACCGCTCCAGCCCTCCTCCCGGTGGCTCCCCCTCTCCCCGAGCATCCCCCCGCGGCTCCAGCCCTCCTCCCGGCGGCTCCCCCTCCGGCTCCACCGCTCCAGCCCTCCTCCCGGTGGCTCCCCCTCCCCCGAGCATCCCCTCGCGGCTCCCCCTCCTCCCGGCGGCTCCCCTCCGGCTCCGCCTCTCCGGCCCTACTCCCGGCCCCCTCCCGGCAGCTCCCCCTCCCCCCGAGCAGAGCATCCCCCCCAGGCTGTGGGCACGCTCGGGCTTCCCTGAGCATCACCTCCCCCACCGTAGTTCGAACCGGATATTATCCGTATTCGCTCCGTATTCGAGAGATATTCGATTGTGAAGATCCGCTCCGTATTCGAACGCTAACCGGAACGGATATCCGATATCCGAATTAACTAGCAAAGCGAATTCGGAAATGCCATATCCGCTCCGTATCCGCTCCGTTTACAGCCCTATTAGCCCCTTCGACCACCTTCCTGAAGAGCCGTGGCCTCTACCTCTCCGTGGGGTATCATATCATATGGGACATGGGGCTCATCACAACATGCCGAGAAAGCTTGGAATCTCGAGTAATAATGTTTCTTGCGGCAGTCACATCGATGCTCACGACCTGAAATGTTTTGGGCCCCAAAATAATTGGGGGTGTCTTGATTCACCAAAAGTTTCTCACGTTCTTACCCTCAAACAAAAAAAATTTCTTCTTTACTTCTTGGTGTTTCTCTCGTCAAAACGAATCTAACTGAAGGTGCATCCTGACCGGGAAACTTTAGACAAGTTCGCTGGTCTCACATTAATGCCTCTGGAGATGCTTATCTGAATTCTTATAACCTAGTAAATAATATTATATCGATAGTAAGATATCTTTTTTATGTCAGAGTATCAATATCAAAAATGTACAAGTTGAGACATTTGTATTACAAAACACACATGATTTATATTACAAAATTTTAAATTGATATTATTAATCAAATATATTTAGATGATTATTATTAATATCAATTTTAAAATTAATATTGATAGATATACCTAATAATGTCATCAAACAAGATTTTAACACAATGCAGAATTTTGATCAAACCTGATAGGTTCGCATTGTTTTCCATGCTTAAAAAGTGGAGAGAAAAGATTCTAAGAATTTGAGAGAGAGAGAGATTTTGTCTACGTATCCCATGAACATAAGATTTTGGGAGGAATTTCTGACGCAAAATCTCTGCCAAAGGAACCAAACCCGGAGAAATACTCATCCAAGAGATTACCCAATCATCCAGTCTTTGGGGGCAAGTACGCTGGTTAAAATCTTAGAAGGGACGGAGGCAGGCAAGATCTTGGCCTGCCGGACGACTCAGAGAGACAAAGTGCACGAACCGGCCGGTGGCTTCTTCCGGCGGGGCACATCACATCGAGCTGACAACTCGCACATGCTGGACAGTGAAGAGAGAGCTTGTGAAATAAGCTTCCTGCGCATGCCATTTGAGAATTTAATCGGTCTTATTAGCTCACTTCTGTATAGGCTCTCACATATATATATTTATGATTTGGGCCCTCATCCTCAGGGTTGGACATAAGTCCGAATGGTTAATTATTATTAAAATTTTAAGTGGAAAAATTTTTGAAATTAAAAATACCCTACAAGAAGGAATTCCAAATGAAATCCTGGAAAAAGTTTTCATGCATGGATTACTTGATTCAGTCAGTTGATTTGATTATCACCATATGAATTTGGAGGATTCTGCTCTATATTGCTCAGCATACATACAAAGAGGGAAACGTTGGCTTATCCTCGTGAAAAAATGACTCATGAATGAATGAGATCATCTAGCTCGTTTTTCCAGCCAGAAATTTTATTCGAATAGAATTGTAAGTGATATGAAAAATAAAGTCGGTGACCACCACACAACTAGCTAGGCTGATGATTGTGTATGTATACTTTTCTTATTTTGGTTTTCATTATGCTTGATTTCGAGGTAATTTGAAGCAATGATGTAGTTGTAAATAGATGGTTCTATATTACAATAGGACAAGAATGAAAAAAAGAACAGTTTTTTATTTTATTCTTTGCAAAGTTTTACAATCTTTTTTTTTTTTGAAGCAAACAAGTGAATTCTAAGTCGTCTACCATGCAACCATCATTCATATCTTTCTCCCTTCCTCTCTCTTGTTCGCAAGCTAGCTAGTACATGGAAAACTCTGACAAAGGCATCCATAAAGTGATCAGGGCAAGGACGAGGTTTATCCTCGTGAAATTTATTTGAGATCATCACTTTGTAAGTACCATTTAAGGGCTGGTTCGTTTCCTTCTGATTCACTTGTTTTCTAAATCACATTATTCACAAAACCTTTTGATTTTGAAACAAGATTTTTTATAGGGAAATTTTGCGAAAGGTGTGAAAAATAGAGTAGGTGATCGCGAGACCAGGGTGATTGTGTGCAAGCATAGTCTTCTTATTTCGATTTCCACTCTCCTTTTAATGTCGTTTAAAATAACATTCGTTTCCTCTAAAACCCTGCAAGAAAAGTGCAGTCCTTCTTACAAAGTTTTACTATCAGGCAAGTCCTAGGTTTACCATCCAACCATCTTCTACTTTTCCTCCTCTCTCTCTCTCTATATATATATCTTGTAAGTTAGTGGATGGCAACTGAACACAGGTGTCCACAAATGTTCTTCTTCTGTGTGAGAATGAGAGAGAGAGAGAGAGAGAGAGAGAGAGAGAGAGAGAGAGAGAGAGAGAGAGAGAGAGTATAGATGATCAATGAATGTGTAAGTATAAATTTCTTATTTTGGTTTCAGTGTCTTCTTCTTTATGTAATTTAAATAATAATTTTTTATTACGTACACGGTCTTACGGTAAAAACATTACAAGAAAAAGTACAGTTTTTTTTTTTGTTTTACAGAAATTTACAATCAGACATGTCCAGTGGATGGCAACAACTGAACGGTGAGCAGAGTCATCCATAAACAAGTCCCTGTGTATGAGAGAGTGAAAGAGAGAGAGAGAGGGGGGGGGTACCCATCCACCATGTCACATGGCAGCGGCGTCGGCCTGTCGTGGTCGTGATGTCCCACGACATGTGCGGCGTGTTTTGTTGACTGATTTAAATAAATAAATAAATAAATAAATAAATAAATAAATAAATATTATATGCATGGGACCCCACCTAGGCAGAGAAGATTTTGAGAGATAACAGCATGTATGACAGTTCCAAAAAATAGTATATATGAAAAATTTTGTCAACTCAACTTGCTTGTCTAAACTAGTTAATCACCGAAATTTGGCTTGGTTTTGGCCACGCAAGAAAATGTTATTACTCCTTTCAAGGAGGAGGAGGAGGAGGAGGAGGTAATGTTATTACTTTTGATCCACTATTTTTCATCCACTTTGACCATTTTTAAAAATGTAACACACATTCAGGAGTTTGTGTCTCCACATATAATCATACTCAGTCATTTATTATTCCTCCTACTCTAGTTTATGGCCTTATTGGTGCATATACACATATAAATATATATGTATGTATGGTTTCATGCATTTCTCCGACGTCTTTCTAAACATATATGTGACTTGTCTGTTTTATTGTATAACTCTGAAAAATAACGTGATTATTTTTTTACTTGTTTGAATAAGCAAAATATTGTCTTTGAATGCATGATTATTACTTTAAATTACATGATAAAAAGTGGAAAGTAAAATAAGAACACGCTGTAATTATAAATCATCATAATCTCGTGTGATTTCTTATTTTTTATAGCTCTTACAAAATAAATTAATAAGATAAAAACTCTTGGCTTAATAAGTGGTTTTAAGACAAGAATATTTTAATAAAATAAAAAATAAATAGTGATTAATTTCATTTAATTCAAGCTAACTCACATAAAGCATTTTAAAATTTCATTCACTTAATTACTATTTGCCCTTTATTTAGAAATCGCCATTAGTTAACACTTTTAAGTCAACTCTTACCGAGTGTTTGGTTGCCTAATAAATTTTTATACACTCCTCTCACAAAAATTTGTATTAAAATAAAACTTAAGCGGACTAATGACATAAAATTGTGATGTTTTGGAAAGTTGTGACGATGAAAAAGGAGTGAGAGCTATGCACGATTAAAATAGGTGGGTGTCACTAGATAAAAAAGTGAGTCTCACCTCTTTTTTGTCCAAAAATAAAGTTTCTTCGAATATGTAATTTTATAATGGTTACCAAACATTTTTTTAACAAGTTTTGTTACGAAACATAAAATTGTAAGAAACTTAATTGAACATGTCCATTGTGGCAAAGCTGTCAAAACCAATGTATCATGCAACAAAACACTTTGGTAGAAACAATGCATCTGATGTACAAGTTAGGCTCCAAGATATCATTGCTGGAATTTTACAACAATAGTCATTTAGAAACTATCATCTACCTCCAACACTTGCTACCCTTTGTGAAGATGATCAGTAGAGATTAAATGAAGTGAAAAATCAACAAGTATTAAAATTGGATTAATATATTATGCTCTAATATTATCTTACAAAAACTCTAAAATGATAGTGTTTTGATTGAGATATTTAAGATGTATAAACATGAGAATCTCATGTTCACAAATCAAACTTCAATATAGGATATATTTGACAGCTAGCTCAAGCTTCTCAGCCACGACATTAGAATTGCAAATGGTCAGATTCGATGGCACAATCGTCAATACATTTCGATAATTTTAGAACCATTATGTTCTTATTCTGATCTAATTTATACTTTTTTAAATAAAAAATTGAAAATTTTCGAAACACATGCTATAAATTGATTTTTATTCAAAAATAAGATAATAATTTATATGTAATTATCAAAATTCGACATAATATCTTTAAAACTTTATTTTTATCACTTTATGTGTATTATTTTATAATTTATTTATTTTTATTTTGATTATGTTATTATATCTATTTTAATATGAATCGAATAAATAGTTATTTCTGTATAGTTCAGACAATAATGAGCATTCCGCACATAGTGGGCCCGACAAGAGTAACGGAGCCTATCCGAGTTACGGTCCCGGATTGACCAGATCCGTAGCCGCCGGAGCCCCTGAAAAGACTCGGTCAACTATCCGAATCGGTGATCAGTCCTGCCACTGTCATTCGAACTCGGTTAACCGCCGATTAGCGGGACGGAAAGAAACAGAACGCATCGCTGCAGCAGGAGGACCATCAGGAGCCTTCCATCTCGTGGTCCTTTCACCGATCAGATCCCGGGCGAATCAGAGCCGTCCACCTTCATCGACTCTCGAGTGGCATAACCGTAAAAATGAGAGCCCGGACTAACCGTCAAAAGCACGTATATTCATCCTCTTCCTTCCCTCCAACTCCATTTAGGCCGCCGCACGACGACTTACAGTTACGGCTCCGCTTCCACAGATCTGAGAACTTTCTTCTCTACCTCCTCGGGGGAATTTTCTCGGGTCGGAGTGCGAGCCATGGGGCGGAAGGCATCGTCGGCGTAGGCGGGGATTGCTGTGGAGCGGAGATGAATAGAGTGGCGAGGGATGCTTTGGCGGGTGGGAGGAGCGGAAATGCTCCTGCGGGGTCGTCCCTGCTCGTGCAGCAGAGGAGGATCCGGGCATTAGCCGGTGGGGGGAGCGGGAGGGAGGACGCTGGGGACGAGGTCCTGGATCTGTTCTCGAAGAGCAGGCGGAGCGTCTCGGTCAGCGCGGCCGAGGAGCCTGGCGGACAGAATGGTATGGCGAACGAATTGGGGATCCTTTTGTTGCCGAGTTGTTGTTCTGACGACGACCGGGGCACTTTATCGGGTGTTTACTGTTTGATTCCTGGTTGGAGGCTTCCCCGTTGTAGCACTGGTGCTGTTTTCGTTTTCCTGCTTCTCGATTGCTTCCGAACGGCAAGAATGTTCCATTGGTGAATCATCACCCCCGTGATCTCGTTCAGTATGTCGTCTTCCGTCAGTACTGTTTTGCCGCGTCGATTGGATCGCTTGATCGATTTGTTTTTCTTTGTCATTGCTGATATTTTGCAGATTTCTGATACATTTCTTTCCCCAAGGAGGAGATTTGCTTTTTTATTATTATAGGTGGTCTGTGGGGCACTTACAGAATGAGTACTCCGTTTGTTTGTGTGGTCGTTCTTCCCCGGAATTGTTAATTATGTGAAGCTGTTATCTTACTTTTAGGGCTTGGCAGGTCATGATCAGTCTTTCTCTAACAACAAAAAATCGTTTTCCTTATCGCCAAGTTCAGATCTGCTGTTTTAATATACATTTATGTTGAGTTTTGCTTTCTTACAGCACCTCCTAGTATGGGAAGGATTTCTGTTGGGCAAGCAAGATTAACAAGAACAGGGATGGATGATTTGCTGTCGGCGGCAGAGACAGGGAAGCACGACTATGACTGGTATTTTACCTTTGCGGATTTGTAGCCGTTTGACATATCATCCTCTATATTCATTGTTAACATTTCCATGCCCCGCAACGGATACCCTGTTTCTAGTTACATACTATTGAATTTGAAGGGTATAACATCAGTCATCATCATGAGAGCGAGTTATTACCACCCATGACAAGCTGTCCGGAGTCTCTCACAAATACAATCTCATCCAAATACATCATATTTTTTTAGTTTCTATGTTGCAGTAATTAAACTTGGATTTGTAAACAAGTCATCTCTTTTCCTTTCTCCACTTCCAAAAGCTATCAAGAAAAAGATTGTGGAGATCATTAATCTTTATAAAATATATCATTTTCCTTCAAAAGTGGAGAGAAGAAAATTAGTTCATAATTTCTTCCCTACATATTCCCGATCAAATGCAGCCATGGTTTATGCTGACAAACCGAAGATTCATTCGGTAATTCTTGAATTTGTGATCTCATAAGCCAAAGCATAAGTTCATTATGTGGCAGCATTATTGACCTTAGCCGGGAAATTGCAGGCTCTGGTATGCCAAAGAAAGATTGGAGAATTAACTTCCTGAACACTTCAGCCTAAATTTTTCTTGTTTTCTTTCTTACTATTCTTTAGTTGGACGCTCTTATCAAGTCACTGCGACCTGTAGATAGCTGTGAAAACAGTTTTCTTTTTTTGCCTTCATGCGACTTCTGTCTTACATTTTCACTGTGAAACATATAGGCTTTTGACACCACCAGGAACTCCTCTGGTTTCGACACTGGAAACTGGGGAAGCCCAACTGCTCTCAGTGACTCGGCGGACCAATACCTCAAGTAGATCAGTTTCCACAACCAAAGCCTCAAGGGTATGAACTTCATCTTCTTGATGATGACTAGTCCATATATTCTTCATTCAGTTAGCAATTCTTTTACTATATACTGGCATATGTAAATAAACTCCATGCATTTGCATAGTTTTGCCCGTAAGAGTGACCACTAAGAAACAGATAAAATGTACTTGTAAGTCCGTACCAGATACTCTTGTGCTATCTTCAGATTCTTGCTGTGTTAACTGTTATACTCAATTTTTTTTGGAGCAAAAAATGCAAGGATCTTATTTCTTATGAAAAATTAGGACCTGGGGCTGCAATTTCTTAGAGAAGGGTACAGAGCTCTTCGTTTCTGAATACATACATATATATATATGTATATATATCTGGAATAAAGTTTTTGGTGACCGACTGCTTTAGTAAATAGTCCAGTATGAGCGTTCATAACTAGTTTCCAACTACTTAGTGTCCAATTTGAAGGATAGCATTTATCAAATTTTGTAAGACATGTCAAGCTCAATCTCACCGCCTTAAACTTTACCCTGCAGCTTTCGGTAACCCAGCCGGAGACTAAAAATCCAATGAGGCCGGCAAGAAGTAGTTCCGCCACACGACCTTCCATCTCTAGCTACTCCTCCAGCCAGCTGTCCAGCTCCATACGAACATCAGCCCTTAACACGAGCACAGCTTCGATCTCCTCCAGGCCTTTGACACCAGGAAGCCGCTCGTCCTCATCTTCATGCGCCAGACATGCCGGCCCGGCGATCTCATCCCGCTCAGCCCCGTCGCGCTGCTCCACCCCCGCCAAGATCAGGCCCGCTGCCTCTTCCTCCTCCTACCTAGGCGACAAATCTCGCCCATTGCACGGCTCCAGGCCCTCAACCCCTTCGTCGAGGCCCCATCCTCCAGCTACCTCAATCTCTAACCAGGGCTCCATCCCTTCTGTGGGTCCTTGCTCTAACTCCCGACCATCAACCCCTTCGTCGAGGCCCCATGCTCCAGTTTCCTCAAGCGCTAACCAGGGTTCCACCCCTTCTGTGGGTCCTCGCTCTAATTCCAGACCGTCAACCCCAACACGTCGAGTACCCACGCAGTCACCAGCTCCAGCCACATCGCGCTCTCCATCCGCCGGGCGTGGCGCAGCCGCGAGTAGCCGGCAGGCCAGCACCGCCACCCGTCCGAGCTCCCCCGGGCCGCGCGTGCGCTCCCCTGCGCAGCCCCTGGTGCTTCCGGACTTCCCGCTTGCCGCGCCTCCAAATTTGAGGACGAAGATCCCAGAACGACCGGCTTCTGCCGGCAGAGCCAGGGCAGGACTTGCAGGGACATCTCGATCGAGTGCGCACGTGGAAGCGCAGCCGTCGGCAAGAACGGCCAGGAGACAATCCGTCTCGCCGGTCACAACCAGGGGCAGGATCCCCGAGAACTCCCCTAAGCTGCGGTTGCCCAGCGACGGACAGGGGATGGGCATACCCGAAGCACACAAGCCAACGCCGCGAGAGGCTGCGGGCACGAAGAACGTCAAGACAAATGCCACCGCGGAGAGCACAGGATTTGGGCGAACAATCTCGAAGAAGTCGCTCGATATGGCTCTCAGGCACATGGTAACCCCATCTCTTCCCTTTCTTTGTTTTCCTTGGTATCGTTTCCATCCGAAGTTGGGTTTCATGGTAAGGCAGTATCATCTATCGATAAAGATCATGTCTTGGTTATACATATAATCGCGCTGTATGATTCTTTACTTGGAGAGCAACCTCGGCAGCTCTCTGCAACTAAAACATACACCGATTGGTGGGATTGTGACAGTTGCCATGGCACAATTTCAACTAATTGTGTCAGTTTTTATTTTGACTTTTGAAATATTATGAATAAGTTTAAATTTTAAAAGAGAGAGAGCGAAAGACATTATTTTCTGTCCCAAAATTTTTTTTTAAAAAAATCAAGAGATAAATTATTATATATCGTACTTTTTTTGAAACAAAAAGAAGGAAGATCGATCAATCTATAATTTCTTTTCCCCGTAATCCCAACCAAACAACGTCTTGAACCATCGAGTCTTGCCGCTTACCTTTCGGCTTGCGCTCCCCTGGCAAACAGGATATCCGTCAGAGCACCGGCGGGGTCCGCGGTGCCTCTCTGTTCCCCCAGAGCATCCGTTCGGCTTCCGCAAAGGTCAGCCCAGCCCGCATCCTGGACCCCGGCGGCAGAATCCCAGCCTGCGGCAACGGAACCGATTCAGACAGCAACAGCTGCACCGGCACGATTCATTCGGGTTGTAATGGTGCCCCATCCGACAACGGGGACTTCGGCCTCACGTCTCCGGACAGCCTGACCTTGGCCGGGAGGAGGAGGAGGAGGAGTGAACCGGACGTCGTCTGCGAGAGCTCCAGGTATGACCCGATACTGCTCAGGGAGGACGCCAGAAGCATGAACTGGCTCCACAGCATCGACGGCAGGCCCGACCAGAGCCCCGTCTTTGACCTCAGGTTCGAAGCCTTGCCCGAGCCATTCGTCCTTCTATGACGACATTCATTATTAATTGTTACTCTCGGACCCAGAAGCACTTCATCAATCATAAACCATCGTCTTAAGATAGTGTGGGCGCGCGAATGTCAATCTTCTCTCCGCATCCTCGCATTATATAAATCTCCGTGTCGTGTTACGTGTAGGCACGACCAAGTTTCATTTCATTATCTGCCAATACTTGTACTTCTTCCCCCGTGTGAATTGTGATATTATCTACAACTTTCATCTCATGTTTCTTCAGTCTGATGTGTGTGGGCATCCGTCATTTACCTGGGAAAATTTTATTTAATGTTGGATCTAATGCTATATCACACGCGCATGTCGGCCAAAGGTCACAAATAGACCTGACTTGAAAGTTCTACCAGCATGATTTAATGTTACATCACTGGTTCGCAGTAACCTTATTTATTAGATGGGCAGATGCCGCCTGTTTCTCGCTGTTCGTCGGTCGGTCACCGGCTTTCTGAGAGAAGAGGACATCAGAGATTTAGAGCGCAGACGGTGAACATGAGAAGAAAACCATAGGAAGACATCAGACACCCCCCCTCTAAACACCCTTCGACCCGGACACACAAAGATGAGATTCAAACGTATATATATTAAATATACCGTATCAAAAAAAAAAACCCCATATGTCTCACCTTTTTGTATTTAGGGGAGCTCTTCTCTGGGAAGCGATGCTTCTCTTCCCACTTGGATGGCCGCTTGGCAATCAATTAATACGACAATCACCATGTGTGCTATTGTTGTATATACATGCACAACTGAAGAACACACGGGGCCACGTACGGGTCCGAGGGGAAAACAACTTCTAGGGTCTTCAAGCACAGAGAATACGTCCCTTCACTGATTGATTTTAAGATTTTCTTAATAAAAAAAATCCATCCCTCAAGCCTGACAGACAAACAAACAAAAGATCACTGTGACTTGATTTTAACACTATGGTAAGATATGTTTGGCTAGATATACATGCACAACTGAAGAACACACGGGGCCACCGGTCCGAGTGAAAACAACTCGTAGGGTCTTCATGAACAGAGAATATGTCCCTTCACTGACCGGCAAACAAACAAAAGATCACTGTGACTTGATTTAAACACTGTGGTAAGTTACGTATGCTGGATATATTAATGTATACATGTGGCCAAAACCTTGTGACCTCTTTTTCTTCCGAAGCATAGTGGTTGGGAATAGACCATGTCGTCCCAACCAAAGGAGTGCTAGCTAAACATAGCGCGTTATCCTTCTAGCGTTGACTCCAGGAGTGGACTTCGGAAACGTATCTCCATGCTGATAAGGCTAAACCATGTAAAAATTTTACAACGTAGGATATGTGGGGGTTAGTAGGGCAGGGCATATCATAATATTTAAGAAATAGCATGTAAGTATATCACTACTACGTGCTGGGACTTATTTTTTCAAGCCTATAGTCTATGCAACTAGACATCACAATTCACCTTCACCCTAAATCGGAATGTGGCCCTGGCTAGGTGTTGACTTTTACCATACCAACATGACACGTATCCATGAACTAACTATTACCTCATTGATCCTTTGCGTCAAGCAAATGCCAAGTAAACCATTTGTTAAAATAAAAAATCATGCTTGTATTTCCAAAAAAAAAATAATTAAATGCTTGTGCTATACAAATGCACACAATTTTGCACTAAGGTAAAGTGTTACAATATTAAAAGGTACTTTTACCGTAAGGGTCTGACAAAATATCGATATATACTGGATATCACACCTCAAAACACATAAGGATGCCATCAGTTTCTTAAAAATTATCGATCCATTTAGCGTCCCTACCACCATCATTGGTTCTAAGGATCGATTTTGTCAAGTATTTTACATATGCACCGGACCGAATGCAAAGAATCTGAGGACAAAATCAGTAAAAAAATAATGTCCGATAATTTAGAAATTATTTAAATTTTAATTAATAATTTCCAAATTTTATTTAATTTTTTTACAATGAATGCAAGATGTCGACGATGTAATTGAATTAAATTGATTAAATAATAAAAAATCTAAGTACTAGTAAACTATTTAAATTTAAATCCATCATAGTCTTACCATGCAACTCTAATTACTTAAAAAAACAACTAAAACGATTATTATGACTCAATATACTCACCACAATTCTTATTTAATTACCGACATCATCGAATATAGAGTATGTCTAGCTCAGGGGTACAAGGGAAATTGGACATTTTGATATTTTAATCATGTTTCGATAAACATTATATTATAAGAAAAAAGTGAGAGACCTGACTGATTTGGAACATATTTTTGCGTCCAATAGAATATTAGAAGCAAAATCAGAAATAGTTAAATCTGAATCTAGTTATTCAATTTAAAAAAATGTATATTTATCGAAGTTTATATTATAATATAAAACTGAAGTTTGAGGCTTAGCCAAAGCGATTCAGTTTGGTTCAACTCTCGGTTTCAGGAAAGTCGGCCGAATCCGGATCCAACCAAACGTCCAGGAAGACGTTGAAGGCGATCAAGTTCCGCTTCTCAGTACACCCCCCTGCTCACAAACACAGAGGTAACTTCGAGCATAAAAAGGGGACCTGAGAAAACATGTCGAAGGCGAAGCTGAGTACTGAAGCAGTAGGCAGATTTGGTCGACGGCAGCTGCTGGATGGTAGTTACGGGCAGCGGTGCGAGGCGGTCAGTCTGCTACTGAGTGGTCGGTTTGTTATTCCGGAGGATGAAATATCAACTTCAAACTTAAATTCAGAATCTTAATCACAAATGCTTACTGGGTGTTTGGTTGCATGTTAATTTTTTGTACACTTTCATGGTAAAAAATTGTATTAAAATAAAAAGTGAACCCGCTCATGATATAAGGGATGTGATTACAAAAAAGAGTAACTACCGCACATGACCAAACAAAGTGGGAGACCACAAGAAAAAAAAAGAGGTGAGACCCTCTTTTTTTGTTTAAGAAGAAAATCACTTTTAAAACATAAAATTGTCATGGTTAACAAACACTTCTTTTAACAAGTTTTCTTACAATTTTTAAAAATTAAAACAAAAACCTTCATTATCATGCAACCAAACACCCCATTAGATTTTAGATACGTGAATTCATCTTTTTCGTTATACACGATTCTCGGATAATTCCTCTCGCATACTTAGCTGTTCTAAGTGATACTGGACTCACTTATGTCACGTTAACTTGAGTTTACCACCTCGCTTTTTCTGTGTTAGCAATAACAAGCAAGGAAGGCTGGGTCACGGGTCACGACTCGAGACCCCCACTCTCTGGGTTGACTCGGTCGTGACTCTATTTTTATTATTTCTTTTAAAAAATTCAAAAAAAATAAGAAAAATGTGAAAAAATACAAAAAAATTAGGGAAAATAAATGACATGAGCCACCCTCAGCGGTGGCAATAGCCAACTGAAGAAGGAGATGTTCGCATAGTCATTCGTCTCCTCCGCCATCATTTACCTCCGTCGTCGCCGCCGCCATCCGGAGCTTAGTCCGCCACCGCCGTCAAGGAGTTTCTCTTCGGAGCCTTTGAAGTCACCGTCACCGTCCTAAAAGCACAGTACCATCTCCCAAAGGAGATTCCAATCTGCTTGTGGAACACCCTCTCAGACCGTAGAGCCATCAGGTCCGATTGTTCATCACCTCCGATGCTCTTCACAACAGCAATGGGACTTCACCGGATACCGCCCGCCATTCGTCTCCTCCAACGTTTCGTGAGATGATTTATTGGGGACAAAAGTTAACGAAGAACAAGGCACTTAAGAATAATATAATATAAATATTTTGGTCAAAAATAAGTAATGACTAAAATTTTAAATAGCGTAAAATTATTTTAGAAATAAAATTTTAATATTTTCTTAGAATTTTAATTATTTTACAAAAAAATTGATTTTACACCAAATGTCAGCACTTAGCAACGGGCCAGCGGCTGATCTCACATGGGGGTACAATTGGAAATTTTGGTGCAAAGATGAAGGAGTTAACGGTGTTAGTGGAGTATAGGGGCCGAAGTTGCATAGTTTTAAAATATGGGACAAAAAATAAGTCAAACATGTATGGGACAAAAAAATTAAATGGCCCTGATGCAGTAGGGGCCGAAGTTGATTTTCTTTTTAAACAAATAATACGTCAACTTTATTCCAATGTGACATGTTCTACATTTTGTAGGTAGTTAATGTACTCCCCCATGTCATTTCGGTTGAGTACATAGCTTGATACATGTACACATAGCGCTCATATTTGTCAGTCCCTCGGGAAACTATCTTAAGACTTGATCTAAGCGAGTCACCATAACTATAGGTCGATTAGATCGAAGTATCTGATGGCTCCACATAATTCATTCCATAAATACTTTTGATCGCATGTAGGGAACCAAGAGCCTTGGGATGAATCATATGCATAGTTGTAATCATGTAAGTAAGTATCAAAAAGAAGAAACTACTTAACTAACTAATCAATGAAACAAATATTAAATAAATATACTAAATGAACTAATAAAGTACTTAATGAAATAATTAAGTAAATGAAAAACGAAATGAGAGAAAAATGAGAGCTTGAGAGTGAGAGTGAGGGGTGGGAGTATGGGGGCTATTTAAAGCCCCCAACGGCCATATGGGCCGGGTCGCGCGACCCCCGCGACCCGACTGAGTGAGTCGGCCCGGCCGGGTCGCGACCGAGCCGGTCGGGCCCAATCCCGACCAGGTCGGGGCTAGGTCGCGACCCGACAAACCATGATAACAAGGTCTTGACTTGTTTGATAGGCACCTCTAGAGAATGTCGCCTAATATGTCCAAACCAACAGAGTTCTCTCTCTCTCTTTAGCATTCTTGATTTTTGTAACTCTCACTTTATCCTTGATCCAGTTGTTGCAAATTCTATCTATTCCTGTGTGATCACACATCCACCTTAACATTCGTATTTCAGCTAAATTCAATTGGACTATATGTTTTTTTTAATTGCCCAACACCCACTATCATCAAGTATGGCATGTCTTATAACCGTGCGATAAAATTTTCTTTTCATTTTTTAGAAGATTTTATGATCACATTGAATACCAATTGCTTATCTCTATTTCAGTCCTGATACGTTAATTTATAATTGACACTTTCGTCACATTCTTTGTTGACACATGTGAGATTGAAGTCAAACATTTTCGGAGGATAAAATATTAATGTAAGATATGCATCTTTATATTCTCATTGTTATTTTCATATTCCTACGTAAACAGCTCATTTCTGGGGGTTTCTCGTGCTATATCAGTTTTATTAAAATATACCGCTATTGCTGTATCACGGTAACATTTATTTTAAAAACCTAAATTTTCTTTTATATAATATTATTTAGACTTCATAATTGTACGACAAAATTTTTCCTTCCAAGTTTAATGAAATTCTACGATCATCTAAAATCTTGGGTAGCCAATCTCCACTTCAGCTGACTTATTTTAATCTAATGTTTACAACAAAACTCATTTTTTATTTTTCAAAGTAATTGATCTAATATAATTGTACCGAGTTCTTCGAGATAATATTATCACATCCAAATTAGCACATTTTCCTTTGATTTTTATTGAATTTATAATATATGTATTTTGTTTACTTATACTTATATTGAAACCCCTGATCTCTAAAGTAATTTTCTCAATTCCTGTTTCTTATCTACCAATAGGCTATCCTATGTAAATATCATACACCAATGTATGCTATCTCTTCTATTTTTTTGTTAATTTATCTAAAACTAATACGGAAGATTCTTGATATAAATCAATTGAAATACACGAATCTCTCTCGGTTTTCATCTAATTGTCCAATAAAAATATTTATTTCACCGTATTTGTCTTTTAGCATCTGTATATACTCAACACACTATTTCTTTTTCCCCTTCAACACCCACCATAAAAGTTTGCTTGGAACTTTATCATAATTGTGTTTTCAATTAATAAATATCTTACGTAAATCTTTGTTCGTACATCAATATTTAACCATCTAGCCTCTAATATATATATTTCAATGGATGTTAAATTTATGGTAAATAATTTTTTTATAAAAAGCAAAAAACTTTAAGTATATTATATAAAAAATAATCATAAAGTGACACTATTTGTTATTTCCAAGAAAAATTACAAAAATCACCGAATTATTCCTGTTCGAATAACGGAATCCGCATAAGATTAGAATGTTTCGACTCCGAGACCTGATCGGATTCTCTCGCCGCTTATAGAAAACGGACTAAAGAGCACATAATATCGCTACCGGATCTGACCCTGCGGAGAACAAGTGTGTTTCATTAATATGAACCTGACCCTGCGCGGTCTACCACACATATATGTGTGCCAAGTCTCTGCGTGGACTAATTAGTCTCGGAGTTCTCATGTGATATATGGTCTCCTCGCTCCAGTACACACACGCACTACATGTATATTTGGACAGGGAGTTTGAGAGAGGTGATTGGTGAATGAATATTTCCGTCTTAAACAAAACCCTCGAACAACTTATATTATATACATCGGCATGGGTCCCGATGAGAGAAGAGGAATGGGACGAAAGCCATCTACTTTTATTTGCTTTATATATATATATATATATTGAGAGTTGGATGATATCGAGCTTCTCTCTAATATCCATTGCCATGGGGATGACGACGCAGGACAAGGACAACACCACCAAATCCCCTCCCCTCCGCTTCTCAGCCTCTCCCACTCAGTGAGTGAGGTGCGGCGGACCCCCCCCCCCGCGTCGCCATCGCACACCATGGCGTGCGTCCGCTTGCATTTGAACCCGCGCTTCTCTTGTCTGCGTTGTGGCCTCCGGATACCCTCGTGTCGGGTTCGCGGATCCTTCTTGGTCGGGGTCTACGGTGACTGTAAACGGGTACACATAAAATTCGAATTTGTATCCGTCTAACTAAATAATATTCGATTTAAAATATTCGTCGAACCTATATCATTCGGATGTTAACCGGAGTGCACACGAAAATGTTCGTTCTGCTCCCCGTTTAAGATCGGCTCCGAATCGATATCTGATGCTATACGTATAATATATAATTATATGTACTTAAAATTATTATATTTAAAAATATGATTAAATATTCTTAATTTTATATAATATATTAAGTTAATTTTAATAAATATATGATAAATTCTATGTTTTTATTTTTATGTATTTATATATTATTAAATATATTAATCAAGTAAATCTTAATTAATATTTTGAAACGGATATTATCCGTGCTCGTTCCGGTTCGAAGATTATCCAACTTATAATATCTTATCTGTATTCGTGTCCGACTGGGAGGACACGAAGACGTTATATCTGTTCCATATTCGCTCCGTATTCACATCCCTATTTATTTTAATCGGTTCTTACCCGATTCTCGCGACCGAATCCGGGTAGAGGAGGAGGAGGAGGAGGAGGGGGGTTTACGTGCCGGAAGGTGATCCGCGGAAGCGTTGACACTTCAAACAGGGGGTGTGCAAACTGAACCTCACAATCTGAATCTATTTGGTCAGAAACTAGCCAAGTAATTCAACGTATATCTTTATATCATACGGAGTCAATCAGATGTTTGGACAATTTATCAGAGTTGAAATAAGAAACGCCCTATTGTTTTACCACATTTCGATAAAATTCGACAATATTTATATTAATATTACAATGAATAAATATAGTACACAAGTTACTTAAATCACGATACATCGATAAAAAATAAGTTTTTAGATATATTATCTTAAAAAATAGATAAATAATTTTTTTCTATTTTCAATAATACATATCGTAGATCTTGAAATATTATCAAATACTTCGGTGATGTCAACCCGTTGTGGTCTCGCGACTGATGAGGTAGCGTAAGAAAATGTGATCGATGTTGACCCCAGTCAAACCACCTCAAAGCACGGGATGGGGAATCCCCGCGGTACGGTTACCACGTGGTTTTTACTTGCTCCGGCGGCAAATGTCCCCCCCAGCGGAGAGGATCCCGGGACCATCGGACGGAGGAGAGAGAACCGGATCCGATGGCCGCGACGAGCCGGGGCGGAGGAAGCCGTCCATCACCGGCGGTATCGGGATCCGTCGATCGTGCGGCTCGAGTTCAGCCGCGGCTAAGGGACCACCCATCGGTGTGGGGGGGGGGGGGATGTGGCACGCGAGTAATTCGGAGCAAAAGTGAGGGTAGCTTGAACTCGACGAAGATTCACATGGCAAGGTCGTGTCGTGTCGTCGCTCATCTCATTCCTTTCAGTTAGTTATTAACATGACCCCCCCCCCCCCCGCTCGCGGTTGGTGCGGCGTGTCCCCCCCCCTCTGTCTCTCTCCACCCCCACCAGTACCATGGCCTCTGCCGTGCTCAGAAGGATGAAGCTGTAGAAAGATCCTGCTCCAAGGCGAGGAATGGGGAAATGAGACGGCGGGCGGTGGAACAAAGCTCCGGCTCTGGGATGGCGGCAGCCGCCCGGAGGTCTGTTCCTTGTCAGATCAGGGTTGCACATTGCTCGGCGCCGACCGTGTGAAGGGAGGGAGCCTTCGTCGCGCCGCTGAGCGCTTCGGAGGGAACTAAGCGCTGGGGATCTCGATATCGCCGCAGGGGCCTCGGCCGTCCGCCGCTTCCGGGACGGAGCCGCGACCGCAAGCGACTCCGGTAGTACTGGTACTTCCTGGTGGATTAATGCTGGCCGCTGGCGGTACCACATTAATTCCGGGACGCGGACGGATCTTGACTGAAGCATCGCCTGGTGAGTTCTGCCACGCCTCCTTCACCCTGCTCCCGGTTACGATTGCTTCACCTTCCGTCTTAAACGGTCGTCATCTTCACTCGCCGATCGAGGGTCAGTTAGTTCAATGTAGTTCGTACTGCTCAACTTTTTCGTTTCGTTTCTTTCTTCACACGATAAGCGCCTCGGATTGGGAGGGGGCGGGGTTAATTCTCAGGCTATCGAAAAATCCGTGGCCGATCTACTCCCCTAGTCTCTCCTCGTCGTAGATTTTGAGACTAGGCGGCCGCCGCCGTCGCCGAAGTTCGATGAACTCTCGATGTTAATTAACTTTTGGGCCCAGACAATGCTTTCTCGCCGCCTTCAACCCACGAAATGATTTTTTTTTTATTTTTGAGCTCCAAACCGTTACTAATCTGCGCGCGCACGACTCCGTCACATCCAAAACAGTGACCTGAGTTCCTTTGTGCACAACACGCGCGCGGACCTAGTGCGCCGCCGATTAGCGCGACCACCTTCCAGCGTGCGATTGGTGTAGCTTCACCTCCGTTTCGTTAGTGCGCGATTTGACAAGAAGTAATTGTAGTCAACGAAATTTTGCAGAATGCCTCGACTCTTCTTTGCGTTTTGTGCAGTTCCTCTTTTTTCTTCCCTCTCCTCCTCCTCCTCCTCCTCCTCTTTCTTCTCACTTCAATTCTCCAACAAAAAGAGCTCTCGCACTCACTAACGAGTAGCAGCCATGGTTTTGTTTCTCACTTGACAACATATTATTGTACAGTAACAGTTATGTTGCTATAACATCATTTCTCCGATTGGTGATTACGAGTTTCTTCCACAAGGAAATGGAGATGATCCATTCTCTTTTTCAACCAGGGAAAAAGATGACGCCCGGTGTTCTTTTCGCTAAAGTGGTGCTGTATCTTTTTTTTCTTATCCCTCTTTTCCAAGAAAAGGGTGAACCTGAGAAAGATAGGAGAGGCGGTCAACAAGCACGAAAACAAAGGGGGGGAAATGAGACCGGATCCCCTCAGGAGGCCTCCTGAGGGGATCCGGTCAGGTCACACCCATATGGGTGATGTGACCGACGATGTGATGGGGCATTAAATAGGATGTGGTGGCGGTCACATCACCCATATGGGTGTGCACCTGACCGGATCCCCTCGGGAGACCTCCTGAGGGGATCCGGTCTCGGGGGAAATGGTTGTTTTGCACGGCCACAAGAAAGAGGGAGGGCGAACGGGACAGCTAGAGGCTTGAGGCTGAGGGGATCAGCCAGGCAAAATAATAACCAGCCGCACTGACGCATACGCAAGTTGTGGCTCTTTTAACCCAATAAAGTCTCTGGGTCCCTGGATACCACTATCTTTCAAACTTGCATTCAACCAAAAATGCTTGTTTTCTTTTTGAAGTGTGCTGGCGTGTCTCTAGTGACGCTTACAGGAACGCTGTAGATTCTGTCTTCAAAGGGCACACAAACAACTGCCCCTTGTTGAGAGGCTTAAAAACCACAGGATATGTCAGTTTTTTTAAATAACATTTTTTTAATAAATTTATAACATTAATGCCATAATTTCTTTTGCAAAATAACACATTTAAAATTCAACTTTAGCACGGAAAGTTCGAGTCGGAATACACAAATCCGACTATAACACTAAGTCGGAGTTATATAGTTTGACCAGGCGGGGGGGGCATCCTAAGTGGGGGTTGACTTTCAAAATCAGACTACAATTTGTCTCACTTATGTAAATATTAAACCCCGCGCCCTCTTATAAACTCCAGGTTACCTAATCTACCTTATGTTGTACTGTAACATCCTTCTTCTGGCTTTATAAGTCAGTGCCAGTTACTTATTCCAACTTTGTTATCTTGTCGACTTTAGTTGACATTACATGGAGATTAAAATTTTAAGAATAAATCGGAATAGTGTACAATGACAGTAAGGTTAAAGTCGCATTTTCACGTAAGTTTCTTATTTTTGAAAAAAGAATAGTGGGTCAGTAGTTGAATATTTTTTAAAAAATGGAAGTTATTTATAAGAAAAACCTACGCACAAATATTCTTTCGATTTACCGTATGCCTCCTGCTTGGAGCCATTCTCACGTCCGCTGCTTCCACTTTGTTGTTGTTGTTGTTGCCGCCTCAGGGGAGCCCAAGCTTTCTGCAAGCGCCGTCCGCTCGATGGACCTTCCAAATCTTGCTTCCTTCAAGCTGCCATGGCTCCTCTGCGTTCTGTTGATGTTGCACGTCCTCGGCGCCGCCACCGCCGACCTGAGCTCCGACCGGCAAGCTCTCCTTGCCTTCGCCGCGGCAGTGCCGCACGGGCGGAAGCTCAGCTGGAGCCCCGGCACCGACGTTTGCTCTTCGTGGGTTGGCGTTGCTTGCAACGTTGATCGCAGCCGTGTGCTCGCCCTCCGGCTACCGGGGGCCGGGCTCACGGGGTCTCTCCCGGAGAATACCCTCGGCAAGCTTGACGCCCTTCAGATCCTAAGCCTGCACTCCAACGGCCTTAGCGGGAGCCTGCCTCCGGATATGTTCGCACTCCCTTCCTTGCATTATCTCTATCTTCAAAAAAACAAATTCACCGGAGCGCTACCTGCCTCCTTCCCTTCTGCCCTAAACACACTGGATCTTTCCTTCAATTCATTCACCGGAGAGATACCTGCCTCCATTGCCAATCTAACCCAGCTGACGGCATTGAGCCTTCAGAACAACTCCCTGTCCGGACGCGTCCCCGAGCTGAAGCTCCAGAGGCTGAAGCATTTGAATCTGAGCGACAACAATCTTGCTGGCTCCGTTCCCTCCTCGCTGCAAGCGTTCCCTAATGCGTCGTTCGCGGGGAACCCTCTTCTGTGCGGTCCTCCTCTGTCTCAGTGTGTGGCGGCACAGCCGTCTCCTCCACCTCTACCTCCTTCCTCTTCCGGGGCACCTCGACCAGGAAGTTCCAAGAAGAGGTTTAAAGTGATTATGGCGATTGCCGCCGGGGGGCTGGCGGCGCTTTTGCTGCTTTCGCTCGTTGTGTTGGTATGCATCTTGAAAAGGCGAAGTGAGGAAGGTCCCAGATCGGCGAAGGGAAAGCCTTCGAGCAGCCGAGGGAGTGAGAAACCCAGGGAGGAGTTCAGCAGTGGCGCTCAGGAGGCGGAAAGGAACAAGCTGGTGTTCTTCGAGGGCTGTGCTTTCAATTTCGACCTGGAAGATCTCCTGAGAGCCTCCGCAGAGGTTCTCGGGAAAGGAAGCTACGGGACGGCGTACAAAGCCGTCCTCGAGGAGGGAGTGATGGTGGTCGTGAAGAGGTTGAAGGAAGTGGTGGTTGGGAAGAGAGATTTTGAGCAGCAGATGGAAATGATGGGGCGGTTAGGCCAGCACCCCAATGTTGTGCCACTACGTGCTTACTACTTCTCCAAGGACGAGAAACTCCTGGTTTATGATTATATTCCCCGTGGGAGCTTCGCTGCGCTATTGCATGGTAAGTAGTAAGGCCAGTTAGCTAGTTGGGAAACTGCAATATTTACAATTGTTTCTTTTAAGTTATAAACATATAAAGGAAACCGCATGCAGGACGGTACTAAAATCTGCCCTACTTATTATATGTGCATGACTGGATCGGGCGTTGTTGTTTATTTCGCTGTCTTTTGCCTACTTCAATCACACGTGCAAACGAAGAAGTGTCCATTTTGGTCGAAAACTGTGAGTGTAGTTAAGACATCATTATGTTCCTTAGAATGTTATGCAGAATGTTACTAATTACACTAAATCAAAATGGGAGGTTACCATCCTAGGCGAAGATTGCAAAAAATATATATACATGTTATCTGAGGTGATTAATTAATTGGGAAGTTTACAGGATGATTGCAGCAGGCTATAGTCTATTGCAACAAGTTCAATTGTGACCAATCAAGAACTTATTTGACTGAACTGCTGCAAAAACGGATGTGCATGCTTGTTTTACGTTTTGTTATCACTGTATACATATGCAGAACCGAAGATATCCACGAACATTCTGTCAACTCATCTTTTGTTGTGTACAAGAGTATAAACCATATTTGATGCTTTAGTTCAATTTGAGCTTTATCAAAGTGGTTTCCTATTGGTATCTAAGATTAGCTAATTCCTGTCGGAAATGACTAATACCATTTCTCTGCAACCCTGAGTTCCTTGAGAATGCAAACTCGGCGAGATTTAGATTAAAAGAACTGCAATGATTCCTTTTATCTTGCTTACTTATCTCCCCATGAATGCTCTGTAGGAAACAGGGGCAGCGGAAGTGGACGGATTCCTTTGGACTGGGAATCCAGGACAAAGATTTCGCTTGGGGTTGCCCGTGGCATTGCTCACATACATTCGGGCGGCGGGAAGTTCATACACGGAAACATAAAGTCCTCCAACGTTCTCCTAACTCAGGAGCTGGAGGCATGCATATCGGATTTCGGCTTGGCGCCGCTGATGAATTTCCCAGTGACCCCCTCCAGGTCCTTGGTGGGTTATCGTGCACCAGAGACCAGGGAAACTCGCAAGTTCACCCAGAAATCCGATGTCTACAGCTTTGGCGTCCTCCTCCTGGAGATGCTCACCGGAAAAGCGCCACTCCAGTCGCCGGGCCACGACGACGTCGTGGATCTGCCGAGATGGGTTCAGTCCGTGGTGAGAGAAGAATGGACGGCGGAAGTCTTCGATGTGGAGCTTATGAGGTATCAGAACATTGAAGAAGAGATGGTTCAAATGCTTCAGATTGCAATGGCCTGTGTTGCAAAATCACCCGATCTGCGGCCCAAAATGGACGAGGTAATAAGGATGATCGAGGAGACGATCAGACAGTCCGATTCGGAGCAGAGGCCTTCGTCGGGGGACAAATCCAAGGACTCCAATGTCCAGACGCCATAAGCGGATTGGTAGAAATCTTTTACCCTGATCGTGGACATCTTCTGGTGAAGGAAGTTCATCGAACGGTATGTCCAATGCCTTCGTCATTCTTCGATTGTTGTCGCATAGAGCGTTTGTGAAAACTTCCATTCCCCCTCCCCTCTCTTCTGACGTGATTGATGTTGACGCCCATCATGTTCATCTTCTAAGAAGAACCCTAACCATCGAGATGTGTTTTCAGTTTTAACGTCGTACGTCGTCTGTAAAAGCTACAACTTTGTTTTCAGAGTTTGACTGATGAATTTCCCCCATCGTCATTTTCTTGATGAAACAAGGAAATGTAGTACGCAATTGTCATTCCTGAATCAATGCTGTACGTTTAGATGCCTGTTGTGTTCATCCCAGCATTAATGTTCGAGTATGATGGTTATGTTTAACGGAAATTTATGTCCTGATTGAAGCAAATGAGCATAAGCTGAAGCTAGGCCTGTAAACAGGTAAAAGTCGATGGTGGAATAACCTATTTATGAAGCTACGGGCTGTAAACAAATTAGACAACGCGATGAACCCAGCTTTAGCTATATGGGTTCAAACGAAATCCAAGCTTTCGATTGAACCCCCCCACGTAAGAACCGGCCACTCCTCGGGGGGCCGGGTAGCGTACCTAGCGGCTGCTGCTGGAGACCAGTCTTGTCTCGCTAGGTTCTTTGTTTACCCGGTCGAGAATGAGTATCGTATTTCAAAAAAGAAAAAGAAAAGAAAAGAGAATGAGTATCGAACCATGCATCTGGGTAGCATACATCACCTGCGTTGACGGGCGCCATATAGTGGATTACCAGAAAACATGTCGTCATCGCCATAAGACTGTTCTCTCTTAACGTAAAGCACCCTTTGTCTTCGACAACGACAAGAGTCGAGTTTAACAGGGTTTGACCATATGCTGTGTCGGATCAGAGTGCACTTATATATAGGTTTGGCGCGTCGCTTCCTTCGCTTAACAAGTGGAGCCAACCGAGCCATAGATCTCTGTTGAGACAGTGAAAGGTACTACACGTCATCTCCACTCACTCCGGCGGATACCTTTAAAACTGCCAAATGGTAATTAGATCGACGCTCACCAGAAGCCTGCACCCAGAGGCGGTAGACGCACGAACAAACGAAGTGTATGTCGTGGAGTACAAGAATGTTTTGGGGGCAAAAATCTGAGAATAACAAATTAATATGGTAGGGAGAAAATGAATTAACCAAGTATGCAGCCTAATAATAAGTTCACACTCGATGCGGCTCTACGTCAGGAAACATTGGTATGAAATTTATGGCGTTACAGGATTGATCGCAGGTGACAACAAAAAAAGATGGCTACCTAGAAATCCCCTCTTCCAGCAATAATAATAAAGTATACTAACAATAATTCCTACCTCCTAGCAATCCATCCACCTCTTTACATCATCCCTGAAAATCCCTCGATGTCCCCCGCTACGCACTGGTGTATTCATAGCCAAGGTTCCTTTTCTTTAGCATAAATATCGAAATATATAATGTCCTGTTTGGTTAGAGTTTCATTTTTGGTACAATATCAATATTGATACTAATATTTTCAAATGTTGGAGTATCAATGTCAAAAGTAATACAAGTTGACGCTCGTATTACATAATAGACTTTGTTTGCACTGCAAATTTTAAAATTGATACAATTAACCAAACACCTCTTAAAAGTTTCTATCAATATCAATTTTAAAATTGATAGTGACAGAGGTATGTTAACCCCGCAAAAAAAAAGGGGGAAACTGACCAAAGTACTCTGGCAAAAGGCAAAAGAAAAAAATGCTTCATATATTGAAGTGATCATGTTTGATCAGCTTGAATTAGCAAGGTGCTATAGGACATAAAAATGAAAAATCTATGCACAACGTGAGAATTGAAAAAAAAAGCGACTACAAGCGAAGCAATTGTCATAAAAAATGGTCGCTAAACACACAACCAGACGGGGCAGCTCATGTTTATGGTTTATTTATTAAACCAACGAACCATGACCCCGAAGGGAATGGTCGCCGGCACATGTCATCTTCTGATAGGCCGAACGCCGACGATCCTCCAATGGAGGGGTCGACGACTGCCTCTTTTAATTATTATCTTATTAAAGTCAACCGGCCATGATTTCCTGGAAGGGTGGTCGGCGACAAATGTCATATTCGATCAAGCCGAAAGACGACGGTCCTCCAATGGAGGGGTCGCCAACGGCCGTGTCACAAGATCCCTCAGTAGTCTAACCGACCACAGTACATTGGTAGCCACGTTACGTGCATGATCAGATGATTAACACCAAGCGCCCCAGCCAGATCTTTCGTTTAATAAAAATGGTGGGGTGCATGTAAAGACAAGGAACAGGTTCGAAGCATGTAAAGGATTACAACAATCTAAAGAAAAAGAAATGGAAAAAAGTGAAACATAGGCAGAAGAAGCCTACAGCCGAGAGCGCAGCAGACCCTCGGCAGCCGATCACCACACCGAAGGCCTGGAGGCTGTCTGGGGCCTAAAAGCTCCGAAGAATGGATCCCTGTATTGTACAAAAAAAAAGAGAAGAAACAACGTAACTAAAAAAAAAAAAGGAGAAGGAAGAAAAAGAAATGAGGAAGCCACTGTTCTTGCGAGCGGAAGAGAAGCGATGGAAAAAGGGGTTGCGGCCAACCCAGATCAAAAAAAATGATGATAGAAAAGGGGGATTGGGAGTCCATGCCTGAAGCCAAGGAGACTCACCGCGTCTACAACTCCCCGCGTCAACGGGACCGACGTTTGGAAAAAAAAGCTGAGCTCTGAAGGGGCGCTCCCCTATCGAGAAGCAAAGTCCTGCGGAAGACAAATAACCAACGGTCGGGGCCAGCCAAGAAGAGATGAAGCAGCCGTGGGATTAAACGGAAGGAGACGGACCTTGGAAACGCTCAATCGCGGAGGCCTGCCATAAGAAGAGCTCGACTCCCTGGACCGACTGTGTTCCGGCTGATTCGGGGGAGGTGTCACCGAATGCGCCTCGGGCTACCTCCGCGAGCTCCCTCGCCCTCCGGCACAACCTCCTCTGTACGAATGGGGGCAGCAGCCCCGCGCAAAGCAGAGGAGGGAGTCTTCCCCGGCTAGCACTGAAGCACTCATGCGGCCAAAGCTCCGCGCCCTCTGAGGCACCAAGGGAGGGAGAGCGAGTGTGCAGCACAAAAAAAAGGGATGGAAGGAAGAAAGGAAAAGGGGACAGCGCGACTATCAGGGCAAAGTCCTCTGTCCGTACCTGTCTCCCAGGGCCGCGCAACCACCACAGCTCGGCGAAGAGGATGGTCCGCGAGGCTGAGCAGAAAATGGGTCGGCGAAGCGCCAGGCCAAAGGAGGGGGGGCGTCGAAGAACCTCCGTGCAGACCAGTCCCGAGCTGGAGGCGTCGAGAACCCTAGCCTGCGCAAATCAGTCAATGGCGGAGGGGTTAAGGATGCCGAACCCAAGACGTCGGAGCTCCCACAAGAGCTAGACAATGAAGGAAGAAGCCCGGCGGAGCTGGGAGGAAGCAATGTCCTACCAAAGACAAGGCGATGGCGGAGGACTGCAGAAACCAGAGCCGCGCGACCGCCACAACTCGCCGAAGAACCTCCGCGCAGGCCAGTCGCCGAGCAGCGATGACGAGGCACACTGTGCAAGGCCAATGGAGGATGCGGAGGCGTGGAGAGATCTCCCGCCGCAGGAGACGCGGAGCCGGAGGTGTCGAAGGAGAGCCGCCGTCGCTCTCGGTTGCTGCCGCACCCGCCTGTCGTCCCGGCGCCCTGCCAAGCCTGCCAGCCGCCCGCAGGAGGGTGAAACGCGCAGGGAGGAAATGTCCAGCCAGCCCCTTCACGAAGCTTCTTGCGCCAGTCACCTTGTCGCGCCCGCAGCCCCGCCTTACCCCGGATTAGCGATTTTGACTGGGTCAAAATCGGAGCACAAGGAGGAGGAGCCTCGCCAAGTCTCGCCGGGTGGGATATTTCAATTGGGGTTAAGATTAAATGGGCCGATGGACTAATGTAGTGCCACGACCCCAGCAAAGAAAATTAACAACATAAACGACATCAACATGGCCCGGTGGTGCACTGCACTGTACGTGCGTGGCCAATTTTGACCAAAGTCAAAATTGAAGAAGAAGCCCCCACACGCATGGCCACAGGCCCACAGCCTCTCCTGGCGGATAAAAAAGAAATGGAAGGAAAAAAAAGAGAGGAGATAAAAAAGGGGGAAGGATGATGTCCGTTAGAGGAGAAAAAGAAAAAAAAAAGACTGTATATCTCTCAAAAAAAAGAGAGAGAAGAGGATGGTTTCTGAAAAAAAAAAGAGGGGAGGAAAATAATGATATCCTTCGGTCAAAAAAGGGGAAAGAAAGGAAAAGAAGAAGAAAAATGTAGAATAAGAGAAAATCAGCAAGAAAGAAGGAGCAAAAAAAGAAGAAAAAAAAAAAGAAAAGAAAAGAAATGATGGATGAAGTAAAAAAAAAGGGAAGAAGAAAGAAAAACAGGGAGAGATGATTTTTGTCAGCAAAAAAAAAAAGAAGAGAAAAAAATGATGAATGAAAAAAAAGGAAAATAAAATCAGTAAAAAAAAAGCAGGGGAGGATAAAAAAGAAGAGAAAAAAAATGTAGAATGAAAAAAGTCAGCAAAGAAAAAAAATAAAAAAATATATAGAAGAAAGAAGCATCGAGTTATGTTATGAGTTAAAGGAGATTGTTTATCTCTCATCTTATATCAAATGGGCCCCTAACTTGGATCTCATTGGGCCGAACTTGCTTCTTAACATATCCAAGTTTGTTGGAAATTTTAGGGAGATTAGGATCCCTCTAATGAGCCCCAAATAGGCTTAACTAATGTTGATTTATCCATTGGACACGCACATACATTTGGGCCTTCATTTTGGCCATTGGGCCTCAAATTTTCAAGAGGAGAGCCCAAAAGCTGTCCCAAATAGGCTACGAAAATCCTTGAAAAAGTGATTTGAGGGATATTTTGTGTAATTAGCCATGCCCCAACCCTCCATAAAGGTGACCAAAGCCCAAAATGCCCCCACCTTTTCCCTCACACCTACCATAAAGCAAAGGCATAATCAAATATTTCCAAAGTTACCCTCCCCTCTCCTCGCACCCTCAAAAACAAGGAGAAGTTGTGGCATTTTGTGGCCAAAAATACCCCCTCTTTTGGCATATAAAAAACCATGAATTCCTCTTGGAGAGGAGAGAGGCAACAATCCCAAGTTCATCCTACGTAAAAGTGCAAGGCTCTCCCCATTGCCCCATTGTCCAAGAGAGTGCAAGGAGAAGGAAGCCCAAGGTCCATTTCTCAGAATTGGGCTAAGTCCCAAGGTATACCATGTGGGGTCAATCATATCATCTCACACTACGATAAAGATGTGGAGATCACATCATCTCACACCATGATAGCATATGAAGATCACATCGTCTCATACCACGATGGCGTGTGAGGCGTCGTTGCAATCAATGGCCCATGGGCGAGGAGGAATATCACCCATTCCATCGAGGCCCATCAAGGCTCTCAAAGCCCAATTAGCCATCATCCATGTGGATCAAGATCATGTGACCTCATTTCAAATAAATCAAGTTCAATTAACTAAGACCCTAAGGAGAGAAATACTCAAAGCCCATTAAGGCTTTCAAGGCCCAATTGATCATCTTCAAATGAAGTGCAAGACCATGTGCTCCCATCTCAAATGAACCAAGTCCAATCAACTAAGGCCCAATTAGGCCTTGACCAACATGAACAAGAGACCGGTCCAAGGCCCATTAAGGTCTACAAGGCCCAATTAGTCATTTTTAAAGGAAGCTCAATGCCATGTGACTCCATTCCAAGTGCATCAAACTCGGTCCATTCAAGCCCAATCCGGTTTCAACCGAGATGAGCATGAGATCGACCCAAGGCCCATTAACATGGAAAGTGGGCCCATTAAGTCCATATGATCAAAGCTCTAATTGAACCAAAATGAACAAAAACCCAACTCCACCATGAAAGAGAAAGCCCCAACGGTTGGAAAAAGAACACCCCCAACGGTTGGTGGAAAGAAGAAAACCCTGACGGTTGGAAAAAGAACACCCCCAATGGTTGGTGGAGGAAAGAGAAAGCCCCAACGGTTGGAAAAAGAACACCCCAACGGTTGGTGGAGGAAAGAGAAAACCCCCAACGGTTGGAAAGAACACCCCCACGGTTGGTGGAGAAAGAGAAAACCCCCAACGGTTGGTGGAGGAAAGAGAGAAAACCCCAACGGACCATCAAGGCCCGTCGGCTCGGTTAATCCCCGATCGGGAGATACCGATCGGCGGATGAGAGAGAAACCCCAACGGACCATGAAGACCCACCGGTTCGGTCAATCCCCAATCGGGAGATACCGACCGGCGGGATGAGAGAAAAGCCCCAACGGCTCACCTCTATCCCAAAGTTCATCAACTCGGCTCGCTCCCAAACGAGCAATGCCGACGAACAAATTCCAAGACCCATTAATCTGGTTCATCCCCGATCGGGAAATACCGGGTAATGGATGAAAAACCCAAGTTCATCAACTCGGCTCGCTCCCAAACGAGCAATGCCGACGAACAAATTCCAAGACCCATTAATCCGGTTAATCCCCGATCGGGAAAATACCGGGTAATGGATGAAAAACCCAAGTTCATCAACTCGGCTCGCTCCCAAACGAGCAATGCCGACGAACAAATTCCAAGACCCATTAATCCGGTTAATCCCCGATCGGGAAAATACTGGGTAATGGATGAAAAACCCCCAAGTTCATCAACTCGGCTCACTCCCAAACGAGCAATGCCGACAAACAAAGTCCAAGGCCCATTAATCCGGTTAATCCCCGATCGGGAAAATACCGGGTAATGGATGAAAAACCCCAAATTCACCAATTCGGCTCGCTCCCAAACGAGCAATGCTGACGAACAAATTTCAAGGCCCATTAATCCGGTTAATCCTCGATCGGGAAATACCGGGTAATGGATGAAAATTCCAAGCCCCATTAATCCGGTTAATCCCCGATCGGGAAATACCGGATAATGGATGAAAATCTCCAACGCCCATCGGTCCGGCCAGTCCCTAAAAGGAAACGCCAGGTCGTGGGTATCATGCCCAAGACCTAGCAAGTCGGTTAATCCCCGATCGGGAAAATACCGCTTGTTAGATGTAGAATCACAGAACATTGGATCAAAAAAAAGAAGAGAGGAGACCGTGAGGCTAGATTCAAGGCAGATGCCGCCTTCTAGCCCCGGACCTAGTTCCCAAAAAAAAGAAGGAAGCAGAAAGGAAACATGAAAAGGAAATAATGGGAGAGGAGAGGCAGCGCCGATACTCCTGCTTGTTATTTCATTATTTACATTCAAAAAAAATAAACACATATTTCTTTTTCCTTACATTTGTCCCGTCTTGAATGTGTTACCATGGCAGTTAATCAGGGGTTACTGAGCCGCCGCTCAGTGTAATTAACATCGAATCCATTCGTGGATTGATGGAGAGAGGTCAAACCATAATTTAAAGAACCCACACCATAACCTCGCTATGTTATTTATAATAACTCTAATAATCATCAAATTAATTTTTTAATACCGAAAGAGGTAGAGCGAGAATCTTGTCATCATCGTTGTTGAGGATTTTCGTGCCGAAACGATAAACGAGGGGAAAAGTTGTCGCATCCGCGCAATATAATATTTTATTTTATCCCTCAAATGATTTTCACCAAAGATTAACTACAATCTCCGCCGCACAAGAGAGTTTTAATAAAATAAAAATAAAAAGAGACGGAGCGGTGTAAGATAACAAGAATAATAAAATAGAATTCGCGAGGTTCGTACAAGGTACTTAATAGTGTTACCAAACATGACGTAAGACATTCAAGGAGAAAGATTAATGGTAATATTATTAACTGTCACTATCAATCTTAAAATTGATATTCATAGAATCATTGAAAGATGTTTGATTAATTATATTAATTTTAAAATTTATAGTGCAAACAAAACATATTATGTAATATAAATGACAACTTGTATTATTTTTTATATTGATACTCCAACATTTGAAAATATTAATATCAATATTGATATAGTACCAAAAATGAAACTCCAACAAAACAAGGCATAAGGTAGTAACTGCCCAGAGAAACGTGACCAAAAAAAAAAAACTGCCCAGAGAAACGTGCTTGTTAGCTTGAAGGAGGTCCTGTGATAGTCTGAATTGTACCTCGCGAAGAATAGAGACGCCAGGTCCTGAAATCCTGGGCAACAATGCATCTCTACTAGGAAGGTGCTTAAGAACAGAGAATGCGCACAGCCTACCACTTCCCCGCCAGCATCAAGCTTGCTTAGAAACAAAAACTATAAACTCTTTGTTTTGATTTCAACTCTTCATAGTTTATAATTTGAGACAGCAACTTTATCATGAAATATATTCTTATGGATTAATCCAAACAATAAAAAAATAATTTTAAATAAGACAAGTGGTCCGTATTTTTGAAGATTTCTGCAGTGAAAAGAACAAGCCGTAGGTGTAACTTGCTCAAGACTCGTTTATCATGTTAAATGAGTAAAGTTGAATAAAAAAATGAAACTCAATTTGTTAACAAGTCTAAGTTTGAACAAAATTATACTTGATCCAATAAACGGCCGAGTAACTCGATTAAATATTTAATTTAAAAATTAATTTATGAATATTAATAATTATGTAATATCACTTAAAGATATAAAATAAGTTGAAATGAAATTTAATTTGAGTTTTAAGTTGAACTTCGTACAACAACTCAAGAATGAATTTTAGACTTATATTTAGATCAAGAGTTCATATCGAGTGTAGATTAAGCTTACTCGTAAGAGCTCTAGCTCAAAACTAGAGTAGAATAATAAACGAACTGCACCGTTTGCATCCCGATTTTCACGGCTGACCATGTATAGTTACCGGACATAAATAACCTGCTCGAAGTTTCCTCCGTATCCTACTCGACTGTTTTCTTCGATACACAGTCTAACTAGAAGCGTTAAAAAGAACTTTTATTTAAGCACATACAAAAGCAAGGAGACCTCTGCTCCAATAGGAAAGGCATCATCTCACTCCTACAAACTGTGGTACCGAGATTGCAGTCGTCATACTAGCAGGTAATGCAATTAATTGTAAGGCCAAACCTAGGAATAGTAGTAAGTTAGAACCTGATCTAGACTCTTAATTAAGGTTCACACTTTGAAGCGTTGCCTTAATTAAGAGTCTTCGTTTCCCGGGCATGTTACGCTGTCTTAAATATCTGAGGCATCATCTATCAGAACGATTTGGAGTTGAACCATCGGAAAAGGGTTTAGGCGTGCGACCGGCACGGTGGTGACGGCGATGTGGAATGATTTTACGAGATCATATACAGCGACGAACACACCATATAAAAGGGGGGGAAAAGAACGCATTTACTCGAATAAAGAATTACTATTGCTGAATAATACAAAACGACGAATGGGAACTGATACACATTATTAAGATTCAAACTGCACCAACCAGCCGGGGAAGACAGCTGAAGCGATACAGCCTTTTACAGAGTTTCGGTACTAAACGTACAACAGCGAGCAAGCAGGGCGACAGACAATTCAACACCAGATATGAAACATTTGACATTCCCCGGCCTGTCGATGATGCGTAATCCAGAACGCAGCAGAGATTACATGGTGCCGATCAACTATAGATACGTAGGATAAGCAATGAAATCTAAGCCAAACAAGAACCAGAAGCTTCGGGGAGGAGGAGGGGGGGGGTGCAGGTAGAGTGCATATATATATATATATATGTGGCTGCAACGGCGACGCCTTGTTTCATGAGTCTGCTAATTACCGGCCCTTGGGGTTCATGATCTGCGAGAAGACGGCGCTGGGGGTGAGGCCGTCAGAGTCTACGCTGGCGATGCTCTGCCCGCCGATGCTGATGGAGGTGGAGGTGGTGGAGGTGATGCCGGTGGAGCCCGAGTCCAGGGACGGGTGGTCGGCTGCAGGGTCCTTCTTGCCCGCCACCAACGGCGCGCCCTCGCTGCTGTCGCTGATGCGGCACAAGGCGCTGTCGCTCTCCTCCGCGCTCTCCTGAAGCTGCAGCGCGAACTCAAGGTTCCAGAGGACGTCGCCCATGGCCGGGCGCTCGATGCCGTTGTCGGCCACGCACTTCTCCGCCGTCTCCGCGAATTTCTTGAAGCACTGCGGGGCGATCTTCTCCTTGAGGAAGGGGTCGATGATCTGGTCGAGGATGCCCTTCTTCTGGCAGTGGAGAGCCCACTCCGCCAGGCTCACCTGCTCCTTGGGTAGTTGCGGGTTCAAGGCCGGCCTGGCGCAGAGGACCTCGAAGAGCACCACGCCGAAGGAGTAAACGTCGGACTTCTCCGTCAGCTGCTGCCGCCGGAAGTATTCGGGATCCAGGTACCCGAAGCTACCCTTCACCACCGTGCTTACGTGGGTGTGGTCGAGCGTCGGCCCCGTCTTGGAGAGCCCGAAGTCTGAGACCTTGGCCACCCACTTCTCGTCCAGCAGGATGTTGGTAGTCTTCACGTCGCGGTGGATGATGGTGTGCTTGGCGCCGGTGTGGAGGTAATGCAGGCCGCGGGCGGCGCCGATGCAGATCTCCAGGCGCTGCTTCCATGACAGAGGCGGCTTCTGGGTCTTGTACAGGTGTTCACGGAGAGTCCCATGAGCCATGTAGTCATACACCAGGATCATTTCCCTGTTCTCCTCGCAGTAGCCGATAAGAGAGACAAGATGGCGGTGCCGAAGCTTGGACAGCATCTCTATCTCGGTCTGGAACTCGTGCACGCCCTGCTCGGACATTGGGTTGCCCCGCTTTATGGCTACCATGGTTGCTCCGCTGTCGATCTCCCCCCTGTAGACCTTGCCAAAGCCACCGACTCCCAGGAGGAGGCTCTCGTCGAAGCCGTTGGTGGCGGCTTTGATCTCTGCAAACGAGAAGTGGCGGCAGAGATTTGACGGGAGAGACGAGGCGTAGCTCCCCGTGGTGGTCTTGGCGGACCCAGCAGAGTGGGAGTTCCCGATAAGAGAGAGTGGGAACCAACCGGAATGCCCATCGCTGGTGCCCGAATCCTTTCCTCCCACCTTCCTCGGGCGCCGGCATACCACGAACGTCAAGAAACAAACAATCAAAACAGCCGCCACAACGCCACCGATCACGCCTGCAACAACCGGGACTTTACTCGATCCACCACCTCCACTGCTAGAGGCAACAACCTTGTCGGGTTGCGGCGTCGGCAATGGAGGCGGTATAGGATTAGGCCCGGCCAGGTTGCCATCCTGCGAGCTGATTTTGAAAATCTCCAGTCCGTTCAGAATGGCGTCGTAATACACCGGCTTGGTACCCTGAAAGGGGTGGAGGGCAACCCAAAGGTCCTGCTGTTCGTTGCCGCTGGTGGTAAGCACAGCGAAATCCTGGTGCACGGCGCTTCCGATAGAGTCAGCAAGGATAATCACGTCGGCGTCCTGCATAGCCGTCTGATTGTTGAGATAGATGGTGAAGACCCTCAGGTTCGTCTTCGTGAAGGGGTACTGGATCTCACAGAAGTGCAGGCGCACCAAGTAAAAGAACCCAGGATCGACGGCGAAGAACCAGCTGAGATTATAATTGAGGTTGATTTCAGCGTTTGCACCCATGGACCTGGCGGTGGCGTAGACCTCCTTTGGGGCAGTATACTCCGGTTCCTTCTTGTAAGTGACGGTGACGTTTGGATCCTTTTCGTAGGTCACGCCGGTGGCGGCGCCGAAGAGATAGATGCTATCGTCCTCCCAGGCGCGAAAGAGGCCATTGTCATCGACCGGGGAGATGGCCTTGCCGCCCACGTTGAGGCGGTACATGGTCTGGAAAGCGGTGGTCTGATCAACGGTGTAGGTGGTGGACAAGGATACAACCGTGACAGTCTCCTTCCCGAACATATCGGGCATAGAGACGATCTCAATGCCATTGACGAAGGCGTAGGCATTAGGGACGCCGGCCGTGGGGGTGAAGGTAAGATTTAGAAAACCAGAAGAGATGTTGAGGGAGAACTCGCGGACCAGGTAGACGTAGTTGAGGGCCAGGACGGTCTGGGAGGCGCTGAAGTTGCCGAGGAGGGTAAAGTTGCCGGGGAAAGCAACTACGGAGAAACGGGCATCGGCGGCAGCGTGGGTGGTATAGTTGTTGGGATAGAAGTAGAGGCGGACAAACTTGCGGCCGGGGGCGACGGGAAAGGAATAGGTAAAGGGGGAGGTAAAGACACGGGCGGTCATATACGGGACCTGTGAAATGGAGGAGTCCTGGTTAGCAGCGGTTGCGGGGACGCTAGCCTGGGAGGAGGCGGCGAACTTGGATCCAACGTCCCCCGTCCACATGCGGTTGCTCTCGTCGGCAATCTGCCCAGAGGCGCCGCAGTTCAGAAGAATGAGGTCACGGACAGTAAAGTTGGAGTTCTGGGCGGCAGTGTGGAGGAAGAGGGAAACGAGGAAGATGAAGAAAAGGTGGCTCCGGCTGGCGCTGGAGGTCGCCATGGGGACGAAGAAGATCCAGGCCTAAGAACTCACACCGGGGAAATGCTAACGAAAGATGACTTCTTAAATATTCTGGTTACCCTCTGAAAGAAGCTGATGAACCTGGATAATCAAACGACGGGCCTCATATGGTTCCCAACTCTCTCTGCAGCAACAGATTTCTCAAGTTTCATTCACTTCTTTCTTCCCTCTCACCAGTCACCACCTGATTTGAGATAAACGAGCTCGAATCAGATAAACAAAGGCGAACAAGCGCCGGAGAAAGATCAGTCTCAGATTGCGCCACGAAATACCGGAACGCTAAATAGTTAGAAGGCGCGCGCACGGATCTAGGGCTTCAGCACGGAAGAGAAATCAGACGCGCGACGAAGAAGCAAGACCTCATGTCCGGTCAAAAAGGCGGAAGGGGCTAGAGAAAAGAGAGATCGGAAACAGAAACAAGAAATCCGCACCGGGAGAGATGGGAAGAAGCGCCTCCAGGCTTCGAGCCGGTACCTGGAACTCCGCCGAGAGACGCCGAGAGCTAGGTCAGCTGACGGACGGCGAGATGGTGGAGGGGAGCTGGTCGCCCACCCACCCAGTCGAGGCCGGAGCTCCGCGATCGCCGCGGAGATGATGTCCCGCGGGCTGCCCAGGCGAGTCGATCGGGAGGGACTAAAACAAACCAGAGGCGTCTGTGCGCGTCCGAGGAGAGAGGAGGAGGTCTGAAACGATGAGACGTGGGTGCCGACCGGCGAGGTCAAGGTCAAGGAAGCGGACGGCCTTGTGTGCGGTGAGCTCGAATCCGTTTTCCTCCTCTTCCGTTTGGACAAAGGAAAAAGAAATCCGGACCTGCGATGCGGGATAGCTGTTCGGGCCGCCCGGGCAGCGCTGGCACACGGTGCCAGTGCAGCTCGTGGGGCCCGCCACCCCTCCCCGCACGGCGCGGTGGGAGGTGAGTGGGGGGCACCTGCGCCACTCGGAGGAGATCAGCATGTCGTACACGACGTGCGCAGCTCGATCTTGCGTGACTGCAACGCACGGCTCCCGTGCACATCGCACGTACGTCCTTGGTCAGCAGGTCTTGCGCCGGCACGCGGTTTCTGCATGGAGTAGCCGCTTGCTAGCTGGCTGGCTCGCCCTCTTTCAGATAAGAAGTAAGAAGTTCTACATTTCACTTGCTGCTGATATTAAATGAACCCACCTTCTAACTTTATGATAGAGTCGAGATTGAAGTGTTAAAATTTTAATGGATATTTGGTTGCAAAATGCTTGTTTATACATTTTGTGATAGAGTTATGTATGAGACAAAAAATATAAGGTAGATCAAGGTATAAAGCTATCATGGTGAAAAGAAAAGATGAAGATCATTTATAAGTAAAGAAAAGAGATTAATTAAAATGAGGGGGACGAGGAAAGAAGATCTCATCCCTTTTATTCAAGTAAAAAAACGGAAAATTAAAGTTATACTTTTATCATGCTCATCAAACACTCTTGCTTTGTTGTAAAGAGAGAGAGAGAGAGAGCCTATTTTATCATGTAATCAAACATCTTGCAAATAAGATTTTCTTTCGAAAATAATTCACGTCATTAATCCTAATTTATTTTATCCGCCTAATTTACTTGTCGACTTTTTGGATGATGATCGCTTGTTAACTTGGCTTGAACTAGTGAAATCACACGCACACCAAAAAGAAAAAAAAAAGAAAAACAGAAAAAGAACACCACCGAGATCAGTTGCGTCTTTTACTTTGCATTTTTTGAAAAGGGTTTCTTAAATATCAACGAAGAAGAGTGTTTTGACGTACTTTAATGATAGTAACACAATACCCAAAAAAAAAAAACCATCAAGTGCTAGTAAGGTGACTTAAGGCTTGAAAACATCAATTTAATTCTTGAGCTTGATTCGCAGAGAAGAAAATAGAAATTATGAAGATCATCTTGAGAACATCTTCTATGTCGCGGGGAGTTGAAATCTAACTTTGTTTTTGAAATTCGATGTTCATTTGTTTCCGATAAAAGTTAACATATTTAAAATTTATTCTTTTAATCTTATAAATTATCAGAATCGAATCAAATATTTCGATAGTTCATCAGTATCGGATTCGAAATCAATTTATTTTATTTTTATTAATTTGATTTTTTATAAAAATAAATGAATAAATTTAAAATTAATTAATTAAAATATAATATATTTTAAAATATAATTTATAAATCGATAAAAAGAGGAAATAAAAATTTTAAAAAATATATCAAATTTTAGTAATTATACGTAAACTATTAACTTATTTTTGAATAAAAATTAATATTTAATATGTATTTCGAAAAATATTAGATTCGATTTTAATTCCGATAACGAAATCGAAATAGGAACATACACTACAAGAAATAGAGTTATTAGGGACGGTTTAATGGCGACGGCTTTATTAAGCCGTCTCTATAAGAGTTAATTGCGACGGCTAAAGCCGTCCCTATTAAAGCCGTCGACAAATACAAAGATATAAGCGACGGCTCTATGAGACCGTCGCAATATCGCTTATTAGAGACGGCCTAAGCCGTCGCTAAACCAGAAAATGCACCCGGAACACCCATCGGTCCGGGTTAATCGGCGACGGCTACCGATAGCCGTCGCCAGATTATTAGCGACGACTCGGAGCCGTCGCAATAAAATTTTCGCCCGTTCAACGGTCGACTAATTTTGCGACGGCACGAGCCGTCGCCGTTGTTACGCCGTACCCGAAATGCGACGGCTTCGGCGTCGCCCGTCTGTAAGGGGTTTACAAAACCCGTCGGCACCTTCCCTCTTCCCCCCCCCCCCGCTTGCTCTCGACGCGCCGCCGCCGCCGCGCCGCCCGGCTGCGCGCCGCCGCCGCCGCTGCGCTGCCGCCGCCGCCGAGGCCCGAGGTTATGCTTTGGTCCATTTGGAGATTTTAAAACTCGGAAATTTTCGAAGCAATTTTTTAACCCGTCTAGGATTCTCACTACGATGGCATCTTTTGTCAAGGAATGGTATTCGAATATAGGTTCTATCGTGACAAGACTTTGTTCAAGGACAGATTTTAAGTTAAAAGAGATCGTGTTTAGAGGTTATCGACCACTACTATCTTGGTAGTGAGTAAAATTGTATCCTTCCTTGCTTCACCTCCTTTCCCGATTTGTTTGCCTTCCGAGTTTTCGTTTTCATTTCTTTTTTATGAACATGACCGGAATGGCTATTTTTTATTAATTATGACAATAAAAAAGTGAACATGATCTTCTACTAAGGAAGTAGAAGAACCAAAGAGAACTACAGGGAAGTAGAACTTGTTGACTTTCTTTAAAGGAATGAATTGTGACTGGGTCATCTTCTAAAAGAAATATTAGACTGCGGAACATTTTAAAAGCATAACTTTTTAAAAATATGTTGCGAGAATGCATAAGTTTCAACAATTTATAATTATTTTAAAGAGGAAAACATAATAAGGAATCCTCTGAAAAATCTTTCAATATTTACGCCAAGAAATACTTACGAGACCTCCAATATCCACAACAACGTGGAAAAATGCATAACACCCCACCCGAGGCCGGTTTGCCGTCGAAGTGGATTCGGCTTGGATCGGGCAAACCGGCCAGTGCTGGAAAAATGCATAACACCCCACCCCGAGGCCAGTTTGCCCGATCGAAGCCGGATTCCGGCTTGGATCGGGCAAACCGGCCGGTTAGCTTGGAAAAATGCATAACACCCCACCCCGAGGCCGGTTTGCCCGATCGAAGCCGGATTCCCACTTGGATCGGGCAAACCGCAGCTACCTTGGAAAAATGCATAACACCCCACCCCGAGGCCGGTTTGCCCACGTCGAAGCGGATTCCGGCTTGGATCGGGCAAACCGGCAGTTGCTTGGAAAAATGCATAACACCCCACCCGAGGCCGGTTTGCCCGATCGAAGCCGGATTCCGGCTTGGATCGGCAAGCACCCGATAGCTGGAAAAATGCAAACACCCCACCCCACGGCAGTTTGCCCGATCGAAGCGGATCCGGCAGATCAGACAAGCCAGCATTAGCTGGAAAAATGCATAACACCCCACCCCGAGGCCAGTTTGCCCGATCAAGCGGATTCGGCTTGGATCGAAACCCGGCTGATACTGGAAAAATGCATAACACCCTTTACCCCCGGCAGTTTGCCGATCGAATTGGTCCGGCTTGGATCGGGCAAACCGGCCAGTTAGCTTGGAAAAAAAGCATAACACCCCACCCCGAGGCCGGTTGCCGTCGAAACCGGATTCGGCGGATCGGGCAAGCTAACATGCAGAAAAATGCATAACACCCCACCCCGGCCGGTTGCCCCGATCAAGCGGATTCCGGCTCGTCGGGCAAAATTGCTGGAAAATGCATAACACCCCACCCCGAGGCCGGTTTGCCCGATCGAAGCGGATTCGGCTTGGATCGGGCAAACCGGCGGTGCTGGAAAATGCATAACACCCCACCCCGAGGCGGTTTGCCCGATCAGCCGGATCCGGCTTGGATCGGGCAAGCCGGCACGTTGCTGGAAAAATAGCATAACACCCCACCCCGAGCCAGGTTTGCCGTCAAGGTCCGGCAGATCAGGCAAACCCGAGCTCGGAAAAATGCATAACACCCCACCCAAAGGCCGGTTGCCCGATCTGGCGGATAAACAGGATCGACAAGCCGGCCGATACTGGAAAAATGCATAACACCCCACCCCGGCGGTTACTTGTCAAGCCGGATCCGGCTTGGATCGGGCAAGCCGGCCGTTGCTGGAAAAATGCATAACACCCCCACCCCGGCCAGTTGCCCGATCGAAGCGGATCCGGATAAGATCCAAGCCGGCGATTAACTGGAAAAATAGCATAACACCCCACCCAGGGGCGGTTTGCCGATCGGCCGGATTCAACGGATGGGCAAGCCCGGTTAGCTGGAAAAATGCATAACACCCCACCCGAGGCCAGTTTGCCCGTCGAAGCGGATTAAAACGGATCGAGCAAACCGGCCGTACATTATGGAAAAATAGCGCATAACACCCCACCCGAGGCGGTTGCCCGATCGAAGCGGATTCAACAGATCCGGCAATGGCGGTCAGGCTGGAAAATGCATAACACCCCCCCACGGCAGTTTGCCCGATCAGCCGGATTCCCGGCCGATCAGGCAAAGCCATATGCTGGAAAAATGCATAACACCCCACCCCGACCGGTTTACTTGATCAAACGGATTCCGGCTTGGGATCGGGCAAACGATTGGAAAAATGCATAACACCCACCCGAGCCGGTTTGCCCGATCAGCGGGTCCATGGATCAGGCAAACCAACGATGCTGGAAAAATAGCATAACACCCCACCCGAGGCCGGTTTGCCCGTCGAAGCCGGATTCGGCTTGGATCGGCAAACCGGCCGTGCTGGAAAAATGCATAACACCCCACCCGAGGCCGGTTTGCCCGATCAAGCCGGATCCGGCTTGGATCGGGCAAACCCGACGGTTAGCTGAGAAAAATGCATAACACCCCACCCCGAGGCGGTTTGCCCGATCGAAGCCGGATTCGGCTTGGATCGGCAAGCCGGCCGGTTGCTTGGAAAAATGCATAACACACCACACGAGGCCGGATTGCGATTTTAAAGATTATATTGCGGATGAAGAAATTTAGCGAGTCGGCCGTACATCGAGAGTGGGACGGCCGGTGGATCCACCGATCGGGCCGGTGGTTCTCGGGGCCCATCTCAACCTACCGGGATGCGATGCCATCGTGGTGGACCATCCGGGCGGTTGACACTCGCCCTACTACGGCGACGCCTCCTACGAGTGTCCATCTTCTTCCGCCTCGGTAAATATCAATTTTTTATATTTTGTAGATTTATAAATATCAATTTTTAAATGTGTTAAAATTTTTGGCTTGCGGCACTGATTCTAGGCACGTGGGAGAGGTCTGTGAAAGGCGTATAATGTGCGGACATTAGCGCACAGGGAGACATTGAACGTCGGGTCATTGGAGGATCGGGTGTAGGCCCGAATGGCCGGGGAGTTCACCTCGTATCTTGGAGTTTGCAACGAGTACATTGCAACTTATGGCAACGGGATTACATGACCCTTCCGGATGACAAGAAGGAGGCGATATTTAGAGACCTCGAGGTAAATAAAAGTACTTGAGCTTATTTGTTTTTTTTCACTTTAAAATTACTAATCTATGTATTTTTCTGTGACATTTTACATTTGAGCGGTCACCATCCATAGATGCGGAAATTTTAAGGCATATGGGAGAGATGAAAAGAAAACAAAGGGGTCATCTTAAGAAGAAGGTAAAAATTTCATATTTATTTTTTAGTAAACGATTATGTCTTGTAACTAATACAATTTTGGCGTACGGTATTTTACGGGACGCTCCTTTGGAGGAGGCACTTGTCGTTGTGCCTCCGCAATGCGATCCGGACCGGTGGCGTCATGTGTGAGATATAGCGGATGGACGACAATAAGGTAAATAATTTATTTAATTTAAAAGTAATCCACATTTGATAACTCATTTTATTAGCTTGTCTTAACAAAATTAATGTGTTATGAACTTGTTTGTAGGCACTTAGCCAAAGGAATAAAACAAACGGGGCTAATTTGAGCATGCCTTATAGGCGAGGTAGAACCAACATTCATCAACGATTGATTTTGTAAGTTTATAAATTTTTTTTTATTATTCACTATTGTATATCTCGATAATAGTACTAATGTGTTCATAATGTTTTCTCTTAACGAGACAAACAAAGAAGGGCGTCGTCCTACCCGTCCGAGAGGTCTTCGAGATGACCCCGAACGAAAGGCGGAGGATGGATCCCTCGTATGGTGCAACGAGGAAAGTCATCAAGGGGTTATGGTACGCAATATATTTGTTTGTATCAACATTAGACAATTTTTATTTCATATAACAATCGACTTTATATTTACATTATATAGGATGAGATGCGCCGGTTGATGAATGCCCCCCGATCGGAGGAATCGGATGCTCGGAATTCCGAGCCGGCCATTCTGGCGAGGGATGCATTTATCACCGTGTTCGACGAGACGGGCGGGACGGATCCGATGTGGGGGAGAGGACGGACCCGCAACACCTGGTATGGTGTATGCGGTGGAGGTGCGAGTACCTCTGCGCGGGTCGGGCTACCGAGCGGTTGGTGGACAAAGTCGATGCTCGAAGCTACGCAAATCGAGAAACAAAACTCGATGATCGACTCGCTCCAACAACAGCGGGACGCTGACGTCAACGGTTTCAAGAGTCGATGACACGGCTAACACAAGAAATGTTAGCTTTAATTAAACGATGAGCTCCCACTGCGGTCCGTCTAGTTCGAGGCCAACCCAAGGCTATAGAGGCGCACGGGGGACGAGGAGGAGGAGGACGATGACGAGGACGCGAGAAGACGATGAGCGTTCTTTTGGGGAGGATGAGTGAGAGAGTTTACTCTCTATTTTTATTATTTCTTTGTATTTGAGATAGTTGTTGTGTAATGATACGTTTTATAAATATGATTTTTTTCTTATTAAAGAATGTCAGTGTTTATTATGTATGAATGAATGTTAATGGCTTTGATCGGGCAAACCGACAAATTATTTGTGTATATAGGTCTTGCTACGAGAATACAATTGATCGTACGGAAATTTTTTTTTTAAAAACTGTAAGTTATTTGCGACGGCTCCACATAGCCGTCCCTAAACTTCTTTTAAGCGATGGCTATTAATGTAATAGGGACGGCTCTTAGCCGTCGCAAAACCAGAAAATGCACCCCCGTGGGTGTCGCCGGGGCTGTAAATTGGGTATTAGCGACGGCTCTCAGCCGTCGCAAAACCAGAAAATGCACCCGCGGGGGTATTCGCGACGGCCCTAAGCCGTCGCAAAACCAGAAAATGCACCCCGCGGGGGTATTCGCGACGGCCCTAAGCCGTCGCTAATGTCTATTACGGGTTTAAATTTATTTGCGACGGCTTAGTGCCGTCGCGAAAACTTGAGGGACGGTTTCGTCGTCGCTAATAACGTAATTGCGACGGCTTTGGTGGTCGCAAATAATACTAAAAGCGACGGCTTATCATGAGCCGTCGCCATTAAAATTGGCGACGGGCTTATTTGCGACAGTATTGCGACGGCGGAAGAGCCGTCGCTATTGCCTTATGGCGACGGCTTTTGTATTTTTAGCGACGGCGGTAAGCCGTCGCTAATGACTTTAATTCCTGTAGTGATAGTGATTTCGAAATTATCAGAATCTAAATCAAAATTCCTTAACTTTTATCAAAATCGAAAACTAAATTCTGGTGACTCCCCTGATGAGATATTATTGGTGGACCGATGCACATTTTTAATTATCTGATGTCATATTTGATTAGAGCACCACTATTGGTATTATATTAGCTTTGATATTGATATTTTGGGTGTTAGAGTACCAATATCAAAATCGACATAAATGAACACTTGTATCACGTAATATGTTTTGCATGTGCTACGAGTTTCAAAATTAATGTTTTTAAACAAACACCTCTCGATGGATCATATCAATATCAATTTTAAAAATTGATAAGGATAAAAATGTTTAATAATATTACCACCAACACAGAGCCTAAACTGTTGTGCTAGCTCTAGATATATCGGTTGACCAATGCCTTCCGTACATTCAATTCCTATAGTTTATTTACGTATCTTCAATTTAATTTTTTTATTCATTTCGCCTGTGATTTTTTTTCCGAACTCAAATCTAGCTTAAATATTCAATTTTTTTTTCAAAAAAGGTGGATTGTAAAATTTTCAACATTATGTAGGTCGATGGATCAGTGTAGGGTTTACAAAGAATTTACAAAGAAATTCCAACCGTTTAAAATCATTATATAGGTGATTGTGCAACTAGATGCATTAGTTTCTCGTAAATTTAAGGAGTAGGGATCTCATGTGGGATGAAAATTAAATAGACGCAATAAAAACCTCCTAAAAATAAAGAGGAAGCTGTTTCCAATGATGCGCGCGTATAGGGATTTGAGAGGAAAAAAATAAGGTTATATGTTTACCTTTTTTCCCCCCCCTTTTATCATTGCCATACAAACACGTGACTTTTCCTTGAATTTGTCGAAAAGTCATAAATAAGAGTAAAACGCGATTCTAAAACTAACCAGATTTTATTCAAGAACTTCGCACAAAATGCATGCTCGAGAGTCGGAGAGGATGGGACTCAAAAATCCCTTCGGTTTTCTTTCATGAGTTTTGGAAACTTTGGACAAGTGTCAACATAAAACTTATCCGATGTTGAAGCTGAAAAGAGGCTTATAATTTTGGTGTTTGGTTATCATGCAACCAAACACCCCATAAGTATCTTCGTCTAAATAATGGATAAGTTTTAGCTTGACACTTGTCTAAATAAGGGATTTTAGACGAAGATACTTATGGGGTGTTTGGTTGCATGATAATAAAAATTTTTATTTTTATTTTTAAAAATTGTAAAAAAAACTTGTTAAAATAAGTGTTTGGTAACCATGATAATTTTATGTTTTAAAAGTGATTTTCTTCTTAAACAAAAAAGAGGGTCTCACCTCTTTCTTTTTCTTGTGATCCCCCACTTTGTTTGGTCATGTGTGGTAGTTACTTTTTTTTGTAATCACATCTCTCCAAACATGATAATTTTATATCATGAGTTGGTTCACTTTTTATTTTAATATAATTTTTTATTATGAAAGTGTACAAAAAATTATCATGCAACCAAACACCCCATAATGATATAACAGGTTTTCTTATAATTTTTAAAAATTAAAATAAAAGTCATCGTTATGATGCAACCAAACACCCCATAAGGCATCTGAATTAAAAAAAAAAAAGGAGAAGAAGAAAGAATTACGCCTTACGAGAGTGTTTTAGGTTTTCATTGATAACAACAAATAAGTATTATCACGCTGAGCACACAAAAAAAAAGAATATTCACTCTAGGCCAAAATGAGCTTAAAACTGATCTTTATGGGGTGTTTGGTTGCATGATAAAGAAGGTTTTTATTTTAATTTTTTAAAAATTGTAAGAAAACTTGTTAAAGTATGTGTTTGGTAACTATGACAATTTTATGTTTTAAAAGTGATTTTCTTCTTAAACAAAAAAGAGGATCTCACCTCTTTCTCAAACAATGTGGTCCCCCACTTTGTTTGATCATGTATAGTAGTTACTCTTTTTTGTAATCACATCCCTCCAAACATGATAATTTTATGTCATGAGTTGGTTCACTTTTTATTTTAATATAATTTTTTATCATGAAAGTGTACAAAAAATTATCATGCAACCAAACACCTCATTAGCATATGTCTGTGGCATTGGGGGATTCTAAATCAGACTCCTGCTCTGGTATATTTGGTATGTCCTGGTTGAAGTTTAATAATGGTGTATCAGTAAGCTATACACCTAACCCGAATCAAACAACTTATTCGGTTTTAAATGTATTTTTAGTGTCTGTTTTGTACACAATTACCCAGTTAATGTGAATAAGTATGCAACAGATTTTTGTAATTTCAAGATTTATTACATATCCATTTATTTTGTTCTAGATAACTTATTAACCTATAAGAGGATTTCAAAATGGATTGCATGTATCCGCATAAAACCTACCAGGCATAATCCGAACTCATACTACTCAATGCCTATAAATAATCGTTTTAAATGGAATACGAATTATCTACTTAATTATATAGTGTGGAAACAACATTTTATCCTCTTTTCTACGCTTGGTCTTCAGCGCAAGGTGAAAGGTAAAGCAGATATTCCAAGAACACAAGCAAAAATTTTTTTTTACTTTGATACGTCGTAGATGACAAAACATAAAAGCATCTCCTTCACTGCTTATTCTTGTCTCACACACACCAGCCAACTGTTCAAAATCCTTCGGTCAGGGAACGAGGAGACAGTCGACCTTTTATAACTTTTCTCGTTTTTAAAACTAGCCTACCTCTGCATTCTTCTCTTCTCTGCAACAGCCGAGAATCAAGGTTTACAATCTCGAAGAAGGGAGGAAATGGAAAATTTACGAAGCATATATATATTTATATATTAAGCAATTATAAAATGTTGTGAGACTATGTCGTCTGCCACCGACAGGACAGATACCCCTCGTGGTGAGTGAAACCATATAATTGCTAAAGGTACATGAAAAATATTAAGGGTAGACGACCAAGGTATTAATAGACTGGCAAATTTCCATCTTTAGGAAATAGGATTGTCGGTCAACAGTGATCAAGATGTGTTAGCGGTGATAATATGAAGATAGGAACATTATTGATCGATGTTACCTCTTAAAACATTGGAGAGAAGGCAAATCCTTGCATTTACAACCACGCTCCAGACAGATCTAGCAGAGAAATCAAGTTAAAATTCAGCTCATCTCAGTTAGAGCACACGGGGGGTAAAAGCTTATGCGAAACAGCGAAGGCAAAAGGCTATCTTCTATCCTCGGATTTGATGGGAACCCCCTTGTAGAGTTGCACGCGGTCCCTCAAGGCATCCCGCCGCGGCCGCGCCACCTTGTTGTTTGGATCGAAGAGCAAGACCTCTTCAAACGCCTTCAGAGCAGCTCTCAAGTCTTTCTTCTTCTCGTAGGCATCACCGAGGTTGTTCCAGGCTGTGACATAACCAGGTTGAAGCCTGACTGCATTCTCTAACTGCAAGATGCCCTTGTCAAGCTTGTTGTCGCGAACGTAGCTGACACCCAGTGCGTTGTACACCTGGCCAAGAAACGTTGAAGTGTAATTTCTCAGTCTCACCACTACATGTGAACAGACTCTCCACCAAGAAAAGCAACAATTTTTTAGAGCTGAATGTCGATAGTAGTGTACGATATCATGTTAGCAGAAGAAAGATCTTTTTAGTATGGTCAGCCAATCGTGCCATCCATCATTAGATAGAGTTAACTGAGACGGTGATGAACGTATTCAATAAGAATTGAAAAAATCGGTTACCTGTGCAAGATCTTGATCATCTCCGTCCCATTTGTCAATAGCCTGCTGCAAGTATTTTATAGCTGCGGGGTAGACTTTCCTCCGCAACATTACTGCACCAAGTTCAAAATACTCGGTCGCTGAAGCATCACCACTCCTCACCTGCTCCTGTAAGGCCAAAATTGACCGGTAAAAGTATGTCATAATGAGCAGCCGACATCCTTTGAAAATAAAAAGCATAACGACAGAAAACAGTAGAAAAATTGGTTTTCTTAAACAGTTTTAGTTGTAATACTGATGAAGCTTTGGTCTTCAGCCACAGTCTATATATGCTTTTCTTCAGTTTCATGCATATACGTCATCGCATAAAATGAAAATTCACTACATTGTTACTCGTAAGCACTTCCAATCGCCAATAGATTGTCAGTGTAATATATGCAAGAAGACCTGGAAACGAGCTAAAGACTACCTTTATCTCATATTACCATTCTGGTGATTTATGAGTTACATATTTAATTAAAGGTTTTTTTTACCAATCCATCCCTGTAATAATCATTCCACATATATCATTATAATGATAAACTTTTTAAACTCCCTGAAATCTTACTCCATTAAAAAACAAGTCCCTTGATGAACTTTTAGCATTGAGCTTAGCGTGACTTAACCTAATCTAAGCTAGGATATAAGATATTTTTACTAATTTACCCTCTCTCCCAATAATTATTATTCCAAAGATATCTTTGTGACGATAAACTTTTTAAACATCATGAAATCTTACTCCATTCAAAAAAAAGTCCTTTGGTGAACTTTTAGTATTGAACTTAACATGACTTGACCTAACCTAACCTAATATATTTTTACTAACTTACTTACCCCCCCTCTCTCTCTCCCCCTATAATTATTATTCCAAATATATCCTTATAATGACAAACTTTATAAACACCCTGAAATCTTACTCCATTCAAAAACAAGTCCTTTGGGTAACTTTTAGCATTGAACTTGACTTTACCTAACCTAACCTAACCTAAGATATTTTTACTAACACACCCCTCTCTCTCTTTCACACAGAGAGAGAGAGAAATAGAGAGTATTTTAATAATTTTATTAGCTGAACATTAAAAATAACAGTAAAAGTTAGAGGGTAAAACCATATATACCATAAAAGAAATAAACCAAAATTTTAAAGAATTAAAAAGTTTATAAAGATTATAAGGATATATTTAAAATATCAAATAATTCTAGAGATTGATATGTAAAAAAACATTAATTAAAATGCATAAGTTAGTTATGTTTCATATCTATTTCTTTTTCTGGGAAACTTCATCACAACCATCACTCTGAATCATCCTATATTTTAATGGTTTCTTGGTTGAGGGAGATTAAAGAGCAACTTATTGGTTAGAGCCACTAGGGGGGGATCCAACCTACAGTCAAAGTAGAATATGAACCATTGGTATAATCAGAAAAAGACAAACTTGCAATACGTTCTTGTTTTACCTATTCACTTTTTTCTTAAAAAACAGCAAGAGTAACAAGGCACACTTGTGTACTTGATTGTCCAGTAAAAGAAAGGGAAAATCCAAGTTGGATCCTCAATACAATGTTCAACTGTACAAGACATCCAGAAATGAAAGGATATTCAGCTATTTATTTACTCTGAAACGATTCTCACTGCACCATGTCATAAAATTATGGAAGTACTCCCACAAAACTTTATCTAAATTTAGAAGTATTATCTTACAAGTACAGTTATATTAATTCTCCATTATACATATATATGTTGATAAAAAGTTTACTACATAAAAATAAATCATGAATGTGAAAGGCATATTTACTATACTAGACACTAGAAGGTATTGGGTTTTCGGAAGTATGATGCATCTGAGTTCTGCCTTTGCTGATATCCATGCGAATGGTACAGGCGAAAGGGGAACTGGTAGAGATCAGGGCTTTCGTGATATGCATAATTTCACTGCTCAAGGACGTGTCAACCTACTATTGAGGTGTTAAGAGGGGGAAAAAAAGGAAGGAGCACAGCAGGCATCATGACTTACCTGTAATTCCTTTGCAGAAAGATCGAGCTCGCGACGAACAAGGACTTGACGAATAACAAAAAATGATCCAACACCAAGCAAGCCCAACAATATAAGAAGGTAGGTAAGCTGTATTCCCAGCTCAAAAAGCTCCCCAACTTCATAAACCACATCTGTTCTCACATGATCAATTGCTTGTGCTTCTTGAATCAATGCAAGCCACCCACATGGTAGCAGTAGCAGAGAAAGATGGAGCAGTTCCTTGACAGTTCCAGGATAATCAAAGCTCTGTAACATATCTGCAACAGAGTAACAAAAAATGCATTTTGCATAAACAATAACTCTAAGCAATACGGACACTATATCCAGAATAAGGCATCACTCGAGTGAAAAATTTTCAGTCTTGTCACTACTTTTCTTCCAAGAACACTAGTCATTTTGTGTATATATGTGATGCACATACATGGACAAAGTCCAATTGTTATTTTGTGGTCTTAAAAGTTCACAGTGATTTGTGCACCATTAATCTTATACTGTAACATGGTTTGTTTGACCATCTTCTCATTTTAAGCGTTAATTATATATTTACACCTGTGGATGTAGGATAGATAAAACAGTAAATTTGATCCAGGAAAGTCTTACTGAAAAATAGAAACCCCATGAATAAGCAAGTAAACTGTATTACAAAACAGAAAATGCATCTTGGATCTTTGGGCCCTTAGGTTTTTATGCTGATCTTGCAATTTGACAGCCTTTTCTTCTCTGCTTGTTTGATATTGTTGGGGAGAGATCCTACCTTAATTTTCATGAACCCACTCCGACCTCATATTTTCAAGCATAACAAAAATATTTACCTAAATAAAAACCTTAGAAATTTTATATAATGGAAGGAACATTTCTGTATTTTGAAAATTTGAGGTTTCTGCATTTCAAGCACCATCCATCTATTGAATTTTCATGGACCTGGAATAAAATTGCCAACAAAATAAATAAAAAATTATCTGTCAAATAACTGGATTAACCCCATTGGGCTGTGGAATCATATGTTTAGTTGTTGCTACAACAGGAAAATAGAGCTACGATTAATAATACTTCATGTAAATAATTTCTTTCTTCATTTTCCCATCACAAACTAACCTACAAAATACTTGTGCCAATACTGTTTTGATGCAGAGAAAGCCCTAATTCCTAAAGACAAAAAGACTATAACAAACTGGAGAACAAATGACCAGAAAAAGCATGCACCTTCACGTCTCCAACTAGCTATCTTCTGCATCTTTGGCCTAGCACCCAATATCTGCCTTTCTCCAAAACAACAAGAGCATTCAGAAAAAAGCACCTCTGATAAAAGTATAACATAAGGAAGAAGTGAAAAATAAAGGCTCAAGGTATGTAATCTTAGTCATTAATCCATACCAAGTATCCCACAAAATACAAAGTAAACAGCAAAAATAAATGAAAGCTTAAGATGCAAGAAAAAAAAATCACATGGGATTGATGTTTTTCTTTGTTACTCGAAGAGATAAACAAGAAATAAACTGATATTGGCCTCTTTAATCATATAAGTTTCTTTCAAACCTTAATACAGTACAGGATGACTGAACTTTTCTGCGCATATGATTACAATACCAGTGACACTAATAGACGTGCATATGTTTCTGAAAGTGAATAAACAAAAAATATGCACACAATAAGGTTTGCATAGCTTGAACATACAGCTGTTCATCCAAAGTTTTTTTATTTTTAATTTATAAAACTGAACAATCCTTCTTTATTAGCTCACCCCTAGAAAGGTATACCACGATACCACAATTAGGAATCGTTACTCAAAAACTTACATCCCGAGAATCAACTACTCAAGTTAACTTATGACTAAAACCAGTTTGCATAGTTGGTTTAGATGCCCGTTTGATGCAGCTCCCATCACTATGCTAATGAGAGTAAAAGGATGGCTGCAAGTTTCTCCACCAAGAAAATGCATATATATCGTATCACATCTGAAGTGGAAAATAACGAGCACCACCAAACATGTAAAATAACAAAATATGAGAGAGAATTCACACATTTGGAGGCAAGGTAGGAAGGGTTCTCAATGCAATGGTTCGACAGGTACCAAACTCCCGTATGCGACCATGAAACATCACATTGTCGTCGACCAATGCAATCAAAGTATTACAAACTAAAAGGAAATGAAAGTATTTGTATAGGATGCAAGATCACCCAATTACACCCGTTTAGCGTAAAAACAACAGGCAAATTTCACCTTAAAATCAACAAACAAGACAAACGAAAATGGCGGTACGGAGAAGGGAGGCAGAAACTTACAGAGAAACGAATGTTAATTGATGCTCGGGAATTCAGCCTCCTTTCAACGTTATGGGCGGAAACGCCCACCCTCTTGTCTATTCGGAGTGCAAGAGGGCCTCCCCCGACAAGTGCAGGAGACAGACACAGAGTGGATACCCTTTGAGAGGCAGCAAGCGAGAACATCCTTACAGGGATCTTCTGCTGCTGGAGAGAAAACGAACTGCTCCGGCGCAATCCCCAGAAAGTTAGGTTTTGAAGCAGAAGCTTCTCGACGTCCTCTCTGCGTTTTCTTCTGTTCTCTGCTCGTAGGACGACGCGCCTGCTTCTTCCTCCTTGGATGGCTCGTGAGGCGGAGGTCTATCCTCCTCCTCCCGCTCCAAAGACGAAGTGACAGAAATACCCCCTTCTTCTTATTGGATAAAAGTGCTAATGAACTAAATACACTCTGGAAGATCGATTTAGCCCGCTTATTATCTCAGATAAATAAATTCAAATAAAAAAATTTAATTCGTTAACGAACTTGTCCTATATTCTGGATATTAAAATATTCAGATAATTAAGTTATTTAATAATTATTTAAAAACTAAATAATATTAATAATTATGTAATATCTTTTAAATATATTGAACAAATTAAGATGAAATAAATTTGAGTTTAAATATAGATCAAAATTTATGAATAAATTTAAATTTGAGTATTATAAAAGTGTTTAGGTGAGCTCGAGTTTTATAAATGAGTTCGCGTAAAATTTAAAACTTGAGTTTGGAATGAATTTGAATTGTATGTTAATCTAGTACTAACTCGGTTTGGTTTAGAGCTTGAACTCAAATTTAAATAAAGATAAAAAGTTAAAATTTGAACGTTATCTATTTTAAAATTTTGTAGTACACATACAAAGTATGAATTCTTTTTAAAAAAAAATAGAAGGTATCCATTACATTCAAAATAAAGAGTAGTACAAACAAGATAATACAACAGACACCAACTTAAAACAGAGAAGACACCTAACCAAATAAAACATAAAAGAAATTCTGTTGAAAATTATCAAATTCAAGGAGCAAAGACATAACCACGTGTCGACCAACATACAAGAGTGCATAAACGGTCGAAAGGCAGAATTAGAGACTCCATTAGAAGAATTTGACAATTGTCGCGAGATTGGATGATCACATCAAAATGATATGAATAACATCCACACTAACAATCTCGAAATAAGATAAACGACTATAGAACTAACAAAGAATGATAACGTAACATAACTAAACCAACTTACCACTAAAGATACTAAAGATAATAAGACACAAAGAAAACATAAATAACCCGACCTCCACAAATTAAGTATCACAAAAGAGACAAAATATTTAAAATATCAACTAAGTAAAAATATTGGAATGCTGGACGACAGTAGAGATTCCGGGGAGATGGAGATGCTCGGAAGGCAAGGGAGATGCTGGTTGGCAAGGCCCGCACGGCAATGGAGACTTAGGGGTAGGGCCGTAAACGGGTCGGATTCGGTAGCGGATTCATCAGAATCTGATTCCGATTCCGATAAGGGTTAAGAGGTTCCGATTTCAATTCCGATAATTTCGGAATCACTATGTTTCGATTTCGATCCGATTTCGATAAGGGTTAAGGGGTTCCGTCGTTCCGATTCCAATTCCAATAATTTCGGAATCACTATGTTTCGATTCCGATTCCTTTATCAAAATCGGAACCGAATCTGATAAAATCCGAAATGTATATTAAATATTAAATTTTATTCAAAAGTGAGTCAATAATTCACATATAATTATTAAAATTTAATATAATCTTCTTAAAATTTTATTTTTATTATTTTATCAATTTATATATTATATATTATAATTTATTTACCTTCATTTTATTTAATTTATTTATATAAATTATTTTTTATTGAAATCGAATTAACGGAAACGGAACCAACTGATTCCGTTTCCGATTCCGATAAACTACCGGAATATCCGATTCCGATAACTTATAGGATACAAAAACAAGTTCCAAACCCGTTAATTTTTATCGAAATCGAATCGGAATATCGGAATATCGGATTCCGTTTACACCCCTGCTCGGGGGCAAGGCGTTCACCTGTCTTAACTACTCTTTGAAAACATCATTAAATTATATTGGTTTGAAAACGTAGTAGATACACTGAGCTGAGCTGATTATCATAACATTATGGTAGATCCAAACATTCTTCGGACCTGATTCAAAGAAGCCTGATTCACATTTAATTACAGTCGAACACACATTGACCACAAGCTGTCCCACGACATCCAAATCTTCGAGATTTCTCCCAGAAGTCAAGAGCGTGTGCTTGGTTCACATTCTTTCGGACCAGATGAAACATGTGGTTTTGCTGTACAAGATAACTCGGGCTCGGGCTGATAGCTGCTCTACACTTTCGTTCTTAAGATTATACGTGAAGTATCATACATACGGGTCGAATGAGGCCCATGAACTGCACCGTGAGTAGCGGAACACCTAGATATCGGTAACTCTGCCGAACTGTTGCCTTCTCATCCTTCGTTCAGACACGATGGTGATCCTCTGATCCTGGAGCATGTTCATGCTTGGAGCTAAGAGACGAGTGTAACGATCGAAGTACAGAAGCTGCTTGATCAAGAGGGCGAACTCGCGGGGAAATCTCAACCCGTAGGACTCGCTTACTCGTACCTGCACGACAGTTTGGCGAGCAAGTAAGAAAAACAAATTCCAGTTCTAAAAAATTTCATGGAATTCTTTGTATCTCAGGCCCTCGATATTAATTTCTCGTGAGAATTTCGTGTACTTCATTTTGGATGGTTGACGGAGGAGAATAGGGTTTTTCTACAATCTTGACCGTGACCTAGGAATGAAGTATATTACCACATCCAAGAATAAAGCATTCATCTGCCTTTCGTCAACAACCACATTTGCTGAAACGGCAGCTGCATTAGGGCCTCGAGCTGTAGCAACAATTATTTCTGTGTCCAAGTCCTGCATAAACAATAAGTGGAGTCAGAAGAATCACAACAGATTGATTATCCTCTAGCGGCGGCATTGACTACTGTACAAATAGTCTTCAAATAAGGAAAAAAAAACAAAGTATTGATCGTTTTGTTATCTTTACTCTGTAGTCCATTTGAACCCGTGTATATGCTATCTATTACCCCTAAAAGAAAATGATTTCTAATTTCTCGCATTCTAATGCTACGTAAAGATAGCCCGTATCAATATCAAAAAAATCACAACAGAATTAGTTTGAAAAGTTGGTTTTGGATATAAAATCTAATCTCTTTCGTTTGAAGAGTGATGCATCGGTTCCACAAGCATCATGCCCGTAGGAGCCAACGGGGTTCGAAACCCCGTCTCCCCGCTGGGAGCGAACGGCAGGTGCCCTGGTGTCATGCGCATGGACATTTTGCAGCATCCAGCTGTAATTTTGAGATGAGGAACAGCAGTGAAGTGCCTGAGACGAAGGACAACTACATTTATTATACAATATGTATATGTTAATACTAAAAAAACCATTTTAGTTTTCTTTTGAAAAATCTCAATGAAAACTGACAAGTTTTAAAAGGATTAAAGAACTATAAAAAATTATCCATGAATAAGTCTTCATTCTCTACTAACCATCATGACAATGAAAACGAACAAATTATCACATAAGGTAATCTAAGGAAAATAATGAAGTATTGTTACTACAAAATAAAAGCTCTATATCGTCTAGGTACCTGGATAGAAGAAAATATCTTTTCTAAGTCTCTTGCAAAAGATTTAACATCCACGTTTTTCTCTGTAGCACCCATTTCAATCAAGGAAGAAGCCATTACTTCATACTCCTCACTTGCAAAGGATGCCAAGAACATTTCCATCGCAGCCCATGTTTTGGGAGATATACGTCCAACAATCCCTGAAGAGATTGATTTCACATTAAGTGCATAAGGATATGACCGGCTTAAAACAGGAGAAAAACTATACGAACAAATTGCCAAAGTATTACAATTTTTACAATACACACTTTTCATGTTCTAACTCATTTTTCGTGGGAAGTCTTGGATGTCAGTTGCATCTGAGGCAAAACAAACCCTACAACCCACTAGTGGAGAAGATATTAACTTGGTTTTCTCTTTTAATCTTCAGCCATGAAGCAGATGCTCCCGAGAGAAAAGAATTGAAGATGCAATTGCTGGAACAGGTGCCAGAGATCCTTGCAGATGTTAAATGTAAGACCTGTACTGAGTCTCGGTCATGGTGGATATCTTCCCAAATCGGGGAAGGAAGAAGTTGAAAGCCGTGGTGCAGGAATTACGGCCTTAATGTGACTCTGGTCATTGGAATGGCAGACCAGGATATGGAGGCTCTTACATGTGTGAAGAAAGAAGGTTCATTGGGATGTGGGAGATTGCAACGCCAAAATCGAGGGTCTTCTTGGCTGAGGGACAGTAGGGAGGCAACAGAAAGGTGGAAAAGAGAAGAATATTGGTCTCCGCTGGAGTTTTAGCAGTGTGAAAGTGGATCATAAAGAGAGACCTACCCAGAAGTCAGAATACAGAACTATGGTCCCCACTATCGATCATCGCTCTACCACTTTTTATTTCAAGGGGTGCCAAATCTTTAATTATCTCCTTAGGCTACGTAGACATGAAGAAGACTGGGAAGAGGTCTCTTCTGGGGGGCAAAGCAGGTGGATCTTACTAGTGAGGAATATGATGGCAGTGACTTCACCAATTTGAGTTTGTGTGCAGCATTACAGCTTCCTCAGGTATATGGAGGGGGGAGAGAATGCTTTAGTCATCTTGCCTGATGGAGGTATAATATGTAGCACCTGGGGCAGCCATTTGAACAAGACTAGTGGGTAGGAGGTGTTAAGCTCATGACATGATGCTTGGCCCAAACTGGAAAAGCTCATGACACAATGACAATGCTAGTGCTCGGATTTAACCCATAAGGGGCTCTTCAAGATGCTGAACATTTGGCAGTTCGGACATGCAGGCTCGGTCCACCTTGCGGTTGAATCCCCTTCATAAGATACAAATCCTCCACCATCCTGTGCCTAGTGTTCTTGTACCTAGAACCATGGTCCCCTTCAAATATCAACCAATTATTTAGCAGATTGAAGTCACCTCTCCTGCAAAGGAGCTTCTTCTTGGAGTGTGGGAAGGAGATCCAACCATCAACAAAAAACAATGCGAACACGACTTCTCCAACAGATGGACAGGAACCTGTCACCTGCAAAGAGGGGGAAGTATCCCCATTGGACTGCAGAGCCCTCCATAGTTCTGAGGTTAGTGTAGAATCTGATTGGGTAGAAGAGATCATTGTGGCTGCAGTCTGAAGCGTGCAGCAAGGCATAATCTGTAGTTGCCAGGAGAGCGATGAGTTTTCTGGATTGCCCTATGAAAGCTCAGGAGATGTTATTCACTCTCCTTACCTCTTCCAGGAGAAAGGTCTTGAGATGGCTGCCAGGCTGGGTAATGCATCAGGTCAGCAACTCTGGATTATCCTTCTGAGCCAGGGTCCAGCACTACCTAGGAGAATGGGCTCATTGTGTTGGATGAAAGAACCAGATCCGTAGGAATGCTGGCTTTAGTTTTAAACATAGTTATCAAGGCAACATGGAGCCCAAGGCATTTAAGGGTGTCAATTCTGTCTAGACGACAAGACGGCTACTTAGGCATCGCCTAGGTAGTCAAGGCGGTAACATTGGATGTGTATATATACATGCATATCCATGTGTATATAAATATATAATTATATGTTAGTATTATATATATATATTTATGTATACATACAAAAATATATACATAAATATAATTATATTTGTATGTTGTAATTAAATGTGTATGTTTATGTGTTCATACATGTAATGTGATTTTATTTATGTAATTATATATCCGTAGGTATATATGTTTTGGGAAACAAATAATCTTGATAAGCTTAGTGTGTGTGTGTGTGTGTGTGAGATAGAGAGAGAGAGAGAAAAGAGAGAGTTAAGAGAGATCTTTATAAATTTTAAGTATATAACAGATAATTAAAATTAAAAATTTTAAATAAATGTGATAGTATAAATGATAATAAAAATATTAAAATATTTACATTATCATAAATGGGTGGTCACGAATCATGGATCAACCTATGTGTCAAGAGGGCAACATCTCTTGTGGAGGATATCAAGTAGGGCTGTTCACTATTTGGTTTGACCAGAAAAATTTCGGTTTGAACTACCAATCAGTTTGGTTTAGTTTTTAGGGCCCTTCAAACCAAACCAAACCAGTAGACTGAAAAACCCGATTTAGATTACATATTTTATTTTAAGTTATATAAGATAATATTTATGTATCTTTTCTTATAAAAATTAATTTGTTTCAAAAGTTTTTAAGGTAAAATTAATTTAATGTATAAACATATACACAATTTTAATAGAATATGATTTAAAACAAACAAAATAAAATTATATATTGACATATCTACTTTACCTTAATAAAATAGTTTGAACCAGACCAATCAAACCAAAGCGAATTAATTTGATTCTGTTTGGTTTAATTGGGAGATAGTTTGGTTTGGTTTGGTTTGAGAAAAAAATACTCAAAATCCAAACCAAACCATGAACACCTCTAATATCAAGAGGGCAAAGTCCCCCGAAAGAAAATTCTTTAATTGTGTATAACTACCTGGGGCACCTAGTCCAGAGTACCTAGGCAGGAGCCTTGGGTGCCTTTTGGGCTTCCCAAAAGGCGCCCTGGCAAGGTGTTGGCATAATAGAGCCTTTATGCTTAGGCGGGCACCTTGACAACTATGGTTTCAAGAGCTTGGCAGACCAGCATGTTCACTATGATGCATATGATCAAGGAACTTTCTAAAGATGAGGGTTTTACTCAAAGAGAAGTGAGAAGTAAAATCAGAGGAACAGGAGGTTAAAGGGATAGTCAACTACGAGTAGAAGAAGTCAAACTAATCATAAAGAATACAGAGAATCTGGTTAAGAAATTTAAGAAGGCAGCTGAAATAATTTGGGAGTATCGTGAGTGGCAGACAAGAGATGCGATGCCTAACATACAATGTGGCATCTAATTTTAGCTAAGGTGATGAAAGCTGAAAAGAAATGAAGATAGATAGATAGATAGATATATATATATATATATATATATATAGAGAGAGAGAGAGAGAGAGAGATGGAGAGACTGTGGGTAACACATTGTGCCCACTGATAATTTTATCTTGGAGTGCTCAGGAATAGGAAGTTGGGGGAAGGAAAGAACGGTAACTGACATTATAAGATGTAAGTTGGATGTTCGTATATTCAACACACCAATGCTAGGCAGAAATAGAAGATGTAATGAAGTCTTTGAAATAGAGGAGGACAAAAAGAGCTAGCATGCGAGGAGGGACCTGAATGTTGCTCTTGGGAGGTGGAAGAGGACAGAAGCATGAACCAATCTGCCAAGTTTATTCACGATGTCAACCATCAATGGATTCAGCTGGCTATTCTCTGGAGCCTCTGGTCCATAAAATAGCAGAAGGAATCATGGAAGAATTGCAGATGCAGCATTGGTTCACATCCCTACTTCTAAGATTGTTCTCAGTTATTCTAGTCGTAACACAGATCTTACCGTGTCTAGGTTGGATATTTTTCTTATCATGGCTGATTGAAAATTTCATTTCCCGCATGTCTCTGCTGAAAGATTGACCAAGACTCTTTTTCAGATCAATGACCTATTCTTTTCAAGGACAGCTAAAGGCATGGTGCATAAACATTTACCTCAACTTTAGAGGTTCTGGTTGTTCAGGAATGGTCTCTCGCATTTGTCAATCAAGTGTGAAGCGGGAAAGTGGAAGCCCCTTTGATGATAGATTTTACTGTCTTAGGAAAGAATCTTGTGAACTGGAGCAATCAGAAGACTCTTCCTTGGAAGGAGGAAAATGAGAGGTTGAAGAATCCATTAGCTGAGTAGGACCCTTAGGTGGAAGCTGATATGATGAAACGTAGGAGGGAGCATAAGGTTGTCGAATCAACGAGAGATTTACTGGATGCAATGATCCACAGAGAAGTAGATTGAGGGGACAAAAACACAGCTAACCTTAGCAGATTGGTTCAAACACGGGAATACTAACAGAAATCCCTGAATTGGAAAGCACAAGTCCATTAGAACTCGTGCCTATTCTTATTATCTCAGGCTTGTCTCCAGTGACTGGGGGATTGCTTTTTCTCACTTTTTTTTGAAGGTGGACAGGCCCTAGATTTCTATTAAATCATAAAATAAAAGTACAACCCTAAATAAAAGAAGAGTAGAAGAAGGGCACAAACCCCATATCTCAACTATCAAGGTGATAGTGAGGATGGGGATTACAAGAAGAAAGATAAGAGGTGAAGATAAAGAACTTGTTGCTGAGAGTATCCTCCTCCAAGTGAATGCCGTTGTGAGCAAATGACCAATCTCTCACATACAAAGCCATCTGGTAAATTATTAGCCTTGGGTGATCAAAGTGCTCCTCGAAGATCTGCTTACTCCACAAATTGCATAATCGGTCGAATCAGATCGAAATCAGCCGATTCTGAAATCAAATCAGATCAATTTCAATCCGATTCCCACTAGAAAGACCAATTCTGATCTGAATTCTACTGGCATTAGTCTGAATCGGTCGACTCAGTATTGAATTGGTCAAATCAGATTGGAATAAGAAGCAGAATCGGAATCCTGGTTTTATTTAAAAAAATTAGGACGAATCAGCTGGAATCAGACCAAATCGGTCTAAATAGAAATAGAAATCGGAATCAAAATCAAAAAAATTATTTTTTTTAAAAATCCCGATTCTAGATCGGTTCCTCTTCCTGAGAATCGGTCCAAATCGGACCAATCTGATCCAATTTGAATTGGATTGGTCTCCACCGATTCGATGACCAATTCTGATTCGAAAATCCTTGGCTTACTCCTCTTGCGCCAAATAGCCCAAAGCATTGCAAGGAAGGATAAAATCCCATAACTTAGAATCTGAAAACCAATGATTTAAACTTGACCAGATATATAAGAAAGAGGGAACATTGAATGGTTTTGACCAAGGAAGGAATAGTCGGGGGTTGGCCCCGGGTCGGTCGGCCCCAAAACTGACTCGGGACGGTTGGGGTTGTGACCCGGGTCGGGTCGGGGTCAGGTTGGGGTCGGAAAAAAATAATAAAAAATTCATTTTAAAATAATAACCGGGTCGGGGGGTCAGGGCCGGGTCAGGGTCGGTCGGCCCAAAAAGCGACCGGGTCGGGCGACCCGGCCGACCGGCTCGCCGGCCCGGCGAACCATGGTTTTGACCATTGGGTCTTCCTCCCCGTCAACAAGACTTTCCAGAGGGAGTTGACTATACAACAGTTGATGAAAAGATCATCAATGGTTTCTTCATTCCTGCTTTTCTCTTTGAACAAGGATGTCCTCCCCAAAACAAAGTTGATAGAATAACACTGGAAAAGCCTATATCTTTGGAGGAGGTTATGAAGGCAGTATTTGATTCACCAAGAGACAAGGACCCATGACCAACTAGTTTCCTTTTGCCCTTGTAGTTAAGCTTGCTGGGAGATTATTCTGTTAGAGTTATTTGCTCCCAATCTAGTTCCTCAAAAGCAAGCCTTTTCTTGATAGCATAAGACCTTTTAATCTCTCACTACTAAGATGGATGATGCTGAGTTTGAGGTCCAAATGATTTCAGATTGATTAGTTAGGTGAATAGTGCTTATAAAGACATTGACAAGTTTTAGCAGCTAAGGTAAGATATGTTCAAGGATTGCTATCTCGGATCTCGACTTTGTCTTGGGGGGGGGGGGGTGAAAGAGAAGAGATTTCGGAGAAATCTCGCAAAAATCTCGGGAGATCGGATCTCGGATCAGAATGTATATATGTATGAAACATAACATAATATCTTATAAAGATGGGCGTACATCAATGAATTTACATGAAAATATATAACACATTTGCACATCAACTGTGTGAATAAACAATTATCAAGCATTCTCAATATCAAAAAGATGATCTTTGTGCTTCTAAAAGATTTAAACTTTTATATAATCTTATTTAAATACTAACGTGGTATTAAGAGTATTTTTAATGTTCTTGTTCTTGATTGTTTATTACAAATTGATGATTAAATATTTATGAAATTGAATTGATATAATCTGTTTATTACATAAGATATAATCTTTGTACAATAAATTGATAACTAATATCCAAATCTAATATTTGAATAGATTAAGAGCATTATTTGACTTAGGTTATAATTGAATGTGTATGTTTATTTGTTCATATACTTAAATGTGATTTCATTTATGTAATTATGTATGTATAGGTATATATTTATTTTAAGAAATAATTAATCTTGACAAACTTGATGTGTGTGTGAGAGAAAAGAGAGTTAAAATAGATATTTATAAAATTTAAGTATATACATATATTTTATGATTATGAATCATATATATGTGCTCCTGGCTATTTTCTTTTGGCAGAAGACTTGTCCTCCTGGCTATTAGACTCGTTTTCTGTCTATTATCTATATCATTCACCACACTTATTGACGGCAGTGCCAGTGCCTAACAAGTTAGAGGACATCTGGTGTAGGTACTTTGGTACGGAAGTGGAAATAAGGTCAGAAGAGCACCCTTTTTGTATTTGGCAAAGTTGATTATTCGTATGTGGGTCCTGACAACCAGGCAAGTGCAAATATCACACCTTTTTGGTCTACAAGAAGTATAGATGGGCATTCCTTTTGAACGCAACTTGCCACATAAAAGTATAGATGGTCATGTTCCAAATTTCTGAGTGTATCTTGTATAACCCTGTTCCACCTTGATCTTTTTTTTTTGGTTAGCCACCCCTTATGGCCATTTCTTTCTTATAAAATATCTTTATTTAATAACATTTATAGATGATTGTCAACATGAAATACCTGGATGCGGCAGCCATCATTTCTGGTAGGTAGTAGTCAATGAATGTCTGCCAATCCTGACATTCTAGAATGTTACTTGTCTCAAGGAATGATAACAGTAAGAGGAACTTTAGCAGATAAAATAGGCAATACATATAAAACACATTGATTGATTTACATAAAATGTTACTTGTCCCGATTTTCTCATAAATTTTTAACTTTCTCCTATTTTTGCCATAAAGGACTAGTGCATGGAAAGAACAAGTTTAGGTCCTAAAAAAGGATGAAAAAAAAACCTAACCAAAGTCAAGAAACCCAATTCTGCCATCACGAAGTAACCACAAGTTTCCTGCATGTACATCTGCATGAAATGTTTCACACCCAAGCAAACTTCCAAACCTGCAAAAATAAGAGAGAAGACTAACATTTTCAGAGCAAGCTATATAAACAAAGCAAAGTAAATGAACATTTATACTTGGGAAGTTGATAGACATACCACACGTTGAGTGCAGTCACTAGAGACATCTCTGGATCTGAAGTAAAAGACCTTATAGAATCAAGGTCAGTGAGAGGAACTCCATAAAGCCTCTCCATTGTCATCATGCGTCTAGTGCTACAATGTTGGTAGACTTTGGGAGCTGTAGCCTGTCTTGTAAACCCCATGTTCACCAGATACCTCCTAAAAGACTCAATATTCCTAGCTTCCTTGCAAAAATCAACTTCTTCCAGCATTGATTCTTTTATATCCTGCACAACACCCACCTATTGGAAGCAATGAAGAAGGCATCAATATAATTAATGCTAGATTTTAGGATCACTTGATTCACCATATAACTTTAAAAAATAGACAAATAAGATATATAAATGTGTTATAGGAAATCATGGATGCAGCAGATAAATGATGAATATTATCTGATAACAATAAGAAAAACATTAATCATTTTGATGTACTACTTATAAACAATAATGATAAAACATCACGAGGAACAGTTAAGATAAAAAGCAAGTCAGATGATAATCTACGTTGCAGATGACATCTTAAATCTATATGAAAAAGGTCAAACCTCTTTCAAAGATTTAACGATCTATACTGCTGCAAGCCTAAAAAAGTACTTGCACTATCTACAATATACATACATACAGGGAGGGATCGGTTGCCACTAGCTCCATGCCACCTAAACCAGAAATATAAAATTTGACCAATCCTTCTAAATTGAAACCATAAAAGCTTTTAAGGATGTAATGAGTGAAAATCACTTAACTGTCACATGTAAACTTCACAAATTAAATCAATCCTTCCCAGACATCTATCTATTTCTCAGCTCCTTTTAGCACATATTCTGCACATGCATGCAGACATACATGCGTGCACCCCCCATCCCAATCCAACACATACAGGTGAATATGTATATATTATTTGTTTGTACTCATAGATGCACACAAATGCACATAAATATAAATATATGTTGATATATATATATATACACACACACCAGGTAGGTTGTAGAACTTCTTGCAACCTACCAGATCCAGGCAGATTCAGCCGATTTTGGCCAATTCCAATGGAAGTCCGGCTAGGATCGGGACTCCCAGCCAAAATCAGATCGGTGGGTGCCAATTCGACCTAGGAATTGGCTGATTCCAATCCGGATTGTCCGATTCCACAATCCATGACTTCTTGAGATATGACACAAACTTTCCAGTTCAGAATATGGTAAGGTGAAAAGAAATTATTGACAGATAAGGTGCAGAAAGTCCAAATACAATCCCCAACATAAATTTATATAGGTGGATTGAAATGAAAACCCACTTTAATGCAGGCAATATCTGGGAAATGAGACAAGCAGGCTGCTTATTTATTGGTTCTATATTGGAAGGTCAGCACAAGTTCTTTCACTGATGATGCATTCTTTTTTATTTTTTTTCAGTTTTCTTGATGAGGTTAAGCTTAAATACTAATAAGCAAATTTTTTTTTCTTGGCCTATCCTCTTCAAAGAAATTTTCTTGTTATTTTTTTCTTTATTGTAATAGTGCTATTTTTCCTTTTCAAGTTCATCGGGGATTGTGATATGTATGGTCACCTTAAAACATTATTTAAGGGACTGGCCAATGCAGCTGATCCAGTTATGGGAGGGAAACCCAATCCTGGGGCTGATTTCTGCCAGGACTGGGCTAAGCTCAGTCACATAAGTCTGGATTGGCCAATTCGGGACTGATCCAGAGCCAATCCCATAGACTGCCGTTGGGAGATGGTAAAGGAGCAATAAGAATCATATTTATTTGTTTTTTTTTTGCAATTTTAGAAGAACAGATCCAGGTTGACCCTAATTCAGTTTTTCTCCTGTTGGATCAACCGAGCCAGCCATTCTCATCCTGATCCAGATCATGACCCACCCTAGACAATCCAGGGTCCGATCCCAACCCAGGATTTGGGACAAACCAATCTAGCCAATCCCGATCCTAGATCTTGATCCATATCAGGATCAGCCCTAAATGATCCAGTGGCTGATCCCAACCTAGAATACCTTTCATTCAATGAAAAAGAAAAAAGAATAGAGCCATTCTGAACCTTTTTAAACTAATGATTAATAGCTTAACCTCAACAACATCAAGTTTTGTACAATATTTCTCATTTAATCGGTGCCAAAATTCCTGAAAGACATACTGCAATTTATATATGCACACAACAATGTTCTGACCTAGCCCAGGCTAAACACCTTGAGGACACAAATGAAATGCATCATGATCTCTATTCCACTAACAACAATGTTCCAAATTACCCACAATTATTCTTGTCAAGTTATTTCTAGAGATGCTAGAATTTTCCTATTCAACCAGGATGGCTATTATCACAATCCATACAGCTCTCAAAAGTTGACAACCTTCCTACTTACAAAACATGAATTTAAAAATGAACTAGTGAAGAATTACATTACATGTTTTTAACAATGAACTAGTGAAGAATATAGATTATTATAAAAAATAACATAAATCATTCTTAAAAAGAAATATAGAACTTCATATAACTCTCAATGGCTTTTATAATTGTTGGCTTAGAGATTATGCAGTCCATCTCTTACCAATGATGTCCGCCGTAGCTCAGGATTCAGGAACTCCAATATACGTGCAACAACATAAACAAAGTTCAAGTCTGCAACCAAGACATCCTCTATACCAGGCTTTAGAATCTTGATTACCACTTCTTCCTGGGAACCTTTTAGCCTTGCACTGTGAACCTACAAGAATAATGCACCACTGACTAAATCAAAGTTGCAGCTAAAATAGATCAGAATATACTTTACACAAACCTGGGCAATTGATGCTGAAGCTATAGGCACAGGATCAATATACTCATATACACTGTCTAATGGTCTCCCTAACTCCTGCAGCAGAACTGCCTCAATCTCATTAAATGGGACAGCTGGAGCCCTATCAAAACAGTTTTGGAATTCTTGAACATATTCTGCTGGAAATAAAGTTGGTGTAGAAGCAATAAACTGCAGAGTTGCCACATGAAAAACATAATTGGTTAATATGCACAAAAAACAGGATATACAGACAAAAAAGAAAATAAAACAAATGCAAGATTGTGCCAGACATCGATGACAAAGAATGCATCTGATGGTGGCCTCTTTTGCATGTAACATGTTCAGCACATGAAACAGTGTATTCTAGATCAGGACTGGCCCTGGGTAGGCCAGGGGATCAGATTGGTTGGCACAGTGATCCAACAGAAAGAAACCGATCCAGGACTGGTGTGGATTGGCTCTTCCAAAATGTGAAAAAGAAAACAGTAAAACTGATTTTGCACCAGTATGTTAATGTAAATCAAATTTTTATGATATCTGATTATAGTATGTTTATTATCATGCAATTCCATGTCTCGAGTCTTATCATTACACTTAGGAATATTTCAAATCTGATTTTATGGTATCAAATCAAAAGCACGTTTATTATATTTCATTCCAAGTTTTAGCATATAAGACTTAGGACTCAATAGATTTATTGTCCATTATGATCTTACCATTTGATTATAACCTCATTTTTTTAATACTTTCAAATTTGATTATTTTTAACTCCATCATTTTTATGTTTGCATTCCATATAGAACATGCGGGATACATTAGTATTTCCCAAATCATAAAATATGGACACATTCCACTCATAATGTCGTTCATTTGGTTGGCATACATTTCATTATATAAAATGCCATCACATTTCATCCATCCCATCATATTTGAGAATATCCCTTGCCTTATATAGGCATGAATTTTCCCAAGGAATTCTCCACTTAAATCATATAATTTGGTCTATTATTCAACTCACTCTAGATAAAGTGGGAATGTCCCTAGTGGATTGAGTACATGCACTCTTTCCACTATGGGACTGATTGTTGACACTGAGTACATGCTCGGAGCCCCCATCCGGAATCAGGTATATCAAGACTTGCCCAATGATACCCGTCCAAATTATCATAGAAGTGCCAAAGCACAGTCATACATCAAGTATCTTAAATATGTTTTACATGTTAAAATATTTTAGATTATTCATTTTTATGTCATTTCGGCCACATTTGTCCTCTGTTCATAGTCTTCATGTCATCCCGGCCTCATTTGACTTACTTCATGTCATATCGATCATGAGCAGTCTATTTTGCATCATCTCCGCCTGAATGGCCTCTATCTTCGTTGCCTTTGCATCTTCGGCTTCATGTCTTCATTGCTTCATTAAGGCTACCCAGAGAAACCCTTAGTACATCGTATCGGTTCTAAGGGGCTGGGTATAACCTTGTTCTCTTTGGCATCTTGGAGTGCATGAGATGCTCCATATCGGGACTGTTTTAAGACCCGTTGGGATCCGTAGAATGTCTAAAAGGGACCTGTTATGAGGTTGATATGGCTGGACATGTGACCAGTTATGGGGTCGATATGAACTGAAAAAGTGACCTGTTATGGGGTTGATATGGGCTAGACATGTCACTGGATATGGGTCTTGAAGGAGGCCAAAAATCTGACCTGTTATGAGGTCAAATGGGCTGAAAAGGGTGGCCTGTATGGGCACTGTTTTCATGACCTGTATGGGGTCAGACATAGCTGCCACAGGGCTGTTTTGGGTTATCTGCATGGGGGTCGAACAGCATGTTGAGGGAGAGCTTCAACTCCTTCCTATCCTTGCTCGCAACAACAGCAGTATCATGGGTTGTCGGCAGCAACAAAACCCATTGGTTGCAGCAGGAAGACTTGGTCGCAATGGGAGCATACCAAGAAGAACCTGCCAGCATCAACAGTAGCAGCAGGTGGAGGGGGGCAGCAGCATGGGCTTCATCCACCTCTATATGCGCAGGAACAGGGGTAAGGACATCTGTTGGCTGGTGCAGCAGGTGGTGCTTCATCCCCCTTCCTCCATCGGTTGCTGAAGGGAGGGTTAAGTAGAGCATCTTCTCATCTTGTTCTTCTCCTTTTCTTCTTCTTCTATCATCACAGCAGCAACTGTAGAAAGATGACAGCAGCTTTTCCTCCCCCCCCAGTCAGTTTCAGCAGGAGGTATCTGCGTCTCCTCCTCCATCTCCTTCCATGGATGCCAATTGACAGAAGGAGCATGGGCTCCTTCCATTAGCGCAGCAGCTTCATCCTCTTCCCATGGGCGCATGCAACAAGAGGGGTAGAAAGAAGAGAAGAGATGAGGCAGTTGGGGAGCTGCTCCAGTGCTTCTCCCAGGATTTTTCCCACGAGAAAATCCAGCCTCTCATGTGCGCAGCATGCTTCTTTATAGGAATGGGCATCAGGATTGCTTGCTCCTCAAGAGAAGAGAAGTGGGAGAAAGGAGGACCGGTCAAAAATCAGAACGTGGGGAGAGCATCTTCTTTCCACACCTCCCATTTCCATGGAATTTGAATCTTTCTGTTGTGGCTTTGCATTGCTGGCTTTTTCCCATTGCCTGTTGACTCAGTCAAGTTTAAAAAAAGTTAAAAATGGGTACTGGAACTGCTCCCTCAACTCATGCTTTGTAGGCCTTCCTGATGGGGCATATCTCGACTCCAAAGCAGATGCTGTTGAGGAGCTGACCAGGGCTACCAGGTGGCTAACAAGATCTGGTTATTTTTTAGGAAGATCCGAGGCTGACCAATGGGCTGGAAATTCTTTTCTCTTGGACTGTGCAGCGGCTGTGACATTAACCTAGGATCATTAGTTAGTGCAAGATCTGATGGCCCACCTTAATCCTCAAATCTTATATGATAAGATCATCAAGTACATGGTTGATTATGCTTGATAAAATTATAATCGATCTTGATCATCTTTGATTATGCATATCTTCATGAAGTGTAATTTGTGCCAAAACATAGGTGATATTAATTTAAATCACATCATCAAATCTGACCCTTCTATCCATGCAGTAATTGTATCAATATTTGAGGAAATTGCATTCATTTAATCCAATGGAAGATGATTAAATGATTTCTCTCAATTCCAAAAGAAAAGTTTTTGACTGACATTGGCATCTTTTTTATTTCCTTTTTGACCAACCCGGGTCAAATATTTAATCTTCATCCATCAGAAGATTCCTGATTTGCCCCTGAACTTGAATGCCGTCAACGTAATGTTGCTCGGACCTTAGATGACCATCAGTTTGTTATTGGGCTTGATTTCGGTCACCCGGGCCCAATAAAGGCAATTTTGGAAATTTGCTTGTCTACATTATTTTTTATTTCAAATATTTTAGAAAAAAGTGTGATTCCATTGATTTTGCCTTCTCGGACCATTTTTCCAACATTTTTGGCCCATTTGTTGTCGAGAGATTTAATTGTACCATCTGGTCCAATTTTTTTGGTATCCTTCGGTCCATTAAGCCAATTAGGCCCATTTGCATCCCTTGTGTGCATAAGATTGACCAAATTTGACTACTTAACCCTCTGCGGGTCACAGTGAACATATTGTGCTTATTGGGCCTTGACTTTGGTGTCAAGCTTATTGGGCCTAATTATTGGGCTCACTCCAGTTGACTACCCTCATTCTCATTTTATTAAACCATTGACTTTATGAGGAGCTAGACATTTCCTTCATTGGTATTTTGACATAACTCAAGTCCACAAATATCGAAAATTTTCGGTGCCAACAGATATCATATAAGTTCTTTTTACTGTGGACAATTATATCAGCAGATATTACAACCTAACTCCTTATAATTATAAAAGTTATTCCAATTGTCGTGCACTGTTTTGATTATATCACTCTAGATCAACACAGGATTCTTAGAAAATGTCAAATACTAACAGAACATGTGATCTTGCTACATGATTAAAATATGATCAATAAATAATGATGTCATTATCAGATATACTTCCTCGCTGGTTTCCATTGTATTTCTGTGCTAGTCTTAGTAACCAAAAATAAATCACTTGGAAAAAAAGAGGATGTAATAAATAAATGTAGCATGACAGAAAGGGAAAATGGTACCAGATAATGCAACTATTATATTAAGTTATAACACATGTTGGCTTCAAATTTTGTCAAATCCCATTATCTATAGTATAATAAGCAAAGAGAATGAATTAAGGTACATAAAAATTCATTAAACATGAGCTTGGGCTGAAAGTAAATGAGATACATTTAACTTAAGGGCAGTCTCAAAAAAGCGCATGCCTGGCCCAACTTTATATACGTTGCTCCCATACGTTCAAACAGTCTCCGTAGATAAATAGGGGAAATCAATCCAAGCTGCATTTGCTCTGACAATCTATTTGATGAATTAACTCTCTGATGAAGAAAACAATAAAAGGCAGTCAGTGATTTCATCAAAAAAAGGTATTGACATACTAATAACATCAAGCTCCCACGATTAAGAAGCCAAAATGACACATCCCACTTCTTAATATACAATAATGCATTCAAACTTCATATAAGATGGCCAAGCAAAGTATCTAGTGAATTGAACTTTAATGATCCTAACAATAATAGAAGAAAGGCTAAATGTTGATTAATGGCATCAGTTACTCCGGTCCAGGTTATACCATATGTACAGTATACCAAATTCAGTCATGTGGTTCTAATCTATTAAGACTTGGTGGAAGAATTGATGAATAATGACATATCAGGTCAAGCAAACAGGCCAACAAGCATCGAGCGAGACAGAACTTGGCTGCAGACAGACATAAACAGAGAATTGAGTACCTTGGAGACGTCTGCTAGCCACTCTCCACCAACACCTATAACAGCTTGAATGCCTTGAGCCAGCCTAAATGCACCCCTAGGCCCAGTGCTAATTGATGTCTGAACAATTTCCTCCACCAATTTGGGTAAGTCATTGATGCCATCTAAGAAAAATGAAAATATTGTAGCTATGAGTATGTACTGGGTTATATATTTGCCATGCTGACGTTACATAGAAGAATGATCAGTTAGTAGTGCCTATAAACCTTTTATCAACTTAATGGGTGTGCCTTTCACATAAAACATTATAGTTCAACAGAAATGAGCGCATTAGTGACAGAATGAGTGCCTTCTATTTTCGCTCATTTCCTTTATACCTGAGAGTCGTTACCAACATACTGCTATTTTCCATACATTTGTATGTTTAACATCATCATTTTTATACTTTTCTTCACGTGCACTGGCAAGAGAACTTCTCCGGCAACTAACCGACTAAGATGGAAAACTTGATATCCAAAATTTGCAATATTCAACAACAAAAATCTTACATACATCCATTCATCAACTAAAACAAAAAATGGATTAAATAACAACAGATGCTACCTTGAATGCGTGTGGAAAACTCCTCCGATCTAGCGTACCGGGCTGACACACGCAATCCACTCGTTCGTTTTCGCGCAATCTTCGTTGGACAAACACGACTACGTACCGCCGATAGCTACAGCTTACAAGAACCGAAACTTCTTTTTAAAAAGAAAGTACTACCGGCCAGAAGCTAACTACTCTACAAGATACAGAAAAAATATGTGGAGAACAGGCTAAACTCGTTGAAAGTTGATCTGCTCCTCGGCGTTGAAAGAATAAGAAGGGGGGGGGTGAGCTGTTACTAGTAATAGAGTGTAAACAATGGGGACTCAAAACAAGGACGGGATTAGCGACCTGGAGGCGGTGATGGAGGAGGGCGACGCGGGAGCAGGTCACTGCTCCTCTTGCAGCCATGACGACCTGGTTGTTGCCCGTGCCCTGTAGGCTGTAGCCGTAGGGACGTCCTGGACCCGAGAGTTCAGGCGGAGGGGGAAGGGGCTACCGTAACACAAGCCCGTTCATACCACACGACGCCCAACGGCTGCGAGGAGCGAGAGAGGGCCGGAGGCCGCCACGCGTCCGCCGATGGGCCGCGGGGTTGGGCCCTGACCGGCTACCGGGAAAGCGATTGAGAACCGACCTGCGGAAAAATCACAGATCTAAATCACATCTCTCAATTCTCGAATTTTCAACTTGCTCCGTCAAAAATATAAATATGTAGTATATAAACTATTACGTCTTGCAAGATAATTTTGATAAATGATCTTATGCAAAAAATAATAATCTATGTGATTTTTCATTCTATACTTCACTTTTATTTTTATGAATGTAATATCTTGATGTATGAATATATTAAGAGATTAAATCGATAGATTATTAACAACATTGATTAATTATTTTTCGAATGTTGACTTTAAAGAAATTTAAAGCTAAAAATACTCTGTTGAGAGTAAATTAAACATGGATAATCTCTTAAAAAATGTTAATTAACACAATTGTTAAGTCAGTCAATTAATTTAGTCACTCGTTAACTTTGAATTGGTCAAGGCAAATTGATTCTGGTTCCCTTGTTTTAGGACAGTTTTATTTCCCTTTTCACGCGGTGTATTTTGCAAATCTTTCATGTTCACATGTTGATGCCATTTTTTTCTACACTCGGAATTTTTTTTCTAACCGAGTTTCTACGGGGACTTATTAATATTAGAAAATATATCAATTTATTAACCTGTCCTTGGTATCTAGTACTGAAGTCACCGCCCTACTCTTCAACTATGAATGGGCCGTAGTTTTGGGTTCCCGAAATGCCCCTCGTGATTTCCATTAAAATAAAACATTTCGGGAAACGGAAACTACGAGTCGGTTCTGGCATTCAACTCTTCTGCGGAGTCGGGCTGGTGGAAGAATTCTTTCGTCGGACCCTTCTTCTTCCTACCCGCAAGTTATCCGTCTGTAGTTCATCTTCGTGCTCCCCCTCGCGATGAGGTCTGCACGTTAGCGAGAAGGCAGCGTCCCGTTTCACTAAGTGAGTAGTCAGCCTCTGGTCGTTTTGCTATCTGCGTCGTTTATTTTTCATGCGATCTGATATGACGTTTCAAGCCGCAGCGAATTTTCTTATCTTTTGACGGCATTTTAGGGTTTTATAGAGGTTCTACCTTATCGATTTTCTCTACAAGTAGGAAGCTGAAATTTGCCGCAAATTTTCTGCAGAGTACTGACATACACATGGAATGGTAGAACACGGTAATCTGTCTAAGAGTTATCTTTTATCGACGAAGTGCTACTTATTTGCTTACGCTGTGAATCATATATCTGAACAGCCGACCTATAATCTCCATCTTTTCGTCCATGGTCAATATAGTTTCATTCATAGGAGTGCCGTTCTCCCTTTTTTCATTCACTTGAGTTAGAACGTGGTCAGTTTTCGATGAATTTATAGCCAAAGCTCTTAGACACCTCATTCATGTTATTTCCCCATCAGGTAATTGGTCGAACGCATGATCAGCTTCATGCCATGGGAAGGAAAAAGTCTCGTCCCATCAGATCCGGAGGGGTATTTGCTTGCACTATTCCCGCCGACAGTGATAAGGAGCAAACAGTAGAAAATGGCCGCGAGTTTGAATCTCCAGACATCAATATCATTGATAGCAGCTCTCAGTTCAGCAAACATTCTTTTGTTGACATAGACAATGGCCATTGGGCATCAGACGTACATTTTGATTTATCAGAAGTTGTTGTTACAGACATTAAATACATAGGTGAATCTACAAATTACAGATCGACAGATAACTTTGTTAATTTATCTAAATTATCTCTTAGGTTTAGATTACCTTATGTGGAGAATGAAAGCTTTCGACTGGGCCGTTGGCCTGGTTTATCGGTGCACAGAATGTTGTTGGAAGTTGTTGACTTGGAGTCACATGGCCAGGAGGATAATGTCATACCTGTGGTACTATTTACGGGTGTCTTTGATGGGCCACCTGAGGGTGTATTTGGGCTTATCCACTTGATCAGCATGAATTTCATAACATTGAGGCCTGTTTCACAGATTAGGATTTCTGGCAAGGTTCCATCTTTGAGGCTGAGGGTAGAAATATTGAGAAATGCTTTTGATGCTTGTGAGTCGCTGATGGAGGTTGCCAGGCAGCCATGGAAGAAAAGTATGATCAATGTTATGTCCTGGTTGCGTCCTGATGTCACTACTTCAGAGGCAATATATGGTATGAACCAGTTCAGTTTCGATGAAAACAGCATGCAGTCGGTGGCAATTGCAGATACAATTTCCAGGGTGCATTGTGAGTTTGATGCTGCTAGATTTTATGAGGCTATAAAACCCTCTAAGTAAGTATAGCATCTAATGCACCGAAGCACCTTTAGATTTATAGCAGAATATATTATTTGACATGTAAACATATTTTCTTATCTTATGAACACAATGAACAAAGTCATAATTCTGAACTATTCTTTAGACATGTCTTGTTATTGCAATGATTTAAAGCACTTCAACTTTCTTAACATGGTTTTGTCTTGGCTAATTGAGTTAGTACATATTTCAAGTAACATGTTTGATGTTTCCAGTTTGTATAGCACGCCCCTTTGTTGACAAATCTTGGGCTTTTTTACCCATGACCAAGGATTTTTGGTTGAATCTGTCCCTGGGTCGGCCAGGGCTGATATTGATCCAGATTGGGATTGGATTGACCAGTTGGCCGATCTTCTGGAAGGAAATCCGATCCATGATTGGTCTTAGATCTATTCATCTTGGATGGGTTCTTCCAAAATTTGTGGGCCATTTTTCAAGGATTTATGGTCCATTTTTGTGGGATGAGACTTACCAAGACGTAAAGCCCAATTGTTAGTCAATTTCTCGTGTAGTTATGACTGAAAATTATGCAATGTGGTCCACAATTAATTTCCCCATGATATTAACTTTTATTTTTTTTATTCCTGTTACTCTGGAAATTTTTGGGTTATTTCCAGGGATTTCTGAAATTTTCTATTTCTCAGAGAGTTGTCGAGATAAAATTGGCCAAAATTAGAGAAGAGTTAATAATGCAATATAAATCATCCAATGTAATTTAGAATTTTTAGTCAAAATTTGAGGTATTTATTGAATGCTGGAAAAATCATATCTAATTTAGGCTTGTATCAGGTCCAATCGGGCTGGGAAGGTGCAGTGCTGACCCGCCACCAGGCTCCAGGTTGACCCAAATCAGACCAGAATCCTACAGCGAAGCTAGCTGCTAGGTTTTGTATGTTATTTTTTTTTTAAATTTGAAGAACTGATCAGGACCAATTCTAGATTGATTTTTCTCTCACGGAATCGGCATTAGCAGACTTAGTCTCATTCCACTTTCCTTGAGCATAAATAAATTTGTATCCATGTGAAGTTCACTTGTATGGCTGTGTAGGGATACAATGAGATTTTGTATTTGTTTGATTGAATATTATCAGATAAAACAGATCAGGTGGTTCTTTAACATGGATGTAGATATTACCCTATTATTAATAGTACGAACTTAGAATGAGAAGATATTCTCCATTTAAGATCCACTCCGATGAGAACTATTAAATATAGTAATGCACCACCATCATTAAACATTGCAAATACAATACCCAAATGCTAATTTGTTCACACTCACTCCCATCAACCTCTTTCTTTCCATTGTGCCCCTCCAGTGATGGTAGCATCTCCCTTAGCGATGGTGATTGACCTCCTCTCCCCATGTCATGTCCGTCTGTCAGTAGTGGCTGTAAGGAGCCCTCAGCCCTCTTTCTCTCTTGGCAGTGGCTATAAGGACCCATGCATTCAATATCCAATCAGGTCTACAGTAGCCACCTTCGGTGTTGTCCCACCTTCAGCGAGTCCCCGTGGTTTCATATGAGAAACCTGTTCCTTGTTCTCCACGATTTGACCTCTACAACTTAAGGTCATTGCCTAGGGCACTTGAGGTGAGATGAACATAGAAAATGGGACAACATCTATGTAAGGTTTTAAACGGATGAGACAATGAAGTTCTCAATTCATTGAACAAACTTAACAAAAACATTTAACTAAAATAATAAATAGAATGAGAGAGAATAGGAATGTTACGGTCAATTTGCTTTAATGTGGAGTTAACAAAATTAAGATAAATATCACCATATTGGTGTTCTTGTTTCTCGAAGGTATGGAGAGAGTGAGATTCTCGAGAGATCTTGAGATTGTATTCCATCCACTTGTTCATCTGTCCAGTCTCTTTGTGAAGCCAGTTTTTAAGACTCTGGACATTGGAGGTGTCATGTGGGAGAATGATGGCAAGCTTTCACTTATGTCACTTACCAGATTATTGAAGACAGTTGATGCGGGACAAACCGGCTAGATCGGTCTAAACGGAACGAAAGCGAAATAAACCGGCGCTAACCGCCCTAAATAGAACTAAAATGACCCAAAATGGAACAAACTGGACCCCAAACAGGACGAACCGGGCCAGACGGTCTGAACCGGGTTAAACCGGCCCAAACAGTGCCTAAACCGGATCGAACCGGCCTTGAACCCGGTTGGACCGGGTCTGGCGACCGGTCTGGCCGTGAACCGGCCCTTGTGAGCCGTCCGCTCGCGGACCGCAGCCGGTTGATCGCGCGCGTACACTCGCGCACGACTGGGGAAGGGATCGTGGCGGCCAGTCGCTCGCCCGCACTCGCGCTCGCGAGCGTACCCCGGCTGGGGTCGTGGCGCACGCAGGAGACCCCGTCTGGGGGTGATGTGGCCGTCTCCAGGTTGCGGCCGGGGGGGGAGTCGTGGCCATGCGACGGACGGCCTCGGGCGGGGTTTCGTGGCCGCGCGAAGACCGTCGCCGGCCGGTCGACGTGGCACCATCGTGCCGTCCTCGCGATCGAACAACGCGACAAAAGACGAAGAGGATGGAGCGGCGCCGCGTCGTCTTCGGCATTGTCCCGTCCGGACGGTGAGCCACGCGCAGGCGGCAGGGCTGGGTAGGCGGTGTCTTCGGCGCCCACGGCGTTGGCCGGCCAGCCATCGCAGAGCGGCTGTGATGCCTCGCCATCCGAGTACCGCTGCAGAGCGGCCGCATCGCCCTTTCGCGGCGTCGTCGTCGGGAGGAGGAGAAGACTCCGGAGGAGAGAACGGTGAAGGCCGCAGCAGGAGTCACCGCAGGCGTCGCCTCCTTCATCTAATGCGCGCGGGCAGGTGCTGCAGCGACGCCGTCGTCGCCATGGGAGGGGACCACCGGAGAGGGAAACAGCCGGAGATGGTGGATGGAGGATGCGTGAAGGAGTCGCACGGGAGGATTGCCGGATGGAGGGGCGATGGCGATGGAGTGAGATCGAAAGGAAGAGGGGAAGGGAACACAGATCCGGGGATCGCCGGATCTGGTCCCTTCCGTCACTCCCGCTTCTTCCTCTTCTGCTTCTCCTTCTCCTCTGCGCCGTCTGAGGATGCCGCTGGTTCTGTCGCCGTGTGAGGGAGGAGCCGGATGTCGTCGAAAGTGGATGCTGCTGTCGATAACGAGAGAACCGAGGAAGGGAAGGAAGGGGAATGGCACGGAGGCCAGAGGATGAGGAGGAGGAGAGGATCGGCGCACCTCGCCGGAACCGGAGGATGGGAGGGAGGAGGCCGGCCACCTGCCGGAGGTGGGAGAGAAGCGGCCCTCACTGGCCGGGGTGGAGGAAGAAGATGGGGCCGCAGCCCCCCCTGCGCGGGAGAACAACCCGAAGGCTCCAAAAATTGATCTATTGCTTACTTGCTTGTGCGCACAGACATCTTCTCCTTATATAGGGAGAAGAGTCCAAACGTAATTACAAAAAGGTCCTCAATAAAAGGAATATTTACAAACTTGGACCAAATTTTAAAAGACTAATAAAATTGTCCCCATCAACAGTGGGATTAGATCACTTTTTGTGAAATCATTAAAAACCACCTGTGAAGATCTTGATGTGGCACATTTTACGTGCCAGGCTTCTGACCAAGGATATGTTGTGCCACTTTGGGCAAGACTTGTCCTTGGGGTGGCCCTTTTATTTAGAGGAGGAAAAATCTTGGCATACATTTTTTTGGTTGCAGCTTGGCATAGGAGGTTTGGTCCACCATTGTTGATGCTGCTGACCTCTTCAGCTTCTTATGGGTTTTTTTTGCTAATTTTGCTTGCTCTCTTTTGCCTTCACTATGCTGGGGGAAACCAGGAGAGTTGGTTACTAATTTTACTATTTTTTTGGGCTCCTTGGATGTCAAGGAATAAGAGAAACTATTTTTCAATCCGTGCATTTTTTATCATTGTGATGTAACCTCAAATTCTACCACAAAATCAAAATCAAGGTTTTTGCTTTTTTGGATAAGAATTTGATGCTGTTTAGCATTAACAAGTATAAAAATAGGCGATATTTTATAGGAGTATTGGCTTCTTCGTGATATGTTTAAAAATATGTATTGAGGTTGTTGGATTTTTTGAAAATTTACTTTTGACTTCTTCCCATAGGACTTGTGAAGTTCTGATGTTAATTATCGAACAAACATTTTAATTATTGAACAAACATTTGAATACTCTTGATTAACCATCATAAAAATATGAGTAGTAGACATACATCCACAAAATAAACATTTGGGTGCAACGGCCCCCTGATTTTTGATGGAATGCAAAAGTTAATGTTTTGATTTTAATTTTGATTTGATTTGGGTTTATTGAAGGTTTGATTTGTTTTGGGTTCAGACTTGGTGTCTCTCATCTTTAAACTTTTTGGATTTAATTTGAGTTGATTAAAGTTTATTAAGGGACTTGGTTTGTTTTGTTTTGGTTGTTTATTTATTTATTATAAAGACTTGATGTCTTTTTTAATTTATCTTTGTGGTTGCTTAGGATTTAATTTGAGTTGATTAAAGTCCATTTAGCGATTTGGTTTTGTTTTGTTTGGTAATACTTGATATGTTATTGATTTGAGGATTCCTTTTCTTTGAACTTGGTTGGTTTTTGATGATTCGGCTTGATGCCATTTCAATTTGATTAAGATTGGATGTTTTCTTGGATTTGGCTTGGTGCCTTTCTGTTTGATATATTTTGATTTCCGATCAATTAGATTTGTTATCATTCAGATCTGAATGTGTTTTTTAGAAGATTCCAATTTAAATTGATGAATTTGACTTGATGTTTTAGGATTTCGATCCGTGTTTCAGATTTGGCAACTTTTAGGATTTAAGTTTTTTTGAATTGGTTTCGCGATTTCAGACTCAGAGGATTTTAGTTCAGGGTCCTCAGACTTGAACTTTAAGTTGTCTGATTTAAGATTTGCAATTTTTTGTGATTTTCAAGTTCAGATTTTCAATTTTCAGATTTTAGTTCCTTTTCAGATTTTGAATTTAAGATTGGAGTTTTGAGTTCATTGGATCTGAATTTGAGATTTGAGATTTCAAATTTCTAGTTTTGAGGTTTTTTAGTTTGGATTTGATGTCTAGAGAATTCAATTTCGGTTTCTTATTAGAATTTTTTTGGTTTAGTTTTTAGATTGGAGATTTTCTTTAGACTTGAGAGTATGTGAGCTTTGGGTTTTGGATTGCCAACTTTCAGATTTGGAATTTCAAATTATCGATTTTCAGATTTTTAATTTTGAAGTTTCAAACTTAAGTGTGAATTTGAAGTTCTTTTGAATTAAGAGTTTCTTAATCTGATTTTCAGATTTGGTGATCCCCACCTCAGTCCTAGATTTGAACATTTTTAATTTGAAACTCCAAATGACAAATTTCAAATTTGGAAGCTTTGGAGTTCATCTTCAGATTTGACATCCTATGTTTCCAAGCTTTTGATTTGAGGAATATTTTTACCTGAATTTCATATTCTAGATTGACATCCTATTCGAGTGCATTAGGGAAAGTGAGAGTTGCGAGAATCGAGGATGTTGTAAAAGAGAGAAAATTTTATTGATTTGGGCATATTAGGCAGCGTCCGCTTGAGACGCATGTCATACAAATCGAGACCTTGATAGTGTTGGCACAGAAGAAATGGAGAGATAGGCTCAAGTTAACATGACGTAGGTGAATATGGTATGACTTGGAAGAGCTAGGCATATCAGAGGAGCTAGCTAAGAATCGTGTAGATTGGGAAAGACAAATCTATGTAGCCGACCCCAATCATTTGGAATTAAGGCTTTGTGTTTGAGTTAGATTCTAGATTGAAGCCTTCGAGCTTTGGGAATCAACATTTCAGATTTGAGATTAGGCATTTAAGATTTATGAGTCTGGGATTTAATGAATTCAATTTCAGGCCTTGGAGTTTGGGTTCTGAACAACCAGATTCCAGCCACTTTTCTTCTAATTTTCTGATTTTATTGATGGGATTTTCTGATTTTTACAATTTGATTGTTTTTAGCTTTTAGGATGTCCTGATCTGCAGAAAATTCAGAGTGCTGAAGCTTTCGAAATTTTCAGATTTTAAAGTTCCCAGGTATTCAGTTTTTCATATTTCAAGTCATTTTGGATTTTCTGATTCTCAAACTTTCTCAACTTCTAGATTTTCTTGTTGCATGGATTTGAGTTCTGATGTTCAAATGACAAGTTTCAGATTTAGGAACATGAGAATTTGGGATTTCAAATCTGATAGTTTGTAGACCGATATAGGGTTGGATTGATGACCGGTTCATGGGCTGATCATTGACTGATTTGAGGATCGGTTTTTTGACTGATTTGGTGATTTTAGATTTAATGATGTATGAATATTTTATATGGTTATTGGGTGGCTGATTATTAATGGTTTAAGTTTCTCTAATTTGGTTTGCATCCCTTTCAAGTTCATAGGGCTATTTTAGTGCCCTATAACATCACTACCATTGAACACGAGAGTTCTCATTGATCGACATGAAGTACATGTGAGAGAAAGCAAGCAAGCCATAGCTCCCATCAGCTGAATTAGGATAGAGTCTTCATTGGCCTTGGTGGCATTAAAGGATTCATCCAATGACATTAACCTCATCGGTTTGGTATGCACATGTTGGCATCGAAACCCATGCTCAGCCTTTCCTTTAACCCTAAGGTTATGAAAACATGGTACGAGATGTCATGCATGATGCATCTTACATAGAAGTGCATGTGGGAAGGCATGAAGGAGTCATAATTCTCATTCGATTATTCTTGATATGATATCTCTTTTGACCCTTGATGGGTACTGGATATCTTTCTTTGGTATCATTCTCACTTAATCTAAGGGATGGGGATGGTCTTATAATGACGACATGTATAACTTTTCAAATTAGTGGGATTTATCTCTCTTAATAGATGGAATTTGATACTCCCTACTTGGGGGGGGGGTGGTTATGATGGGTGCATCCCACATCCTCCTCCAGGATTGATCCACAGTGGAGGCGTGTGGCTCTTAATGATTTGATCTCAAAATTCATGTTTGAATTAGATATTTTTGTTTATTGGTCTTGATGGCCGGTTGTCATTGTTGGGCTTTGATGGCCTGCTTGAGGTTCATTGGGCCTTTGTGACATGTTGTCATCATTTTCAGGCTCTGATGGTCTGCTTTGTCTTCATTGGGCCCTGATGGCTTGTTTGAGCTGGGGTTTTGGGCCCAACAGGCTGCTGTCTGTCTCAGATTTTTTCCATTCAGATAGCTTTTTCTACATTTTTTTTTTGGGTTTTATGCACTATCTGGACATATTCCAGATCTGATTTTTTTTTTGTTTCTTCATCACCTGGACAGATTTTGGACTGTATTTTCTGTCATCTGGATCGATTCTAGGGCTGAAATTCAAATTCTGGCATGTTTTGGATTGGTTCCAGATCCAAGCCTGCCGGCTCCTTGGTTCTGGACCTACATCAACAACAACCAAAACAAAACCTTCTGTTCTTTCTTCTCTCCCTGGGCCGCAGCAGCAGGAAGAAGTTTGGGGGATTTTAATGACTTGGAAGGGGGGCTTTCTTAGATCTAATATGGGACTTTCAAGGCTTGTACGAAGGGCTATTTGGGTACCCAAACAAGATCCTGGCATGGTGTGATTTTAGACCATTTTTAGGGGGGGTGCTGTGCATTAGGGATCTGAGGATCTGTTTGGCAGAGTTGTTTGGGACTGATCAGAGGGCTTATCAGTCCCTTTTAGAGGTAGTTTTGAGGATTTGAAAGGGGTCTGTCTGAGCAGGTTTTAGTATCTGAACATAGCCAAATCTGAAGGGCTTTTGCAGACCATCATGGGGTGTTTTTGGAGCCAAAGCAAGGGATATCACCGCGGATGGGCAATATGAGGGGGAGGCTGCAAGGGTTATAGGGCTCGATTTTGAAGGTGAAAAGAAGATCTTTCGAGAGGAGAACATAAGAGGAGATGGCAGAGCGTTTTCTTCTTTCTTCCTTTGCCTCCTTGCTTCTTCTTGCCTAAGAGCAGCAGCAGCAGGACAGCGTGACCTTTTTTTTCTTCTTATTCTTGGTTCACAGCAACAACAACAGCAAAAGGGCTGATGGCACAGCTTCTTACTCTTCTCTTTCCTTTTTTTCTTCTTTTCTTAAGGGCTGGTGACCGCTGGAGATGCTGTAAAGACCTTAGCGCAGAGGGAAACTGCTGCAACAGGGCTTCTCACATACTGGCAGGAAAGGAGGGAGAGCAGGCAGCTAGTTTTTTTTTCCTGCACGGCTGGTGGCAGCGTGAGAACCTGCAGCCTGGAGCAGCAGACAACAGCCTGTTTTTATACAGGTTTGGTTTGGGGTGCAGCATCTTATGGCTGTTGTGGCTAGGGTTTAGAGGAAAGCATCCTTTTGTTGGCAGTGCTAGATCCAAGGGCTGAGGATGCCCAAGGATCTCCAAATCTTATGGTTGTGAATTGCTTTGAAGAATAAGGAAGGATTGCCCAATAATTGAGTATTGATTGGGTTTGATTGAGTCACTATCTTGATAATCCAATTTATGAAACACAATACTTTCTATTCTCTTGCATGCCAAAGCAAGGGATTTGATTCAAATTTCATAGGTCTCTTGATGAGTTGTAAGATGACCATCTTAGAGGTCCATATTGGGCTCATTTTGTACCATTTAAGTGACCCAATAGCAGGCCCATGAGAGAGTTACGAATTTTACTGATTCACAGCCCATAAATGCTTCAAAATTGCCTTAAATTGAGCTTTGAAAATTGCCTTGGACTCGGCTTCAAAAATGGGCTGTAGTGGGTCCTCAAAAATAATATTTTTTGCACATATTCTCCTCTGATATTTTATCGAGTAAAATTCCAGGAAATCATAAATTTGTTATTTCGTTTTCTTTTGGTCCAGAGTTTTGTTTGAAGTGGAATCAGACTCTGGGTTTGTTTGGTTCTTGTTGTGTAAAATTTTGGTGTCAGCACACTGACAATACTTTGAATCAATTTAAGTTTATTGTAAGGTATTTGGTCAGCATATACCACTTTTGAGATCTCTGTTAGATGGGATACAGTGTGCTGTTCTATTTCTTTTGATGCCATGTATCTTTAGTTGTACACAACCTTTTTTCATTTTGAAATATTTATAATACTCTCGAGTTTTAGAAGAGGATTATATGTACTAACCTAGTATTTTATTTTCATAAGGCATTGTGTGAATTTCGTTTTTGGATCTCTGTAAGGAGTATCGACATCTGGACCCTTTCTTTGGAAAGTAGGTGATATCCAATAGGAGTATTAGATAATCCGGTGATATTTTAAGAATATAGAACCGAGGTTCAACTTTTGTGAAAATTTTTATTTCGACCCCTTTCCACTAGATGATACGAATATCTGACGTTAATTTACATCGAGTAACTGTTCGAATGTCCTTGATTAACCGTCATAACAATTTGTTTGATAGAGCGCGCGCATCCACATAAGATAGAAAACTTAGGATCGGCCGCAGTCTTGTGGGCCCGATGAGATGCAAATATGTTGGGTTATGTTTGGTTGATATTGATTTGATTTTGATGTTTGAATGTTGTTGGTTTGGTTGATTTGATTTGTTTAAGGTTTGCTTGGTTTCTTTGATTTGATTTTTAGATGTTTTATTTTTTAATTCCACTTGATTGACATGTTGATTAAGATGTCTTAATTTTCTCTTTCTTATGTCGATTTATGTTTTGATTCCTGTTTGTGTACATAAGGCATGTTTTGATTAGTTTGTTAGAATGTACTTTGGAATTATGGTTTGAGTTTAGATTTATTTCATGACTTGATTTTTTTTAAAAATTGATTTCGATGTCTTTTAAGTGTTTTCAATGTCGTTTATTGGATTTTAAATGATGTTATTTAGTTATCTCTTGATTTGGGAATTTAATTCCATTAGATTAAGGGGATTTTAGTTGAATTTTTAGATTGAAGTCTAATTTTTTTAGTTTTTAGATTTACTGAAGTTTTTATGTTGATTTGTAGTTTGTTCATTTGATTTGAGTTCGCATCTCATTTGGTCTGTCGAGCTTGCATTGATTGCCTGATTTCATTCATTCAAGTCGACACTTGAATTTCATTGCATTGCATATGTTGGGATACAAGTGTTTGAGTCGGCAATTGATGTGCCGTTGACATGAAAGTAAACATCGGGCGATGTGCCGACGTTCCTTCCCTCCGTTGTAAATTTCCATAGGATTGGGAAAATTTCGGTATTACAAAGGCATACTGACTTATTTTCAATCAATATGGAATTTACTCATCCAAAAATGACAAGTACTTGAATTGTCATATCGGGGAAGGATTGTTGGCTATGGGAATCGGCCCGCACCGCTATTCGGATCAACATCTCGGGGTGGACCTGATGGAGTTGTCCAAGGTGGAGTGCCTATGTGGTGGTGCTAACTTTTAAATTTATTTCATTTTTTGTGTTTTAGATTTAATCAACTTTATTTTTTGGTCATGGTCCAATGGGCCGACTCAAGTTCCTTAGGCCTAGTTGGCCGGCCTTCATGTCTTTTTGGGCTCGGTGGGCCCGCTTTGTGCCATGTGGACTCGGTTGACCTGCTGGATGCTCTAATCTTCATCAACCCAAAGTTGTTTGGTGGTGGGTTGGAAGTCCGCTCGGACAGATTCTGACAGATTCTGAGAGGACCTTTGACATCATCTCCACCCACCGGCACGGGAGACAGCTTTTCTGGATTTTTTGTGGCATACTTTCTTTGTGATTTTTTGGATAGTTGGATGGAAGGTCCGCCCAGGTGAACTATATTGGCCTGATGGATTCCGAAAGGACCCAGAACATCACCCCCACCCACTGGCAAGGAATGGACAGATTTCTGGAATATTTTGAAAGGGTAAACAGGGCCTGTTTCAGATTTTTTTGAGCCACATGGGGGCTAGAGGAAGGGCTGTGCATGGGGCAGACTAAGGCATTTTAGGCCTGATTTGGTGCCACTGGAGGGGTGTTACCGGGCCCGTTAAGGGGCTGCCAGCAGGGGGTCTGCAGTAGGTGCAAAGGGACTGTTTTAAGGGACCGGAAATAGAGGTCCAAAGGGCCATTCAGGTGGGCCGAAAATAGGCCTGTAGATGGGGCTGAAAGGGGTCTGCAAATGGGCTTTTCAAGGGGTGTGCAAAGGGGCAGAACAGGGACCTGATTGGTTTCTGTTTAGGGGGTTGAAATGGGACTGTTAGGGGGCTGCTCAGGTGGACCGAACAACAAGGGGGTTTACTGGGCCCTGATTGAGGGGTTGCAGATGACCTAGACTGGTGGGCCAATTGGGGGTCCGAAGGTGTCTGTTTAGAGGGTTGAAATGGGACTGTTTAAGGGGAATTGGAAGATGTATTGGAAGGCCTAGGGAGGGAACGGATCTGCACGAAAACAGACCCTGGTCGGGGCTGTTTTGGCAAACCCGATTGCCTGTCCATGGGCTGTTAGGTGCGCTGGCTAGAAGGGAGGAAGGTGATGGCAGGTTCGGTTGGAAGAGAGGGTGAAGGAGGAGGAAGGAGAGTGGAAGAAAGGGGCTGCCCAGGGGGGTACCTTACCTTTCCTTCTCCTTTTTTTCTTTATCTTCTTCTTTTTTCTTTGGCGTCGGGTACTGCAGATGGCCACTGCTGGAGCTGCTGGTGCTGGTGCCGAGGTCTGAAGGGGAGCTGATGGCGTGCAGGGGGGCTGGCAGGAGCTGATAGCATGAACCTTTTCTCCTTTGGCTGGTCATGCTCTTTTATAGAAAGGAAGGGGAGATGAAAGGGTAGGGCAAGATTAATACTTGGAATCACTCTTCGTTCTTCGATGCTTCTTTATTCTATCTTGTCTCTTCATTCTTCTAGGCCACCTTTAAGATCTATAAAGTCTTGACCTTCTATTATCCCAGTGCCATCTTATTAATAGGATAAGATGAGGTGGTGGCTGATGCGACAAGGGAGGTTGACCGGGCCATTCTTAAAAATTGACCCCGTCCCAATAGGTTTATTCTTGATGGGTTGTGCAATTGGGCCAAGTGCAATGGGCTGGAATTGACATCCGATGGGCTCATTGGCTCTTGTTTTGGCTAATTGAGGACCGGACCAGGTTGATCCTTGACCTGGTTACAAAAAATGTCGCCAACAGGCACCTATGGAACTTTTCTTAGCCTCAGATTTTCAGTTCCTTTTCCTTTTCATATTGTTTGACAACTGTTATGATAATATCATACTCACACTGCTAGTTCTACCATCATGCTCGGTTATCTTCCTGCAATCTCTCCTCACGCTACACCTTTATAACCTATAGACTAGTTTGCTAGTTGCTACCTTATACTATGAAAAAAAAAGAAACATAGCTGGAGTTGATTAAATTGGATAAACACGACAAATGAGAAGTAATTGAAAAAGATGCATGATGCTTATCTTATTTCTCTTGTTAAATATTTTTATTTACAGAATATATATACTTTCTAAATGCACACATTCTTCTTGTGGGCAGAGAAGCACCATTACTAGAAGACACATCAACTGACTTGGTTCCACACCTTAGACCATACCAGCGGCGTGCAGCTTACTGGATGGTTCAACGAGAGAAAAGAACACTTGGTTCTGCAAATAACATCGCAGAATCTCAGTTTTTTGCTCCTTTGTGCGTACCAGTTTCTTTCCTTGAAGGAAATTCAAGAATGTTCTACAACCCCTTTAGGTAAGAGGGCTCTATATCGCCAAGAAAGGTCTTTGGTTATATTTGGGTTCTATAAGATGTAGTTGACTTTGAAGGCATATATTCTATTTTATTTACGGTGCAAGTTCAGCATTTGCATGAGAACTTATGTGCTGCTGCGTGGAATTGTGTAGCTATTATTAGCCTATTAATTTGATCTTTGAGCAGCTTTAAACTGTATCTGTAACTGAGAAATATATGGAGCAAGGACTGAGAGAGGAAGTAAGCTCTTGGCAATGCTTTCTTATTCCTATTTGTGGGATTAATCTTCCATCTGAGTTTCAGATGGGAAACTGTGCTTGTGGACTGTTTTATTGGCTTTATTTGTAGAATGAAAGTAGGGAGCTTCTTAAATGGCAGAGGCTGTTTCATTTTATGTTGTTTTGCTATGGAAAGATAAAATTAGTGACATGTAATGCTGCTACTGAGGGCCTCATAGCCCGCCAAATGATTTACAATTCATCCAAAAAAATGTTTCCTCTCCCATTTGGAAAATTGGGAGTGTGAATTTAGATGTATCATGGAGCTTTACCGTTTTGAGCATCATGTCCCTATTAGCATGTCTGTGGTGACCTATAATGGTGATGGATCTGTTAATGAGTATCTGTAAGGTAATTGGTTTTATACTTAAACCTCTTTTGACAGTAAAAAAGTAACTTTGCAGGATTTAATGATTAGTAATGTTTGTTGGTATGATCATTGTCATTGTTTTTTTGATGTTTATGAACCTTGAACATAATTCACAATTTATTTTGATAAGCCTCTACAAGGCTGATGGGGCTGCTCATTTATTCTTTCAGTGGCAGCATCTCACTTAGTCCAGTGTCATCCTCATCATCAGTGTCTGGTGGAATCCTTGCAGGTAAATAGTCATTGCTGCTCAATTAGAATATATGAAACCTAGAGTCATGCTTATGGCGATGCTGCATATTTTTATTTGTTGCCAAGGGTAGATGAGATGGGTTTGGGAAAGACTGTGGAACTGCTGGCCTGTATTCTTGCCCACCGCAACACATGCTTGGAAGATTGTTATGATTCAGAAAATGAATCCAGAGAAAGGGGGAATATTATAAAGAGATTGAAACTGGAACGTGTTGAGTGCATCTGCGGAGCAGTGACTGAGAGCACCAAATACAAGGGGCTGTGGGTTCAATGTGATGTTTGTGATGCTTGGCAACATGCCGACTGTGTTGGTTTTTCACCTAAAGAGAAACTTCCATTTCCAGATGAAGATTGCAGGAGAGTGAGAAAGGAGTATTCTGGCAAGATGAATCATGTCGCTAGAAAGAAAAGTTCCACTACTGTAATGCAAACAAGTGAAAGTTACACGTGTTCAGTGTGTTCAGAACTTATTGAAGCAAGCGATTGTACTGTGAGAACCAGTGCCACTCTCATTGTGTGTCCATCTACCATATTGGCACAGTGGCACTCTGAACTACTTCGGTAAGCTTAACGCTTTCAATTTGTTCATAAAATTCTTCTATTTGTTGCCTTTTTTACACCCGTCGAAAAGTTATTGAAATTATAATGAGAAATCGTGGTTTTATTTATGCTTTTTAGCATGTTGGTAATTTGTATCTATGTTGGCACAAATGATCCATAAATTAATAATGTACATTAAGAAGGATAAATGCAGTTGCGAGGACACATGCGAGAGGACACTGCTGCCATGCTACTTGGTTGAACAATGAGTGTAGGTGGTAATCATAGTTGTCAAGGTGACAAGGCACCCAAGACATTGAGGGGTGCCAATTCTACTTAGGCAACAAGGCGGCTACTTAGGCTTTATTTAGACAGTCAAGACGGTATCATTAGATATGTGTATATATATATGGATATATACAATCATATATATAATTAGATATTAATACTATATAAATTTATGTAAACATACAAACATATATACATAATATATAATTATATTTTTTTGTATTAATTGAATGTATATGATTGTGTATATATACATATAAATGTGATTTTATATATGTAATTGTGAATGTGTGGGTATTTATTTTTGGGAAAGGAAATGAGTTAATCTTGATAAACTAAGTGATAGAGAGAGAGAGAAGAGCTAAGAGAGAACTTTATAAATTTTAAGCATATAATGTGATAGTGAAATATATATGATAATATAAGTGACAGTGAACTATCATTAAATAGGTGCCCCTTGTGGCCTGTGGGGGAGGGGTATCAAAGGGGGCAAAACACTCAAAATTACTTTTTTAATCATGCAAAAATACTTGAGGTGCCTTGTTTGGACGTCTAGGCGGGCACTTTGGGAGTCTTTTCGGCTTCCCAGAAGGTGCCTTGGCAAGGTGCCCAGGCAAAAGTGTCTTGGCACCTAGGCGCTACCTAGGTGGCCACCTTGACAACTATGGTGATAATGCAGGGTGGGATGGGTGATGACAGAGAGAGATGGAAAGGGGGTGCAGAGGTGAAAGGGAGATGCCGATGGTTGAAGACTCGCAGGTTTTTCTAGTTCATAATATAGGAACATCACATGGTATTAGGACTGCAGCACCACTTTAGGAGGAGGTGAAACGAGCAGCTCCAGAGATCATGAGAGTAGGATGTGCATAGTGTTGTTGTTTGTGAAAGGGAAGATTGGAGGGAAGACAAAGGTGGTGAGGCCATAGATTGCATAATCGGCTGATCCAGATTGGATCAGCCTATATCAATCTGAAAATCGCTCGGAGAGATGATCCGAGATAAAATCTAGGCGGAATCGACCGTGATTGGATTGGAATTGGATTATTGATTTTGTAGAATTTAAAAAAAAGAATTAGGTTGAATTGGTTGGAATCGGATTGGAATCATAATCACATTTTTTTAGAATTTTAATTACTGATTTGTATTGATTCCGGATCGGTTTCCCTCCGGGAGGATTGACCGATTTGGCCAATCTGATTCCAATCCGGATTGGATTAGGACCCACTGATCTAGGTCCATATTCTAATCTCGTGATCCTTGGCCCTTAGGTGAGAGGAATCCATGAGTTGGATGGACACCTAGCGAGGAAGAATACACTGTGGTAGGGGATGTCATGTTGACAAGGATGCTTAGAGGTAAATGCATTGGTATTTAGGCAATATTAGTGGACAACAGATGAAGTTGAGTGTTCCCTGGCAAAAAAGTGAAAGGGTGGGTGGAAAAGAAGTTTCAATTAAATGATTTTATTATTTAAAAATATTCTATGTTTAGTGTGACAACCGGCAATGTCCTTCTTATTGGTGTACACAAAAATTAGATAGGTCCCTTTTGGCACTGAAAATTTGCAAGCAAATAGAAAATTTGCAAGTTGTGGGCCTATGTGAAATCGGAATTCTAACCTTTATGAAAACGCATACGGATGGAACGTACATGTCGATATAATGAAGTCGAATCCGTAAAAGGATAAACTCAACCGGTCAAAGTTTCGGCAGGTTGCTAAACTTGGCAACCTCTCAGAGAGACAGAGAAAGGTCTCTTCCAGAATGAAAGAAACTAGTTGGAAAATCGATCAAAGAAATTGACCACCAGACAAAAGAAATTGATTATTAGAAAGAAGAAAATGATAAAGGTGACGTCATTACCGTTGTTTAGGGAGTGTTGACATCGTCAAAAAAGGGGAGACCGAAGGTCTTCCATTGTCGTCACCGTCAACGTTGGGTACTGATGATGCCTTTACTATCAAACAAAGGAAAGCCTGAAGGGCTCCTATACACCAGGACGGGAAGGAAAAAAAGAAGGGGTTGGAAGCCTTACCGCTGTTACCGACCGTCTCCCACTCCACCACTGTCGTTGCGCCGCGAGAAAAGAGCCACCTTGAGGTGACCTTTGCTGAGGATGAAGGACCTGTGGGTCCTAGTTGTTGACAGATAGGAAGCGAAGGGGGGAGGATGAGGTCGGAAGCGCCACTGCCGTCATCCTAATATGCCACTACTACTGGAAGCAGCATCGAAGTTCACCACTGCCGCTGGAAGGGGCTGCCCAAAGAGGAGCCCTTGTGGGTTCCTTCTGTTGGAGGGAGTCCAACTAGAGGACCTTCGAAGACCTCGACTGTCGAGGACCCCTTTGCATTGAAGCCTCTTGCATGCAAGCCGTAGGGAATGTTAGGGAAGAAATCCCCATTGGCATCGTTGTCGTCTTCAAATACTATGGCCGTGAGAAGGCCACTGAAAGGTCTGCCGCGAAGGGGGAACCACCAAAAAAAAACCCCGTGCAGAGGGTTTTGTCCGTGCAAAGGGAGAGGAAGATAGGTTGGGAGAGGGAGTTGAACCCTCCTACGCCGCCGTTGCCATTTCCCATTGCCACTGTTGCTGTTGGGAGCCGCTGTTGAAGAATGCCACCGGGAGCCACCGCTAAGAGAACCCTTCGTGGGGTCCTGTTGTCGGTAGGGAGAGGAAGAAGACGTCCTCTCGTCATCACCTTCGTCGGGATTCGCTGCTGCCACCGCCATCATTGCCGGGGCTTGCCGCTCGCCCTTGTTGCCGCTCACCCTCGCCCTCGCCCTCGCCCTCGCCCTCGCCCTCGCCCTCGCCCTCGCCCTCGCCCTCGCCCTCTCCCTTTCGGCCGCTATGTAGGGAGAAGCTTGCCCCGAGACCTCTTGCGCGCCGTTGTCGGGGGAAGAGAGACCATCAAGGAGAGAGAAAGGGGGAGCCGCGAAGAGAGGTGCTGGTTACCTAGTTAAATCCTGTCAACAAAATAAAAAAAAGAAAAAAAAGCAAAAAATAAGGGAGACCAAGTCAAACCGGCCTCCCACATCACGGTCGGCCAAGGGAATGCGCCCACGACCCAGTTGTGGTCACCTCTGGTGATCTCACCCCCTGTTTGACCACGATCAAACATGGACTTATATGGCATGACAGAAGGTGGTAACTCTATCCTGATCTAGTCACCCCACTAACTTGAAAATGGATTTAGTTGGGCCATATTTTGTAACCAAAATGCTCCTCCAAAATCTATATAAATAGTCTTCAAGGCTCATACGTATAGGGGTGGGCATTTGAGTCGACTGTTGGCTGTTGGTTGGCTACTTGAGAGTGTGAGGTCTTTTTTGAAGGAGTAAAGGAGAGAGGAAAGCTCTAAAATTTTGATCTTCTCGGAGGGCCTTCGGCCACTTAGAAAGAAGGTAGGGTTGGCCTGATGGCAAAGTAGGCCAATTGGTTTTGATCCTACCTTTTTCCAAAAATGAAGACCAAACAGTCAACATTTTTAAAATGTGAATTACGTTATTTCAGAAATCAGTTAGTCATCCTTTCAGACAAGCCTAAGTGCTATTGAAATTAATCCGAGTTTGATCCCATCTTTTTCTAAAAAAGGGGACTGAGTAGTCCGCATTTTAAGATAGCTTAAATGCAAATTTAAAATATCTTGAAAATCAATAAATCCAATTTTGTAAAGTCGAAGTGTCGACAAAACTAAACAAAATGTAAAAATTGCCGCATATCAAATGCAAACAAGTTATTTTTGGATACACGAAGAAAAATTTGACCCGGTTCAGTCGGAATGCGGTCGAATTGTCAATTTGAGTAATGCATAATAAATATGTATAAAAACTCTGACATAGATATCCATTGAGGAGCAAAGTTTGCATGCACCCTCATTTATTGTACTTCCATGTACTCAAGTCAAAATGAAATGAAATCCAAGTTAGATTGATTGATATGTTACTTTAAAGTGACATTAAATCCCCGTAGACTTCAAGGGCTCAATAAAATTAAATAAGTCACTTAAATGACTTAAAATTTAATAAAATAAACAAATTTGATTAAATTCAAATCAAATAATGGTTCAAGCATTAACAAATTGTCAAGATAATTGAATCAATTCTATCTCGTGAAATCATGCATAAAAATGTCCATAAATGATTACAAAATATGTTAAGTTCAAGTTGATTGAACCATGAAATTAAATAGATAATGTTACTTAATTAAATAAGTATGTATAACAAAACCCAAATCAAGTAAATGCCTTAAAACATTAACAAAATGTTAACATAATCCAACCAAAATCTTTTCATCAATTAATACATGAAAAATGTCTACCAAAGACTACAAAAATATGTTAAGTTGGTTCAAAATTAATTATAAATTTATGTGAATATTGTTAATAAGAATAAATCTTAATAACAAATTCACTTAAACCATAATAAAATGTAAAAAAATGAAAATTAATTTTTTTAAAAAATGAAAATAAATCAACTCAAATTGTCTATGTCAATTAATGACAAAAGACACAAACAAATCAAATTATAAACTAAATCCATGAACTTCAATAGAAAATAAATTGAGTCCAACTAAATCCTATTTCATAAAGTCATGGATATATATGTCTTCCATCTTTATATTTTATGTGGATGAATGACTTTCATTTGATGTGTTGCCTTGACGGTTAATAAAGGGTGTTCAAGTATTTGTTCGATGTAATTAACACTGGAATATCGCAAGTCCGACGAGGAGAGATCAAAATTTATTTTCAAAGAACTCAAATAACCTCAAGTATAAAATGTGGTTCAAATCACCTAAGTGATGGACAATCCCTATATCGACACTCAGAAAATCTATGGAACCATCGGTGTTTTTATATAGTAATACCATATCAAATTACCTAATATTTCTATGAATACCATGTGTTTTCGTAGTCTCCAATGCTAGACCAAAAAAAATTTCCACAATTCTAAAAAAGAGAGAGAATTTCTAAAGATTGAGAGGTTTTGACAGCCCATTTCAGGCCAATTTCAGGCCCTCATTAAACCCCTTTCAAGGCCTATTTTTGGCCAATGCCTAGGGAATTTTTAGGCCTGTTTTCAGGACTGATTCAGGATCTATTTTGGCCCACCTCCGGACCTGTTCATGGCCCGATGCCAGCACTTTGGCCCAATTTATGGCCAGATAATGGACCATTTCCATCTCATTTAAAGGAGCTATTTTGGGCAAGTAGGGTCTTTTCTGAGGCCCACTTTGAAGCCAATCTACCCATATTATGTTATTGAGTTAATGGCCTAGGCCAGACTCGATTTCAGTCTACTAAAAGGTCCATTTGATGGCCAATTAAACCGCTGCGAAATTGGCTAAAAAATCTCTAAAACATGTGTCATGTTGGCGCACCTAGTGGAAAAGGAGAGAGGGAGAAGTGGGAAAGACTTTTCTTCTTTATTCTTTTCCTATGCAATTCAAGTCTCTGTTAATATCAAATCAAATGTCATGGGTTGCAATTAACCTTAATAACATTCTCTTCAATCAAATCTCCATGATTCTATTCCTATTTTAAATCACATAAAATTCATTCATCAAGAGGTTACCATCTCCATCTCTCATTGTCAATTTTAGACCAAATCTGGTGGAGTGAATCTAGGAGATGTTATGGGTTGGAAAGTTTTTTTAAAAAATGACATAATTGAATATTTTATCCTAAAATTAAGGGAATATGATATGGTCAATATGCTTGCATGAACCTAAAAATCAAGAGAAAAATATTTCTGGAAATCTGAAAAATTCAGAATTTTATTTATGGAAAATTTTATAAAATAGGGAATAAATCCTGAACATGCTGCTGAACTCCATCATCTGCTCTATCGGGCAGGAGAGATGAGGAAACAAGATACTTGATGGGTCTCGTGATCCACTTAGCCTTTTTTAAGTAAAGCGGATCCTTCGAACGTGACCAGTTCATTTAACTGGCCTACCTAACTGGTATTGAATCGGTTAGGCATGTGGATCCCGGGACCCCACAATGGGTCATGTCTTCCCTACTCAATAGAGGTTTGTGGTGGAGGGGGTCCTTTGATGCTCCACATGGCCACTGGAGGCTTTATTAGACCTCCAGCAAGTCTTTATGCCTCTTTATGAGGTGTTTAAGGAGCTAGAGGTGCCTGAAATAGCTGCCTTGTCCGTTGTGACGGAGGAGGTCGATCACCTAAGCAATCTGGGCCAAAGCGAGGCGTTTACACCCACCTTGTCTCACCGCCTAGGCGAGTGAGGTGATCATCTCTGATATATATGAGAGAGAGAGAGAGAGAGAGAGAGAGAGAGAGAGAGAGCTCATCTTTGCTCTCTTGCTGCTGCCCCAGAAGGAACAAGAGGTGAGAAAGCACCCCGATGTCTGCGCACCCCCATCCCCCTATTCTTTATGAAAATTCTTTTTTTTATTACCTAATCCAAGCAAAAAGGGTTGTGAACTGATCCCTGTGGCAGCGCACTTTCCCCACCCTCTTTACATGGATTTTACCCCCTTTCTACCCCAAAGATCATGGAAAATAAGGGCTGTGTATGTCTCTTTGGCTGCGCCTTTGCCCTTATGTTTCTTATGGGTTTCAATGGCTTTTTCTATCAAATCCTAAGCCAAAGCAAATCCCATGGCATCACACGTGCCCTATCCGTTCTTCATTGGATCTAAATTCTTTCTACCAACATAACCCAACCAAAAAAGGGCCTAGATAGACCTGAAACCAGGCCCAAGATACCTATAAAACTTCTCTAAACCTGTTCCAAAACAGGTCCTAAATCTGTCCTAAAACAGCCTTGAAAACACCCCTGTGCAGGTCTGGAAGTTACCCCAAAACAGGCCTGAAATACTTCTGAAACCACCCCTAAAGCAGGCCCTAAAACCACCTGGAACCAGGTCCAAAGACAGGCCCATAGAGGCCTCAAGCATGGCCCAAATCAGGCCCGGACAGGCCCACAACAAGCCTGCAAAACAGGCCTCAAACAGGCTTCAAGGCAGTTCCAAACAGGGCTGATAGCATGCATCAAACAGGGCCCAACAACCATGATTCACAGAATTAACTGATTTTAGGATCAGATCAATATAAGCCGACCCGATTTAGGGGGAGGGACTGATCCACCCATAGATTGCTGAATTGGCCGATCCGGATTGGGATTGGCCGATTCCCAGATTGGATCGGCCATTGCCAATCCGATTCTTGGCTGAAAGACTGATCCAGAAAAAAAATTCCGGCATAATCGGCCAGGATCAGTCGGGATTGGATCCGAATCGGAATCGGAATTGGATCATTTTTTTCTTTTGCTATTCCGGCCAGATCAGCCAGATCAGTCGGGATTGGCCAGGATCGGTTGGGATCATATTGGAATTGGGATAGGTGTTTTTTTACCGAATCTAGATCGGTTTTGTTCTAGTGGATCGGTCAGGATTAGACTGATTTGGATCTGATCTGGATTGGATCGGTACCCACCGATCCCACAATCCTTGGATCCACCCATGAATTCCTGCCAGAATAGCCTGAATCGGCCTGGATTGGGACCTATTCAAGCTGAATCAGGCAATTCCGGTGATTTCCCACCCGAATCGATTGCCACAGCTCCCATGGTGATGCTGAAGAGCCATGTCATCCTCCCCTGGTCATATGTACCATGATCTGGTGACTTGAAATTAATTTACAGATATGCCATATCAGGTCCCGTTGACCCAACTGGGTCCCTTGGACCTGAAGATGCCATAGTGGCATATTGCCGCCACAAGCTTCATTTTTTGCTGATTCCAACCCCAAGTGGTTGGATCGGACTGGAATCCGATTTTGCTAAATGGCAACTAGCATACACAATTTGTCCATCTCGATAGATAATTTGAAAAGCCACCAAGTTTGTGATTTTGTGTTTTATGTTTTTTTAAGAACTGATATAGACCCATTTAGATCAATTTTTTTTAGTGGAGTTGGCTGATTTCGTTGATCCGATCTGATCCTAGAATGGATTGGCATTGGCCGATTCTGATTTCTCTTTCTATGCCAATAACAGACCCATATCAGGCCCATGGTAGGCCCAAATCAGGCTTCAAGCAGCTCAATCTGGGCCCAATAACAAGCCATGCATAGAAGGAAAAGGCACAAAAGAAAGATATAAATAAACAAGGCTAGCGAGGCACAAGGATCGTGGGATTGGGATTGGGATCGGGATTGGATCGGTCTGGATTGGCCGATCCTCCGGAAGAAAGGGCGATCGCCAAATTTTTTTATTTTTTTGAATTGTAAAAATTCTCAAAAAATAAGAAAAAATCATAGGAATAAATAAAAAATTAAAAAATTTAAAATAATGTGGATGACATTCTATCAAACAATGTCATACAAAGTACATTTCTTTTAAGAAACTGTCATATAAATACAGACTATCGTGTAAGAGTGAGAAGAGTTAAAATAGATCTTTATGTAAATTTAAGTATATAATATATATTTATGATTATGAATCTTCTATATATATGTGATAGTATAAGTGATAATGAAATATATTAATATGTTTACACTATCATCAACGGGGCGCAGAGTAGTCGTGGATCGACCCTTCCCTAAGTTACTTGTTTAGGGGGGGATCGGCCGCTCCAAAGGCCTAGATCACCGCTGCTCAAGGTGGATAGAGTATAAAACTCCCAAAAATGTGAAGGGCAACATCCCATTGATTTAAGAAAGAGCCATGCATGATTTTCATGATGACAAGCTCTAACTTACATCTGAATGTTTTGCCAACAAAACAACTTTTTGCCAAAAAAATCAGCCACAACCTGTATAGACATTTGTATTAGACTCATGGGGCCATCTTCTTCAGACCGTTGGCTGTATCTAAGGTGGAAGCATAACAGTTGGAAATGACGTTCATATATTAGAGTCGAATTTTGAAAATAACTTTTAGATGCTTTCTGGTTGTTGATCGTGAATCCTTTATCTAAAATATATCTATCAGGGATAAGGCAGACTGGCGCACTCTTATATTTAAAAGTGTAGTGCATTCTTATCTTAATTGGCTTTGGTTATCGTAACTGAAATGTTGTCTATTTTTCTTAATCTCATTTATAGATCACTTACTAGATAAGTTCTGCCACATCTATCAAGAAGCATTTTGGAGACAAAACACTAATCTCTAAATTGTTATGCCATCTTCTGCATGAGTGACACATTATAAAAAGTTCAATTTTACCTTATTATTTGGTTGTGGAACATGTCATGCAGCCATGCAAAACCAGGTTCTCTGAAGATTCACATTTATGAAGGTGCAAGGAACTTGTGTGTAACAAACAATCCTAGAACCAATATTTACCAATTGGCAAATTCTGACATTGTGCTCACAACATATGATGTGCTTAAAGAAGACTTATCACATGATTCTGATCGGTATGATGGAGATCGTCGCACATTGAGATTTGAGAAGAGGTACTGGATAACTTTATTTCTGAACAATTTAGACTGAAGTTACTCAGGTCATTATTATGGGTTACTTCCTTTCCTTGTCTAGCCTGTAGGTATCATGTTTCTAAGTTTATTGGTGTTGGCTTGTCTTGTTTGGTGCTGCACCTGCTCAAGTGGTGAGAAAGAGGGAAGGAGGCTGCAAAATGCAACTAAATAGATGGAGAGGAATTGGATCCCTATTGGATCCAACTCCATGTTATGAGACCTCATTAGTCCCACTGCAAGGTAGCCACCTAAAGAAAGAGAAGGTTCAATTAAGGGTCTGATTCTAAATAGGAATTGGTGCCAGACAGTCTAGTTGAAAGGGGTGTCCCACCAAAGCTCACTGGGAACTGCACGTCACATTTGGCTGATGGGAATTGTTTCATCAGCCATAAAATTGTAAAATAAGAAAAAAAAGGAAATAAGACAGAAAGAGTTGGACACGAGGGCTACTCTTTCTTGTGAATAGAGTCATCAGCTGCTGACACCTCTTTTCTCACCGGAGGAAACCATCTATCCTCTATAAATATTTTCTGTTCCCGTCAATCAAGGCATCATGCATATCAAGGGAAGCATCCATCATGCCAAGGAAGAAACGTTGGTGCTCCAAGGAGGATCACCTCTGAGAGGAAGGGAAAGGAGAGAGGGAAATCTACATGTTTTTCTCATCTAAATATGTGCATTATGTTTCTTACTTTTGGCACTTTAAAATTAATGGAAGTCCCCGTGCATGCTCTTATGCTACATGTTTCGATGTTTTTGCATTTTTGTTAAGTGGTTTAACAAATACACTTGATCGAAGAACCAAAAAAGAAAACAATGAACAAATCAGTAAGGGGTTGGTTAGGCCTTTAAAGCAAGAACTGTAAAAATCAGTAAGGATCAGCACAAATAAAAAAGGAGGATAAGACTAAAATACAAGCCCATGATTAACTCAAAACATAGAAGATCTGAAATCTGTAAAAGCGGAAACAAAATCCAGATATTGGCAATCAAGAAAACGACAAACTTATACAATTGACAACCTAATTGGACTTAGTGAACACCATACAAAATTAGATTAATCAACTCTAAAAATTTATGTAAATTAGCCAGATTTTCATTAAATTTAGTAGGTTCTAGCAACATAAATTTCTAAGTAGATAATTAATGAATATATGTACTATATATTAACATAAAATATAAAAATGATTTAAGTAATAAAATTAATATACAAAAGAGAATATGTATTAGAATTTAGAAATATCCATAAAAGTACTTATAAAACTATAAAGTAATTCTAAATTGTATCTTGGTCATAAATTTTTTTAACATATGCTAAGATAAATAAAAGAATGAAATAATGGCGTTGAATTTTTTATCTTTGATACAAATTAAACTTTGGATGTTAGGTTATCTATTAATACGTTATATAATGTATACAGTTATCAGATAATATATTTTATATGAGATATATCTTTTTTAAATCTGTTAAATTAACGAGTTATCTATTATTAATATTGATAAGTTGCATAGAGCTGTTGACTTACTTTATAATTATTTGTTAACTTAACAAAAGAGTCATAATTATGTTTCTTAGTTGCAATCATTTGAATGCATATTGTCCGATGTAACAATATTTTTTCATTGGCTGTCATCTACTATAATCCTTCTATATCCGGACTTGGAACCGGCAAAGCCCAAAGTAAACTTGTAGGTAGAGTTTAAATTTGTACTAAAATAAAAAATAATAGAAACAAAAAATGGATGTGATGGACCTAAGTTAACGTAGAGGAGGGCAATTCAATATGATTTGGATGATTTAAATATCTATAGAAAAATAACTCAAAATTGATGTGAGTGGAGAAAGAGAATGCATATGGCCAACCCCGGATAATTTGGGATTAATACTAGGGTTGACAAGTTGAGAGTTACGATCATACACAATGATGAGCACTATACTATTTTGGGATTTTCCAGTAAGATTTTACTATTCACAAACTAACTCCAGTTTAATGCTAGTGGAAAAAGGCTTTGTACTAATTTCCATCCAAGCTTGTCTTGCCAAGGTTAGTTTTAGTTGGTGGAATCTTTTTTGCTCTTTGCCTATCCAAGTAAATGTCTTTTATATGTAGTTCTGTTTACTTAAGAAGTGTGGTGTTGGATGCAGAATGCCCATGATACGTCTTCTGTGAACATGGGGAAATCTCATATTTCATGTTTTTAAGAAATTGCTGATCTATTAGCCCAGGCTTTCTAACAGAAATGCTTCAAAAACGGATATTCTAAATGGCCATCATGCTTATTCTTCCTCTTTGATAGATTGCACAGTGGAATCCTGCTTGAGGTGCTCAGTTCTTTGTTTTTGTTTAGGCTCCATCTCATGTGCGGCCTGCTCCCTACCAACTTTTGCTCTTGCCATTGTTTTCTTTACCTGCCAGCACCTTGCCTCAATCAATACTTTTGCTGCAGAGCAGTTTCCTTGCACATATCAAAAGTCTCATCCATGCTTGCCACACTTGCTTTATTCTTGCCTGCATTGCACATGCTACTGAGTGGTTCCCTTGTTTGCAGGACCACCATGTATTGCATGGTTTTTGCTGTTGCGAACCTTCATTGCAAGCATGAAGATTTCTTCTGCCTCTTCCCTTTCATCCTTTGCATGATGGATCACTGCCTTAAAACGTCATTTGTGCCATTGGTACCTTGGTCAACTGCTTGTTCTTGTAGCTCTTGGTTGTCACGGTGAAGTAGCTGTTAGACTTTCCTCCTCCAATATATTAGGGTACATAAACTCAATCTGCATGAAACTGGTTGTCCCCTCGATTTGACCATTTTACAGACCTATTGACACATAATGGGGGAATTCTTACTTTTGATCGAATAAGAGCACCATAACATTGTATCTTAATCAATATAAAGTATATTCCTCACCTCCAAAAGAAAAATAACACATCCATGGATCTGGAAGCATTCAGTATTGCAAGGATTGAGGAATTGAACTTGGGACCCGTATTGGTGGGTCCCTGTTCTGATCTTGATCAGGAGAATTGGCCAATTTTTCGAGAGAACCAATCTAGATTGGTAATAATTATTTAAAAAAATACTAATTTAAAAAAACCAGTATTTTGATCTGATTCCAGCAAATTCAGCCTGATTCTGCCGGGATTTTATTCTAGATTGCCCATTCGGGTGAATATTGGATAGAAGGATCGGCCAATTGTGCAATCTACTATTAATATGATATCTTATGTTTGTATCAGATGCAAAAATTTGGGATCTATAAGAGAGAATCCGATTCATAGCCAAAGTTCTAGTAAATTGATCACCTGTTAGTTGTTCTTCAGAAAGTAAAAAATAGTTAGATTCCGTTGAAAACTTGAACTTTAAAAAATTTGAAAAAACATTTTATAGAAAAAGTTTCTTTTTACTTGGTTTTGATTTTAGTATTGACAATTATGAAAATATGTGACATTCATAGAAGAAATGAGAGATGGGTCGGGGGTTGCGACCGGGTCGCGATTCCCTATTTTATTAATTTTTATTTGAAAATTTTAAAAATTAAGAAAAATGCAAAAAATTCTAAAAAATATAGAAAAATGAGAAAAAATAAAACGACATGATTTAAACAAATAATTCAGCAACTTCATTCTATTGGGACATGTTCTACATTTAAACGACATGATGTACTCTTCCTGTCTTATTTGGGTTGAGTACAAAGTTTGATACATATATACATAACGATCATATTCGTCAGTCTCTTGGGAAACCATCCTAAGACTTGATTCAAATGAGTCATCATAGCTATCGTAGCCATAGGTTGATTGGATTGAAGTGTCTGATGACTCCACATAATTCATTCTATAATGCTTTTGGCCATATGTAGGGAACCAAGATTCTTGGGATGAATCATATGCATAGTTGGAGACATCGTGGTATTGTCTTGCAGCTCCATGGGTACGGTGAGCTCCTCCACGTTGCGCCCTTGTACTATGATCAACGTCTTGAGTCGCATAGGTGTATTGGTCTTCGTCAGTAAAGCGTAGAGACGTTATAGGAGATATAAGAGGATCTGGAGTCCCTTGTATTTATGAAGCGATGACGCCCTCGTATTCAGCTCCACTATCGCTGCTACTCTTTAACGAAGAATCTTGAGAAGTTTGGTACTGCACTTGAATGTTTGACTCCGGCATGTCTACTCGATTAAAGGCGTGTCTACTCGATCGTCTTTAACTGTATCAACATCTGTAATATCAAGAGGATTAGTCATAGCTTGTTTATCTTTTCTTTTACTTTGCGTACCTCGATTAGTTCCTTCTTCGGTTCTCTGTTGCTTTGTTTAGGAGGGAGGGATATGAAATTTTTCGGCCAAAGGGACATCATCGAGCACTCCTTCAGCCCATTGTCGATCTTCTGGGTTGAACTCCGGTTCTCCCAACCCTTCTTAGTCGTTGACTAAAGTTTTCAAGGAATTCTTCTCGTAGAAGATTTGATCCAAATCGATATCCTCCTCTTCAATTGACAGCTCCTCGACTTGACGTCCCGCCGCCTGTGATATCCAGCTCTTTTGTTCCATCTGGTTCTGTTTCATTCTCTCCAAATTCTTCAACTTTAACATCATGTTGTAGTGATAATACATGAGGTCTTCGAGTCTCTTTGATGTCAACCTGTTTCTTTGCTTGGTGTGAATCAAGTTGAATGTAGATCAATTTATCTTACAACCCGAAGCCGAAGTGGTTTGGCTTAGGACCCTGATGGCTACATCCACCAAGTCGTTGTACCCTGGTATTTTATTATGATCCATCCACCAATCAGCTGCATAAATTGAATGTGATACATTCATAGTTGTCAAGGCGCCGCCTAGGCGCCGCCTAGGCGGCAAGGCGCCTTTCCAAGGGCGCCTTGCCAGGGCGCCTTGTCTGGGGCCAATAAGGCGCCCAAGGCGCCCGCCAAGGCGCCCAAGGCGCCCAAGGCGCCCAAGCAAGGCGCCTTGGGTATTTTTACATCATTAAAAAAAGTTTTTGAGGAATTTTTTTCCCTTGATACCCCTCACACGGGACACTTATTTAATGTATTATCACTTATACTGCGCCCCCCCATTTAATAATATTATAACAATATTTTACCATCACTTATACTATTGCACATATATAAATTTTATAATCATAAATGAGTTATATACTTAAATTTTATAAATATTTATTTAACTTTCTTCTCTTTCACACACATATCATATTTACTTATGTGCATTGATAAAACACTCAAATTCAATTATAACATAACAAATATAATTATATTTATATTTTTTTTATATATAACAACCTTCCGACTCAGCCTTCCTTTAATACCGCCTTGACCGCCTAGGCGACGCCTAAGCGGCCGCCTTGTCGCCTAAGCGGAATCGGTACCCTTCAACGCCTTGGGCGCCTTGTCGCCTTGACAACTATGGATACATTATTATATCGTACATTTTGATTAATTAGGTAACTGTTGAAAAATAATGCTACGTATCCGGACTTAGTAGCATCATAGCTCGTTCCACTTTGTTCGTTCCAAAGTGCAATGCCCGCATTTGGTAATCGTACATCTTGGTGCGAGCGATAATAGCCCGGTTGTTGTCACCGAGCATCCGTCGGATGACGATCTTCACGTCATCTAATAGCTCATTTGTTGTCTTGAAATGTGGACTGTAGCAATACCTTGGGTTGTAAAAGTAACCTACGAACCAAATAATATTAGTAAACAACTTATATGTATATGAAATATAAAAAAAGGTTAGTAAATGACTAATGAAATATAGTTACTGCATGTATAGGTTGATGTAATGTACGTTCCCAGCGACGATCTATGATGTCTCATCACTTGGCGAAGTCGGACACTGTCTTCGAGATTTCTTCCTTCGCTCTCTCAATCACATCATATAAATACCCCATGTCTATTTTCTTATCTCCGTCAACTATCCTTAGTATCTTAACTATGGGTTGGACGATGTTTAACGTTTTCTTCACAACCTTTCAAAAATTTCCACTCTCTATTGTCTCCTCTACTTTTCTTCCCTTTTGTCTTATCCGATGGGTTACATCTAGCTATCCAGCTATCCTAACCCGGTGAAATTACCATTTGAGTTAGAGCTCTTCTATGACTCGACAAACTTTCTAGCGAAATGTAGTGGGAGGCAAATCGGGTTGCACCAGACCGTAGCAACTCTCGACCCTTGGTATGATCCCTCGTAAGTGCAAGGACAAAGTTATGGTTGTAAATAAAAGAAGAAATAAACTGGGCTAACTTAACTACCCTGTCTATTTGATAATCCTTGCATATATCCTCCAACATCAAGTCTAAGGAGTGGGGGAACAAGGTGTCCAATATAACTTTGGTCTTTTAACCATAAGTATCTATCCGGCCGATTTGTATGCGGTTGCGTTGTCTGTGACTACTTGAACTACTCAATTCTCTTCTATTTCTTCTATTACTCTATCTATCAATTAGTAAAGATACTCTGCATTTTTTACCTGTCTTGATATTTCATAAAAATACTAACTAGGGTCAATGGTATGTATAAAATTATATGTTGAGGTTGTTAGGTTCTTTGAAAATTGATTTTGACCTCTCCCCGTCGGATGGTGCGAAGATCCGACGTTAATTACATCGAGATTACTCGAATACCCTTGATTAAGCGTCATAGCAATCCTTGGAAAGTAGAAGACTTGCATCCACAATAAACATTCATAAAAACACATAGGAGAAAACAACCCCATGAAGTTGATGGAAGGCAAGCATTTGATTCATTTTGAATTTCAGTTTGATTAATTTGAATTTGATTGATTAAGTTTGACTTGGATTTGATTCGGAAAGTTTGATTTGTATTTGAGTTGATTTGATTTAGTTTGATTTTAAGTTTTATTTGGAATTGATTTATTTGAATTCAATTTAATTTGAGAGATTTATTTGGTTGACTTTGATTGATTTGGATTGAATTGAATTTGATTAAAATTGAGTTTGATTTGAGTTTAATTTTAATTAGGTTGAATTTAGTTCATTTGATTTATTGGTTTAAATTAGATTTCAGTTAAATCTGTGGAGTTTGTGTTTCATGAATTTGACATTCTTTGGGTTTCTTTCATGGAATTTGTAAGTTTCAGATTTATATAAACTGATTTGGGTTTGAGTTTGAACTTGAGTTTTATCTGTTTGAGTTCATTTGAATTTCAGTTTTTATTTAACTGATTTGAATCTGTTTGGAGCTTTTGATTTGGATTATGACTTTAATTCAGTTTGTAGACCTTGTTGGTTGATTTGATTATGTTTGAGCTTGATGGATGGTCAGATTTGAGTTGGTCCAGAAGTTTAGCTTGTTTACAGATTTGGTTCATTTATGAATTTGTGATTTGCTTGAGAATGTTTTGATTTGGGTATTTAATTATATGAAGACTCAGATTTCAAATTCTGCGGTTTACAGATTTTGGGGTTTACAGTTTGCTTGAATCCCAGATTTTACCTTCGGATGTGACATTCAGATTTTTAAAACTTTGGAGCTGCAGATTTTAATTTCAAATTATGTTTCAGATTTTAAATTGGTTGTCCATTTGATTTCGGTTCAAGAAATATGAATCGGTTTGTTGGTTTGATTTAAGTTTGTTTTGGTTGAAATTGATTTGACTTTGATAGATTATAGTTTGGATTTTTAGTGAATTAGTTACAGTTTTATTAAAATTGATTCTTTTCTGATTTGTTTCAACTTGAATTTAAGATGTTCAGATTTGTCTGCAGAAAAGGGATCCATTTTTGAATGTGTTGACTCCAAATCGGGATTTGGTTTTAAAGAATGTGTCCAGCCTCTGACAGAATTTTGAGACTGAAAGAAATTGATTTTACTGAATCCTTGAAGTTTGTTCGTTTGGTTTCAACTTGAGCTGCTTCTGGATGGAGTTGTGTTTGTTTCGATTTTAATTGAAAAATTACATTGCAACATGAATTAATTTGAAATTGCTTTGCTCAACAGGAGATCTGACTGGTTCGTGGGTTTGAGTTGATTAAATAATTTGGCTCTTTTTTTACTCGCAGGTTTTCAGACCTGATTTGGGTTGATTTGAGTTGTTTGAGGATGTTCTCATTTTAGCAGATTTCAGGCTTATGAATTACAGATTTTTAAGTGTTGGCTTCCGGATTTACAAGTTTTACAGATTTCAGACTTTCAAATTTTAGATTACATGATTCAGATTTAAGGATTTTACATATTTTTACTGGTTCAGGTTTTACCATTATTCAGATTTTTATATTTTTACTTGAACTTTAAATTTTATAGGTTTCGGACTGTGTTTTCAGATTTTTTTATTGTCTTGCCTTCCAGAAAATCTCAAGTGGTTATTCTTTCCTTATAGCATCAATCAATGCACCGATCATGAATTTTCAATTATTTCTTCTCAACATGAGACATGATTTACAGCTTGACCAGAAATTCGATCATTTGAATCCTTTATGGATTTGTGAATTCATGGGCGGCATGTACCCGGTCTTGATAGACTTATGGGCATCCCCCACTGTTTTTTTTTGTCAGCGTATAATCGGCTTAGCGGCATGTTGACCATGCACAGCCTCATATAGCTGGATGGTAAGACATTGGGATCTTTTATAGATCTTTGTATGTCTACCTTAATGACGTAGGGGTGGATGGTTAGTCGACCCCCCAACTAGTTCGAATTTTGAATTCTTTTAGGTTAAGCTGAGACATAGGGGCGGATGGTTAATCGACCCTCCAACTAGTCCGATTTGTTGAATTAAATGTAGATTTTTATTTATTTTCACTCGATTGTTTATTTTAATTTTTTTTGAAGGGCCCTGCACTGCACATGGGGCTCTGATCAGCCGAACAAGAGGTCCGGTCCACTGTTTGGACCGGCCCAGCACTGTTTGGACTGGTGGTCCATGTCCGCGGGGGCCGGCCGGCTTCGCCCGGTCGCGCCTCTTCTTTTTTTTGCGTTTTCTTCACCGGTGGGCCCCACCCCAATTCCACCGTGCATGTAAGTCCGGGGACATATTTCTCCCGCGGCTACAGTGCCCGCCCGACACTCCTCCGGCTCCCGATGGCAGCGCGGCACCGTCTCCGGCGGCTCCCGGCCTTGTTTGACGGCGACGGCACCTCCGGTAGGCAAGGAAGAAGAAGAAGGCGTTCCTAGGGGAGGAAGCAACCTTCGCTGGCGACGGCGGGAAGGGCCAATAGGCTTTACGGCTTCCGCGGCGGCTTACAGGAGGTGCTGCGGCATCCGGCGGAAGAAGAAGAGGAACCGCGTGGCTTCAACAAGGCTTCAGGGGACCGGTAATCCCTTCAATCCCTCCGAACGATCTCTAGGCCTCCAATTTCTTCTCCCTCTCCCTCTGCCCTCGGCAGAGCCTTTGGCCAAGCCTATATAGGCCTCGACGGCCCTTCTGCCGCTAGGACTCCTTCCGCAATGGGGATTCCGGCTCCGAGACGGACTTAGAGCAACCCCGAGGCATCCGGGATCAACTTGCCTCCTTTCCTTGGCTTACACCGGCTCTCTTTTAGGGTAGTTGGCATTCCTTACCAGGACTCTTACCACCGAAGTTAGTTTCGGAATGGAATCCTATCGGAAATCCAATCTCGATCTCCTTTCTATCATCTGAACCTTCCCCCTTCTGATTATTTCCATTTTTTTCCTGGTGGCGTGGTCTCCTCCGAAACAGGCCTGTTGTAAGGCATAAATGGGCCAAAATTAGTGTTCCAATGGGTCCATTTGGCACCTGAATTAAACCGCTTTAATGGTATGTTTACCCGACTGGTAAATTGGCCTTGAAGTGGGCCTACTCTAAGACAAAGCTTATTACATGCATGGAAATGGGCTTAATTTAAAAAAAATCGGTGTCAACATGGACCAACTACCTTGGTCTTGCCCACTAGGGCCACAACTCTAGGTCCGCTTCTAGTTTGACTTAGCTGCTTGCTTAGAAAATTTGAAATCGTCGCTGTATGACAGGTTCATATTTTGTCATTTTGCTGCCTTCAATTTAATTTCAGAGGCAGCCCCACACCAGCTTTTTGGACTCGAAGAACACAAGTTTCACTTCTACTTCATTGTGTCAGCCTTCATTAGTGTTCGTATGGGAGATTGCCCACATTTTTTTATACATGGATCCATATTTGACAGCATGATTGAGCCATGTTGAGCATCCACACCTAATTGGAATACTCAAAGATGCAAAGGACTTTCTTAAAGGTTAGCGAGAAAATATGAGAGATTTAGGACCAAATTCAGTACAGTTGGGGAATGCATGAGGTGCAGCATCAAATGACTCAGCTGGCTGTTCATCTCGATGCTCATTCTGAGCTTACCCGGCTATGTTCCTCATCAGAATGGCACTTAAGTTTACTTGTTTAGACGTATTTGTGCTTAATTTTTTATTTATATGTGGTTAAGGAGGTAGTGGAACTCGTATGTTTCTGCTATCTCATGGTGGCTTCATAGAATTTGGCTTACTTTAGCTAGTACAGGTAGTATAAGTTTTATCATGCATTGTTTGTAGGTATCCTGTTGTTCCAACTTTGCTTACACGAATATTTTGGTGGCGACTTTGCTTGGATGAGGCTCAGATGGTGGAGAGCAACACTGCTGCTGTAACAGAAATGGCACTGCGTTTGCGTGCTGAACATCGCTGGTGTATCACAGGAACCCCAATTCAACGGAAGCTTGATGATTTATATGGACTTTTGCACTTCCTTAGAGCAAGTCCTTTTGATGTCTACAGATGGTGGACTGAAGTCATCAGAGATCCATATGAGGTATCTTTTGTTTCTTGTAGTGCACCATTCATCTATTAGCATTTTATTTAAACCTGTGAACTTGATAATAAGGCTTGGCAATTTTCTTGTAGCTACTTGTTTCTATTTCTTTTAAGATGTCAAATATCATTCTTGATTTAGGTGACATGCGGAAACATGTAGAGATTAAAATACATAATTTTACACCTTAAAAGTTGAAACAATAGAGCCATCCTCCACTTTGGTTTTCATGCATGCTTTTGTCTAGTAACCTATAAGAGATGAGAGATGCAATTTGAGAAGTATACTTAATACTCCCCAGAAGTTCTCAAAATGAGCTTTTGGGGATTATGCACTTCGCTTGTGGGAAAGTGTCCACAAATGAGCCCTTAATATTTTATATTGATTTTAGATGCATTCAGCTTTTCTTGATTTCATTATTTTTTGCTTTTATTTTTCTATTCTTGTGATTCTTAGTAATTAAGTATTGGCACTAACCTAATTGAGTGATTCTGATTAAGTATTTAAGTATTAAAACACAAATAGCTATTTCTAATAGTTAATTCTGATTACAGATATGTATTCTAATGAAGTGTTCATTCCGATTAAGTAACTCTACTTTATGGTTACGTACTAACAACTAATACTAAATCTTAATATTAAATTAATTGAGTAATTTTTAATATTAACGTGTATATTATTAATCGATTCACATATTGACATATTTTCATTGTTTTTTTATAGTATTTTCAACTCACAGCGTAAGTTAATACTTTGTTGCCTTCATTGGCTTGAAAATTATGCTGTACACAGCGTCTCTCCTGGCCCATGCATGATCATTTAGGTTAAAAGTTTGAGCATCTTTGTCATCTCTAGCTTCCCCCAGGTAGCCAATGCGTGCTCCTGTACCTCCTCAAACACCACATATACGTCAAAAACACCCTGTTGCAGGAATAGTGGAATTGAATTGGAGACTGGATCAGCAGACCAATTCCACGGGATAAAAACCATTTGGAATTGGCCTAGATAGGTTCTTCAAAATCAAGAAAAAAATGAAAAAAAATAAAAAAGTATACCCAATATATTTTAAGTGCTATTCTGTTTGAATTCGCTGGAATTGGATAGGAATCATTCTATTCAGATTGCAGGCTGAATCGGTCCAATCCATGGCTGGCTTTGGTCGATTTTGACCAATTCCGGCTGGAAATGGACCAGTCTCTTAGGTCTCTCACCTCCCCCTAAAAAATGGGGTCACAGAATCGGGAGATTGCGCAAAACATGCACTGTTGTTCTGCATGTGCATATGCCTCTAACTATGCATGGTAAGTACCAACAAGAAAGCTAACAAATATTTGTTCAATTAGTCTGTATTTACTTGATATTTATTTTTAACCACGCTATAACAACAAAATATTAATTTCTGCAATCTACTTGATACTAGTCTCTTTCTACTCTCTGTATGATTGAATGTACTCAAGTTTCTCTCATATTGTGATGAGCTGTTGTTTTAACTTAAAGTTCTGCATAATTAAGATTAAAGGATTCCATCCACTTCTATTGTTAACTTGCATCCACTATTTAACTGTTCCAAGAGAAAATAAATTGGAAAATGATTGTTTGGTTAAAAATAATTAAGAAAAGACATTTACACTTGCACTTAATAGGACTAACTTGTCATGTGAGTACAAGCAAATTTGGTCTGAATCCCCTTGCCTTATCCTATACTATTGCATCTTATAAAAATTGATGTAAAGCAAGATAAAATGGACATAATATCATATTAGAATAGAAATTAATAACACATCTTCTAGTTCATACTGTTTTATTTTGTGGGCAAGCAAAATGCTAGATTACACATAACATGCTTCTCGTCACCTCACCGTCATTCCCCACATCTCCATATTGAATTTTGAGGTTCAAGAAATTGTGTTGAGATAAAAAAATAATTAGACTCGGATAATCTAAGACAAAAAAACCAAGAAATGGAATGTTAGTTATTTACCATTAGCATACACATCATGATAAAGTGTCAAGTCCCACTTTGCATCAATGAGCTTTCACCACTTCTATAACAGACAAATGATAACGCACCGTTTCCTAGAAATGTTGGTCATGAATCAATATATTCATCTCTATACACACTTTCCTCAGTCATAAGGTTTCTCGCATAGTCAATATACTTTTGTGGTGCACAAAACGAGGTAATCTAACACATGTTTGTATCTGCTAAGGTTTTCAAGGGTAATGAAATTTGTTGTATATCTATCTCATTGGACCAGGTCTAGTTAGAACATGTTCCTTTGTTTTTTGTAACCTGGGGTAGCTGCAAATAAAAGGCATGGCCAACATCAACTGCATGACTGACAAGTGTATTGACATGATTATCATTACCAATATCAAATCACTGGAGTGGGCAACATAAGGAACCTAAAACAAATAGTCTATATTTTCTATTAATTTTCTTGTTGTCATGTAAGAAGGTTCATTTTTATCATGATTTGCACAACTTTCTCTACAACCTAGTCCATGGGAGAAAAACAAAGATAAATCTACAAATTTCACTTCAGCACTCGCATCACTAGATTTTAAAATGATGTCTACACAACAATGCACAGGGAAGTTTATCATATCCTTTTTGTGATGTTTGTTTGACTATCACATATGATCTATGCAGTCAAAGGCAAGAGACGACTGAGGTGAGGCGAGGCCTCGCCTCGCCTCAGGCATTTGAGGTGGGCGCCTGAGGCAATATTATTATTATTATTATTATTATATTTTTAATCTTTATACACTTGGGGGTTATTTGAAAGTGAAACAAAAGCAAGACATCCTCTAAAAAGATTGAAAATACATGGAAAAAATTATGAAATACTTCTAAAAAAGCATAAAATATTTCTAAAATACAAGAGGTACATTTAAAAAAGCAGAAAATATATCTAAAAATATAATAAATATATATAACAAATAGTAAATGCATTATAAAATGTAAAAATACATAAAAATGTTGGAAAGACGCACGTTTTTTCTATGTTACCGAATTTTACAACAACAATTGAAGTACATTAATATCTCAAGTGACAACAATTGAATTTTTTCTATCTTTATACACTTGGGGGTTATTTGAAAGTGAAACAAAAGCAAGACATACAAAGATTGAAAATACATGTAAAAAATTATGAAATACTTCTAAAAAAGTAGAAAATATTTCTAAAATACAAGTGGTACATTTAAAAAAGTAGAAAATATATCTAAAAATGTAATAAATATATATAAAAATAGTAAATACATTAAAAATGTAAAAATACATAAAAATGTAGGAGAGACGCACATTTTTTCTATGTTACTGAACTTTACAACAACAATTGAATTACATTAATATGTCAAGTGACAACAATTAATTTTTGCTATCTTATATTGTACATAAACTTCATTATTATTACACTTAGACAAACTTTCTTACTTTTTTATTTTATTTTTTTTGAATTTATTCATCCCATCACCGTGTTTCTTTTTCAGGTGGAACATATTATTTAAGCTCTCCAAGTAAAATTTTTTACTTCTGTAATTTTTTTAGCAATGGTTATTCACAAAATATTACTTCCTATGTCTGACTTCTCGCCATTTATTTTAAGAATACTTCTTATGTTTGTTATTTTACCTCTTTTAATTCTCACCATTTTAACTAAGGAAAATCTTTTTGAAATATATTTGTTTGTCTTCCATTCTTAACGTCCAAAACTACCAACTTTTGTTGGCTTTGTTAAAGCTTCACTATGACTAATGTATTATAGATCCTAGATGTAAGCCGGTTGAAATAGATCTTGTGTGTTCTCCATTTGGAACTTTATCATAATTTTGTAATTTTGAGGTTCTGGCACTACCCCAAGTACCCAACCATCATTTTTAGAGTGTTGTCGTCGCTATTCAAAAAAATTCCACATTGAAATGTTGAGGCTTATTTCTCAAGGCAAGACCTTTCTACCACTTTGGTGAGACTTACGCCTTGTTGGCAAAACATGTGGCTTACATTTTTTTTCCATGTGAGGTTTACGTCTCACGGCCTCACCCGTAGAAAGATATAAGCCTCAAGCTTGAAGGTATTTTAATAAATGAGAAAAAAGAGTTGCGAACCAGATACGTATGCTAAGAGAAAATATTTCATCCTTCCGTCACACAACTTTTATAACACTTAATTTTTTTCTTTTTTAACAACACAATCTATATAATTTATTTGATTGATTGCAATATCTATACAAATAAAATAACATGTATAAAAAATACAAGTACTGAATGCATTTCTTAGGTTTAAATGCTATTGAAGCAAAGTTTTACATGTTTTATACTTTTGAAGTATTAATGAAAGTTTGTTTATTGGTGCAACATAAAAGTTTAAACAATTAATAATTAATTATATTATTTAATGCTAGTTTTTTAGATAGTTCAAAGTCTCCATGATTATTTATTTAAATATTTATAGATTATATATCTTTATTAAATTGGTGTTTAATGTCTCGATAAGTTATTGGACTTATAGTTTAATGATTACCTGATTATTTGTCTAAATGTTCATAAATTTTATACATATTTTAAATTGAGGTTTACGTTTCATGAGGCTTTCGCAAAGCACCTCAGGGCTTTACAAACATTGGTTATGGTTGATTTGCCATTTGCCCAGCATTTGTCGTCAATGATAGATACACAATTCCAAGTTCTTATGAACATCTATGCCCTCTATTTCTTCATCTCAAGCGTGATATCTCTACTAAATTCATAGCCAACTGCAGTTGTGAGTTACAAACTTAGACTACTTAGTAGTGTCCTGTATCCATACGACCCTTCTAGGTTGTCAGCCATTATATGTTTTCCTTCTGTTTTCACATCTGGAGGTCGGGGTGTTCACTATTAAGTTCAACCCAAAAAATCAAACCAAACTAGTAATTTGGTTTAGTTCGGTTCGGTTTGAACTAACAACTGGATTGGTCTGGTTTTAAAAGTCCTTTGAACCAAACTAACTGACAAACTGAATAACCCGAATTAGATTGAATATACATATTAAGTTAGACTTGTCTATAATATTTGTTTATCTTTCTTATGTAAAAATAAATATTTTAAGAATTCTTAAGGTAAAACTAATCATACATATATACACTTATACATATCTTGTATTTTTAAAAAATGTGATTTAAATAAAATAAAATAATATAATATATGGACATATAGTTCAGTTTGGTTAGGGAGGTATGTTTGTTTTGTTAAACCCCTATCCAGAGGTACACTCCATTTTTCTCTGTTTTTTTTAAATGATCTGCAAGATAGCCTGATTCGTACTTGTCACAGGGGAAAGATGCAGCTGCTATGGAATTTGCCCATGAGTTTTTTAAACATATTATGTGGCGCTCGTCAAAGGTCCATGTACGAGAAGAGTTACAGTTGCCACCTCAGGAGGAGTGCACATCATGGCTCATTTTCTCTCCGATTGAGGAGCATTTCTATCAGAAGCAGCATGAATCATGTACGAGATATGCACATGAAGCTATTCAGCGTTTCAAAGATGATATTTCTAAAAGGAAATCTGTAGCTGGTATGAACTGATTTGCCCATATTTCTGAAGGAATATGTCATTCTCTGTCAACCTCTCGTACTTCCATTTACTTATAAATTTTCATCAACTTTTCACTGATATGGACTCCCTGATCTTCAGATAATAATGGTCCATGCAATGCTTTTCTTTCCCATGCTGATGCTGCCAAGCTTCTCTCACCATTATTGAAGCTTCGCCAGGCTTGTTGTCACCCACAGGTTGGGAGCTCTGGCTTGCGTTCCTTGCAACAATCTCCAATGACCATGGATGAAATACTGCAGGTGGATATTTTTATAGCTGTTTATCTTGCTGCCCTTTCCCCTTTTTAGTCTTTTGCATTCTCTTTTTTCCCTTCTGAAAGTGGGTGTTCTCTTTCATTCTTTTTACCATTGTTCATGCATGTACACTACCTGTTAGTTGACTAAATAGATTGTATTCACAGCACAATCTCTTGGTGCAACTCCAACAGCTTAATTATGACCTTGCATCATGGTTCCCTTCGTTGCAAGGAAGGCAGGATCTGGATCAGACCCCGGATCTGCAGGGGTCAATATTGACATGGATGGTTGATTGAGGGGATATGGTAGTAGGCCCAACTTAGCCATGATTAAATCTGAGTTGGATTAAATGAGCTTATCCTAGCCTGGGATAGGGTATTCCAGATTCAAGACCAGCCGGCCATGCTCAAGGTGGCCAAGCTGGTTCATCTGGATGGGCTGATTCCGGCCAGAATCTGCTTATGTTGCTGATACACCTGTCCTATCCGTCCAATCTCAGGTTGTGATTTAGCAGGGAGCTGTGCATTATTTTAAAAATTGGGTTGTCTTATCTGCCAACCAACCTTCATGATCTGAAAATTTTTTCATCATCTGCTGTAATCTAATAATGCTTGTTATAATTAACAGTATATTGATGAAATAACTAGGTACTTATTAGCAAAGCCAGGATTGAAGGAGAGGAATCTCTAAGGAAAGTCGCCGTTGCGTTGAATGGCTTAGCTTCGATCGCTGTTATTGACAAAGACTACAAGCAAGCAGTTTCATTGTATGGAGAAGCTTTATCCATAGCTGAGGAGAATTTGAATGATTTCCGTCTTGACCCATTACTAAGTTTGCATGTTCATCATAATCTAGCTGATCTGTTACCATTAATCTCAGAATGTCCGAAAACTACGGTGGCAGTAGAGTCTGACAACACAGTTAGTCAAGACAAGGCCATCAAGCTTCATGGAGAGTGCTACAAGAAAAGAAAAATAAGCAACGACACTGATGCGGATATTGCCAATGATATTAACTTGATGGAAAATTCTAAGGAACATTGTGATTCAGATTCTCATAAAGAGGACATTGATGAGAAAAGACGTGATGAATGGTGTGCTCATGTCCAGGTACCAGCTCAGTTATTTAATGATAATTACCTGAGAAGCACTTGCGAGAGCATCAAACAGAAGTACCTTTCTGTGTTCATTTCCAAGCTGTCCTTTGCTCAGCAAGAGTTCAGAAGCATGCACAGTCAGGTAGTCATTTTTATCTGTATATTTCTTTTTTAAAAATCCGATATGGGTCCGTGATCCATTTTTCTATTTTTGTAAAGGATGATCTCTTTTTCATAAAAAAGGGTCCTTCGACTTCATTAAATTTCTGCTTTTTAACTAGAGCAGCACCACCTGACAAGTCTACTGTCTCCAGATCAATTTTTGTAAGAAAATTTTTTAGATGTGCTAAGACTATGAAACTCAGAACCTATCAAAACATTGTGTCCACTCAGTATGCTGGTCTGCACGAATAAAAGCCAACAAGATATAGGAAAGTACAAGGAGATTTATGGAATCTTCTGTTCCTTCTATAAAAATTGAAGGATCTATCACCATATCTGTTTGTCGGTGTTTAGGATTTGAGAGCACTTCCATGCTTTAAGTAAACCCTATTGTGGTGATTACATGATGGAAAAATAAGAAATTAAATAAAATCCGGAGTACTCGATCTACCTTTGGTTATGTGATGCATATCCAATGGAATAATTTTTACATTTAAAGCCAGCATGTGAATCTTTCTCTTTATTTTCTGTTTGTTTCTGCAAGCAAAAAATGTTCCAACCACAGTACAGTCTACCTTGCTTTCCATTTCTTTCTCTATTATGCTTGAACTTTTCAGTCTTTCAATTTCTGGTTCCTTCTAGGTGTCTGACATGTCCAGGGAATTCCAAGACCATAACATGAACTGGTGGCTCGAAGCCCTTTCTCTTGCTGAGCAGAGTAAAGTTTCATCAGATGAACTATTAAAAAGAATTGATCTAGCAGTTTCTAAGGCTGTGAATGGTATTGGTTCTTCAAGAGCTTCTTCAAGGTTGTCTATTATCTCTTTCTCCATTTATCCAGCATTCAATAACTGATGCTTATTATTATCTTCTAAATCTTTAAATAAAAAAGCAGATGAAATTTATGCCCTCACATAACGATGCATTGACTCTTGAATTTAGTTTGTTACTATTTATCTATGGTAGGGTTCTAACAACTTGTCAAAAAGGAATCTATAGTAGGGTTGTGAAATACGTATCTATATTTTTTTTCTTGGGTTCTGGGTTGGAGACAGAGAACCACATGAAAGGGAGTCCATGCACGTGCATGTGTCAAAAGAAAAGGAATCTTCTATATTATTATATATGTTCACTAAACAAAAAGATTTATCTACTCTGGTTGCGGTTATTATTATCATAAATGCCGAACAAGCAAACTTTAGTGGGCTAAAAGGATTGCGCATTCCTTGTGCTTTAGTATTTGCAAAATGGACCTTAGCCATTGGTTTCCATTTCTAAAATTCTATGCTAAACCTTGTTTTTTTAGCGGTGTCTCTAACTGTAATGCTACAAACCACTTTCAAAAAAAGATCTACTGTTATGCTTGATAAAGAAGTTGTAAAGTAGAAATTTATGAGTGAGGCATGAGCTTAAGATGACTATTACTAATACACATAAGTATATAGTAAGTACAATTATATCACATTTTTTTCATGCAGTAATGCAGAATATTACCTGGAAAAATCTAGATTTGTTCTTCAGAGCTAAATTTTAGCAAGGAAACATCTAGAAGTTCTTATGTACGGATTATTTGTTTCTTTTCTGATTATTTTTGCTTTGGTTCAGATATCGATGTATAAATGGGCTGAAACTTTCTATTCAGACCAGTTTAGATTCTTTGGAAGCTTCAAGACAGTCACTGATTGAAAGGCTGATCGAAATTGATGTAACTATGGGAAAACCCAGGGAGGCAGACATCTTACGTGTGAGATTCTGTCCAACTTGCCAATCCGGTGATGGCCCTTTATGTGTCCATTGTGAGTTAAATGGCTTGTTTCAGGTCAGTCACGTGAAAATCATTTCCGTAATTACTTTTAGGTACAATTTCTTAGCATGCTCACCGTTGCAGGAGTATGAAGCCAGACTTTTTCATCTGAAAAAGGGAAATTGTATGATGGCATCAGCTGAAGAAGCAATTAACCTGCAAAAGCAAAAGAATGAGCTGAATCTCTTCTTCCGTGGGAGTAAAAATTTTTCAGAGTCTAGCATGCGTGATGTCGAGAACAAAGGATCACGGAATATTACCTCCAACATAGTTGTAAGTGTTCGTTATATATATATGTGTGAACCTCTTTTTTCTGCGTCTGTTCTTTAGAAAGAAAGACATCTCCGGACTTTTCTAGGAAAATATGTGATATCCTAAAAATACTAGGTAGTCCGGTGATAGTTTTAAAAATATTAGAACCGAGGTTCGGGTTCTTTGAAAATTTCATTTTTGACCCTTCTCCGCCGGATGGTGCGAGTATCCGGCGTTAACTTACATCGAGCAACGGCTCGAACGCCTTTGATTAACCGTCGCGGCAACCTGTTTTTGGAGATATGCACATCCACAAAAAAGTAAAGAACTCAAAAGGGCAGCGGCCTTTTGGGTCCGGTGAGATGCAAACTGATTTGTTCGGGTTGATTTCGTTTGTTAGTTGATTCTTGGGTTGACTTGAAAGTCGGTTTTGAGTTTTGGAACTTGAATCAATTTGTTTGATTGATTTGGTTTTGTTGTTTTGGTTTAGTTTTGATTTGTTTGATTTTGGACTTGATTGGTTCAAGTTTTTGTTTTGATTTCAGTTTTGATGTGCTTAAAATTTTAAGCATGTTTGGATTTTTTATTTGGTTGATTTTGATTTTTCTGATTTCTGAATTTTCTGATTTTTGAGTTGATTTTTTGATCCATTTTGGATGTTCGAAATGTTGTTTATTTGATTCCTTTTGGGAAGAAGTTTAGTGGGTTTTGAGTGGATTTTCAGATTGCCAAAATCAGATTTTTGAAGCTGGCTAGAATCTGTTTTGATAGATTGTTCAAATCTGTTTTTTTATTGCAGATTTAATTGGAACCTGATTTTTTGATGGTTGACAGATTTTGATTTGATAAAAATCTGATTTTGATTTGATGTGTTTCAAAACCGGTTCAATCTTGTTGAAGATCGGTTTGTTTGTTGAACCGGAATAAGTTGAATTTCAGATTTTTATTTAGTTCTGATTTTATGACTTTCAGATTTGATTTTCTGTTTTTAATTTTCTGTTTGAATTTCCAGATTTATCTTGAAATGGTTTTAATTTAGTTTTGGCGGTTTGCATCGCCTCCGACCCATCGGGTCACCTTGAATGCCCGATTTCATGCATCGATATGAACATCAAAGCTTCATTTCATTGAAAGATGGGGTGAAATACATCGGTGTACAATGTGATTGATCCCTCCCCCAATATAGGTTTATCTTCACTACTTTGGAAAAATTTTGGCATTATGACGGCATGCCCTATGTAGTCAGAGGCGAGAGGCGACCGAGGTGAGGGTGGGCTCGCCTCGCCTCAGGCGCTTGAGGCGGGCGCCTCAGGCGACATTTTTTATATTGAAGAACTTCTCAAAAAATATACATATAACATTGAAACTTTTGAAGAAGAACATAAAAAATACAAAAAAATCACTTCTAGGACCTATAATGCATCAAGATATTGGAGTCTCAAGGTAGAAGATTGGGCATTGGGGGTTTCGGGGTGGGGAAGAAGAATTTAGGTTACCAAATTTGACTTTCACAAGGTCCTCACCCGGGCGAGGCGAGATCTGCCGAGGCGAGGCGTTTTTGCCTCGCCTCGCCTCGCCTCAGCGCCTAGGCACCTGAGGCGAGCGCCTCAGATAACATAGGGCATGCCGGCTATTTTTCCAACTTAGTGAAAATTTACCCATCCAAAATAGCCAGCCTTAGCTTAGCCATATTGGGGGAAGGATCGAGGGCTACGGGATTCATGCCCGTGCCTCCGTCCGGGTCGCCAGCTACGGGATGCATGCCCGCGCCTCCGCCCAAGGTGGAGTTCCCCGCTAGGGGTGAATCTCCTTAATTTAATGTTGCTTTCGCATTTCTAATTTTTTATTTGTTAATTTTCTGAAGGCCACTTCGGGCCGGTTCATTCCTTCGGCGTTCAAAGCCGGGCTTCAATTTTCATAGGCTCAACGGGCCTGCTTTGAACAGCTTCGGGCCGGAAGGACCTGCTGGAAATTCTGCTGCCTTGCTGGAGCTTCTTGATGGAACCGGCTTGGAAGGCCACCCGGCTATGCCCTTGGCCCGTCGTGCGGTTTCCAAGGGGTGCCAGGCCGTCATCTTCAAGCCGGTCTGCTGCCTTCAAACTGCTCTCCTCTGCTTGTATGACTTCTGCAGAACTGCTTTGGAGCACTTCCCTTTTTGCTGTGGCGGCAGAACCATGGGCCAAGAAGGGGCTGAGAATAGCCTGCTTTAAGGAGCCTGTTTGGGGTTGTACAAAGGACAGCTTGGAGGCCTGGCTTTGGGCTGCGCAAAGGGGCTATTGTATGGCCTGGTTTTGGGTCTGTTCAAGGGTTGTTCAAAGGGGATAAGAACAAGGGGCTTGAGGATCCGCCCGGAGTAGACTTGGGCCGTCGTGCGGTCTCCAAGAATCCCCGGGTCATCCACCCTCACCTAGGGCTCTAATAGGTTCCACAAGGGGCTGTTCTAGGACCTGTTTTGGGGTCGGCCTGATGGGCCACAAAGGGGTGATCAGGTGGCCTTAGTTAGGCCGAGGATAGGCCTGCACAAGGGGCATTTTTTGGGCCTGGTTTGAGACCGAATTGGGGCCTATTTGAGTGGGCTCAGGTGGGCCGGGATGGGTCTGGCGAGGGCCTGGCTTGGAGCCGGTTTTGGGGGTCCTGGTTTGGGCTGGACGGGGTCTGGTTTGGAGACCTGCACACTGGCTGTCTTGGTAAGCCGCAGAGGGGGCTGAAAAGGGTCTGTTTAAGGACCTGAAGATGGGCCAGCATGGGGCTAAGTATGGGCCGAGCAGAGGGTCTGGATAGGCCTGCTTCTTGATGGCTATAAGTGGGCCGAAATAGGTTCTTTCTGGAGGGATAGAAAGGGTCGAGGGAGGCAGCCAGAAATAGAAAAGAACAAGCCCTTAAAGGGCTACATGGCTAAGGTATACCGCTCTCCCCTACCTGATCTTCTTCTCTTCTCCTCCTTGGCCACAGGCAGCAGGTGCAGGCGACAGTTCCTTGGTAGCAGCAGCAGGGGCAGGGCACAGGCAGCTGGAGCAGGGCGCAATCCAGCAGCCTCCCGGCGTCTTCCGCAGTCCCCTCCCTGGCTGGTGCGCCCCCCTCTTTTTATAGAGGCTGGAGGGGGAGGTGAAGAGCCAGGCTGTGCTGTACGTGGATGGCTTTTGGCCTTCCCCAACTCCTTGAATTCCCACCAGTCTTCAATATTGGACTGACCATTGGTGTCTCCCACGTAGACTGGTCACATTGGCTTCTTCACCTCATAAATGGGTCAAGGATGAGGTGGCTAGGCAGGTGAGTGCGCACATTTTAATGCTGAGGTGGCAGGTGGGTGCGGCTGGGCCTGTTCTCATTGGAATTGAAGTGGGCCTGGCCCAACTTGGGCCTGGTTTCTGGGCCAGCAGGAGGCTGCGGCCCAAGCCCTTCTAGGGGCTGCGCACAGGGCCTGAATTTGATCCAATTGTGCCAATTATGGGCTGGATGAATCTGGCCCCTACTGGGGTGTCCAATTGGGCCCAATTGTGGCTGATTAATGGGCTGTTGGCCCAGCTCCTAAGTCAGCCCTTCTGCTCTCCCTTTTTTTTGAAAAAAAATGTACGCCAACAATATATATATATTCAATTCTATGTTTTAATCTATATGCACCAGATAAGAAATGACTGGAGTTTCTTCACTATTGCGTTTTTGCCTCCAAAATGACTGGTTACAAGGGTGCAGTTTTTCAAGATTATGGACTCATAATCACCTTTATTTAATTATTTAGCTACATGGGGAAGTTTTTTGCATATTTATTTAACTATTATGTGTACTAACCTTGAGTGTGAACCTTTTCTCACATTGAACCCTAAGATTCATTTACTTTCATAAGAACATTTTGAAGTCCTTTTCTTTTATTTGTTTTCTAAAGTGTATTCAGAGAACCAGCTTTTCCGGTGAGACTTAATACATAAGGAACTAAGTCCATTTTAAGAACATGGGCATTCTTCTTTTTTTCAAAGTGATTTCTCAAAGTCATGTACTCATTAGTTATGGATCGAATTCATGATATTCAACTCAGTTTAGCTCGCTATGATTATGTAGAACTGGTTATTTCATTCAACATAGATACACAATGAGAACAATGAGAGACATATATATGCATACATATGTACATGCATTTGACCTCATCTCATTCCTAAATGAGGATTTTAACATCATCCCGATTGAGTTACATATACACATGCTTATATGTATAAGCACCAAGAAGACTACGCCATCAAGGCATCCGGAGAGTGGTCAAAAAATTGATCGTTGCTATCATCAAGAGTACAGGTGAAATTTTATGCTACCACCATCTTCGGCCATTGTTGCCGCAACCAAAGGCCACAATCCTCAATGCCTCCAAGATGAGGTGGTTGCTGTGAGGATTGCCTTTGTCAACATTGTCGTCATCTTAGAAGAAAGGGGCCACCGCTGCCATGTCTATCTCTCCCACTTCCGGTCATTGCCGCTGCCGTTGTTGTCGTTAGGTTGAGAGCAAGTCCCCCACGGGACTCCTATTTGCACGAGGACGGGAGGAAAAAGAAGAAGAGCCCGATGGAGAGCCGTCCCTATCACCACAAGCCACCGTCAGAAGGGGGAGTCGCCGAGCAGATCTCCGTTGCCTCCACCTCCAATTATCACCGCTATTGAGAGGATGAGAAGGAGCTGCCGCCGGCATCCTATTTGTGCACAGCCATGGAATACGATCTCTCGAAAATCTCTCGAGATCTCCCGATAATCTCTCTCTCCAAAAGTTAAAAGTTAACAACAAATTGATAACAAAACATCAAATAATCACAAAAAATGTCTAAGTCAAATTAATGACAAAAGACACTCACACACAAAAAAATCAAATGAACAAATTGAACAAGAAAATTGTTATAAATTAAACAACTTTTTAACATCTTAATAATTCGACTAAGATGATCTCCATTTCGAATACAAATAAAATCACAAAATTAAATCAATGAACTTAAAGCAAATAAAATCAAACAAAATATTATCTGATAAGGCCATGGGGATGTCTTCCAGTCTTGTGTTTTATGTGGATGAATGATTTCCATTCATTACGCCGCTATGACGGTTAATCAAGTGTATTCAAGTAGTTGTCCAATGTAATTCACTCCAGAATATCAGAAGTTCGGTGTGGAGAGGTCAAATTTTATTTTTAAAGAACTCAAATAACCTCATCATATAAAAAGTGTGGTTCAGAACATTTAAGTGATGGGCAATCCCCATGTCAACACTTAGAAAATCTACAGAACTGTTTATGTTCCTATATTTAAATACCACACACAAAATTTGCAATTTTTCTATGAATACTATATATTAGCTAAAAATGAAAACATTTTCTATAAAAAATTTAAAAAATGAGTTTCAGCAGAGCCTTATCCGGTAAGCCCTTTTTTGACATTGTCTGGGTTAGATCAAATATCTTGAAGTGGTTACATGCTTGTTGGTGCCACATTTTTTTCAATAAAAAGAATATGTGATGTGAGAGAGAGAGAGAGAGGGAGAGAGAAGAAGAAGAAGAAGAAGAAGAAGAAGAAGAAGAAAGCCAGACCAAGGACCAAGCTGGACCGGCCCCTAATTGGCTAAAAGGAAAAAAAAACATTTTCAGCCCACAAGCTGGCCCATTTGCGCAGCTCATCAAAGAGGTGAAGTAAGTGGGCCGTGGTCAACCAATTGGCCTAGTCAACGTGCAACATCAGCTGCCACATCAATTGCCACCTCACCATGTTCCATTAATAACATGGAAGAATGAAAGGTCAAGTTAACTTAAAGCACAATTCCAAAATGCTTAAAACATATTGAACACACTAAAACCAAAATCAAAACAATCAACCGATATAGAAAATAGCAAAAAACTTCCCGATTCGCATATCAAGCAAATTAAAGGAATCAGATTGTTTAAATAAAATAAAATAAACTAAAAATAAAATTAACCAAAACCAAACTAAAACAAAATAAAGCTGAAACCAAATCAAATTAAAATCAAATAACCCAAAATCAACATAAAACTAAACTTAAATCTGAAACTCATAAAATCAATTCTAAACCAAGTAAAAATCGACTCCAAAACAATGGGTTCGCATCTCATCGGGCCCGAAAGGCCGCAACCTTTTTTTAAGTTCATTACTTTTTAGTGGATGCGCACACACTTCAAAGCAGATTGCTATAACGGTTAATCATGGGTGTTTGAGCAGTCGCTCGATGTAAGTCAATGCCGGATATTCGCACCATCTGGCAGAGAGGGATCAAAAATAAAAAATTTCAAAGAACTCGAACTTCGGTTCTAAATACTTTTAAAATATGATTATTCAACAGGATATTACCTATTTTCTTAGATAGTCTGCGGCATGATATTTATCTCAGAACTTTTAGAAGCGCAAGGTTCTCACAATAGTATAGAAATTATAACATTGTAGGTTATTCCTTATTGTTTGACCAAAAATATATATTTTCTGTGCTTCTTGAATTGCCTTCACGAAGCCATTTTTTGTGTATCAATTTCATTTAAGCCTCTTATGGACAAAAATGAACATCTTAATGAAGAGTAGAGGGGTATTTTCTTATGTTTTCTGCAGCTTTTATGAATTTCTCGAGCCTTCAGGCATGTTTTCAATGAAATGTAATTTCATTTTTGCTCTAATTTTGGTTACATTCTAGCATCGTTAAAGGTTAAATTAAGTTGTACATTTACATATTATGGATTGTTAAGTCATACATAAACGTGTAGGACTTGGAGATTAACTTACACATTGGTTTACTTAATTCTTGGTTACCATCTGATTTATTATTTTTTACCTCTTGTTTTTCTAATAGGTTTATAGGTCTCCTTCTGATCCGGAGGTCATTCTTGGAGAAATAAAAAGGCATTCAAAATTCCTTCTGGGAAGGCAAAGCATGTTGTCCGCAAGAAAGCATCTACTTCTGTTTGAGGTCAGAGATTCCTTATGCATATTTATCCTTGGCATTGGGCATCTGCTTTGTGCCTGCTAGTTCTCAGTTTTTTTTTTTCTCCATGATGTGCAAATGGTAGAGTGACTTCAGTTTTTATCTTCTGTTTTACTGAAGTTATCATAACAGCTGTTGTAACTTGCAAGGGCTCTGCTTGTTATTATTTTTTGACGGTTTATCATATTTGTTTTACCAAATTCAAGCTTTTAACCTGGATTATCTTTTTACAGCATTATTCTTCTTTTCCCACGCAGGTAATGCGCAAAGAATTTTCTTATGCACGGTCTTTATCAACTGCTCAAGCTCGTGTTCTCAGTGCTCACGATGAAATAAACATGTCTACCTCAAGGTTGCAGCTGAGAGAGACAGAAGATGAGCCCACTGCCATTAATGTCCTGAGTGTGGATCAACTTATTCCACTGAGTATGCAATTTTCCAGTGACAAATTTTTATCCCTGTCATCATTAGCAAAAATTAAAGGGCAACTTAGGTATTTGAAGGTATGCCAGATTTGGCTATTTATATCCTAAGTTATTGTGTTTGTATATGTGCATTTCGTTAGACCTGATCAGTATATCTTTGATCCCCATATTTGCATTCCTTTTGAAGGGCAAGATAAAATTAAAAAAGTACATCTACTTGAGAATGTTTGTTTTCTTCTCTGCTGATTGCGTTTCCTGATCTACTATGGAGCATCCTTCTCATTTCTCAACTGACATCTAATTCTAACCCCCCCCCCCAAAAAAAAAGAAGATTTAACTTGCATCATTGTGTAGGGATGTGTAGAGGAAGAGGACCATATGAATCTCAGAGTTAGAAGATGATAGGTTTGTACAGATGGATGGAAGGAATGTCCTGTTTACTAGGTCATCATTAAGAACCCCATCCCATCACTTTATATAGACAATTACATTAAACCTATGGATATATAGACAGATTCTTTCAGAGAGAGAGAGAGAGAGAGAGAGAGAGAGAGAGAGAGATTACTTTATGCATTTGAAACTTATTCTCTATGCTTAAAGTTTTTTTAAAATTCTTAATCCTGATAGTTTGATTCCATCAGATGCTTTTAACTTGACAGCAATTATAGAATGGTTAAGAGCATCATGTTAAGGAAAAGCACATACTTTTATTCTATTTGATTATCTTAAATGTAAATTTGACATCTGATTTTGTGTGTTTTTTTGATTGAGTATAACTATTTGGATTTATAATATGTCACTATTTGTTGGGTTTAGAATATTAAATTTTTATTGGACCTTTAGTTATTAACCTTGTAACTGCTAGCAACAAGGAAGGTGAGTTTCTCAAGAGGGCTTAGTGGTGCCTCCCGGCCCAACGTATGGCTGCATTTGTATTTGCATACACTTCTTTCGAACAATTGTTACTTGAGACGTAACTTTCTACTGGAAGGTCAACGTCTGACGAATTAGAAACCACTGAGATACACTATTTGTGTGAATGTTACCATAATAATTTGGAACCTGTTTGATTTCCTCATTTTCTGTCTTTTTACCTTTGACCTCTTATTTTTCTACATCTGAAGTATGTTCTCATCGCGACAAGCCTTCTGCTAATAGTTGTTGCTATTATATTGTTACTTTTATGCTCATTCTATTTTTTGGCATGGAAATGTTGGTAGGCGATACTCATCAAGCAGTTTTTATTCAGGGACTGGTTGTGTCTAAACACAAACAGGAGGCATCTGAGAATATTTTGTACACGCAGCAAGACTGTAAAGATCCATTTTGTTTGCCATCTTATCCTACCACAGAGGTGGAGCACTTGAATAAAGCTAACGATCATCTATGTCCCATTTGTCATGAAAAAATTGGCAATCAGAAGATGGTCTTGCAATGTGGACATGTGACGTGCTGCAAATGTGAGTTTCTTTGTTTCCTGCCCAGACAAGTATTCTTCTTATCATGGTATCATCTCAGGTGACAAAGGACTTTGGTTTTTCAATATGTCCGTGTATTCATAGCACTTAATGAGTTTATGCTCCCATATGTGAAGTAGGTGCGGATGGTTTATGTATGGAGCACACTGCACTGTGTATCATTCTCTTTCACCCACTTCCGGAAAAATGATCCTTTCCTCACGCTGTGTTTGTTGCATGAACCCCATCATCAATATCCGGTTATTAGCTTTAAAAATAGGAGTTGATAAAAGTATTTTTCATCAGCTTCAAACTAACAAAATATAAGTAGTATAAAACTATTGTCATGTTTGCCTCATGGATTGCAGAATCGGTCGATCCGGATCGGGATCGACCGATTCTTGGATCGGATCGGTACCTACCGATCCGATTCCAGTCGGAATTAGCGATCCAGCCGGGAGTCCCGGCTGGATCGGCCGGAATCGGTAGGATCGGTCGATCCCGGACCGATCCACCCGGATCGATCCCAAAATCGGTCGATCCGGACCGATTCGCCGGAAAACCGGAAGACCCGGAATCGAACCGATTCCGGGATCGATCCGGTGCTGTTTTAAGGTCCGATCACCCCCTATTTGGGGTCGATCCGGACCGATTCTCCCCCACTTGCCCCCTTCTGCTTCTTCTCCTTCCCCCCAAGGCTCCTTGGAGATCTAGGGCTTCTCCTGCCGGCGATCCAGCAGTTGGAGGGCCGATCCAGCCTTCCCAAGGGGCGATCCACCCTACACAAGGTTTGTAAGGGGGGGGGACCTTCGATCTCCTCCCCCCCCGGGCCTTGGCCCTGGCCCCTGGCCGGCTGCAGCCTGCAGCCTGCAGGTTTGGGATCCCCTCACCCCCCAATGGGGCCCTTCGGGGGTGTTGAACAGTCACCCCCGAAGGGGTGACTGTTTTGACAGCGCCCCCCCCCCCCCCCTAGGTGGGGGGGGGGGCTGGTATGAAATCCCCCCATTGGGGGGGATTATTTCACCCCCCCAATGGGGGTGGAATTGCACCCCCGAAGGGGTGCTAATCACCCCTTCGGGGGTGTTGAACAGTCACCCCCGAAGGGGTGACTGTTTTGACAGTCCCCCCCTCCCCCTAGGTGGGGGGGGCTGGTATGAAATCCCCCCATTGGGGGGGATTATTTCACCCCCCAATGGGGGTGGATTTAATTGGCCTAATATTGTGTACGGTTTTATGTGTTGTAGATAAGATGTCGGACGAGGAGCATGGCACCGGACCCGCAGCATTTCGTGACATTGGATAGCAACATGGCTATCTCCTTGATTCAGAGAAGAAGAGAGTTAGATGCAAGTGGTGCCAAAAAGAGATGAATGGAGGTGTGTATCGGCTCAAGCAACATATAGCCGGGACGGGTGGCAATGTAAAGAAGTGTGATAAAGTACCGGCTGAGCTGAGGGAGGAGATGAGGGGTTATATAACTGGAAGGGCATCACAGAGGGATGTGAGAATTGGTCAGAGACGAGACCTACATGATGAGTTGCTAGGTCGGAGAGACGCCGATCTTGCAGCATGGGTGGAAGACAAGGATGCTGAGGGAGAGCCAGAGTTCGACCCGAACGACAGATCATGGGCCGAAGGAGAGCTTGACAGCGTCGTTGGTGAGGAAGAAGACATGCAGGAAGCTGAAGAAAGTCAAGTTCCGTGCACAGCTCCACTTCCTGATCCACCCTGGACTACAGCTTCTCCAGAGAGATATCGAGCTCCCCCCCCCCCCCGCCGCTACAGCTCCAGCTCGGATTCCAGATGCGGGTCCATCTACCACCACCACCACCACCAAGAAGAATGGTGGATTATTTAGGGCTTTAAAGAAAGTATGCTTACCTTCACAGCAAGCAAGTCAAGGAGATCCTACATTGAAGAGAAAGAAATTAAGTATCAAACGGCGACATCATCTCCTTTACACCGAGACCACTCAGCCACCTTCATCAGATGAGGATGAAGAAGAATTTGTCCCACCCACACAACAACAGCGTACAGGGGGTGGAGGTGGAGGTGGGGGTGGCGGAGGTGAGGGTGGCTCTACTAGTAGTGCACGCACGAGTGGAGCAGGTCCAGATGATTTGAGTGATAAAAGACACTCATGTTCGAGTGGCAGGGGCAGCGGACGCTGGACGAGGATGAATGTTTTTGACGACTTTGCATCTTCCTATCCAGAACTTGCCTCAGACAGTGAGCCTGGCTATCCACCTCCACCATCTTTTCTACCTCCACCTCCGACTGATCAGGGAGTTTATGAGTTTACCGACATGGCCCAGTCTTTATTTTCTTATGGATACGGGCCAATTATGACTGACCCTAATCAATGGAGATTTGCAGAAAATCAGAATGACCAGGACAGAGATCCAGATGATCCAGATCCGTCCTACTCCGGACATTACCATAGTTGGTGGTGATGGCATATGTATAATGTATTTCGTTTGTTTATTTCACGCAATGTAATATGAGACTATGAGTGGTAAGAAGAATATGTGTTGTACTATTGTGTGATTGGATATGATTGTTTGTTTGGTAAAAATATGTATCTTATTTGATGTATGATGTGTTCTATTGTGTGATTGGATATGATATGTGTTCTATATGATTGATTGTTAATTTGTTATATGTATGAGTGTTCCCTATATTTTTTCACATTTTTTCTGAGTCCTATGTATTTTTATAGATTTTTTGGTGATTTTTCCAGATTTTTTCATAGAGCAAAAAAAAAAAAACCTGATCCAGACCGATTCTGGATCGGTCTGGCTCCATTGGAATCGGCCTGGATCGGTCCGATCCGATCCAATCCGGATCGGATCGGACCCCACCGATCCAGGATCCGATCCCGATCCCGCGATCCTTGGTTTGCCTAGCTGTACATATCTGTGAGGATATTACCAGGGAAGGTGGCCCAGACCTGGCCCGGTTGGACTGGATAATGACCCAGTCCGACCATCATTTTTTTAATATTTAAAATTTAAAAATTGCAAAAATGACAAAAATTTAATATTTGGATTAGGGGAGGATCGGACCGATTTCCCCTTCTCACCCCCGATTCTCACCTCCCCCCTCCCTCTTCAACCTCTAGTGCTCCTCTTTCCAGTGATCTAGCACAAGGAGCGGCGATTCAACTATGGGAGGCAGCCAATCCCCCCCTAAACAGGTAAATGGGGGGGGGACCCCGATCCTTGCTCCCCCTTTCCTCTTACTCTGCGTCCCGTTTATGGTAGTGTAAACATATTAATATAATTCACTATCATTTATACTATTCATGTATATATAAGATTCATAATCATAAATATATGTTATATACTTAAAATTTATAAAGATCTATTTTAACTGTATTTTCTTTCTTATATGATAATTTTTACTTATATAAAAGTTTCTCAAAATGAACGTATTTTTATAGTATTGTTTGGTAGAATGTCATTCGTATTGTTTTTCATTTTTAAATTTTTTTTACTTATTCTTATGATTTTTTGAGAATTTTCTGATTTAAAAAAAATAAAAAATGACCTATCCGGACTGATCCAAGATCACCTTTTCATCCGGAGGATCGGCCGATCTGGACTAATACGATCCAATCCAGATTGGATTGGTGGTCATAGATCCCGATCCTGATTCCGTGATCGTTGATAGGGAATACCTTACTGGGGGGGAGGGAAGGGGACAAATATCCCGCTGATTTCCCCTTATCGTATGTGGGTCCTTGTCCTTAATCAGGTCGGGTTCGCAGTGAACTGGCCTGGATCGGCCGATTCTCGATTTGATCCTACCGAATCGGCCGATCCATGGTCAATTCTCTTGATCTAGATTGATTCCTCTTGGACTCAACATTGGATCAGTTATTTGAGTGGGAATCGAATCGCCAGGGGCCGATCCAATGTGAGAATCAGCTGATTATTTTGCGAACTTTGCCTTGGTGGGCCCCTGGAAGCAAGTTCAGGGGCATGACTTGTCTGATTGTTTCTGGATGTATGGCAAATCTCCTTAAACACCCAAGATATAATGATCTACAACTTATTACCAGATCTATGGCATATTGGCTCCTGTAGACCCAATATGTTCATCTTTCCGACTTGTGAGGGTGGGGAAGAGATATATGGCGGTGGCACTGCCCCCCTGCTGCCAAACAGTGGCAATCCATCCTTGTATTGTGCTCCTCCACCCTAGACATGTTCATGACTTCATTTCTTTTTCTTTCTTTTTTTTTTCATATTTTGGAAGAAAGGTTCTTCAGACACCCAAAAAACGTTAAAAAAACTTCTTTAATAAAGATTTTTTATAAGATTTTGGTCCTATCCAATTTTTTTGGGTCTAGAATAAGGGCCATAATTGACTGAAAAGTGAAGCAGCGGCAGTGCAATGCTGCTGCTGCATCTTCCCTATCCGATACTCATAATGGATCTCTCAACCATTGTCCTATTGGGCCCATTGATTGCAGAATCGCCGGAATCGGATCGGTCGATTTCGATCTGATTCCCTGTGGAAGCTCCGATTCTAGGGGGAAGTCTGCTGGAATCGGACTGAATCGGTTGAATCAGTCGGAATCGATCCGATTCTGACCGATTCAACCTGGAATCAGTCGATCCGGCTGATTCTGCCAGAAATTGGTCTGTTCGGTCCGGTTCGATTCCCGGACCGATTCCTGACCGCAGGCTGCCGCGACCAGAGCGGCGATTCTAGGGCGATTTAATCCTCAGAATCTATCGATTTGACGATTCTGAGCTCGATCCCAGTTGTCAACGCCGATTCCGGCATGATTCCGACGATTTCAGCCAATCCCTACAAGGGATTCTGCCGATTCAAGCTCCGATCCACCTCAATTCAACTTCTTCTTCAATCCTAGGTTGATTGTCGGCATAGTTGTTAAGGCGGCCAAGGCGATCAAGGCGACATAGTACCGCCTTGGCGCCTTGGCGATAAGGCGAGGCGTTAGGCGACGCCTTATTTTATATAGTAAAATAGATAAAATAATAAATATATATGTAAAAAATGATGCAAAATAACTTTGACACCATGCAAATCAATCAATAATGTGGGAATTGCATAGTTACATAGACTAAATAACTTGATAAATTAGTTAAAATTACTATTTAAATTATATTATCTATTAGTAAACACTTAAAAAATCATTTAACCCTAGCTATTATTCATCAAAATGTTAATTTATAGTCAAATTAACTATTAAAACTAGTTGTTTTTACTCTAAAACAACTTAATCATATGATATTGACACTTAATTAGCATTATTTATTATTAAAATAAATAAAATAATTATTTAAGGCAATGGGCGCCTAGGCGCCCATCGCCTTGCCCCCCTCTGGGGCGCCTTGTTGCCTAGGTGACGCCTAGGCGACGCCTTGAAAACAGGGATTGTCGGTAAGATTTCTTCGCCGAAAACCCCGTACGCACTTTCTTATGCGTTTCCTATGACTTTGAGCATGGTTAAACTCATTGATTTCTGACCAAACAACTTCGTTCAACTTGTATGAACGTCGATTGGATGTTCTTTTGTATAGAAAAAATTTTGGAAGCCCCGTAGTCGATTTTGACGCGATTTCGACGACTCTGAGTACGGTTAAACTCATCGATTTTCGACCGAACAACTCCGTTCAAGTTGTGAGAACATCGATTGGATGTTCTTTGTAAGGTAAAAATTCTGGAAACCCCGTACGCCAATTTATGACCCTTTCCGGCAAAGACGTAACCCTCTAAACATACCGAATAGTATGTTCGACGGATTGTCTGCTTCCCGAACAGCCCCTAAAGCAATTTATTGGATATCTAATAATTTTCTATGAATTGTTTGCAATTTTTGCAGGTATAAGCAAGGAATGTGTGGTCGGGAGTCGGGATTGGGTTGGTTTGGCCCCAAACCTTCCCGGGTCGGCCGGGGTCGCAACTCGGGTCTGGACAGGGTCGGCCGGGGTCGCCAAAAATAATAATAAAATATTAATTATGGGGTCGGGGTCTTGGGGTCGAGACGGGGTCAGGTGGCCCCAAAACCGACCAGGTCGGGGCGGGGTCGCGACCCTACATTCCATAGCAATAGCCGATCAGGGTGATGTAGCACTAGCACGTCCTTTTGACGTGGGTTGGGAACACAGCCATATAGTAGACGCAGTCAGAAAGAGAGTGCAATGCAAGTGGTGTGGGAAGGAGATGAACGGGGGCGTGTTTCGGCTGAAACAACATATTGTCGGAACATGTGAGAATGTTAAAAAATGTGATAAGGTGCCGAGGGAGAAAAGTGAGGATATGAGAGGTTACATGACATGTAAAGCCTCTTAACGATCTATTAAGATTGAGCAGAGGGGGGCGTTGCACGATGAGCTACTTGAGAGGAGGGATCAAGATTTGCCTACATACAAAGGGAAAGGCAAGGGGAAGGCATCAGTCGAGCCGGAGGAGAAAAGTGAGGACAACTCCACGGACTCCGAACTTAGACATGCTAGTTACGCTTCTAAGCGTGCATCTGCTGCGGAGGAAGAGAGGAGGAGGGGAGCAGGAGGGTCAGGATCCAGAGCTGACCCAGTTCTTGGCCGATCAGCATCAGCTAGCCCTATTCGGGACCAGGAGAGCGAGGGATGGAGATAGGAGCCACACCGCCATTCTGTCAATACTCGGTTTACACCGAGTGATGAGTATCTGTTTAGGAAACAAAGCGCTGGACAGATGGGGATTAAACAAGCTATGAAGGGGATGAAGGCAACAGGAATGGCTACAAAGAGAGCCGTTCACCACATTGTGAAGTGATTTTTACACGTAGGTATTGCTCTTGAAATGGCTTTTATGTGTGTTTTATTTAGCTAACTTTATTTTTTACTGATCCAAATTTTTTTTTAACTTAATGTAGGCATCCCAGCACATGCAGCCATTAGCTCTTACTTCCAAACTGCGATAGATGTCGTGGGTGAGGTTGGACTGGGTCTGCAAGCCCCGAGTAGCAGGCATATATATGGTGGTGGGTTGGAGGAGGAGGTGCAGGAGTTGAGGAAGTGGATGAATATATTTAGATTGGTGTGGAAAGAGAGAGGTTGCACGATTATGTGTGACGGGTGAATAGGTATCACCAAGAGGAGTATGATAAATTTCTTGGTGTATTGTTCTGAGGGGACCACGTTTTTTAAGTCGGTGGATGCTTTTGGAAAGATTAAAAATGTCGACTATATTTTTTATTTGATGGATGTTGTGGTAAAGGAGATTGGGAAGGAGAATGTGGTTCAGGTTGTCACTGACAACAAACCCTCGTATAAGACGGCTGGGAAGAAGCTGATGGAGAAGAGACAACATCTGTTTCCTGTGCGGCACATTTTATTGATCTCATACTAGAGGATATAAGTAAGGAGAAGAGTGTCTCTCCTTTGTCAGGCAGGCGCAGACGATCACTTCATTTATTTATTCGCATCTCCATCTGCTACATATTATGAGATCACACACAAGAGAGCACGATCTTGTCAGGCCTGGTCCTACACGTTTTGCCACGAACTTCATTGCACTAGAGAGTTTACACTGACACAGACATGCACTGGTTAGGTTCACGCAATCCGAGGAGCACTATAATTATATGGTGGACCACCTACATAACAAGGAGGAACAACTTGATATTCTTGTCAGATTTTAGAAGCAGATCACTGACAAGAGATTTTGTGAGAGGATTATCTACTACTTGGCAATAATTGAGCCACTGGTAGTTGTCTTGAGGTTGGTAGACTCAGACGATAGGAACCAGCTGGGCACATTATACGATGCCATGGACCGGACAAAATGAAAAATAAAAGATAAGAATCCCAGAAGTTACAAAAAATGGTGAAAGATCATAGATGACCGATGGGGCAAGACTTTGCACTACGATGTCCATGTTGCAGGTTAGTAAGTGATAAAAATATTTGTGCTTACCTACTTTAAGTTTACTTAATAATTGTCTTATTCATTATGTTAATTGATAAATTCTTACCGGATATTTTTTGAACCTCCGCATCCAATATGGAGGACAGGTGGTGAACGACAACGAGGTGATATGGGGTACACTCTGTTATTCAACGTCTCTACTGATCTCAGCAGGATATGATAAAAGCTGAGATAGAAGTTAGAGTTTAGTCATTAATTTGGAGTCTAAAATTATTAGACAACTAATGAATTTTTTTTAAATATATTTTTTAGATGCAGATGTATAAGATGAGAGTTGGGCTATACTTAGATGTTGATCTGAGATATTTGCGAGACAAAGTGTCACCTGGTTTACTTATTTATGATGAATATTTTATTTCCGTATCTTATAAGTTATTGAAGATGCTGGGCTGATTGTTTGTCTTTTCTTTTTTTTTTGTAGCTAAGTGGTGGATTTAGATGAACACCATGAGGGGATGGAATCCACTTACTGCCATTGGTATCAGGATATTCAGCCAGAGCACTAGTTCCGCTCATTGTGAGAGGAACTGAAGTACATTCAACCTGATACATATAAAGAGGAGGAACATGTTGACCTCAAACCGGCTGGAGAAGCTGATCTTCTGTCATTACAATATGAGGTTACGCATCAAGAATATCAAGGATCGACAAAAGATCTTTGAGGAGCAATTTGCACGTTTCGTAGATGGTCAATACGAGCAGAGGCATACCTCCTCCACACCACCACCTGAAGAGGTGGATATGAATCAGATATTCTAGGAGGAGGATGCATTTGCCTCCTGGATAGAGGAGAGGGCAGCCAGGGATCATCCAGCTAAGTTTGATCATGATGACCGTGTATGGGCTGAAGAAGAGTTGGATGGTGTTAAGGCCGAAGAGGATGCTCCAATTTCACATACTTCTCAGGCTCAGACAGGCCCTTTTTCTGCCCTAGCAGCTATACAGCAGCCACCTCCAGTTTTAGCCTCATCTCCAATCCCAGCCGTCGCTACTCAGCCCATTCGTAGTCTAAGCAAAACGAAAACAAAAGTGACAACACGAAAAATGGGCGGGTTTTCAAAGTTAAAAAAATCTTTGGGTTGTGGTGGGATATCAGAGATGGCTGAAGATGTGAAGGAAAGGAAGCTGGAGATCAGGCAATCCGTGAGCCCAGATGATAGCACATAGGCTCCTTCTTACTCCTCATTTGATGATGATGAGGAGTCCTTACCAGCGACGCAGCTATCAGTAACGCCCAGTTACCTGATTCACAGCAGCCAAAGCCGTATTTTATGCTGGATGAGCAGATATCACAACAGCATTATATGGAGCCAGAATATTCAGCGTTTTACGATTCTCAGCAGCCATGAAATTTTTCACTTGAGCCTACCTACGTCCCACAGTCTGATATCTACTACTTTGATAGCATGGTATCATCATTATTTTCATATGGATATGCTCCCGCACTTAATAGAAGACTAGACATAACTGAGGAGCATCGACAGCAGGAACAAGAGAAAGGCCAATATCCATATCATGAATATTGACCTTAGATTGATAACATGTATATTTCTATTTTTATGTTTTCATTTGATACGGTTAAAATTTATTATACTTAACATCTCTTCATGTTCATTAACAATTGTTCCACATGAATGCATGCTAATCTTATTTTTAAATTTTTTTAAAGCAGTTTTTATTTTTAGATTTTTTTCTGATTTTTATAATTTTTTAATGAAAAAAATTCAAAAAAAAAAAACAAACCAAGCCGATTCTTGGATCGATTCCCTTCCCAGGAATCGACTGATTCTGACCGATTCCTGGGAATCGGAATCAGATCGGTCCCCACAGATTCCGATTCCGATTCCGATTCCGGAATCCTTGATGGGGCCTGATGGAACCGAGAACCATCTTACTGATGTTGTGGTGTTGCAAGGGCGCTGCTGTGGCCTCGGCAGCTGATTCAAACAAGGAGTTTCCGGAATATGTCCAAAATTGGCTGTTTTGAGCCTAATCGGTCCCAATCTAGGCCGATTCGGCCAATTCTTACTGATTCCGACAGAAAATTGGGATTGGATCAGAACCCCCCCCCCCCAAATCGGGTTAGCATATGCCGATTTGTTCCCGGAATGCCCCATTCCAATCTGAATCCGCCAATTCCATGAATCATGCTACCAAGACCAACTAAGACCAATAATCTTGCTGAGATGAAAAACCATGGTTCATATGAAGTGCAGGTGCACATACCGGAAATTTACAGCTTGCAAGTATTAAAATCAAGGCATCTTTGGCATCTTCTAAATAGTTCCCTCGGCGATTTCCAAGTGCATAAATTGAGTGTCCAACCATAAGATCTATAACTAATCCTGGGATATACAGTATTCAGTGGAGAAGGCGTAAAACCTACAAACCAATCCTGATCCTCAGGTGAGAACTGCAAAAAGGAAAGAAAGACAAAGGCAATGAACATTGAAAAGAAGGCATGCATGCACAAAGCATGATTCAGAAGGTCATTGTTGGCTAATTATTAATGCAGACCCTTGAGTTGATAGGTGCAGTTGCATGTTTTTGATTTGTTAATTGACTAATTAATCACTTAATGACAAACTTTTGGTCAAAATCACAGGCATTCCAGAGGATTAAGCATGCCAGTGATCTAATAGAAGTTTCATTTCATTCTCTCCTAACATCAGCCCAAATCCATACTGAAGTGAAAATATTCTGTTTTCACGGATTGCTTGAATAGTCAATCAGTGGATAGGCTTGTATTGTTTTCGGTAGGGGAACAATGTAATATCCATTGGGGGAAGGGGCCAAGGAGGAATTTATTAACTGTTCTCTTTGTGAAGGAAACTGACCTTAAGAAGCTCAGAACACATTATTATCCCTTATTATCTTTGCATATTCCATTAATATGCATCTATGTGATTTGGGTCCTTAAATAAAAATGGTAAGATTTTTGAAAGAGGTTAAAACATTTCTTCTTATTTTTGTCCTGATTTAGATTGTCATAGAATATCATGTAACCTAAATCAGGTTTCTTCAATTTGATTTATCTTATGGTAGGTGCGTCTCCACAACGTTTTCTATATGTAGTTTTATTATGGCTTTTTAAATCTTCTTTTGATTTTCCATTCACTTCTTAAGAACATTAGGACCTGTTTAATGAGGTCATTGATATTTTTTCCATGTCATCTATAAACTTGCACCTTCATTAATATGATCTGGTGGCTGATGCCTTGTTGTGGTATTTATCATTTTTTTTTGGTTTCTCTAATTATTGTTTGGTTGTAGGCTGTCTTGAAATGACAGAATATGCAGTTCTTCGCCTTGGCAAATGCCAACAAAAATGGGTTATGTGTCCAACATGCCGCCAGCATACAGACTTTGGGAATATTGCATATGCAGATGATAGGCAAAACAAAGTATATGACCTGAAGGTCCAAACATCGATGGGAGGTGCAAGTGTTGGTGAAAGTTCCATAAGGGTTGAGGGTTCATATGGAACAAAGGTTCTTTTCTTACATTGTGGCCTCTTCAATTGATAATTCCTAAAGAGTTCTCTGTTTTCATGGTTTCAAGCAAGCAAATAAGGTCTTCTTTCTCTGCGTATTAATTAAGGTTTCTGTATTGCAAATCTTTCTCTCACCTTATCCATCAATTTAATTTAATGTTGTTGGTAGCTCATATATTCTTGAAAGCTGTCAGCTAGTCAGTCGACTCTCATCTTCTGATGCTAAAGTAGTAACGAAGGTGTAGGCAATTTGGTGCCTCGTATCTTTGTTATAGTCACGTAACTTTTCTTCTGTAATTGTGTGTTTCTTACTCATTAATGCTCAAGATTCTCTATCCATATGGAAAAAACCATGATAATGATGTCCTCCCCCCCCCCCCATACACACCCTGGGAGACCTAGATGAAAAAAAGGAAAGCTGAAGAACTAGGCCTTGGTGGTAACTAAGGGAGGTCATTGGTGGGCAACAGAACTACCTGCTGCATAGTCTTTTAAGGAATATTATTATTATTTGTGTAGTGTTGTAGAATTCAGAATTGGGGAAACAATTCCACCGATCCTTTGCTTGCAACTGGGTAGTATATCAAGCGCCAAAGCAGATGCTTTGCATATGGTGGTGTGCCATATGTGGAGAACTGGAGGTAAGATGAATAAAGTGAATGCATGAGGTCAGAGAATCACTAAAAACAATTGGTAAAGCGAGAGGGGGAAGGGTAGTGATGGGAACCTCAAGGCATTGTTCGAATGATTTCAGCTTGGGATTGGACCTTGCCAGATTAAGCTGCAGTCTGCAAGAAGCAGAGTGTCGCTGTTTGGAGCCTTTAAAAGGAAATCTGAATTTTTGTATATAAAAGAATAAAATATTAGGGAAAATTCAATAACTTGTTATCAATAAAGTTAACAAATTTAAACATCAAGCATGACAAGTGTGCATGATTTCAAGGATAGCCATAGTTTGTAGAATCGGCCAATCCAGATTGGAATTGGCTGATTTCCAGATCGGATCGGACTCCTCTGATTACAACTTGGAGACCCGATCCAAGCTGGTATTCCTCTGGAATCAGCCAAAATCTGTATTATCGGCCTGGATTGGGACCGTAATTGGCAGAATCAGCTGCCGGGTCCATCAGACCCAATAACCTTGGACCTATTGGGCATGGAAGAAGGCGTACTGGGTCCAATGGATCCGCTATATCGTGTCCATTAGACCCAATATGGCAACCTTAAGGTTAAGTCACCAGATCACATCCTTGTAAGGCTATTGAGTGGGGAAGACACCATGGCGGCTGCCAGGTGGCCATTTGAGCCCTATAGCTAGATCGGACTGGAATTCAATTTAGCTTCTTATTTTATACTTTTTAAGGGTTTTTAAGGACCGATTCCGAATTGGTTTTTATCCCAGAAAATCGGCCAAGTCGGCTGATCCGATTTGGATTGGATGGGAATTGGCACCCACCAATCTGGGTCCCGATTCTGATTCCACGATCCTTGGGGATTGGAATTGGCCGATCCAGGTGGAGTTCACTTTGGGATCACCCATCCACCATATGATCAGGTCAGCTGTCATCACCTGCCAATCCTGATCAGAATCTGCCTGATCCAGATGTCCAATCCTGCAGGACCTTGGTCAGTACAGGTACTTCAGCATTGTGAAGACTGAAGAGGCTTCCCGAACCTATCAATAAAAGAGGAAGGTTTCTGAAAAAGTGGATTTTGGGTCTGTTTGACTTCCTGAACTGACCAATGTCAGACATTAGGTCAGTAGATAGATTTCTAAAATGACTTGCCTTTAATTTATTTTTAGCCAAAATTCTTGAAATATGTCCTTAATGTTGCCTTTCTTCTCATAACGCATCCTCTCTCTCTCTATATATATATATCTATTTATCTATCTGTTGTGTGTACGGTTACACATTCTGGTGAGGGGCATAGGATGACAACGATATGTTAAGCTATGGACACAAGTGCAACTCTCTCACACACATGGGATCGCCTGGCTCTGCATGCACCGGTCAACACGCTTGTAAAGGCAGTCGGGAGGGGTACATACTGTGAAATAAAATGATGCTTTACTCGTTGTAAATGGTGTCCTTTCTGTAAAATTAAAAGATGTAGATGTAATATTTTAGATTTTAGGTTCACGGGTGAGAGTATCTTAAATTGCTTTTAGGGGTACATTATATGGTAGAAGTATTTTGTAATAAGATACTTTTTATACTCTTTTCCTTATCTGTTGTGGTAGCAAGTAACATAATGTTGAAGTGACCAACCATAGTCTGGATCAGTTGCTGCCCATCTGATTCTAGCAGGGAAATCTTATCTCTGTTATAACGTCTAATCTGGTCATACTGGTCCTGAAACAACCATGCTTTTAGGGGTACATTATATGGTAGAAGTATTTTGTAATAAGATACTTTTTATACTCTTTTCCTTATCTGTTGTGGTAGCAAGTAACATAATGTTGAAGTGACCAACCATAGTCTGGATCAGTTGCTGCCCATCTGATTCTAGCAGGGAAATCTTATCTCTGTTATAACGTCTAATCTGGTCATACTGGTCCTGAATCAACCAAGTTCTAGGCAGTTCCCTCAATGTGATTTCCAAGTGCAAAAAGTTTCTGCAATCCTTGTCATTTGGGGGGGTAAAGTTGTGAAAAAGGTGATGATTCTGATGAGGGACCACTTTTCATTATGTGAAAACAGCTGGCAGAAATAACTGAATTTTTTTACTTTATATTTCTTTGTAATAAACCACAAATATATGTTTGATAACTATCTTGATTAGTCAATATGGATTATGCACAGTTTGGTAGATGGTTTTGTTGTTTCTTGGCATTTTTCTCTGCATCTTATCGTGTCTTGACATCATATTCATATTTCTAATCTGTTTTAGTGAAATGTTTCACTTTAAAACTTAAATGCGTAAACAATTTGCCTAGATATTTGACTCTGAGATGATCCTTAAATTTGTCTCAGTTGCTTCTTGCCCTTTGACTGCATGCAATTATACATACAGTCGGCAACTTTCTTCTGAGCTTGTTCCCACTTCCCATAATTAACAAGCTCTTTTACTTTTAGCAAAAGCTACTATACTTCAATGCTTTAGATCTCATGAGTATTTTTGTTCTTATGAAGATTGAAGCAATCACAAGGAGAATTCTATGGATTTGTTCTACTGATATGGATGCCAAAATTCTTGTATTCTCCAGCTGGAATGATGTGCTTAACCTGCTTGAGCACGCACTTCAAGAGAACAGAATCACCTATATTCGGATGAAGGGAGGCAGGTAAGAAACTGATCTAAAAGCCAATTTTGAGGTTTCACTTATTTTTTATGCCAAAGAAATTGTTTTATTGACTATAACTTCACAATTGTTTCCAGCCCTGTGGTGCAGTGACAAAAAACATGGCCTTCAGCGGAGGTCTCTTCCTCCTGCTGGAGGACATCCAGGGTTTGAACCCGGGATGATCACCCAGGTGGCGATGTATGTTGCAGGGTGCTTGACCACTGCGGCATTGACAAAAAAAAAGACTATAACTTCACAATCAAATAAAATTTAATTAAGAAAACAAATGGATAGGTATTTAGCATATCACCCTGATAAAGTAATATTTAGTGAAGAAACAATGTAAATACGAACTATGGTTGACAAAAAGGTGAATTTTACTCCATTTCATGTTCAAAATGCTGATAAAAACTTATATATTACAATATTAAAAGTTTGTTTTTTAATATCGATCTCTGGACTTTTTTGATATCCCAAATTTTTCCATATAATCTTGATAAATATTTTGAACATTTTCCATTGCAGTACGTATGGTTTAGCTCCATTAACTTTTATTGTTATTTTTAATGTTCCACTGAAAAAGGAAACTAAGATACCATTTCTCTCTTAGATAGCGAGATTGGTCTGAAAGAGGTTTTTAGAGAGAGAGATTTGAGAGAGTTTAGAGAGAGAGGGAGCATCTCTGGGGTATGTTTAAGAAGGGTAAGTTAGTAAACATATCTTGGGTTTAGTTAGGTTAAGAACATTAAAGGTTAATGCAAGGACTTATTTTTACCAGAGTAAGATTTTTGGGTGTTTGAAAAGTTTGTCAAGATTATAGGATATTTGGAATACCAAATAACTATGGGGATAGACATGTAAAAAAATGCCTTGAAGTATATGACGAATGGAAATCACATTAGCTTCTTATGTTAGCATTTTTATAAATAATCTTCTGATGACTTTTTTTGCAAACTGAAAAAAAAAACATGTAGGAAATCACAAGCTGCGATTACACGATTCAAGGGACAGGAAAACGGTATGCCAGAATATGGGAAACCCAATGGTCTAAATGCTAAACTGAGGTCTGTTAGAGTGCTATTGCTGCTGATTCGGCATGGAGCTAATGGCTTGAACATCTTGGAGGCGCAACATGTAATTCTCGTAGAGCCTCTACTAAATCCAGCAATGGAAGCTCAGTCAATTAATCGAGTTCACAGGATTGGACAGGAAAAGAAGACCTTTGTGCATCGTTTCATTGTGTGTTCGAATTCCTTCCAACTGCTTATCACACGACATTTGCCTTCTGGCTTCTGCTGATTATTCTTTTCTTATGACAGGTAGAAAACACTGTAGAGGAGAGCATCTACAACTTAAATAAAAATAGGAATGCAGATTCTGTCGTAGGTGGGAAGTCCAAACATCAAGACCAGCCTTCTTTGACGCTGAGGGACATAGAGGCGCTTTTTCAACCCACGCTACCGAAGAGCACTGTGGAGAACGGTAATACTCCAACCCAAGGAAGCCTAAGGGACTTACCACCTGCTGCTGCTGCCGCTCTTGCTGCAGAAAGAAGATGGACCCAAGCTACATCCTAATCATGTAAGTTTCAGTTCAGTCCAGGAGAACGGTGATCCTCCGACCTAGGAAAGCCTTGGGTACTCTACCCTGCTCTTGCCGCCGGTCTAGCTGCAGAGAGGATAGGTTTCATCTGTTAAGCCACTAGGTGAAGGGTTATATTTTATTTCATTTATACATTGTTTTACTTTCCTGTCGAGCACGTGCCCTGCTTCCGAAGGAATTTCCTTCCCTTCCTAAGAGTTGGGCTGTTCATCTGTGTTTTACGTTTTCTATTTCTTTCGAGGCTTGTCTTCATATGTTCACGACTACTCGGAGACATGAACCTACTTATTTTTCTTGTCACAGGTCGAGATATCCATTTTGCTGATCGAGCTTGTTTCTACAAGTGAGACTCAATTAGAAGCTGAATCTCATTTTCGCTGCAACCATTTTTTCATGTGAATATGTTTAACGTAGACTAGGCTGATTATTCTGTGTTATTGCTGCTCGCATCAAATAAGGTAGGTATATTTCACGCAGCTTTTGCGGTTCTAGTTCCTGTATTTAAACTAATAAAGATTGTTGGTTACCCATATTTATCTATGTTTTAGCTCGATAATCGGCATGTTGTATTTGCCAACTAGAGCTAGTTCTTATTGTTCCATTCTGAGTTTGCACTTTTTCTTGGTATGCTGGTTGAAATCGTGGAACATAATCATACTGTTGGAAGGTGTGCATTTTACGGTGGCTGGAGGGGCCTGTGGTGGTATGCATTCTGCCGATTGATCCGAGTTTGTGGTCTTCAAACTTAATGGGATGCTCGGTTGCACGACAAAGTGCGTTTCTATTAAAATTAAAAAAATAAGTTTTTGTAGCAAATCTGGTTAAAACTCAAAGAGGTGTTTGATGTATTGCACGTATATTTTTAAAGAGTTTTTTTATGTAAGGAAAGTTGTGGCCCAACACATATTTTGGACATATATGATTTTTTACAGTTGTATCACATTTTCTTAAACATGATAATTTCATGTCATTGGCTAAGTTTGATTTTATTTGAATATAATATTTTATGATGAAAGTGTGTAAGAATTTATTGCCCACGTACATTCAATAAAATGATTTTATCTGCTGTACGATTTTAAATTTTCCCTTGGGATGTTCACAATTTTCTCACTGCAAAAGCTTCCTTCCTAGGAGCATCAGGCCAACTACGTTTGCCATTGTACGCAGGGCCACGTTGGTAAATCCGTCTTGTTTGGCCCAGCCAAGTGAATCACTCCGCACGGTCCAGCTCATCCTAGCAGATCCTGTTGAACTGTTCCAAACAGTTTGATGAATCATCTGTTTTGGACTTCATTAGATATATGAGAGAGTCTACTAACGCGTGTGGGATACATTACGGTATGGTATCCATGCGAAAACTGTGTTACAAGTCGCTTTTTGGGTCTTACAAATATGCGAACATATATATATATATATATATATACATGTATGATACCAGCTGGTACCTAGTAGATAAAACATGTTTCTTTAAATTGTTAAATATTATACCTAACATTCTTTTTTTCTGAAGGGAAAAATACCTAACATTCAACTACGCCAATTGTAGTGTTTATGTGATATAAATTTTAATATTGTAACCAAACAAACCCTTGAGCCGCATTTAGGGTGCGAATAAACCTCGGGAATAAACTATTAGGTCCAACCAAAAAATTTTAATTTAGTTTGAACCAAGGATGGAGGGGTCGCGGGTCTCAACCGGGTCGCGGGACCCCCAGGCCGACCCGAACCCGGTCGCGACTGGGTCGCAACTCCATTTTTTAATTATGTTTTTTTGAAAAATTTAAAAAAATAAGAAAAATGTGAAAAAAAATCTAAAAAATTATAGAAAAATTGAAAAGAATAAATGACGTGATTTAAACAAATAATACATCAACTTTATTCCAACGTGATGTGTTGTACACTTTGTAGGTAGTTGATGTACTCTCCCCGTGTCATTTGGGTTGAGTACAAAGCTTGATAAATGTATACATGATGATCATATTCGGCAGTCCCTCGGGAAACTATCCTAAGACTTGATCCAAACGAGTCACCATAACTATAGGTCGATTGGATCGAAGTATCCGATGACTCCACATAATTCATTCCACAGTACTTTTGATCGTATGTAGGGAACCAAGAGCCTTGGGATGAATCATACACATAGTCGGAGGCATCGTGGTATTCTGCTCCAACTCCATGGCTACGATGACCTCCTCTACCTTGTGGCCTTCTACCATGATCGGTATCTTGGGTCGCATGAGTATATTGCTCCTCGCAGGTAAAACGTAACGACGTTGTAGGAGATATGGGAGGATTTGAGGTCCCTTGTACTTGTAAAATGTTCGCACCCCCGTATCCAGCACCATCATCGCTGCTACTCTTTGACGACGAATCCTCGGACGTCTGGTACTGCACTCGGATGTTCGGCTCCGGCGTATCTTCTCGATCGTCTTCGACCGTATCAACATCTACAATATCAAAAGAATCAGTCATAACTTGTTTACCTTTTCGCCTATTTTGCGTACCTTGACTAGTTCCTTCTCCGGTCTTCTGGCGCTTTGCTAGAGAGGGAGGAATCTGGAATTCTTCGGCCAAAGGGACATCGTCGAGCACTCCTTCAGCCCATTGTCGGTCTTCTGGGTTGAACTCCGGTTCTCCCAACCCTTCCCGGTCGTTGACCCAAGCTTCTAAGGAGTTCTTCTCGTAGAATATTTGATCCAAATCAATGTCCTCCTCTTCAATTTGCGGCTCCTCGACCGAACGTCCCGCTGCCTGTGATATCCAACTCTTTTGTTCCATCTGGTTCTGCTTCATTCTCTCCAAATTCCTCAACTTTAACCTCATGTTGTAGTGACAATACACGAGATTTTCAAGCCTCCTTGATGTCAACATATTTCTTTGCTTTGTGTGAATCAAGCTGAATGTAGACCAATTCCGCTCGCATCCCGAAGCCGAAGTGGTTTGACTTAGGACTCTGATGGCTACGTCCGCCAAGTCCTCGTACCTTGGTACTTTACCATAGTCCATCCACCAATCAACTGCATAAATTGAATGTCTTATATTATTATCTAAGTAAACTTTGATTAATTAAGTCATAAAAACATTTCTGCGTACCCGGACTTAGAAGCATCACAACTCGTTCAACTCTGCTCGTTCCAAAGTGAAAACTCCGTATTCTGTAATCATACATCTTGTTGCAAGCGATAATAGCCCGATCGTCGTCACCAAGCAACCGTCGGATGACGCTCTTCATGTCATCTAATAGCTCGTTTGTTGCCTTAAAATGTGGACTATAGCAGTACCTTAGGTTGAAAAAAGTAACCTACGAACCAAATAATATTAGTAAACAACTTATACATATCTGACATTAAAAAAAAGATTAATGAGTGTTTAAGAAAATATACCTGCTGCATGTATGGGTTGATGTAATGTACGTTCTCAGTGATGATCTATAATATCCCACCACTTGGCGAAGTCGGACACGGTCTTGGAGATTTCTTCCTTCGCTCTCTCAATCTCATCATATAAATACCCCATGTCTGCTTTTCTATCTCCGTCAACTATCCTTAGTACCTTCACTATGGGTTGGACGTTGTCTAACGTCTTCTTTACAACTTTCCAAAAATCTCCACTCTCTATTGTCTCCTTTACTTTTCTCCCATTTCTCTTATCCGATGGGTTACATCTAGCCATCCAACTATCCCAACCCGGTGAAATGACCATTTGAGTTAGAACTCTCCTTTAACTCAATAAACTTTCTAAGGAAATATAGTGGGAGGCGAACCGGGTTGCACCGGGCCGTAACAACTCTCGCCCCTTGGTATGTTCCCTCATAAGTGCAAGGACAAGGTTGTGGTCATAAATAAATGAAGAAATAAACTGGACTAGCTTAACTACCCTGTCTATTTGAGGATCCTTGCATATATCCTCCAATATCAAGTCTAAAGAGTGGGCGGAACAAGGTGTCCAATACAACTTTGGTCTTTTGACCATAAGCATCTGTCCGGCTGCTTTGTATGCAGCCGCATTGTCTATGACTACTTGAACTAACCGGCTCTCTCCTATTTCTTCTATCACTTCATCTATCAATTGGTAAAGATACTCCGCATTCTTTACCTGTCCTGATGCGTCGATCGACTTCCAAAAGACCGTGCTGGCTAGACTGTACATTAGGAAATTGATCATTGTCTTCCTAGTTATACTTGTTAAATATAAGATATTAACTAAGTTATACGGCAAAGAATGTTTATACATTTAATATAAATGAGTAAAAGAAAATTTACTTACCAGTCCATTCATCGGTCATTAACGTGCAACCTCGTTCCTCCCATATCCGTTCAAATGATGCCACGTACTTCTTTGTTTCTTGCACCTTCATAGGAAGATATACATTATATATCTCCTTTGGGTTTTGACCGGGCACTCCCTTCCCGACGTCTACGATCGTGTCGATCATGTTCCCGTAGTATGGTCCCTTCGCGGCATTTGCCGGAATGCTGTGGTGAAAGAACCACCTTGATGTTGTCCGACCAATCCTCTCCTTACATAATTTTAGGTTCTTCATCGCCGTCGTGATTGTCGTTTGACGTTGTCGTGGTCTGGTGATTACGGGATCCACGGGACCTACTACCGGGTCGTCGTCTTGTGTGAGATCATGAATCTCTTCTTGCGGTGAATTGTTAGATCCTCTTCCACTTCCTCGACCACTCTCACTTCCAGACCCTTGACCCATCATTCGGCCGGTGCGTCTATGGAACTCTTCGTCGACGAATGATCTTCGACTTGCTTCCATTCCCCGTAAGAGGTCATCTATTTAAGAAATATTTAAGTATTCAACTACTTAATTATCTTTTAAAATAGAAGAATGAACTACGTTTATGAGTAATCCCTCTCATTTTTTTCGTACTCTTGCTCTTCAAAAATATCCGGCCTCTCTTGTCCGGTCCCGTAAATGTGTACAGAACGTCCCCCCAGTTGTTGCAATTCTTCTCGGACGGTCTCCTTATGCCGTTTGCTAATTCCCTTCGTTTGCTCCATCACTTGTAGGTGCCTACGAAATTGAGCTCTGACTACTGGCGGAGTCCGTGTGCAAGGAAGAACGTTTCCCTTCATACCTGCAAGATGAAATTTTAAACGATAAATACCACCGAATATTACTTTGTCACAATATTTACATTGCACTTTTCTCTCCGCCATGGAGATCAAATTGCAATATAACCAAGCCGGATCACTCCGGGTTAGGGCTGTAAACGGAGCGGATATGGAGCGGATATGATGTTTCCGTATCCGCTCCGTTTAGCTATTCAGATAATCCGTATCCGGTCCAAATCGGATACGAATACGGATCGAATATTATAAGTCGGATAATCTTCGGATTCGGAGCGGATACGGATAATATCCGCTTCGGAATGTTAATTAAATATTATTTAATTAATATATTTAATAATATACAAATACATAGAAATAAAATTATAAAATATTAAATTTATCATATATTTATCAATATTAACTTAGTATATTAATATATAATAAAGAATACTTAATCATATTTGTAAATATAATGATTTTAAATATATAATTATATATATTATGTATATATTATCAAAGGTGGATTCGATGCGGATCTTAAACGGAGCAAAGCGGGCATTTCCGTGTCCACTCCGATTAACATTCGGATAATATCCGTATCCGGATATCCGCTCCGACGGATATCTAAAATCGGATATTATCTGCCTAAACGGATACGAATTCGGAGCGAATCCGAATTTTATCTGCATCCGTTTACAGTCCTAGTCCGGGTCACGTCGGTAGTTTGGGTTGTTTGACTTGGAGAAGACATTTTTTAAAATAAATAATTACTTAAGTAAGTAATTAACTATTTATAAAGCTAATGACGTTAATTAATGACTACTAATGTAACTATGTAAGTATAATTTTAATTATGTAAATTCCTCTCCTAACTAATTATATGATTAAGTAAGTAATTAACTATACTTTCCAACTAATGATGTGCTAAGTAACTATTAAACTAAATATCTAACTAATCTTCTAGCTAACTAACTATGTAAATAAGTAAGTAAATAAATAAGTATTAAAAAGAAGTAAGTAAGTAAGTTACTTCATGTAAGTAAGTAAATAAATATTAAAAAGAAGAAACTACTTAACTAACTAATCAATGAAACAAATATTAAATAAATATACTAAATGAACTAATAAAATACTTAATAAAATAATTAAGTAAATGAAAAACAAAATACGAACAATCAGAGCAAAACGAGAGCTTAGGAGTGAGAGTGGGGGTGAGAGTAATCCCCAAGGGGCTGAATGGGGGGGGGGGGCTACCATACGCGACCCAGGTCATATGACCGTTGGCAAATATATTTCAATGGATCTTAGGATAAAGGTGATAAAATATATAAACATATATGTTCAACTTTAATCGGATATAGTTTAAAAAAAGTTAAATAAATTTATAAATTAATACATATCACAACTTAATAAAATATCATTCAATCTGGACCAAACCAATCACAATTAATTTGGTAAGATTTATGAGACGGTTCTCTTTGGTTTGGTTTAACCCAAAAAAAAACAAACTTCAAAATTAGACCAAACCAAAACAATGAACACTTTAGGCCAAATAGACTTTCACCAAAACCATCAATTTGATTTAACTAATTTAAAATTTTTTAAATCAAAATAAATTAAATCAATTTAAATTAAAATATTATATTATTAAAAAATATTTATAAAATTTTAGATCAAATATTATTTTTATTAATAGTTAAAAATTAAATACTAACATGTATTGACAATTAAATTTTAATTATTTTTGCCACACCTAATTTAAACTTATTCAATTTAGGACCACAAACAGATACCGATAAAAACTGAATTCACTCTAAATTCGTATTTGTTTAGATAAATAATATCCAATTTTAAATATCCATCAAAACGAATATCCGAATACGAATATTATCCAATGTTAATCAGAACGGACACAAAAATACCCAATTCACTCCATTTAAGATCCACTCCACTTCATCTTTTATATCATACACATAACATATATAATTATATATTAAAAATCATTAAATTTACAAATATGAGTAAATGTGCTTTAATATATATTAGAACACTAAGGTAATGTTAAAAATTATATAATAATTTTTATATTTTTATACTTTTATTTATATGTATTATATATTATTAAACATATTAATTAAATAATATTTCAAAGTAGATATTATTGGCACTCATTTAAAATCCAAAGATTATTTAACTTATAGTATTCAATTAGTATTCTTAAATATTATATTTACTTCGAAATATCCAAATATTTTGATCGAATACAAATTATCCAAATAATTAAATAAAACAGATACGAAAACGTCACATCCGCTTCATATCGACTCTATTTACAACCCTAGTTCGATTCGTTGCGAGAAATGTCAATAATAACAGATTATCTAACCCATTCGTTAACTCAATGAACGGTTAAAAAAACATCAAAAATTTTTGAATAAAATGTCCTTTAATCATTTACCATTTTTTTAACAAATACGATCACGAATACATTGTAAACTGAACTTGAAAAACAATTTTCATATCTACTAATTAAAATAAGTTCCAAACGTTAAAAATACATCAAATGAAACTATATTTACAAAAGATGTGTAATTGAAATTTTTTCTCTAACATTGCATCTTTACTTTACGTAAATTGTAAATGTTTCTGATTTTAATATTTATTCACTTTTGTGTTGTATTTCTATCATTAAATTATGCATTAAAAATTATATCATTTTACACAACTATTATTCTAAAAAAAGTAGTAATACATATATATATCTGTTAATAGACCATTAATTAACCGAAAACTATTTTTAAGTAGATATTACAATACAATTTGCAAATAGACTCATTCCAATAATCAACGAACAACAAATAGATACAATTTTATTTTATAAGATACAAATATGAATATTACTATTATTCAATCCATATTCGACTAGTTGACATTTCTAATACCTTATTTGGTTGAACGTACGTGCGTCATCATGCATCTAAAGTTGAATTACTAAATGCTAAATTCTAGACATCTTCAAAAGTTGACATGTAACAAGAAATTAACATCGTAAACGCATGAGTTACGAGAAAGAGGAGATGGGTGTGACAAAAAAATTAAATAAAATATAACCAAAAGCCAACTGGGTAATGCATTGACAACTAAGTATTATGAATAGGATACAATTAAATAACAATAAAAAAGAAATAAAAATATAAAATAAAAATATAAAACAAAGAATATAACTAAAAAATTTTCGTTAATTTCTATTTAAATCTTAAATATTCTTGTTCTTTTAACTAGGGGTTTTAACTAACGGTGAACATTAAACGGTTCAAATCGAAAAATCAAACCGAACCGACCTGTTCAGTTCGGTTCGAATCATGTTCGATTTAATTTGATTTAGAAGTACTTCAAACGATTTAAACCAAACCAAACCATTTTAACCGATTTAATTAAAAAATATATAAAATATTATATTATTATTAAAAAATTATAATAAATAATATTTACTTTGATTATTTTTAACTTAAAAACTATTATGTATATAAAAAATAATTAATTAAATTTTTTATATATTTTTAGTTTAAACCGAACCAAATCAAATTGAAATCGGTTTGATTTAATTCGATTTGAGGGGTTGAATCAATTTGATTTGGTTTAGAAAAGAAATGACCTGGACCAAACCAAACAGTGTTCACCCCAACTTTTACCTAACGAATATACTTTTTTTAAGATGGTTAAGAACAATATATTGAATTGTAAGTGGATCCGTGATCATACCACTCATTAATTTATTCACAATTGATATTACTTTCAGAATTTCACTGATTTATTAATTGCAAATTATATCTAATGTAATATGACTAAATATCCGTCTTAACATTCCAATTCCAACAACATTTATATACATATGATCTAACGATCGTAGCTTTAAACTCAACTCCATAAAAACTTAACTTTGATTGGTTTATCATATTAGATAAACAAACTTAACAAGAAATAGAGTTTAAGTCAAAAAAAAATCGAACTTGAACAGACTCATGTCCAACTCAATGAACTCACTGTACACGATTAATATCTATTTAGCAAATTTAAATGACGAGTATTAATAATTACTTATTGTCACTTGAACATATAAAATAAATAAAAAAACAAAATTTTATTTTTGAGTTCATACTTTGACCGAGTTCCATAAATAAAAAAAGTATACTTTCACAAATAACTAATAATTGATTAAGAGTTTTACAAACAAATTCGTATAGAGAAATGTTAGCTTTAAGAATATTTTTTTGTGTTAGTGTAGGAAAAGGAAAATATTTGTGAAGTATACCAGCTTAAAATTATTCCCCGGATGGATACAGAGAGAAAAGAGTAATGGCAACAAATTACTTTCTCCGATGACTCATTGGGCCAGCAAGAAGTCCCCGGTGCACCACCACGGGATGCCCCTCCTTCCGCTTTGATGTAGTGTACAGAGCACTCCTAGCTGGCCCAATGAGTCCTCTTTCGAGATGAGGTAGCAATCTTGAGGTGTTGGATCGCAAACAAGATCGGCAACGAAGAAGGGCACCCGAAACTCTCAGATGAACGCGTGCGGAAGCGCAGGAACTTGAATCCATGTATGGATCGATCACAGCAGCACGAGAATGAGAGGATCGGATCTGAAGAACACGGGGAAAAAAAAAGAAATCGAGAAGCACGGAAAGCATCATCAGACGCAGGGACACCAGGGGAGCCGCGCGAATCACCGATGGAGCGGATCGGATCCGAAGAAAACGGAAAAAAGGAAACAGATCTCGAACCACGGAGAGCATCGGACGCAGGGACACCATGGGAGTAGTGAATCGCTGATGGAGTTGCGCGATCGTACCTGCTTCTGATGCTTCGGAGGGGCATGACGATGGGGGAAACGAAGCGGCGATGGCAGGCCGTCTGCGACTACTGCCCTGTTTCCAGTCAGCTATTTATAGGTGCGCCGCGGTCGCGTCACTCGGCAGTCAGCCCCGCCGATTAGGGTTTTAGTCTCTTACCGTACCGCCTTTGTGTGATCTAACGGCTCATCTTATACGAGAGCCTTTTTGATTAATAAAATACCAAACATTGTCTGATGCTATAATAATTTTGATATTAATATTTTTAAATATTAAAAAATTAATATCAAAATTAATATAAATTGAGACATATATCATATATTTTTTTTGTTTGTATTTCAAATTTTAAAATTGATATTATTATCTAAATATGTTTTATTAAACTAGCGGCAGACGTGACTGACAGCTCGTACCAAGTTTGCTTTTTCATGTACTTTGAGTATATTATGTGCCGACCGAGCTTGGTTCGGTTGGCACGACGCCACCCCCGCCTGGGGGGGGGTGGCGGGGGTTCGATCCCGGCGGCGAACCGCTCCATCGGTTAAAAAACGTTTAAAATGTTTTTGGACAACGTGGCCCGATGGCCAGATTGTGCGCAGCACAACGCACCGGCGAGAGTTCGAGCGCTGTCGGTGCAATAATTTACAGAAGAGCTCCTCGTTGTTCTTTCATTGTAAAAGAACATTTTAAATGTATTTTTTCCCATGCTATCGTATGCAATATGCTTAAAATTCATCCGGTATCTGCCCCAAATTAAACACTTTTAAAATGTGCGCGAATTAAAAGAAGGAATCCTCGTTGTTGCTTCATTGATAAGGAACATTTTAAACGCATTTCTTCCCATGACATAACGTATATACAATATGACCTTTTTAATTTTTTTGGTTGATCATTGCATATATTTACTCGTAGATAAAAATTAGGTTTTGCCGAAGGTGTGAGTGCGATTTGAAATATTACTTAGGTGTGTTTGGTAACTATATCGAACATCTCTGTCACTATTAATTTTGAAAATGATAGTTATAAAAGTCAACAATAGATGTTTGATTATCAATATTAACTACGAAATTCACAGCACAAATAAAACATGATATACGATACAAGTGTCCACTGGTATAATTAAATTTTGATATTGATATTTCATCGTCTATGAATATTGATATTAAAATTGTAATAATATCAATTTTTGGCATTCTAACCAAACATGACATGGGTGTAGTATTGTTGTATATTGATAAAATAACCGCTCATTTTCTAAATGATGAATCTTGTACCAAGAATATTTTTTTATTTGATTTCTAATAGGATTATCGTCTATATAAACCTGATTGTTTACTTTTCTAGGAACTTTGCATAAAGTTTGACAATTTTTCACAGTGAGATTATTCTTTTTCTCCGTCCAATTAATCTGTCAGGTAGTCAAACTCATCAATAGTTCATTCTCCTTGACTTGCGGATCTAATTCCCTACCTCCCTGATGACCCTTAACTAGGCTCACTAGCTAGCACGAAGGCCCTTTCCTTACGCCGCAGGAGGATGTCCCAGGTTCCATCGTGACGATTTATCACATGGCATTAACCAACTGTGACACCTGCTTAAAAAAATTTAATAACTAGGCTAGCTCAATGGGGTGTTTGGTTGCATGATAATTTTTTGTACATTTTCGTGATAAAAAATTATATTAAAATAAAAAATGAACCAACTCATGACATAAAATTATCATGTTTGGAGGGATGTGATTACAAAAAAGAGCAACTACCACACATGATCAAACAAAGTGGGGGGGGGGTACAAGAAAAAAGAAAGAGGTGAGACCCTCTTTTTTTGTTCAAGAAGAAAATCACTTTTAAAACATAAAATTGTCATGGTTACCAAACACCTCTTTTAACAAGTTTTCTTACAATTTTTAAAAATTAAAATAAAAACCTTCATTATCATGCAACCAAACACCCCATAAATGTTTTTTCTTTTTTGAAAAGCAGGAAAACCTCATTGCATTAAAATGATGCTGTGGTGACTTCACCGTAAACCGGTGAGTCCAAACATAGTTCACGACATCCACCGGAAGGTCTGTAAAGCCCGAGGACATCATAGCTGCGGACGGTGAAATGAAGACACCACCTGGCCAAAAGATGAGTTGCGACATTAGATGTTCCAGGGTATAGAAAGTGATTGTCGATGGTGTTCGCTCCAAGAATTAGCAACATTCCCGAATGAAGATGCGGGCTTTCCACAGGTTCATATCGAAGCCATTAATAGCTTCGATCACCGCCAAAGAATCGCTTTCTACTATGATCGGATATTCTCCCTGGATCTCGCGTGAACAAGCTTCTACAATAATTTGGGCTTCAAGGGCTTGCGAATCATTGAAAAAGAGGTACGCACTTTCCATGATAAACATATATCTCGAGAATCTCTAACTTTAAGGCCCAGCACAGCCTCTCTATGTCCATTGGGTGCCGCATCGACATTGATCTTGGTAGAAAGTTCCGACGGCATAAGCCACACTTTAGGGTTCTGGTTTGGCACCAGATTAGCTTGGCTTGAATAAAAAATGGCTTCCCTTGTAGCCGATTTGATAGTCCGGTTAGACACGCCTTGAAGACAACCTTAGGAATTGAACTGTATTGAATCTTCCCTATTTGTCACATAATCGACCGACCCAAAACCCCGTGTAAATATCCCTTTCATTGGAGTGAATAATTCCTTCTAGGAGGGACGTGCGAACAACTTTGTTAAAGTATTGTTGAATCCAAAATCTTCATTAGAAAACCAATTGAGGAACCAAACCAAACTACTTTGCTCTCTGGACATTCAAATATGATATGGTCAAGGCTCTCCAGAGAAGCATTACAAATCACACATATATCATCCACCTTATTGCATCTTTTGGCTACAGTATTATTTGTTGGTAGAGAATTGACCAACCCTTTCCCAATGAACGTACCAATTTTTTGAGAGCAAATTTTGTCAACCTTCGGATACCAAAGAACTTTCCAAATTATATATGTTGTCAGAAGGACCCTAAGGTATACATACTAGTATCCCAAAAAAAACTTGTAGCAAGATTTGGCGTTCAGAACACCATTAGGGGGAAATGGCCAGACAAGACCCTCGGGTTCCTCGTTAGTGAATATCGGAGTCTTCAAAATTCACTAATGAGATAGATGTCAATGGACTGTGATACACACGCTCGTCAGCTGTTTGGTCTTCCGGTGAGCTAATTAATGGGTCCAATTCCAAGGCGGTACAAAAAATCATGATCATGATATTTCGTGCTAGTTTGAATTTTGATTCTAGTATCAAAATCAGCATTGAATTCAATATTTACTGAAAGGCATTTTTATTTAAAGATAAACTAACAATTCTTATAAAAAATAGTAAATTTCGATATGAGCACAACCAAAATTTTACGTTTACCTTTCTTATCATTATACAAACCATGATTTTTACAATTTATCTATTCCCATTTTATTATGATATTAATAGTCAAACAAACATTTATATTACATTTTTATTGAGATGAAAAAGGATAAAAATTAATTAATTTCGATTTAAATTATGATAAATTATAAAAATACACATTCCGTCTGTTATATATAGATTAATGAGCCTAAATTCACTATGTTACGTCAAAATCAAATCAGTACTCAGAAATCTCACATTCCATTTACATCCTTTGCTGCATCTAAGAATCTATTTCCCTTTTTCTTTTCTTTTCTTCAAGTTAACTTACAAGGGCTGACAAAAGTAGCTGAAATGGGGGCAAGTGATCAGACCGGCGATATATGTTGCTTCGAGCCATCACCCTTCTACCACAACACGATAATTTGATGTTTTGAGTAACTCAGATTTATTTAAATGTATTTTTAACATAAAAACACATATATACATAATTATTCTACAACCAAACACCCTGTTATGTTGAACGCAAATTTATCTGAATGTTTTCTGACAGTAGCTCTTCTCTCATCGTTCAACCAAACACACCCTATTATAGATCCATGAGCTTCCATCAACTACGAAGATCTGGCTATGTTCTTACTTCTATGGGGTTTTCTTTTGATTTGTCTTAGTGAGAGGTGTCCTAATCATGTCTTTTGTGTTGTTGCTGATTTGTTAAGTGACTATAGGGAGGGAGGGTTCCGTGAATGTTTAAATAGAGGGTGAAGTATGATCCTTGCGATGAGCTATTGAATTGAGTCCTCGAAGAAGACACATCCAATCCATATATTATTGTGTTAAAATTGTCATAATTTTAAAGTTTGTAAGATGGTATGAAAACACGTACTTATCTTAATTTAATACTTGATTATCTTACTTCTTATTTTCACTAGTCACTTTGATAGCGAGTGAGAGTGTTAGAACTATACAGATAGTCTAATATTGAATACTATAGACTTGATATTATGTTTATATATTCTGCGCCCTTCTACTCTAACACTGTGATTTTAGAGTTAGTAAGATAAGCACAAAATCAAGTCTCATATCGTCAATATACAATTATTCTCACAGTTCTAACATAAAGTACGTTGACAAAATATGATGGTTTGAACCAAATCAAACTGGATTGATTTGATTTGGTTGAGAAATATGTCTAACTTGGCTTGGTTTGTTTTGGTTTGATTGTAAAAATATACTCAAACATCAGATGAAACCATACACTCCCCCTATCACGTGGCACGTGAACTGTGAAGAACCCCCGAATTCTGGTTCGCCCCCTTCCTTCGTCAAAACGATTACATTGCATCGGGGGCACATCATCATCATCAGCGGTCGTGTCGTAGTTCTTTTGAATTCAAGCAGAAACGGCGTACACGTACGTAAGTACGTACAGAAAGGTCGCCACAACGAACGAACAGGGCTGGCCGGGGCTCAGAAGGCCCGCGGCCTGGCGACGATGGTGGAGTGCTTCAGGATGTGCAGGCTGAACTGGCCGCCCTTCTCGGTGGTGTCCAGCTTGTCCTGCCCCGGCGGCGGCAGCAGCTCGAAGCTCTGCACCAGGCGGCCGATGGTGATGCCGAGGATGGGCAGCGCCAGGATGATGCCGGGGCAGCTCCTGCGGCCGGCCCCGAAGGGGAGGTAGCGGAAGTCGTTGCCGTTGGCCTCCACCCTCGCCTCCTCCTCCAGGAACCTCTCCGGCCGGAACTCCTCCGGCCGCTTCCACAGGCCGGGGTTGTTGGCCAGGTACCAGGCGTTGACCAGGACCTTGCTCTCCGCCGGGATGTCGTGGCCGCCGAGCCTGGCGTCGTGGAGGTTCATGTGGGGCACCAGCAGCGGGATGGCCATGCGCAGGCGCAGCGTCTCCTTGATGACGGCCTGCAGGTAGGGGAGCCTGTAGGTGTCGGGCTCCGTCACCGGCACCCCGCGGCCGAGCGCCCCGTCGATCTCGTCCCGCAGCTTCCGCTGGACCTCCGGGTGGTTCACCAGCTCCGCGATCGCCCACTCGATCGACCACAGCGTCGTCTCGATGGCTGCAGATATATTACGAGGCTTGAGTTGGAATTAAACTACAACCGGATGGTTGTGCTCCCCGAACGTCTTGAATAATCAGTAGTTGCGAATCTATGACGGCTATAGGGATGAGTTGGGGAAGATTGTGTTGACCAGCCGCAATCGGATCTTTCGGAGGATAAGAACAATTAAAGATGCTTGTACCGCTGTACTACATCCTGCTAGTGTGTAATTCAATGCACGTCGGTCCACCCTCTTGTGTCTTGTTGGGCGGTGGGATGTTGCCCTCGGTTAGCGCCGAATCAATAGAGTAGACTGGCGTGTTATCGGCGGCGGCGGTGGCATTGCTTTTCTTTGTCAATGATCTCTTCTATTCTTCAAAGTGTTGACGGGCCATTCGAAAGGTAGATCAGATGGACCAACAAGCAAATAAGAAGGGGATCAAATTTTTTATTTTTTTTGTAATGCCGCAGCAGCTGTTGCTGACGAAGCACGAAGCCCAAGCGGCCCAGCGGGGGCTAAAATTTTAAATCCCGCGGCCGACCGACAGGGGGCTTGAATCTCGCAGGCGAGTACGCCACAGTGCGCCGGGGGTCGTCGTTCATCGCTTCGTATGTATCGTATATCTTGCCGAGAGATGATTTTCGAAAGCAATTTGTAGACATTAATGTTCTCTTAAATGCCGAGTGCCAACGGGTGGGATCCAACCGGGCGTACGTATTTGATTCGGTCTGAACTTTTTGTCTCACAGATGTATTGTTATTAACTTTGATAAACTTAATTATTGAAAATAAAATCATGAAATCGATAATAACTTAGACTAAGTAATGTTTTTATTAATAAATTGTGTTAGAACAACTAAGACTGCTTCGCCCGCTTCGGCCACAGTTATAAGAACGCCCGGGAAGAGTTCTTCGGTCAATCCATCTAAAACTTATTATACGTCGATAAAATATGTAAAAGAATGACCAGCTTTTCTCTCTCTCTCTCGATCGATCGATACGCTGCAAGGGAGAGGGACGTACCAGCGACATTGATGTTCTCGACGATGTACAGAACGTTGTCCTCGTTGATCTCCCCCTTCTTCTGCGCGTCGAGGATGTGGTCGATGGCGCACTTCAGGCCGTCCGAGCTCTTCGTCCCGGCCAGCTTCCTGGGGACGGGAACGTTCGTGGGCGTAAGGAAGCTATTCAAAACATGTACGGTTTTGCCGGAGCCCGATGGGGATATCCACGCATAAACTAGCTAGCTAGCTAGAGGATGCCTTGGCGTCCAGATTCTGGTGTTAGATATATATATATATATATATATATATAGAGAGAGAGAGAGAGAGAGAGAGAGAGAGAGAGAGAGAGAGACTCACTTGCGTTCCTCGAGGAAGTAGTCCTTGAAGAGCTGGAGACGGCGCTCCTTGACCTCCTTGCAGATGCGGAGGTAGCCGCGGAGGAGGGGGCGAAGGATGGGGATGAAGTCGCCGTAGTTGTACTCGAAGCTCTGGGCGAGGCGGCTGCGCTCGCCGTTGAGCGCCCGGAGCTTGACGAACAGCGGGTCTTCCTCGCTTTCGAACCGGCGGTCGAACATGATCCGGTACATGTTGTTGTACATCATCAGCTGCAGGCGCCGCCGGAGCACCGTCCCCTCGGTGGCGGCCTTGGGGTCAGCCTTGAGGTCCTCCACCACCCGCCGCGCCTCGTCCTCCCATCCCAGCCGGTACTGCTGCACCACCTTGTTGGTGAAGAAGGGGACGGTCATGATCCGCCGCATCTTGCGCCAGTGGTCGCCGTACACGGTGAACACCATGTCCTGGCCCTTGCCGGTGAAGATGTCGAACACCACGTTGCGGGTGCGCGAGCCGAACTCGACGCCTTGGGTGTGGAGCACCTCGCGGGCCAGATCCGGGGAGGACACCACCACCAGGTTGCGCTGCCCCATGCGGAGGAGGAAGATGTCGCCGAACCGGCGGGCGAGCGCGGTCAGGTTGCGGTGGTTGAGGTCGTCCCCTACCTGGAGCCAGTTACCGAAGATGGGGATGGGGAGGGGCCCCGGCGGGAGCTTGAAGCGCTTGCCTCGGGCCTTGGAGACGGCGATGGCCAGAGTGACGGCCACGAACAGGCCGAGCAGGGCCTTCTCCAGGAGCACCAGATCCATGGCTGTGCTCTACCTCTACCCGGCGGCCACCGACCTTGGGCGGCGGCGGAGAAGCGCAAAAGGGTACGGGCGCCGGGTGGTGCTGATTGTGTTGCCGGCTGGGCAGGGACGGCGGCCGTGGCGCGGGCTTTATAGAGCCCCGAGGCAGACGGACGCACAGGGTTCGGCCGTTAGTCTTGACGGTGGGTGGTAGGTAAGAAGACAGGCGGGTGTGAGCGCCAAGACTGCGCGTCCGCCGCTGGGGACCTGGAATTTTTGTTTTTGGAAAAATTAATTAGGGAGAAAGTCAACTTAACACATAATCTGTTTAGTCTGTTTTCACCAAATTCTTTAGTGATAAGTCCGTTTTTTCACCTTCCGTGGATCGACTTTCCTCGATTCCAAAAATGTCCTCATCCGAGAGGGGCTCAACTAGGGGTGTAAACGGAATCCGATATTCCGATATTCCGATTCGATTTCGATAAAAATTAACGGATTTGGAACTTGTTTTTGTATCCTATAAGCTATCGGAATCGGAATTGGATATTCCGGTAGCTTATCGGAATCGGAATCGGAATCAGTTGGTTCCGTTTCCGTTAATCCGATTTCGATAAAAAAATAATTATATATAAATAAAATTAAATAAAACAAAGTTAAATAAATTATAAAATATAATATATAAATTGATAAAATAATTAAAATAAAATTTTAAGAAGATTATATCAAAATTTATTAATTATATGTAAATTATTGACTCACTTTTGAATAAAAATTAATATTTAATATGCATTTCGGATTTTATCGGATTCGGTTCCGATTTCGATAACGGAATCGAAATCGGATCGAAATCGGAACATAGTGATTCCGAAATTATCGGAATCGGAATCGGAACCCCTTAACCCTTATCGGAATCGGAATCAGATTCTGGTGAATCCGCTACCGAATCCGACCCGTTTACAGCCCTAGGCTCAACCCTGACGGTCACCCAACGGTAGGGTTGTAAACGGAGTTTCCGTATCGGCTGTGTTTAATTATTCGGATAATTGTATTCGGCAAATACAAATATCGATCAAATATTATAAGTCGGATAATCTTCGAATTCGGCATGAATAGGGATGCGAATGTTAATTATTATATGTAATAATATAAAAATACGTAGAAATAAAAAATAAAAAATATAAATTTATCATATATTTATCAACATTAATTTAGTATATTAATATATAATAGAGAATATTTAATCACATTTATAAATATAATGATTTTAAATATATAATTATATATATTATGTATATATCATCAAAGATGAATTCGGAGCGGATCTCAAACAGAGCGGAGCGGGTATTCTCGTGTCCGCTCCGATTAACATTCGGATAATATCCATATCCGGATATCCGCTCTAATAGATACCTAAAATCGAATATTATCCGCGTAAACAGATACAAATTCGGAGCGAATCCGAATTTTATCCGTATCGGTTTACAACCCTACCCAATGGCATCTCGAGAGGTGAACGCGACACAGGGTAGCGATCTAGGGCAACGGTTGTCGCCACCGCCATCGGCTTCACCATCGGGGGGCCTCCGCAGCGCCTACCGGTCACCATTGCAGCTCCTACTACTGATCGCCGTCGCAGCGCCGTCGGTTTTGCCATCGGGGCCTCTGCAGCACCTTCCGGTCGCCTTCGCAGCCTGCCGGTTGCCATCGCAGTGCCGTCGGCTTTGCCATCGGGAGCTTCACAGCACCTGCCGATCGCCATGGCCACCGCCGTCAGCTTCTCCACTGCCCTTGGACGGTGCAGGTAGAAGAGGGTTTCACGCAGGGTTCCCATCAGGTTGATTTTTTTTGTGATGTCCAGAAAGTGCTATTGTCTGCTTCTTTTTCTTTTTCTGATTTCAAGTGTTCCACAGTGACGGACGATCTATTTACCAACTTTGAAAAGGTAAATTGGTCTTTTAACGTAACAGCTCAGCACCTCCATTCGAGAATCCATGTATAATAGAGTTAATGGGGGGTGTTAATTGATTGCACGATGACAAAAGTTTTTATTTTAATTTTTAAAAATTGTAAGAAAATTTGTCAAAAAAAGATGACCGACAACTTTGACAATTTTATATTTTGAAAGTGATTTTATTCTTAAACAAAAAAGAGAGAGTTTTATTTCTTTTTTTTCTTGTGATCATAAATGGTAGTTATTTCTTTTATTATCACATCTCTCCATGATAATTTTATGTAATAAGTTAGTTTATTTTTTATTTTAATATAATTTTTTATCATGAAAATGTAAAAAAATTATCATGCAACCAAACACTTCGTAAGATAGTCAAAATTTTGGTAAAACGAATCTAATGTTTCTGGAACTGGTTTTTATGCAAGTCTGCTTGCTTGCTGGTGTGGCAAAGGCAAAGGGTCGGATTGCGCAGCCACATTTGTCCATCTTGGATTCCGAGGTTCGCCGAGGTTAAAGCGGCTTTGAATCAAAATCCGGACATTCCGATTCCGTTCAGATTTTGATTAAGTGGAATCGGGATGATCCAGTACTTTTTGAAATCTATACTATCTATTAATCTTATTTAAAAATCAACAAATAAACTTTATTTCACCATTATTTTTTTGATGTAGCGTACATGCATAAAATTTTACTTCATCTAGTTTTTTCATACCATAACGTTGATAATTTGTATGTGTTTTTATTTATTATGATGTTGCTTTTTACATTATTTTTATTTAAATAAGATAAACTGATACAAAATTGACTGTTTCCATTTCGATAAAATCTTGCAATATCAAATTCAATTTAAATAATCATAGAATATAAGAATAGATTTTAAATTAGTTAGTTTTGTTAGGAACCGAAAGAAAAAAGTACATGTGTTCAGTGTAGGTTTGCGAAACAAGTATACGTTGTTCAAGGGCGAGTCATTTATATATTCTGTGTAAGTTTGACCTTGAGCCTTTACGAACACAGATAACTCTGGTTCAAAATCGTGAGTTCAAACTAATTAGATACAACCTTGTTTATAAAACTTAAATCAGATAATTTTTTTTTTAAAAAAAAGCTCCAACCTATTCCATAAACATTCAGGTGTTAAGACATAATTATGAAAAATTATAATTTAATTTTTTAAATGAAAATTAAATCTAGTGTTGAATCAAACTATTCGTACATTTATTGAATCGAGTGGAAGCTTGTCCAAGATTGGTTTCTTTAATCTAATCCTATTTTATCTTGCTTATTCAACCTGCTAAACGGGTGGAGTGGAGATTGTACCGTGTTCTTGGTTTTTTTTGAATGCTATTTGGTACGAGAATAACTCGAGGATAAATTTGAGTTATTCCTAAAATTTTATAGTACCAAATATGTTTTTGGAAATTGGACCCGGGATGAAAGCCCGGGGACCATCCCTGAGGTGAAAGAGTGGTTGGTGGCGGCGGGACGTGCGATCAAGCGCCGAAGTAGGTGGTTGGATGGGAGGGGGTTGGTAGCTTAGCTTGGGGGAACGGAACATTTGATGTGATTAATCCTAGCTAACTCTTGAAAGCTATTAAAACATTTGGATTCATTGTTGTACTGTTGATATTATATTATTTTCTTATATCTGGCACTTGTACCTAGCTAAGAGTAATTAACATCAAAGTCGGCATGGTAATACTTTCAATAATCTAGCCCCCTACCGGTCCTTGGCTGACAAATCTGAGCACCTTGGCTTAACCCTCCAAAATTGGTGACGTTGAATGGAATATAACAGTTGATAATTGAATTAGTTGGTAGTCTGAGCTAGCAAAATATTGTCTATTATGTATCTAGGACCGGCGGCTCTCAATTAAATAGATTTTTACTTTGAATATTCTATGGTCTTACATCATCTTATCATATATATATATATATTAAATGCTAGCCCTAACCCTTGACACGGACAAATCAGAGACCCCAAATTGATGGGGGGGGGGGTATTTTAATAACAAAAAAAGATTTCATGGGTACTTGTAATAACTAGTGCAACTAGAAGTCCACTTTCATCCACTTGCATCACTTGATTGGCTGCAAACAGAAAATCACCTTGATATTGGAGCTCCCATCCTTTAAGGGTGAGTTTGGACCCCCCCTCTCTCTCCCTCTCTCTCCTGGAGAGAATATTATATTATGTAATGATATATTAATTTTTGAAGCTCCCTATCTAAGTTTTAGTCTAGATTAGAGAGATATCTATGTGGAACATGGAGATTAAGACGATCTCTTCTCTCTATGCGACGTACAACTTTTACTCCATTTCTTTTTCTTGTTGAACAAAGTAGCCTCTCATACCCACTAATTCAAGCAATAGTTTTTTGTTAATAAAAAAACACATGAAAGTTGCGTAAGCGTCTATAGGGTGTTTGGTGAAATTTAGTCTTCTCTAGAAAAGTATACTTTTATGACAACTTTTTATTAAAGATGTTTGGGAGTCATGGAAAAATATATGTAAACTTATAGAGAATTTCTTCCGGGGTGCATAAAAAGGGGTGGGAGATCTTTCTTCTTTCTAGTGGTCCCCAATCTTTTTCTTAGTTATGCATGGTTCGTTGTTATTATATGTCATCAAATGTGGTATCTTTATGTTTATAGCCATCTTATATTTTAGTTTACCATTTAACCTTATCGCAAAACATATGCAAATTACTTTTCAACTTCAACCAACCACCTCATTACTTTTCAGCATTATTTTTTGCCGATATATCTAACGTGGAAATTTAAAAGCAACTGCACATTGATTTTAATATTCTAAACCCTATCCCCTCAAGCTTGAGCTAGCTTTTATGGTGCCTATGTCAATGACTTCAGTTGTAACACCTTAGTTTGAAAATATATATATGTCATAAAATTAAATTAGTAAGCTAACTATTAATTCTCTAATTAGTTATTATTTAGAGATTAAGTTAAAAATTTTTGAAGTTAAGTATATTTTGTTTTTAGCAATACCTAGATAAATGAGGTCATACGAATATTATTTATCAATTTAAGATGGTCAAGTCAATGAGCTGATTTAATCGATCATTACATCATCTTCGTGAACATTAATTAATTGGCACAGCTCACCAGCACTTGTGCGGTGCTCAGCACGGATAGCGCACCAGTGACGTACATCATACTTTCCTTCACCGCACAAACGATGTCATTCTCATTAATACATTATAAATACAATATTCGGATACGAGATCCGGGTTCATTATCCGATGACTCGGATATTATCCGTTTACCTGGTATGTATCCAACGGTTCAATGACCGGGCACGGATATTACATCCGAATATTATGAAAGAACGGAGAAGAACATTCCACATCATCCTCGAAAATCGTTTGTTGGACAGTCGGACGGGGTCTCCTCCGTGGCCTCGAAGATTCGACGTTCATAGAAAATTATGTTGTGTTTCTCTAGATATTTATATTTTTATAAATTTTAAAATCATGGTGTTGAAGTAGAAAGATTCAAAATATACGATCATAATATCAAGTTTCGAATAATCAATATACATAAGATTATTCTCACAATTCTAACATTTCTTCTCGTGGTAAAAGTGAACAGTGAAAATATGAGACAAGATAATTAATTAAATATTAAATATAAGTATTCGTTTTGATACCATCTTACAAATCTCTTAAAATTATGATATTGAGATAAAAGACCTATGATATATAAACACAATATCAAATCTCAAATATGAGATTATCCTCACAATTCTAATAGAGAGAGAGAGAGAGAACGATCCCTCTAACTAGCTAAACTTGAGAATGAAACTTCAATCACTTGTATCAGAATTCTAGCTGCAGGCTGGTGCATCACCGGGCCAACCGCGCAGAAAGATGATAAGATACACAACTGTAGAAGTAATTTACAGTACGACATCACAGAAGTCATCCTAAAATATGTGTGTTTTCCTTCTGTAGAGAGAGAGATGATTATACGGAAGAGCTAGCTAGCAGCTTGCTTGCCAAGAGAAGGGCTTTGGAGTGCAATTGACCGCGATGGGTCCCTTCCAAGCTAAGGCGCCGTCCTTTTGGTTCAAGATTCGACGCCAACACTAGCAGAGAAGATCGGATCAATGCAGTCCCTATTCCCCGGTAAATAATTTTGGGATGAATTATTTGAGGTGATTTATAACACGAAGCATAAATTGACCAGGTCATGACTTCTGAAGCATTTTTCTACGGCTGATGTCTCACCTAACACATACGGTTAAGCTAACTGCGACTTCAATAAGGCGATTCAATATTTGGTTTGTCTAACCAAATGTTGTTGGTGCGGATCCAAAGACCAATCGCACAAGAAAATCTCAAAATGTTCCGCGACGGTATATATATATATATACATACATATATATATACATATATACATCAAACTGAGCTGATTTGATCCCCTCACTAGAACGGTCGTTGTCCTCCCCATGTCCTTAATGCCAGTGATTTTCACGATTTTCCCCTCTCCAATAGACACCTCTTCAACGCATTCTGCAAAGCCCAGCTTCTCCTCACGGAAGTGTTCAATGTTCGAGATGGGCAGGCAATTGAGTGTCTTGGTAATGAACTCGATTTCGTCCCTCTCCACATCCTTGATCACCAAGATCTTCGCCTTGGCAAGATAGTGCAACGAGAGATCCGTGACTGCATCTCTCAAGATGCTTTTCTGAATTAGCAGCACGTTGCAGCCAGTGGCACGGATCTTCTTAATGATTCCGAGAATGTAATTGCGCTCCTCCTTAAGTATTCGATCCATCTGGGTGCATTAACTTACGGTGTTTGGATGGGAGGGGGTTGGTAGCTTAGCTTGGGGGAACGGAACATGTGATGTGATTAATCCTAGCTAACTCTTGAAAGCTATATATTAAAACATTTGGATTCATTGTTGTACTGTTGATATTATATTATTTTCTTATATCTGGCACTTGTACCTAGCTAAGAGTAATTAACATCAAAGTCGGCATGGTAATACTTTCAATAATCTAACCCCCTACCGGTCCTTGGCTGACAAATCTGAGCACCTTGGCTTAACCCTCCAAAATTGGTGACGTTGAATGGAATATAACAGTTGATAATTGAATTAGTTGGTAGTCTGAGCTAGCAAAATATTATCTATTATGTATCTAGGACGGCGGCTCTCAATTAAATAGATTTTTACTTTGAATATTCTATGGTCTTACATCATCTTATCATATATATATATTAAATGCTAGCCCTAACCCTTGACACGGACAAATCAGAGACCCCAAATTGATGGGGGGGTATTTTAATAACAAAAAAAGATTTCATGGGTACTTGTAATAACTAGTGCAACTAGGGTGAGTTTGGACCCCCCCTCTCTCTCCCTCTCTCTCCTGGAGAGAATATTATATTATGTAATGATATATTAATTTTTGAAGCTCCCAATCTAAGTTTTAGTCTAGATTAGAGAGATATCTATGTGGAACATGGAGATTAAGACGATCTCTTCTCTCTATACGACGTACAATTTTTACTCCATTTCTTTTTCTTGTTGAACAAAGTAGCCTCTCATACCCACTAATTCAAGCAATAGTTTTTTGTTAATAAAAAAACTCATGAAAGTTGTGTAAAAGTCTATAGGGTGTTTGGTGAAATTTAGTCTTCTCTAGAAAAGTATACTTTTATGACAACTTTTTATTAATGGGGTGTTTGGTTGCGTGATAATTTTTTGTACACTTTCATGATAAAAAATTATATTAAAATAAAAAGTGAAGTAACTCATGACATAAAATTATCATGTTTGGAGGAATGTGATTGCAAAAAAAAGTAACCATCGCACATGATCAAACAAAGTGGGGGACCACAAGAAAAAGAAAGAGGTGAGACCCTCTTTTTTGTTTAAGAAGAAAATCACTTTTAAAACATAAAATTGTCAAGGTTGTCAAACACCTCTTTTAACAAGTTTTCTTACAATTTTTAAAATTTAAAATAAAAACTTCCATTATCATACAACCAAACACCCCATAAAGATGTTTGGGAGTCATGGAAAAATATATGTAAACTTATAGAGAATTTCTTCCGGGGTGCATAAAAAGGGGTGGGATCTTTCTTCTTTCTAGTGGTCCCCAATCTTTTTCTTAGTTATGCATGGTTCGCTGTTATTATATGTCATCAAATGTGGTATCTTTATGTTTATAGCCATCTTATATTTTAGTTTACCATTTAACCTTATCGCAAAACATATGCAGATTACTTTTCAACTTCAACCAACCACCTCATTACTTTTCAGCATTATTTTTTGCCGACATATCTAACGTGGAAATTTAAAAGCAACAGCACATTGATTTTAATATTCTAAACCCTATCCCCTCAAGCTTGAGCTAGCTTTTATGGTGCCTATGTCAATGACTTCAGTTGTAACACCTTAGTTTGAAAATATATATGTCATAAAATTAAATTAGTAAGCTAACTATTAATTCTCTAATTAGTTATTATTTAGAGATTAAGTTAAAAATTTTTGAAGTTAAGTATATTTTATTTTTAGCAATACCTAGATAAATGAGGTCATACGAATATTATTTATCAATTTAAGATGGTCAAGTCAATGAGCTGATTTAATCATTACATCATCTTCGTGAACATTAATTAATTGGCACAGCTCACCAGCACTTGTGCGGTGCTCAGCACGGATAGCGCACCAGTGACGTACATCATACTTTCCTTCACCGCACAAACGATGTCATTCTCATTAATACATTATAAATACAATATTCGGATAGGAGATCCGGGTTCATTATCCGATGACTCGGATATTATCCGTTTACCTGGTATGTATCCAACGGTTCAATGACCGGGCACGGATATTACATCCGAATATTATGAAAGAACGGAGAAGAACATTCCACATCATCCTCGAAAATCGTTTGTTGGACAGTCGGACGGGGTCTCCTCCGTGGCCTCGAAGATTCGACGTTCATAGAAAATTATGTTGTGTTTCTCTAGATATTTATATTTTTATAAATTTTAAAATCATGGTGTTGAAGTAGAAAGATTCAAAATATACATAATATCAAGTCTCGAATAATCAATATACATAAGATTATTCTCACAATTCTAACATTTCTTCTCATGGTAAAAGTGAACAGTGAAAAATATGAGACAAGATAATTCATTAAGTATTAAATATAAGTATTCATTTTGATACCATCTTACAAATCTCTTAAAATTATGATATTGAAGTAAAAGACCTATGATATATAAACACAATATCAAATCTCAAATATGAGATTAACCTCACAATTCTAATAGAGAGAGAGAGAGAGAGAGAACGATCCCTCTAACTAGCTAAACTTGAGAATAAAACTTCAATCACTTGTATCAGAATTCTAGCTGCAGGCTGGTGCATCACCGGGCCAACCGCGCAGAAAGATGATAAGATACACAACTGTAGAAGTAATTTACAGTACGACATCACAGAAGTCATCCTAAAATATGTGTTTTTCTTCTGTAGAGAGAGAGATGATTATACGGAAGAGCTAGCTAGCAGCTAGCTTGCCAAGAGAAGGGCTTTGGAGTGCAATTGACCGCGATGGGTCCCTTCCAAGCTAAGGCGCCGTCCTTTTGGTTCAAGATTCGACGCCAACACTAGCAGAGAAGATCGGATCAATGCAGTCCCTATTCCCCGGTAAATAATTTTGGGATGAATTATTTGAGGTGATTTATAACACGAAGCATAAATTGACCAGGTCATGACTTCTGAAGCATTTTTCTACGGCTGATGTCTCACCTAACACATACGGTTAAGCTAACTGCGACTTCAATAAGGCGATTCAATATTTGGTTTGTCTAACCAAATGTTGTTGGTGCGGATCCAAAGACCAATCGCACAAGAAAATCTCAAAATGTTCCGCGACGGTATATATATATATACATACATATATACATCAAACTGAGCTGATTTGATCCCCTCACTAGAACGGTCGTTGTCCTCCCCATGTCCTTAATGCCAGTGATTTTCACGATTTTCCCCTCTCCAATAGACACCTCTTCAACGCATTCTGCAAAGCCCAGCTTCTCCTCACGGAAGTGTTCAATGTTCGAGATGGGCAGGCAATTGAGTGTCTTGGTAATGAACTCGATTTCGTCCCTCTCCACATCCTTGATCACCAAGATCTTCGCCTTGGCAAGATAGTGCAACGAGAGATCCGTGACTGCATCTCTCAAGATGCTTTTCTGAATTAGCAGCACGTTGCAGCCAGTGGCACGGATCTTCTTAATGATTCCGAGAATGTAATTGCGCTCCTCCTTAAGTATTCGATCCATCTGGGTGCATTAACTTACGGTGTTTGGATGGGAGGGGGTTGGTAGCTTGGGGGAACGGAACATGTGATGTGATTAATCCTAGCTAACTCTTGAAAGCTATATATTAAAACATTTGGATTCATTGTTGTACTGTTGATATTATATTATTTTTTTATATCTGGCACTTGTACCTAGCTAAGAGTAATTAACATCAAAGTCGGCATGGTAATACTTTCAATAATCTAACCCCCTACCGGTCCTTGGCTGACAAATCTGAGCACCTTGGCTTAACCCTCCAAAATTGGTGACGTTGAATGGAATATAACAGTTGATAATTGAATTAGTTGGTAGTCTGAGCTAGCAAAATATTATCTATTATGTATCTAGGACGGCGGCTCTCAATTAAATAGATTTTTACTTTGAATATTCTATGGTCTTACATCATCTTATCATATATATATATTAAATGCTAGCCCTAACCCTTGACACGGACAAATCAGAGACCCCAAATTGATTGGGGAGGGGGGGGGGTATTTTAATAACAAAAAAAGATTTCATGGGTACTTGTAATAACTAGTTCAACTAGGGTGAGTTTGGACCCCCCCCTCTCTCTCCCTCTCTCTGCTGGAGAGAATATTATATTATGTAATGATATGTTAATTTTTGAAGCTCCCTATCTAAGTTTTAGTCTAGATTAGAGAGATATCTATGTGGAACATGGAGATTAAGACGATCTCTTCTCTCTATGCGACGTACAACTTTTACTCCATTTCTTTTTCTTGTTGAACAAAGTAGCCTCTCATACCCACTAATTCAAGCAATAGTTTTTTGTTAATAAAAAAACTCATGAAAGTTGCGTAAGCGTCTATAGGGTGTTTGGTGAAATTTAGTCTTCTCTAGAAAAGTATACTTTTATGACAACTTTTTATTAATGGGGTGTTTGGTTGCGTGATAATTTTTTATGCATACTTTCACGATAAAAAATTATATTAAAATAAAAAGTGAAGTAACTCATAAAATTATCATGTTTGGAGGAATGTGATTGAAAAAAAAGTAGCCCTCGCCCATGATCAAACAAAGTGGGGGACCACAAGAAAAAGAAAGAGGTGAGACCCTCTTTTTTGTTTAAGAAGAAAATCACTTTTAAAACATAAAATTGTCAAGGTTGTCAAACACCTCTTTTAACAAGTTTTCTTACAATTTTTAAAATTTAAAATAAAAACTTCCATTATCATACAACCAAACACCCCATAAAGATGTTTGGGAGTCATGGAAAAATATATGTAATTTCTTCCGGGGTGCATAAAAAGGGGTGGGATCTTTCTTCTTTCTAGTGGTCCCCAATCTTTTTCTTAGTTATGCATGGTTCGCTGTTATTATATGTCATCAAATGTGGTATCTTTATGTTTATAGCCATCTTATATTTTAGTTTACCATTTAACCTTATCGCAAAACATATGCAGATTACTTTTCAACTTCAACCAACCACCTCATTACTTTTCAGCATTATTTTTTGCCGACATATCTAACGTGGAAATTTAAAAGCAACAGCACATTGATTTTAATATTCTAAACCCTATCCCCTCAAGCTTGAGCTAGCTTTTATGGTGCCTATGTCAATGACTTCAGTTGTAACACCTTAGTTTGAAAATATATATATGTCATAAAATTAAATTAGTAAGCTAACTATTAATTCTCTAATTAGTTATTATTTAGAGATTAAGTTAAAAATTTTTGAAGTTAAGTATATTTTGTTCTTAGCAATACCTAGATAAATGAGGTCATACGAATATTATTTATCAATTTAAGATGGTCAAGTCAATGAGCTGATTTAATCATTACATCATCTTCGTGAACATTAATTAATTGGCACAGCTCACCAGCACTTGTGCGGTGCTCAGCACGGATAGCGCACCAGTGACGTACATCATACTTTCCTTCACCGCACAAACGATGTCATTCTCATTAATACATTATAAATACAATATTCGGATAGGAGATCCGGGTTCATTATCCGATGACTCGGATATTATCCGTTTACCTGGTATGTATCCAACGGTTCAATGACCGGGCACGGATATTACATCCGAATATTATGAAAGAACGGAGAAGAACATTCCACATCATCCTCGAAAATCGTTTGTTGGACAGTCGGACTGGGTCTCCTCCATGGCCTCGAAGATTCGACGTTCATAGAAAATTATGTTGTGTTCTCTATATATTTATATTTTTATAAACTCCAAAAATCATGGTGTTGAGTAGAAAGATTCAAAATATACGATCATAATAGCAAGTCTCAAATAATCAATATACATAAGATTATTCTCACAATTCTAATATTTCTTCTCATGGTAAAAATGAACAGTGAAAATATGAGACAAGATAATTAATTAAGTATTAAATATAACACGAAGCATAAATTGACCAGGTCATGACTTCTGAAGCATTTTTCTACGGCTGATGTCTCACCTGACACGTACGGTTAAGCTAACTGCGACTTCAATAAGGCGATTCAATATTTGGTTTGTCTAACCAAATGTTGTTGGTGCGGATCCAAAGACCAACCGCACAAGAAAATCTCAAAATGTTCCGCGACGGTATATATATATACATACATATATATATACATATATACATCAAACTGAACTGATTATCCCCCCCCCACCCACCCACCCACCTTCCCAGAAGTCAATATCCTTATCATATATATATATATGTGTGTGTTGCGTTGACATTTCGGTGCCGTGCCGCGTCTCTTTGCGGCGTTTTGTCAGAGCCACGGAGAAGTTTGCGGCTCCCCACTCCACATTTTTGGTGGCACACACACAACACAACACAACACAACACAACAGATGCGCGACGGCAGGATAAAACGTCAGCATGGTCGTGGCTGCGGCTGTCTAACTCGCCACCCACCGCCAGAGACCGTCACCTCACCTACTCCCGCCGCGCCACTCGGTCGATCGTTTCCTCTCCGCCACCACCAACTTCCTCACCGCGAGAGAAGAGACGTCTACTTTTCTCGACTCTCTCCGGTGGCTCTCGAGGCTCCACCGCCGGAGGGGCCGGCCGACAGCCCACCAACCCCCCCGAGGTGACGCCATCGCTGCACATATCGACATTAATTCCAATCTTCAAGCAAGCACGTACGCGGAGCCCCCGTTCATTCTTCCTTCTCCGGTTGGGTATGCCAACATCTTACGAAGTGGTGGACGAGCTAGGAAGAAGCTGGGGTTCCGTTGATATATATATATATATATATCTCTTCCACGCCTGTGCCGAGTGTGTTTATTTGCACCTGTATTTTTCTTTAATTACTTGATCAGTTGAGCAAGAGTCTCTATTCAAGTTTGGCACGTTAACAAATAATTAATTCTTTATTTAAATTTGTTGGTTCAACATATATAATAAGTGAGTTTATTTTAAACCTTTATGGAACCAAAATTTGAAGTACTAAGTGGAGTGTGTATCCATTCGTCTACACCTCTACTCGTGCCCCCCTCCAACCGCCCTGCTAGCTAGGTTGTGATGCCATGTCAAACAAGTTGGATGTACGTACGTGTATGGTGTGAATAATATGTCTCGTTAGCAAAATTTATGCCGGTTCATTGTTAACCACCGGCAATGAATACATATCCAAACTGTCTTGTAGTATAGCTAAGGAATGATTTTGGTAGTTGTCTATATACAGCTAAGGATATTGTTGCAAATTAAGATCGGCACAAAATGAGTTTATAATGCAAGTGTTCATGTTAGTGGTGTCGATGGGCCAAGCCCGGCCTGTCCTGCCTACGGCCCAATCCAAATTGTATTGGGTCGGCCCGATCTGACGCTTACTATATTGTTGGTCTTGCCCGGCCCAACTTTTTATTTGATAAATATATAATTATCAAATGTAATGATTTAATTATTTAAGATAACATTGTACAATTGATAATAACTTAATTTAAAAATATTTTTGATAAGCACAAATACTATTTTTAATTAAATTTTGACAAAAGTTTCAACCCGCCTTGATCTATTTCAGCCCGCTTTGACCCATATATATATTGACCTGGTTCAGACTAGTAGGCCAAAACCTTTGACCCATATAACGGTCTGCGGTGAAACTGACCTGTGAATCCACCAGTCCCATTGCCACCCATAGTTCACCTACCGACGAGTGTGTTATTCCTCATGGGAGAAATTTTGCGTTAGGGTGCTTGCGCTGGCAAGAGCATTATTTGAGAGCATTTATATATACCAGAAATGGAATGAGAGAGTTTTGCTGAAATGCTCGTTGCAAATAAGGTAGAAAGTCAGAGTTACGGTACCTGTTGAGAGGTATTCAAGATCATATAATCACCATCATCAAGACCTCAAGAAGATTGAAAAATAGGGATGATTGTTCTTGTGCAGATATCCATGAAGGATACGAGACAATATGAAAGACGGTGGTGTGCTTAATTTGTTTTGGACTATCATATATGTATTTTGGTTAAGAGACATCACAGACACTAAATTTAGTTTTAATATTATTCTTATTTTTACATGTTAATATCACATATGAATATATACTAAGATTGTTCCTTAATTTTTTGTTGACTTAATTAACAAATAGTTTAAATGATCAGATAACAAATTGATTACCATTCACATTCCTAATTGTCCTCTTCGTCCAAGCTGCAGGGTCGGCGTTTAAGTGTTGTTACCTAATTGGTGGGTATGTCCGGCCTATAAGTTAATTCGATCGGTCTTAGCATGCTTCTGAAATCGGTCAGAGGTTTGAACATTTAAAATGTCTCATTATTTGTCTTAATTTATACCTGAATACATCTCTTATATCTTAATAAGCTCTTAAAATAATAAAGTAATAAATTCAAACCTTTTAATTTCTAGACAATATCTTTATACAAGATATATATATACCATTTATAATAATACAACATTAAGTAAATATTAAATTAATATATAAATATTCTAATCAAAGTCAGTAACTTTATCACAAGCTATGAGGTAAATAAAATAAGGGATTAAGAGAGTCCATGTTTTCAGATAAAGCATGCCCACCTTAGCACTGTAGTGTGTCACATTAATGAACGACATCGTATGCTCGTTTCTTTTACTAGTTGTAATTTTATTCCCGTTTGCAGAGAGTGAACAGTGGCTCTGATCGATCTTGTCATTTATTTGGTTGTGGACTGTACTCTTAATCGATCTATGATTTGATTTGAAGATGGAGAAAGTGAAAAACAAATATATATATATAGATAAATAGATAGATGAAAGTGATGAGAAAAGGAAGAATCGTCTTCAGGCACGACAGCGATATGCAACTGCGTATGTTTCTTGCTCTTTAACGGCGGCCTGCGCTTTTCCATGTGTGAACGAGTCGACATGAACTTGTCAACAGCAGCTATGATTCATATTCACAATTGTAGACTCGACACCATATCGTTTTCATTTATACAGTTGAAATTTTAAAAATATACATATAATATGTTGTGTATTAAGTCGTCGCACAGCTGTGATACCACATCTCTTATTTGAGAACCACCACTTTCTATTTTGAGATAGTCTTAGCTGAGGGAGGGGGGAAGGTTTGAATCTTCGTCCCTTCCTAACGCTATGTTCTCGTGGGTCTACCCATATTCCGGTGTTTCCACCTAGATGTGTTCCTATGTCACGTCCCGGATTTTCAAACACGCAGCGGAACTAAATCCGGTGACGAGACCGGGGAAATAACCCCTTAACTACGTCGATTTGGAAAATTGAAGACTAACCTAGGATCCAATACATAATTCAAATAATTCAATAAACTAAAATCATACCATGATACATCAATTCATATATCATCCAAAAAGAATATAAAAAGAATCTTCCAAATAATCTCTCGAGATCCAAATCACCACGCTTCTGCTGCGCTAAACTTGATTCTAAACTTGATTCTCTGAAAAATATTAAGAGATTTTGGAATGAGTCACACCGACTCAGTAGACACCCCTTCATCCGCCGAATCGGATAATAAAAGATCTAAATGATAATTATATAAATACCCAGTGCTACACTTGTTCTATATATGTATAGAACTAAACAATACGATAATTATCTGGCTTATCCACATATTTTTAAATTACCAACAACCAACTAATCAGACCCAATCAACACCTATAAATATCAAAAGAAGAACTTAACTTGAAAGAATAAAACATGCATGAATACATATTACCAGACCTATATGATGAAACCACAACAGATGAGACATCATGCATCTTATGCAACTCAATTCGATGAAGACAAACTAATGCACATCTAATGACCAAATACAGTGAATCATGCAATAGATGCACCTATCCTCTAATATAATATCACATCTTTTTCTTATTGGCAAGAAATGCGTCGTCTTGCCATCTCAACTTGCTACCACCAGATCTATCATATATAGAAGTAATATGTAGTAAAACTTAAGTCCCCTAGTGCACCTAGGCAGTGGTGGCACTTAGGACAAACCGCGGTATCTGGGATCGAAGGATGCACCGGACTGTTCTAATCCCCGCTGCCCACGGGCTCGACTACTAGTCTAGTGTAGCTCAGTCTGCCATTCCAATTAATGCACACATGCATTAATTCCAATCATGCAATGCCATGATAATTGCTATGCAAATTATAACCACTAATATGAATATGCACATCTAATGCAATTATCCATCTATAAAAATAAATGCACATATGCTTGACATAACATGACCACATGCCAAAAACAAATCCATCTATGATGCTAAACACCTGCATGCATGAAATATGCCAACATAACATATACACCCAATTAAATGATCAACGATATGAAAATTGATGAAAAATGCTAGATAATCAAGTTTATTTATTAATCTAAAACTCTATATAATCCAATTGATATGCAACCATAAATATTAACAAAGACCCAATCGGGTTGATCAACAAGGGCATATCAAATTCACAAATTATGCAATTAAATTCTACGGCACATGCTAATCAATAATTAAGATCAATTGATTAATAACATCAGGATCAATGTAGTATACATCTAATAAATTAATAAGACGTCTAGTATCATAAATCACCACATCCAATATTCACCGATAAATTTAAATCAACGTCTAAAATTGATTGATAAATTTTAGGTATTGAATTTAATGATAATAGGCACGTCTGGGATGCCTACATGAATCGCGCTGGAAGGAGGGACGCAGGGCGCTAAGGTGCTGACGCACAGCGCTTGACAACGGCGATCGGACGACGATGACGTGCCGGCCACGACGTCAGGGTGCGACTGCGCTAAGTTGCTGGCGCACACGGGAGGAGGCGGCGGTGCACAGAGGGGAGGCAGAGGTCCAAGGTGCCTGGAGAGCTCGGTTGCGCATGCATGCGAAGGTGAACGGCGCCGGACAGCGCGATGACAGAGTAGGGGCGCGCAGGGCAGGGAGGAAAGGTGATGGCGACAGGTGGGTGGCCGCGGGAGGAGAGAGAGAGGGAGAACGGCAACGACGAGGAGGAGATGGAGGCAGGGCAACGATGGGGGCGGACGGTTGCGGGAGGCAGCCACGGCAACGATTGTACAGTGGCGATGGCGAGGCGGGGCGATGCACCGCGGCTGTACGGATGCGTGGGCGAGAGGGCGAGAGAGAGAGCAGAGGCGAGAGGCGGAAGCCATGGTGCACGGCGTATCTTAGTAAGTGTTTGCTGTGGTTCCAATTCTATGTCTCGTGATCTAGTTCTATTTTGTTATCTCTTTATATTCTTTACACATTGCCGTGATTTTCCTTACTAGATCGTTAGTCTAGTCATCACTCATATTTTTTTTGGTGTGATTATTCAATCTCGTGGTAGTTGTCAAACTCTTATAATATTAGTACTTATCGCTACTATATGACTTTCTGAGCATTTAACCGTACAGGTCACTTTGTGATTATGTTTAAATTGGTTGGAGATGATTTTCAAAGGAATTGCAGTTACGTGTCTTTTTTCTTTTCTTGTGGCAGTATCATCCCACTTATGAACTCTTTTGCTTCGTGTGTATGAAAATATAATGTGTTATCAATCCAAAACAAAAGTCCATTTTCCGTTTGCTGCATGATCCAACTCTCGATCATCAACGGACATGCATTTTTCTGGTTGAGTGCATTTTAACGGAAGAAGCGCCGACAGATCACATATCGGAATGAACAAGAGAATTTGATGGTCCGTACATATGATTATGATTCCATTCAAATAAAAGTAACCTGTTGATCAGCATACGATTATATCTATAAATAACTTGCTAATTAAGAAATGACATAACCTTGTTATAATATAATTCAGGCAGAAATTGTTTTCACTCAAAACATTTTTTCCTGCTGGATGATATTTCCATTCAAACCACACTCTCATCCGTTTCCAAAAGAAAAAAAAGTTTTTGCACCACTATGATAGAAATACCTAATAGCTTAATTAAAGCCAAATGATAACATAACTGGCTGGTCTATAAAACATTAAGAAGCACAGGGAACTACATAATGTCGTACTAGAACTCAACATTACCAACGGAAAAAGTGCTAGATTAACTAAGTACATAATGTCATACAAGAACAACATAACATAACTGACTAAAAAGACAACCAACTAGAAAAGTACCATTTACATAACGGACTACTAGGGTCACAACCAACTATATATAAGAAAGTACGTACTAGATACATGTCAAGGTTCACACCGTCATTAACATCTTCACCTCCAAACATATACTAATTACTTTGTTTGAACAAATGTCACTCCCATCCTCGTCATCACCGTCTACTATTTTCATAGTTTAATTAAGTTTGATATAAAAAATTTTGCCTACTGCCAAAGCACCTTCTCTTGCCTTGAGTGAGTCAGTCTCAAGCATAGTCATGTGCTTTTGGAGATTGACGAATACGATCCACCTTGGTATGCATAGGGGCACTTTTAGGCTTTTTAGCATTAAGTTAAAAGAGTGAAGAGAAGATCTCAAACAGGTGCAAAAAAATGCAAGACTGAGTTGTAGGGACACGAACACTTGTCCAAGCGTTTTCCTCAAAATTGATATGTTTAATGCTCCAACCCAACATACCATAAGATCATCCATCTCAGCAAACTTCCAGCACTTCAATGATAGATCATCTATTCTACACCACAAAATGATCAATCAAGAGGAGAAAAAACTACCAATCAGAGATATGCCAATCAGATCTTCCAAATCTGCAAATCACAGTAGAAATATACCAATTTGCCAATGTTTCAGAATACACTGCCAATCCGGTCTGGAATATAAACTAAGCTAAATTTCAATGTCGGGAGTCAAAATAGGATTTGCTTAAGTATTCGAAGATGCTCTAACGATGGAAAAATAACACCTCTAAGATTGATAACAGTCTACACGAGTGTACTGCTCTAAAATATTCTTATTTGTGAGACCGACATCCACACTTTTATGATGTGATCATCCGGTATCATGACAAATATAAAACTCTATCGACAAAACTCATATCTCCATTTATTATCATTAAAGCGACTCTACATACAGCACATTCCAATTATGTGACTATGTTCATGTGCGTTGGTGAAGGTTTCAAGCAAATTTTTTGTAGTTTATTCTTGTCTAAGTCTTCGTTTATGTGTTTTAATAGTGTGAAGAAGTCCTACTCTTTTATTTGTATCATCGAAATTGTATTCATGTGTTTTAACAGTGTGAAGAAGTCTAGTTTGTTTTCATCAAAAAAAAAAGTAAAGATGGACTGGACATTAAGGGCATGTGTGGTACAGGGATAATTTGAAGATAACCCTGATTTATCCCCAAAATAGGGGATAAACCAAGTTTATCCCCAAAATTTTATGGTGCCAAACAGGCCCTAAAGAAATTGGGGGAATCGAACCTAATATCTGAAGAGTTTAGTCAACTGATGAAGAATTATGTTGACTTTCTTAAATGGATGCCAAGTCAATTTTCCCAATTTTCTATTCGACTGAATATATGATGAAAGAAGTGATACCTAAATGATATATATATATACACGTTTTGATAAATACAAGTGTGCAAGCATGAGCAACGATTGTACCACTAAAACATTTGATTTGCAGATTCGATTGCAAAATGTTCCATCCTATATATGTGAGAGATACTATATATCCTTATGATCTTCACATTCATCATGGTGCATATGATTTGATCATATCTTTATTTCTTATGAAAAACAATAGAGATTATCAAATACAGCGGTTTAGACTGGGTTAAGGATCCCACACTTCTACCACTGATTTTGGCCTCAGTCTAGTACAATGTTAAACTAACGAGTTAATACTCAGATGGAATAGTCAATTATGACTTTTTTTCCAGAAATATAAATGACATATCGACCAACTGAAACCTTTGTCAATTAAGTAGAATGGCTGGGTCAATAGGCAACCACCTGAACATTCTTCAGGTATCCAATTCAATAAGCAACCTTTGTCATAAAAACTTTTTTTTATCATATCTTCCTATATATGACAATTTTATGTCATTGGTTAACTAATAATATTTTATTTTAATGCAATTTTTGTTTCAAAAATGTATAAAAATTTGTTCTTGCAACCAAACCTCCCTACCAGTAATTTGACTATTAATTCCATTCTCGTATTCGTTATGGAGGATGCCTTATCAAACGGGATTTTCATGATGCTAGTCTTTCCGTGTTACTTTATGAACAGCTTAATATGATAGATGGAATAAGAGACTTAAAGGGCCCCTTTCCTTGGCGTGTGATGTCGTGAGTAAAAAAAAAACATGTAAATTTTACCGTTGAGCATTTATAAAATATAAAACTTTTATTTCGATCAAAAGACACTTAATTCATAATAATAACACAAAATAGTACTAACTCTAATAAGAGAGAAAATTTAAAACACACAAATAAAAAATAGAAAATTAATAAAATATAAAAACATTGTTTGAAGTTTTCATCAAAGTATTCCAATATAACCACATAATTAAAATGACCGACGTATCGACCATCACGAAACAAAGATTTGAGCTATCTCAAAAAAGTTCGACATTTGTTATAAGATCGGATGATCACAATGTGATTATTATTCATACCGGCTATCTCATAAATAAGATCATAATTATCGGAATAACTTATAGAAAACATCCAGACAGACATGGACAACATGTTAGAAAATCGACAAGACCATTTTCCCATAATCTGAGGTCTAAATATCTTACCGTCCCATGTGGTTTATCTTTTCTGCATGAATAGTGGTTGAAAGTGCTCGTCTTATCCTTTTCTCTTTCTTTTTTTTTTGAACACAAACAGCATATCTATTTTATAACAAGAGAGTACAAATACACCAGTACAACAACAAAAGACGTTAAATACAAAGACACACAAACTGACCTAAAGGTAAAGAAGCTTCCAAAGATCCACGTGCTTTTTTTTGTCTTCTTTTCCTTTTCTTTCTTCTTATTTCTATTTTTTTCTTTTTTGCAAGGAACCATGTGTATGAGCAGTTATCAATTTAATGCTTCCCATGTCGTAAGAGAAGAAGAAAATAAAATATCACTTAGGTTGGACCGGAACAACTGTAGCAACGGCATGCGACCGCATTCCACCGCACCTCTCCCTGCCACTGAGTGACTAGAGATGCAAACGAGCCGAGTCCAGTCGAGTAGTATGATGTTCAAGTTCGACCCATTTATTTAACATGAGTTCGAGTTTTAACGAGTATATTGAACTCTTGTTCAAATTTAGTTCATTTATTAATCGAGTTGAGTCGAGTTCAAACTCGAGTAGTAGTTAAACTAAAATTCAATTCATGTTCAAATTTTAGCTATATACAGACACGTTTGTAAAACTCAAAATCAATTAAAGATTATTTGTGAAACTCTACATTTAACTCATTTATGAAACTCGATCTAAGTTTAAACTTATTTTTTGAGTTATTTAATACATTTAAGTGATAATATATAACTATTAGTACTCATATTTTAATTTTTAAAAATAAATATATAATAAAATATTTAATCAAGTTACTCTCGAATTTATCAAGTTGAGTAGGAGTCTGTTTAAGTTTAACTCATTTAATGAGTTGAGTTTTATTTTGTATTCAAAATTTTTCATTGAACATAATAAATAAGTCGAGTCAAATTTTTATTAAGTCGAGTTTGGAATTACCTGTGGAGTGTATTGATCTGTGGAGTGACCGAGGCAGACTCAGCGCCCAGCGACCTGGGCTCTGAGGCCCAGCCATCTCGGCCCGGTCGCCCCAGCCTAGCGCCTTCTTGGTCGGGGACCAGTGGCCGCTTCGGCCCAGCACGGCCATATCACCTGGCCGGCCCATTCGGCCTAGAAGCCCTTTGCTACAGTCTGACAACGTTGAAAAAAAAGAAAGAAAATCAGAGGAAGAAAATAAATAAAATAAAATTGTAAAAGAGTCTCCCAAACTCTTGTATGTATATTTGATTTGTATGTGCTAGAAGTCTAGTGATTACTGTTAGCAAAAACTATGATGCTAAGCATGTAAATATTATAATATCATCTGATTAGTACAATATGCGTAGTTTAGCAAATTCGGCATGATTAAAATTAAAGGGTAAATGTAAATAAAATATCCTGATTATAAGCAAACCTGAAAAATAGAAGCGTGCAAGAATTGTAAACATGATGCCATCTCCTGCCTAGAGGATAGTAAGTTGTCTGCCATGGTCCTATAAATTCAGTTAGAACCATGTCCTAGAAGGTAATTAACTTGCACTGGAATATGATGATCAGATGACTTCCCAAAATTCGCCGCTCTACACGTTTTGTAGTTACACTTCATCACACTACTCTATCTCACCCAAGAGCAGCAAGATTTTAAATGAATCCAGAGTAACCGTTGATCCTACATATCAATATTATCTCTTGATATATATGTCATTACCTAGGTGTACCTTGAGCCTAATCTAGCTATATTGTATTTCTATATACATGTTAAATCTGGTGTAAGTCTTGTACATATATATAATATGAGAAAATGCAAGATAATGAATACATTGCAACATGCCATAGATGTAGGCTGGATACATGCTTGATGTTTGAATAGGTGTGCTTGTTAATAACTGATACATGCTTAACAAACTTGCTTGACCCGGCTGTGAACAGCCTGGACCACCTCCCCGGGGGGGGAGGTGGTATCCAGTGGGCATCGAGCACTGCACCGGCAGCGCTCGATGCCTCGCCGGCGCTGTGCCCATCGTGTCCAAAAAAAAAAAGACTCATGCTTCATAAAATTTGATGTCAATTAAAACTTGTGCGCGTTTTAATATATATATGTTTTAATGTAAGTCAATTTCTATGATAATATTTTTACATGTACATATAATTATCCAATGGATGAGAGAAGGGACTAATGCTTTCTCATGGTATGTTTGGGATCCACAGGTAAACATTTTTTTTACTTCACCTTCTCTAGGAATAACTTCCGAATTTTACGCTGCCATTTAGTTACCTTCCGGGTCCACCTCTTCTTCTGATTTGAGGAGAAAGCGGAAATGAAAATTTTTCTCCTTTCCATAATTAAAAAGTGCTTCGGATGACCTCCTTAAAAATGAGAAGAGGACTCTCACCGCCCAACTTAGGGGTGGACACTAAAGGGTTCAATCTCATGCCAGTCGGCAACATGCTGCTGAAGCTTAGGTTCAGGTAGGGATGTCAATGGTTACTGATTATCCGATTATCCGACTCGTTCGTTAGTTAACAGATAGTTTAAATTTTCCGAATAAACTATCCGCGTTCGTTTGCCGATTAACCGTTATCTTAGCAGATGCGGTCATGGATACATCATAAACTGAACCCAAAAACCGTTATTCGTATTCGTTAACTAATACATAATACGATATAACTCACAATTTATGACATCTAAGTATATATGTCTCATTTAGAAAATCTTATTGTCCTTAACTCACCGGTTCACCCTCCTCCTTGAGATCATAATATTGGATAAGCCTTGTCCTGACGTCCAACAATGATGTCTTCTTCCTCTTCTGCTTCTTGATGGTGCAATCCATGTACAAACTTTTGCTTCAAATTGACTATCTCATGTTTTATGTTGGACATGTATTATTTTTGACATATAATTAAGATTTTTTTATTTCTCATATTTTATGTTACACATCTAATTGTTTACTACAGACTCAAAAATTAATTTTACTATAGACTTGTAAATTATTTTTTTATATCTCATGTTTTGTGTTAGATATATAATTAAGAATTTTCTTCTTGTTCATTAGTATAAATAGATACTTTTAATCGTGATATATATATTTTTATGTGTATATTTATCGGTAAAATTATCTTTACTTCTTTATTTTGTTAGGTTGTATCGTGCGTATGTTATCTCTTTGTATATTCGATAATCGTTCGTTATTCGACCGTAAACTATTTTTAAGCGGGTAAACCAATGTGGTTCGCAGATATATCCGATACCGATAGTTAACGAACAGTAATCGGACAAATTTTAACATAGCGGCGGCAGTACCTTTGTGTGCGCGCGCGCGCTTCTGCCACAAGTCGGTGAACACTTGTTCTTTATGGGGTGTTTGGTTGCATGATAATTGAGGTTTTTATTTTAATTTTTAAAAATTGTAAGAAAACTTGTTAAAAGAGGTGTTTGACAACCATGACAATTTTATGTTTTGAAAGTGATTTTTTTCTTAAACAAAAAAAGAGGATCTCACCTCTTTCTTTTTTCTTGTGGTCCCCCACTTTATTTGGTCATGTGCGGTGGTTACTCTTTTTTGTAATCACATCCCTCCAAACATGATAATTTTATGTCATGAGTTGGTTCACTTTTTATTTTAATACAATTTTTTATCATGAAAGTGTACAAAAAATTATCATGCAACCAAACACCCCATTAGTTTTCTTGTGCTTTCACTGCCGTTGTTTCCATGGTCGGCTGCGCTCTAATGATATCGTCCTGGTATTGGGATGGATGAATTAGGATCTTTGTCCGTCATAATTAACCATCAAGCTGTCTGATATTCATAGGAAAATACGTAGGGAAGAGATCATGCATGGGTCATGGTATCTACTTGGAAAATTCATTAACGAGATCGTTTCTTGCGAAAGTCTTTGAATTTAAATTTTACGTCGACAATATTAGGCCTATGATGATGCCCAACATTGATTAGGTCAGCCAGATAAATTATACACATCCGCAAGTGCTTGTTTCCTCTTAAATTAATGTTACGCTTTTCACTTTATTTATATATGGGGAAAACATGACTCTTTTACTCAAGCGTTGAAAAATTAAGAAGGGTTTGACCTACTGTCAAGGAAAATTGCAAGCGAGATGCTAAATAAAAAAAATAAATGCTAGCGCTGCCAATACTGGGCCGGCTGGAACAACAAACATTGCAAACCGATGGGCCGGCCAAAATCGATTCCTGAGCCCATTATTTTGTCACGAGCAATTTCGTAGGTACTCCACTTCACCGGCCAGTGGGTACCCCGACGGCGACGTGTCTGGACAGGTGGAGGTGGCATAAGCACGGCGTGGAAAATTCCGCCCGGTCAGCATGCTCGAAGAGGCGTTTCCAGTTCAAACATCTGGATCATCCAATTCAACCCACAGGGTCTTCTCGACGACGGCCGGAGGCGTTCGCCGAGGACCGTGACCCGGTCGACCCTCCGATCGATCGCCTTCCTCCCGTTTCCCACCACCACGACTGCCCTCTTCGTACATCCGAAGAATTTCTGAATTCTACGGGTAAAGCCTTTGAACGGAACCCTAGCTTTAAAATCCCTCCGCCCCGCGCCGCCGTCGTCTACCACGCAAAGACCTCGGATGCACCGGCCGCGGCATGCTTCTCTACCCTTTCGGTGATCTCGGCCGATCACTGGCCCCCATGGACGACATCTTTGCCAGAATCATCCACGGGTGCGAGCGGGCAAGGGACCTCGAGGCCAACCTGGTGGGCATGGCCGACCGGCCGCACCTGCTCTTGGAGTCCTGCAAGGCCATAGTCGCCGAATTCGAGGGCGCCATCGACAGGTTGAGCTCCTACCCGGAAGCTGTCCTCGGAGAGGCGCAGGGATCGGGGCGGCGGCGGCGGCCGGATGGTGCAGCCGCCGACGAGGTGTCGCTGGGCGGCGATCTGTTTACGGTGAGGGACCTTCTTAACACAAGGATTGACGACATGACGGACGGGGAGAGTCGCCCTCTCTTCGCGAGTGGTTTGACGGAAACCGAAGTAGGTTTCCCGTCCGAGCTGCCCGAGCTCGGGCTTCAGATACCCATCACGTCGGCACCGGGGTCCTTCGGCTTCCGTGCGGGCGGCGGCGGCGGCGGCGGCCGTGTTGACGATACTGAGGATGACCATTTCTACCGGAGCGCGAGTTCTCAGCCGGCCGCCTCCACCGTGGAAGTCTCCGGTTCGGCTAGAAATCCAACAACAGATCCTCATGCTCGGCGGTCGATGAGGAAGAGGTAACACCCATATACATCTATATATCCGATAATCCCACATGAAATCTCATCTTAATTTCTTGAAGAAATAATCTCGAACAAGCTTATAATATATCATGATACACCTTCTGCGAAGACACTGTCGGTTCATTCATTCAAGCAACAAGATGAAACGTCGGATCCTTCTAATGATAATTCCGGCGACTGAGTACTAATAATTAATTATAATTACCTGCACAGGAAGGGCGGCGGCGAGGAGGCGAGGACGGTAAGAATTCCGGCCCTCCGCCTGGGGAATCTGGAGATCCCGCCGGACGACGGCTATACGTGGAGGAAGTATGGGCAGAAGGAGATTCTGGGCGCCAGATTCCCCAGGTAAATTAAATTAAATTATCAACCCGTCGCCATTCATTCGCTCTTGATACCCTCTATTAATCTTTCCTTTGTTTATTAACTGCATCTGCTGATGATCGATCAGCTAGTGCATTATCACTTCTCCGTAAGAAAATCAATGGTTAGAAATGGTTACAATTAGGAAAATAGTTTGTATGCATGTAATAATTAATGTCAATAGAACGATGTGTACGTACGTACTTTCCGCCTAACAACTTATTGAAGCTGAAACAAATGTTTACCTAGTAAATTAACGATCTAGATCGATCGATCGGGAGATAGAGAGTCTCGCAAATTCGAAATTCACTCCATAAGTTGAGCAACAGAAAATAAAAATAAAAAATAAAGAGAATTTGAGTGTGAGAATAGAGGAATTTCTCGCTGACAAAGGACTTAATTAGGGAATCTCTTCAATCTCCAGACTACGCCATTCCTATGCATTGTATGAACGCAGTAGTAATTAGAGGACGCACTTAGCTGCCTGATAACCCCCAGTTTTTTCTTGCTCGTCTCTGCAGCTCTTACAGAATGTTGTACCTAGTCATTTGCACACGTACTGTGTATGTATATATATGTATATATACATAGCTTGTTGGAATTACTAGCTAGTGTATGTATAGCCGAATGTTTGCTCATCTACTTAATTCACCGTTTGATAAAATGTATTGAGTAATTCGATCACGATCAACCTTAACGATATTAAAAATGCAAACAAAAACATGATACATATGTAATATCATAAAATATCAAAATTGATATGGCAATATCATTTTTGATGCTCTAACCAATCGTGCCACATAAACCAGCGAATTCTAACGACAATTAGGAGCTGTTTGGTGTGGGATTAACACGGGGATAAAACCTGATTTATCCCCAAAATTAATTTTGGTGCCAAACTGGCCATTAGGGTTCGGTCGTCGACGGCTAAATTAACATGCATGTAACAAGGTCAACCGCATGCAATGTCGATCGGATCATATTGATACAGAAGGTATCCGTTGTTTATCCTTCATTAATTATTGCAGGAGCTACTACAGGTGCACCCACAAGAACTTCTACGGGTGCGAGGCGAAGAAGCAGGTGCAGCGTCTTGACGACGATCCCTTCACGTTCGAGGTCACCTACTGCGGCCGCCATGGCTGCCGGACCTCCCCCACGCCGTACCCCATCATGTCAAACGACCCTAATAACCCTCCTGCCCCGGCCGGAACGACGACGACGGAGCTGGCCGGCACGTCGGCTCTAGCACAGCTCCCTCCCTCTCTGTCCACGTCTATGCAGCTGGGCAGCTGGTTTACGGCCGGCGGCACAGACGGCTCCCAAAAGGACGAGGGGGACCGAGCCGGCCTCCATCGCGGGGAGAGCAGCACTGCACCTGCGAGCTCCTCAGAGCTGCGCTGTGGGAGGGACGCCGAGTACACAGTTGCCGCCCTTGCAGATGTCATGTTCAACTCCATTGACATCGATTCTATTTTCTCTTCCAAGAAAGAGAGTTAAGATTGGGCCGGGTGATCACCTAGGGAAGGTAGAATTAATTAATGTCCTAGCTATACCTAGCTAGCTAGCTAGATTAATGCTGATGTTTGGTTATTTTACTTAATTAGTCGACTGGGTTGTACTACTGTAGCCATTTGTTATAATATCCTTTTAATCCACTTGTTAATATAGCTGATCTTTCGAATATATATATACATATAAATATATGCCTAGCTAGCTACCAGCAGGTTTGTTTTTGATGCGTGGTATCGATCCTCATCAAACAGATCTATTGATATTCTTCAAACACTAGTGTGAGGGTGATGAACTCAGTTAGTTATTTCGACGGCTAGCCGAGACGTACGCATGTACGTTTACATGGAATTATACGTGTATAACTACAAAGCGGTCATAAAAATAATTATTGTAATGACTAAATATGCAACAATTATATATATCAACTGATAGCATTCTTAGGAGAAGTCATAAACTGGCCCTAACGAAGGTGTTCAATTTTCACAGTTTTTTGATAGAACGGGTTGGGGGCGCTGATGCCGTATTCAGTACGTGGCATCCTACATATCAATGTCGATTTTCGAAATTGATAGCGATAGCATTCATAAAAAAAAATACTTGATTAATAATATCGATTTTGAAACTCACAACGTAAATACCAATAAATTAAACAGCAGTTCGCGAGTAGAAAGGCGCAACAAACTAAGTTTGAATACATGATGGGGTCTGGTCTGGTCCGACGCATCGTGCACTCGGTTCTCGCCCGACGACATTAATTAATTAATCAAGTCAACGAGAAGCTTTTCGCCTCAACATAACGAGCTGGGTGTTGACTCCTTCTAAACAGGCCGTCGTCATCGGTCAATTTCTCCTGCGCTCCAAGTTTCCGCCCTTCACACAGTCGCCCGCGTCGGCAGGTTTCTTCCTGACATGAGTCACGTATCAATACATACATATATATGTATACATACATACATACATATATATACACTTATGCCTTCAAAGAATAAAAAGAGTATCGATATATATATATATATGGCTGGAAAAAAACTATAACTGACACCGTACGTGTTTGATTAGCAATCTCTTGGATGACGGCATTAAATATCTCCGATGATGATGGCTGTAATTTTAAAATTGATATCGATATAAATTATCACAGAATACTTAACTACCGGCGTTAATTTTGAAATTTAAAATACAACCAATATGTTTATCGATTTATCACGATCTATCTTTTAAAAATATTAATATCAAGATCGACGATACAATGCCATTTTTTAATATTCTAACCCATTTAGCTAGACGCAGGGTACTAAAATTGATGATATTTATATGGATTAATCTGACAGCGATATTTGCGTAGGATAGAATATAAAAACTAATACGTATGTATTTTTATTACCATCTATGCCTTACTTGTATTACAAATTTAAAAACTAGTACGTACGATCAGCCACAGTGATAATTTATCTCAATACCGATTTAAAACTAATTAATTCTGATTTCTAACACATTATAAGATGGTAGGCATAGAACATTTAGAAGGATATTTGGCATCCTGAGTGACATGTATGCAAAGTACGAAATCAATCAGCGGCTAGGTCAAGCTGCTTCTTAATTTCTTTCTTTTTTTTACCTCAAAGTGTTGCTTATATGAAAAATTTATGATCATTTAATAATGTAATGAGCGACCGGGGAAGAAGCCAGTCAAACGAGGAGGCCATTGCGACGCGTGGCAGAGAACATTTCTGTGTGATAGTTAATGGCCTGTTTGGTAACACTATTTGACACCTCTATCACTATCAATTTTAAAATTGATATTCCTAGTAATCACTAAGAAGTGTTTGGTTAGTAATATCAATTTTGAAATTGGTAGTGAAAACAAATCATATTATGTAATACAAGTGTCAACTTGTATTAGTTTTGATATTGATACTCCAACCTCTAAAATTATCAATATCAATATTGATATAGTATCAAATTTAAAACTCTAACCAAACGGGCCATAAATGGACGCTCTTTTCGCACGCTCCATCACGTGAGCGCAGGGGTGGAATGGAAACCAACCACATACGTATCACTAAACTCTAGACCAAAAAAAAAAGAGATAGCACTAATGGGGTGTTTGGTTGCATGATAATTTTTTTGTACATTTTCATGATAAAAAAATTTTTCATGATAAAAAATTATATCAAAATAAAAAGTGAACCAACTATATATATAGGGGACCACAAGAAAAAAGAAAGAGGTATGATCCTCTTTTTTGTTTAAGAAGAAAATCACTTTCAAAACATAAAAATATCGTAGTTGTCAAACACCTCTTTTAACAAGTTTTCTTATAATTTTTAAAAATTAAAACAAAAATCTTCATTACCATGCAACCAAAACCCCATAAACTCTTGTTTAGTATGTTAACCAACAAATTTCGATGACAAAATAAAATTCGAATTCATTGACTAGTTGTGTTTGAACATATTTTTACTTGAGTCAATAAGCTCACAAATAATCTTATTAGCTAATATTTATCGTTCATAAGTATCGATAGTTATATAATATCACTTAAATATATAACTAATTTAAAATAAAATTTAATTTAAATTTAAACTTACATCAAACGACACGAGCAAGTTTAGTTTGATTTTGATTTTCATATATAAATTAAAATTTTAAAAATATATAAATATTAATACTTATATTATATTGATTAATTGTATTAAATTTTTAAAATAAAACTTAAACTTAAACTTAAAACAAACGTCACAAATAAGCTTAGTTTAAATTTGAAAATTTTATAAACAATTTCTTATCGATTTTAGAGTTAGAGTGTGAATGGAACTCAAAGTCGAGTTATTGTTCGGGTCTGAACTCAACTTAATTAAACAATGAATCATACTTGAAAGAAAAGGTTACTCAGAGAAAAGTTAAAGTTCGAATACAATAAATGAGACAAACTTAATTGTTGCGCTCCCCCTACCTAAGGCCATGTTTGGTATGGGGATAACCTAGGATAAACTTGGTTTATCCCCAAACCCCTGTTTGGTACACATTTAAAAATGTGTTTAACCTAGATTATGTTAATCCAGGTTATCCCCAAAATTAGGGATAAGTCCAGGGATAAATCATCCCATCTAATACTTGCCGCGGGGGGGGGGGGGAGGGGGTACCGCGCGGGGTGGAGGGGGGTACGGCGGGGGCGGGGGCGCGGGGGGGGGGGGGGGGGGAGCTCGGGGGGCGGGGGCGCGCGCGGGGGAGGGGGGCGTGCGGGGTGAACGGGGGTGCCGTGGGGGACGTCCGCGCGGGGGGGGGAGCTCGGGGGGCGGGGGCGCGCGGGGTGAAGGGGTGGGGGTGCCGCGGAGGCGGGGGGAGCGCGCGCGGGGAGGGGCGGGTGGAGCGGCGCGCCGCGGGGGGGGGGGACTCAGCTTTAGTCCGCGGCCGGGGGCCGGCTCGGGGGGTGAAGGGGGTACCGCGCGGGGGGGGGGGGAGCTCGGGCGGGGCGGGGGGCGTGCGGGGGGCGTGCGGGGTGGAGGGGGGGCGCGCCGGGGAGCTCCGGGGGGCGGGGGGCGGGGGGCGCACGGGGTGAACGGGGGTGCGGCGGCGGGGGGAGCTGTAAAGTTTTGTTTTGTTTTTATATAGGTTGACGATATCTTAAATTAATTTAGGAGTGTTTTATTTTTATTTAAACTTCTTCCTATTTATCTTCCAGGTTAACCATTTTTTTCTCCTTCCGTATCCTAATTTTTCACCCGGGCTGTCTTCCCCTCGTGAAACCGCCGCCTTCTCCTTCTCTCCTCTCCGAAAACCGTCGCTGCATCGTCGTTTTCATTTCTCTCCTCATCGCGTCGCGAGCGTCTTCGCCGAGCGCATCCAACGCCGACATCGGCGTCGACGTCCGTCGCCTCGTCTCTCTCTTCGCTCGCCGGCCGCTTCTTCCCGCTCACCGTGCGATCCTCCGCTTTTTATATTTTTTTGATTAAGTCGATTTAAACGATTTGGTTTGATTTAAATCGGTATAGAGATTTTTCAAATCGAACCAAATCGAAAGGGGTCCCAAATCGAACCTAATGAGCTGGTTCAATTTGGTTTCTCGGTTTGAACCGTTTTCTGTTCACCCCTAGTCGGGAAGGGGGGGCGGGGAGCGGCTCCGTGAGGAGCACCGTCCGTCGGGTTCTGTCCGGAGGGGGGGCAGGTTGAGTTCTGTCCGTGTTTAAGTTTATTTTTATTTATATATTTAAATAATAATTTAAATTTATTATATAAATATGTCAGTTAGTTAAGATATTTATAAATATGTTATGAGTAATAAAATAAGATAATATAAAAAATAAATATAAAAATATAAAATTTAAGGTTATCCTCAAATTTATTGTTAACATACCAAACATATAAGATAGGATTATCCTTAAACTTATCCTAAGTTAAACCAAACGTAATAGGGATAGGGTTAACCACAAGGATTGGTTTATCTCTATCCCCGTCAAACTTATCCTAAAGGTCATAGGAGGAGGACTGTTCACGGATTAGTTGTTATCCCGACTGTCCAATCAACACTGAGTGACCACCTGAATCAATTCAAATCAATCATTAATAATTACATGTCTTTATATATTTAAAAATTTTGAATTATATTCTCAACAATAAAATATCTCTTATCATTTATCAATATGATATTGTACTTTTGAAAATATTTAAGATTCGAACCGGTGAAATCGAATCACGCTACCAACTGATTCAGGTTGGATACGGTAACTCTTCCTCGCTGGCAGAAGAACAGGGCAAGGCCCAGCTTCGTGGACAAGGTAGTCCAAGACTCAATGAGTCCGGATCCCCTCAGGAGGGCTCCTGAGGGGATCCGGTCAGCCCCCTCACATTGGGGGCTGACAAGACATTGACAAGATGTGATTTGAGGGGGTCAAATCACATCTTGTCAGCCCCCCATGTGAGAGGGGCTGACCGAATCCCCTCAGGAGCCCTCCTGAGGGGATCCGGACTCAGACTCAATGCATGGCATGCCGTGTCGGGCCGGTCGGACGGAGTCGGGCCTGGGCCAGGCAGACCCCGTCCGGCCTTCCTCGAAGAACAACGAACGCTGAAGATCAGTGGCACTGGTGGCACCCTTCTGCCACGTCGACTTTCTTTTTCCTTCCAAAAAAAAAAACATGTAGGGTCCAACGGCGTTCGCCGGCGGAGTGTGGGGGAGGGGATGCGGATGACGGAGGGGTGCGGCGGTGTGGCAGACGGTGCTCGCCAGTGTCCGACGGGGTGTGGTGTGGATGGTGCTTGCCGGAGGGCGGAGGGGGTGCAGAGCAAGGGTGCAAATTGAATCTGGTATTTTTAAATATTTTAATTTGATTTCAATAAAAGTTAACAGGTTTAAAATTTATTTTTGTATCTTATAAACTATCAGAATCCTAATCAAATATTCTGATAATTTATTAGAATCAGAATCGATTGATTCTATTTTGATTAATCTGATTTCAATAAAAATTAATTATATATAAATTAAATTAAATAAAATATAAAATATAATACATACATTGATAAATGATAAAAATAAAATTTTAAAAAGATTATATCAAATTTTAATATTTATATGTGTATTATTGACTCATTTTTAAATTAAAATTAATATTTAATATGTATTCCAAAATTTATTATATTCGATTTCGATTTCGATAACGAAATCGAAATTAAATCAAAATCAGAACATAGTGATTCTGAAATTATCAGAATTAAAATTAGAATCCCTTGACTTTTATTGAAATCGAAATCAAATTAAGATGATTCCGCTATCGAATTCTACCCATTTACGGCTCTGGTGTGGAGGCACCGACGGGCAGAGGGGTGCATTCGCCAATGCAGTGGGGGGGGGGGGCACACAAGCGACAGAGGGGTGCAGCACTCGCCAATGCCCGGGGGAGATGCTCACAGGGGTAGTCGGGTGGGACTTGGGAGGGGGAGAGAAGACGCTCACAAGGGTGTTCACGGGTGAATCGCCGTGCGACAGTTTTCGGGAGAGGTAATATTTTGAAGTTAAAAGGAGATTTTTTTTTTTTACTTTTATCTTTCACGAGAAGAAGTCAATATTAATAAAAATATCTAAACATCATAATAAAAATAAAGAGAACTCTTATTGAAGAAGAAGTAAAAATGAAGTACTTCTCTAAGATTCCCAAATGCACCGGTAGACTTTCTGACAGAGGATAGGACAGATCTTGAGGCCTTTCACCGGAGGACGAACATATCCTAAATCAGGTCAGCTCTCCATCACATGAACGTGAAGAAATCACAGACAACCGCACATCAGAGAAAACCATTGCTCCTCCCGTCGGGAAACACAAACAACAGAGCATCAAATTAAAATCTTCCTGAAAAGAAAGCATTGTCCTTGGGCAAGAAACAGAAGTACTCCATAGGTTTCTGTGAAGAGGGGTAGGGCAGAACACCATATAGTGAGTCTAGAATCTTGAGTAATTATTATTCCTTGCTTAGCCTACAAAATAGAAGAAGCACAAGCATGAGGGTGGCAATGCCCCGCCCCGATCTTCTTGGCTTTCTGGACTTAACCGACTTTACTCCTCAGGGTTGGGCTTTTCAAAGAGTTGCTTCTTCAGCCAATCAAAAGGCTACAAGTACGAAGTAATAAAAACATCAAGTATTACACAACAGAAAAAAACAGAGACGAAGTGGAAGCAGATAAAATTTAAATGCAGGCTTCTCATCGGAAATCAAATCAGTTGCTAAGAGAGATTATGATCACACAGTGTGAGGTTATGTTACCATCTTTTCGAGCAAAAGAGCAGAGAAATTGTACTGGTTATAGCTGTTTTAAGTCAGCCCAAGCATGTAAGTTAAAACATAAACAACAGGCAATCATCTAAAAGTCACTTACTTTACTACCCGCCTACAGACTAAAGGCAACGAACACCTTGATGGAAAATAAAGGTTGCTACCTACCATACAAGTCAAATAACTAAAAAGAGATTATCAACACACAGTGTGAGGTTATGTTAACATCTTTCAAGCCAAAGAGCAGAGAAATTGTACTAGTTATAGCAGTTTAAGTCAGCCTAAGCATATAAGTTGTACATGAACAACAGGCAATCATCTGTTGCACAACTGCCCGCCTACCATGTCATAGCCTAAAGGCAACGAATGCCTTGATGGATCCCGAGCAAACCAAATGAATCCCGAGCAAACCAATTACAGGCTGTTATGTTCTTATTGAAGTGTTTGATAAAATTTTCTAGAAAACCAATTACAGGCAACCAAATGGGGAGTGTTACGTTGTCTTCAATTTTCTGGAAAATTGTATTCAGTGAAAATCTTTTCCCTTGATTTTGGTTTACATGAAACCAAACGGACAGTTAGGGGTGATGATATGTGCGTTAGTGCCAATATCAAGACTTGAATTGTGATGAGAAGATCTTACAATAGGGCATGGGTTCATTTACTTATGATCTGACTGTTTAAACAACAACTCCGTGATCTTTTTGAGTCACAATATGCCGACTCTTGAATATATACGAGTACAAAATGACTGAAGTAGAGTGAGCTTTCTTTGGATAACGGTCTGCTTTTTACCATACAACAACAAAAAAAAGAAAAAAGAAGAGAGTACATAATTAGCATTACAAGTTTGCTTGAGAGAGAGCAGACAAGCAACACAACTCACGGCAACCTCCAACAAACAAATAGGCTTTATACTACGCATAAGAAATATTTTCATACGCAAGAGACAACGTAAAGACAATAATGAGATCAATGGATACAAAGACAGACAACCGAATAACTACTCTAAGATCTTTGAATGTTGCCACGAAGTAGGATGAACTTGCGTACTAACATGTTTTGGTAGTTGATGATCATCGGCAAAGGTTTGGACTCTCTTCGTGGAGTTGGACATTTGTCATGAAATCAGATGATCACACCATATAATCGAAGTGTGGATGTTGCCCCTGACTAACTAATGGCCTCGTTGTTAAGATCATGGTTATATAAACATCATCGGAGGATATCAAGATGGTAGAACAATGGCCAGAAATAACTAGATATAAAAATAATTTAGCTAAGCAGAGACAAAAAGGAGCTACCTGGAATAGGGTAGTGAGTGTTGAGTAAAGATATATATATATATATATATATAGAGAGAGAGAGAGAGAGAGAGAGAGAGAGAGATGTCAACAATTGTGGGGATGTAGATCGCTGGAAGAAGAAGCCACTAGAAACTCAATGCCAATACAAGATGCAGTGAAAATCAGAAAAGAGGGAAAGACTGATGGTATTACTGAACAAAAATCTTGTGGAGTACACTGGTATTGTTATCACGTTGCTGGAGCCTGGAAAGGAGCTGCTAGAGAGAGGTACCAATCAGCTGGTGTTCTTACCAAGAGAGATTGGTGAGAGGAAGCATGCAGAGAGAGAGAGAGAGGAGTTTTGGAGAGAGAGGGAGAAAATCAAGAGAGAAAAAATAAAAAGGGGTAAGGTTGTTTCAATTTTCAGTGGATTAATCCTGGCTGATCATACATACAAGCTAATTAAAAATAAACCAATAAAATCTAGTTTTAAAACCTATGAATTCTAAACTTTTAAAATATCCTATATGCTTGCTAAAGATAAAAGACAAGAAAATTCTTTAATATTTATTTTAAAAGTACAAAAATGAAAGAAAATAACAACTTCTACAATGCCAACCAGCTTTCAGATCAAATAGGCTTCCAAACTGAGTGTAATTGAGCTGAGAATAATGTTAAAATACAACTGCAAACATCATCGGTTTACGTAAAATTCCAAATGAATGAATTATAAAAAGTAGTATTTCAATTGACGTTAAGCTAAAAGAAAGAAGTTTGATATGACTTGGACACATTAAATAGATCAGGAAAGATTATAGTCATTAAAGTGGTGCATATTAAGATAATGTAAGAGAGATGGATAAACATAGATTAGAAGGAAGAAGGGTGATGCAATACAATTAAGGTGATCAAACCTATATGAAAAGATAGAAAAACCCCCATCTAAATTGAGATAAGGCTTCGCTAGAATGAGTTGATTGCCAGTATCGTAAAACGAATAAAGATTTCGAGGATCTATATTGAAGTGAGAGATGATCTCCGTATGGTCGCCATTATTTATTATAATTAAGATCCCATAGGAATCCGAAACTGTATCCAGGTCTTTCGAAATCATTTCTGCATCTTATGCTGTGGACAAAAGAATTTTGTTTCTCAAACAACGCAAACCCTAGATCACCTCTCAGGGTAACAAAGAAAATCAAACAATTAGATCTCACGCAATTTTCTCTGCCTCGCTGACAAAAACAAAAATTTTCAAAGTGCGCGACAATCTGCAAATAGTTGGATCTCAAGCATAATAAATATCAAAAACAAAATCATACATGTGAGCGAACACATCAACCTAAGGTCCTAACGGCAGAGTCCATCACCAATTCAGGCATGAAGGCGCTGCATGAACATTTATCCCAAGGGGGGAAAAGGCACGGATGAGAGATAGAAGAAGGAAATGGGAACCTGGATAAGCCAAAGGGCGCCAGCGGTGGCGGCGACACCCCAGGTGACCGCCGCAGAGATGTCCGTCGACTGGGGCCGTAGCCCCGGCCGAAGGAACCTGAACAACCCACCTGATCCCGCCGCCGCAGCTGCCATGCCTCCTATCCAAGTTTTCCCTCTCGTCGATCGCTTGTGCCCCGAACGTCTGACAGGCGATAACAACGCGGAACGAAACGTCACCACCTTTCCTTTTATTTTCCCTAGTCAGCTTCTTGCAAATATGCCTCTGGCATGTTCATATATGCGACTCTACCCTTGAGAATTGCCAAACAATGTACAGACATGGTTTACCACATTTCATCTTTTGAATAAATTCTCATTTTAATAAAATTTAGAACCAATGTTTTCGTTTGCCTAGAAATGGATCGTTTTACCGTTCCTCCGACTCTGCCACTGCAAGCGTCAGCGTTTATATGCACATCTACAAATTACAATGAAGAAGCGTGATACCGCACACCTGAAAGTAATTAGATAGATAACACAGACAATTCACGGAGATTTTCTGCGCTTAATCGCTTTCCTAACGCGAGCATAGGTTAAATGTGCTGAAACTTCATCATCTTGTTCGATATTACCTTGGAAAAACGAAGCCGACAATCAAAAAATACATCTCTGTTTTTCTTGTGAACAAACGGCAACCGCAAGCATAACATATAGCAGATGCTTCTTGGTCTTCAAATCATCATCATATTACCAATCAAACTAAAGATCGGCAGGCTATGCCATTAAGTAATGTGAGCGTCCGACAGGATAATCTCGTACGCCACTTCGAGTTCAGAAGACGGAAAGGGTAACAAAACAAGCTGCAGAATTGAGACAGCGGTACAACAGATGGAAAGAGCACGACAGTCGTAAAACATATACCGTAAGAAGTTTCTAAACAGGCACGATCTTGCAACTTGGTCCTGGTGCATACCATGGCAACCACTGTTTCTACATCACCTTTTTTTCTCACTCCTATCTTTTCTCTCCTCCGATAAATGCTTCCGTAATTTCTAGATGGGAACTAGAATTTAAATTCTCAATCGTAGTTAAATCAAAGTTGACAAAGTCTAAACTGAATTCGGAAGTCGTTGCATCTTCTTCTCCTGGCTACTATCGACTCCCGTAGGGTTTCGACGACCCTTTTCAAGTCCGCCGATGACACCCCATGTTTCGAACTGCCTCTGTCGAGCCCTCGCCCTTTCTTTTTCTTCTTCAGACTTGGATGCAAAGCAGTAAGGGCAGGAAACACCATATTCCCAAAGTGGAGACTCCATATCTTCATCACTCACGGGTTGTTTACAACCATAGCAGAGCTTGAAGTTTCCCTGGAGCAGACCATGCTCAACTGATACTCTCTTGTCAAAAACGAAGCACTCACCTTCCCAAAGGCTCCGAGTTTTTGGTATTTCCTCGAGGTACTTTAAAATCCCACCTTCTAAGTGGTAAACCTGACAAAACGTGAAGAAGCTGCTGCATCTTCAGTAAACTTCAAGAAAGCAAAAGCAGTCAGAGAATCGAGACTCCAAGAAAAGCAACAAATTTAAAGGATTCGCAACCCATACAAGTAACATACATCAAAAAAACATTACTACGCATCAACGCATCTTCCTATACATGCTTCTATCCATGCATTGTTATTTAATACAAGAAAAAAAGTGAACCAGTTAAAAACCATCACATTTGATTTGAAACTACAAGAAAACCGGGCCAAGGACCCTACCAGATTGACTTAGTAAGAAACGGAGATGCTTTAAAGTGGTAAAAAAGCATGAGAGAACAGAAAGCAACCCTCCCCACCGTACTCATTCCCCAAGTAATCACACTCTCGGATATATGTACAGATATTCTAGTGGGGACACTAGACTTTGGCCTCGGTTTAATCAAGTATATGGTCGACGCAGGAGAAATTTGGGTTCCATTTGGCTTGGAGATAATTACCTTTATTTTGTTTAGTCAGAATTTTTTTTTTAGATTTTTCTAAGGTGCTTACATAATTTTTAGGCATTTTAGACATTTCTTACGTATTTTTCCATTTTGTTTGCTGTTTTACTGAATTTCCTTGTAAATTGGAGGGCCGGATCCTATTTAAAGGACCGAACCCCCTCCCATTCGATGGTATGATATACGTTGAATTTGAAATCTCCCGTTGAGTTCACTTTCCGGTTTTGCCCTTGAGGCTTCTGCAGGACATCTTAAACCCTCGCGAGGGCTTTCTCTCTCTCTCATTCGGCGAGCGGCTGGCCCGCGCTCTCGAGCTCCTCCGGTGGCGAACCCTAGTGCGGTTGTTCCTCCTCCTGATCTCCTTCCTCCGATGGAGAAAATGGAGAGCGCCTTTGGAGAGTTCGATTCCCCCCTCTCGGATCTACCGGTTTGTCTTGATCTCCATCTCCGTTGGATCATTCTTCAGATCTCTACGGAAGTTTCTACCTCCTCTACGCCTTGAGGATAGCTCGTCCTCCTCTTTCTCTTCTCCCTCTTGAAGATAGCTCATCTTCTTTTTCTTCTTCTGGATCTGGTTCTGGCGAGTCTTTTTCCTTCATCCGGACCTCTTCCTCTGGTACTACTGTGCGGTCCTGTGATATCGGCATTACTGGTAGCCGAGGTGCTCTCCTTCCGAAGCAGGACGCTGAGCCTTCGATGTTGCCATTTATGCTGACTGAGTAATATTTGAGCTCCGTTTTCGGAGAGTGCTGAATATTTTGACTCCGAGGCTTGGCCGATGACGAAGGGATCTTTGTTCTTAAATGATGGTTAGCCTTCTTGATCCTTTATTGTGCGAATGGAAGGTATGTTGCCATTTTTTGTGAGTTCGTCCTCCCTCGCTGCCCTGGATCTACGGATCTGTGCTATGATAGTACAGCTGAGTTCGAACAGATATTACCTTGTTCTTTGAATCTGGCTGGAAGTTATTGGTTGTCTTCCGGATTTGGGATAGTTTTTGCTAAGCTATCTCTGAGTCGTATCCACAACTCTACAGCATATAGGAAGCTATTCGTCCCGATTCATCTTACTGTTTTGGTTCCAAGTTTACGAAGATGCCAATAATCATATGAGTTTTCGAATCGATGTTGATCCGATTTCTTGAAGCAAGGATATCGGTTCTAATCTATTGAGTTACTGCGGTTTTCTTCAACCTGAGCAACTGGTCCTCCTCTCCAGTTTACGACACTGTTTTAGATGATTTTGAGGTCGTTTATGTTCTAAAGTCATCGGTATCAGTTGACACTGGACTGGTCCTCAATCCAGTCCAGAGTTTTATTCTCCTTATTCAGAGCTGGATTTTGCTGCTGTTAAATTTTCTGGTGTCCTTCATGAGTTCGACTGGTCCTATTCCAGTCACAGTTTGAGTTTCCAGCTATTAGTAATTTGTTGCTGCAAGTATTACTGACAGATCCGATGGTTTGAACTGAATCCGAATTTTGGAGCACCATTCGGAAAATATAGTTTCCTAACAGTTGAGAGCTACACTAGCGGCAGACTCATAAGTCTGCCTACATTGACCGATGCTGAAAATGATGTGGACCATTGATTCCCCTGATGCCTTGGTAGCTTCTCGAAGTTGCCGGTAGTGAGCTTAGTCTCTACAGGGAGAGAATCACGATATTTCTGGTCTCCTGATTCTTAGGCTATGAGGAGTCGATTTCTGAGCCTACATATCTGTTGGTAAACATTGTTGGAAGATCAAGATTGTTGCTGAGAAATCCAATCAGGTGCAGGTTATTGGATTTCTATCAACCTGAAGATATGGTATTCCTCTGATTGCGAGTTGTAGACCTTTTACCACCCTGTGAGGTGTGGGTCAGTATTTGATTGTGTACCTATTTGCTGAAATCGTTGTAATTAAAGGAGGAATACCTATCTCTCAGCAGAAGACCGTCTTCCCCACACTCCGGTGTGGAGGTACTTTATGTTTCCCTCTTCCTTGCATGGTTTTAATTCTATCTTTCTATTATCTAAATCGTGATGCCATGCCTGGTGCGGTTTAGGTCCTAGCTCTTATCTTAATTGCTGTTGGTCAATGGCGAGCACATTTGAGTGGACCTAAATCCAGATAACTAAAATATGTGGCGTTAGTTGTTAGAACCGATTTTTGAAATCTTTCAAGATTTTCAAAACTGGCGTTTCTCCCTCATTCCTCTTCCTCTTTTCTGATTCAATAAAAGAGAAAGCAACTTAAGTAGAATATTTCTTAATTAGATCACTCTAAAATTGAAAGACCTAGAACTAATTGTGGGAGTCAGAATTTTTATTTGTGGGATAATAGCCGCCATTTTCTGTTCTCCAATTCTGTTCCCCATCGTATTCTACCGTATACTGGGAATAAAGTTGACAAGTAGAGGCCTACGTACGCTCCCCCACCACCATGCAGTTAGAAAAAACCAATTTAAAGGTTTTCACACTTCATAGAAGAAGAGGTGAAGGAATTTTCTTACCTCATTGAAACCTTTGCTTAGAAGAAAACTTGAAGCCTTCTCACATCTAATGCCACCTGTGCAGTACATTGCAATACGAGGAAGCTTTTTGGAAACGGTAGGACCAGATTTTGTGTTAATTATGTCAGACCTAGCAAATTCTTGACCCATAAGTTCATTATTTGATTCTCTGAGGTAGAACTGCTCATCCACCCATGACGAAAATTCACGGAAAGCTGTTGTACAAGGATCTACAGCACCTTTGAACTTTCCAATTCGTGTTTCGTACGTATTCCTCACATCAATTACTACCTGCATACACATGGAAATGATATGGATAGACCAGTCTATACATTTCTGACTAAGAAAAGCAAATGTAAAAGAAACAACTATCTATTAACATCTTCATTCATTCAGAGTTAAAAAATTGAAGTTCCCCATTTCAACATTAGTTTTTCACACGCAGATACTTGCTCTCTGATCTTAAACATTAGAGAGAACAAGGGACCATGTTAAGCACATTAGAATAAAGGAGATGGATCTTACGAGAAGACAAATGTTTATGTGAAGGAGAAAAGCAATTTTGTGGTATGGTCAAGAGAACAGCGAAAAAAAAAAAACTTGTTGTGATATGACAAATTCCAAACCCCATCCCCCCAAAAAAAAAATTAAAAAAGAAACCAAACAAATCATTTACTTTCTTTGGAGCCTTTAATGCTTTTGACCATGACAAATTGCAATAGGTATCAGGGTAGATCTTAAACCTGCAGAGACGGTTATCATACTACCCAAGTCAATTCAAACTGTCCATCATATGCCCCCAAGTAACAATTAAAGACATTATTCTGGCAAAGAAAAGCAACTTAAAGAGAATACTTAAAAGGGTCTTGTATATTTTGACTATAAGAAAAACGAAGAAAACAATACATACATCGTACATCATGCATGCTATTTACTTGTATCACATGTTTATTATATTATTATAAGGGGTCACCTTTTATAGGGACGACAATTGTGATAAAACATACAAGGACAGTTTAAGACAAGTTGTTAGATTTCTCCCTGAACCCCGTATGTCATGTTCTTGTGCAGGTGATACCTAGATAAGAGTGGGCACAAGGAAACAGTTGTGCAATGACCTCTAAAATCATAAAAAACTGTGGAACCGCGACTGACTCTGACTCACTGTAAGAGAACTAAAGTAGTTGAAATATTGATATGTACCATCCCACAAAAACAGAGAAATATATATCTGGAGACAATGTGGTGTGCGGGAAAAGAATCCCATAGGGGATAGTGACATGGTTTGTGGAGTAGCAGAAAGGAGTTAAGATGTGAGAGCATGCTCTATCATATCCAGTAACAATGTAACATAAAGGGGCCTTAAACGCTACAGAAATGAAAGGGGGGAGGGTGTTAAATACGTGACCAAGAGGTTAAAGAGACTCTTCATGTAGCTGGAGCCCAAGCCAGACTTGAAAATTATTTATAAGACTTATCCTATTGCAGTGTGCTTAAAATATATATTTACTTGTGTTTGCATGCAAAAAAAATGATCTTATTTATGAAGAGCAGTATAAATATCTGGTACATCCACTTTAAAAGGGAAAAAACATTGTCCAAACCATGATTTTCGTGGCATTATCAGAAGTGATTACTGACTACTGACTGCTTTATGGACTAGAGAAAAAAGTGCAAACACCTATACTTAGTGCCTTCCATATATGAATTTATGCCCGAAGATCATCTATGCACATTGGTATTGATTGCTGACAAATGAGTATATTCTCTCCACGTGTGAAACATCATTTGCTGAAATGCAATGAATGAATGATATTTTTGCTTCACTGAAGAATGAGGATATTCTATCCACACATGTAAAACACCATTTGCTGAAATACAATGACCGAATCATATTTTTGAAACATTTAGTAATAATACTCAAAAAATACAACCTGAAGTGCAGAAAAAAGAAATGAATTACAACAAACAAATCTCCCAATATGTTACCGTATCAGGATCACTTATCAATGCATTCCAATCCTTTGGATTCACGTAGCTTCCAACTCTTTTCATGGGTGATACAGATGGATCCCCAAATGTCACAATCTGTTCAATAGAAATTCTATCAGACATCTGATTCCCATCAAGCAAATGGTGTACATTCAAGGAAACAAGAATACAGAATGGGTTATCAAAGTCTTGGTTATTTCATACCTCCTTTTTTATCTTAACTCGCACATGATCCCATCTAAAAGGTGCATCTTCTCCTGCTCCAACGGGAGAATGGCTGGTATGCCCATGATGAATAGCCTCTTCCTCTGGACTGACAGATGATTCCACCAATCTCAGCCCCTTTAGGCAACTATCAGTCTGGATGAACCGAAGAACTTCCTCCACTGATTCTCTTGTTCCACATATGCTGCCATTGATGCCTTCTGGTGCAAGGATGATACCACCTGAAACCCGCTGAACATGATCAGGTAAGATGAGGAATATACATACACATGGATAAAAGAAGGACAGAGAGCGCAATTTTAGCAGGTACTCCAAAAAATGAGAAAAGCACATGCTACATCATTATAGTCATTGCTAGCAGGTTAGTTTTGTTCCTTGTATTGATTATATATGAGAAAAAAGAGCAATCCACTGGCTAGGTCAGGATGTCCATCAGTTTTGCAACCAGACAAGCCACCTTGCTCCAGATTAAAACATTGATAGAAGTTCCCACTTAGATCTGTGGAATTTTCCCAGGGTAAGCAAGGTGTAGTCACAATATGTAGCAAGGGTTTCAGGATTAGCTAATTAGATTGTGACTCAATCTATAGAGTTAAATTTCATGTACATACAAAATTACAAAAGCATCCACCAACTGAGAGGTCCAATATTGGCTTCAATGAGCGTACAATATGGTTGGATCAGTCTCCAATTGTCACAAGTCGGTGTTCAGACCAATTTTACCAAATATAAGCCGATCTAAGACATAATTGACCACTGTCTATGATCTAAGTTATTGTGCTGCCAATGTTCTATTATGTTTGATTCAATTAATATTGGCTTCCTTATTTGACAATAAATATATTGCAATGGATCAGCACATCCCTTTGATCCAATGAGGCATGAGGCAGGGCAGCCGGTCCAGCCTTGCAATGGATTTCTTCCCTTCTTTAGTAACCTAAAATACCTTTGTCTGCTGGGTCTAATATTTATTTCTTCTTCTGTTTGAAATAAAGCTGAACTTAAACCAACCATTTAATTCAAACTGGTTTACTAGCATAATGCCACTAATTCTAAAACATCATGTGGTAAATTGAAAAAAAAAAGAAACATCCCAGAATCTGTAAATTACAAAGTGACTGCCACTTTTTGTCACATAATAATTAGTCATCCCAGAGAAAAAATTGACATGCCACCTTCAAATGATACATATAATACAGAGCTTCTGCTGCATAATGTTGAGCTTCCTTGGGAATTGTTTCATTCCGTCTTCCAATTTAAACCATCAAAAATAGCATGCAATTAGAGAATAAATTTTCAACTCATCTGTCAGTAGAGTATTCTAGTGGATATTGTTCAACCACATTGCTTGAACTTCAATATATTAAATTTCTGTCCAGACAACAGGTTAAACAATTCTGTATCAATTCCATAATTGGGAAAGAGATGCTCAATATCCTTCTGAAAACTTATGGCATGATGTTAATAAGTACTGCATTCAGTTAGTTTAAACGCTATCTAGTAAATATCACATTTTTTACGTATTCCACTTATCTACATTTTATTATTTATTTGCTATGTTGTCTAGTTGATTGCTGACTTGTATATTGTTTGGTTTTTGTTTTTCAATATCTTATTATATACACTAGCATCAATCTTCCTTGCTGAAGCACTTAAAGTCTGAATCTCTACAATATTCTGGTTGAATGCTTTAACTCTGGCCCATGGTTTGCAGGATCAGACAATCCGGATCAATATTAGCATAGGTCAATCCGACCCCAGGGGAGACTCTGATCTGACCCTAGAGTTCTCCTGGGATTGGTCTGGATTGATCGGATTAGGACCGAATCAGTCTGAAGAGGCCAATTCAGAGCTGATCCAGCGGGGTCAAGCACTCTTGGTGGCAGCTGCCACCCTGCTCCTTCCTCACTTCAATCAGGTGAAGAAGGTGCATATTGCAGACCTAATAAGCATGGATCTGGCACATATCATGTCTGTAGACCCGATAAAAATGAATCCATGACCCTCCTTCCTCACCCGATTAAGGTGGGGAAAGAGCAAGCTTGCCACAGGTTCTCCACCTCCAGGAAGGCATGATCCCTCTGAATAGGCTCCAAATTGGTCCACAGATCCACTGGAGAGAGATTTTTCACCATTTCTCATCTTGGTTTTTGAGATTATTTCAAAATTTGAAGAACCAATCTGGGTAGATCCCAGATCGGGTTTTCCTCTAGTGGATCAGCTGACTTGGATGATCTGCTCCCGCAGGATCAGCCCTGACCAATCTTTTTCCCAATCCAGCCTTCCTTGCTCCAGTCTACTTGTTCGGTTTACTAAACCTAGTGAAAGTAAAGTCAGATTTAAAGAGTATTTCCCAGAGAAGTAAATGTGAATAACAATAAAGGAATTGAATAATGCAAATCCACCAATGTACTTCTCTCAATGAACAAAAAGAACAAGATGAAAGTGAACACACCAACAATAAACAGTACCTTTGATTGAATACTGACAAAAAAGCAAGACCATCATGTCTTTGTTTTTACCATCTAGGTGAAGATGGTAGATGAAAGGGCCCAAGAACAAGATTTAGTTTTAAATACATCAATCATCTAGCACTCTTCTTTGCCTGACCAATACTGCATGAACAGGAACTTACAAAACCAATATTCTAGAAGTTTTTTGGCTGGATAAGTCAGCATAAATGAGCAAAATGCAGTACTATAGATTCTTGAAACATACAATTATCACTTGACTAAAGGCTTGCTAAGAGGGAGCTGATACAGGACAACAAAAAATTGTAGAAGATACTGTGGCAAGCATAGGAAAAAAAGAGATTGAGACAGTTTGGACATATTAAACTTAAGACCTAAGAAAGATCCAATTAAAAAGTTGAGAATTATGCAAATAGTAGAAACAAAAAAGGTCATGGTAGACATTGACTAACATGGAGAAAAGTAATTAAATATGATTTAAATAATTAAAATACCTCTGCAAAATAACTGAAAATTAGCATGAGTGGAGAAAGAGAATTCATATGGACAACCACAAATAATTTGGGATGAAGGCTGGAGTTGAGTTGAGGGTAGATTTGAGTGTGTTGTGGCAAGAATGGATCCCAAAATCCAATGACAGTCTAAATCAATCAACGGTAAATAGCAGTTTCTTTCCTCAGAAAACAGTGAAAAACAAATCATGAGCACCTGGGAGAATGGATTGAGAAAATCAACTGTCCGCAAGATAATCCATTGGGTGTTGTTGAATCAGAAAGCAAAAGCATTTTTTATTCGTCCAAAAAAGTACAACAGCAGTTTGAACTGGGTGATAGGAAGTGTTTTCCATGCATCAGTACTATATACAATATGCATGTTTCTGTCAAGCATTTTAAACTTAATGCAATTAAGAATTTCCATATACCAGGGTTGTATACGATATATATCTTTTCATCACGCATTTAAAGTTAAACTTGGTTAACACCTGAAGTTAGTCCTATTGATGCTTATGAATAAGATGCTTTTGATGCCAAACAAAATTTCTTCCAATAGCTTCTTTCAACCCTTAGCAGTTGAAAACATGGCCAAGCCATTTCTAAACTTTCCTACACTGTTCCAGTTCCTTTCAAAACAGTCCTTGCTACGTAAGCCTGCTTCTTCATCTGGATGAATACAAAATTCTCAACTTGAAGTCCTAATACGCATCTCATTGGCTATGATTAGGTCCAAAATAACTTGATCTTGCACCGTTCAGGTACCAGAAACACTTATGTCTCGTTAAGTCTTTAAAATTCAGCACATTTCCGGCCCTTCTGCATCCTCAAGCTTCACTGAAAAAACCACAAAATATATACCACATTCTAAAAGAGATTGGATTTACCATTCGATACGCGCGTGACCTAGGTCAGCCTAGGTCGACCAAAAGAAAGCCAAGGAACGTAAAGATAAGATACCGACTTGGATACATTAATCAGAATAAAGAAAATGACTAACTGGGAGACACAAGGAATTTTTTCTCGTTTTTTCTTACCAGCTCCTCGCAGAGATCCTTCAGTGGCTTCCTCAGATCGGAGTGTTCGGGGAAATCCGCGAATCTGTAGAAAGAAACGACCACGAGAGGCGAATCTGAAAAGCTGTGCTCGGCTCCAAAGCCAGCCGAAGAGCCCGAGACAGAAGCCCTAACTGGATACAGAACACCACGCCCGGTGGAGGCAGCTTGAATGGTTGGCGGACGAGTAACAGCCGCAGAAGGGGAGCTCACCCGAGAAACAGGATGAGAGAGCAGGTCATCGCCGGAGCTGTTCCTGATGGCGCGGGCCAAACGGGCGTTTGCGTTGCTGGAGTTGGAGCCGACCAACATCATAAGCGCGGCGGGAGCAGCTGCTCGGCCGAGCTTGAGGAAAGGCGCGGAGAGCATAGGCGAGCGCACTGTGCCGTCGGGCAAGACGGAGAAGCGCTCGTCCGAGTCCGACAAGCCCCTTCTCATGTTCTTTCTTTTTAGAAAATGAGTGCCAGATAAATAAAAATATTCAATCACATAGGTAAATCCAATCGAAATATGAGTGTCCTAGTTCGTGTTCCTGAATGGATACCACTCGAATTTATTCAAGGTTTCTTTTGATTAATTTATGTTAGGAATAAAATAATGGATTGTCATTATTTATACAGGTTCACGCCTCATCGAAGAATGCGCAACATGTGCATGCAAATTATTTGATAGGTATTTTTCGATGTTTGATCCAGATTTTTCAGCACTTTGTTTCGCTGTTTTTGAGATTTTTTTTGTGAACAATTCTTAGCCCTAATAACATGGACTACGAACATACTTTTGCAACATTTTATTTAGGACATGCTCGGACAGAATATTAATCATAGATGTCATGTCACTTTTGTGACAATTAAAAATATTAAAAGTAATATCATATTAGATTCAATAATGTAACCAAAAATAAATATATAAGCAGTCAAATTAAGTGACTCATCTAATCTCTCCGGCATGTTTGGTACCATAAAATTTTGAGGATAAACCTGGGTTATCCTCAAAATTTTGGGGATAATTCAAATTTATCTCCAAGTTATCCCCATACCAAACAGCACCTCAAGGTATAAATATTTTCTCAGTGTATTCAAATCATTGAGTTTGTTTGTTGAAACAATTTAAACCTTCTAAACTTATTAGTGATTACGCTTATTTACACATAACCTAACATACACATACATGAAGTTTTCCAAATTATGAATTTATCCAGCTAACAATATTTCATACTTAAGAGCTATGTATCATTTTTGAGATTCTTTTATAGAAAATATTTCTAATGTATAAAACCTTGCTAACCAGATTTCCCACATATTGATGGCCAGTAATTATAGCTATTACAAGGGTATACCCTAACATTTCCCAGAGTAATTATGCATAGAAAGTTGTTTTTTTATAGTCAAATCAATCCACAGTTTATGTATCGTCCAGAAGTAGCTGCTCACGAAAATGAAGGTAACTTCTCCAAGTGCACCTTTATATTGTGGTTCATTGTCAAAGGCTCATTGGGGGTTTTGCTCGGAGCAAGCGTTTCGCTCACATGGAGGTCTCGTCATTCACCGTCTCTGCCGTGGGGGGGATGCGCCGCTCTCCCTCTCCCCGCTCCAACGCTTTCAGGGATCTGCCGTGTTTGTACCCCGATCTTGTTTTGGCAGATTTTGTGATGTTCACATGAAAAAGGGGGCATAGTAGGATGAGGAGAAGGTGTTTCCTCTTGGGATGAATCCATCTACTCTTCCGGCCAACTTTCTTTTCTAATGGACATGGTAAATCTCTTTCTTTGTCTCCTAAAAATCTCTTTTTTTTAGAGTTTCAAAACTCTGCGAGGTTTTTACCTCAAAACCCTTAGTTCTTTCTCCTGTCTTAGTGTTTCTAGGCATCTGGTTAGACTAATCCACCTCATTTGTTCTCTCTTTGAGGTCATTTCTGTGTTCATAGGTGAGTTAGTCTCGTCTTTATTTAGGCAGGTGTATTACCGTATTTGTGCCTTTCTACTGTTCTATTTTCAAGGTCTATTGAAGACCTAACTCTGGGTTTGATAAAAACATATCAGATGTTTCATAGATCATTGACCAAGATACTGCATTTAGGCCTCTTTTTTATTTATGTATTTTTATCAATCAGTTCTGGAGTGAACCACCCTTTCTTTTTCAAACCGATTCTCGTGTGAACCACCTTGTTATTTCTACATGGTTTCCACATAAACCAATCACTTTCATATTAGTCCCCCCGTATGGACCACCATTGTCTCTCTATTTTTTAGATCGATCCTCACATGGACGCCTTTCTTATTTCTGCGTTTTTATCAACCGTTTGTGCGTGAATCACCATTTCCTTTTCAAGTCGGTTCCCATAGGAACAGCTTTGTTATTTCTGCATAGTTCCCATGCATACCTAGAACTTTTAGGTTGGTCCTCGTGTGAACCACCTTTGACACTCCACTTTCATATCGGTCCCCATGTGGACCCCTTATTTATTTCTATATTTTTATCAACTGATTCCTACATGAATCACTCTTTGCTTTTCAAATTGGTTCCTGCATGAACTACTTTGCTATTTTTGCTCGATTCTCATGTTAACCAAGCACTTTCAGATATCTCCTAGCGTGGAACACCTTTGACACTCCACTTTCGCATCGGTCCCCACATGAACCCTTTTTTATTTTTGTATTTTACCAATTGGTTTGTGCGTGAACCACTCTTTCCTTTTCAAACCAATTCCTGGGTAAATTGTCATACTATTTGAGCTTGGTTCCCGCTTAAACCAAATACTTTCAGATTGGTCTCCCAAGGACCCATTTCTTATTTCTACATTTTATCAACCAGTTTTCGCGTGAACCACCTTTTCTTTTTCAAATGGGTTCTCGTCTGAACCACCTTCCTATTCCCGCTCAATTCTCGCATGAACGAAGCACTTTCTGATCGGTTCACTCATGGACCATATTTGCAACTCTATTTCCAAATCGGTCCCCCGTGTGGAACCCCCGATCCGGACCCGGTCCTTCTTCTTCCTTCCCCGGGTCGGAACGACGAGCGCCGCTCCTCCTTTCGGTTTCGTCGGTGGTGTAGGGTTGTGGTCGCCAGGAGCCGCGGGCTCCGAGAGTAAAAGACAAGAAACGATGTAAGTCTTAAAGAAAATGACCAAACGTACCTAAGCGGGTAGATCGTGTTGGGGAGATTATGGGTTCCATCTTCTTCCTTTTCGGCCGGCCGAGAAGAAAGAGCTTGAAGCACTTTAGTTGTTCCTACAAAAACAAGTAAGCCATGGAGACAAGTGAAAGTAGATTAGAACTAAGATAGTGGAGCATCTTGCAAAATGAATGAACTAAAACCACAAATGGAGATGGACTAACCGGATTGGGAATAACTCCCAACCCCCCCTTTTTATGTGTTTTCGGATGATGATATATGATATTACTAAGTTAAATATGCATGTAAATATGATGATCTATGATGGAAAACATAGGAACAAAGTAATGCTAGATGGTTGTGGAAGAAAAACGAGTTTCGGCTCCAAAAACGGCAATCTGGAGTCCCAGGCGACCGGCGGGGGTCGCACTGGCGACTGGCAGGTCGCCCGGGCGACTGGAGAACGGGTCGCCTGGGCGACCTGGCAAACGGGTCGCCTCCTGCACCAGAATTCGGTTTACTCCCGGATACTCCTGCGACGCTTTCGGATGACTTTAGAAGCTTGATGACGACTCTCGGGAGCTCCTGGGACATGGATGATGATTCCCCCTTTGATGTAGGAGCTTGAGAAACTTTGAAATGGATGCCGATGAAGAAACGGGATGAAGAACGTCGATTTACGGAGGTGGATGGAAGTGGGAAGCTCTCAATCTCTTAGACAATGAGAATTGGGGGGGATGGAAGAGGTTTGGAACTCTCTAAGGCTCTCTCTTGGGAGCTTGGGACGTTCTCTCTCTTCTAACACTCTTCCAACCCTTTGAAAGTGGTTAGAGGGTCCCTTTTTATAGGCAAAAGGGTCCCAGGGGCATTTCAGGCATAAAAATCACTTTTCGGAATCCGCAGACGGGTCGCCTGCGCCCAGTCGACTCCGACCATCCGGACGAGGGTGCGCCTCTCACGGGTCACTTCGCCCAGTTCGTACACTGTTTTGGCAGGCGACCCGCTGGCCGGGTCGCTTGCCGTACCTGACCGGATTTGACGTCTCACCTACCACCGTCAGAACGGACGATTTGGCAGATGACCCGTCAGACGGGTCGCCTGGGCGACCCGGCAGGGGGGTCTCCTGGGCGACCCGGTAGACGAGTCGCCTGGGCGACCCGGTAGACGGGTCGCCTGGGCCCCCAGATTTCATTTTTGGGCCGTTTTCTCGGTGATCCGGTTTGTTTATCGGAAAACTCGAATACCTTCTAAGAAAACATGGATCTTACGCTTCTCAAATAGGCAAAATTTGCGTGTCTACACCCCGCATTGACCCATTCTTAATTTTTACATTTTATCAACCAGTTACCCAACGAACCACCATTTGCATTGTCATTTGGTTCCTGCGTGAACCCAATTAGTGTCTTATTCATGCATTTTTCATTTTCAGCATTCTTTACTTATCATGTTATCCATGTTATATCATGTTTAGATATATGTTGTTTGCTTTTTATTTTTCTTATTTCACACATTGTATTAGATTTTCTTGTATACTGGATTCGTCTGACTCATAAGGCATCTAAGATTGGAGTTTCTTCTCCCAACACACCATCACCTTCTAAAACACCTTCTTGATGGTTACTGACATCTCTTTAAGGGAATTCCTCTTTGGTTGACAAGATTTGTTTCCACCAAAGACTCTATAAGTTCTTAGACATGAAGCATTCTCTCTTCATTGATCATGTCGATTACATCAACTTCCCAAAACCCGAAGTATAACTTAGTTAACCCATCACAGTAGGATTGTGGGCAACCCTAGGTCAATGGTTGATGAAGTTTAGGACTAACCCTATATGTGTCTAGTGAACAATGATTCAAAAATTCACTAATCTAAGATCAAAACAAATTATCGCGTTATTCATTCTGGAGCTTGTGTATCAATCGTTTGCAAACAATAATTGAAAACAACACAAAATTGAAAATACAAAAATAAAAAATAATATATTCACACTCACACATCTAAAAATAGTTGGATGCCTATGACATTAAGGTTCGAAAGAATCATTCAAATGGCAAATAACTACTACAACCCATTGGAGTATGACCAGACCCACTACAAGTTACAAGATCCTCATCTAGTTTGCCCTGAAGATCAAATGTATATGCTATATTCCAGGAGCCATCTTAGTTACACTAAAGATCGTTCAACTTATCATTCGCTCAACCCATCTTAATCACCTGCTTGAGGCTCTCACCCTTCATACTGATCCAAACAATCATAATAAGTCATCCAAGTTGGAATGTTTGTTGCATGAATGGAAGTATTACTTTATTTCTATTGCATTATGTATGAATGAATGCACGATTGGAATAGATTTATATCTTGGGATGGATATACGTATAATGGATGTATCAATCGATATATGTATAAAATGGATGTTTTGGTATAATTGTATGAAATAGATGTTTTGGCAAGAGTGTATAGTCTATGTTAAATCATAGATTTTCGTTTTTAAAATGTCATTTAATTTTTTTTTAAAGAAGGACTATTAGTGACAGTTGTGGCCGTTGCTAATCGTCAACTATAACAACCTCAACCATTGCACATAACTATTGGCGACAATGTAGATCGTTGTCAAAACTTCACAAGCTCCTAAAGCCATCACCCATAATAAGCCTCCAAACAATTACTTACTATGACTTAAGTTGTTGCCAAACCAAAACAAGTTACCCTGCGAGTGTTCTATATTTTTAGTTTGGTGATGGTTCTAAACCATCGCTAGTATGATCATAAACGATGACTCAAGTCATCACCAATTATCATTAGCGACAACTTGGTTAGACGTTACTTATGGATTTATTAACGATGACTTATGTGCCGTCGCTTATACTTTTAGTTACGATGGTTTGTGTAGTCGTCAATTTATAAGTTATTTGCAATGACGTGCTGCGATGACTTTTAACATTTTAGCAATGACTTTCGGCAGTAGACATCAACCTTTTTTCTTATAGTGTATGTAAATATTCTCAATATTTATATGGGTGTACGTAGTGGAAAATGTTGGGGGGAGGTGCTGCCAATTGGTAGAAGCAGTCAAAGTGAGAATAAGAGGAGAGTACGTAGTTTTGTTGCAAACACGTTATTTTGATTATGAACTTGTTTGCTTGATAGTAATTTTTTGTAAAATAGTGGGTTTGTTATTTTTAATTATTTAGGACAATGCAAAACATCACATTTTGACAATGATTCTAGTTTAAATTACATAAGGAGTGGGGAAACCAATAACAAGAATATGTTTTGACACAAATCATCTTAATCATTCAATTCTTTAATTTTCTTCTCGTGTCTTTTGCAAAATTTACCAAACAAAAACCATTGTTTTAAAATATAAAACAAATCTAGCTTGTTTTAAAATAAGTGTTTTGAAACAAGATAATTGTAATAAAAAACAACCCTATGTCGAAGACAGCGGATCACCTCAGTCGCGAGGTGACTCCTGCATTCCCCGTGTCAAAAGGGTGCACTTGAGTGGCATAGTAATTTTTTCATTGTTCAAAGGTGTAATATGTTAGTATGATGTGCAATATGTTATTAATTTTTTATTTTTTGGTTACTAATGCAATATGTTACTAATCCCTTAGTAAATAACGTATTATACCTCTTGATTAGTAGAAATATATTTTGAGACCACGTGACCTCATTAAACGAGAGGGGAGCATACCGTGATGTCATTTGTGATTATGGGAGCAGCCTCAGCAGACAACTGAGACCATCTGCTCTCTATCTAGATAGCTAGGGCATCTCCTATTCCTACTATGTGGTCATTTAACCCCTCTTTCTCTCTCTCTCTCTCTCAAGAGATCTTTGTCCATATACATTTAGTAGATCTCTTATGGTTATGACTTAATTATAGGTGATGTTTGGTAGGAATTATGGGGCGTGATTCTTGTCAGAAATTTTCCGCAACTCAAAATTCCAACAAAATACAATATATTCGCCTTGGCTTCCATGTTTAAAAAGCGGATAGAAGATTTTGGGAATTGAAGAGAGAGAGAGAGAGAGACCCAGAAATCTATTTCAAAAGAGTGCAAATCGCCTGAGGAGGGCTCCTGAGGGAGCCCTCCTCAGGCCACACACAGACTCACATTAAATGTGGGTCACATCAAGTTCTGAAGGTGGATTAAGGGGGCTCCCTCAGGAGCCCTCCTCAGGCGATCTGCACTCATTTCAGAACAATCCTTATTCTGGTATGAATTGTGGGACACAAAATCTCTGCCAACTAAACGAACCTTCGAAGAAGGCTAAAAATACGGAGATGACAAGGTAGTAGAGGGTAACGCAATTCTAACTTACGAAGTCAAACAAAGAAATACTCCGTAGAAAACATCAAACATGTATGTTTCCGTTGCAAAGGTCCGGTGTCGTCTCAAGGAGGAAGATGAGCGGCCAAACTAGGTTACATTATCAGGAAATCCTCCACATCCATCTGGACAGGAAAGTCCAGCCCGAAAAGATGGTCGTCCAGATGACCGCCTGGGCTGGGAGGGAGCAGATCTCCGCCCGGTTTCTCCGGCAAACTTGTCTCCGTCGTCGCAAGGTGCTCCCACCACGGAGTGCGGTACTGGTGACCACTCGGAAGGCTGCCGAGAGGTGCTCCGGCGTCGACACCTCCCGAGGAAGAACCAGCTGCTGGAGAGAAGGAAAGCAGCCGCCGATGGGATTCACCGCCCAGTCCGGAACTCGGCCGACCGAAGCGTATCAGCCCCGCCGCCTCCGGCTGATAGCAATGATCAGCCTTCTCCACGGCCTCGGGCGGGAACGGAAGGCAGCCGGACGCTGGTTCTTCTTCTACAGGCCGTCTTCGGTGGCAGGTGTGCTCGTTCATATACTTCACCCGGAAAATACACGGCGCCTCAAGCTGGCGCTGCTCGTCTTCTTGCTGCACGTATTTTGTGGCTTTGCAACCCTCTTCCACTCTGTAGGCGCAGCGGTAATAGCTCCTGCGAAGCTTGCAGCTAGAACATAAGACGGCGGAGACGTATACTTGTATACATCCATGGAAATACCTTTTACTAAAGAAATTTCGTGATCAATCGATCAGATAAGAGGTTTCACACTAGCTACCTCGGTAACTTGGTGGCAGCAAGCGTTTTCTGGCCATACTTCCTCCACTGGTAGCCGTCGAAATAAGGGGTGGGCGTGAGCACCGTCCTCGTACACCTGAAAGCGTAGCAATCGGGAAAGCCGATCCCCGGCGGCGGCGGACCGTCAGTAATTAACCACCTGTCGATCGCTTACATATATGCGGAGTCTCCTAACAGTGGAAGAATCAGCTGGAGAGGGCCAAAACTCTGATCCCCACCTTTCCGACTCCTGGCGGCGCTGCGGATCCAGCGGGTCCAGAAGGGAGATCGCCGCCGTCAGGGACCTCAACACCTGCTGAGAAAGGGCACCCGCCGGCTCCCGCCGGAGGTCGTCGCCGGGCATCCGGGTGATGAGGGCCTGCAGGCGCCTGGCCAGGTGGCGGCCGCGCGCCAGCTCCCTCATCGCCACAGCGCGACGCCGCGCAGGCGCCTGCGCCGACGGGGACGACGGCACGGCCGGAGACGCTGTGCCGCGGTTGTTCATTTTCGGGAGGAGGGGAGTCTGCATCTCCTGATCCCCTCCCTCGCAGGTGTTTTATACTGTGTTGGTGTCACACCTGATCGATCTGGCCATTCCATTTGAGAAGAAGAAATAGGCAAAATGCACACTAGGTCAATTTTAAGGGAACCACTTTACCACTAGGTCCGTTTTCAAAAACACTTTTTTCATTGGGTCCGTTTTTACAAAATATCATCACACCCGCTCTAATTTTATCTTTTCATGTTAAACAAAGTACTAATATATCCTCTTAATATTAGATTTCGAGAAATTTCAAACTTAATGGTTAATTAGAATCTCTAATTTTATTTTCAATTTTTAGAATTATTTTCTATTTTTTATCAGATTTATGACCGCAAAATATTGATGTATTTGGAATAAAAATTTATCATATTTTATTCATATCAAAGTTTAAATATGATATAAATTATTAAATATCATGTTATTTATTACATAATGTTAAATAATTTAATCTATAAATATAAATTATTACTATTATAATTAAGATGATAAATTATCACATCTTATTTATATAAAAATTTAAATTTAATATAAAATAATAATTTATTTTTTACATTAAGTTAAGCATATTTTATTTTGACTGTATGATATCGTTTTGTTTAGAACAAAAAATATTATAACTAAAAATTTATTTATTAAATTATATTTAATATAATTTTTGACTATAAAATATTAAGAGTAATTTTTTTTGTATATCATGATATTTATATAAATGTTTTAATAATAGAATACTATTATATTTTGAATGAAAAAATATCGTGTTTAAAACTCTATTGGCATTGTGTTATCTAGTTATTTTTTAGGGTAAAACAGGAATTTTGCATGGTCATTGGAGTGGGTGGTAAGTGAAATGGGAGTCAATGGATTAAATGGGATAAAAATTTGGTCAATGAAATTTTTAGTAAACTCATTTGGTTAAATGGAGTGGGTGGTAATTCTGCCTTTGAAATATGTAGTTTTTTGCTCTGAAATTGATCACATGTGGGGTTTCATCTCTTTCTGAAGTGCGTGCATCGATTTAAAAAAACTGGAGTCCCCGTCTGATAGCACGACGACTGCAGCTTAATTTTATCGGAATCACTCAAGAGGGGCGCGTAGTTTAACGCGGAGTCGGGAGGAGCTGATCGATCTGGTAAGGTTCCCGCCATGTGAGGCGCTTGAGTGTCCGAGAGTGGACTGCCAGGTGCTAGACAGCGCGCTGCACTGGGCGCGCCGTCTGGATCTCGGTGAGGAACCGAGGAATCTGCGAGGCCCTGCCTCGGAAGTTTTTATCTCGCCGGGAGACTGCTTCCAGGCGCTATCCTGGGTCCTCGGGTAGTGCTTCCCCGGCAGTGTTTTTGGTCGGCTGGTCCCCAGTCAGCTTCTTGTCGTCATCAAGCTTGTTACTGCTCAGGTTAGTCCTTGAGCTTCTTTCTGGTTTTATCTTTGTCTTCTCCTCCTCCTTCCAGCTAGTTTCTGGCCCCTATCAAGATGGACGAGAATCAGTCTAACCCGGAAAAAGATGAGGATTATATAGCGAGTAAATTTCAAAAGCTGTTAGGTCAGCCAAGGCAGCAATCTCCTATGGCAATTAAGGATCTACCCTTGGTGGATAATCTGAAATGGAAGAGATCGATTGTTGCCTCAGTGCTATCGCCTTCAGGAATCCGACCAGCGGGCTTCAAGGACTGGATCAGCAAGTTGTGGAATCCAACAAACCCATGGTATTTATTGGATTATCCAAACAATGCTTTCCTTATTGTCTTCCAAAACGAAGAAGAGGTCAACAAAATATGTAGAAGAACCCCCTGGTTCTTCAGCAACGATCCTGTGCTAGTGGAGAAGGGACGTCCAAATACAGCACCCTCTGAATATTCTTTAAACACTGTAGAACTGTGGATGAGAATTTATGATTTACCCCAAGAGTATCTCCAGAAAGATTTCATTATGCATCTAGCCTCTCAAGTGGGGAATCCAATTCCTCCAGCTCAAGAGATCGTTGATTCATGGAGCTCCTTTGCGAGAATCAAGATTGCTCTCAATGTTTATCACCAACTACCCACGGAGGTATATGTGAAATTGCCAGAGGGAAGAATCAAAAATTTCGAATTGGCTTTTGAAAGGATAGTCCGATTCTGTTATTTTTGTGGGATCCTGGGCCACAAGCACAACGATTGCGAGAAGCTTTCAAAATTAAAGGCCTTAATTACTCCAAATCTCCCTATCCATGTTCAAGAGAAGCTCAAGGCTCAATTATCTTTCAACTATGGTGACTGGCTCTCATCCGTAGGAAGGGCTGCTTGTGGGGGAAAGAGACCCAGTTTCAACGAGGCAAATGAGGGATTGTCAAATTTTCAGCAAGAAAATAATTCCAGTCAAGGACCGGGAATCCATATTTTTAATTCTGATCTGGTCAATAATGTATGTCAGGCCTTACTCCCACCATTGCGCTACCATACCACCCCCTTTAATGATCCCACGCCTCCCCAGTGTACCAATACTACGGACAACCCCCATATAAGACAAATTTGGTCTGTGCCCCCTGGATCGTCTCACCTCCAGACCTTACCTACCCCTACCCTTAACCCACAAACTCCTCACCTGGCCCCAGTCCCATAAGCGTTATCCAATTCCATAATCCCCACGTGACTGTCCCGGGTGGATTTAACACCCCGCCCCCCCCAACCCTGGTACTTTCAACCCTTCGTGGACCTAACCCAAACCTATGACCCACCAGTCTTGACAAATACATCCAATAATATTATCCTCTCTAGCCCAAGCCCAAAACACCTCTTACCTGTAAAAAGCCCAACCTCTGGGAGGGGGAAGCGATCAGGCTCGATAGAGAAATTCAAAAGAAGGTCCAGGAGGAAACTTCATCTTCAAGAATTGGAAGCAAACAGCTACTTGGCTTCGACTTCTAAACCTGCAGAATGGAATACAACCTCTACCTCTCAACCTGCAGTTTGGACACAGGACGAAGATCAACGGGCAGAGGCAGCTGGCCCCAACAAGCTGCCCGGCCCCCAATGAAAATTATATCCTGGAACTGTCGGGGGGGGGGAATGGACACCCGACAGTCCAGTATATTGACAGATTGGTCCATTCCATTAACCCAGACATTGTGTTTATTGCGGAATCTAAATGCAACATTATTCAGAGCAAGGAATTCTTCAGGCGCAGGGATATTTCTAACTATGTGGCGGTTCCTTCTTCAGGCCGATCAGGGGGCATGTGGTTATGGTGGTCGAATAATGTCAACATACAGACCTTAGTCGAATGCAATTCTTGGATTGGTAGCATTGTTACAGATCTTGCGCAACATAAGAATTTTCTTCTTATTACCACTTATTCTCCATTAAAACACAAGGACCGCATGGAAATGTGGAATCAAATGACTGAGCTCATAAATGACATAAAGGCTCCCGTCAGCCTAGTGGGTGATTGGAATTGCATCCGAAAATACCATGAGAAATGGGGAGGAACTAGACCGATTCATTCTCACTTGATGGGTTTTGAAAATTTCATTCAAAAAAATCTTTTGGTAGATGTTAAACATGAGGGCCCGGCATTCACTTGGACAAATAAAAGAAAATTCAATCTCCATATCAGACAAAAGCTTGACCGATGCTTGGCTTCCATGGAGTGGATTGCCATGTACAAGAATGTCAAGGTCAGCTCACTACCGACCTATCACAGTGACCATACACCTCTCCTTTTGAACACTAATCCTGTTCTGCACTATACAAGAAGATATTTCAGAGTGGAGTCCGCCTGGTTCACTCACCCATCCTTCCTTCAGACTGCAAATCAGGCCTGGCAGCAGGGGCCTAATTTGAACAACAACTATGGAAAGAAAATTTCTGTCATCAAAAACAAACTGCTTATTTGGAAAAAGAAAACCTTGGGGAACATCAATACCCAAATAACTATGGTCAAAGATAGATTGAATGCTATCCAAGATATTCCGCATAGCCAGCAGCAGCTGGATCTGGAAGGGGAACTTCTGGACAGACTCAGATGGCTTGAAAATTTCGACAATGCTTACTGGAGACAAAGGGCTAAATTGCACTGGCATAATTTTGGAGATAAATGCACAAAGTTTTTCCATATGAAAGTTTTACATAGAAGAAGATGGAACAGAATTTCTGGAGTATTTTACCCTGATGGTAGATGGTCCCAAAATTGGCGAGATATCCATAAGGTATTCCTTGATTATTTTTCATCTATATTTTCTTCTCAGCAGAATGTTCATCAACGTCCTATGCCTAGATTGCATTTGGCGACTCTATCCCCTGAGCAGGGTGGTGCTCTTTCCCAGACACCCAATATTGAAGAGATTAAACAGGCCCTTTTTAGTATGAAACCTGATAAAGCCCCGGGCCCTGATGGGCTCTCACCGGGGTTCTTTCAATTCTTGTGGGATTCCTGCAAGGAGGACATGATATCTTTTATTATGCATATGTTCTCTACCAGTTCCATACCCTGGGGTTTAAACCATACTATTATCTCTCTTATTCCAAAAAGAGCTGAGGCAAATGCTCCTGAACATTACCGACCTATCAGTTTGTGTAATGTACTTCTCAAGGTCCTCACTAAACTGATAGCTAACAGAATTAAGGGGCTGCTCCCTTATCTGATTTCTGAAACCCAGGTTGCTTTTGTTCCGGGAAGAGTCGGATTAGAGAACATTATCATTGTGCAAGAGATCTTCAAATCTTTCAAGGTCAAGACTGGTAAGGTGGGCCAATTCATGGTGAAATTGGACATTAGCAAAGCGTATGACAGACTTCAATGGCCTTTTATTCTCCATATGCTTGAAAATTATGGTTTTCCTCCCTTGCTAGTTGCTACTATTATGAGGTGCACTACTTCTGTTACATATGCTTTAAATTTGAATGGTCAGAATTCAGCTACCTTTAAACCTACTAGAGGCATCCGTCAGGGGTGCCCTCTATCTCCATATTTATATATCCTATGTGCTGAAGCCCTCTCTTCTATGATCAAATCAGCGGCTGATCAAGGTCAATTCTCAGGTATATCTCTTAGCAGAGGAGGCCCCAAGATACACCACCTCATGTTTGCTGATGACATAATCCTATGTGGGCTTGCTACTGAGAAGGAAATTAGAAGCATCATGGCTATCTTAAATGAATATCAAGGGTTTTCGGGCCAAGCCATTAATTACATGAAATCTAGCATTACTTTTAGCAAAAATGTTTCGCCGGATATTCAGGACCTTATTTGCAACATTTCTGGTTTTTCCAAGACCACTCCATATGAAAAATATCTGGGTATACCTATTGGCATATCGGATAATAGAATCCACCATTTTGATTGGCTCATGGAAAATTGTCAAAACAAGCTTGCCGGCTGGAAAACTAACTTACTTTCTACAGCGGGTAGAACAACCCTTATAAAGTCCTCTCTCAACCAACTGCCGCTTCATGTTATGTCTATAAAAAAGCTGCCAAAAGGTGTTATCAGAAAACTGGACACGTGCCAAAATTCATTCTGGTGGGCCCATTCCAAAGATGAAAAGAAGAAAATCCACTTTAGAAATTGGAAGACTATTAAGAGTCCCAAAAGGTCGGGGGGCCTGGGTATTAGAGATTATTCCATCATGAATTCTGCATTACTTCTTAAGGTGGCCTGGAATTTTTTGCATGAAAATCAGAAGCTATGGGTTAGAATTCTGCAGGCTAAATATCTGAAGTCTGGAAATTTCTGGGAAGTTAATCCTAAACATTCCAACTCGGATGTTTGGAAAAATATCCTGAAAGCTAGAATTCACCTGCGTAGAGCATGCATTTGGAAAGTCAAGCAAAATTCTTCCATCGATATATGGAATCAACAATGGATCCTTGATAGAGCTGGCCCACCTGTCCCGAATAGAATTTCTGCGATCCACCCGGTCTATGTTCATGAGCTTATATCCAATGGTAGCTGGAACAGGGACCTCCTGAGCTACTGTTTTGACTCAAATTCTGTTGATAGAATCATGAGAACCCCTATTCATAGGGAGGATGAGCCAGGTTTTTTAATCTGGCCTTTTACCCCTAATGGGAAGCTCAATACAAAGTCCGCCTACAGATATATGAGTGATGATGTTATTCCCCCTGGCCCATCAGACACTAGCATCTGGAAATCCCTTTGGCACCCTGTGATTGGGAAATTCTGCCCTCAGAAAATTATTACATTTATCTGGAAAGGATTGGCTAATGCTCTTCCGACCAATCATGCTATTTCAAAAAGATGCCCGGGGGTATCTGACATCTGTGCTATTTGCAATCAACAGTCTGAAGATATCGACCACATTATGTTCAAATGCCCACGGAGCAAAGCTGTGTGGTTCGGTTCTATATTGGGTTTTGATGAGCATTGGATCTACCAGGGTTTCAATACTGTCGTCCATGGTTTTTTGAAATGGATCACTCGTCAGGAAAGTTCGACTATTTTCTTGGGCATCCTAGGGGTGTCGATTATTTGGCATATCTGGAAGGCTCGATGTGATTACTCTTTCAGAAACACCACAAAGCATCCCCTTACCATTATTAACAGGGCTTCCAGAGATGCCGGTTTCTATATGTCCCAAGTTAATCCTACTCTATATTCTAGGGTCGACCGCTGGAGCCCCCCGCCTGATCAATCCATCAAGATCAACGTGGACGCGGCTTCTAATGGACAATCTGGTGCTATTGGGCTCATTGCTAGGGATTTCCAAGGCAACGTGGTGGCTTGGAAGGGGCGTACCTCCGTTTTTGCTGACTCCCAGATCCTTGAGGCCGAAGCTGTGGCTGAAGCCTGCTCTTGGGATGTTGCTGGCCAGGACTCCTCGATCATCGAGAGTGACGCCTTGGAGGTGGTTAACGCTATCAACTGTTCCGGTCCCGAGCTCTGGAAATCCAAGCCTTTTACGACGGAGTGTCGGCGCCTCCTGGCGAGCTCGCGAGCGTCGATCGCTTTCTGCCCTAGGACTTCCAATGGTGTTGCCCATCTGTTAGCTAAATGGTTCTTATGCACCAAAAAGCCTGCTCATGTCTCCTCGCATCTGGCTGACTTGCCAGCGCATATCATCGAACAAGTTTGTACCGACTCACCTTTTGCGGTGGGGTATCTTTAGTTTTTAATATATATATTTTCCTTTCAAAAAAAAAGAGTGTCCGAGAGTGTGTGTCTAGGTTTAGGGTTCCTTCACGACGCGACAAGTCAAAGTCTCCATCGCTCATACTAGTCAAGCCGTTCACATCCCGGAAGACCGGGTCCGCCCGACCTGACCCTCGTGTAACTCCTGTTCACGTTTTCGTCCGATCAGTCTCAGGTGTAAACGCGTTGTGACAGGTCTCCCACTCCTTTCCCACACGCGGACCATGACATTGATAGATGGGGGTTGGCTTCGTACGTTTAGATGGCATTTGATTTGATTTAATTAGTAAAATCTTAAAAGGGTGGTGTTTGGTTGCATGATAATAATGAAACTTTTTATTTTAATTTTTAAATATTATAAAAAAACTTGTTAAAAGAGATGTTCGACGATCACGATAATTTTATGTTTTGAAAGTGATTTTCTTTTAAAACAACAAAAAAAGAGTCTCACCTCTTTCTTTTTTCTTGTGATTTTCCACTTTGTTTGGTCATGAATGGTAGGTACTCTTTTTTGTTATCACATCCCTTCGAACATGATAATTTTATGTCATGAGTTAATTCACTTTTTATTTAAATATAATTTTTTATTGTGAAAATGTACAAAAAATTATCATGCAACCAAACAACTCATAAGGTCTTAATTCTATCTCTGATCTTTATTTTTGTAACCTATAAAATTTTTGTTATCTATCTCCGAAACTAAAAAGATTATAGAGAGTCACTTAATTTAAATTATCAACAAAATATTATTGTATTCAGATATTTTACGGTAAGAAATTTTAATCAGATTAGTTATTCAGCATATTGAATTGCCTTTACCCTTTTGTGTATGCGTTCTCATTTGTCTACCATAAATATTTCTCCTTTCTTCACTCCTCTCTTGTCTACATGCATCCTTTGATCCCCACACCCACAACAACCATGAACCAGCTGGATTGGATGTAACACCACGGCCTTCAGTTATTTCTTAAAGCCATAATGTCATTTCCATTTAGAAATTAAGATATAGATTTTAAATTTTATTCGTTAACTTTACGGTGTTAAATATATAATTTATTTATGAATCGAGCGAGTTGGCTCACCCAAATGTAATAGCTAGCTCGGTTGGCATGACGCCACCCCCGCGGGGGGGTGGCGGGGGTTCGATCCCGACGTTGGACTGCCGGGACCACCTCCCCATGGGGGGAGGTGGCATCTAGTGGGGATCGAGCGCTGCCCGATCCCTCGCCGGCGCTGAGCTGCGCCTTCTGTTTGGCCACCGGGCCATCGTGTCCAAAAAAAAAAAAATGTAATAGCTAGCTGATTGTACTAGCCAGGCCTACAATACTACAGGTGTCGGGTCAGACTGACACAAAATTCTAGCTATCTAGTTTGGATCTTGAGAACGAGAGCTATATATCTTTGAGTCAAATCTAGTTTTGGCTTATCAACATCCCTTAATATGAAAACGAGTATGCATGATTTTTTAACTAACACATATATTAAAATATTAATTATAAAACTGACACATTAAGCACTTTACTTTTATACATAATTAGAAGTCGAATATGCAGGATCCAACTTCTGGGGCACCAGGTGAAGCCTTGTAAAAGTTGGGTCCACAAAGCCAGATTTTTGACAAAAGAAAAGTCAGATTATCTAAACATTAATGAAGTACATCTCTCAACTAAGAGCAGAAAATGAACTACTCTACTCCATAAATAACTCAAATTTTGGCTTGATATAAGTTTAATTCACTGAACTCATTTATTATGCTGAATCAATAAATTTGAATAAAAAGTAGCTGATCAATTAGTTAATCAGTCGAGGTTAAACAAAATCTTGCTAAACTTTTTTTTTTTGGACACCATGGCCCGATGGCCAAACGTGCGCAGCACAACGCACCGGCGAGGGTTCCAGCGCACCGGCGAGGGTTCGGTGCAGCGCTCGAACCCCACATGATACCACCCCCCCGGGGGGTGGTCCCGGCTGTTCACAGCCGGGATCGAACCCCCGCCACCCCCCCGCGGGGGTGGCATCGTGCCAACCGAGCCAAGCTCGGTCGGCAAAATCTTGCTAAACTTGATAACGCTCTCAAGTAAAGATATTAAGTATTTTATTAATTATTTATTTAGAAAAGTTTATAAATACTCATATGTAATTATACAACTCTAGTTAAATTTATAAAATAAGTTAAAATAGAATTTACTTTTAACTTAAATTAAGATCAAAGTGCATAATTAAACATGCTCAAATTCAAGTTTAGTAAACAAGTATTTAGATAGTGTTTGAGTTCGAACTTTAGAAATAAGCTCTCACATATAAGTTGAATCAAGTTTGAACTAAGCTTGAGTCTAATTTAAGTTACAAAATTGTTCAATAAAGTAACAAGCTAAGAGTTTGCTTGTCACAATGAATAGAGCTTGAAATTGAACTCCAAAAGAAGATAACAACACACTACTTGGTTGGGCTACCTTGCACCACTACTCTCAAGCTTGATTTCCCATGGCAATAACCATTATCTGGCCAGCTCCCTTCTCCACAATCATCTCTAGTCACTACAAGAAAATTACTTATTGGTGAGGACAATGGGTAACAAGCCAAAGGCCCTCGTCAAATTTTTTTCAATGATTTCAAAGCCGTCACACAAACTCCTCGCAAATAAATCTGTCATCCATGTTATTGATGATGCCTTGGGTAAAGTGGTCACTAATGAGAGTTATAGTAGACGGCTTAATTAACAACTATCACTATTACCGGTGATAGTTGTGATATACAACATACTAGCAACTGTTGACAATCATCACCACTTTTAGTTCACGTAAGAGAACACACACTAACAATGGCTAACAACTATCATCAGTAAAAATACTAGCGACGACTACAATTTTGTCATCAAATTAGTCACTCTAGCATTGCTTAAAAGTCGTCACTAGAGCTTCATAGCAATTGTCAATGATTCTTTTTAAAAAATATTTTTAATATCACAAAAAAAGAAATCTATGCAAAATTAAAAGCCATGTAGGATTATACAATCAACCTGTAACATTAATTGTCGGTAGACGCCATCGCGGAGGGAGAACCCTTGCTACAGACTTCACCACAATGGACTCGCGGAGGCTCCTTGTGGATGCCATCGCGAAGGGGGAAACCCACGCTGTGGACTTCATCACGGTGGGCTCATGGAGGCTTGATGTGAATGCCATCACGGAGGGCAAAACTCTCGCAGCGGAGACCATCACAGAGGACTCGCGGCGGACATCATCAAGGGGTGGGGAGGCTGTTCTCTTGTAGGATCTTGTGGAAATCATCTTGTGAGTGAGTATGGGGGTAACCCTCGTCAGGGGGCGTGAAAGACCTTGCAGAGCACCGGAAGGGGAAGCCCTTGCCGAGGTCATAGAAGCTATCCTAGTGCACCAAGGAGGGAAACTTTCACAAGGGTTGTGGTCGTCTTTGTGGGGCACCGTAAGGGTGGTAAGCAAAGTTGGGGCTTTTTGTCCTTCATTTTGGTTTTCATTAATCAGGGAGGGAGGAAGATCCTCCCTTCCAAATAATCTTTTTTACTCCATCATTTGGCCAAATGTTGTGATAAACATTTTGCCTTTTTGTGTACAAGAGTAAAATTGCTTGGTCTATTATGTTTAGTTTTCTTTTAGTGTGTGTTTGTTGTTGTGTCACAGTTGCATCGTCTTGGTTTATCTAGGAGTTTCTCAAGTTATCTTTGTGGCCATACATGTATTTGTGAGGTTGATGGTTTGGACATCTTCCACATCGTTATGGTGTGATATTCTAGTCTCTTGGCAAACATCAAACTTCGTGAGAGTTTTATTCTTTACTTCTTGATCATCGATGCATTTCATGGTGCTGATCGATTTACTTATGTGGCTATTTCCGAGTGATCTGGGGAAGATCTTGTGTTTCGTCTTTGTTTGTTGTGTTTCCGAGTGGTCTTTGTTAGGTCTGTGTTTGTTCTACACATCATGTATTGGACATGTTATTAATACGAAGTATGTGGTATATTAATATGAAGTATGTGGTATCTTTGTTTCAAAAAAAGAAACCCGCAACATTGTCATCCACATTGCACAAAACAAACAATTATATCATTTTATTCATCCACAACCGATCAACTCTACACAATCAACCAATAACATTGTCATCCACATTCTACAAAACAAACAATTATATCATTTTATTCATCCACAACCGATCAACTCATTCATACACAAATCTTAACTTATTCATCTACAAACCACGACTCATTCATACACAAATCTTAACTCATTCATCTACAAACCATGACTCATTCATACACAAATCTTAACTCATTCATCTACAAATCACAATCCATCAACTTGTTCATCCACAAATCACAAATCACAAACCATACTTTATATATGATAGACAAATCACAAGTACAAGCATGTTGAGGACAACGTACATCATATATAAAAAGAACAAAAATAAAAATCTTGTTCAAAAAACAAAGATATGTATGAAATGTCTCTCAATCATCCTCTCCAAATTAAAGACACCTCAACATCCTCATCCTCATTGTTCTTGATCTCGTCCTCATCCTCTTCACCGTCCTCTTCTCTGCCATGGATATGATCTCGAAGTTTATGGATCAACTGGTGAGGAGAGTCTTTGAACTCTTGACTAATAATTGTTATGTTAGTTAATTGATTGTATCTATGAATTCTTTTGTTAATCGGATATCTGTTGTTATAGAGAATCAATCATCGTATTTTATTTCTCGATTCAACTATTTTACTTTTCTACTTTTTTCATCTATTTCAGAACTATTAAAGTTTTGGAGACATGCACCGACACCTCCACTGTTATACCAAATATTGCACATTTGTTCTCTCCTCCCACATCAGCTCTTATTGTGCAATCACGACGGCTACCCTCCATCCATCGCTAATGCATCTTATAAGCGACAACTTTTTGTCACGGGTTGCCATCTTTTCTTGCAGTGAGTACTCCTGTGCGGCTTCCACTCTTATATGCAGCTTCTGTTTCTTTTGCGTGTGCAGCAGCTGCCAGGTGCGAAGGCGGTGGCGTGTGAATGTGACGCTGCATATATATATCCATAGCATATTTGTCTGCCAACTTGCAAACAAAAAAAAGTTACAATTCTCTGGGACATGAAACTTCGAGTAATTAGTTTTGGAGATGAATTCTCTTGAGTATTACGTTCGATCCTGAAGTTACTCTTCTAGACACGAATATAAAAAAGAGGTTGAGAGAAGAAGAGACCAGGAGGATCAGTAGGAGAATAATAAATTAATGCTAAATTAATACACCAGTATTCTCCTGGGTAATAATATTACCCTAGCTATAAATATATATATGGTATCCAATAGAATAATCATGTGAGGAGCACCACTTCCACCATGCATGAGAGCCACCGACAAGGTTAATTACTCTCTGCAGTGTGGCTGTTTAATTAGGTTGCTTCTTCTAAATAAATTACGGTGCAATTAATGTTTGATTGCTTTGTGCACTGCAGGACATATAGGATAACACAGAATTAAGTTGCAGGCTCTGTGCAGGTCTCCTCCTCTTAAGATATTCTATCGGTGTACAAGTGAAGAACGCAACGTCTCGATCACACCACATATAGATACTTAAATAATGCAGAAGGTGTGCGGTACACATGTATTAATCACCGTCTCTCCATCATTATCGATGCAACCTCCGAGAGTCCAAGGTTCCCAATCTACATATCGGAAGTAAAATGAGTACCGGATCAAGAACATCGGATTCCTCTTGGATATTATATATACACACACATATAGATACATATATACATCTTAATGCTACGTACTTAAATCGACACGTGGTTTAGGACAGGCACCCTAACATGACGTCATTTGCAGGGGGCGGCCGATGCGTCATCCCTCTGCAGGGTATAAATTAGCCTATGCTGATGTTGACACAAGAGTTTATACCGAAATCAATAGCTAGCTCGCATCTGGGTATGGGACGATGATTCCGGGTGAGCGACGCGTCAACGTCTCCTCCCCACCAGAGAATGGGCCACAAAAAATAAAGAAGAAATAAATACTAGTCTTCATTATCGTCAGAGTGGGCGGGGACGTCCTTGACTAACATATACATATATATGTCACGATATCCCCAAATGGCATGAACGAAAGAAACGCCTGACGGGAAGCTCATACGAAGATTAAGCTCCGTTAGCATCTACCAGTACAGCTCGGCGGAAGCATCTCGGCGTCCTCGCTCGAACCCTCGCCACTGTCAGCCCGTCGGCATTTTCGGTGAAAGCATCTCGGTGTCCTCACCGGAACCCTCGCTCCCGTCGGCCCGTCGGCGTTCTCGGCGGATCACCCCTATCGGCATTCTCGGCCCCATCGGCGGCCCCCTTCCCTCCATCGGTGGATGCCTCGCAGAGCTCCGCAGCTTCCTCGGCCCCTTAGGCGGCTCTCTCGTTCCTCCTTCGGTGATATCCTAGCCTATCCGCGGCTTTCTCGCCCCAGCACTTCCTCCACCGCCCATTAAACACCTCCCTTACTACCGGCTTCATCCCCTTTCTCCATAGTCTCCCCCTGTCAACCCATTTGCCTCCTGTTCCACCGCCTCTTCGTCTCTCCCTTTGCCCGACAGTAAACCCCTTTCCTCCCTCTCGCCCTCACCATCCCAACCATTCCCACAGCCCCTTAATTGAAACTATCGTTTCTCCAACTCTCTTCTGTCATTGTCCCGTTCGTCTTCGTGTGCATCTTCGGCTGGGAGGAATTTAGCTAAACAGGGTTCTTTTTTTGTGCCATTTTGTTGTAGTTGTGGGCTGGGAGGGAGGGACCTCCCTCCCATAAATGTTTAGGTCATATGGTGTCTCTCATGTTGCAGTATTCTACCTAACAGTTTGTTTGTTTACAATATCAAGTGCCTGTATTGATATCAGTTTTTAAACTAATATTGATACTTTGCATTGGTAGATGTTTGGATGCTAATATTAATTTTAAGATTCACAGTTAAAAAAATATCATAAACAATACAGGTGGAGACCTGTATTAAAATCATCACATGCGGCATCACGACGTCCCCCCCCCCCGCCAGAGCCCCCCGCAGACGCTTCCGCTGGAGCCCCCGCCCCCTGCCGGAGTCCCCCGCGGACGCCTCCGCGCGGCGTCCCCGGCCCCACGCCCCTCCCCCGCAGACACCTCCGCACGGCTCATCTAATATCAACGGTAATATTGATATAATTTTACCAAACACTTAAAAAAATTGGTACTATCAATCTTGATACTGATACTTCAATTTCAGAAAATGTCAATATCAATATTAATACAATATCATTTGTAATACTCTAACCAAACAGGGCATAAATTTGTATTTAGGTATTTTGGTTCTTTGTTGTGCACTGTAATCATGGAGTTCGGTTTATCTACGTCCTTCTTTCTTTCGGTGTCTGTTGTTTCTAGTTATGGTCGTGTGGTTGGATTTTGGTTCAGTGTCCTCCTCTGTTTGGTACTTAGCCACGATCTCTTCTTTGAGACTGTTAGTCTGGACAACATCCACATTTTTTTGATGTGATTATCCAGTCTCGAGACAAATAGTTAACTCTTTGAGAGCAGCTTTTATCCATACTATTCGATCTTTCATCAAGATCGATTTGTGGCTTTGTCTTACTTTGTGGGATAACATGCATGGTATCTGCCTCGGCCTGTATGTTATCTGTCTTCGTCCTCTTAGATTTTTTTCTGTTTACATCAAAAAATTATCAGTTTAAAAATATAAATGGCAATATCAAAAATTTTTCATCAAATAATATCTAAAATCCATACAGAAGATCATAATATATCTAAAGTATTTACAAACTGAATAATTCAAATTATGAAATTTAGGACAATCAAATATAAGAATCAAATAAGTTTTCAAATTATTTTTGTTCCGATACGCTTTGAGTGTTCTATCCTGAGCACTTGAAAATTTTTTTAAAAAAAAATTGCGAGGTAAATCTCAAGTGACTCAGTAGCTTATCCAAGAAAACTCTTATTTTTACTGGTAATGATGTAAAAATAATATATCACAATATAAATAATAAATCGAGCATATTTAAAGGCAGTTTCTGCTCTAAATCAGGCATATATGTGTATGATGCTATCATTTTTCTTAATCAGGCGAATGTCTTAACTACATCTACCACTTTAATTGACCTATAACTATACGGCACATCTTAATTCAAGCAAATATATGCCTAAGACAAATTATAATAATCAAATACAAGACCTAATGCATACTAATCATTAGGGGTGTGTGATTTGATTTAGTTTCGGTTTTAAGAAATTTTTTTCCAAATCGAACCAAACAAATTTACCTCCTAAAATAAATAAAATTAATTCGGTTTAATTTATTTTGATCCGATTAAAATCATATTTTACTATGATATGGTATGAATGCCAATGAATAATTTCATTTTGTTTGTTTTAAACCTTATTCTATTAAATTTTATTGTTTATATTTATATATTTTATTAGTATTATCTTAAAAACTCTTGAAACATATTTATTTTTATCAGAAAAAATATATAAATAGTATTAATATATATATATTAAAATAAATTTATTTGTAGTGCACCCCTATGTAGACCTCACACTAGACTTACTGTCTCTACTACTAGTAATTAATCGACTGTTCTCGTAACATTATCCTGATATAAATAAAGTTGCTCAACTCCGAATAAAGTTCTGAGTGTCCATCTAACAAATAAAACTTACCATATGCATCGATTAATAATCTTGGCACATTTTGTGATCAACATTTTAAATGAGAATTTCTTAAGAGATGTTTAGTTGCACAATATACACTTTCATGATAAAATCTATGTTAAAATAAAATCTAAGATATCTATAGACAAAAAATTATCATATTTGGCGAGATATACTGACAACCATGCATTTCTAACCATAAAAGATGGGAGACCACATTGGAAAACAAATTTCTCACCTTTTTATTTGTTCAAGGAAGAATCCTCTATCGAAATATATTTTTTAATACTCTTTGCAACAACTGTTGTTACAAAAAAATATATATGTATAATTGTAACAAAAACTCAATTTTTTTATGTAGCCAAAGGTCCCCTTTAGCTTCAACTCAATCTGGATTCTGGCAAAGCGGATAATCATCCCCATTTTATTGGAGGTTTTGATTTTAGGTCCCATTTCGATTTTATAATTATTTTTAAGTTCCATCATTAGTGTGATTTTTTTAACATTTTACATCCGTTTAAATTAAAAATTTTCGGTCCTCTCCGTGGACTTGGCCTCTTCCAGATTTTGATATTCCTATTTTGCCCTCTCGTCACCCCAGTCAACATCCTTCCCGTTGCCAGCCGCCGTGAAGGGTTTGCCAGTAAAAAATAGTATTGTTGGAAAAATATATTCTAAAATAACACCATTCAATAAAGTGTGAAATAAAGGGATCACCTATAATTTTTTTAACGAAAATGATTTTGGAGTTTTGGTTTCTACGTGAATTTTTATAGTATATATTTTTATTATGTATATAAAAATTTAATAATTAAAATTTAATAATTTATTAAATAAATTTAAATTGTTATACAAATAAAGTATTATGTTAAAAAATTTATGTTATTTTTTGTGTTTATTAAAACCCTAAATAATTTGACAATTTTTAAAAACCATAATTTAAAAGTATTAATTTTAATTAATTTTTAAAAATTTAATAAAAATAATATATATTTATAAATTAATAAAATGATATAAGATGCTTATCGTATCCCGTGTAAATGCAAAATTAGAAATAAAATATTAAAACTTTTACTCTATGATTAAAATCAATATTTTTTAAATTCTGTTCTTTATAAGTTGTTGAGATATTTAAGATTTTGATAAAAACAAAAATGACTCAAAATTACCTTAATATTAGAAATTATCACTAATCAAAACTATTCGATCATACCTTAAATTATTCAATGTTTGATCAATTAATAAAAATTATATTATTTTTATTTACCAAGTTGTTAATAATAATATTTTACATTTACATATAATTATGATAAAAAATATTTTTTCTCGAATGTATCCATAGTCTTTGATGGTCTTTCATCGTGTGAACAAAAAAATTCAAAGAAACTTCGACGCCACGATCGGTTTCATTAAAATAAATTAAAGAAAAGAGAACGGCCATTTAATGGCCTTTCACACGTAAACAAACAGATGAATCGTCAGCTGCGTGGGGAAGGGGTAAAATAGAGAAAAAAAATATACTGTGGTAATAAGAGAGTTGACATTTGAGGGGCGGGACTTTTTAGAAGTTTTAAGATTTGGGACTAAAAAATAACAGAGATGAGGTGTGGGACAAACAAATAAATTGGCCTTAAAAGGTGAGAGCGGGAGTTGATTTGGCCCATTTTATTCTTGGAACATATCATTTTCTTACACCACGGGCAGCCAACTGGTAGGGTGCAAACGAGCCAAGTCGAGCCGAATAGTATGGTGTTCAAGCTCGATTTGTTTATTTTACACAAGTTCGAATTCGAGCTCAAGTTTTAACGAGTATGTGAAACCCTTGTTCAAGTTTGGTTTGTTTATTAATCGAGTCGAGTCGAGCTCGAACTCGAGTAGTAGTTAGACTAAAATTCAATTCATATTCAAACTTAAGCTATATACAAATTCCTTTATAAACCCAAAATCAATGAAAAGTCATTTGTGAAACTTTAGATTTAACTCATTTATGAAACTCAATCTAAGTTTAAACTCAAATTTTGAATTATTTAATATATTTAAGTGACAATATATAAATATTAATACTTAAAATTTAACTTTTAAAAATAAATATATAATATAATATTTAATTATATTATAATATAATATAATTAAATAAACGAGCTTTATTTTTAAAAACTCGACTCGTTTAATGAGTAGAGCTTTATTTTTTGTTCAAGTTTGTTCATTTAACATAATAAACGAGCCGAGTCGAGTTTTTATCGAGCCGAGTTTCGAGCTACTTGTCGAGTGTATTGGTTCGTTTGCACCCCTACCAACCGGGGATGTGAAGTGTGAACATACAGGTCATGTTCATTGAATGAATCAACACATGAAGCTTAGTTTTGGGGGTGATGGACATGATTGTAGCTTGGAGTCTAAGGCCCTGTTTGGTAACACTATTTGACACCTCTATCACTATCAATTTTAAAATTGATATTCTTATTAATCACTAATGGGGTGTTTGGTTGCATGATATTTTTTTGTACACTTTCATGATAAAAACTTGTATTAAAATAAAAAGTAAACCAACTCATGACATAAAATTATCATGTTTGGAGGGATGTGATTACAAAAAAGAGTAACCACCGCACATGACCAAATAAAGTGGGGGACCACAAGAAAAAAGAAAGAGGTGAGACCCTCTTTTTTTGTTTAAGAAGAAAATCACTTTCAAAACATAAAATTGTCATGGTTGTCAAACACCTCTTTTAACAAAAGTTTTCTTACAATTTTTAAAAATTAAAATAAAAACCTCAATTATCATGCAACCAAACACCCCATGAGAAATGTTTGGTTAATAGTATCAATTTTGAAATTGGTAGTGAAAACAAAACACAATATGTAATACAAGTGTCAATTTGTATCAATTTTGATGTTAATACTCCAACTTCTAAACTTATCAATATCAATATTGATATAGTATCAAATTTGAAACTCTAACCAAACATGTCATAAAAGTTTTGATATCGCTCTTGGGGTCAAGAGCTTAATTACAGTTTCTCTAATTAATTGTCACCTCACTGTACGTCCTCGAGATCTAAGACACCATAAAAGTGTTTTGGTATCACTCTTGGGGGTCAAGAGCACACGGTTTCTTTAATTATCACACCTAAAGATACGTCCTCGAGATCTAAAACCACCACGTGCTATGAGGTTTACATCTGTTCACTGTTCGGACATTCAACTAGTTGACCTGAACCGAACTCGCGAGTTGGAGCGACCAGTTAAAGCCAAACATCAAACCAAACGGATAGTTTAAATTGATTCGAAATATGTAAAAGAAAAGTAGTTATATATATGGATAACTAATACTATATAAACTAATAATCTGAATGAATATAGATTAAATAATAAGTTTTTAATCACCGCTTTGAATCCAACCGAACCGAAGAGGATACTACACTGATCCACATTACATATATATCGATCAGTGCTCTTTACTTGACACTAATTACACGTACGTTCCTTGAATGAATTTGGGAGGGGGGGGGGGGCATGAGGGTGTTACCAAGACTAGCGTAGTTTATCGTAAGTTTATACACAGTTTACAAAAGACCACGGAGGGAAGTCAAAAATAATAATACATATATACAATAAATTAACGTCGCTGTGTCTACGTAAGTTTGGTGCTACTTACTGGTTCGAGTTGAAGCACTTGATCAGCTCCCTCTATTTAAAGGCCCACCCTGATCCCCCGGCTACACGCACCACCACCGCAGCGGCGATTTCTAGCCAACCAACAACGATGACCGCATAGATTGCAGAATCGGCGGAATCGGTCCGATTCCGACCGATTCCGGAATCGGATCGGTGGATTCCCGGTGGAAGGACCGATTCCGGGAAGAATTCCTCGGAATCGGTCTGAATCGCCTGGAATCGGTCGGAATCGATCCGATTCCGACCGATTCCATGTGGAATCGGTCGATCCTTCGGAAGGCCGGGTTGACCCGGCCCCGGTTCGATTCCCGGTTCACTCTGGACCGGGAATCGAACCGATTCCGGCCCTTTTAGGGCCGGAATCGACCCGCAGAGCTGGCCTCGGTCGATCCCGCGGCGGAAGGAGGAAGCGCAGGCGATTCCGGCGCGATTCCGGCAATTCCGGCCTCGATTCCGTCGATCCACCGTCGATTCCGGCCGATTCCGTCGATCCAGGGTCGATTCCGGCCCGATTCTGGCGATTCCGGCGATTCCGGCGATTCCAAGCTCGTTCTTCAAAGGATTCCGCCGATTCAAGCTCGGATCGGCATCGAATCAACCTCTTCTTCGATCTTTGTAAGGTTTTTGGTAAGATTTCTTCGCCAAAACTTTGTACGTCCATTCTTACGCGTTTCCGACGAGTTTGAGTGTCGTTAAACTTTACGATTTTTGTCCGAACAAGTTCATTTAAGTTTTGAAGTATCCGGATATGTCTATTTTGCACGGGAAAAATTCCGGATATCCCGTACGCCTATTTTTACACGTTTCCGACGACTCTGAGTAGAGTTAAACTGGGTGATTTGTGATCGAATAACTCCGCTCAAGTTGTTTGAACATCGATTGGATGTTCTTTGTACGGGAAAAATTTCGGATACCCCGTACATTGATTTCCGGCAAATACGTAACCCTTTAAACATACCGAATGGTGTGTTTCTTGGGTTGTCTGCTACCCGAACGTCTAAAACAATTTGTATGTTATCTAATCATCTTTAGTGCATTGTTTACAATTTTTGCAGATTTAAGCAATGGCCGATCAAGGTGACGCAGCACCAGCACGTGCTTCCGACGTGGGTTGGGAACACGGGCAGATGGTAGACCTAGTCAGGAAGAGGGTACGGTGCAAGTGGTGCGGGAAGGAGATGAACGGGGGGGTGTTCCGGCTGAAACAACATATTGCCGGAACAGGTGGAAATGTAAAAAAATGTGACAAGGTGCCGAGGGAGAAGAGTGAGGAGATGAGAGGATACATGACAGGTAGAGCCTCTCAACGGGCGATTAGGATCGAGCAGAGGGAGGAGTTGCAGGACGAGCTACTCGAGAGGAGGAGGGACCACGATTTGCCTACCTCCAAAGGGAAAGGCAAGGGGAAGGCAGCAGCTCAGCCGGAGCCAGAGAGCGAGGACGAGTCCACGGACTCCGAGCTTGGACGTGCTAGGCACGCTAGCAAGCGTGCATTTGCTGAGGAGGAGGACAGTAGGAGGGGAGCAGGAGGGTCTGGGTCCAGAGTTGACCCAGCTTTGGGCCGATCAGCATCGGCTCGCCCTACTCGGGACCGAGAGCCTGACCCCAGGAGACAGGAGCCATACCGCCGTTCCACTTCTACCAGCACTCGATTTACACCGAGTGACGAGTATTTATTTAGAAAACAGAGTGCTGGGCAGATGGGGATAAAGCAGGCAATGAAAGGGGTGAAGGCTACAGGAACGGCTGCAAAGAGAGCCGTTCGCCACATTGTCAAATGGTTTTTACATGCAAGTATCACTTTTTAAATTATATTTGACATTTTGCCTGTTTTATTTACTAAAACTTAATTTTACCCTGATCCCATTTTTTTTAACTTGATGTAGGCATCCCAGCACATGCAGCCACCAGCCCCTACTTCCAAACGATGGTGGATGCCGTGGGTGAGGCTGGATCGGGTTTGCAAGCCCCGAGCAGCAGACACATATACGGCGCTGGCCTGGATGAGGAGGTCCAGGAGTTGAGGGAGTGGATGGACGGGTTCAAGTTGGTGTGGAAGGAGAGGGGTTGCACAATCATGTGCGATGGGTGGACAGGTATCACCAAAAGAAGTATGATAAACTTCTTGGGGTACTGTTCTGAGGGGACTACATTCTTGAAGTCGGTAGATGCTTCTGGGAAGATAAAAAATGCCGACTTCATCTTTTCTCTGATGGATGGGGTGGTGGAGGAGATCGGGGAGGACAATGTGGTTCAGATTGTCACGGACAACGAACCATCATATAAGGCGGCTGGTAGGAAGTTGATGGAGAAGAGGAAGCACATCTTCTGGGTGCCCTGTGCAGCACATTCCATAGATCTCATTTTAGAGGATATAGGCAAGGAGGAGGGTGTATCTACACCGTCGTGCGCAGACGATCACATCTTTTATTTATTCGCATCCCCGCCTCCTACATATCATGAGATCTCACACAGGAGGGCACGATCTTGTCAGGCCCGGTCCGACACGATTTGCCACGAACTTCATTGCGCTGGAGAGTTTACACCGGCACAGGCATGCTTTGGTTAGGTTCACACAGTCCGAGGAGTATTACAACTATATGGTGGACAACCTGCATGACAAAAAAGAGCAGTTGGAGATTCTTGTCAGGTCTGAGAAGTAGATCACTGACAAGAGGTTTTGGAAGAGGATTGCCTACTACTTGGCAATCATTGAGCCACTGGTAGTTGTCTTGAGGTTGGTAGACTCAGATGACATGGACCAGATGGGCACGCTGTATGATGCTATGGACCGGGCAAAGCTGAAAATTAAAGAAAAAAATCCCAGAGGTTACAAAAAGTGGTGGAAGATCATTGATGACCGATGGGACAAGACCTTGCACCACGATGTCCATGCTGGCAGTAACTTGGTTAAAAAATTATTTTCTTTGTATAATTGGCTTATCCACACTGTTAACTAATAAAATCTTGCACGATATTTTTTGTACCCCCCCATCCAAAATCGTGGACAGACGGTGCACGACAACCAGGGGATGCGGGGTCCACTTGCTATCAATGGCTGTGCCGATCTCAGCAGGACAGGATAGAGGCTGAGATAGAAGTAAGTTAGAATTCATTAAATACCTTGGACTAGCATTACCAGGCAACTAATTTTTTTTTAAAAATTTTCCAGATGCAGAAGTACAAGTTGAGGGTCGGCGTATACTCAGATGCTGACCTGAAATATTCAGTTGACAAAGTGTCACCTGGTATAGTAATAGTTTGATGAGGAATTTTTTTTCTTTTCATATAAGTTATGGTGATGATGGGCTAATTGTTTTCCTGTTCTCGTTTTGTGTTTTTCTTGTAACCGAGTGGTGGGTTCGGTGAACACCGTGAGTGGATGGAATCCACTTGCGGCCATTGGTATCGAGATGACCGACTTGCAGCACCGCTTCCTCCCACCGTGAGAGGAACCGGAGTACATTCAACCCGATACATACCAAAAGGAGGAACAGTTGACCGTCATTTTAACATGAGTCTGCGCATAAAGAACATCAAGGATCGGCAGAAGATCAGCGAGGAGCGATTTGCATGGTTCGCAGGTGGCCCGTACGAGCAGAGGCTTTCCTCCGCCACACCACCACCCGAGGAGGTGGACATGGACCGATTTTCCAGAGGAGCATGCACTTGCCTCCGAAGGAGAGTTGGATGGTGTTGAAGCCGAGGAGGATGCTCCAGCTCCACCTCCATCTACTTCTCGGGCTCACAGGTCTTCTTCTCGCCCGGCTATGGACCACCACCGCAGCGGGGAGAACGAAAACAAAGGTGACCGCACGGAAAATGGGAGGATTTGCAAAGTTGAAAAAAACTCGGGTGAAGAGGTAAAGAGAAGGAAGGCTCCTTCTCACTCCTCGGTGATGATGACGAGGAGTGTGACACCGCATTCGTATATTATGGAGCCACGGTGGATTACACCACCAGCTCCACCACGTCCCGATCGTCCCGCAATCCGATCCATACGACCTTGATGGCATGGCATCGGCATTATTTTCATATGGATATGGTCGAGCACGAGGGAGGAGCGTAGGGAGATGAGGAAGATCCATATCTATATCCTAGACATTTGTAGTAGATTGATATGATGTAATTTTTTTTTTGATGATGTATCAACTCTTTGATTTTTGAATCAATGGAATTGGAATATGTACTTAACTTCAAGTCTTCAAGTGTTCAATTGGTGTTCATTAGTATTTGTATGATGTGGTCTTGTGGATATCATGCATTGGTTATTTTTTAAAATGTTTCTAACTCATTTCCTATTTTTTTAGAATTTTTTCTGATTTTTTTGAATTTTTTTGACAAAAAAAAATCAAAAAAAAAAGATTCCGGACCGATCCGGAATCGATTCCCTTCCCAAGAATCGGCCAATTCCTGGAATCGGAATCGGAATCGGAATCGGAATCGGTCCCGATTCCGATTCCGATTCCGGAATCCTTGGATGACCGCCGTCTGCGGATCAGCTTCCTCCTCTCCTTCTTCCTCCCGCCTCGGCGCCACTGACTGCTCCCTCCTCCTCCTCCTCCTCCTCCTCCTCCTCTTGATGGGCATGGGCGCCGTCCGGGTCGCCGCCGCCGCCGAGGCCGTTTCGTTGGGAGCCCAGTGCAACTCCATGGACGCGCGTGCGCCGGGCCGGGGTGGCCAACCATGCTTGCTGCTGGACCATCAACGCCGCCATCCTCCAGGGCTCCTGCTCCTGCGCCTGCCGGCAGCTCAAGAGCTTCGGCTACTGGAATCTGGCCGCCGACTGCACGAAACGAGGGTGCCCCCAGTGTGGACGATGTCCGTGCACACCATTCTCAGACGAGTCGGCATCCATCTCCGGCATGTGAATGAAAGCCCCCCCCCCCTTTCCTTCTGTCTACGTACTCTGCTTGTGTGCGGGATACGTCTCATAGTGCGGTTCATTTTAAGTGATCATTTAAGAGAGAAGTCAAAGTCCATCTATGAAGGAGTGAATTGGTCCATGCTTGATTATCCAAATGGCGCCTTTTTATTGACCCTGCAACAAGAGGAAGAAGTGAATAAAATTTGCAGAAGAACTCCATGGTTTTTCAATAACAATCTTGTTCTTGTTGAGAAGGGTCAGCAAAACACATCTCCTTCAGCCTATTCTCTCAATTCTGTTGATTTATGGATGCGGATATATGATCTCCCTCAAGAGCTACTTGAGAGAGATGTTGTTATGAACATTGCTTCTCAAGTGGGGAATCCTATGTTGCCGAACCAGGAGATAGCCGATTCATGGAGTAATTTTGCTAGAGTTAAGATCTCTCTGAACGTCAATGAACCACTGCCTATTGAAGTGTCAGTTCTCATGCCTGATGGTAAATTATCAGTTTTTGAAGTAGCTTTTGAAAGGATAACAATTTTTTGTCATTTTTGTGGGATGCTTGGTCATAAGCACGAGAGTTGTGATAAATTAGCTATGCTGAAATCTTTGATTGAGCCAAGCATGTCGGAGGAACTCAAATTAATCCTGCAGAGTAAGCTCCACTTTAGATATGGGGACTGGATTACAGTTAATGGTAGAGGTGATTACGGTGAGAAAAGGCAGGTTAACATCTCTGGTCAAGGTAAGGAGCCCATGTCTTCAGCTATTGTCCCTCATCCAGAAAGGTCATCCTCACCCGTCGAGCATTCCACTCCGGTGGCAGAGGTCTCAAAGTCAAAAGAGATGGTGTCAGGTTCCTCTCCAACATTAAATGCACCATTCCTGGCACCCACGTCGGTGTTTACTAGCAAGTCAAACCTAGGCAATTCTAGTCCAACTTGGTTTATCTCTCTGTACTCTCCTACATCTCAGATAGCGACAGAAGAGGTCAATCAAAGTCCTCCTTCACAGGCAGAATTATATAATTTATCTGCTGAGGAAAAACAAGCCGTCGTTTTCTGCCAGGATCAGTGGAAGTACACAGGCACAGAAGATAGGAATAAAAGACAATTTGCTGAACTCAATAAAGCTTTAGTGGAAGGTTCATTCAATGTCAAGATTCATGAGACGATGGAAATTGATGCTAGGCCCAAAATGCCAAAACCACTGAGGAGCCCAGCTCCGTTAGCAATAAAAAGGCCTAGCTCAATCGATAAGGGGAAAAAGCAATCAAAAAGAAGACTTTTTTTACAGGAATTATTGACTGAAAGAGGTTTAGAAATATCCTCATCTTCTAAGGGGAATTCTGCTGTTAATCAGGAAATTGAGGCCCTGGCAGCTGGCCCTAAACAGCTGCAAGGTCATAAATGAGAATTATTGCCTGGAACTGTCGTGGTGGGAATGGGCACCCGACAGTTCAATATATTGATAGACTAACCCATTCGGTCAAGCCTGAGATAGTGTTCCTTGCTGAAACTAAGTGTAATCTGAATACTTCACTAGCCTATTTCAACAACAGAAATATCCAGAATTTTGAAATTTCTCCGGCTTCTGGTAGAGCTGGGGGTATGTGGCTTTGGTGGTCAGATAAGGTGAAAATTGAAATTCTTTCAAAATGCAATACTTGGATAGCCAGCTTAGTCACTGACAATGAACTGGGTGAATCCTTCTTGCTCATCACCACGTATGCTTCTACTAAGCACAGAGACAGAATTGCCATGTGGGCTGATATGTCTACCTTCCTTAAGAATCATATGTTTCCTGTTTGTTTGGTGGGGGACTGGAATTGCATAAGGTTTCAGTATGAAAAATGGGGCGGTGCTATGCCAAATCAATCTCATCTCGGTGAATTTGGCAATTTCATTCATTTGAATGGTCTTGTTGATGTCAGGATGGAAGGACCTGCCTTCACTTGGTCTAATAAAAGGAGCTATAATTTCAATATCCGGGAGAAGCTAGATCGTTGTCTAGCCTCTATGGATTGGATTCTCAGATTTCAAAATGCTAAGGTATGTTCTCTCCCAGCTTACCATAGTGATCACACTCCTTTACTGCTTATGACAAATGCTCACAACACGAATAGAAGGGGTTGGTTTAAAATTGAATCGGCCTGGTATCAGCACTGGGCTTTTAAAGAGGTGGCTAAATCTGCTTGGAATTTAGGTGGGAGTCTAGTTACCAATTATAATGGAAGGATGGGTATTCTAAGGAGGAAGCTCCTGGTGTGGAAAAAAGAAGTTTTTGGAAACATTAATTGTCAACTTGTCGAGTTAAGAACTGAGCTTGGCCATCTCCAAAGCATTCCAAATAACCAAGATCAGATAGATTATGAGATTGAGCTGCAGGAAAAGCTGAAAAAATTAGAAAGTATGGAGGAAGCCTATTGGAAACAAAGAGCAAAATCCTTTTGGCACGACCAGGGCGATAAATGTACCAAATATTTTCATATGAAAGTTATCAACAGAAGAAGAGTCAACAAAATTCCAGGTGTATATAAGGATAACGGTTTGTGGTCTAACAGGTGGGAGGATATTCATGGGGTTTTTTGGTCTTACTTCTCCAATATTTTTACTTCGGTCAATACCCCTCATACTCAGGGCTGTCTTGATATTCCTATTGCAAAAGTGTTTGGGGAACAAGGTTTAGCCCTCTGCCGAAATCCTTCTATAAGTGAAATTAAGGAAGCACTTTTTGCTATGAAACCTGACAAAGCTCCTGGTCCAGATGGGATTCCTCCAAGTTTTCTCCAACTAATGTGGAATGAAATTCATGGGGATATTTTTAATCTCATAAGTCATATGTTTTCTACTCATACTATTCCAGAGAGTCTGAATCATACCATTATTTCCCTGATTCCTAAGAAAGATAACCCCACAGATCCTGAGCATTTTCGGCCCATTAGTTTATGCAATGTGATGGTTAAAATTTTCACCAAATTGATTGCTAGCAGGATCAAAATGGTGCTCTCGGACCTGATCTCGGAGAACCAAGCAGCTTTCACCCCAGGAAGAGTTGGATTGGATAATATAATTGTTGTTCATGAAATTATCAATTCCTTCAAGGTTAAAACTGGCAAGGCTGGTTACTTTATGGTCAAATTGGATATTAGTAAGGCTTATGATAGAATCAATTGGCAATTCATAGAAGATATGTTGAGAATGTTTGGTTTCCCGCAAAAGATTATTTGTATTATTATGGCTTGTATCAATTCTGTCTCTTATTCAATCAGCCTGAATGGCACGAGATCGGAAGCTATTTATCCTAATAGGGGGATCAGACAGGGGTGTCCGCTGTCTCCTTATCTTTATATTCTGTGTGCTGAAGCTTTATCCGGGATTTTTAAAGCTGCGAAGGAACAGGGAAGGTTTCAAGGCATTACTATAAGCAGAGGGGGCCCAACTATTACCCATTTGATGTATGCAGACGACATTGTCATTTGTGGGAGAGCAGAAGTAGATGAAGTCAGGGTTATGATGGACATTTTAAATCAGTACCTAAGAATGTCTGGCCAAACGCTGAATGTGGCTAAATCCAGTATATATTTTAGCAGAAATGTCCCGGCTGAGGTCTCAAACCAAATTTCTGCCATAACTGGGTTTGCTAGAGCTTCTCCATATGATAAGTACTTGGGTATACCCCTTGGTATCTCAGATCACAGAATAAATCACTATAATTGGTTGTTGGAAAGGTTTCAGAAGAGATTAGCCGGTTGGAAAACAAAAATCCTGTCAACTGCTGGCCGTACTACTTTGATAAAATCAACACTGAATCAGTTACCCATACACATCATGTCTTTAAAGAGAATTCCAGTGGGGATTATTAATAAGATTGAAAGATGTCAAAATTCCTTTTGGTGGGCTCACCAGGAAGAAGGAAATAAAAGGATTCATTTTAGAAGTTGGGATTCTATCAAGCAACCAAAATTCAGAGGGGGTTTAGGTATCAGAGATCTTATTTCTGTGAACAAAGCCCTTTTGCTTAAATTAGCTTGGTCCTTCCTGTCGGATACTAACAAATTATGGGTGAGGATCTTACATGGGAAATATGTGAAACATGAGAACTTTTGGGTATTGAAACCAAAATACCACAATTCAGATGTGTGGAGGAATATTCTCAAGGCTAGACAAGACTTGATTAGAGGCTGTATTTGGAAAGTTAAAGATGGGGTTTCGGTAAATGTCTGGAATCATCATTGGATCCTTGACAGGAAGGGTCCCCCCACTCTTAATCCTGGGGTAATTTTCAAGCCCAGTATGGTGTGTGAATTAATCCAAAATGGGAGGTGGAATGTTGCACTTTTGAAAAAAATCTTTGATACAGCCTCGGTGGACAGAATTTTAAGTACCCCTATCTTTGCTGATGAGGGTCGTGACATACTGGTCTGGAACTATGCCCAGAATGGTATCCTAAATACCAAATCTGCTTACACCTTTTTCTCGGAAGCAAATTATTTACCGGGTCCATCGGATCAATCTATGTGGAGGAAAATCTGGCATCCTAAGATCAGTAAAATATTCCCTGCTAAGATTGTTATGTTTCTTTGGAAGGGGCTGGGTAGAGTGCTTCCTACGAATGAGGAAATAGCCAGAAGATGTCCTAGAATCTCTAGCAGCTGTAACATTTGTCAGGCTCCTCGGGAGAACACTGAGCATATCCTTTTCTCTTGTCCTCGGAGTAGAGCCGTGTGGTTCGGCTCTCAGTTAGGTTTTAATGAACTTTGGCTTACGCAGAATTTTCATGAAGTCACTGGAAATTTTCTTAACTGGATTATTTTGAAGAATAGTAACAAGGTTTATTTAGGGATTCTTGCTATTTCCATTATGTGGCAGATATGGAAGAACAGGTGCGAAACATCTATCAGGAATATTAACAAGAACCCGATGTGGATACTCACCTCAGCAACCAGAGAAGCTTCGTATTTTCTTTCGCACGCTAACTTAATGGAGCGAACTGAAGTTCCTAAATGGGTTCCACCAGCACCTTCTCATGTGAAGATCAACGTCGACGCAGCCTCCGACTCTAGTAAGGGAGCCATTGGCATCTTGATCAGAGATTATCAAGGCGTACTTCTACTCGGAAGATGTGCATATCCAAGTTCACGCGATCCCCAAATCCCGAGGCAGAGGGCATACTCGAAGCTTGTTCTTGGGAGTCGCTTGATAAATTTCGTTCGACTATTGAGAGCGACGCCCTCTCGGTGGTCAAGGCCATCCAAAACTCTGGTCCGGACATCTCGAGAGCGAGCGATATCATCAACAGATGTCGAAGACGGCTGGAAACCTCGGCTTCCTCCATCGTATTTAGCCCTGTAGAGAATCGAATGCCGCCGCGCACCGCCTTGCTCGCTGGGCACTGCGTATTGGGAACGCTTTCCCTTGGTCCTCTTCTGTTAAGGGTCTCCCGAATGTTCTGTTTGACCAACTTTTGACTGACTCTCCGCTGTGATGGAGGGCTTTTTGGTCCTTGTTTGTCTGTTTGTATTTGCGGGTTTTATATATATATAATCTATTCCGTGACCAAAAAAAAAAAAAGTCCCGACTACTCATAGACGATAATAATTCCTCTTTCTGAGTCACCTGAAGCGAACCATACTAAGTCCTGTCGCTTTGCTCTAGTTGTGTTCGTTCCGCGTCTCCCTTCTCTCTTTACATTTCCCCGATCAATCTGCACTGTACGGCAGCTATTCTGGTATTATGATAAATGTCTTAGTTATCCTTCTGTTTTAGTCTCTCATGCATGTTGTCGGGGGCATGGTTTAATCTCTCTGTATCGATGTAGTTGAACTGTTTTCTTATCTTTAATTAGTTCAATAAGAATCAATGTTTCGATGTTAATATACATATATAATTATTTAGGAGGTAATTCTGATTAATTTATATATCCTTTAAAAGTTAGGAATGACTTAAGTTTATCGCTTCATTTTAGTCTTATACCATGCAAATTAACAACTGATCCCATCACTGTCGGGTTGGCATGTTCCAATTAATTTTTTTAATTAAAATTTGACAAATGGAGCACCCTGCAGGATATATTTGACATCTTAGGATTTGTCCCCGCCGAATTACGATCCTGCATGGAGCTCTCTCCAACACATATATATAGTAAAAACAAGTTTTGATAGTTGTTCCAAAAATAATACAAAAATATATTCATAAGATCTTTTCTTATCGTCGTCTCGATCTCACTTTTTTATCCAGTTTCGATAGAAATACGAACGTGTAAATAAAATCAAATAAATCACATAAAATTATAAAAACGCGTTTTAAAAAGTTCATATTAATATTTAACAATTATATGTAAATTATAGATAAAATTTTAAATAACATATATTTCAAAAAGTAACGAATTCAATTCTGATTTGAATAATAGAATGAAGACCAGATGTAGATTGAAATATAATAATTTTAAAATTACCAGAATCATAATCCCTTAACTCTTATCCGAGTTATAATCAGAATCAGATACAAATGATTTTACTACCGTATTCGAGCTGTTTGCAACCTGACTATTTTTGGGAGGTGATCGAGCACCGAGTGATGTTAATTTGGTAAAGGCGTCTTTTTTTTTTTTTGGGTAAACTTCAGCAAGATCGGAAATGCAATTAAGGAATCGATTTTTTTCTTAAATTCGCGTTTTAATTAATAATCAGATGTTATCTTTATCTATCCATGAATACTGCGCAAGCATGATTTAATTAGACCCATACATGGGGCCGGAGCAATCAAACAGGCAAATAAAAAAGAAGGGGGCAAAGATTTACATAATTTCGAGAAACAATTGACATCTGATCCCAATCATCATGTTTGTCACTCTTAACGAATTTCCTCTTTGGCTGGTTTATAGGGTGTTTGGCTACGTTTTTTTCCCTCTTTTTGATCTTAATTTTAAAAATAAAAGAGACAAGGTGTTTGGTTGCAACTTTTAACTACTGTCTCATTTTTAAAAGTAAGATACTCTATATACATAATCTCTTCTAAAATAAAAACAAGGTAAGACTTGTTTTATTTTTGAGATAGACACGAAGGGAGGCAGAACGTGGGAGATGAGACGTGCGGGGGACTGGGGGTTCGTTGGCGGGGAGGGCTGCCGGCGGCGGGGGACGCTGCCGCGGGGGGAGAGGGCTGCCGGCGGGGGGGGGGGGGGGGGCTTTGCTGGCGGGAGGAGGGGGTTGGAGGGCTGCTTGGGACGCTTCGCGGCGGGGGGCGCCGCCGCCGGTGCTCCGCGGTGGGGGGGGGGTGCCGGCGCCGCCGTCCGCGAAGGGGGAGCCGCCGCGCGGGGCGGGGGAGGGGGAGGGCTGCCGTTGCCGTCGACGGGGGAAGCGCGCCACGGGGAGGGGGGACTCCGCGGCGGTCTCCGCAGCCGCGGTGGGGGGGGATGCCGGCGCGGCCGTCCGCGAAGGGGGGGAGCACCGCCGCGCGGGGGGGGGGGGAGGGCTGCCGGGGGCACTTCGCGGGGGGGGGGGTGGGGGGAGGGCCGCCGATGCCGCCGACGGGAAGCGCCGCCACGGGGAGGGGGGAATCCGCGGCGGTCTCCGCAACCGCCGTGGGTGGGGGGGAGGGGGGATGCCGGCGCGGCTGTCTGCGAAGGGGGGGGGGCGCCGCGGGGTCGACGACGACGTGGTTTTTCGCTGGCCGCCGCCGCCGCCGGAGGAGCACCGCCACTGCGGGTGGAGGAAGGCAGACGACATTGCGGGGAGCCTTCGCGGAGCTGCAGGTTCTCTTGCTGGTCATAACCAAACACTACTGTCTAAGTTTTAAAAATTATGATAATTTTGCCAAACACCCAATAATTAGACTATTTTGATTTTAAAAATAAAATTGAGAAGTCAAATAATTTTAATTTCAAAAATGAGATTATCTTAAAATTAAAAGCGCTACCAAACACCCTATTATCATGTTAAAAGAGCAAATTTGAGTAACAAAACACATGATGGGTGTATCTTTGCTCGACTTGATGAAATTTGTAAGTAACTCGATTCACTAATTAGTTAAATATTTATTTAAAAATTAAAGTATTACCATTACACGTATATAATTTCAAATGAAGCTTATTAAAAAAACATTAAAATTAGAATTAATTTTAGTTTTCAGTAATTCACATTTTATAAATGAATTCAGATGAAACTAAAGTTAGAACTTTATAAAAGACTTCAGCTTGAAGTCGAACTTGCACCAAACTTGAGTTCAATTCCTATTCAAGTTTATAGTCAAACTTAGCCCAATTAGAGTTTGAGCAGCCGTTTGGTATCAGGATAATTTGGAGATAAAGTTGATTTATCTTCAAATTTTAGAAGATAAACTAGTTCTCAAAATTTTTTGATGCAAAACAGACCCTAAGTCATTAGGCTCGTAGCTCAAAATTCTCCTTGATAGTACTGTAATAGTCAAATAAACAGACTTGGACAAAAAAAAAGAATATTAATTCATTAACTGGTCAAGCTCGCACGCATCTCCTGCATACTTTATTAAATATTTATTCAAAAACTAAATTATAAATATCAATAGTCATATAATGTCACTTAAATATATAAAATAAGCTTAGCTTCGAGTTGTGAGCTCAAACTTTATAAACGAGAGTTCATATATAGAACTTGAACTCAATTTTACTTGAACTGGAGTCAAAATATGGCTCGAGCTCAAGATAAACTCAATTAGATAATGAGTCAAACTCTATCAAGAGTCAAACTACTCATAGAGGTTCCAGCTCAAGTTCTAACTCAGGTCTATATATATATAAATGATTTGAGTTTAAACAACATACATACTTTACTTTACGCGGTCTATTTGTACGTACCCTTGCCACTTAGGTAAACAAATAGCTTGATAAGGTGGCCTTAAACACTAATCAAGACTGCTCTCGCTGGTTTGAGCAAGAATTTATAACTTGTTTCGTTAGAGTATGTATGGAATGTGGGGTCGCGACCTAGGTCATGACCCGGTCAATTTTTAAGCAGACCGACCCGGTCTCAACCCTGCGATCCCAACTCAGTGGATATTTTAAAATTATTATTTTTTATTGTGATTCCGGCTGATCCTGACTTGACCCGCGTCTTGACCCCGGCTAACTTGGGTCGATTTGAGCCCAACCGACCCAGTCCCGACTCTTGACCCCACATATTTTAGAAGTACATATAAAAAATGATACTATATCAATTTCGATATTAAAAATTCTAGAGGATAAAATATCAATATCAAAATTAATACATGTGGGCACATGTGTTGCCCGACATGTATTATTTATACTACAAATTGTATAATTGATATTACGAATCAAACACATATTAATGATGATTCACAGAAATATCAATTTCAAAATTAATATATAGTGACAAAGACGTCTAATATTATCACCACGCTAGAGCAACATGCTGTTGAGCTCATTTCGGCTGGATTTGATCAGCCTTTGTAGGTCTCGCACTAGACACTTGTTCCTCTTCTCTGCTCGCAACCGGTAATCTACCCTTGCGCCGCAGGTAACGTTATCCGAACATATCTGAGTTGGATCAACCCCGAGTAAGGTGATTTTTGAGTCCCCATCTAACGAATAGAAGTTACCATATGCAAATAGTTTACGAGACCAAAGAGTAGAAGTCAAATAGAATATATACACAAGGTCGCGGCACTTGCTGTGCTAGTAAAGATTCCATCATCACATGCATCATCGTGTTGGGAAGGGACGGGGTGTTCCCCTCTTTGGTTTGCGAAGAGACGAAGACTACTACGTGAAGAGTGCAATCGATCGCTAGCTTGTGATGGAGTACGTACTTAATTTAAATAAGCACTGCTTGCACGGAGATACTTGAGAAGTTTTCTGCCTTCACCCCCATTGAAAATTTTGGCATCAATTTTCGGGTGAAGAAGAGCACATATATGCACGGTTCGTTCCTTTAATTACTACCTAATTAACAACTTACTACTTGGTTAGAGTACTAGTCGTAACGCTAAGGGCCTGCTGTTTGGATCCATGCAAAAGAAGATTTCAAGTGAAGACAGTTTTCGTGAAGTAACGTTTTCAAGGAAATGAAAAACAGGATATATTATTTGGTTACACGTGATTAATTTTCTTAGAAACACAATTTGTTACGTGACTATAAATTTTATATATATACTTTTTTAAAATATTTTTAGCTATTCGATTGTTTTTAGAACAATTTTAACAGTTTTTTGTTTTAAAACTTAATATAAAAAGTGCTTAAAGTAATATAAATTTTAACTAAAAGATTTTTTTATAATTTCTATCATGTTTACCACCGAACGAATCACACATGACGCTGGGACGTTTTGGGGGTGATTGGAGCTGATCCAGCGTAGTTTACCGGACCAATTAAAGAGAAGTCATGCAAAACTAATAAACAACTTAGTCATATATTTAATTAAGTACTGTGACCTCCGCTATAGATGTATTATATACATATGTAATGCAAGCGCTCCCCGGCGAGACGCACCACCACCGCGCAACGCCGTCTGCAGATCCCCTTCCTCCGCCCTCCTCGGCGCCACTTACTGCTGCCTCCTCCTCCTAATACCGGGCATGGGCGCCGTCCGGGTCGCCGCCGCCGCCGGGGCCATGCCGTCGGAGGCCGAGTGCAACTACGTCACCGAGGCGTGCCGGAGCGGGAAGGCCAGCCGCGTTTGCTGCGCGGCCATCAACGCCGCCTTCGCCCTGGGCACCTGCTCCTGCGCCTGCAGGCAGCTCAGAATCTTCGGCCTCCGGAACCTGCCCGCCTACTGTAAAGCAAGGTGCCCGGTGTGCACATACTGCGCCTGCTCCGGACTGTCGGACGAGCCGACATCCATCCCCAGCATGTGAGAGCCCCCGGCCTGCTGCGATCGTCTCGGGTTGCAAGCCATCGTCTCCGAGTGCGGTTCTCCTCGAATGTCCACCCGAGTGAAGAGTCGCAATCCTCTACCAGAAATTATCTCAACTCCCTTATAAATGCACTCGTGTTTGTGTCTGTCAATCCGTGGAGTTTTTTTTGAAGTAACGCACTTTTTTTTTAAACTAACACGGTAAAACTTTGTTTTGTAAAAGTAACGCACTTTGGTCAAAGAGTTTTGACCATAAACAGTAAACCTCTTCGACTAATGACGTATTAACTAAACAAAAGTCGAGTTATTAGAACTCGACTTGTTAAAGTCGAGTTGTAGTAACTCGACTTTAAACTAAAACCCGGTAATTCTGTGTGGGTAAGTCGAGTTTTCAAAACTCGACTTTCCCTGAGAAAAAAACTGTGGAAAAGTCGAGTTTTCAAAACTCGACTTTCCCACAGAACTAGTTTTGAGCGACTGAGAAAAAAACTGTGTGGGAAAGCTTTCCCACAGAACTAGTTTTGAGCGACTGAGAAAAAAACTGTGTGGAACTCGACTTTCCCACAAAACTAGTTTTGAGCGACTGAGAAAAAAACTGTGTGGAAAAGTCGAGTTTTCAAAACTCTCTGTGGGAAAGTCGAGTTTTCAAAACTCGACTTTCCCACAGAACTAGTTTTGAGCGACTGAGAAAAAAACCGTGTTCACAAGTCGAGTTTTGAAAACTCGACTTGTGAACAAATTCTGAATCAAAGTCGAGTTTTAAAAACTCGACTTTGATTCAGAACTGAAAAAAAAACTGCAGCCACCGCAGCTCAAAAATTTGAAGTTTAACCTACAAATTGGGTTTCAAAACCCTCTTCCATACACATTGAACTTACATCCTTCACATAGACTACATCCAACAAACCAAATACAAAGATATTGAGCAAAATTAACATAACAAACATGTTAAAATCATCCATTCCTTGTAGGGGTTCAAACATCACATTCCAAACCATACATGTTTGTTCCATTCACACAAACACAAACATGTGAACCTTGTGAACACATACACATACACATACACCCTGTATTCAAACATAAATGTATCTTCCACATACACCTTGTGAACACATACACATATTGATACCATATCAATTAAAAGGAAAGAACACAATCATAGAAGTGCTATAACACATTCCAAACATACTAAAATCATAACAAAACATAATTTTAAAAGTTTTACATGTCCACATACGAGAATAAAAAAAAATACACATGCTATCCTCTCCTTCCCCTCCTCGACGAGGCTTTCTCCTATCAAGTCTTTGTTCCTCCTCTTCCTCGTCCTCCTCCTCAAGATAAGTAGGGTCCAATCTTTGTGGTTCAACATGGGCCGTTATATGCTCTCCATGTTGACTCGGGCGAAACGGTGCGTCGACGAATCTCAAGGACCGCCGTGTTCCTTTGTACTTCCATCGGAGTCCTCGTGGAGGGATCACGTGGTCGCCTCCGCCTATACGTCGATGGTCCCGCAAGCCGAACGATCCGGTGCGTGAGAGGATGGTCCGGCTTCATACGTAGATGCTCCGGCCCATACGAAGATGGGCCGGCCATGTCCATAGAAGGTCCGGCTCCGGGTCGAAAAGACGGCATCGAAATACGTAATCTCTCGTGCTCTCCACGTTGAAGATCTAAAATAGCTTGCCGTGTCTGATCAAATTGGGAGCCATGGCTGTAAACGAGCATTCGTTGAATTTCATGGTGTGTGCGAAGCTGTCAAAATAAAGTAAGTAACATCATAAATAATTTAATGTTTGTAAATACAAAATAAGAAAGGATAATAAACGAACGTAATCTTACCATGTCTCGTTCAATCGGACCTCTTGGATAATATTGTTCGGGAGCTTCCTGAGTATCCTGAACAAGATATGGAATGGTGTGTTCCATATACCATTGTTCATACGCTTGGCTTTGCTCCTGAACATCAATTTGCCGCCGGGGAGGTTCATATGTATATTCGGCCCGCTGACTCCACCAATAAATGTAATACGAGTATGCATGTGTCCAATCTTGCCCCCATCGACCACGTCCATCTTGACGTTTGTATTGTTTTCTATCACGGGGTTTTATTTGGACAAGCCCAAATTGCCGAAGCACTCGTTCTGGTGCATGGATCTCCATGACCGAACAACAGAGTAGAGGTACCGAAGCTAGCCAAAGTGCGGTATTTTCAACCGACAACTCGGGTACCGTGTCCAAAAGGTTCTGTGTGTACGGTTCCCATGTAATCTACAGGAAACACAATTTTGTCTAAGTATAGAACATGTATTACATACTACAAATTTATAAGGACAAATTTATAAGGACAAAATATTTACCTCGGCTAGCTTCCTCGTATCTAATTCATTCCTATAAAACAACAAAGTGTAAACTTATGTTGTGGCTTCGACTGTGCTGTGGGTTCCACCTGTACAAGTCAAAGTACATTAATTCTAAACTACCAACAAATATTAAAACATGAATCAAATTGTCTATATAGAAATTACTGGTATCCAAGCGGCCGTCGTTCTCCGCCAATCGCAACCGGTATAGGCAAGTGCGGTCGACCGACATGGATACTTTCAACTTGGGACAACAACTGACCCATTGTTTGTTGATTATATGTCTCCTGATTCCAAGTACTACATCCAGCCTGATTTGACGTTTCTTGACAGTCTTTTACGATGTAAAGTGTAATATCAGGTACTTCACGACATCTCGTCAACAGTGTTTGAGTGGTACTGTCATCTAATACCTCATTCACACCATCCAAATAATTATAAAGTAATCTTATGTTCATTGACCCCGGGTTACAACCAATTGCATCAAATATAAAGCTCAACAAGTCTTCGTGATTACATCCTTGCAATAGCTTCATATTCCGTTCATCTCCACCATAGTAAGAGACAAACTCATTATCGATGGAAATCATTCCATCAAAACATGATGCGGACGTTGTTAGCCCTCGATGTCATTTTTTTAATTGTTTGATACTAACCTGAAATTAGCAAGTTGTTAGAATTTACACCCTTAAGTCTTGACCCCCCCCATCCCAAATTTGCTCTTCATTTCAAACCTATTCACACCCCCCCCCAATCCCACTTGCGGCGGAGAATATGATACTATGGAATTGAGTATCAATCCACCCCCATCCGAGAGTTCATACGGATCCTCGCTTATCAAGAACGCCGTTGAAGTCTTAAATCTTAAATTTCTTTTTATTTATAATTTCAGATAATAACTTTACATTATTTCGATTAATTTCCATAATAATAGAAAAAATAAAAAATTCCAAATCCATGCCATATTTGTGATCGATTTTCTCTTTTTCCTTCCCCAATTCTCCATTTCTCCCTTCCCCTACCCTTACGCCTCCATTTTTCCCTTCCCCTACCCCTTACATTCCATGTGAATTTAGTTTGATATCAACACATACCTAAACCCCCTCTCGCTCGAACAAAAACCTGCCCTAGGACGGATGAAAACGTCGACAACATATACAACTTCTATTGGCGGATGAAAACAAGCAAAATGTAGACCGCACATACCTCACACTACCTCGCTCTACCAAGATCCAAAGCCGCCGTCCGCCACCCAGGAGATCCGCCGCCCAGATCCGCCGCCAGCGTCCACGAGATCCGACGCCCAGGAGAATCGCCGCCGCCGTCGCCCCAGGATGCGCGCGCCGCCGCCGTCCCGTGTGATCCACCGCCCGGCAGACCGCCGCCGCCGCCGCCAAGGAGAGCCGCCGCCGTCGAGAGAGGGAGCCGGGGTGAATGAGCGTCCGCCGCGGTGAATGCGCAGGGTAAATCTGGGGGGTGAAACGCGGGGTAAAAACTAAGCAAAGTCGAGTTTTCAAAACTCGACTTTAAAGTCGAACTTCCTAAACTCGACTTTAAACAATGTTTTGTTAAAAGTCGAGTTGTAAAAACTCGACTTTAAGCTAATCCGGTTTCGCCGTCATTAGTCGAAGAGGTTTACTGTTTATGGTCAAAGTCGAGTTTTGAAAACTCGACTTTGACCAAAGTGCGTTACTTTTACAAAACAAAGTTTTACCGTGTTAGTTTAAAAAAAAAGTGCGTTACTTCAAAAAAAAACTCTGTCAATCCGTCCGTTCTTTTGGTTTATAAGGGAGTCTCGTGATAGTCGTTCATAGATGATTACGATTCCTCGTCCTCGTGTGTGGTCACCTACGGTGAACTGTGCTCGTGGTCTCGTCGTTTTGTTCTGGTTGTGTTCCTTCTCTCGTATGTCTTTATTCTCTCTTTGGATTTTCATGATCTATCTGCACTGCACAGCAGATATTCTGGTATTATGATCAATAATTAATCACAGTCGATGTGGTGTGTCTTGAGTGTAAGAGACGGTTAGTTTGTGTTTGGTGAAAACTCCGATAAATGTCTTAGTTATCCTCCCCTCTGTTGCCGCACCGCCTTTCCCCCTCCCCCTCCTCCGGAATCTTCTCCCTCCACCGCCATGCCTAGCCGCCTGCGCGGCTTCTTCCTCCCGCGCTCGCCGTGCACACCAGGCCCCCTCCTCTTCTTCTTCTTCTTCTTCCCTGCCCCGTGGCCGTCGCCACCGCACGGTCGTCGCCGCACTCCCATCTCTCTCTCTCTCTCTCTCTCTCTCTCTCTCTCTCTCTCTCTCTCTCTCTCTCTCTGCTTTTTCTTCCCGCCCAGCGGGTGACGCCGCGCCTCCCGCACGGTTCGTCCGCCCCTCCTCCCTCCTCTTCTCCTTCTTCGTCTTTCCCTCCGGCATGGTCGCCGCCGGCGTCGTCGCCGTCGCCACGGGCTACCACGCGCCGCCGCGCTCCTCTCTCTGGCTCTCCCTCCCGTGCGGCTGCCGCCGCCGCGCTCTCTCCCCTCTCTCCCCGCTCTCCTGCTCTCGGGTTCCCTCTCCGTTGAGGAGGCGGCGCTTTGCGCCCCTCCTGTCTCTCTCTCCTCCCCCTGCGCTCTCTCTCTCCCACCGGCTTCTCTCCCTCCTCTCTCTCCCCCCCCTCCTGCGCTCTCTCTCTCTCCCGCCAGTTCTCTCTCTCTCTCTTGTCCCGTGCGCCGAAGTGAACGCGGCACAGTCGCAATGCCACTCGCTGTTGTCGTGCGCCCTTGGCCACGACAGCCGTAGTCGTAGTCGGCGTCGCTTTTCGGTTGATCCGCTAAAGTGAGTCTCCTATTTATATTTCTTATTTTATATACATTTGCAATTTATTAAAATATTGATATTCTTCTAGTTGACGTCACCATTTGCTGTTTACTTCGTGGTCCAGCCGACTTTTCTCGGAATTTACCGATCGCTTTGAGGTAGGTATCCCAACTTATTCTTAGCATATGATATTGTAATTAATGTGTTAAAACTGTGTTTAATAGATAAATAGTTAGAAAAATAGTGAATAAATGATGGTTATGTATTTAATTGTCTGCATGTGATTAGTTAGATGTTTAACATGTCATTCATGCATAGTTTCGTGATTTGCATTAGTTAGATGTAATTTTTAATTAATGTGGTTTAGAAAATTATTAAATTAGATATATTATGTTGATTAATTAGATTGGTTGTATTAATTCATAAAAATTGAAATATGACTTGTTATGATTATAATTATACCTGATTTATGTTATGAATGACATGAATTGTTATATGGAAATGATTTGTGACCTTTTATGATTATAATTGTATCCGATTCATGTGTAGAATGATCTTAAATCATTAATACTTATATTGGAATGGAAATTGATGGCATGATAATTATGGAACGTGGTTAATTCATATTAATAGTTGTCTGATCTTGTAAAGTGCATTATTTGATGAATTGATATGGAATTGTGCTTAATTGAAGTTAATATGTCTCATTATGTTGCATATTTCTGATTGGGTCAATTGCATGAATTTGAGTACAATTGAATGATGTGTATGATTGCATATTGTTCCGGATTGAGTTTGTTGCATTGGAAATGTGAATTGAGGAACTATTCGCATGACTTGATATTATGTATATTTGGTTAGGTGAAATGGCAAATGTGATTGATGAATGCAGTTTATTTGTTACATTGAATTTATAATGTATGAGTAATTATATGACTTTTACTTGTGAAATATTATTGATGCTATGATGCACGTGATATAATATTTACTCCTCTGGCCTATTTTAGTGGCCTTGGGGCAGCAGATGAATTAGATTAATCCGGTGCATCCTTCGATCCTGGACACCGCGGTTTATCCTAAGTACACCCTGCCTAGGTGTACTATGGGATTTAGCTTACTATACGGTACTTCTATACATATTTAGAGCTGGAGTGGAGTTCTGCCAAGTGGAGCATATGATCTACTCAGACAGATGGAAAGAAATAAACACATGTAGGTCCAGGTTGCATGGACATGTAGAGTAGATCAGTTAGTTTAGTATAGTTAGTTTGGTTCATGTAGAGTTTGGTTAAATCGGTTAATCAATTTTGTAAAGGACCCAAATAAATAATTGAATCTTGATAATTAGTTTAGTGATTATGATATAATCTGATTTGTGTTGATTCTATCATTTATTGCTACCATTTATGTTGATTAATATAATAGGAAAGTTGGGTATAAGTCCTACTGAGTCCGTGTGACTCATTCCAAATCTTTTAACATTTTTCAGGAAATCTGGTAGCGCAGCAGAAGCGTAGTGGATCAGGATTAGTGTAGAAGAGGTTCAGAGAATTTGGTTTATGAATGGTTCATATTGAAATCAAGGTATGATTTATATTTGGATTGAATCATTTTTTTTATGAAATGGGACCTGTGATTCTTTATTTTTCCAAACCGACGTAATTTAGGGGTTATTTCCCCGGTCCCGTACCCGAATTTATTCCGCTGCGCCTGTTGTGAAATCCGGGGCGTGACACACAAGTAAAAGGTAAAAGTCACACCACTATAGCAAAGATAATCGAAATTCTATCGAAAGTCTTCTTCAGTGAATTACAACATAGTCACGAAGTAACTTACACGGTAACGTGCTTAGAAAGTTGGCCAACCAAAATTAGAATTCCATTGTAAAAGTTTGATAACTATCACGAGATCGAATGGTCACATTAAAAAAGTGCAGATAACGTCTAAACTACCAATCTCGTAAGAAATATTATAACTATGTAAAAAACACGAGAAGACAACAAGTCAAAATTAAACCATGAGACATACGACAAGATCAAAAAGTACAAACAACATCAACTTAGATACCTCGAGCATCACAACTCCAGAGTATCAAACAAAGATAAGAGACCTAAATACATATTTAGGCAAAACACTAGAAGGTGGACAGACCTAAGCTGACCATGGACTCACCTTAGTAAGTACATATAATATTAAATAGATCAATCTGTACAATTAAATATATCAATTGCTATTATTATTTCATTGCATATTAATAAAAATAAATAAAATAATAATATACTATAATTTATAATATAAACGTAATATAATAGTGAATAGATTTTTAACTGTTAATACACGACTAGCACATTAAAATAAGTTCAACTTCTTATATCTACTGAATCATAATGGTGAGTAGATAAATATATCAATACTTACAGACTGTTTACGGACTCACCTTAATAGATAAATGTTATATGGAACTAATAAATTTGTGAAGACTTAATCAACTCTTGATTTTGTTTAATACTTTTTTATATGTCGAATGATTTCATCATTACGATGTGACTTGAAATCATCAACTTTGTCGGTTTCTTCTTTTTCTTAAAAGTATGATTAACTTTTTTGCAGATGAAAATGATTTTTTTCTTGATTTTATTTTTTATGTACTTAACTATCAATATATATCTCTCTATTTATTTAACAGACTCTATATGATATAATAAATAATATTAGTTATAATAATAATAATAATAATAATCTTTTTGCTCTTTATTTCAAAATTAATATCAATACAATGATCTAATATTATAGTAACCAAACATGACCTAACCAAGATAATAATTAATTTATCAAAGAACAAACACAAACGGATATGTAAGTTTTGCATGATACCTGGATGTCAAAACAGGGAACACAGCCATACGTCAAAACAGAGTTAGGATGAATGCTTCGTCGACATATCGGCATTCATATCAATCTTGTTAACTCGTTTGTCGGATCAAAAATACCTCAACAAAACTAAAAATGAAAATCACTACTTATGCAATGGCAATCAAGAAACTTTATATCATTATATGTTTTCAAGAATCTGATCAACGAAAATAAAAAAAATAGAAGCATATCATTTCATGGAGACCACCGACAGCACCATTACTTGGATGTACAGCTAAAAGATTTATTGATTCTGAGTTCCCTGGGAAGCGACAATAACATATACGTACGCTGGTCATCGACAAGAATATCTTCGAACTCCTCTTGATGAATTATGTCCAGCAGAGAATTCTGATCTTGTTAGCAACCGGATCTTACGAAGGACACATGAAGAGAACTGAATAAAGCCTGTATATTGGAAAACTTCATCAAAAAGAAACGTATCCTACTAAATTAGATCGTAAAGACCAAACCATCTTGTAAAATGAAAATGGTAGCACAGTCATGCACACAGTTACTGGTCTACTTTTCTAATTATACGTATAATTAAGTCAGGATCTGAAATCATGTTCGTCATCAGGGTGCAGTGGTTTGGCAGTACTTAATCTTTTGTTTGATCATTCTGAGCTACCGATCCTTCGGGTTCATATGGGCTTTTTTTACCAGCTCCGTACCAAAATATTCTCATGGCGGGTCTTCCAACGGATTCTCGGGCCAGCCCAGTTCATTTGACATCACCAATATATATATATATACACCTATATATATATATATATCTCTATGTAAATATATCGATTTCTGATGTCTTTATCCACGTACATTCAGTAGATCTCTCTTGTTGGCATGGCTTAGAGACGAGACTATAAGAGAAGTTGTCGGGTGCAATGACAATTCTGTTGTATATGTAGTTAAAAGAAGAAGCACTCTGTCATGGTCCCAGACCAGCCATAAAGGCTTGGTTGGCACTATAAAATTTTGAGAATAAACTTAGTTTATCCCCTAAATTTTATGTACTAAACAGATCCTAAGAACCGTTTGGTGTCGAGATAATTTGAGAATAAATCTGATTTATCCTCAAAATTTAAGAAATAAATCAGATTTAACCCTAAAATGTTATGATATCAAACCAGTACTAGTTAATGTGGTGTTTGGTTGCATTATAATAGAGGTTTTTTTTAATTTTTAAAAATTGTAAGAAAACTTGTTAAAAGAGGTGTTCGACAATCGTGATAATTCTATGTTTTGAAAGTGATTTTCTTCTTAAACAAAAAAAGAGGGTCTCACCTCTTTCTTTTTTCTTGTGGTCCCCCACTTTGTTTGGTCATGGATGGTTGTTACTCTTTTTTGTTATCACATCCCTCTAAACGTGAAAATTTTATGTCATGAGTTGGTTCACTTTTTATTTTAATATAATTTTTTATCATGAAAGTGTACAAAAAATTATCATGCAACCAAACACCCCGTAAACCTAAACATGGCAGTGACTGGGCCCCACATCCGGAAGTTAAAAAAATACCCGCTCTCGTGTGAATCAATAAATATTTGTTTTGGCGGTCGTGCACTCAGATTATTAGTAGGACTCCATGCACGTACGTCCTTCAGAAAAGATAACGCATCACATTGAATTCAGTTCAAAAAAATATTTCAAATGGAGTAATTATTTCAAGTTCGGCCAGATCAGGTCACGAATAAAAACATATATGAGGCTTCGTTTGGTGACATTATTAAATGCACCTGCCATTTTCGATTTTAAAATTAATATAGATGCTAATCACTTTAATATGGTTGATTAATGATATCAATTTTAAAATTTAGAGTAGGAATAAAATATTTTATGTAATATAAATGTCAACTAATATCAATTTTAATATTGATATTCAAACTTTTAAAAATATCAATGCTGATGTAATATGATTTTTGACACTCAAACCAAACATGTCATAAGGATATAAAATATCTCCAAGTGATCAAATACGGACGAGATGTAGAGTTCTCCCAAAGATGTTAAAAGTGGTATTTAAGACCCAGTTTGATAATATTGTTAGATGTCTCTATCACTATTAATTTTAAAATTAATATTGTTAGTAATCCCTAAAAAATGTTTGGCTAATATTATCGATTTTGAAGATTGCAGGGCAAACAAAATATATTATGTAATACAAATGTCAATTTGTATCAATTTAATTTTTAAAAATATCGATACTAATATAATATCAATTTTGATGTTATAACTAAACATACCATAAAAAAATACAATTATTAAAGTGCTGCAAATACAAATTTATGTTTCCATAAAAAATGATGAGACTCTTTTTTTTTCTTATCTTGTGCTTCCTCACTTCTGTTGGTTATATATAGTCTAAGATTCTTTTAGCCCTCGAATGGAATCTAGTTTGAGGTGTAAATGTTCTAAATGATCATTGCTTACGAGGCCTTCCGTGGCACAATAATCATTTACACATTTTCATGGCAAAATTTATGCCAAAATAAAATCTAAGACATGCATCTAAAAACCAAATGTTCGTGTTTGACGAAATATGATAACAAAAGGAACGAGAACACGTGTGTAACTATGGAAAAGGTAACCTCTTTCTCTCTCTCTCTCTCTTTTTTACTCAAGAAGAGGTCCTCTAAACCGACAATTGTCAAACACCCTTTTTAATGACTTTTGCTACGAAAACATTTTTTTAACAAGAATTCAATTTATCATGCAACGAAAACATATTTACGTGCCAGACTATATACAGAGAAATCAAAATCAATATTCGGTGTCCCTATATATATTTTATCGCGTCACTAGCTTGCCCTGAGTGCGAACGCTCGTCCCACCCACTAGTATTGGATCTAATCTAACCAGTAGAGAATATATATATACATATATATATATATATATATATTGTTCGATCAGATGCTTCATCTGTACCTTTAATTAATTAGTTGGAACACCAAGTCAAGGAATCTCCCGTCAACAATCTTCTATTTGAAAATTAACAGCCCACGATCTGCAACAAGTATAATAATAACCCGCATGCATATATATATATATCATGTTAACGTTTATTAATATATTTCATTAAGAGGGGGACACACCACCGGAAATATATGAGAGAGATCTTGCAGTTGAAGACGCCATGTTGGACCTGTCAAGATTTCAATAATGTCACCAAGCCGGCCCACACCGTTCGGTGCAGAAAACTATATGCATATTAGTTTTGATATTTGTGAAAGAGAAGAGTAATCAGGCATGTTATTACTTTAATGAGGACTTCCACGGATTTCTTCTACTAGAAGAGTATCATGCGCCCTTCATGGTCAAGAGCACATGCACAGTTTCTGTTGAGTATTGCTTGAATAGAACCAATATTCTTGGATATCTGCACGGCATCGCTAGCTATAGAGAGCTGTGTGGATCATGGTATACGGGGTCGGTGGCCCGGTCGGCTGGGTCGGGCGACTTGGTAGGCCGGATCGGCTGACCCGGTCGGTGTTTGGGCCGACCGACCCCGATCCGGTCCTACGACCCCGACCCGGTTAATATATTTAAATAAATTTATTATTATTATTTTCCAACCCCGACCTGATCCGGATCGCGACCCCAACCGACTTGGGTCAATTTTAAGCCCGACCGACCTAGTCCCGACCCCCGACTCCGCCTTCCCGGTGTGGACACACACATTAGCCCAAGATTCTCGGACGATAATACAAAAAAAAAGGATGACGTACAAAAGACAGATTTGCAGTCTGTAGAGAGCTGCAAGAAAACAGGAAAGAAAAGAAGAATTAGCTTGGCTTAGTCTACATGTATCCGGTGTCCCATTCATGACATCACAGACGACTCCATTAAATATTATGGACGGGACAGAACCAGAAACAAAACGATATGTAATAAAGGTGAGGTCGTCGAAATGTTGCTCATGGGGAATATTGAAACATATCCTTTGAGTTAGAGTATGTTGGGTAACGTAACTTGGCCGTTGTTCAAGTTTGATTTATTATTTAATCAAGTCATACTTAAACTTGAACTCAGACATCAACTCAGTCCAGAGTCAAGTTCAAACTGGATATGAACGGTTTGTTCACGAAACTCGAACTTAATCTAAACTTATTTGTAAAATTCAGATTTTAGGTGCCTTCCATTGTAAGTACAACTAGCTAGGAGCACTACTTTTCAAGAAAATCGAAACACATCCATGATTTGGAGGTCAGTGAAGTTAAAGTCAATAAAAAACAGATTAGTTGACTGAGAATTTTCAATTTTGGCATCCGAAATGTTAGCATGAATGTCACTTTTTCAAAAACTACATTGAAATTGAGTACATCATTTGATGCGATCCCTTGAAATGTCGTACATATAATCATCTACATTGTGACATAACAATCATATCTTTTTAATCCACTAATTGTTATACTACTTACATCTACACGCTTACTCAAGTTTATTGAATATGCATTTGGCACTTGATAAAAGTGTTACAATATTGTCTACAAGGACATTGCATTAAACTTTTGTACCGATCATGTCTAAATCGGATCCTGCATTCATGAAAGTATAATTTAAAATTTTCTCTATCCCTTGAAGATATCTATCTAAGACTTGTTTAAGCTACTCATCTATATTAATTGTTCATTTAAAAATATAAAATATACGAAAAAGTGAACAATTATATAAAATAGAAATGAACTACACAAAACCAAACCTCCTCGAGAAGAAGTGTCAAATGATATTGTCACTTGAAGCTTCCTGAAAATAAAAAAGATAGACAACATGATATAAACATTCAATTGGATTGGCATTGAAAGCCTTAAAAAAACAAACACTGATCGACATTCGATTGGTTTTGGATTCTTATCCAATTTTTGGCGTTTTGTGGTTGCTTAAGACAATTTAAATCGAAAATTGGTTAGGATTGACCAAACCAGTGCCAATTTGGCTTCATTGGCTATTTTTGGGTTCAAACAGTGATAGTGGCCAATTCAAATTGGTTTCCGATTTTAATTAGTTCCTAGCACCGCTTTGGATTAAACCAAACCGAAAACCGGTTTGAATTGGTTTTCAAGGCCATTTTGGCCAATCTAAAATGATGTCCTTAATCTAAGGCCGTTACAAACTGATTGAAACCAAAGATTCGGTTGAATTAGTTTCTAATGCCATTATGGCCAATCAAAATCAGTTTTCAGTTTTAATTTGTATGTTAACGACACTTTGGGCCATTTTGACCAATCCAAACCAATTTTTTTAATCGAAGGTCATTACAAATTGATTAAAATCGAAGTGCGGTTTGAATTAGTTTCTATAGCCATTATGGCCAATCAAAATCGGTTGTCAATTTTCGTTGGTATGTTAACACCATTTTGGGTCAAACCAAATCAGAAGCTGGTTTGAATTGGGTTCTAAGGCTAGTTTGGCCAATCTAAATCAATTTTCTTAATATAAAGTCATTACAAATCAATTAAAATCAGAGACCAATTTTTTATTAAGTTCTATTTCGCTTTTTGGATTTTATGGATATTTAATCCAATCCAAATTGCAAATTGCTTTGGAATGACCTACCAAACCAATTTTGGGTTATATCACCGTTTTTAGGTTTTATGGCCATTTAAGCCAATTCAACCTAGAATCTGGTTTGAATTGGCCTAGCCATTTATATTTTGGATTCTACCTCTTTTTCTTGAGTTTTATGGTCATTTAAGCCAATTCAAATCAAAAACCGGTTTAGAGTGACCTAACCGAACCAAGTTTTGGTTCTATTGCCATATTTGGATTTTATAGTATACTTTAAACCATAAAAGGTAAAAGAATAGACAAAGTCATAAAAATCTAATGAATTACTACTTCTTTCTTGTATGATATATGATTGTATCATCAACTTTAAAATGAAAACATGGGCTTCTTTATATGTTTTCATGTGTTAAGTATTTATTTATATATTTATAAATATATTTTTTATCTAATAATACAAGAAGACTTAATTTTAAGTTAAGCTTTGCAATACTAATGATATACTGTATATGACAAGCCATCTTAAAAAAAAATTAAAATTTACAAGATATGTAGTCATGCGAAACATTTACGTTAAACTATTAAAAAAACTTTTTATACTCAAATATGTCCTCTTTAAATGTCATGCCCACGTATCTATACAAAGTACTACAATAAAATAAAAAAGATATATTATTCATTATATTAAAACACCCACCCTATTAAGACCTAAGTTCATATATACCTATTTTGGAGGGAGTTTGGGGGCAACGACGGCACAGTCACAGACGTCGACCTCGAAAGCTGTGGCGGCAACAACCAGTGGAGAAGCGATGAGGTGACGGATGGAGAGAGAGAGAGAGAGAGAGTGCATGGGCATGTTTCGTGAGTGAGCGGGGGAAGTAGAAAGTGGTCTATGTGATTAAGATGAAATTATTCACCATCACCGGTAAGTTGTCACCAATCGTACGTTCCAAGAGTGTAAATAGAATCCGATAATTTGAAATTTCAATTCGATTTCGATAAAAATTAACGGATTTAGAAACTATTTTTGTATCTTATAAGCTATCTTAATCGGAATCAAATATTCCGATCGTTTATCGGAATTGAAATCGGGATCAGATGATTACGTTTTTGTTTATCCGATTTCGATGATAAATAAATAAAAATAATCAAAATAAAGTCAAATTAATCGTAAAATATAATATATAATTTGATAAATTGATAAAAATAAAATTTAAAATATTATATCAAAATATATTAATTATATGTGAATTATTAATTATTTCTTGAATAAAAATTAATATTTAATATCAGAATTGGAAATTATCGAATTCAATTCAGATTTCGATAACGAAATCAGAATCGGGTCGAAATCGGAATACGGTGACTTCAAAATTATCGGAGTCGGAATCGAAACATCTTATCCCTTATCAGAGTCGGAATCGAATTCTGTGATTCTATTATCGAATCCGACCCATTTACACCCCCTGACACGTTTAATGTTAGCAACGACGACTTTCTAGCATCACCAATGTAAATCAACCGTTCAACCGTCAACTATATATTCACAAATTACGACGTTCCCGCCATGGCTAGTAATTCATCTCCGTGACTATTTATTAGCCGTTGCCATTACTCGCCTGAACGACCCGGAGAAGTTTTCCGGAGATTTTACACTGATTTTTGCAATAACTTTAGCCGTCGCGGATATGAATCGTGGGTTAGTTCCGGGGTGGTAGTGGACAGTTAGTTGTCCCTATTTCTTTTATAAATACGTTGGATATCTTTTAGACGTCGCCAATAATTGTATCGGGGACAACGTGTCGAAGCCGTCGGCGTCGCCGGTGCCCTCTTCTTTAATGACGCATGGTAGCGGATACTCACACGGGTGGAGAAGGGAAGGGGGCTCTTGTACTCATCTACGGGCGGCGGGGAGCCCTGCTTCTAGTGATTTTCTCGAATGTTACTATGTTGTTGTTATCGGATGTTATATGATGTAACACATCACTCGTTCGTACATATTGTTTGCAAAATATGTTGTATAATGTAATCGGGCGTTGCACATGACAACCGTCTCGGATGGAGTGGAGTCCAATATTCACGGTGGACCGTCCGTTGAAGATCGGAGCGGGAGTGGTAAATTTTTAATAAAAAGGACCTATGATTATATTGACACAGGACCGTCCGTTGAAGACCTCTCTTTGAACCGGACCGGATGTGAATTTTCCGTGTTTTTTTTTTCTTTTTGGTCGGTTGCTGGGCTGATCCGATCTCGATCCCATCGGTGTGCCCGCAGAAACCAGCTGCTTCCCTCCGTTTAAGCGCTCCTCCCCTTCCCCGGCGAGCGCACCACACCACCGCGGCGGCGATTTCCGACCCCCGTCGATGGCCGTCTGCAGGTCAGGTTCCTCTTCTTCTTCTTCTTCCTCCCGCCTCGGCGCCACTTACTGCTGCCTCCTCCTCCTCCTCTTACTGGGCATGGGCGCCGTCCGGGTCGCCGCTGCCGCCGCCGAGGCCGTCTCGTTGGGAGCCAAGTGCGACTTCATCAACGCGTGCCGGGCGGGGGTGGCCAACGACGCTTGCTGCAGGGCCATCGACGCCGCCATCTACCAGGGCACCTGCTCCTGCGCCTGCCGGCAGCTCAAGAGCTTCGGCTACTGGAATCTGGCCGCCGACTGCAGCGGCAAAGCAGGGTGCCCCCGCTGCAGGTACTGCAAGTGCACCCGGCTCCTCTCGGACGAATCGGCATCCTTCTCCAGCCTGTGATCGAAAAGCCCCCCCCCCCCTCCTTTTGTCTACGTTTCCTCGCGTCTCCTCGATTGCTCTTGCTGTTCGTCGCCTCTCTCGTACTCTTCTTTGTATTCCCCCGTTTGGCAGATATTCCGGTTATCAATAATTGCGGTCTGTGTGGCGTGTGCAGAAGCGCAGATCTTCTTCTTATGTGTGTGTTCTTAAAGGAAGAAACACTTGTTCTACCCTCCTTGGCTACTCTTGAATATTGTATCACTTGAATTGAACCCCTCTGCCTCCCTAGATTCCATAAACTACTCTTAATATAAGAGAAATACACTCTCAAAAAACAATCTAACATTTAATTTTCGAGTTGGCGTACGTGCTCCAATTAGTCTTGTTCGATTCGAGTTCGACAAATGGGCACCCAAGATTATTGGATCGATCTGTGCACCAATCTTCGTCGGTGTTGCCGCGCGTGCTAGGATTTGCCCCAGAACTGCAATATATATATATACTCTTCCAGTTCCACTCTTGCACAGATCTTTTCGAGGGAAGAAGAAGGATCACATGAGCAGATTCTTTATATATATATATAAGAAGAGGTTCTCAGCGCAGGCCATGTTCCAGACGATCAGTTAGTTCTCTGCACTTCCATTTCAAAATTTTATTCATTGTGTTACGTCTTTCTTCTTGACTAAGTCTATTTAACATCTCTGTCCCCACTAATTTTGAAATTGATACTTGTTGGGAAAAACCTTTGACGGAATTTCATTTTCGATCAAGCTGGGGATAGAAAACTGCTCCACTATTTAGTTACCTATAAATTTCTTTACCAAAATATCTTCAATCAACTATGTTATCTAAAATATTTTCAAAATCTATATGATGTGATCAAGTACTTTATTGAAACCATTTCTCAATTGACAATTTTAAAAAATAGAGATTAAATACTGTATTATCGTAATTTGTTTGAATTTTAACTCAATCAAGCAAGTGCATTCAAAGAGAGCACCGCACAAAACTTGTTTTCTTGGCAATCAAACTCTTAACTTTTTGTACTTATATATATTTCCTCCTCACTCATGAAATGTATCTGTAATGATCTTCCAGTACTTAAATGAAATTGGAGTGACCCTTTCTTGTTCTTCAAAAAAAAAGTAATCATATATATGTTATTACTTTAATAATTTGGGGAAGACTAGAAGAGGAGTAATCATATATATGTGATTACGTTAATAATTAAGCACTTGCATAGTTTGGTGTAACTGGCTCTTGAGGCCGTCATGGGTAGGTTTGGTTCGGAAACTACGTCAGAGATTTTTGTCAAAATCTAATGAATTAAAGCTTCCAGAGATTATTTTTTTCACATACATTTTATTCATCTGTCCGTCTTTCTCCACGATTCAAAATTCCTTCTCTATTTCTATCGTGTATAAAAGTAAAGAAAAAAGTACAAGGGTTTCTCATTAGAATCCGGGCACATGACAGGTCTTGGTAGAAGTGTAAATTGGCCAGATTCGACAACGAAATCAGTAAGAATTAATCCTAATTCCGATAAATGTTAAAGTGTTTCGATTCCAATAATTTTGAAATTACTATATTTCGATTTAGATCCGATTCCGATTCTGTTATAGAAATCAGAATCAAATCCGATAATTTTTTATTATGATATTAAACATTATTTTTTATTCAAAAAAGTTAATAATTCACATATGATCGATAAAAATTATAAAATGTTTTTAAAATCTTATTTTTATCATTTTATATATTTACATTTTATATTTTATTTGACTTCGTTTCAATTATTTTTATCTTTTATCGAAATCAGATAAATTGAAATGAATCACTTGATTTCGAATTTAATTCTGAGAAATTATTGAAATATCCGATTTCGATTCCGATAATTTATAGATACAAGAATTGTATCTAAATTCGTTAATTTTACCTAAATCGAATCGAAATTTCGCAATATCTAATTCTGTTTACACCCCTTTTTGGTGTCCGGGAGATCAAGCACACCAACACCGCACGCGGTGGTGACGAGGGGTCCGTACCTTTCTAAAAAGGGAGGTGTTTTGACCTGCGAGGTGAACACCCATCGAGGTTTCATGTTAGAATGAGTGAATGACTGATGTTGTTGTCGATCCCCTTCATGGCGAGCTCCGGTTAATTAACTGTTTATGATCGTAACATACATAACTTAATGTTATTCGTCGACTTGGAAAAGACGATGTAAGGGTTAACTCTAGCGAGCTCTCTACTTAGAAACTCCCTTTGGAGAACCAAACGTCCAACAAGAGGAAGACAGCTTTTAAAGCCAAGACAACGAGCATTGAGGTTGATTTTTATTTTACTCGATAATTCATATAGAATAAACAAATATAAGTAAAATATATTACAAAAAAAATTTAAAGATAGATATTTTTATGAAAAATCTTAAAATCTAAGTATTGAGATAATCAAGATCAAACTTAAGTATAAAAATATTTTCTTGATATCTAATGTAGAACTAAGTCACTTAACATTTTTTCCGTCGATCCATCACCATCAGAGTCAGATAAAAATACACTGGATATTGCCAAACAAATATAAGAGAGCAGATCTACCGAATGGACAAAGTCCTAAAAATTTACCTATGTGAAAAATTTTAAAACTTAGATATTGAGATAATCAAGATTAGACTTAATATATACGAGAATATTCCCTCCCACGTCAAATGTGAACCATGCCACTTGACGATCTTTACTAAATAGTTGTCAACATTACAATTTACCTTACTTAGGAGTAGGGGCGGCAATGGGTAGGGCTGGCCCGCGGGCCCTCGGGCCGGGCCAGCCCTGGGCCTTATTTCGGGGCAGACAAATGTGCCATCACACTTTTATCGGGCCAAACAACCAGGCCCGCGGGCCATTGTTTCGCAGCACTGTTCAACCGTCCCTTAGTCCGCTAACATGCAAAATTCTTTTTGTTTTATTTTAATAGAACTTTTTGCATGTAGGGTTAGAACAAGGTACGTAGACTATAAGAGAAATTGTAAAAATTATATTTTAACTCTGGTTGCATATCTATGATTATTTGGGTGTTAAACAATATGTTTCTATTTATATATTTATTTTTATTTCTAGATTCAAAATATTTCTTTGATAGTTGATTTGATGTTTAAAAATATGATATGCATTTTATTATATAATATAAAATTTAAGCACTACGTAACCGAGGTCCTTAAAAGCCATGCGGCCTTTTTTACCTCTTGCTTCCGAAGACTTTTTTTTTTTTAAGAGAAAATGAATAGAAAGTCCCTTGCACCTCAAGCCCTTTTACGGTAGGTTCATTTTTACAAAATTTTACCATGCCCGCTCCAATTTGGAAGGATAACGATAACGTTGGGTGTCTATTACCCTCTCCCAGGAAAAGACTTTTTACCCCTTTTCCGCTACTGGGCTAACGTTAACGCCCTTCCATTTCTTTCTAATTTGTGTAATATACAAATGTTCAAGAAATAAGAAGGCATCATCCAGGGAGAAATATTCAACAACATATGCATAAATAAACTATTCTTTTAATAATTAGCTCCACATTTAGTATTTTTTGCGATGAAAAACTCCACAACTGAGCGTTAAATTAATGCTAAATTTATCAAACCAAAACTCGCTGGGATGTCACTGGAATGTTTTTATAATTTTTTATCATATTTATATTATTTTTTATTTTTAACTTTATATATATTTTTATATTAGAAAGATCGGGTCGGGCCGGCCAAATTTAATTTTTATGCGGGTCGAGCCGGGCCGGCAAAAATATAATGCGGGCGGGCCGGGCCGGCCCGTTATAATTTGATTTGGGCTTTTATTGGGTCGACCGGGCCCGGCCCAACCCGGCCTATTGACACCCCTACGTGTAAGCGGAGGTGCAAACTAACCAATACACTTGATAAATAATTTAAAATTTAACTCGATAAAAATTCGATTTAACTCCTTCATTACATTAAATGAATAAATTTGAACAAAAAATAAAATTCGACTCATTAAACGAGTCAAGTTTGAACATACTTTTACTTGGCTCGATAAACTCGCGAATAACTGAATTAAATACTATATTATATATTTATTTTTAAAAATTAAATTATAATTATTAATAATTATATGTTATCACTCAAATATATTAAATAATTTAAATTTTAAAATATATTTTATAATATGTTAAAAAGAACGGGCCGGGCCGGGTCGGGCCGGGCCAAACTTATATTTTTTTTGGGCCGGGCCGGATCGGGCCGAAATGTAATACGGGCCGGGCCGGGCCGGGCCGGCCCATTATATATTGGAGCGGGCTTTGTTGGGCTGGCTGCGGGCCGGGCCGGGCCCGGCCCATTGACACCCCTACTTAGGAGCAAACTTCGCACGATTCCCCCGCTCAACCTGAGAGGGATGTTAGACGAGAATTCTCGGCGGGTAAATTTGACCTCTTATTGGTGATACACGTGTACATTTATTTTAGAAGCCATACACTGTGTAGACAGCGCATATCTTATATAATATATATATATATATGACTCGGACAGTCTTTTTTTTATTATTTTGGTCAGTCTTCAGGGACTGCGGGAAGGGGCCGTTGCTCAAGCGGAAGGACGGGTGACTGCGGGAGCTCAGGGGTCCGCTCTCATATGCTGAGCTGATCCGATCTCGATCCCATCGGGGTGCCCGCAAAAACCAGCTGCTTCCTCCATTCAAGCCCTCTTCTCTTCCCCGGCGAGCTCACCCCACCACCGCGGCGGCGATTTCCGACCCCCGTCGATGGCCGTCTGCAGGTCAGGTTCCTCTTCTTCTTCTTCCTCCCGCCTCGGCGCCACTTACTGCTGCCTCCTCCTCCTCTTACTGGGCATGGGCGCCGTCCGGCTCGCCGAGGCCGTTTCGTTGGGATCCAAGTGCGACTTCGTCAGCGCGTGCCGGGCCGGGGTAGCCAACGACGCTTGCTGCAGGGCCATCGACGCCGCCGTCTACCAGGGCGACTGCTCCTCCGCCTGCCGGCAGCTCGCCATCTTCGGCTTCTGGAATCTGGCCGCCGACTGCAGCAACAGAGCAGCAGGGTGCCCCCGGTGCATATACTGCAAGTGCGCAAAGTGACGAAACTCTCAGACGAGGCGGCTTCCGTCTCCGGCCTGTGAACGCAAGCAAGCCCCCTCCTTCTGTCCACGCTTGCTCGTGTCGGCAATACGTCGAACGTGTTGCGAGCCGAGCCCTATCCCTGTTTGCTCTTGCTGTTCGTCCTTCTCGACTTGACTCGAGTCTCGTCTTCTTTAGATTCCCCTCCATGGCAGATATTCTGCGTATCCATAATTGCGGTCTGTATGGTGTCAACAATATTTGTGTGCGTGTTCTTAAAAGGAAACGCTTGTTCTACTCTCCTTGGCTACTCTTGAATATGTAGCACTTGAATTGAACCTCTACCTCCCCATAAACTACTTCTGATATAAGAGAAATACACTCAAAAAAACAAAAAGAATCTAAGATTTAAATTTTCGAGTTGGCATGCTCCGATTAATTTTGTTCGATTCAGTTCTGACAAATGGGCACCCAAGATTGTTGCATCAATCTATGCACAATCTTCATCGGTGTTGCCGCGCGTGCTGGGATTTGCCCAGCACTTCCGCTCCAAAATTTTATTCATTATTTTACAGCTTGTTTGACTAACTCTATTTAACATATATGTCACTGTTAATTTTGAAATTGATACTTATGCAGAACATCTCAACACATTTGGTTATGAACATCAAATTTTAAATTTATAATTGGAACAAGTACGAATTGCAATACAAGTGCCCACCAACATCAATTTTGATATTAATATTTTATGCCCTGTTTGATTAGAGTTTCATTTTTGGTACTATATCAATATTGATATTGATATTTTCAAATGTTGGTGTATCAATATCAAAAGTAATACAAGTTATCACTTGTATTACATAATATACTTTGTTTGCACTATAAATTTTAAAATTGATACAATTAACCAAACATCTCTTAATGGTTTCTATCAATATCAATTTTAAATTTGATAGTGATAGAGGTACCTAATAGCGTTGTCAAACAGGCCATTATCTTTTAAAAACATCAATATCAAATTTGATATGGTGCCAGTTTTGAAACTCTAACCGAACAGGACATTGATTAATTATAGTTTCTAATTGGCTTCAAGGTTCAAAATTAATTTTGAGGCTATATTCTTTTACCATTTTTCTGTCGACATTGAATTTCAAGGAAGATGTTTCTTTCCCGGAGCATTATCAACCAATCAGCCTTTGTAATGTATTGTTAAAAATTTTGACTAAACTTCTTGCAAATAGATTTAAACCTATGTTATCGGATTGGGTATCTGAACTTCAAACTGCTTTTGTTCCAGGTCGATTAGGCACATATAACATTATTCTTATCCAGGAGATACGGAATGCTTTCAAATGGACCAGAGGTAACTGTGGATATTTTATGGTTAAATTGGACATCCATAAGGCTTATGATAAACTCAGCTAGAATTTTCTTCATTCTGTTCTCAAAACGTTGGGTTTTCCGGTGCATCTAGTCAAACTTATTATGTCCTGCACTACTTTTGTCTCATACTCTTTGAATCTGGATGGTCATTTATCTAGGAAGATATTACCTAACAAAGACCTTAGATAGGGTTGTCCACTTTCTCCTTACTTGTTTATTTTGTGCTCGGAGGTCGTATCATGTATGATCTCAAATGTTGTTAAGGAGAAAAAATTATTTGGAGTCAAAACTGTTAGACGAGGTCCTCTGATTTCTCATCTCATGTTTGTGGATGATTTAATTATCTGTGGTAAGGCCTCTGTAGTAGAGATTCAAAATTTATTACAGCTTCTCAAAGTGTATGAAGTTCTATCTGGTCAGGCAGTTAATGTACTTAAATCAAAAATTTGTTTTAGCTGCAATGTTTCAGCTGATCTTGCTAGTTCAATTTGTCCATTAACTGGTTTTCATATGGCCTCTAAGAAAGATTTTTATCTGGGCATTCAGTGGGATTTAACTAGGGGGGAAGACGGCGCAAAAAAACCACCTGATTAATACTTGCTAACAAAAGTTAGCTGGGTGGAAAGCTAATTTACTTTCTACTGGAGGAAGGACTACGTTAATTCAATCTACTATCAGTCATATTCCACTTTATGCTATGTCTGTTTCACAGTTGCCAATTCAACTTCTTAACAAGTTGGAACAGCTTCAACGAAACTTCTAGTGGATGCATAGATTTAATCCCTCCAGGGGTATTCATTTTTCCAAATGGATGAATATCACCAAACCAAAATTATTGGGTGGCTTAGGAATTAAAGATCAAAAAATGTTGAATACTGCATCTGGCATTCGTTTACTTTGGCATTTTCTACATAGACAGAACTCTTTGTGGGTAAAAACTCTTTTAGCTAGATATCTTACCAAAGCTAATATTTGGCAGGTGCTTCCTAAGTCTGCTGATTCCAAGGTTTTGAGGTTTTTACTTTCAGTTCGTAGTTATATTGCTAATGTTGGAGTTTGGCTTGTTAAAGATGGATCTTTTATCCTTTCTTGGGACCACTCCTTGTTGTTGGATGGAAAAGGTCCTTTGTTACCAAAGCATTCTAATGTTCTTTTACCAGGGTCGATGAAGGACCTTATTTCAGATGGTGAATGGCATCTTCCAACCCTATCTCAATTGTATGCGGAGGATTCTATAAAGAGGATTCTTGACACCCCTATTCATCATTATTTAATCCAAGACCGGTTGGTCTGGCCGTTTACCTCTAACGGTCATTTCTCTTCGAAATCTGCCCACAGGTTTTTGGTCGAGTTCCATCTTCCACCAGGAACATCAAATCAGGACATTTGGAGGTATCTATGGCATCCTAGAGTGGCTAAATTTTTGTCCTCTAAAATGACCTTTTGTTTATGGAAGATTTTATCAGGTAATTGTGAGAACCTCGTTTTTAAATTTTAATTTAATTTTCAAAATCATTTTTGTATCTCCTTTGGACTACATAAAAAAAATAGGTGATAACCTAAAAATATATTAAATAGTCCGACAATACATTGAAAATACTAGAACTGAGGTTCGGGTTCTTTGAAATTTAATTTTTGACCCCTCTCCGCCGGATGGTGCGAATACCCGGCGTTAACTTACATCGAGCAAGTACTCGAACGCCCTTGATTAACCGCCATAGCAATCCGTTTGGTAGAGAGTGCACGTCCATACAAAATAATAAACTAGAGGGCTGTAGCCTGGCGGGCTCGATGAGATGCGAATGCGTTGCATTCCGTTGACGTTGATTTCATTTGATTAAGACGTGATTTTTCCAATTGATTTAAATTTGATTTTTTCATGTTGTTTATTTTTTAATTTGATCCTTCCATTAATGTTTTGATTTAATGGGCTGAGTTTGATTTATTTGTTTCGCTGAATTTCAATTTGATTAAGGTTTTGTTTTGGACTTATAGTTTATTTAAATGAATTAGATATCTTATGATTTGGGATTTATTGATTAACGCATTGGTTAAGATTATTTAGTTTCATATTGTTGCTTTTGTTGCGACATTGATTTAAGTATGTGCCATATATTTTAAGACTTTGATTAAGTTGTTTAAGAGTGTTTTTTTATTTATGTTCTTTACAATTGATTTTAAGATATGATTTTTGGGGTTTGCGTACTGTTTTTGTGGATTTCAAAAGTATTGGAGATTGCTTATTTAATTTCTTTTGGTGTTATTTAATTATCATTTAATTAAGGAATTTGATTTCGTGGGTTAGATATATTTTAAGGTGAGTTTTAAACTGTTTAAAATCTGATTTTTACACCTTTCAGATTTAATGTGTTTTTATTATTTTTATCTTATTTATTTAATTTGAGTTCGCATCCCATCCGGCCCATCAGGCTAATGTTCGGTGCCCAGTTCGAACATTCGCATCGACACTTGAACCGTCATTATTTCATTTCAAATCATGCTGGGTTACATCAAGTCGGTGTCGAAGTCCAACGTCTGAAATTTCTCTCCCCCGGTGCGCTTCTCACAAGATTGGAGGAAAAATCAACATTTCGGCAGTATGCCGGCCGGTCCTCGATCGAGTGGGCTCACCTTCAATACGACGAAGTCTTTTGACTTGTCGCATCGGGAAGAATGGAACCGTATGCAACGGGAACATGCCCACGCCCACGTCCAGGAGCGCCTACCCGAGACGTAGTCGGAATGGCCATCCTAGGGCGCTCAAATTTTGAGCTCACCCTTTATTTAATTTTGCATTTTGCATTTCAGATTTTTATTTAAATTTATTTTGTGTGTCAAGGCCCTTTTAAGCTTGCTGCGTCGAGTCAAGATGATCCGACGACTCTGTCGGCTCCTGTTGGCTCGATGAACTCACTTGCGGCAAATGAAGACCAAGCCCACTGGACCGGGCAGCAGCCCCCGATCGTGGCTGGAGTGCGCGTGCGCACTGCCGCATCCTTTCCCCCTTTTTTTTTTTTTACTCCGGTCTTCCCCCGGCTCGATCGGAGGGGAGGCTAAGGGTCCGTTTGTTTGCATGTAAAACCGGATTTATGCGCAAGTTTTCCCGTTTTTTTTCCACCGCATTATTTGTTTACCTGTAAAATATGGGGTCAACGGAGAACTTTCTCCTTGACCATCTTATCGCAGGATTTCGGCCTCCTGAAAATTTGAGCCGACGCCGTTTTCCGCGGAGTGCCGTTTCGAGCCGGGGACGAGGGTTTTCGCCTGGAGGGCTCGAGGCGGCCAGGAGGCGACGAGGAGGGCTCGACGAGGAGCTTCCTACTGGAGGTGACAAGGAGGAGAGCTCGACGAGGAGGAGAGCTTCCGGCCCGGGAGGCGACAAGGAGGAGAGCTCGACGAGGAGCTATCGGCCGGCGACGAGGAGGAGGGGCTCGGCCCGGGAGCGTTCGACGAGGAGGAGGGATCTACGAGGCAGAGGTTTCAACGTCGTATCTACCTCCCCCCACCCCCCCCCCGCGCCGCCGTGATTTCATTTCCCTCTCTCGTTTATTCCATAGAGGAGGTATATTCCAGAGTCGAGGTAGGGATCCATGTCCGAGAAGAAGTAATCCCCGGCGCCCTTGACCTCCGTCGGCATCTTCTGGTTCTGGGGGTCGGCAGAGGAGGGGTTGGGTAGCAGCCAGGAGGCGGCCTCTGCCTCCTCCGACTCATGGGCGTTTGGGGTTGAAACAGGGATGGGTCTTCCGGTCCCGATCGGCGGGCACGGCGCCGATCCCCGCCGCGGCTCGTGGCCGGCCGGATCGATCTCTGCCTCCTCCTGCCGACTGATTAACCTATTTCTCTTCCCTCCCCCCATGTCCTCCGGGCTCTCCCGCGGTGGTTGGGGGCGACGGCGACGGCTACCTGTTGCCCTACATCAACCGCTCGCCAACCGCCGTCGGAGGATCAATCGCCGCCTCCGCCGCCGGCGGCGGCCGGTTACTCCTACTCATGCACGAATCCGAGTATTTTTGTTGCAGTCATTGTTATGATTTGTTTACATTTTTATCATTTTAATTTATAGATGGAGGTCAATAATTTCACGTACGATGATGAAGTTGATGCTACAGTTGTGGGAGCTTTAGCAGCATGTGTTGGTGCACTGGAAATTCTTATAGAATTTAATGAAGAGGATAAGGAAATAGAAAGCATTCCAAGGTTATCTTATAACAAACGAAATGAGATTAGAAGAAAATACATGCATAGTATTATCGGTGTAGATGACACAACGTGAATAAAGATGATAAGGATGAATAGGATGACATTTTACCAATTATGTGGAGTTGTGCGTCGAAAGAACTTGCTACATGACACCATTCATGTTACCGTACAAGAACAAATATTGTTAATGTTCCTACATACAATAGCACATAATGCGAGAAATGGAGTCATGAGTGTAAATTATCATCGCTCCGGAGAGACCGTTAGTCGTTATTTTAATCAAGTTTTAAAGGCTATTCGACAATTGCACAATGATTACATACACCCACCGGATGCATCTATACCAAATGAGATTCAAAGCGAGTAGATATCTATTGGCCGTGGTTTAAGGTAATTATTAATTGATTGTATTTATTCTTAATAATAATTTTTGATAGATGCTAACAAATTTTAGTTACAAAACGGGATTGTATTGGTGCCATTGATGGTACTCATATTTTAGCATCGGGCCCATCCGATATTGTTGCAAGATTCCGTGGTAAAACAAACAAACCAACGCAAAATGTACTAGCCGTTAGATTTCCGATCTTACATTTTCTTATGTTTTAGCCGGTTGGGAGGGTTCAGCACATGATATGCTTGTTTTAAAAGATGCACTTCAAAGGCAAAATGGGCTTAAAGTGCCAAATGGTAATATTATTTTAAATTTATGATCACGTCGACGTTGTTTGCATATGTATATCATAAATCTCATTATAAAATTATTTTTGGATGTAGGAAAATATTTTCTTGTTGATGCTGGTTATTCCACACGGCCCGGTTTTATATCTCCTTATCGTGGTGTCCGATATCATCTCAAGCATTTTGGTGATTACACCCCTACTAATAAGAAGGAGTTGTTTAACCTTCGGCATTCCTCTTTAAGAACTACTGTGGAACGAGCTTTTGGCCTTTTGAAGATTCGTTTGCGTATCATTAATGAAGCTCCGTGTTTTCCATTTACCACACAAGTAGAGCTTGTCCTTGTATGTTGCATATCGCACAATTTTATTTCGGGGTTGAACCCAAATGATGAGTTGCTTACGAGATAGAGACGGAAGGGTTTTCTACTCAAGTGAGGTCACAACATAGGACAAGAAGAGAAGAAAGAGAAGACAATGCGATATGGGTATCTATGAGAGATAGAATGGCAAATGAAATGTGGCATGCGTATACTATGTAATTTGTATTTATGTAATGGTTTATGCGAACAACTTTGCCTTTTATGTTAGTTATGTGCATAACTTTTCCTTTTATGTTGGATAAGCTATTTTGCATGGTCTAAACAATGTATGTTTATATGAAATGACTTCTCCTTATATATGTTTGTTCAGATGAAAATTTATTTTGTTTGATGTGAAATATCTTGTAGTTTCTTTAGGATGGATAGTCTTCAATCTCAAGAAACCACCTCATAGAAGAAAGGTAGCAACAATTTTAGATGGACAAGTAGCATGTCAAAATATTTACAGAAGTGTTTGATGAAACAAGTTAGCAATGGGATGAAAGTAGACAAGTCTTTCAAGAGACCAAATTTTTTGTAGCTAATACCGCTCGTGCTTAGTGAGAAGTTCAAGGTGAATTGTTCGATTCTAATGTAGAGAATCATTTAAGAACATTGAAAACAAAATATATTGCCATCAAGAGATTGAAAGATTTGAGTGGAGTTGGTTGGGATAATGACAAGAAGATGATAACCATGGATGAAGATGCATTTAATGAATACATCCATGTAAGTTTCTTTGGTATTTTCATCATTTATTTAAATTGTGTTGCAAGTTTATATTTAACTTGTTTGTTTTTTATTTTTGTAGGCACATCCAAAGGATGAACCATATTTGAATAAACCTATTGACTTATATGAAGAATTAGTGGCCATTTGTGGAGATTTATCAAAGCGTATCGGGAGTTTTGCTCGAGCTATGGCCGATCCCATGGTTGATGTGGAAGGCATAGGGATACCTATAAATATTGATGAGGATACGGCGGAAACTACACCATCTAGGAGCTTAGATACTCAATCTACTTCCCAACAAGTGAAAGGGGGTGGGGGAAAGAGAAAGAGAGAGCTAGATTTAAAGTTTGATCATTTGGCAAATAAAATTGGTGAGTTAGCTTCAAGCCATCTCAAAGAGTAGGAATCGTGATATATCAAAAGAATTATATGCAGAAGTGATGGGATGCAAAGGTTATGATGAGATAGAGTTGGTGAAAGCCTTTGATCATCTTCTTGAAAATGAGATACAATCAAGATCTTTTCTTGCTAGAAGTGATGCTCTACGTCAAAAATGGTTGGAAGAGTTTTTTGGTTATGGTCCACTTTAAGGTCAAACATCTATTTTCACAACTTGTCAATATCTTCTTTCATTATGTTTGAGTAGATCATGTTTCACTCTCCATTTTCTTGTTTCGTGCATATAGCAATCCTAGTGAAATGGAGGGTCTATGTTGCATTCAACCAAGTCTAGGGTACTTGAAAGTGCAATGCACTTGAGAGGTAATAAAAATTGCCTCTACTCTAGTTGTACAAGTCGCTAATAGTTTACACCCTTTTCGGTTTTATATAACTCCCGATCTTTTTCATTATCACATCACGATAAATTTATGTCATTCATAGCATTCTTAGCTTGCATTATTTGAAAATTCTTCCGGGTTTGTTTCTGGGTGGTGTTGGTGTTTATAGCAGGAAAGACCAATACCCCTTGCTACATATAGCAGAAACGGGACCAGGAACGTTGATGCATTCCTCTCCTGTTCTTCATTCCTCTTATGTTCCTTTTTATTCCCTCTTTCAAAGGAAAGAGTCCGGTAAAATTTTGCCAGCGACGTCAGGACATCAAGCTTGCACCTGAAGGAAAATTCCAACGTACCACACTCTCCATCTATCGTCCAAAACCGAGCTAGTCAGAGTGGTCTTGCAGGGAAAGGGCTGGGAAAGGATAGAACGAGGGCAAAAAAAAAGCTACCATTTGAAGATAAAGTCTGTATGTATATACTGTCAAGGATGTCCAGACAGATGCAGGAGAGCAGCCGGAGGCTCTTCCTGCCGTGCAATCCGGAGCTCTGCTCGAACAACAAGTACATCCATGCGGCCGGGCCGAGGACTCTCTTCTCGCATTAATTATGTATCCGTAATCGGGTTTAATTCTTCCCCCCGTTAAGGTTACGTTTGATTGGCTTTTGCATAAACCTCTACAAATTTTCTTAAAATACAGTTAAATGTATCAGATTTTTTTTTCATGCATACCTAACATGCGGCTCATGTCAATTGCGGAATAATTTTTCGATCCAATTTTACCACCATGTTTAAGTCTATGAGATGTTCTAGTTGTGTTCTTTGCAATAAAAAAGGGCGTTTACCAGCAGCTGTGAACACAAGTTAGCCAAAGAAGCAAGTGTTCGGGCCTAGCAGTTTCACCCATTTGTGATTTTAAATGATAGAACTTTCACCTCCTTTTTTTGTATTTTCAGATGTAGAAACGTCTGCATCCAAATTATACTAGAAGCTGGAGGTCTTGCAGAAGCAAATCGTATCTCTCAAGAAGCCGTTTTTCCTTCTTTTTTTCTCCATCTCGTTTCCATTTTGTATGGCACTGTGGTGTATCTTATTTCTATTGGAGACTATGGTATGGTGCATCTTTTATGCTGGTTAGCATGTGTTGAAACAAATTGTTGAATGATATGTTGGCTATGGCCAATTTTTGCAATTCATGGTTTGATACATAATGACTTTAACATGAATTTATTAAACTTGTTTATATGGCTCAAATCTGGTTGCCTAATACAATTATTAACGAAATAGTATTTTAACGACTCCCATATATCATGCTCACAATGCAGGCAATGGACAAACCACATATGTACATACTATTATTTTGTTTTCAAGGGTCATGAGTTAGTTTTACGGTAGCTAGTTATTTCATTTTAATTAAATATTATGTTCTTAGGCTCAATAAATGGGGTTTATCATCAGTTTAATTTTAGCGAATTTTTAAGCTCAAATTTGACTTCAAAACGTAAAATATTTTTTACTTTAATTATTGAAAATGTTTAAATTTTCAATAATTTCTGATTTTTTTAAAATAATGTCATATTTTATAAAATTTATAATAATGGATATAATTATTAATTGTTATAAAAATTATTTTTTAAATTTTTTATTATTTTAAAAAATTTATATCAAATTTTAAGATATGAAATCATTGAAATAGATTTACAAACAACTAAACGACCGAAAATGTTTTCGAAAAAATAATTTACAGACAACCAAACGCCCGAAAATATTTTCATGGAAAATAATTTACAAGAAACCAAATAGTAGACGTTGATTTTGATTTCCTTGGAAAAAGTACTCCACGTAAATCAATTTCATTGATTTTAATTTTACGGGAAATCCAAATGGACCCTAAGCGCTGTCTCGCCCGAGGAACACGCACGACAGACCTCCCGGTCATGGCTGTCGTCGCGGAAGTCCTAAAGCAATCTCACCACCTCCATCCGTCGTCGCCGGAGGGGTGTGGAGGTGCATGGCAGCTGCTTGCAGTTGTCGATGGAGGAGCTTCGCGACGATCGGCTTCTCGATCGCGGTTGACAGGGGTTTGGGCGGTCGCAACCACCGTGGACATGATCGGAAGCCCCATGCGAGTCTGCGACCCTGGCTACCCGGCGACGGTCCTTCGGAAGCCTCCCACGCCATCACGCCTCGCCGTCGACGCCACCACCATGGTCCGCGGAGAAGTCCACGTCCATGGCCACGGCCAAGGGGAGGCTGGAGAGGAGTAGCCAGAGCTCCGACGATTGGAGATCCACCGAAACCGCTGCCGCGGGCATTCGGGGCTGAGGCTCCTCTCGTGGAACCTCCTGTCGCCGTGGGGAGACTGAGAATCCGTTGCCAGAGTCCTCCGTAGGTCCCCTTCATCAGATTAATTTCCACCGCCGCACATTGAAGGTCCCATAGGGTCCATTTCTGTCGTCGTAGGGAAACCGCCAGGGTGCTGCGCCATCACACCGCCATGAAGATTGGATGGGGCTAGCCGCGAAGTCCTTTTGCTGCTGCCGACGGTGGTCGCAGCAACCGCCATTGCCATCGGCAGCTTGGGAGGCACCTTGGGCGTCCCAGACTGCCGTTGGCCCTCGTTGCGGGGCCTAGCGGAGAAGTCGCCGTAGCCGAAGGAGGAGTCGGGGTGCCCCTTCTCCACCGTATACAACCGCCATCACCACCATCTGGTCCATTTGGGGCTCATGGAGGCCGTCAGGTAGCATGTTCGAGAGCCGCGGGTGTCGTCATTGAGATCGGGAGGTAGAAGACTAAGAGAGAGAGGAGGGGTGACGATGGCTTACTCTCTGGCTCCTTCTATTCTTCCAGTGGAGGTTGCTTCTCCTCCCTCCGCCTATGCTCTGTCCGTCTCTCCCTTTTCTGATCCCCTCCTGCGCGCGACACCCCCCTGTCCTCCTTTTATTGTCCGACTACTACTCCTTCAAAACAGGCCGTGGCGGCTGGCTTTCCATCGGAGCCCTTGCCGCAATTTCTTTCCTTCCTCTCTTTGAGCTCTAATGGCGGCATATTGTCCTTGATTTGAGCAATAGCGCCACAATGGGAAAGAGTCTCGCGTGCGTAGGGCAGGCATGCGAGGATTTGGCCGCCGCTTGCCCTTTTTCTTTCTTTTTTGTTCTGAAAACGGGAGACGAGGCCTGGACGACCTCTCTCTGCTCCGCGGCTCCCTCCTAGATTGCTGAGATCTGATTGGAGTCGCCTTGAAGATGAGTGAAAACAACGCAACGGGCTCGCGCGCGAGATTGGGGTGCGGTAAACTAGCCGCAGCTGGTTATTTTTTTTTATTCATGGAATAGATATAGAATAAATAGACATTTAGAGAGCATGAATCTAAATGGGTTACTATCCTCCCAATTGGGCCTTGGCGAAAACATCTTTAAACAAAAATGATGTTAACTGATTGAATTGGGATATTAATTCTCTCTGTATTTTTTTAAATGAGATTGGGTGTCCACGGTAATCTTCCTACAAACTTGGCGGTTCAAAATCGTTGTTCTTACATTAGCTCTCTTTGCTTAACCTGTCAACTGGATTCAGAATCTTTAGAGCGTCTTTTTCTTCATTGTCCAAGAAGCAGGGCTATTTGGTTAATAAGCCCCTTTGGGAATAATAAAGACTGGGGTCAATCATCATTAATTGCGCTTATCTCTACCTAGGTGATGTGTCTGTCATCAAATGAAAAGAATCTTGCTCACTTAGGCGTAATTACTTGTTCTATACTTTGGCATTTATGGAAAGCAAGATGTCAAGCCCAGTTTAATCAGAAAATTATTCGGCCTAACACCATCTTTTCATTGGCTATGGCTACTGCAGATTTCTGTCTTGTGAATGGACCAATGTTTCATCAAGCTTCAGTTCCTGGTTGGTCTCCGCCACCCTTAAATCAATTAAAAATTAATGCTGATTGTGTTACTTCATTGAGTGCGGGTGCAATAGCTTTCGATGAAAAGGGGGAATTGATTTTTTTGCAATCTAAGCTGTTTTCTTCAAACCGGCCTGAAGTCCTCGAAGCTCTAGCTATCTTTGAGGCATGTTCTTGGGCTTCATCACAGGCTCAGCGCATAACGATGGAGAGTGATGTTAAAGGAATCGTGGATGCCATTAACCAATCTGGGCCAATATTATGGAGAGCTCAACATATAATCCTCAAGTGTGTATCACTGTTAAACTCTGTGACAAACTTGTCTATCTCCTTTGTTACTCGATCACGCAAGACTTTAGCTCATCTGTTAGCCCAGTGGGCTCTACATGTAAATATGGAGGCTACTTATCCCATCCCCTGCCAGAAAATATTACCTCTCATCTTTGTAAAGAAATGCTTGTTTAATATTAGTCTGGTTATATTTTTTGATCAAAAAAAAGACACTGCACACTGCTTCAGGGACAGTCTTTTTTTTTTGGGTCAGCCTTCAGTGACAGTCAGCAGAGTGGTTTTCCCTCTTTGCCACAAGTCTCGCTTTCAGTTTCACTTTTAACTTCTTCTAAGTTGGTGTCTCTGATTTATTCAAGAATCGGCAGCCGCCCTTCATCACTTTAACTATGCCGGTCTTAAGCGGGAAAGGGTCGTTGCTCTCATATCCTGAGCTGCTCCGATCTCGATCCCATCGGGGTGCCCGCAAAAACCAGCTGCTTCCTCCATTCAAGCGCTCTTCTCTTCCCCGGCGAGCTCACCCCACCACCGCGGCGGCGATTTCCGACCCCCGTCGATGGCCGTCTGCAGGTCAGGTTCCTCTTCTTCTTCTTCCTCCCGCCTCGGCGCCTCTTACTGCTGCCTCCTCCTCCTCCTCCTCTTACCGGGCATGGGCGCCGTCCGGCTCGCCGAGTCCGTTTCGTTGCGAGCCAAGTGCGACGTCAGCGCGTGCCGGGGCGGGGTAGCCAACGACGCTTGCTGCGGGGCCATCCACGCCGCCGCCCACCGGCGCCTCTGCTCCTGCGCCTGCCGGCAGCTCGCCATCTTCGGCTACTGGAATCTGGCCGCCGGCTGCAGCAACAGACCACGGTGCCCCCGCACCCGGTGCATATACTGCAAGTGCTCAAAGTGACGAAACTCTCAGACGAGTCGGCATCCGTCTCCGGCCTGTGAACGCAAGCCCCCTCCTTCTGTCCACGCTTGCTCGTGTCGGCAATACGTCGAACGTGTTGCGAGCCGAGCCCTATCCCAGTTTGCTCTTGCTGTTCGTCCCTCTCGAGTCGAGTCTCGTCTTCTTTAGATTCCCCTCTGTGGCAGCTATTCTGGGTATCAATAATTGCGGTCTGTGTGGTTATCAATATTTGTGTGCGTGTTCTTAAAAGGAAACACATGTTCTAGTCTTCTTCCCTACTCTTGAGTCTTGAATATGTAGCACTTGAATTGAACCTCTACCTCCCTAGATTCCGTAAACTACTTCTAATATAAGAGAAATACACTCTCAGAAAATAAATCTAACATTTAAATTTTCGAGTTGGCATGCTCCAATTGATTTTGTTCGATTCAGTTCTGACAAATGGGCACCCAAGATTGTTGCATCAATCTACGAACAATCTTCATCGGTGTTGCCGCGCGTGCTGGGATTTGCCCCAGAACTAGGGGTGGGCCCAAAACGGTTCAAACCGAGAAACCAAACCGAACCAGCTCATTCGGTTCGGTTTGGTTCGGTTTGGACCCCCTTTCGGTTTGGTTCGGTTTGGAAAATCTCCAAACCGATTTAAACCAAACCAAATCGTTTAAACCGATTTATTCAAAAAAATATAAAAAAATTATTATAGTATTAATAAAAACGATATTTTTATCAATTATATAATAAAATAATATTTATTTTTATTATTTTTAACATAAAAATCAGTATATATATGTAAAAATAATTAATTTAAATATTTTTATTTATTTTTGGTTTAAGCCAAACCAAACCGAATCAAATTCGGTTTGGTTCGGTTCGGTTTGGGAGGGTGATTCAGTTTGGTTTGGTTTGAAAAAAAAAACGATCCAAACCAGACCAAACCGAACTGTGCCCACCCCTACCAGAACTGCATGTATATATATATATATATGTATGTATGTATGTATGTACTTCCAGTTCCATTCTTGCACGGATGTTTTTGAGGGAGGATCATGAACAAATTCTATACACAAGAAGAGGTTCTCAGCGCAGGTCATGTCCATACAATCAGTTAGTTCTCTGCACCTCCATTTCAAAATTTTACCCATTATTTTACATCTTGTTTGACTAATTCTATTTAACATATCTGTCACTGTTAATTTTGACATTAATATTTATGCAGATCATCTCCACATATTTGGTTATGAACATCAAATTTTAAATTTATAGTACCAACAAGGTTTGAATTGCAATACAACTGTCCACCAACAACAATTTTGATATTAATATTTTATCTTTTAGAAGCATCAATATCAAATTTGATATGGTGCCAGTTTTGAAATCCTAACCCAACAGGACATTAATTAATTATAGTTTCTTGGCTTCAAGATCCAAAATTAATTTTGAGGCTATATTCTTTTACCATTTTTCGGTCGACATTGAATTTAACTAGAGCCACCCATTAATTAGGGTCCATTTGGTTGTACGTGAAAGATAATATATTGATAAAAATCTTTCACAGAATATCATTTTCGATCTAGCTAGGGAATAGAAAACTGCTCCGCTTTTTAGTTGCCTATAAATTTCTTTACCAAAATATCTTCAATCAACTATGTTATTTAAAATATTTTCAAAAGAAACTGATATTTCTGATTGTTTATGGTAATGTAACCTTTGGACGAGTCATGTTCGTATATACAACAATTTTATGATGTGATCAACTACTTTGCTGAAACCATTTTTGAATTGACAATTTTAAAATAGAGATTAAATACTGTATTAGCCAAGGAGGGGTCAGGAGTCGGGACTAGATCGGTTGGGCCCAAAATTGACTCGAGTTGGCCGGGGCCGCGACCCGAGTCGGGCCAAGGTCGGCCAGAGTCGTCAAAAATAATAATAAAATATTAATTTTGGGGTCGGGGTCTTGAGGCAGGACTAGGTCTGTCAGCCCCAAAAATGACCGGGTCGAGCGCGGGTATGAGTCGCAACCGGCGAACCATATTAGCTTTTTTCTTATTTTAACCCAATCCAGCAAGTGCATTCAAAGAGAGCACCGCACAAAACTTTAACTGTTTCTTACCTGAAAAAAGCCTCCGTAAAAAATGGGGAGATGCCATGTCCTGAGATTTATTGAGTCAGCTAAAATTATTTTCTTGGCAATCAAACTTTTAAATTTTTGTACCCACATCTTCCCTCCTCACTCATGCAATGTATCTGTAGTGATCTTCCTGTACTTAAATGGAATTGGAGTGACCCCTTCTCGTTCTTCAAAAAAAAAGTATCCATATATACCATTCAAAATCTCTTCTCTATTTCTATCGTGTATAAAAGTAATGTATATATATATTTTTACGGTGTCAAAATTTCTGATAATTATAAGATCATCTCATTAGAATCCGAGCACATGGCAACTTTTGGTGTCCTCGAGATCAAACACACCGCACGCGGTGAGAGGGGTCGGCGCTCTTTGTGGGGGGGGGGGGGGGGGGGGGGGGATGCTTTGACCTGCACGGCGAACGCCCGTCGAGGTTTCATGTTAGAATGGCCCGTCGAGGTTTCATGTTAGAATGACCGCTGTTGTCGATCCCCTTCACGACAGGCTCCGGTTAGTTAATTGTTTCACGATCTTAACATATATATTGTTGTTTATCAACTTGGAAAAGACGATACAAAGGTTAGTTCTAGCCAGCTCTCAACTTAGAAACTCTCCGCGGATCAGAAGCAAACGTCCAACGACAGGAAGGCAGTTTTAGGGGAGCTTCTGCTAAAAAAAATTTATGAAGCAATTAATAAATTTGATCGACGTCCTCCGCGGGATAAGATTAAGATATGTAACACAGGTTACGATACGATAAGGCAGGCACATGCAATAATGCAACCTGATTTGTCGAAGGATAGACATATGATCACCGGGAGAAGAGAAGGGTAGTACACGAGCGAACCCACCGCGAAACATCGTCGTGCGCGCAGAAACCAGCTGCTGTCCTCTTCCCCGGCGAGCGCACCACACCGCCGCGGCGGCGTTTTCCGACCCACGTCGATTGCCGTCTGCAGATCAGGTTCCTCTTCTTCTTCTTCCTCCCGCCTCCGCGCCACCTGCTGCTGCCTCCTGATCCTCTTACTGGGCATAGGCGCCGTCCGGGTCGCCGTCGCCGCCGAGGCCGTCTCGTTGGGAGCCCAGTGCGACTTCATCAACGCGTGCCGGGCGGGGGTGGCCAACGACGCTTGCTGCAGGGCCATCGACGCCGCCATCTACCAGGGCACCTGCTCATGCGCCTGCCGGCAGCTCGCCATCTTCGGCTACTGGAATCTGGCCGCCGACTGCAGCAACAGAGCAGGGTGCCCCCGGTGCAGGTACTGCAAGTGCACCAAACTCTCGGACGAGTCGGCATCCGTCTCCAGCGTGTGAATGAAAGCCCCCCTTCCTTCTGTCTACGCTTGCTCGCGTCGGCAATACGTCGAACGTGTTGCGAGCCCTATCCCAGTTTGATCTTGCTGTTCGTCCCTCCCGAGTCTCGCTTTCTTGAGATATATTCTCCTCTACGGAAGATATATTCTGGTTATCAATATTGTGGTCTGTGTGGTGTATGCAGATCGCTACCCTTACTGCATTATACATGTGGGTTTTTTTTTTAAATAACACACTTGTTTATCAATATTATAAAAGTAACACACAAACTTTTTTTTTTGCAAATCTAGCACAAGTCGACACAAAATAGTTCGACTTTGCATCGAAAAAATAAAGTCGGCGTGCGGTAACTCGACTTCGGCCCGATATCGGGGGATTAACGGCGAAATTAAAAAGTCGAAATTTAATACATCGACTTTAAAAAAAAAATACTTAAAGTCGAACTGTGTTAGTTCGACTTTCAAATTTTGTTAATTTTTTTTATTTTTACGTATGACACATCATTAAATGCCTTATATTACTTTTCTAAATTGAAGACTATCGGATTTGAATTTAAATGATCCGTTCGATTCAATGAGATCAGGACGCTCCAAACTATAGGATTAGACTTCTAAACTTTTCAAAAAGAGTAGATTTTATAAATGAACGGCTGAGGTTGCTCCGAGTTAATAATTTTTTGGAGTCTAAATCGGGATATCCAAAAGTGTAATTCTATAATTTGGAACGTTCTGATCTCGTTGAACCGAACGGATCGTTCAAATTCAAATCCGATGGTTCTCAATTTTAAAAATGAACAGAGCATTTAATGCTGCGTAAGAAATAAAAAAATTTAAAAAATAACAAATTAAAAGACGTACACAGAGCATTAAATGCTCTATTCATTTTTTAAATTGGGAGTTGTCGGATCTGAATTTAAACGATCCGTTCAGTTCAACGAGATCAGAACGTTCCAAATTATAGAATTACACTTTTGGATATCCCGATTTAGACTCCAAAAAATTAATATAAAGCATTTAATGCTGTGTCTGACGTAAAAATAAAAAAATTAACAAAATTTGAAAGTCGAACTAACACAGTTCGACTTTAAGTAATTTTTTTTTAAAGTCGATGTATTAAAGTTCGACTTTTTAATTTCGCCGTTAATCCCCTGATATCGGGCCGAAGTCGAGTTACCGCACGCCGACTTTATTTTTTCGATGCAAAGTCGAACTATTTTGTGTCGACTTGTGCTAGATTTGCAAAAAAAAAAGTTTGTGTGTTACTTTTATAATATTGAGAAACAAGTGTGTTATTTAAAAAAAAAACCCTTATACATGTATGTATGTATGCATGTGTGTTCTTAAAAAAAATTCATATGTTACTTGAATCTATGTATCTACTGGATCAAACCTCTACGTTTATAAAAATTACTTCAAAATTGTTCGGATAAGAGAAGTACCCTTAAACATTTATGGGCCGTTTGATGCAGCAAGGTTGTTTAACGCATATATATATAGATCTGAATAATCCCTCAAAAATTTTGGAATAAATTGTTAGAATTGTTGGATAGTCCCATATTAGTTACTTGAAACTTGATAATGTGCTTACATATCGTGGGCCCTACTATCGTAACATCATAATTTTGATATTTGTAAGATAGAACGGCCATTTATCTATTTTTAATACTTGATTGATCATGCTGCCTCTTATTTTCAGTTGATTATGTTGTCTCTTATTTTCACTACCCACTTTGACAATGAGAGAGAGAGAGTGTTAAAATTGTAGACATAGTCCCATATTAATTGTGCTTACATATCTTGGGTCTTTGTATCATGATTTTAGAGTTTGTAAGTAGTGAGGGACAATAATATTAGAATTGTGGAGATAATCTCATATTAATTGTACTTACATATCATGGATCCTTCTACTTCAATATCATGATTTTGGAGTTTGTAAGATAAATCAAAATTTATCTTCAAATTAATCTTATACTAAATAGCTTCAATTAGATTTTTTATCGAATTTTGTTTGACGGGGCTCACGAAGAGATCGAGAATAGTCTTGTCATGTTACGATTTGGCCCAGACGAGTGAGGGAGATCATCTCATTTGCCAAAAAGAAAAAAAAAGATCACCACTCTCCGACGGTGGAGGCGCTGTCCTCGTCACGATAAAAAATTAAATTAGATAATTGTTGACAATTATGATAAAAATATATTTTATTGATAATATTTCTTTTAAATAAAATGAGAGAAGAGCTTTCTCTTATTGTCGTCTCTTACCTTTTTTATCACACATGCTTATAACCTTTGAAGTAATTTTCTTCTCAAGTATGCTGATTTTAGATCTTTTGTCATTCTAAATTTTTTGATATATTTTGCCGTCAAAATAAACTAATACCATGTCACAATTGGCGTCACAGCAATTTGACGCGTGGCAGTTGTGACAAGGCAAGAGATGATGTCCACCGTCCCCGCCTGTAGCACGTGGCATAAGCCATCTCGTCCACGTGTCACTTTTTTGTTGCCTAGCGCCAGGGCGTTCCGTCAGGGGCGCAAGGCACGCATGGCAAATAAAGACACGAAGCACGTGAAGACCGGTGGCCGCGAGCCCACAATGGTGACGTGGCCCTTAGATGCTCCTATTAATCTTGGTTGATTAAAATTTGACAAATGGGCACACCCAAGATCGGATCAAAGATATAAATGCACAATGTGATGGCGCGCCAAACTGTAGTATTTGATTCGAGTTTCTTTTTTTCTGATAAATAGAAATTTTGGATTTGATTTGAGTTTTCTCTTTCCATGTCCTAATATAATGCATTTTTTTTTTTCAATAGAACTTTAAAAATTATCACTGAGAATTTATTATTTAATATTATTATTTAATAAAGTAGTATATTTAAATCGCAGTTTTAGAAAGATATTTATTTTTGAATTTAATAGTTTAAAATATGAAATTAAAATTAAATTTTAGTTTTTAATTAGATCTTATAAAAATTTTGGCATCAAAATGTAATTAAAAGGGTTGGATGATTCGGTGCATTTGGTTGAAAGAAAAATGATAGAAATATTTTACAGAAGATTGATTTCTTAAAAAAAGGTAAATACAACTATTTCATTTGGCGCACTTTAAGATAAAATTTTGGAATCTTTTTGATTATTTAGTTACTGGTAAAATATTATCATATTATTTTACTCCTTAATTAAAAATAGTGTTACTATGTATAACGAACAACTTAATATGGCTAGGAATTTTATCTTCCAGATATATAAATACATATATTCATGTTAAAAGCTAGTTTGTATATGTATTATTTTTAGAAATTCATATTCTTGAAGCACAAAGAAATAAAGAATTAAATAGATCATCAAAACTGTAGATATCAAAGAGCAAAACCCTTCACATCTTCGGATTAGTTAATAATGAATGTTTTCCATTGATCTTATTTTACTTGAATCCAAATGAAAAGAATTATTAGGAAGCTTTCGGGATACACGGATCCAGACGGACCCTTCGTGGAGGAACGAAACTTCCTCGGTTGTCGATGAATAGATATCCAATCTATGATGTACGTACATTTAATTAACTCAAAAACAACACATTATATATATTCACGACTATCAGAATATATTGTGATATATTATACTTATATTCTATCTCCATTTTTGTAAACGACGTTTCTGTATATGTTATCGATCAACACAGCTTTCATATTTCACTAACATATATATATATATATATGTAATCATACGACTGTTTCTCTTCTATACATTTTACCAACCATTCTGTGCACTTATTTGTGGTCCAAAATGAGCCATTCTGAGTTAAATGCTTGTTTGGCAAATGACGCAACTCCCATCACTGGTCCTTCCACCAGAAATTAAGAGGGCACCATTAATGGGCTATGTACGTAGCAATGGGTCGGGCAATTAACCCGATGATGATGTGGCACCATGTTGCTGACGTAAAGATAAGCACCTAGACTCTTGTACAGAATTAAGAAGAAAAGGACATCTTCTAATTTTCCAACAGCTAAATCTGAATAACTGCTGTTTAGACGATATTAAAGCTGATGGCGACTTTTAACCTAGCTAGCTGCTTGACCTACTTCCCTGTTGCAAGAGGGAGAGGGACCCCTCTACAATACTCGAAGGCTGCCCCGCTCGACACAGAGCAACATAAATGGGGGCGACGACCGAAAGGGGTGGTGTTACCCTAGGTCCTCTACGATCGATCGTTCGAGAGAGAAAATCCTCTTACATCACTGCCCAGTAGTCGACAACCGCAAATCCATAGCTAATAATTATCGGTGCTTCCAGGCCGTCGCAAGTCCATCCCTATTGGCATCAGCTTGGAGACCATTGCCAAGCCCACCGATCATCATTAATGATCAACTAATCGGTTGTCTAACCCACCTCAGTTGCTTCCAACAACATATACTTAATTTCAAAGTGCTTTTCATTCAACTTTCAAAAAATAATTAACCGGTGTAGTTGATAGTCATTGATTTAATCTCTTAAAATATTCAGAAATCATGATGTTACAATCTACACCTGTTAAAGAGTTGTCAAACTCATGCATATCACATATCACCTATCTAAGTGAGTCGTACTAGACATTTCGGCTGAATCATGCACTGATACAACATGTAATGATCGACTAAATCAACTGACATGCCCAATTAACAACCGTGTTAATAGTAGTCTTCTCAAGAGATCACCCATCCTTAGCCTATTTCTCAACTTTGAAGTTCTTTCAACTCAACTTTCGAAAAATGATTTACCGATGTTATTGGTAATCCACAAATTTAATCTCTTAAAATATTCACAAACCGAAAATGTTACCTCGTCCCTAGTCAATATCTCAGATAAATTATTGACGACGTCTAATTTAGCTATTACCAATAATATAATAGAGGAAACTCCACGAGTCATCCCTAATAAAGATATTGATGACGATATCAACAGTCACTAATAACTTTATCAATGACAACTCTTAGCAGTTCTCAAAAAAAAAAATTTAGTCAAAAATAATTTTATTAAAAATTCATGTATAATAACATAGATTTATTTTATAACATGGATAATAAAAATATCTTCTCATATAAATTCACATTCAATTTGTATGATCGCCACGTATATTCACAAATATTTAACACAAATATTTTATTTCTTACAAATCGTGAAATCTTTGACAATTAAATAGTGTACAACTATTTTTAATTTCAAACTTTTTATCTAATACAATATGTAGATATGATTATCTCATACAAAACATTCTACAGAATCAATTTCGTACAAACCACTTCGTACAGCATGTGCTATATATGTTTTATAAAAATATGTATATACAACATCGATCTTTCATGTAAATATAGAATTATTTTATAAAATTTATTCGTTCGATATTTTTATAGAGCTATTTTGTACAAATTGTAAATATAACATGTTCGTATGTACAACCAGCTGTACATATATTTTGTTTATACAAGGTGTTTCATACAACATATGTGTGCAATTACAAAATCAATATACATACAACATAATACAGAAGTAGGAATAATGAAGAACATCTGTTACTTGGAGGGTATGTAGGAGACGATCGCAGCGCAGTCAGCCAGCACAAGACCCACGTCTCTGGTCTCGGCTTCTGGACCTGCGAGACGATCAAGATTTAGAAAATAAGGTTTTAAGGATAATGTCACAGAAGGTTTAATTATTTCTTTGAAGTGGAACATAACATATTAAAAATATTATCAAATATAGTTTTCTCAATTTCATGACATTTGGATGTCGACCAACAATATTCTAGATGTTTGATGCCGTAGATGTACAAGAAAACAATCTTTCTTATTCTAATTTCTATTTCTTGTTAATTCATTTTTTAAATACCTACACTGAACGAAACAAGTGAATCCCTTTTCACTCACTCACTCTCGAACAAGTTCGGGATGTCTCAATATATAATCATATGATAGAGAAAGTTTTCTCCACCGTGACCTGATCTCCTTGTTATCGATCAAATCAAAATAAAGCGTAATGTTGTGTGCAGAGTGGAGAGTCGACCCGAACTTCGTACGAAGGATAGGTCTGAATAGGGGTGGGCACAACATGGTTGGAACCGGGAAATCGAACGGAATCAGTTGATTCGGTTCGGTTTAATTCGGTTTGGGCTCTTTTTGATTTAGTTCGATTTGAGATTTCTTTAAATCGATTTAAACCAAATTAAACCGTTTAAATTGATTTAATCAAAAAATTATAAAAATATAATAATAATATATTATTATTATTATTTTTATAAATTTTATAATAAAATAATATTTATTTAAATTATTTTTAACTTAAAGATTATTACATATACGTAAAATAATTAATTTAAATATTTTTATATTTTTCAATTTAAATCAAATTAAAATCGATTTGATTCGATTTGACTCGAGGGATTAATTCAGTTTCGACTCAATTCAAAAAAAAAATAACCTAAATCGGACTAAATCGAACCGTTTTCACCCCTATTAGGTCCGAGGTGTGATCGGATCTCCTCTCGAGACAACGATGTGGTTGAACGAAGGCTTCCCCGTGTACCACGTCCCTCCCTCCCTCCCTCCCTCCTTCCTTCCTTCGCGCACACGCGAGGACTGCCAGAATTACTCCCGCTTGGTCGGTTCACACACGGCAACTTCCCGGGGGGATCCTGCATACTGTCAGCAGTCTTTACTAAGAACCGGCCGGTGCTGGGCAGCCGGGAAGCCTCCATCGCCGCTCCCCCCCCCCCCACCATTTACTTCGTCGCACGCGGAGGTGTTGGCCCTTTAATGCCGGTGTGCCTACATCTCCATGTCGGCCGACGGCGACGTGCGTGCTCTCTGGTTACCGTCTCCTCCTTCCTGACGTCGCGACGTCGACGTCAGCCTCCGCGGGGGACTAGAGCCATCGGTCTTCGCCGTCCTCGATTCGCTCGGTTGTGACGGGTGGGTGGCCACCTCTGAATGCTCCGGCAGCGTCCCGCCGTGTGATCAGCCGAGAGGGAAGCCGCCTTAATCCTATCCAAAGAGAAGGGGTTTGGAGAACCAAACCAGTAAGCCAATTAATTATTAACAGGTCGCAGCAGATCACATGCGCTCGTCTTACCCCCCCAACACGATGAACGGGAATCAAATCTGTACGTACTTGAAGGATCATCTCAGCAACGTACGTACTTCTAGAGACACGATAGACATATACATGTACATATATAATTAGGTGCTCGTTAAATATTTCCCTGTTTTATGTGTCATGCATGGATTAGCTAAACATCTTTATATTACATTTTAAATGTTTAACTGATCCATAAAACTGCCAAAACAATTAAAGTCGCATGATTCGGACAAACTTCTGTTGAGATACATGTATCTTAGCGGCTACCGGCGGCTCGGCGGAAACCTCGCGACGGCAGCAACCTCGCGGCACCATCGCCCAGCGGCTACTGGCGGCTCGGCGGAAACCTCGCGGCGGCTGCGTCCCCGCGGCACTCTCACCCAACTGCAGCACTCGCCGGCGGAAACCCTTCCTACAGCCCCTCCCTCGCTCGCTATTCACGACGACCCCCTTGCCAATCCGGTGTGTCTACGGTATTATCTACGTCCAGCATCCAGCCGTTCCCCTTTTTGACTGTACGCTCCTCCTCCCGTGAGGTATTCCCCTTCGCCCCCATCTCCCGAGTACCACCCCCACTTCTTTGCCCTTTTTCCTCCTTGTGCTCGCCGTCATCCTCCATCACCCCTACCTGTCCATGCCTTCCAATTAAGCCTCCAACCCCGAGAGCTTTCCCCCTTGCCTTTTCTGTGTGCCACACCACCATTTTTCACCCGCAACCTATATTTTTTTATCTATTATTCTCACCCTTCTATCGGAATCCCACATCTTCGTCCTTCTTCGCTATTATCGTTCCTCGCCCCATTTTTTTTCGAGGAACCCTTCCGGTAGTCTCCCCTTTTCCCCTTCGTTTTCCCCTTAACCTCTCCCTTGCCGACTCTCTCCCTTTTTACTCCTCACTCGACTGTTGCTTTGGTTTTTCGTGGACGGTGATTGTCTTTGCTATTTTGAGGTTGTTTTTGGTTTGGGAGGGAGGGATGCTCCTCCCTCCCAAACTCCCTTTCCAACGTTCTGCTTAAGTGTAATCTTAGGCATTTTGTCTCCTTTTGTCACGTTGGATTCGTGGAGGTCGGCTTATTTATGTCTGTTTCATGTAATTTCTTTTTTGTTGTTGTCCGTAGTCGTTTGGCCGAGTTATGTCGTGTGGTTCTTCCTTGTTAGCTTCTCATTTGCTAACTCTATTCCGAGACTGTTAGTCTGGGCGAAATCCACTCCTTTTTGGAGTGATCATCCGGTCTCGAGGCAGTTGTCAAACTCCTCTAACGGAGTTTTTAGCTCTGCTATTCGACCTTCCATACATCTTGGTATGCTGGTCGTTTTATGGTTTGTTATTTGGTTTTTGGAAATGTTAATTTCCAAACTAAATCTTTTTATCATTTACTCGGCTGAGTGTCTATCTTTAGGTTTGTTATGTCCTGTATTCCTCTGGTATGTATTTCTCTGGTTTAAATGAATGAATATGTTATTGTCCAAAAAAAAAAAAGAGATATATGTATCTTATTTGTAAGTGATAACAAATAACAAGTGGAGAGCATATATATCTTATTTGTTAAAGAGATGGGATAACAATAACAAGGGGAGGCCATATATGCTAATATATATATATATATATATATATATATATATATAGGTGCGAGACTACAGGATGATAAAAGTGGGTCAATGTGTCCAAGAAGTAAATCCCTTTGCGAACATAGATTTGTAATGGTTGTCAAATATACTTCTTTCAACAAATTTTGTTATAAAAATATAAAATTATAACAAAAACTCGATTCATCGTGCCACCAAACAAAGTCTTCTCTGCTAAAACATATTTTTACACAAAGTTTGTTTGAAAGGTGTATTTGGGGGCGATCATGACAAAAATATGATTCAAGGAAAAACTTCTTATTAAATAAAAAAAACTTAGGCTTTCTTTCTTTCTTTCTTGTAATTCTCCTCTTTATTGTTATACATATAGGTCCCATCTCACAAAAAAATCCTTCTTTAACAAACATGAAAATTTTAAGTTTTTAACGACTTTGTTTTTTGTTATCTCCATTTGAGCTCCTTGAATTCATACCTAAATCAAGCTCGAACTGCAAATATAGTATTACATATCCGCGTTTGCTGTTTGCCCCTCTTGCTTCAGTTTCATTTGACTGAAGACCCGACTGGCATAAAAATCCTATTAATAACAGATACATGATTAAGGCGAAAAAAATGTTATGGACTTGTGTGCTTCTTTTGTAATTCTGTCACTAAGTCAGAAACAAGAAATATTTTTATCCTAAAGTCAAGAAGAGATTTGGTTTGGTTAAAATTGTAACATACATAAAAATTAAGATATATGAGGCCACACTACGCATGATAGGTAATTGTGTAAATGTGAACCAGAGTGTGTGAATAAGAAACGAGACCATGAGACTACGGTGGCCTTTGACAACCCTTAACCAATTGTCTTTTGTCTGAACTTCAGACACTGGAGCACGTTAGATAAATCTTACAAAGAAATTAAGATCTAACCAAACAACATCTACGTACGTCTGAGAAAAGGTGTGACCAGTTCAACCCTCATTTTCAGCTTTTTCTATGTCCTTTTAAATTTGCGTTGTGTTCTTGTATTTTTGACTACTTAAACTAGTTTGAGAAAAACTTAAATTTTTTATATGTTTAAAATTATGTATTTATCATAATGTTTTATGTAGATATTATGCATACTAAATTTGTATACTTTTAGCTTTCTGTTCATGGTCATACCCAGTCTGTGCGTCTTATGGTTGTTGATTATAGATATTCTCTAATGTCATGTGCACGTGTGATCGATCCTAAGGCTTGACGTGAAATCATTTCAATTAGATGTTGCTTTAGGTGTTTTATCAAAAAACTTTATCAGTTATATTTTAATCAAATTCGACACTTTTTTTATCACCAACTAAGATGGTAGATGTGAAACTAATTATGAGTTCAGATTTCCATCTTAAGCCAAAACAAATCGCACCTATATCTTGGAACTACTGATCTCAACCGCGTGCACCCATCCTAATTATAAAGTTTTTTTTAACTTAACCTTCAAATTTCTGTTAATTAGATTACTGTTATTATATTATAAATTTGACCTTTTAATAGATTCTTATATCGAAGTGTTGCACTATTGTGTCAGTAAGAATTAGCTAGCTAAGATTGTGGATAAGATATGAGAGTACTACATCTTGGAACTGATCTCAAGTCTCAACCGTGCACCCCTCTTGATTGCAAAGTTTCTTTTAACCTTCAAACTTTTGATTCATCAGAATTTCTGTTAACATATTAATTATTTGACCTTTTAATAGTTTCTCATATGGAATGTGTTACACGTACCACCAACAGAAGGTTGTTTTTTTCTGATATATATAGTTGCTGTAGCATCAAAATTATGAACTGACGGATGGTGTGAACAGCACTTGTTCTTTCTACATCGTCCCCGGTTGTTCCCATGGACAAGATTATCGGTCTCAGCAGCTCTAAACCTGACAAACATAACACATAAAGAATTTTCAATGACCCCTTTTCTTGTCCTGGCTCTCCTGCGGGAAGATGGCTAACTAGCTCATTAAACAAAACACATCGCTCCAGAAAAGTGGTCAGAAAGGGCCTCTAGCTGGTGTGAACAACCGTCGTACCCTCCCAAAAAAAAAAAAAAGATAAAACCGAACTGCTCATCACTATCATCATGTACGGAAGGCATCCGCGTTGACGATATATACATCACGTCAACGCCCCCGATGCGCAGGACGCGAAGGATATCCTGTAAAACGGGGACATCTGGTGTTGCTATAAATTGCAGCGGCTGCGCAAGCACGGCGTCGCCCTCCGAGGCAGCCCTGCGCAAAGAAAGAGAAGCGGGCGGCGCGGAAAGATGGCCGCTCCCCTTGCGCACGAGTACTCGGGGAACGCCCTGATCCAGTTGCTGGATCGAGGGAATGAGCAGGTGGTGCAGCTCCGGCAGCGCCTGCTGGAAACGCCGGAGATTCGCCTGCGGGAGCTCTCCTTGGCTCTCTTGGACGACATCTCCCACCACCTCGATCGAGCTGCCTCGTTGCTGAAGAAGAAGAACGTAGTGGAGACGCCGAAAAGCCGAGAGCAGGCAGCAGCCGGCCGCAGTATCGTCTCCCCCCCTTGCAGAAACAAGAACAAGGGTTCGTCCCCGAAGAGAAAGCGGCCGGAGATGGCCGGCGGAGGTGACGATCATAACAAGCAAAGGTGAGAATTAATTAAGAAGAGGCGATACCTAGATCATAATATTCTTGTTTCTTTGGATCCGTTTGGTATAGTGCGGTGGTGTGGGAGGTCGACGATGCTGTGAGAGAGATTTTCTCGGTTTCCAAATTAAACTAGATCGAATCCATCTTTTACAGTTTATTCGTCTCAGCGCAGTTTAATTAGTTTTGGTTTCGCGATTAGCTCTCTCGAGTCTAATCAAACCCAACATTAGTTAATCTACATCGAACCAAACCCAATCCAATTCACAGGTTGATTCAATTTTTTGAGAAGATTTCGAACTTGACTGTTGAATTGAGAGAGGGTGAGAGAGGACAAAATCCTACCGGCCAAACGTACGTACGCGAGCCTCTTTTAACACTTCGTCCTGTGCTTCACACCCCCATTAAATTGTCTCTGTCATATAGGTCTCTGAAGCATCCATCCATCCGTCGTCGTCATCATTTATGTTGGTCTCCTGCGGCCAGCCTTGGAGGGACCTATTTGTGGTCTCTCTCTCTTGCAAGTTGCAACAGAGAAGGAGTTAGCTAGTTTAGGCCCTGTTGGTGTGTCGAACGCTTCTATCAATGTCGATGTTAAAACTAGCTATACCAAACGGAAGTATGATACCTGTCAGGCTCAATCACTTTCGATATTGATACGCTGTCCTCTTAAAAAAACAATATCAAAATCAGCATGCCATGTCTTTTTGATACACTAAACAAAGAGGACAATAAAAATCATAAATCATCACCTTTGATATGCATGTTAGCTACGATGTCAATTCTTTAACTAAGCATTCGAAAAAAAAAAATTAGACCACTGTACGTGTGGTTATATATTCATTTTCAACTGTTGTGAAATTATAGATGATGTTTCAGCTTCATTATTTCATTTTATTGTTGTACTAGAGGTTGGGGGTGTCATCTTCATGTATCCTCAAGGCCCTTTATTTTCAAGAGGTTATTTAGTGGACTATATTTGCCACTAGGCATTTTCGCCTAAGAGTTAAGGGACTGTGTGAAACACGACCACGACCAATGATTGAGTAGAATTAACGGGGCTCTCTTACAGAGAACTTTTGAAATTGGATTTAGAATGTAATCTCGTTGAGGATCGCGGCAACTATCACTGATATAGTGCGGAACTAATATACCGACTCTGCAAAGAATAAATAAACAAAATATATACGAGAAGTAGAGATAGAGAGGAGCACACCGAGATTTACGTGGTTCGAAGGCGATATGCCTTCCTACGTCCACGGGCGAAGACAAATGGCTTCCACTATATGAGAAACAAGTACAAAGGATGGAGAATCTCTCAAGACCCGAAGCCCTTTACACCCTCAAACTCTCTCTATGATATCTCCTAAGAGAATACAAGAAATAGAGAGAAGAAGAGAATAGGGTGGTGGTGGCTCTCTCTTGCTAGCTTGGTCTTGTCTTGCTTATGTGTTTTTTTCTCCCCCTCCTCATGTCTTTATATAGAGGTGGTAAGAACTCTCTAGATTTGACTAGAATATACCTTTTTGGATATCTCTAGAAAATATCCAAGCACTCCCTAGATGTCCCTAGAAGACATCTAAGCACTTCTAGATGTGCCTAGAAGATATGGCTAGAAGAGTCCGGAAGATTCTTTGACCAAGTCAACCTTTACAAATCTGTCTGAGTCTGAGTTCGTCGGTGCATTTTACGGAGTATTTAACGGGAGGCCCATCCTAGAGATATGACCAAGGACAGTCGGGTCGAGGTCCGCCCAGGGTTAGTCGGTTCCAAAATTGACCCAGACAGACCTGGTCGGACAGGATAATAAATATTTATTTAAAAAAATAAAAAAATAAAAAAGTACATGAAAACAATAAAAAAAAATATTTTATACTATATTTTTACGTATACATAAAATATGTACATAAGTGTAATTATATTTTTATGTTATAAGTATTTATCTGAGAATATAACTAAATATAATTTTTTGTGATTACGTTGTATTAATATATATTGGAAAAGAATTAATCTCAATTGAAAATGTAAAAATGGTTAAAAAATAATTTAATGAATTTTAATTATATGTTACATATTTATAATCACAAATTTTAACTATATATAATAATGTAAGTGGTAGGACAATATTATTATACTAGTAAATGGGGCGCAGAGTATTCGTAGATCGACTCGATCAAACAAGGTCAAGCAACCTTGCCGATCGGGTTGCCTAACCTGGGGCTGGCTTGCGCGACCCCACGTTAGGCCGCCGTGGGGTTTCCCCTGTCGAGTTGGAGTTGGGCGGGTTGGCCGGGAAACCGGCCGGGTCGCCTGACCCGGGGCGACTCTCGGGCAACCCGGCGAACTATGGATGTGACTTTAAGGTGTGTCAAAAATTATTTAAATGGAGATCTATTTTTACAAATTATCATAACTTCTGCTCCAATGTGAATGATATATATATATATATATATTTTTATTAGGAGATTGGGCCTGCGATTCGGTTAAGTATATTAGGTTAATTGACTCGGTCTCCCGTTAACAACATTTGGTCTACGGATCCCTTGACAAAGTGATTTTCCTTATTGAGCATCTAATTACTTTTCTCTTAATTATTTCTTGCTAGAACATCCGTTTGGTTCACAGCTAACAGCTAACTGATATCGTCCATATGCATCTTCATGTCTCAGGGGATCCATAAAAGTAACATCGGCGCCCTCATACGACGGCTACCAGTGGAGAAAGTACGGCCAGAAGATGATCCATGGCTTCAAATACCCTAGGTATCTATCTATTAACAACGCTTATACATGTACACAAATTCAAGCACGTACATACGTACGTGTGTAGTAAAGCATTCCTTTCGCGTATACGTACATTATTTCTGTGTCCCCTTGCATGCAAATCGTAGGAGCTATTACCGTTGCACACACGGAACAGATCAAGGGTGCCCGGCGTCGAAATGGGTGCAGCAGAGGGATAACGATGATCCTCCAAAGTTCCTCGTCACTTCTTTCCACCGACATACATGCAAGATCGGACACAGCGTCCCCACCGTCGTCCAAGAACCTCCTCTTCCTCCGAGGTTCACCCTAATCAACTTCCAATCACCGGAAAGCAGCACGGCCATGCCCTCCCAGCAGTATCCCTCGTCCCTCGAAATGGGAGAAGATCGACAGGGAACGGAAATCTGCCGCCGTGGATCGTTGGCGGAGGCAAACCCAATCGAAGTCCCCGAGGGCACCAGATCGACGGAGCTTTCCCAGATGATGACCACACCGGTCGGAGGCATTAATGCAGAGGCACCGCCAGCCTTGGATGCTCCCTGTCTCGAAAGCCTTGATATGAGTGATTGGGAGCAACTGGTTTACGCCATGTTGTACCAGTCGGACAAGAACTAGGTCGACTTGTATTGGTATCCATGGCTTCAAATACCCTAGGTATCTATCTATTACAAAAGCTTATTATAAAATCAGGTGGTCTTTTATGGAATATATTCTAAAGGATGTTGGTCTTCCGACCAAATTTGTTAACCTGGTGATGACCTGCGTTTCCACTGCTACTTATGCTCTGAACTTAAACGGGCACATCACTGATTGCATCAAATCTCGGAGAGGAATCAGACAAGGAGACCCACTCTCCCCTTACCTGTATATCTTATGCACCCAGGCTCTTACCTCCTTATTGAATAAGGCTGTGAGTAGTAAAAGAATAGCTGGCATATATACCTATGAGCAGGCAAGGGCCCAACTTAACCCACATAATGTTTGCCGATGACCTCATCATTTGTGGGCGCGCTTCTGAACTAGAAATTTAGAACTTTTGGGAGATTTTGGAACAATATAAAATGGCATCAGGCCAGGCCATTAACAGAGTTAAATCTTGCATTGTCTTCAGCAAGAACATTGATCAAAGTAACAAGGATAGGCTGTGCAACATCTCTAGGCTCTTAATGGCTACTAAAGATGACCTCTACCTAGGAATCCCTCTAGATGGAAATGGTAGCAAGATGCAGCAGTGCAACAAACTTATCAAATCTTGTCAATCCAGGCTGGCTGGTTGAAAATTACCCTTGCTTTCCATGGGAGGCCGGACTATCCTCATCAAGTATACTCTCTCCCAAATTCCCATGCACACTATGTCTGTCGTAAAGCTGCCAACTAAGACTATCAAGACTCTTGAGAGTACACATAATGCTTTCTAGTGGGCCCATGACCAATCAGGAAAGAAAAGAATTCACTTTACTAAGTGGTCCAATATCAAGCAGCCGGTTGGAAAATGGTGGTCTGGGTATAAGGGACTTCAAGACTATGAATCATGCCTTGTTATTAAAGCTGACCTGGAATTTCCTTAAGCAGGAAACTAGCATGTGGTCTCAAGTTCTCCATGCTAAGTACCTTCACAACAAGTCTTTTTGGGATGTGCAATCGAGACCCATGGATTCATCGGTTTGGAAGAACATGCTGAATTGCAGATCAACCCTGATCAAAGGGGCTTTGTGAAAAATCAAAGACGGCACAGCAATTGATATCTGGAACCAACCTTGGATTGGGGACAGAAGAGGAAAGCCTATGCTCAAAGAGCACCCGGAGTTTATCCCTTCAACAGTGTCCGACATCTTGCTTAATGGTAACTGGAACCACAGCCTTATTCTGAACTGCTTCGAACAACAATCAGCTATGCGTATCTTTGCAACACCAGTCTTCCCATCCAGTGACAAGGATGTTCTTATTTGGCCTTTTACTCCTGATGGCATGTTTAATACAAAAAGTGCCTATAGGTTCGTCAGGAAGATGGAGCTCCCACCTAGCTCATCTGGTAATGAATTTTGGAAGCTATAGTGGAACCCGGCAATAAAGAAAATTCTACCCCAGAACATTCTCATCTTCATATGGAAAGCTGCGTCAGGCAATCTGCCAGATGGTGTTAAGTTAGCCAGAAGGGTCAATCATATCGATCCGATATGTACCATTTGCAAACAAGATGTGGAAACTGAAGGCCACCTGTTCTTTACATGTCCCTCTAGTAAAGCAGTGTGGCTTGCTTCACCAGTTGGGTGTAATCAAGATTGGATACACAAACCCCTTATCATCTTAGCTACCACCTAGTTGATGTGGATCAAAGATAGGGATCAGCACATGTGTAAAATGGGTGTTACGGCTTTCTCTATTCTATGGCAAATTTGGAAAGCTTGATGTAACTATGTTTTCAGAACTTCCAAGGTGAATCCACTGAGGATCCTCAACATTGCACTAGCGGAAGCTGAATTTTATTTAACCAACAAAGGTTTTGCAGAAAACCCTCAACTATCTGCATGGAAGCTGCCTCCCCAAAATGAATTGAAGATCAACGTAGACTATGCTACTAATGCTATGTATGGTTCTATAGCAATCATTGCTAGAGACCATGGTGGGGCTCTGGTTCACTGGCTTGCAAGGAAATCCACCTTTTACCATCCACAAATATTAGAAGCTGAAGCTATTCAAGCTGCATGCAAATGGGCTATCAACTTTAGAAGGAAAGCTACAATTGAAAGTGACGCCAAGTCCGTGGTGGAGGCCATCCTTGGCATAGGTCCTTCCTTATGGAGGGCAGAATCCATCATATTGTCATGTCGCAAGCTTATTTTGTCTACTAACTTACTATCTATTACCTTCGCTCCCAGAGCTTGTAACCAAGCTTCCCATCTGCTAGCCAGATGGGTTTTAGATTAGTAGACTCTAACAATTATGTTCAACATCCAGTAGATCTTCCAAGGCATGTCTGGAATCAGCTGGGAATTGATGTACCGGTTATCCCTTGAATGGAATCTAGTTTTGATGTTGTTTTTCAAAAAAAAAGACTTGTACTGGTATCCAGATATATATTTCATCGGGTATCATTTGATTCCAATGCTGAAATCATGAAATTTTCATGAGAAAAATAAATGTTGAGAAATAAATTTAATCCTTTTTGCATTTTGTCTCATTAATATTTTAATTTTGTAATATAGTCTTATAGATGCTTTAGTGGAACAACACACTACAAGGTAGGATGATATTCGGGACGGATAAATGACGACAACTTACAAAAGCCTTCTCCAATGTTGGCAACGGCCGTCAGTCATCGCTGATAAAATCATCGCCGCCTACATAGTTATTGTAAGGAATCAATACATGACAGCGGAAAAAATTTGATTCCATAAAACCATGATCTTTGCCTTGATCGATGCCGAACGAGTAAAATCGAGAACCGAATATGAAGTAGAACGAGAGTACCTCATGGGATTTCTAAAATCCCTCACCATGGATGAAGAGATGACATTCCTCCTTGCTGAAAACCGTTCAAGTGTCCGGTCTCTAGCGGTATCCACACGATCTGCTTCAATAGATGAGTTCTCTCTTCCTTCAGGCCTCCAGAAACCTTCCAGATCCAAGCTTGACCATGGGAGATCACCTTCTAGAGGAAGAGAGGATGCTTGGGACATGCTCCAGCCCTATGGCTTGTTAGGGTTTGGCCTCATAAGCCATTTATATATAGAAGATTGAAATTTTCACAAAAACCCAAAACTTCTATAAAATTGCGTTCATGCCCTCATCTTATTAACTAGAACTATTGTGTGTGACCCACTAGGCCCAATAATCAATTTGGTTGAAGCCTTAATTAATTTAAAAGAACAATTCCTTTAAATTAAATCAAAACCGTTATCCGATAACAGTTTTTACGGCTTTCTGATCATAAATGGTACAAGTCACATCTTATGATCCCAAATGACTTTGGAGAGTTAAATAACATCCATTGAGCTTTTCCATCATCAATTACTACACGGATTTAAATCCTCGTTCATACAATGTCCCGGTTGGTCAGGGGTTCGGCACTGACTGTCAACCCCTAAGTATTCCAACTCTATGAAATCTTGTACTCGGGAATGGATCAACTGGAAAACTCCTTTTCCAATTATCCTATCTACCTTGGCCAAGGATTTAGAGTACTATCCATAGGACATTCTCTCTCTCCTACCGAGAGTGAACGATCCCCTATTGTCCGCTCAATTGTCTCCACCAGGTTTCCCATATACCCAATCCATTAACTATATAGGACCACAATACTAAGTGATCCATCAGTCAATAGTCAAAGTACATAGTACGCCTAGCAAGACATCTTTGGCGACTCAGGTCAAAGATCCAACCGTGCTATTGAGATGTAAGAATAACCTGATAGACAGTTCGGTAAGATGCGTCGAGTTTTCTAAATTGGTCAGTTCAGTGAACTCATTCCACTAATGAGCACCTATGTGTGTATCTCAGTGTCCCTACACTGATGACCAATGAGATCGGTCATTCTCATCACATAAGAAGACATCACACACACTAGTCTATCCGGATTCTTGATATCCCATCTCAAGGATCCCATGACTAGGAACATTTAGATCACATACCTCTAGATGATCGATCTCATTATCATGATCTCATCATGATTCAATCATCATTGCATGCGATCAAGGAGTATACGTTTCTAATAAAAGCTAGTAACGAAGTTTTGCCTATTTAATTGAATGAGATATTTCTAGAAATGTCGAATCATATCATATATGATTGGCTTATAGGACATACATTTCTATCAGTTATATGCAACGGCTACTAAAAGTCATTGCCATTAACTTTACTGGCGACATCTTAAGCTGTCACCGCACCAAAGAGATTTTTTCGATCTCTCCCTGTGGCAATAATTAGCAACAGCCTCACTAAGACGTCGCTAATTACCGTTAATAGCAATGGCTAAAGTTGTTGCTAATTTTTATTAATGACCATTGAATGGTCGGGTATATTTGATGACAGCTTTAGTTGTTGCCATTGTACTTAAATGTACCATTGGCGACGGCTGAAGTTATTGCCAATTTTTCGAGGGTCTTCTAGAACCCACGATCCCCTTCTCTTGCTACCCTCTCTCTCTCTCTCACACACACACACACACGACCTCGCCACCACTTCAGCTGCTGCCGCTACAGTCGGCTCATTCACTACATCGTCGCTGGTCTCATCCTCTTATGCTGCTGATTTCTCCTCCTCAAGATAATTTCTACCCCTAACAACTCCAATAAACAAATTTAGGATTTATTCCTTCTGGTTAAACATAGTTAAGATTGTTAATTTATGAGTTTAGTGTTATCGTTTATGGATTTAGAGTTATCGTTTATCATGTTAACCATGTTCAAGAATGTGCTCAACATCATAAAATTATTTAAATGAAGTTAAACATATTAATTTTGGGGTAAAGCATATTAGTTTAGGGTTCCTCATCTTTATTTAAGATTTTTGTCATTAAGGTAGTTAGACATATTAGTTTTGGCTTAATCTAAAAATATAAAGTTTTTAAAAATTGAAATATTTATTTATATTATTTTTATTAATAACTAAGGTAATAAATCATGGATTGGCCAATACAAGGCCGCTTTGGCCAATCCAAGTCAGAATTCTGCTTGGATTCGCCAAACCAGCCAATGAACTTGAAATTTGGAAGACCGGCCTTTCCATGTCCAGTTTGGCCAATTCAAGCTGAATTTGGCCAATCCAGGCTGGAATTCGGCTTGGATTGGCCAAATCGGTCATAAACTTGGAATTTGGAAAACCAACCTTGCTGTGGCCAATTTGGCCAATCCAAACATAAAGTCGACTTAGATTGGCCAACCTAGCCATGAACTTGAAATTTGAAAAAAAAAAGCATCACATTAGGCATGTTAAATAATGAGCTAAGTATCTTTATGTTGGGCATTAATAACAAATTTTTAAAAAGTAATCAAGTTTGTTGTCCTAAACCGAATCCAACCAAAGTGGTGTAGAGACGGTTTAAATTTCAAAATTGGTTTTAAATGTTTAGAATGCCATGGAAACCAACCACTATAGGAAAAGTTGCTATTAGTGACGTGTTATTTGCGACGGCTTTAAAAAGCTGTCATTGATAACGGTATTTGCAACGGCTAAATCCAAGCCGTTGCAAATATTCTGTAAAATGATGACTATGGATAAGACCGTCGCAAAAAATCATATTTGCGACGGTGAAATAATTGTGACAGCTTACTAAGCAATCGCAAAAAACATTTTAAGTGACGACTCTAAGCCGTCGGGAAAAAGTTAAACGGTCGGTAATTATTCGTGACAGCTTAAAGCCATCGTCAATACTTTCAACGGTCGAAAGGTATCAGCGACGGCTGGAAAGTCGTCGCCAATAATTTCTTTTTCATAACCCTCCCGACCCTGATCTGTCGTGCCCTAGCCACCCGAACGTTGCGCCGCTCCTGTGCTAGCCGGTCATCGGTGCCGCCCGCCACCGCTACCGTTGCAACCTCCGTTGCCAAGTGCCACCGCTCCTTTGCTAGCCGCCGCCGCTGCCGGTGCCTCTCACCATCGCTGCCGCTGCAATCTCCGCCGCTGAGCGCCGCCGCTCCTCTACTAGCCATCGCCGACGCCGCCTGCCGCCGCCAACACTGCTGCTTGTGCCGCCCGCAGCCGGTGCTGCTGCAACCTCCACCGTTGAGCGATGCCGCTCCTCTACTAGCCGCTGCCGAGTGCCGCCGCTGCTGTAGTCCCCACCGAGCGCTGCTCTACTGCCTTCTCATTGGGGTAACCGAACCCTATCTAGGGATTACAAGTCAGATCTCCTCCTTTCAGATATAAATTTGATTTTCGTCCTTTTTTTATTTAATAATTGATATTTGCCTTCTCATTGGGGCAACTGAACCCTATCTATGGATTACGAGCTGGATCTCCTCCTTTCAGGTATAAATTTAATTTTTGTCCTTTTTTAATTTAATAAATGATATCTTTGGATAAATGTAGTATTTATTTAGATAAGATGATTAGAACAAATGTGGTGTTTGTTAGCTAAATGGGTTAACCATTATTTAGCTAAACTAAAACAATTAAACCAATTTATTTTGAGGTTCCTTTTACCGGATTTCAAAACTTAGAACAAATGTGGTATTTGTTAGATATCTTTCTAAGATGAGAAAAACAAAATGGGACAAATGTAATGGGGGTGGGGGGTTGGGTTGCACAATAAATTTTATATAGTGTCATGATAATTTGTATACTCAAATAAAAGTTAAAGTAGCTCATAACATAAAATTATCATGTTTGGAGGGATGTGATTACAAAAAAGAGTAACCACCGCACATGACCAAATAAAGTGGGGGACCACAAGAATAAAACCGAAAGAGGTGAGATCCATTTTTCATTGCATTTAGGGCCCAATGGTCCAAATAAGCCCAATAAGCCTTATTGGATCCGACCGACCAAATGTCGGCCCAATAACGATCGGACACCGGCGAAGGTCCACTTGACTTCCCGAATGAACAATGCCAGAGTCGGATCGGAAATCCGACCCATATTCAGAAAGTTATGGGGAAAACACTGAAAGCCAAATTTCAGGTGACCTTTTTGGGGGCATATTGGGCCCAAAAGACAAAACAAGTGAGTCCATAGGACTGTACCGGTCGAGACCTTCGCAACGGTACCCCAATTGTCAGAATCTGGTTTCGATAGGACCCTGAACGGCAAAATGGTGTCTTTCACCCTTGTTAGGTTTGGACAATTCGGGACAGGTCCGGTAACATGTTGGCGCATCATTGAGTCCGCCTAACTCCATATAGAGCAACATTGAAGTCGGATCAGAAATCCGACTCATATCCAGACAGATATGGGTAAAATAGTGTAAGCAAACTTTTGGGCAATTTTTGTGGGGCTTAATGGGCCCAAATGACCAAGCCAGTGGGCCCGCGGTGTTGTCTCAGTCACAAGCTTCGCAACGGTACTTTGAATGCCGAAATCCGACTCTAGGCGGGAAAATGACCGTTTTGCCCCTATTGGGCCTGGACAAATCCAAGCAGGCCCATCAACAACCGACGCCACTAGAATGTCCGCCCGACATCCAGAAGAGCAATGTTGAAGTCGGATCATCAATCCGATCCATATCTGGGAAGTTATGGACAAAATTCAAAAATTTGCGGAGCTCGCACGCATCATAGGACAAGGGCAAATCTGTCCACGCAGTCTCTGGTCAAGTTATTTTGAATGAAGATCAAAGTCCTGGTGCATATTGATTTAAATTGCATTTTAAGTGCATTTTTCGGAATTTCGAAGGCCGAGATCGTACCGATCGGAAATTCTATCAAATCGGTGATCTTCGGACAATTGAAGGGTCATTAACCGCAGATCTGATGGTACACAAGATCAACGGCTCTCAGGACATCTTCTGGTTTTTCCGACTATTTTTAGAGCTTAATTAAATTAATTCCACTCGGAATTAATATCGGCCGTTGGATCGAAGTCGTCTCGATCAAAACTAGGTCAAAGCCAAGTTAGAAGAGCCAGCCGCCAGCCCTCTCTCTCCTGCCAACGTACAGCTCTCCCCATCTCTCTTTTAACTCCTACAATCTAGGAGATAATAATGAGGTTTTTATCTCTCATTATCTCTGTTTAAAGAAAAAAAAAAAAGGAAGGAGAAGATAAAGGAAGGAGAAATGCCACATTTATCTCCCCTTTCCCACGTTCATGCAAGCGGGTGGATTTAAATAAAAAAAAAGGAGAGGGAATCGAGGAGACAACGTCAGCCTTCCGTCTCTCCCTCCCTATTTCCTTATCTTATACGTGACCTGCCAACGGAAGGGAAAGGGAGAAAGATTAAAAAAAACAGCAAGGAAGAAAAAGGGGAAGGCGGCGGCTATATCTCTCGGGTGCTCTCTGGCTGGGGGTTGTCTCTCTCTCTGGCTGGCGCGGATCTCCTCCAAGGCAACAACAACCCACGTAGGCAGGAGCTGGGTTCTCCTAGCAGGAGCAGCAGCAACGAGGGTGGCTTGAGCTTCTACCTCCCTTCCTGGTGTTGGAGCTTCTGCAGTCTCCTCTTCTTCCAACGGTGCCTTCAGCGACCTGTGCTTCATCCATCAGCATCCACAGCAAGAGGAGACCTCCCTTTTTGGCTGCAGCAGCAGGGCTTCATCCTCCAGTAGCGACAACATCAGCAGGACCACCTGCGGTTTCTCCTCGTCGACAATAGCAGCCGATCATCTGTTGTGCCGTTGAAGGAGGGGGGAGGGCATATCACTCCTCTGCTGAAGCCGTACCGAGAAAGAGAAGAAGAGAGAAAAGGTAAGGAAGAGCCTCTTCGGTGCTCTTTCTCCCTTCTTTTCTTCTTCCTTTCCCCTTCAAACTCCTTTGAAAATTCCATCTCAAAGTCCTCTTGTTTAGTCCTTGTTCGACCTCCCACTTGGGCACCATCCTGTCTGCCCCTTGATACTCTATCTGTCCACCTTCAATCAAACCCCAAACAAGTCGGGGAAGCCCCCTTTCGGCCACCCCTTAACCTGCCGCAGCACCTCCTTCGCGGCATCCTAATCTGGCCCGAAATTCCTTGGTTCGACCATGCCGACAGACCCCTAAACAGGCCTGAAGCATGTCCTAAAATAGTCCTTGTTGTCCCCTCCCCCTCCAAAAAAAAATCTGCAGAGCACCTCCTTTTGTCCTACCTTGCTAGGGGGATGAGAAGAGGGTCGACATTCGGACCCCTTGCCCACAGGATGGGTTGAGGAACCCCCCGAATGGGCCCCCATTCTCTACCCCTTAGTGAGCTCTTGTCCCTATTCAAAAGAAATCTGATACAGCCCCTCGCAGCCCCACTGCAGTCCCGCAGAGGACACCCAAAAGCCTTCTATCTGCCCTCTGATCAGGACCCTTAAACATGTCCGAAATCAGACCTTTTGCCTCTCTAAATGGCCCTTGTTCAGACCCCTAAATAGGGCTGAAATCAAACCACATGTTCGACCCACTTGCTGTCACCCTTGAACAGCCCCCCTCGCAGCCCCACAAAAGCAGCCTCCTGGGTGGCCTAATTCAGGTCCTGAATCTGTCCCACAGCAGCCCCTGAAACCGGCTTCTAATTCAGCCCATTTCAGCCTGGCATAACACCCCCAAAACAGGTGCTGGACCGGTCTCAAAACAGGTCCTGGACCGATGTCAGAACAGGTGCCGGTCCGGTGCAAAAGCAACAGCTGGCTCGGTGCAAGACAGGTGCCAGTCCAACCCCAAAACAGGTGCTGGTGCGGCTAGAGGACAAGTCTCGGTGTGGTGCTACAAACAGGCCCTTGTGAGGACCGAGTTGGGGGCGACGGTCCGGCCCCCTTGGCTCGCAAGACGGGTCAAGGGCTGAAAGGGCGGCCCTCAATTCCGGTCCAAACAAGGTGCAAAACATGCCGCCAGGGTCAAGGAGCAGAAAACAGGCCCATCAGGCCCAAGAAGCTCAAGATGGGCTAATCGGGCCAAGAAGACATGAAGTCGGCCCTATTGGGCCATGAGACATGCAGCTGGCCCATTGGGCCTTGTATCAAAAATGCACTTAAATAAATTCTTAAAGGCGAAAGCAAAATTAAATAAGGAGTTAGCACCACATCGTGGGCGCTCCACAATTGGGCGGCTAGTCCGGACCAGCTTCCGGTACGTTGACCCGGGCGTAGGCATGGGACACGCTCCCATTGCAGACGGACCCTTCCCACTATGTGGAAAAGTCAAAAGACTCAACCATGTAGGACGGGTAAATTCCATTTATCGAGAATGGGACGACATGCCATTGTAATGTCAAATTTTATTCTCGACATTATGGGAATTGCCTAAGGGAAGGACATGACCAAAATTCAGCTTTTTATGCATCCAATGTGAACCAACATGATGTACCCCGTCATGGGATGAAATGAAATGACATTCAAGTGCCGATGTGAACTATTGCAACCGGGCGTCGATGCTAGCCCGACGGGCCGGATGAGATGCGGACCGAACATAAATAAAAAAAGATAAAACAAATCTAAAAATACCTCAAAACAGGTCATTAAATCTGAAAAATGAAAGAAAAATCAGATTTCTAATAATCTGGAAATTCCAATTAAAATCATTTAATTTAATAGAAACTCACTTCTTAATCAATTGAAAATTAAAAATCCACAACAATCAAACAAATCACATTGAAAATACTAATAATCAGTCATAAAACAAAAAAATAGATAATTCACAATCTGAAATTTAAAATTAATCAAATCAAATCAAAACTTCAAAGCACTTAAAACACACCGAACATATTCCAACCGACACCAAAAGATTAACCGACATAAGAAAACAACAAAAATATCTTAAATCAAATTAAATAAGTCAAATGGTTTAAAACATCAAATTCCATTAAATTCCAAACTCAAACAAAAATAATTTCTACCAATTAAAGTAAAAGCAACCAAAACCAATTCAAACCGAAATCAAAAATCAAACAATTCAAAAATCAACATATAAAATCAAATCTGAAAATTCGCAATTCAAACCAAATAAAACCAACCTCAAATTAAATCAAAAAAAAAATCAATTCCAAAACAAATAAAATCAACATTCAACAAATTTAAGACAACTCGTTCGCATCTTATCAGGCCTGAAAGGCTAGGCCCTTTTGAGTTATCTCTTGTTATGTGGATGTGCACGTTCTCTCAAACTAGTTTGCTATGGCGGTTAATCAAGGGCATTCGAGTAGTTGCTCGATGTAAGTTAACGTCGGATATTCGCACCATCCGACGGAGAGAGGTCAAATCTAAATTTTCTAAGAACCCGAACCTCGGTTCTAGTACTTCTAAATGTATCGTCGGACTATTTAATACATTTATAGGTTAATACCTATTTTCCTAAGTAGTCCAAAGGAGATGCAAAAATGATTTTGAAAATTAAAATAAAATGTCAAAACGAGGTTCTCACAACAGTGTTGTAACGCATTCACTTTAAAAAAACATATAGTTAAAGAACTTTTAACATGTGATGGTATATGGCCAAATTACCGAACGTGGATAAGTCATGGAGAAATAGAACATAGTTTAAGGAATATGAAGCCCAATTAAATAAACCAAAAGATGAGAATTTAAATAACGATGTGATAGAAATACTTGAAGATATCCAAAATCTTAAGGAACCATCTAGACACTATGAGGCTGAACCAAATCAGGATACACACAAGTATTTATTGTTATTAAAAGATGCCAAAACACTGTTATACGAAGGTAGCAAAAAATATCTAAGTTAAAATTTATTTTAAAGTTGATTCAACTGAATCAATAAATGGTTTGATTGGAAAATGCATAAATAGTATATTGTCTTTATTTAAAGATATATTGCCCATAGATGTAAGTGTTTCTAACACTTGATATGAACTTAAAAAAATTATTAAGCACTTAGGACTTAGTTACAAAAAGATAGATGCATGTAAGAACGATCGTGTTCTCTTTTGGAAAGAGATTGCACATAGAATCACGTGTCCACAATATGAGAGTCTCAGATATAAAGATGATCATAAGCATACGAATAAAAATGTGGCATGGAAGATATTACATTATTTTTCTTTAAGAGATAGATTGCAGCGTTTGTATATATCAATGAACACTGCTAAGTGGATGTCATGGCATAGCGAGCCATGGTCATATACATCAAGAGGTGAAATGTGTCATCGTGTCGATTCTCTCTCATGAAAAAGAGTGGATGAACTTTATCCGTATTTTACGTCGAAAAAACGTAATGTTCATCTTGGATTGACCGCCGACGGTTTTAACCCATTTTGCAACTTGGATTGACCGTCTTGGATTGACCAGTTGCACCACCGCAACTCTATAAGCTCGTCCTTAGACGTGTATAGAATCTGGTAAGCGAAGTTGATTGTATATCTATATACACACACAGTTCATGTATCATGGGGATTTAGAAAAAAAAACACAGTTGTATATGAAAAAAAAATCTAACTACACACACGTGACCCCCATCATCTAGGGATGCAATCAACAGTACACTCTGGCTTCGTAATGCAGAAAGTCTTGTTAAATGCTAAGATATTTCCGCTTCCGGTCTTGATTAATCAATTCAGAATAACTTTATTATTCTGATTTCGACTGTAGAAGAGTCCGAACTGAATTCAAGAACTAGTTCTTTGTTTATGTTAGGGGTCGTTATTTCTTTACCATCCCATTCAGGTTTTTGACATTTTTCATGTGCCGTGTGTTAATTAAGGGGCTCTTATGATCCGGCTTGGTTCTTCCGTAATATATATATATATAGCCAAACAGAATCGAACCGATCTATCTAATTAATTCTGTTCGTTGGTATCAAACTGAATTTTCCAGAAAGCTCAACTTGTACAAATTGGAAATCACTTTTAACTAAATTATACTTCAAAATAGGGTTGCGCATGAAACTATTCAAACTGCCAAATTTAATGAACCCTGCAAGTTAGAAGTGTTCGGTTTCGTTCAGTTTGAGTCCTTGGTTTGGTTTGTCTGATTTGAATACCTTTCAAACTAAACCAAATTAGATAATCCGATTAAGCCTAGATATAATGAAATTATTATAATATTCATAAAAATAGATATTTACATAATTTATATGGTAAAAATAATTTAGAACCAATTATTTGTAACTCGTCAACTAGTGTGTGTATACATTATCAACTAATCATTTTATACATTCAATTACTTTTTTGTTTCAAACGGGATTGAAACCATTTGGATTTGATTCTCTCCGGGGCTCATTACTTTACGCCCTGTTTAGCAACACTATTAGGTACCTCTGTCAATTTTAAAATTGATATCGATAGGAACTATTAAGAAGTGTTTTGTTAATTATATCAATTTTAAAATTTGTATCACAAACAAAGCATATCACGTGATACAAGTGCCTGTCTGCGTATCAATACTCCAACATTTGAAAATATTAATATCAATATTGATATAATACCAAAAAGGAAACTCTAACCAAACATGAAATTAGGTTCGATTTCGAAAGAACCAAGCAGATTCAGAACAATTAGGCGTTAGATAATTTTATATACAAACGGTGTGAATATCAATTTATTGCTATCATAATCATCATTGACACACTAAATAACATAGGTGAAGTTTGCTCTGTTTGGTTCTCGTAGCCGAATAAAGCTAGCTAATGGGGGTATTCCGAACAAACCCAACCAGCAGCTCGGCTGGTTAGGGATGGATCAGCACCACCCGAGTGCATCCTTTTCCCTCTCTCCAAGAAGTCAGCCCTTTTGGATGTTTTCTTCTTTTTTCCAGCTGTTACCGTGCAGACCCAATATTATTAGATTCGGAGTAGATGTGGATGATATGTGCTTCGAGATTTTAAATAAAGTTTAATTAATTGATTTATTTGACGATAAAAAATAAATGGAAATAAATTTTAGAATATAAATTCATTACATATTCGTTAATTTTTATTCAATAGACCGATAATATTTAATAATAATGTACAGTTGTATATTATGTATATATTATAAAAATTGATTTCGAGAGGATCTTAAACAGAATAGAGTTGACTATATTCGTGTCTAGTGGGATTAGCATTCGAATAATATGTGTACGTATCTAGACACCCGCCGGAACGGGGATCTTACAATCAAACATTATTCCTCTGTCCGGAGCGGATTCATCTACCGCCCTAAATGTTAAATAAATAATTGGGCCGAATCCGGCGACGTGGCGCGGTGGTGTGTCGTCATCTCTTGGTCGGCAGGGTCTCTAGTTTGAGCCCATCTACTCGTTCATGCGAAAGTCATTCTAACGACTCCTAGGGGTTTTTTTTTTCTTTTTTGTTATCATATCTCATCAAAACATGATAATTTTATATCATTTGCCATCTAATATTTTATTTTAATATGAACTTGTAGAATGGAAGTGTATAAAAATATTATCAACACCCCCCATAGGCTGTTTAACTGCTAAATGGGGTGTGGCCCTCAATGCCATTCCAACAACCGAATCAACCAACTGATCACTCATGTCAATTGGTTGCTTCTTCTGAAGGTCACTCATGTCAGGAAAGAACTCCACGTGGTTGATTCTCGATTCTTTTCTGTCTTTGAAAAAGAGTTCTAATTTTGTTGACTGTTTACTAATTTAATATATTGTCATACTCAATATATGGATTGGTATATTTTTAGTAACATAGTCAAATCAACCAATTGCTCCAAGAACCATGTTAGGTTGGTATTTTTCATTAGCAGTTATGATCAAATTCCAAGCAAACATGCTTAATTTTAATTTTACCTTATGGGGTGTTTGGTTGCATGGTAACTTTTTGTACACTTTCATGGTAAAAAATTATATTAAAATAAAAAGTGAACCAACTCATGTCATAAAATTATCATGTTTGGAGGTATGTGATACCAAAAAAAGAGTAACTATCGTTTCTAACCAAATAAAGTGGGGGACCACAAGAAAAAAGAAAGGGGTAACACTCTCTTTTTTTGTTTAAGAAAAAAAACACTTTCCAACATAAAATTGTCAAGGTTGCCAAACACCTCTTTTAACAAGTTTTATAATAATATATTTTTTAAATTAAATTAAAATTTTTTATTATTATGCAACCAGACACCCCATTAGCATTTATAAAAAAATAGTTAACTAGAATTTTTTATCATCTGACGGTTTAGTTTAATTGTATTCTTATACATAAATAATATAGAAAGCTAGTTCATACAGTCGACTTCAATTAATTGAGATTAATATTTGAGTTTGGTTAGGTTTAAATATTCTTGATTATAAATATAGGATATTAAGGCTAACACTTAAAAAAATCATGGGCAGCAGTTCCAAACGGCAAAGAGGCTAGATCATTTGGTGGAAGAGATTAGTTTATCCCGGCGTGATAATCACTTGGGGCGGGCCTGTTTGTTTGGTACAAGATTACTTAAGAGATGAATCAGGCTTATTCCTAAGTTAAATAAATACAATTTTGGGGATAAAACAGATCTATCTCCTAAATAATAAGCTGATGCCAAACGGCCCCTGTTATATATTAACGCTGCAGATGTGCTGCTTGCTTTTATCATTTATATCTTGTCCGTTATCCGAAGATTGCTGATGGGTGACTAAGCGCATATAGTACAGATGCAGATGATGCATATGATCGAAGTTATATCGCAGCGCTGATGAATAACTGGATATAGCTCCATATAGCCTCTCACAAGATGGGGTGGAACCCAAAATATTTAAGGTCTTTGCCTCTTATCTCTCCTCAAAGGGGTGGAGGCCATGGGCTACAGCCGGTGGGACTAGTGTTTCACAATCGCAAGTGACCTTAAAATAGCAAATATTGCATATACATGATTTAATTTTATCTTCTCTTTGGTCCAGTAAACTATGCCAGAGCAACAGTCATGCCCACCACCCCAAAACCAAACTTATTCATGTGATTCATTCAACGAAGATAAGGAGCCAACTAGCAGCACTGACGAATAACTGGATAATGTGCATTCACGTACGGCTAGGGGATGAAAACCAGCAGACACTGGTAATATATATATATGCTACGCAAATTTGACTCATTTATTTTGAGTTCGAATTCGAGTATGGACTCTTATAAACATGTCGAATCTTTTTGGTCAAAGTTTGACTTGTTATTTAATTGAGTTGAGCTAAAACTCGAGTTCAAATAGTAGTTTGATCAATTTCAACTTTTATTCAACTCCAAACTCAATATAAACTCATTTCTAAAATTTTAATTTTAACTCATTTGTGAAACTAGATATAAGATTAAACTTGAATCAAATTTTATTTTGAGTTATTCATATATATTTAAGTAATAATATATAACTATTAATGTTCATAATATTTTTAAAGTAATTAAATATTTTAACGAGTTATTCTCTCTAGTTTATGGAATCGTGCAAGAGTTTGTATAAGCTCCTTATTTTTGTTCAAATTTTTTTATGTAACATGATAAATGTGATGAGTCCGAGTTTCATGCTATTGTCAAATATACTGGTTTCGTTTGCACCCCTACCTAGCTACACCCAGGGTAAAAGACGATATATGTTCTAAGAATAAAATGGGGTATCATCCACCTGTACTAGTGTTAAAAAGGATATGCTCCGAGAATAAAATGGGTATGTTTAACCATCGGCCGCTACCTCTGGGCGGGGATACGGGGTTCGAAACCAGATATAATTTTTTTTTAAAGAAAGAAAATCTGGTTTGTTATGCATGGCACACCTTCAAAAAAAATCCGCTTTGTTAGAAATCAGATATAAATTAAAAAAAGAGAAAACCTGCACTTAAAAAGTTTGGTCTCAAGACCACCCAATTTAAAATTATTAATTAATCTATGCGTGGTAACTTCTACAAGTAAGATGGAGTCCGGCTGAGAATCGAAACCGAGTCATTAGTTATGCCAGCAGGATTATGCATGCTGCTTTAAGGATAAATCCAGGGTAGTAGTAGGAAAGTATGTCTCAGTCGCTCAGTATAAAAATAAAATAACCCAGGGATGATGCTTGTTTCACAGGCACGTTAATTCGATGTTGTAGTCAGAAGGGAGGATTAGTGAGAAGAGTGGACAGATGAGAGGAGAGGACGTCTGTTAATTAGACCATATAAAACTTTTCTACTACAGTGTTTTCTTTCTCGGAGTTGGAGTTCAACCCATGGAATATTAACTGCTGCAAGGTCGATTGCTTCACGAAACTAGTAAAATCTGTGCAAAAGAAAAAAAAAAGTCCCTTTTTTTTTGTTTTCCACCCGTGTTCTATCTTATGCCCTGTTTGGTTAGAGTTTCATTTTTGATACTATATCAATATTGATATTAATATTTTCAAATGTTGGAGTATTAATATCAAAAGTAATACAAGTTTACACTTGTATTATGTAATATGCTTTGTTTGCACTACAAATTTTAAAATTGATACAATTAACCAAACACCTCTTAATAGCTCTTATCAATATCAATTTTAAAATTGATAGTGATAGAGGTACTTAATAGTGTTACCAAACGGGGCCTTATATAATGCGAAACGAATAATTTCATGTTGATTTGCACTCAACGAGTCCGCTTGGTGAAACTACTACAAGATCAAGTAAAAAGACCCTCCCTCACAAAGGTGTCTCTGATCAGGAATTGGGCGCTTCTTCTCAGGTTGCACCTCAGAGCGATATATATATGTACTACTACTAGGTGTAATATTCATCACCAAATGCAGCAGCGGTAATTCTATCAATTGATCTGGGCAAAGAACAATGAATAGCAACAACCGGCTGGCAGTTCAAGTATATAAATATTTGTATATCGTATATCGTGGTGATCGATCATCTCCCTGCTCTTCTAGATCTCATATATATATGAACGTCTGAGTGAAGACGACACAAGCTAATTAATTACTTTTCTCGGCGAAGTTAAGTAGAGAAAACTGGTAATTACTTGGGGTAGATTCCACGACGACCAAGGGAGCACTCGGCTCGCTTTTGCAGGTGTGTTCGTGAAAGTAGGTAACCAGGAATCTCGGGGGAATGTCGTCGTCCATCTGCTGCACCTGTTTGGACGCCGGGCAGTCCTGCTCCCCTCTGTAGGTGCATCGATAATAGCTTCTGTGCACATGAAAAAAAATAATATCCGGTTAAATTGAAGAACTATATATATATGTGATTAATCAAGATGAAAAATTTACAGTATGGTCGATAGACTTACTACACACGTGATGCGTAATTTAAAACGCTTTAACTTATTGGGTTCTTTAATTAGTTAGCGGAAGTGTGTACAAGGTTATTGATGCCAAGCGCAGGTGTCTTTGTGTGTATGTATACATATATTCTCAGGCGACAACACAGATGGACGTAGAGATATGAGTCAAATCTCTTGTATGTGAGCCGTTGAGGATCGTTGTCACGACTCAGATTTCAACATGCACAACGGAAAACAATCCGGCGACGTAACCGGGGAAACAATCCCCAAAAACACATCGGTTTGGAAAAACTCGAAGACAAGGGTCCCAGTTCACAATTCTAACACTAACCATTTATCACAAATCACGTAATAAAAATTCAATCTAAGCATTCATATACCGGTCTAAATTGCACAATAACCGCTCAAATTATTCCATGGAGTCCATACCACCAAGCTTCTACTGCGCTAAACCTGATATCCTGAAAAAATATAATAAAGGATTGGAGTGAGTCATAACGACTCAGTAGACATCCCATCATCCACCAAATTGGATAGCCAAAGGCCCTAACATGATACATATACATTACCCAACCTGCACTTGATACATACCATATAAAACTAAACAATATATATATATGAAAGTTGGCATTCCACAAATTTTTTAAGACATACAAACCAACCTACCAAACACTAGGACCAAAGAGGGCTTCTCACAAATATATAAAGTATGAGGAAGAGGTTATGCAATGCAACACTAACTAAAAGACTTACCATGCATATCATACAAAACATGTATGCTTAAATGAACTAATGAACACTACATAAATACTAACACCAATACCACTCTACAATGCATCTATCCACTACATGAAACATCAACATTTTCATTTTTCGCAAGGAAAACGTCGTCTTGCGATCTCGACGAGCTATGACTAGATCTACCATATATAGAAGTAATTTATAGCATAGCTAAATCCCGTAGTGCACCTAGGCAGGGGTGGCACTTAGGATAACCCGCGGGATCTGGGATCGAAGGATGCATCAGACGGTTCTAAGCTCCGCTGCCCACGGACACAACTACTAGTTTAGTATAGCTCGGTCTCAATAAATGTCTTTAATGCACACATGCATCACAACATCTCATGCCTTGCCATGAGTTTCTCACAAGCATCTCATATCATGCCATGCTCAACCTCAAGCACTATGCACATACACCATGCAATAACATACTAACCACTAGAAGATGCACATCATACTAATATGACAACTAAAATGACATAGGTTAACTATGCAATTGATACTATCTATTAAACACCCCTAAAATACTATGCTCATGATGCTAAAACTCCAATTAACATGCTTAGACAAATGCCAACATAATATGCACATACACAACATATGCCATGATAAGACTATGCACAATTAAGCCCTCTTAACTTGATTTGAAGGACAAAAGAATATATATAACAAAATTCAGATTTAATAACAAAAGCTACTCACTTTAATCTTGTTAACCCACAATCGAAAGCATATACAACAAGATTTGCATAACTAGACATAGAAGAGTCCAATAAATTATTTAGAACTTGTCTAATCTAATTAACTTGTAACAACATATAGAATAGACCCAATCGAGTTGAGCATAATCAAATAAATTTACAACTAACCTCTAAAATTTATACCAAAGGTCATGCACATAATTTGGACACAAAGAGATTAATCAACTACTAAGATCACTATTAAATTATATATATATATCTACCAAATTGAAAACATACGACTACCAACAATCACCATGTCCAATATCAACCCGATACATATAAGTCGACATCTACAAGTCATTGGTGAATATTAAATATTAAATTTAAGGATATTAGACGTGTCCGAGATGCCTACCGGAATGACGTCGATAAATCGATTTGGAGTTGACACATAGCTTGGACCGGCTAAACAAGGATTTTCGCCCTCAATCGACGTTAGCTGCAAGCATACAAGAGTAGAAAGATAAGGAGGATATGAGGGAGTGAAAAATAAAATAAGAAAATGACAAATCTTGCTTATTGTAGCAATCTGGATGGAGGGGAGGTGCGGCGACACCTGCTGGCATATACTGAAGGAAGAGGCGGCGCACAGAGGGGAGGCGAAGGTCCGAGGGGGCTGGAGGCCGCGGATGCGCACGCTTGCGTGGGTGAATGGCAGCGAACATGGCAGCAACAGAGGGGGGGTCCGGGCAGGCTGCAACGAGGAGGGGGGGGGAGAAGCCGCGCGGAAAGGGGAGCCGGGCGCCGCGCACAAGGCGGCGGGGGCCGGGCGACAAGGGGGAGGGGGCCGGGCGCCGTGGCCGCGCGCCGGACGGCACGATGAGAGGGGGGCGGAGGTGAGACAACCGCGAGGCGAGAGGGGGGCTGGACGGCCGCACGGGGCGGCTGAGCACCGGTCGGCGCAGCCAAGGGCCCAGGGGAGAGACGGCTGCGGGCTGCCGCAACTAGGCGCATCCACGCGGGCGGCCGAGCGAGGGGGGGACGTGGGTGCCGCGGTTCGTGCGCAAGGGGGAAAGGCACCAGGAGGGGGGGTTTGCGCGGGAGAAACCAAGAGAGAGGGGGAGAGAGATCCGGGGAAGCCGCACGCTAGAGAGGGAGGCCGGGTCCGGGGGGGTTGGCGCGGCTGCAATTGCGGTTGCGGGCGAGGGAGGAAGTCGCCGAGGGAGAACCGAGAGAGGGAGGGAGGAAATGGAGCGGCTAGGGCACAAAATGGGGGTTTCGACGGGAGTAAAAATTGGGAAACGGATGGGCCAGGAGGGCAAGGTAAAAGATAAAAAAGGAGAGGATGATATATAATATATTTAAAGAAAAAAAAACAGATATTACAATCGTGGCGAATATCACTGATATAGTGCAGAACCAAAATACCAACTCTGTAAAGAATAAATAAACAAAATACATATGAGAAGTAGAGATAGAGAGGAGCACACCGGGATTTACGTGGTTCAGAGGCGATATGCCTTCCTACGTCCACGGGAGAAGACGAACGACTACCACTATATGAGAAACAAGTACAAAAGATGGAGAATCTCTCAAGACCCGAAGTCCTTAATACCCACAAACTCTCTCTATAATATCTCTCAGCAGAATACAAGAAATAAAGAGAAGAAGAGAATAAGGTGGTGATGACTCTCTCTTGCTAACTTGGCCTTGTCTTACTCATGTGTGTTCTTGTCCCCTCCTCATGTCTTTATATAGAGATGGTAAGAACTCTTTAGATATGGCTAGAAGATATATTTTTTTGATATCTCTAGAAAATATCCAAGCACTCTCTAGATGTGCCTAAAAATTTCTTAAGCACTTTGGATGTGCCTAAAAAATATGTCTAGAAGAATCGGGAAGAATCTTTAAGTTGACCATGTCAACTTTTACATAAGCCGTATTCTTGAGTGCTCGAACTCTAGTTTATAGGATTAATAAAGGTAAATTATATGTATGCAGCTAGGTGGAGAGGCATGCGACCAACAAGAACACAAGAAATGATGGGATAAAGTTAACGATAGCTTGGACACGGATTTGTGAGATGAGAACACGCGCGCACACCTTGGGTGTTTGGTACCATGAATGGCCTTCTCTCCGTATTTTCTCCATTGATAACCATCATCGTAGAATCCTTTGGTCACCATTCTTCGAGTATCATACTTCCTGAGAGATATATAGCAACCACGAGCAGATTTAAATGTCAGAACTCGCGATGAAATTAATTCCACTACCTGTATATGATTATAAAAATTACGTTGCAGTATTACAGTATTTTATATGGCTTCCAACACGTACCGATAATGGAACGAAGTAGGTGCTTCTGTGGAAGCAGATAAGAGACTAGATAGAGACGATAGTCCTCGGGACGAGAGAGGAAACGTCTTTTCCTCTCTATTCCTTGCAGTAACGGTGCATCCTGCTTACATATATGCCACATCTACAGGGCAGGGAACGCCCTTCCTATCTATATGATCCCCAACAAGCTAGACAGCATATATACATACATATATAGAGTACAGATCAAACGTTTTGTATATCACGGAAAGAATCAAATCAAACCGTGTCGTCGCTGATTATCAATTAACTAGCATGTGTATGATCGGTCGAGAATTGGGAGAAGTGATTCTATGTAATCCCAAAATTAATAAGATTGGGAGGGAGTTAATTAATTATATATGCCATGGTCCGGTGCAGTAATTAAGCGCTGCAGCCTGATCACCTTCTCTTGCAGGAGTAGTCTCCGAGCCGTGCCGGCGCCGCCACCAATCTTCTCTTTCCTTCTGCGGGATCAGAACCCTTGCCTTTCGAATCCTCGTCCGCAGAAGATGGCCCGTCGCCTCGGCCGGCCTGATTACCGAGCCGGCCGGCCCTCTCTGGGGAGGGCTTGAGCGACGAGATAGCCGCGTCCAGGCAGCGTGAGACGCCGTCCAGCACCTGCCCGGACGACTCCGGCAGCCAATCCGACGGCACCTGCGGCAAGAGCAGGCGGAGCTGGACGATCAGGTCCTGCCCGTATTCTAGTATTTGGACCGGCGAGGTGAGTCCCGCGGAGGTGGGATCTTCCGGCGGGAGGAATCCCATACCCAGATACGTAACCTACGTACCCCCTAGCTGCCGGATCAGCGCCTTAATTCTCTCGACGTGCGGCGGTGCATTTTGAACGCAGTCAGGCAGGAGCAGGACACACTTATATAGAGCTTCCAATTAAGCTGCTTTCGAATTAAGGGGAAGGTTCTTGCAAGATCCAGACGGGAAGCGGAGAAAACCTGTGCGGTCTTGTTAATTAATGGCCGTCTCCTCCACCTCCTTCCATCAGGGGGTCCCCTTCCCGGCCATGTACATCAGGATGACAAACGGCCGGCGAGCCTGTGGTGGGGTTCTCAGCAAGAAGGCTCCCCGGTCTCCTGAAGACGTTTTGTCTTGAAGACGGGAGGGGGGCCACGCAGAGAGTTTGTCCCTGGCGTCGGCGGAAATTATACCACGCTCGACCTTCGGCGTTCAGACCATACGATCGTCATCCTATACTTTTTTTTAAAAAAAAAATTAAACCAAATCAAACATATTTTCTGAATCAAGTCAAATCTAATTCGGTTTGACTTAACATAACGTTTGATTCAAATCATACTTTATCACGATATAATATATGTCTGATTTTATTTAATTTGATTTAAATCATATTTTATCAAAACTACATAACATACATTTTTTTATATACACTATATATTAGTTAGCTTTTCTCACAAACTATTAAAACATTTAATTTTATATAAGATGTATATAAATATTATTAATAAATAAAATCTGGCATGAACATCCAATATAATATGGGTAATTACCTAATGCACCAGTTTAGCTTGGCTTGATTTGTTTCGAACGATCCTTGAAATCAAATGAAGTTAAATATTATTTCAAACCAGATCAAACGGAATCAAATTTTTGATTTGGTTTGATTTCTCCATTTGAAAAGAATAATGAAGAACACCCCCCCCCCCCCTCCTCTGGGCGTCTCTAACTCATCTTACCCATGAAGTATATAGTAGTAAGACATTCGTATCAAACTAGAGGATTCGATATTTGTTGCCATCTGGATGTGTCTTTGTATTCGATTTTCTAGTATCATGAGTTCTCTCATAATTAGTTTGAGGGTTTTAAACATATGAATCCATCCTAATTAGACATATATATATCTAATACTAGCAGATACATAAATCAATTAAACATAAGCCACGCAACATTTCCAAATATATGAGAAGATAAATTTGAGTGCGAACTAATTGTAAATGATTATTTAATTTTTATTTAACGGAAAAAGAAATACAACCTCATAATCAGACATTTTTTACATTTGCAGAACATAACATCGTCACAAAAATTATAATAACTGACGTTGCCCATGATTGAAATGCTCAGTTCACAGAGGAAAGAAATTTTCTTTTATTTTTGGTTCTCATTATCCATCACACTTGCCAATGATATTTAATAATTTAAAGATAAATAAATCATACTAAAATGGGTACGGAATGCAGTAATAGTGGCTTTTTTATTTAATAGCATAAACATTTAAATTAAAATTTTAATCAGTTCTCGCTCTTTTTAGTTGTCATATTAAACAATGATAAAATTTGAAAGACAAAGTTATTGTCCTTCTCTTTTACATTTTAAAGGCAATCAATAATATCTTATACACTCACGCACATCATACATTTCATAAATTGATAAACTATATGTATTGTGATTCGTAAATTTTATTTGCTCGATTTACTTTATTTGATCAGGAAGTGAACAATAAATGTAGTACCATAGTTCTTACCTCATTATTCACCTATAGGTAATTTAATTAAGTTAGAGCGCTCATGAATATGCACATCACAAAAGATATTAATATTTCAAAATAAAAATTTTAAATATCGGCAATGCTCCGTGGCTTAGTTGCTAACCACAGATTAAACTCAGAAAAATACGTACTTGCAAATTATATAGATGTACAACGGAAAAACCTGTAGGTGCAAAATACTATCCAACAAAATTCTATTAAAATTTAACACTGTAATTATTTTGAATAACATAAACACGTTCGCACGTGTCTGCTGACTACTAGACTACACGCGACGACCTCGCCGCTGACCTTGCCCAGTTCCCGCATGTTTCTCCCTCCGCTGATTTCGTCATTTCCTGGAACGAGGACGGTGGCGCGCTGCCCTGTCCTCTTCTTTCCGCCGCCGGCGCGCCATTTCTGACTCTGCTATCTCGGAGCCTGAGCAGCTGACAGGGTCACCGGTCCACAGCCGGTGACCTGAGAACGAGACGCGTCGTCGCTCTGCCGTCGCCAGCGTCTCCCCCCCCCTAGAAATTCTTCTTTTACATCACACCCTGCAGAAATTCTTACGCTCGTACGGTGCGGGTCGTAGGGTGGCGGATACGACGTTTTTGTATTCGTTCTATTTAATTATTCGAATAATTTATATTTGGCCTGAATCGAATATGTATATGAATCAAATATTATAAGTTACTTAATTTTCAGATTTGAAGCACGAGATGCGTCGTCAGCGTCTTCCCTATGAAAATTCTGATGCTTATACGGTGCGGGTCGGCCGTACGTCCGGTCTTTTTTTTTTTTTGGAATGTCGTGTTCGTTCAAATATTACTAAAAAAAATACATACAAAATACAATCATGAATTAAAAATACTTAATCGAGTTAACAACAAGTTGTCTTAAAAAATATATTTTCAAGAGATGAACATAAAATCACAAATTGACCAGCATACATAAGTATAAACATGGTCGAATGGCATAAGTATAGACTCCGTTATAAGAGTTTGACAATTATTTCGAGACCGAAATATCACTCTAAGTGGGAGTGGATAACGTCCAAAATAACAATCTCGAGAAAGAGTTGCACTTTCGACATAGAGAAGTACTTCGTTGTGATAGAAAGTAGTTCCAAGTGAAGCACTTCTCAAGAGTTGTCAAACGGAGACACTGAGAGAAATAGACCAAATGTCGTAACTTGGTTATTGAACTACAAATAACAACGAAAGAGAAACAAGACAAAACAGACAAACTTTGCAATTTCAACACAACAACATGAGATAAAATGTTTAAAAATATATTTAGGTAAAATACTTGAAAGAAAGATTGGGAGGGAGGGAGAGATCCCTCTCAACCCGAAAACAACCTCAAAACGGCGACAATGATCTTTCACCACGAAAATTCCAAGCAACAAACGGGGAGCAAGGGTTTTTGCTTACGGTCACACAGGGGTTTTAACGGTCCAAGTCGGCTGGACACTTGTTTCCTGGGGAACTAGGGCTTCAACTTCTGCGCTGGTTGCCGCAACAAGAAAACGTTGAGAGGATGTCGTCTCGAAGTAGCTACCGCAAGAAGTGCTACTGCAAGGGAGAAGCACCGGGAAGAATTTCTGCTGCTGCCAGGGAACCCCAACGTGGGGGCTGTGTCGCGAGGGAGTCACAGCGAAGGTTCTAGGAAATCCCTTCGCCGCGAGGGTGCCGCTGCTGTGGTGAAAAGCCGCGAGGGAGCCGCAGAGGAGAAACCCTTCACCGCGACAGTGGTGACTAGCGACGTCATTTTTTGGAGAGCGGATCACCTCAGTCCCGGGGTGGAGGGAGAAGCCTCAGTCCCTCGGTAGTGATTTATAAAGGGTTCGGTAGCAGTTCAGCCCTTTTCGGTAGCGGTTCACCGAACCGGTTCAGTAACATTACTTGAACCGCCACTTAAGTGACGGGGGTATGTGGCCGCCTCTGATTGGGGACTGAAGCTTCTCCCTCCACCCCGGGACTGAGGTGATCCGCGCTCCATTTTTGGTGGTGCCTGAATGCGCGGGCATGTTGATGTAAGCACAAGTACCATCAAGATGTATATTTATTCGATCTCGTGGGAGAATCCGATGCAATCCATGCCGTGTTTACATGCTAGATTATTGTATGTACGTACGCCTAGATATCTTCAGTACATGGGATGTAATGACCCCCCACCCTCCCTAGCTATCATGAGAATTAGATAGATATCGTATGGAGGGTACAAGAATCTCTATTCCTACTATTTTTTTCCTCCTCTCCTCTCGCAGATTCTTTCTGCTCCCTTCCATGTTCTCTATCTGAAACTCTCTCAAACGCATATGCATAGTGAGAGATAATTTGGCCGTTTTAAAATTTTAAAGGTGTTGTCATACGTAGCGATGACTTTTTAACCCCATAAGAGACATGTATATAAAATATAATATTATGGGATGTTAAAGGTTTTACAATTTAGCAAGCGATTTAGGAAAATATCTGCGTAACTTTTTTTTTTTTTGATATACGTATACCCTTTTGTCTCGGTTAGAATATGAAAGTGAGAAGATTCAACTTATTTAACAGACTTAACCGTGAGTAAAGTCGGAGGTGTCATCTTATTTCTACACACCGCCCATATGTGGTAAGAACCACAAGAATCGTGCAATAGTGAAAATGTCGTGATCCTTGCTTATAGAAAGTACGTAGTTATCGGATGATGCTAGAAAAACCCGATAGGATGCCGATCAATGCCACTTTTTACCCTAATCCTGAGTCAAGAGCCGGGCAGCTTAGCTCCAGCCCACCTAGATCAGAACGAGTTAGTCAACAAGACTTAGAGCCATTGAGTTGGTTGAAGCCGACCCAGCCAATTCAGCTGACCCTGTAATACCCCAGTTATTTATTAAAAAAATTATTAGTTAATATTTAATATTATTTTATTTCCCTCCCTCCCCTCCCCCCCCTTCCGAACCCTATTTCCCCTCCCGGGCGCCGCTTTTCTTCCCCCCTGAAAAACCCTATTTTCCCTTTTTTTTTTCTTCCCACTCGGTCGCCGCCTGCGTGCAGCCCGCGGCCGCCCATGCCCACCTCGGTCTCGCCGTCGCCACGTTGCCGGCCGCGACCGCCCGCCTCGGTCCCGCCGTCGTCCGCGGCCGCGTCTTCCCCCTTCCTCGTACTGCCTCGACGCGCGCGTCCGCCACGCCAGCGCCGCCTCGCCCGCGCGATCGTGCTTCCTCGTACCGCCGCCGCGCGTTGCCTCGGTCGCCGCCGCCCGCCTTGTGCGCGGCTGCCACCGCGACGCCTCGCCCGCCGCCCGTTGACCGCCTCGGCCCTCGCGCGTGACGCGCGCCGCCCACCGCCCGCGCACCTGGCCGCGCCTCCCGCCTCGGCCGCCGTGCCCAGCCGCCGCGAGCGCGCCGCCCGCGCGGCCGTCGCCACCCGTTGACCCCCTCCGCCCCGCCGTTGACGCCGGCTGCTCACGCCGCCGTGCGCCCGCCTGCGCCATCCGCCGCGCAGCCCGCCGCCGTGCGCCGCCGTGCGCCGGCCTCCTCTCTCTCCCGCGCGGTACCCCCTATCCTCTCTCTCCTATTATTCTCTCTCTCTTATTATCTTCTATCAAGCTCCCTAGTTTATTATTCTTCTTCCTCCGGCAGATTTTAAGAACCCCTACCCGGCTCGATTTTTCGTCGCCGACGCAACCGCGGCAGTCTCGTCGCCAAATTCAATTTCCTTGGAATTCCGTGCGCCGTTCGCCGTTGCCGTCAAGGTAGGCGTCTCGGCTATCCTTAGCACTCTATATATTTATTTAAATCGTAAAAATTATGGTTAGATCATCATGATTAATAGGCTAGAAATAATGGGCTGTTTTTAATTTATTGGCATGCTTAGATAGAATTAGATTAATTTGATTAATCCATGCATGTTTAGATTAATTTGAATATTCATGTATATATGTCAGCCATCATGATAGGTTGTATATGTTTAGTTTAGCTAGTTTAGCATTGTTTGCATCACGGTGAACCTTAAGTATATATATCCCGATTTGTTAAAAAGCCGATGTAAGGTGTAGGCATATGTTGATAGAATTTAGTTTATTTTTCTGTTATGTAGTAGATAGTCCTATTTAAGCATGTAATTGTCATATTTAGGTTGTAAATTGCATGATCCCATGTATATGCATTACTAGCAATTGTGGTATGGTATGCAAATATGCAAGGTGCATAGAACCACGGTGTTCATCTATATATTTCATGTTTCCGATCGCTAATTTTACGTTCATGTTTTACCGTTCGAGCTTAATTATATGCTTGTATGGTGTTGAATGTGGTTAGTGCGTAAGTCCGCATTGTGGTTGTATGTACTTCACCGACTAAATTAGTGTCCCGCAAGGCAGCGGAGGTTACAATGAATCTGGTGCATCCTTCGATCCTAGATACCAAGCTTTATCCTAAGTACCCCCGCCTAGGGGTACCATGGGATTTAGTTACTATATGTTACTTCCTACTATATGGTAACCGGGTGCTAGTTTTGTGATGTGACTACATTTATCGATTTAGCATGATATTTACTCGTACAGTGTGTCTAGTTGTGTATTTTGGCATATATGTTAGTGGTCTAGTTGTGTTCTTGGTTTTATGTCAGGTTATGTGCATACCTAGAGTAGTCTAATGTGTAGGTTATGTCAGTTTTTATGCAGTTGGAGTCATGTCATCATATGGGGTAGTAGAATGATCTTTATAATCACTTAATTGAAGATATATAATTAGCTTAATCTTATGTATGATAATCTAATTTTCAGGCTTTATATTCTATTATACCATTAGAAATCACTATTATAGTGGGGTAGTTCGGGTGTAAGTCCTACTGAGTCTGTGGTGACTCACCCCTTCCGTTGTTAATATTTTCAGGAGTGCAGGTTTAGCGCAGCAGAAGCGTAGTGGTGTTTTGGAGTCCGAGGAACTAGTGGAGTATCATTCAATGTTGGTATTTAATTTGTTTAGATAGGTGTTTGTTTATGGTGTTAATGTGTTGTAAAGTTTGGAATTATTTAATTGGATTGTGAATTTTGGTATTATTTGGCTCCAGACCGATATCATTTCCCGTTACGTCGCCGGATTATCTTCCGCTGTGCATGTTAAAAATCCGGGTCGTGACAGACCCGGCCAATCCGGTCCAACCCGACTAACCCCAGGCCGGAGCGATCAATTTGGGTCCCGATCTGGTTGATTGGGCTAGATCCGACATTCCGTTCCTAACCTCACTAACAATGGATTGAAATAGAGGTCGCAATGAACAGGGTCGACCGCGAGTTTGGACCAGACAGAAGATCAATATATCGATCCAAAGTTTTGGTCCACCCACTGCCTGCAATAGACCAAAGTCTCAAACTTTTACAACATAAATTGATTCAAAATGTACTTCAATTTAAGCTATTATCAATTTTATAATGTTATCTTAAATAATTAAAATTATTAAATTTGATAATAATATTTATGAAATAAAAAAATGAGACGATCCAAATTAACAATTGTTGCATATTGAACAGGCAGCATATTGTGATGCAGGCTGGCCTGGTCCACCCAATATAGGCCGACTTCGACCGCGCGTGACCGGCCCATTGACACCCGTAACCTCACCGAAAGTTAAGCATGCATGGATGCCGAACCGAACCATCGTACGGAAGATCTTGCTGGCACCATCGGACAGATTTCAATGGGACTCAGTCCTGTGATCCATCTCTAATGTGATTTTTAATACATGGCCGTGATAGAATACTACATCAAACCAAAACATAAGATAGTTTAAAAGATAAAATTATCATGCTTGGTTAGAAAAATAACATCCAGAAAACATGCACGCTAGTTGTTACAGCCTTCTCGATTCAAGCTTGGGAACAAACGAACTGAATTAGCCTCTCAAACTGTTGAACGGAGACAAACTAGTTCAGTTTGGTTCACTCTGCAGTTATATAAAGTATCACAACTCTATGTACAACTATTTTCAGTTATAAATGTTTATGATAATTGTAATTTTTAATAGTACAGCATATCTATATAGTTCAGCTTTTCTAGTTCGTTCAGTTTGGTTAAGTGCCACATAACTGAACGAACAAACAAGATTTAACCGAGAAACTGCTGATTAGGTTCACCAGCTGAACAATCCTTGAAAAACAGCCCTGATTAAGATAAATTAATGGGGTGTTTGATTGCATGATAAATTGAGTTTTTTGTTACAAAAATATATTTTTGTAACGAAACTTGTTAGATGAGGTGTTTGATAAACATTACAATTATACATTTTAAGAGAGATTTTCTTCTTGATCAAAATACAGGTGAGACCCTCTCTTTTTTTCTTGTGACCCCCACCTTTTAAGTTATACATGGTCCCCACTACTTTTTTGTTATAACATCTCTCCAAACGTTGAGATTATATTTTGATATAAATTTTTAACATGAAAGTGTATAAAAATTTATTGTGCAACCAAGCACCCTATAAGGGATAAAGCTGATTTATTCCTAAAATTTTGGTGATAAATCAGGTTTATCCCAAAATTAATCTTCAATGGGTACTAGAGAGTAGGCTGTAAAAGTTCAAGCAGGGATGAAAGCCTGCGGCCTACGTTTTATTCCAACAAAAAAGCTGCAGGAAGAATTAACCATCGCACCACAAGGAAGCGGTCTGTGGACAGAAGAAACCTGAAGCCCAGACCTAGCTGTCAACATTTTATCATCCTAACATGGACAAGCAATACTGCAATCTCATTTTTTCTCTAGATCAATACGACTACAGTAACTGATTACAGACAAGCCTGAACAAAATTCATACCTACACGAACTCGGGAAGCTGTGTGATTTCTGATGCTTGGGCCTCTGCAACATTGACTTAAATTATATATTCGCCTCTGCAAAACAATCTACCTGCTTCTAGCCCAATCTTGGGCCTTTCACTAAGACCGTCTATCGTCAACCTGTAGACAAGAAGACAAGCATGGCTCCACTGCACAGAAAAATGGGGTATTAGAATACTCAATATCTACTTAAAACAGTAAAAAAGAGTAGAAAATATTATTTACTGGTTTTGTGATCACATTTTAATAGCGTTGTAGATGAACAGATTGAGAGAAGGATGATATGAGACTGCACTTAAATTATACACTTGCCTCTGCAAACTAATCTTCCTGCTTCTAGCCCGATCTTGGGCCTTCACTAAGACCATCTATCATCAACCTGTAGGCATAGAAGACAAGCATGGCTCCACTGCACAGAAAAATGGGGTATTAGAGTACTCAATATTTGCTTAAAACAGTAAAAGGAGTAGAAAATAGAATTTACTGGTTTTGTGTTACGTTCTAATAGCACTGTAGGAACAGACGGATAGAAGGATGATATGAGAGCACATTTTACTCATTTACATACATAGAATAAAAAGCTTATTACGATTCTGCCAGATTTGACAGATAACTCCCTAACCCAAAAGTTTAACAAGCAAAATGACCTACCCAGGCATCGAATCATTCAAGTGAATGCAAAGAAAACTTAGCACACCCAATGACAGAGGATGCAGTAGAAATAGAAACTTTTTGCTACAACCAAGCTCCCTAGAGGTACTTATATAGTTGCAGTCTAAGCAGCACAAACATGGACTGGATAACTTCTGTATACAGTAACTTATAATTACTATCATCATCAGTCCAACAATATGGGATCTTGAACCTGTCCAACCATTTTAATCTAGTCATCATACACAGCTTCTTTCTACCAATTACCAAAAACCATTAAAATTTTCAAGCATTGAGTTTCTTAAATGAAAACTCCAGATTGATGGAATGAGCTTACAAAGAAAAAATTTCAAAGATCTAGAAGCAAAAGCTTGACTGAAAGTGAAAACTTTGAAAGATTATTGCATCATTATATTTTCTGTTTGAGACATGTTTAGATAAAGAGGGTTTAATCCATTGAATCTCGGATGCAGGCCAGTTGGTATCATCTCAAGACTCAAATAGAACCTATGAAAAGAAACACAAACCTGAGGACGGTTGAGAGAAAAGATGGGAACAACAGCTTCTGCGGGAGTGCAAAAATAGGATCAGCCTGATGTTGTGTGCGAAAGAAACCAAAGAAATAAAAAGTGAGATGTGAAACAGTTTATTCCTAATTACCTGAATAAGTAAATTCCACTCCCTGATAAAGATTATTCCAGCAATGGCTGCACCACAAAAGTTTTTAAGACTATAAATCCTCAACAGAAAGGAAAAAACGTTGTAAATATTGTGAAGCAACAAGAACATTGTCTAATATAAACGATCAACCTCAACAAGAACTCGATGGTCATGTTGCGGATCTATACTGATCTATGTATGAATGTGCACAATGCAGAAGATGATGGAGTTGGAAAAGCCAAAAATACACAAAAATAATGCATAAATGTAAAATATATTGCCCTCTTATATTGAGTTTTCACCAATATATTGGGGTCCCCCAGTATAACCATGCCTAGGGCTTTGCATTATCAGATGGTTCAGACCCAAGTTAGCATCATTTCTCTTTGGCATTCTGAGTGGCATCGTGCGACCATTCTAACTGCTGAGATGTGTCTCCAGGATCAATGATGGGGCTGATACTTCTTTTGCATTTAGTACTAAGAAAGGTGATAGGAAAAGATGCTCTTACCAATTCCCAGTATTTTAAGGTGATACCAATTCCCATTTCCCAGAAAGGAATGGCAACCCCTGTCTGGATTCATAACACAAACATTTTTGAGTCAGAACCAAACGGCTAGCAAAATAGATCTTGCAGACCAAAGGGAACACCATGTTTAAAGTGGCCGACATTCCAATCTGCAGTGGCTTTAATGATAAAACTAGGATTATGACACTTCTAGAGTAGGGAATATCCTTCTGACATCAAACTGGTTTAGCCCATCCAGTGCTGGGCATCTTTTCATGTTCTCTAAAATTCCAAAACATTTGAATTTCCAAATGTATGCAAATTACTTTTTCATGTGAAGGTGAAGTCAAATAAGAAGAATCAACGCTATAACAAAATAAACTTCTCTTTTAAAGGCATTGACAAATGATGTCACCAGATAAATGTCTCCCCTTAGTTACAGATACAATGAGCAAAATGAGGGCAAATTGTTAGTCTTAAGTAATGCACTTTGTTTTGTACGGCCAGTGGAAGCATTTACGCTAATCCATACAATCAAAGTATAAATTGGAATCAAGATTTTGTTTATCTCCATATTATAAGCTCAACCCAAAATAATAGCAACAAAAAACTGCTTCTAAGAAATTAATCAGCATGAAATTCACATATATTAAATATTGTGAGAAGGGCATGTAAAGATGTAAAAAATGAATGACCTACCAGCTTGGCCTTTCAAGAAAATCACTGATGGTTGCCCATTTTTCCATGCTTTTAGACTCAAAATACTTAAAGCCAAAAGAGCACAACCAAGAATTATACCAAAACGGACTGCCGGAATGCTCTCAGTCAGCATAAAATGAAGAAAGCCCCCAGTTGCAAGAAGGCAACCTGAGAAAACCATACTTGAACTGATTTAAAACTGTCATCCTGCTAAAGGTAATTAGAAGCGAAATTCTTTCAAGGGAAACCAAAATACAACATATAACAAGATGTCATACTAAAAGGTTGTTTGGTTGCACACTAAATTTTACACTGCTGTGACAAAAATATATATTAAAATAAAATATAAGATGGCTAAAGACATAAAATTATCATGTCTGGTGAGATGACAAAAAAAGGGTGGGGACCATGTATAACTAAAAAAGGTGGGGAACCACAAGAAAATAAAAGCAGTAGTTCTCGCCTCTTTTTATCAAAGAAAAAAAACTATGAAAGTATACTTTTGTCAAGATTATTAAACACATTTTTAAACAAGTTTGGTTACAAAAAATATTTCTTGTCGAGAAAACCAAATTTACCATGCAACTGAACACCCTATAACAATGTTTTTCCCTAAAAAATGAGACACATAAATATCATCGATGATCTTATCAAATTATTCAGTTAAAAGCGTACCATAGGGTATACCAACATGAAAATCCCTAACTTCAGAAACATCCTTCAGCCCGTAAATTGAAGAATAAAATGTCTCCAAAACATCATTGATAGGTCCAGGATAAGTCTCTGTGTAAGTGGAAATATATTTTCTTCCTTCCACCTTAATTTCTTCTGCCAGGTTTGTGAAATCTTTTCTTGCTTGATCAGCTTGGATCTTCATCTTCTGAGAAGCTTCTTTTAACACTACTCTAGCTCTTTCAAAATAGATATCATAAGCTTCCTGTGAAAGACTTCTCATCTTTAACACCTTTGCAGATTCAAAAAACTGCTGCCATGACTTCAGCAATTCACTTGTTTCTATTTCAAGATCATCCTTCACACTATCCACATCTATGCCTGATTGATTCTGGAAGGGAAAAATTTTAAATAAAGACATGGAAGGTTTAGAAAGAAATTATTTACAAAAGCATTGTGAAACCATAAATACACAATCAACAAGATGTTACCATAATAAGGCCAGGGTTTATATGTTTGCTAAATTACTTCTCTAACCCAACACAACAAAAAGTGCATACACAAGTCTGGCACAAAATTCTTCCAGTCTAGATTTTGAGACAGTTCAATCAAAATTGGAAGGTTCACTTGGTTAAAAGCAAATAGAGATTTTTGAGTAAATCCATAATTGTTCTTACTAGAAACAAATTCATGATCATATCAATAGTTAAATTAAAGAAATAAAAGTAGGCAAGGATGAAAAGTATGCAAACAACGAAAGGAGTTTCTTATTGGTATTTAAATTTTTTTATTTTTATCTGAATGTTGTTATTTTTATGTAGAATAAAGTACTAACTAGCATAGATGTGAAACATAAACATATATGGCTAGTAAATATTATTATGATGTCTAGTTGAACATTAAAGTTCATTTATCTTTAACAAAAGAAATGTGTCCAATCAAGATTAACAGTCCATTTACCAGGATGCTGACTGTACCAATGATTTTATCATGTGGTGTGCTATGAGGCCTATACTCACACCAACAAGTAAATGAGCAATACATTATCCCATGCAGGTTCATAATAGATGCTCTTCAAATCAGCTGGTTTTGGTTTCGACCTTATATGATCCTATTCCCTGATCCTCAATACTGGGTATGGCTCAGTGGTACTGCTTCAGACTCAGTCCAACTTGGTTAGTGTCTGCTCAAGATTGATAGATTCTATCCTAGGATCTGATGGAACTGACAACATTAGCTAATCCATAAATCTTTTCAAATTAATTCTTATTTTTATTCTAAAACATCCTGATCAGGACTGTGGTTCAGTTACTTGAATCAGCCGCAGACAAACCCTGAGACCTCAGCATGCATTGTTTTCCTAGGTCTTTTCACTTTATCCCTGCCATTGGCTCACAAAAGCTAAATGAGAGTTGAGAAATCTAACTGATCATCCATAGCTGTCTAGAAACCTGAGACTATGGCACAATATTAGATATAGAAGCCCCATCCCCATTTGAAAGTTGAAGTTTAAGACATCATGCTTCTCTATTTTCTGGCAACATGGAAGGCTGAGATGAAAGATTCGCTCTTCTCTTGAAACTTGGAATTTTCAAGCTTAAAATACTGATTTTAAGCTTCATCATATCAAGTTCACTCAATGACCAGGCATGATTATTAGCAAATCAAGCACCAACCAAAGTCTAAAAACATTCAAATTACTTCTTCTTTTATAAAAATCACACCTATGGTTATAAGCCAGACAATTAAGAAGATTAATCATTGTAGATCATATTTTATCTCTAACTTATGCTTTCTTATTTTGAGGATACAGTGATTCGGTCTACTTCTGCCCATTCTTCATTTGCCTCTTTATTTCCTTATTTTCCTCTCTTTTTCAGAAGAAATGGAGAAACATTCAAGAACAAATGAGCATTTGGAACCCCCTTAATCTCTATGTTATCAAGGCGGTCGAACGCTTTACACGTTCACTAACTTCCGCTGTGCAGGATGTTCTCTAACCAAGACTTTACCGAAGAGACAATACTCATAATGCTGATGCCAACTAGATAATGTGCAGAGAGAAATCACGAGTTTCACAGTTCACTGACGTAAAAGTGCATTAGGACTGCTGTGTTTCCTATTCGGCATTTCCATCCGTGCTCGAAGGAGGGAGAGAAGGGAAATCTAGCTCACCGAGTCCTCCTGCGGAGCCGCAAAAGCTACATGAAGCAGAGACCGACGTTCTAGACATGGACGAATATCCTGCAAATGTTTGCCGAGAACATAGTGCAGCGCACAAGACGGCCGACCACGAATGACCGCAGAGCTCCGCACACAATGGGCTTCTGCTAGAAATGGGCAGGAGAAGGCCGGCAAGTGCGAGAGACCAAATGCAGCCGGGACATTCTGCATGCCGACACTCCGAACGATGGTGACCTCTGAAGGAGGCGGAGCATTGGAGAGCAGCAGCCATGGATCCTCTCCGGGACTCCGGCCTCCGCACTCCACCGGCGAGGACACGACACTGTCGAAGTCACGGGCCTTCTATGCAGCCCGGGCCCGCAGGGGTGCGAATGAACCAATACACTCGGACAAGTAACTCGAAACTCGACTCCATAAAAATTCGACTCGGTTCATTTATTACGTTAAATGAATAAATTTGAATAAAAAATAAAGTTCGACTCATTAGACAAGTCGAACTTGAATAGACTCCTGCTCGGCTCGATAAGCTCGCGAGTAGCTCGATTAAATATTATATTATATTACTTATTTTTAAAAATTAAATTTTAAATATTAATATTTATATATTGTCACTTAAATATATTAAATAATTCAAAATTTGAGTTTAAATTTAGATTGAGTTTCATAAATGAGTTAAATCTAAAGTTTCACGAATGACTTTTCATTGATTTTGGATTTATAAAGGAGTTCGTATATAACTTAAGTTTGAATATGAATTGAATTTTAGTCTAACTACTACTCGAGTTCGAACTCGACTCGGCTCGATTAATAAATGAACTAAGTTTGAACAAGAGTTCCACATACTCGCTAAAACTCGAGCTCTAACTCGAACTCATGTAAAATAAATGAGCAGAACCCGAGCTTAAACACCATACTACTGGGCTCCTTTGCACCCCTGCTGGCCCGTGAGACTACGCATCCTCCGTTTTCGGGCGCATCACGCAAACGGGCGCAGAAAGAAAGATTGTCGGGACTTGCCGATTACCCGCTCTCGCCATGTTGCCGTGTGAAGGGGTCAAGGAGATCTCAATCAGGGGTGCAGTTGGAAACTCGACTGCATAAAAGTTTGACTCTATTTATTTATTATGTTAAATAAATAAATTTAAATAAAAAATAAATTTTAACTCATTAAATAAATCGAATTTGAACAAATTTCTACTCGTCTGGATAAACTCACGAATAACTCGATAAAAATTTTAATCTTTTAATCTTCTTTTCAACCTTCACCACTCTCGTTTAATACATTTCCTCGTACATTGGATATTAAAAAAAGATTAGTAAAAAATATAAGAAATGTGTCAACTCCACCAATTGTGTCAGATTTTGAGTGAGATGTTGACCGATTTATTTATTTAACATTAGTTTCATTTGGATTTTATGAGTAAAGTACTTTGTATTACTGATGCCGCAACAGTGCACAATAAGAAAAAAACAGCTTACACACAGGAAAGCATGTTTTCGGTTAGAATATCAGAAACGGGGTACGATAGTCAAAACAGAGATAACGAGCATTTTTGTTATAAAAATAGAAATTATTTTATGAGGATTATTTTAATGCCATTTGCTGATGAGCAGTCACTCATCACAAACCACAACGTGTTCTTCTTCCCAGGGTCAAGCCCAGCTTTCTTCTGATGTCGGATCTGCAAGGAATACCCCTAGAATAGGAACGAATGGGTACTTAGTACCACCGCATCAGATGTACCAATGTAAAACTTCCATCTGCAAGTTCCAAGAGAATGAACGACGAGCTAGGCCAAGCGTCATTGTGTAACTCGATAAATTTTGCTGGATAGACCATGTGTTTCGCTATCGACAACGATGATCCACGGGCTCAACAAGAAAATTAACTTGTGAGGTGACCTCTCGTAATCCAAGATCAGCATCAACAACTCTCCATTTCACCGTCATGAAGATAAAGATAAATAATAAGCTGCACAAGAGTATATTTAAATGTTCCTTTTTCTTGGGCAAGAACTCTCTTGTGAGTCATATTTGCGTGTCATGCACCAAAAAAAGTAGCATGACCATAGACTTCGATGCATGACATGCAAATACAGGTTGAGCATAGAAAATAAACCCGTGGTCACCACACCACGATAGCTGAAAGAAGGCAATGCCAAATACCATCGGCTGACCAGAATATGGTGGTAAAATGAGCAGGAACAAATATGGCAAATAGAAAAACAGGAACCTTGATGTTTCAAAAGCGTAAATTGCAGCCCATGCTGTCTTCCAATCACTTCCTTTTGTCCCCAGCTTCACGCTTATCTAGGCTAGTTTCTTCACAAGTAATCTGCAAAATATAATGTAACCTGAAGTTATTTTTTAAAAAAGTGAGCAACCAGAAGTTATGAAAATCAATGTCCTGTTTCAGGAATACGCAACAATCAATGTACACACGTAGAAATGTGTGGTTGACACCTCCGTGTATACCTTTGTAAAACACCTATTACATTGCATAACCCCTGAACAGCCATGTAAGGATGTAACTACAACGTTCCAAATTTGCTGGGGTAACTAACCAGTAGAGGTTTTGCAGGGCATATATGCAAATGCCAGTATTTCTGAAGATATATTTGCAAAAGACCCTAAAATATGAACATCAACCACATGGCACTCCAAAGTCCTATAACCTTACGAGATGATACATTTGACAGATTAGCCTCTTATAACTAAACAGAAAAAAATTTATTGTTGTATCACCATTAAAGCTGACATAGACTGGTAGCATACAACTGTGCTACAAAATCTAACTATTGTAATAGATGTCATGAAAATAGAATATTATGAGGCCTTTAGTTGCATGACCAATTGAGCTTTTGTTACAAAAATATGTTTTTGCAACAAAACTTGTTAAAAAGGGTGTTAGGCAAACATTACGAATATGTGTTTTTATGGAGGATTATTCCTTAAACAAGAAGAGAAGAGAGATCTTTTTTTCCTTGTGGTCACCCACCTTTTATAGTTATACATAGTCCCCACTTTTTGTTATCATATCTCACCAAACATGATAATTTTATCTTTAGCCATCTTAGATTTTATTTTAATATAAAATTATCATGAAAATGTATAAAAAAATATTGTGCAACCAAGCACCCCATTAAAGTCAAGTAAATACCTCTTCTTGCTTCACATTGCAGAGAGAGAGAGAGAGAAGCTGATTGTTGAATAGTGGAAATACAAAGCTAGGCTACATGATCTAGCCACTGTAAAAGACACAAGGAGAAGAAGCATATATATAATACAAATTCCAGGAAAAAAATTTGAGCACCATCGTTCCCCTATCTTCTCATTTATCTCACAGAGAAAACAAAAGCAGTGAAGCATATTATCTTTTTGTTGAAGAGACAACACAAATTAGGTAACGAGTATACTATTTACAATGCAAAAGAAAGCTTCTGTACGGTAAAAAGAGCTACATGAGAGAGCAGCAAGACAGTGAAAAAGAGAAAAATCATTGCCAAAAGGCACAAAAAAATTTGTAAGCATTCAAAGCTATACAAAAAGGAACGTGCTCCTTCTCGGCTACAAAAAAAAATAATGTTATACATACATCTGAACTCCATTCTGAAGGCAGTGGCATTTCTTTCACCCAAAAGATCAAACCATGGAGATAGCTTGGTGGTTGTACCATGAAACACCATCCACCAAACTCGACTGCACCCATATAACCTATAATTTCTTCATCTTCCAAAGCAAAAGTTAAATAAACATGGATATCATCGAAAACTATATTTCGTGAATATAAAGAGTGTGGCATTCAGTGAAGCTTTATACTTCACAAACTTCAAGATCATACAGCATCTAACTTAGATTTCAATATTGCAGTCCAAGGATGCTAGATAAATGCATTTTTCTGTACTATGCTAGACTTAGGCAAGCACATAAAGATAAAACAAACAGATATGGAAGGTTCATGAACCTTGTCAACTTCAAAATTGAAGTAAATTGAAGCTATTGTACGCTGGTTCTAGATAAAAGATATACCATCACCTGATATTGAGCAATTAACATAGAAAATGTCACAAAGGATAGAGAAATTTGCATTGCTTCAAGCTTATAGTAGTCAAGGGTTTGCATGGGCAGATGGATGCCTTCCAGGAGGCCTAAAAGTCATCCTATGTGCTCATCTTGACAGCCCAAGTGGGCAAACATGCTGCCTAGGCAGCATCTTTTGTGCCTTGCACATGTAAGTAGCATTAAAAAGAATTCTGCCAAAGAGCATGTGCTTCATCCTTGACCCCAAAACTTGAGTGTGCAGGTTAATCTGCAAGTTAAGTGTGCAATCGAACCGAACATGAAACAGCTTGAGCTTGGCTCTATAATTTCTGTTCAAGCTCGAGCATGGTTCAATACTTGACCAAAAGGCTAGACCCTTCAATATGTTTGAGCTTGGTGTGTCAAAGCTGCTAGTTTACTTGATCGAGCCACCTTATGGTTGAAAGTAAAAAAGGAACTTGACTTGTACATGGTCCTAGATCATTTATGAAACGCCAAAGCTCAGTCTGAGATCATCTATGAAACTCAAATCCGAGCTCAATTTGAGCTTGTTTATGAAATTCAAAACTCAAGTTTAGTTTAAGCTCGGGTTTAAACTCAAGTTAAGCTTGATTTCAGCTCATTTAATAATTCTAATTATATCAAGTACTTAAATGAATTTTAACATAGTCGTGAACTTTGATCCTCACAAAGACAGCACCTTCCCTTGGTAAAACGTGAAGGTGCAAACACTATCATAAATCTGGGTATGCTAGTTCAGTTTCAATAAAAAATAGCTGGGTCAAAATCTATCATTGTATCTTATAATCAAACAAAATCATAGTCGAATACTCTTGTAACTAATCAAAATCAGAATCAGTTAATACCATACCTATTCTTTTGATTTTGTTAAAAATTCATCAAATATGTCTAAAAAAATATAACAAAGTAAAAACAGACAAATTATAACAAGTATGACAAGCCATAAGAAACGTAAAAATAAAAAATTAAAGCTGTTACAACAAACTTTAATAGCTATATAATATTTATTAGTCTATCTTTAAACAAAAATTAGTATATAATACTTATTCCCGAAATAATCACATTTATTATGATTTAGATAATGAAATCGAAGTCAGAATGTGATGATTTCAATTTAAGCGAAATTGAAAGTGGAATGTCATACCCTCCTCAAAATCAGAAACAGAATTTTGTTAACAAATCCAACCTATTTACATCCCTATTCTGTATGGTACCACAAACAACTCTTCAGCATAGCTAACATTTGAACTTTCTTGGGAAGTACACATTAAAGAAAGTAGTATTTGTGAAACCTTCAAAAATAACCTGTAAACGTAATAGTAACATCAACAAAACAGTAAGATCAATTTCTTGTCTCAAAGACAGTATCAAAGAAAACAGACCGAGAAAAGAAAAGCGAATCACAGGAGAAACTGTGGCGGAAGCGGATAATACCTAGAACCCTCAACGGAGCCCGTCCATTTGGATGTTCACAGTTCACATCCAACTTGATCTCGTTGCTCGAAAGGGCATACATTTCAGCGTTCTAACAAAGGAGCATCTGTAATCTACGACGAACTGGAAAGCGAGGGCACCCACGGGGCGACGCGGGGTTTCATCGGAAAATGCAGTGGGTTCAGGGGGTGCACCACGCGAAGACGAAGGCGAGAGATGTCGAAGAAGGGGGAGGCAGAATGCAGATATTCCCGCCATTTCCTTCGTTCCGCAACTCCTCCTTGCCGCTAGCTTGCAGCTGCTCGGGGTCCCTCTCCCTGCCCGCCCCTTTCAACTGCCGTTCAGCGGTGCATCGGGTTTCCGCTTCGCCCGCCCATCGTTTAAAAATTGATTATGAGATTCCCTAAAAATACCTCGTCGTAAATTTTTTTATTTATATTTCGAGAAAATATTATAAGTATTCAGTTCAATTTTTTAGTAAAGTAAAATTATATGAATGTATTTTATTATAAAAATAAAGCATTCTTTTATTTTGAATTAAAATGTATGTGCCTAAAAATTACAAGGTTATGATTTTTATTAGTTAAATCTATACAGTCTCAAATTAAAATAGATCAAACAATTTATTTTTTTATTTTTTTCTGGAGGGCTCGCAGTTTTTCTTTTCTAATTTCCTCTTGATCGCCCTTTGACTTCTCTGTCGAGAGACGCCGTGTAAAATCTGGAACCTCGTCGAAACCCTTCTCTCTCTCCGATCTGTGGAAGTCTGTAACCTCGTCCCGGAAGCACTTAAACCCTAGCAGTAGCTACTGATCCTTCGACTTTCCGGTATGTTGATCTGAACTGAACGATCTTCAACTGGTGGCTTCTCGCCTAGTCGAGGCCCCTAGGGTTTCCAGAAGGTTGGGATCTGAACGGATGGATATGCCCTCGTCGCGGCGTTCTGAGAATAGTCAGCGTTCGATGGCTCATTTCCAGGATGATCCCGGGCAGTTCTCCCGTAGAGCGGCGGAAGCAATGGCCCCGGCGGTGAGTGCGGTCCCGAAGTCGCGGCCGACGGGGTTCATGGTCGACAAGTGCGAGAAGGTGTTCGCCGTGGAGCGCGAGGGCCGCTTCTTTCGCTTAGAAGGAATCGGTCTACAACGCTGCGTCTATGATTCCCCCAGTGGGAGGGATGCTGAGAACCAGGACTGGAATGTCGAGGGGACCAATGGGACTCCTAGTGGGGATGGATCGGACGACGTGGTGGATGGGGAAGAAGATGACGAGCAAGACAAGGAGGACGATGTGGACGAAGGAGATGGCGAGGTTGAAGGTCTTGTCTGCCCGGAAGTTGGTGAACACAGAAATCGGTATGGTATCAGTGGCTGCTCGAGGAGTAATTTGGAGAATATGCGGCGGAACAATGTAGATTTGCACGAAATACACTCCTCCCTTGGTAGGTAACAACTACTAAGAATGTTATTATGGTGCTTTTTGCGTATATTTGGTGCGAAAACTCACTAGGGTGTTGATGGTGGGAATTAGGCTCCGATAGAGGACAATTGACAAGCGAGGACGGTAACAATGGCAAGGGGGCCATCAGTGAGCCTGGGAGAGCGGAGAGCCAGGTTGGTCATTTTGACAGGAGAATCGCTATTTCACCAACGGATTTATTCGTACATGGAGAAGATGCGACACGTAGAGAAGTGCACAAGGAAAATGGATTTGATTGTGGTTGGAGGACGGACGTAGTTGCATCAGTCGACTCAGGGGAGTCAGTGAGGACTCACCTCTCAGATCCTATAACGTGAGTCTTTCTTGCATTTCATGAATGCTTCTATAACAATGTGTCTAAGTTTCCATGATTTATCCTTTGCTTTACGAAGGTCATTATTTTCTTACCTGGATCCTGAGTACCCTGAGCAAAAGGGATTGACGACTTGCTGAAAAATCGCTCTAGCTTGCACAACCTTGTGCAGTTTCCGCAAGGTCTTTAAATTGATACTTTTTAAAATGTGTTTACATGGGCCCAAGTCCTAGTTAAGACTAAATTACTACTATAGTACATTAGTTTGTCTCTAGTCATATATGTAACAAGTAGCTCGTAGAGCTGCTTGCAAACATAAGCAATTCAAGCACATATCTGTTCAATGTTGGTCCCCTTTTAATTGAACTCTTGTGGAACCGAGATATAAGTTACATTGTATTAGCTGTTTTTTCCCCAGGCAAGGGGGGTTTAAGTTTCTAATTACAATTGAACCGGCTAGAAAAATGTTCAACTGCTTCAAAGAATGAAGCTGAATCAGTGGAAAGTAAAGGAAAATTGCTGCCTTGAAAAGCCAAATTGGATTGTAAAGAATGCCAAACCACTCTTTTAATGTGTGAACCATCCAAAGCAAGCTAAGCACCCTTCTAAATTCTGGTGGTGATGGAGACAGTTGGTAGTCTGATACAAGTCAATATGAGAAAGTGCCAATTTGCCTTTCCCCAGTGCCTATGCGACCAACCCATTGCCTTTGGTAGGATATGTTTCGTAATCTCCATCTTTACACAAAAAAGGAACACAAGACCACCATTACTGTGCAGTTATCAGACAACTAAGATGAGAAGGGAAAAGATCTACCTGAATCCTCATAAAAGAAGGTTGTGGAGAAGTCGAACTAGGATGAGGTTGATTTTAAAGCACTTCCTAATTTGGCAACTATGATGATATGTATGGCCAGTGATATGCTGCAAAGCTATGTAAGGTTCTGATCTATCTTATTGAGATTCTCTCATTTTTAATTTATACCTTCAAACGTTTTAGTACATTTTCCCTCACTGTTTCTTGTGTATTGAATAATATTACATATTAATGTATAACATGTCTGTGATTTTCGAAATCTAATCTCTCTTTTTTTTTCACCTAGAGGTTTTCTTATGGATGATGCAATGATACTCTCTTGTGGACACTCTTACGGGAGTGGTGGCTTGCAGCATGTTACTAGAATGGTGTGTCCTTGTGCTTATTTCTTTGGTTTTTGGTGTCAAAGTTTCATTTGGTTCTAGAGTGAGGGCAATGCATATCTTTTGTTCGTAACTTATTCATTGGTGAGCATCTGCTTGGTGTGCAGTTATATTTCTCTATAGGTCCATTTTCCAGGACCGTGATTGATATGGTTCTCTGTGCATTGTTCTTTTATCTTATGAAATTTGTGGTATCTTTCACTTTTCAAAAAGAGAAGTTAGCATGTGCCAGTCAGTGGCATTGAATATTATGCAAACTAATTTACTCACACTGCATTTAAATTGGTAAATTTGCTTTTGAAACTTAGTAAGTTATGTACATAAATGAAGATGAGTTCTTTGATATTTTTATTTGCTTTTTGCAGTTATTGGGCTTGTCATAAGTATTGTAACTTATTTTCTCTAGGTTGAGATACAGTGTGTTGTTTCTGTAATCGTAAAATTTCTTCTTTCTACCCTCCTCTTTGTTTAACCCTTACTTCAGGTAAGAAGTGAGGAGACACATAAGCGCACACTTGAGCGTGCACACACACACATACTCGAGGGAGATACTTTTCTAGAGTTCAGGAAAAATTGGTTCATTTTCTACAATTACTTTTTAGGTTTCAGAGTACTGCTTCTGTAACTTTTTTTTTATTTTTTCCACCACCTCAGTAGTTGAGCCCCTCCCTCTTCTCTCAAGTTTTCTTTGTCATGTTTACCTTACTGTAACTATTCACAATTTATAATTGAATTGTGGTCTGCTTTGGATCTTCTTCACACAAAAAATTGTTTTGTGAATTGCCTTACTGTAAAAAATAGCTTAGAGCATGTATAATTCGTATAATAATGTTTGTGGACAAACTCTAGTGCGCAGTTGAAAAGAAGTTATTCAGGTAAATGTCATATATGATAACTTTCAAATAATGATGTATATTATTTCTGAAGTATGGAACTATAATTTTTTTACCCTTCTGTTTGAACCTCTTTTTTACACGTCTGTTCTTAGAAAGAAAGACATCTCCGGACTTATTTAAGAAAATAGATGATACATAAAATATTAGGTAGTCCAGTGATAGTTTGAAAATATAAGAACCGAGGTTCGGGTTCTTTAAAAATTTCATTTTTTACTCTTCTCCGCCGGATGGTGCGAGTATCCAGCGTTATCTTACATCGAGCAACGGCTCGAATGCCTTTGATTAACCGTCGTGGCACCCTGTTTTCAGAGAGTGTGCACATCCACAAAATAAAATGAACTCAAAAGGGCAGCGGCCTTTTGGGCCCGATGAAATGCAAACCGACTTGTTTGGGTCGATTGAGACTAGACATGGGCCTGAGTTGAGGTTCTGTTATTGGGCCAAACTGGGCTCTAGTTGATGGACCGGGCAAGGGCCAGCAGGTGGGCCGAACAGGGGCTATTCATGGGCCTGTTTTGGGACATCTGCAGGTGGTTTAAACCTGGTCAGAACAAGGACCTGCAGATGATTGGATATAAGCCTAGGCAGGGGCGTGAAATGGGCCGAAGTAGGGACCTGCAAGTGGTCTGGAACCGGGTCTGCAGGTGGCAGGTTATGGGCCTTGTGATAGGCCTGGAAATGGGCCGAAAATAGGGTCTTTTGGGCCCTGATCGGGGCTGAAATAGGGGACCTGCAGGTGGTCCGAAGTATGGGCCTGGATTGGGCTTGGCTCGAGGGGCAGTGCAGTCCAATCTAAGGGGGTTTGAATGGACTGAAATGGGGCATTTGTGATAGCGGATAGGGGCAGGAGAGAGCAGGTAAACCGATAGATCCCTTCTTACCTTATCTTTTTCTCCTCTTCTTCTTCCTTTGGCCGCTGGCAGATGCTGGAGAGCAGGTGTGCGCAGGAGGGGCAGCAGCCAGTGCAGCAGCTTGTCGGCGTCCTTCAGCCCCCCTTCCACATGCTGGCGCGCCCCCCTCTTCTTATAGGGGCTGGAGGGGCAGATGAAAAGGCAGGCTAGGTGTGGTACGTGGATGGCTTTTGGCCTTCCCCATGGAGGTTTCACCATTAATTCCAGATTAATGGCTGGCTGTCCCTCGACCTCCCCCTGGCCTCTTCGGTTTCCCCCTCCATAAACTGACTAATGAATGGGCTGAGGTGGCAGGCTGAGGCGGCTGGGGTGTTCACACCAGGCCGCAGGTGGGCCGGCCCTGGTGTGGGCTAGAATTGGGCCCTGTTTGGCTGACTGCGGCCCGCTTTTTTTTCTCCTCCTTAATAAGGCTGTACGTAATGGGCTTCAAGGGCTGGAGAATAATTACTTCAAACCAAAATGAGTGGTGGGCCCGCTGTGGATTGTGCCCATGGGCTAGTTTATGGCCTGTTTTGGCCCAATTAAGGATTGGGCCAATTGAAACTTGGTCCGGTCCTACTTTCCCTCTTCTTTTTTTGCTGCCCCCCTTTTTTTGAAAAAAATATGACGTCAACACCTTCCAACCTCTATGGTGGAATGAAACTGCCTTTGATCAGAATTGATCTAGTGATAGAAAATTTATAGGAACATTACTTTAGGTGGATTGATGAAAGATATTTAATGAAGATAAGTGCCAAAAGGTAGAAAATATGGAAGTTTAAAAGAGTAGACATTCTGGCATTTTGAGCAAGCAAAAGTGAGGAGAAAAGACTAGTAGGGTATATTTCATAACTCAGGTTTTGACTGTTCCCTTCTGATAGTGGGCATATGGAGCATAACCCGACATCTCCTTTTTTTTAGTTTTCTTTCTGGAAAGAAAAAGAATTTCAGGGATTTTCGCAATTTGATGGCCAAATAACATTTGCTGTTGCACGACTTAGATTGTCAAGAATTTTTTCCGTCTTTTTATTAGATATCCCTTTTGAAGGGATTCATTGTTTCCTTGGGTTTCTAATTTTATTTTTATGGGAACCCACATGTGCGACACATAAACAGGGGGCGCTGAAAGAACACTCACCTGTGTATAATGTGCTAGGATCAAGACCACAGTCAAAAGAACTATTTGATTATCATGCACTTTGGTCATGAATTGTTATCACTTATCAGCTTCTGTTAGTTCTTTGGTGTTGCATTTTTTTTGTGTAATCCTTTTTCATATTTCCATGAACATTAGATTCGAATCCATTTTCATGCATTTGATGTCTGTATCATATACACGAAATGAATATGTAGAAAACCTGCCTGAAGTGTCAGCAGCCAGTTTCAGAAGGCAAGGTGCTACCAAATCTCGGTATGATACTAAGTTCTAACTAATTGTGGAGTTTTGCTTTCTTACATTTTCAACGGCTATATTTCTTGTTAAGGCTTGGCTCCTGGATAGAGTGCATGGAACATACAACCATAAAACATTGAAATGACGCTTCTTGGAACTGAGTCCATGGTATTGCACCCATGCTTATTCAAGGAAGCCTTAATCCCAAACTACTTGGGTTTGGCTATATGGGCTATATCGACAGTCAGACCAGATGCAACTAGATCCAATAACTCTTACCAGATCCATGACCATGATCTGATAACTTTATGACCAAGTTATATTTGTTCAATACATCATTTATCAATATGAGTTGCATGTTAAAAAAGTAGTTAATTAAATAAACATGTGGCCCAATATTTATGGATCTAATAACTTAACACCCTGTTTGGTAACACTATTAGGTACCTCTATCACTATCAATTTTAAAATTGATATTGATAGTAACCATTAAGAGGTGTTTGGTTAATTGTATCAATTTTAAAATTTGTAGTGCAAACAAAGCATATTATGTAATACAAGTGTCAACTTGTATTAATTTTGATATTGATATTCCAACATTTGAAAATATTAATATCAATATTGATATGGTACCAAAAATGAAACTCTAACCAAACAGGGCATAAGCTACCAGATCTAGTCATATCAGGTCCAATGGACCTGATATGACTTTCTTTCCTGCCCATCTGGGCAGGAAAGATGCATGGGTGGTGGTTGATCTGCTTCTCTGCCAAAGGGCAGTGATCCCATGGGAATGGATCGTCATTCCATGCCAGATGCGATGAATATGTTGTTCCATCTTAGAATACATAATGAATATATTTGAGAAAACATGAGAATAGAGGCAATTGTAGATAACTTAAAAGAAAGGAGATTGAGATAGTTTAGACATGGTAAACGTCTAAGGAAGTTCTAGTTAAAAAGTAGAAAATGTCAAAATAATAGAAACAAAAAAAGATGTGGTAGACTTAACTTGGTGGAGTGTGATTCAAAATGATTCGGATGATTTGAATATGTTTGAAGAAATTACTAAAAGTCAACATGAGTGGAGAAAGAGAATATATATATATGAATGGTTCGTCTCAATAATTTGGGATTAAGACTTGAGTTAAGTTGAGTTTGGAAGAATCAATCCAAGTTGATCTTGGATCAAATTTTCTTCTGACAAATTAAATGCGCTGGCTGATCCAATCTCGATCAACCGATCCCAACCTAGAAATTCTTGCATCTCAAACTGCAATTTATGGAAAGTGGACTTAGGGACATTCTTCTCTAACCAATTAGGCCATTAAAATTTTAAAATCTTAATATAAGGGAAAATGTGGGACCTAAAGTGCAAAAAAGGAGTTGGAGCATGCCAAACCTCATTTTTCTTCATATGAAAATATATAAAAATATTTAAGTGGTTGAAAATACATTTGGTTTTCATTCATTGATGATTTGAATATCTTTGAAGAAATGAATAAAAAACAGCATGAGTGTAGAGAATATATATGGTTGGTCTCAAATAATTTGGGATTAAGCCTTGAGTTGAGTTGAGTTTTGAAGAACTAATCCAGGTTGATCTTGGATCAAATTTTCTTCTAACAAATTGGATGCACTGACTGATCCAATCTCGATCCAGATGGCCTATCCCAACCTTAAAATTCTTGTGTCTCAAATTGCCTATTATGAAAAGTGGAATTAGGGACCTTGTTCCTAACCAACTAGGCCTTTAAAATTTTAAGATCTTAATCTGATGGAAAATGTGGGACTCAAAGTGAAAAAAAAGGAAACCTAGTTTTTCTTTATATGAAAATATATAAAAAATACAAGTGATTGAAAATACATTGATTTTCTTTTCTTTGGGAAAATAATTTTTTATTTTTTGGCTAACATATATTGCTATGTAAACACATAATGTTTTATAGGGGTATTAGCCAAAATACATGTTATTCATGAAAATATAAATATATTGAGGTTTGGGGTTCATTAAAATGCCTTTAGACCTCTCTCTATCGGAAGGTGTTAATTTCCGATGTTAACTACATTGCTATACTTGAATACAATTGATTAACCGTCATAAACAACTCATGAAATAGAAAAAAACATACATCCACAAAATAACACATAGGAGATATAACTCTATAAACTCAATGGAATACAAACATAACATATTAAGTTTAATTTGAGTTTCATTATGATCCCTGGAGGGTGTATTTAAGATCCCAACATTTTAAGGATACATTACTTAGTGAATTCTTAAATATATTTGACATATTTTATATGGGTTTAACTTTTTTAAATCAAGGTCATCACATGAGACATGCTTTGAATTATTAGAGTTCTTTTTTTTATTGATCCGAGGTCTAGAATAGACATGATTCGGATTAAATTTCGTATTATGGACTCAAAATCATCTTGAAAACTGATCTCATGCCATTTCTTAAGTCTTGACATTGGTCATTTCGGACTCAAAACATTTTAGAAGATTTAGGAGTCATCAGATTTCAAATCATTAGAGCACATATTTGATCTTATTTCATTTGGATCTAAAATCCGTTAAATTTTTGGTAACAAAGTCTTAGCATTATACTTGGGGATTTATTATATCCGAAATCCACACGCTAAAAATCTGATCACCATGGCATTTGCTAATCCTTTCCTTAGAGATTTAACTCTTGGGACTTAGGATTTTATTAGGATCATCACTTTATTTTTTTAAGTCCAAGTCATAGTATTAGACATATTGGATTTAGTATTCATTAAATTCATTATGCTTCCAATTGGAGTCTTAGCATTAGATTCAAATGGGATGTCATGTCGTCCGATTGAGGTGAATCAATTATCATTTGATCTTGTCACCTAGAATTCTTGATATTATTCTTCCATTTCTTGGGTCCTAACATTAAGCCTTAAACTTAGGTGTTTAATGGATCTGAAATTGATACATTGAGATCATGCACCCTCCTTACTTAGGCATGACTAAGCTCCTTCAGAGAGATTCATTTCATTGATTATCTTAAAATCAATTAGATTTAAGGATACATAGACTTGAAATCAGCATGAAATCTGATTCAACAGTCGATTCATTAAAGATCCCATTCTTAGGATTTAAATCTGTTTGAAGCCCTTATTCCGGTCATCCTCTTCCTTGACCTGCGGATACTAGGATTTTGGGGATTTTTGGGCCATTGATCATTCTATTCAATTGCTAGTCTTTCTTTATTTTTACTAAACATCTTAGAATCAGGCTCCTCTGAAGTCACCTTTCCAAAATCTGATTTCATACCATGAGAACCACTAGCACTTCCGGATTAATGACTTAGTCTTGTCTATTCTGATTTTGCATGGATTCAGTTACCTATTTTTTTCACGAGTTTAGATCATTCCTTCACCTCTAATAATCTCGGGAATCCAAATCCAAGTGCAGGATCTGTAAGGTTTCAGATTCATATGGATTGTCTTAACAGTTCCTTAGATCATTTCAGATTCATCATAGACCCACGCTCAGTTGCTTCAGAGAATTTGAGACATTTAAGTCTGAGCACCTATTTATATTACCAATTCTCAGATTAACCTGAGGTTTAGATTTAACTATTCCAAAATGGGATTAACATGCATGATTTTGGTTTGACAGATTTCAGATGTAGATTTAAGTTTCAAGATTTAATAATCTTTTGCTTGAGATTGGAGTTAATTGTCATCATTTCATATTTGCAACTTCAGTTTTAGTTTTGGTTTACATGACAGGTTTCATTAATTTTTCTTTCACGCTTGAATTTCTTGTGATCTATGTGGATTATATGATATAATCATGACATAAGATACTTGATACATAAATATTATTCAAATATGATATGAAATATACAGTACGTTAATGTGAGGAGGTTGATATGACATCGAAACCAACTTTATGTGGGAGATATCTTTAGCCCATTGTATGGGTGTAGGATATGTATCCCCATTTACCTAAATGACACAAAGGAAAGTTATGGCATAAGCTTATGCCTAACTTTCTTTGATCAAGTGGGAAATTTACCCCAAAGATGGAGAGGGATCGGTACATGATAAAGCTTGTCCATGTGTCTGTTTGGGATCAGTACACCTCGGGGCCTGCCCGGGTGTCCGTCCGAAATTATGAGGGAGCCTAAATCAATAGGCTGGCCTCTTAACATTTTCGGTTTAATTCAATGGCTTAAGAGGTGATTTGTGTCATATGGCCTCATAGGCCTACATCTGTCATCATTTGGCCGAGAAAAGCCCACTTTCTATTCCTTCCGGCTCTAGTGACCTAGTCTTCCTTGCTCCTTTCATTTGACTGAATTCTGCCATGCCTCGGTCTTCACTAGAGATTAATTTCAGCCCTTGCAATCTTGTTGTCATAAGCTGCCATCCATGAGGGTTAAAAGGGGGCTACAAGGTAGGGGCAAGAGGATCTAGACATGTGACTGTTTATGTTCGAAGAATAGGTCATGTTCGGAGCTAGATAGAGGTGTAAATGGATCGGATCTTACCTGATCCAAATCCAAATCCGATAAGAGAAAGATCCAACCTGATCCAATACTCTTTTTCCTGAACCTGAATTTACAACCGATAGTAATTACTCGTCGGGTTTGGATTTGCTCCGAAGTGCCCGAATTAGAGCTCGCCCAGGCACACCACGCATGTCTCGGCCTCGCCGCGGCGGCCACCCGCCGCCGGTAGCCTCCCGATCCCAACAACCTCGCCGAACGTCAACACACGGTGGCCCTCCTTGATCATCCGGGTGGGGACGGAGGCCGCGCCGGGGCGACCGGAGCAGGGCGGCGGGTGGTGGCTACTCGGAGGTCCCGCAGGGGAACACGGCCTGCATGGCTCCGAGGGAAAAAATCCTCTACTCTAACCCGCAGAGGTCGCCGCAAGCATGGTAATCACCGCTGATGGAGAGCCGAGGGGGAGGCAACTAGGAGTGAAGGCTTGCCCGCCGGGTGGCAGTGGGCAGCGGTGATGGCGGTGAGGCGGCGGGTGCGCTTACATACAAGGCAAGAGAAGAAGGCGGCCAGGGCGGTGGATTGATCGGCAAGTGGCTAGCGGTCCGGATGTGCGGAGTGCCAGCCCGGCTTTCGCTAATGCCGAGGTCGCTCCTAGGGTGTTTCTTCGGTGACACCTTTGTCGGGCGGACGATTAGCCCCATCACCGAGCGGTCGGGCTGCTCGGGACGGAACCGGCACCTTTGCCGGGCGGCGGTCGAGACGGTTCTGTGGCGGTGCGCAGACCGCGGCCCCTCTCCCATGGTGAGGAGTACTATGTCCAAGGTAACGAAGCCTACAACACCGGTGCCGGGGGAGGAGGCTCTCTTCCCTGCAGCAGGCAGTTGCCCACGGTGAAGCGTCGAAGACTTTGACCTAGACCGCAAGCGAGACGGCGATCGAGAGCGAGAGACCAATCTAGAGGAGGAATGTGACCAGGGCGGATGACCGGGAAACCGAGCTCGATCGATCTAGAGAAGGAATGTCTCCTCTCCGTGACGATGGCACTGTGACGACAGCACCACTGCCACCGCGAGTACAACAACATCGATGGGAGTAAATATCGGGGCCCGATAAACATTATCTCTGATTCGAAATATGTAATTTCGGGTTACGCTCGAACCCGAACCTGTCATTGCTTCGCAGGGTTCACCCGAATACACTCCAAACCCAGTAACATGTGTGGACTCTGGATAGGTTAACGGATCTTGTGAGTCCGTTTACACCTCTAGAGCTAGACATAGTCCTTTGGGCTGGCTTTTTCTAGAAACAGGCCTTAACCTTGATAGGAAGTGGTCTAGCTGATAGGGGTACCAAATATGTGATCACCCAAGCATGCAAGTAGGGCCAGGTAGTGATATGATTATACATATACCTGTGTGTTTTCAATCATGATGAGAGAGGGCATGGGTATGATAAGCAAGTGTACCGGGTATCCTTAAGCTCAATGAGTCTTAAGGGAGCCGGTTTCTCCTTGCTCTATAAGCCTTAGGTGCAAATATGAAGGGCTATTTATGGAGATGTCATAAGGGCATAGAAAGTATGACCTGACAAAGGTGTAGGGGGTCTGGCATATGGCTGAGCATGGGGTTATAGGCTGAATATCATGGGGACATAAAAAGTGGGGAACAGCAGGCTATGTGAATTGTTTATCAGGATCTCGACTATAGGTGTAAGGAGAAAAGGCTGTCGGGATATTTGGATGCATAGAAGGGGAGATAGAAGGTCGGATAGGGTTATTTAGGCCATGCAGCTCACCTATTTTTTCCTCCTCTGCCTTCTTTCCTTGTGCAGGTGACAGAACAAGGACAACAGCAACTCCTATATCTCGGAAACTGATCTCAGCCTCTCCAATTCTTGGAGCCTTTGGGCATTGGCTGGGTGGTCTTTTTTTATAGAGAATAAGACTGGGAAGGGGTCTTCAGTTATGCCTTCTTTTCTTGTGCATGAAGAGAGTAACTAGTAGAAGAGGACTCGATCAAGCTCCTATTTGTCAACATATATCGCAGTCAACTTGAATTCCGGTTGAGCTTTTTGCTTATGTGAACAGTCTCCATTGGTAGAGGACTAAGTCAAGCTTGAGATAGTGGGGGGTTGGGTTGGCACCAGAACTACTTCCGGTTCTTCCTATCTCGTAGAAGTATCCGATGGAGGTCATTGTGATCCAAACTGCATGTGGTTGTAGCCTATTTCTTGGGCTTCTCTCGATGAATGCCAAGTGTCCCATGATCAAGAATCTTGCCTATCTTTTAGGCTCATCTCAGTGACCGCCAAGTGCAGCATGTTTAGCCTATTCTATAGGCATTTTCTGAGCATGTCTGATGACTTATTAAATATTTAAGTCCAGCCTATTATTTAGGCCTTTCTTGAGATCATCTTGTGAAGATTAGATCCTACTACTTAGGACATCTGTTAACCATCCTTGTTGATTGATTCCGCGCACGGTAACATGCTGATTTATGGGCCATCATGAGACTGCCATCTGATTCATGGGTGGACTAGATCCTACAATTTAGGATTATTAATTGCCGCACAAACAAGCACCAGATGAATCATAATTAGATATAAATTGACTTCCATCTCCATAAAACATTTCAACTTGTTGATCTTGTACACATGACATTCCCAATTGAGCTCGATTTCATATACCTTCATAATTTGTCACATAAACATGTCCATTGCATCAAGATCATGGAAGGATAAGATTAATCTTCATCTTTGATTATCAGCATGGATTATACAAAAATTGCATTATTTCCATGATTGATATGCAATTCATCTCATTTATTCATCAATAATGATCAATCATAACTTGAGTGGGATCTAGCTCCTAAGGATCCAATGATAATAGGATCTATTTACATAACCCATGAACATATCCTGACCCTTGTATTTTGTGCTATCATCTTCATCTTGACATCTCTTCTCATTTAATCACAACCAATCATAATCCAGAAGGATTCATTATCCTATTAAGGACCCAATAATGATTGGATCCAATACTTAAATGATGAAAGATCCTAACCATCGGATCATGTGCCAATCATTGCTTTGTTTTTTCATCATTAAATGTACATCAAAATCTCACAAAACAGTGGCGGCGCAAGTCTTTTATGCTTGACTAAGAACCGGGTCTTCTTTTGACTCCTACCTGTACACCAATTGCCGATAGACTTATTTAAACTTGTCTTTTGACAGCACCAGTGCAAGAAGACCCCGCTTGCCTGTTCTCTCTCCTCCTCCTCCTTTCTCCCCTTCACGGCAATATCCATCTGCAGACAGCTCCGCTGGGCTTCAATTCCACTGCTCCCAATGCCTGTTCAACCATCTGCTAGAGCCGAATTGGGAAGGGGCATCCTCTGTCGGGTCTGATTTTCTATTGGGACCAAGAGGTATGGAATTTCTTTGTCTTTTCTATCTTCTCCCTTTTTCTTAGCCGCAATGACAGTTTCTACTAGCAGAACTATCAACTTTTATATCTGCTTACTTGGGTGTTCAGTTGAGCATCTTCTGAGGCTGGATTGGAGAGAAAACAACCCCCTGCAGTTCTAGCAAACTATCAAGACTCTCATGTATATACTATCTTTTTTATCTTCTTTTTTTCCTCTGCCGCAGCCATCTTTCTCTACAGTAGGAATTACCTGGCTTCAGCTCTGCCATCTCAGATGTCTAATCAGCCACCTGCCGACTCTACTTTGAAGAAGGCTTATCATCTACAGCTTCACATAGCCATTGGGGTAATCAGGTGTGCATTTTTTCATTCTTTTCCTTCTGTCTGTATTCATATCATGCATAGGTGATCTCACCAAATCGGGGCTTGGAAATCCTATCTTGTAGGGCCCATTTGTTCATCTGTTGTACTGACATAAGGAGGGTATTGTCTTCTTTGATTCTATCATCATTACTTGGTCCGATATGTGCCTCTTGGCTCCTAATCTGCCTTGTATCCTGACCGGGCTTCTTGCCATCTTTTCTTAGGCATTGGCAGTGGTGGGTATGTATTTTATTTTTCCTCAACTAGCTGCCGCAGCATTATAACACACCCCAAATATCTGAATTGTTCAGTTTTTAACCTGTGGAATCCATTGTTTGAGCAAGGTCGATGAAGAGGGTCTTTTATTCTTTCTTTTATCGTTGGTAATAGCAGGTACATTCTTCATTGCTTTTACTTTGTTGTCATGGCATGCTAGATGCATGATTAGCCATCTATGATATAAGGTCAACGAGGTGGCATCCCTTTTTAGCCTTAGACCTGTTTCGGACCCTCCACAACTTGATAAGATCAGATTTTCTCTTTTTGGATTCACTTGGCCATCAGTTGTACAACTTGTGTAGGATTTAGCTAGAGGGGTCTCCTCGCCCCTTACTTTCATAGGCAAAGCATGTGATATATATCGGGCAATTTAGGGATCCCCAGCTTTGACAAACTCCATATGTATCCATTTGAACTGGCCATGGCAAAATCTTAGAGGTAAGGTTGTGGGAATTAAATTCCCATCCATCTTTCTGCTATTTCTGTTTGCATACAACCTAGAGGGAGAGTGTGACTGGCAGCAAGGATGCTTCTTCCTTTCCATTTGAGTTCAGAGTCCCCCTTAATATCTATAACTTAATGTCGCATGTCATCTCTTCTAAAGATGGTCTACAGTCCAGGTCTTAATATAGAGTATGACTCACATGCAAAGAAATTCCATGCTAGTTGCTTCTTCTACATCCGTATAAATTTTAGGTGCCAACAGAGCATTTCCCTTCAAATTTTGATTTGTATGATGGAAGGTTTACTCTACTTGGATGAACTGGTTCAAAATTTCCCATTTTATTTGAACTGCAAGATTTTGAAATGCTGCCTTGTATTTTTCTTCTCTCTTGTTCACGGCTTTCACTGTATCACAAAACAAGTCATATATGCAGTTTGTTGTTCACCTCCCTAAAAGTTATTCTTGTTTCCAGCTTTCAGCTATTTATTTGTTTTAAAATTTATTGACAAGGAATTAGGATAAATCTTATATTGTGTGTAGCCCTACGCTTAGCGGTTCAAGCTTTTCGTCGTGAAGAGGAAATGCAGTTTTCAAAAGTGTCAAAGAGAAGAAGAGAGAGGTTAGATCAGGTGCATATATCAACGCCTCGAGTGACCCACAGATTTCTTCTTTCCATCTGTGCTTCCAGAAATCTTTTTAATGTTTATCAACATTATTCTATTGTGTACAGGAAAAGTGCACCTATGATGATCCATTCCATTTGGATTTTGCTAGAAATAAGGGTGTTCAGTTTCCGTTTTCTGTCTCAGATCGAGTTCTAATAAAGGTATCTTACTTTCACTGAAGTACATTGCTCATTTCATATCTGGATTGGATCTGCCAATCTGCCTGATTTAATGGAAGCAATGAGTAGGTCAGACTTGTCCTTGGCTCAATGTGACTCAGCATGAGTTGGCCAGGATTGGCTGATCCATGACCAGGGTTGGCCAATCTCATCTTATCTCAGGCAGGCGGGTTGGTCCAGCCAGTACTGGCTAAACTGAAGTTGACCCAGACTGGTCCATGGCCTGCAGATTCAGGTCAGCATTTCCAATGTGTCGTCTGATTCTGCAAACCATGATAGTGCTTCTGATTTTAGTTATGTTTTCTTCTAAATTTTCCTACATTACCATTTACCAGCAGCACCACTTGTGTTAGTTTCATCCCATGATCATCTACTCTACCTTGTTTAGAAGAAACCAAGAATAGGTTTTACAAATAAAGGTCATTTTTTCATAACAACCATTTGCATTACTTCCACAGAAGGTAAACTTGGACAAATTGAATGCAGGGAAACAAGAGGACTCCCCAGCGTTTCGTTGGACGCATTGCTGTTGTAACCACACAGTGTTTAAATGGATGGTTATTCTTCTCACATCTGTTTTAAGTGTCCTTTATTTATTAGATTGTTTTATTTTCCTTTTATTATCCTTTTTATCTTTATCTTTTTAGATCTTGTTATTATATTTCTTGAGCATCGATCAACTCAAGGATATAGTTGAAAATGATTGAGGTTGGGTTGTTTAATTGAGAGACTAGAGATGATTAAGTTGCAGATTAGGAGGTATGCTGATACTGTAGGATGGCATATGATTAAGTGGGCTTCAATGTACATGCACATGAAGGAGAAAACAATTAGATGGAGTAGGGAGCACACCCAAACCGGAGTGGTCTTATGTAATTGGGTACTTTTTTTTATTGGTGTTATGGTCATATAAAGATCTATCTCACTTGATAGATCTTAAAATGACTGTGAAAACCGGTGATGTTTCTTAATGGCCCGTTTGGTTACAGTATCAAAAATGATACTATATTAGTATTGATATTGATATTTCTAGAAGATGAAGTATCAATATCAAAATTGATACAAGTTGACATTTGTATTACACAACATGTGTTGTTTACAATACAAATTTTAAAATTGATACTATTATCCAAACACTTTAAAGTGATTATCAACGATATCAATTTTAAAATTAATAGTGATAGAGGTGTATAATACTGTTACCAAACAGGACATAAACTCTTTTTGATGAAATTCAATTCCTGTGTGATTGCCATAAAAAAGTTTAAGTAGGAAGCCCTACCTTGCCTCAATCCCTAGTTGGTTGCCGGAACTGGCTTTAATAACATATCATAGCTAGTAGTTTGAGGGAAAATGAAAGAAAGAGGAAAGATAGTGGTATGTCCCAAAGATCCAAGTGCAAGGAAGAATAGACAAGTTGAATTGTATTTATCTTTTTTTTTTCTCATGAAGGTGTAAGATTGTAATATGGCATATTATTTCACTTAGGAAAAATGCAGGATTAAGTGAACAAATGTGTAGGGGTGTTCATTGTTTGGTTTAAGTTCAACTTGAAAAACCAAATGGAACCAATAAACCGAATAACTTAAATTAAATTGAATATTTATTTTAACTTAGGTATATTAACAATGTTTGCATATGTTTTACATGTCCAAATAAATATTTTTAGATTTATTAAGGCATTGTTGATCACATATATAAATATATATATATGTTTATAAGATATGATTTAAATTTAACGATTCTAACCAAATGAAATCATATATAAACATGCATAATGGACTTCAAGAAAATAATGTTCGGATTGAACCAAACAGAATTAGTTTGGTTAAGTTTTGTTTAGTTTGAGAGGTATTTTGGTTTGGTTTGGCCAAACCATGAACAGCCTATGTTAGAAGGTGGTGCCCGCCTCGGTGTTGCCTTAAGATGGTAGGTGCCGAGGTGCCCTCTGAAGGGCAAGGCGCAAGGGCACCTTCTGCAGGGGCCAAAAAGAAGCTAAGACACACAGGCTGAGGGACCCAGGCCACCACGTTTTTAATAAAAAAATTCATCTAGGGACTTTTTCCCCAAATAATCCCAGCAAGGGGCCTTGGCACAAAACGTAGACATCCATTTAAAGATAGTGAAGCTATATTAAAATCTTTCAATATCACACATTGTTTATATAGGTTTAAAGTTATTAATTATGCACATATACTTCAAAAATTCATAAAGTTCCCTTTGAAGCCTCTCTCTTTTCCTTTTAGTTTATTAAATTTCTCTTTGGCAAAAATGTACATACACAAACATGTGCAGTTCCTTCGTGTTCATCCAATTCTACTGCTCAAACAATCCCTAAGTAGCCGCTTCTCACTTAAGCCAAGTGGCCCCTATGAACTCATTGGATGCCTTGACTAGTATGGTTGGAGCTTATGTTGTCCAAAATAGTAGAATGTTTTAAAGATGGATAAATTTGTGGTACAAGCACATTGAAGTGTATATGTTCTTAATACACGGTATCTTTTAAGACACTGGATGTTGTATTTCTAGCTGTGATGCGATGGATCAGTACCACAAAACACAAGAGATGACGAGGAAGGACTGAACTTAAAAAGTTTAGAAACCATATTTACACCTGTTGAATCTACACAGTTTCAGAATTTACATGCTCACATTTTTCTCTTCATAGTCAGCAAGCTAACAGTGGATTATTTTGAATGGACCAATTTTATACGGGCATTTTCAATGGACTGTTAAAAATCTTTCTTTTTAGCATCTTATATTTAATGGACTGTTACTTATTTTTGTGTTGTATATGGGCGCAGATATTGCCAACATGAAGGGCATTAAATTCTTTGTTTTCTGACAGGTACGTGGTTAAGACACTAGATAATGCAGAAAGTGTCAAGTTGCAGTATCGCTCCTTGGCAAAGGTTACAGATGATCCAAGCTCAAATATAACAGTTCCTGGTAAGGCTGGCACTTCATACTGGGTTTGACGAGACTTCAAGAATCAGAAACTTTCAAGATGGAATCCATGCCGTGCAACACACTCGTGTAAGTTCTATTAATTATCTTAGCATGGAGATGCTAGTGATACATTCTTGATCATCATTAGTTGCCAGTGGAAAGGCACCTTAATCTTTATGCTCACACCGATGGAAAGCAAATCAAAATTGAAAAAGGACACCATGGAAAATCGGGTCGCGACTTAGGCCCCCAATCCAGTTAGATCCGGCCTGGGGTTACGTGACCCAGTGATCAGATCACCAGTGGCTAGCTTGGGCCTTTCAAAGGCTCCTAAGGCCCCTTGTGGCATATATAAGACCCCCAAGGGGCCTACCAAAATCCCCACACCCTCCACCCCCATTCTCTCCCTTTTTTCGTACTCTAAAAACTCTCTCAAACATTCTTCACAATCTTTCTCTCTCTACGGTGCTTCAAAGTACTTGATTTCTCATTTCTTTTTAAGACACCCTAAGTCTTGTTTTATGTTTCATTGTGCCGATGACCCTTTCGTTCTTTTAGGGTTAGCTTTCGTTTTTAAAATTTTCATCAAGATGTCTTCTTTAAGTCATAACACTTAAACCATCAACATGACTTGGAATGATCCGGCTTGGCTTCATTGTAACTTGATTAGTATAGCCAAAAGAAAAGTCTAATGTAAATATTGTGAGAAGATTACACACAAAGGGATATACCAGTTGAAGCATCATCTCATTGAGATGAAAGACAACATTCTCTTATACACACAAACTCCACCTGAGATAAGAGCACAATTTTGTAAACATTTATAATTGATGGAACAAGCAAAGAGAGTAACAAAATGGCATAAGGACACTTTATAGACATTTAACTTTCCAATCGTGGAGATCACATATTCGGAATTGGATAGGAATGTCCTACGGTTCGGAGTACTCTTACGGAAGATATCAATGATGGTATATTACTATTAATGATTAATAACTTGCATAAATATCAAATGATATTGATATCTAATACTTATTTTTATAACTAGAAGAAATGATACATGTGATGGAGGCAAGTTAGAAGTCTTTTACAGACGAAGGTATGTATCGACATACCTGTTGGTTCATAAGTCAAGGTTTTGAAAGTGGAAGAGGATACAATAATGAACAAGAAGAAGAGTTTTATGATCTCACATGAAATGATGACTAAGAGCAGGACACGTGGATCCTGTAACCGTCAAGATAAGCACAAACTATGATAAATGATTACAATGAAAAAAAAAGAATTCGAGGATTTACGAGGAGAAATTTTGGTAGGTGACTTATTGACGGTTCTTCTACAATATTATACCAGCAAACACTGCACAGACCGTATTACGAGTCAATGATCTACACCATAGCTGACATCAATAAAGGCATTATAGGATTGAATTGGAAGGAAATTTACAACATTTATCCTCCCATTGAAGTGGAAGATATTAAATAATGTGTCACATCATTTGAATGTATTTGGCAAGAAATATGGTGCATTTTGATGACAAACAGTTTGACAAAGTATACTAAACTTTATTGTTCATATTTATTAGTTACTTCTTATTTCTTACTTAATATTTTATAATTTATGTATGGTGTCTTTTTTAATAGGTATAACTAAGAAGACAATGATCAAGTTCTTAATATATTATCAAGTCGAGATCATGTTTTAAAAGCTAGTGGATGTGTTTAGACGACTAAAGAATGTCAACTACTTGTTCAAATTAATTGACGACATTATTGATGAGATAGGAGAAGATCAGGTTGTCTAAGTAATGACTGACAATGCAACTGCTTACAAAGTAACTGGACAAATGTTGATGGTGAAGAAATCACATTTGTATCAAGTATAATGCTCCGCTTATTCTTGAGACTTCATGTTAGAAGGTAAATGCAAAAATCCTCAAATTGATCAGATAGTTACGATGACCAGTTCATATCATTGTCTATCTATAACTAGAATTTTATTATGAAGTTAATGAGGGAGTGCATATGAGAGGTTGAGAGCTCTTATACCCAATGCAACTAGGTTCATTTCATTCCATCTCAATGGAAAGTTTAATGCCACAAAGACATCCTCTTATCTAAATGATCATTTTACCGAGATGGTCAAGTTGGATTGCTCAGACAATTTTTTTTCAGATGAGAGAATGGAGAAAAGTAAATGAGGCATTAGAGAATTTTTTAGCAAATTGTAAAGAAGACACTTTTTATAGTGCAACTCATATCAAATGTTTTTAGAATAGTTGATGGGAACAAGAAGGCAAACATACATGCAAAGAAAGAAATTTTAAGGACAATGACGAACTTTACTAAGTGGTGAGATATTATCAGTTGTTAGTGGCAGCAGGTGTTATATCATCTTATAAATGCAGTAGATACTTTTTATTGCCATTAAGGGTATAATTTTTTTTCAATGTTTAGTTCTATACTAATATATATTATATTACACATGTTATTTTTTCAATTTTAGATACGTTCATGGTCCTTTAACCCATGCTATGAATTTCTAGAATGTCAAATTGGACATCGGTTGAGTGTTTGAAGACGATGATTGATCAATTATAGTACGTAACAAGATGTATAATTATGAGTTGAGGTTAATGCACTTTGGACCATTAAAGGTACAACAAACATTTGTGTCTAAAGTTATAGCATGTATTATTTAGTTTTCCAATTTAGATAGTGTTTCATCACACTTACGTTCTAAAGTACAATAATCTCTTACAGTTGACTCGTGGATGGATTACAATAAGACAACGGGGTATGAGGACCTAACCGGCATTGTAATAAGAGGTTTGAGCCAAACCACATCGGCTTTAGGATATGAAAGGAATTGATCGACATTTAACTTGAATTATACAATAGAGGAATAAACTAACATCAAGAAGGTTAGAGCAGTTAATATACTGTCATTACAATGAGGTTGAAGTTTAAGAACTTGCAAAGGATGAAGTTCAATCTGAACAAGAAACAAAGGTGGAGAGATGAAGTGGGATGAGAAAGCCAGTTAGTCACCATAAACAATGAATATATAGACTTAGATAAGATATTCGGTGAGAGAAGTACATTATAAATTTAAGTCAACAATCAAAAAGGACTAGGCAAATCTGAATTCAATGTAAATGGTCGAGAATGGGCTGAAGAAGCATTGAACAACGTATTCCTAGCCAAGGAATTACACATTCTTTTTTCATTGGCCAAGATATTGAAGACCGGAGAGTTTTCTTGTCAAGATAAGAAGTTATCTGATAAAAGAAAACACGTTGTAATTGATTAATCGGACATTGCAAATCAACAAATGATTGATTATGAATGAGAAGACATGTTGGAGCAGAATATCTAACTTCAATTACAGGCAATGGAATTTGACTTCAAAGAATAAGAGCGATGGAGCATTCGATAGTGAAGGAATCACTACTGGTATAAGAAAGTCTACAGATCTAGGGTATACCCTACAATTATGCACTTCACCGGTGGAGCAATATGCACATATAACATAAGAACATGATTATGATGCATGATCACAAAGTGGAGAAGAGCAACACACAACGAGATGGAGGTCAGCACTATCACTACTCGTATGAAGTTTAGTCATCTCAAGACTCTTTATTTTCTATATATGACCAAAAAGGTTATGGAATTACTTAAGCTAGTTATGGATTCTCATCAAATTCTTTTATGCACTCAAACTTATGATAATTATGGTGGATCTTGAGGAATTTATTCTAAGGTAATTGTCAGATGGAGTGTGAAGTACAATGAACATGTGTACACTTTTAATGCCATGTGCTCTCCTCAAATGTCTTGGGGAGAGCATATAAATTATGATGAACAACAATCAAAATGTATGATTTACTTATAAATGGATAAAACATTTATTGTTGTCATATTCTCTAATTTTTTTAGAAATTTTTTATTTTTTTCAATTTTTTCTTCATACCGGGTTGACCCTGGCCGATTTACCTTGAAGGACACTACTCTTCATTTTGGTCTCCTGACTTATTCGGGATTGAATTTGAGGAGCCTTCTCTTGACTAGTTTATCTCCCGGACAGATGAAATGATGAGTGATAACCACTCTTCTGACGTGGTTCCACACAGATTTGCAAGTTCTTTCGCCATTACATCATCTTATGATATTTCCATCATCTTATGGGGTGTTTGGTTGCATGATAATGAAGGTTTTTGTTTTAATTTTTAAAAATTGTAAGAAAACTTGTTAAAAGAGGTGTTTGGTAACCATGGCAATTTTATATTTTAAAAGTGATTTTCTTCTTAATCAAAAAAAGAGGGTCTCACCTCTTTCTTTTTTCTTGTGGTTCCCCACTTTGTTTGGTCATGTGTGGTAGTTACTCTTTTTTGTAATCACATCCCTCCAAACATGATAATTTTATGTCATGAGTTGGTTCACTTTTTATTTTAATACAATTTTTTATCATGAAAATGTACAAAAAATTATCATGTAACCAAACACCCCATTAGCTTTGTTTGAGCAGATTAACGGGTTGTATGCTGTGGGAAACGACGGTCGTTCACAAACGTTTTGTGCTGTGATTCGGACGCTGGGATGCTATTGCTTATCATAAACTTGAAGTGTCCGACGAGGAGACGTTCGTGTTTCTGCGGGGTGCTAATGCCAATTGGTGGTTCTTTCACATTATCCCACTAACAGCAGCTTGGATCTCCTTTCGACAGTAGTCGGACTATCGGAGGATGAGCGCAAATCGTAATGGCCGTTCATCTGTGTCAGGACTTTCAAGGCTTACTAAAGCTTTAGTAGTTGGTCGACCACGCGCCTGGCTATTTTCTGTATAGATTGGGGCAGTTTTTGTACACGTAAACTAGTACCGCGGCTAAGAATTTAATGTTGGATACGTGGTGGGCTTTTCGTATAATATGTGGGCTGTAGAAGCTGGCTCGGTATGTTCTTGTTTACATTTTTTGGCAAGCGATTATCGGTCTTCCATGTTTCCCAGAGGGCCGAGCCGCATAAAGATGAACTGTTTTTTAACGTCGCTCTTGAACAATATCGTGTTTTTTTTTCTTCAACGTGTACCACGATGCCTTTCTTTGTCTTGTGATTGTTCTCAGTTTTAACTTGGACGACCTATTTTGCAGTAGAAAACAGATAATGGGTCACGATAGTTTTCGTCTGTAATCCTGTGGTAATCTGGGCCACGATGGGTTGCTCATAAGCGAGGTCAGCATCCACAAAGCCGAAATGCTCGAGCTGGGACAAATGTCTCCATGTTGGTTCCTAAATTTGGCTACGTTATCGTGTGATCACGGTAAATTAGAACAGATTTTAAGTTGACGTCATGTCAAGAATCTGACATCAATTTAGCATACATAATCGATTTTATTCTTGCCGCATCCCTCCCCGTCACCTTTTGTTATATCGCACTCGCTCTACCAGGGCAATGCCTCCGACATGAGGTTCTCAAATTCAGTCGTCGGCGAGTATAGCCACCAAACCACTTTCTGTCGGATCTCCGCCATCTGCAGACAAGAGGCGAGAGGACCGAGCGGTCGGCCGCACTTAATGTCAGGCCTTCTTGAATTCCCCTCAAGTCCGAAGCGGATACGCCGCTGGAAGTCTGAAGTCACTGGACCAACCTGACTTAGGGAAGAGAGGCGGTAGTGGAGGATGGCGGCAACGGCATGCTGCCGAAGGAACAAGATGGCAGCACCCTATGTTTTGTTGCTTTTCCTACTTTACGCTTAAAGTAGCTCAGATAAAATCCAAAAAAGATTAGCGCAAAGAATTATTTATGAAAAGGTTATATAGGGATCATACATCGAAAGTGAAGAAATTAAAGAATTAATTCGGGGGCAGTAGTAATGGTTCGCACTTGACAAAATCATCATATCTCCGGATAAAAATCAACCTCACCAGAAACAAGCTAACACCCACAAAGCACCAATAGAAGATGCCACCAATTACGGAGAATGATTTGTCAAACAAGATCTCTGATAACAGCCACCCAGAATTCTTTATTTCTGGTGAACGGTTTAACCCGAATTACCGAGTAGAAATTTTGGTACAATGTTACAACACATCAGTTAGCCGGTCTCTGTCGAACAGGCTACACTAAGACAAGGGAGGTCCTGAAGAGAACCAAGATGAGAGGATCGTTAAAGTTGAGATATGTGGGTACGATGAGAGGATCGTTGAAGTTGAGATATGTGGGTTAAGGACAGAAGCAGGAAAGATTGTCCGTGGTCATTATCACATTGCACGTAGAATATAGAGAAGCTGCTGCGGCCCTCACCGCGTATTCCCCGTTCAGAATCTCTCCGTCCTTCACTCTGCCGAAAACAAAATGAAATAACTTGGCTCATCGACCAACGAGAGGAGAAGCCATATTGCCGGTTATGTAAAATAAAAAGAAACATAAAAGAATATCAAATATTGTAGAAAAAAATAAGGAAAAATCAACGCAGAATCGTAAATCTGAATACGTTCCAACATCAATGCAGCAGAAAAGGACTCGCCTATGAAAGAGAAAGACTGACTTAGCAGCTAGAAGAACATCTACTTACAACTTCATGAAAAAAACAACCGGAACAAAAACGAGATAGACCAGCATTTTTGCCTTTGTGTTGCCCTCGTGTTTTAAGGCCAAACTATAAAGACGATATGAAGTATGAACTAGACATACGTTACCTCGTGCCAAGTGATGATTCTGATGAGCTTAGAAACGGCAAACTTTTGTCAACAACAGAGTTCAACCCCCTCTCGCAGTTCATCTGCATTTCTTTCATCTGTTCTAGCAACATCTCCTAGAAAACAAAGGAGAAGAGGTAAAGCAGTGACAAAAACAGTACAGAATATAACACATCAATTACTTTTAACAGAGGCTAATGTAAGATAATACAAGATCTATGTCATAGAATCTCCGTCATTTCAAATTGACTTACCAGATGTTTCCCTTCTTTGGATAACGCCATGTCCATTTGATTGAAAAGGGCTTCCCATCGTTTCATGTGGTCAGTGGGTGCAACAGAGTTGGAAGATACACCAGTTGACAACTGGAGGGATGATTCATTCTCTTGGTTAGACGATGCATGTGCTGACAGTAGATAGGGTAGTTCTTTTTGGATAGCATATCTTACTCGCCTCCTGCTACGTCCCAAGGCTTCGTCACAAAGATCAACGTTAAGCAAACACAGCAAATCAAGTAACGCCTAGATGATTGAAAACTTGTCATGTTTATTCTTGGTTACCTCCTAAACGACCTCTTATGTCGTCACACAGAAGCTTCAACCACTTGGAGGCAACCGAGGCGGCTATTGGATAAAGCAAACAAAGGAAAAGTAGAATAGGCCTATTAATACCGTGGTCAGTCAAGGAAAACGTAAGTACCACATGCATAAAGGCCCATGAACGATTACCTTTAATGGAAAGGATAGCATTTTCTTGGCTCACCGAAACATCTTCACAGGACGTGGTGCCAGAATTTACGGACGACACAGTCCTGGCAGTGAACAATTTAAGTGCAAGGTTATCATCAGTTTTGAGGTTTAGCCGTGATGAGGCAGGACCTCTGCAGAATAACGCTTCTATAGAATCCCATTTATCAGCTTCACCAGTGCATTCAGGTACAGAAAAACTAAATTGTCTGCTTGAGGGAAGGTTGAATTTTTCAGTCTTTGTCTCCATCTCTATGTTCATTGTCCGTGCTTCGCCATGGCCTTGCAACATTGGTTCCTCAGGCCCAACCATAGCCTTGATTATCGAGTGAACCTGCTTGCGATTTCTCACATGATTAATGATCCCAGGATTCAGTCCTCCTAGAAGTCCACTTGGAGAAGCAATCCTTGTGAGCCCATTTACCTGCCCTCTATTTGCAGTGGTCTCTATTTTCCTACGCTTATCTTCCTTCTTTCTCTTCAATGGACGGGCTCGTCGCTTCGGAGCTGGAGGTATGCCACCATATGAATAAGAAAGGAAATTGTTGTGCTTCATCTCTTTCCATCTTCTTAACGCTTCACTCTCTTCCGGAGGTCCAGTTGTGCTTCCACACTCCGAGGGGTCTGAAGGCTTCAAATGTCCCAAGTTCTTGTATGGATAGAATGGGTTATGTTCCAATATAGCTGAAGTATCTGGTACATTCAGATCAAGAGCATGACCGGAGGAAGACTTGATATTAGTGTCATCGATCCTATCAACTGCATCTGACAACACATTGTTACCAATCTCAACTCCATCCGATAACTTAATGGTTAAGGAATTGGATACATGCTTTGATAAGCTGTCGACACAGGGAGATGAACGAGTACTGTCTACATGTTGCAATGTAAGATGTGCATTAGAACTGACAGTATCCAATGAGTTTGGACCTGCAATGGCTGGTTCAGATTCATTTGATCGAATTAGTTTCTCATTTTCTTCAACATGGGAAGATCCATCTTTATTGATTGGTGACTCCTCGATCATTGCACCTACTGCTTCTGTACTGAATTGGTCTTGGCTACTGCAATATACAACTAAAAATTTTGTCAAAATGTTGGATCTTTCTACATGACGTACAAGATCAAAGACGTCAGATTTGATAGACACATCTACAATATTAAATATTATGGCGTTTCATTAACCTATAAAAGAAAGGAAAGGCTGAATCAACCATTACGGTCGTTCTGATTTTGCATTAGTTTCCTAATTTCAAGTGACTTGAAATGGTCTAATAGCAGCCGACATGTTTCTACCATTTTGCCATTTTTCCAGAGGTCTGATGTTAAAGAGATAATAACGATAGGCAATTGCATGCCAGCAAGATGATATTGAGAAAATAACAAGTTTTGTATATTCAATCGCAAATGCAAGTTGATTTCTTTTTTTTTTTCATGCCAAGAAGTTGCTTTTCTCGACCAACAGAGTAAGGATTCAAATTATTTGCATCAATCCATTACGCTATAATTATGGGCAAAAAATAGAAGCCTTCGGATTGGAGTGCCGCAAGATCTATGATCGGCATTCTCTTAGGACACATGCTTAATTATCTAAACCCTAATTGGTGCCCTTTTCTTTATCATCTGCTTGAGGTATTTGCAGAATGGGGAGAAGTTTCCACCAAGTTTTGCAAAATTGGAACCAAGAAGCACCTCTTTCTACTACCAAGACCCAAGTGTATACCAGGATAGTACTGATCCATTCAACCTGTCAAGAAGCTATCTTTCTACTACCAGAACGCCTCTTCCCTCTGAGAAATGCAAAGCACAAAAGCCGGTGGAGGTAGAAGTAGGCAAAGATGTCGGAAAGCCAAAAGAAGGAAGAAATGGTAGTGAGTGGATAGTTCAGGAATGGTGGTTTTTGAATCAGGCTTATAGCCCGACCAAACTAATGGTTTGGTTTGTTTTTTAAATCAAATAGTGAACATCCCTAGTGGAAGTTGTTTGTTAACCAACTCTCTAACAAAAAATTTAAAGTGCTTACCACAACAGTGAAAATCATGATAACTATTTTTTCGATATATATATATATGAAAATCACTAACAAGACAAATGACTGGCGGCAATATCTTTGAAGTATGAATAAAATAAACATTTCAAATATAATTTTGTTGTCCAAGTATTTAGGTTGCCATAGATAAACAATTTGGACAAGAGAGAAACACCTAGATCGAAACATTGAACATGACTCGCATGATCAAACATAAAAGAGAAAAAAATAATGAAGAATTAGAATAGGTGGAGTATATCATAAACAGATTTGTTATCAGCAAGTGTTGAGGAAAAAGGTGAGGTAGGGGAAAAAGGTGAGGAACATGAAGAGCAAGGGTCCTAAACTATGGGTCATGGTTGCAGAATAAGCCGATCCACATTGAGATTAGCAAGTACCAACCTGATTTTAGGGGAGGCCTATCATTAGGCCAATTTTTGCCAAGATCAAACTCTACTCGGTCAAATCAGCCTACACCAGAAAGATCCAGGGTGATCTGTCCTGTGCCTTTCGCACGATTGCCCTTGTATTGCATACAAGAGGACCCAATAAACAGGAATTCACATACCTAAGTTGGTTGGCAGCTGCAACCTTTTCTTATATTATCTAAGGTTCGAGGCACCCAAGGTGAGGAAGGTCTCACCTCACCTCATGCTTTGAGAGAAAATAAATTTTAATATATTTTTATATTTTATATTTTATTTTTATACTTGTAAATCACTAATAGCAACATTAATTCTAAACAAAACTATAAATTCTGAAAATATAAAAATGTAACTGATTTTTGTACCAAAACAGAGAAAAAAATTGAGGTCGGCAAGGATTGAGAGAGAGGGATAGAGGGGTCAAGACTGAACGAGCATACCCAAGTGAAACAAGGTACAGTGGATCAAAAAGGGCTCACAGAGAAACTAGGTACAGAGTTCTAAGAGAGAAACTAGGGTTTCTTACCCTACCCCATTCCTCTCTGGTTGAGTTTCTTACAATCTTACCCAATTTGAGTCAGCTCTAACATCGAAGGAAAGATGGTCCAGGCAAATGAGATGATTACCTGAAGCGATCATAGACAAAGCAAGATGCCTAGCCATCACCTTACCTCATCTGATTGCCTAGCCAACTGAGGCAATTGACTTTGATACCATAGGCCCATTCATTGTTGAGAGGAAACAATTTTGCTAGATCAGGGCTGCCCCCCTGTGAGGGAACAATCCAGAATATGTTTTCTTATTTTCCTTTCAATTAATGGATGGACTGATCCAAGCAGTTCTTAGATCAGTTTCCTTCCATCAGATTGGCCAAATTAGACCCGCTGAGCTGGTCAATCCAATCCCGATATGAATTGGGATTGGCCCTGGCCGACCTAGAGGCCAATCCTGATTGGAATACCATTGTATGAGTTGACAACTGATCTCAACTGCACAAGGTTTTATTGCCATCTCTGATCTCAACTGTTCTGCTTTCATTTTCTTCTACTTTATTTGCTCGGCATCCAATCAAATTTTTAATGTTTTAAACAGCGAGGTAGTTCCGCTTTTAGGAAACTGCAAAAAAAGCACATCCTCATGGTATTATTCCTCAATATGTATGGGTAGTGGGTACTCCTATTTTCGTTAACCCAGCAAACCAGATAAGCTGATTCAATTTGATTCAAGCCCCTCTAATAAATTTACTCCATCACAATTCAAAATTCAATAAACTGGAATTTTATTAATTTTTTTCGGTTGTGTATATATGGGTTAAATTTGAAAACGTAGGCTTGGTCACAAACCATAATTGTGGTTTTATGGACACAATGATGCTGTTTAGAAATTATTTGGCAAAATTCAACATCGACCAAAAGTGGAGCTATATTGGCTACACATGTAACATATTTTTCTAGGAGTGCCGAAGATAAGTAACATCTTCGACGTTTCAAACAGTAGCATATAAAGCAAAAGTCCCCAATCATGCAAGAGGAAAAAATATGTATAGCGGTGAAAACATGGATGAGCAACAAGCATAGATGACTTGAGCACACAATTTCTATCAGATAGTCCTTTTTTTCTCCACATTTCTACCCATAATTTTCGAGAAAGAATACTTCTCGCGGCAAAAAATGGGGGTCCATTAACCTTTCATCTTATGAACAGAACGTGTAGGTCGGCGAGAGGGTAATCAGGGAATGGCAGCAATTAGTCTATGCTACAGATATGTTGAGGCCAAACCATCGGTATACAGCGAGATGACGAAGGTAAGGGCGAGGACGGCGATGATTAAGGCGATCCAGTCGATCGTCGAGGCGATGAGAGTGCCGGAGGCGGACGCAGCTAGCGGAGAAGATGTTTAGGACGATGGCTGCGATGGGATCGAGGATGTCGTAACCATCGGGAGTTTCGGAACATGAACGCGTAAGGGAATCGTGTTGGCGATTGACGAGGGTGGCGAAGTAGGAGGTCCCGGAGCGTGAGACGCACGCAGCCACCGACGAGGGCATCGAGGTGGATCCCCGAGGTCGGCGCGTGTATACAAGAAGGTGCCGCCGGCCGAACACATCTCAGCGACAAATTCTGCGTGGCAGAAGGCAAAAAAAGAGGGCGGCGAAGCCAGCGACCGCAAGGAAGAGGATGACGGCGGGACGGCATCGAAGCGGGCGCAACCGCCGAGCAAGGTGCTGGAAAAGGAACGTACCCGAGCGGAGGCGGCCGGGGCCGGCGTGGATGAGGTTCAGGCGGCCGGCGACGACCGAAGGAGCGTGAGAGAGGCCGCCGCAGAGCGACGGACGGAGAGGGATGGGATCTGAGAGGGGGTTGCAGCCCGCGAGAAGATGACACCGTCGGGACAAATTTTTGAATTCGAATCTGGAGCGTTCTCGCAGGTTCACGCGGAAAACGAAGAAACATGTTCAACGGGCAGGGACAGGATGCCGGGACCGGGTAAACGGATTCACCGAACCCGATAACTTGACCTGGATCCGGAATACGAATCGGGTACGCAAGGGGAAACCCTAAACGGGACAGGGAATCTCTTATCCCCGAGGGGAGGTCGAACTCACACGGCTCTTGAATCCTGCCCTTCGCTCACGAGAGGTGTTTGATTACTCGATCAATTAAATTTTTATTACAATTTAATGTTTTATAAAAAAACTCGTTAAAAAAATATTGAACAACTATAACAATTTTATATCTTTAAAGTAATTTTTTCTCGAACAAAAAAAAGAAAATCTCACTTCTTTTTATCTCGTGATTCTCTACCTTACTTTTATCACGACACGATAAATTTATGTCATTGATTAAATCACATTTTATTTTAATATAATTTTTATCGTGAAAATATTAAAACAATTTGTTGTGCAACCAAACTCTCCATAAATTTCGAGAGTTTTTTTATCCGTGTCTCACTATTTCTTAAAATTATTTATATATTTTTATGCAGAGTCTAAAAAGTAGTCAGGGTATTTAATTAATTGCGCTCCTTGACCCACTAACACAGCCAAACGTAACTTATTTTAAAAAATAGTAAAGCAAGTGAACTTTTCAATTGACGGACGGCATAATTTAGTTAACTTTGTTTAAAAAATTTGTAATTTCCCGTACAATATTGATCAGGAGCTGTAGGGTAGGACCTTGGTTGTAGAGTACAACTACGTACCTTTTTTTTTTTTTTTGGTCACGAGTGGCCTAGTGGCCCAGAGACCCGCCGCGCCGCGGGTGGCGAAGGATCGAGCGCCTCGATCCTCACAGGTCACCCCCCCTCGGGGGTGCCCGGCTTCACGCCGCTGGGAGGCTTCGAACCCCCGCCCTGCGCGTGGGACGGTGCCAGTCGAGCCATGCTCGACCAGCAAGTACAACTACGTACCACGCACAGAGAGAAAGAAAGAAAGAAACATGTCAAATCAAAAGAGGGCGCCACGCAAGAATTCCGTGATTGATACCATACCGATAACGTGCTTCGCATCCGATAACGCAAGATGCAGAAGATATCCAAAGAGAAGGAAGGTTGTTACAAACTCTAAAATTATGGTATCGAGGTAGAACGGTCCAGGATATATAAACACAATATCAAATGTCAAATAGTCGATATAAGATTATTCCCACAATTTTAACACTCCCCGTCAAAGTGAGCAGTGCGAATAGAAGACCAGATAATCGAGTATTAAAGATCGATAAATGTCTGTTTCGATACCATCTTACAAATCTCGAAATTATAATGTTGAGGTAGAAGAGTTTAGGATATATAAGTACAATATCAATTTTCAAATAAACAATACGGAGACTATCCCCACAATTCTAACAAAGGTTATAAACAAATGTACCAGTTTTACTGACTTAAAAATCTCAAGAATCTTCTAGGGCATGTTTGATCACGTTTCACCGAGATCTTTACCATGTGCCCCGAGATTTTTATTCATCTCCGAGTTTCATGTATTGCAACTTGTAAAATTTGGAGAGGAGATCATGCAATGATCGAAGAATTGAGTGAAGAGTATAAAAGAGATATGTATATTTTTATAATATAACAGGCTAAAACTAAATATCTCAAGACGAGTCTATGAATATTGTAGAACAAATTCAGAATATAATAATTGAGTATACATGGTTCTCACATTTAGTTATCATATCTCACCAAACTGATATCTTTGACTACATTATATTTTTTTACTATAAAATTTTAACACGAAAGTGTATAAAGACTTTATTTGCAACCAAACACCCTGATTATTTGACTGCATTATATTTTTTTTACTATAAAATTTTAACACGAAAGTGTATAAAGTGTATAAGGGCACATCCACCCATGTTCAGCCTTTCTTTTATGGTTTGGTGGGTGCGACTGTCTGCGGCATCTCGACAGAAAAAAACAGAGTGGGTGACAGTACCGTTATTTTTTAAAATATATTCTTACATTTTTATATAAAAATAATATAATGAGAAATACTTTTCTCCTGTAAATAATATACTAAACTTCAAATTGACCCAAGTTAATTATTATTTATTGGTCTGATTTTATACCATTTTAATTTATGATTTATAAATAAATAATATCTTATAACAGCCGGATAAAATTATTATATTTTACGAGATAAGATACCAAGAAACAAAAGAGAGAGAGAGAGAGAGAGAGAGAGAGAGAGAGAGAGAGAGAAAAATTCTTTTTTGGTCATGGCGACGGAAGATCGAGCCCCCGCTGGCTCGGTCCCCGCCAGGAAACCCTCCCCACCGGAGGAGGGCCGGGTGCCATCGGCCGCCCTCGAACCCCGCCCTCCCGCAAAATCGGCGGGAGGGATGCCAACCGAGCTACGCTCAGCCAGCAAGTAAGTATCGTACACGATCAGACATAAATTTGTCCATGAAAAAAATCACATATTTCTTTTGTCCAAGAAAAAATTTTATTTAAGAATATAAATTTGTAGCGGTGACTAAGGCTAAACACTACTTTCAACAAATTCTGTCATGAAAGGATAAAATTGTAAGAAAAACTTATTTTTAGATGCAACCAAAATTAACCACCCGATATAATACAACGATGAGCTCTTCTCTCCGATCATCTTACACTCGGGTATAAGAATGTCAACGAATCGGATACATATCGAATAATAGTAATATATGTATTCATATCTTATAAAATAAAAAGTATCCACTCGGTGTACATTAACTATCGGTAATGGATCTATTCACAAACCGCATTGTAATATTCGTTTAAAAATGATTTACGAACAAATAATGATCGATTAGCGGATATATAAAATATTACTAATTATTTTTCATATTTTTAAGAATAATAGTTGCGTGTAAGACGATATAATTTTTAACGTATCATTTTAATGATAGAAATACCGTAAGTCACATAAAATAAACATTTAATATTAGATAAAAATTTTCAATTACATATCTATTGTAAACATAATTTCACTAGATGTATTTCTTAATTGTTAGATCAGATTTTAATTATCGGATACAAAAATAATTGTTTGGGTTCAATTTATAATGTATCTTTAAATATCTTTTTCGAAAATTTTCAATGATCCTTAAATTATCCGTTAAGTTAACAAAGATCGGATAATCCGCTGACATTGACATCTGTTAGGTGCGTGGATCACATCTTGACATCAATGCCACATCTTAAAATTAACATCGTCACATTAAATATATTAAACTACACGGTTGAAACTTTAACTGGGACATGGTGGGCCTCGGATGCCCCGACCGATGGGTCCCGGGTTCGAACCCCCGTCATCGCCGATGGCGATGTTTCGGTCGTCGGTAACTACTGGGGTCAAGGAAGACTTCCTTCTGAAAAACGCTACCCACCTTGATAATCAGACCGACGGGCAATAATAATAAATTACATATTTTTATATTATCCTAATACGTACTAAGTTTTGTTGATTTAGATTTTTATCGAAGTGGATGCATAAATTAAAACTGAATGCTTTGGATTCCGATGTCGACAATTTATAAGATACACAGATATTAATTCCAGGTTGTTAACTTTTACCAAACTAGAATCAAGATACCAGAAATGCTGGTTGTGCACCCCCGGAGCAAAATGATCCAGCCCTAATCGAAATCGAATTTGCTTGAAAGCCGCCCTAATCAGGAATTTTCGTAAAATCGATAAATATCTAAAAATTACTATCGTACTCAATATATAGAATTAATGTTATAATTGATTTATATATCTATTGATTAAATTTTACTTTTGATGCGAATTAATTATAAATAGATAAAAAAAATCGTCGAAAACGATTAAATGAATAGCGCTTGATTACGAAAGCGCAAATTAATGTAGCCCTAATATATGAGCAGCGCTAGTAAGTACGTACGGACCGCGGCGGAACCCTCCCCCGGCGGTCCTTCGTCCGGCGGCCCCCTCGCCTGCGGCAGATCCCGCGGCGGAACCCTCCCCCGGCGGTCCTTCGTCTGGCGGCCCCCTCGCCTGCGGCAGCTCCCGCGGCGGAACCCTCCCCGGCGGTCCCTTCGCCTGGCGGCCCTCTCGCCCGAGGCTGCTCCCGCGGCGGCACCCTACCCCGGCGATCCCTCGTCCCGGCGGCCCTTCGTCCGGCGGCCCCCTCGCCTGCGGCAGATCCCGCGGCGGAACCCTCCCCCGGCGGTCCTTCGTCCGGCGGCCCCCTCACCTGCGGCAGGTCCCGCGGCGGAACCCTCCCCGGCCGTCCCTTTGCCTGGCGGCCCTCTCGCCTGAGGCTGCTTCCGCGGTGGCACCCTACCCCGGCGATCCCTCGTCCGACGGCCCCTTTTCTCCGGCGGTAGATCTCGTGGCGGAACCCCGGCGACCCCTTTCTCCGGCGGCAACCTTGCTCGCGGCGGACCCCTCCCGGCGGTCCCCTTCTCCGGCGGCCATCCCCGGTGGAATCCCTATCCGAGGCCCCCCTCGCCGGCAGGAACCTTGTGTTGAGGTTTCTTTTTAGCTGCTTCCTCCTTTCGTGGTATTTTGCTGGTTCTCTGTACCTAGCGTATTGTCCGTCCGGGTTTTGACCCTTGTTAGTATTATTAGATTAGTCGTTTTGAGGTCGCGTTAGGTTTGGGAGGGAGGGATGCTCCTCCCTCCCACTCTCCATTTTCCAACACTTTGCCTAAAATTTCTTTTAGGCATTTTGTACACTTTTGTTGTGTTGGATCCGTGGAGCTCGGCTTATTTACGTTCGTTTCGTTTTTTTTCTGCGTCGGTGTCGTTTGTAGTCCTTAGACCGGGTTTTAACTCTGTCTTTGTCACCTTTAGCGTTTTAGACGCTAAATCTCTCCCGAGACCGTTGGTTTGGGCTTTATCCACTCCTGTTTGGAGTGATCTTCCGGTCTCGCTGCAGTTTACAAACTCCCTTGAAGGAGTTCTTGCTTGGACCACCCGACCACGTTTGCACCTGTGTGTGCCGGTCAACTCGTGGTGGTACAGTCTCTTCTTGGAAATTTCTTTTTCCAATATCACTTTCTTCATGACTCAGTCTAATGTCTGTGTTGGTTTATCTTTGTTCAAATTATGTAAACTCTTTAGTCTTGTTTAATGAACATGGTCCTGTCTTTGTTCAAAAAAAAAGTACGTACGTACTATATTGTGACGATTATTATTCTTCTTCTTTTTTGGAAGATTGCTGGCATTAAAAAAAGAGTCTATATTGACCGCACTGAAATATTAATTTGAACGGAAGCTTGCAAAATTGATGAAAACAAACGAATCAGCCGGGCCCCGACAATTTATACATCACCGTACCGTGTATTTATTTCATCTCCCAAATATGAACGAAACAACAAAATTCCATGGCAGGAAGAGGAACCAGCTGGCTGTGCTCGAGAATCTAGCAGAGATGGAGGAAGAAGAAGAAGAAGAAACAACATTGAAGTGCGAACTAGTACTGGAGGACGGGGACGGCCTTGAGCATGAGCGGATTCTTCAGGTGCACGACGAGGCCGAAGGACTCGGCGGTGTCGACGTCGCCGGGCTTCATCCCGTCGGGCAGCTCCCAGTCGAAGTGGTGGAGGAGGTTGGCGAGGGCGAGCTCGACGGCGGTGACTCCCAGGTTCATGCCGGGGCAGATGCGGCGGCCGGAGGAGAAGGGTATGTACTGGAAGTCTTGCCCCTTGTACTGCAGGTCGCCGCCGTCGAACCGCTCGGGCGAGAACACGTCGGGGTCCTTCCAGTAGCCGGGGTCCCGGCAGATGGCCCAGACGTTGACGAACACCATGGTCTTGGCGGGGATGTCGTAGCCGCACACCCTGACGTCCTTCATGCTCTCGTGGGGGAGGGGGAGGGGCACGGAGGGGCGGAGGCGGAGGACCTCCTTCACCACCTGCTTCAGGTAGGGGAGGCCCGCCAGGTCGCCCTCCTCCACCATGGCCTTGCCCTTCCCCACCACCCTGCGCACCTCTTCCTGCGCCTTCTTCATCACCGCCGGGTTCCTCACCAGTTCCACCATGCCGAACTCCGTCGTCGACGCCGACGTATCCGATCCGGCGAAGAACACGTCCTGCAACAGCACGTCCTCGATCGAGGAAAGGAAATCTCATGAGGGCGGCGGCCGATCGAACAGACAAACATGTACCGGCCAGTGTACACCGATTTTTATGTTATTTATTTAACAGATCAGTAGTAGCCACTGAATGAATGAATGAAATGGTTAGGGTTACCACGAGGACGGCCTTGATGTGGTCGCGGGTGAGGTTGAAGCCGAGGGAGGCGTCCTTCTGGAGGCCGAGCAGGACGCTCATGAAGTCGCGGTCGTCGTCGACGTGGCGCCTCAGGTGGGCCTCGATCTCCCCCTCCAGGAAGTCGTCGAAGAAGCGGAAGGCCCTCTCGAGGCGGCCGTGGAAGCCGGTGACCCGGTTGAGCCACGCCATGGAGGGGAAGAAGTCGGAGGGGCAGAAGCCGCCGAAGAGCTCGATGGACTCCATGAGCAGGTCGTGGAACCTGCTCCGCCCGCACTCGCCGTCGGCGGAGGTGCGCTTGCCGAAGGCCTGGCGGCAGGTGATGTTGTTGAACAGGCAGAGGATGGCGTCGCTCAGGTTGACGAGGCGGCCGGCGGAGGCCGCCGAGGCCACGGTGTCGAGGAGGACCTTCACCTCCTGCTCCCGGATGGGGCGGAAGGACTGGACGCGCTTGGCGCTGAACAGCTCGAGCATGCTGATCTTGCGGAGCTGCCGCCAGCCCTCGCTGTAGGGAGCGAAGGCCACGCCGCGGCCGCCGTAGGAAAAGCGGGTGGTGACGGCGCGGCCGGGGCGGGTGCAGAAGTGGGCGTCGTGGGTCCGGAGGATCTCCTGCGCCATGTCGGCGTTGGAGACGACGAGCGTCGGGACCTGGCCCAGCCGGAGGTACATGAGGGGGCCGTGCCGGAGGGCGAGGCGGCGGAGGGACCGGTGGGGGAGCTCGCCCAGCTGGAGGAGGTTGCCCAGCAGGGGCAGGCCGGGCGGGGAGGGCGGCAGGTTGGCCTTCCTGGTACGCCCCTGCAGGACGACGAGAAAGAGGAGGAGGAGCGGAAGGGCGGCGAGGCATCCCAGCGCCGCCGCCGGGAGGGTACTCATGCTCGCCGCCGCCGCCGCCATCGTGCAGTTGCTTCACGCGTGCCACCCCCGGTCGTGCCGGTAACCCTCTTAAATAAGGAGAGAGAAATCTCAGTTTCTAATTAAAAACCTGTGTGCACTGCACATCAAAATAATTATTTTTAAAAATTATTTTCCTTAATATATAAATAATATTTATATTCACAATTTAAAAAAAATAAAAATAATTAGTTTGAAAGTAACATAAGATAGATTATTGAAGTGGTGTACATTAAGGTGCACACCGTAGTGCAGGATTCGGTCTCGTCACATACCCCGCCACTTACGTGGCGGTTCAAGAACCGGTTTGGTGAATCATTACCGAAAAGGACTGAACCATTACCGACGTCTTTGTAACTCACTACCCGTCAGTAACGAGTTAGTAAGGCGTCAGTAGTGATTCAACCATTTTCAATAGCGGTTCAACAACGGTTCAGTAACATAACTTAAAAGTCTTGAACCCGCTACCGAAAAAGGTTGAACCGTTACCGACGCCTTTGTAACTCACTGCCCATCGGTAACGAGTTAGTAAGACATCGATAGCGGTACAACTCTTTTCGGTAGCTGTTCACTGAACTGGTTCTTGAACCGCCACTTAAGTGGCGGGGATATGTGACCATTTCTGATTGGGGACTGAGATGATCCGCTCTCTTAAATAAGAGACCGAATATCCTTGGAAGGTCTCCTCGGTCAAATCTTCTCGTATATATTAAAAAACTTCGTATGTATATATATATATATTAAATCATTCTTTTATCTTTATTTAGATGAGACCTTGTGTTCGGACTCGATCTCTCTTGGTCACCTCAGTCAAAGCCCAAAATAATGAGATTTATTTATGGTACGTGAAAAAAAACATGTGTGGAAGAAGATAGATTTAATATATTATAAATCTCACCACCTATTTTTCGTGATTAATTAACCGAGCTCCCTCCCAATGATTTATCTTGTTAAAAATGTAATAAAATCAGATATTCTGATATCCCGATCCGTCACCGTCGTGGACGCTGGGTGACCGATAGAATTTTATACCCCCCATCGGGGACTTGGCGTATTAACACATAGTCGACAAACATAAAAGTCTGCTTATAATTAGGTTGTTCGACGGAAGTAGAGATTTTATAACAGAAATTTGACAGTTACCGTGACATCGGATAAATGTACCAAAAATAAATATAAATAATGTCTAAATAAGTGGACTCGTAACAATGACGAGGGCTATGTAAAAGATATTCTCTCCGACGATTAGATTTATTGGATGTCGATGATCGAAGCTCGCACGAGGGAGTCGTGTCCCGCGCGGGCGTCGAGCGACGAGATCTGGCGAGGCCACGTGCGGCGCGTGGGGTTGCAAAAGCTGGCCCACGTGCGGCTCGTGGGCTTGCCAGTCGGGCGCGTGGATGGCCGAGACCCGAACGGGTAGCAAACGCCGGGATCCGGCCCGACCCGGAGTCCGCCGAGGACGTCCACCGCCACGGCGCTACCCATCTTGCAACAAGCAGGCACGAATATTATTATTTTTTTGTCCTTTTAAGAAAAAGATCTAGACCGTGATTATTATATTTTCCCTGTTTATCTCGTCTTTCATATTCTATAGATATTCAACGCACACGTAACCCCCACCCCCCACGATAATTAGTTGTACGTACGCACACAATCGGTGAAGAAATCAAGGGTGCACGTTAAAGACACCTTGATCTTTTCTTTTCTTTTACAGAAATTGTAGAAGTAGAAGTCTATTTTGTTTTGACGGACCCACCGTAGGTCCTTTGACGTCAGCAGAGGCGAGGGTTCGAATGGGCCTATGAACCTGTGATCCGCACGATTGTTGGCTGTACATTGAGCTATATATAGTGATCAAAAAAGAAGAAGTCCATTTTGCTCTCATTCAAATATGGGAAAGACTTTATCGAGAAGGTGAAGATAGAGAAAAGTGTTTCTCGGTGATTGCAAAAAAGACGCAAAGACTCCGATGTTGAGTAATTAATCGAATATTTAAATAAGGTGGTCACAAATTTTATCGAGTTGACTTGATATCTACTAGAGTTAAGCACGTTTGTGAGTCGGGTTCTTTTTTTTCTTCTTTCGATTAATTTTATTTATTTAACATGATAAAAGAGTTGAGTCGAGTTTTAACAACCTGTCTCTCAGAGTTACCTGTGGAGTGTACCAACCCTTTTGCATCTCCAAAGAAAAAGAAAATAAGTACGCCTGTGATCAATAGGCATGACTTATGGGGTGTTTGGTTGCATGATAATTTTTTGTGCACTTTCACGATAAAAAATTGTATTAAAATAAAAAGTGAACCAACTCACTTTTTGGAAGGATGTGATTACAAAAAAGAGTAACTACCACGTAAGACCAAACAAAGTGGGGGACCACAAGAAAAAAAAGAAAGAGGTGAGACCCTCTTTTTTTGTTTCAGAAGAAAATCACTTTTAAACATAAAATTGTCATGGTTACCAAACACCTATTTTAACAAGTTTTCTTACAATTTTTAAAAATTAAAACAAAAACCTTGGTCATCATGCAACCAAACACCCCATTAGTCCATCCCAAAGACTGCCAGCTCAGACTCATATTGCCCATGTTAGTATAGCACGAACCATTGAAACTTTTAACTTTACCTTATATGATCAAGTCCCGCATAATTTTTTTATTTCATATATATATATATCAACAAATTTAATCATAAAATATGACATTCTAAAATTAACAATGACTTACGAGCGAGGCACAAACCAAGAAGAAATATTTATCGGTTGATATAAGATTGCATTATTAAAGTCTTATGGGGTGTTTGGTTGCACGATAATTTTTTGTACACTTTCATAATAAAAAATTATATTAAAATAAAAAGTGAACCAACTCATTACATAAAATTATCATGTTTGGAGGGATTTGATAACAAAAAAGAGTTACTACCATTTATGACCAAACAAAGTGGGGGACCACAAGAAAAAAGAAAGAGGTGAGATCCACTTTTTTTGTTTAAGAAGAAAATCACTTTCAAAATATAAAATTGTCAAGGTTGCCAAACACCTTTTTTGACAAGTTTTCTTACAATTTTTAGATATTAAAATAAAAACCTTAATTACCATGCAACTAAACACCCCCATTAGGTTACGCTTGTTTCAGCTTAACTGATATCTCTATCATAAGTTGGATATTTAGATTGTTTTGGTAAAACATCAAATTTTTGATTTAAATTACTTATGGGATGTTTGATTGCATAATAAAATTTTATACGTCTTCACCGTAAAAAGTTGTGTTAAAATAAAGTGCGATGAACTAACCAAATGCATGAGATTATCATGTTTGGAAAGATGAGATAACCAAAAAAAAAGTGAGGGATCACAAGATTATTGAGTGAGTTCTATTTCTTTATATATCTAAACACGGTGGGAGACCACAAGATAAAAAAAGAAGAGATGATATCCTCTTTTTTATTCAAGAAGAATATCTCTTTGAAAATATAACTTTATAATAGTTGTCAAATACATCTTTAATCAAGTTTTATTATAAAAATATAAAATTGTAATAAAAATTTAATTTATCGTACAACCAAACATCTCATTAATTTTATGTAGTTCATTATACATCTTTATTTTCAGAGGTGGATAACTAAGGGCCGTTTGAATGACCCGAATCAACCTCTTATCTCTAATTCAGTCAAAGGTCAACAGTTGCAAGGTATTTGATAAATCTTTTGAAATGCATGTGACCCAATCTCTTAACCCTAACAAAAAATTCTTAAATATTTAGATGACAATGTTTGCCCTTTGGAGACTTAGAGCAACACTTAACTTTTTTGGAACATTCATAGTGTGGTTTTTCAAAGTTTCTTGGAATAGGTGCTCTCATAAATGAAAAATTTTGAATAACTGCGTGTATATATTACACAACGGGTGTAACATTTTGTTGCAAGATTTCTCTCTTTAAAATTGTTTCAAAATATTTAATATTTAATTTATTTAAAATATATTTATACATATTATCATTTTATAAATTATTATTCATGTAAAATATTTATATTAGGTGTATGGTTTAAATTGTAGAATCAAAATGTGCTCTATTGATATGTATCCTACACTTCCTCCCCGAAGCCCTCGCCAGTCACGACGAAAATCTCATGATCACGACGGCTTCGTCATCATTTTCGGTGGAAACCCACATGCCACGGCATCCTAGCACTCTCGGCGGCCCTGTCACCGTCCCGATGGAACCCCTCGCCTTTCTCGACAGCCCCCTCGCCTTTCTCACATTGCTGACTCCAATGCCACGTCTCCATCCCCCCTCCGACAGACACTTTCCACTATCGAAAGATCATCCCACTCTTTCTAGAGATCCCCCCACTCCCTCCGACGTACTCCACCCCAGGCCCTGTCCTTTTCTAGTCGCCTCCTTTCCGACTAGCCCCCATTTTGGCTCCCCCTCCTTCCATCGTGACCCTTTTCTTTTTCCTATCGCCCCTCACCCAACCCCCCTTCTCCATTCGACTAACCCCCTTCCGGCTACCCCCTCCTTCTCACCACCCCGCTCCCACTAGATCCCCCTCCTTTTCCTATTTCCCCTACCCCGTCCCCTTTCCTCGAGTGGCTAGCTGCCCTCCGGCTCCCCCTCCTTTCGGCTATCCCCCCTTCCTCTAGCAAGGCTCCCCCTCGATCCCTCTTATTTGGCTCCCCACCCCGCCTCCCCACCTACCTCGACTCCCCCTTTCTCTTCGCCGATAACTCTTGGTCCTTCCTAGCTTTCCTCCGGCGGTGCCTTACTCGTGGATCAACACCCTGCTCCGGACAGTGCATCTTTGCTCGTCGTCGCTTTGAATACTTCGTCCAGAGTGAACATTATTTCTATTTAGAAGTTGGTTTTGATTTTCCTCCTCCCACACTCCCATTTCATTGCCTAAATATAAGTTTAGGTATTTTATCTTTTTTTGTCGCGCTAAACTTGTGGAGTTCGATTTATCTATATTTGTTCTATATTCTTTTATCTCTGTTATGGTCCATCACTGTATGGTCGAGTTCTGTCTTGTCGTCTTGCCTTATTATCTTCATAGTCATCATCTTCACTTCGAGGCCATTAGTCTTGGCAATATCCACTCCCCTTTAGTGTAATCATCCAATCTCGTGATAGTTGTCAAACTCTTTTGATGGAGTTCTTCTCTCTGCTGTCCAACTGTTTAAGCACTCATACGTGTTGTGGGTTTGTTGTTATGCTTGTGTTTGTTGGAAAAGATGATTTCCAACGGAGCTTCATCCATGATTAGTCATGTGTCTCCTCCCTTTTACGCGTATCTTTGTATTATCGTATTTGTACTATTTTATCCTACGAATGAAAATGTTGTTTCTATTGTCCAAAAAAGAAGAAGATATGTATACTACACTTTATGTCTTGATATGAATTGATCCTAAAATAATCTTAATTTATATATTTTATCAAGCAAACTGATCACCTACATCTTAATTCTTAATTAAACTAAGTATTCTTTGCCACAAATTAAGAGATTAAACATGAAATTGAAAGTTAAGATTTTCATATTAAACTAAAACAAACGCCACTTAGGATTGTGTTAAATGCCAAGTTAAAACAGATAAAAGATTAAAAAAAGTTAAAACAGATAAGAGATTAAAACAAATCAAATGCCAAGTTAGGCACAATTTGTCTTGTTTTAGTCCTCATCAGTTTAAAGGGTAGCTCAATTAAGATTTACGAGTTGAGACCTCTAACCCATAAGTAGTGGTGGTAATGGGTTAAGCCAAACTGTGGGTTTGCGGATCATTACACAGGTCAAAGATTTTGGCATGCGAACCTAATCGTTATGACAAATGGGTCAAGCGACCACAACTTTTTGACATAGCTTAATTAAAACTATCACTTCTACTTATTAAAATTATATTTTAATTAATTTATTACTAATTTTATAATTAATTTTAAATAATTAATTTTAATATATATTTAATAATAATATATTTATGAAATAAAAATTTAAGTCCGACCTGATGTATTTTGGATAGGACCATAAGTAGGTTGGCTTCGGACCAAGCCCGGCCAACCCATTGATACCCTTCAAGCCTTACCCATAAGCTGAACCACACCCAGCCTGTTCAAGGGCCAATCAGGCACATTATCATCCCTGGAATTATATCCTCTTGATCAATCTACACCCTAGAGCATATGGGGGCCTTGATTAAATAAAGCTCAACATCGCGTCCAACTATTTCTGTCAAGTGATATTTTAACTAATGGGGTGTTTGGTTGCATGATAATGAGCACTTTATTTGGTTTGATTAAAATATTTAAAATCTTAGTTTTATTTTAACTATTTTATATCGATAAAGAAAAATTTTAACTATTCGACAACAAATTAGTTCGGTAAAAATTCAGTATACAACAAGTACAAGTAGAAAATTTATTTTTATTTTATAAATGTAGTCAAATATTTGTGTTCGTCAAAAGTCTGGAACAAAAAAAAACAGAGAATAATACGTTATGTTTCAAGAATTCGTGAAAAAATATGGATATTTATGTGTATATACATAAATATATGTATATTTAAAAAAATTTATAAAATATCTATTGTATTTTAAATCAAATAATTTTTTTCCACGATATGTGTCACATCAAATCTAGACAAAGTTATGAAAATAAAAAAATAAAGAGTAATAATCACAAAATAAAACTAGAAACATAAAAAAACATCAAGCACATGCAAGTTTAGTGGATTCATTATAACCTAAACAATGCTTAACAACTTTTGTCTATTATTTAAAATTACACCTTAAAATACTAAATAAAAGAGTAAAAAAGAAAATGGGCATATAAAGTATTTGCCCAAGTTGTATCTTGAGTTTCCTCCTCATCTTCATTTAAATCATCTTCATGACCTTCATTAAGTTCCTCTTCGGTTAACACGTTGACTTTATGAAGGCAAATTGGTTTCAAATATTCTTCTTCATGAGCTTTGAACTTTGGCATCATCATTGAGTTCATCCCTGCATACACAAGATCTTCCAACATTTATGGGAGCAACTTGTTTCTTTTTTCTTGTCTGAGCTTCCTCCCAAACACTAGTAGAGTGCTCACAAAGTGATGAACTACATGGTTGACTTAAAATCTGAATTGTTATTTTTCGTACAAGCAAAAATTGAGTGCATTTGCAACACGATCCAACCAAACACCTGTAAAAAAAATTTGGTTGATTTCGAACAAAACATAAGCAAAAAATAATATAGGCAATAGATGATATACTTAGGCGGATGACTAATCTCTATTAATGTGATTTAAGAACATGTGAATAATTTTGGAGACTTGTTATACTATAATTTACAAATATTTATGTCATAAAATTGTTTTTTTCACTCTCTTTTACCATCTTTGCCAATACATGATCAATTCCTTCTTTGATCTCTTTATTTTCTTTGAAAGTGGAAAAAACACATGTAAGCTCTATTTCAACATGAATGGGATGCATAACGTCTCTTTGATGTCTACTATCAAATAACTCCAACATCTTTAGATATTTCATTTGATTATCCTCCTTTTGTCTTCTTAATATTTCTCTTGCTCTTTGTATAGCATCATATAAATATGGAGATGTAGAACATTCACCATCAACTAAACGAAATACCATTATTGTTGGTTCATGAGTAACAACAAAGTCTTTAGCTTCACTCCCAACTATTTTTTTAGAATTATGTATACAACTGCTATTCCATGACTTTGGCCTCGTGTAGTTTAATCCTCACCAATCAAATGATGCAACCAAAAATCTCAAATTATCCTTAACTTCAAGAAATTTGTGACAAATCTTGTTTTACATTGTCATTTAAACCCATTTTAACTTTTTTTATGTGCATTTCCTCGTCGACTTCAAAACCGGTCCATATTTATATATGAAATCGATAATTTTTTCCCATCATCTACTATATCCGTGAACCAAAAAGTATGCATATTTTTTCAAAAGTAGATTGACCCCATGAGTCTGCACAACAAATTTTACAAATATGTGGATATTTTTCCATAAGCATATCGCTAACTCATATACATAGTTGTATTGTTAGTTACAAGTTGAACAATATTCTATATATCTATTTCATCAATGACTCTTAAAAGTATGTTACATAAAAATTCCCGAGTAAGTCTCCCATGTGAACATTCAGCAGATTTAAAAATACAATATTAGATGGAGAACATGTAATAACATTAACCCAAGATCTCTTCTCTATATCAGTCCATGAATCTAACACCATCATACATCCAGTGTCAATTTGTGACCTTTTCACATTTTCAGCATACTCCTCTACTTCCTTCTCATAATTTGAAATTAACTTACCCCATAGAGTGTTGAATCATTTAGAATAACAAAACCACTTTCGTATTCACCGGGAGCTTTTGTCATGTCAATAAAACATTTGGATATAACATTAACCGAAAGTCCATCACAAAAAATGCAATTTTCTCTCTAAATTTTCTTCATTTTTTCATCACACATTCTAAGAATTGTCTCTTGACGAACTGCTGAAATACCTAATATTTGAAGATGGTAAAATGGAGGATGAATCTCTTGCATTTCTAGTAATACCAACCGAATCATTAATGTAAATTTTACTTCATTTAGATGACCCAACAAACACAAGAAAGACTCATGCTTGAATTTCATTTTGCTCATAAAAATAAAGCTCAACATCACGTCCAACTATTCCTGTCAAGTGATATTTTAACTAAGATAAATCACCATCAAGCTCCTTTTGACAAAATTTACATTTAAAATGGCTATCAATATTTTCATCATAATGTCAAAATTTTTGGGTTGGTCTAATCATCTTCAATTCTTGTATGTACAAATAAGTAGAAAATATGGCCACATTTATCGAAAGCGAAACATAAATAAAAATATGAGTTTATATATTAATTACAAGTATTTAGATGGTCAAAAATTATACCTTCGTAATCTTTTAAAAAGATAGTAATGTCACACTTAACCTTGTCTGTCAAATTCAACACTTATAAGAATAAGACGAAATTAATATATTATATAATAATTTGACAATAACAATAATAGAACATTTGAGTTAATCATGCAATTACCATTATAAAAACATTGCTTACTATTTTTTATAAATAAATTTGAAGGTGTCATTAATTTGTTTGACTTAGGTCCCGTTTATTTTGAATTAATTGATGCCTAAATTGGCCATATGTTACGGGGTGTTTGGTAGCTCTCTGGGAGAGCATGCTGCGGCCTTGGTGGCTTTTAGGGCTTGTTTGGCACCACAAAATTTTGGGGATAACCCATGTTTATCCCAGGTTATCTTCAAGTTATTCCTGTACCAAATAGCACCTTAAAGAACAGGAGATCCCGAAGGAATGCTGTCGGACACGGGATCGAAACTTGTAAGAGACATTAAAAAGAATATTTTGCCAAATTGGTAAACCAAAAGAAAAAAAAGGAAAGAATGGAAGAGGTAATTGGAACTGATCTGTTATAGCAAAATTTTAAAAAAAAAGCATATCTAAAATTAAGTAAACTCAGTTTTTTTTCGAAATAACACTGTAGTATTTTTATTATAACAATAACACACTATTTTCCTTCTTGAAAAATGCTGGCACTTTTGTAGAAATCAGAAGTTCTTAAATATAATGTTTTAAATTCAAAATAAAATTATATTTGAGTATTCAACTTCTAACGTGGAATAATAAAACCATTCTTCAAAAAGTCGACTTCTTAAGAAAGGAAGTTGTAATTCAAAAGTTCGATTTTTATAAGTTTACGGATTTCGAGCTCCAGTTTTTCTTATAATGGATGAATTATTAACTAGTTTAAAACTCTTGCTTTACTTTTACTCAAAAGTGGAATCACTACTTTGTTTTAGAATCCGAAAGCTAGATTCGACCACTTAAACTTCTATCAAAGCGTGTTTTATTTTTTTGCCAAAAAATATTTATTTTATGATTTTTCAGATTTTTGAAATACATAATGAAGACTAAAGGAAAGAAATATAAATAATTAAGACTTCACGGCCACGAGTTAGGCATTCAGCACTGAACCCGGTCAACGTCCGGGACTTTTGACCGAGATGCACCTCCAAAGTGAGTGGTCAACTACTGGCCCAGGCTCAAATCATTGACCAGTCTCTCAAGGTGCCGGTGCGACGACCCGCCCGGGGAGATGGCCCTGACCGCCTTCTCCTTCCACTCCGCCGCCCGCCGCCTCGCCTCCTTCCCCTTCCCCTCCCCGCCTATCATCTCCCTCACCATCTCCGCCACCTCCTCCCTCCTCACCATGTTCGCCATTTCCATCCCGTTCCCCCAGACGGTGGCGGCGTATCGGCAGTTAGTCGTCTGCTCCGCCCAGAAGGGCCAGCAGAGCAGCGGCACCCCCTCGTGTATCGCTTCCAGCGTGGAGTTCCACCCGCAGTGCGTCAGGAAGGCTCCGGTAGCTCTGTGCGCCAGCACTTTCTCCTGCGGGCACCAGTCGGCCAGCAGACCCCTCCCTCCGGTCTCCTCCGAGAACTCCTCCGGCAGCGCCGCCCCACCGCCCGTCACCAGGTCCGGCCTCACCACCCACAGGAACGGCTGCTTGCTGTCGGCGATGCCCCAGGCGAACTCCCGGAAATTCTCGGGCGACATCACGGCGATGCTGCCGAAGTTCACGTAGAGGACCGATGCCTCCTTCTGGCCGTCCAGCCACCCGAGGCATTCGGTGTCCTCCTTCCAGAGGTTCGACTGTATGGCCGAGACCCGCTCCGGCAGCCGGCGGCACAGCGGAGAGAGCGGGCCGACGGTGTAGATGTTGGGGTGCCGGGCGCGGATGGCTTCGAGGACCTCGCTCTCCAGGTCCTCGAACGTGTTGAGGATGATGCCGCCGGCGCGCTTGGCGTCCTCCGCCTGCTTCATGTTCGCGTTGAGCATGATGTCGCCGGGGTCGGTGGTCCGGAGGAAACAGGGGAGGTCCTTCAGCCGGATACCCTTCATCCCCGGCACCCAGTCGAGGGGCGTCTCCAGGTAGCCGTTGGTGAAGCAGCTCTCATCTGAGCCGTCGGAAAACAACAGAGGAGAGGTCCGGTGAGTTTGTACCATATATACATCACAGGAGGTGGAAATCAGGGGATTCCGACCTTTGAAGGGCACGTATCCCCGGTCGACGAGCTCCTTGTAGCTGAGGTAACCCATGACTCCGCAGGCGCTGAGGGTGAAGAAGAGCAGCTCGGGGATGCCCAGCTCCTCCGCAGCGTCGATGGTGAAGCTCATTGCGCCGTCCGCCACGATGCAGGTGACGGGGGGATCGCCGGGGGTGGCGGTGAGCCGGGCGACGAGGTCGCGGAAGGGCGCGAGGCTGTGCCTCATGGTGGAGGCGCAGAGAGCCGCGATGTCCTGCGTGCCGTCGCGGTCGGTCGGCGGCAGCCCGTCGGGGATGGTGGCGAAGCGGAAGCCGTCGAGGCCCTCGACGGAGGCGGCGCCGCGGGAGCGCGCGAGGCGCCGGTGGTTGAACTCGGTGTTGACGAAGGTGACGAAGAAGCCCCTGGAGTGGAGGAGCTTGGAGAGCTGGAGCATGGGGTGTATGTGTCCCTGGGAAGGGTAGGGGATGACCACCGCGTGCGGCGGCTGCGAGCCCCGGGAACCCATCGCCGCCTCCCTCAGCGACGGTGACGGCAGGTGTTGGTAGACACGAGCTAGGTTACCGCCGGGGGGGGGCTCTGGGTCGGACCGGTGGCTCCTCGTCGGATCGGAGCAGGCCTTGGTGGGCATCCTATTATATAGCAGCCGAGGGAAGCGGGGTGGAGGGGACAACCTCATCCATCTCACAAACAGGCGTAAATCTCATCAAATGATGATTTAATTTAAAACAATTTAATTATCTGATAAAATTTACGTTTATTTATGAAAAGATGTACGGAGTGTTTGGTTGCATGATAAATGATGTTTTTATTTTAATTTTTAAAAATTGTAAGAAAACTTGTTAAAAGAGGTTTTTGACAACCATGACAATTTTATGTTTTGAAAGTGATTTTCTTCTTAAACAAAAAAAGAGGATCTCACCTCTTTCTTTTTTCTTGTGGTCCCCCACTTTATTTGGTCATGTGCAGTGGTTACTCTTTTTTGTAATCACATCCCTCCAAACATGATAATTTTATGTCATGAGTTGGTTTACTTTTTATTTTAATACAATTTTTTATCATGAAAATGTACAAAAAATTATCATGCAACCAAACACCCCATTAATGTGTTCTCTCTATCTCTCTCTCTCTTAACATCCCGAGGATGAGATCAGTGGTGGATCTAAAATTTTTACATAGTGAGATCACAAAATAAAATTAGTGGAACCACAAAGTTCTTTTTTGTAAATACCTGTTTTGGTGGGGGACCCTGATAATTTAGATTGGCTACATTTACACGTAAGAAGGGGGCACGCGCTTCACGTGGGTTGGGCGGGTGGCAAGAGAGATTTTTTTATATATAAGTAATACGGTTTCTTATTTTTATAAAATTTAAAAAACAGCACACAAAAAAATTCAATAGCACAGTCTGCGGAAGTCGTACGTTCACCCAAAACTTGAAAGTGGGATTTTTAAAATTTAAAATCTTGAATTTTTATGTTAACTTTCGTACGATTAATTAAAGTTGGACTGAGGAGTCTGACTATAACTTTGAAGTGCAAGATAAATACCTCAAATTTGTTTAAGAAAGGAAATAGTAAAATTAAATTTAGATCTTAATATTTCAGTTAGAAGTCGAACTAAAAAAAAGATTGAGTGAAATCCAACTTTTAGATTTTGAGTGATCTGGCAGCACTTTCACCAAAATGTGTTATTCCTGCAATTTAAAGTTTTGTGTGTTATGTTTAAAACATTACGAAAAAGTTTGTTTATAAAAAAAAAACCCAGGGATTGGAGACAAAACTTTCGGTGCTCATACAGTCTTTTTTTATCAAATTTTTACGCTTTTTAAAATCAATAGAAATTAAATCGGCGCCGGAATGACCCAGATGTTAATTAAATATGTGAAGAATTGAGTTATGACTAAACATTTTACCCAAAATACATCTCTCTTTTTTTTTGGCACCCCCGATCTCCCCTTTCCTGCATCCTGTCGTGAGGATTTTCTCTTTTTGAGTTTCAATAGAAAACATCTTAGCAGTTGAGTTTCTAGCATCTACAAAATATAATGTTGATCAAAATTCTTAAGAAAAATATTCACATCCTTGCGAGATGAAGACTTAACCAAACACGGGTGTGAACATCTACGTACGTAAGTCAAACAACTTTTCAATCTTATCTACGGCACAAGACCAATCGACTTTATATTTAGATCACTTTGCGCGGTTCTTCTTGCAAGCATATCCACATTAAACAACGACCTAGCTATATATGTTGCAACGTGCATTCTCGATCGTTATATATTTATAGAACGCGCGCGGTAGTAGTAATCGAAGAGGTCCACGTCCACTTGGAAGAGAGCCTGGTTCAAAAATGGAGACATGCATAGCTCAAAGAAGATGCGGCGCACACAACAACGTCCGCGTAACCAAGCAAAGAAGGGACGACACTGTGATCAAAGCATGGCGGACGCCCCAAAAACCACCCCACCTTCCAAAAAGCAAACACCGACAAGCAGAGAGACGTACGTGAAGATCAACAACCGCATCCCCTTCCGCCGATCACATCCTGCCTGCCTCGGCCTCGTCGGCCTTCACCTCACCCTGCAGCAACGCAACGAAGATCGGGCTCGGGCGTCACACAAACCCTAGCAACTCCTCGAAACCATGCACGAAGAAGAAACACGCACGAGAGAGAGAAGAAGAAGGAGGAGAGGCGCGGGCGCGCGAACACGTACTTGTTGCAGTCGGTGGAGGTGCTGATCTTGTAGGGGATGCCGACGCCGCAGCGGGCGGGGAGGTCGGCGGCGGCGTCCGCGGCGCCGGGGAAGCCCTGCGCCGCGGTCTTGAGGCACCGGCAGGCCGCCTGGCGGTCCGCCGGGGCGGTGGCCGACGCCAGCAGGCCGCGGATGCCGTCGCAGCAAGCGGCGGGCGGCGCGCCGCCGGAGCGCACGTACATCACACACGGGTACAGGGCGCTGTACACCTGCCCACAAGTCAGCGCCGACTCCGCGCCGGGCGGCGCCGCCGCCACCACCAGCACCACCAGCAGGAGCACCGCGAGACGGGGCGCCATGCGTGGAACTTCTCTCGGGTCAGCACAGGATCACCAGGGAGGGGGGTAAGTTTATATGTGTGAGAAAGCGTGGGGCTCGCCACTCTTATATATATAGCGCGTTGAGCGGGAAGAGGGGGGTAGGTAGGTGCGGCCATTAATGAGTTTTATCGCCGGACATGACAAGAGGTGTGGTTCTGAAACGGCACGGTGCAGAGCCAGTCCATCGAGCACAGCACAGCACAAGCGGGTGGGTGGGACGAAGGACTTAATTCGTCGAGAACAGCGAAGAAGAAGATGGTTAGGTTGGCGGGTGTATTGATTAACCGGATGTATTAATGGCTGCCAGGCGGAGCTGCATGTGTTGCTGCTGCTGCAGAGGGGAGGGGGGAGGAAGGGGGAAAGACCCAACGCGGGGGTGGCTCACGGTCCAATTAATGAGGTCTAAACAAGGCAAACATTTATTTGCTTGGTAGGTTTTTCATTTTCTGGGGAAGGACCGAGACAGATGGGTGAATCAGATCGGCTGGTAGGTATCAATGCAGCAGGGTGGTGAGTACTGAGTACTTGGAACGGCTGCATTAACGTGAAGTTGAGATCATCCCAGTCTATAGAAAGGGTACTCTCAGTCTCCAATAAAGAGGTCACCATGTCAAACATTCAAGTGATAGGTGGTTAGTTAATAAGATGTCGGTGTCAGTAATAGTTCAACTCTGTCGGTAGCGAGTTAATGAATCAATGAAATCGTTAATGACGTTTTAAAATTTATTACTAAATTTAATATTACTCGCTACCGACAGACAGTGAATTAGATAAGTGTCGATAATGATTCGATCTCTTTCGATAAAATGTGATATTGAAAGAGTGACGCAGTATTCTACTCGGCAACGGGCACACAGAGACCGCAAAGGACAGGTAAATTGTCTCCTTGGTCTTGATTAGCTCCGAGGACCTGTGGATCAAGAATATATTGTTGCTTTCTTCTCAACGAATGGGGCGATGCTCTTCAGATCGTACAAAATTACATCGAAGGACGTAACAACTTCAAAAGTTAATCATAATAATATTATAAGGAAATGAATGGTCAAACTAAGTCTATAGGATATTCGACAAATGTAAGATCATTATAAATTTTGATTATTATATTTAATGAAATGTAATTTTATTTGTCAATGTAAATTTAAGAGAATCGATGATTGATCGATGCTATATTTAAATCTTCATATAAGTCACGTATCATTGTATATTTCGCTAGATATACTAATATTTTGCAGTTATAATGATGTTCTTAATTAAAATCATCATATTCCAACGCTTAAATTTTAATTCTTGCATTTAAATTAAATTATAAATTATAATTTTTAGAACATTACGCTAATTTTATTTACTAGTCCGTTAAAAATTTAGATACAATTGTTAAAATTTGATCTGACCATCAATTAAATATTTATTCTTACTTTCTCATCACTTTGTATGTATAACATATATTTTTAATTTTTTTACTTATTTTTATTTTATTATGATGCAATTTTAGAAAGAGATATATTAAAATATAATTGAAACCATAAAATTGAACACAAACGAACCGGCTAATTAATCATTTATATGATATAAATAAATAAATTTATTATTTATAGCCGCTACCCGGAGGTCCTCGCGAGTTCTAATGGTAGAACTTTATTTTTTATAGACAGCAGGAGAAGCTAGCTTTGATATAAATAAATAAATTTTTTATTTATAGACGGCAGGAGGAGCTTTGATTAATTGTAGTTGGATTTTTCTTCAACATGGGGCATCCTCCTCGTTTTTACTTTGTTTGTAGTTTCGGATTAGAGATATGGGAAAATTCCAGTCTTGATATCTCTTAAAGTCATATTTATATTTATATCCTTAAATATAAAGATTTTTATTTTAATTTTTAAAAATTGTAAGAAAATTGTTAAAAGAAATGTTCGATAACCTTGTCAATTTTATGTTTTGAAAGTGATTTTCTCTCTCGTGGTTCCTCACTTTTTTTGGTCATAAATGATAGTAACTCTTTTTTGTTATCACATCCCTCCAAACATGATAATTTTATGTCATGAGTTGTTCACTTTTTATTTTAATATAATTTTTTATCATAAAAGTGTACAAAAAATTATCATGCAACCAAACACTCCATTGATTTTTTAGATCATCAAACGGTATCCACATTTTTACGATACGAGAGGTAATATAGTTTGAAAAACTTTCAAAAATCAAACAAATACCAAACCATCGGCACCCCTAAATGCAAATTTGGGCGTGCAACGCAGCAATATAGCATGCTCGTTATATATATATATATATATATATATATATATGTTTATGGAAGCACCTCGAGGAAAGTACCGTTATTCATATATAAGAAAATCAAGAGCGCCCACACGTCCATGTAATAGTCCAGCACACGTTGATCACTCTTCTTGTAATATTCTGATCCGTGGATGTATTAAGAGATTAAATTAATAAATTATTAACAACACCGGTTAATTATTTTGTCGAAGATCGAGTCAAAAAAAAACTCTAAAGTTAGATGTACTTTATTGGAAGTAGGCGGAAGACGAGTGACCTTCTCGGAAGGTTCCTAATTTGCAATGGTGTCGGGCTAGTCAGTTAATTTAGTCGATTGTTACGTACGGTATCAGAACATGACCAAATCGAAATATCCGGTGTGACTCGTCTAGGTATATGATTTGTTGTGTGTGGCATTAACGTAGGTGTCTAGTTTTTAAGGGGGTAGATTGTAATACCCCGATTCGTGAATATGTTAATAGATTAAATCGGTGAACTATCAACAACATCGATTAATAATTTTTCGGAGACGGAGATGAAAAAGATTTTAAACTTAAACGTGTTCTGTGGAGATGAGTAAACGGAGGATACGGTGTGCCGGCGGTGAGGGAGGGGATCGCTGTGCCTTTGGTGTGAATTTAATTATAATCTTGACTGGACCTGGATTTAATTTAAAAAGATTTTATAATCTCAAAATTTTTTTTGAGATTTTTCAACTTTCTAGTAGAAAATATATTCTTGTCTCACGAAGGTTGATTGATGATTGTCGACTCATCGATATAACAATTTAGAACTAATAAGGGCTTCACTACGTACGTTGACAGCACGATTTTAAAATTTGTAAGATGGGATCAGACGAGACATTTATAGCATTTCATTATTTTTGTCTCTTATTCTCGTTACCCAATCTTGGCCGGAATCATGGAAATAATTTGAGTTTAATGTTGTTGTATTATCGTTTATGTACTTTTTATGTCGTTATAAATGAATTAGGTGGTGATATTGTTGTTCAAGAGAAAAAAAAAAGTCTCCCATAGAAAGTTACACATACAAGGTATCTCAATCCAAACACCAGGGTTTTAAAGCTTATAAGATCTATCATCGAAACTTAAGTGTGGGAATGTTCACAAGTTGGTTCGTTTAACCCTAAAAATCAAACCAAATAATTGGTTTGACTTGAGCTACCAAATAAACTTGTTTAGTTTCTAATGTCCTTCAAACTAGTTCATTTGAACCGACAAACTAATAATATGTATATATCTTTTCTTAAAATTAAATTTATTTTCTTAAAATAAAGCACATAAAATGTATAAGTATATAATTATATACACTGAACTTTAATATAATACAACAAGCCAAATAAAATTACATACTGATATATATATATTATGTTTTAATAAAATATGATTTGAATCATATCAAATCAAACTAAACCAAATTAGTTTGATTTGGTCGGGTGGATAGTTTGGTTTTTGCTGTTGTTTGAGAAAAATTTTACCAAAATCACACCAAAAAAAACGTGAAGAAAATTTAACTCTCAATTTCATTTCTAACGCCTTAGTCTATGGTAAAATTAAATACTTTTTGTCAAGTTCGGTAACACTATTAGACAATTTTAAAATTATCTATAACTAATAACTTTAAAATTGATATTGACGATAATCATCCGCAGATGTTTAGTTAATAAAATCAATTTTGAAATTTACGGTGCAAACAACATGTGTTATGTGATAATACAAATGTCAACTCGTATTCAATTTTGATAATGATATTTCATCGTCTAAAAGTATCGATATCAATATTAATATAGTACCATTTTTAATGCTATAACCAAACAAGCCGTTGCTGGTCAAAACATGTTATACGATAGTCACTTTAATATTGAGTTAAGTCGTATCACATACTTTGACCGACAATGCCAATGACCGGAAATCCACGCTAAATCAGTCATCTCTGCTGCCGCCCGCTCGAATTCATTCTTCGGCAGGGCGTCTCCCGGAAGTCCCGCCGGCACGTACTCCCTCATTTGCATGTATCGAAATACTTAACAGATATGTTTGTATATGACGATCGGGAATTTCATCTGATTAACGTATATATATATATATTTCTCTCTATCAAATAAGTATTAATCTTGATATCAACCATGATTAATTTAATTATTTTAGACTAAAGCACTTAAATGAATCAAGACACGACCCGCTCGACACCGACGCGCTGGAGCCCCCTCCCGCTAGTACACTGCACATACCAAGACACGACCCCTCTTCCGTGGGCGCACCGACACCGGTTAAAAGAGGGGCAGTCATCCGCACCGACACCTTACCGTTACCCCGCCTCCGCTGCCGACCCGCTCGACGGGCGGGATGGAGACGCGACGGAGCAGGGGGGGGGGGGGGAGAGGTGGTGGGTGACGGAGTTCCACCGGGAGGGAGGCGATCGACGATCGACCTCCTGATCTTGAGAGACGGAGATCTGTGTGGGGGCCGGCCAGAGGCGCTGGCGACCGCCGGCAACAACTGCGCGTGTTTATGCTACGGGAAGAAGAAGAAGAGGGGGGGGGGGGTGTTGGGCTCCTCCATGAACGTGATCTTGTCCTCCTCCTCCTCCTCTTCTCGCCGTCGTCTCGCAATATATAAGGACGCCGCCGCAGAAGCGCAGCCGGAGCCCAGGACGCGGCTCCGGGACCGGCACGGAATTACACCAGCGGCGGCCTTCGGCTCTCGTCTCTCCGCAGACGATGGCGCCGATCTCGGCCCTCTTCCCCCTTCTCCTCTCCCTCTGCTTCGCCGTCCGGTGCACCGACGGCTACTACGGCGGCTGGCAGGGCGGCCACGCCACGTTCTACGGCGGCGGCGATGCGTCCGGCACGATGGGTACGTGATCATACAAAATAGACGTGAAAATTTCAATTCAATTCAATTCCGGCCGGGCTTATTTATGTGCTGCCTGCTGTGGCGAACGTACGTCCACCGTCGAGGGGGGGATGAAGGCGGAGCGTGCGGTTACGGCAATCTGTACAGCCAGGGATACGGGACCAGCACGGCGGCCCTCAGCACGGCCCTCTTCAACAACGGGCTCAGCTGCGGCTCCTGCTACCAGCTGAGATGCACCGACGACCCCCGGTGGTGCCTCCCCGGGCTCATCACCGTGACCGCCACCAACTTCTGCCCGCCCGGCGGCTGGTGCAGCCCCCCCAACGAGCACTTCGACCTGTCCCAGCCCGCCTTCCTCCAGATCGCCCAGTACCGCGCCGGCATCGTACCCGTCGTCTTCCGGAGGTACGTACGTATATATATATATACTTGGAAATGAATGAAACACGACCGGCCGAGAAGCGCTCGCATGGCAATGGCAACCTCGATCGATTTCCCTTCACGCCGCAGGGTGCCGTGCGTGAAGAAGGGGGGGATGAGGTTCACCATCAACGGCCACTCCTACTTCAACCTGGTGCTCGTCACCAACGTCGCCGGCGCCGGAGACGTCCACGCCGTCTACATCCGGGGGTCCAGGACCCGGTGGCAGGCGATGTCCCGGAACTGGGGGCAGAACTGGCAGAGCAACTCCTACCTCAATGGCCAGAGCCTCTCCTTCGTCGTCACCACCGGCGACCGCCGGAGCGTCGTCAGCTACAACGTCGCGCCCGCCGGCTGGCAGTTCGGCCAGACGTTCGAAGGGCGCCAGTTCTAGCATCCTCCCCGCGCGCGGATCCCCGCGAGAAGCCGGTGGCAGTTTGCTAGCTCGGCTTCCTCTAACAGCTCGCAGAGAAGAACGTACGTCCGGCGTCGTCTCCGGCGACGGCAAGATTTGCTTGGCTCGGCTGGGAGGGCTCTTCATTAAATATACTTAATTAATCAGCGCCTACTTAAGCACACTGATTACCTATATATTATACGATTGTGTGTCCAAGGATAATATATATATCGTTGATAATCTGCGAATCATATGAATATTGTATACGTGACCGTTTTTAATTATATATGCTGAAACGCAAAACTGTGCTTTGATTGAATAGTTTTGGGGTATATTTATAGTTCGTGATATGACAGCAATATCAGGAAATGAGCCCATTTCTTAATTAGTTTGCCCTATTCCAAAATCTATAGTTGAGATTATATGTATATATTAAAGAGAGAGAACTTTTTGACCCTAAAATAAAAGTAGCGTTTAAAAATATTAATATTGCGTATTACGTAGTTTTAACCTCGTATGTCCCAAAAAATTTGCCAAGTGAAGCTAAGCATAATCTCGATTTCTCTGTCACCCAGACAACGAACAAAAGAAAATGGCAAAGACATAATTAATATTGCTACCGCCAAATTGAGTTTCCGTTGATCAGATACGAAATTATTGGTTCGAATTTTCATGCACAAGGTATGGGAAGAAGCGAGTAAGTCCTAACCCACTAGTCTTCGATCGGATTTTTCAATGGAATCATAAATGTATATCTTGGTTTGCTAAACATTCCGTTCAAAGTCAACGTTGACTGGGCAGCCACCGACGCAACACGTAGAGCCGTAGCTAATTATGACAGGCTGCCCTTGCTGGGAGTATGGCGGGTATTTAACGACAAGTCGTCAAGAAATTAATAAGATACTTAGAATAATTTCTAGACATTTTTAAAATAAAAATTAAGATAACAAAAAATATGAAAATTATCATGTTTGCTTCGTTGAGATAAGATAACAAAAAAGGGCTGGGACCATATATGATAACATATGACGGAGGGCCACAAGAAAAAAAAAGGGAGAATTATCTTTAGGTCCATTTAAGAAAAGGAGTTTACCAAAAAGTCCGTTGACCCAATTTTCATTCTCTCTAGTCCGTTGACACCTCATAAAATTGTCACCCAATCCATTTTTATCTCTCTCAATCTCCAAATCCCATTTTTACCCTTTCCTCCAGCCTCCTCCAGCCGCCTCCGTCGGCTCCTCCGCCACCTCCTCCTCCAGCCTCCGCCGGAGATGCCTCCGCCGGCTCCTCCGCCGCCTCCTCCAGCCTCCTCCGCCGCCTCCTCCGCCACCTCCTCCTCCAGCCTCCGCCGGAGATGCCTCCGCCGGCTCCTCCGCCGCCTCCTCCAGCCTCCTCCGCCGCCTCCTCTGCCTCCGCCGCCTCCTCCTCCGCCGCTTCCTCCAGCCTCCTCCGCCGTCTTCTCTGCCTCCGCCGGAGACTCCTCCGCCGGCTCCTCCAGCCTCCGCCGGAGACGCCACCGCTGGCTCCTCCGCCTCCTCCTCCGGGGGCCCTTCGCGGTTCGCGTGCGGGGGGGACGCCGTCGGGGGAGAGCATCGCCGGGGGGACCTTCGCGGTTCGGGGGGGAGGGGGCTTCGCGGGCGGGGGGAGCACCGCTGGAGAGAGTATCGCCGGGGGGGCTGGGGGAATGCCGCCGGGGGCTTCGCGGGCGGGGGGAGCGCCGCCGGAGCTCGGAGCCCTTCATCCGGCGCCATCCATCTCTCTGGCGCCGTCCATCCGGCCATCTGCCGCCTCGCCCTCCTCGACTCTCTTGTCCTGTCGGACAACGCGTTATCCGGCCCCATTGCTTCTTGCCTCGGCCGTCTCCGCACCCCCCGGCGCCTGGACCTCTCGAGGAACCAGTTCCGCGGGCTGCTGCCGCCGGAGCTCGGAGCCCTTCACCGCCTCCAGGAGCTCGCCGTCACGGGGAACCCCGGTCTGGGTGGCCCCTTTCCCGGGTGGTTTGCCAACTTTTCTCAGCTCCGGAAGCTCGATGTCTCATCTGCCGGGGGAGCCTCGCCGGGGCGGGCGGGGGGAGAGCGCCGCTGGGGGGAGAGCGCCGCCACGGGGGAGGGGGCCGGCGGGGTGGCAGTACCGCCAAGAGGGCCGCCGCCGGAGGGACAAAAATGACATTTCAAGTCCAAATTGGAGTGGGTGTGACCATATTTTGAAAAAAAGGACTTAATGGAAAGGTGTTTTTGAAAACGGACCTAGTGGTAAAGTGGTTTCCTTAAAACGGACCTAGTGTACATTTACACAAAAAAATCACATCTCTTCTTACGCCCTAGAATAAATTATCTATACAAATATATTTCTTAAGATGGTAAAGCGCTCTTTTTTTTGACAATTTTATTAAAAAGTATATGTTTTCTGGTAAGAACTGAACTTACCGTGCAACCGAACACCATCTAAAACTTTATCTTTATTAAATGATTTTACTGGTTGTTGCTGACCTGTATCTCACTAAATCAAACCTTGGTGACTACCGATTTCAATTAGTCATTGGTGGACAGGAAATCACCTCAATTTCACAGTAAAGAAAACACCCTCCGTCCTCAATCAATCAGAACATGTCACAATCTCTGTCACTTAAGTGACGGTTTAATAAGAACCGATTCATTTGTTACCGAATCAACCGATTCAACGTTACTGAACCCTTATTATCCTATTACTGAGTCGTTACTAAAGCCTTACTAGACTGTTATCGAAGTCTTACTAAGCCATTACTAAAGTCAATGTAACTCGATATTAAAGTCAGTGTAACTTGTTACTGAAATTTTACTGAACTGTTACTAAAACATTACTGAATCGTTACTGAAGTGTTATTGAAACTTTATTCAACCATTACTAAACTTTTACTAAAGCATTACTGAAGTTAGTTCAACTTGTTACCGAAGTCAGTATAACTCATTACTGACCCGTTACTAACCGGATCAGTCACAAGTGAACCAGTTCTTATTAAATTGTCACTTACTAGACACGAGGGTTGTGACATGTTCTGATTGGAGACTGAAAGTGTTTCCTTCATCGTGGAACTGAGGACCTTTAATTTACGTATAATCTTTTTAACATAACTTACTTAATTCATTTAAAGTAATCATTTGCTGATTAACTCCCTCTTCAGACAAATTTAATAACTTAATTTTTCACTCAAAATAAAATGATTTGACATGGAAAATAAAAAATTAAAATTTATGACAATATTTAAGAATTTTTAAAATATAAAGAATAAATATATAATTTAATTAGATTTAATATTTGAATAATATGAATGTTCTAAGTTAGATTAGAAGTTATTTAAGTTAAATCAAACCCCACTTTATACAGTCTAAAAATTAAAATTCTAAACTTTACAGTTAATTTCCAATCTTGTGTTAAAGTGTACTTAATATGATTGAGGCATATTTATTAATCAATCTGATTTTTAGTAACAATCATAATATGCCTTTGTTTCTATTTACATTTACCAAAATAGAGAGAGAAAATCGAGAAAACAAAATTTTAAACACTACTACTTAAACTTGGAAATTTTTCGTTAAGATTTCAGAGAAAGATCAAGAGTGCCGCCTAGAGTAATCTAATCTACTCTACTGTATCGCTAGAATTCTTCGGGGAACAACTCATCCTTGACGGCGGGCGCAATCCACTGTATCTGGATGTTGGTAACGTCCCAGAGCTCGTCGCCGTCTCTCTGCACCAGCACCTCCCTCCGCTTCATCTCGACGATCATCTTCTTCAGCAGCTCCGGCACCAGGTCCTGCAGCACGCCCGCCTCCCCGTACGCCCCCAGGTCCGCCTTCATGCACGTGTCCATCCTGCGCAGCAGCCCCAGCCAGAAGGTCCGGAAGCCCGGGCTCTGGTACAGGGTCGTCAGGTACTGCAGGAACACCTCCGCCAGCAGCTCCATCGCCTCCTTCAGCGTCGCCTCCATGCTCCGCATCTCCCTCTCCGACCCGTCCCTCCGCGAGTACTCCACCATCTTCTCGTGCAGGTCGTCCACCAGCGCGAAGATGATGAGGTTGAAGCACCCGATGCAGTTCGCCGGCGGCAGGTACAGCTCGTCCGCGGCGGCGAAGCAGCGCCGCAGGGCGGACACCGCGTGGTTGCGGATCTCCTCCCGCCGCACCAGGCTGGTCTTCCGCAGCGCCTCCGCCAGTTTCATGAACAGGGAGGCCTCCACGTTGCCCCCCGCCGACGACGACGCCGCCCTCGCCGCCTCCTCCACCGAGGACGAGCTGGCGCTGCTGGCCACGCTGACGCTCCCGCCGCCGCCGCTCTCCGCGTAGGCGGCCACGTGCCACTGCACCAGCCACCGCACGGAGTCCGCCATCAGGTCGATGATCGCGGTGCTGTTCTCCGGCGTGCTGATCTTCAGGGCGGCGAACCCGAACGCCGCCTCGATGCAGTGCACGTAGTTGTACCGGGTGACGAAAGTCGTCCCCTCCGCCATCAGCGAGATCAGCGCCGCCACGGAGCGGTCGTACGTCTCCGGGTGCCGGCCCGTGACGGACAGCAGCTGGAGGGCCGTCTTCCAGCCGACGAAGGTCTGGATGGCCCCCCGGTGCTGCGTCAGGAGGGAAGTCGTCGACTCGGCGATGCTCTCGCAGCAGGTCTCCAGGACCTCCTTGTCCAGCTTCCACATCAGGTTGATGGACTTGAAGATGAGCTCCTCGGAGAGCTTGTCGTGGTCGGGGAAGGAGGAGAAGAGCCGGAGGCAGATGGTGAAGAGGGCCAGGATGGCCTTCTCGGAGAAGGGGCAGGGGGAGAAGAGCGGAAACTGGGCCACCGCCGTGAAGTGGTCGTGGAACTGGGACCAGAAGGTGGAGAACCGGCTCAAGTTGGCGAAGGTGATTACCACCAGGAGCTCCCAGCAGAACCCCACGGTCTCCTCTTCCTCCACGGGCGTGCTGAACTTCTGGCCCCTCCCGGCGGCGGCGAAGATGAGAGAACGGCCGAGGTTCTGCAGGGACTCGCCGGGCAGCTTGGCGCTCTCGGTGAAGAGGTTACCGACCTGGCACTGCTGTATGATCTTCAGGTTGTTCTCGTACTCGCTGCAGACGTTGACCATGGAGTCGGAGCCGCCGCCGCCGCCGCCGTCCAAGGACAGGAACTGGGAGAAGCGCCCGATCAGCCCCGAGCTCAGCCGGCTGCCCCTCGTCTTGGGGTTGCCGGGGGGGAAGAAGACGCCGGACTCCGACTTGGCGAGCGACGACGAGAAATCGGAGCCGGAAGTGGCGGGCTTGCGGTCGGGTTCGAACAGGGACGGCGGCAGCAGCCTCAGCCTCTTCAGCTTCAGGAGGCAGTCCACCACGTTCCGCCACCCCCCGCGGACGGAGACCCCGTACCTGTTGGCGATGGTGAAGACGGCGAGCGTCGCCATCCTCGACCGGATGTCGTTGGTGAAGGTGAAGGTCGTCTCCTCCGCCGTGGCGTAGGGGTTCAGGAGGGCCGAGAACTTGCAGAAGCAGGCGATGAGCTCGTCGATGATGTCTCCCAGCCCGTACTGAGAGATCTTGGCCACGGACAGCAGCGCCTCGATGCACTCCTGGAGGGTGTCCTCGTCGTCCGCTTGCTCGAAGATGGCGGAGAGCGCCGCCACCGACGGCCCGGCCACGGCGGCGAAGGCGTCCCTGGCCAGCCTGTGCTCGAAGTCGCAGAAGATGAAGGGCTCGAAAGCCCTGGCGCCCTTCATCAGCTCGGCCCACCGGTTGGCGGTCATCTCGACGGCGGCGCCCGAGGGGCCGAAGAGGGTGATGGCGTTGCCGCAGATGGAGAGGAAGAGCTCCGAGAGGTACTCCCTGGGAAGGTCCTTCCCTTCGTTGATGGCGCGGTTGTTCCGGATGAACTCGTCCTCGGTCATCTTCTTCTTCACCTGCGGGTTGTGCTGGTCGGTGTTGAGCATGATGAGGGAGTAGCAGAGGATGAAGACGGCGTCCTTGCCGGCGAAGATGCCGGTCGACTGCTGGTCGTAGAACCTCTCCGAGAAGGCCTCGAGGATCCTCTGTATCTTCTGGGACTCGCCGGGCAGCCGGAACGTTTCTAGGTAGGTCCGGAGGGCGGTGTCCAGGATCAGCCCGGAGAAGTCGAACAGCCGGGTGAACTCGCCCAGGACTCGGATGTTGAACGCGCCGGGGTCGCCCAGGTAGTCCCCGATCTTGTTCTTGTCCAGCCCCGGCGTGTATCGGTAGAAGCAGGCGAGGCTCTTCGCGTCGGGTGCGTCGGCCGGCACCAGGTGGGCGAACCGCAGGAAGTCCAGCCCCTTCCTCTCGTCCCGGTTGAAGTGGTTCGCCGCCATCATCACCTTCCTCTTCTGGAACTTCCTCCGCCGGACGAGCCCCACCCAGAGGTCGGGGTCGCCGGCGCACCGGTCGCACCGCTCCGCCCAGAAAGGCTTGAACTCGGAGACGACGACCTCGTAGGCCTCGGGGTCCGTGCTGCCGTCGAAGTCCAGGTTGTCGGCTATGGCGCCGATGACGGCGGCGAGGCCTTCGAAGGCCTGGATTTGCAGGGGGGACAGGGGGCCGTGGACGGGGAAGGCGACCTTGCAGAGCGCCCGGACGATCTCCTCCAGGACGTCCCGGCGGACCGGGTCGCAGTCGTAGTTGACGTACATCTCGATCACGAACAGGGGCTGCCGGCAGAAGCTGATGAGCCCTTCCACGGCCACCTCCTGGACGTACACGCCGGCGCATCCCGCCGCCGTCTTCAGGAGCACGAAGGTGAAGAAGGCCTCCAGCTGCAATCTCAGCGACCTGCTTCCCAATCAATATATATATATATATATACAAGGATTAAGATGGGCGTTTGATTTGATTTAATGAAATATCTAAAATGTTAATCTTATCTTTGATTTTTGTTTGCAAAATATAAAACATCAACTATTCATCTCTAAGATTAAAAAGTTATAATAAATTACTTAAACTTAAATAATTAGTGAAAAAAATAATATTTAGATACTTTACGTTAGATCTCAATTAATACTTATTTTTTGACTGATCTGCAGATTAAACATTAATTAAGTCAAAACAATCTGAGACTAAATCAACTAGCTAACTAACCAACTAACTACCAACAACTGTGTTAATTAAATTGTTGATTAATTAGTTCGACGTTTTTACCCAAAATCACATGCAAATCTTGCAAGTAAGACGCATATGAGATGATTAAATCACCAATTAACGTGTGTTGTTTAGTATATTTTCAAAAGATATATATATCATGCATCCTCAGATTACTCTAGAAACACACATAATTTTTGAGTTAGTGCGTTTCGACTCATCTCATGAGCAAAAATAATAATAAATCAAAGTTATCGGTTTGATCTAATTTCTTAACACGCCGTGATATATACGAAGATAATAAATATATATATATATTTGATTATTTTCATTCCGCAGATAAATATTGTTTTGATTAGAGAACGTTTACTGCGGATTACCTGCGCATGAAGTGGTAGAGATTGAGCACGGTGCTGCAGATCATGGAGAGCACCAGGGGGCTGGCGCGGGAGCCGGAGAGGATGAGGTGGTAGAACAGGTCGTCCTGAACCAGGCGCAAGAGCTTCGGATGCTTGCCCATGGACTCGCCGCTCAGCTCGACGGTGGAGTTGATGAGGATGAGCCCGAAGAGCTGGATGCCGTCGTCGGCGCTGGTCGACCCGGGCCCCCCTTCCGGGGACTCCACCGCCTCCACCACGTTCAGCAGGGAACAGAGGAAGTTGAATATGTCGACCATGCAGCGGACGCCGAAGCCCGGTCCCCGGCCGCCGCCGCCCACCAGGAACACGCGCCCGTCGTCCTCCGGGTCCGAATCCGAGTACCCGTCGCCGGCGTCGCCGCCGCCACCGCCGGCCGTCTCGATCTCGGGCAGCCGGGAGAAGATCATCTGGACGAGCTCGTGCATGGTGTAGCGGGCATTCCTCTGGAGGATGTCCCCGCGGCCGGCCGACTGCTGCACCACCTGGAAGCAGGTGTTCACCAGGGTGCACACGGCGTGGTCGGTGAGCAGGACGGACGCGGGGCTGCGCAGCGCCGCCGCGAGCACCTGGAGGATGCGCATGAGCACGGCGTCCTCGGAGGCGGCGTCCGTCCGCTCCAGGCGGCAGTTGGTGATGGCGTGCACCACCGAGTGGATGGCCTCGCGGGCACCGGGGGTGGCGTCGTCGAAGATGCCGAGCTTCAGGATCTTGAGCACCGCGGAGAGCGCGACGCCGGTGGCCGGCGCCGGGACGTCGTCGTTCTGGACGACGTCGAGGAAGGGGCCCAGGTAGACGGAGGGATCGACGGAGCGCCATTCCCCGACGCCGCCCGGCTGGAAGATGAGGGACCGGAGGGACTTGAGGGACCGGAGGAGGTGGGAGTCGGGGGCCGCGCACGGCGAGGCGTCGTCCGGCGACGGAAGGAACTGCGAACCGCCGGCGGCGGCGTCGGGAGCGCGCCGGATCACGGCGAGCACCGCGCCAACTTCGGTGCTGAGCATGCAAGATAGGCCCAGCTCCGGGCAACCGTGGGCCGCTCTGACCCTTCTGCGGCGGCGCCCCTTCCTGGCAGCAGCTTCAACGGGTTCCTTTCCTCCTCCGCCGCCATCGTCGCTGTCGCAGCAGCGGTCCTGGCTTCTTTGCTCTACCATTCATGAAAAATCGTTTTTTTTTCCTCCTCCGGCCAGGCTGCATCCGCGACAACACAACTAGAACAGGAAGAACTTCGTCATCGATCGAGCCACCGTCTCCGTGCCTGGTATTTCGACAAACAACGGGGCCTTCTTCTAAAAATAGTGAATTTCTTAAGAGAAGATCCGAAGGAAGCTCCTGCCCGGGCTGTGCGTTCCACGCAACGGCTCCTCCGCAGGACGAGGAGGGAATAATAGTTAAAATTACAATCACGCCATAGATCTCGTGGAAAAAATTGTAAACAAAAAAATAAAAAAAATTGAGAAATGAACAACGGACCCGTTTTAATAGAGAGAGAAGGTCGTCTTATCCTCAGAAAAAAAATATTTAACACATGATATGATAATCTATTAAATTAAATATACGACATGATGAATATTAAATATTTTTTTGTGGAAAAACTGGGAAAAGTCTCAAAAGTCTCTCTAAGAAAACCCTCTCTCTTTAATAAAAGATCCGGTCAAATGTTCGATGCAACGGAAGGAAGAACCAACTTTGTCATTGTTTTGCATCTCCGCTCCAGAACCAGTGAAAGTTATTTAAAATATATTTTTTACCCTTCCATTAACGTCCGGAATGTTTTGTTCCTCGTTAATTCTGAAACCTAGGTTGATATATTATTATTTACATTATATTTATATCATGAAACCTAGATTAAAACATTATTATTTATGTCATATTCAACAATTGATATGAATAAAATATAACAATTTTTTTCGAACATATCGGCAGTTTCATAAATAAGATACGATAAATTCTTCTAATCATAAATACAATATAATAAATTTAATTTTAAAATATAGTATTTTTTGTTGTAAATCATTATGTAAATAATATTTTTTGTTTATAATATAATAATATTTTTAGTTATGAAATCATTATACTTCAAGAATGTTTTTATCATATTGTGGTACTATTATAGACATATATATTTAAATGCAGTTGAAATCATAAGGTTGAACACAAACTATAACCAGTTTGATCATTTTGATGATTTTATGTGATATGTTAATATGTTATGAATGATTTTTCTGCCTCTGCTTTCAGTAGGGGCGCGTTGATTTTCCATAGGGTTATTGTAAATGTAACGCGGAAAAACATTGCACGGGGTCAAAAAGGGATAAGGAAAAAAAAAACTATAGTGAGTGACGGAAAGGACCTACGGTGCTAAATAAATGGGATCAGGCGTTAAATTAACTTGGTCATCGGACCTAAGGTTAGACTGATTTTCTTAATTAGACGGGTAGTCAATTCTCTCAAGAAATTTTTGTTTAAAACCAACACACAACAAAATTTTACTTTTAGAACAGATACATTTTCCTAGGAGTTCGGATCACCTTAGTCCCCGAGTGGAAGGAGTTTTCGCTGTCCTCGTGAGGACACCTAATGTCAAAGAAGATCAATGTACTTTAAACATGATGTGATGTCTTTTCAACCTTCCAAGATCTCATTATGAGTCTACTTTAACTTGCTACCGTGTCTCTGATAATTTGTTACCGAGACCCGTTATCGAGACTCTATTAAATTGTTACCGAGACTTTGAGGACCCACCGTCGACTCTCTGTCAACTCACTACCGAGTTACCACCGAGACTTCAGAGGCTCGCTACCGACCTCCTACTAACCGAATGACGTCTCATATCTACTTTATACCCTCTTTAGACCGCACTGACATTTTGTTTTTCGCTATATCAGGTGTCCTCGCGTCACTAAAGACTGCGAGAACTTCCCATTTATTCAAGTTTTTGTAACTCCAACAAAAGTAATTGCGAAGAACGTAGCTTGTAGAACATCCACCTAGTTCGTCAGCTCGTTAATTTGTTACCGGTAGAAGTGATCCCTTGGGATCTCTCTTCTGGGCGGAGGAGCTCAAGGCGCAGTGTGGGTGCTTTTCTTGGTTTTAGTAGTGTATCTATATATCGACCTTTAACTACAAGATATTCCCCATTGCTTTGCCAATACATACCTTGCAATCACCGACACTGAAGAGGGTTTTCTGCCTCAGCTCCTCTCTTCTATCACCAGGAATCTGGACAAGACTTGCGTAGATGAAGAAAAATATAACGAGAGAGAAAACGAGATTAGAAAACCATGAAACAAGGATGCGGAGACACTCTAATGATCGAAGTAGAATGCATTTGAAACACATATTAAAGCCCAGATACTGTTTGTGGTGAACGACGCCGCTAACCCTGGCAGGTTGATTATATATTACCGCCACCGAGCTCCGGCACAAAAAGAGCAATGACGGGATCATCAGCTGAGGTCTGGTACTGCAGTACCAAATTTCATCTAGACTTCTCATCGATGAGGGAAAAAATTATATCATATAATTTATTCAATAGATTATGTTAATTATATATAATTTAAATTATAAATTATTATTGGATTCAGAGTAAAAACTATTGTGATTAAGAATATATTTATCATATTTTAATAAATGTAAAGTATTAATACGTTTCAAAAAATTAGGATAGTTTATTGATATCAAGATTTATAGATAGTATTAATTTGTCTATTGCATTGCGTTAATTGTATTTAATTTTAACTAAGATTTAAAAAATTATGACTATAAATATATTTATAGCAACTGAATTATGACTTAAAAAATATTAGCATGCTCGAAATAAAAATTAACATTAATTTTTTATCATGTTGACTGTAGTTTATTTATAATTATAAAATATTTTTATATTTAGACCAAAAAAGTATTCCATCTGACTGACGGAGGGAGATGTTGATCCCCAAATGCTGGGCGGGTTCTGATAATTTACGTACACGATCTTCTCCTTATAAAATATCACTTTTTAATCAAACAAGCAATATTAGGGGTTCAAATGAGCTAATTAGGATAGCAGTATCACCTGTTTTTTATTCTAATGATGATAATAGTCAAATACATTTGATTCCAATTATGATTAAATTAGACTCGGGACATTTAAATTTCATTCAATAATGCGGTAATTTTTAAACTCTATGATAAAATTTTATTTTTATTTAAAAATCAAATTTTATATTTTTTTTGATAGTGTATGTTTAAAATTTTACTTTTACCTTTTCAGCATCTAAACATCGTAATTTTAATAATTTATCATACTATTATATATACATTGATTTGTTTATCAAAATTGGATAAAATAAATGCAACACTGACTACATTCGATTCCGACTCTAATAAACTATAGAAATATTCAATTTTAATTCCGTTGATTTATAAGATACAAAAAGACGTTTCCATTAGGTTAAATTTTACTGAAAATTCTAAAACACCGGATTCCCTTTGCACCCCTAAAACATACAACTTTTGTTTAAAAATTTTCTTTGAATATATTATTTCATCACAGTATATATATAGAGGACAGTTCGCCTCATAAAGAGCTCTCGGGGGAACCTCCTCACTTCCTCTCACAATTTTTTTAAAATATTCTCATCAAATAATATATTTAACAGTCTATTAAATCAACTGAGAGAACTCCCTCGAGATCTCGCAACTGATCAGACCCTATCCGGTGAGAACCTTTCAACTCAGTGCTGTTGGACTCGGTTGTTGACCGCGGAACATGAGGATGCTCGCGCGGTCAAGTTAGTTACATTACCTCGGCATATCGATCATCGTCTTCTTTCACTTCACTCTTCTCTTCTAAACTCGTCTCTTCGCCGGCGCTCTGCTCGGTCGATCGATCGATCAAGGGAAATGGAGGAAGCCATCACCCGGCCAAGAACAGCAACAACAGTCGCGCTGGAGGAGAAGACCAAGCCGCCCAAGGCCCCGTGCTGCTACGAGCCGCCGCCTTCCATGGCGGATCGGCTTCAACACTGCATCGCGGTGGACGACGGCGATATGATATTCGACCGGAACCCCCTCCAGGCCCTCGTCCGCCTCGCCAAGAGCATCGCCCGCTGCGCCGTCCCCGACTTCCCGCAGCACAGCAACTGCAAGGCCGCCGTCGAGACGGTGGACGTGCTCGCCCACATCCTCCGCCGCATCCAGTTCACCGTCGTCGGCGCGGAGGAGGCCTTCCCCCAGCCGGCGCTCCGCTGCTTCCAGAAGCTCTCCGAGGTGCTCCACCGCATCCGCTCGCTGCTGGAGTTTTGCTCCGGCGGCAGCAAGATCGCCATCCTCCTCTCGTCGGAGACCGTCGCGCTGGAGTTCTGCGACCTGGCGGAGGAGCTGCACGACCGGCTGAAGCCATTCCCCTGGGAGCTGTTCGACTCCGCGTCGTCGGCGCACCAGCTGGCGGAGCTGAAGAACCTCATGGAGTACTCCGTCATGAGCAAGTGCGCGGCTCAGGCCCACGTCGACCGGACCGACATGGAGCTCCGCGCCCAGGTCGACGCCGTGGTGAACGCCGTCGAGCAGCGGCCCGGCGCCTTCCCCGACCACGGGAGCGTAGCCGACCTGTTCGGCAAGCTGGACGTCGTCACGGTGGAGGCGCAGGTGAGCGAGGTCATGATGCTGGAATCCGAGATCACGAGGACGAGGAGGGATCAGCTGCCCTTCAAGCAGCCGGGGCTCGAGGAGCTCGTCCGCTACTGCAAGTTCGTCTTCCTCGGGGAGTCGTGGCCGGAGGGGCCGTGTGTGTACCAGAGAAACCCTAGGACCGACTGGGTGCTGCCGCCGGACTTCCGCTGCCCCATCAGCAAGGCCGTGATGCTGGACCCCGTCACCGTCTCCAGCGGCCACACGTACGAGCGTGCCAACATCGAGCGCTGGCTGCGCGCCGGCCACAGGCTCTGCCCTGTGACCCACAGGCCGCTGCAGCTGCAAGACGACGGCGCCGCCGCCGCCACCAACCGCGAGCTGCAGCAGCGGATCCGCCGGTGGGCCAAGGAGCACGACGTCAACCTGAAGCTGTCGGAGGAAATCACTCCCCGGATGGTGGCCGCCTACACCGCCGAGAGGCTCGCTTCCCCGGACTTCCCGTCGGCGACGAAGCAGGTCCTCCGCCGGATGACCCGAAGGATGAGGGCGGACGCGAGGCTGGCTCTCCAGATGGGCGACGCGGGAGCCGTTCCGTTGCTCCTCCGCCACCTCCGCGCGGAGCATCCCGGCCTCCCGGCGCAGGCAGTCTCGGCCCTGCACGCGCTCTCCGGCGTGGAGCCCAACAAGAGGAGGATCATGGAGCAGGATTACGGGGCGGGCGTCAACGCCGTCATCGACCTGCTGAACGCCGCGCCGACGTGGGAGGCGCGGGGCGACGCCGCCGGCGTCCTGTACCAACTGTCCACGGTGAAGGCGTACCGCTGGTGCCTGGCGCGGGAGGCGCGAGTGGTGGACGGCCTGGCGTGGCTGGCGAGGGAGGCGCCGTCGCCGCCGGTGAGGGGGACTGCCCTGGCGGGGGTCCTCGGGCTGGGCGACGACGGGAGGAAGCTGGAGGCGGTGAAGCGCCTGCTGAGGCAGTGCCGGACGGGGGAGGCGGAGGAGGCGGCGAGACAAGTGGCCGTCGACCCCGTGCTGTGGCTCATCAGGAGCCTGAGGGACACGTCCGGCGGGTGGAGGAAGAGGAAGATGAGGCGCGCCGCCGCCGCCTTGCTGGATGCCTGCATGGAGTGGCTCTGGCGCTGGGCCGGCGCCGCCGGCATTCCGGACAAAGCGGAGCGGCCGCCCGGGACGGCAGCCAGCGCCGAAGAATAAACCCGGTCCGGTTCAGCCATAAGATTTCATTTTATTTCTTCCCAGCATTCATCCAGTTGACTTGGTAGCTTCGTCTTCGTAGAATAGAAGGTTTCCGAGTTTGGTTGTTTATACTACTTGGACCTCTCGATTTTAATACCATAATTTCGAAGTTTGTAAGATAAAATCATTGACTTCATCATAAATCTTTGATTATCTCATGCAGATTGTTGAAATAGTGAATAATCCTACTACCAAAGTTCATAAAGAAGTTCAATTGCTTACGCCCTGTTTGGTAACACTATTAGGTACCTCTATCACTATCAATTTTAAAATTGATATTGATAGGAACCTTTAAAAAGTGTTTGGTTAATTGTATCAATTTTAAAATTTGTAGTGCAAACAAAACATATTATGTAATACAAGTGTCCACTTGTATTACTTTTGATATTGATACTCCGACATTTGAAAATATTAATATCAATATTGATATAGTACCAAAAATGAAACTCTAACCAAACAGGGCATTATATTCCTTCAAACTTCGACCAAATGGTCATAGTTCCGGAGTTTCCAAGAGTACCCAAGAAAAAAAAAAAGTCAGGGGAAGAAGCTAAGATCCAATACATGAGATGAGACCCGTTGTTTATTACAATTTGCCGTCTCCATTGCATCTGCCCGCTGATACTCTCCTTGTTACCATAAACATCGACGGTGAAACAATCAAACTTTGCCAAGATGATGGTCCCGACAAAAACGCCGATGTCAAACAAGAGATGCATGACGTGATATATAACAGCGCGTGTATACATGAATCAACACGACCGGACGACAGGGCGCAGGTCAACTGGCAGCATGGTAAGTTGTTGGCGCCAAGATATACATTTGGCAGCCGTGAGAATCAACTTCAGCTTCAAACGTACCGGCAACATTCTCGGGCAAAACTTCGTGCTGCAGATGATAATAGATGAGAAAGTTTCTCTTCAGCAAGAACATGGAATATAAGCAAGCGGTATGCCCTTGCTTCCCAAGATGGCATATGAAAACATTCTTTGCGCACAAGCACATGAATAGAAACAACATCCCAGCAGATCCATCAAGGCATTTAGCCTCATTGGTCGTGAATGTCTCAAAAGCATCCGAATTACGTTGCATGGTCGAGATAAAATAGGTGTAACTATGGTCTTGGGCAAATTTGAGCTGAGCAGTTCTGTTTTCAGACCAGAAATGTTGTTTCCTTTAGTTGAATAGCATTACTACTTCGTGCAAACATAACACCACCAAAATGCCGTCGTTTTAGGCCATGTTTGGTAACACTATCAAACACCTCTATCACAATCAATTATAAAATTTATATTGATAGTGATCATCTAGAGGTGTTTGGTTGATAGTATCAATTTTGAAATCATAATGCAAACAAAACATGTTATGTAATACAAGCGCCAACTTATATCAATGTTGATGTTGATACTCCAACTTTTAGAAATACCAATATCAATATCAATATAGTATCATTTTTTATGCTCATGCAGCCAGAACTCAAAAAGTAAAACATGGTTTCGGACGAAGAGATCGAAATATGGGACTAAGAACTGATATTAATTTGAATTCTTTATTGCACAAACATAGCAAAAGACTTAAGTTTGTCTAAAGAGAGTCTTAAAAAGGTGCCATTGAAATCGTCATTCACGACGATGTATATCGATGCAAAGAAGTTACTAAATACGATGATAATTCTGCATGCAAAACTATGCATTCGGTAAAGTATATGCAAACATTATAAGACAAGTAGATCATGAAAATAATAAATATGCTGGATCAGCACAAGTAAAAGTACGTGGCAGAAGGGATATTTAGCTCTAAAAAGTTGACAATGAAAAGTAAAAAACCGTGCATCTATTGTTGTTACCTCCGTTGCTTACTGAAATTTGCTATAAAAATGTAACTGAAAAACATACGCCTGTACAAAGTTACATTTTCATTCATACTTTTATTTCAATTGGACTTTTATTATCTTACAATTATATTTATTAAATTCCCATTGAACGTATTGGCGTTGTCCTTAATGATAACTCAAGTCTACACTAGCCTCAATCCCAAGTTATAGAGATCATGGCCGTATGGTTTCTCTTTCTTCACTCCCATAATTGTAAGTTATTACTTCATAGATGTTCAGCAGTTTAACTTATTCAAATCATACTAAATTATCTTCATCTTAACTTAGGTCTACAGCGATTTTCTTTTGCTTTTACACTTTAGGTATTTTCCATTTTTCTAACTAGAGTATCCTTGGCATTAAGTTTAATATGTCCATACCAGCTCAATCTCACTTCCTTTTAATATATTCATATCCAACCCAATCTAGTAAGTCAACATATTCGACTGAAGTTCTGAACATTCTCGTTCCCACAATTATTTTGGAAGCATGGTTATCCAGCCTTGTGTAACACTAGATTGCAAGTCTTATAGTTAGATAAATTTTTCTTGAATCTTGTAATCCATAGGATCTTTGTGGCCAATCTCCACTTCATCTGTCAGCCTTTAATCATATAGTTAACATCATCATCACAGTCTCCATTATTTAGATAACTGAACCAATTAAATTAAGTACTTTAAGAGAGTATTTCTCCATCCAAAATGGCTCCTCTTTTCCTCCTTAACATTCACTGAAGTTACCATGAATATATTCTGTTCTAGTTCCACTCAAGCAATTAGACTATAAGTGTCTACAAAGTCTTGTCCTTCTTAATAAACTTAGAAAGTATAGAAAGAAGATATTAAAAGAAATTGTTAGAAGGATGTATAGTAGTACACTATTTCTTCTTGGCTATGTAGGGTCTTCAAACTCTAGATCCTGAAGCGAAGGGTAAAGGATACTTAGAAAGACAACTTAAAGAAGACGAGGCTTTATGGCCTATGCAGATGCACTTTGTACAATTGGGTATTCAATTTTGAAGTTTGCCGTCATTTTTAGGGCTCAGCACCAACAATATAGGCCCTCGTGATCTGTTTGTATCTCCACAACTGCATAGAATTGGGTTGGCTAACAGGATCACCAGAACCACAAATATTTTATAGTCTTTCTCCATAGCCAATGCCGTGTCTAGCTGCATTAAACAAGGATGAAGCCTTCAAGGATGACAGTGGTTCCAGGCCTTACCATCATATAGGGAGTTTCAAGGGTGGTCTGACAGTAATTCCCAGTTGTTAGATTATAGGCTACAAAGTAATGCTCTCTAAAATGAATCAAACGTTAATTATCTGTTTTACCATATTTCTCATCTTGGCTGAAGTTACAGCATAAGTTCTCACCTTCCACAGATCTCTCAATGACATATATGTGGATGGTATGAGGCCAAGCATTTCCCAGTTGACTACAATGGTGGTAGCGATGGAGCATCTATTCCACAAAACAACCACCAAGCGGTTTCCAGACAGAGGACCTGCCCACACCTGTGCTTGAACATCATAAAGAAATCAAGGCAATTAATAAATTACCATAGATAAACCATAGCGATATGAAAATTTCGAAGTCATAAAGAAAGATATGACACTGATTTTTGTAAAAGAAGACAAATCAAGTAGAATTAAAGGGTAAGAAAATTTTACCAGAAGCAGTAATGAATAGACACTGATAATCTCAAAAGTAGAAAAAAAAAGATAAATAGTACATAAGATGTCAATTGTTTCTTAATTATCAACCACATAAGCAGCAAGATACAGATTCCAACATATAAACAAAGCACATAATTATTACTAAAACTAATAAAACATAGTCTCCTATAAACTATCATAAAAAATAAGGATTTCTGGTCCGCATGCAAATAGATTTCTAGCATTAAGCATCACAACATTGAAAAAAATAGCCACAGTTTGGTACTTTCATCACTGTGATTAAGTACTCTACCAAGGGTGGACCAACATATATATCTCCTGGAAAATGCTACATCTTACAATGACACAGAAAACATGGCTCCACAAGCATAAGGTAAACAAGAAGGCAAAACTTGAATTTAGAAACAAGAACCTGTTTGCAACCATTTTCACCTGAGGTTGAAACTTTCCTTCCTTGAATACCAAGAGGATCTGACAGTAAGGTAGCAGAACCAGGAGATCAAACGTTAATGAATGAAAAGAAAAACTTGCAAACAATGAATGCTGCTGAAAACTCTTGAATGATTATCCATCTTCTTCACATATCTTAAAAAAGAAATCACATGGATGGTCACCCAGGTGTACATTTGGTCCATGCTTATTCTGTTGACCAAGTACCAAATTCAGCCATCATGCAGTCTCACTCCCCCACATAGACAAATTTTGACTTCGCATTACCTTTTTCTAATAAAACAAGAAATGGAAACGACCATAGCTTCTGCTTCAGCAATCTACAAAACTGATAGTAACTACTAAAGATCTTGGTTAAATGCCAAGAAATATACACTGCCTGTATTAGAAAAATCACTTCAAAATCAAAACAGTAACATGACATTTTACAAGTAAAAGTTGAATAACAACTCCATCAGTTAAGGGTCAAAGAAGCTTCCAAACTCAGGTGGCATACTCCAAAGTCCAAACCTTTGGCAAAGAAGGATACTTACTGTTGGAACCTCAAATTTTAATAAAATTTCGGAAATTCATTTTCCGTTTTGATTTAACTTTTGACTTAGACTTGACTATTAGGAAAATATGTGGTATTTCATAACAGTATTAGCTAGGCCAGTGGTATGCATAAAATATATGTTGAGGTTATTAGGTTCTTTGAAAATTTGTTTTGACCTCTCCCCATCGGATGGTGCGAAGATCCGATGTTAATTACATCGAGAATACTCGAATACCCTTGATTAGCCGTCATAGCAATTTTGTGAATAGAAGACTGATGTAACCTCAAATTTAAAGATTCTAAGGCTTCTTTTGTTTTGGAAATTCATTTTCCTTTTGAATTTGAATTTGATTTGGTTAGACCTTAGCATTGATTTCTTAGGAAAATAGATGGTATTCCATAAAAATACTAGCTAGGGTCAAAATTATGTGTTGAGGTTGTTAGGTTCTTTGAAATTTGTTTTGACCTCTCCCCGTCGGATGGTGCGAAGATCCGACGTTAATTACATCGAGATAACTCGAATACCCTTGATTAAGCGTCATAGCAATTCATGGAGTAGAAAACATACATCCGCAAAATAAGCATTCACATACACACATAGGAGAAAACAGTCCCATGAATTTGATGGAAGGCAAGCATTTTATTTGTTTGAATTTTGTTTGATTTGCATTTATTAAAATTGATTTGAGTTGAATTGGTTTGATTAATTTAAGTTGAATTGAATTGATTTGAATTTTGGTTTGAATTGATTTTAATTTGAATTTGATTGATTAAGTTTGACTTGGATTTGAGTTTGAGGCAGTTTGTTTATGGGTTGATTTAATTTCAGTCTGTTTTAGATTCGTTTAGTTAAAATTAATTTGTTTTGAGGTTTGGATTAATTTGTTCGAGTCAGATTTGGCTTGAAATGAAGCTTGTTTGGTTTAGTTTTGTTTGAATGAAATTAACTTGAGTTTTAATTAAGAGTTGGATTTGAATTGAAGTTTGATTAAAATTGAGTTTGATTTTAATTTTAAGTAGGTTGAGTTTGATTCGTTTGATTCATTGGCTTAAATTAGATTAAATTTGCAGAGTTTGTGTTTCATGAATTTGACATTCTGTGGGTTTCTTTTATGGAATTTGTAAGTTTCATATTTATGAAAACTGATTTGAGGTTTACGGCTCTCCAATTTCAACTCAAGTTCACATTTCAGAATTTTCTGTTTGCTTACCCTAGCCTTCTCAGATTTTTATCTTCGAGTGTGAAGTTCAGATCCGAAATTCAGATTTTGACCTTTCAGAAAAAGTTCAGATTTTAAATCTACAGTTCTCAGATTTTTGGAATTCAAAACCTCATGTTTCAAAAGATTTCAGATTCTGCATATTCGAATTTTCAGATTTGGAGCTCTTCAGATTTTAGATTACAAACTGCAGCTTCTTTTAATTTTCAGATCTTGAATTGCAGGTTTGATTTGAATTAAAATCTGTTTAGATTTCAGATTTTTAAATGGGTTCTGCACATAAGTTCAGATTTCAGACTTTGGATGTTTCGGATTTTGTATGTTTCAGATTTTTTTGTTTCAGTTGGATTACAGATTTTACAGGTTTCAGATTATGTTGATTTTTTTTTATTTCAGATTTTGGTTGCAGATTTTGATCTCTCGGTCTGCAGGTTTTCAGATTCTCTTTTGAAACTTTTCAGATTTCAAGTTTGTTCATGAATGTTCTTTCAGACTTACAGATTTCAGATTTTCTGATTTGATTTTGAATTTCAGACTTAGCAGGTTTTAGATTTGCAGACTTTACAGACTTCAGTTTTCTTGCAGATTCTACACTTTAACTGATTTTCGGACTGCAGGTCCCTCATTTTCTTAAACAGGTTTCTGCACCAAAACAGATTTCAGATTTGTGCACATTTGCAGATTTTTAAATTCAGATTTATATATGTTTCAGATTTTTGTTTTCAGAATTTTCTTCTTATTGTCTTGCCTTCCAAAACTTCATGCAGCGGCTCTCTCCTTGTAACATACGTCCGTACACCGAACATGAACTTTCATTTATTTTCTCTCAACATGAGACATGATTTACAATCATGATCAACAATCCGGTCTCTTGAGTTCTTGATGAACTTGTCATTTCATGGGCGGCATGAACCCGGTCTTGAAAGACTTATGGGCATCCCCCATTATTTTGAGATTGAATACACCCGGCTTTTGATAAGCTTGTGGGGACTCATCTCACTGTTTTGAAACTGAGCATATCCCGGTCTTTGATAGACTTGTGGGAAATTAGCTCATGTCGATCTTCATGGCTCTTTCATGAGTCTGCTGAACTGCTTGATGCACCGGTAAGACATTGGGGTCTGTTTTTATAGACCTTTGGATGTCTACCTTAAGAAGAGGGTCAGGAGGTGGGTTTAGAACCGGCCTCCTGGTTTCCCTTTGTTTTGAATTCTTTTAAGTTGAGCCGAAGCCATGAGGTGGGTTTAGAACCGGCCTTATGCTTGCCTCGGTTTGTTTGAATTAAATGAATTTTTATTTAAATTTAAATTGATTGTTTGTTTTATTTTATTTTTTGAATTAATCATGGGTCAGGAGGTGGGTTTAGAACCGGCCTCCTGGTTTCCCAATTGTTTTTGAATTCTTTTAAGTTATGCCGAAGCCATGAGGTGGGTTTAGAACCGGCCTTATGCTTGCCTCGGTTTGTTTAAATTAAATTGATTTAAAAAAAATTAAATTTTGAATGGCCATGGCACTGTTCATCCAGGGCAGATGGGCTTTAATGGGCCCGGCCCAGCACTTTTGGCCCTGCGCGGATCCTCTCCTTCTCTTCTTCTTCTTCTTCTTTTCTTTTTTTTTACATCTTTTGAAGGTGGGCCCCACCACCTTTGACCCGCGGGTCAACACTCCTCCAGCGCGGCTCTCGCGCAGGCCGCGGCGTCTCTCACGCGGGCCCCTCCCCCTTCTGCACTGTTGATATGTCCTCCGTGGACATAAGTCGGATAAAAATAACCCCGTGGCACTGTTCACCCGATGGCCTCCGGCGCTAGATCGCAGCGGGAGCCGAGGGCGACGGTTGGGCAGGAGCTCGACGACGGCGATGGGGGTTGGAGAGGCTTCCGTTGGCTCGCCTAGGAGAGGCGGAGGCCCCCGATGGCGGCGGCGGAAGAGGCTTAGAGCCCTGGCGACTTCCGCAGCGGCTTGCGGAAGTGGATGAAGACTTGGCGGCGCCGGCGGAAGAAGATGAAGACCTCAACGGCGCGAACGGCAGCGCGAGTGGAGGAAGATGACTCTGGCGCCTTGTCAGGCGGAGGAGGAGGCTTCGCCGGCTTCGTGGGAAGGAGGAGGTCCCGACGGTGCGCCCGAGAGAGGTAAATCTCTGCCTCACATTCTCTATCTCTTGCGGCCTCTCTCCCTCTCCGTCCTCTCTCTCTCTTGCCCTCTCCCCCTTGCGCGATGGCCTCCGGCGGGTTTTATAAGCCCCCAGCTCTCCCCTTCTGTTAGGAAGTTCACCGAACGGGGCCTCTGCCCCCGGGCGGGACTCGGAAAGGTCCCGGATTTGCGGGGCTAGCTTCCGTTTTTTGCTCCAACTCTCCCTGCCGCGCCGAATGAGATTACGCTCCCCCTTCCTCCATTAGGAGATTTGCCGACCAGGGTATCCCAGTCCGTGGAGGACTCGGAGGGGATCCACCGTGTGCGGGATGGACTTCCCTCCAATTTACGATCTCCCCCTCTTTTTTCTTCTCTTTTTTTTTTCTTTTTTTTTTGAATATTTTTGGTTACAACAAAGACATACATCCATACAATCAACACATGGGAGCAATAGCCCAATACACTTGTTGGAATGCGAAACTTAGTGTTTTGAACTATGGTTTGATTTGATTTGAATTTATTTGAATTGTTTAAATTAGTTTTGTTGTTAAGATTTGTTTTTGTTTAGGTTGAGGATTTTTAATAGGGTTTGAAATTTGATGGATGTTCATTTTTTATTTAATTTTTGATTTGGTTGGGTTTTACATTTGAATTTTTAGATTTGGAGATTTTCAAGACCTTAATTGATTAAGACTTAGTGTCTTTTAGTTGAGTGATTTGGTTTAGATTGATTTAAGTTTGTTTGGGATTGATTTTGTTTTATGGGTTTCTTATTTGGTTTAAATTCAATTTGATTTGAATTGAATTTGTTTGGTTGAAACTAATTTGAATTTGGTTTGGAAAGTCTGATTTGGGACTTGATTTGGGAGATTTGAGATTCCGGTGATTTATATTTACGCTTTCAAATTTGGAGATTTTTAGATGCTTGGAGATTTGATTTGGTTTTGCCTTGACAGGTTGTGTTTTTTTTTACATGAGATTATCTCTAGGTTTATTGGATTGATTTGGCATTTCCTAATTTGAGAATTATGTTTTAAATTGAGTTTGGAATGTTCAAACTTCTTGAAACGTACAGATTTCAGATTTTGTTTGAAATGTGTTGATTTTATAGGTTTGTTTTTAATTGGTTGTTCATTTCTTATTAAGATTTGTTATCTTAATGATTTGATTTAGATTCTGATTAGGAGTTTGTTGCCCGTTTGATCTGAACATTTGTTTTAAGTTTGCTTTGATGCTATCGTCTTTTTTTTAGTGCACTTTTTTTATTTGAAGTTACAGATGTTAGTTGAGATTCTGGAAGTCTCTTTAAAGTCTGGGAATTCATTTGATCTCAATATTCTCATGTTTTGTTTGATTTAGATTCTATTTGTAGATTTTGTTGAGTATAGGGTCTTTAAATTTCAGTTTTAATCTTTTTTTTTACTTTGAGATCTTTGGATTCTGGAGATTCATCTATGGGTTTTGAGTTTCAAATTTTGGGTTGACAAACATTAAATTCATGATTTTATTGTAGTGTTTCTGATCTAAGATTGATTTAGACTTGACAATTGGGAATTCTTTATTTATTTTAAAATTTCAATTCTCAAGTTGGTGAACTGATGGGCATACTTTAATTTCAATTTTTCTTTTTTTTTGACTTTGAGTTGCCTTGGATTGGTTATTAAGGTTAGATACGTTGGATATTTGTTTGGATTTAATTGGTCTGTTTGTCATGCCATTTTTAATACTTTTGCATTCCTTCGTTTTCACGAGGCTATTCTACAATGACAATAATGATATGCAAAATTCGAAACTTCCATTTATTGGCAAATTCAAATGCACATTACATGTTGGGGACATAGAAATGTCGTGTTTCCCATTGATGAATTTTTCTTAGTCCTTGATGGACATAGGATGATCCTTTCTTGGCATATGTCTCTCATTTTTAATTTAAGGGAAAATTTTGGCATGACCTCCCTTTAAATTGATGAGATATACCTCCCTTGGTAGGTGGAGTTTGATACTCCCTACTTCGGGGGAAGAATCGGTAGAAGATGGGAGCTTGCCCATTTCCCCGTCCAGGATCAAACACGCCGGGGACATGCTCGAGTGCCCGTCCCTTGAGGTAACCTATGTGAAATAGGCTAGTTCTTAACTTTTTTATTTCAGATTTGATTAAAATTATATTTTTTTAAGGCCTTGATGGTCGGTTCCATTTTCATTGAGCCATGATGACCAATTTGAGCTTCTTGAGGCCTTGGCGGCCATATTTGTCTTCATTGGGCCTTGAAGACCTGTTTGAGCTTCATTGGGGCCCTGGCGGCCTTGGGAAGACTTGGCAAAATGGGCCCGAGTGGCCTTGGCAACCTTGAGAAGCAAGGTCCTGGTGACCGGATCTCTTGCAGAATCTGGCCCTGGTGGCCTTGAATCTTTACTGCTTCAAAACAAGGGCCTGTCGGCCTTGGCAGCAATGACACACGAGGCCCTGTTGGCCTTGGCATTTCTTGGTAAAGGAAGGTCCCGGCGCCCCTTAACAATTCTGTCTCTTATGACTCAAATTCATCCTGCCAGCTTTGGTAATCGGATCAGCCTTTGAGCCTGCAGGCCCCTAGCATGTTCTGATCGGAGGAGAGACTCCTTCAATCTGTCATGGGCCGGTTGGCCTAGGAGGCATTTAAAAAATAATGCTCCATCCACACAATTCATTTTAATTTCTTGCCGCCTCCTTGATCCTTGGTATTCTTGCAAGCCCGGACATGACTTTAACCAATGCTTAGTATGGATGGGCTGGAATTTTTTGGTCTCAGAATCTGGCTTGAGCAGAGGAGATCATGGCTATTAAGGTCTGAAGATTTATGGAGGACAGATTCCGAATGTGGTTGCAATGGTTTGGGCATTGAAGAACTTTCTTTTGAACAGGTCCTGGAAACTCATCGGTGATCATGAGGGAAGGGATTTTTAGAATATCAGAGGGATGATAAATCTTCTTTCAAAGATAGTCCAACCGGGGCAGCAAAAGACAACATATATATGAAGGGATGACGGTAGGAAAGGAGGGATTCCGATGGGTATCAGGAGGGTTTATGTGACTTAAATAAAAAGTCCCATCTTGAAATGTGTATCGGACAGACCAATAAGTATTGTCGTGTAGATTATCCGAGGGTAAGCTTTGAAGAAAAACTAGTGGAAAAAGATTTGGAAAGAAAGGGAAGGAACGTGATCTGACAACACTTGTCCTTACCTTTTCCTTCTTTCTCCCTTCACCTTCTCTTATAGGTCTTCAAACGGCCGATACGCAGCAATAATCGTCTTCTTTCTCCCCTGCCAGAGATGCCGTAGGCTTCTCCTTCTCTTGCTCTTTTGTGAATAGAATCTCCAACCCCCCGCTCTCCATCGGAAGTCTCCAACCCCCCTTTGGCCTGTCCGGCAGGTCTCTTTTAAAGAGAAGAAATTGTCAGACGTGGCCTTCAATCGTGGGGAGCATGGGAAGATGGGATGAGTGGGCAGTTACTCTATCTTTTATCCCCACGTTTTTTGAATCTCCCAGAAGTTCTGGAGAAATACCCCTTGACCGAGTCAAGGAGGGCCAGGTGGCTAGCTGCCAGCGTAAAGGTCTGTACGCCCTTCATTTATTTTTACCATCCCAATGTCCAATTTAATCAAATATCCATTATGTTAGGACCCAATGACACACGATCCAAAATTTAAACGACAGACCCATTACAGCCCTTGGATTAATGTCTCTTGATCTCATATATTATTTGAATCTTCTGGATCCAATACCAATAAGAGTTCAATAAGATGTGACCCAATAATTTAAGTTATGGATTAATCAAAACAAATCCATCTTAATTGATCAAATCTTGGTCTTCAAAAATTCTGAAAATTGCATAAAAATGCAATTAAATATATATACATCAGATCTTTTCTGTGCATAGATGTTGCTGCCAAAAATTATTTGAATAGTTCTGCCTTGTCTCGAAGTGCATGTTAGCTTGGCAATTTTTTTGGATTTCATCCATAACTTTCCAAATATGGATTGGATTGATGATCCGAGTTTGGTGTTGTTCATCTGGAAGTCAGACGGACTTTTTGCTGATGTCAGATATTAATGGGCCTGCCTGAATTTGTCCGGACCCAATAAGGGCAAAACGGTCATTTTTTCGTCTGGAGTCGGATTATGACATTCAAGGCACTGTTGCGAAGCTCTCTATCGAGGCAATACTGTTGGCACACTGGTTTGGTCATTTGGGCCCACTAAGCCCAATAAAGACCGCCTAGAAGTTCACTTTCACTGTTTTGCTTATATCTTGCCGAATACAAGTCAGATTTCTGATCTGACTTTAATGTTGCTCAACATGGAGCTTGGCGGACTTAATGATGCACTAAGATATTATCGGGTCTATCCCGAATTGCCCAAACCTACCAAGGGCGAAAGAGGTCATTTGCCGTTCGAGTACCATCTGAAATCGTATTCTGACATTCGGGGTACCGTTGCGAAGCCCTCAACTGATATAATCCCATGGACCCACTTGTTTTGTCTTTCGGACCTGTTATGCTCTTGTTAAGGCCATTCGAAAATTGACTTTCATTGTTTTCCTCATAACTTTCCAAATATGGGTCGGATTGCCAATCTGACTCTGTCATTGTTTATCTGGAAGTCAAGTAGACCTTCTGATGGTGCCACTTTTCTTTGGACCTCCCCCGGATTGCCCGGACCACATAAGGACAAAATGGTCATTTTGCTGCCCGGAGTCAGATTTTGACATTTTGGGCGCCGTTGGAAATATCTTAACTGGTACAGTACCATGGGCTCACTTGTTTTGTCATTTGGTCCCATTAGGCCTACCAAAGGCCATTCGAGAGTGTTTTCACCGTTTGACCCATAACTTGTTGAATTCAAGTCGGATTTCCGATCCGACTTCGTTGTTGCTCAAGTTTGAGCTAGACGGACAAGATGGTAATGTCTGACCATTATCAAGCCGTCATCCAGTTGGTCGGGCCCAATAAGACTTATTGGGTCCGTTCGGCTTGTTGGCCCTAAATGTGATGAAAAGTGGGTCACACATGCCTGTTCAATTTTCCTTCGTGTATTTTGACCAAGACTTGCTATTTTTGGGTATCATTACATTTTTGGGGTGCCAACACTTACCTAAAATGATTAAGATCCTGACATCTCCTCTCACATTCTTGCCAATGAACAGATAGTTTTTCCTTAATTCCAAGTTTCTCATAAATCTTTTCAAAAGCTTTGACTTATGCCATCTAAGGATCTCTATTGCTTCATGTTCTGCTATCTTGTATCGTCCACAGGCTTTATTGTTATCACACTTTTACAATTTTCTATGGCATGCACTTTTTATTCTTCATCAGCTCTTACTTCACTCGACAGCCACCTCTTCACTCGACAGCCACCTCTCCCTTGTAGGTGGTCCATTTCATTTAGCTATATACTTCAGCAGCCATCTCTTCTCTTTAAACTACATCTATTCTTTTTTAAAGCATTCCAAAAAGGCTGTAATACATTAGAAGTCATCTATGTCACACATCTTTTAATCGCCATCTTTAAAAGTTTGGTGTTAAAAATCACTTATTCTATCCGTTTAAATTCACAGTGTTATTCCACTTGACATTTTTGTTGAAAATATTTGTTCACGTCATCATATTGAAGCCCAAAACCCACTGGCTCACATTGACTTGTTGACGTCCTGTTAGGTACAACTTTCTGTCTTGCAAAGAAGACAGATCCTCTTCCTTTTAAGTCAATTTGACTTTTAATTTACCAACTTTTTAAAAATGTTATAGAATGAGATTTCCTTTGTATAAGTGACTACTTGCTAGTAGAAAATTTTTAGGCTATAACAATATCGAGGAAGGTTTCCCCTTTGAATTTGTTCAAGCATACTTTACCCCTCAACCACACTCCTAAAGTGAAAAAAATAAAACAAAATATTGGCAGATAATTAGTCATAGTTTTGAAAATGTCCTCATAAAAATTGAAAATCGTAACAAATCTCTAAGGGCACGTTTGGTACCCAATTATTTAAAGGATAAACCTGGTTTACCCCCAAGTTAATCCTATACCAAACAACCCATAAATCTTTTACTTCAAAAAAAGTCCCTCTCACATGAAAACCCTTAAGATGTTAGTTAATATTTTTTTAGTTTTCTATAAAAGAAATGCCACATTCGAATATTTAACTCCTCTCTCCTACATCCTCTTTATCTCTCTAGTAAAGTGAGGGCATTTTTGTCAGAAAACTTTAAAAATACTTGAATAACAACATTTGGCATGTTTTTGGACAGGACTTAGTTTTCAAAAACACAAGATTTTAGAGATTTTAAGTTTTATGAAGACATTTTAAAAAATACAAATAGTTACGAAGACTGATGTAAAAATACCAAAAAAATACCATGCGAACTGCTTAAAGAGAATAGTTTAAACCATTAAGCCATCTATGGACTTCAGATATTGAGAAATTTTGGCACAGCCAGGGAAAAGGACACAACCTATCATTTACATTTATATATAATTGCCCAAACTGTTACCAGTATAACACCATATAATGTGTTGCATAAAAGCTGCCACGTCTCACAAGGACATAAGAAAATATGACAAAGAGAAATGAGCAAGTGAATGAAGATGTTGCAAGAATCTCTAACATGTATTTGGTGGGATCATTACCTTGATTTACAGCAATAACTTCCTTGTTGCTTATGATATCCAGTGTCTCAGTAGTCATATTTCTCACATCACAACCAATCAAAAGTGGAGCCTGCACGCAGCAAACAAGAACATGATGACTTTTAAAAAGGGGGGATCAGAAAAGGGATTTCCATTAAAAACTGGAAAAAAATTCTTCCAGTAAATGACTAGACAATATTGAGAAAAGAACACATGAAATGATGATGGTATGGCTTCACAAAATGAAGGCTACTCTGTAGACAGAAAATTTGTGTAAAGGTGCATAAATGATGATTTTCAAGACAAATAAGAGATATCTCAATATTATTTGAATAAGTTAGATATTACCAAGGTACTGAGCAAAATGTTAGCGCCTAGGCCCTAGGGTAAACAGGAGTTTTATCACCTACAACAGTTAGACAAGATGCAGACGAGGTAGTGACACAATCAAGGTTAAAAAGTATACGATGACTAACTTAGAGAAGTAAAAAGACCAAAATTCTTAAGCCACCTTCATCAGAGCCCAAATACTGAAGTGTGAACGGTACTCTGGATAAGTCATTCCCCCATTACCAACCTCTAACATGTCAGGATCTATCAAGAAAACAAGAACAACACTGTAAAGTTGCCACTGCACTACTGCAGTTCCTCAGCATAGAAAGCACAGCTATAAAGGCATTTTAGTAAGTAACTAGCCGGATGTTATTACCATTCCATCCACCTGGCCCAGCATATGATGCCCAATTATCATTGAGATCAGCAATTGTTGTCATGCTAAACAAGAATAAATAAGAAAATAAAATTTGTGAATGAATGAAATATACTTGATAATGGGTAATGAAACAAAACGATGATGACAGCAAATTAGCAATTGCAAACAGGAAACCTTCTCACCTCACCCATGAGTCATTGATATCATCAGTTGTACGCCAGCTGTTCCCAACCTTTCCAGCCCATAAAGCTGGATCATCAACACCCCTGCAATAAACAGTTTAATCTCTTGCAAGATTTCATCCTTACAAGTTTTTTAAACAATAGCAGCATTACCATTCACAAAGCGAGTAGAAAATACTTCGTCCAGTTGCATTTAATGCATCACGCATGGGTGGATATCTAAAATTAAAAGGAAAATTCCATTCAACAGAGTGATTAGCAATAAATTGACATTCTAAATGGCATAAAACATAAGGCATACCTCTTTTTTGGTTCAATTCCCAAATTGAAGCAGTTATCATACTTTAAATAGTCAACACCCTGTATGACAAACGAACACATAGAAATCATCATGATTGACTAACAGAAATGTAAAAGTTAAGTTAAAATCAACAGGTAACTTTTCAAGGCAACTAAGAGATGATCATGCACAGAGACAACATAATTTAAGTATATGGATGATCAAAAAGGTATGTAGTAAGCGCACCCAAGACGCAAAAAGCTCTGCATCATTTTCCTCGTGGAAGAGAGATCCAGGTCTCACTTGGCATGTAAAAGCCCTAACATTTAAACCTCATTCAGAAACATGAAACAAATTGAAAGACATGTCTTGGTATCCATGTTTATCATTATCTTAGAATCACAATGTAGCAGTACTGTGTAGGACAACTAACAATTGTTTCAAACAACCTACCCAGCATCAGAATAAATACCCAGTTTTAGCCCCTTTTCATGTACATAATTTGCAACTGCTTTGATTCCAGAAGGGAAAGCCTCAGGGGAAGGTACCAAATCTCCCTGTAAAGAAAAGAAACCATCAAGAGTCCATGAAAAGATGCACCCTCCCAAAAAAAAGGGTACAAAACCACCAAGAACAATGTGGCATGCATAAGGACAAAAAAATGAGGAATGTCCAGATTCAGACATTCTGTGTGCGACATCAGTCAAGAATAAAAAGAAACAAAACTCTTACCACTAATTAAAGATCAATCTAAACAATGGAACTGAAGATCTCTCTAACCTTTTCCCTTGCTCACATCTATCAAGCAGTGGAATCATTTAGAAGATTAAATCTAAGGATGAAAAGCAAATATACAACGCCAATGTTAATGAATGATGCTAGTGTGAAATAAAAGCAGCAACTCCTAAATCTAGTTATCTAGTCCCCAGGATAATGGAAACACTACCTGATTCGCCTCTAACATGATGGGGAATAATTGTACGAAATTGAGGCAAAGTTGAAGTTGCAACAATGACAAAAATCTGGCTCCACCAAACAACAAAAGAAAATGTATACAGCATACTTCTGTGCAAGAAGATATGCAACATTTGCAAGAGAACACGAGACTATGAAAAGGCTTTACGCTCAATCATGACAAGTTCTTCTCCATGTTGATCCAAAAAATACTATAATATGAGTTTTTGTAGATGGAGAGAAAAGATGGGATTCTTGGAAAATCATCATGCCGATGGTACTTCCCGGCATCCATTATATCTTTATTCATAAACTTCAAGTAATTTGGCTTAGTTAAAACAAAAGGGGCAAAGCTAGATACTTAGCCAGGCTTGATCATTTAATTAGGAACACATCCAAATTTCCAGGACAGTTGGATCCTTTGGCAGTGATCAAATTGATGAGACATGGTTATTATAGACAGCCATTAATCCATGACACTTAGGGTCAAAATTACCGACTACAATAAAAATTGGCTACAAATAAAAGCTGAACTTACATGGCAACACACTGGTCCAAAGTTCAAAAGCATTGAATTGGTACTCAAGGGAGGCTTCCCCCAAGAAAAAACAGTATGGAACAGACTTAACTATGGTATAAAACTTAGCAGAATAACAGTCTGATAGAAATGATCCAGTTTGAAATCAGCCAAAATGGAGCATGGCCGATCAAAATTATTGCAGCATTTGCAGAATTGATTGATCATTTCAGAATAAAGATGACTTTCATGTCAAGCTCTCCTTTGACAAGTGATGAATGATGATAATGCAACACTATTGTCTCGAGATGAAAAGCAGTTTCCTGAATGAAGTGATGATTTATTTTTATTTTTTATAAAAATAATTGATGTCCCGGTAGATGCTTCTAGCTGGTGCTTTTGTCAGACACAGACATCTTACAGAAAAATGGCACTTTCTGATGTACACATTTGAATACTAAACAATAATGTCTATGAATATCCTTAAGCCAGAACTAGTAGGATAAAAACGATTAAGTTTCACCTTTGTCAGGATGACACTAAAAATGGTAAAATCTTCCTCTGGAGCTGGAACCTTACAAGAAATGGGACCATCAATTGAGGACCATTTATTATATGGTTGTGAATCTTGTGACTGGTATTGGTTAGGGTCAGATTACACATATTAATTTAGAAAAAACTATTTTTCTGTAGAAAAAAAGTAAAGGATCTCAATTCTCAAGTTTCCAACATACCTCTAGGTTTCTTGAAGGGGCTGACCAACAGTCATCTGCCAAAAGATAAACAAATGAGAACCATAAAGTACAAGAGTACAGAATGGCAAAAGAAGTGACTGCGGGCATTTTCTTTACCAACCTATATTGACGTAGGTATAGCCTAAATGAGCCAGACCAGTTGAGACGAGCGCATCAGCTGGAAGGAGAGAAAATAATATAATATTAGCCCTACATTCATCTCAGCAAATGCAAACAAAGGTTTCTTTACGAACCTATGTATGTAGAACTCTTCGGTACAACCTCAACTTTTGATACAAACATGATAACACACAAGGGAAAGGTAGGAAATGTTCACCTAGAGCGGGTACGAGAAAGGCAAACATCGACCAAGAATCGGACAGAGAAAATGACGCGGGAGATAAATAAAAAGGGGGAATCTGTGTAAATTTAGGAAATAAAAACGTGGATTCTTGTATCATAGGAAAGGAGCACGGAAAAAGCAAGACAAGTCATACCTGCTTCTTTTATCACCGTTTCATTGATATTGCATGCAAAGAAATTCCAACTATTCCATCTGCATCACAAACCAGGAGAACGAGCAATAATTATGTGCAATCTAGGGAGTGAAAACAGCAGGAAAATAGACCACCGAGGACCAAAAAGATGACACGTTTGTCCTTAAACATGCATAGATAAACGGCGAAACGGACACCCGGCGATAGCGAAACTAATGAATCATAATCGAAGGGCACGCTAGAGAAGACAAGGTGAAAAACCACAGCCGCGTAGAGTTGGTGAGTACAGAGAGCAGGTATACCCCATCTGAGGAGTGCGAGCCAGGCCGTTGTCGAGATGAAGCTTCCCATAGTTGGATGTGTCGAATAGGTGACGCCGAGCGCTCCGAATTTCTCCTTCAGTCGATGTTCCCTCCGACTGAGGATTCACCCTTGCCGCCAATCTCGGGGACACCGCCGAGAGGCAGCAAAGGACCAATAGCAACCTCAAGGCAGGCATCCTTTCCTCGTAGCTGGCCTGCCCTCGTCTTTCTTCCTTCTGCACAGAAGCCGCCATTGAGGTTTCTGTACTGCTTCCCACTTCACAGGTCCGCGGCGGAGGGGGCAGCCAGCGTAAGGGCGCCCGAGCTCGACCGGTGTTGCAGAAGCGTACACGAGTCTCGCACGCGCCACAAGACGCCACGGAGTTTTTTGGATTATCCTCTAAAAATATTTGAATTAAAACATATTATAATGATATTTTTGAAAACAAAGTGCCATCTCCAAAGTCGTAACTATTGTTACTCGTCAGTCATTTTTTTGGCTAAATGTACACTAGGTCCATTTTAAACCAAGCACTTTATCATTAGATTCATTTTCGAAAACACTTTACCACTAGGTTCATTTTTTCAAAATATCGTCACACCCACTTCATTTTTCAATAAAAATATATTTTTTACCCTTTCATGTTAAACAAAGTACTTAATTTTTTCTCTTAATATTAGATTTTAATAAATTTTAAATTTAATAGTTAATTAGAATCTCTAATTTTATTTTCAACTTTTAAAATTATTTTATAATTTTCATCTGATTTATGACCGCAAGATATTGATGTGTTTAGAAAAAAATTTATCGTATTTTATTTATATCACAATTTAAATATGATATAAATTATTAAATATCATATTATTTATTACATCATGTTAATTAATTTAAGTTATAAATAACAAAATATTATTATGATTAAGACAACAAATTACCACATCTTTTATATCAAAATTTAAATTTGATAAAAAAAATTAATTTATTTATCACAACAAGTTAGTACATTTTAGTTTGGCGGCATGATATTATTTTGTTTAGAGTAAAAATTATTATAACTAAAAATTTTTATCGATTCATATTTATTATAATTTTTAATATAAAATATTAAGAATAATCTATTTAGTATATTATGTTAATTATATAAATGTTTAACGATAAAATATGATTATATTTTGAATGAAAAAGTATTATGATTAAAATTTCATTGACAATATGTTATTTAGTTGTTTTTTAGGGCAAAATAGGAATTTGTCATGGTCATCGGAGTGGGATGAAAATTTAGTAGTCATTTTGTTAAATGGAGTGGATGGTAATTCTCTTTTTTTTTTGAAAAAAAGTATTGAGAATAATGTCCCTTTCGAGTTAAAGAGGGGGTAAGATAGTCTGAGGGAGAGGATGATTGGAAATGAGTAATTTCGTGGGGACGCCGAAGCGTCGTCTTGCGCCGGAGGTTCTTCTCGCCGGTTCCCTTGAGAGGTCCCGGGCCGGTGTCGCCGGCACCGTCGCGCCACGGTGGGTTCCTTTTTCCCGGCGGCGGGCTTCGTGAGAATCGGAGGGAGACCCGTCTCCGGTACTACGGGCAGGTCCTTGGCCTCGTCGGAGGATGGAGACGAGGCCGATGGGCTTGTCAAAACCGGGCACTACTCCGTCGTAGTCGTCTTGTCGGTGCCGCAGCGGGAGGGGACGAGCTTCGCCGGAGCCCCAGACAGAGGCTTCTGGCGGCATTTCCTGGTGGATGTCCGTGGTGAGTCGTCGACGGGGAAGAGTGTGTCAGAGGCCCTGGGGTGCGTCGGGGACGCGGGGGGAGCTTCTCCTGCCGCCGGCTGGAAAAGTAATAGGACGCACGACCAGACTGGTAATGGTAAGAGGGCAGCGCCGCCGCCGTCTGCAGCTGGTTGGCTGCCAAGAGCTTCCTGGGCGGACTGGAATTAGGCAATATTCTCATCCGCTCGGACTGAGTGAAGGCGGCGGCGGCGCTGCTGCCCGCCCTGCTCATGTCCTTGCGCGTGCAGAAGCAAGCTCTGGCCATCATGTCAGACCACCTAAATCTGTGGTTGCCCATTGTACCGAAGGGTGAGAAGCTAGCTAGCTGAGGAGGAGGGGAACAAGGTAAGACCAGGAGCCCGTTCGGTAGAATACTCCGACCAATCCCCGGAGTTACTCTGAGCTCCGGCGAGAAGAAGGTGAGGCAGGTGTACGTAGCCATCTCGCACACCCTACTCGCACCGATAAATTTGTAAGATATCAATAACAATTCAATAATGATTTATCGACTTGTTAACCTATTATCGATCGAGTTAAACGGTTATCGACGTCTTATAACTCATTATTCATCATTTAAGTGATTGATATCATGATCTTTTGTTTGTTGAGAACCGAAGATACTTTCCTCATCCGGGAATTGAGATGATTCACTCTCGATCCGTGAAATTCACTTGACAGCTCAATAAGTATTGTGTGCGACAGGGTAATTCTCTCCACCTCCGGACCGAATTCATCTCTCTCACTGGTATGCACATGTGCGTGTACATGCATGTTACACCTGCGCCACAGCCAAGGCCGCAACTCGTCTGCTGGCGGGCGAGCAAGCCCACCAGAGGCAATTAAATCAGTATCAGCCAAGACAAGTTTTTAAATACAAAGTCACGGAGTGGACTCAGTCGTATTTCCATGTTTGACCAACTTCTTCATGGTCGACGGATCGAATTGATACCTGGTTAATCTATAAATAGTCAAACGAGAGACAACTCGATTGAAACTACATAAACATATAATCGATATCCGTACCAATGCATAGACCGATTCCGCGAACGATTAGGGCCTGCTTATAGTTGGGCTCTGCTGGTTTCAAGTAGATTTTTTTTGAATTGAAATTAATTGAGTTTTTTATCTGACAAAAATAATTAACTGCTTAGTTGAGAGAATTTAATTGCTTTGGTAGTAAAACTAAATTACTGAATTAAACATTTTAGTTTGATTTGATTTATTGGTTAAACATGTAAGATTTATGATAAAATATTGTGAAAATTAAACTCAAGAAAACTAAGTAATTAGTTCGGTCGTCATAAATTGAATAATATTTCATCTGTAGGATAAAAATGCCTCTCTACATCATCATATAAATTCATAATAAATATGCATTTTAAATTAACATAATACAAATATAAGCCGAATCAACAACTGTCTTATCAATCCGATTCAAGCTCGAGGAGGGTCATATCATATAAAATCGTGTACAATAGCCGCTGAATATCAGTTCATCAGTTCAATTCAAAAAAAAATCTAAGAACTGAATATATATATATATATGAACGGGATTTCGATTTACCAATTACTGGTTTATGTTTTCTCCCCAAACGCTGTACATGCGTACTGGACGGTACTCAAGCAAACTTTTTAATCAATTAGACTCGCTGCCTCGCCGGTGAACTGCTCAGGACAGATTAATTTGTTGAAAGGTATTATCTCGTATTGACCATCGAAGATGTATTTCATATTTTTATCGTAATTTGGACATGAGTTTCTTAAGTGTACGTGCATTTTTGAAATTTCACATGATATAAGAGATTGTCCGGCTGTAGACTTTGTCGTCCGATGAATTTTTTATTATTTTCGTTCAACCTTGTCCCGTGTATTTCTATCATGATTGTGGTGGTTGATCGAGAAGGAAAGTATTGAAAGATATTATCTCATATTGACTACCGGAGAAATATTTCATGGCGAGAGAGAGTGTTGAAAGATATTATTTCATATTGACCACCAGAAGATATTATCTTATATTGAGCATTGGAGAAGTATTTCATGTTGAGAAAGAATGTTGAAGAATAGTGTCTTATATTGATCACTAAAAGAGTATTCTATAATTTTTTTCATAACTTAGATCTGAGTCTCCCGAACGGACATGCGTTTTTTAAAATGTCACATAATTTGGAGAGCTTCGAGGCATCCGACGGAATTTGCTCGTCTTTAGATGCGTCGGCCGGCCGACGCACGGCACCTGCTCGGTTCCTTTCGTCTTTTAGATCGCAGGCTGCGCCGCCAATTACGGCTTGAAATGGATTTGGTACGTACAAAGATGATTAATTAAGGGGGAGGGGGGATTCGAGGAGGCATCCGGCGGCATTTGCTCGCGTCTTTGAATGCTTGGGCCGGCCGACGCACGGCACTTCCTTCCATCTTATCGAGCGCTGCGGCGTCATCCCTCTCTCTCTCTCAAAAAAAAAAAAAAAAAATCACCATGTCACGGCGCTCATGATCGATCGAGGCGGGTGGAGTCGCGAAGGATATCGTTGACGAGACGACGATCTGATCCCTCTCTATACTACAGAACGGGGAGAAACAACATGTATGTCGATCGAGAGCTAAATTTTTTTATCTTGTTTTTTCTGCGGCCCTCTATCTCTGCCAACATATGTATAATAATGCTGCTCATCACCGAATTTCATGGAAAAATTGAGTCTTGGCGAAAACCAGTAGTGTTTGTGTGTGTATATGTATATTATTTATACTATGTAGTACGTAATTGGCTACGTTGCGGTAGTCGCAGCTGGTCGAAGGCGATGGCCGCCATCTGACCTCCCTCATGCCCTGTTCTCATCGTAGCCCTTGCTGGGTCCCGACGGCGGCAGCTTTCCCCTCGGCAGGACGTTCAGCAGCAGCGGCGCGTACCTCTGATCCTCTGCCGCTCCGAAGACCCTCCTCTCCGATGGACCCACGCCGCCCGCCGCGACGGTCGCCACCGCCGCCTCCGCCCGCGCAGGGTCCTCCTCCGCCTGGGCAACCTCCAAGAACCGAAAGCTGCGCTTGCCCGCAGCGGCCGGCGACGACAGACTTCCGAAGGCGACGAGGAAGAGCAGGGAGACGGCGACGGCTGCGCGGCGGAGCCCCCCGAGCGGTTCCATCAGCAGATATCGGGTGACCTTTCGGTTCGTAGGGCGATCGAAGAAGGTTATATGGAAGAGGAAGTTGAGGTAGTCTCTCTCTCTCTCTCTCCGTCTGTGTGTATATATATATATCGTCTGTCGGCGGGGTTGGGCGCCTTGCGAAGGAAGATGGACGGAATGTTGGCGCTGGGGTTTGACTTGGCTGGGGGGGGGGGTGCCTGGACGGGCGGTGGGAGACGGGGATCTCTCATTTCAGATATAACATCAAGGACGTGAAAGGATGATGGAGAGGCCCCGTCTGACCCGGCGATCGGAGAGGAAGAAGAAGACGGTGGAGTGCGCCCCCATGACACGACACGAGGCCGGGTGGAAAGTTGAAGGCAGCGGAGCGAGGATCAGAAGGTGAAAAAGCAAATACTCACATAAATAAATCAGATTTTATGACTCTAATACGTTAAAAGAGATAAAATATTTAAAAATATATTTAGCCAGAGTACTAAAATAGGAGTCACACTAGAATAACTAAAAATAAGGAAGAGAGGACTCTTTACTTAACCAAAAAGTCACTCAAAATAAGAAGAACGAGATTTTGTTATGAAAAATTTTAGTCAAAGACAAATGATGAGAGAGATGCGATGTCTGGAGCGAGGATTGCCGTGATAGATTTCGTGAGCAAAACGTCACTAGAGGAGTGAGGAGAGTGGTTCAGGTGGCTCGGAAGAGTGAGGGCGTAATGGCACTGCGAAGGGTTCCAATTGGTAGGAGATGGAAGAGTGAGAGACTCAGCTAGGGGGTGCAAATGAGTCGAGCCGAGCTCGAGCTCGATTTGTTTATTTTACAAAAGTTTAAGTTCTAACGAACAAGTTGAACCATTGTTCAAATTTGATTCGTTTATTAATCGAGCTGAGTTAAACTCAGGTTTGATAGTAGTTAAACTAAAGTTTAATCCACGTTGAATCTTAAGTTATATACAAACTCATTTATAAAATTTAAAATTGATAAAAAATTATCCGTGAAACTTTAGATTTGATTTATCTATGAAATTCAATTTAAGTTTAAACTCAAATTTTGAATTATTTAACATATTTAAGTGACTACTGGTAATTTAATTTTATAAGAAATAGATATTTAATAAAATATTTAAGCAAATTAGAGTTTATCCAGTCGAGTAAGATTCTATTCAAATTTGACTCAAATCAAATTTTATCTTTTATTCAAATTTATTTTTTTAACACATTAAATAAATCGAGTTAAGTTTTTACGAATAAGAGTAGGGTGTACTGACTCGTTTACACCCCGCTGTATCACGGTTGCTGCCATTCTCAACCCTGGTCCAAAACGAAGAAAAGAAAAAGAAGAGAGGTAGCAGTCGCTATCTGCTCTGCAAGTATTTCGTTCTCTTTTCAACCCAGACGATCTCCTCGGGATTTGAATCTTGACGCTGGGCGGGCCTTTTGGCTTATGTTTTATGCACGCTACTCTCGTGCATACGCGTGGACCGAAGACTTTTTTGCGTCTGCTTTGTCGACCCCCGGGTCAAAGGACTACGATGGTATGAGAAGGTCTGGGGTTGTCCCCGAGTCCCGCTTGACGAGATGCCGACTTTTAGATTGCGTTTGTTTCCATGAAAAAATCTCTACCTGCATGCAACAGCCTTTTCCACCGCACAGCTACCGGGTGCGTAGCGATTCGCAGCATCAATTGGGGTTTTAAAAAATAATAAATGGCACACTCTTTTATTTTTAAATTAACCCACTGACTTTTTATTTTCCCGGACACCGACTCTACTCTCCGGGGCGTAATGTTGTCAAGGTGTGCGTGTGTGACTAACTCCAGGTTTAACAGAAAAAGTACTATAATTGATGCCAAAGGCAGTTAATAGTGCACCAACTTAAAAGTCGAGCAGTACATGACCGACTTGTTTTATTGCAATCTCATGGGGTGTTTGGTTGCATGATAATTGAGGTTTTTATTTTAATTTTAAAAAATTGTAAGAAAACTTGTTAAAAGAGGTGTTCGACAACTATGACAATTTTATGTTTTGAAAGTTATTTTTTTCCTAAACAAAAAAGAGGGTCTCACCACTTTCTTTTTTCTTGTGGTCCCCCACTTTATTTGGCCATGTGCGGTGGTTACTCTTTTTTGTAATCACATCCCTCCAAACATGATAATTTTATGTCATGAGTTGGTTTACTTTTTATTTTAATATAATTTTTTATCAGGAAAATGTACAAAAAATTATCATGCAACCAAACACCCCATTAATGTTCGAGGACACTCGTAAATTCTCTCCAAGTAAGTCGGTGTCGGGTATATGCATGGTCGATGGCCGATGTAATGCACAACAACTTGCCGGCAGGGTGTGGCAATCCGTCAAGAAAATCGTCCAACCAAGTTTTGACCTTTAAAGTTGGTGTGCTGTACGCCCAGTAAGATATTGTTACTCCGACTTGTACGAGAGAATGAGGTTGCCCAATCGGTTAAAAACTATCAGATCTTTAAGTTGGAATTTGGTGTACACAAACTTTGGAGTTGGTGTGCTCTTACAGTAACTTTGTAAGCAGAGTGTGGCAATCGATCGAGAAAATCGTTGTACTAAAAAACTTCGGTTTTAAAGCCGGCTATTTCTGCTCCGACTTGTATCAAGAGAACGAGGTTGCCTAATTGGATCCGGCCTGGTCGGGTCGTGGTCCGATCAGGTCAGTTACAACCAAGTGCTTCAATCCGATCCGTTCAGGTTATTTTAGTCGAATCTAGTTGGATCGAACTACTATACTAGTTGAATCCAATGAGGTCAGTACCCGATCAAACTGGCCTACTAGGATTGGAATCCGATCTATTGAATTCCAACCGATCATTTCGATTTGATCTGTTTAGATTATATTAGTCCAATCTTTTCGGATTGAACTACTATACTAATCAGATCCAATAAAGTCTGATTGGGATCCAATATCCAGCCAATTCCAACTAAGTGTTTCGATCTGATATGTTTGAGTTTTATTATTCCTAGCTAGCTGTTCGGGTCTAAGTACCATTCCGATTGGATCCAATGAGATCACCCGATCATATCCGACCGGGTCGGATCAAAATCAGATCCAATCCAATCCAACCAAGTCGGATCAGAATCCAATTCTGTCCGATGGGGTTGCATTCGTCGGATCAGTGACCAACCAAACAGATGAAACAAAATCATAAATTTATAACTAGTTATCCATTTGGATCAGGCCGATTGATCATAGAAAATGATGAAATTATTAATAGGAGATGGTTCGAGTTTACAAAAAAAAAAATTCATGTTAGGAATTCTGAGATAATTCCAAATTAAAGTCAATTCTATGTGCTCTAAGGATTAGTAGATAAACTTCATAATAAACCTCTCTTATCTCTTTGCAAACAACCCCTAGCCCCTTCTGTGAATCCACCCCAATCCAATGCCCCTCTCAAAGGGTAGGGTGTGCGTACAGAAGCAGAGATATTGAAATTTTGATTCAGCTTCCACGAAGATTAACGGTGTTGTAGTCTTGTAGAACCCCCACTAATAGATCCCATCAGGTATCAAAACGGGGATTGGATATTCAGTAGTTTATTATAATGAAAATCGATATCAATAACTTATATATCTATTTTTAAATTTTTTTAAAAATAATGTGTATTTTTTAAATTACTATTCTATTCAAACAAATATAGAAAAAGTATAAAAAATGTGACATATAAAGTGATAAAAATAAAAAAATAAAATGATTATATCAACTTTTATCAGTTAGTTATATTTGTTAACTTCTTTCAAATACAACTTGATGTATAACAGATATTTTAGAAGTTATTACAGTCAATTATGATTTTATCATAAAAAAATTAATAATTATAAATTTCTGGACATTTTTACTTAATCAAATGTAAGATTAAAATGTTTTAACCATTGTCAAAATAAAAATATATAATTTTATTTTTTTTGAATTCTACCGGTTGTGCTGCTTTTCTATTTGGTAGCAGCTTTAAACACTGGTATTTTGGAATTAAGGTTGATATAAATCATCGAGAGTTGCATGACTATTAATATTAATTTTTAAATTTACAATACAAGCAGAGCACATTGGGTGATTCATAAGTTTGCCCCTCTGTCATCCCACCATTGGTCCGGAGAGGAAAACAAAGAGAGCTTAGAAGAAATATAGGTCAGAGAAAGAGGAGATGGATCAGTGGTGACATGAGGCTCAAGATAAATGTTGACATGTTAAGGTCCATCTGGTAACATTGCTAGATATCTTTGTCACTAATAATTTTAAAATTGATATTAATAACAATTATTAAAAGTGTTTGATTAAAAGTATTAATTTTAAAAATTGTATTACAAACAAAATATATTGTGTAATACAAATGTCGAGTTGTATCAAATTTGATGTTGATATATATTGATATTTTAATTTTTAAAAATATTAATATCGATATTGATATAGTATCATTTTTGAAAACCTAACTGAACATGTCATAAAATAATAAAAGGGCAAAATTTCGTAATCTTTTGATATAAATCAACTATATTGGTAATTTACATGTTTGATAAAACCAAGTTTTAATGTCAGATTCAGTTAAACATTCTTAAGATCAGAATGTTATTTGAATTTCTTATCAAATTTAAGATAGAGAAGGCAAGGCAACTTTTAAATTTTCATATTTACATTATCCTGTTATTATATAGTGAAGAATATATATGGAGTGATCTTGAGAGTTCTGTGTTTAGAGACATGGCACTTGAAGTTCAGATTGTAATATTATGTTTTATCAAATGCCAGCTATATATGTTGAAAATGTCTCGATCAAATTAGATATTCTGATCACGAATAAGATGTTAGATACGAAATTATCAAGAGGCAATATTTCCATATTAATCTAAAAAGTACACCATCTTATTGTCTCCACTTGCCAACGACAAGAGCTCCATTTTCCTCCGTGGGGTGTTTGGTTGCATGATAATGTTTTGTACACTTTCATGATAAAAATTTGTATTAAAATAAAAAGTGAACCAACTCATGACATAAAATTATCATGTTTGGAGGGATGTGATTACAAAAAAGAGTAACTATCACACATGACCAAACAAAGTGGGAGACCACAAGAAAAAAGAAAGAGGTGAAACTCTCTTTTTTTGTTTAAGAAGAAAATCACTTTTAAAACATAAAAGTATCATGGTAACCAAACACCTCTTTTGACAAGTTTTCTTACCATTTTTAAAAATTAAAACAAAAATCTTCATTATCATGAAACCAAACACCCCACTAGTATTCATATTTTTTTTCTTTATCAAATACAAATGTGCGTAAATTTTTACTACATCTTCGCCAACTAGCTGACCATTAATTCTAGCACACAGGTGCAGTTTACCTTCCCATCGGCTTTCCAAAAATCTTTTGAACCAAATTAGACCTCAAAAACTAGGTCAATTCACCTTGTACCACAACACACACATGTTAATTATTAGATAAAATTAGGGGTATCAATGGGTCGGGCCAGGGTGAACCCAATGTTAGCTCGCTTACGGCTCATCCAAAATATATTAACCTGGCCTGTACTACATTGTTGGCCCGACTCGATTCGGCCCACAAAAATTATTAACTTGGCTTGACTTGACTTGACCTAGCCAAATTTTATATATTTATAAATATTTATTTATTAAATATAATAAATTTAATTTTTTAAAATAATATTATAAATTTAATACTGAGTTAATTATTTTTTTAATAAGTAAAAATGATATTTTTAACTTAAAAAATAAAAATTTATTCTGTGTCGACCCAATTAAAGTTCGCGAGTCAAAATCTATGACCTGTCAAATGACCTACAGTCGGTATGACCCGTGATCCCGTGGGCCGGCCCAACTTATTGCCACCTCCAGATAAAATATTAGCATCTGATTACATCAGACTATGACAATATCCAAATTAAATTAAATTTATATATTACTAAAATAGTACTTTTTAGTAGTATTTTTTTATCCTTAAAACTCGCAAAAACTTTGTTACCCCGCGGTTTGGACGTTTCAGCAAACAGTTAACCGCGGGAAAACGTAAAAAGACGCGGATTTTATTCCCCCCTTTGCTTCTTCACTCTTCCCGAGATGCTCGCCGTCCCTTGATCGACCTCCAGGTCCTGCATGTATGTACCTCCGAGGAGAGCGGGGTTTGTGACTTGTGAGGTTTGGGAGTAGGACGCTGCCGCTTTCGCTCGACGGGGGAGAGCTTCTACGCCGAGGGAAGCTGCAGATGATGAGGAAGCGGGTCCATGCCCTTCTCCGCGCCCCCGACGGCAGCGCCTTCCAGAAATGGTTCCCCGTTCCCTCTATCCCATCGGGTTCTTCTCGTATCCGATGTTCGCTTATTCTTTTCGCCTCATTGCAAGTGATCCGAAGAATGCTTGGCTTCGGTTTGTGCAGTGACCAGTGTGGTCTCTCGGTTGCCGTCGCTCTCCTTGATATGCACGAATACGAGTGCCGGCGCCGCGGGGCGATTCATAAAAGGGGAAATGCCGTCAAGAGGCGTAGAGGCGACGAGAGGAAGTTGGATGTTCGAGATCAACAGAAATCAAGCGACGGCAGAAAGCCGGACGTTCATGACCAACCGCGATCTCCCTTCTGCTTCTTCATGTACTGCCTTTTCGTTGTTTTGTTTGATACATTCTGATTCTACCGGACAGATTTTTTTTCCTTTCGCACGGTTTCCTCGTTTGGTTTCCTTTAAAACATGAACACCCTACCATGCACCTACCTCTTCAGAATTCAAAACCGTAGTATTTCTGTGGTCCTTGTAGATTTTAGAAAAAGTTAAACGCGTTCCACAGTTTCTCTGTTCTCTTATAAGAGGGGAGGTTGAGATTTCTCGCGTGGCGTCAGATTCTGCTTGCAGATGCTACTATTCGTTTGCTTGATGCACTTCTAGACTATGCCATGGTATGCAAGTCATCAGCATTTATCCAGCCTTATGGGGTGTTTTGTTGGTTGCACGATAAATTGAGTTTTTGTTACAAAAATATGTTTTGTAACAAAACTTGTCAAAAAAAAAAGGTGTTCGGCTATCATTACAAAAATATGTTTTTATAGATGATTTCTTCTCGAACAAAATGATGTGATGTTTTTTTTCTCTTGTGGTCCCCTGCCTTTAATAGTTATACATGGTACCACTATTTCTGTTATCATATCTCGCCAAATATGAAAATTTTATGTTTTTTACTATTTTAGACAATGTAAAGTTTTGTCATGAAAGTGTATACGAATTATTTTGCAGCCAAACACCACACCATGCAATGTGTGATGTAATTTCTAAGATCAGTTATTGTTTGTCTCCAGTACTGATGTTGCACTGCTACGACTGCTCTAGTGGAAAAGATTTTTCATATTGTTTGGAATAAATTAGTGAAGCCAATCATTCATATGTTGCTCTAGGTTACCCATGTTTGGTTAGAGTATTGAAATGATAGGGTATTAATTTTGATGTTGGTTATAGACACACTAACATTAAAATTGATACTACAAAAAATCAAAAGTAATATTAATAGTGCGGTAACCAAAGAGGGCCTAGCTTGTGTTCTGGGAACACGAATGTGGAAGGGAAAGAAGAAAAAAGCTTGACGCTATGTTAAATTGATGAGCAATTGTGTGCAGGCTGCTTCAAAAGCATGATCCTTCTTCAGTTTAGAGCGTGGGAATTTTGTGAAGGCATGTTAAAACTTAAAAGTAAAAATAGCCAAATAGGCACACCCAAATTTGCCATCTTTTATGTAGAAGAGTTTTTCACGAGGAGAAGAGGTTGGTTCCATTGCAACGTTAGACATTTACTTTTCTCATATTTTTGGACAATGAACAAACGTGTTGTTTAATAGAACCTATGTTATCACTTTGTTTCTTGTTGTTTAGCCTCCGTATAATGTGGGCATGCTGCTTTTTTCATTGTTGATTTATTTTCTGATATGTTTGTAGGGATAGCTATATCCAGAACAGTAAGCACGGGAAATGGATTGAGATTACCACGGCAGCATTTGAATCTTGGGTGAAGATGACTACAGAGGTAGAGAAAGGAACTAATTGGGCCTACTTGCCGGTTCTGTTCATATCATAATTTTATTGTTGTTTTCTCAGGAGAAGCGACCTTTTATAGACAAAGCTGAGCGGGTTAATTCAGTATATGTAAAAGCTTTGTTAGAAGACGCCAAGATGATATCGGTGGTAATTCAAGTATGCTGTAGTGCGCTGATCTAGTTTCCAAATTGTCCTTTTCTTCATCATTTGTGGTAGCGTTTCAGATAAATCTATATACTTGCCTTAGGTCCTTAGCGCTGGGATCAAGAGCTACTACACCATCTTTTCTTCTGAAAAAAAAAGTAATGGGGTGTTTGGTTGCATGATAATTTTTTGTACACTTTCATGATAAAAAATTGTATTAAAATAAAAAGTGAACCAACTCATGACATAAAATTATCATGTTTGGAGGGATGTGATTACAAAAAAGAGTAACCACCGCACGTGACCAAATAAAGTGGGGGACCACAAGAAAAAAAAAAAGAGGTGAGACCCTTTTTTTTGTTTAAGAAGAAAATCACTTTCAAAACATAAAATTGTCATGGTTGTCAAACACCTCTTTTAACAAGTTTTCTTACAATTTTTAAAAATTAAAATAAAAACCTCAATTATCATGCAACCAAACACCCCATAAACCTTTTCTTTGTCTTTTCAGGACGACGAGGCAGACTCTGCTATGGTTGGGAAGTTTGATCCGGTTCGTATATGCGACCTTGGCTCCTTTTTTACAACTTTCATGCGCATTACTTTGTCTTTATTTATAGGCTTTTACCGACTCTTGAAAGTTTCTTTTTTTATTCTTTACGGCTGCAGAACTACGAGGAACTTTCAGATTCTGCTGATCTCCTCCACTGGGAACAGAGCTTTGACTCCCTTGATCTGTATATCTCATCCCATTACTCGGCCATCCCATATGGAAAAGTTTAAGTTTATGTAACTCATTTACAGTTTCTGACTAGGGAATCTCAAAGAGGATTTTGCTATTAACTGATAGACGGGCTTGAGTTTCCTGGTCTTGTTAATTCAAGTTGATAAAGTATTAAATTTGTGTTTTTTTTCTTCAGGATCTGTATGCCTTTAGTGCCCATAATCTTATTTTGTTTGTCAGAATTAGCCTGTAAATGCATTATCGACAAAAATATATTTGTCCACTAATTCTTATTTTTACTTGTAAGCAGGACACTTTCGTGGATGTCATGATGTAAGACACGGAGATTCAGCAGGAAAACTCAGAAGATTTGCCTGTATTTCATGTGTACATATCTGTGCCGATGTCGAGATAATATCAGAGCCTTTTGGGAAGCCAGCTCTGCAATTTCCATTTTTCTTTTATGTATGATGTGATCCTTGCCACCTTGTAAAGAAGTTCAAACCGTTTGACCGGAACTCCTTCGTCCATGCTTGTCTAAACGAAGCACACATTCGGAGTAGATCGCGCTGAGGCAAAGCTTTTCGACTGTTTGGTTCCGATTCGAACGCGCATGGATCTTTCTGATTGATTTCGGCATTTTCGACCACCGAAATATTCGATTCGAATTACCCGAAAGAATCGATCCGGTATGCCGTATCTCACGAACCTGGCGACGTGAATGGATGATAGGCTGACGTAGGTTTCCGCATGAATGAAGCGCCACGTGGATGCTGTGATCTGGCACGACAACCTGAAAGGGCACCGTCGCAAATCGCATAAAGTTGAGGTCGTCGTTAAAAACAAGGCAGCGTAGGGGTGTAAACGTGCAAACGTGTTGGATTCGGCAGTGGAATCATAGAATTTGATTTTGATTCTAATAAAGGATAAGGTGTTTTGATTCTGATTTCGATAATTTTAGAATCACTATGTTTCGATTTTGATCTGATTTCGTTATCGAAATCAGAATCGAATCCGGTAATTTTCGATATTAGATACTAATTGTTATTTAAAAATATATTAATAATTTACATATATTTAATAAATTTCGATATAATATTTTAAAATTTTATTTTTATCATTTTATTAATTTATATAATAGATTTTAATTATTTTAATTTATTTATTTATTTATTATCGAAATCAAATAAACAGAAAAAGAAACATCTAATTTTGATTCTGATTCTGATAAATTATTGAAATATCAGATCTCAATTTCGATAATTCGTAGGATAAAAAACAGTTTCAAAATTCGTTAATTTTTAATGAAATCGAATAAAAAATTCAAATTATTAGATTCCGTTTACACCCCCCTACCCTGGTCCCTTTCGTCGCCGCCTTCTTAAATTTGCGCGTTGGCTCTTGCTCACAAAAAATCGACCCCAGCTGACCGGAGCTCCCTCTCGGCGGGCGCTTCGTTCTTCTCTCCCTCGGCTTCTCACCTCGTGTTATGGCTTGCTCCTTTAGAAGCTCCTCCTGGGCGCCTGCCGCCCCGGCATCTCACTTTCGCTCTCGCCTCCCTACAGAGCTCAAGATATCCGTATGAATCCATGCTCATGTTCGACTCGCCTTTTGTTGTCCTTTATTTTCGTGGTTCCTCCCGAGCTTTAACTCTGATTTAGCTCTAGCAGAGGTGGAAGGAGGTTGGCAACAAAAGGCGAAACTGGGTCGCTCGAGCTTCGGCTTTTGAAGCGGGGTTCGGAGAAGGGGAATCCGGGAACGGATTTCCTGGCATACCCAGCAAGGTGTTTGCTGAAGAGGTGCGTCATTTTTATCGTTACCCATGCCATGAGTTTATTTGTCTGTGTTAAAAGCCTTTGAGATTTTAAGTAGCTTTCTTCTGAGGATTATCTTGTGTTTATTTCTGTCCGATTTTATGCTGCGTGCATTTCTTTTGTGCTGTCCTATAGTAATCTTATTTCAGTTTCCCTAGTCTTTCATTGAGAGTCTGTTTGGGGCACTACATGTGCCTGCAGTTAGTTGTTAACATGGGGATTTAAGACTTTTCCCTATGCTTGGAGTGTTGCAAATAAAGTAAAATCAGGAAAATCTATTAACAGGATTTTAGTTTTCACTCTCAGCATTGAAACCAAAACCTTCGTGAAAGGAAATCAGCATGACCTTGATTTAGTGAATGGTTGCTGAATATATGATTTCAGTTCTAGTATTAGATCAAATAATTGACTGCCTGTAACGGGAAAACAATAAGAACTCTTAAACCCAAATGTCTGTGATGACTTGAAACTGCTAACACACGAAATCTGCCCCAAATATCCTAACATTTGGTGCCTTTTCAGTTGAAAATTCCCTTTTAGTGGATTGATTTCTTGGCCAAGTATCATTTCATGCTGGATGTGTCTAGTGCATCACTAGTCAGTGGAATGAAGATAACGGTTTCCCTTTTTCTCCAACTAGCTGTGCTATATAACACTATAGCTATTTAACTAAAGCTTGCAGTATTAGTTTTGGCTTGTTAAAATATGACAAATGTTGCTTGACCTCTACTTTGCTTGTTGGAGTGTCTGAAAACTTTTTACTGGTTGTATCTGTTGTTTGCTGTTAACCTAATGTATATACATTGCTACATCCATGCTAAACTAGCAACACCTGCATGAGGAGACCTTCTTTTGCTATCTCTAGATCAACAATGATTCTTGAAACCTAAGAGAGAATTTAGTTTGCTACATCCCTGAGCATCGTAATAGCTATCTATTTCCATAACCACCACCATCAGCAGCAGCTGCAGGAGGGAGGTGAATTCTGGGAAGTGGGAATGGTTAGAGTAGTGGAGAACACAAGAAAAAAAAGGGGATATGGCAGATAAGGAAGGCTTTGTATCTAGAAATTTAGTTGTCATTGATGGTTTTCCCTGTTGTGTGAAATGTACTCATTCCGGAAGGAGGGATCTGGGTATTTGAAATCCAAGTTCTCAGATGTTCTGAACTACATGGAAGTCTATTTTGAGGAACACTGAGTCAGGCTGACTTTCCCAAAACCTTGGCCTTTAATTACTGTCTGACCTCTTGGTTGCATCCATCTGGAAGGTTACCAGTCAGTATGCCTAGATAGGCGTTCAGTTGCCTGGAAGCTTCTCAATGTTGGCATTCAGCATGCAGAAGAAACATCCACTGTTGTGCAGTTTGACAGTTATCCATCTTACCACTTCGACCACTTTATAATCACTATGATTTGTTTTACTTTTTATATCACTATGAAAAGGAAAAAACTAATCCTACCTCGAAATTTACTGTTTCTTTTCTGTTGTGTACTGCTGCAGAAGAAGTTGAAAATAATTTTGAATCCCTTGAAATAACAGGAGTAATTAGTCCAAATAAAATGCTAACAGCTGTGACATAAGAGGTTTCATTATTCTACATCAATGGAATGCCAACGTATGTATACACATATGTATAAAGCATGTACAAGTTACTAGGATATCTGCTTAAATTTAGTTTTCATTTGTTACCAAGCAGCAGGACATAAGTCAATATTTAACAATGGAAAAATTCATTCTACATGAATGACATTGAACATGATCAAGTGAGTCTCTCTCTCCCCCTCCCTCTATACTAATTGAAGTGTCACAATTTCTAATTGCTTGTCTTACGTCTGATGTTCGCCATTCTTCTCATGGATGTATACTTCAGTTCATACTGACTGTTTTGTACGTCACACTCCTGTATTGAAAGAATTGCATTGAGATCATAGGAGTCCCGATAAACAAGTTGAGTGTCCCTTTGTGATGCATCATATGGGTTCCCATCATACTTCTAAGTGAAATTTGTATGTTTTCTTTTCTTTTCTTCCAGAAAATTGGAGCTGAATATGGTGAAGGTTTTGAGACTTTTAGGATGGATGGGCCTTTTAAGGTCGACGTGGTAATAAATTTATGCAAATTTTGTGATAGTGTTGTGTATAACCCTTGTCCCAGTAATGTCAAAAGGTACTGAACTTTTTTGCAGGATTTTTTGAATGATAAGTTGCAAGAATGCTTCCTTCAGAGAATACGACATGCTATGAAACCAGATGAGGCTTTCGGTCTTATTTTTTCGTGGGATAATGTTGTGGTAATCAATCTTGTTTATCCTTTTTCATGCAACTATGCAGGGTGGGGACTATGATGTTTCTTCTGTGACATATTTACCATGGTTAGGTTAATTATTTATTGAGAAGTCAACTTGATGAGATCTGTACACTTAGAAACTTTTTATGTGCCTAGTGATGAAAACTCATGAACCATGCATACCATCGCTAGTAACAGAAATGTAATGGTTGTGATAAAAGCCGGCATCAACTTTGTCATGCATCTTATTAATGATGATTATATGCTAATATTTATGCTAATGCATCTCTTTTTAGGACGTTGATTTGGGGAAATTACATGTGTCTCAAGATTCTTCTTGTTCATGTGTAACTCAACCACAATATCATCATTACATATGCCCTTTTAAAAACCTGGAAAGATGTACCTTATGTGTCTCTCACAGAAAATTGCCATCCTTGATTCACATATTTTTACTAATATTTAATTCATGCTGTGTAACTGTGTGGATTACCCTTCTAGTCATGCAAGTGGGAAAACATTTTTATCCCTTCTGCTTCACCTGGAGAAAGAGAGTGCGCATGGCAGACCCCCCCTTCTCCCAAGGAAATGCACTGGATCAGATTTCATTAGCACATACTGATGCTTAATTTACAGCAATAAAAAACTTGGACTTCAGTTATAGCATGAGCATGCATGCTCAATTTTCAAAATTTTGACATGGGTTGAAATTTCATGTTAAAGCAGCACTTTGATTTTGATAGAAACTCATTCAAAGGTTGAGGTGCACTTTGGGGAATGAACTTCAAATCCCAAGCCAATGATTAGCAGAAGTCATCATTTCTGCTGGATCCACATCCCTCGTATGCCTTTTTTTTCTGTTTCATGAATGCTATATGATCTCATTGAGAAGTGTAGAGATGACTCATTTCTTTGCAATTAGACATCCTAGATTATATTAAAGAAATGACATCAAGAATGAGAAAGAAAATAGGCAAGGGTCAAGTGAACTGTTTTTGAAGCCAGAACATGCTGTAGCTGAATGTATGGCACAGGAGATCTTTCTCTATTTGGAGTGATGGCAAAATAGAGCAAGTGATGCTTTGGAGTTGTTCGAGGCCTTCCATATGTTTCAACAATTTCAAGTGATGTTTTTTCTTCTTGTTTGTCCAATGCAATGAATTTCTACTCCATTCTTCAGGTTGACAATTGCTCTTTAAAGCTGGCCGCCTGGGAACAGCTTGCCATTGAAGAAGGTTTGTGTTCTTCATTGTATCATGTATTTTTCGTGGTTACTGAAAACCATGTACACACATTTGTATGCAATTATACTATTGACATCCTGAATGCTATTAGCCTAGTTTTTTTTAATGACACGTGAATGATGTCTTTCATATGTAAAATTTCTTTTTTCTGTGTTTTATCTGAAATATGATGTAAAGTGGTTTGTTCAGCCCTTTGGTGACAACATTTTGGATACTCCAGATAATGTTATAAACAACCTTTACCTGACAGAGTCTGACTGAATTTAGTGTCACATTTCCAGTGACTGTTAATGTGAGTTTACACATAGAATGAGGAATACACATTGGTATGGGATCTTTTATTTTAGTTGCTGTTCCTTGGTTCCTTAGTGTCCTTAACTCTTAACAATTACATTTCCTTTACCTTTAAAAAATTGTTGCTTCATCTATCTTCTCATAAAAGGAGCTCCGCTTGGTAAGAAGTAGAGGCCACTTCACCCCCTTTCAACAGATAACAAGGTGAATATTGAGGTCTGGACTGAAACATCATGTATGACAGCAAATGAGCAGAGGCTGGTCCATGCTTTGACGGCAAGAGAGCATAGCCTGGACCATGTTGGCTTATGTTGAGATCTAAAAACTTCCATTGCTCTCCCTGTTCCATTGTCTGCACCCAGCCCACTAATGCTGGAAGACCATGGTGGATTTACTCGCTCTCTCGAGCTGCTGCATCTTGCAGATGCACACCCACAAGAATGTTGTCAATGAGCACATACCACGCATGTTTTCAATGAGCATAAAGGTTCATAGGGTGCATTACTTGGACATTTTAGTATAGAACATTGCTCTAAATTCACTGAGCCAGGCTCAATATGACATAGGCTTTGCTCATTTAGTGGATAATGTTTTGATATTACTGAAGCTAATTTCATTGTCAACAAAAAAAACAGGCTTGGCTTTCTTAGTGTGTCTAGATTTGAAGTGTACAAGTTACATTGGTTCACTCAGAGTAGATGAATCAAGTCAACTCAAGCTTATGAAGTTTAAGAACGGCTTTTTGCTAGTCTACCAACTATAACGTTACTTGAATTTGTTTCCCTTTACACTTTCTTGTAAATTTTATATATTTTTACAGAATCTAAATCCTGCCTAACGGTTTTTTGGGCAGATATATTGTGTACTTTTTTATTACTTTAAAGAACTACTTTAATTTCTTAATTTACAATTCATGGAGCTTGTGCAGTTGTGCTAACTCAATCTGATGCTGTTCTTGGTTTTTCATCAGGTAAAAAGCTGCCTGAAGATGCTTACACAAAAAGATATATGCTTAATGTGGCGGCTGATCATGTCCTGCATAAGGTCTGATGCTTGTCTAATTGACTAGGTTGTAGCCGCATTTATCATCATTGTATGCAAACAATTCCAGTGACATATTCCATAAAACATTCTTTGATGTCGTACCTCACTTTTGTTATTGACATCCCATTTTTGTTGTTAGTCTCTTTTGTTAACACTTGAACTTTTTTTTTCTTGAAATTGTTGTTTGAAATAAATGACATTTCGATTCTTGAATCTTGAGCTTTTATTGGATGAAAGTTAAGGAAATTTCAGAATTTGTTTGGAATGTCTACCAGATTGATTCCTAATAACATGGTTTGTCATTTATTTCTTACTGTGTAGCTGTTAATCCTCAGTGCAGTTAACAAATCTGCGGGACGGTTTGTAGAAGCATGGAATGCTGTTCTGCATTTTTATTTCCTATTTGATGTGTTATTAATGTGTCATTATTTGCCAATATAGTGTGAGGATATCTTAGTGATGTATCTATGATTATTTCTATTTTTATTGGGAGATGAAATAGCTTACCTCCGTGTATAAAGTATAATTGTTCTGGAATAATCCACACTGTTACTAGAAAGGGCATAAGCTTGATTTCTTCTTGAAATCATGTCAAGTAGGCATGTTTCAAAATGGTAAAGCTGATCCAATCACTTTTCTGTCCAATAATGTTTTCAATATTTCTTCGTTAAATGTACGCAAAATTTTCAAGGAGTATGGTAACCTCTTAGCTGCCAACACCTGTGGGTTTGTTTCTGTAGGTTCTCCCCTACTCTGTTCTGGCTTTTAACGTTCGAGATGTGGTCTCAGGACCGACAGCCTGTTAATAAATATTTTTTTAGTCCTTACTTGCTTTGTTGTTTAATGTAATTCATAAAAACATTGATGGCATGATCTGCGTCTACGTTTTAGTATGCATCTTGATCTTTTTCCCATCATGTGGATGTGTATTTTACATGAACTTTCTGTATTAATTGACTAGCGTCCTGGAAAAATTATATCTTTCTTTTCTGCTTTAGGTGCCAAATAAGATCTTTGATAAAATTTTGCTGAGTGCATTATGGCGTTATTTTAATTTCTCTAGACTTTCGTTGCATCTCTGCATCTAGTTTCTTCATCTTCATTTGCCATATGAGGTCCATATGCTTCTTCAAATAACACCTTTTCTTTTCCAAGCTAGTGTATTTCTTAACACACTATTCTTGTAGTCTATTCATTGATTTTGGTGCAAGTTTGCGTAGGTGTTGTCCTGGGGAGATGGTACCGGTTACTTGGAGAGGTTGAAGTCGAGGCTTTCACAGTTGTACTTTGAGAATCTTCTCAAGGTAAATTTTCTTAAGCTATCCTACCCCCATCTTTTGTTATTAACAAGTTCATTTAGATCAAGTCCTGTACTTTGTACAGCTCACTACACCTGTGGAAGGACTTAAAGAATGGCTTGATGCACTCTATACAGCTGGGACTCCTTGTGCAGTTGTTTCCTGCCTTGATAGACGGAACATGCTTGAAGCTTTGGAACGTATGGACCTGCGGAAGTATTTTCAAGTATATTAGCCATCTGTGTCTGATTCCATTTTTATGCATGTGGGCTTTTTTCTCTTTTTTTCTTTCTTTCTAGGTGGACTGGTGTTTAGTTTTGGATGTATGGGGATAATAGATGTGTGTCTTTGTTCGCAGGCAATTGTAAGTGAGGAGGATGGGATGGACTCAATTGCTCATAGGTTTCTCTCGGCTGCACTCAAGGTACTACCCTGAGGGATTCAACATGAAATTAAAAATTTCAAAAAGCATTATTCTTTCTTCATTGCGGATAATATTTCTTACTACACTTTTTCTTAACTTGTGAAATCGTGATTACAGAAGGGAAAAAAAGAAACATACAACAGTTTTTTGTTAACGATCATAATATATCTGTTAGATGGCTATCCCTGGCCTCTGAATGTCTGGATTGGATTAAATTTTACAATTTAATGTTAAGTTCAGATGTCTTCAAACTTAAACCATGTTTGGGTGATGGCATTTGTTAACCATAGACGGGGTTAAATCCAGATCTGAGCGGTGCAGGGACTGTTTGATAAGGGAAAGGGATGGATGGAAGATGCAAAGAGGTTGCAATAGTCTACAAACATGAGTGGGGTTTTTTGCTTTGACAATTGTATCAGAAGAAAGTTGGCAGATACTATTTAATTTTGTATTATTCTGTTGACAATTGATAGTATCTTCTTGAATAAAAATGTATTAGCCACTTCTAACAACTACATAGGAAGGAGGCAGATGCATTTCTGTCTTTTTTTTCATATTTTACAAAAGATTGATGTTCAATACTTAGTTCTGATAGAACTTACTACCCTTCGCAATGTTCATGCTTTCATGATGTACTCTACTTCCAGATGAAAAGACGAAGTTTTAGGTTCTCGGTCATTCTGTATCTTTGCTTCTCATTATGTGCATCCTTTCATCATAAGGTGAGACCTGCTGTAACTAGTAGATGCCAACGGTAGAGATACGAAGTACCTTTATTGGTAACAGTACAAAACAGATCTATCACTGTTAAGTTTGAAATTGATATTGACATGTTCATCACAAGGTGTTTGGCTATCAATACATGTTTTGAAATTTGTATTACCAAAAGGCATGGATTGTAATACGAATACTCTCGTGTATCAATTTTATTATTGATATTCTATCATATAAAAATATCAATATCAAATTTGATATAGTATCATTTTTAATATTCTAAGTTTCTAACCAAACATGGCATGAGGTATTAAGATAGCATTACCTTTTTGTCTATGTTACGGTGAATAGTGTGAATGGACGTAGCACATGCGGAAGGGTCCACTTCGGTTGTGTGCGGCTGGTGGGTAGTCAATTGTTTATGCGACATAGTTTAGAATGATGGATAAATTCTTTACCATGGAGTATCCTAGCAAACTTGAAGGCAACCATTATATGTTCTTTTTGCCCTCGAACATCATTTTGACAAATATTTCCTTGTGTCAGCTGGATAGGAAACCATCAAAATGCATCGTCTTTGAAGATGATCCGAGGGGCATCACTGCAGCTCATAACTGTACAATGATGGCTGTTGCATTAATAGGCGCTCACCCTGCGTAAGTTTTCTTCATGATTTCCATTTGTTTCAAATTGTCATTCTTTAATGGAAATTGCGTTGCCTCAGGACAAATCCATCATCCTTTCCTGTACCTCACACACTGAAATCCTGAGAACACGCGGGACTAACATCACATGATAGCATTCCCCTTTTCTTATCTCTTGGAGGGGAGGTTTCCTTTCTTGGCAGTAATGCAGGGATATTTTCGTGTCTAGCATTTTTCATTGTTTAGACATTGAGTCTATGACCACTAGTTGTGAAGTTTTTTTACAGCAATGGTTTTCGTTGTTCTTATTACGTTGGGTTCACTATATTCCTCTTTTTCTATTTCATGATTCTTATCGTCGTTAACATTAACGTGCTCTCAGAAGCTAATGCTTGCCATCATCACATTCTTCTTAGTTCTTACCATCAAATACACGAAAATGCTTTCTTCCTCGTGCTTTTGCACTTTTCAAATTTAGGGGTTGCCCCCTGCTTCATGTAGGTACGAGTTGGTGCAGTCTGATCTAGCTGTGGGAAGCTTCAGCGAGCTTTCGGTGATCAATCTCAGAAGATTGTTCGCACACAAGGGATTCGATTTTATGGATCTACAGAAGCAGATCATAGAAAAATCTCCAGCAAAGAGAAGGCTGACAACCGACACAATTTTTTGACTAAATTCCTTACCACTCATCCCCTTTTCAAGCAATTAACAGAAACTTGTAAAGGTTGATGCGGCACATAGAGGTTGCCCTGTGTACGGGTTTACCACCTTTCCCTCCATTTTGGTGCATTCTCGGGTGGTGGAAGCTCCAAATATGTTGCATATTCTAGGGCCTGTGAAGATGAGCCTCCTAGGGAGCTTGAAGTTGAACCTTCATTCCTGTTGCCGTTGCTCTTTCCGAGCATATTTTGTTCTGTACCGCTTTTTGGGTCGAATTGTTTGTCCTATACTTGTAAGTATTCCCCTTTCGTTTTGTGTGCCCGCTTAAAAAGTGTTTTGTTACCTTCTCTTATCTTGCAATGGAAATATTTAATTTGGTTAAGCCATGTTCCTAACAAGTAATCAAATACTTGGTGACACCTTAACGTTGAAATTGATCTCACCGTTCTCGTCTTGCAAAAATGGAATCTTAATTTGTGTTTCGAACAGAATTAAGCGGTTCTCTATACCTTTAGGTTAATGTACAGGTATGTTGTGAAACAGTTCAGCTTTCGACGAAATCAGAGTTTTGTTTCTCAAATAATTTGAAAACGCAGCGTCTGGTTGAGGATTAAAGATTAGAGATTGCCGTCAAGCGCATTTTTAGCCATAAATCATGTTCTGTATTGATGTGTTACTTTAGGAGGTTATTTGAGACATCGTTATTAAATTATGATTTAATAAGAAAGTACGAAAATCGACTTGCCTTGTGTTTTTGCCGTGTTCGACGGTTGACAGGCCGGGATATGCTCGACGCTTACCTCTTTCAAATGATCATCATTATAGTCATTAATAGGATCGTTTGGTAAGCAACTTGCCAAGACAATAATAACTTCTTCGCGAATCACCTACCTTCCAATCGTTTATATTTTGTCATTTTGAACTTAAAAATCTAATATTTTGTGTTCCACGACAGAAATTAAGCTCATTTTGCCAAATACCATCAAATATCACGATGAGTAAGCCCAGTTTGCCAAAGAACGATGAATATATAAATACCATAGATTTCAGTCTCCGATCTTGACTCGGTCTCGAAAAAATAAAAGATATGAGATCTTGTAAAATCCTCAAAAAAAAATTCGAAAAATCAGATTTCAAATTTCGTTTGCGTAAAGTATACCAAGATAACAACACAAGTATAAAAAATAAAAACAAATTTAAACATAAATAGATAAGTTCTTCTATGGAGCGCATGGTCCGATTGAACCCATTTTGGGTCAAATCTGGACCATATTTTAGCGTTAAGGCTAAACCACCAACGCAGCACATCGCTGCAACTCTTCTCCATCCTATCGGGCAAGAAAGATGCTCCTACCAGATCCAAAGGATCGGGTATAAGCGGAACCTCGCCACTTTCCTTAGATATTGGGTCATGTTGACCCGATATTGCATAAACTGGATATCGAAGTGATCGGAAACTGCTCGTACCGAGTCCTCTGGACCTGACATGAGTATCTTCCACACCTTATAGGTGGAGAAGAGCCGCTGTGATGGTTCCACCATCTCTCAGCCAATGCTGCCCCCAGATTTTTGAAACAACCTATTTCAGCTGTTCTGAGTCTCGCGGAGCCAGCGAGATCAAGATTCTCGGCAAACCATGAGAAAGACACCATCAGTTGCTTCAGATTAAATGTTAGCAACCTTTAAAACGAAGAAAACAATGATAAGAAGAAATAGGATCTAATATTAACAGGCGAGCATGTCCGGCCACGATAATTTATGGATTTTTAAGTGGCTTGTGACACCTTCTTAACGAGAAGTCACACGTCGGCAGCCTGCATTCTAAAAGCCATACTCTACTAAGCGGGGCCCTGAGGCCCCTGATCACAAATTACTTAGGCACAACAAAAAGTGAAGGTCAAGGGGGGGGGGGTTAACATTTAAACATCATTTAAATAAATACCTGTTAAACCCCAAGCACTCGATACAGCGGGCTGGCAAAAGATTAAGTAGAAAATCAAGTAATTTGCACCACAGTAATATCATTCTAGAATGTGAGGAGCCAAGCGTCGAAATAGTCAAAACTTGTAAAATGATCATTGGAAGAACACAGAAGGCAGAGTCGTACATCTAGAAGGACAATTGTTAACTGGCCGCATGACCATGCACAACTCATAAGATACCCACGCCCTGTCAAAAACAAAAGGAGAAGAATTAAACCGCTTTCTACAGAATCAACTGCTTCTTCATGAGCAATTACAAAGTTATTTCAGAAGCCGTAAAAATGTAATCTTTCTATGTTGATGCGATACATTATTAATCTTTAATCCCAATTCCTTGTTCCCACTACTAAGAAATAACTCCGTCTTCCATATCAACTTGACACCAAAAGGATGGGATATTATGCGCATAATGGCTCCTTACACATGCAAATAGAATATAGGCAAATTCATCAAGCGAATACTGAATAACCAACAAAGTAAAATCTCAGCTGTTAAACTTTTATCAACAAATAATTAAGCCATACTAATGTTGACAGAATAGCTTTTTTCAGAGCAAGGTGTGCCAGCAGCAGAGCAGCGCGAGTGTTCAACCGTAGCAAATACGACAATTTCATCAAGCTGCAATCATATATCTGGTCACCTCAGTCCATAATCCAAAGAAACCATGACAGGAAAGAGAAGACCAGGTTGAAGGTAAATATCTGTGATTACTAGCTGGTGGTAGTGACTTTTATCCGGAACAAAACCAAAAAGAGCAACAGAAAATAAACAAAAACCTCATTGCATCAAATAAAGCTGCATGTAGAAGACCAAAAGTTGTGCATCCTCTGCTGACACTAGTTGGTCATAGCCGACCCTTGTGTCCTTCCTGGAAGGACTTACATTAGCATAAAAGAGGTGCTACTGCGTATTTATTTATATGAATACAGCATTTCTACCTTTCTATGGCTTCACAAACCGGGCAATCTTTGCAAGCACTGTTCTCAAGCTCCTGATTCCAGCTCCACTTTTGGAGCTCGCCATCATCTGCAAAATTAATGCAACACCACAGACACAAAACCAGCTATATAAGAAAGAAACGGTTGACGTTCCACTACCCATTGTACTTTCTCATCAGTGCTAAACGTCAGTTTACCTTAATCAAAGTACTAGCATAGGAAACAAAGTTGGCAGCTAAGAACTGATGCTTAAGCCTTAAAATGTTCATGGATTTTTCGGAGAAATGAGATATGTGAAAAGTGAAGTAAGAAACAAAGTTCAGAAAAGGAGAAGGGTGCCTCCTAAGTCCTAACAACTATGATCTTAAGCACGGTGAAAAGCAGATAGCCAAGTACCTAGAAAAAAGGGAATACTTACAAGAGGACTAACAACAGATTTGTTTGCCTTGAGATTCTGAAGGGATAACAAGTTAACACAAGGTGAAATCAGCTTTTGATAATCATAAAAAGAGTACAGCTCGGTGCAGTCTATTACCTCTTCTATTTGCATAGCACGACGTGCCACATCCATGGGAAACACCATATCAGTCTTGGTCAATACAATCTGATATGAAGTCTGAGACCTAAGCAAATTCAACAACCAATTGAAATTGATGAATCAAAACAGGACAATAATCAAAGATTGCAACATGTATGAAGCTTTGATCAAATATTTTATCAGATTTGCACAATAGTGGCTGATGAAAAGGAAAAGCTCTATCATCATATCCTCTAAAAGATGTAGAAAGAACACCCTGTTCCACATCCAATTCAACCTATGTCTGTGTCAGGACTCTATTGTTGCCTATTAGAGACCCCTGTTGCCATTATGTGTGCTTTAGTAGGAATTTTGTGCCCATGCACTCATGAACACGCTCTCATGCCAAGGTCTTCTAGACTAAATCAGAGATCAGAAAGGGACTGGCTGTCTGCTGGGACGAAGGCAGTGTTGGCGTCCACTCCCTGCATCTTCTTGCCTCATTCAAGCACGGAAGATGTCAGGAGGTCAGCCTGTTCAGATCCTGCAGATGAAAATGGACAAACCTGTGCAGGGCTACCCACCCCACCTCAGCACTGGCCATCCCTCCTCCCTCAACTCCCTGCTAGATGACCACAGTTCAACAAGATCGACCAAATTCAGATTGAACCAGGCTCTTCACAGATGAAAATCGGGCCGGGATCGTAGGGATAGTAACATGGGGCGCCAATCCTGATTCACAATTAGCCTAGCCTGCAAACCATGAAAAACACATACACAAAAGCATGCAGGCTACGTGTGTGCACAGCATGCACACACATAAACGCAATGCACACATATATGTGCACACGCGCACGCAGACACACAAACACCTGCCTGCACACTTTTTAACCATATGGTTTTTAACATGAGCACAAATGACAGGTTAGAGGATCAGGAGAGCTCCATACTTGATGGCTATGGAATCGCATTTATCAACTAGTTCAAAAAATATGGCACTGGTCCCATTGAGTTAAAATTTGGGGAAAACTTCTATCACTGTACCTTTCCATCAGGTCGATAAGATCATGATCCCTTGGCTTCATTCCCCATTTCGTGTCAATAAGGAGGCACACTCTTTTGAGACCTTCCCGTGTAGATACATATTCTTTTACCTGTACGTATCAAGCATTATATCAGAGAAGACCAATATGACCTAATAACCCTACAAAAAACCATAATGCCAGAAACAAAGAGCAGTTAATTGACTCCGTTCTTCCCAACAATCGTTAGTAGATTTACACAAAGCAAACTGATACTAACTGAATCACATAAGTATAAAAGTAGATATCAGAATGTCATAGGAAAAGTGAGAACTACAAGGGAGACCCCTTTTTATCTTATGTTTAATTTATTCTTTTCTCAGCTATATACTAAAGTTGTTTGAACAAGGCTTGAAAAATATGGTAAAACCTTAAAAATTATTTAGTCAGTTAACATTAAAGAGGGCCTAAATATACAATTTAAACCTCAATTTTTAATTGGCAGAAAACATCATTACTGATAATGACACGTCAAATATAAATATTTATACACAAACGAATGCACGTCCAACTTTAAAAATAAACTTTGCAAATAATATGAACCAGAATAAAAAAGTCACATTTCTAGCAGATAGCGGATAGCCAGTCTCCATAAAAAATGGTGTTATTTTTTCTTCAAAGCAATACTTACAAGTTCTTCCCACGCATCTTTAACTTCCCCTTTTGCATAGGCAAAACCATATCCCGGTAAATCAACTAAGCAAAGTTTTGAGGCCAGACGAAAGAAGTTGATTGTCTGCATAGCAAATTAAAAAGGTTAACAAAAGGTTCACAAGCATTGTCATGCATCATTTAAAAAATAAATTGTTAAAACCTGAGTATGCCCAGGCTTATCCGATGTCCGCACTACTCCCCACTGCCTTGTAAGTGCATTCAAAAGAGAAGATTTCCCAACATTTGACCTCCCTAATACCAGGTAAGCTTGTTAAAATGGTGCTATTTGATTTCTCACTATGAATAAATAACTAACTGGCTACCATGGAAATTTAAAACTATTTAACATGCTACTTGCTGTGCCCACTTCCTTCAAAAAGAATAAAAAAAGAGCATCTGCTGCTGCAGTTGCTGAGAGTTATAGCTTGTGCCAAACACCAGAAGGATGCAAGAGGAGGTTTTTCTTTTTTTACACTCCCAGCCAGCAACGGCTGCTTGGAGAGTCTTTAGCCCCCCCTCTCTCCTCTCATGTTTGCCCAGCAGAGAGAAAGGGTGGCTAGCAGTTGAAAAGTGGGTCCCATCTTCAAAATAAAAAAGAAAAACAAGATAGAGAGAAGGGAGAAGAAAACCAGTCCAATCCCACTGGTGGGAGGTCACACCAATCAAACCCCCACAGTGGAGTATCCTTGAGGAAAAAGAAGATAAAGAACAAAAGAAGCTGAGGTGGGATGTGCTATCCCCACCTGGTGGAGGATTTTAAAAGTTAAACATAAACCGGTGACAAGGTCCACCTGATCAAGTCCCCACAGTGGGAGGTTCCATCAAATTAAGCCCTAACTGGTGAAAGGTCCCAGTCATCGGTCAAATATAACTGGTAAGAGGTTCCACCGGATCAAATCCTATGGGAAGTCCCACAGTAGGATGTTCCACCGAATGGAAATTTCAGAAATAACATTCTAAAAACAGTATTTTAATGTCCCACCGGATCCCACTGCTCGAACACCCCACCGATGGGAGATGTACCACCAGTTAAAGAAGTCTCACTGCCCAGGTACTCACACGTCCCATCAGTTTATTTTTCAAAAAAAAAATCTAAAAAAACATTTTTGTAACTCATTGATGAGGAATATCACACTGGATAACTTCAGCAAGGGGTGAATGTTGAACCGTTCAAATCCTCAGGTGGGTCTCACCACCATGAAACAAAATGGTTAAAACCTCCACCAAATGGCCCAACTGGTGGGGGTAGAAAAAAAAGAAAGTGCAACTACATGGGGCCACAAGGCTGCGGCTAGAAAAAAACTGCAGCCAGCACCTAGACAACTGTGATGAGGAGTTACATCTTGATGTATTGAAAGAAAAAAAACGAGAAAATAAAATTGCATTTCTGCATACCTGCAAATGCTATTTCTGGTAGAACCGAAGGTGGGAAAGAAGAGGAAATCTTGGCGGCAGCAAAAAACTCAAGCTTATTTCTAAATACCTGGAAACATTCCCCAAATGTTATCATTATATGACAATTCCGAGCATTTTAAATCCAAAAACAAAATAATATACAACAAACACAATATATGAAGTTTTTTGGTCCCTCAAAGAAAAATAATTAATAGAAAGAATATATGGATTTGCAACTCCTGAATTCAAATTTAGCAATACATCATTAAAAATGCAAAATATGTATAGGCAGACCATTATGTGTAGACAAAAATTGTCCACTTAAAACATTTTGCATTCCGGTTGACTTTTTTCCATATGTAAATAAAGGCACATAAAATCTCTAGCCATTGTTCTAACCACTTGTTAAAATCCTTAAAACATTAAATGCTCATGCATTTATGCATGGAATACAAATTATTCTACCTCCCATCAAGAAAGAAAATTCATTTTCTTAGTGAATGGCACCATGATATATAAATCTAAATATGAAAATAAAATATGCACACTTACATTCAAGTGAATGTGGTAAAACTGGAAGATAATAAACAAATACAGGAGATCCTAGAAGTACAACCATTACAAAGTAAAGATAACTTGAAGCAACAAGAGTGAGATTATACTAACTAATTTTTAGAAACAAAATTCAAGATTCCGATATGTTGTCTCGTCATAAATTGGAAGCTAAAAAGTACTGATCAATTGATAAAAAAAGAACTACTGTTCTTACAACAAAACAGTAATACATTTCAGTATGCCTAAACATTCTTAGCGACCAGTCTAGGAGGAGTTGTACTGTTTCAATATGTAAGATAGAACATAATTGGATTTTAGAACTAGAAGTCAAAAGATGGTAAAATTGTGCATCCAGATCGGCAGTCTAGATTAGAAACGACCTGGATTGGCTGAGCTGGATGAACCTGGTTCTGCTAATCTGAGATTGGCCAGGAGCAGCCGATCCAGAGCCTGGAACGGCTGAAATTAGTTGGAATCAGCTGATTATGGCCCAGCTTGGCCTGAGTCAAGGACAAGTTGGTGCGAGCCAAGGGCTGAATTGACCTGATTCTTGGCTTCTGCTAAAGCAGCCATTCTAATCCAATCCAGCCAGGAATCAGTCTGGCAAAATGAGGATCCAATCCTGACCCTACCTTAGAGGAAAACCATGCGTTAGAGACATCAGCAACTTAGATTCCTTTGAATCCACCTAAGATTCAGAGTTGTTTAGACCAAAACCACACTAACAATTTCAACAAATCCTCATGATGGTCGTTCCATATGATGAATATAGCCTTTTCAAAATGACTATCTGCACTAACTAATGCTTAGTATGACTTACATCTCTCCAAGTGAAGGCATTTTCTCATATTATACCATTTCTTAGAATTACACATGATATACCATGATATTTTGCAGCTACATCTTGGAAATCCACATAATAATACAATATTTTTGTACAGATGCCCAATAATCAAATTGACCATTGTGGTTATCAGCCTAACATGTCATCATTTTCATCTTCACAAGGACATAATAATAAGTAAACAAATAAACCCAGATGTCTTCTAATAGTCGGCTTATTGACTTTTAAAATCAACTCCCTAAACCACTAGATTCCATCCTAGAAAAAAGCTGGCTCAGTTCCCACAAAATAAGATCATTTCCACCAAAAGAACTTCTATATTGCCCAAGAATTCACCTTCACCATGAAAGATGGAGGGGATGAGATACAGTTACAAGCCCGTTTAACAAAAAAATGCCCAATAACAGTCTTCACGGAGATCAAGGTGACAGAACTGCCTTGTGGCAAATTGTTAGGCGATATTTTTTTCCTGGTAAAATTGATAGATTATAAAATATATGAGTGACAAATAATACATAAAAAGTAATAAATAGGTAATGTTAGCATGTATATCAATTAATAATATGCAAGCACATAGTTAAATGGACTAAATAACATAAATACCTAACTAAAACTACTCAATTAAGTTAATGCTAAATTGCTAATACTTCATTAGTATTAACTGCTAGTAAATATTCATGAAATTAGTTAATCTCAAATATTATTCCATCAGAATATCCATTCGTAATAAAGTTAACTATTAAAACTAGCTACTTTTACTTTAATACTCAATCAAAATTACTCAATTAAGTGGTAGTGATATTTAATAAGTACCAATGATTACTAAATTAGACAAAATAAGATGTTAATAGCAGCTCACCTAGGTGGCCCTTCGCCTTGACAGATGAGGGGCATTTAGTTGCCTTGGTGATGCCAGGCATCACCGCCATAAAAACAGTGCCAAATAAGTTCTCTTTTATTTGATTGAGACTTAAAAAGTTTCTGAGTATACGACACTTTCAGAAAAGGGCCTCTTTCTGACCTTTTGTAATCTTTTGGTGTTTCTCCCTCTTGGTAAATGTATTCTTTCTTTATTTCTGTTGGAATGGATGGAGCTCTTGTTTGCACTCCTACAAAGTTATTTTCATAATGGATTATGCCATTCCCTCCACTCTCCAAAAATCATGCTGAGTAGCTGACTACTAACTTTTTTGTCATCGCCCCTTTGCAAGATTAATCAGTTTGAAATGGAAAAACACACACACACATATGAATGACTAACTTCTAGTTTAACAATTCTGCAACAGTTTACGCAAAATAGAGAAATATATTTAACAGTAGTCACCAGTTTACGACATGTTGGTTAACAGTATTAGATGCCTCTATCACTATTAATCTTGAAATTGATATTGACATAAATTATCAAAAGTTGTTTGGCTATTAATATCAATTTTGAAACTTGTAATAAAAATAATGCATGATACGTGATAAAAATGTCTCAGCTGTATCAATTTTGATATTGATATTCTATTCTCTAAAAATATCAATATCAAAATTGATATGGTATAATTTTTTATACTCTAACAAAACAGGGCATTTGCCATTCAAATAGACTTCTTTGACTCTTCTTTTTACAGTATGAAAAAGGCTGTTGCCTTCCGTTCACTTTCCAAGAAAAACCACTTCAAATGCCAAGAGCTACAAATCTAAGTTCAAGCATATCAGTGGCTTCGTAATATATGACTAAACATCAAAATAAATCCAATTAATTTAACACTTCGTGAAACCTCATTTTTTATAAGAGTACGAAGATAATAGCCAAAAAACATGATTAATAGGGGTGTTAACCAAAATACATTATGTATAAAAATTTAAACATATCGAGGTTTGGGGTTCATTAAAATGTCGTTGGACCTCCATCGGAACATGCCAATTTCTGATGTTAATTACATGAGATGCTCGAAAACCCTTGATTAATCATCATTAACAACTCATGAAATGAAAACATACATTCACAGAAAAAAAAATACGTGGAAGAGCTATAACCCCATAAACTCAATAGAATGCAAACTTAATTCTTTAAATTTGATTTGAGTTTGATTTTTAACTTCATTATATATTATATAGGGTGTATTTTAAGATTCCAACATCTTAAAGAATGTTCCTTAGTGGATTCTTAATATTTTGACATGTGTGATATGAGTAACTCTTTTAAATCAAAGTCCATAATATGAAGACATGTTTTCAGTTATTAGAGTCAAGTTTGGATCCGAGGTCTAGAAAAGACATGGTTCAGATCAAATTTCATTACGAAATTATATACTTTGGTAATGCAATCAACATTTCAATTCATTTATCCTTAAATCTTATCATTTTAGACTTCGTAAAATCATATTTTTGTGACTTCGGATTATAACATGTTCATTACTATTTTATTTATTATGTTCTAAATCTTTGCGTCAGGTACATTCAAGGATCGCGGGATCGGAATCGGAATCGGGATCGGTGGGTACCGATCCGATCCGATCCGGATTGGATCGGATCGGACCGATTCCGACCGATTCAATGGAAGAAAATCGATCCAGAATCGGTAAGAAAAAAAAGCAAAAAAAAAAAAACGATCCGATTCCGATTCCGATCCGATTCCGGACCGATTCCGGCCGATTCGGACCGATTCTGGCCGATTCTGGCCGATCCGACTGGAATAGCAAAAAAAGAAAAAAACGATCCGATTCCGATTCCGATTCCGGACCGATTCCGGCCGATTCCGGACCGATTCCGACCGATTCCTACCGATTCCGACCGATTCCGCGGAATTCATGCCGGAATCGGTCCTTCCGCATGGAATCCACCGATCCGATTCCGGAATCGGTCGGAATCGGTCCGATTCCACCGATTCCGTAAACAATGAGTACATTAGACTTAGGATTCATTTTTTGCATTCATGCATTAGACTCAAGAATTTTTAGGTTCAATATTATTCCATTCAAAGTCTCATCATTAGACATAGTGAAGTTCTGAACCCGCTAGATCAAAATTGAATTTACTGTCAACCGATCGTCCAATTTAATCTGTTTAAGATCTGATCTTATGACATTTTTTGAAAATCAGATTGCGCTTCAATCATATAAACATGGTGGGAATCTCAAGACTTAGAATATGGGGAATCCCATATTAGGATTCAGTGGATATATGGGAAATCCCATATTAGAACCCGGCAGATTTTAGGTCATCCAAGCATATATCAGTTCACTTCACATTCCATCAATCCCATTGGTCACGAACTTCAGCAATTTATAACATCTTCATATCATACTCCTCAGCAAGGATTGCCATCTCAGATCTCGGTTTCGTCTCGGGGGGGTGAAAGAGGAGATCTCGGAGAGATCTTCGAGAGATCGGATTTTGGATTCTTGGATTAAAATGTATATATGTATGAAACATAACATAATATCTTATAAAGATAGGAGTACATCAATGAATTTATATAAAAATATATAACACATTTATACAACAAATGTGTGAATGAAAATTACAAAGCACTCTCAATATCAGAAAGATGATCTTTGCGATTCTAAATGATTAAAACTTGTATACAATCTTATTTAAATACTAATATGGTATTAAACTTGTAGCACATTTTTTATGTGATAGTATAAGTGATAGTGAGATATATTAATATGTTTACACTATCATAAACAGGGGGTGCAGAGTAGTTGCGGATCGACCTGGCTACATGGAGTGAGATCTCGGCGATCTCGTTTCTCGGCCCCCTTGGCGAGACCGAGATCTCGCGAGATCTCGCTAAGATCTCGGCGAGATGGCATCCCATGCTCCTCAGCAACCTATCCATACTTAGACTACCTAGGCTAGGACCTATTCTCAGAACACCCATTTTTATCTTTCCGTTGCCACTAGGTTCAGAGCATCTATGGGGATCAAATTTCAATTTTAGACTTATAGAATTGGTATTTGAACCCCCATCACGTGCATACTTTTACAATGATCAGATCACCATTCATATAAGACTACGTACATGCACATGATCTGATTTAGACATCTTCGGATCCGAAAATACCATTTCCAAACCTGATTTTATTCACTCTGATTATGTTCAATCGGAATATCAGATCATGTCCTCATCACTCAATATATGACTCATCAAACACCTTTGATCTTATCGACATTTTTGGCTCAGTCGGACCTAAAAGGGGTCTTATTTCACGTTATTTTTAACTGAGCAACCCAGTTTAAGCTCAAGCGATATATCCTTAGTTGATGGTATGCCCTAGATCTGAAACTAGGAGACTTAGAGGATTTCACACTACCCATATTCATATTTGATCTCCTTGTATTCCATTCAGCATACCTGAAATTATCTTTCAAAAAGAGTCCAGCTTCACATCATTCATATTGAGCATAGATTTATTCAAATCCGGGACTAATCTGTATAAATTGACTCTCAGAATCCCATATTGCTGACTTAACATCTAGAACTAACTTTTCTGTTATGTTTCAAGGGCATCAGACCAGAGCGTAGATCTGAAACTTAACATCTTCAATATCATGTTCACACGTTCTTATTTCACACACTGTCCCCTGCATACATATCAGCTCAGCCCAATGTGGCGTGATTCATATTTCTGGATCAGTTTATTATCTCGAGAATTCATTTGAACCTTCATCCATTCGATATGTGTGATATGTGAGTGTTATCAGATCTGTGCATTTTTCCATCGATAACTTTTAAGATCAGATCCTCGTGTCCACATTAAAAGTGTGGTCTGATTCCATATTTGGAACTTGTAGTATTTTTTTAATTAAATCTGAACATTGACATTGTGAGTCTGGCTCTTACATTCAAATTTAGGGAGCTGCAGCTGGCTATCATGCATAATCTATTTTTTTTACATTTTTCATATCAGAATCCCAATTGATTATTTCGGTATTAAATTATCTTATCGTATTTCCAATTTTCAGTTTTGATTATTGTTGACTAATCTTTATATTTGATTTCCATGTGAGATATGCGACTTATATAATATCCCCGATCAGAGACATGAATATGGACATACAAATGTCATTCATATAATCATGGATTACATTCCATTACATCGACATGATATCATGCATCAGGTGTATGATGTATCCTTTACTGATATCCTCACTTATTCTGAAGGTCGGTATAGCATGACGACATGCATAATCTCCTCTTGGGTTAGTGGGAATACCCTCCCTTAGTAGATAGAGTTGGATACTCCCTACTTAAGAAGGAAAGAATTGGTATAAAATGAAAGATTTGCCAATCTATCCTTCAAAGATCGATACATGTCGAGAACTTACCCGAGTGCCTGTCCGCTATTACAAGGGAACCTAATTTAATAGGATGGCCTCTTGATCATTTTATTTTTTTATTTCGGTATGATTAGGATATTTTTGTCCAAAGCAGCCATAGGCCGATTGTCATCATCGGGCCTTATAGGCCGGTTCCGTCTTCATCGGAACCGATTGGCCCATCTTCATGTCATCTTAGGCCCGGTTGGGCTTGCCACCATCTTCAAGCCCAATGGACTGTTCACCGGCTTGGGGAGCTTCATACACTGCTGTCCAGCACTTCTTTAGTATATTGCCTTGATGCAATGTTTCCTCGGACCTCGGAGCATGCTGTCCCTCAGATTTAGGCCATGAAGGGGCTGTATAGGACGGTTACAAACAGTGGGTTAGGAATCTGTTTTAAGGCTAAAACATATGCATAGGCATGATGTAGGCCACGGAGGGATGGGTGTAGGTGTGATATGTAAGGGGACAGGGTATCCTTAAGTCCAATGGGCATTAAGGGAGCTGATGCCATCTTACCCCTATGGATCTAAATGCATGTCTTTGATGCTCTATCATAGGTGTGGGATATAGGATCAGCCATGGATAAGAGTATGGGTAGATATGCATCATCCGGCAGCAAGGGGATGGCAGTAGCATCGGCTTTTTTCTCTTATCCTCCTCTGCAGGTCGGCAGCAACAGGTAGGAAGGCAGCGTGTCACCTTCTTCTTGGTGAGTAGCACCATGGGCAACAGCAGGTGGCAGGAGGAAGAGTCGGCCTCCCCGTCACTTCTTCCTTCTAGTTCATGGTGTGCAGCAACAAGCAAGGCAGCAGGTGGGGCATCTCCCCTTGGTGCAGCCGTGCATCAGCAAGCAGGCATCAGCCTCTTCATCATCCTCCTTGGGCACTGGAGGAGCATCTGCAGCAGCATGGCAGGAAGGGGGTGGGGGATGGCAGCAGGAGGCTGGAGAAGGGATCTCCAACCTACCCCCTCCTCCGGACAGCAGCAACCACAGCAAGAAGGAAGGAGGGGAGTTTCGGTCCACCTTGATCAGGTGGCAGCATCTTCAACATCTTCTCCTACAGGCACAAGTGGTAGCAGCAGTAGGAAAGAGATCATCTTTTAAGTGCCTCTTTCACAAGGATTCCGGAATCGGAATCAGAATCGGAATCGGTTGGGATCGATTCCGATTCCGATTCCAGGAATCGGCCGGAATCGGCTGATTCCTGGGAAGAGAATCGATTCCGGATCGGCCCGGAATCGGGTTTTTTTTTTTTGAATTTTTTCCCCGTCAAAAAAATTCAAAAAATTCAGAAAAAATTCTAAAAAATAGGAAATGAGTTAGAAAAAAATTTAAAAATAACCAATGCATTCATCCACAGGACCACATCGAATAAATACTAATGAACTCCAATTGAAGACTTGAAGTTAAGTACATATTCCAATTCCATTGATTCAAAAATCAAAGAGATGATACATCATGAAAAAAAAATTTACATCATATCAATCTACTACCAAAATCTAGGATATAAATATGGGTCTTCCTCCTCTCCCTGCTGCGCTTGACGCTCCTCCCTCGTGCTCAGTCTTGTATACTGTCCGGGACCATATCCATACGAAAATAATGCCGATGCCATGCCATCAAGGTCGTATGGATCAGACTGCGGGACGACCGGGACGTAAGCAGAGGATGGTGGAGCTGGTGGTGTAATCCACTGCTGGTCGGCTGGCCAAATCTCGGATACTATGGCTCCATATATAAGAATCGTGTGTATCCGCATCCGGCGTGTAATACGGCTTTGGATGCCGTGAATCGGGAGACTCGATTCTGGCGATGGCCGCGTCGTGGTATGCACTCCTCGTCATCATCACACGAGGAGTATGAAGGAGCTGCGTGCTTGTCATACCGGGCCGACAGGACGCCTGACCTCTAGCATCCTTCTCTTCACCTCTTCAGCCATCTCTGAAGTACCAGAAGGTCCAGAACCCAAAGTTTTTTTCAACTTTGCAAATCCTCTCATTTTCCGTGCAGTCACTTTTGTTTTCGTTTGCCCTGGACTGCGAATGGGTTGGGTAGCGAGCCGGGACCGGAGCCGGAGTCGGGCTAAAGCCGCGGTGGTCGCTCCATAGCCGTGGGGCGAGAAGAAGGCCCCGCCCGAGACCGAGAAGTAGATGGAGGTGGAGCCGGAGCATCCTCCTCGGCTTCAACACCATCCAACTCTCCTTCGACCCGTACGCGGTCATCGGGATCAAACTCGGTGCACGTGATCCTTGGCTTTCCTCTCCTCTATCCGGGAGGCAAATGCATGCTCCTCACGGAATATCGATCCGTGTCCACCTCCTCGGGTGGTGGTGTGGCGGAGGAATGCCTGCGCTCGTATGGACCACTGCGAATCGTGCGAAATCGTGCCTCGCCGATCTTCCGTCGATCCTTGATGTTCTTTATGCGCAACCTCGTGTTGTAATGACGAGAAGACCGGCTTCTCGGCCGGTCCGAGGTCAACATGTGTTCCTCCTTTTCGTATGTATCGGGTTGAATGTACTCCGGTTCCTCTCGCGATGGGAGGAGCGGTGCTCTGGCCGAGTATCCCGATACCGATGGCGGCCAGTGGATTCCATCCACTTCGGTGTTCACCGAACCCACCACTCGGTACCGCAAGAAAAAAACAAGAAGAGAAAAGGTAAACAATTAGCCCATCATCTACTATAACTTATATGAAAATAAAATAAAATCTTCATCAAGCTATTACTATACCAGGTGACACTTTGTCAACTGAATATTTCAGATCAGCATCTGAATATACGCCGACCCTCAACTTATACTTCTGCACCTGAAAATTTTATAAAAAAACATTAGTTGCCTGGTAAGGCTACTCCAAGGTATTGAATGAACTCTAACTTACTTCTATCTCAGCCTCTATCCTGTCCTGCTGAGATCGGCGCGTACGCCGAATAACGACGAAGTGTACCCCGCATCACCTAGTTGTCGTTCACCACCCGTCCTCCATATTGGATGCGGGGGTTAAAAAATATCCTGCAAGATTTTATTAGTTAACACTGTGCATAACAACATAAGACAATTATTCAACAAAAATAATTTTTTAACCAAGTTACCTGCAGCATGGACATCGTGGTGCAAGGTCTTGTCCCATCGGTCATCTATGATCTTCCACCACTTTTTGTAACCTATGGGATTTTTTTCTTTTATTTTCAGCTTTGCCCGGTCCATGGCATTATACAACGTGCCCATCTGGTCCCTGTCATCTGAGTCTACCAACCTCAAGACAACTACCAGTGGCTCAATGATTGCCAAGTAGTAGGCAATCCTCTCCCAAAACCTCTTGTCGGTGATGCGCTTCTCGGACACGACAAGAATCTCCAATCGATCTTTCTTGTCGTACGGGTTGTCCACCGTATAGTTATAATACTCCTCGGACTGTGTGAACCTAACCAATGCATGCGTGTGCCGGTGTAGACTCTCCAACGCAATGAAATTCGTAGCAAATCGAGTCGGACCGGGCCTAACAAGATCGTGCCCTCCTGTGTGTGATCTCGTGATATGTAGCGAGGCGGGGATGCGAATAAATAAAAGATGTGATCGCTGCGCCGCTCGACAAGTGTGGATACACCCTCCTCCTTGCCTATATCCTCTAATATGAGATCGATGAGAATGTCTTTGCACGGGGCACCCGAGAAGATGTGCTTCCTCTTCTCCATCAACTTCCTCTCAACCGCCTTATATGATGGTTCGTTGTTAGTGACAACCTGAACCACATTGTCCTCCCCGATCTCCTCCACCACCCCATCTATCAGAGAAAAAATGAAGTCGGCATTTTTTATCTTCCCAGAAGCATCTACCGACTTCAAGAATGTTGTCCCCTCAGAACAGTACACCAAGAAGTTTATCATACTCCTCTAAGTATACCCATCGCACATAATTGTGCAACCCCTCTCCTTCCACACCAACTTAAATCCATTCATCCACTCCTTCAACTCCTGGACCTCCTCATCCAGGCCAGCGTCGTATATATGTCTGCTGCCCGGGGCTTGCAAACCCGGTTCAGCCTCACCCACGGCATCCACCATCGTCTGGAAGTAGGGGCTGGTGGCTACATGTGTTGGGATGCCTACATCGAAGTTAAAAAAATTGGGATCGAAAGCTAAAATTAAGTTAAGTAAATAAAACACACATAATGTCACTTTTAGTTTAAAAAGTGGTACCTGCATGTAAAGACCATTTCGCGATGTGGCGAGCGGCTCTCTTTGCAGCCGCTTCTGTTGCCTCCACCCCTTACATTGCCTGTTTAATCGCCATCCGCCCAAAGACTCGTTTCCTAAATAAATACTCGTCACTCGATGTAAATCGAGTCCGGTACGTATAACGGCGGTGTGGCTCTGTCTCTGAGGGTCGGTCTCTCGGTCCCGGCCCGAGGTAGGGCGAGCCGATGCCGATCGGCCCAAAGGGTCAACTACGGACCCAAACCCTCCCGCTCCCCTCCTCTGTCCTCCTCCTCGAAATGCGCACGCGCGCTAACGCGCGTAAGACGTCTAAGCTCGAGTCCGTGGACTCGTCCTCGCTCTCGGCTCCGGCTCGGTGGTGCCTTCCTGCCTTTCCCTTTCGAGGTAGGCAAATCGCGGTCCCTCCTCCTGCGGAGTAGCTCGTCGTGCGACTCCTCCCTTTGCTCGATCCTAACGACCCGTTGAGAGGCTCACTCGTAGCCTCTCATCTCCTCACTCTTCTCCCTGGGCACCTTGTCACATTTCTTGACATTCCCACCTGTTCCGGTAATATGTTGTTTCAACCGGAACACCCCCCCGTTCATCTCCTTTCCACACCATTTGCACTGTACCCGCTTCCTGACTGGGTCTATCATGTGCCCGTGTTCCCAACCCACGTCGGAAGCACGTGCTGGTGCTGCATCACCTTGATCGGCCATTGCTTATATCTGTAAAAATTGTAAACAATGCAATAAAAATGATTAGATAACATAAAAATTGATTTAGATGCTGTTCGGGAAGCAAACAACCCAAGTAACACACCATTCGGTATGTTTAAAGGGTTACGTATTTGCCGGAAATGGTCGTAAATTAACGTACGGGATATCCGGAATTTTTCCCGTGCAAAATGGACTTAAACGGATAGTTCAAAACTTGGACGGACTTGTTCGGTCAGAAGTCACAACGTTTAACGACACTCGGACTCGTCGGAAACGCGTAAGAATGGACGTACGAAGTTTTCGGCGAAGAAATCTTACCAAAAACCTTAGAAAGATCGAAGAAGAGGTTGATTCGAGGCCGGTCCGAGCTTGGATCGGCGGAATCCCTTGAAGACGTTGCTTGGAATCGCCGGAATCGCCGCCAGAATCGGTGGAATCCTTGCTGGAATCGATGCTGGCAGCTGGGATCGAGGCCGGAATCGCCGGATCGAGCTTCTGCCACCGTGGGATCGACAGAATCGACCCCCGCGGGTCGATTCCGGCCCTAAAAGGGCCGGAATCGGTTCGATTCCCGGTCCAGAATCGAACCGGGAATCGAACCGGGCCGGTTGACCCGGTCTTCCGACGGAATCGGTCGGATCGACCGATTCCAGGCGATTCATACCGATTCCGCGGAATTCTTCCCGGAATCGGTCCTTCCGCCTAGAATCGGATCGGAATCCACCGATCCGATTCCGGAATCGGTCGGAATCGGACCGATTCCGCCGATTCTGCAATCCATGCTCTTTCATGGGCACAGAAGTATGGAGGGGGAGATGGTGGATGGCAGCAGCAGCTGGAGGAGATAAAAATCATCTCCAACCAGGGTTCTTCCATTGCTGCAGAAGCAAGGAGACGCAGTAGGTGGTAGGAGAAGACATCAGCCTTGAGAGGAAGGCTGGCTGACCACTTCCTCTCCTTCTCCGTCCATGGTCGCAGGAGGCAGGGAGATGAAGAGAGGTATCCAGCAGCTGCAGTAGCTTCAACAGAAAGCCTTCTCAGCTTCCGCTCCTTGACCGGAGGACAGTAGCAACAGCAGAAGGGAACTATCAACATCTCTTCTTCCTTCTCCTCCCATGGGTGCAAGGGGAGGCAGGATGGGGTGAAGAAACCTTCATTGGCTGCAGGTGGAGCATCTGGCTCCTCCTGGTTCATGGTGTGCAGCAACCTCTGAGGCAGCAGCCGCATCTGTCCTCCATCAGACCTCTTCTCTTCATGCGGCAATGGGAATAGAAGGGAGGAAGGAGAAGGGCCGCAGCCGGATCCCCTCTCGGGATTTTTTTTCCTTTCGAGAACTTCAACCTGGAACCAGGTGTGCAGGCGTCTGTTTATAAAGATATAGCCATTGGTCTTGCTTGCTCATGAAGATAAGAAGAGTGGAAGAGATAGAGAGAGACCCGGTCAATGGTCATAACGTGGGAAGATGTGCGCCAGCTCATAAGGAGGTGTGCCTGATTTTTCTCCCACATCCGATGGGAGGTTTGACCAAGTCTTGGTGGCCGGGGAGAGCGGATCGTAGGAAGCTTCTCATTTGACCAAGATCTCATCAAGTCTCACATATCCAACGGCTCATATTTATCTTCACTTAAGTAGGATTCAAAACCTTTTAAAAACCCAATAAGAATATGATATGAAACTTAAGTGAAGGTGAGATCTCATCCATCAGATCTCATACCCATTGATTTAATCACAACCGTTCGTCACTTATGTAGGACTTGGATCCCGTTAAGGACCCAATAAGCTCTAGATCCAAAACTTAAGTGAAAAACACATCCTGGCCATTGCATCGGGCACCAATCTGAACATCTCATCTCATGGCATCTTTTAAACTCAGCTGTTGGTGTTTTAAGTAGGATTCAAACCTTGTTAAGGATCCATTAGGCCCCTAATTAATGGGGAATTGGACTACACTTATTCTCTCCCTCTAGATAACGACTTTTTTTGGTGCCAACACACTTGTAACATTATGCTTAGCAGTTTAAGAAACATAAGAAAAGCCAAAACTACTCAGCGATACACAACAGGAGCAGGGTGGATGCAACATCATGACAAAATTAAAAAACTTGCATAATCAAATAACTACCATAGATATATCATTCGAATAGTGAAAGGATCTCAGTAAATAAAAATTACAAAAAAAAGTATAAAGCAATACATTTTCCTCTATCCGTTCTCTTTCAGGACTTAAGGAGAAAGGAACATCATCTAATGGAGCAGAGAGCTTGACATCATATCCTGCATTTCGCAGCTCACTAAGACGTCGCCGACCCAATAACTATGAAAGATAACACCGATGTTATTGTCAGGAAAAATACACAGAATGGGGGAAACAACATAGATACATACATTATCCTCCACAAAGGACAGGATAGCAGGTGTTGGCTTTATAGCGCGAAATTGTGCATTTTTTGAAAGCTTGATCTCTTTATCCTCAACATTTTCTGCAAACAGGACGAATCACCCATAGATTTTATTCCACAAGATAGCTGACTAACATTGAAACACATAGCGTCGACAAAATGGTTTGAGCATGAAGAAAACATTTAAGTTTCACAACAAAGATGCTACTATACTATAACCTAACTTGTTAAAATTTAAGATGATATCAGAGATGATGTTGGAATCTCCTTTTCATTATGATAAAGAGGTTAAAGAAAACAGAAATAAGAGGACCACTCCACCTCTCTTAAACCTCATTCTTAATCATGTATCTTTCTATCCCTTATATATCTCTCTTCTCTTAAAAGTCAATCATGTTACAGTCTCCCTCTCATATTAAAAGTTCATAGACTCTAACAAGTTCCCCCCTAAGGGGTCGGGGGTAAAAAGGAATATGTGTGAGGAGGGAGGGGGGAGAGAGAGAAGTTAAGATTTATATGAGACAGAGAGAAAGGATATTTATTTGTGCTCAAGACTCGGAAGAGTGAAAAATAAGTGGGTCAGACCAAGGCCCATCCTTGTCAAACTAGGCTTGGCAAAGGTGACTTAAGCTGGCCAAGTTCATCATATTAAGTACACTGATCAGGGAAAGCGCATTATGATGAAAGAGTAATTTTTATGCAAAGAGCATGTAGCCTGAATGCCATGTCGAAGTAAATTTGCTACCTATTTGACTATAGGGAGTAATATTTGCAAATATTTAGCTCAAAAACACCCACCTAGTGTAATTAGAAACTAATACTGTTAAGGACCAAGCACACATCCTCTCCAAGACTCCAAATGCATGCATGCAAAATGCAAAGCCATGACTAGCTTAGCAAACGAGTATCAATAGAAGACAATGACTTAACTAAAGCAGATAATGATAGAAATAATAAGAATCCCAAATGGATAGTGCACTTACCCTTGCTAGAAGCACTGTCGTCAATTCGTTTATTGGAGATGTCATATGGATCTATTCGCATGACCTTTTTCCGTTTCTTTGATGGAACATCACTTGGTGCTGGATCATCCTTTGCAGTTTTTTTGCCATTGACTACAACCTTGTCTGATTTAGCATGTAATTTATTTTGTTTCCAGACAACAGTGTGCTGTGAAACTGGATGCAACTTTGGGCCAATCTCCACTTCCCTCTTCACCAAAATTCCCTTTGAATCACCCTTTTGTTTGACAAAACAGTCAGCATTCTGTTTCGCCTTTGCTTTAAACCTGGCAGTAAACTGTCATGTTTCTTTAATCCATTCTCTTCATCTGCATGTTTAAATCTTGATGTAGCAGACAGAAAATAGCATAAAAAAACCAATCTATTTTATATTAACAGAGGCTGTCTACAAAGAAACCCTCCTAATTTTCCAACACATATTCATAGAATGTTTGGATATAACTTTTTTTCTCAAATATTTTTGATTTTAAATTTATACAATGACAGACACTAGCACAAATATTAAAACTTCATTAATACTCAAGTGGCCTGTTTGGTAAAGATAACATGATTATTAAATATCGGATAGAGGTGTTTGGTATCTGTCCTAGACATCTCTAAGAACGACTCAACCATGTTTTGGTAACTGCCTATGCATGCCTGGGAATGGCCCAGCGGCGTGCTCAACAAAACAAATCAGTGGATGCTTTTGACTTTTTCTTTCTGAAAGAGGTTAACTAAAAGAAAGACATCTCTTTTAAAGTTTGGATAAACACGGCCAAAAACATCTTTATGTATTTTTTACCTGAGATTTTTATTTTAAAAGAGCAAAGAGATACAAAAGTGTATCCAAACAACCTATTAAGCACTATATAGCAGTAGCAGATCTTTTCTTTAAAAAATTCTCCTACTCATCATCAAGAAACCATTTCACTAAAAACTAAAAACTTGATGAAACTTTTTCTCACATGTCAATTTTCCCTGTTCCACATTCATGCTGAAACAACGTAAGGACATAAAATATTGTGAAAGATCCCATATAGAGTGTTTCAAAACGATACTTAGACAATTTTACAAAATATAAACTTCTCAAAATTTTCAGAAAGACTGCTAAATTTCACAATTACAATTAATCTGTGATTTTTTATAAATTGTATGCATACCCTCCTTAAATTTTTACATAGAATTCTCTATAAGATTTCAGGCCTTGAAAAAAGTATCATCATGAGAGAGAGATAAAATTTTTCCTTTTGAATTCAGTCCACCAATCCCCTAAACATGAATGCAGAGAATAAGTATTAAACCAAAAGCCTTACATAATGTGAACCTAAGAAGAAAACCATACTGATAAAGTCTTACCATGTTTCCTATATGGTAACATATTGACTAATCAATCATCGTCGATCGGATAAGATATTATACTTCTTTTTTCTGCAGGGCCTCAACCAAATATGAGCACAAGAGATATTCAAGAAGCATATTTTCTTAAAAGTGCTCTAAAATAATAATTATTATTATAATAATTATTATTATTACTATTATTATTATTATTACTACTACTGTAAGTTGGATTACAAATTTCATCCCCATACTTGACATCATGTCCCTTATGGTTTAATTTTCTCTTTCCCATTTTACCGAAGCCCATAATATTAGTATCACAGCATAGTTGTCAAGGCGCCCGCCTAGGTGGCAAGGCGCCTTGCCAGGGCGCCTTGTCTGGGGCCAAAAAGGCGCCCAAGGCGCCCGCCAAGGCGCCCAAGGCGCCCAAGCAAGGCGCCTTGGGTATTTTTACATCATTAAAAAAAAATTTTGAGGGGTTTTTCTCCCTTGATACCCCTCACAAGGGACACTTATTTAATGATAGTTTGAATATATTAATATATTGTATTATCACTTATACTATCATATATATTTAAGATTTATGATTATATATTTAATTACGTTCTTTTTCAGCTCTTTCTTCTCTCTCTCTGTCTCACTTATACTACTATTACAGTATTAATAATATTATTACGATCCGCGACTACTCTGCGCTCCCCCCATTTAATAATATTATAACAATATTTTACCATCACTTATACTATTGCACATATATAAATTTAATAATCATAAATGAGTTATATAAATAAATTTTATAAAAATTTATTTAACTTTCTTCTCTTTCACACACACATCATATTTACTTATGTGCATTGATAAAACACTCATATTCAATTATAACATAACAAATATAATTATATTTATGTTATGTTTATATATAACAACCTCCCGACTCAGCCTTCCTTGAATACCGCCTTGACCGCCTAGGCGACGCCTAAGCGGCCGCCTTGTCGCCTAAGCGGAATCGGTACCCTTCAACGCCTTGGGCGCCTTGTCGCCTTGACAACTATGTTTCACAGTAGTCTAAAACTGCACAGACATCAACAATTTAATTAGAATAAGAGAAGTAAACACAATTCTATAAATTCCTTCTGTAGAAGGACAAAACACACATGATGTAAACCCCAGAATCCCATTACCAAAAAAAGTAAACCCTAGAATCCCCACCTAACAAAAAATGGAGATAAGAATGTACCTGACACTGCTTTTATTTAGGTTAAATCACTTTTAATTTCTTATCACAACCTAATTCCATCGAGTATTTTCTCCTGTCCAAAAGCTTGAAAACGTCAACCTGGAACATCCTAACTTTTGATATAACTTTGGATAGGATTATTCTCTGGTTACTACTCATGAGATGTATACAAAACTGAAAAGGAACCATCCTACTATAGCAGGTCCACACCAAGACATGCTACATCTAAAGTCAGCTAACTGACAAGTGACAATACTCATTTATTTCCTTCTTGTGCCCTTTCTTTTTAATTACTAAAATTTAAAGTTATAGCCTTAACACCAGTGATGCTTCTCAAAGTTAAACAGCAGATTAGAAGCATTATCACAGAAATTCACATAGCATTTTATGGAACTGAAATTATCAACATACACCACTATAAAAATACCTTTTGGTCCTGTTCACATTCTTCAATCCTGACACACTTTGAGCCATTTTTCAATCTAAAGAAAAACCACAGACTTGAATTGTCAATTAAAACAAATCAACACCATACACAAGTCAAATTAGAAAAATCTAATACTATTGAGAAACAGGACCACAGAAACCAAAATATCCCTCTTATTTGACCCATTAGCAATTAGAATGCATTTAAAACAACAAATCAATTGGTTAAAGTTACACGTGTAGCTTCCTTCCTTTATAATAATTATAACTAGAGCCTAGAGGATACCACAAAAATGAAACTACATAAAAAATATAGAAAGTGAAAATGCAACTGATAGAAAATATAACAACAAAAACCACCTCTTCGGAGAATCCTGCAAGATAATAGATAAAATTACAAATAAATCTATTCAATTACACATAATACTAGACAATACATATTAATTGTGTAAAAAGCATTCCAGTTATGCGATGCATACATTAGTCTCTGTTAGATATGGTACTCACATCATAAAATATGCCAAAGGATAGTCCTGTGCAGCTAAGGGAGGCAGAAGCAACGTGGATCAGAAACCAGTATAATGTAAGGTGGAACAAAAGGTCATCCATTTTATCTTCAATATATAAACAATAAAAATAATAGAAAAGGGCATAGCAATGTGATCTTAAAGACTTAAACAAACTTTTTCTTTAAGTCCCAGTCTGGTAGGCACTAGTCAGACTGGTCCACATTCATGACAATTAGATGCCACCTCAAAGAAGTCAAAGATTTATATAAACCAATTATGAAAAACATTACCATCAATGACTACTCTGATCCACTGATCCTCTAAATGAAACAGGACTTGGTCAAATGAATCAGATTACCATAAATGACTACTCTGATATGATCCTATAAATGACTAGAGATGTGTGATTCGGTCCAGTTTAGCAGTTTGAACCACCGGTTCATCTCAACCAGTTTGAAGGTCTTTCGAACCAACAAAAAATAGGACCAGACCGACTTAACCAATTAAGATAAAACATTATAAAAAATACTTTAAATTTTATCATAGTAATGTTTATTTTAATTATTTTAAACAAAAAAGTATATATATGTAAATAATTAATTATTTTGAATATTTAATTCATTTTCAGTCTCAAACGAAACCAAATTGAACCAGTTTGGTTTGGGTACCTGGTTACTGTTTTAGTTCAGTTAGGTTTGAATTTGAAAAAAAAATGCCCAAACCTAGCACACCCCTATGAATGACCCAGGCTAGAATGATGAAACCACTAATTGAATGATAGCATGTACCAAAACCAAAATAAAAAAAAGTCGACATATTTAAATTCATAAGTATGATTCGACTATTCGAGTAAACAAGTTACAACTGATAGACAGAAAAAAAAATTAAAGCACAGCAGAAAAAAAAGCATTTGAATGAAAAGGTTAACAGATAAATACATTGGCGGCAGCTGTGGATATAATCATATACTTGTATTTTCCACCAACCAGTCTACCAAAGCTCATGGGGTGTTTGGTTGCATGATAATTTTTTGTACATTTTCATGATAAAAAATTATATTAAAATAAAAAGTGAACCAACTCATGACATAAAATTATCATGTTTGGAAGGATGTGATTACAAAAAAGAGTAACCACCGCACATGACCAAATAAGGGGGCCACAAGAAAAAAGAAAGAGGTGAGACCCTCTTTTTTTGTTTAAGAATAAAATCACTTTCAAAACATAAAATTGTCATGGTTGTCAAACACCTCTTTTAACAAGTTTTCTTACAATTTTTAAAAATTAAAATAAAAACCTCAATTATCATGCAACCAAACACCCCATCAGACTTTGAAGCAGCAGCATGACAATGGTGCCATCTACTCTAACTCAAACTCATAGTTTCCAGCGTAACTCAATCCTATGGAGTAATACAGCTAAGGTTTAGTTAAACATCGTTCGAGTTGCTTCAAACGCCCTTCATACAAGGCGAATGAAAGATGGCATGTAACCATCTTGTTTAAGATCAACAAAAAATTATCTTCAGTTTGAAGTTTGAAAAAGAACCACTTTTTCGATGATGCGAGGTTCCCGTTTTCCGGCTAGTGATAGTTAACGACAACCAACAAACTTAGGGGTCATTTACTTTGCATAAAACATTGTAAAAAGCCCTTTTTTAGGGCTAAAGCCAGTGGAAACAAAAAAAAAATCCGGTTTCAAATATCCAGTTTCAGTTTTATCTAACATTTGACTGAAACAAGGAACAGAAACAAAAAGGGCGCTTCAACAGGCATCAGCTCCAAGACGAGTAAGTTACAGACTTGTGATGCTGCGAATAACGGGAAAAAAATGGAATATCCATCGGCGAGAAATATGAGAAAGACAGGACTGTCTACTGTCTTGAGGATGGAGAGGATCAGAGGACAGAGCTGGGAAAGGGAACCTGTAAATGATAGCGGCGAACTGAAGACAGCACTGCGTTGCTTTGCGAACGCGCCACGCGAAAGTGCCTGGATGGGAAGTATTATTATCCTCTTGTGCGACAAATGTGAGCTGTTTAGCCTGCGCGGGGAGGCGTTGATGAGAGACGGGTGATGAGAGACGAACGACACGGTGCCTCGCCGTCGGCCGCCCGATATAGACGAGTTCGAGTTCTCAGAGTCTCACCGTAGGCGGGAGGGAAGCGAGGGAGGGCAACCCTTCGTCTGACTTCGGGGTCGGATTTTAAGGTTGCGTTTGGCAGCGATTAGTACCCCCCGTGGATTCCATGAAGACCTGACCCATTAGTGTTGAAAATAATATTAATTAATTATTAAAATGTGATATATTTTCTTTTAAAGATACGAAACATAACCTGACAGAAGGTCTGGTTGCACAATAAATTAAAATTTTGTTGTAATTTTATAAATTTTAACAAAGCTTATTAAAAGAGATATTTGGTAACATTATACTTTCATATTTTTAAATACTTTTACTCCTTGTACAAAAAAAAGAAAGTGTCACTTTATTTATTATGTGATCTCACCTTGTTTGGTTAAATATGATATTCATTCTTTTTTTGTTATTATATTTTCTAGAACATGATAATTTTATGGCAGCTGGTATATTTATTTCAATGTAATTTTTAATCATAAGAATATATAAAAAATTACTGTGCATCCAACCGCCCTATAAAAATAAACATATCTCTTTTGTCTTGAAATTTAAATTTATCGCTTGTCTACGAGAAATCTGCGCATTCGATTACATTAAAATCTTTATCAAACGCATCCCTGGTACAAACTACATTAAAGAGCCAAGGAAATCGGGCAGGACAAAATGTAATATGTATCTTATCTCTGATGTTATAATATATTCGATATTTTTTTATCATGATGCCGCCACCAAATTCAAGGCCTTCTAGAGACCGGTAATAACAAAATTACCGAGGCCGGTAATAACAAAATCCGCAGAAAACCGGTTCACTCGTTTTTTTAAGAAGCAGACAACTATTTTTTTATTATTTTACAAGATTCAAGAGAATTTGTGGGATTTCAAAAATTACTAGACGGGCTAATTTAATAAAACACCCGGGGAGTAACAGAATTATCTAGTGAAGACGGTGTTTTTAGAAGTAATATCTTTCTTCTATTGTCTGGCCCGATCTCACGCGAGTATTGTGATTCTCTTGTTCCAAAATCACTTCTCTAGATCAAAAATATTTTCGAAGATATTAGATGGTATTGTGAAAATAGAAAAAAACAAGGTGGAGAAAAGGTAAAAATACAGGAGAAAGAAAGTGTTGAACAAATAGAAAGATCTGCCGCAGAGATATGTAAAGTTATCTGTACACATTTTTGTGATAAAATTATACATTATAATGAAATATAAGATACCTAGAAACGTACATTTTGCAAGTTAGGTCAGATACGGTAACCAACACAAAAATGTGGGGACGATGCATGAATAGCAAAAGGTGGTGGACCATGAACCATTAGAGATCTTACCTTATTTCCCAAAAAAGAAGTTGTCTACGGAGGTTTATTTTTATCGCAACTTCCAGATGTTTTTCTTCTTTTTTTTTCTTTTTGACGAGTGTTGTCACACACATTATTGTTTTAGAAAATCATATTTCGTCGTAGAATCAAAAACAAGCCTTTCTAAATATATATAATCTAGGGGTGCAAACGGGTCCATATACTCGACAAGTTATTCGAAATTCGATTCGACTCGACTCGTTTATTATATCAGATAAATAGATCTAAATATAAAATAAAATTCGATTCATCGACGGGTTGTGCTTGAACATATTTCTACCCGATTAAATAAACTCACAAATAACTCGATCAAATACTCGATCAAATATTTATCGAAAAATAAAATTTATAAATAGTACTGGTTATATATTATTACTTAAATATACGAAATAAATTAAAATAAAGATTGATTTGAATTTAAACTTTGTATCGTTCCGTTTAAAAGATCACCCACCCAAGACCGGAAAAGGAAAGAAGGAAGGCAGTCAACGTGGTCGTCCACGGCTGTCGCGTCGATACATGCACGTACGTACAGGGGTCAAGTACTCAGTCAAGTCCAGTGGATCCTGGGAAAAAAATCCATTTCGGCAGCCCTCTTACTGGGCTTGAATGGCCCATTTTTCCAGCAGTGGCATCGGACGTAATCTTACAAGGTCCTGCGGGCGTTTATGGTGTCGGTTGCCTTTTTCCATACGGCTGATATAAGCAAGCCGCGCGGGGCTGCGGGAGCCCGGAAGTGCGGGAAGCGCACGGCATGGGGGGCATAACCAACGCTTCCATGCGTCTGGTGATGTTCCCCGCCGTGAAGCCTCCGGAGAACGCCGGCTATGGCGCTTTCCCCTTGCTGCTCCCCAGCCAGGCTTCCTTCTATTCCTCCGCCCGGGTATCCGCCGGATCCTGCAAAAGGAGCGCGATCCGATGCAGCAATCCGGACATCGGCGTCCAAGAGGATTTGGCGAGGAGCAGCAGGTCGCCGAGGAGGCCGAGCAGGATGGAGGACTACAACACGGTGATGAAGAGGATGATGAGGAACCCCTATGAGTACCATCACGACCTCGGTAAGGTTAACACAATGCCTTTTATGGAGGATGGACCGAGTGTTTGTAACTGATCTTTTTTTTTCTTCAATTCCTCTTTTCGTCATCCGTGTTCTCTGCGAATCTTGGTTTTGATTGATCTGGATGTTTCCTTGTTTTTCTGGGTGATTTTTTTGATGCGTATGTGCTCGTGTAAATTAAAAAGCTTAAAGTTTTCTGCCGTTCTAAAAAAAATATCTGTTTGTAAAAAAACTACCAAAATGTCATTAGTAAAAAAAAAAACTTTTAAAATCTCTGTTTCATCTTCTTTGACCAAAATACTCTTGTGTTTTTTAATCACGGAGATAGAGGATGGAGGATACTGTAGGTATACGGCAGTTAGACATCAGTTGTACTTTCATGATTAATTTATTTGGTTGCTCCTGGGAGACGTTAAACTCCTTGAGAGTTTTAAGACTTTGCTTATCAACCATCAATGCTCCTTGTCGTGCTGGTCGCTCCAAATTAGTGACTATTCTCGAGTGGTTTGGTCAAGACCTCATGCTTTGTCTTTGTTTGATGTCTAATCTTCTTAGGACTCCTTGGTCAAGACCTCATGCTTTGTCTTTGTTTGATGTCTAATCTTTTTAGGACTCCTGTTTTGTGTCTTAATCTTTGTTTCTGTTGTTGTGGTATGGTTGTACTATATATTTTTTTCAATATGAAGTAATACATGTTCCTTCTTCAAAAAAAATTTCTTGTGCTCCCTAGGTTGTCTGAATTTAAGACAGTCCAATCCACCATCCGCTGGTGTGCCGGTTTACCATGAATCTGGATGTTTTAGAGATCAGATTTAATGTTAACGACCCAAAGCGTATCATTTGGGCAGAAATCACATGTTATGCCTTATGCTTTCGGCAAGACCACCTCACAATGTGTGCACGGAGAGCCATTTTCTGTACATGGTCATGCAAACCAGGTCCATGAAATGCAGTAAGGTCTTTGAACTTGTTGTAATCAGCTGCCTTCGACAAGCATGGATATTCATGTGTTCAATACCCGGACCTTTCCCCTGATTTGGAAATATTTTACTTTCATTACTTCTGATTGACAACAAAAGTTCTAGCTAGGGGTGCAAGCAAACCAATACACTCCATAAGTAGCTCAAAACTTAGCTTGATAAAAATTTGACTCAACTTGTTTATTAGGTTAAACGAACAAGCTTAAACAAAAAAAAAGTTTGACTGATTAAACGTGCTGAGTTTTAATAGACTTTTTGTCAACTTGATAAGATAGCTCAATTAAATACTCAATTCAATATTTATTTTAAAAGTAAATTATAAATATTAATAGTTATATATTACCACTTAAATATATGAAATAAGCCGAAATAAAATTTGATTTGAGTTTAAAGTTAAATTGAGTTTCATAAATGAGCTAAAGTAGAGTTTTCCTAATGACTTTTGATTCATTTTGAGTTTTGTAAGCCAGTTCGTATTAACTTTGAACTTGAGTCGAGTAGTTATTCGAGCTCAAGCTCGAGGTCGGCAGCTCGAACTCGTGCAAAATACATGAGCCTGAGCTTGAACAACATACTACTGGGCTCGACTCCTGCTCATTTGCACCTCTAGTTCTTGCAAGACCTGTTGTAAGGTGTGGTTTGTGATGGCAACTTGTTCCTGTTGCGTGCATGGGCTATGTGTTCTTCATTTATTCTCTCCGCATTTTATCTCAGTTGAGGTGCCGGGCAGCAAAGATGATATCACGAAGACTTCTTCTCAATGAAGGTTATTTTCATTCTTTTTCTTTTCACCAGGACAGACATTTACTCTACTCCCTTTTGGTGTTTGTTTTCCTGCGAGGAAATTCACTTATCAATCATCATAATTGCATCTGAAGACTCCCTGGAAGATTCACTATTTTTCTAGTTCCGTATTTATTTTTAGTGATCAAGTTCAACTTGCCACTTCTGAAGTCAGCGTTTGATCCCACTCTTCTGTTATTATTTTCTATTAGTTACTATTCTTATTCTTTTAAGTACTTTTTAACATGATAAACTTATCCAGTTTGCTTTACAGTCGATCATTATCTTTATTGTGGCAGGCATGAACTATACGTTGATAACTAAGGACCTATTTGTGGGGTCTCAGCCTCAGAGACCTGAAGACATTGATCATCTAAAAGAAGAGAACGTAGGTTTTATACTCTGCCTGCAACAGGAAAAGGATATAGAATACTGGGGAGTTGACGTCAATGCTATTACAGCAAGATGCAAACAAGTGGGAATACACCACATCAGAAGGCCTGTATGCCAATCTCTACCCTTACACCCTTGCATCCTCTTCATTATCACTATCATTTCCATTGTTATTGTTTGTTCTTTTATCATTATTTCTGCTGATGGTTTGAGAATAGTTGATTTCATCCTTTTCCCAAATTAGAACTCTGAAAGAAAATGGTGAATCTTATAGATGGTCACACTTTTAGGTTTCAAGGTACTTGTAACTTTGTAGGGCATCTTTCAATCCTCCGAGGGCAATGGTCTGAACCATTCCATCAGCTTTTATTTAATTTGATGGTAGTATATGGTTTCCTGATCTGAGATCCCGCTATAACCTTTGGGTACTGGCAAGAGCTTCTTCCTCGAGTTGCTCTGAAATTATGAAATAATTTTTAGTGCTGCAACGTTGTATCTCATCAATTGTTTATCAAGAAAATGGCCGTTCTGCGTGCTCTTTAATTTTTCATATCTAAAGTGCATATATGTTTTATGAGCACTTCTGTTTTCTGATTTCTTTATTCAATCTTTTGTTGTCCGAGTTTTTGTCATGTTTTTTTAAAGTTGCCACATGTCTACTGTGGGCTTGTTTGGCAAAATTCTTTATTCTAAAATGTATGTTTTCATGCTCACAAAGGGAATAAGAAGTAACTTGAGGATAAGAGACCCAATTCAACCAATTCAGACGAACAACTAAAGCTCCCAATTTTATTTCCACTTTTATGGAACGATTTTTTTTTCGAACTCCATCTAATTAGTGGCATAACTATTGTGCGCCTACGTGGTTGGGCTTGTATTGCGGGGTGGTTCTACCGACAGTTATTACTCAGCTAGTCGTGAAGGTGTGGTCTTCTGCTTGATAGCATATTTATAGTCGGCATGGAATAAACATTTCTATCCACTGGTCTTGATTCTTCATTTCAGGATAGGTGCGCCATCCATGAGCACGACTCTCGTTAATTCACCTCTGATTCAACGTGTTCTTGGTTTCACCAATTGCTAGGCAAGGGACTTCGACCCTGATTCGCTGCGGAATTGTCTGCCGAGAGCCGTTTCTTCACTAGAATGGGCAGTTTCCCAGAGGGAAGGACGCGTATATGTTCATTGTACGGCCGGCCTGGGCAGAGCCCCCGCGGTTGCCATTGCGTACATGTTCTGGTTCTGCGACATGGACGTAAGTAGAGAGAACTTGTGTTTTTGAGTTCTTTACCGTTGTCTTCTCTTGTTCTTACGCGAAATGCACTTACTTGAAGCCAGTGGTTTCATCTCCGCTGTTCCTTGATCTTCTTCCTCTGGTTCACACACAGCTGGATGAAGCCTACCGTGCGTTGACATCAGAACGGCCCTGTGGCCCCAGCAAGAGGGCTATTCGGGGGGCTACTTACGATCTGGCCAAGAACGACCACTGGAAGGAGCCGTTCGAGAGCCTGCCTGAGCACGCTTTCGCAAACATCGCGGGCTGGGAGAGAAAATTGATTCAAGAACGTATCAGAGGGCTTCGACCTGCCTGAATCCACGAGTAAAAAGCCCGAGAAAGAAGGGGGAAGACATCCTGCCATCCCGGATATCATGATGGCGCAAATGAAGCTGAAATGGAGTCCGGTTCTGGTATCCGCTTGCTCTGCATTACCTTCTTCTAGGAAGAAATACCGAGGTTTCTTCCACAAAGGTCAACTCAAGCTTATTTATAAGATTTAGCTCTAAGTAATGGCTATCGCCGCAAACCACCTTATACGAATTTCACTTGTTGTGTGCATGGTGGATCCGTACTTGTTCTTGCCGTGTGCTTACGTTCACGTTTTCTGGGGGCAAGTTTAGATCGATCCTTCCTTCAAAAAAAGAAAAAAAAGAAAAAAATAAGTTTGAGAATCAAATCTCAAACTTATTATATAATATAATTTAGGTACAGTAGATATGTTGGTACAAACTTAAGTTTAGATCGATCTATGTACTTGTTCTTGTTGTGTACATACACATTAAATTTTAACATAATATTATATTATATTAAAATTTAATGTGTATGTTTATATATTTTATTAAATTTTGCAAACTCTTGAAATGAATTTATTTTTGTAAGTGAAGATACACAAAAATAACACTATACATAATGTAAAAAAAATATTTAATTTAAGTCAGATTATTTGATGCTACGAAATATTAAAACCTATAGTGACATAAGGTCTAATCTATTTCCAGACAAGTGGCTTAGCTAGCGACCGGTCCTCACCCATGATATCTTCCATCAGATATCAGGGATGACACCCATGGAGTATTATTAACTTTGATTGCACAATTTCTGAAGGTTGAAAGAATATTCCAAAATAAAACCCATCTGCTTAGAAATAATCTAGATCGTAAATTAGTTGCCGAACAAGATGACTAAATTTATAACAGTTGCCGAACATTTCTTTCAATAAATTTTGTTATAAAAATATAAAATTATAACAAATCTGACTCTTACTACAAAAAGAATTTATGTCACCAAAAGTTATTTATATCAGTTTTTTTTGTCTGAATCTAGTGTTGTACTTTAATTCTTAAAATTTTATTCTTAAAATTTTGAGGATGAATCAGATTTATTTTCAAATTAAACTTGTGCCCAATGAGTCTCGTACGTACGTCCTGATTATATCACATAATGCCCTGTTTGGTTAGAGTTTCATTTTTGATACTATATCAATATTGATATTAATATTTTCAAATGTTGGAGTATCAATATCAAAAGTAATACCAGTTGACACTTGTATTACATAATGTGCTTTGTTTGTACTACAAATTTTAAAATTGATACAATTAACCAAACACCTCTTAATGGTTCTTATCAATATCAATTTTAAAATTGATAGTGATAGAGGTACCTAATAGTGTTACCAAACAGGGCGTAAAATAGCGCATGACTTTTCTCTTGCAAGAGAGATACTGGAGATGCAGTGCACTCTTTATACATGGCCCATTTGGTAGTACAAGATTATATATTTAGGAAATAAATCTAATTTATCTTTTGAAAATAAACAAGGTTTATCTCTAAATTAAGCTATGGCCGGGCCCATTTGTTTTTCTTCCCTGATGAACTATTATAGGGTGTTTGGTTGCATGATAATTTTTTTTACATTTTCATGATAAAAAATGTATTAAAATAAAAAGTGAACCAACTCATGACATAAAATTATTATGTTTGGAGGGATGTGATTACAAAAAAAGAGCTACTACCACACATGATCAAACAAAGTGGGGGACCACAAGAAAAAAGAAAAAGGTGAGACCCTCTTTTTTTGGTTAAGAAGAAAATCACTTTTAAAACATAAAATTGTCATGGTTACCAAACATCTCTTTTAACAAGTTTTCTTACAATTTTTAAAAATTAAAACAAAAACCTTCGTTATCGTACAACCAAACACCCCATTAATTAATGCGAATTGCAGCATACATCTGTACTGTATTTTGTATTATAAGTTACATATGATTAATTTCACAGACTCCATGATTAAAATTGCGAATCGAGAGGACACCTGAAGCTGCTGGATCTTGTGGGTTTGCCGAATATGAATATATATATTAATCCGATCGACAGATGTGTTTTACAACTAGCTAGCCGAGCTGGTTCGGTTCATCATTTGGTGGACTTCTCTTGATTGTTACTTAAAGTGTAACATCTCAATTTATGAATATGTTAAGAGATTAAATCATTAAATTATTAATAACATTGATTAATCATTTTTCAAAAATTGAGTTAAGAGAACTTCAAAGTTAAACTTGGATAAGTCAAATAATTTAGTCTGTTATTACACGAGGCTTGTGACGATGAGTGTGTATATACGAGAAGAAAACATACAACGAAGTGGTCCGATTCAATGAAAACAAAATACTTCAGTTTAGTTGAATCCTCTCGTCAGCGTCTATAGAACTAATCCAATACAAAATAATTTATTTTATCGACGAATTCAGACGTACGTATACGACTCTCGGACGACAAAACGTACACCTCCCTTCTCAAAACAATAACACGCACACACCCATGACGACGATGATCGATCTATTACTTACTATCGCTACGTGATATTATTTCCAAAGAAGGGGTCGATTAGGAACGTCAGTGGATGTGTTCTTGGCCCCTTGGGCGATATATATATATATATATATATAGCGGATTCAACCGCAGGAGCAGAAGAATTTCTGATCCGTTGCAGTTCCTCGAGGGTCTCGATGCGCTGTTCTCGCTTGTTGCTACATGTCAAGCAAAGGGAGCTGTGCAAGCACCGGCGCCGCGACGAAGGCATGCATGGCCGTCTCCTCGTTCCTGTCGCTCCTGCATGCATGCAGCGCAACGCAGACGTCCGCCCTCTCCAGGACCCTCACGACGCTCGTCAGTATCACGGGGCCGTACTGGAAGACCAGGTTCTGACACTGGACATGATTCAAAAAAGAAGAGAGAGAGAGAGACCATGCATATTGGTCACCTGATCTTCTTTTAGGCTGGTAATCAGATACTGTGATTATCTGATGTAATTAATTAATTACGCTTGTTGTTCGTGTGAGCTTGCAGGCTCTCACCTTTTCCGCAAAATGGTCCGTGACAACGCATCCCTTGACAAGTCCTTCAACAATCTTCAGCTATACATATACATCACATCCACAAATTAACCAGTCGATCGATCGAGGCAAGATATATTTTGAAGGCAAAATAAGTACGAGATCCGTTTTAATGGCCTGTTTGGTTAGAGTATAAAAAATGATACTATATTAGTATTGATATTGATATTTTTATAAGGTGAAGTATCAATATCAAAATTGATACAAGTTGACACTTGTATTACATAACATGTGTTGTTTGCACTACAAATTTCAAAATTGATAATATTAGCCAAATACCTCAAAGAGATTACCAACAATATCAATTTTAAAATTAATAGTGATAGAGGTGTCTAATAATGTTACCAAACAGGGCATAAAGGAAGCACTTTATCACTAGATCTATTTTCAAAAAACACTTTTGGGGTGTTCGGTTGCATGATAATTTTTTGTACACTTTCATGATAAGAAATTGTATTAAAATAAAAAGTGAACCGACTCATGACATAAAATTATCATGTTTGGAGGGATGTGATTATAAAAAAGAGTAACTACCACACATGACCAAACAAAGTGGGGGACCACAAGAAAAAAGAAAGAGGTGAGACCCTCTTTTTTTGTTAAAGAAGAAAATCACTTTTAAAACATAAAATTGTCATGATTACCAAACACCTCTTTTAACAAGTTTTGTTACATTTTTTTTAAAAAAAATTAAAACAAAAATCTTCATTATCATGCAACCAAACACCCCATTTATCATTGGACCTATTTTTTTTTCAAAATATCATCACATTCCATTAGTTTTTCGATAAAAATGTTTTTTTTTACCTTTTTTCATGTTAAACAAAGTATATGGTATTTCTTCTTATTATTAGATTCTGAGAAATTTCAAATTTAATAATTAATTAAAATATTCGCTTTTATTTTTATTTTTTAGAATTATTTTATAATTTTTATTTTATTTATAACAACAAAATATTGATGTGTTTGAAATAAAAATGTATCATATTTTATTCATATCGTAATTTAAATAAGATATAAATTATTAAATATCATGTTATTTATTACACCATGTTAATTAAGTTAAGTTATAAATACACAATATTATTATGGTTAAGATAGTAAATTATCACATCTTATTTATATCAAAATTTAAATTTGATATAAAATATTAATTTATTTATTACATCAAGTCAAGTATATTTTATTTTAACTAAGTGATATAATTTTGTTTAGAGTAAAAAATATTATAACTAAAATTTTATTTATTGAATTATATTTATTATGATTTTTTACTATAAAATATCAAGAATAATCTATTTAGTATATCATGATAATTGTATAAATAATTTAACAATAAAATGTTATTATATTTTGAATAAAAAATATCATGGTTAAAATTTCATAGTCAATATGTTATCTACTTATTTTTTAGGGGAAAACAAAAATTTGTCATGGTGGTTAGAGTGAGTGGTAAATGAGATGAGAGTTAACGGATTAAATGAGATGAAAATTTAGTTGATAAAATTTTTGATAAATTTATTTTGTTAAATGAAGTGGACGATAATTCTCTCTATTTTGAATTCGAAGAATGGGAGGAGAAAACCATATAATGTAGATAAATTTGTGTTTACCAAAAAAAAGTAGATAAATTTGTAAATTAATTAATTAGCAACGCGTACCTCTGTTCCTGGATCCTTCAATCTGGCAATGATACTGGAAACGGTGTTGTTGCAGACCCCGCAGATACGTTCTCCCTTCAACGGATGATCCCCGACGGGGGGCGACGGTGACGGCGCCGGGGGGGCCAGCGGCGACGCCGGCGGCGGCGGCGGCGCGGCGTCCTCACAAAGACTGACCTTCCTGCAGAAATCGTGCGGGCGCACCAGAGCGACTTCCAAGAAGAAGAGTGGCGCATAGTAGTCCACCATCATCGAGCACTGATTTCAATAGGCCGGCGGAGAGCAGATGAACAAGTATTGACGATGTCATCCACCATCATTAATAATACTTCAAGAATTAATCCAGATTATTGTATATATATATGTGTGTGTGTGTGTACATAAGGAAATCAACACATGAAACGCATCAGTATATATATATATGCATGTATGAATGGTTTAGCCGGTGGTCATGCCTGCTGCTGGAAGGAGTGGAGCCGCAGGCAAGCGTGGTGGAAAGCGTCGAGTATCTCCGCCTGGGTCCTGTTCTCCTTGAGGTATTCCATGGCTTGGCCGGTGAACTGCTCGCAGAGAACGCACATCCTCCTCGTCCGCTCGTACCGATCAAGACGCCGGCCGGATTCATATCCGGACATTATTAATGCGTCCGTCGTCACTGCAATATATATATGAAGAAGAAAGAGGGATCGATCTTCTTTTTTTTCGCAAACAGGGATCGATCTCGATTGATCATGACGCGCGCAATAAGAGAATTCAACTACTACTGACTACTCTACTAGCTACTACGTACTACGAGATCAAACGAGCTGATTAACAGCGTGTACGTACGTCATGTTATCATAGCCTGATTAAGATATGAGTCAACGGAGGACTAAAGAAATTATAATGTTAACGATTACGATTATTATTGAAGGTGTGTAGATGGATCGTCTTATAATGTTTACTTACCCGCGGAGACGTCCGGGGATCCCAGAGTTCTTGATTCACATCGTGGGCAGACGGAAGCAACTAGCAGAACAACCAAGACAAGTCCCCCTCCCGGTCCCATATATATATATATATCCTGTGCCACGAGAAATATATATCGATCAAACGACGACGACTATATATACATACATATACATAGCTTAATTATGATCAATAATATTAGTATCGGTCTAAAAATATTGATCACAACATCCAGAACTGATATCGATGCTCCTCTTCTCAAGCATTGCATGCCGAAGCAGATGAGCAGAACCAAACCAATCGAAGAGGAGAGAGTAGCGGAGGCACGCGCCGGAGCGCTGCCCTCATGCGGTCGATCGTATCGACGAAGCTCCCTGTTCCGACCCTTGGTTCATGTTTACAAGCATGCATGGGAATGGCAGAGAGAGAGAGAGAGAGAGGGAGAGAGATCGTCTGTACCTGCGCTGCGCGCGAGATGGATGGGCGGTTTTTGAGCCGGCCGGCGATCGCTATGATTCTGCCTTAGGGCAAGCAGCGCCGAGAGAGAGAGAGAGAGAGAGGGAGGAAGAGAGCAAGGTCCGCTCCCTTCCCTTTCCTCCCTCTCTCTTCTTCTATTTCTCTGGTGTATTATATATCATGTACGTACGTACTTCCAAGGGAGGAGCATATGGACGTTCCAGGAAGGGGGAGGAGGCGAAAGAAGCCGGATGATCCGGCAAGAGGAAGCTTCCCGGTTGAATTAATTTCAAGATGGAACAATATGCATGGTTGACGAAGCCGTGCGTTTTACAACGAGATGCGTCTTTTTCTTCAATATTAATTGGAGACCGCAACGCATCGGAATGTTCGGCATTTTTTGTTGAGTTGCACGTCGGGCAATGCGACGAACCACGACCGTCTCCTCCAATATCAGTAGATGTTAATGAACCGGGTCTTTAAGTTCAAGAAATAGAGTCCCCGGCCGGTTGTGGCTCGGTTGACAGCAGTGAGATTCGATCTCTCGTCGTCACACAACATGACGTGGAGTTCAATCGTTCCATCAAGTAATCAAAAAAATTTCGAAAAATAGAGTTCAGATCACTTCAATTTTTCTGTGGAGAAAATTTCTGTGGTAGAAACCGTGGGATGTCAAGATAACATTCTTTTTTGTTGGTTAGTAAATCTTGCAGTAGCATGTTATTAAACATGTTACTCTTAATGACATGTTACTTGTTATTGATAGTGATATGTTGTTATTATTATGCAGTAACATGATATTCACAGTAACAGTTTCCTTATTAATTATTACTGACAGTAACAATTTTGTTAGTAACATATTATTGTAAGTATTAGTAACAAAAAAATTATTACTTAACATTTCAAGCGACAATATTAAGAAGTAGAGAAATATGGTGTCCGGTGACCGCAAAAGTTCTCTCTACCAAAGAACTGAGGTGATTGGGATTCTAAATAATCTTTATTTTTTTTTTGCTTGAGCTCAAATGCGTAAGTAATTTTAAAAGGGCGACCTTGAAGAGGATACACACAATGGACGAAGGCGATCTCCAGTCACTGTCAATTAGTAACCTTTTTATGCTGGAATGGAATATGATAATTTTTGACTTCTGACCTCTTCAATTTATATGTATTTGAATGGGTTTGGTTTGATTTTTTAAGAAATTTTTTTCCAATCCAAACATATCTCTGAAAGGACACCTGCTTTATTTCATTTGAAGTTGACACCTGCTTTCTTATGTGACAAAGAATCTAGATCTAGATGAACTCTCTTATGGGGTGTTTGGTTGCATGATAATTGAGGTTTTTACTTTAATTTTTAAAAATTGTAAGAAAACTTGTTAAAAGAGGTGTTTGACAACCATGACAATTTTATGTTTTGAAAGCGATTTTCTTCTTAAACAAAAAAAGAGAGTCTCACCTCTTTCTTTTTTCTTGTGGTCCCCCACTTTATTTGGTCATGTGCGGTGGTTACTCTTTTTTGTAATCACATACCTCCAAACATAATAATTTTATGTCATGATTTGGTTCACTTTTTATTTTAATACAATTTTTTATCATGAAAGTGTACAAAAAATTATCATGCAACCAAACACCCCATTAACTTCGAATCCTAGATAGGATTAATTTCGTACCAGAAAACTTTAATTCTTTGATCATGTGGGCTTGGCCCGTTTATCGTCCATGTCCAGTCCAACTCCAGCCCCACTGGCAGTGGCTGGGCCCACACCTTCCTTTTTATCAATTGAACCAACCTGAACAATTCAAACAATTCGAAAGAAATACATTTTCTATTACGTTATTAATAAATATGATGATCATGAAAGTTAATGATACTTTGGAGCCTGTTTGGTGATAATATTTAACATCTCTATCACTATTAATTTTTAAAATGATATTGATACAAAATGATTAGGTGTTCGACCACTAAGATCACTTTTGAAATTCGCAATATAAACAAGGTATATGAATTATAATACAAGGTGCCTACTTGTATCGTTGGTTTTTTTATTGATAACATATCCTCTAGAAATATCAATACAAAATTGATATATTATGACTCTAAACCAAGCAGGACATTAGTTATTTATAACTTAAAAATGAACCTGTAATATAGATACACAAGTGCAGAGCTATTGTTTTCCGCCGGCCGAGTGTGGCTCGGCTGGCAACACCCGGCGCCCGGGGGGGGTGCCGGGCTGGGTTCGCTTCCCGGCAGCTGACGCCGGGCGCTCCCATGGGGGCGGCGACCTGTGGGATCGAGCGCGGGCTCGATCCTCGCCTGCGTGCGACGCAGCACGCGTCCTGGCCACTGCGCCACATGACCCAAAAAAAAAAAGAGCTATTGTCTTCCAATGCTTATAAAACTTTCATCGGAATTAAACCAAACCTCAGCGAACAGAAGGATTTGATTTGGTTCAGTCTGAGGTTCTTATTTGATTTAATTCTGTTTTGTAAAATATGATCACAATTACACAATAATCAAAACCAACCTGAAATGTGCGAACCTTCAGATTCAGGTTCAAACTCAAATTTAATATTTCCCTACTAGTTTTTTTTTGGTCAGATGGCACAGCGGCCTTGAGCGCGTGCAGCGTCGCATGCCGTCGAGGGATCAAGCGCCAGCTAGTTAGTGGATTCGGTTCTCCACATCAATAACTTGTCTCTAAGGAAAAAAAAAGTTTGGTCTAAGCGCAAGAGATGTATAAAAATAAGTCATATGCTAATTGTAATATTTTGATCGGTTTGAGAATTTTAATTTTAAGAGGTTATATGAGTAAACTTCTAACAATTAAGGTGAACTATTCTTTTCGGAGGTTGTGTTAAAGAACTTTAAAAGTTAAATATACTTCATTGAAAATAGTTTCAAGATAGATGATATGGAAAATCCCAAAAGCTAAGTATTGAAATAATTAAGATCAAGTATAATAAGCATGGAAATACTCTCTTCAGTATCTAATATGGAACTAAGTCACTTAACACTCTCCCTCTTGGCTAGCCACTACCAGAGTCACGATAGGAATACACGGAGTAGTGCCGAGCAAATATAAGAGTGGTACTAGAAAGACAAAGCCCTAAAAAGTCCGCCTACTCTGATGTCATGTAGAAAATCCCAAAACTTAAGCATTGAGGTAACCCATACCAGACTTAATAAACATGAGAATACCCCCTCCGATATCCAAATAAGATTAAGCCACTTAACACTAGTCAACCATCCCAACATCGCAACTTTGAGTTAGAGAGGTCTAGTCTTATAAGCACGGGGTACCTCTCCTATCTATCCCATATGGGACTATCTAAACTCGCTCCCTCATACGTGCAAGCTCTTTTGACTTTGACACGTGTACATGTGGGTGACAACTGACCGGAGGGGCCCACTGGCCCTTGACTCTGATACTATGTTAACCATCCCAAAACCACAGTGTTAAGATAGAGAGGCTTAAGCTTAATTATAGTACGGGATGTCTCCTCTCACTATTCTATACGAGATTATCTAACTTACCCCCTCACATGCAAGCTCTTTTGACTTTGACGTATGTATATGTTGCTGGTGACGACTGACTAGAGGGGGATCCACTGGCCCTTGATTCTGATACTTTTGACAACCATCCCAAAACCACGACAAGGCCTAGGGTTACAAGCATAGGGAACCTCTCTCCTCACTATCCTATATGGAACTATCTAAGCAAACTCTTTTGACTTTGATCGAATCAGGGAGGTTCACTGACCCTTAACTTTGATACAATGTGAAAAATCTCAAAACCTAAGTATTGAGATAACTAAGATTAGACTTAATAAGTATGAGAATTCTCTCTCCAATATCTAATGTGGGACTAAGTTACCTAACAGATGATCTCTTTGAAAGATTTATAATCAACAAGTTGCAGATCCCAGGAATTATTTTGAGAATAATAATCCTAATAAAAGAAGATAGACTAAAAAATCTAAATTGAATCGTCAGCTAGATCTAACGCAACCATAAAAAGGGACATGTATTGTAAAATTTGATGCACGGTTAGGGCTTTGCTCCAAGGAATTTTTAGTTAATACTTAATTTTCTTTTAAAAATATTCATCCGGTTTGGTTCGTATTTGCTAGCGGTTCGTCACACCCAATCAACCAAATATGCTCTTTATCTCGATGATATTGTACGATTGTAATTATTTGAAAAAAGAGTACTTAAAACAACAAGGATGAATCACATAAATGTCACTTGGTAGACATTTTCACTTTCACCTACTAGTCTGTCTAAAATATCTATATATACATATTTATAAAAATTTATACAACACTTTATACATACTTTTATCTTAGTTGTTGTGTTTCACTTGAATTGTATTCATACACAATTAAATTGAAAAAAAAATTACACGCAGTGCATTTCATCTTTCCTCATTCTAGATACTTTAATCACATAGTACTACCATGTGGTAGAATACACATTATACCTAACTAACATATCTAAATCCTATTGCCCTTAGATATTCATATACACCGGCGATGTTAAATATCAAATTTCATATTTATGTTTTCATATCAGGCATAATATCATATATTCATAATCAAATCTCACAATATATCCATAATTAGATAATTTTATAAGTATTCAAAACCAGATTTCGTATATCACATTCATACTCAGATAATTTTATATATGTTCAAATGTTGTAATTTATGAAAAGATTCATGAGCTCATATTTACCACGTAGTCAATTAAATCAAGTAAAATGTAATATTTTAATATAAACTCGAATATCGAAAACAAATTTTAACATGAGTAAAACCACATTATCCTTATCAATTAGGATAGGACAGATTGTACAATCAAATACTCCAATCAATTAATAATAGGCCAATCCTGCAAATAATCATACATTATCAAGAGGAGAGAGAGAGGGTCTTCTTCGCTGGGAAGAAGGATTTAGGTAAGAGGAGGAGAAGGGACAGGTGGCATACAAGAGGAGGGGGAAAGAGGCCGTGGAGTAAAAGAAACATTTTTTTTTCCTTTTCTAGAACATTATTGGGTGTCACATTAGCTAGCTTGCTAGCTACGGCAGATAAACACTCTATTTGAAGGTTTATTTTTTAATTTACCTTTTGTTCATATCAAGATGAGTACAAATTAATATTCCTGATGACTAGGTCAAGTGAAAATTAACAAGTTCTACTGATGACCCGATCATGACTACACCCGATCGTGACTCCACCTGGTCTACCAGAGAGGGGTACGTACGTACCCTTTCATCTTCTCTGTTAATTAATTAACAGCTATAATGTATTAATTTCTTTAGTAGTTTAATTAAATTTATAAATTTAGGGCTTTTATACTAGCTAGGTTGAGTGCAGATTGATCGTCTGAATTTTTTTCTAGCTTACTCTCGGAATATGCAGCCGGTGCTTCTAGCTAGTTTTGATGGTGACTAGATCAGATGGTAAAACCGAACAGCGCCTGTGACAACAAGCTAGGCAATCTCATCAGCAGGATATATATATATATATATGGGGGTTTTCAATTTATCAAATAATAATATCTGATCTGATGTATAATGGACTAATCACACTCATGCTACGTGTTAGAGAAGAAACGTGGGCAGCAGAAGCAACAAAACATGGCGCTGTTTCATGGTTTATTTAGAATTTCAAAATTGATATCTTTAAATATTAGAATATCAATATCAAAATTGATATCAGTTGTATTATATAATTTGATGTGTACTATAAATCTCAAAATTGATATTATTAACCAAGCAACTCTTGGTAATTATTATCAATATCAGTTTTAAAATTAATAATGAAAGAAATATATAATAATATTATGAAACAGAGTCCTATGAGGTGTTTGGTTGCATGATAATTTTTTTACACTTTTATGATAAAGAATTGTATTAAAATAAAAAGTGAACTAACTGATGACATAAAATTATCATGTTTGGAGAGATGTGATAACAAAAAAGAGTAACTACCACTCATGACCAAACAAAATGGGGGACCACAAGAAAAAAAAAAGATGAGATCTTCTTTTTTTTGTTTAAGTAGAAAATCACTTTCAAAACATAAAATTGTCAAGAATGTCAAACACCTCTTTTAACCAGTTTTCATATGGGGTGTTTGGTTGCATGATATTTTTTTGTACACTTTCATGATAAAAAATTGTATTAAAATAAAAAGTAAACCAACTCATGACATAAAATTATCATGTTTGGAGGGATGTGATTACAAAAAAGAGTTACTATCGTTTATGACCAAAAAAAGTGAGGAATCACGAGAGAAAAGAAAGAGGTGAAACCCTCTTTTTTTGTTTAAGAAGAAAATCACTTTCAAAACATAAAATTGTCATGGTTGTCAAACACCTCTTTTAACAAGTTTTCTTACAATTTTTAAAAATTAAAATAAAAACCTCAATTATCATACAACAAAACACCCCATTATCATTTTTAAAAATTAAAATTAAAATTTTCATTGTCATGCAACCAAACACCCCATTAGAATCTTGTTTTGAAACTAATATAACCAAACAGGCCCTTAACTTTGACGATGCTAGCTGTCAGAAACATAATTAATTAACACACAGTAGCTGCAGCCAGCATCATATAATTTGAAAAAAAAAAAAAAGTAACCAGGCCGATGTCAAAAGTTAATATGATATTAAATATTAATATGTATATATGGTATCTAAATAGGATAATATTAGCTAAGAACTGAGTGGAGGAAGATGAAAAAAAACCGGATGTACGAACTAACTAATATATACAAACCGCATCTCGGAGTCAACTCCCTCGTAACTTTATCGATCCAACGCGTCCGGAGACCCTTCTTTGCTGAAATATATTTATAATCTGAAAACTGAATTAGTCGAGTCACAGCAGGCGGCTGATCATCGCCGACGACGTCGATCATCTCCCGCTCGATCTGCAAATCTGGAACGTCCACACACGCACAGGTGAATGGCTGATGAATGGCCGGCCGGCGGTCTCCGGCGCGATCCCATGCATTTCACAGAAGCGTGCGTATACGTATTCTTCTGCAAACCATACATCGCTATTCAAATCAAAAACGGCCAGATCGACCTACCTCTAATATATATATGCATGCGTGGTGTCAGCGGCGGCCGCGTACGATACGACCGCGGACATGTGGCCATGCATAGCTAGCACAGCACACAGAGAAGGACATTGGTAGTGTTTATCATCGTCAGCTATAATTATGTTATATACTACTTATCGGAGTTGACCTGGGCAGTTGGGCCTGCAGGCACATTGTATCGTTGACCCCAGAGAGAGAGAGAGAGATGTACACAACCTGCAGCTTCGTGTAACCGGGGCCACTTATTTAAGTTAATCTGGGTGCATCGATCCGTCTGATCCTTTGAGACGGTGAAGAACACGTAACTCGATCGCATTATGTGATCAGAGCCCACGCGTCGTGTCAATATCTCCTCTCACCTTAATTTTTTAAATAGGAATCAAAAGGAAGCAACAGAAGGGGGGGGAAATGTTATGTGCTAGCCTGGTAAGAGGCTCTCACGTGCCATCTTAACAGGCACGTGAGAGAGGGAGCATTTTACATAAAAGAAAAAAAAAAGGGAAACATGGCAGCATCTCACGAACGGGAACAGAGACGTCGCGAAGGAGGCTTTCGGCGACGTACGGCGGCTGCGCGCAGAGGCTACGGCAGGGGGAGAGAAAGAGAGAGAAAAAGAGAGGGAAATAGAGAGGAAGAAGAAGGGAGAAGGGCAGCAGCGTCTCCAGGTTTTCTTGACATTTATTCTTGGTATTTTTCGTCTCTTTACGTCTTGTCTAGGGGTTTTCTCCCTAAAGCTTAGGCGTGCGATTTTCACCGTTCTTGTGGAAGTTAGTACTCTCATATTGTTATTTGAGAGTGGTCATTGCTGTACTTCTTGATTGATTAGTGGATCGGACTTGCCCCGTGGTTTTTCCCCGATTTTGGGGTTTTCCACGTAAATCCGGTGTGTCGTCTCTTGTGTTATTTCTTTGCTTGCGTGGGTGCCGTTTCGTCTACAAGATTGTTTACTCGGCGGAAAAGATCGGTTAACACTGGTTTTTTTCCTAAACATGAAAGAACGATGATGGAGCCGGCTGTTTCGAGAGTGGATCACCTTAGTTTCCGAGTGGATTGGAGGAAACAGTCGCAGTTCCTAATCAGAAACAATCCCCGTCATTTAAGTGGCAGTTCAAATACTAGCTCGATAAATTGTTATCGAAAAGGGTTGAACTGCTACCGATGACTGAATAACTCATTATCTGTCGGTAACGAGTTGTATTGAGTTCGATAACGAGTTAGTAAGACATCGGTAACAGTTCAACAACGGTTCGATAACATCTTAACTCGTTACTCGAAAATTTTGAATCTGCTACTGAAAAGGACTGCATTACTACTAACGTCTAACGTCTTACTAATTCACTATCCATCAGTAATGAATTAGTAAGACGTCGGTAACGATTTATCAAATCAGTATTTGAATTGTCACTTAAGTAATAGAGGTACATGACCCTTTCTGATTGAAAATTGTGATTATTTTCTCTACTCAAAGATTGAGGTGATTAGCTTTGACGATTTCTGTCCCTCGCATGGGTGCGCTGCAGAAAGGGAATGGACGCCGGGCGCTGGCGACGGCGGGATGCCGACGGGAGGACGACGACCCTGCCGCATGTTGCCACCGGGCCGGTCGGTCTTCCCTTTTTCTTTTTAAAAATATCACACATCATGCAATATATATATATAAATTACACTAATGACGTACTAAAGTTTTTTTTTTTACACGCTGATCTTGTAAGAGTCGGTTTTTCAAAGTTAGACTTCTGAGGTCAAAACCAAAGTCGAATTAATTTCTAAATATGATTAGCTACTTTGAAGATCCGACCTTCAACGGAGGTCCCAATCAAAGTCGGATATGATAACGCCCATTTCTGATAAAAAAATAAAGTCGAAAGATTATGTTTTGTCTAGGACCTGAGTTCAAATCCTAGACTTGCATGTTTTATGCTACTTTATAATATATTGTGTTATCTACTTTATAATATATTGTATTATAAACGGCACTTTAAAATATATGTGACTTTTAAATTTTATCCGCATGATAATTTTTATTAAAATATGTCAATTCTCTATAGTTTATATTCATAGTTTTATTAATATGTCTCTATTACATTCTAAAAGTAATATAGAAATAACGTACCTCTGTAAAAATAAATTATAAAAGTTGTGCATTTATTGTTTTAATTATTATTTATAAAATAATATTATATGCTATAAAGCAAAATAAAATATGTGTACTAGTTGCCATAAGATTTGGTAATATCAAAATTAATATAATATGATTTTTATTACGGCAGGCATAAGGTACAGATGGATAAGGGTTCTCTAATTTTCAGTTAAGCTTACGCGTATTCCATTCCAAAAAAAAATTTATATATATATATATATATATATATTTGAGGAAGATTCCAACAAAAACTGATGGACGACCATTTAAATCTTTATTCATATTTACTTGAAACATTATATCTTAATCTGACGGTTGGTCTCGCTCTCGCCCTCGTGAGCCCGTTTCCGGAAGATCGGACGGCGGAGATGAACGGTACCGAGTGATCTCAATATAAAAGATCAGACGGCGGAACATGGATCACGGAGGAGGTGGTCGTGCCAGCACCTTGGTCGTGCCGCGCCGGTCCACGCCGTCCTAGTTTGACATTCCGGAAGGCCGTGGGGCCCGGGCGAGTTCGTGGCCTCCCATCCCATCTGGCGCAAATTATGGCATCCGAAGGTAGGGAGATACTTATCTAACAAAATCTTGATGTGCATTTGGAAAATACTCTCAGGAAACTTACCTACTAATTTGGCAATCCTTCGACGTTGTGTTTGGGTTAACCCCTTATGTCAGGTTTGTGGCTCAAACCCAGAATCTCTGGAGCATATTTTTCTATTCTGCCCAAGGGCTTCGGCCGTATGGCTTTTATCTCCTCTAGGAAATAATCTGGCTTGGTCCTCCTTATCTATTATTTCTCTGGTTACCAGTTGGCTTGACTGGATATTATCAAATGATGCTCATCTTCATCGTATGGGGATACTAGCCATTTCCATCCTTTGGTCCCTTTGGAGTGCTAGATGCAGATGTATATTTCAAGGGAAGCTGGAGCATCCTCATAGGATCATTCAAATGGCCTTTCAGACGATGGATTTCAGCATGGCAAATGCTCCTCTTCAGACCCCTTCAATTCAAGGTTGGAAACCTCCTCCCCCCCACCATCTTAAAATCAACGTTGATGCGGCTTGTTCGGATTCCACAGGTGCTATAGGTATGGTGGTGCGCAATGAGAGTGGAACAGTTGTATTTTGGAGGACCAAATTAAGTTCCTCTCTTCATCCGCAAGTCCTCGAAGCCCAGGCTATATACTTGGCATGCTGTTGGGCGTCTAAAGCATCCATGCCTATTATTATAGAAAGCGATGCTAAAATGGTGGTGGAGGCCTTGAACCAAACAGAGAACATGCTTTGGCGATCCCAGCATATTCTATATCCCTGCCAGACCATATTACGCAGACACTTGAATATTTCTGTTCGGTTTGTCCCTCGTTCTTGTAATTTCCTTGCCCACTTCTTAGCTAAATGGGCATTAACTTCTGTTTCTGCAGATATGTATCCGTCTAATCTTCCTCCTTCTGTCACTATGCAACTATGTAAAGAACTTGTTGTTTAATAGTATTTCTATTTTATCTTGTTCAAAAAAAAAAACTCCCATCCCACCACTCCATCCGGCGGCCCGCCCCCCTCCCCCTCCCCATTTATAGAAAACACCCCCCTCACATTTATAATTCGAGAACAAATTTATTTCTGGAGTAATCGGACACAGCAGCAGATAATAAGCTCGCTCTTTTGTGGGCACAGCAAACCGCGCAGTCAAGGACTGAGCTGACTGAGCAAATCGCCTTTTTGTGATTAACTGCCGTAATTTATTCCGACTATACTTTTTGTTAAAAGTCGGTGTTGCCATGTCCCACTTTGATTTCGACTTAAAAAGCAGGACATTTCTAACTTGACTCCTTAAGAGATTCAATCGGTGGAGTACCGATAACACCAGTTAATCATTTTCCGGAGGTTGAGTTGATATGAACTCCGAAATTAAACATGTTCTGTTGAGAGTAGGTCGATGACGAGTGACATTCCGACAGACTAGTAATTAGTACGGTTGTTGGCCTAGTCAACTGATTTAGTGGACATATGGTATCATACATAACCTAGTCAAAATATCTGGTGTAGCCCACTTGAGTACGTTGGTATGCGACGTGTGTTTAGTCTTAACGAAGACATCAAGTTTTTAAAGAATGATAGGTTGTAACACCGTGGTTTGTGAACGTGTTAAGAGAATAAATTCGTGAACTACCAACAACACCGATCAACTATTTTTCTGAGATTTGAGTCGATAAGAACTTCAAAATTAAGTATGCCGAGTCGAGTCGAGAGTAAAACCAAGGATACGGATAGCCTTCCTTGGTCCTTACCAGCTATCCAAGGTTGTTACTTTTACCAGAAAAGAAAAAAAACTTTAGTATGCTATTGTTATAATTTATATCTCAGAATATATTATTTAAAATAAATCTTTGTCTCGTCGCGTTAGTTAGTTTTTTTTTTTAAATACAAAAAGCAACCTTCATTCGTAGAGGTTTGGTCGCCCCCCCGAACGCTGAACGTAGCTCTGTACGGCGAGCACCGTCCGCGACTCGGTCAAGTATGCTGGTACCCACGGAAGCCGTGCCGCGCGGGCCGTTGACGGCGACCCGACCGAACCGCATGGCGCTGATAACGCGGGCCCGTCTGAGCTGAGCAAATGCAGCCGGTCACCTTTCATCTCATCTTACCGGGGGTCCGTCGGATGCATTCAGAAAATACAAAAAAAAATCTGTTAAAAATTTATATTTTTAAATATAATTTTCTATTTAAGAAAACATGGTTAGACTTACTTCTTCTATTAGTTTGTGGTGCCATCACCGTTTTTTTTTGTTATCGCATTCTCTCAAATATGATAAATTTATGTTATTAGCTGACTTAAATTTTATTTTAAAATAGCTTTTATAATAAAGATATACAAGAATTAACAACTGAACACACCGGCATGGAAAGTGATGTGAGTGCGGAAGCAGCGGATCGAACACCACTGAGTTATATGCACATTAATCAGATGCACATCATGGGATGGTTTTATCGAAAATCAGCACCCAACATTAACATTAAGAATAAGTTGCTAATCTGAGCTCTTTATACAAATAACAACTCAAAAAATTTACTTAGGGGGTGTTTGATTGCATGATAACGAAAGTTTTTATTTTAATTTTTAAAAAATACAAGAAAACTTGTTAAAAGAGGTGTTCGGCAACTACGATAAATTTATGTTTTGAAAATAATTTTCTTCTTAAACAAAAAAAGTAGGTCTCACCTCTTTCTTTTTTCTTGTGGTCCCCCCACTTTGTTTGATCATGGATATATAGTTGTTACTTTTTTTTGTTATTACATCCCTCCAAACATGATAATTTTATGTCATGAGTTGGTTTATTTTTTTTATTTTAATATAATTTTTTATCGTGAAAATGTACAAAAAATTATCATCCAACCAAACATCCCGTTAGACACTGACTTCCTTAATTTTTTCCCCTAGAGTTCTAATTCAACTTGACTAATCGCGAAGCCCTTCCTGCCCAACCAACACTGTTTGCCTCTAATCTCAGTTACGGATCAACCGACCTATGGAACATGCCTCGAATATAAATTTTAAACTGAACTCTCTATTTCTGACAACATAAAATAATTTACGACAGTTATCACACTGCTTACCCTTATTCACGGGGTTCAAGATTGACGTGATATACATTTTACCTTAATTTTTCTAGTCTATAAAATTGTGGTAGCTTGATCCTTGCATGCTTATCATAAAATTTATATTATACTATTTTTATGCAAATTTCTCTTCATTTAGAGAATTACAACGGATCTGAGATCAGTTTGTCTATGTGTGAGAGGCATGGTGTTTTATAAAGCGGAAGGAGAGTCATTTATATTAACTTTCGGTTGCTGATCAGAGCAACAAGCAAGGTACGTAACAATATGGTGTTCGTCTTGTTTTGGCAAGAATGGTTAAATGGACGTATATAAAAGCTCAAGAGACAGGTATCGGATAAAAAGAACTTCAAAAATCAACATTTAACCGTTTTGGGTCTAAACATTAAAATTTTCGAACTGTGGGACCTAAAAATAGTCCAACAGCCAAAATCAGGACTGAAGGCTGAAATCCCATTTTTTTTCACGTAATATATTGCGAGGGCGGTTCACCTCAATGGGCTCTCAAGGAAGTCTACTCAACTCCTCTCACAAAGTACATTAAATTGAATCGCCCTCTTATATTATAAGAAGGTGTTACCAATCTAACCGGGTAGTGTGCAGCTAAATAACTTCGATAATTCACAGAAGAGAGCGGATCCCCTCACGTGCCCACCTGAGGGGATCCCCTCAGCCTCCTCACAAAAAGAAATGACACGATTGACAAGATGACCGTCGGATCATCACCGCCTCTGAGAGGCCGAACGAATCCCTCAGCGACAACCGATAATCCGCCCTCTTCACAGAATAAATGGAATACCAAGACACTGAACCGGAGAATTCGGATCCCTCGTATCACGGCGCTCTTTCATCTTCGGGCCATACAATACAACCGTTCAGTTCAACTTGATCGGTGAGAGACGAACGCGTAAGCCCGGAAAGCGGGTCTCGGGGTTAGCTTGCCGCCGCCTCCTGCTCCGGCAAGTCGCCGTCGAGCACAACAGAAGCAAATGACGGCCGGCCGGCCGCCTTCATCTTGATTTCTGCCACTCGGTGAAGCCTCCGCCGTCAAGAACTGATCTGGAGCAAGAACTAAGGAACCCCCCCCCCCCCTGCGACGACGTGCCTTGCTCGGATTGGACCGACCGAGCGAAATGCGCTTCTGATCTGTTCCCGCGTCTGGAAGCACCACAAGGCGGCGCAAAATGCTACCTCTCACAGTAGTACGTTAGCAACCTGATCACCGGGGCCGGGGCTGTGTGTGTCTGAGCAGGGATCGCGGAGCTCTGAGATCCCATCCGCCGCTCCTTCATTTACCATCCATCAATGAGGTTGCGGTCTCGACGTGCTCTCCGATCCCTGTTTCTGAGCAGCTTACGGTGTTCGCCTGTTTGCAGTCGCCCGGCGGCCGTCAAACAGGGAGGGAGGGAGAGAGAGAGAGTCGTCGGCCACCGCCGGCACCGCGCTTAGCTCAGCATGACAGAGAGCCACGGCGGGACGGGAGGTGGCGCCGGCCGGCAGCTGGGGCAGAATAATGTTTGAGTGGGGGTCCATGACACGATCCTTCTACAAGTCAACACTGGAGATACATCGGTGCCGGGAGTGCAGATTACGTAGCTTTTATATGTCACGGAGAGCTGTACAGAGACTTAAATTAGTTCCTTGCCCGGCGGGGATGACCCGGCAAGGACAGCGCTCCCTCGGCCGACGGTCTCCTCTCCTTCCCTCCTCCTTCCGCGGCCCTCCATCATAACCCCTTCAGTTTTCTCTTCTCATAAGCCTCGCTGCCAGAGCCGAGAGCGAGCAGAGCGGCGCCGGACTGCAGCCCGCCACCGGGGGGGTGCCTTCAAGATGCACTCTGAAAGCAAGGATCCGGCGAAGACCTCGTCGCTCCAGTTGAGGCAGGACGACAAGTTCTACTGCAAGCTGCTGTCCAAGGAGAGCTCCGCCGCCAACCCTTCCTTCCACATCTACTACGGCGGCGCCTCCGGTGCGGTCCCCTTCCGGTGGGAGTCCCAGCCGGGCACGCCCAAGCACCCCGGCCAGGCCCGCACCGTTGCCCCCCTCACGCCCCCGCCGTCCTACCAGCTCGGCTCCCGGAGAGCCCGCGGCGCCGGGAATCGGCGCTCGTCCGGGTCCGGCCTCCTGAGGACTATCCTGCCGAGGCTCGTCCTCCAGCGGAAGGGCGACGGCGGCGCACCGTCCTCCCCCCGCGGCTCGCTGTCCTGCTCCTCCGTGTCGTCGTCGGCCTCGTCCTTCTCCCCGACCAACCTTCGGGGCCGCAGCCGCCTCTCCAGCCCCAGGTCGTCGTTCTCGTCCCCGGGAGACGAGGAGGAGGGGGAGGAGTCGTCCGACGCCGAGTCTCCCAGGTCGACGCTGTGCTTTGGCCCCGGCCGCGGCGGTTTCCGGGGGTACTGCTACCGGATGGCGGTGATGAAGAATGCCCTCCTCTCGATCGTCGGCCGTGGATCCAGCTCCAGCGCCCATGGCACCGCCTAGATGCCGACCAGCCGGCCGGTCACCATTGTCGTCCTCGATCTATTTCGTTTTTGGGTGATCCCCGGAGTAGTATGATCGTCGATCTCCCGGTAGTGTGTCTCGCCTACCACAGGACCAATATATATATATATATCTGTATGTACTGCACCAAGACGAAGTTCTTCCTGTCTCTGCAATAATGTGACCTTCCAATCGCCATGAATGAACATCGTACGTGCTTCCGTGTGTTTATCGGCACACTTGCACACATCGATCTGATCCGATCTCTTCCGTTTCCGCCGCCCGTAATCGGTTCTTCTTTCCCCGGCCTCCTCTTAATTGCTCTCGCGCTCTGTTGATTAATCCACATACTTAGATTATCTTTTAAAAAATCTTGCCCCCAGGTTCCTCTCTTCTTGATTGCTTTCCCATGATCTCCTCGCCAAGATAGGTGGGCAGTGGGGAAGAAGCAAGGGAAGGAGAGAAGGAGCATCATGCAAGTAGCTTCAATTTTTTTTAACAGGCTTCGCCGCCAGTCAGGCGAAAACTTTAAGAAAATCCCTAGTTGGCACGCGAGCCAGGTCCGAGAGGAGGGGAAGCTTCCTTGTCTTCTCGTGCGCCACCGGACGGCTTTAAATCGATCGGGCTGAAATTAGAGTTCGCTCTAAGTTGGTATCGATTTAAGCAGACATTGATGGATTGTGAGATATATATTCGCCGTGGACCATGGTGGATATTTTGGATAAGGATATTATCTTTTTTATGATATCTGTTTTACTTTTTTTTAAGATCGGCTCTAAGTAAATATTTTTATAATATGTATATAATACATTTTTAAAAATAGACTTAACTATTTTATAACATACATTAATATTCTTAGTTGACATTGATAAATACATGATAAGTTTTATATTTTAAATTTCATTTATATTATTAAATATAATAATTAAATAAAATATAATCGGAATTTTTGGAGCCCTACATTAATTATTGGTATGCGTTTAATTTGAAACCCAAGAATATCTGATTTATGATATTTGACTCGCATCCGCATCCAACTCCAATCTGATTTATTATCTATTTACCTAAAGGGAACAGATACAATAAATTTATTAAGTACTGTTTAGCACAAACTATGAGATCGGACTAGAGATTTTAGTATTTAAGTTAAAACAAATGCTACGTACGTCGTGATCTGTATGGTTGAAGTTTCAAAAATAATACTTTATCAATAGTGATATTAATATTTTTAAAACTTAATGCCCTGTTTGGTTAGAGTTTCATTTTTGATACTATATCAATATTGATATTAATATTTTCAAATGTTAGAGTATCAATATCAAAAGTAATACAAGTTGACACTTGTATTATGTAATATGGTTTGTTTGCACTATAAATTTTAAAATTGATACAATTAACCAAACACCTCTTAATGACTCCTATCAATTTTAATTTTAAAATTGATAGTGATAGCGATACCAAATAGTGTTACCAAACAAGACGTAAACTATCCATTTCAAAATCGATACAAGATGACGCATGTGTCACACATAATGTGTTTTGTTTATATTATAAATTTTAAAATTTGTATTATTAATCAAATATTTTTTAATAATTGGTATTAATATCAATTTTAAAATTGATAACGATAGAAATATCTAATAATGTTATCAAATAGAACTTTATTTTTATATCGATCAGAGCAAGTTACCTTGTCTACATGCTCGCTTTAGTCATAAATCTACTTAACTGTATACCCGGAGTGTAATCAAAATAAGAGATTTCAAATTTTGGATTCATTTTGATAAAAATTAATAGATTTGGAACTAGTTAATGTACCCTAAAATTTATCAAAACTAAAGTTGGACACGGACACCGTAGTTTATCAAGATAAAAAAGGTGATTTTAGTTCTATTTTTTTATTTTGATGGAACTTTAATATATACATCTATGTAAAAATAATACCATAACAAATAAAAAACATGTGATTATTAAAACATAGTAAATGAATGATAAGAAATGTAAAATATTTTTAAAATGGTCAGTTCAAAATTTAGTAACTATACTTGATTTATTAGCTTATTTATAAATAAAAAATTTATGTAAGAAAGTATATTTTAGCCTCAGCGTTAAAAAGTGGTTATGTAATGCCAGTTACTCAGGATCTATCGACGGGGACGGGGCGATCAACCACTTTTTATTAAAAAAAATATATCAATTTCAACCATCGTACATGTGCGTATACTTTTTTTTTGAACAACAACAACACAAACACATTTATACTATAGCAAAGGAGTACAGACAGACCGAGACACCATTACATGAAAGCAAAGTCAAGATTAACAAGACGATAGGCAGAGTTCCGTTGAAGACCATCATGTCCAACAACTTAACACATAGCCACATAATGGCCAAAGATCGGCCAGCAAAGTTAAGGACTCCTTTCAAGGAGTTTGATAGTTGCTTCGAGACCGGAAACTCACACCGAAGAGGTGTGGATTTTGCCCAGATTAACGGTCTCTGAAGAGAAAGCATGACTATGAAAAAGTCATAGAAGGACAGCAAGATAGACCCCAACAGCAACACACCGACTATAAACAAGACGAAACAAAAGATAAACCAACTAAGACAAATTAAACCTGAACTCCCCAACTGTAGTGCACGAAAAGAAGACAAAATGCCTAAATGAAAATTTAGGCAAAGCACTACATTCGGAACAACACTACTAGGCCTAAACATTTTTTGTTTGGGAGGGAGGATTATCCTCCCTCCCAAACCAAAAGGAACCTCAAAATAGTTGAAATAAATGACCGAAAAATCAACCAGAGTCGCCTTGGAGCGGACGAGAACACCACTGTACGAGAAGCCGCCGGAGAGGAAAACCGATGAAGGTTCTGCCGAAGAAGAGGCCGCCCGACCGCCCGACGAGGTCTAACAGCGCCTAGCCCTCACCGCCCGCTCGGAATCGGTCCAGAGGAGGGGGATCCGGCGAATGATCCGCCAAAGAAGGGCTCCAGCGAGAGATGGGGGGCTCCGGCGAGGGTTCCGCCGGAAGGGGCGCCGGCGAGGGGGCTCCGGAGAGAGTTCCGCCGGAGGGGGCTCCGACGAGAGAGAAGGGGCTCCTCAAAAGGCTCCGGCGAGGGTTCCGCCGGAGGGTGCTCCGACGAGGGAGAAGGAGTTCCGCTGGAGGGGGCTCCGGCGAGGGTTCCGCCGAAGAAAGGGCTTCGGCGAGGGGGCTCCGGGGGGTCCGCCGGCGAGGGCTCCCGTACATGTGCGTATACATATATATATATATATATATATATATATATATATATATAAAGAGAGAGAGAGAGAGAGTACACACATGAGCCATGCGGAGAGAACGGGGAGCAAAGATGGTCACCTGCAACTAGTGTTGCAAGTACGGCTGTAAACAAGTCAAATTGTGTTTGGAATTATCGAAATTTGATTCTGATTTCAATAAGAGTTAAATAGTTTCAATTTCGATTCTGATAATTTCGAAATTACTATGTTTCTGTTTTGATCCGATTCTTAATTGAAATTGGATTTGAATTTGATAATTTTTAAAATACATATTAAGTATTACTTTTTATTCAAAAATAAGTTAATAATTTACATATAATTATTAAAATTTATTTAAAAGTTTATTCTTATCATTTTAACAATTTTTATAATATATTTTATAATTTTTTAACTTTATCTATGTATAATTATTTTTTATTGGAATCAGATTAACGAAAACAAAATCCATTAATTCTGATTTCGATAAATTACCGGAACGTTCCAAACTCATTAATTTTTATCGAAATCGAATTGAATATCGAAATATCAGATTCCATTTATACCCATAGATGCAAGCCTGCCACTAGTGTTGCAAGTAGTGGTACAAATTAGCACAGTTTGTTTTACATAATTCGACTTTGAGCTCACGCATCGTAATTATTATTTAGATTTGATTGAGTAATCGATTGATATGAGTTTAAACTCGAGCTCGAACAGTAACTTGACTCAAATTCAAAGTTACATTCAAGTTTGGACTAGATACAAGTTCATGCATAAATTTAAATTAATCAAGATGAAAAAGTTTAACTCATTCTTGAGACGCGATTTAAATTTAAACCCAAATCAAATTTTTATTTAACATATTCGATATATCGAAGTGATAATATATGATTATTAATGATCCTAATTTATAATTTTAAGTAGATATTATTTAAACGAGTCACTTGCCGTCGATCCTGAGCTTGCTCAAGTTATGCTCCACTAATAAATCGAGTTTAATTTTTTGTGTTCAAAATTATTTGTACGAGATAATAAATAAGTCCGAGTCAAATAAATATCAAGTCAAATATGGAATTACTTACTCGATGCATGGTTCGTTTTCACCCCTACCCAACCCACCACGAGGAAGAGGGAGTAATGGTGTCGGTGGTTGGGGGCGGACCGGGCGGTCTGGGTGGGCCTGGCGAGCCGGGAGCGAGCGGGTGGGCCTGGCCGCCCTGGCCGGGTGGGGGGACCGGACCACGTTGGGTTTATGGAAGAGAGAGAGACGTGTACGGCCGGATCCATTTTTTTTTTTTTTTGGACATGGCACAACGGCCAGGTGTGCGCACCGGCGAGAGTTTGAGTGCTCCGACGAGTACTCGAACCCCACAAGATGACCCCCCGCCTCTGCCAGCCGGGATCAGTTTCATTATTCGTAAAATTCACTGCATTCTCTGCATGGTAAAGTTCGACTGACACGTGCCAACAATGCCGGTGTCGCTGCTTGACCGGCTGTCTTGCAATTTAAAAAGACCACGGGCTCTTCTCCCGAACAAGTACCACTCTGATTGTTCGCTTCGACACATAACTGGAGAGAGAGAGAGAACAAGGATACAAATCATTCTATTTGATTTTAGTTGATATTAGTTTGCGGGATGCTTTCAAGTAAAATCTCACCATCATCCAAAGCGATGTGCTGAGAGTGGTTAACGCCATCAACGGGGTAGAATCGGAAGTTTGGAAGAGTACTCAGTCTTTCGTGCTGAAGTGTCCGTCCTAGTCTGTTAGCTCCGGCATTTTCGTCATTTTTTGCCCTAGATCCGTCAATCTTGCTGCTCATCGACTCGCCGGGTGAGCTTTAACTTTGACAGAGCGTCTTTCGTTATTTTCGCAGAACGATGTACTCTTGTTGAACATTGTCGAACAGATAAGTAAAGACTCACCGTATCATGGCGATGGCATCGGTTGAGTAATTGGAATCATGGTTCGTCGGGTCGCGACCCGGATCCGACTTGGTCGGTTTTGGGGCCGACCGACCCGGTCGCGACCCTAAGACCCCGACCCCATTTTTAATTTTTTATTATTATTTTTCGTGACCCGGGCCGACCCCGTCCCAACCCGGGTCGCGACCCCTGCCGACCCGGGTCAATTTGGGGCTAAACCGACCCGGTCCCGACTCCCGACCCCACCTTACTTGATTGGAATGATATAGTTCCCTTTCAAAAATTTTTAATTAATATTAGTTTTGGATAGTCGAAGACTGAGGTCTCAAGAGAATTCTTCCAATCTCTCCCGTAAAGATTCAATAAATACATGATTTAATAACTTATTAAATACGTAATTTAATGATATATTTATTAAATTTTTATGAGGGGGACTAAGAAAGACGCTCTGGAGGTTCTCCGCTCTTAATTTTGAGAATAACTCTCTTCCCTTTTATGTTTGGAATAACAAAAAATAAAATTGAGTATAACTTCTATCAATGTCCAAGATGAAGATCTGGATTGAAATTTTTGTTTCCACGGCTACCCAGAAATGCAAATCTCGAGAAAAAAATAGTAAAAAAATGCTTCTATTCATCCGGCTCTTATATTTCTGATCATGTATTCATAGCGGAATAGGTACTCTACCTATGCCTGCTGGCTTCTGTATTCCCGGGAGATTCACGATACTGCTGGAGAGGAAATCGGGTAAATCCATCACCTGATTGCCCGAGGGCAGAGAGATCTCTGAAATCCGTGTGGAACAGACCGGAGGAACACCGATTCTGGCAGATCGTCGTAGTGATGGCTGCAGGAGCCGAAGAAACAGGACAAGGGGGAGACCTGGGGGGAAGCGGAGACGACGACGACCCTCGGCCGCAAGCAGCTCGGAGACTTCATACCCGTCCATCTGCCCATCGTCGAGGGGAGAGTACTCATGGACGACGCCCAGCGCAATGATACGTTCCAGGACTTCCTCGAGGCTCGCCCTTCTCGCGACGGGTTCGTCAAAGTTCGGCTTCGCCCGCTGGTTTCCCACCTTCCCCTGTCCCGTGTTGCAGCGGCGGCGGCTGGTCGCCTCCCGACCAAACCCCCGTCACGCTCAGGCGGTCCCGCTACAGTGTCCCCTTCGTCCCGTCCGGACCATATATGGTGGTGGCCTTGGGCAAGAAGTGGCTGAGGAGCAACACACATCTTGCCGGCCTCCCGGGTGGTGTACCGTAGGAGTTGTGCACCGGCGGCCATCTCTCGAGACCACCGTGTAACTTCCCTCCGCCGTGGGGATGTACGACGCCGCCGCCGCCGACACTGGGACAGAACTGAGAAGGACGTGAGGTGATATCCCATGCATCAGAGGGGATAATATCGATTAACTTAGTTAAATATAATTATGTTTGTCAACCAAACAGAGGATCAGAGATAAAATCAAGTTTATCCCAACTTATCCTCTCACCTGAACGGGGCTAAGTGATTTTTCAGTTGGTCATGATACAGGAGACCGTATGTTGAGATGTCAACACTTCAAACCATATGAACCCAATTATCAGACTCCTTAGATAAGTTGACCAGCAATTATACGGTAGTCTCGTAGTTCTCCATAACTTGTCGATATAGATAATGGATAATCTATTAATTTAACAGATACAAACATGGATGCACTTAAAGATGGAGCACGTTAATGTGCATCCTGAGATGACCCATATTTTAATACAATCTAACAAACACCCAACAGCTATATTGTAACAAAGATAAAAATTTAACAATAATGTGGTTTCATTTTTTATCTTCTGTTAAAGAGTTTTCCGATGGAGACGCAACTTGGACCAATTTTGTACCTTTTGAGAATGATTCCAGAATATGTATTCTCTTTTACACTTTAATTTTTATCACTTAATAAGATATTGTTACTTTTTATTTTTATGTTTTGGATCATTGCATATACTGTGTCTTTATATATCGGTTAACCTTTCCTCAGTGGACGGTATAAAACGGTTCACGAATATATGATCTATTTTCGATAATTAACAAACAACTACTGAATATAACTTCGGCTTATCATATATAAATATGGATAATGTCACTTTCTGACCCATTGACATCCCTAATCATACAATAAGGATTCATTTCTTATTTTGATTACAATAAGGATTCATTATTAAGATATCAGCTGATTTCAATTCCAGAGAAGTCAAAATATAATAACATTCAGATTTTTTTTTTGGTTTTGATTCCATTATTAGAATTGGAACTGAATCAAATAAAGTTCATAGTATACATTAAATAATATTTATATTAAAAACAGCATAACAAATCTCATACAACTAACAAAATATGATATGATATATTTGTTTTTAGGGATATCTACCGAAATTTTATTGAAATAGAAAAATGGACACATAATTAATTGGCTGGTTTGGATGGGCTATCGTGATATGCATTTCTAATTTTGATAATCCGTAGGATGCGACATTGAATTCGGAATCCATTGATTATTATTGAAATCAGACAAAAAATTCTAGCTTGTGGATTCTGTTTGCATGCATGCTCACAAAGTCCTCAGTTTATCGTTTCGTCGTAGATCCCTATGAGAATCTAATCATTTTTGTTACATTTCACCGTGCATGTTTGGTACGAGGATAACTTGGGGATAAACCAAGTTTATCCCCAAAATTTAGGGGATAAACCTGATTTATTCCCAAAAATTTTGGATGCCAAACAAGTCATTAAAGAAAGGGATCGATCCAATGTATATACTAGTGAGCTAGCACTAGCAGAGTATTATAAAGATCCATGAATCATTAAGACAAGTCATGAGAATTTGCTGAGGTGCCCGCCAGAGAGACCCAGAATGTCCTTGTTGCTCTATATATTTAATTATTTTCCTTCTCCGGTCCATTTCCCTTCTGTTTTTTTTTTCTTTGTCAAGAAATATATCCATTTCCCTTCTGTTGAAAGCTAGCTCTTCCTGTAGATGTAACAACATGAATATATATATATATATATATATATATATATATATATTGTCATCCCCTTTTTCATAACATCTTCTTGCATGATGACAAGGAGAACTGGATTCCAAGCAGTGAGTGCTCCCCCCAGTCCCCACCATTTTAATTATAAGAAAATGACTTTAGGGTCACTAGCTCAATGAAGGACTCCGTCCTGTCTCTCTCTTCTTTTCTCTCTCTTTTTTTTGTGTCAGGTGTCATGACAGGTGCCCTACTACAAACATTGCCACCTGGGAGAGGTCCCGAGTTCGAACCCCTAGTGGGAGAGTCATTGTTGGCCACTGCGCTGGGAGCCCCTCTCTCATTTTCTCACCAAAGGTTGGTGAATGATGAGGCCAACATGAACAATAAAACATAAATGCACGGTTACATTTATACATGGGCTTGCATAACTAGAGTAAATCTCGTCTATTTTAATCTTTTTGCCATCTTGGCTCCGCAAATATGATAATATTATGCCTCTAGTCTATCTTAGATTACATGTTAATGTACAAAATATTGGTAAATATGACAGAAGTTTGACAGCTGTGTGCCTTGAATTTCAGCTTGAGGTCCTAAAATGGAGCTTCTTAATTTGTACCTTAATTAACTGGGAGGCCCCATGGCATGACCCTCCCTTCAGTCGTTGGAATATGAGAAGAAACATGCATGCATGTCACTGTTGCCTAGTTTATTTATTTATTTGGCTACATCGCATTCGAGCGAAGCTTCCATGACGTTGACCGGTGGGTGTGCAGCTACTGTCATAGGAAGGAAGATTCCAAGGGTGTGCACAGATTAGGTTTGATTCAGTTTTGAGTATCATTTTTAAAAAAAAAAATAGAACTGATTGACCAATCTAATCTGATTTGATATTAAAAATTAATTAAAAATTTTAAAAATTATTTTTTAACTATGAAGCCATTTAATTAAATATTATTTTAATTAATAATATAATAGCACTATTGGCATTGGTCCGTCAAGTACAGATTTATATAAGGGCCGAATATCTTTGGTGACGTTTGCTTCCGCTCAATGAAGTGTTTATAGTGATCTTAATTCCTTCTCTAACCTCTTGTATGGGAACGCAAAAATCTTAAATATTCTTCTTTGAAAATTTAAAATTTATAGTGAATTAGTCAGTTCTAAGAGGTTACTTGTCCATTGATTTTAACTGTCTGATGTCTAACGAGTTTAGACACCGATTAAGTTAAAACAAACAGGTTAATAAGATATGTTAAAATCCAGCAAGCATCCTTCCTTAATTATTTAGGGGGTTGTTTGGTATCGGGATCAGTTGGAGATAAACTTAGTTTATCCTCCAAATTTTGGAGATAAACTAGATTTATCCCCAAAAAAAAAATTGATACCAAACAAGCCCTTAAGGAGTCAGCAGTCCGAGCTGAAACAAACCAAATAAAGATAGTCAAAGCAGATCAAAACTGGTCAGAATGAATTTGGTCAGTTTTTCTAATTTTTTAAACCTTCTTCTTGTTTGTTATCAACTTATCGCGAGATCTTTGATTTTTTTTATTCTTGTTTACACTTAAAAAATCACTTTTATTTTGTTGAGAATGAATTATTAATTCAAGTTATGTTTTATAACAATTAAATCACTTGACTGTCTCAATAATTTTGCTAATTAATATCTTTTTCAGAGATCATCCATCTTTGACCTAGCCCCAATAATTTTTGAAGGTTTTTTAACTCAACATCTAAATAATAGTTTGCCAAAATTATTGGTAGTCAATGATTTAATTTATTAACATATTCTTAAATAGAAATATTATATTTTCTATTTTTATGATTCAATTCATTGAATTTTAAAAATATATACTTAAAAATATAAAAATTAGACCGGTCTTAGTCGGATCGGCCCAATGTACAGCTTCTTACTTGGTTGGTTTGGATCAAGTTAATTATATTATGTGAATCAAGTTAGTTTACTTAAAAGCTAGTTCAAGTCTTATAAATGGAGTTCACATCATGTGCTATTGAAGAGGATCCCCAACACATCTCGTTGACCTCCACTTGGGAGATTTTATGAGATGATGGCCAGCTAGGTGTGCCAAAAAGTCCACCCGAGTCGAATAGAATGGTGTTTGAATTTAACTTGTTTATCTTAGATAAGTCTCGAGCACGAGTTTCAAATTTTTACCAATACATTCAACTCTTCTTTAAACATTTATAAAGTTCAAAATCAATCTAAACTCACAAACAAGTCTCTAATTTTAACTCATTTACTAAGTTTGAGATAAGTTTAGAGTCAATGTTAGAGTTTTTAGGAATATTTGATGACGATTCAAATTTCATTGCGCGACGAACGATAAGAACGAAGAAGATCTGTCGGATAGAAATCGTCCGTCTCCTTTGGACGATCCTATAGATTCTTTTCTGTATTGAACCTGTACGGTGCAACCGTACGAGGAGTCATAGTCCTGTTTATACTAATATACAGAGGAGGGACCCGTCCGAATTTGACTAGGATTAAGATTTTACCCGTGATCGGATCTCGAGTCAAACAGGAGATAAAACCTAATAAATTACATTCCATCTTATAAATCTAATAATGTGCTAAATCAAACATAATAACAAATATATCACTCAAATAAATATCCAGTAAACCTAACAAATATTACTATTGAGTTGTGGTGGGAGTGTCTTGGTTCTTTTGCAGCCACGTGCAGCGCAAGAGCCCAGTACGAGTACGAGGGAGACACGTCATGTGGTAGGCACGTGCACACGCGCGACACGAGTGGTGCCCACTGCCAGCTGTCTCCACCGACTCTCAATTCACTACGGAGGTGACCACCGCAGGCAAAATGGAATCCCAACACTCCACCGCCAGAACGCTATACGTATTATTCTCCTCTGATGCCTTTATTGTTTGGAAGAGGACAGGATCGGCAGTGTGATGCCGATGATGGGCCTGCCGGGCCGAAAACGGGCCCATTTGTATGGGTTCTGCTTGGGCTACGTCAGCTGTTACTGGCCGGTCTGGGCCAAGAACGGCCCAAGCTAGGCCCGGTTTGATTCTTCAGCCGTTGCAACTATTCGGGTACGTCTGACAAACTTCGGTCCGGACATTTTTATCCTGCACAACCATCCAACACTCCCTCTCACCCTGAACGAGGGCAACAGGAATAAAATAAGAGAAAGGTAACCGAATATTAAAATTAGATCAGTGTCCCTGTATCATCCTACGAACCCTAAAACTACATTTGACGTAAGTTTGAGAAAATCAAGGCCTTGTTTGGAGGTGAATTAATCGGTGGAATAATGGGTAATTAGTAGGTCAGTGTGTGGTGATCTGTTTGCAAAATATGTATCCAGTACATACTGTCCGACCTGGTTTTGCCGCAATGGCCAGCGCCTTGCTATATCATGCACACCACGATGGGCGGTCCTAGCTAGGTTCGAACCCCAGACAGACAGCCATCCGTGGGAGGAAAGGGTCTCCAACGTGAAAAAAAAAAAATATGGGTGTTCTTACCACCACCCCGCCTCGGTGCTGAGATCAGTAGTACGTTGTTCAAACTTATTCTATAAGCATTTATTTCGTACGAGTTCGAGCTCGAGTTCTTATGAGTAAGGGCAACACTTGTTCAAGCACGATTCATCACTTCATCCAGTCGAGCTCGAATCGCAGCTCGACTCAAGTTCCGTCCTCATTAAAATTTAAAATCATCTTGAAAAACTTCAGCTCGGTCTCAATTTGCCCGTAGGATTTGAACTCTGGCTCGTTAACAGGGCCGGATGTAAATTTAAACTCCAATCAAATTTTATTTCATATATATGTATTCAAATAACACCATATAATCATTGATATTTAAATTTTAAAATTTTAAAAAATATATTAAACATGTCGTCCAGCAAGCGCGGATCCCGAGCAAGACTTCAACCTCCGTCGTCATTAATTACATGAATGCGGCGGTGGAGTTGAGTAGATGGCCGTGGCTATCGCTTTATTTCCCTCATTTTTTACGCTTTGGTCTCTGGATTTAATTAGGTGCTCGCTAGACTGCAAGCGTTAATTTATAGATTAAATAAAGATCTCAACTTTTATAATTATTCAAACCGATACGCCGACTAATTCTCATCTCAGCAGTTAACTGCAGATTGACTCTACTTTCTTTTTGTTGGTTGCTCTCCCGGCCAGTTGATAATCTTAACTGCATTCTTAAATATCCTCGTCGTATACCTCAATTTCAAAGTGTTATCCTTCGTGATTAAATTTGTTGAAACGATAATAACATACTTAAAAAATAAAACTTAGGTCGGGTCGATGTGAATAAGTTAAAATTTTCGTCCATGCCGTCCTAATAAGCATAGAAGGTTGCCGCCGGGTTGGCCGACCCGGCCGGTCTCCGGGCCGACTAGCGTGGAAAGGACCCGGCCAGGCCGACTTGGAGTAGGCCTAGCTTGGGGTCGCGCGGCCTGGCTGGGGGTCGGGCGACCCGGCAACTTGGTCGGCCAGGTCGCTCGACCCGGGGCAACCTGGTCCGACCCCGCTGATCGCGCAGGTCAATCCGTGACTACTATGCACCGCATTTAATAATAGTATAATAATAATTCACTATCACACACACACATATATATAAGATTTATAATCATACATGTGTTATATATTCAAATTTTATAAAGATCTTTTTTAACTCTCTTCCCTATCACACACACATACCAAGTTCGTCGAGAATATTTATTTTTTGAGCGTTTCATTTATTGATAGTACAATAATATTTTACTATCATTTATATTATTATGTATGGTTAAAATTTATCATTATAAATTTATGATACATCTTAAAATTTATAAATTTATTTCTTAACTATCTTTACCTTCGCACTTGAGATTAACTCTTTCCCAACATATACTAATGCCCTGTTTGGTAACACTATTAGACACTTTGAGGTGTTTGGTGTCTTTACCTTCTCATTTAAAATTGATATTGATTGTAATCACTTTGAGGTGTTTGGTTAATAGTATCAATTTAAAATTTATAGTGCAAACAACACATGTTATGTAATATAAGTGTCAACTTGTATCAATTTTGATGTTGATATTTCATCTTTTAGAAATATCAATATCAATACTAATATAGTATCATTTTTGATACTCTAACCAAACAGGCCATAATATAGCATAATCACAAAAAATCTTATTTGCTTGTATAAATAGATAAACACTCATATTCAATTATAATATAAAATATAATTATATTTATATATATATTTATGCATACATAAATATATATAATATAAAAATATTATTTTTATTTTTTATTTTTATACAATTTTTATTTTAAAATTTTTTTTATAATAAAATAAATAATATCCGACCCCATCTCACTAAGTCTATTTTGAGCAGACCGACCCAGTCTAACTCCCAACCCGACATTCCTTGCTATTAAGGACAAGACCAAGCTACACGTTTATAACTATCGAACAAATCTTGAAAAATGAGTAGAGTAGACACATTTCTTATAATTTCACGTACTCTTTTCTTTAATATCTAATTTGGAATTACTAATTGGTCTAACGCAAAACGGAATTCACAACATTTTAAGATTTTGTGCAGTCAAATCCCTTAGTTAAGATTTTTTATAAGATGTTGTGCCATCAAATCCATAAGTCGATTGATCTTCATGCATGGTTTGATCGGATTTCCCTTTTCTCCGTTGTAAGCGTAAGAAGATGTAAACCGTATCGTTCAGTAAGACCCTCCTTGGTGCAAGTTTAACTTAAGGATAATTTGATTTATCTCTAAAATTTAGTGAATAAGTCAAGATTATCCTTTAAATAATTTGGTACCAAACATATTCTAATGGGGTGTACAAGAATTTTGTTATAAAATTTTGTTATAATTTTATATTTTTGTAACAAAAATTTTTAAAAGAAATGTTCTCCAACATTACAATTTGATGTTTTTAAAGAATTTTCTTTTTGAACAAAAAAAGAGGGTCATTTCTTTGTTTTTATCTTATGATCTCCCACTCACTTTTTTTATTGTATCTTCTCAGACATGCATGATAATTCTATCTTATTGATTAGGTCACATTTTATTTTAATACAACTTTTTACCATGAAAATGTATAAAAAATTTATCGTACATCCAAACACCTTATAAAAATCTTAGTTTTCTGTTATCACCTCACGTTGATATGTAGCATATTAAACTGAAAATATGAACTCATCGGACCACCAACGCTTTGAGTGCAGAGCAACCCTTTCTTAACTTTGCCAAGGGATATATATATATATATGTTCACTGGCAAAGCACTAATTAACTCTAGGACATATACAACAGCAACTGATTTGAATACCAATATTTGCTCTATGAATTTATATTATTAAGTTTATTACAAAATAAGACACAGTGAAGAGAAAATCTTCTTCTTCTTTTTCTTCTTCTTCTTCTTCTTCTTCTTCTTCTTCTTCTTCTTCTTCTTCTTCTGTTGATCCAGCTAGCTAGCTTTAAGTTGCATGGAGTGTCTCATTAATGAAGCTGGGAAGATAACCGACTGGTCTAAAAAGGATTAATTAATTAATTAACGCTGCCAGTTGTGGCCATATCTGATCTCGTCTCGCTCGTCGAGCTTCCGTCGTGTTGTACATATATATTTTCTCCATTAAACGGGTCTTGGAGTTCGGATCGGTCAATGACCACCGACGGCATTCCATGTGAGAGCGTATTCATTCAAAGACACGGAATAAAATACGAAGTCTGAACTTTCATTACATATGAAATATTGCCTTAACTATATGGTGGAGTTAATTGGTTCGGATCCTAAAGTCAAAAGACTCTATAACTTAAAAGCTAAATCAAACAGATTAAAGAGACATAGACAGAATGATTATTGGCCGGGTAGTCCCCTGGTCATACTAGATTACCCGACGTGGTTGATTTTTCAGTCGACCTACTCGATTCCAACCCTACTATCCTGATCCGGTGGTTTGTTTTAAAATATTTTTATTTTGACTGCTAGTCAATCCAGTCCCGACCTGAGTCCCGTCCCCAACAGACCCAAGTAGATTTAGACCCAACCGACCTGTTCACGCCCCCAACCCCTATGATCGGAACCAAACAAATCCCTACGATCGCATAGGTTGGCGGACGTCAACAACACTGCTTTTAGATCAATTTTTGGGCATGAGATTTGCTGCACCATACCATAGATAATAATGCATGCATTGTTCTTTAACAATGTGTTCATTCTTATATACATATATGCATACGTCGTTTTGAAATTATTCTGTGGAAGACGATCGATCGATAGTATGTGTTATACGCTGAAGTACTCACCGACATATGTCTAGCGGCCGGCCTTCAGCTTTCAAACAAGCAGCAATATCCGTCAACAGTTGGAGAACAAGACTTCGCTGTGTGATCTCCAGTCCTTTGATGTTTCTCTATAGTTTCCCGCCGGGAGGACAACTGAGCTAGCTAGGGTTTCGGCGGAACGGCGACAACGAAGGATAGGGAGACCAGACGATTGTTTATCTAGCTAGCTAGCTTGTGTAGTTAATAGACAAGAGAATCTCTTTCATCAGACGTTGAAGTTGAGTAAAGAGAGATGTGAGGGCGCACGCGACCATCTCAAGCAACTGAGAGATGTGTCATTCACGGAACCCTCTTCTGCAGGTTAAATAAAATAAACAAAGGCCTCCGCCAAGGTTACCAAGTGTTCAAGCAGTTGATCCAGACGATCGGTCGATTACTTTAAATGCGCCCTGACACAGGAATCTAATCTAGGTTTTCTTGCTTCTCCTTCCCAACATCATCCAGAGTTTAGTGGGGGAGTTTTTTTTTTTGCTTCTCTTCACTAAGCTAATTAATCGCCAGTTTAGTATCAGTCTTTGATTTTAATATTTCAAGAGAAATCGATACAAGTGGAGACATGTATTATATAAGATATTTTGTTTGTAATACATTCTACCCTCTCTTGCATGTTGCGAACAGAGAGGTTGGTGCAAACAAATAAACAGAGATCTCGATGGGTAGGGGCGTTGCTCTTGTTAATCATATTCGATCATCTAACTCTCACGCTTAGAATAATTAGTGTAGTGTCATATATAAGAAGGATTCTTATTTTCACAAATTGTTTTGGTTTTCACACTTAGTGGGGGTATCGAAGTACTGATCTCTTAAAGCATTTTTTTATTTTCACATTTTTTATGTCCAGATTGAACCATTGACTTTTGATATATACATATATATATACATCATGCATGTTAATCATATGGGCGGATCCAACTGAAAATCTTCGGGGCGTTTGGCGCCAGGTTTTGTTAGGAGAAGGGGCATGTTTGCTATAAGATTATTTAGAGAAGTTAAACCTGATTTATGCCTTAAATTTTGGGATAAATTAATCTCAAGTTGATCCTCAAGTTAATCTGGTATCAAAGGGGCTCTCTATTTTGAGGATAAACTTGGCTTATCCCCAAATTATTATTCTTGTACCAAAGAGCCAATAAATGAAATATATGCCTTTCCATTATTACTTTTCAGAAATTGGTTAATTTGAAGTATTACTCTAACACGCTCGATCTCCCCCTTGTAATAATATTACAAGCTCGGGTGATTAAATTTCAGAATCTACTAAGAAACTGCGATTTCTTCATGTAGATCACAAGTCTTAGTCGCCTCCAGAAACTACAAGGGTTGTTCGTGGGATCGTCTAAAAGCCGGTGATACGATTGAAAACCTAGGGAATTGCAAACGATTATTCCTCCAAATTAATGTTGCTATATATGAGGCAGCACAATATTCAATACACTTCGTCCTTCCAAAGAAGTTACCTCTAAGAGAGGCGTCGCATCTGCAGTCCTTCCCCGCCCGCTTGTGCTGTGAGTCTGCTGACTACTAGAAAGATATACAGAGTAATTGCGGTAATTAAAGGAGCAAAATTTTTTTTTGCTCGTAGTTACTTTATATATATATATATTAAACGTGCAAGATGGAAAACTGAACTTGAAAAGAAGCAGCGTAAAGCTCATAAAGGAGGTGATGAATTCGGGAAGAACCACACCCCTGCCCCCACTTCATCTTCTCATCTTCTTCGACATGAATGGCACGCGTCGCCCTTCTTCATTTAACTCTCCCTTCTCTCTCGGGGCCGGGTTGATTAAAAAGCAGTTTATAGATCCTTGAATTGCGGCCTGTCATGTGGAGGAGGAGCAAACCCTAGGCCGCTTAATATGGCCATTCGGTCGATCAGATCTGCCGCAGGCGTACGCAGTGGGACATCGCTTCTCTGTCGCCATGAGAGGAAGACTTCGAGGTTATACATGCTGGGTGAACATGCATGCATGCATGGGATTTTGCATTCAAAGAAGTAACGAGAAAGAAAAGAAGTTCTTGCTTATTCTAATTTCACCAAGATTATATAAGAAGAAACAGTCGAAGGCAACTAAATCAATTAACCTGCTTAATTCGTCACAATGTTCACTAAAACAAGAATAAACTGTGAAGGGAGAAGCACGAAAACCGAGGTAGAGACGAACCATATATGCATTCTAGGGGGGGGGGGTTCTAGAGAATCGCGAGCTATTTCTATCATAATGAAAAACAATCAAGAATAAAATTCATATGTTACGATTTTTCGGCGCCCATCGATCTTCTCCATTATTCTTGATCGTCTCCAGAAAGGGAACGGGACAAAAGGGGGAAAAGGAAAGAAATATTTACGTACACTTAGCCGTAATATGGGACGTTCTCGTTCGTAATGGAGCTGTAATCGGTGGAAGTCGAGGGAGGGGTGTACATGGATGAGGATGAAGTCGCGGGTGCCGGCGGCGGCGGAGGCGGCGGTGCCGGAATAGGAGGCGGCACGGCCACGGAAACTTTCCCGGAGGCGACAGCAGCAGCAGCAGCCGATGCGATGGAGGGCAGGACACTTGCACTGCTCTGCCTAAACTTGTGGTTCAAAATCTCAGCTTTCACCGCACAAAGCTCTTCTTCCAGTGCTCGAACTTGCTGCTGCAGAGCTGAGATCACCCCCATGCACCCGTACACCGGATCCCTCAGCCGGATGTTGGCTTCGTACACCAGGCTGTTTGCCGCATCTGCCCGCTGGGGCTCCGGAACCTCCTGGGGTTTCGGCGACCGGATCAAAATTCAGATCCATATATAGACCATCTTTATATATACATAGAAGAAAATAGACCCAGGAGCGAATTCAATCGCGTTTACCAGCAGCATTTTGGAGACGTTACTTGCGCCGAAGACTTTGTGGACTGACGCAAACTTCTGGGGCTCGTGTGGAGAGAAGTAGGGTGAGAAGGGGCATTCTTGGGCGCATCGTCTCCTCAGGAGCTTGCAGGCGGCGCACGGGGTGATGGTGTTCAAGCTGCCCGGCGGACCGAGCGAGTAGCGCCGTCCCAGGCCCTCGGCGACGTCGGCCTCCCTCTTTATCTTCTTTCCTATGTCGTCCAGCTGCCTCTCCCTGGTCGACCGCAGAAAAGGATTAGGCAAATTTATATCTATATATATATATAGAAGGGATCTCTCTTCACCAAACTACGTTGCTACCCAGTTCCTAATTTTCCAAAAGCTATAGGATCGGGTTCTACCTGCACTTCCTTCCTCTGCTGTTCAACTGAGAAATGTGTAAGTTACGTTTTTTTTTTCTCTTGTCTTAATTTAGATCTATTAGCTATAGCACTCATTCGGCCGGTTTTCCGGAACATAAACGGATTTCCATGCTCGATCTCAGTATCACGAGAAAGAGGAAAACAAATTGGATGCAACAAGAAGAACAAATCATATACAATGATAGATGGAAGGACGATGATCTCTCCTGAGATCTCCTGTACTCAAACGACTGAAGGAATTAACAACACTGTGAACACATGTATTGCTACCATATATAGATGTATGTTAATTTCTACGCCTGTTTTGCTTACCTTCCAGTCGACATTAAGGCAGCATAGCCCTGCAGCAAAGAGCACAGCTCGACGGAGAAGACGGAATTAAGAGGAGGAGGAACAGGAAGAAAGTCAGATATATAAAGGGGCACAAGAGTATATAGTTTTATAGGGGAACACGATTCTGCCTGTCCCCTTGCTGCTTATGCCGCTTGCTCGGCCGTTGGCGTCCGAGGGGTGGGGGGGTTACCGGAGGCGGTGAAGAAGGCTGCTGTTGCGAGGAGCGATCAAGCCTCTGGCCCTGTTGCTCATGCTGCCCTCCATGAAATTCCGCACCCAGAAGTTCTTCTGAGATGGGGAGAAAGAAAGGGAGAGGAGGGGGGAGAGAGGAGATGGTCTTCTTTGCTGTTGAGCTGTGCATTCGAGCTCCGGTTGCCGTGCTGCCTCACGTGCAGCTGTTGCAGATGTTGACTTTGCGAGAAAATCAATGAAGGAAGCTGAAGCGGGGGGCAAGGGACGCTGCTGCCGTCAGCAGAACAAGGCCCTAATATTAAACTGCCCCTTCACAGCGGGCTAGAATGCTCAAACTCCAAGACACACCACTCTTATCATATACTTAAATATATTATTTTAAATATTTTTTAGATTGTGAACATAAATAAATATTATATAGCATTATGTTTTATGTAAAGCAACGCTAAATGCATTCAACTTATTATGTTTAGATCAAAAATATAATTAATTCATAGTATAGAGTAGAATAAAAATAAATCCTAGTGTTATTTATTTTTAAAATATTTGAATAATAATTGTTTTCACGATCTGAAAAACATTTAAAACAATATATTTAAATATAGGATAAGGCCATATATAGTGAAGTGGTAAGCATTGAGGTGTGTATATGTATGTGGAGGTGACCAGAGACTATATATATTTGTTCCCATCCTTCTCCTTAGTTAAAAAAAAAAATCAACAAGGGGGTCCATTATAACAATAGGTTCAGTTACACGATTTGTTTGATAATAGGTCCAAATAAACTGGGAGTCATTTTAGGTAAGTTCTCGGGATATTTTGTATACTTAACACATATATATATACATATATACATTGGGAGAAGGGGATTCTTGTGGGAGTTAGACGAACGTTGCGTGGGGGTTGCTTCCTTGTCCCCATCGAGGGAGAGGGCTCCGTGGCGCCGTGTGGACTGTTTGATGATGACGACACTCTACGGCCCCAAGGGGAGACCAGAAATCTCGCATGGGTAGGTGGCAGCCGGTGAGTGGTCGGCTCACACCGAGCTGGCAAGGGAAAGTATCTATGCGTCGTATACGTATATCATCGATTACTCTTGGATGACGTATAGCTGACGTTGGACAAGTCTGATGCCCCAGCGGGCAGAATGGACTCTTTTGAATTCCTCCGCTCAAATGCTCAAGCTCTCTTGGGTGTTTGGCTGCATGATAATTTTTTGTACACTTTCACGATGAAAAATTGTATTAAAATAAAAAGTGAACCAACTCATGACATAAACTTATCATGTTTGGAGGGACATGATTACAAAAAAGAGTAACTACCCCCACATGACCAAACAAAGTGGGGGACCACAAGAAAAAAGAAAGAGGTGAAGACCCTCTTTTTTAGTTTAAGAAGAAAATCACTTTTAAAACATAAAACTGTCATGATTACCAAACACCTCTTTTAACAAGTTTTCTTACGATTTTTAAAAATTAAAACAAAAATCTTCATTATCATGCAACCAGACACCCACTATCAATTAATGAATTATATTTTTTTCTGTTCAAAAATCACTTGTTTAGTGCGCATAATTGATCGATGAACCACATTTTGAACTACCTGTACTAATTATGTATGAGTTCATAGTCTATTTTTTTATTAAAAGAGACCAGTCCTCTTCTTATTGATAAAACAAAATAGTAAGTCTGATAACAGAAACACTTAAATATCTTAGACAAAGACTTAGAAAAGAACCAACAAACACTGCCCAAAATTTTCATCGACGCACCCAAACATAACGAGACATGTAGACGGTCAATTAACAGAGATTCAAACTTTTATGCAGAAGAGCTCGACATTTGTCGTGAGATCGTATGATTATATTATATAATTACGAATATCGCTCGAACTAACGGTGTCACAAATAAGAACGTGTGATTTATGAAAAATGTCTTGTGACGACGTCAAGATTGAGCAAATTAGAAAACGACAACACAATGAATTAAAAAAAAACAACTTAAATATTACCGCCCGACTTTCTACGAGATCTCTGCTTGCTGTTCTCGATCTTTCATGGAAAACACTCGAGTTTCTAAGGGAAACCCCCACAGGGCTTCAGGGGTAGACCCCCACTATTTATGGGGAAGACCCCTCCCTTGTCCGCCACTCTCCGTTTGCGAGCTCTAGCTAGCTAGTGGTTGCAGGATGCGGAAGTCGGCTGTAGGTAGTGTGGCTCGTCCCCCGCGAGGTCCAATTCACCCCTGTGAGCACGAAACACACGTCTACGGGGAGGCCTGATAACTTCCGGTTGTAGTCACGTATATATACTACTATATATATATACTCACACATAAACATCATTAAATACATACTCACGAATCATTAATGCCGTTATCTTAATTACTTAGGGTGCAACAATAAAATATCACTGTATTCTTGTGTACATGATGTTCATGTGTTAAAGCTTACCAAATATGTGGACGTGGAGCTAATTAAGTCTTTGGGTGCGTTTGGGAACACCATGGAAGTACTTTTTTTTTTACTTCTCCTCTTAGAAGAAGTACTTCTTATTTTTATGGTACCGTTTGGTTACCTTTTTATTTTCACTTTTTCTCCTCCTCGAAGGTAGAAGCTCGGAGGAGAAATTTTCTCCTTCCACGGAGGAAAAGTGCTCCCGTGCTCTGCATCGGCGAACCTCGTACCGCATAGGCGACCCGCTGCCCTCCGGCACCCCCTCCCCAGTGAACCCCTCCCCTCTGCGACCCCCCCTCCCCAGTGAACCCCTCCCCTCTGCGACCCCCTCCGGCACTCCCTCCCCGGCGAAGCCCACCCCTCCGCGAACCCCCCTCCGGCACCCCCTCCGCGAACCTCCCCCCTCCGGCACTCCCTCCCCGGCGATGCCCTCCCCTCCGCGAACCCCCCTCTCGGCACCCCCTCCGCGAACCTCCCCCCCTCCGGCACTCCCTCCCCGGCGAAGCCCACCCCTCCGCGAACCCCCCTCCGGCACCCCCTCCGCGAACCTCCCCCCTCCGGCACTCCCTCCCCGGCGAAGCCCACCCCTCCGCGACCCCCCCTCCGGCACTCCCTCCGCGAGCCGCCCCCTCTGCCCATCCGCAAGTAGAGCAGCCCTCCCCTTCCGCGTCGGCGAAGCCCGCCCCTCCGCCCCTCCGCCAGCCCTCCGCCAGCAGCCCTCCCCGCGGAAGCCGCCCCCTCTGCCCCTCCGCGAGCAGAGCAGCCCTCCCCTCCGCGCGCAACCCTCCCCTTCCGCGTCGGCGAAGCCCGCCCCTCCGCGAGCCCTCCTCTCCGCCCCTTCGCGAGCTCTCCGTGCTGGCGACGATTGCTCCTTCGTTCAACAAAATAATCCAAACAGCTTCTGCTTCTATAATTAAGAAGTTCTTCTAAACAAAGCACCTTTTGTAAGAAGGTCCTTCCAAGAAAAGTCCTCCCATCAATTTGCCAAACGGACCCTTTGTATCTGCTTGATCGTTCGACTTGAACTCTACAAAACTATAACTCGGACCTTGTTGATCCAGAGATGGTTCAAGACATATATATCTCGAGTTACTTTTCATTTCTTTTGTTTACGGAAAGACAAAAAATAAAAAAAAATTCTTAAATGGGCCGGTATAGATCCGATCTTATAAGAGGCACGGCCCAGACGTAGTCCCCTGAAAAGGATGCGCTCCACCAGACTCACACATGTGAGTTCCTTCCTTCCTCCGCCTTGTAATTTTGTATATATATTATTCAGGTGGATTTTGGCAGGGTCTCGGTTTGGATAGGTGTTGTAAAACCAACGCCATTAATAAAAAGTTCTTCGGACGGACGTGCATTTGAATGAATTTGGGGAATCAGTTCGGGTGATCATTTGCTTCCTGCAAGATTTATTTTTTCCGAAATTATTTCTGCCGCTGGTCTCTACGTCAAAGAAGAAAAGGAGGAGAATCGATCCCGAGGCGACTGGGCATCATCCGGATCGTCTAAATGGTCAATCTGCGCGAAAAAGTTCAATGTCACGAAGTTGCAATCTTTTTCGAAACAGTAAAAGAAAACCACTGTAAATAAAATTTCGAAATATTACATTCTGATATTTTATTCACATCTTTGATATCAGAATTTAATTTATTTATGTATCGATGATTAAAAGTATTCTACTATTTATATTTTTCTAACTAATCATAATTTTAATCTAAATTATAAGAATAGATAAAGTCTTAATTCTCTTACCTTGTGTACGTAGACGTCCTCATGACTAGCCCAAAGTCCGGAATCCCAGACTGTGGGGGTAGTCAACGTAAGACAATTTCCGTTGACTACTGTGTTCTACGTACGGACGAACAGATCAGGAGAGCGAATCATCTCAATCTCGGAGTGGAGTCAAAAGTCTCGATCTCTAATTAGAAACGGTCACATGCTTCTGCCGCTTAAGTGGCGGTTCAAAAATCGATTCGATTAACCATTATCGAAAAGAGTTGAATCGTTACCGACGTCTTTGTAACTCGCAACTACCCGTCGATCGGTAACAAGTTAGTAACATGTCAGTAACGGTTCAGTCTTTTTCGGTGGCGGTTCAACAACGATTCAGTAACATAACTTAAAAGTCTTGAATTCGCTATCGAAAAAAGTTGAACCGTTATCGACGTCTTTGTAACTCACTGTCCGTCGGTAACGAGTTAGTAAAACGTCGATAGCGATTCAGTCTTTTTCGGTAGCGATTCATTGAACCGTCACTTGGCGGGGATATGTGACCATTTTTGATTGGGGAATAAGACTTCTCTTTCCACCTGAGAACTGAAATGATCCGCTCTAACATATTATAGGTTTAAGCAGGAGGCTCTGCCGTGGAACCAAACGCATCCTACCGAGCTACGCTTCCGGGCAACGACCAGGCTACGCACATCGTCGACCGATCAAAGAGAAAGGAACGTAGACGTCAGCCTGACCCCGAAGAAACGAAACCAGCAGCCGTTGTCTTCTGCCTTCTTCTGTCTTCTTCTTCAAGACCATGGGGCGCCCGCACCGCACCAGCAGCACGTAAAACGATCCCGGCCGTCGACGCCAGTGTCGGCCGCTTCAACTTGTAACCGCCGCGCGCGTCGCCGCCGTCGTCAAGCTCTGCGATCTCCGCCGGCCGTCCCTGCTAGCGGCGCAGTCGGGCGGTCGGAAGAACGGCCGGCTAGTTGGAGGCATGGGTCTCTCCGATCGCAAGCTCTCGCCGGTGTCGGCATGCAGCAGCAACAACTTGTCTGCAGGGAGCACACCAGGTATATAAATAATCATACGAATCTTTGAGCTCTTTATTACGTAGGTGCGGGCATGGGTCTCTCTCTCCGATCACAAGCTAGTTGCGGGCATGGCATGGGTCTCTCCGATCACAAGCTCTCGCCGGTGTCGGCAAGCAGCAACAACATGTGTTCGCAGGAAACACACGGTGTGAATTCATGTGATTATACGAATGTTTGAATTTTCTATTGCGTGATATACATAGACATTTGTTTCGGTGACCGTCGTCCGGTGGAAGAGGCCTGCGGACAAAGGAAGGCCGGGTTGGGGGCCGACTCAGAGTTGTGGTCGGCTTCAAAATCAACCTAATTTTAGAGGTGTCACGAACCTGGGTTGGATGAGTCAAATTTTTATTTATTATATATATTTATGTATAAATAAAAATAGATATAAATATAATTATATTTTTATATCATAATTGAATATGAGTGTTAATCTATGTATATAAATAAGTACGATGTGTACGAAAAAGAAGAGAGTTAAAATAGATTTTTATAAAATTTAAGTATATAATATATTTATGATTTTAAAATATAAATACGTGCGATAATGTAAGTAAAATATTATTAAAATATTATTAAACGGGAGTCGAGGGACCCGATGACTACTCTAGCGAACCCACACAGGGTCACTACATAGTAGCCGGGCTGGGTCGAACAGAATCCTACTCAGCGTGACTCTAACTGGATTGCACCCCTATTCGCCGGGTCGAACAGAATCCCTTCTCTCATCCACCTCTCAAGCAGTTAACCTTCCCAGAAATTAACTCACTTATTCTTCGTACCAACCATATATATTAACAGGCCATGTCTATGCCGAGAGTCTTTTTTGAGTACATGGTTAATAATTATTTACAAAGGCATGTTTGGGAGGACTTTTAATTTAGGAATTCTTTTAATACCAGCCTCTCTGTCACTAGCTACGTACTTGTGTATTTCTAACTATGTCCTCGTTAATTAGGAGTTAAAAATCTTAAATTATCTCTAGAATATTATGTACGTACATTAATCGGTTCCATTTAGTTTCATTTCGCCGGGTACGACTTCAGTGTCCCATACCCGATTCGGTTCATTTGGTTTGAAAATGACCCCTTAGCTAGGGTGACCATGATAATAGATTCACGGTCATTAATTAATAATGATAAAACTTCTTCGGCCTGCTGTGTCATCGAGACCATCCAATTTAAGGGCGCCCCCACTGCGCTTCATTTGGAGCACCCACAGATACATAGATTCTCCAACTCTCTGTGTTCTTGTCCGATTCCCGCCATGCTCCCCATTGCCATGCTGCTGTCCTTTTTGAAACTGCCAACACATGTACACATACATTTAACCGGAAAATCATCCAATCTGAGTAATCATCTGAGTAATCATAATTAAACACACCCACGAACACATGTATATATATTAGATACATGCATAAAAAACACATAAAATTTGTAATAACTAAATCAGTTGATTAGTCAAACAACCGGAAGTCACCCATTCTCAGCCAATTTTTAACAAAGTACATTTAACTTCAGAATTCTTTCGACTCAACCTCCAAAAAAAATAGATTACAAACAACTTCGGTTAACTAATTTTTGAATATTGAGTTGAAAGAACTCTAAAGTTATAAATGTTCTAGTGAGAGTAGGTCTAAGATGGTTGACATCTTAGAAAGATAACTAATTAACACGATTGTTGGATTAGTCAGTTGATTTAATCATTAGAAAGATTGTTAAAAATATGAATTGAAAAGAGATCTCATGCTTTCCATCCTCTTTACACATCTAGTTAATTGTCGTTGATCAAAAGACCCTAGACAAATGTTAACAATAATGATGGGCGTAAATAAATTTGATATTTTAAATTTTGATTCAATTAAAATAAAAATTAGTGAGTTCAGTTCCTATTTTTGCATCATATAAATTATCAAAATCGGGATTGAATATTTTAAAGTTTATTGGAATCAAAATATTTATAATTAAAATAATGTTAAAAATAATAAAGTATGATGTATAAAGTAATAAAATAATAAAACTAAAATTTTAAATAGATTATATTCGATTTTAGTAATTATACTTGAGTTATTAACTTATTTTTAGATAAAAAATTAATACACAGTATGTCTTTCAAAAATTATCAAATTTGGATATGATTCTGATAATAAAAAATTGGGCCAAAATCAAACTTTAGTAATTTAAAAACTATTCGATTCAAAATACGAACACCTTAAGTCTTATTGAAATCAAAATCAAATGTATATTTTTTTGCCAGCAAAGGAGACTTTTTTGCAGTTGTACCCCATAATTTTTGCGAGACGGAGGCGGGGGCATGCTTGCCTAAGCCCGAAATAATAGGGTCTTTCTCTTACGGGAGGGGGTGATTTCACATTTGGATGAAAGGGAAAAGACTACTAGGGTTGTGCTCCCGTGGAGTACATATTTCTTGCTACTTTACTCGAAAGCCCATACATGATCTACTTAACTGCACCGTGTGTAAAGAGAGAGAGCAGATCACCCCAATTCCTTGGTGAAGGGAACACCCACAATCCTCAATCAGAGGCCATCACAACCCTCAGATGCCACTTAAATAGAAGTTCAATAAAACATTACTAAATTGTTACTGAAGTTAATGAATCATTACTTTTTTCGGATAGATAACACATCCTACTTTCATTCATAAAAATGCCTAAGAGTACGTGAACAAGATTACAAAAGATGCAAGTAAAAAGAAAAAAAAGACACAACTATGATAAAGATAACTGTTGTGCCTAAAGTCATCTTCAACAAATTTGAATATAGTCACAAAGCACCCTACACGGTAAGGTGCTTAGAAGGTTGCACAGCAAAAATAAGTACTCCATTATAGGAGTTCGACAACTATCACGAAACCGAATGATCATACCAAAAGGATGTGGATAATGTTCAAACTAACGGTCTCGTTAGAAAAATCAAGTCTATGTAAAAGACATTGAAAGATAACAAAATAGAACTAGACCACAAGACATACAACAAGAACAGAAAACACAAAAATACCAACTTAAATATGCCGAACACCACACAACTCAAATGCATCAAACAAATATAAGAGATTTAAATACATATTTAAAGGTATCTCTCTCGATTCTCTTTTAACCAACCTTTGAATTGGTTCCAGCCTAGACCTTATTTTTGAGATTATGTGTTACCCTCCAAATCTAACTATACTTTTGCATAACTCGAATTAACGACAAATCTAGCCGCTTGGATTATACCTAAATATGATTAATTTAGGGTTTTGTGGGCGACGGCGCGCTGTTGTCTCCAAGAAAAAAGCCTGCAGAATTATTCGCATTGAGATAAGAGAAGGGTCCGAATTATTGAAGGGAAGTGGGTCAACTGTCGACAGAATTAGTTCTATGTCTCGACGAATTGAGATCGCACCATATATATACAGAAACCTCGCTCGATCATCCTCATATATATACACACAAACCAGAACTCCAGATCGATCCAGTGTCCCCCTGATAGGCGCAGAAAACTATCCCTCACTGTTCATGTGTTCACATGTGCGCCGTCCTACTTTCGAGAAATTTGGATCATCCACCTTTAATTTCTGTCCCATTTTGTTCTCTTGGAAGAAAGTATTGATCATGTGAATCCGATACAACCCACACGTGAACAGACGTTCCCACACGTGTCTGGCATCTATAGCAAGCTAGCTAGCCAGAGCTTCCACACCTTCTTGACGCGGTTCATCTCTATACATCCCTTTGTCTTCAATATCGAGATCTACGAGACTCTTGAACCAATTACGTAGTGATATAATTATATACCATCGTAATATCATGTACACGGGCTCGTTGATCTTCACACCACGTTAAGCAAATTCCATCAATCATCACACATATAATTACTTAAACAGCAGGTAATATAATAAATTTTGGGACACTGGAGACCAGAGTCGGACATACATACATACATATATATATATATAGAGAGAGAGAGAGAGATATGCTTGCTTAACCCATTACAGATCGAAACTTGGGAAAACTTGAGCGAAAAGAAAAGAAGAAAAGCTTCCGCTCTAACAAGGAGAGAATCCTCTGCTAATAGATATGCTCCCATGCATATATCAGTCCTGCTCGCTGCTTTCTTTGCAATTCTCAATAGCCCGTAGAACTGCTCGCCTTACCACCTGCGCATCCACGCTCACCGCTTGTATTTCGCTCTGCATAGGGGAAAGAATAAATTTTCTTAGGCAGCTATGGAAGTGTTTGTTGCACTCGTTTAGAAAAGGAAACATGTACACAGAAAAACCAAGAATATGTATGTATGCATGTAAGAAATTAGAACCAACTAATACTGACTTAAAATTAAATTAGCTAGCTCTTTTATGTCACCTGATGTTGGATTCTTTTAGAGGGCAAGCGGCAGCCGGTGACCACCAGTGTGTGTGTGTGTGTATACATGTACTTATCTAGTTTGCAGCTTAAACGAACCCCTTGTCCCATGATAATGAATTCACAAGTGCATCCACCAAAAGACCAGTGTTTAACACACTGTGGCGCCAGTGGTATATATGCATGAACTAACAAAGGCCGACTTTGCCCACATCTGAAGGTAGGTATTTTTTCGGGTACATTGTATGGAGATCTTTGTCACATGACTCTATCTCTGTAGCTATATAAACACGAACAGACATTGGGCAGTTGTGTGTATGATAATATCGATCGAAATAATTAACCAGACAAAATAATACGAAGAATATTGTTTGATGTAAATTTTCCAAAGTGACCCCTCTCTGGTATCAATGGAGTTCTCTCGATGTATCCATGCATCAAACAGAGGATCTAGAAGGATGGGTCGTCTAAAAGATTGTGCAAAGATATATAATTAGTTTATGATAGATGCATTTGGATATGTATGTATGCATGCCTCATCTGTTAATCCGATGGACCACAAAAAGAAGATATGGCTTTTCTTACTTCTCCTCCCACAGCTTCTAGGCGGAACGAGTCAGTGCAGGAAACCCTAGCCTCAACAACACTGAGGCCCAATTCTTCGAACGCATCCAGTACGGCGACGAGCAAGCCCGGACAGCTCTTCTTTGAGAACACGTTTATCAGAAACCCTTTCTTCAGGGCTTCTACTGTAACCTGTCCAAAACGAAACCAAAATTGTGATCTAATATTTTGCGGACTGTTAGGATCGGGAACAAGCTAGAATATTGTATAACGCACAGAGAATTAATTAAACAAGGCACACCATCGGTAGGGGATCATCATATGCGATGCTCCTTACGCAGGCAACATCTTGGTTCAGCTGTTCCACCTTCTGCTTCAGTTCTTGGATGTACCTTGAAGCGTCTACAATAATCGAGGTCCTGCTTACCTGATAGACAGATTAACTAAAATGTGTTGGATTGATCGAATGGCGCAAGTATGCTCGATATTTAACAGTATGACTGCACGTATCAGCTAGCACTGGTTATATAACATCACAGTGTTGAACGGAGAGCTCCACATATCTGATGGGTCTACGAGCGGAAAATGTAGTTTCCGCCCCTTCACTAAGCCATCGCGATAGTGGAGGCCAATCAATCAATCAATCAATATATATATGTATATATATGCATATATAATACCAATTATGGTTCAATTTACTTGAAAGACAATTTGCTTTACTTTACATACACTAGGAACATCAGATGCCTAGTGGTTAGTGGTCACCGGAATCCTGCTTAAGATAAGAATGACTATCTGCACCAGAATGCATTGCAACAGAATAAACTTAGTCGCAGCCGGGTTGAGGGATATGGAGTAACCAGAAAGTGATGGGCAAACGGGAGGCAAATGCATAACCGACCAATCGTATATAACGCGGTTTTGAACAGAGAAAAAGAAGCACTAGAGAGAAGAAGCCGGTAAAATTGGAAACAGAATATAAAGTGAGTTTCAAGATCTCAGAGCAAATTACTGCATGGGAGTTGGTAACCGAACGAAGTAGCTGTAGCTTCTCTTGCAAGATCGCTCTTTTGTGCTCTCTAGAGACCATGATTCTCTCTCCTTCTATACCTTCCCCCACCCCACCTCTCCCTCTGTCTAAATCTCTTTCTCTCTCTCTCCCCTCCCCACCCTTTCTCTCTGTCTTTCTCTCCTTCCTCCTCTATTGGCACCTGCAGTCGCTGGGGCCTTCTTAAAGAGGGAAGAACCCTCAAATCATTATCCTCCATCAAATCATACTGCATGAAATGCCGGAAATTCCTCAAAAAATAATAAAGTATATGTTACTGATTGTTTCCCGTGTTACCCTTGGGCCTGTTCAGCTAGCAGGTTTAGTTTCTGTGCCCTATCATGTATGCAAGGTTTCCGAGGAGTAAGGAAAACTGTACCACTGGTTTGAATCCAATAAATATATACATCGAACCTTAATCTCTACCTTGGAATCATCTCTATCTTAAGACTCATTAAATTGATGAACCACCGGATTAAACGGACAACTAGTCATGGCATTGAAAGAGCAGCTACCACACTGATGTCTTCTTATCTAATCTCGACAAAACAACAAAGTTGAATTTGGCCCTGCTGAAGGGCCGAAGAAGACGATGGAGCTTCTGGATCTGATCGCACACCAGCAAAAAACAGAAGGAGCGCGGGAGTATTTGGGCGTCCCCTCTTCACAGTGGTCCGGACTTTCCTTTATATGTAATGCCAAAGGGCAAAAGAGTACATTGTACAATATAAATGTAAATGAAATGAAAGAATGTAAAATACAATGGATTACAATGAATTAAAGTCTCAATTTGATAATTCAACACTCCCCCTCAAGTTGAGCTTCGGATCAACTTGGAAGAATGTGTATGGAATGTTCCTTTTGGCAGAATTTTGGTGAACATGTCAGCCAATTGATTAGCTGATTTAGCATGTACTAAGTCAATTAAACCAGATTGAACCTTTTCTCTAATGAAATGACAATCTATCTCAATGTGTTTGGTTCTTTCGTGGAAGACTGGATTCTGTGCTATGTGAATTGCAGCTTTATTGTCACACACGAGCTCAATTCTTCCAATGTCCTGTCCTGTGTCCTCAAAGAGATATTTGAGCCATTGAACCTCTGCCGTACCAGCTGCCATTGCCCTGTATTCAGATTCAGCGGAGGATCTGGAAATTGTACTCTGCTTCTTGGTCTTCCATGCTATCGGATGTTCTCCAACAAGGACAACATAACCAGTTGTTGATCTTCTTGTAATAGGACATGATGCCCAGTCGGCATCTGTATAAATTCTCACCCTCTTTGTAGACTTTGCACTGTAAAACAAGCCTGCTCCTGTGTTCCTTTTAATGTATTTGCAGACATGTAATGCTGCAGCCATGTGGTTTTGAGATGGTTTAGTCATGAACTGAGTTAGAAGATTAACAGCATATTGTATATCTGGTCGTGTGACTGTGAGGTACATAAGTCTTCCAATTAACCGGCGGTAGACACCAGGTTCAGTCAATTCCACATCTGGCTCAAACAGGTTGCACCCTTGCTCAATCGGTATTTCCACAGCCTTGGCTTCATGAAAATCTGTATCTAAGATAATATCTGAAGCATATTTATTTTGACTAAGAAAAATGCCATCTGAGTTTCTCTGAACTTCTATGCCCAGAAAATATTTGGGTTCACCCAGAATTTTCATGTGAAAACAATTGGATAACTCAATTCTTAATGTGTCAATGAGCTGCTCATTATTTCCAGCAATAAGAAGGTCATCAACATATATAAGGACAGTGATGATAAGAGTACCTTGTTTTTTGATGAACAAGGTATAATCGGCTTTGGACTGCTTGAATCCGAAGCCTATTAATGAAGATGTGAGTTTCTCAAACCAATTCCTAGATGCCTGTTTTAAACCATAAATGGACTTCTTCAATTTGCAGACATAGTTTAGCCCTTGCTTAGCATGACCCGGAGGTAATTCCATATAGACTTCTTCATTCAAATTCCCATGGAGAAAGGCGTTATTCACATCAAGTTGCAAAAGATTCCAATTGTGTATGGCTGCCATAGAAAAAATAAATCTAATGGTAGTCATTTTTGCCACAGGCGCAAAGGTATCATGGTAGTCTAAGCCTTCCACTTGGGTGTAACCTTTTGCCACTAATCTAGCTTTGTGCCTAGCTATGGACCCATCCGAGTTGTACTTAACTTTGTATACCCATTTGCATCCTACTACCCTTTTCTCTGCAGGAGGTTTAGTTAAGATCCATGTTTCATTCCTCTCTAAGGCTTCTAGTTCAAGCCTCATTGCTTCAACCCAGACATTCTGTCCACTAGCTTGTTTATAGTCGGCAGGTTCAGTTTGAACTAAAACAGTGTTAGGCATATCAATGACAGAGCCTTGATTAGTGGTAATCTGGAATCCAGTGACATAATCATCAAGATAACTTGGTGGTTTCCTCCGCCTTTTATTTGAAGTCTCAATATTGGCATCATGGGTGATTTCTGGTTCCTGATTTATATGTTCTGTTACAGGTTCAATGTCTTCGGACCTTTGCAAGTTGAAGTCTTCTACTTGTGGAACCGTATCAACATCTTCTTGTTGCATAGAGATATCATCAAACACATCCTTCATACTAGTTTCAGTGACTGTTATAGGAATAGGACTGACATTTGTATTTTCTTTCTTGCATATATATGGGAATATCTTCTCATGAAAGACAGCATCCCGACTTGTAAAGACATTTTCAGTTTCAAGATCCATTAAAACAAAACCCTTTTGATGAGGTGGATACCCAAGGAAGATGCAAGGTCTTGCCCTTGGTTCAAGTTTATCTAGTTTCAAATGTGAAGTGGATGAAAAAACAAGACAACCGAAACTTTTAAGAATCCCATAATCTGCTGGCTTGTGGAATAGACATTCATAGGGACTTTTACCATGTAGTTTCATTGAAGGATGTCTATTGATAAGATAGGCCGCAGTCAATACACAAAAATTCCAGAAAACTTTGGGTAGATTGCCTTGGAATCTAAGAGCTCTAGCAACATCAAGTATGTGTCTTTGTTTTCTTTCAATAATACCATTTTGTTGAGAAGTGTATATACAAGTATGCTCATGTATTATCCCATTTGCAGACAAAAAAATGCTAAGATTATTATTAAAGAACTCCGTCCCATTATCTATTCTTATTCTTTTGACATTACTCTCAAATTGTCTTGAAACATAAGAAATGAATTCTTTGATGATCTCGGCAACTTGCAACTTAAATCTGAGCATAAACACCCATACAAAACGTGTGCAATCATCAACAATAGTCAAAAAATACTTTGCCCCTGTCTTTGATTCAATGTGAAAGGGACCCCAAACATCACAAGCTAATAGATCAAAAGGATTCTTACTAATGTTTTGACTAAGTTTGAAAGGTAAACGGCTTTGTTTTGCTTTTGGACAAATGAAGCATTGAACGGGACTAGATTTCACACCTAACTGTGTTGACAGGATTTCAAGTTTCTTGTTTGATAGATGGCCTAACCGTTGATGCCACACTTCAGCTCCTATGACTTCAGCAGACAGGCAGGTTGGAGAAGATCTCTTGGTACCTTCACCAAAGTAGTAGAGTCCTCCGGCCTCAAGGCCCCGACCAATCATGGCCTTGGTGACTAAATCCTGTATTATGCAGAATGAAGGATAAAAGGTGATGGAGCAACGTGCCTCCTTAGTTAGTCTACTCACAGACATAAGATTATGCTTGAATGAAGGTGCATAATATACTTTAGACAGACTAATCTTATCAGTCAATTGCATGGGACCTGAATTGTAAATTTTGGTAGATGATCCGTCCGATAACTGAATCTGGGTATTAGCATTGTAACTGTTGGAAGTTGAAGAAGAAGTTGGCAAGTCTCCATGAGCTGCACCTGTAACATGAGTAGTAGCGCCTGAATCAAGTATCCATGAGGTAGAACAATCCTGATTTCCTTGAATAAAACTGTTGACCTGATCAGTACCATTAGATGTCTCAAGTAATTTGATTAGATTCGCATATTGCTCATCTGTCAGACTGGACTGAAATGCCTTCTTGTTGACTTGAGGTTTCTTAAAGCCTTGTGGATAACCATGAAGCTTATAGCATTTCTCCTTCGGGTGACCGACAATTTGGCAGTGTGAACATTTAACACCATTGAATTTATAACAAATTTCCTTAGTATGTCCACCCATGTTACAGTATGAACACCATCCTTTCCTATCATCCTTTGTACCAACCTTATTGAACATAGCTGAATGTTCGGATATATTAGTCCTATGCATTAACCTTTGTGTTTCATCCTGTAGAATTAGGGAATATGCTTTGTTCACATGAGGAAGAGGATCCATCAGCAGGATCTGACTTCTCACATTGGCGTACACATCATCTAGTCCCATAAGAAACTGAATTAAGCATCTCTTCTCATTGTAATTTCCTTGAATAGATGGTTCAAGCTGAACAAGTTCGTCCCAGTACCCCTTCAAGGTGTTAAAATACTTAGCAATAGATTCATTGCCCTGTTTGATATTAGTGATAGAACGCTCCAGACTGTATATACGAGGACCATTAGCAGGTGAATACCTCTGTTTCAGATCTGACCAAATTCCATATGCAGTGTCTATGTATAAAACTGAATTGACTATGTCTCTATGGATCGAATTCAAGATCCATGAGATGACCATGTTATTCACCCGCTCCCATGATCTATAGAGCGGATCAGTAACTGTTGGTCTCAGAATATCACCATTGACAAATTCGAACTTATTTTTTGCAGATAACGCGACAGTCATACCTCGTTGCCAAGGTATGTAGTTCTCTCCAGTAAGAACAGCAGAGACGAGAATAGAACCTGGACTATCAGAAGCTCCTAGGTAGTATGGATTTCCGTTTTCTCCAGCGAGATTGCCGATGCTTCCGTAGTTGACGCCGGAAACAGGTATTGCCGGTGCTGAGGATGAATTTGCTTCCTGTCCTTCCATGGAAACGAATGGAGGAAGGGGATCGCTCTGATACCAAGTTGAATTTGGCCCTGCTGAAGGACCGAAGAAGACGATGGAGCTTCTGGATCTGATCGCACAACAGCAGAAAGCAGAAGGAGTGCGGGAGTATTTGGGCGTCCCCTATTCACAGTGGTCCGGACTTTTTTTTATATGTAATGCCAAAGGGCAAAAGAGTACATTGTACAATATAAATGTAAATGAAATGAAAGAATGTAAAATACAATGGATTACAATGAATTAAAGTCTCAATTTGATAATTCAACAAACAAAGAGAGAGTAGGAAGCGAAACGGCAGCTAATTGCTCAATGTCCATCGCCCCTTGTGTTATCTACTACCGTACCGTTTTAACATTAAAGCTAGCTAGCTGCAAGTATCTTATCCCTTAATTAGCAATATATATAACAAATCCCAGTAATTAACTTCGCCTTTCCCCAGACATGGCATGGCAAGGCAAACCCACTGTATGCTTCTGCTTTGCTACTAATTGTGGGATCATTAATTAGATCATTAATCTAGAGAGACAGCAGGCATATATGTGAATCAGAGATTGCTGGAAACTAATCTTCTGGTGATGATGATGTGCTTGAATTAACGGAAAAACCATCTTTTTATTTAATTAAGCACGTCTCTACATGCGAATCGGTAGAGGGCCGGCCATCGGGCAACAGATAGCAAAGGGGAAACTTTGCTGGCTGGTGATTGGGGGCTTCGGGAGGCAGAGAGAGGGCGGAGAGAGAGAGATGAGGAATCTGTGCTCGTGACCGGGGCGGGCGGTGGCGCTATGGAAAGCAACGAAGGCGTCAAAAGAAGCGATGGAGCTGTTCGGGGGAGGAGCGTAGGGCGCTTGCAGGAGCAGCGCCGCGCGCAGGGAGTTGTGGTTTTCAAGTTTTGTGCGTGTGTACGTGTGTGGGCGTGAGTTGTGAATGGCTCCAAACAGGCCTCACGGGGGCCAACTTCGGCCTCACCCTTGTCCCCGTCGCCCCTCCCAAACGTGCCACAACCCTACAACAACAACATCCTCCTCCTCCTCCTCTCCTTTCTGCCCGCCCCACAGCAGCACTCTCCTCTCTCTCTCTCTCGCTCTACGCATTCCGTCGAATAGTCTGCCCAAACAACGGCCTCTACACGTACGTACTGTCTGTGAACTACTTCACATGCGGAGCTCTCGTGCCGCGCCAAGGTTTTCATCTTTCAGGCCACAGCTGTGCTGCATGGGCTCCCGGAGTACCGTCTGAGTCGATTCTTTGCAGGCTGCGATGAACTGACTTGAAAGGGATAGAAAAATGGACTCTTTTCCAAGGGGAGGAAAGGCGGTAGAACTTGAAAGTGTGTGTCAACGACCATAATACATGAAACATGTAACGAAGATATTAACATGGAGTAGCAATAACTGTGATCAATTATTTTTCAAAAGTTGAGTTAAAATAACTTAGGTGTACACATTAAATATACTTTGTTGGGAGCAACACGCAGATAAATGATGCTGCTAATTAATATATATACAGTTGTTAGGTCTGACTTAATCGTTACAAATATATATAAGTACATATATATACGTAGCAGATACAACAACTCTATCCAGCAAGACGTACGTATGTTCAGCCAGCAGCCGAGGAAGAGCAATCTAGAGAAGTCCTTGTGAAAGGGAGCCTGTTTTAAGGCCCGTCAACATGGAAGTCAGATAATCTCATATTGGATAGTTGAAGAGAAATTTTGTACTTAAAAAGTTAGGCATCTCTAACTTAATGTCGCGATTTTGAGTCGGTTAACATGGTATTACAGTCAATTGGCCAGTGGACCATAAATCCTAAACCCATAACAATGTGCACGTGTTAAAGTCAGAAAAATTTGCACATGAAACGACACTGGCAGATAGTCTCATATTGAGTAGCTGAGGAGATATTCTTGTGTTTAAAAATCTAAATCTCTCTACCCCAATGTCGCAATTTTGGATCGGTTAACAATGGATAAGAAACAAAGAAATCATAAGGCACCTGTGCAACGTGATGTCACATGTAGAATGGACTGAATCTTAAAGACCATGAAAGATATTTCCAAATCGAAGGAGAACAGGACAAGGAAGCTCGAAACTCTATGTTGTTTATTATAAAACCAGTATTCTATTAAACTTCCTTTTGGACAACGACGAGCTTAACCGTTGATAATCTTTTATGGGCTGTTTGGCACTCAAATTTTTTGAGGATAAACCAGGTTTATCCCCTAAATTTTGGAGATAAACTTAGTTTATCTCCGAGTTATCCTAGTACCAAATATGCCCTTAAGTGCTATCTATATATAGATAACGCTCTGATGTTTTGGGAACAAGATTAAGATAGAAAAAAAATCAAAGGAATAGCTAGAAATGTGTGTCCATGCCTCTTTTCTTTGAGTCTGGTTTCTCTTAGATGGGCGAGAACATGGCTCTCCCTCATCAATGTGGTCACCTTGGTGCGGTTTTCTTCTTGATGCTGAGGGAGAGCTTGGTGTCGTCCTATCGGCAGAGTGCGGCTCCCACCTCCTTCGCCCGTATGAGGGATGCCGGACTCCTTTTCTTGCAGTACGTCCTTCAGTATCGTTTTCTAACTAATTAATTATCGGAGTGAACAATGACCGGGTGATTCATTTTCCGGGGTATTTCTGGAGATTGAAAAGGCACGTTATATTTGGTACACATATCAAAAGAGTGATGTTTAATGTTTCTTTATCAAGAGATACCAATATTTTTTATACTATTAAAATAAAGTATCACAACTTATATATGATAGATAAAAGAATAAGATTAAAATGTTCAAACAAAGATTTGGACACGAGCAAACAAATTACAAAGACACTGCTTGAAATCTTCGTCTACGCACTTGAAAATAGTCACATAATTGAAATGACATGCACGTAAAGATACTTCGATAATAGCAAATAAAGATTTGATTTGCCTTAATAGAGTTTGACGGTTACCATTAGACTGAACGATCACATTATAAAGATATAGATATCGTTGAGACTAATAGTCTTCCAAATAAGAACATAGCTATAGATAAAATATGGAAATTAAAATGTCAAGGTATAACAAGATCCTTACATTAATTAAAACAGAAGAAGATGATAACAATCAAACCTAAAAAAATAACTTAAATAAGTTGAGTATCATCACCCCAACACACACAAAAAGTAAAAATACTTATATTGACATTTAGGTAGGTCACTGGAGTTGAGGAGAGATTTAACGGAGAGAGAAAAATTACAACAGATCTTGTTTTCTCATTGATTAGAAACTACGACAAAAGAAAGAAGACCACCTCTTTTATCTTTTTCATCTCTTGAGTCTTACCAGCCAAATCACTCGCCAAAATTTTATATGTCATGTGCATGAAACGAGACACATTTATGTACAAGGAATTCCAGAACATGAAAAATGGATATGATGCTTGCTTATATATGGCGGTTAGATAATTTTTTTGCACCAGCTTTAGTCAGCTAAGTCCCGACTTCCATATCTGCAATTTAGGATCCATTTGGATCCACGTAACAGAGGTTAATTGCGTGAGCTTTTCCCGGAAACTATTTCCAACTTGCCATTTGTTTGCACGTAAAATATGAGTCAACCGAAAAGTTGATGCATTGACTCCTCCAAAATCAGGATTTTGGCATCCCACAAAATTACCCGGATGCCGTTTTCGGCCAGCAGGTACTTGCTACAGAACCAAGCCACATGGAACTATATACATGCTAGTTAAGTTAGATATAATTCAAATAAATTAAATTTATTATTAGTCACTCATATCAAATTTAATTTTTTAAATTGAAAAATAAAAATAGTTAATACAAAGGATTATTTCTAATTCCTAGTGATGCTAAAAAATTATTTATTTAGATACAAACATCTACAACATATACCAAATAATGTTAAAGATAGAATAAAAACACTAGTAGACTATACTAATACTCATAATAATTATTATTATACAAATAACTTTTACCAACAGCCAAATAATTATTTTTTAAAATATTATCTTAATCAGTATAAAATAGATGATTTAAATTTTATTTTATTTTTAAATTTAATTATATGTTTCTTCTTCTTCTTTTTTACTCCAAACCAATTGCAACCTTAATATTTGATATATTTACTTGCAATGAGTTGGACACGGTGTTCTTGATAATTATATTTTATTATATAATTATTTTATAATGAAAACTAATAAATTATATGGTTAGTTGTCAAGAAAATAGTTTATTTTTTCATTGTGTTATTCTTAACTTGAAAAAGTCAGTAAATAATTTTAATAAATCATATAACTAAAAAAAGTCTTCATATAACTTGTATATTAAAATGATCCGAAAATAATTTAAATAAAACCAAATAGTTAAAAGTTTTGTCAAGAAAAATTAATTCTAGGTGTACCAAACAAGATATTTGTATTTCCTTTTCCTTGAAAAGTCTATACGGTGTAAATCATTTTCAACGTTTTCACTATTACACCAAACCAAACGGACCCTTAGTATTACAATCTAACAATAGATGAGTTATTAAGGCACACATTGCTAATTAGATAGTATATACTTGTGGATTCACGAAGTTTCATGGCAATCCTTTTGCCCTTGTGAACTGTTTCTTAGTGCTGTTTGTACTACCGCATCCTCCCAAAATAGCCATTTGACACACCCACTACAAGAAAATAGGTTACTAGGGACGGCTGTAAGCCGTCCCAAAAAACCAAAAAGCCGTCGCTAATAAATATTAGCGACGGCTTCAAAGCCGTCGCAAACGCGTCGCAAATAACGCCGTCGCCAATAATATTAGCGACGGCTATTGTTAAGCCGTCCCTAGTACATTTATTGGCGACGGCTTATGAGCCGTCGCATAAGTTATTAGCAAAACGACCATTTATTGGAGACGTCTTAAACAGCCGTCGCCAATAAGATTACTAGCGACGGCTTAAGCCGTCGCAAACGATAAAAAGATTAGACGGCGGACGAAACTATTTGGGACGGGTTAAGCCGTCTCAAATAATCTTATTGGCCAGGGCTGTTTAACCCTTCGCCAATAAATGTAGTTGCGACGGCGACGTAAGCCGTCGCAAATGGCAAGCGTAAAACCCGTTGCCGTAATTTTACTCGGTATTGCGACGGGCATATAGCCGTCGCCAATAACTTTATTGGCGACGGCTACAGCCGTCCCTAATATTAAAAACAGCCGTCGCAATACCAGAGAAAAAACCGGGTTCCGGAATTTTTCTCTGGTATTGCGACGGCGGTTTTTAATATTAGGGACGGCTTTAGCCGTCCCAAATAACTTTATTGGCGACGGCTATATATAGCCGTCGCCAATAATAAATTTACGAAAAAAAAATAATTTGATTGGCCGGATTGGATCAATTATACGATCCAATCCGGAAAATCAATCATTCTTGAAACTTTCATAAAGATCTAAAATCGGATCTACCAATCCAAAAATTGATTTATATTAATAATTTCGGTGCCGGATTGCTCGTTTCAAACTCGGAACGGACACCGAATTAGGATGAAACAACACACATTAACATACCAAAATTGAAATTCACCAAATTTAAATTCATATTCACATACCATATTCAAAATCACATTCATACACAAAATGTTTTGATACATATGAATAACATTCATAGAGAGTAAAAAATACATCTTAATCTATTCATCTTCTTCATCTTCATCTTCATCATCATCTTCACTCTCCTCGGCATCCTCGTAGTCCTCGTCGTCATCGCCATTTCGTCCTCTCGTTTGTTGAGGCGGAGGATGCCCCGATGTGGATGGCACATCGGGAGTCGGGAACCTTTGAGTCAAGCCTTCAATGATCGGATTGAGGCGATCGAAATTATCTTGGAATGATTTACGTTGGTTGTCCAATTGATGTTTCAATGAAGTTATTTGTTCTTCATAACGTTCATTGATTTCTCCTTGCCTCGCCACTGATCTCTAAGCTCTCGAACTTCTTGAGTCGAGCTAGAAGCACCTCCGCTTGACTCACCATACCAAGTGTGGCGAGTTTCACCTCGCCCACCACATCGGATCCGTCCTGGTCGATCTCTACCAAACACGGATACGAAAGCTTCCTCCGCGGTGAGTGGAGGCTGCGATACCCCAGCATCCGAGGATTCAGATGCTGGGGGATTCATCAATCCTTGCATATTTTCCTATAAATAATATGAATAAAAATTAAAATCCCACCGTGATGAATTGTGGATTATAAAGAAAAATAGGTTATGATAATCAATAATTACCATCATAAGACGACTTTGTTCATTATCCCAAATGATCGCTCCATCGAGTTCTTCATGCGTTTGACTCATCCGGAATACCTCCGGACGAGTTGGAGGTCGACCTTCTTTTCGTACCTTACCAAAAAATTAAAAAAAAAAGATAAGAGATGATTACGAATAAGAATCAACTAATATGAAATTTTAAGTTTTAACTACTTACAAAGTCTCTTTCTAATCGATGTATATTTGTTCTTCCTCTTCTGTACGGCATTGTTAATTGCCGCCTATTACCGGCATTCTTTTCACTCAATGCCTACATATATATATACAAATGAAACAACATTAAAAAAATGCAAATGAAAAGAATAGGATCTAATTATAAGAGGAAATAAAATTTGGAGTTACTCTAGCATCATCTTGACTCCATAAATGGCACATATGATGCCATTGTTCCTCGTTGCGCTGTGGAGGAATGTTGGCACGAGCTTCCTCATTTGATCGTGCTGTAAAATACTGTACACAAATTTTGTTAACAAAAAATTAGTTATCTCGAATTTACATTCTAAATTATATTTTACCTTTCTTTTCAAATGATTTCTTTGTTTTCTTTGCATCTCTCCCATATGCCTTAATATCCGTGCATCCGATTGAGGATTCCGCTCAAAGGTAAAATGTTGCTGCATTAATATAAAAATGATTAAAAAGTTCACCAAAATTTAGATAAGATGAAGCTACTTGAATGTTACCTCTAAATCACGGAATATGACATCCTTTTTCTCCTGCGGTAGAGCCATGTAATTATGCTCCCACAAATCGCAATGAACTCTGTTCTTAACTCCTAAGTAGGAGGTAAACTCCTGTCCATGTGATCCAACGCCGGATCCTCCTACTAGAACGACGTTGTAGGACTCATCAGGGCCAAGTGTTCGCACACTGATGGCCTTTGCTGGACCTCTCCCACGTCTAACTGATGTAGCTAGTTAAGTATAAATTAAAAATTACAATTAGACAACGAAGATTTAAAAAAAAAACTTTTTACTAGCATTTATTCAAATATTTACTCGAAGCATGGGAAGATGGACTACTACCATCCGTAGGAGGCGTCGTCGGAACCCGGTGAGAAGGAGTCCGAGATGGACTAGGCTCATGGGGGTGCCTCCCTAATCGGCTCGGAAGCAACACCCTGGAGGTGGAAGGTCGATCCCTAGATGCCTGAGATTGACCCCGAGGTCCACCGCCCTCAGATGGTGTAGAAGTCTGAGATGTCCTACGACTTTTGCTGAAAATTCTCTTCATCTGTCACATAAAAATATTAGGCAGCAATCCCGGCTTCGAATTGTGCAATAAAAAAATTTTAGCGAATCTGAGGCCGGATTGCCCAATCCGAGGCCGGATTGCCCAATTTGAGGCCCGTTCCGGGTTCCGATCGGGCAATTCGGCTTCGGATTGAGAAACTTAGATTTTTTGGCCAATCCGAGGCCGGATTGCCCAATCCGATCCCCGTTCCGGGTTCCGATCGGGCAATCCGGCTTCGGATTGAGAAACTTGGATTTTTTGGCCAATCCGAGGCCGGATTGCCCAATCCGATCCCCGTTCCGGGTTCCGATCGGGCAATTCGGCCTCGGATTGGCCAAAAAATCTAAGTCCCACAATCCGAAGCCGGATTGCCCGATCGGAACCCGGAACGGAACTCAGATTGGGCAATCCGGCCTCGGATTGGCCAAAAAATCTAAGTTTCTCAATCCGAAGCCGGATTGCCCGATTGAACCCGAACGGGACCGGATTGGGCAATCCGCCTCAATCGGGCAACTGCCGGATTGGCCAAAATCCAAGTTTCTCAATTGAATCCGAGGCCCGTTCCGGTTCCGTCGGGCAATCCGGCTCGGATTGAGAAACTTGGATTTTTTGGTTAATCGAGGCGGATTGCCCAATCCGAGCCCCGCTCCGGGTTCCGACGGGCAATCCGGCCGGATTGAGAAACTTGGATTTTTTGGCCAATCAGGCGGATTGCCCAATCCGAGCCCCGCTCCGGTTCCGTCGGGCAATCCGGCCCGGATTGAGAAACTTGGATTTTTGGCCAATCAGGGCCGGATTGCCCAATCCGAGCCGCTCCGGGTTCCGATCGGGCAATCCGGCTTCGGATTGAGAAACTTAGATTTTTTGGCCAATCCGAGGCCGGATTGCCCAATCCGATCCCCGTTCCGGGTTCCGATCGGGCAATCCGGCTTCGGATTGAGAAACTTGGATTTTTTGGCCAATCCGAGGCCGGATTGCCCAATCCGAGCCCCGTTCCGGGTTCCGATCGGGCAATTCGGCTTCGGATTGAGAAACTTGGATTTTTTGGCCAATCAGAGGCCGGATTGCCCAATCCGAGCCCGTTCCGGGTTCCGATCGGGCAATCCGGCTTCGAATTGAGAAACTTGGATTTTTTGGCCAATCCGAGGCCGGATTGCCCAATCCGAGCCCCGTTCCGGGTTCCGATCGGGCAATCCGGCTTCGGATTGAGAAACTTGTATTTTTTGGCCAATCCGAGGCCGGATTGCCCAATCCGAGGCCCGTTCCGGGTTCCGATCGGGCAATCCGGCTTCGGATTGAGAAACTTGGATTTTTTGGCCAATCCGAGGCCGGATTGCCCAATCCGAGCCCCGTTCCGGGTTCCGATCGGGAAATTCGGCTTTGGATTGAGGCACTTAGATTTTTTGGCCAATCCGAGGCCGGATTGCCCAATCCGTGCCCCGTTCCGGGTTCCGATCGGGCAATCCGGCTTCGGATTGAGAAACTTAGATTTTTTGGCCAATCCGAGGCAGGATTGCCCAATCCGAGCCCCGTTCCCGAGCCCCGTTCCGGGTTCCGATCGGGCAATCCGGCTTCGGATTGAGAAACTTGGATTTTTTGGCCAATCCGAGGCCGGATTGCCCAATCCGAGCCCCGTTCCGGGTTCCGATCGGGCAATCCGGCTTCGGATTGAGAAACTTGGATTTTTTGGCCAATCCGAGGCCGGATTGCCCAATCCGAGGCCCGTTCCGGGTTCCGATCGGGCAATCCGGCTTCGGATTGAGAAACTTGGATTTTTTGGCCAATCCGAGGCCGGATTGCCCAATCCGAGGCCCGTTCCGGGTTCCGATCGGGCAATCCGGCTTCGGATTGTGGGACTTGGAGCTTTAGATTAACTTTCTATTTGTATAGGCTGAGTTTCATGAAGTTGTACATCTTCGTCGATTACTACAAATGTTATAGGTACGTTAATAAGTTGTTCTTGATACGGTTCGTTTTCATCTTCACTTTCATTTCCGGAAATGTTGTACGGATGATAAGAGATGACCAATATGGGAGTTTCTCAAAAAATGGTGCCGAATGATAAGAGATGACCAATATGGGAGTTTCTCAAAAAATATACTCTTCTTCTTCCAATTTTTATTCTTTGACAAATTTTTCCTTAAGTTCTCTAAATCTTTCTTAAACGGTTTTCCGAACCTAATAGTGTCCATCTCCTTTTGTTGCCTCCATAGGTCATATCCCGTAAGTATCTTTGGTGCTCCCTTCACACATCGTCGACCATCAAAAAGATGCTTATCTTGGTTCTTTCTCCACCGATGTGCTGCTGGTAAGAACCGACGATGACCAAGGTAGCATTGTTTTCGACTATGGGTAAGTCGAATGGTATGTGTTTCTTCGTTACATATAGGACACGCCAATTTTCCTTTAGTACTCCATCCAGATAAATTTGCATATCCCAGAAAATCATTTATCGTACTAAAAAGTAGGACTTTCATTATGAAAATCTCTTTCTTTTCGGCGTCATAAGTCTTCAATCCAATCTCCCACAAATCTTTTAGCTCTTCCACCAATGGTTGTAAGAATACATCAATATCATTTCCGGGAGCTCTCGGACCGGGTATTAATAATGATATCATTGTGTATGTGGCTTTCATACACATCCACGGTGGTAAGTTGTACACCATTGTAACAAAAAGCCACACACTATATTTTGAAGACATTTGACCAAATGGATTAAAGCCATCTGAAGCCAATCCAATCCGAATGTTGCATTTCTCTAACGCAAATTTTGGATAAAGTTCATCCACCCTTTTCCAAGCGGGAGAATCGGCAGGATGACGCATTTCACCTCTCAATTGATATGATCGTGATTGACTGTGCCATGTCATCCACTTAGCCGTATTGGATGATATGAATAAACGCCGCAACCTAACTCCTAATGGAAAATAATGTAAAACTTTTTGTGCTATTTTTTTATTTTGATTTTTAGGATCATTTTTATATCCGGAGGTGTTACAATATGGACAAACATTTTTATCTTTATTCTCTTTCCAAAATAGAATACAATCATTTTTACATGCATGAATTTTCTCATAAGTAAGTCCCAATTCCTTAACTAATTTCTTAAGCTCATACCAATTATCGGGAACACATGCCCCATTAGGTAAGACTTCCTTAAATAAAGATAATATCATATCCATACATTTTCTAGTGAGACCATTAATGGACTTAAGTTGAATCAACTTTAATATAAATTTTAATTTAGATACATTTTTAACACCTTCATATAGAGGTGTTTGAGAATCTTTTAATAATTTGGAATATTGAAAATTATCTTCATTGTGTTCTTCCTCATTATGTCGAATAGAAGATTCGTTATTTTGAATATCTTGTAACATTTCCATTACCTCATCATCTACATAATTATCTTGTGGTTCATTTAAAATTGAAATGTCCTCATTTATCATATTGACTTCAATTTCACCATGGCATATCCATTTTTGATAATTTAACCATATACCATTGCATATTAGGTGTTCTTTGACAACATTTCTTTTAAAAATAAATGTATTACAACATTTTTTACAAGGACACTGTATTAGATCGTTATGTTGTCCATGTCTAAATTGTATTCTAGAATCATGAAAAGAATAGTTTAAAAATTCTTCGATCCCTTCAATATATCTAGAATCTAATCTATTAGGAATATGCATCCATGATTTGTCTAAGTTACTCATCTTAATTTGTCAAAAGATTGAAATACAATGAAGAAATGTTAATTTAATAAATAAATCAATATATAACCGAACCTCCACCGAAAGAAGAAACTCTCAAGTGTATATCTCGATTGAAGTTTCCTGAAAAAGAGATAAAATGATCAAAATTAGACTTGTTGTTGAACAATAAATGTTTATACATACCAATTAAATATTCTTATCACAAACGAATAGTTAGACATGAAAACTAAGAATTCAGATTTGTTATATTAAGTTAAAACGAAACAAAAAATTATACAAAAGCGATAGTTAGAAGGGTCTAGCCTTCAAGGCCGCACCCTATCCGACCAACTCCAAACTACTATTTATGATGAGTTATCCATGTTCAATCATGCCAATAAATTCAAATAATACATTATAGTCTTCTAATAATGTTCTAAACATATTAGTTATGTAAAATAATTATTATTACAAAATTTTAGGGTTAAATATGATTTAATGCTACCAAGCTCTAAAAATGTCAGTAAAATTAAAGGGAATTTATATGCAAAGGGGCATTACCCTTGTGTATTTCTCTCAAATGCATTATGAAATATTATTCTAAGGCTCATTCCATGATTAAATAAATTATGCACCTATCTACCTTTGTTCTATCTCCTAAATAATTAAAGTGATCAAGGTGCTACATAATTGGTTTGAGGAGGTCCTAACCTATTAATTTGTTAGGGCTATTTGGCACATATATGCTTTGTGATGTATATAAAAAAAATTAAAAAAAAATTCGTTTGTTGAAGATGTATACCTCAAAGGAGGTTCGATTAACCCTAAGTAGGGTTTAAATCTGGCACAAAGGAGGTGGCGGCGGCGGCGGCGGCGGAGCCGGCGACACCCACGGCGGTGACGGAGGTAGCTCTCCCCTCAAGGTGCCCTACGCAGGGAGGGGGCAAGCCGGCGGCGGCGGCGACGACGGCGGCGACAGCGCCGGCCACGGCGGCGGCGATGGCCGGCGGCGGCGACCGGCAGCGGCGGCGGCGGCTGAAGCGGCGGCGACCGGCGGCGGCGGCGGGACCAGACGGTGAGAGAGAGAGAGAGAGAGCGCGCGGCGGGGGGAAGAAAGGAGGGCGTCGAGGGTTTTTTAACCCAAACTTATTGGCGACGGCTTTTGAAGCCGTCGCCAATAACAGGATAAGTTACATTGGCGACGGCTTTCGCCGTCGCCAACAAAAGTCGACCGTTCAACGATCACCATGGATTAGTGGCGACGGCTTAGGCCGTCGCCACTAATATTATTAGCGACGGCGTATGAAGCCGTCGCCACTTTTCCGAGGAAAAAAACCCGCACGGGACGTTTTCTGGGTATTGCGACGGCTTAAGCCGTCGCCACTAATATTAGTAGCGACGGCGTATCAAGCCGTCGCCAGTTTTCCGAGAAAAAAACCCGCACGGTCGTTTTTCTGGTATTGCGACGGCTTCGACCGTCGCCAAAAACATTTTTTGCGACGGCTATATTTAGCCGTCGCTATTTACCAAATATTAGCGACGGCGTTAGTTTAGCCGTCGCTTTTATCATTATTGGCGACGGCTTAAAAAAGCCGTCGCAAATAACCCGTCGCCAATGACCCAGTTTCCTGTAGTGACCATTGATAGGAGAGCTATGTACAAGTTGATGATGGCAACATAATTTCAGCCAATCTGTTAAGCATGTTTTTTTTAAAAAATAAAATATGTGCACTTAATGGTTATATAATATTAATTAAGTATATAAAATAAATTAAAAATAAACTTAATACAGGTTTGAATTCTAGTGTGATTTTCATAAATCAGTTCAAATCAAGTTTCATAAACAAACTCAATCCTATTTCAAATTCAAGTTTGGAGAGAGCTCCTCTTGGAGTTCGAAGTCAAATTCAGCTACATCAAATAAATAAAGAACTCCACAAGTTAAACTGAGCTCTTAACATCTAAGGTGTTGTTTGGTACGGAGATAATTTGAAGATAAATTTGGGTTATCTCCAAAATTTAGGGAACAATCTAAATTTATCTCTAAAATTTTATAGTACCAAACAGTTCCTAAGAATTTGAGCACAAAAATAAATAAATAAGCCAAACCTAGAGTAGTATATAGACTACTGCTCGACACGTTTATGCGCATGGTTATAAAAAGAAAAGTCCATTTAGCGATGCTATATATGCAGTGATCAAGTAAAATTCGATCAGTAGCATATTTCAAGAATTAATAAATTAAGCTGGACAATTTCGAAAACATTCAAGAACTCAGCGTATATCATGCACAAAGATATTTTCTTTTAGCAATAAGTTTCGAAAGCCACACTACTCTCTCTCTAGACGAGAAGCACGTCCATATATATATCAGTTTGAATGACTATTTTTCCTCTCCTAGCTTAATGTTTTTTTTGGATATGAACATAATAATATTTTCTAGTGATAAATGACTAATTTGTCTACCCTTTGCGCGTCTGAACGAGCAATATATATATATATATATGAGCTTCGACGTTACGACGTACGTCTCCAGCTAGCTACTCGCTTGTTCTGTTCCTCTTGGTGCGTGTTGACAAGATATCTCATCACATCGCATTACTTCTGGCCTGGTATACGCCTCGATCGAAGAAGCCCGTGCCATCTCTTCGATCGGGGGGAAGAGGGCGCAGCTAGCTGCGTGTCGCTGCTGTCTATCAACGGCGACGCAGAGCCATCCAGGCGTCGGCGCTGTCGCCCCCTTGCGGCGGGGAGACCACAGATACCTCGACTCGTGATATATATGCCTTGCAAGATTGAGGTGTGTCTGAATGACTTCGGATTGTATTTGTTGCATCATATATATATTGCCTTAGCGTCAAGATATAAATATACATATATATTGTCTCGGATCCGGAAAGGCAGCTTGTGGGTGTCAAAGGAACAATTGACTGCATACGGCTGGTAGGGAATTAATCGTACCAAAATCAGGTTTGATTACTAATTAATGATCTCGGAGCGCAACACATCTAAACCTTTTGATTGCACTGTTTTGAGAGAGTTGGATATGGTTTGATAGTTTCAAGAGTTTGAATTATCTCAATTTTTTGATAGAGAGAACCGTCTCAAAAAGCTGATAAAAAAATGATCACAACACTAGATTATTTAATTGAACTGAATCGTCACTTAAGTGATCTGGGATCGTGATTAATTATGACTAGAGATTGAAGTTGTTCTCTCCACCAAAGTGAAGTGATCACAGGACCCTAACTAGTTTCAATCGTCAACCCTTTTTCTGTATAATTAATTAGTTAATGATTAAACAAAGATATGAAAACAAAATTGGGGGATCGCATGATTAAAGATGGTTTCTTTCTAGTTTTCATCCCCTCCTCGTACGATTTGAAACAAGAACCATTGTCTCAAAATATACACATTGTTTTACATTAATAACCTAAAAACTTATTGAAAATACCACAAAATATTGGAACCAGCTACTCAGCTAGTGCACTGTTCTGCAGAATTGTACAATAAAAAACAATCAAATCCGAAATGAAAATGCTATTCAACAAAAGGACACAAATTTGAAATGGCCAAAACAGGGTGAAAGGCCGAGACGATTAGTGTATCTCGGGTAGAACTCATCTGTCGTCCACGCTGGTACTGTTAAATCGTAAACAAGCAGAAGCTAAAGAACATTCTTTCGTCTCTGATACGTACGTTTGTTGCCTTCACCAGTTTAATTAATTAAGACCCCCCAGCTAATTAAAAAGACAACCGTGTTCTCCTTCGAACTACATACACATATATGCAATACGCCAGAACTGGCTAACTCGAGATATCGCGTCAGCGCTGGCGTCTCATGGATCGATGCGTCTAATGTGACCTGTGTGTTCTTTCTTCTGTCCCTCTAATTTTTATAAGTTATCTATCCATTCGTCCCCAGCAAAGGGCGGGAGAGTAAAACACAGAAGAGCTAGCTGTTCGACTGGCGGCAATACATATCCATAGCCAGGCCAACCTTTGGCTCCATAACCTGCAGCTACACCGTGTCGCTCGTGACTCTCGATCGCGTCCATTTCCTCCTTTTCTATATATGCTTCTTCTTGGCGCGAGCACTATTTTATTTTGTATACAGCCCCAAATCTGCAAGCAGACAACCGCGCACCACGCATCGCCTTGCAAGCGAGCTTTGGTTGTTCCGGAAGATGGCAACGCCACCGCAATTCCGATATCTCTGGGGTTAAACAGGGTTTCTGTACTGACGTCCAGCACGACTGCCTAAGAGACAGCATTGTGGGCTTTGCGAGCAAGAACACCGGGCAACAGCCGAGTATTTGATTGCCTTTTGTCCCTGTCCTCGCATGCCCTGAGGAAACCCTAGCTAGAAAGACCTCCACACAGTCCACAGCCTGTGAACTCCACAGCTGGTAATATATATGTGGTCTTAAATATATACACTTGGATGCGATCTCCGCTAGCTTCTGAAAGGTTTTAGGGCATCGCATCTGCAAGTTTAATGTTTATTTACCAGCTTATTCCGTATTGTTTAAAATATTACTTTTTAAATTGACATTGATATAAATCATCACAATCGGTATTTGACTATTAATATCAATTATAAAACTTGTAATACAGTTAAAACAAGTTAAGTTTCTGCGGATTTTGATATCGACAACTCTTGTGGGGTTGTTGGCTGTATCATAAATTAAATTTTTGTTACGAATTTATGCTATGAGTTTTTTCTCAGACTAAAAGGGAGGTGGAACCCATTTTTTTTCTTCTTGGGTTTCCCCACTTCTTAATTTTGGTCATATACGGATGCTCTTACTCTCTCTTTTTAACACATCTCCCCATGAAAGATAATTATATGTCATTGATTATCTTAGATTTTATTTTACTAATTTGTTATTGTGAAATAGTATAAAAATTTGTTGTGCGGCTCTTACTTGTGTCATATACGGATGCTCTTACTTTCTCTTTTTAACACATCTTCCCATGAAAGATAATTATATGTCATTGATTAGCTTAGATTTTTTTTTACTAACTTGTTATCATGAAATTGTATAAAAATTAGTAGTACAAGTAAAATATGTTGTGTAATACAAATTGTGTATTTCTATCAACTTTGATATATATATATATATATTGATATTCTTATCTTTAGAAATATCAACTTCAAAAATCATATCTTACCAAACATGCAATCAAGTGCCGTCCGTCTGATATCGATCCAATGCCAAGTTACACTACACGTACGTATGTATTAATTTGTGAGAGCATATATATTTGCTGCCATCGATATGTATCATCGGGTTCCTTGTGACAACATGCTGCCATACGAAGTTAGGGTCACGTGAGCTCGATCATGGAAGGTACATTCACAAGAAGCAAGGCAGGAGCTGTCAACATTGAGAACAAGAACCAATAAAAACAAGCGCAAATGCACACTAGGTCCGTTTTGGGGTTACTACTTTCACGGTAGGTCCGTTTTCAAAATCGTTTTGTCACTAAGTCCATCTTTTTAAAATACCATCACACACACTCCATTTTGGATTTGAAAAGTCTGTTTTACCCTCCACACATTGAAGAAGATGTTTTACCCCCTCAAATCCTCACTTCCACCCCGCACGACTCCGACCGGACCTCCGCCCCCGCCGCCAGCTCCCCCGCCGTCGCCCGGCACCGCACCGCCGCCGCCCGGCACCGCACCGCCGCCGCGATCGTCCACATCGTCGTCGCCCCCATCTTGAACCTCACCGGCACCCTCGCCGCGATCTCCAGCGGCACCGCCCCGCCCCACAGTTCCGCCACCGGGGCGGCGCTCCGCACATCGCGGGGGAGGCGCAGCCCGGCCCGCCGCGCCGACGTCTTGGGCACGGTGACGTTCCCCGCCGCCTGGTAGAACGCCGGCCAGTCGCCGCGGCAGAGCTCCAAGCCCGAGTGGGAGACGACGACCGAGCCCCCTTCCCGGTAGAAGATCCCCACCTTCCGGTTGGGTTCTCCGCCCGCAGGGCAATCCAGATCCAAACGGATCTCGAGAACGCCGCGAGGGCTGCGAGAACACCTGGAAGCAACGCGCCGCGAGAAAAGGGGAAAGACGAGGTCGCGACTTGCGCACACCGGGAAGGGCAAAATCGGGATACCCGGACCATCGCTTGGCAAAACGGACCAAATGGTAATTATACATTGTGTTGACAACGGACTAAAGGGGATGAAAATGTGGTCAACGAATTTTTTGGTAAACTGATTTTCTTAAATGGACTTGGTGGTAATTTTCCCTAAAAACAATGTTCAGTCGACCCAATGAAAGGGCTGTACCAGCTGGGAGAAAGGGGGGAGTTCTCCTACCCCTACTCCTGTCCGAATACGGAATGGCAGCAAACCGAGACCGGATCTCTGATCGGTTGCATGGCTGGTTAGTTCTCTCTCTCTCTCTCTCTCTCTCTCTCTCTCCCCCCCCCCCACCCATGCGAGGTATAATATAGATATATACATACTTGCTAATTAAGGTTCGGCTTTAACCACGGAAAAACGTAAGATGGATTAATTCTTTCTTTCGATTACATTCAGGATATTTGAGAGAGAGACTAATTTTAAAATGGATAGCAGTAGTAAAATCATTGATAAATGTTTGATATTGATATATATGTTTATTGAAGCTAGCTATTAATGTAAACAAAGCACATGTTATGTAATAACACGCACTAATATATCACCTAGTCTATCAATTTTGATATTGATATAACTTCATACTTGATCATAACAAAACTATCAATATTAAAATAGATTTGATATCATTTTCGATACTCTTACCAAATATGATATGCATCAAGCTGGAGATGTAACGACCAACTAAATCGTTGACTGGTTCAACAATGGTGCTAATTAATAGTATTTTTAGGAGGTTACTCACCCTTAGCCTACTCCCAACAGAACATACTTAATTTTGGAGTTCTTTAAACTCAACTTCTAAAAAATAGTTAACCGGTGTTGCTGGTAGTACATTGATTTAATCTCTTAACATATTCACAAATCGGGTATTATAATTTACCTTTATTAAATACTTGACACCCTCGTCAAGATCACACACAACACACATCACATATATATATATATATACCCAGGCGAGTCACACCGAATTTTTCGATTGGGTCATGCTCTGATACCATATGTAGTGACCGACTAAATTAGTTGACTGACCCAACAACCGTACTAATTAGTAACATTTGCCCAGGAGGTCACCCATCCTCGGCCTACTTTCAACAAAGCATACTTAATTTTGGAGTTCTTTCAACTCAACATTCGAAAAATGATTAATCGGTTGTTGGTAATCTACTGATTTAATATCTTAACATATTTACAAATTGAGGTATTACATGAGATCTCATAATTACAAACTGTGGTTCTTGATATCAAAAGAGAGTTATTGGATCACCCTCGTGGATTAAAGAGCTCCTTGAGCATGGTTTAACTGCATGTGTACTACGTAGATATGGTTGTATGTATACGTATAAGTTATAACTAAGTAACGTGCCTTTGTTTGATAACCCAAGGTTAATTTGCGCCGCGCATAAAAAACAAGGTAGAATATACAATTAGTGACTATATCTATATCTATATCTATATATATACACAAAAAGAGATACATATATATGTACGTGTAAGTCCTTGACAATTCTTTTAAGTTAATTAAGAGTGCAAATGAACGGATACATTCAACGAGTAGATCGAAATTCGGCTCGATAAAAATTTAACTCGACTCACACATTATGTTAAATGAACAAGTTTGAGCAAAAAATAAAGTTTGAGTGAGTTTGAATAAACTCTTACTCAGCTCGATAAACTTGTTGGTACTCAATTAAATATTTTATTGAATAATTATTTTTAAATTTAAATTATAAATATTAAATAATTATATATTATCACTTAAATATATTAAATAATTTAAACTTGGATCAAGTTTCATAAATGAGTTACTTCTAATGTTTCAAAAAGAATTTTTCATTAATTTGGAGTTTTGCTTGTACATAACTTAAGTTTGAATGAGAATTGAACTTTAGTCTGACTATTACTCAAACTCGAGTATAACTTGACTCGATTAATAAACGAATCAAGTTAAAATAAAGATTTAGCATATTCGTTAAAACTCAAACTCGAATTCAAACTCGCGTAAAAATAAAAACTTGAACATCATATACTACTCCACTCGGTTGCACCCTCGAAGTTAATTAATTATCAAAATCCTGTCCATTAATTATCGAAACGTCACAAAGCGCGCTAGAAACTTCCATTACTTGCGACATTCAAGAACACAAATATTGGCATTTTTTTTTTTTGAAAACTGCCTGAGTACTTAAAGATATCAAAAGCAACTTGTTCATTTTATTAAAAGCTTCAAATTAACGATCGATCGATCGTATGATAAATTAACTTGACCCGGAAAAACCCAAGATCATCATATCGGAGAGAGAGAGAGAGAGAGAGAATTCATGCGCCCAATCAGTATTGATTGGATGAGATCGTCTCGAGAGACAGTACGTACTCCAGCACATAAAATGCCAAACACCCAGCTGCACGCGCATGTCCTTCGCGTCAGAGCTCTCTCTTCTCTCTGCAAGCTTTCGTTCGTTCTGATTAAGAGAGAGCGAGCTGATCACTCTCCCTCTCTTTCTCTGTGTGTTTGGATGAAATGTAGTGTGCATCCGTCTGCTCGCGCGGAAGATCTTCGATCTCATGCGGCACAGAGAGAGAGGGGGGGGGGCAGCTCTCCCCTCCCATCTCCTCCGCTGCCGAGCGCGCTTTGTGATCTACGAGCCGGCCACCCGTGAGCTCGACCGGTCGACGGGCCACCGGCCAGTCGAAGTAGTTGATCCCGGGAAGAAAGGGATCCGCACGGCCGCCAAGAAGCACACAACCCCATGGACGTAGCTACGCTAGAACGAGTGCTGCAGCCTGCAGCTAGCGAAGGGAGGGCGACCCCCTCTCGCTTCACTTCGATCTCGTACGCTTAATTGATCACACAGCCCCCGTCATCCCGTCGCGTTAGTGAGACGATGGGTACCTAATACTGCCGGTGCGAACTGAATCTAAAATTTTGTATTTTTCGATTTGATTTTGATAGAAAATTTTGGAGAGAAACAATTATATATGTATGTAATTTAGCTATATGATTCAAACAATTACTCGTATCGGATATATGTCACGTACGTATCAACAATATAAAAAAAAGGATCGATCCACGGACGGGCGGGGGGGCGGCGGTGTGCTAGAAATCGCTTCACATATTTTTCAGCCAATGATTAGGATTTAGGACATTTGGTTAGCAGTGAGTCAAGATATAAACATACCTCTATATATATGTATATATATATATGAGTGTTGATTTTGTAAAATAGATGAAAATAAAGTATGAGTGTACGCATGAAAACAATATATATATGTTAGGGATTTTAAAGCATATATTTTCTCTTTCCAGCTAACTCCTCCTCCTCCTCTCTCTCTCTCCCTATTTCTCACTTTTACACTAGCTCATTCGCAAAGTTCTACATTAAGATAAAAGAAGGACAAATAACTCCGATTATATATAATTGACCGAATGTATGAGAATATTATCGTGTCGGCAAAAAAAAATAATATTATTTATAATCCGATCGAGTACTAAGTGATCTATTATGTCATTTATGCCCAGCATTCCATTTGGGCTGTCCATGAAGCCCAAGGAGCGCGCCCATCTCCTGGATCACCAAGGCACGGCGATTTCTCCGGCTGGTACCTTACCCTATTGCCAAATGCCAAGAAAATAGCTCATATTGATCGCATGATAAATCAGGTTATCCATAAAATCTTTTGTATCAGAACTTGTTTCAAAAATGTGTTTGTCAATCATAAAAGATTAACTTTACAGAGAGTTTCTTCTTGGATGCATGGAGAGAAATAGGAGTCCGATTCATCTGGGAGAAAGTACCTTTCGCCCAAAACATAAAAAGAATGAAACCATCATGATTTAAATGGGAATTTAACTCGTGAGACTGATGTGGGCCTAGAGATGTTTGTGTATGGCCGAAGAGTACACTCTCCGTCAGCCCTTGAGATGACTTGAACTCAAAAAAAAAGAAGAAGAAGAAGAAGAAGAAGACATGATGACATAAAATAGAGCATATCACCTTTTAGTGAAAACACTTAATACTTCAAGAGGTGATCCATCCGTGGGTGTGTTTAAAGAGGAGATTTGTTCTTCTCTAAGGAATGCTATTTTTTATATTATTTTTTTATTTAATGAAATTTTCAATTATCATCGTCAATACCATAAATATAGGAAAGCACGTCCGAATCATATTTCGACTTCCATTCTCAGGTCAATCTCCACTCTATTCCTGGGCGTTACAATATGTTATCGATCCCAAACTTTTTATAGTTTTTGTTTATAATAGGATGTTTGGCTGCACGATAATTTTTTGTATATTTTCATGATAAAAAGTTATATTAAAATAAAAAATGAATTAAATCATGACATAAAATTATCATGTTCAGAGAGATGCGACAACAAAAAAGAATAACCGCCGTACATGATCGAACAAAATGGGGGGACCATTGGAAAAAAGAAAAAGGTGAGAGAAAAAAATCACTTTCAAAACGTAAAATTGTCGTAATTGTCGAACATTTTTTTAACATTTTTTAAATTTTTAAAAATTTAAATAAAAATTTTGATTGTTACACAATCAAACACCTCATAATTTTTTTTCGAGAATTCGATACTGAAATATAATGAAAATAACCTTTAAATCCAAAACGGGTATTTTCGGCGTAAATATTAAAGGCAATTCTGTAAAAAAAAGGGGCGGGTACTCCACCACTCCGTACTCAAATGAGGAAGAGTAGTGAAGGCTTTTGTGTCTGATCGTCCGATCGGATTCCCTCCGAGCATACGGTTTCGACGCCTGCTAGAACGAAGAAGGACCTCCGGCTCTGGCTGAAGTTGCAAAGTAGAGTTCGAATTGCAAGCCCCTCTGCCGGTGCCGGGTCTTCTTGCGGCTTGCGTTCTCTATGTCAGATGCCGCGGCTTCCGCACGTTGGGATCGGTCCTCCCCGCCCGGAGACACGCAGGTGTTCTCTCTTGTCTGCTCGCAAGGAGATGACCTATCAGGAATGCCAAGATGGTTACAAGAGGAACCGGGTGCGTGTATCCCCTCTGCCGAGACGGGGTAAGCTGCTCCTCCAAACTCTGCTACTTCCTTCGTTCATGCTACGGCTTTGCTTCATCCTGATCTCGGTGTTTTTTCGCGATTTGTGGTCGTGAGTACAATTGAATGTGAACGATTACGGCGCAAGGTCTTACCTTTCATCTTTTAGGATCACTCTGCAAATATATTGTCGGTGCATGTGGGATTACGGGCCAGGCGGAAGCTGGGAAGAGAAAATCTTTTAGATGCTAATGATTTTTCTCAAATAACATAGGGAATTTATTCAGAAATAGGCAAGAATATCCGACACCCACGCTTTTGATAGTGTTTCCTAATCTTGAGGAAGGTTAGAGCAGATGGCAATTGGCAGAGCAAACGTCAGAGCAAGTAGCACCTTTTGTGGAAGAGATGGATGATGCTTTTTGATCTATATATGCCACTGGAAACGTATGCCAGATAAAGGGGAGACCTTCAGAGTAACGGGGGGTTGCTAGTGGAGGAGGTTGAAGGAACGGATGCAGGTTGCAGATGGGAGAGATTTTAAGGTTGTTCAAGTTTTATAAGCGTCACTGTCTAAATAAAATTGATTTGTTAAAATAAAATGGCATTATGTACTCATGTTCAGTAGAATTTTCAAGTATTCCCTAGAAGCTTGGAATCTTTAAGAGTCGGATCAGTGGTGAATCAGCATGGGCCTATTGAAGTAGGTAAACAGGCATACTGTTGATTGCCAGGAGGATACCATTCAATTATTTGATTTGCACACAATTTGGACACAATAAACTACCCTATTTATATCCACAAATCTCATATAAGTTTACATGAGATAATGAAAATTTCTGGTGATTTTTATGAAAATGGTACAATTTCTTGCAAATGATAGAATTGGTGGTTTTCAGTATTAATTACTCATGATTCCTCTAATGCTTTGCAGACTTTAAAAACCATTTTGAATGATATTGAAAAATTAGCGTCATGGACCATTCTTTAAATGAATATGTTGATGTCGGAAAATTTTGGTTGGACCATATATAAGCAATTTAAAATGTCAGCATGTGCCTCTCAACATCTATTGAAACTGTGTTTCTATAAGTTGGGTTCAAACAGTAACATACAATGTCTTGCTTCTGATCTTTTCTTTTTATTTGTAAACGCATGTGCTAGAATATATTACAAGAAAAAGAATCTTTCTTAGAATTGTTTACTTCTTTCTTTTTATATTTTTTGATAAATCTAAAAAATGTGGATGCTATAGAGTTACAGTTTATTTGGCTTACATTCAAAAAAAGGTGATGAAAATTTCGTAATTTTCATTGCCATTTTATAGTCATTTTAGGTATTAGTTTATGCCCTGTTTGATAACACTATTAGGTATCTCTGTCACTATCGATTTTAAAATTGATATTGATGAAATCATTAAGAGGTGTTTGGTTAATTGTATCTATCAATTTTAAAATTTGTAGTGCACACAAAGCATATTATGTAATACAAGTGTCAACTTGTATTACTTTTGATATTGATACTTCGACATTTGAAAATATTAACATCAATATTGATATAGTACCAAAAATGAAACTCTAACCAAACAGGGCGTTAGGTACTAACTGTGTGGAAATGCCTTGACTTCACAGATTGTTTTCTGTTGTCGATCAAGGTGCCAGGCTGAGGCCAGCACATAGCACCAGTTAGAGTAGAATCATCATATAGTTGTGATTTTATTGTTCGATAATAGGTTATATGCCATTCATCATGCAGTTTAAACACATGCAACATGGCAGAGATCTTCAAATCTAAGTGGAGATGATTTGGGTTGATGAACTCATAAAATATTCTATGGTTAACAATAACTGCCACATGTCTCCGTAACAGTGGAGTTGTTAGCTTTTGTTTGATAATCATGTCTTCATCTTTTTCTCAGGAAGTTCAATTTCTGTCATGCTTTCCTTGCATTGTTATTAGCATTCATTGTGAAAACACTCATTTATTGAAACTACTCTGAAGATTCATGCTACAAGAATGTTGATCCTAAATGGCAACAAGGGTCCTTCATTCCTTTCTTGTAAAAACAGAAAGGAACACGTAAAAATTGTATGATGTAGGACCGGCTATAATCTGAGATATGCATGTCGAAATAACTGCCTTGAATATATTTCATTAGCATGCAGCAAGAACAAAGCAAAGTCACCTGCAGTATCAAGAGTTCAAGCTCTCAAACTCACCATTTGGAATATGATAACAACCTAAGCCTTTACCCCTCAATGCCTTGCTATGTTTCAATGGTCAGATGTGACGATAAGCGGGTTAAATGATATGCCGTTTATGGAGTATTTGAAGCTAGGTTAACATCAAAGCGAATAGATCGAGGTGATGTATACCTATCAGTTTTAAGTTTCAACGTAATGCAAGTTTAGGAGATATATCTCATATTATGCAAGAATGGTGTAATAGAGGATTGTGCAGGATGGTGTGTTGGGGCTCATCAACGTACAGTCATCTGTTAATATCTTTTCTTGATGACAATGCACATCAATCAGATCAAGCATTGAAGGAGGCCCAACAGACATATATATATATATATATATATACCTGCTTGTGTAGGATGAAATCATCGGTTTTAACCTTTATCGATCATACCTAGACGTGGTGGATGTGTAGAAGATCACGAGACAGCACCTGACACTTCAAAAGAGCACCGTAGATATGAGATTAACTACCATGATACACAGAAGTGAGAAATAAGCAGTGCGACATCTTCACAGAGAGAGGAATGGAGGAGATCAACAACAACAGAATCAGGGAGAGAAAGGGGCAGCCTCACACCAGGAGAAGAGAGAATGACGATTACGTCAAAATGTTTCTAATCATCATCTGTCTCATTAGGGTTAAACAACCTATGTAAAGACTCACACACTTCTAAAAAAAGACCAAACATTATAATTAATTAAAGTTCAAAATAAAACATGATATTAAGAATTAAAACTGATATCAATGCTTCCCGTTGGGCTTCTTAGGCTGCTAACTTCTTCTCAGCCCATGTTCACCACCATGGTACCATATGGTGATTCACCGGGTTTTTTTCTTAAACTAGTACCTATTTTTAAAAAAAAATTAAGAATGACATCAGATCTTTTAATTTTGCAAAAGTAGTACCGTTTGCTCAAAGTCTGACTCTGAGCCAAGTCGGACATTTTAAGTCCAACTTTAATATTTTTTATTAAAAAATAAAAAAATAATTAAAATTGTAAAATAATAAAGTTGATATAATTGACATTAACTTTTAAAATAAAAAATAAAGTCAGAGTATTTTACTCTAACTTTTGTATTAAAGTTAAACTTAAAATGTCCGACTTTTATATTTTTACTTTGAAGTCGAACTCAAAAAGTCGGACTTTAAACGACAATGTTAACGGAGTTAAAAACTTTGACTTTTAAAAAAATGACATGCAAAATTCAGTGTCTAATGCAAGTCGGATATCAAAAATCTAACTTTTCCGTCAAAGTCAAACTTCAAAAGTCCAACTTTAACATTTTGTTGTAAAGTCGGACTTTTTGACCACGATTTTGGTTAAATAGTTAAACAGTGCTAGTTTTGTAAAATTAAAAATTAGGGTGCTAATTTTGAAAATAAAAAATGGTGCTAGTTAAAAAAAACTGATTCACCAGCAAAGTCAACATTCAGCGGCAATGTTGGCAATTGCAGAGGTAATGCTTTCGACATCTGTGTGCCTCGGAAAGCTGATTGTTTAAGGTTGAACTTTTCACTATTTGAACGTGCTGCTGTTTTATCTGTCTTAATAATAGTTACCTCTTATGGACTCTGATTCAGATCATGATTAAACTATGGCATGTGTAGGTCCATAAGGTGTTTTCTCTACGCGTCTGAAATGCACCCTTTGACATCTGTGTCTTCTCGGTTGTTATCATAAGAGAATGCCAAACAGCTTGGTGTTGGCTCTGGTGGTTTCTATCGTCCAGGCTACAGCATGGTGCAAATGATGTGCCTCAGTAAGAACTGAGATCCACAGACAATATCATACGAGAACATTAGAGCAGTGCTAAAGCACCTGAGATCCCCGCATGCTCTAGGAAACTTGGTTGAAGAAGCATTGATCCAGACATCTTATTATGTAATAAACAAAAATACTCAAGCATGCCATTCACCAGAAGCAGTACTTCCTGATATGTCGCCAGATATCTGCATTGTCAATTTCTACGAAAAGACTGGAAAGGTTGGTCTTCATCAGGTGTGCAGTTGCTTTTCCTTTCTCATGCATCTTTTGAAACTTTTGGCTATAGGAAGTTTGTTACGGTGCTTATATAAGGAACTTGCCTGCAAATAGAAGAGTCTGTCACTGGTTAATGCAACGAAAAACGTGATAGAAACTCAAAAGCAGCGTAAATTTTAGTAGTTACTTGTTTTTGAAATTTTGTGTTTTCTGTATTAGAAGATCTCAATTAGGACCATAAACAAACTGATAGGGCACTTCTGTGTCCGCTCCGTTTAGGTAAGCATACAATCCGCATCCGGTTCAAGTTGGTTATGGATACGGATCTGATATTATAAGTTAGATATTCAGAATGGATGCAAATAATATTCATTTTGAAATTTTATTTGTATAATATGTTTGATAATACACAAATATGTAGAAATAAATTTTAAAATACAACACTTATCATATATGTATTAATATCAACCAATTATATTGATGTATATTAGAGAATTTTTAAATATATATTTGTATATATTAAATATTATTATAGAAAGACTTATTCAGCGTGGATCTTTAAAAGAGTGGTACGAGTATTTTCGTGTCCACCCCAGTTAACAATCGGATAATATATGTGTAAACGGATACGAATCCGAAGCAGCCCTCATCTAGTAGTATCAATGTAATCTGTAATGTTCAGATGGGAGATCCAGAAGCTGAGGGTGCGTTTAGGAACTCTGTGGAAGTGCTTTTTTTTCACTTCTCCTCTGATCAGAAGTTCTTCTTATTTTTATGGTACTGTTTGGTTACATTTCTATTATCACTTTTCCTCCTTCTCGGAGGTAGAAGCTCGGAGGAGAAATTTTCTCCTTCTGAGAAAGGAAAAGCTCTCCCGTGTACGCGAGCTCCCATCCCGCATCGGCGAGTCTTATCCCGCATGGGCGACCCCCTCCCCTTTGGTACCCCCTCCCCTCTGCGACTCCCCCTCCGGCACTCCCTCCTGGCGAAGCCCCCCCCTCCGCGGGCCCCCCCCCCTCCGGCACTCCCTCCCCTGTGAGCCCTCCCCTCTGCGAGCCCCCTTTCAGGCACTCCCTCCCGGTGTGGCCCTCCCCTCCGCAAGCCTCCCCTCTCTACGGCACTCCCTCCCCGGCGAGCCCATCCCCTCTGCGAGCCCCCCTCCGGCACTCCCTCCCGGCGCGGCCTTCCCCTCCGCAAGCCTCCCCCCCTCCGCGGCACTCCCTCCCGGCGCAGCCCTCCCCTCCGCAAGCCCCCCGCTCCGTGGCGATGAGTCATGTACTCTGTTGTGTCCTATAGAAGTGTTTTATTTTTTTTTGCTAAAAATAGTACCAAACGGATTTCACTTCTAAAACGAAGAAGAAATTCTAAACGAAGTCCCTTCTCTGAGAAGTTCATCCGAACAAAAGTGCTCCGACTGAATTGCCAAACGCACCCTGAGTCTGGTGCATGTTCCTGTTGTAGGAATTAAAGGTACTTGGTCTAAGTTTTGTTCTTGAATGGACTTCTACTTACTTTCCTGTCGACCTCAACCCGGAGGTTTGCCTTCATTGCAGAGGCTGATTGCTATTTGTGAAAATCCAGAACCAACGAAGCATATAGCACTTTTGTTTCTAAAGAAGCCATGGTTTTTATTGTCAGTTAACTCAGGTCCCCGGTCCCCCCCTCGATCTGTTGTTTGATAACTACTTAACGTCCTGTTTGATAACACTATTAGGAACCTCTATCACTATCAATTTTAAAATTGATATTGATAGGAACTATTAAGAGGTGTTTGGATCAAGGAAGGTGAGGTCGGGTCGGTTTGGCCCCAAACTGACCCGGGTCGGCCGGGGTCGTGACCCGGGTCGGGACGGGGTCGGCCCGGGTCGCAAAAAATAAAAAAAAAATAAAAATGGGGTCGGGGTTTTGGGGTCGCGACCGGGTCGGTCGGCCCCAAAACCGACCGGGTCGGGTCTGGGTCGCGACCCGGCGAACCATGGTTTAGATAATTGTATCAATTTTAAAATTTATAGTGCAAACAAAACATATTATGTAATACAAGTGTCCACTTGTATTACTTTTGATATTGATACTCCAACATTTGAAAATATTAATATCAATATTGATACAGTACCAAAAATGAAACTCTAACCGTCCACTTGTATTATTTTTGATATTGATACTCTAATATTTGAAAATATTAATATCGATATTGATATAGTACCAAAAATGAAATTCTAACCAAACTGGGCACAAGAGAACATTATTTGTGTTTGCGACCGATACAAACCTCCCTTCAAAAGCCTGGTAACAGCATCAGACACATCCATCACTCTATTAATTTTGCAACTGACATTTATACAAGTCATTCAGTGGTGTTTGATTGCTATTGGCCTGTTTGGTTAGAGTATCAAGCGGGCACACGCGTTATATATATTATATACATAATTATGTGTGTGTACGAACATGGCGATCGGGCAAAGTTGTGAAGTACCGCAACAAATCTTCTCCTGCAGCGGCAACATATAAACACGGCGCTGGTGGGGGGATTTCTGATCGTGGTACATTTTGGCGCTTCTTCGTAATGTATGTATATGTATGTATTGTAGTATGCGTGCATGAATGGCTACCCATTTAATCTTCGAATCAGGTCTTCTGTCCGTCTATATTCTCTCTCTCCCCTCTCCGCCTTCAACCGCAGCTCCGGGTTGAAAGAGCTTCCTACGCGTACCGACGAAACTCCATGACACGTGTCGGCCGAGAGGAGTACGCGCCCACGTGCCGGCGGCCCCGCCGTCCGGTGACGTAAGCAGTGGCGTGATCCTCCAGGCATATCTTATTGCATGTTAACGTGGCCCTGAGTCAGCACCACGGCCAAAAAGACTGTCTTGTTTGTCCGACGAGTACAGATTTCTCACATAAAATTTTTATTTAATATATAGTTTGATTGTTGATTGGACGATCTCTCAATTCTCGAGACATTAAATGAGAATCTTAAGCGAGAAGTTTGAAATTGTGGTCTCAAATATTCTCTTGAGGTGATATGTACTCTTAATCGACCCGTGCCGGATCCTCTCCTACTGTCAAGATAGGTGAGGTCGGAGTTGGGACTGAATCGGTTGGGTCCAAATCAACTCGAGTCAGTCGGGGTCTAGATCCGAGTGGGTCAAGGTTAGGGGTGGCAATGGGCCGGGTCGGCCCACGGGTTCGCGGGCCGGGCCGACTGCGGGTCATTTGACGGGCCAAACATTTTGGCCCGCGGGCTTTAGTCGGGCCGACATACGGGCCGAAGCGGGCCGACGCGGGCTAAAACGGGCCAAATAACTTTCAATTTTTTATGTCAAAAACATCATTTTTACTTATTAAAAATATATTTTAATTAAACTATTATTAATTTTATGATGTTATCTTAAATAATTAAATTTATCATATTTAATAAATATTTATTTATAAAATATATAGTTGGGCCGGGTCGGGCCAAGTCAATAATTTTTGCGGGCCGGGTCGGGCTGGGCCAACAATGTAGTGCGAGCCAGGTTGGGCGGGGCCAATATATTTTGGACCGGGCCCTAAACGGGCCGACCTCGGGCCAGGCCGGGCCCGGCCCATTGACACCCCTAGTCAAGGTCGGCCGAGATTGTAATAAAAAATAATAATTTTAAAATATATGTTAGGACAGAGTCTTAGAGTTAAGATCGGATCGATCATCCAAGAATTGATTGAGTCGAACCTGAGTCGCGACTCCACGACCTGAACCGGTTGAGGACCGATCAATAAAGAAAGTCCATAACCGATAAAGAAAGCCCACAGCAGATAAGAGAGGGATCGTATCGCAGGCTGCAGAGGGTCGATATCGTACGAGAAGGAGTAGTTTCATCGGGTTTGATATTATATGGTTTTCTGTCCAAAAAAATATATATATTATATGGTTTGAGCGATGAAGGGGATCAGTCCAACTTTAATATTTTCAAGTGCTTCTTCAGCGGCCCGTAAGCAAGCAAGCAGGCAGCAGGGTGAGACGACGCGATTTGTCCGAGCTTGCAATGACGTAAAGGCGTCGTCTCGACAAGATCACGATGTGTTTTGTCGGAAGAGTGATGTGGACTCGGTCGAACGCAGGCATCGCACAGGTGGACTCTACGTGTACCCGACAGGTTTGTTATTACTTTTGCTAAAACAATTTAAATTAAACTATTTTATACGAAAGTGAGTGGTCTGATCAGTAATGCGGTGTATAATACGAGGTTCGGATCATCTCAGTTTCCGAGTGAAGAGTATCCTCGGTTCTTAATATAAAATAGTCACGATCTCAATCGCTCAAGTCATGAGTAGTGAGTTAATAAAACGTAGCAGAACAATTTAATCTTTTTCGATAGCAGTTCACTAAATTTGTTATTTGAACTACCACTTAAATAATCTGAGGTCGTAGTCTTTTTTCAGTGTAGATTGAGAGTACTCTCTTCACCCCGAGAACTGAGGTGATCCGAATTCATAGATTGAGATTTTGTAAAAAAAAAAAAAAACTGTTAGACTGTCATTGTACAATTTGATATTTCAAGAGAGATTTCGGTCGTCCATATAAAGACGAGTACTTTCTTCTTCTTCTTCTTCTTTTTTGTTATCACCGTCTTCGATTCCATAAAATTTCAGATCCACCAGTGCCGTGAACGATAAAATTTAAACAAATCGAATTTTTGGGTTGCTTGGGTAATATTTTATTATTCAAACTGGGCTCAATAATCTTTGATAAATAAATAGATGGTCCACAACAACCTACCTAATGCTCTCTGTGGGCTTTATATATTTGTCTGCGCAGCAGCACCCGGTTTTATTAGCCAGTTGTGGGACTACACAACTTGGACGATATTGGATCGATCCATTGTGTGATCAATTCAGATTTATTTATTTTTTTAGTTTCACGTGAGAAGAGTAAATAGTTTTCTAAACATTTGATTATCGTAAGGACATGAGATATTCCATACATAAGGGCTCGTTTACATGTTCACCTCTGTCGTCATTTGATATTTCAGATACATCTTTATAACCGTTTGATAAACTCTTTCCCTCTCTCTACTATCAGCTTCTAGTGTTTAACTTAAACTTATTTAACTTGACATAACTCAAGATATTTTCAGTAACTTATGGGGTGTTTGGCTGCATGATAATTTTTTGTACACTTTCATGATAAAAAATTGTATTAAAATAAAAAGTGAACCAACTCATGACATAAAATTATCATGTTTGGAGGGATGTGATTACAAAAAAGAGTAACCACCGCATATGACCAAATAAAGTGGGGGACCACAAGAAAAAAGAAAGAGGTGAGACCCTCTTTTTTGTTTAAGAAGAAAATCACTTTCAAAACATAAAATTGTCATGGTTGTCGAACACTTCTTTTAACAAGTTTTCTTACAATTTTTAAAAATTAAAATAAAAATCTCAATTATCATGCAACCAAACACCCCATTAATTCTTTCTCTATTATATATATAAGAAAGAGAGAGAGAACTTTGGTAATTTTAGTGACTGAACATTACAATTAGATAACAGAGTTAAATCGTGCGTGTATATATCATAATGAAAATAAATCAAGATCTCAGAATATAAAAGGTTGTCGGGATTAGAGGAACAAATTTAAAAGAACAAGGATGGATACGTAAAATTCCCTGTTTCGCGAGAAGAGAGAAGATTAGGGAGATCCACCGCGTTGAGTGTCGTCGGTGAGATAAATTAGTTAAATGATCACATATGCAGGCACTAGTTAACGAGAGTTATGTGTGAGTAAAAAAAAAAAAACACATGAGAAAGACCAAAATCCCTCTCTTGACCTGTTGGGAGCATCCAAATCGGACAGAAAAAAAAAGATAATTAAAGTCCAGTTTGATAATATCATCAAACACTTCTACCGGTATCAATTTTAAAAGTTGATAATCATTTAACAAATATTTAATTAATAATATTAATTTTAAAATTTATAATATAAATAAAATAAGTAATATAATATTAAATGTCAACTTGTATCAATATCATATTGATATTCTAATCATTAAAAATATCATTTTTATTATAATATCATTTTTATACTCTAACTAAATCGGTCTTAAACAAATTGAAACCTCGTGTGGCATTTGGATCAGGGATGTCAATGATTATCGATTATTCGACCCGTTCGTTAGTTAACAAACAGCCGAAGGATAATGTAAAATTTTCGAATAAATTATCTGTGTTAATTTACCGATTAACTGTTATCTTAGCGAATGTGATCGTGGATACACTATAAACCAAATTTGAAAACCGTTATCTGTATTTATTGAGCAATATACAATACAACGACTCACACTCTTTGACATCTAAACATATGCATGTCCCATCACAAAAATCTCATTGTCCCTAACTAACTCTCCTATTCACTCTTATCTCTCGGGTGGACAAGTCTTGTCCTGATGTTCGACAGCGACGTCTTCTTTTTATCCCGTTTTCTGATGGTGTAGTCCACATACATGACGATGACTCCTTTCCCTCCCTAGTCCAGTTACAGTCAAATTTGACGTCCCGAAAGACCTGCCATACTGGAGAGACCCGACGTCCCGAAAGACCTGCCATGCTAGAGAAACCTGTAGACCGTGTGATCCGCTAGATGGTCGATGCAACTCAAAAGAGGAATAGGCATTGCAGTCTCACGAGAAGATATCCCACTTTTGCTGTATACCGACCATCTCATGTTTTATGTTGGACATGTAATTAAAAATTGTCTTTCACATATCCTGTGTTGGACGTCTATCTATTTATCATAAATTTAAAAATTATTTTTACTACGAACTCGTAAATCATTTTTTATCTTATATATTCTGTGTTAGATATGTAATTAAGAACTTTCTTTGGTACATTAAAACAGATGAAAAATTTTACTTATAATATATATTTTTATGTGTGTTTTTATCGATAAAATTATCTTTATTTTTTATCCGATCAGGTTGGATCATGAATACGTTATCCTTTTGTAAACTTGTTGATTGTCTGTTATTATTTGACCGTAAATTATTTCCAAACAGATAGAATAATATGATTCGAATTCGTGGATACACCCAATATCGTATCCGACCGGTTGGCAATTGGCATCGCTACTTCGGATCCGATACATGTCCCGTTTGATTCGGTCATTAATAAATCGCCGCTATTGAAGTCTTATTACGTGTTCCGGCGAAGGCCACCCGGAATGCCTGCTGCCCACGTTGCCCCGTGACGCCTGTTGTCGGTCTTACACGTTTGAGTTGGAGTAACGTGATCGAATTTTGACTCTCTCGATATTCGAGATGGAGACCTTAAAACATAGGAGACACACGACATGATCACCACGTGAAGAGGGAGTCCTCCCAATTGTTACGTTGAGCAATTATTTTAAAAAGATTTATCTGTGATCGGTAAAACGTAAGGCTTTATTAAGCTGTAAAATTAAAGAGCTTTAGTAAAAGATAAATAAAAATAAAAATATATTGTTGATCTTCTTATTAATTTTAAATATCTTTTATTCAGTTCCTCCCCAACAAGGGGCACGTTTGATTGACCATAATCCCTTACGTTGGTAAAAATAGAGTGTTTGATTTGGCTTGATCAAATATTTTATGGGGGGTGTTTGGTCACAGGATAAATCACTCTTTTGTTACGATTTTATAAAAAAATAAGTTAAGAGAATTATTTGACAACTATTACTAATTTACATTTTTTTTAAATATTTTCTTTCTTTTATGACAGAAAGAAGGTGAGAGCACCTTCTTTTTTATTGTGGTCCCCAACCTTTCTTCCCTCATATAGGATTTCCGTTCTTTTTGTTATCCTGTCTCTCCCAGACAGAACATGCCAATCTCGTGTTATTAACTAGTTTTATCTTTTATTTTAATACAACAATGTATACAAATTTACCGTACAATCAAACACTTCAAGTTTTGATTTTATCTTTAATCTCTTATCTCGTGAAACAAGTAAATATTAGATGTTTACTTACTAAAATAAAATGTACGGTAAAAGACTTAAAATTAAGTGATTTTTAATGTATTAAAAGAAAGTTCGTATATATGTTAGTTCAAATAATTTATGAAACAAAATGGTATAAATAATCATCTAACCTTTCTGTCTAAATCCAAAGTTATACATTTTATCAAATAGTACGTAGCCTTGGCTTATAACATTCTTTTAGACAAATAACACATCCCTCTTTCGTATTATTAAAACAAGAAGGAACATATATGATATTACGGAAAAGAAAATATGATTGAAACTCTAAAATAAGAACATACAAAGAAGAAAACATACGGCATAAACAAATAAAACTACAATATCTGTTGGAAGTCACTCCTTCGACACTCTCGAATATAGTCACATAACGATCTACGTGTTGAGGTGTTTCGAGTATCGAATAGCAAAATAAAAACTCTCTTGAAAGAGTTTGACCATATTGATTGTGTCACTAAGAAGATCATGGATAAGAATAAGACTTGAGAAGACGACGAGATATATCTGGATCACAAGGTCACAAGAGAGCTACAAACAAAAACAAAATAGACCTAAAATTAGATAAGCCAAGTGCCACCACTCTAATGAAAAAAAAAGAGGAAGAAAAACAACTAAACACATATTTATGGCTCGTTCGGTAACATTATTCGACATCTTTATCACTATCAATTTTAAAATTAATATTCTTAGTAATCACTAAGAAGTGTTTGGTTAATAGTATCAATTTTGAAATCGATAATGAAAACAGAGTACATTATGTAATGTAAGTGTCAACTCGTATCAATTTTGATATTAATACCCCAACCTTTAAAATTATCGATATCAATATTGATATAGTATCAAATTCGAAACTCTAACCAAACGGGCTATTAGGTTGCGCACTTGAATAGGGGTGAAACTACGTGAACGAAATTTTATGCCCTGTTTGGTTAGAGTTTCATTTTTGGTACTATATTAATATTGATATTAATATCTTCAAATGTAAGAGTATCGATATCAAAAATGACACAAGTGAACATTTGTATTACATAATATGTTTTGTTTGCACTACATATTTTAAAATTGACACGATTAACTAAACACTTCTTAATGATTCCTATCAATATCAATTTTAAAATTGGTGATAGAAATACCTAACCGTGTTACCAAACGGGACATGAGGGAGAGAGAATGATTACAGCAGATCTTCTTCCTTCCCCGGTTGAAACTACATCAAAATGGTAGATGGCCGCCATTAACTACTTAATGGAGAATATAATTAATATACGGCGATGACGGCTCTCCTACAACTGTCGCTACTAAATTGATGGGAGATAATTAATTTTTAAAAACCGTCCCTATTAAACCCTTTTTGTTCGGGCAAAAGCCGACCCTAATCCCTAGCCGGAAGCCTACCCCCGTTGGCCTGGCGGTCTTGCATTTTTCAGTTGGAGCAACGTGGTTGAATTTGCCTCTCTCATTATTCGAGATGGAGACCTAAAAATAGGAGACATCGTCATCACCACGTGAAGCAAAATCTCTCAATTAATAATAAAAAGATGTCATGTTTAGGCCGTGCAATTATTTTAAAATGATTTATTCGTGATCATTAATATTGTATACAAATTTAATAAAATGTAAAATAATTAATAAAACATAATTATAAATGACAAATATATTGTTAATTTTGTATTAACTATAAATTTGGTATCTTGAGTGAAATGTACATACTTTTTATTAATTATAAATTTGATATCTTAAGCCAAATATATATATATGTACGTCCCGAATTTGTAGCTAACAGGCAGTAGGGGCGAGATCGTAAATTCCTCGGCACGGCCGTCGCTACCTCTATATGGCAGCGACTGGTGGGGATCCCCACTTCGCCCGCGTCACCAGCCACCACCGTGGTAGGCCGCAGCCGCCGGCGCAACGTAACTTCTCCGCCCTCCTCGTCCACCGCGAACTCCGTCCTTCCTAGCGTAGCTTCCCGGAGCCTGGGCGGAGGGTTCGAGATTCTGGCACAATGCAGGCCCTTCTTGCACGGCGGCTGTCGTCCTCGTTCTCGTCTCTCGCGGCGAGGCTGGGCGCCGCCCGCAAGTTCTCGCAGATGGCGGAGACGATCGGTCCGGAGGAGAGGAACGAGGTTATGCCGAAGATGCCTCCCTATGATTACACGCCACCGTCGTACACCGGCCCCCGCGCGGAGGAGATCCTGCGGAAACGCTCCGAGTTCCTCAGCCCTTCCATGTTCTACTTCTACAACAAACCCGTACGCTCTCCATCCTCTCTCTCTCTCTCTCTCCTTGATGTGTCCTGTTTGCGGCGATCCACCTCTCTGATGGATTCTCCTCTGATTTCACCTTTTTTTTAGTTGTCTTCAGTTTAAAGAATGTCGGGGTTTCTTCGTGCTTCTCTGTTTTCTCTAACCACTCCCTGAATCCATCAGCGGGGTTCGCTATTGACTAGCGATGCAGGTTTCCGCAATTTCCCCCGACTTTGGGAAGAAATACCTCATACTTTCGATAAAGGAAGATTTCCGATAACATCTCGACGACTTGTTATTAAAAGATTAGATTCGTATCTTTGAATCAGGAAAACCTTTTGCTCTAGAATCTCAGGTTTTCTTTTCGAGCTCCGCGTCCTCTCTTGCTGGGCCTGGGCGTCCTTTTTCGTCCTCTGGTGGTTCTTCGTCTCCCTTGACCGAGGGATCCTCGTCTCCTGGACCTGGCTGTCTAGGCTGCCTCTTGCCGTCGAGATACAGAAAACTAGAAAAGTGCGCGCCCCGACGGAATCTTGTCTCTCGGCCTCTCGTTATTTTCCTACCTCACGCTTTGCGATCACCCTCTTTGGCAACACCAGATCAGTTCCTGTCGGTGTCGATTAGGTGATACAGAAAAGTGATTTGATATTTTATGTCTCTCGACGGATACTTGTGCAGGTGAACATTGTTGATGGGAAAATGCAGTATTTGTTTGACGAGGATGGCCGGCGCTACCTAGACGCATTTGGTGGAATCGCCACAGTCAACTGTGGGCACTGCCACCCCGAGGTCGTCGAGGCCATCATTGACCAGACGAGACGCTTACAGCACTCTACCGTTGTGTATCTGAACCACGCCATCTCAGATTTTGCGGAAGCTTTGGCCTCCAAGTTTCCGGGAGACTTGAAGGTATACATCGCGGGAATACTATAAATAACTGAAGGGACTTGTCTTCCATATTGTTGAGCATTTTCGTATATCTTCAGGTTGTTTTCTTCACCAACTCCGGCACAGAAGCAAACGAACTTGCTATGATGATGTCACGGCTTTATACTGGGTGCCAAGATATCATATCTCTGAGGAATGCGTACCACGGGAATGCAGCTGGAACCATGGGAGCGACTGCTCAGTGCAACTGGAAGTTCAATATCGTTCAGGTGAGCTATTTTGCCGATGGTGTTAAGTTCTTGTGGGGAAGTCACAAATATTTTTTAAACAAGTGAGTTCTTCCAAGTTGCAATCCTTTTTTTTTCCTATTTCATGATCGACCATTTGAGATATCATAAATCACTGATGTTCGTAGAAATTTAATGATAATCTTCAAGTAAATTGACCTAAAGAGGAACATTTCTGGGATCCAAACATCAGTAGCTAGCTTTTGCATGTCTATAGGACAAAGGGTCAATACAATCGGTGAATATGTTTTAACTTTTGACAAAAAATAAGCTTCTGTAAGTGCTGAGACAATCTTATGGTAACAATATATGTGGACTGTAATTGTATTCTTGTGCTGATCAGGTTGGAGTTCATCATGCACTAAATCCAGACCAATATAGAGGTCCTTTTGGTTCTGATGGTGAAAAGTATGCTAGAGATGTTCAAGAGATCATCGAATTTGGGACCTCCGGGCATATTGCAGCTTTCATTTCTGAAGCTATTCAGGTGCGCTGTAGTGTCATTGTTATAACCAGCTTCAATCTTCTGCGTTGTGCACCACATGCTCCATTCACTTAACAATGAGTGGCATTCTATACAGGGAGTTGGTGGAATCTTGGAATTAGCTCCGGGCTACCTGCCTGCGGTGTTTAAAACAATTAAGAAAGCTGGAGGCCTTTGCATCGCAGATGAGGTACAGTGTGGATTTGCACGGACAGGAAGTCATTTTTGGGGCTTTGAAGCCCATGGAGTTGTACCCGACATTGTCACCGTGGCTAAGGTATACCAACAGTTTTCATTTCTCCCTGCTTTGCCACTGATACCCTTCCTATGAGATAGGTGTTTAGCTTTGAGGTGCTTGTGGTCATTCAGGAATTCACAATCGTAACCCTCATCCCGTGAGAAATCCAGATTAATGTGGTGATGTGTTTTAAATTTTAGCTATTTTAAAAAATTACGGTGTTTTCATTAGTACGTAGCTGCTGTGAACTTCAGAACTTCTGTAGACCCTCCCGTGTGGTCAAAGCAGTGGGGTGATCTTAAAATTCAGTGGGGTCACACCTCTATAAATATTTTGTAATTTTACTTATTTTTTATGAAATTTTTTAAGTTTTTAATATGTTTTTCAAAATATATTGGGATGATGTCATCCCACTAGGCCCTATGTTGGTTCACTACTGGGTTAAAGCAAAGCCCTTTTACTTGGGACTTATCAGAACGTTTTTATTATGGCTAACACCATTCAAGTGCAAAATCTGGTATTTCTAGAGGTTCATCACCATAAATTTCATTATTGTAAACGTGCAATTTCTTTCTTCCCATCAGGGTATCGGGAATGGCATCCCCATTGGCGCTGTGATTACAACACCAGAAATTGCACGGGTCTTGACCCGTCGCAGCTACTTCAATACCTTTGGTGGTAATCCTGTCTGCACTGCTGGTGGGCTTGCTGTTCTTAAAGTGCTCGAAAAGGAAAAACTCCAGGAAAACGCCTTCATTGTAGGCAACCATCTGAAACAGCGTCTAAGGGCCCTTCAAGAAAAGCATGAAAGTAAGCAAACACAAGTACCTAAAGAAGAGTTAAACTAAAGTAACGTTGTTGTTTCTGCTGAAAGCTTAGAGCTGCATATTGCTGTCAATTTGTTTTTTCACTTTCCTCATTCCAGATCTTGGAATAGCTTTACTTAAAGGACAACGACTGTCACCAACCTATCGACACTGCTAATTTAAACCCTTTCCCTTTGGACACAGTTATAGGAGACGTTAGGGGAAGAGGCCTCATACTTGGAGTTGAGCTGGTTACTGATAGGGAAACAAAAGCTCCAGCAAAAGCAGAGACTCTGCGTGTGATGGATCTGATGAAAGGTTAGTCTTTCTTTACATCTAACGTGATCAGATTGGATCACTAAACGTCGATAGTCTTCGCCGGAAGGGCTTTCGTGTATCTGTACTGCATGGTGACAATTGCTTTGTCTGCTACATGGACCGGAAGCTACATTACTTAAGGGCCTGTTTGATTTAATGCTAGAGATAAGGCCTTTACATTACGACATTAGTATAGGCGTCCAGACAACACTGATAATGTTTGTATTCACCTGGCAGAGATGGGTGTCTTGGTTGGAAAGGGTGGTTTCTACGGGAACGTGTTCCGGATAACTCCTCCCCTCTGTTTCACCAAGGAGGATGCAGGTAAGTTAATCTTCTTCATTCAGCCTTGCTGCATTGTCCGCCATTAGGTCAGTTGCTGACGCCTGTCGCTTTTTTTTGCTACAGACTTTCTGGTTGAGTCGATGGACCTCGCTATATCAAAGCTCTGAGCTCTGTATTTTCTCGCTAGTATCAACAAGCACCGTGTTGTTACGAGGATTGTCGATCTTCCGTCTTTATATAAATAAAAAGAGCTGTCATCCCAAACAAGGATGAGAATGAGACACCACCTCGATGTCTCTTCGTCAAGTTGGATGCTCGGCTCGGCTTGGCATGTAATCCGGCTTTGTGCAACTCGCACATTGTGGCTACTTATTGTGATGGATGTATTTCAGTTGTGTGTATCTCCGAGATGAACGGAATTATGCTCTTCAGTCCTAAGGGTTCTACCAGTCGTTTTATCAAATGCATCAGATCTGCCTTACTAAAACATATCGATGATTTTGAGTGGGTTTCCTCTTTTACTCATTTCCGACTTGGGTCGATCTAACTTACCCGCACGCACTTTCGGACGTTTTAAGTTTGAACCAGAACCTAACACACTTTCGAATCATCGTTTTCAAATGAATGAGTTCTGGAAAAGTCCACCATCACAGAAGTGATTTGGATAGGTAACGCTATTTAAGGTCAATATCATTCGGAGTTTTGATATTAATATTAATAGAGGAGTTGAAATCATGTTTGGGTACCCGTGTTAGTTTCAATATTAGTAGTGTATGCCTGTCTTGAAATCAATACAAGCGGGAGTCTGTACTGAAAATGAAATTCCCTCTCTCGACTCCTTTGACTTGCCCTGCCCTCATGGGAGCCCTCGAAGGTGGAAGGTGCTGCGCTAGGTCGATGGAACGGAAGCGAATCCCCTCGCCAGAGCTCAGAAGCGTCTTTGCAGGAGCCCTGAGGTGAAGAAAATCTCGTTTTTCGTCATTGCATCTCATCTTCGTCGGAGCTCAAATCCCCCTCGCCGGAGCTTGAATACTCCCTCTCTGATCGGAGTGTACCAGTCATGATGAGAGGCTTGACGCAGGAGAGGTTGACCCCTTGGTGGCTTGGAAGTGGTGGAGATCTTCTCCAGGTTGGGGAGAAAAGTCTGCTGGAAAGGAAAAGGTAAATCTTGTCATGGCGATGAGGTCCGTTTCCTCCTTTGAGGGATTATCACTGGTGGAGTCGAGCCAGGGGAGGAGAGTATTGATTTTGGTCTTCGCCTTGGAGCTCTGATTGCTTATGCGGCGGTGGCTTCTGCTTGTATTTGATAGCGTCAGATTTCATCTTGTTGGTGTTGGAGATTGAAGAGGTTCAGATTTGAGAGCTTGGCACCAGCGACTGCTAAATTCAGCTCCAGGAGCATGCTGTAGCTAGCATCAACTGTGAGTACAATGACTAATCTTAATATGGATCATGATCATCCTATTCTTCCGTGTCTAGCGTGGGGCTCCTCCATGCCTCTCTGCTATCTTCGAGCGGAGCCTCTCCTCTGTTTCTGAGGACGAGGGACGGCATGCCTGGTCTCTTCTGGATTGCCCCCGTCTATTCTAGTTCTCGTACATAAACTCGTATGTCTAGAGTGCTAAGAATGTCAAGTCCCTTGTTCTGCCGGAGAGTCACCACTGAACGTAGATCGAAGTTGTATCGAAAAAAAACAAGAACTTGAGTTTGATCAGTACGTAGCTTTGTTTTCGAACACTACCATAATATCTGCAGCTCTGTTTTTCTCTTCCTTTTCTTTAATGTTTTGAATCTTCGAATATCAATATTCAGGATCCAATGTGCAACAACAAAAGAAAAAGGCCCTACAAATTGGAAATTCGCAAAAACTTTGTGGGCAAACAAAATTGGTGGAAGAATGAGCGGCACTTATTCGTGGAGATCGGAAACTTTGCAGGCAAACAATATACGCCTATACATTCTTCCACACGAGGTGTAAGAGCATCATGGATCTTTATTTATAATTCTTTTTCCCATCTACATCTGTTGGTTTGAAACTGGAACAACCATTTTTCTCTACAATTAGATTTTTGACAGAATTTTAAGACAAGCCCATTCTCCAATTCATTGTAAATTCTGTGAAACATTATGTTTGCAATTATTTACGCCGCTTGAGATGTACGTTTTCTGGGCAAATGTCTCGTGCCCTTTCTAGGTTGATTTATGTTTTGTAGAACAACTGTGAATGAATACTTAGAGGTGTCTTACATTTATAATAAGAATATAAAATTATCAATTTTATTTTATTATTTTAATTAATATTTATAAACATATTCTATATTTTTGTAAATGTAATTAATATTTTTATTTTTTATAATATATTTTAATGTTATTTTAATACAATCAAACGAGCGTTTAATAATATATTTTGATGTTAATGTAATATAATCAATCAAGTGTTTAATATTAATTCTTATACTGACATAATATTATCAAACACTTAATATCAATGTTAATATTGATATATTATTACCAAAAACCCGAAACATTTTGATAATATTATTTTTGGTATTGATACTCTATCATCAAAAAAATATTAATATTAAAATTAATATAATATTAATTTTGATACTATAACCAAATGGAGTATTTATGGACGATACCTATCGAACAATTAATGAGTTTTCTAAGGGTGATGCCCGAATGCTCTTTTTTCTACCCAAGAAAAATAATCTCTCTTTAAATATAAATATATAATGATTGTCAAATATATTTTTAACAAGTTTTATCATACAAACATAAATATTTAACAAAAACTCAATTTACCATACAACTAAACATCACTTTAGACGTGTTTTAGGCCATGTTTGATAACATTATTAAATGTCTCTAACATTATCAATTTTAAAATTGATATTGATAAAAATCACTTAAAAATATTTGACTAATCATATCAAATTTGTAGTACAAAAAAATTTGTTGTACAATACTAAGTGTCAACTTGTTTTAATTTTGATATTAATATTTTAATTTTTAAAAATCACATTTACTAATGTAGTATCATTGTTGATACTTTGACCAAACAGGCCAATTAAGAAGGTAGCTAAATAGCAGGGCAGTAATATGTATAGGTTAAACATGTTTTAGCCCAAGCATGTAAGTAGAGGTGTCAACGGATTCAGGCAATCCGTTACCCTGATTGAAGTCCGAATTTATTTTCGGGTTGGAGACGTAAATAAATATGTTTGATAGAAAAATCATTTGGATTCAGGCGTAGACAAGCCCGAAATGTGTTTCTTCGGGTGAGTTTCGGGTGCCCGATATTGCACCCCGATTCTTTTGTCGTAATGTCCATACTCGGTGTCCATCTCCACGCCCTCTTACCGACCTTCTTCTCATCTTTCGAGCGCCGCCGCTGTCCCTTCCTTCCTCCATTGCGCTTGCTCCTCCTCAATCTTCAAGTGCACCCCCCGCTCTCATCTTGTCCGGTCCCTTTCCGTCTCCATTTTTGCCATTGAATCAGAGGTGTCCCAAGAAGCTTCCGTCCTCCCCGCCTAGTACAGGGTTGGGGGCTCCGACCAGCCGCCGGCCCAGTCCGATCTGTTCCGTCCCAGCCCCAGCTTCTGCCGGCCGGCGCCGGCGCCGTCTGTCGCCGACGACGGCACCCCGAGGTTCCGGTTCCGGCGGCGGCGAAGGTAGAAGGGGACGCCGAACATGAGGAGGACGCCGAGAATGAAGCCCGAGAGGAGGATGCCGATGGCCAGCGCCATGTCGGCGCCGTAGGTGGAGGTGTTCCTGAAGGGTCCCCACGGGTTGGCGTCGGCGTCGGCGGCGGCGGCGGGGTTTTCGTTGCCGGCGCAGGCGCCGTCGCCCTCCGCCCTCGGCGGAGGCGAGAACAATGACTGCCCGAATGGCCGCATCGGTGGCTTTGTCTTCCTCGGGGAGGAGCACCGAGACAGAGAGAAGAGGGGGCGGTAAATATAAGAGGGAAGGAATGCTCCGGCGTTCGACGACAAGCTCCACATTGAGCTGAGAAGATTGTGACGTGAACCCCAGCAATTCGTCTTCCCGGCCGGCGACGATGGGAGCTAAGGTTGGGCGTCCACCGATTTCCGCTGAGCGGCACACAGATTGGATGGCTCCTAGCGGGGCGGCGGTGGGGGCAAGCTCCGATCGAGTCGTCGCCGTACGCCGACCCTGTACTCAACGGGGAGGACGAGGCAACACCGTGGCATGCAAGGGAGGGCGTGGGGAGGCAAGGAAGGGACGACGGGCGATGCAATGCGGCAGGATGGGGGGCGCTAGTCGCGTGCCGGCGGAGGGAGCAGCACCGGGCGGCAGTTGGCATGGATTGGTCTTGAACCCAACGGGTGATCCGAAATCCGGTAAACCATTTCAGGACTAACTTTTTGAAAACTCCTCCGTAGTATTTCGGATTTGGATTCAGGTTACGTTAATCAGGTTCAAGTTCGTATCTTTGTGAATCCGATCCAAACTCAATCCATTGACAGGTCTACATGTAAGATATTTGGTGCTTCAACTAACTGCATGCATTTGGTCCGACGTCGTGATCTAGCTTGCCATGAGCGACATTTTACTTCTGTTTGTAGGTTTGCAAATTAACTTATTCAGAGATATTCTTATTTCGTGTCTGCTGAATGGTTATATGCAAGGCCCTGTTTGATAACGTTATTTGACATCTTTATCACTATCAATTTTAAAATTGATATTTCTTATAGTTACTAAGAAATGTTTGGTTGATAGTATCAATTTTGAAATTAGTAGTGAAAACAAAACACATTATATAATACAAGTGTCAACTTGTATCAATTTTGATATTGATACTCCAATCTCTAAAATTATCAATATCAATATTGATATATTATCAAATTTGAAACTCTAACGAGACGGGTCATAAAGCAGTGCAGTAGACAGCCCAAAACGTTGAGCCTCACCGAACCATTCACATCGTCAAAAAGAAAATGGGCTAACCAAACCTGCCTAATTTAATTTAAAGCATCCGATTCGAGACCCCTTAAATTTAGCCAATCTGTTTTTTAATCGAAGCTTGACTATGGTGTTGGTGATTTATACATAAAAAAATCACTTAAAACTTGTTTGGCATCGGAAACTTTATTGGGATAAATCTGATTTATCCCCAACTTATCCATGCCCATTAGACCCGGAACTATTTATGACCCGAAAGAAGCAATGCTTGACTGCTTGATATTGATATTTAATCAGTTTTTCAGTTCGCACCAAATAAATTATATTTCTTCAACTAAAAAGTAAAAATTCTCATTATGTAGATCGTCCAACTGTTTACCTTTTTCACTCCCCTCTGATCTTAACTTTGTTAGATTGATCACAAGTCCGGATTTACCTGTCATTCTTATTATTTTACCATGTAAACAGTAGCTGGTTAGGTTACCCCCCCCATATATATCCATAAAATTATTATGTTTTCGATGAGATGTGTTGATAAAAAAGTGAAAACCAACTAAAATGAGGATTAAAGACCATAAAGAAAATAGAAGAAAAAAAAAAGATCCCATTCCTTTTGTCCTCCACAAAATTAATGTCATTTTTTAGAAAAAATTAATGATAAATCCGTTTTAAAAAAAATGACTATAACATTAGATCAGTTGACCGAATAGATGCAAATCTAATCGATTGACCGTATTTTTTCTAACATCTTACTCCGTTCGGTCGTAACACCGTCATAAACATTTTTTTGTTTATTCCGTCGATACCCAATCATACCTTAATGGAGTGTTTGGTTGCATGATAATTTTTTGTACACTTTCATGATAAGAAATTGTATTAAAATAAAAAGTTAACCAGCTCATGACATAAAATTATCATGTTTGGAGGGATGTGATTACAAAAAAGAGTAATTACCACGCATGATCAAACAAAGTGGGGGACCACAAGAAAAAAGAAAGAGGTGAGATCCTCTTTTTTTGTTTAAGAAGAAAATCACTTTTAAAACATAAAATTGTCATGGTTACCAAACACATTTTTTAACAAGTTTTCTTACAATTTTTTAAAATTAAAATAAAAACCTTCTTTATCATGCAACCAAACACCCCAGAACCGTCTAACACTAATCCAGAGTCCAGACTATGCACCTTCTCACAGCGTGCAGCGGCCATCCTTCTCTTGACGAAGCAGAGACGGCTCTGCATCTTCTTGCCGTGCGCTGCAACCTTCTTTCTCTCGGTGAAGCAGACAGTGACGGAGCTGACGGGCTCTGTTCCGCGGTAGCGCTCCTTCTCGCCGAGTAGCAGCGCCGAGGTGAAAGCTCCTTCACGGTGGCGCTCGTTGCGGGCCAGGGATAATCCGAGAAATATACTAAAAAGTTAACTGTCGAAGAGTATTGTCCCATATTAATCGTTAAAAGATAATCGATATCTTTATCGTAGTCTAGACTTGGATCTTCTTAACAAGCACATGTTTTTAGAATTTCACATGCTCTATCCTCTGTTGTCCGTTTCCGCTCGATTTCTTCCGTGTATTCTTATTTTGGCTATAACAGTGGTAATTAGTCGAACGAAAAGAGTGCCGAAGAGTATTATCTCGTATGAACCATCGGAGGACAGTTCATGCCTTTTATCAAACTTGGATCTTCGCGTTTTTTAAATTTCACATTAACGTACATCAATCTCACGTTAAAAAGGTACTTATAAAATGGAGTGGGGGTTTTGAAAATTTAAAAAACCGGACCCAGTGTTAATATTTCCTCTTTCTTTCAGACATGTTGTCACGCAATCAAATTTCCCCATCATTCACGAGTGACGCCTACCCCTGCTACCCCCCCGAGAGCTGATGCCTGCCCGTGTTCCAGAAACCAAGAGTTATGTTATGAACACGTCGGTGCACGCGAGAACAGCTGTGGCTCTTCGTAACCGTGTAACGGACGTCGAATCGCGAGGGGCGGAATGGGTCCCAGCTGACGTGGACCGACAACCGGGTGGGTGCCTGACTCGCTGGCCGGGACCCGGTGCCGAATCCATGCCATGTCAGGCCTGCCCGGCGCCAACTCACACGAGGCTGGAGGCCACCCACGCCGCTGACAGACGCCGGAGGAACCACCCATCACACGGTCCCCTGTAAATGCTGCGAGAAGGCCATCGGCAGATCGGACGATGATGGCGTCGGGCACGTGGCGGTGAGAATGAGGGGGTGTCCAAAGGTGGCGCAGAAAATTATGCCCCGGAAGCCACCACGTCAAGTAGAAGGCGGTAGAGAGATAGAGAGGGAGAAATCTGAAAAGCAAGACAAACGCTATCTATTTCTTTGTTTAATCAGCTTCTTCTTCGAATTTTCTCGTGCGATTTAATTTATTTTATGGAGAGGGGGCGTCGAGGCTGAAGGCCGTTTATTTTTTTATTTTATTTTCTTCTCTTTGTTTCTTGGAGCCTTGGAGGCCCTCTGCCCTTTCTGCCGTTTCCCCCCGGCGGGGTAGACACTCCTGCCGTCGTTACAGAAGTTAGGGTTTTCTAGGGTTTGGAAGGGGTCCAACAACCTTCCAGACTGGGCGGGGGTTCGTTCATGGGCAGGATCTCCGTGCGCCGCTGGGCAAGTGGCTTCGTCGATTAGGCTGGAGGCCATTTGATCGGCCGAGGAGCCGTCTTTTCGCCCGGGGGGGGGGGCGGCGGGCGATGGCGGCGGCGGCGAGATTGGAGCGGTGGTGACCGTGGCGCGGGGTTTCGTAATAGATGGCATTGGGGGATGTGATGGCTTCGAGATTGTCGCATTCTTCGGCATCGGTTTCCAGCCATCTAGACGAGTTCTCCGGTTGGGAGGATGGGGAATCCGGCGCACAGAGGAGGGGCTCCGAGGCTTCCACTGCGAGCACGTCCACGGCGACGACGAGCATGGCGTATTTGCCGCAGACGCTGGTGCTGTGTGAGCTCAGGCATGAATCGTTCGAGGCTTTTGTGCCCTCCGGCCCCCCCGAGGGCGGGCTGGTCTCGAAATGGCACACGAAAGACCGGGTAGAATGTTGATTCCGTCTGTGTTTACCAGCTTTTAGATGCCTACTTGATGATATTTGTATATTTCTTTTGCTTGTTGGCAGCAACTGCAGACTTACAGGTGTCTGGAAAATATCTTCTAATCCAAAATTCATACCTTAGATTACAAGTGTTGTATGTACTTGGTAAACCTCTTCGACTTCTGAGAGAAAACAGCAATGACAACACATACTGAACGAACGATACGCTTTTGTGTTTAAATACCTTTTCGTTCGAGGGAATTTCTTTTTTAATACGATGAGGTCTTTATTTGGGCATAATTTCTTTCTTTATTTTGTAGAGATTTTTTCTGGAGTATACTCTTTTCCTTTTTTGAAGGAGACCAAAAGATCACAATTCAATGAAACCAAGCATGATTACATTTGGTAAAGATAAAAGAAAATGATACAAGAAGAAAATAAAGGAAGAGAAAGCACTTGGTAATCTATGGAGCACAACTACACCCTAAACCTAAACTAGATACATAGTTGTCAAGGTGACAAAGCATCCAAGGTGTCTGAAGGGCCTTTTACAACTTACATGACAAGGTGTAAGCCTAGGCGGTAAGGCAAAGTATGTAGCGGGGTGGGGTATGTAACAAGTCTTACATCTCATAAACAATGCAATATATAATAGTTTAAAGTAAAACTAGAAAATATAACTTAATTGGCACAACACTAATAACAAAAATTGTATGAACAACAAGAACATAACATGTACAAAAAATATAAACTTAAGACACTATAAAAACTACCATCCGTAAACCATCGATGCACCAAAGATGTCCAACTTTGTAACATTGAAGTGTTAGAAATGTACAAGAAGTTAAAAACATCTCTACTAGATGTTAGGAGGAGAAATTTATAGGAAGAGGAGAGAAAAAAATGGACAAAAAAACCCCTAAAAATCGTCCACCGGCGGGGATATGTTTAAACAAGGCAGTTATTGGAGGTAGAGGACGATGGAGAGAGCTTATACAGCCTTTGTTGGGTGGCGGAGGGCAGCGGCTTGACGACCTGCTTGGCTGCGCTTCTGGAAGCCTGTGTGCTTCGGGGGCTTCGGACGGTAGAATTAGGGTTGTTTGGGCAACTTAAAGATGACTAGGCCCAGTTCAAACCAACAGGTGAACCAGGCCTCAATACCGCACCAGTTTAGCGGCCTCAATACCGCACCAGTTTAGCGGTCGAAGGGGCCAAGGCATCCATGCGGCCACCTTGCCCGCCTAGGTGGACATGGCACACGCCTTTCTTGCTTTCAAGAAGGCGGGCGGCCAAGGTGGCCTTGGAAGACTGCCTTTACACCTAGGCAGCACTTTGACAACTATGACTAGATATAATAGGATAACCAAGCTAAAAATAGTTCCCAGTATAGGGTGGAACCTAAAAAACCAGTCCTTTAAACAGACTGCCACCATATGGAGAATAGCAAGTGGGTTCTTGAAATGGCTAATCAAGGATTATCTTACTTCTAGCTTTCTAGATGGACCAAAGAGAGCTTACCCGCGCTGGGGGTTCCTCCCATTCTATTGTAAAACAAGTGACAACACATCAACCGGTTACATCCACTCCACTTTCCAACTACGGAAAAGAACTTTCAAGAATAAGCTATGTTATCCGAGGGGCCTGAGGCGAGGCACCTTGGGCACTTGAGACTAGGTATTAAATTTTAATTTATTTAATAATACATGATTATATATAACATTACAACATTTGAAAAAGAACTTAAAAAAAATAAAAAAACTTACTTCTAAGGCTTGCAAGGCATCAAGATGTTGGGGTCTTGGAATGGAAGATTGGGCATTGGGGGACTCAGGGCAGGGAGAAGAGGATTTGAAGTTATCAGATTTGGCCCTTACCTGGTCCAGATCTGGGCGAGGCGGGCGATGCAAGAGTGGCTGAGGCGTGATGTTTTTTGACTGGGTGCTTGAGGCGAGCGCATCTGATAACATAGAGAATAAGTGATCAATATTCTCGGGAAACGAGCCACATAGTAGACAATGATTGGTATCCATTGGAAGGATCTTTTGTATGAATGTCCTTGTGGGTAATCTTCCTCTACAACTTTTTTACAAAAACAACCTGATCTTTAATGCCTCCAAGTACTAACCTCGAGTAGGTAGACTTTACAAAGAAAGTAGTCTTTACTCAGATTCCAGATCATCTTGTCCTTGGAACTATTGCCATAAGTAAACTTCTTTAACAGTGACAACATACTAGCAAATTCAAAAGCCTCATTATCCTTCATAGGTCTCCTAGAAGAAAAGGACTAGTTGTCTTGTAGTACCAAACGATCCCAGGCTTACCCAATGTAGGCTTCCTTGTCCATGGCAATTCCATAAAGATTAGGAAAACACCAGTCAAGTGACATACGGCCAACCCATTTATCCTTCCAGAAAGGAGTCTTCATCCCCCATTGAGATAGTAGAAGAGGAAGAGAAGAAGTACCAATTTTGAAGTGTACTCTTCAAAATGCTGGAAAGCCTCCAAATTGAAAATTTGATTATCCATTTTTGACTCTGAATTAATCTATAGTTTGGCACGACTGTCTTGCTCAAAGGGGAGACTCATCATGATTAAGTCTCACGATTCACTTGATAAGAGTTGCCGTATTCATGTAGTGAAGCGACTGCTGCCCCACACCCCCTCCTTTTTACTTCTGCACACATGATTTCACCTGATAAGGTAAAGGCCGATACCTTTATCCCCACCGTGCCAGAAGAAAGATGCTCTTAAGTCTTCAGTCTTATCACAAACCCATTTCAGGATACTAAGGACTGAAAAGTACAAGGGTATGTTCTGTAAAACACTGTGAAAATACCATCTTGTCTCCGGCAGATAACATTATACCTTTTCACCCTTCTGGTCTTGATTCCACCTTTTGAATAAGTGGTTGTCAATCTTTAGGTTTGGAAGCACCATCAGACAAGGGTAAACCTAGATATCTGACAGGCAGAGAATTCTAGGGCATACCAAACGAACCTTGCCTCCTAGTCTTAACCTTTTCGGGGATGTTAAGGCCAAACATTTTACATTTGTCATGTTTAATTATTATCCATGTATTCGTTTCCATCAAATATAGAAGGACCAACCTCAATGCCCTCAATAAGACCACATGCGAGAACTCTTTCCCACATGAAGCTAAGGACTTGTCCCACCATAATAAAAAGAAGGGGAAGGATGGGGTACCCTTGCTTGAGGCATCTGGAGTTCCCAAAGAAGCCGAAGGATCTGTCATTAATCATTACAGAAAATTTTGCCATGCTCACACAACATTGGATCCATTTAATTCATTTCTGGGTAAACCGCAACAACTGCATAACCCTACATAGGCACTTCCAATTTACTTTGTCATAAGTTTTCTCGAAGTCTGGTTTTAACATCACACATTCCTTCTTCTCTATTTTTTTATTGTGAATGCATTTGAAGGCTGCCATGAAATATCAAGAATGTATCTCTTCTGAATGAAAGCTGATTGCAAAGGACTAATGAGCTTCTCTACATATTTGTTCAACCTGTTAGCAAGAAGATTGGGCATTGGGGGTTCCGGACTGTGGACTTTATATTGGTCCCTAGACATGAGAGCTTCTATCACTTCTTCCTACAAGAAATTTCCCATTATTTTAACAGCAGTTGAATTGGTTATGAATTTACTGTGTGCATTACGTTTAAGAAAATAATGTTACACTAAGTTAACATATCTGCTATGTATGCACAACTGGTAAATGCAATCATCTGCTCCAATTTAAATATAACACTTGAAGTTTGATTTCATCTTTTCTCTCCATGTTTCTAAGGCTACCATTTTCTACATTCTTCTCTCTCATAATAAACTTGGAATTTGTTTCAACTGATTAATTAGTGGGTAATCCCTATTCTCAAGCTGTCTGAACAGTTCTTAATAGTTTTATGTCCTAATTGTCTTTTGAAAAGTGGACTTCAAGACATTGTATCTTCAGTTTATTGAACTTCTTTTTCTTTCCAAGAGGTCTTCTGAAGAATGTTGTTAAGGAATAGTTATTCATGTTCTCAAAAGTGGAGCATTTGTATTCCAGACGTTCTATTCTTTTAAAATTTATTCAATGGTTGTGTATTAAACTGTGTCATAATTTACTTTGTATAGTGATATTCACTAGCGGTCATTATCAGTGACCAAATCTTTCACAGTGTGACTTTCCCAGGATCATTTGCATATTGAAAATTTTCAAAAGTAAGTGAGTGAGTTTGACTCTAGATTTTATAATGCAGATGAAGACTGGGTGTGTGGCACTTGTGTTATGTTTGAATATTGGTGTTGACCCACCAGATGTAATAAAAATATCTCCCTGTGCAAGGATGGAGTGCTGGATAGGTAATTGGTTTATAAATATTTTATATATTTTATGTTTTTTACACTTATGTTTCATTGACCTGGTTATTTGTTTATTTCTTGAAATCTATTATGGATACTTTCATTGTTCGTGGTTTAGTGACTGTGCTTCCATTTTTTACTTCTGATATAATGTTTACTAGACATTTGGAGATGGTATATAATCACTTGTCTGGGAGACAACGAAGCAATAATTTATGCATTTTCAGGCTCTTAGGCATTTTAACTATTGTTTTCATTCTTTGGTTATTTTGCTTTCATTGTTTTGGGAAACTATAGATTTTTGTAGTCATAACTTATATGTCATTTCTTGAATGGGGAGCCAAAGTAGACTTTGTCATTTATATTTTACAGTGTTGATTGCTTAAGCGATAAAAACAACATAAACAATACTTATTTTGTGAGTGAAATTTTTTCTTTTTTATCTCTTAGATTTCATCTTGAATTGTGCTCTTGCTCAATATTTTGATTGATTGGGCGCAAACTATAATAACTATAATTAATACACCTGTGCTAGTTGTATTTCATGATTTGGGGATGTCCGGATGCTATGCATACATGGAACATGTTACAAGCTATAAACAATAAAAAAGATTATACCAGTCAGCTTATTCATTTGTGTCTCCTTTCCACCAGGTAATTCTTTTTGTGGCTTAATTCTGCTTGCCATGTAATGCTTATGCTCTTTCATCTTTCTGAAGTGCTAATTGTATCACCTTATGGTCTAGACGTTCTAGCTTTATGAGTGCATGACACCTTTTTTATTTTTCATTGTGTTTTTTTTGTCTAAATTATTTTCTTCAGGTCTTTTTGCCAGCATGCATTCTAAGCAGGAGGTTTTACACTGCTGTGGTGCCCTTGGTATGGGCATGCGCACAGACAGGTTGTGTTCTCTGCTGTTCGTGTGTTTGAAGTGTGGCATCAGAGGCCACAATGAGTGTGAGAGGAGAGGAGGCAGTAGTGAAGCACTTGACCATTTGGCCAATCCTTTGCGGGGTTTTGAGAGGAGTTCCAGTGTTGGAATGAAGTGGAGGTGGCAATGCAATGCAATGCAATGAATGCTTGGTGTTCTCTGAGTCACTAGCTTTCCTGGTGAAGGAAGGTGAGTTTTGCAGATGGTTGAGAGAGATCAGAAAGCGGTGTGAATGAGCAGTTGGAGGAGGCAAAGTTGCTGAGTGTTTCATAAGATTGTGTGACCTTGATGATGCTTCAGCGCTATGCTATTAAAAGTTGGTTGAGGTGTCCACCTAGGTCATAAGGCAATGCCATATTGCCTAGATCCGGGACAAACTGTATGTGGCTGCTCCCATTGCTGTCACTACTGCTCCATCTGGCCATCTCTTGTGGGTTTAACCTCTTATCAGTTGGTGGTAGATGGGTATTGCTTTCTCGGCTCTCAAGCATCCTCCTTTACTTTTTTATCTATTTTTAGAGTGCTGAAAGGGATTTGAAAAAAAAAAACTTGAAACATGCAGGGTGGCTTTTTTTAGAAAGATAAAGGTACTCCTCTAAAGATGGGTATTTAATTAAATGGTATCATGCTTGCAGGTAAAGGGAAAAGGGTATTCTTGGTTTCATTCCTCTGCAGGCAGCTAACTCGGCTCTTTTATGTTAGTGGCTTGGGAAGATGGAATAAAAAAGCTTATGCCAGTCGATTAGTGTTGTTAGAAGCCAATATGGGCTAAATCCTGACTTTTGTGAGGACACATTTAACCCCCTATGTCCACTGGTCTGAGGTGTAGAAAGATATCTTTCAGCTATCACAGGTCCATAGTTGTGCATCTAATAATACCATAGGCAGCGGTAGGTGTATAAGATTTTGGGAAGATAAATGGGCGTCCAGTGTGGAGCTCAAGACACTCTTCCTAGACCACTTTTGTTTGAAGCCGATAAATCTGCTCCATTGCAGATTCCTTGGTGTGTAAGTATCACAGGTCTATAGTTGTGCATCTAATATTACGATAGGCAGAAGTAGGTATATAAGATTTTGGAAAGATGAATGGGTGTCCAGTGTGGAGCTCAACACACTCGTCCTAGACCACATTTGTTAGAAGCCGATAAAAGCTGCTCCGATATTGCTGGGTGATGGATAGTGGTCCGCAGGCTGGTTTTTGTCAGTTATCAAGGAATCTTCAACAGAGGGAAGGAGATGACCTAATCAGCTTAACCTTATTCAATCTCTTAAGGTGGTGCTAAGTACGGTGGACAACAAAATTTGGAAATGGAATGCTGGTGTAGTTTTTTTTCTTTAATCTTATCTCCAAGGTACTCTTTTTTGGTGGAGTGGAATCGAAAGATTTATGGGGTAATTACTACCTACGTTCAATTCTTTATAGTGGCTGATGGATCAAAGGGACAAGGTATGCATTTTTTGTGGCATCTTAGTGGAGGATCAGGTACATCTATTTCTTACCTGGGGAATCATCAATTAACTATGGCATATCTGCTCCAACAAGCCCCTAGGAAGGGAACAAGACTCTATCAATCTTTTGCAAAACTAGGGTTTGCATAAAGCTGGGTGGAGATTAGCATTTGGGAGACTTTTCTTCCAGGACTGCTTTGGAATATTTGGATCACCAAGAACAAAAGTTGTTTTGATGATGTATTCCGACATTTTTGGCAGATTCTTTTCAAAGTTTAAGGACTGATGCAAGACTGGCCATTCATGACAAATTAGAAACAAGGAAGGCATGTTCAGAATCAAAGACTGGATAGGCAAATGTTGATTCCGATCTGATCCAGATCAGATTGGAAGAATCGGTCAATGCCAAGGAAGAAAAATTGATATGGAATTGACCTGTATTGTTTTTTTTTAAAAAGCAGACAATTAGAAAAATGTAAAAAAATATAGATACTTCTTATGGGATTCCTGTTCTGTCCGTGCTGTAATCCAGTGCTGCAGGCGTATTGGGTTTGATGGTCCCAAGTCATTGGTTCTAAGAATATTGGGTTTGATTTTGGATCTGATGGTACCGATAGGGGCCTCTTTTCTGCCTGATAGGCAGGGAAATGCAGTGGCGCACTGTGGTGCTGAGCTGCCATCCACGAATCAGGTTTAGGGTATCTTATGTATCAGATCAGAGCCCCCCTCTAACTAAGATTGGCTTATGCCGATTCTGCCTTCCATGACTGGAAGAAAGAAGATGTTCAAAAGTTTCACAGGCCGTTTAGCATTTGTTACATATTTCGTGTAAATTTCAGCTTTATTGATGTTCTCTAAGGGTTGGGGCCTCCTTTGGTTTCTATCTCTTGGATACATCGGGCTGTGTCAACCTTTGTAATTCTCGTGTTTTAATGAATTGCATCCATCCTGATGGGATGCTGATGTAACCTCAAAAATTCCAGTCTATCCTTTTTGCAAAAGAGGTAGTTTTTGTTCAGCTTTAACAACTATGAAAATGTGGTATTTCGTAAAAAGTATTAATGAATTCATGATATGTTAAAATTTATATTGAGGTTGTTGGGGTTCCTTGAAATTTTTTTATTTTTGACCTCTTTCCATCGGACTTGCGATGTTTTGATGTCAATTATATTGAGCAACAACTCGAATACCTTTGATTAACCGTCGTGGCAATCCATTCGTAGAAAACATATATCCACAAAATAAACATTTGGGAGTAACAACCCCGTGAGCGTGAACTTTTCAAAATGCAAACATAGTGCTTGGTGGTTTTTTTTTTTGGTTTGATTTGGGGTCTATTTTAGGAGTCTGATTTGTCTTGGATTTAAGGCTTGATGTCTTTTATCTTTGAGATCATGCTGGATTTCATTTAAAGTTGATTAAAGTTCATTTTGGGGATTTTGGTTTGGTTTTGGATTAGTTGTTCATTTTTTATTAAAACTTGATGTACTTTGGATTGAGGATTTGCTTTGCATTTGCTTTGTTTTTTATTACGTTTTTGAGTTTGGTTTGAATTGTTTGGGATTTTTTTATTTGGTATGGGTTTTGTTTAGTTTTGTTGTTAGACTTGATATCTTTTAATTTTGTTGTTAATGCCTTTTCAATTTGAGGTGTCCTGATTTTCATCTTTCTCAACTTATTCAGATTTGATGTGTTTGGAAGATTTCAATTTGAGTTCAAGTCTTAGTGAATTATTAGACCTGAGATTTTATGTTTTGGAATTTGATGCATTTTCAAGTTTGGATTTTTTGTTATGGGTTTTAAATTTCGGATATGAAGATTTTAGGTTTGAGCTTTATCAGGATTTGAGTTTAATGGCTTCTCAGATTTTTAAAACTTTCTGGTGCTGGGATTTTAAGATTTAGGATTTTGATTTTTAAAATCTAGATTTGTGGACTTGTTAGGTTTGATATTTGTTTTGGTTTGATTTGCATAGATTCGGATTTATTGGTTGGTGCCTTTCAATCTGATTTCATATTGACCCCTTTGATTTAAATTTTTTATGTTTAGGAATCATGGTTGAGTATTTGGAGCTTTTCATATTTTGGTAAATCTTTTATCTTTTAAGGAGATTTTGGTTGAGCTTGCAGGACTTGAGGATCCTTTTGTTCATAGTTTAGGGCTTGTGAATTCTTCGTTTCAGATTTTAAGTTTATGAGTTCTTTGAATGTTTCATTTGGATTTTGAAGCACTGGTTTGTAAGGAATTGAGCTTTTCTCTCTTGTTCTGATTTTTGAATCTTATAATTTCTGGTTTATTCCGTTTAAGGATGTCTTGAGACTTCGATTTATTGAATTTCAGATCAGAGACTTATAGGGTGTTTGGTTGCATGATAATTGAAGTTTTTATTTTAATTTTTAAAAATTGTAAGAAAACTTGTTAAAAGAGGTGTTTGACAACCATGACAATTTTATGTTTTGAAAGTGATTTTCTTCTTAAACAAAAAAAGAGGGTCTCACCTTTTTCTTTTTTCTTGTGGTCCCCCACTTTATTTGGTCATGTGCGGTGGTTACTCTTTTTTGTAATCACATCCCTCCAAACATGATAATTTTATGTCATGAGTTGGTTTACTTTTTATTTTAATACAATTTTTTATCATGAAAGTGTACAAAAAATTATCATGCAACCAAACACCCCATTAAGCTTTTAAATTTCAAGAGATTGTTGTCTCAAATTTGGAGGTTGATTTAGAGACCCTTGAGAGTGGTTTCTGATTGTGCAGGTCTTTGAAACTTAAGGATTCTGTAAACTTAGGATGTTTACAGTCCTCTGATCCGGGCAGTTCTTGAATTTTTGATTTCTTTTAGATTTGGCCGAAGATCTTGCTGTGTTTTACTCTCTGCAGGCCTGTTGGCGTGCTGAGTGTCATTAAAAAATTTGTTTTTCTTTTTACATTTCTCTGAGTTCATTGTGCTATCTTTTTTTCCCTCCAAATTGACAGAATTCTTGAGCATCAGATACTTTTCATTGCATGCTTCACTTGGAGATACATGTGCATCGAGGGAGGTGTGAATGCTATAGTCCCTTGATTGGATTAGGTTAGAACTATCCCATGGTCTTTGGTAGACATTCAGAGCATTTTTTCCATTGCTTGATGTGGATAGAGTTCCTTTTGATCTTTAATAGGTATTAGGGACCCTTCCCATTGTCTGATTCTCTCATCGACATATGGTTGGGCATGTTTGCATATTTGTATGCATTGCATTTCCATGTCATGATGGGTTGCTCCTCCCCTTTCTTCATGTAAAAAGGGGTGTATATATGTTTTTGTTGTTTGCTTACTTGGTGGATTTTGTTTAAGTTCGACTAAGACAAAGGGGCCTAGCATTGAGCCATTCTCGCACACAACTTAAACTAGATTTACTGATGAATTTTTTTAAAGGGGGCTCTAACTAGGACAAAAGGGCTTGGCATAGAGCCATTCCTGCATGCAGCCCTAGTTGAGCATCACATGATTTATTTTGTTTCATGGGGTGGCCAATCAAGGCTCCCTGCTTGCTTGCTGCTGTTATTAGGCATCGGGCCATTGTCAGCCATTCCAAAGGCTTCAATTGTAACATCTTTATATGTCTGAACTATCTGCCATGCACCCAGGCCTAGGATTTATTTTTTTTTGATTTTAATGCCTGAGCAAGGGTATTTGATTGGCTGGGCACCACGGATGGGGGGATGGACAGGTGATTGATTTTTGAAGGCAGTGATCCAAAACCAGAAATGGACAAGGATCTCCTATCTTAAACCATCCGAGAACTGGTTTGGGTTCATTTTTTTTTTGATAGATGGGACAATGGACGTTGGAATAACGAGATGTGAGCTAGGCGGGGGGGGGTTGATGAGGCTTAAGGCTCATAGGGAGCCGTGTGAGAAGGCTGCAGATATGGGTAATTCCAAGGTCATCAGGTGGCTTAGCAGGGGTGTTTGGCCAACACTCCAGACATAGTTGTCAAGGCGACCAAGGCGACCAAGGCGACACAGTACCGTCTTGGCACCTTGGCGATAAGGTGAGGTGTTAGGCGACGCCTTTTTTATATAGTAAAATGGATAGAATAACAAATATATATGTAAAAAATGATGCAAAATAACTTTGACACCATGCAAATCAATTAATAATGTGGGAAGTACATAGTTACATAGACTAAATAACTTGACAAATTAGTTAATTTTACTATTTAAATTCTATTAACTAGTAAACACTTAAAAAATCATTTAAGCCTAGCTATCATTTCATCAAAATGTTAATTTATAGTCAAATTAACTATTAGAACAAGTTATTTTTACTCCAAAACAACTTAATTATGTGATATTGACACTTAATTGGCATTATTTATTATTTAAATATATAAAATAGTTATTTAAGGTAATGGGCACCTAGACGCCCATCGCCTTGGCACCTCTGGGGGCGCCTTGTCGCCTAGGCGACGCCTTGAAAACAATGACTCCAGAAGACATTGGAATGCGTTTTTAGAATGGTCGTAATGGGGTCAAGATGGGGAAGCGGATGTAGGAAGATGGTGCTCGGGTTATCTCTTTACCTTCTATTTTGCTCTTCCTTGTGTGGATGTAGAGGATGATTTTCGACCTCGAGGTCAGCTATAATGAAGGTGACTTCAATCTCAAGGCCTGCATCTCTTGGACTCTTCTTCTTCTTCTTTGGCTTGGGCAGTCTCTCCAAAAAAGTCCTCCAAGTAGTGGCTGTGAATGGCCTATTTATAGGCCTTTGGGCTGAGCATCCTCAGCCTTGACTAGCCGGGCAGGTATATCCTCACTTCGAGGATAGCTCTTAATGAAGGATAATCCGGTGGATCCTAGCCTTTTAGATGATCTTCCAGGTATTTTCCCCCTCCCTACCAACAGGTGATATTTGTAGGAATATTTCAAATTCTTTTTCTAGGTGGGAGAATCTTGCAGTCAATGCTATGATGCTGAACATCTCACATGATCCTGCTCACTGTGACCACAGCCCTTTATCTCAAGCCAAGGATTGCCCTTGGCCCAACCCAAGGTGCGTCCACTTACCCCATTGGCAGACCTGATATCCCTTGTTAATCTCCACAGATTTTCGGTCTATATATTTTTACTGTCTGATTATGGACAGATTTTTGAAGCTTCCTACCACCGAAGACATGCTGAGTTGGCCGTTTGTGTACAAGTGTTCATGGGTTATGGTTGTTCTTAATTGGGCTCATTATGTGGAAGGTGTTTGGTCCGGTGGGGGTGTGGACTGTGCCGTACAATCAGGCCATTAAGGGGACTGAAATCATCATTCCGCCTGGATTAGGACCGAAGTGGGCCTCAAAGTGGCTGGAACTTGACAGTAATCCAATTACCTCCTCGGGGCATAATATGTTAATAAGTTAGCCATACTTGTCATCGAATGAGGCCTAGCTACGAAGGAAGGGATAGCTTGTTATGAAGATAAACGGCAAATGGGATTAATGGGCTATGATTTTACCGAATCTCCAATAAGGTCAAATCCTTTTTTAGCTTCGTGCTTGAAGATTACCGCCCTTGGCCCACATCCAGTTTGGGCTAAATAGTCCTAATCCTAATTGGCCTAGGAGAGGCACGGCAAAGATGTTTTGGGTTGAGTGAGAATTGGGCTTAGTCTTGGCCTAAACTCACTTAAAGTTCTGTCTAATTCAATTGAATTTGTCCTTTAAGATTTCTGGTGCCAACAACTCTGTCCAACCTGCTTTTCTGTTTGTCAGTTGGCTGTGGCGGCGCTGACAGGGTTCCATCACCAGCGTTGCAAGACAGAAGACACCCAAAGAAGAGGTGAGTTCTCTTTCATCTTGACTTTCTCTGACCCTTGGGTGTCTGAACCCTCTGCTGTTGACATCTGTTGCTGTCGGCTGCATGGGGAGAGGCACTCCTCACTCTCCTTTCTCACTCTTAGTCACCAGCAAGCATTCAGCCTTTTGTTTTCTTTGTTCTTGGCACCTCCGGGCATGATTAGACTTGAACTTCTTCATTGCCAGGCTTCTGGCTCTTGTGCACATCCCCTTTCACCTCCTACTGCCAGTGGCTGACAAGTATAATGTTAACTGTTTTTTTATTTCAACAGACGTGATAGTTTCCTAATTGGCTGTTGTCAGACTGTCAATGGAGAAGGGGCTCTCTTTTTTATATTTCCATGTTCCAGCTATAGGGAGATGACTCCCATATCATCCTCTCAACGGTACCAATAGTCATACTCTGCTCTCTTAGTCACAATAGGCGTCTATTTTCATTATTTTGATCTTTAATTGTCTGTCCACTAGGCCTATACTGAGCCATCCTTGAGTGGTTTAAGTAATTGACCACCACTCCAAATATTTGTTATGGTGCCGTTCTCGATTCACCCGTATCCATATACACCCTTTTTACTTTTCTGATTTTCTCTCTGTGTCATTTCTGGAACATTCATGATGCTAGCTTATCTTCTAGGGCCCATTGGTGACACATCCCTGACTATGGTGAGAATTGAGTGTTAAATGGGGGCTGTTTTGACCATATCCCTTGAATTATGGTCAATCAGGGTATGACATGCTTATGCACATCTCTCTTTTGATGGCCGAACTAGGAGCATGAGGAATTTCTTTTTTTTTAATAACTCCCCTGGTTTGATTATTAGCTGAGACTCAGCATTTGGAGGGCAATCGGGTTTCCCATTTGTGCAATTCTCGATTTACTCTGCCATATACCCTCCCCTTTTCTTAAGTCTTGACTTCCTTCATGACTTGAATCTGGCCTTTACCGCATGTGCTGCCTGCTCATCTTCTTTTCCTTCTTCCTTGATTCCATCTTTTTTTTTTGTGAGAAATTGAGTGCGAACGGATGCTTTCAAATAAAAAGAAACTCCTTGTGGGCAACTTATTGGGTCTCGGGACCCCACTAAGGCAGGGTCTGACTGGTGGTTCAAGGAGTCCATGGTCGCATTTCAACCCTCAACTTTTCTGCTCCTCTGTAGCCCTCCCTAAGGACAAAAAAAAACAAAATACCTATGACAGGAAAAAACTGCTTCAACATTTTAGGCACTTGCTTGGGGCATCTGTGGTGAGGCTAGCTCTTCTTGCATAAGCCACATCTTGCCTTCACAAATGTGGACTTTTTTCTCAGGACGTGCTAGTTGCTTTTTTTGTTGGGTGCTTGACCCAGATGTAGCAGAGGAGCTTGTGAGGACTGCAGTGGGTGGTTGACGCAGATTGGAACATTGGGAAGTGATGGGGAGGGAGGGAGGAAGGGGGAAGCATGCTTGTGAACTTGCTCCACCAGCTGGTTCCATATTGCTGCTTTCTGTGAGCCACTCCATGCTCCGGCACCATCTTCAGACCATTTTCAGCTCCCACTAGTCATCGTGCTTTTCGAGTTTGCTAATGCCTTGTTTCCCAAGAGCGAACAGGGGGTGTGGAGATAGGTCAGCAGGATCCATGAATATTTTCTATGTTTTATAGATGCTTATTTAGAGTCAGACTTTGGTTAACTGACATTGAGTTAAAAAATAAATGCAAGGCTTTTTAGAAAATAAAAGGACTTCTTTATGGGCTTCTTAATGAACTGGAAGAATATGAACCTTTTATAAATTTTCCAATTTAAAAGGGTTTTTGTAAAAATCTTATCTTCACATCTTGCATACTTTTCGTCATTTTTCCTTTCATGTTGTGGTGACTGTGGTTTCCTTTTCAGTAAATTAAGAAAACTGGAAAATTGTCTGCAACGAAGTTTCAAATAGTCAGAGTTGCCGTTTCACAATTATTCGCTGTCACGCTACCATACTTCTCTTTCGATGCTACTTTTTCCAGCCACATTTTTTCCCGTCTGTAATGATTACAGCTTTCTGGTTGCCAACTATTTCGTTAGTATAGAAACATGTTTATAATTGTTTTATTTTTTGCAGATCCGTTTTCTATGGCTCCCCCAAAGGCACTAGAGACTATTGGAAAAATGTTACATGCTCAGTATGAACGTTGGCAACCTCGGGTAGGTGATCAGATGCTACTGGTTGTAGTTATTTCTTGCTTATTAGCATTCGGCTTATTTATGACATACTGCAGGCTCGTTATAAACCACTCCTTGATCCCACAGTGGAGGAGGTGAAGAAGCTTTGTCATACGTGCCGAAAATGTGCCAGGTCAGAGAGGGTTCTATTTCATTATAATGGCCATGGAGTTCCAAGACCTACATCAAATGGTGAAATTTGGGTTTTCAATAAGGTTAGAACTCTCGTTTAGCTGTACCCTGTAGTTGTTTGCTTGTTGATTTTTTATAGGTATTAATTATCTTTTCCTAGTGCAGAGTTATACGCAATACATTCCATTGTCGGTTAGTGATCTTGATTCCTGGCTGAAGACCCCATCAATATATGTATTTGACTGCTCTGCTGCGGGGATGGTGATCAATGCCTTCAAAGAGGTTCACATTATTGCTTGTATATAGGCCAATGTTCATTTTTTTCTCATATGACAAATTTGTTTAGCATCTTTTTTGTTATTCAGTGGCTTTTGGTGTCTTACATTACTTCCAAATTGGTGGCAGCAGTCGAATCTGGTTGGTACCATGGCGTCCTCTTCAAGGGACAGTATTTTGCTTGCAGCTTGCGAAGCACATGAAACTCTACCTCAAAGTGCAGAGTTTCCTGCTGATGTTTTTACTTCCTGCCTGACAACTCCCATTAAAATGGCACTGCGTTGGTAATTTTTACCCTGGACTAATTTTATGTTATTATCATAGCAAAGTATATTTTATTTTTGAGAATTTCGAGCTAAGCTCAAGGATATTTCACTTAATGTGATGGACCTCAAAATTTTCTCGCGTTCTTTTTTTTAATGCAACCTGTGAAGAATGGAGCAATTTATTGAAATGAAAAGATACAAGTACAAAGGGGAGAATAAAAGATCTATCCAGGAAATAGATAACCCAAAAGCATAAAAACTAGCCATAGCCATGGTAAACGAGGAAAACAAAAGCCTCCCCTTAAAAACAATACATAATAAACTGGCTATATCAGAGGAAAAAAAGAAATGAGAAGCAAAACACTGCATGAAGACAAGAAGATGCTGCTTGTTCCAATCTGCCATATTTGGTTGATCTTGGATAAGTCTGTGTACAACAAGGAGAATTTGACCCAAATTTGTAAAGATGACTTCAAAGCACCTTTTGGTTCTTGTAGACCAGATACTCTATAGCAGTACCAACAATAAAGCCTCCCAATAATAATGCTCCACCCAATCTGCTTTCATGGTACTCCATTTTAGCAGCAGTTGAATTATGTTCTGCTCACCACCTAGGACTTCTAAGAAAAATACTAGAACAAATCTTTTGCCGGGACTGAATGAACCCCAGTTGGGAGATGAATGATCTTGGTTCTCAACTAAGCTGCCACAAAATGTGCAAAACTGATCCTTAAGCCAGGGAAATCTAGTTGAAGTTGGATGCCTTTCCCTATCTAATTTTCACAGGAAAATTTATTTTTCTAAGGAGCCTTTCTCATCTGCACGACAGGAGATCAAAGCACTTTGCGCCACTCAAGGGTAGCATCTTTGAAACCAATGCAGTTGAGGAAACTCATGACCATGGTCTTGTATCAGCCTAGTTAGCTAGCACCTTAAAATGGTCGATAAAATTTAACAATTTTAAAAAGGTATCACTTTCTCCCTGCTAGAATTCTCAAAACGACCCCTGATGCCTGATGATGAGTCCTAATAATCAGCTAGTGTGCTCGATTTTTGGGCTGCTAACTGAAAGCTATCAAGAAATAAGTGCTTGAGAAGAGCATTCGAGCCTCACCTGTCTTTTAAAATCTTATTCCAGGAGTTGAGGGCCAGAAGCCCTCAACCATTAAAGCAGAGTTCTGGGCTTATTGGCTTGTAACCACCCTGGTCCACCATGAAGTGTAATCAGATTCCGGTCTCCACTTGCACAACAAGGTCGAATTGACCACTTGCAAAGGGATAAAGCCTAAACTGCCTTCTTCCTTTGGTCTCAAACACGAATCTTTTTGACTAGATGCCCCCTCAAGAAGAAGGATCTTTAGCTTTTTTAGAAAGTCAACTCTCAATAACTCAAGTTTACAAATACCCTTACATGCATTTTTTTTGAAGGGTACTTGAAATTTCAAGCCTTATATTTTAGTTTGTTCGCCAGATTTGGCTGAGGAACTGGCTGGCTATGGGCAATTTGAGTCTCGACTCTCGACCACTGACCTGGTTGGGTTGGGTCAGCTGACCTGATCCTGACCCTGCATTCTTTGATTGTAGATATATAGTCATATACAGTCATATAAAGTATTAATTTATAAAAATTTATTAGACAATAATTTCTACATAAATCTTTAGATAGATGCCATGTTAAAGTTAGCAATATATGAAGTAAATATAACAAGGGTGTCTAATAGAAAATAGAATGAAAGAAGATATATATGATGTAGACAGTTTGTCCAATATCTAAGAAGTTAGGAATAGTAATATAGATACATATCCTTGTCTCGGTGTTCTTGTTTCTTGGATGTGTTGAGAGAGAGATTCTCGTATGGAGGAATAAATCAGAATTGGAATCGATGGGCATCGATTCTATCCAATCGGATCAAATCGGCTGGAATCAACCCATTCCTTGGAAAGAAAATTGATTCATAATCAGTCCAAATCAGCCATTTTTTGTTGTAGAAATTCAGAAAAAATACTAACTAAAAATTTCAAAAGATAGGAGGGACCCAATTTTTTTTAAATAAAAATATTGATCTCACATAGTTTCATGTGATAACAATAGACTTCAAGACAATTAGATATACTTCAATGACAATGATCAATTGATCAGTTTATTAAACAAAGGTAACATAATACAAATGAAATATTGACATGCAATAAAATGATGTACCTTTCTTTCATCACTATCTATGGCCTCCACCTTTACCTTCGTTCTCTGGATTCTCCTAGATGCTCTACTAAGAGTTATCTATCATGATTGGCCTGTATCCATATGGAAATAACGAATCGGTGATATGTTAAAATCATGGATAGTGTCTTAAGGGGATGGAGATGTAGCTGGAAATGGTGGAAGTCTTGATGGTGTTTTGGATAATTTACTGTAGCATTCTGATCGAAGAATGCCTGATTCCAACATTAGATTCTCCTATTGGAATGTTGTCTTTATTCGAAATCATCGGTCCCTGTCCCACTGGTGCATGCACTACTAGAATATCATCTTTCACCACCTCCACCTGAACCCCCTACATTTTGCTATTAGGTAGGGGGAATAAACTCTTACTTATCATCATTTGAGGAAGGTGCCTAGGTACAATTTGTTGGACTAATAGATCTTCGTCAAATCTCCAACTTTCTTTTCTTTACTATTACCTCTGCTTGTGATGAATAACTCCTAAAGCCCATGCCACATTGATATATTTTTTTCAATTGTGAGAAATGGCCCAATCTGTATGTCATGGTCTTTGTCTTCATATTGGTGTGAGTTGGGTGTGAGGCATGGGTTGGTACTGTGGTTGAGGTTACAACTGGGGTTGAAACTTGGACCGGAGGTGGAGTAGTAGGGAGTTCTCTTTGCGTATGCTAAGCTTCAACCTAAATGTCATCAATTTTCCCTTCAGCCCATGTATGATCCTTATGATCGAACTCTGGTGGTACTCTGTCCGTCTATTCCTTCACATATGCAGTAAGTGAGTGTTCCTCTTGGAAGAGGTAATCCACTTCAACATCTTTAGCATGTGGTTCATGTTCATGTGCTTCTGCGTAACTCTTTGTTCACATGGACCACCCACATAATCATGCGAATCTCTGTTTTGCAATTTTTTGTCAATCTTTGACGTTCTTTATTTTCAGCTATATGTTGTAGTGGTAGAACATAAGTTTCTCTAACACTTCATATGTTAGCCTATTTATTCTTTTGTTATTGATTAGGTCAAAAGTACTCTAGTTTCTCTCACACAAGGAGAAATTTATGTTCTGACTGAGAATTTGAATCGTAATTGTAATAAGTAGATTTAACTTCTTATATTGACATGCACCAATCACTCAGCTATAATAAAGAATAATAGAACATGATGGTACTATCATAATAAGGGTTTGTATATCATAAAATAAAATGAGATTTGTTTCAATTTTAATGTACCAAATGAGAAACTTTGTCAAATGAATACCTCAAATCTAGATTTGAGTTACCCGAGTCGAGGGACCTAGCACCTCGTCTCAAGCGCCCGAGGCGTTTTATATTATTTAATTATTATAATTTAAATAATACATATATTTAATATAAATAGTTGAAATAAATCTAAAAAAATACTTGTAATATTGAAATAAATACATCATTTTAATAATTATATAATGTAGCTATCAATAAATAATCTTATAACAATAAAAGAAGGTCAATAACAAACATAACATCATAACAATTAACCAGAGTAGAGTACAAATTAAGCATAACATAGTATAACAACTTAACGAGAGTAGAAATCAATAACAAATGAAGATAAATATCATAATTAAATCAAGAAATGGGTTATGTTTGACTAAATTTGTTTGACTTGGGCGGGCGAGGCGAGGCATTTTGCCATCACCTCTCCAGCCTCAATCGCCTAGGCGGTTGAGGCGAGTGTCTCTAATAACTATGCTTTTCACTCATTTTATCTATTCTATTGAGTTTTTTGATTGTCGTCGTATCACTGACAAAATATCCCTTAAGACTTCTTGATCACTGCATAATTTTCGATCTAGGGTTTTAAAAATTATTATGCATTCATCATTATGCATCAAGCAATAATTAAATTACGGAAACAAGAATAACTTGTTGCATGCACATTGTGGTGTAGTGTCGAGTCCCATCTGGTATGTGTGTTATCATTTATCTTTTATCACTTCTTGTAGTATTTGCGATGCTACTTCTTGATTTTTAATTTCACTTTGTTTATGACATCATAGAGGAATCTTATCTGGTTTCTCTCATTTGAGTCCATTAATCTCATTTGAATAGATAAATAAGGTGATCAATAGTGCCTGATTGACAAGTGTAGAAATTGATGTCTTTTTGCTTATATCCTCCATCATGAAGTCAATAGAGTGTGCTGTACATGGAACTCAAAAGAGATGTGGCCTTTTGTCTATTAACTTTCTTCTTGCAGTTTTGTAAGATGGTTCATTATTTGTCACAATTTGAACAATGTTTTTATCTCCAATCTCTTTCACAACGTTGTCCATAAGTGAAAAAAATATAATCAACATTCTTAATATGACCTAAAGCATCAATCAACTTTAAAAATGTTGTGCCATTTGAACAATAAACAAAAATGTAATCATAAATCTCTTTGTTATGTCAGTCCACCCATCGCACATGATTGTGGTCTCTTTCTTTCCAAACCAACTTAAAGTTATCTATCCAAGTCTTAAATTCTTGTACATCGTTATCATAGCCGACATCGTAGATATACTAGTTGGTTGAGACTTTTAATTCCGGTCTAGTCTTCCCACTTGCATCAACTATGGTTTAGAACTAGGGGCTAGTTGTGGCATGTGCTAGAATACCTACATTAAGTTAAGATGAAAACAAAATTTGTTATTTGTTCATTAGAGAAATATATTGAATACACATGTATGTGCTTTCCGTTTTAAGATTATTTTCGTTGTGTAGAAACCAATCGCAAATGGTTACTGAATTCCTTTAAATGTCTGTCTTATTATTTTTTGAGAGGAGTTTTATCATCTGAACATGTGAGGATCCTGAGTGGGTCGCATCAAAGCAGATTGACGAAATGGACTCTGTCTCTCTCTAGCTCCTACATCCTCGGTGGGTGTGGGGTGAGTGAACTGTAAGCAACGATGTGTCGGCTTCTCGGCTGCAGAATGTCCTGCTCTCAATCATTCTCTCTTTATCTTCCCTATGTGTTTACTTGCTAGCATACTTGATACCTTGCTGTCATGAAGTTTTCCTTAGAATGTGTGGATGATTCCAGTTTATGTTTAGTTTTTCTCTTGCCTTTGTCTTTTTGGACCTGTGTTTACTTGCTAGCATACTTGATACCTTGCTGTCATGAAGTTTTCCTTAGAATGTGTGGATGATTCCAGTTTATGTTTAGTTTTTCTCTTGCCTTTGTCTTTTTGGAACCCTCAATCATCTATTTTCCTAAAAGTCTTTCATGCAAATCCTCTTATCTATTCAACACAAATCTCCATTTGAGAGGTTCTTCTAGTTAGGTATGTCCTTGTTGTTTCACTACTTTTTTTGAGCATTTTGTCACATTTTAAAATATTTTCTTCTCCCCCCCTGTGTTGCTTCATACAGAATACTCATCTATTTTTTTTTTCATACCACTTACATTGCATCCTCTTTGTGTCGAAATCCACCGTATGGCCGTGTTAATGTCACCGGAAAAGATGCATCTTGTTCAGCCATCATTTCTTGAGTACTTAGTTTTTAATAAACGAGAAATCAACACATTTAAAAAAAATTGAAAACTTTAACAATTATAGGGGGAACTGAGGGACCTGGGGGGAGCTTGGAACCCCCTTAAATGGGCTGTTAAGGGTACTGTCATGCTGCAAGGAGGGCCAGGGGGTTCAGCAAGGAGGGGGCCTGAACAGCCTTTCTGGTCTGTATGCACCTGAAACAGTCACCGCTTCAGTGTATTAGGGGGGGGATCAGGAGGGGGGTGTGGACTAATCACCTGAAGAACGCCTGAGCCTGTAGGAATTGTCCTTAGAATCACCGGATGCTGAAGGAATCGCTGCCATAATGGCTTGAAGAATGCCATAATCAGTTGGAATCAACATTGGATCGATTCAAACATGCTGGATCGAAGAGATTGCCGGCATCGTCGTGCCCTAGCCGATTTGGGAGGAAAGAGAGTGGTGGTGGGGGGAATAACACTGATATCACCCTAATATTGGTGATGTCAGATTTAATATAGTTAACATCACGGGACTTAAGGTCTATCAACTGAATCGGTGGAATTGCCTGATTTCACACTAATTTAGAAGAATTGGCCAATTCAGATCGATTTTACCGATTCTGCATGGAGTCATGTCTAAATTGGTACTCCAAGCCAAAATTGGATCGACATCGACCGATCCAATTTAGGAATCAGTCTATTCCAATCTAATTCGACTGATTCTGCAATCCATGGATTCTTGAGATAACATTGCATGCTCCCACCACTTTTTTGTCTCCCTCTCACTTAGTTTATTAAGAATATCTTTTACCCAAAATATATACCCACACATAGATCATTACATAATAAAACACAGATACATGCGCACATAATACACATTTAATTATAATATTCAAATATGTATACAATTATATCTAAAGCTCTTATGCCTAGATCTTTTAAATTATACTCTATTTTTTAGCATGCTCTCTCTCTCTCTTTCTAGATTTTTACCTTAATACTACATGTTTTTTTATGTGTATATATGTAGTATTAACATAAAATTTTTTACAACTTAAGCAACGCCTAAATGGCTGTCTTGTCACCTTAGCCAAAATAACACCCTTTAACCACTCAGGGCCTTGTTGCCTTGCCCTTAACAACCCTGAATGATCCTATCCAAAATTTTTCTAGCATATACATTTTTCTGATAGAAATAAAGATTTTGTCTAGGTTTTTCAAATTTACATCATCATTGTCCAAATTACTCTTTTTTTTGGTTCTTTGACAAAAATCATGGTTTCCCATGTTGAGGGTTGTCATTTTAATTTCATGCTGATATTATTCTTACTTTCCCAAGAGGGTTACTTAGTTTAGGGAGAAGATTAAGGGTTTTTTTTGTCTTTCTTTTAAATCTGTCCTTCTCACACCTAATGGTGTTATCTTAACTTATTGATATTTTTTTGCACGCTCGTTTCTTTAGTAACTTGTTTTTCAATACATCTTAGTGTTTAAAAAATTGATGTCTTATTGTCATTGTATCCTCTGGACCACGAACTTGTACAGTTCTGTTATTTACTTAGTTCATTAACAGGTACTATTTACTATAAGATAGCGTGCATTGATTTATTTTTTGGGTGAACCTTTTATTCAGGTTCTGCAGTCGTTCATTACTTCGAGATTCACTCAGCCATTCTTTGATTGATCAAATTCCTGGTCGGCAAAATGATCGCAAAACGCTTCTGGGAGAACTGAACTGGATTTTCACTGCAGTGACAGACACAATTGCGTGGAACGTACTCCCACATGGTGCACCAACTTTGTCTATAGGCAACTATTGCTAAATTGTCTTGCATAATTTATCTATTTTGACAAACCATCTTATTAATAAAAATGATTTCTTTTATATTTGAGTCCATGAAACTGGGTAGTAATATAAATGTCTTTTCTTATATTTGAATTTTTGTAAATTGGTAGTAATAAAAATGAGTTCTCAAAAATTGGAGCCAATTTCTGCCAGTTCTGTCGGTAGATTGTTTTGGATCAGATCGGAGGGATCCAATCCGATCCCGGAATTGGCCCATCCCAATCTGGACCGACTGATTCTACAATCAATGGGCTGTTATGGCATATTCCGGATTACATTTATCTTGTTGTTTGGATGAGGTTCGATTCATATTTGGCAGGAACTAGGAACATTAAGCTACCGCATGATGGTATTATGCCTTAAAGTTGAAAAAGGGAAAGAAGATGGCAACCAAAAGTAACTTGGTTGAATTAAGTTATAAAGAGGAGTGCAGACTGATTAATAAATGACCTTTCATTGGCTTCCGTTTAACCTTTTTTTGGTTACCATATGTGAGTATCATTGCCTGCTTTTAGTTGAAGAAATGATTATGCCTCTCTTTTATCTTTTCTGTTCTGGTTACTTTTTATTTTCTTTCTTTATGTAACTTAATTGATTTCTATAGACCACTGAATTTTTTTCTCATACTTTAACTTATGCATACATAAATTTGTCTACTTCTGACCTGTTCAGTCAAGCTGAATGAGAAATATCCCAATATCCCACTTTAGTTACCTTACCTGTCACCTCGTTTGCTCTCATGACGTGTGACATTGGTTTGAAAATGCAGATGATTTCCAAAGATTGTTCAGGCAGGATTTACTAGTTGCTAGTCTCTTTCGGAATTTCTTACTTGCAGAGCGTATTATGCGGTCTGCAAATTGCTCTCCAGTGTCATTTCCCTTGCTGCCGTCGACCCATCAGCATCATATGTGGTAGGGGTAAAACAATTTAATTAATATTATGTGTCGCATGCCACTATTAGTTCTTATGTTTATAAACATCAGTTCTAGCTTAGCTTAGCTTATATGCTTCTCCACAGGGACGCGTGGGATATGGCTGCAGAAATCTGCTTATTTCAACTTCCATCACTACTGGAGGACCCAAACAGAGAGTTTCAGGTGTGACTTTTTTTTCTTGTAAATGTAATATTATCACTGTCAACAAGCTTCTTTTATTGTCCACTTTTTATATATATAATAATGATATTTGCTTCTTTGTAATGCCCAGTTCCTTTTTGTCCGCATTGTTGAATAACTGCTAATACTTGTTCTTTTCAGCCAAGTCCCTTTTTCACTGAACAACTAACAGCATTTGAAATGTGGCTTGACCATGGTTCTGAACATAAAAAACCACCAGAACAGTTGCCTATTGTTCTTCAGGTACATGCTTTCCCTTTTATAGCTTATTTATTCGGGTGCCTTAATTCTCCATTTATGTCTTATCTATTGGTCTGTTTACTAATTATGCATTTATTTGTTGAGAAACTGCATAATAGATTGATTCTGTCGCGTGATGTTGACACCATTTTTTAAAAAGGGGGATTGTTTTAATTACAACATTCAATTTCTTTATTATTGGTTTTTGACAAATTACATGTTCATGTCCATATGTGCCCATATTGGGCATCTCAGTCCATTGTCCCCATATGGGCCCACTTTCTCAAAATTCTTATTTATTTTATATTTATTTCATAAAAATTAAGGGTAAATATTTAAAAACAAGGAAGATATAATAAATTGTCTAAAATTCATTGAAAATTAATGAAAAATTCAAAAAATAGTTTTTTTGGAAATTTTATAAATTTTATAATTTTTATGAAAACTTCAATTTTTTTTTCTTAAATCGAAATGTTGACCCAAAAATTATTATTTTGTGATCAATACTTTTAAAGGTCTGCCTGAAATTTTTATACCTTTTGGGCCCTGAAAATCTAAATTTGGCAATTTTCCCATTGGAAAATACAGGAAAATAGGGATTGAATCCCATAAAATACTGAAAAAAATCCAAAAAATATCAAATTACTCAAAAGTACCCGTGAGTTGATCACGCCGAAACAGTTGGAGGTGGGGTCCACCCCTGAAAGTAGCAAAAGTTTTTCCTAAAATACCCAGAAATTAGAAAAATACTCATTTTTATTTTGTAACTGAGTTAGTCTTTTATTAAAGGTCAAATACATACTTAACAGTCCTGTGTGATGCCAACTTTTTAAGCTCATTCTCTACAAAAAAGGCTTCACGGCTTGAGGCGTACCGATTTGCTTTACACTACATTTCTCTAAAGTGTTTAATGCAATAGAGGCGTCTTCTAACTTAGATACTACTCTCACCTGGATGAGTTTGGCTGGCTAGACTAACTCTTCAGAGAAGAGGAAAGAGAGAATGGTAGATGAGACGTTAGAAAGTGGAGATTTTTAGAGAATTGCGTACCATAAACATAGTGTAACTTCTAGTGAAAGTACTTAGGATAGTAGATAGGAGTAGGAAGGCGGAAATATGGTACTTATACGACGTACTTGAGTGGGTGAAGGATGACGTTGCCAAGATAGTATCCGACATTAGTAAGTGATGGGACGTCATCGACCATCGGTGGGAGCGAACATGGCATCAACAGATACTTGCAACATGTAATTTTTTGTGATTAAGCAAATTCGTGTATATTTTACATACTTATATGCTCTCTACTAACATCCATGGTTTGCCATCTCGGATCTCGGCTTCGTCTCGGGAGGGTGAAAGAGAAGAGTTCTCGGAGAGATCTCGGAAAAATCTCGGGAGATCGGATCTCGGATTCTCGGATCAAAATGTATATATGTATGAAACATAACATAATATCTTATAAAGATAGGAGTACATCAATGAATTTACATGAAAATATATAACACATTTATACATCAATTGTGTGAATGAACAATTACAAAGTACTCTCAATACCAAAAAATGATCTTTGTGCTTTTAAAAGATTTAATCTTGTATACAATTATATTTAAATACTAATATGGTATTAAACTTGTAGCACAATTTTATCCGCGATGGTATAAGTGATAGTGAGATATATTAATATGTTTACACTATCATAAATGGGAGCCGCAGAGTAGTCGCGGATTTTTTTTGGGTATTATGTATAAATTTTGGGGGACTTTTCAAAAGGCGCTGGTCAAGTAGTGCCTTGTCGCCCGCCTTGATAGCTATAGTATCAGGGGGCAAAGCCCCCCGAAGAAATTTATTTTTCGGATATTGCTATAGTCATGTCATTTTTTAACTCGAATATTGCTATAGTCTCTTGTTCAAGTCAACCAATGAACTTTTGGACGATGTGAAGTTGATTGCCCATAGAAAAAAGTCATGTCATTTTTTAATTCGAATATTGCTATAGTCTCTTGTTCAAGTCAACCAATGAACTTTTGGACGATGTGAAGTCGATTGCCCATAGAATACTCGATGATGACAATTTGATCATAGCATGCGACAAAATGAATAAGTATAGAATGAGAGCATTTCATTTTGAAACATCAAGAGTCCAAGGAGCTGTGATTTTCTTAAGTTCAGGTATGTATCATCCAATACTTACAATTCAAATCGATCGAGTATTTCAATTATCTTCTAACACATTGATGTCATGTTGCTGACTGGTGGATGGACGATTGTAAGGCATCGGGTTATGAAGATTTAGTGGATGTGGCAATAAAGTCACAAGTCAACTCACATCAGCTTTAGAATGTGAGAGAAATTGATCAACGTTTAGTCTCAGTTTTACAAGATAAAGGAATAGAATAGGCTGACTTCATGAAATTAGAGTCAAGGATTGCCATCTCGGATCTCGGCTTCGTCTCGGAGGGGTGAAAGAGAAGAGATCTCTGAAAAATTTTGGGAGATCGAATCTCGAATTCTCGGATCAAAATGTATATATGTATGAAACATAACATAATATCTTATAAAAATAGGAGTACATCAATGAATTTATATGAAAATATATAACACATTTTGTACATCAACTGTGTGAATGAACAATTATAAAGCACTTTCAATACCAAAAAGATGATCTTTATGCTTCTAAAAGATTTAAACTTATATGTAATCTTATTTAAACATTGATATGGTATTAAACTTGTAACTCATTTTTATGTGATAGTATAAGTGATAGTGAAATATATTAAATGTGTTTACACTATCATAAATGGGGTGCAGAGTAGTCGCGGATCGACCAGTCTACATGAGGAGAGATCTCGGCGATCTCATATCTCGGCCCCTTGGCGAGACCGAGATTCTCGCGAGATCTCGGCGAGATGGCATTCCATGATTAGAGCAATTAGTCTATTGTCACCACAACGAGATTGAAACTTAGAATTTAGAGAGGATGATGGAGAACTAAAATGAAAAACAAAGATGGAGATAGGAAGTTCCAGGAGTCCGAACTGAAGTTCCAACGATACAAAAGGAGGATATTGAATTTGACACAATTTTCGACTAGTAAAATCTATTAGAAGTTTCGATCAACGATTGTTAAGGATTGGGTGAACTGGAATCTAACTTAAAAGATCGAGAGTGGATTTAAGGAATGCTCGACGACATACCTATTGTTGAGAAATTTCATATTTGTTCTTCAATGGCAAAATGACAAATGATCGGATTGTTTTCTTAGTAAGGTAAAAAAATTAAGGGTAAGGAGAAATAAGTTTTAATTGTCTCCTTTGACATTAAAGATGGAGAAATGATCGATGAAGAATGTGAAGACATGCCAGAGTCGAATGTTCGAGTTCAATACCAGATATCAGATGATTTAACTTTAAAGAGCAGTGATGATAAAATGGGGAACAAAGAAAGCATTGGTACTGCTTCTGGTGGAAGAACAATGGATCCGGGGATTTATCTTACGGGGACACACTTCACGGAAGAAGAGCATTACATACACACGACACAAGACACAAACTATGGTGCGAGGTTGCAAGGTGGAGGTAGATAAGATAAACACGTACAACGGGGAAGAGGTCAATACTACGGACACCCACATATGGAGTTGATTTTTCCCAGTACTCCTAGTTCTCTACCCTTCTTATCACCAAGAGGATTATGAGATGAATTATGAATCATTGTTAGGCACTTCAATACGGTTTACCTGTGACAGTTATAGTGGGTATTGAGGATTTTCTTCTAGTGTTACTTTACGAGAGAGCGATGAATATGATCGTCATGTATATTTGTATAATGGTACGTACTCAACATGAATGACACGAGGAGAGTATATAAATTATATAGAGCAAGTAAAAATATAAAATTTGTATAAAATGAATAAATTTTTTTTTAGTTATGTTTCATTTTTCATATTTTTGGGGATTTTTTTGCCATTTTTTGTATAATTTTTATTTTTTTGAATTTTCATATTAAAAAAATGGGGTTGGGGCCAGGCTGATCCAGTCCCGATCCAGTACCCGTCTTCCTTAACCAGCATGCATGACCTATATCAACTAGAAAAAGTTTTCGTATTTCGCCTGAATCTGACTCTGGTTATAGTAACATTTAGGTCATCTTTTTTGAGTGCCCTCAACCCAATAACAAATCTGAATCTGGGTCGGGTTGTAGGAACCTTGGGTTTGCATTTACATGTCTATGTAGGGGGTCAAAAAGGTCATTGCTTAGGAGGCAACAAATTGGGAGGTTTTGCTGTTAAGGATGCTACAGGACAAGTAGGAGGTATCGTTTTGCTGTGGAATGAAGAACTGGTGGCTGCAGATGAAATATGGTGCGTGGGTAGGGGTGTGCATAAAATGGTTTAAACCGTCAAATGAAAATGGTTTGGTTCGGTTTGGACCGCTAGTTTGGTTTGGCCGGTTTGGAACTCTTTAACCGAACCAAACCAAAGATACCAAACTGCACCACGCACCCCTATGATACCTTATATCTTTCATTTTTTATGAGACTGGAGCAATATCAGTTGGAGATTGACTGCTCTGGATGGACCTATTCAGAAGTTACTGGAGGAGGATTAAGGGTGTTGCTGTTATCCTTTTCATTTACTTGGGAGAGTAACATGGTGTGAATGTCAGGGTGAGAACCAACAGAAGGGCATGGTCTAAAGAGATGCTGACATCTAGCAATGGGTTAACCTCAATGGTTCTGTAGGAGATTAGTTCTCATCATGTATCAACATCAATTCACATGGTCCAACAAGGTGTTAAAATAGATAAACTTTGTGTCAGCTTTGACTAGAGTTCTCTATAGCTAGAAGGCTGCAAAGGACTTTGTTTGATCACAATCCCTAGTGATCCACCTCTAAGTGAGATTGGAATCGTTGGAGGAAGGTCTATGTTATCCGAGGCAAGGAGAGGGTTTGCCTTGGTTCAAGTGCTGAAGGTGTGATATTTTTTATTGTTTTATGTATACATCAATTTTAAAATGTAGCAATAAGTAACATAAAAATATTATACAAATTTAAAAGAAATGAAAAAACAACATTATAAAATTAAGAAGGTTGAGAGGGTAACAATGCTGGAGGAGGAGCTGGCCGCCAGCCTTGCAGGAGAGGACGACTAGCCGTGGAGGATGGAGGAAGTAGTGGCAGCGTCTGCCAGCAAAGGGGATTCCTCGGCGGCATTGACTGGGTAAGAAGATGGTGTCTGCTGGCAGAGAAGAATGCCTCGGTGGCATCTGTAGATGGAAGAAGATGCTTCGGTGGCATCTGTAGATGGAAGAAGATGCTTTCACTGTGTCGACTGGTGACTGAGGGCAGTTCGGTGGTTGCTGGCAGAGGAAGAAACAACAGCACTAGGGCTAGGGGAAAAGAAGGAGAAGCTCGAAGTCAGGGCTAAAACTGTGGAGGAGGAACCTGCAGCGGTTGCCACAGACAGCGATGGAGGAAGAACTCCCTGCTGCAGCAGATGTGCGGCAAGGCTGGGGCAGGAGGTGGTTCGCCAAAGGGGGAGAAGAAAGACGTTAGTGATTCCTTTCCAGTGCTTTCATTAAGAGTTCAAAAAAGACTAATTAATGCTGATCTACACCGGGGGAATTAGTAATGTTTCAGGAGAAATTGGTATAAGAAGCCGTAGATATGCTTATAGATAATGGATGTTTAACTGGATCATGATATTTGGATGACTGTGCTCCTGGCAGTTCCCTGGGCCACCTGGAAGGCTAGAACTTATAACGTGTTCAACTTTACTTCTTTTTTATTGAACATTAAGTGCAGGAGTGGGCAACGGCACGTGGGTGGGGTACCTCTTTGTCTAAATAATAATTCTTTGGAGAATTTAGGCCTGTTAATCTGAGTTTGGATGGATCTGTACCCTCAGTTCTGTTATTTCATATTGTACCTTTTATTTGCTCATTTTTGGGGAATGCTCTAAAAAACAGCTTGAAGGGGTGCCTATAGGAGACTCCATGTTCCCTAGGCCCTAGTTTTTGTTTGTTGGTTGATGAATGTGTTTCTAATGCACACACATGTACATAAATGCGTGCATATATACACACACAGATACACATGGTTTATGATATTTGTGTGTGAATGTAGACGTAAATATGGTTCTTTCCAAAACATTCACAGGGAGATGATCGTCAATGATCGCTTATTCTTTCTGTTCTTTTTATTTATGGTTATATAATTGTATGACAATATCATCTCCATAGGGGTTTTACTTTCAAAATGGAGAAGTGCATCATAGAGGCAGAAAAGCATGTCTTTTTACCCAATCCAGGACATCTCGATGGTGCTTAGATGGTGGGGTGGTCTGCAGACTCAGATCAGTCATACTTTGATGTATCTTGACAGTTTTTAGTGTCGCAACTTACATTGCTGTATCTGGGTTGGTATTGAGTGATTGGCATTATCATTTTCAAGCAATAACCAAGGGACTTTGTCTTTGTCAGCTGGTATCTTCGGAATGAATATTTTGATATGTTTCTAGTTTCTTCTGTTTCTACACTGATGTACTATTGACAAATTGCCATCAGCTGGTTATATATTTGATTAGTATCTGTTTATCTATTTCTTATCATTCTTTCACGGGAATATGTACTGGATAGGTTTTGCTCAGCCAGTCTCATCGCTTTCGTGCACTTGTACTTCTTGGAAGATTTCTGGATATGGGTGCCTGGGCTGTTGATCTGGCATGTTTTCTTCTCAAACCCAAATTGTGCATCTACCGTGTCATCTGTCATGCTTTTTTATTTTAGTGTTGACAATTTTTTTTGTTGCCTTTAGGCATTATCTGTAGGAATTTTTCCCTACGTTCTCAAATTGCTCCAAACAACGGCTATGGAGTTGCGACAGATACTCGTATTTATCTGGACCAAGATTCTTGCCCTTGATAAGGTATTTCAGTTGTAGCTAGAGCCAAAAATGTAATCAAAGTCTAAAACAATTGCTGGAGGGCTTATTCTACTTTATATTTCTGAATTATTTCACAATTTACTGTAGTTTTAGCTAGTTTACAATTTGATAAAGCCAAGAGGTCAAATATTTTACTACGTCTGGTTCAAAGATTATGCTTTTTCCTTTGTTCATTTTATTCAGAATGATAAGTAACTTATAGGCTATCTTGTGGAAAATCAGTCTTGTCAGGTGGATTTGGTGAAAGATGGAGGGCATGCATACTTTATCAAGTTTCTTGATAGCATGGATGCTTACCCTGAGCAACGTGCAATGGCTGCTTTTGTCTTGGCTGTCATTTCTGATGGATATCGGCAGGGTCAGGAAGCCTGTGTCCAGTCAAATCTTATACACGTCTGTCTAAGACATTTGCAGCTTTCAGGTCCTCATGATGCTCAGATCGAACCATTGCTCCTTCAATGGCTGTGTCTATGTCTTGGAAAATTGTGGGAGGATTTTCCAGAAGCTCAAATGATGGGTTTGCAAGAAGATGCTCCTGTTGTATGTGCCCCTCTTTTATCTGAGCCACAGCCCGAGGTTTGTCCTTCTGCCTGTTTTTTTATGGCGTGCATTTCCAGCTACTTTTGGAGTTGCATATCTTATATTGCTTCATTGCTTATTTCAGGTCAGAGCTGCAGCTGTTTTTGCACTTGGTACTCTTTTCGACACTGGCTCAGACTTGCGTGTGGATGAGCTTGTGGGTGATGATGATAATGATGATGACGATGATGACAGAGTAAAAGCTGAGCTGAATATTGCTCAAAGCATACTAAATGTTGCTGCAGATGGAAGCCCTCTTGTTAGAGCTGAGGTTGCGGCTGGTATACAACTCTGCTTTTGAATTCAACTGATTTAGTATGGTATCTTAATGATGACGTGAATTACTCTTAAAGCTAGTTTACTTGGTAAATGGTAATGCTTTAAACACAATATAATGTTTCTGTATTTGTGAAAGGGCAAAACACAGATTCTTTGAAGTTGTGATTTGTATTGTAGAAATATTATATTGGTTTCATTTTTTAACTTTTGTTTTTGCATGCGGCAAGGCCATTATGATTCATTAATTTGAATAAAAGGTGCAAAGGAAGACGAAAATAATAGAAAAGGTTCTACCTATATGCAAAACTGCGGTACAGCCCAAGAGTCCTGCTCTACGAAGGGTATTTCAGCCTCCTAAAAATCTCTTTCTGAAGTTTGAAAAATATAAGAATCATTCAGCTGGTCTAATCCCTTGTCTGCAAATGTTTCATTGATGAAGAAATAATAGCCCACTCCTGAAAATGCCAGCTAGCTCTTTGAATTCCTGTATGAATACCCTGTCATTGCACTTTTCTTGTTGGTCAACGCATTTAGTGATAGGTTTCTGTATTTTGTTCCTCCAGCATGTTGTGTGGGTTCAACTTCTCTTTTGTTTTCACATCCCCTATTGTTTCCTGAAGGGTAGCTTCTTTTATAATCCTCACAATTTCTATGAAATGTTTTAATAGCTGTTGGTAAACATGTAGCTGACATAATTTGTGAATATTCTGAGTAATATACATAGTTGTCAAGGCGATAAAACATCCAAGATGTTAAAAGGTGTCAATTCTGCTTAGGCGACAAGGTGGCCACTTAGGCATCGTCTAGGCAGTCAAGGCGGTAATATTGGATGTTTATATATACATGTATATACATGTGTATATATATACACAATCATAGATATAATTATATATTAGTATTATATATGTACTTATGCATATATACAAATATATACATAAATATAATTATATTTATATTTTGTAATTGAATGTGTATGTTTATGTGTACATACATTTAAATGTGATTTTATGTATGTAATTATATACGCATAGGTATATATTTATTTTGGAAAATAATTAATCTTGATAAATTTTTGATGTGTGTGAGAGAGAAGAGAGTTAAAATAGATTTTTATAAAATTTAAGTATATAACATATATTTATACTTATGAGTTATATATGTGATAGTACAAATGATAGTGAAATATGTTAATTTGTTTACACTATTATAATTGGATGTTGGGAATTGCAGAGCCCCCCAAAAGGGAAATTTTTTTATTGCATATAAATATTTGGGGCGCCTAGCCTGGGTGCTAAGGCGGGCGTCTTGATTGCCTTGGGTGCCTAGGCAAGTACCTTTTAGGCTTCCCAAAAGGCACCCTGGCAAGGCGCTGGCCGAATGGTGCCTTGCCACCTAGGCACCACCTAAGCGGGTGCCTTGACAACTATGTAACTATTCAATGGAGCAGTCAACATTGTAAAAATCTTTTTAATTCAAGTGGGTTACTTTTATCCTTGGTAATTTAATTGAAATCTTTATTCTTAAAATATCTCTCTTGCTAATTTAATGTGTCTCAAGATTCACGACTTCCCCCCTTATCCTGAAACATGAACCACTAGTGATGGCTTGTGATGAACCACTTGGTTTCTGTATCCCCACTCTTTTCTCTTAAAGTTGTGCTTGAGTGATCTGAAGCCACAGAGCTAAGTTGCAAGGATTCATGCAACTCTTCTTGATCTGAAATTTTCTTGAAAGTCGTTCCCAGTGATAATTTCCATTGCTTCATTGCCTGAGTGACGCAGTGATGAGTGTTTTCTCAATGCCTTGTGACGTGAAAGTCTTAATTTAAAGAAACGTTTTATAAAGTGGTTGGCACCACAGTTTTAAAATGAAGAAAAGAGGCACATTCAGTGAGCAACCTAAACAATGAAAGACTGCAGAGGGAAAAAAACCTACATATCCAGGTGATGCAAGTTTGTAGGCCCAAGTCCACTAATAGTGTTACATGCAAATGTCTATGAACTAATAATGAATAAGATAAATTGTACAAAAATATCACTGAAAATCCAAATAGTAGGTAGGTGACCCATATTTTATAATATCCATAAGCTTGTGATAAAATATTTAAAAATAAAATAGAAAAATGTTAGATGACTTTGTCTACTTTGGAGAAAAAACTATTTCATATTTTTTTTTCATTTAGTTAATGGAAGAAGCTTGAGTCAATGATGTAGGACTGGACACTTCACACCTTACGTTACTACTTAAATTCTTTAAATCCAATTCTCATTTTGATGCAATTCAAATCTTCACTTTTGTTTTGAAAGCCTCACCACCTTAGTGCCTCAAGGTGCCTCACAAGTAAAAGGTGTGTATGCTTCACTACCATATCAAAAGATTTGGGCCTCAAGATGTAATTGGATTGCCTGACTTTTGGATATGCAATGCGACACCTAAAAAATTTGACTGCTGAAAAAAATTGAGGCAGCTGGCTTAGAGTTCACTTAGCCTTATTCCCCAAGCAGTCACTTCAGCCACTTCTGACTACACAGCACTTCACACTTCTATAGATTGTATACTCCTAGAACAACCAGAGAGCAAGTATTCTTGCAAAATCCACTTAACTGATCATTTCCTATGGAATGTCAGGACAAATAAAGATATGATAATTTTGCACAATGCCTTGTAAAAAGAAGTTGAGATACTAATCCCAAAGTTGCAGGTCTAAATTCCATTGCTTAGAAAGCAAAAGTTGCATATTTTCTTCCACTGGGGGGTGGGGGGTTGGTTATCTTTCTTACTGCTTCATGTACATTTCTGCTATCATGCTCTACTTATAATTTTTTGATTGAGCTTTTGTTATACATGTTCTTAGTCTTTTTTTTGCTAAGTTGATGATGCAGCCCAAGTGAACTCATCTAAACTCTAGCCTTAACCCTAAATTATTTAAGGTTGGCTATATGGATTCTTTTTCTCAACTCACGTTGTTTTTGAGTTATTTCTTTGTAAATATTTAAAACATTCAAATCATTTTGTGTCTCGTTTAAGGTTGGCTTAGGTCTGTCACGTTTTTTTTTGTTTCTATTATCTTGATGTTTTCACTTATCTAACTAGAGCTTCCTTGAATCTTTGTTCGATATGTTTTAACCATCTTGATATCAAATTTTTTTAATTTGCTTATGATTATCACTACTCTCACATTTTCTATAATATATATTTTACATATTCTATCTTATTTAGTTTGACCACATTCATTTTAACATTCTTATCTTTTCAACGCTATATTTTGGGAGCATGTTTTTCATTGTCCAGCACCCTCTATTATACAACATTGCAAGTCTTATAGTTGTGCAATGAAATTTTTCTTTGAACTTTATAAAATTTCACAATTTCATGTGACTTTTATGGCCAATCTCACTTTGCCTATCCAACATTAATATAATGGTTAACGTCTTCGTCACATTCTTTTTCTTTTTTGAATAATTGATCCACCATATTTAAGGAGTACTGATACATGGTATTACTTTGTCCAAAGTTACTCTCATTTTATTTTCTTTAGTTTTCATTGAATTGTAACGCATATATTATATCTTAGTTCTAATTATTCTATTGAAACTTTTACACTCTTTAGTATTTCTCCAAAGCTTTAACTTCTTATTAACTCCTTGTATCTCATCTATCAATATAAAATTGTTGTATGCAAGTGTCATGCACCACCGTATGCCACCTAATATTTTTTTTGTTAATTCATCTATAACTAATGCAAAAAGATAAGAATTTATTGCAAATCCAAAATGTAAGTCAATTGAAATAAAAAATATGTTGTTTCTCTTTTCTCAATTAACACTTGTGGTCATTTCATCATGTCTTTTATCACTCTTGTATACATAAGAGGCATCATATGTTGCAACTTTATCACAAGTCATTTTCATGTCAAACAACATATGTAAATCTTTCTTCACATCTCGATATTTTTTCATTAGGCTTCTAAAAAGAAAAAATAGATTCTACTCTAGATTGACTAAACATATATCTAAATTGGTCCATTGAAATAGTTATGATATCTTGTAAGCAACGCTCCACAACTCTTCCATAATTTTATAGTATAACTTAAATGTTGTATTCTTTTCTTTTTATTCTAAAAAACTGTATGATGATACCATTTCTTCATTCATTCAACAATTTTTTAGAGAATAAGATTTTGTTAAAAAGTTGATTTAGCCACTCTGCCTTCGCATCTTTTAAACATTTTCATAATTTGATAGGGATCCTATACTATCAGACTTCATGCATTGCTAATCTTTGAATAACTTTTTTGCATCCTTTAGATCTGAGTTTCTATATCCATTTGAAAGCATCATCTTGTATTTTAGTATTTTTTTCATTATTTTTTATAATCTTATACCGTTCATATGTTTCATTGTTACGTTGCGGCAATGTTTTGTCCCATCTCTCTTATTCTTTACTATTCTTTACATTTTTTTTCATTTTACCATCATCTTTTCTTTTTAAATAGATCATTTTCCATATGCATTTCTAGCCACCTCTATAATCTTGTTTTCCATATTCATCCACATAGCATTGGGTTTTATGTTGGATTTCTAATCATTTATTTTTAAAAGTTTATTCTTAAATGTTTTTTTACCCTTTTTATTTTTCACTTTTTATTGGAGTCAAAATATTTTTTTAAACATGTTTGTTTGTCTTTTGATATTAACATTTATAACCACTAATTGATGTTGACTCGATAAAACTCATTAGGATTATCTCTACAAAGGGCACAATTAGTCTTTTTTCAATGTTGAAAGCAAAATTTCTATTATTTTTATTTTTAAATAGTATTAAATGAAATTTATTTTTAACAAAATGAGTATTGGTTAGTATAAGATCATAAACCATAGCACAATTAAGGATACTTGTTTTATTTTTATTAAAAGTTTCATATCCAATATGTCCATTAAGATCTCCTCCAATAAATATGTTCTCTTTAATCTTACTCTCTAATATAATTTGTGGTGCACAATCACTAACAACATGAATTACCTTTCTATTATAACCATTTTTAGAAGAAAAATTTATCTTTTACTTCTATCACTGATGCAATGCATCCTTTATTGTTTTATCAACAAGGATACCTGATCCATTCTTATTTTTCTTCTTTCTCATATACCATAATATAACTTGTATTTTTATTTTTTTACATGTCATCTATATTCATTTGGTTTATAGAATGTAAGTCATATTAATCTTTCTTCTCTCCCTACTACGAACAAGTTTTGCAAGTTTTCTTGTAAGAGACCCAATATTTTGAGTACTTATTCTCATGGTGATACCTAGGCGACAAGGCACCTCTCACTTGTCAAGGCGAGGGGTGCCTAACAAGGATGGGATCAGATTCGAAGGATATAAATGAATGGAACGGAGAAGAAAATGATTGTACTAAATCTCCTGGGTTTCATGCCCTCTCTTCCTGTGGGTTCTCCTTTCCTAACACCGATGTGAAGAGCTTCAACAATGGAATCTGGAGGAAGACCAACAGTTCAGCATCCACCTCCTTCTCTAATAGGGTAGATCTCCACCCCCTGTTCATCTCTAATCTTTTTCTCCACCCCTGGGATCATCCCAATCTGCTTGATCGCCTCTGGGAGTCCATTGGATTTGCACATCAGACATCGCCCCCCCCTCCATCTACAGCACTGTTTCTTCACCTATGGTTTTGGTGAGTCTTCACCTCTGCTCACCAGTCAGATCCTCACGGTTCTCCTCTTTCGATTCTGCATCTCCAAAACACCAGGTTCATCGTTGAACCTCCCATCCCGCACGACTCATCTTCCCCCCACTTCCATCATCTTCTAGAATCATCTCCACCATCGGTTTTTTTCTGCCATCTTATCCCCTTCCACAGTCATTTCCACCCCCCCAGCCGTCATCAAATCTGGTCCGCAATTTCTACTATCAACAATGAGCAGGATCAATCCCATCTCTGTTGTTTAGGCCAGCATTCCACACCCGTCTCCAGAACCCACCTTATTTGAGACGCCAATCAGGTGCAAGTTCTGGTGTACCTGGAGTTCACCTCCTGCATCTACGGCCATTCCGCACCTGCTTCCCAGGCAGATGCTGGACACAAGTATTTGCCCCGCTTCACGGTGTCCAATTGCCCCTTCAAGTTCCCATGTTCTGCGAGACAGTGCTACGGTATTGCACTAAGAAACTTTACGAAGAATCCCATCAGAAGTACAGTGCAGTGCTACAGTGCTACCTAGCCTTCTACCAGGTGCCAAGACCCCCCTGGTCACTGAGCTGTCATCTTGGCTTGTCTGAACTAGGTCACAGCATCCATAGGGACTGGTTCAAATCAGTACTGCGGATAACCAGCCAACCTCTCTAGCTGATTCTTCGCCTGCAGAACACAGGGCTGGCCAGAATCAGATCCTCCATCCAGCACCAGCAACTTCAGCTGGACTCGGCCACTGTGCAGGTCCAGTTAGTCCAGCAATCCAGTCAGCCCGGTAGCGGTGGGATTCTTTTAACAATGCACCAATTGGGTCACAGAGCATAGTGGTTTAATCAGCAGAACTAATGCCATAGTACAGAAGACAGCAAAGGAGACTCAGTCAAGCAGAGTTGATCAGTCAGCCCCTACTCAAGTTGGTATATTCAGTCATTTTTTTATATACAGACATCAGTTATTTTCTGTCCGGCATCAGCACTTAGACAAGCATCGCATTTTTTATTTTGTTGAATTTAGGAATAAATAATGCTAATTAAGTATCAATAGCACTTAGTTGAGTGATTTTTAAGGACAAATAACTTGTTCTAATAGTTAATTTGATTATAAACAGATATATTGTTCAAATGATATTTATGATTAAGTAATTTTATAGATTCTTAGTAATAGTTAATACAAATTAAGTATTAACATTAACTTAATTTAGTAGTTCTAATCAGGTGTTCATGTTATTTAACCTATTTATTATGCATTTACACATTATTATCTGATTTACATGTTGTCAGTCATAGCTGTTTATTACTTTTTATGTATTATTTTTTATTGATATCTTTGATGTTTTATCAAGTTTACTATAAAAAGGCATCACCTAATGTCTTGCCTTATTTCCTAAGCGGCAAGGCGGTACTATGGTGCCTTGGTCATCTTGAAAACTATGCTTGTTCTTAATTTGCTTTCAATTTGTTCTTGGATATGTCTTCCTGTAATAATATCTATTTCTGGGGGATGGTGATAAAACTTCTCTTTGAATGAATAGATGGATTGGGCACAATGTTTTGGCTATTTTGTTTCCCACTCTATTTAGAATATGTAATGATCCACAAGTGAAGATTTGTGCCAATTGGGATGTGAAACGAAATGGTGTATCACCTACAGAAGATACTTCACTGAGGAGGAAATTGGTGACTTCTCTAAGATGATGCTACTCCTTGAAGACTATAGGTGTACTATGAATCAGAAGGGTAAACTAATATGATTTGCTCATAACAAAGCTGTTTTCACGGTCAAGTCTACCTACTCAGAGATTGTCATCATCATGGGGGGTGGAGAATTTCTGTGGTCCAGTGCTATCTGGCGGTCTTTTTTGCCCGTCAAAATAAACTTGTTTTTTATAGAAAATTGGTGAATAGAGATTGCCAACCAGGTGTCATCTCAAAACGATTTTCACTAATATCACCTCCTACCGTATGTTTTGTGATTTGTTAGAGAAAATTGTGGATCATCTTTTCTTCCTCTGTGGAATCATCAATTTGTGGTGGTCTTTGTTTAGAAGCTGGAATATGCAGTGGTCCGACCTTGCGAACACCACCTCTCCCATTATTTTGTGGTCTCACCTCAACCTTGGCCTGCTGAAGCCATACTGTGGGATTTGGTTTTACTGGCCATGTTGTGGACCATTTGGCATATTATGAACTGATGGATCTTTGAAGAGCATTATGAGAATCTGAGGCTGATCCTTTTTTGAATGTCAGTCTATGTTAAAGAGTGGATTTTTGCTCACTCTGTGAGAAGTTTGGACAAGTCTACTTTCATGGATCTTTTTTCTCTTTAGATTTTATTTTGTATAATCCCCTGCTCATCTACCATCTTGGTAGTTGAGTTTGACTTTTCTCCCTCCCCCTATGTTTGCTCCTTTTCTTTTTGTTGTCTTTGCTCTGTCACCTCTTTTTTTACTGTAGTAATATAAATTGGGGCCTTGGCCTTTCTTCATAAAAAATATATCTATTTCTCTTTAAATTTGCTCTATAATATCTGTCACTTCATTTTATGAAGTAGCTTCTTTACACACAGGCTTCCTTTGTTTGAGAATTATTTATTTAAGACTACATTCCTTTGTCGCTTCATTGTTGTTCTTTTACTACACTGTGGACTCCCACGTTGTGTCGTTAGTGTAGGATGCTCCTACATCTATATCATGTGATATAACACTATCTTATCACTACTCCTTGCCTACCGCAACTTTCATTTATCCTGACTTGGGTCGGCAAAGCACAAAGAAACTTGTACTTGAATAGAAGCATAACACTTATATTTTTTTTAGAAGCTTCACTGACTCACTGAGTCACAAGCAAAAAGGCGCCTCACAACCATACTAAAAAACTTAAGCTTTGAGGCACAATTGAACTGCCTCGCCTTGAGGTGTAAGCCTCAATGCTTCATGGCAATGCCTTTTGGTTCCAGTCTGTCTGTCTATTTACTTCAGCCCAAGCTACTATCACAGGTTCGTATGATGCATTATCTTAGATTATCAGTTTTAGAAATTGTTGCCTTTCCATTTTATCAGAATTGGGTATCACTCTTGCCATGTGAACTGCTTTTCGTTGTATCTCTTGAGGCTAAGTTAAGAGGTTTTTTGCAAATGCTTTTGGCCTTTTGCATGTCCTGGGTCCTCAAGGTTGACACAAACACGTCATTTAAAGTGCATCTTAATCATCATAGAGGCTTAAAAGCTGTCATTTTCAGTCTCTGATATTTTGTCTGATTGGTCTTTCTGGTGGTATGGCCATCTGACTGGTTCAGTATACTTGTATCTGCCTTAAATTTCAGCGCAAATAATGTGAATTTTCTGTTGACCAGCTCTTGGGCGGTTTGCATTTGGTCATAACAAGCACCTAAAATCTATTGCTGCTAATTACTGGAAACCTCAATCTAGCTCACCGCTGAGTTCCTTACCCTCCCTGGCTAACATCAGAAGTCCAGGAGGTGGCTATTCTAATGCAAGCCAGGGCCAGTACATGCAAACTGGAAGTTCCATTTCTTCCCAGATTGGTCCCATTATGAGGATAGGCAGTGAAAATGTATCTTCAAATCGTGATGGAAGGGTCTCCCTGAGTGGTTCACTTTCTGCATCCGGCATCATGAATGGTTCTCCACTATCTGATGGTTCCTCCCAACTTTCTGATTCTGGCTTGTTGTTGAAGGAGAATGTCAGTAATGGAGCCATTAATTACTCTCAGTCTATACCCTCAGACTCAGTTTATTCTCAATGTGTACTAGCTATTTATGCCCTTGCTAAAGATCCGTCCCCTCGAATCTCTCGTCTTGGCCGAAGGACACTTTCTATTATTGGTATTGAGCAAGTTGTAAAAGCAGTGCGATCTAATGGTGGGGGGGCTGGAGGCATTCGACAGGGTGAGTCATATTCTCTGTCACCAGGTCCTAACCTTGCTGGATTGGCCCGGTCATCTTCATGGTTTGACATGAGTGCTGGTATGTGTGTCTTCTTTTAATAATGTTTTACCTGATAACTTTCAAAACCTGTACACTTCATGAAGATTCTTTTTTTTCAGGTCATCTGCCATTAACTTTTAGAACTCCACCTGTTAGCCCACCTCGTCAGAATTTCTTGTCTGGAATGCGACGTGTTTGTTCTTTGGATTTTAGACAGCATCAGCTAAAGTCTCCAGATTCAGGATTGGCTGATCCACTTTTGGGTTCCTCCGGGTGCTTAGGAAGTTCAGATCGTAGTCTGCTGCCACAATCGTGCATCTACAGCTGGAGTTGTGGTCACTTTTCGAGGCCCCTCCTTACTGCAACCGATGATAATGAAGAAATTTTGGCCAAAAGAGAAGAGAGAGAAAGATATGCATTGGATCGGATAGCCAGGTGCCAGCATTCGTGTGAGTGGTGCTTGGATTATTTTACTGTTCTTTTTAGGATCATTCAATCTCAAGCTCAGGTTACGTTTATTTGACATCTAAGGTGATATTCTTGTTCTCCATGTTATATGCAGCTGGAAGCAAACTTGGCAATCAAATTGCTAGTTGGGACACAAGATTTGAAACTGGCACAAAGGCCACACTACTTTTACCATTCTCTCCAGTTGTAGTTGCTGCTGATGAGAATGAGCGAATCAGGTCTTCTGTTTTTGCCATTTCTATGATATCATTTTTGAATGTTACCTTTTTCTTGTTACGATACAGGGGGGTGTATTGAATACACTGTATTCTAACTCTATGTAATTATCTTATTCCTGGCATTTGCTGTTAGGTTATGAAAATTTGTTTGGTCATTGTCAGCGATGGTAGCATAGGTGTTCTCACGTGTGGTAGATATCCTGCTTCTCTTGTTAATAGATGTTCTAGTTCCCTTGCCCCTTCTTGGTCTTTGTTTAATATTTCTTCGTCATTAATGATAAAATAAGAAAAAGTAAGAAGATAATACATTTAGATTATTTGTTTATAATATGTTATTAAGCAGAGGATGACAGTAAAGCAAGACTTGCCTGCTTGGATCTCACTTGTTCTGATCTGATTCTCATAAATAATCCAAACCAGATCCGTCTGTCCTGTTTCAGGATTAGTGTTGAATTTGCTTTACCTATCTACATTGATTGCAGAATCGGCCACATGGGATTGGGATCGTCCGATTCCCGGATCAGCTTTTGGTCAATCTTGATCCGATTTTGTCTTGGAGGATCGATCTAGACTTGATTTCTGGCGAAATTGGTCTGGAATTGGATCGGTGGAAGTGACTGATTCCTTGGGATCAGATATAGAGTTGTCAAGGGGACAAGGCACCCAAAACATTAAAGGGTGTCAAATCCTTTTAAGGGACAAGGCGGTCGCTTAGGGATTGCCTAGGCGGACAAGGCAGTAACATTAGATGTTTATTTATATATATTTATATATATGTGTGTGTATACATATATAGGCATCGCCTAGGCACCCATGAGCCACTGAGGCCACAAAGGGATCGCTTCCCCTGTTGGAGGGGTCCCTCTCCTCAGCCGCCTCATGCATTTTACAACATAGTTGGCCCCAAGGTGCCTAGCTAGGTGCCCCAAGTCTCATTCATGGCTTTAAAATTTTTTCTTTTGGATGGCATTGCCCCTAGATGCTCCCCGAAGGGACACTTCCCCCTTGACCCCCGCAACCTAACCGCGGTTCGTGACTTCCAATACAATTGTAACATTTTCTGCCCTGATAACTTTTACGATCACTTATACTATTACATATGGTTGACATTTGTGGTTATAAATACATGTTGCATAAACTTATAAAGTTCTATATTTACCCTCTTTTCTTTTTCATAAAACATGTAACAGTAATACATAATTACAAAAAAAAATCATATTTACGTGTATGCACACATAAAACAATTGTAACATACAAATATAATTATATTTATGTATATATTTTTATGTATACATAAATATATGCAGTATTAACATTTAATTATATATGTATATATCTTTGTATATATGTATACATATGCATATGCATATATATAAAAATCTAATGCTACCATCTTGACCTAGGCAATGCCTAAGCAACCATCTTATTGCCTAAACTGTTTTGGCAGCCTTCAACATTTTAGGTGCCTTGTTGCCTTGACAACTATGCTTGGAGCAAGATCTAGCATTCCTTGAATCAATTATTTAGAATCAGCCATATGTTTTCTCTTTTGCTATTCATGTCGATTTTGAGTTAGTTTTCAGAGATATTTAAATCATCCAAAACATATTGAATTGTCCTTATTAAGTTTATCTTAGGTCTGCCATATTTCTTTTATTATTAGTTTGATATTTACACTTGTTTAGATGGAGCTTCTTTGTCTGTTTGATGCCCAAACTATCTCAATCTCTCTTATGATTTTTCTACAATTGTCTTTACTTACATTTTCTTGAATACAATCATTACATATTCTTTATGATATATCATAACCACATATCTATTTTAACATTCTCATTTCAGCAATACTTATTTTGGGAGTATATTTTTCTTTATTGTTCAACATTTACTACTATGCCATATGTGGTTCCATAGTTGTATGATAATTTTTTTTCGACTATAATAAAATCTTTTGATCACATAAATCTCTTGCATCTACGTTTTATTAATTTTTTTAATACAATGGTTATTGTTTTTATCATATTATTCATCTTTTCAAATAATTGAACCAAGATATTTAAGATGAATACTTCGAGATAATAATACTCCATCCAAACTAACTTCTCCATTTTGTCCTTTTTGGTTTTCATTAAATTTATAATGCATATATTATGTCTTAATTTTACTTGAAACCCTTAAAATAAAGTGCTTTTCCAAAATTCTAACTTCATATCAACTTTTTGTTGTCTCATATATTAATACAATATTATCTGTAAATATTATGCAGCATGGTATGTTATCATATATATTTTTTGTTAATTATTCACAATTAATGCAAAAAAAGTAAAAACTTATATTTTTGTTTTTTCACTTTTACCTACACAAGTGGTTTCTTCATCATACATCTTTTATCACTTACTATCAAATGTCATCCTTCGCTCCAACCTCTTCCCCACATCCAAAAATAAATAAATTTTCTTGAAACATAGTCATTAAGTTTTCTCAAGTCAATAAATCCTATATGTAAATCTTTCTTTGTATCTTGATATTTTTCCACCAAATTTTTATTTAGGAACTAGCTTTTATTGGTGATTGGTCAAACATTGATATAAGTTGCTTGATATAAATGTTTGTGATATCTTGTAAACGTAGATCCTTAACTCTCGCAAAATTTTATAGTATATCTTTTTTAAAAAATGGTATGCCCACACTCTTTTCTCTATTCAGCATTTTTTTGAGATTATGATTTTACAAAAAAGTTGAGCTAACCATTACTTTTGCATCTTCTCAACATTTCCATAACTCAATGGAGATTTTATCAGATCCACATGCCCTGTTTTTTTTTCATCCACTTTAGTGTCTCTTTAACTTTTGAAAACCCTACTAGTATCTCATTAAGTTCCATTATATTATGTCTTCTATGTTTTTAACAAATCCATTATTAAATAGTATCAAATTAAGTGTCACATTTCTTTAACATTTTTTATTAAAATTTTTCTTTCATTATGTTTGATATATCTAACTTGATTAATATACTCTTTATCCTTGTTGATCTATAAATATGTTTTTTGTCTTTTTCTATATTATCCAAGATGCAAGGCACCCGAGACAAAGAGAGGGTCATCGGTGCTTGAGATGAGATGTCTATTTTTCTATATGTACTATTTTATGTATACATAAAGTGTAACATGTAATAAGCAACATATAAAGATAACATAGAATTAAAACAAATCAAATAAATAACATTACAATATTAGGAAGGTTGAGAAGGTCACAATGGCCAGTGGAGGAGCTGGTGGCTGTTGGACTTGTCAGAGGGGGGGAGGAGCCAGTGGAGGAGGTGGGCGTGGGCGTCTAAAGGCAGAGGACTCTTCTGCAGCGTGAACTGGCAGAGGAGGTGGCATCTTGATGTGGAGGAATTTGGCGTTGACTGGGGGCAGAGGTAGAGGAAGAAGAAGCTTTAGCATCCTCCAGCAGAGGAAGATGCCTTGGCAGTGCCTGCCACTGGAGGAGACATCTGTAGCATTGACCAGCAGAGGAGGGTGGTGTCTATCGATAGAGAAGGATACCTTTTGCAGCAGCATCTGGTGAGGAAGGATGGTTCGGTGGTGTCTGACAGTGGTGACCAGCAGAGGATGAACAGGCAGCACTAGGGCTAGTGGAGGAGGAGGAAGCTCGCAGTTGGGGCTGAAACAGGAGGGGGGTTTGGTGGTAGCGGATGGCAACAAGGGAAAAACTCTTAGTGGCAGCAGGCTGCATGATGCCCCTAGGGCAGAAGGGAAGGAGGTTTTCCAAGGGGAGAAGAAACTGGCACGTGGCATGGGCATCAACAGAGGGGGATTTATGTTACTCTGTCGGATCCAGCTGGTAATGGGTTCTGATCAGATAGGGTTGAGTTGAGGTAGCTAAGACGACTGCCTTGCCTGAGATGGTCACCTTGGAGGACAAAGGCGGCTGTCTCAGGTGATGTCAGGCGAGGTGAGGCAATGGTGACCAAGGCGAGTGCCTCTGATTTTTAAAAGTATCATCTCTTGTTCATGTTTTTTTTGCCTTGTAGTCATGCTTACTAATTTTACTTTAATATAAAGCTTGTAAAATATGCAAGGCCGTATCAAGATCATTTGTTGTGTGTTCAGAACATACGAGATCTGTGTTCATATCGTATGCTACCATAGTCCTTTTCCAAATATCTATTGTGAGACAGTGCTCTTTCCTTTGTTTTCAGAGTGTGGAATTATGAGGAAGCTGTACCTCTGAACAGCTTTGAGAATCACGAGTTCCCTGATAAAGGAATTTCAAGACTTAGCCTTGTAAATGAGCTTGATGATAGTATGCTGCTCGTTGCTTCAAGTAAGATCTATGCTCTATATCCTTTTGGAGTTGGTTTTTATAGGATGCATAACAGAGTTATCTTCGATTTGGTTGACTGTTTTCTTTCCTGTATAGCTGATGGAAGTGTTCGAGTGTGGAAAGATTATGCCTCGAGGGGTAAACAAATGCTTGTCACAGCGTTCTTTTCAATTAATGGGCATCAACCAAGTGTGCGCACTATGAATGCTGTAGTTGATTGGCAACAGCTGTCTGGTTACTTGGTACCTTTCACTTTATTTCTGCCTGTATGTTTAGCCTATTCCACTTTTATTGAATTGTGATTGGGATCTATGCTGCTTCACAGTATGCTTCCAGTGAAGCATCGCCCATCATGATCTGGGATCTAGATAAGGAGCAGCTGGTTAATTCTATTCCATCTTCATCATCCTCTTTACATTCATCAGATAGTGGCATCTCAGTGCTGGTGAGTGTTTCTTTGAGATGCGCTAGTATCTGAATTGTTTTTATACTTGCTTTTTTCTGGTTTGTGCAAGCTTCTTTAAGTTGAAGTTGGGTATTATTGTCGTTATTTATTGTTTGTGCTATATATTTATCTTGCCTTGTAGTTATGATATAGATTGTCCATTTTTTTCATCATCATATTAGCTTGATACCACAAAATCATATTATCTTGCATTATCATACGTTTGTGGAACCTTTATACTGTTTGGATAGATCATGCGTCTGCAAGTATACTGTATATATACCAATTCACATTAGGAAAAGAAAAGCCGAATGCGCTTGTTCATAATATTAAACCAGTAAAATGCATCTTTAAGCAAGTTCGTTTTGTTTCTGGTAGTTTCCAAAAAGACTACATTTCATTGAAAGTATAGATTGAAGAAAGTACACATTTGTCCAGAAGGCAACAAAGTGTAAACACTAGTATGCGAGTTGTACAAGTAGAGGATGATGACTGGAAATCTGTCTTTGATAATTTTAAAAAACCAACTTGGGTTCAGATTTTACATTGCTCATAATGGTTAATTTTAGTGATTTTTTAAATTATTGAGTTTAAATTTTAATGACATGGTTAGGCATAGGCTAATGTGGAGGGTAATTGAATATGATTTGTATGATTTAAATATCTTTGAAGAACTAACTTAAAATCGACAGGAGTGGAGAAGAGAATCTGTATGGCTGACTCCAAATAATTTGGGATTAAGGCTAAAGTTTAGTTTATTTCAAACTTTGTTAAGTTGTCACCAAAATAAATCTTTTTTCAGAGGTTTGGTATTACTTTTTCAACCATTTAGTATTTCAATTATTTTAAGTGTTTTGTCATTTTCATATTTCTAATATTTTAAGCTCTTTTTGGATACACCTTTAGTTACACGTATAAATATAGTCCCTAATGCTTGGCAGTATTAATTTCTTCGTCAATGTGTCTAACGTAAATAGCATGATTGATATTGTATCAATTTTGATATTCTAGTGAAACAGGAGCTAACATCCACTTCAACTTGTATCTATGTTTGATGTATCTTTATCTTATTTCCCTTTTTTAATCTTTGCTTTTGTTACTAGTTTTACTTTTTTATATTATTTACTGTTGATTTAAACACTAGGGGCATGACCTAAAAATTTTACTGGGATGTATACTGATTTTTCAACTCTCAAAATGTCATTATTGATACCTTTGGGGACATTCAAATTCCTTATATTTTTCTTAATGAGTACAAAGGTGGACTTGGTATAAAGGGATAACTAGGGCCGAACCCAAGATGGGAGGTTCAACCCTCATTAACACTCATAGTTGTCAAGGAGGGTAGGCACAAATGCAATCCTGCGCACGCCTAGAGCCCAAAGGCAAGTGATTGGGCCACCTAGGTGCACAGGAGTTGGGCCAGTCCTTCCAGGAAGCGAACTGGTGATGGTTCAAAAATTAAACCCCTCCCCCCCAATCCCCACCCAGCACCCCATTCTTTCTACCTGACTGTACTCTTGACCCTCCTTCCTTCCAGGGGGTGGACAACACATCAGTGCCCTATTTCGTCTCAGCCTATGCCTATGCCTTCTCTCTTCCTATCATATCTTCTTCCCTGCTCCTTTCCCTATTCTCCACGGGTGATCTCCCTCCAACGGCTGATCTCCCTCCCATGGCTGTTAATGGTTCTGTTCGGTTTTAAGCTATTTTTCGAAACTGAAACCAAACAGAAAATCAAACTGAACCAGTTCAGCTGAACCCCAAACCGATTGTGAACTGAACCAAACGATTTGGTTTGATTTGGCTTGTCAGTTTAACATATATTATTTATTTATAAAATAGAATTAATATTAAGTTATGATTAGGAAACAAGGTTAACATTAAGATTAATACTTTATTAATTTATTTGTAGTAGATAACTACGTTTTCATATTATTTGACATATATTATAATAATATATATTTAAATTAATATAATATTAATAAATTGGGTCAAACCAGGTCAACTGATTTATCTTGGTTTGCTTCAAAAAAGCAAACTCCAAACACTCAGAGTTGTTTGGTACAAGATTATTTTAGGGGTAAACCTCGTTTCTCCCCTAAATTGGTCTATCCCCAAGTTAGTAATGTACCAAACAGTTCCTCAAGTTAGTAATGTACCCGTACTCCACCCCCCCTTCATTCTTGCTCCAGCCAGGCACCTTCACCCCTCCCTTCCGGCTTCTCTCTCTCTCCTCTAGTCATCCCCTCTCTGTCTCTGGCTACTCCATCATCCACCTTACCCTGACCCTTTAGACACTTTGGGTGTCCTGTTGCCTTGATAACTATTCTAAGACCCTGTTTGGTTGGTGGGCTTAATAGGCTCTAAAGTCTGATTCTGTCAGATTTTCAAAATTTTAAACCGGTTGATAATGTTAAACACTGCAGATCTGTAGAAACTCAATCATGGCAGTAAAAATATAAATCGGTAAGTATGGTGAGGTGTGCTTAAATTTCTCTCTCTCTCCCCCCCCCCCCCCCCCCTGCACATCAACGTATGCTCTCCCACTGTTCTCTACTATGCCTACCATGTACGTAAAATTATGTTTATCATATTCATCATCATATACTTTTGAAACTAAGCTTTCATTTATAATTTATTTTCATAGAATGTTATGTATACTCATTCTTAGAAATATTATGTTTAAAAAAATAAAAAATTACTCTATTAAGGCAAGTTTAAAATAATACCATTTAAAATACTTTATATTAATAGAATTTTTTTGTTTCGGTCATATTCAAAAAAATATCATTTAAAATAAGATTATCTTATTAAACAATTAAGCTATAAACAAAACTATTTGAACTGCAAAATAAGCTATTTTTATATGGTAACATAATATTTATGTAAAAATTATTGTCTTAAATTATTCAGATTTTAGATTTATATATTAGCTGCTAATATGTTAAACAGTCCTAATCATTAAATTTTTTAGATATCTATGCAACACATTCAGATGTAAGAAGTGAACCTTGGATTTCATATTTGATAATTCAATGTTGTGAAACGCTGCCTAATGCCACACGCTTGGGCTTGAGTTGTAAAGTTTAGTGCTCTGGACTAAATGTCTGTGCTCTTCTAACTCACCACTGGGGCATGTTTCAGTTTGACCACGAGCTTTTATCGGCACTCCGCTAACTAAGACCACACAATTGTGGCAGCGTGAAAGTCAGACAGTGGGAGCCTGGTTGGCCCCGCCACTGTTAATCAGAAACAAATTATATTTTCTTAATTTTATTTTGCAGTTAGTTTCTTTTCTTTAGCCGGGTGATTCCTCATAGTTGGCCTTGATTTATTAAATTTTGGCCATGAAATTTTAACATCGCACTCTGTTTTGCCTTGGTTCCTTTTCTGATAAACCTTTTTGTCTTCTAGTCTGCTTCTCAAGTTCACGGCGGACAACTTGCAGCTGGTTTTGTGGATGGATCCGTCAAGATATTTGACATCCGTACCCCAAAGATGTAAGTTGGTTTACAATCCTGTGAACACTTGATGATTACTTAACGACTATTTCAATCATATTTTGTTGGCATTTACGCTTTGTAGGCTTGTCTCTGCAACAAGACCACATACACAACGCATTGAGAGGGTTGTGGGGATTGGTTTTCAACCTGGGTTGGACTCAACAAAGGTGACCTGCTTTCTGTTTTTCACTAATTTATAGGGTGTTTGGATATAGTTTTTCTTAAATAGATTTGATCTTGAAAAGTATTCTATGGTGTGTTTAGTAGTATAAAAAATTGAATTTAAAGAACACTAAACAGTAAACACCCGTGTTTGGTAAAAATAACAAAATTATAAAAATAGTGCAAAGCGTTTGGTAACATAATGTCTCGTTCTACTTTTCGTCTTTCTTGAAAACGAAACTTCACTATTGTTTTTAATTTGAGAGAAGGATATCTATGCTGTAATTAAAAAACACTTAGCCAAGCACATATCTCTATTTCTTTTTCTCTTGTTTTTTATTTTATGATAGAAAAGAACCAAAAAATATATCCAAACACCCTATTACTTATGGCCATTATTAATGTTCTTGTACGTGCAATATGTTTGTTGGATTTATAATGGTGACTTTTCCCCAAACAATTACAATTTTGAGTTGTGAAGGAAAGGACGTTGCCTTTACAGTTTCGGAAGGAGATATCAATTGAATAGTTTTATATGATATTTCATTCAGGATTATATCAAAATGAATTTCCTAATGAAATGCGTAGTTATGTTTTAGCTGGTTTTATACGCTTGTTAGCTATTTTTCAGTATGGTATTCATCTTTTGTTTTCTTGTTAGCCTACCCATTTTATTCAACTGCTTTGCTTGGTTACAGATTGTCAGCGCCTCTCAAGCTGGGGACATTCAGTTCTTGGATATAAGAAATAATTCGGCCTATCTTACAATCGATGCCCACCGGGGCTCACTCACTGCCTTGGCTGTTCATCGCCACGCTCCGGTTATTGCTAGTGGCTCTGCCAAGCAGATATTGAAAGTATTTAGTCTGGAAGGTGAACTACTCAGCATCATCAGATACTATCCTACGTTTATGGCTCAAAGAATAGGCTCTGTTAGCTGTCTCACTTTTCATCCGTACAAAGTAATGCTTGCTGCTGGTGCAGCTGATGCTTGCGTCTCAATTTATGCTGATGAAAACTCACATTTAAGATAATCATATATTGTGAGGTGTAAGTACATGCTTCGTTTCATCTGGTGGTCAAGGCGAAGGTTCGGTGACAAGTGGGCACACCCCGCACGGGGCGAAAGTTCGGTGAGAAGGTTCGCCACACGCCACTCAGATCACAAGATGTGGTGAGCGGCTAATCATGCTGACGTGAAGTATTTGTATTTTACGATATTCATTGGCCTCCAGGCAAAGTCAGGCACATAGTGGGGATGATGGATGGTGCTTCTTAGGGAGGTCTCGCAAATAATAGCAAATAACTAGGTAATTGTTGTATATATTTCTTTTAATTTTCTTTTTCATTTGTTCAATTTGTAAAATTATCATATAGTTCTTATAAGTTAAAATTATCATCGGATGTCATTATCCGGTAAATTGGTGCGACACAAAAGTTGTCGCTTTTGCTTTTTAGTATCAACTTGTATATGGTTTTCCAATTTGTTCTAGCTATAATGCTTTGTTTTCTTTAGGTGCTGGCAAGTTAGATCATGCGTTGTTTTCTATAGGTGGCTCGCGTTACGTTTGTTCATAACTTCTTATGGTTTAGGATGCCGGCCGTGTGGTGTTGAAATCCCGCTGCAATGGTTTAGGATGCCGGCCGTGTGGTTTTGTCCACCGGGTCCTAAATGACTCGGGTAATTGCCAGAGAGAAGTATTCATAAATTAAATCTAATTCACAGGTTTACAGTTCCCATCGTATGCATAAAATTTGAATATCAATAGGATAGTTACTTATCTTGTCAGTTGTCACGGGGATTATCTGATTACAAATTAAGGCAGGCGGTAGGATTATATTGTCTTCCACTTCCAGCAGCATCACAAGGTCCTTTCGAGCTTGAATCTAACGAGATTCGAAACAGCAACAAGCCACTTGAACATCGGTACGAATTCTTTATGGTCACCACGCCAACTTTCTTTGCTCACTATCGCGGATCTCCGACAATATAAACTACATGACTGTCTACAATAATTCATAGCTGAAATCGCAAGGGCGAATTACAGTCATGCTTTTCCCCCTAGAGTGTACATTCTTACATACTTCGATGTGTGCAGGCATCGAACAGTAACCAGCCAGCTGGCCGTAAATCCTAAGCCCTGTACAATATAATCCACACAGAAACTGGCTTTATGCAAGGGTTCCGTTCTGTTTAAACGTACCATGTAAGGAAACTGGCATTCACTTCCTCCGTAGCATATTTTGACTGGAGGATCCTGATAAGTTAGGAGGCAAACTGCTATTCTTATTACCACCTGGGTTACGGAACTGCACCAAGTCTTCAAATAATCTGTATGACGGAACAAAGGGCTTTGCGATGTTGTTCGCATGCGTTTCTGCAGTTGGGGGAAGGCTAGTTACTCGTGCACCAAATGAATACGATTGCTGCAAAGGCCTATAAGACTGCTGGGATACATTCACTGCCATAGAATTAGTATCCGAAGATACAGCTCGGGGGATGTTCGGCGTGTAGTTGACGGCGGCATTTTCTTGGTTCTCCCATGGGGGTGGTGGATACCTTGATGAGTGTTGAAATTGCGAGGTCTGCAATTGTGGATGGACATCGTATTGAGCTTGTGGCTGGGGTCGGTTATGTTGGGGTTGAGATTGGACGTCCGAAGGAATTTGTTGGGCCCAAGGTACAACGTACGGGGTAACTGCTACGGCCGCTAAATGGGGATGTGGATTGTACGGATACCCAGCCGTCGTTGGCGAAGCAGACACATAAGAACCACCTGGGATGACAGAAGGCGGAGTCGAAGGAGTACGAGGTGGTGATGGGTTTGACGACAATGTAATGCTCATAAGATCAATCATATCTTGCTCAGCAGCAGATGTCTTGACCGGAGCTGGAGGGTCAGGTAGAGTTAAAGCAAGAGCAGATGCAGAAGATGAAGATTCTTCGGTGGTGCTCGCAGCCGTAAAAGTGTTGGCAGATGTTGCCACGCTCTTCTCTGAAACATTCCGTGTATCACCACTGTTAACGGACACACCCTGAGATGTTAGGGCACGAATTTTCTCATTCCTGCATAAAATTAAGACAAAATATCAACAATGTGCTGAAAAAGCTACAGCAAGATTTGTCTTTCGTGCATAAAAAAGTACTAATGAGGTGTTTGGTTGCATGATAATATTTTGTACACTTTCATGATAAAAAATTGTATTAAAATAAAAAGTGAACCAACTCATGACATAAAATTATCATGTTTGGAGGGATGTGATTACAAAAAAGAGTAACCACCGCACATGACCAAATAAAGTGGGGGACCACAAGAAAAAAGAAAGAGGTGAGACCCTCTTTTTTTGTTTAAGAAGAAAATCACTTTCAAAACATAAAATTGTCATGGTTGTCAAAAACCTCTTTTAACAAGTTTTCTTACAATTTTTAAAATTAAAATAAAAACCTCAATTATCACGCAACCAAACACCCCATAATAATATGCTCGGTGTTCAATGACGATAGAAATGAAACTTTGTAACAACCTGCGGGCTAGCTGGGAGAAGCCATCGTCTTCATCCTCTTCATCTTCAGAATGCTTAATTGCACCGACGATGGGCATGTTTGGGGTTTTTGGGCTTGAGAAAGTGGAATTCGTTTCGGATGGAAGTGGAGAACCGGAGGCTATGGCATCATGTTTAGCGAGTAGACTTTGCAAACTGTCATTAAGTGCAAGACCTCGAGCAAGGAGTTCCTCATCCCTGCAAACAAGTATATAAAACAATATGATATAAGCAGGAAACAAGCGGGAGTACGCAACTGCAAACTATCGTGAATAATGGAAATTGATGAAGAACAAGATAAGCAAGGTTTCCAGCTCTTCTAATTGCCTAGCCTCCATACTAACAGGGTGTTTGGTTGCATGATAATTTTTTGTACACTTTCATGATAAAAAATTGTATTAAAATAAAAAGTGAACCAACTCATGACATAAAATTATCATGTTTGGAGGGATGTGATTACAAAAAAGAGTAACCACCGCACATGACCAAATAAAGTGGGGGACCACAAGAAAAAAGAAAGAGGTGAGACCCTCTTTTTTTGTTTAAGAAGAAAATCACTTTCAAAACATAAAATTGTCATGGTTGTCAAACACCTCTTTTAACAAGTTTTCTTACAATTTTTAAAAATTAAAATAAAAACCTCAATTAGCATGCAACCAAACACCCCATAAGGTATTTACAGTACTTCAATAGGAATCAATTTGGGAGATGACACTAAACAATAGAACATGACAAAAAAAACCCAAATCTGACAGCCAACAGAAAATTGGGATTCAGGTTTAGCTTAACTTGATCAACACATGCTCGTTTTTTGTACAGTAAGAAACAGCCAGGTAGAACACATCAACTTTATCACAACAAGAAGTATGGTATTTGCCCAAAAAAATCCGAATTTTTTTCCTCTATTAAAGCATTTTAGGGAAATGTTATCATTGCTACTTTACCCAGTGGAATTCACCAAATGCATGAGCTTTTTCTGATTAGAGCGACACTGCCCCACGAGATCTACAATCACATCATCTTTAACAGCCTGACCACAAAAACACATCACCAACATATTATTGCAAATTAATACTACAAATGCCAATAGCATTGAAGCACGGTGATTAATAAAAGAAAAACTATTCCGTAAAAACACTGAACATCAGAAAGCATGCCAATTAATAAAAAAACTTGATCAGTGTTGAGCATAGACGTTTTTTATCTTTCAATGGGTATTTTAGATATGATATTCAACCATGCGCATTAAGCATGCATATTTCTTTTACACAGCAGTCCTCATACCAAATGTCTCAGCATTCTTGGAAATCATTTTGTAATCCATTTTTTTCCCTCTACATTCTAATCATAATATAACAGAGAACTAATGTTTTTTTATTATTTCAACTTAACTATTAAATCTTTCATAAACACTCGACCATCCTCATAATAAACACTTCAGTCTGAACCTCACCAGCACACGTTGCCTTTGTAACACTACACCCCCTCAATTTGTCTTGGCTCCCCTCCCCCCCACCCTCAACAGGTAGCAAGATGCACCCCCTTGCACTACGCGCATGGTGCACTGGAGCCTCTCCTCCCTCCTGTCCCTTGTTCAGTGAAGAAGCTTCTAAGACTAGTGCCACTGCCCCTCACCAGATGTGCATAGAAGGGATGGCACTAGCTGGGGTGCACAAACAGAGGTGATACCAGTGCTAAGTGGGATGCACACACAGGTAGGCTGGCTACTCCAGAGGGAGTGAAAGGACACAGGCAGCGTGTTGGAGGGTGATTGGAGTCACCGCTTTGCAGCAAGGAGGGTAACTGTCCAGCCCTGACGGCAGGAGGAGGCAGTTTCTTTAAGATGGTAAACTACATTTAATTAATTCATGGAGGTAACAAGAGTGCAAAGAAGAAAGTACAAGGCCGGGGATTGAAGGAAAGAAGAATATATAGATGGAGAAAAATGGGATTACGTTGACTACTAAGGTGGTAGTGGCTGGAGAATGTAAACATGGAAACTAACAAGAATTCCAGGTGCAAAATTTCTCCCTGAAAGGGCTCATATCTGGATAAAAGCCAGAGATTACAAACACCCAATCCTTCACAAAAAAGGCCATCCAGAAAAAAATTGAGGTAACAAATTGTCCTGAAAATTTATTTTGTTATGAACTTATGAGGTCTCCAAATCACCCACAGCATCATAGGAAGAGTGTAAGATCATAATCTCGTGTCATCAATCCACAGATTTGACTTGTTCCAACTACACGAGCATTGTCACATCTGTAGGGTTGTGTCAACAAATATTCCAGCCCTTGAATAATATGAACATGATCCATAGGTAATGAATGATGATGCCACAATGTAAAAATAGACAATCCAATTTTTCTTCCACTATCCTGCAGGAAACAGTTTAGAATGGATTGTAAAAACCTTGTGCAAATGAGTTTGGTAGGTAATTTGCCTCTGCAAATCTTCCATAAGAACAGTCTAATTTTGATACGTAGTGACAGAACCCAAACTGATCTCCACCAATCCAGCTCAATGCTTCCCACGCCAAACCTGAAACTTACCATTTTGGCTGAGAAAGAAAATTGCTAACCTGGGGTCCACAACAATTTATCCTCCTCCAAATTTAATGCAATTGTATTCTTGAGAGTATCCATCAGACGCAGTCACGCAAAAGATTGGAAAATTTGTCATCCTTTAAATTTCTCACCAATTGCGAGAAGGGAGTGGAAGGCACTGTTTGAAAAAGGGAGAGGGGGCGCTGCACAGGCAAGTCACAAAAAATGGCATTGTCAGGAGGCAAAGGAAGACCTATCTAACACCACAGGAAATGGCACTATCTGACAAGGGGGCAGCTGTTTTTGGCACCGGAAAAGTGCTGCTAGCAACCCTGTGCTCTCTCCACCTCTCACCCATAATAATTTTTTTATAAAATTACTTAAAAATTCCATTAAGAAAATTTTCTTTGTATTATAGAATAGTGAAAATGTTCCAAAAGATAGATTTTCCCTAACAGGAAAAAAATTAAGGGTTAGAATAGATCATAGGGACAACTCTTCGACCAGCCTAGTCTCTTAAATGTATAATTATTTAACTACTATGCCTTGTAGCATACAACTTCCACTAAATTGTACTAATTATGCTTTACTAATTCCAAGCTTGATAAATAAGAATGGTTGCAATAGGTCACATCTAGCTTAAAGTTGTCATATCTCATAGCACCAATACAATCAACTAGAACCTGTAAATGGGTTGGTTTTCAGGTCAGGTCCATTTAGGTCTGAACCCAAATCTGATAAAAGAAACATGGATGGATCCACACCTAGATCCAAATTAGCTGTGTACTGATGGATTCAGATCTAAACACAGATCCAAAAATTAAAATTCAGTCCATCTGTACGGAAACCTGACAAGTTGCTCAATGATTCTGACAGTCGTATCTGACCATAATACAATAGCATGACTGAAATCTTAGTATTCAGCACATAAATAACCAGTTTCTTTCAATAAAAAAGTGCTAATAGAACAACTGGAAGAAGAAAAAAAGTTGGTCTCGGTTGCAATATGATGATACATGGACCAGAATCCGAGAGGCTCCATCCGGAAAGAAAACTAGCTGTACTTCTTGGTGTTGATGAAGTTGACTAGCTTTGATTTCAGTTGAGGAGGAATGTAGATCAGAAAACATACAACAGCTTTGACGTACTTACATTAGCAATCATAAGACATGTTCATAAAAGAAAATAATTATAGGAATCGATATCTAAAAAATCCTTGACAGAATATGCAAGAGAAAGAGAACAACAACAGATATACAAAACCAAGGAACTTGGTCTTGAATGGTTCCATTTTCTTAGTAGATATGTCCAGATCAATTATGTTAGTATGCCCTTGCAAATATTATATAATAGTTAGGAATATGAATGTATCTATGTATGTGTGAATAATAAACTTGCATGAATTTCACTGCACCACCTGTCAAAAAGGTGTCAAGAGTGTCAAGAGTTTCCCTCCCCCTGTCAAAAAGGTGTCAAGAGTTGCCTTCACATATCTTTCGACTTCTATTGCTTCCACATCATAAAGTTCCAAAAAGAAACTATGAAATTCGGATTATGGTTCAAGAGATTTTCATGCTGACCAGAGTTGTGGTTGGCTATGGCCAATATCCATCCCACATGGCCAATCATTATGAGCTTGGGTCAGGCTTGGCTGACCATTGAGGGTCTTAGCTCTAGGGACCCAGACCTGATTGACCTTTGGGAAGCCTCAGCTTTAATGGAATCTCAGGTCAGGGATTTATTCCCTCTCCTACTAGTCACATCCTGGGCTGAGCTCGCCTGCACAGCAGTGAATTGGGCCAGGGATTCATTCCCAGCCTGGCTAATAACAGCCTCAGACCAGCTTCTCAACAGATCAGTAGCAACAGTCCCAAGGATTTGTTCCTTGCCTAGATGAGAGTGACAAGTTGAGCCTCAGATTGGCCAGCTATAGGAGGCTGAAAATTTCTTCCTCACCTGGGCAACATTAGTAGGTTGGGCCTCTGGCCGGCCAGCCTTAACATTCTTACAACTCGAGGATCTGTTCCTAGCCTGTAGACCAGATATTTGTTTGGGATGACGAAAACGTTATCCAAATGGGCTCGATATTGGGCTTCTCCTTCAATGGACGAGAAGATGAAGTGAGAAACTTTTTCGTGAAGCACAGATCCAATCTCTTAAGTTCTATTCTAGGAAGCAATTGTTGTTGTCAGGCTCTTTAGGATACTACGCTCTCAGTAGAAGCCTAAAGATGCCATATGTTTTTCCTATTCTCATTTCTTTCTTTTCCTAACTTGTACCTTTCATTTTTACAATTAATTAAATTGTGGCCTGTCCACTTTCAAAAAATGATGCTAAGATCCAATCTGAGCTTGGGATATCCTATTTCATGATTCAAAGGGAGGTCATAAAATTGGTAAAAGATAAGTGAAATTTGTTGAACATTGAGATGAAGCCAGACACCATGATGACAAGGAAGTCTGTGGTAGGAGGAGCTAAGCTAAGACTCCTATGAAGATTCTAAGTTGGAACACCTAAAGAGTGCAAGGAAGCAGCAAGAGAATGGATATTCGAAGAATGGTCAGGAATCATGGGCTGGATGTGTTATGCGTTAAGGAGACAAGGTAGAAGACAAGGATGGTGCTATATTGCATAAGCTGGGGATCAAATACTTCATGGATGATGACTCAAGTCAACTGTGGCATTGGGAATATCAATCTGTTGTCTGCTTTTTTTAAGGTGGCCACAAGTCATTACTAGTAAATCAGAAAATAAAACATGGTCCAAAAGTACTACAGCAAGCATAGTGGGTAACACATCGGCATCTACGAGGTAGTTGCCAAGAATCTAATCTATAGAAAGAACATCATCCATCTCAACAATCCAGTGATGAACACCGCCTTATGAGGGTAACAATCCGTTGTCTGCTAAGTGGAAAGGTCTGTGACATTCAACTTACCTGTAAGTTTTCAACATATCTGAGACAAGTGGCGTTTGGTGGTAGTCTATGGTCCAACAGATGAATTGCCCAAAGGTCCATTCTTAGAATAACTTTAAGCCACTTGCCACCTTCAGTCAAGCAAATGGTCCATGTATGTTCGTAGGCAACAACAATATGGTCCAATACCCAAGGGAAAGAATGAGCCAAATAGTTGGACAGGAGATGTGGTGGTTTGGGCAATGGGTTAATGACAGCTCATAAGTGGAAATCAATCTGATTAACAAGGCATTTATGTGGTCAAACAACATTGATTAGGTTTTTGTTTCTGTAGAATGGTCAGAAGTGATGAGTGAATACAATGCCAAGTGGCTACCAAAGACTACTGGACCATCATCCAATTCTCCTGGAAGTATGGAACATCAGTAAGAAAAGCTTTAGGCAATTCCGATTTGAACATGCTTGGGTGAAGATGGAAGACCTTAAGGAAGGCGTGGAAGGATTGGTGAAGAAAGCAATCCCTGCACCCTAATGGGGTAGTGAACCTGATGCAAAAATTAAGAAGTCCGAAAAAGATGCTTCGGCAGTGGAGCAAATGAGTTTTTGGGAAAGAGATCAATAAAAAAAACCATCTGGCCATTTTAGAAATTTGAGACCAAAGAAAAAGAAGGAAAATTCTAGTGGAGCTGGCCAAATAGGAATTTTCTTATAGAAGATACACATTCCAAAATGGAAGAAATTAGGTGGAAGCAAAGAGCAAAACAATACTGACTGAAATGAGACAAAAACACATTTATTTCACCTGATAGCTAAGGACAGGAAACGAATGAATACAATTAGCACCATTCAGATAGGGAACTGTATACTGCAAGAAGACACTGAAATCAGGAAGGGCATGGTCCGCTTCTACAAAGAGATGTTCAACCCGTGCTAAACTTGCCGTCTTCAGCTCCTTGCATGATTTGGATAGCTCTTTTTTTCTACATAGGTTTCCCCAAGCAAGTGCCCAATTATCAAAACTTGCTAGTACTTGAGAAGAAAGAAGAGAAAGACCAGTAGCAGAAAAATGAGCTGGCAATAAACTGCATGCTCATGATGCTTCACCTGTTGGAACCATAGCAAGAAGATGATAAGAGAATCCCAACAGACCAGAACATCGTTCAACAAGCTTCAGAAGAACCAAAAGCACTCTTCTATACTAATGATGATGTTCTTATTTTTATTTTAAAGATACTAAACTCACTTCTACTTCAGTAACAAGTATTTCTAGTTGAAGTCTTTATGAATGAAGGCATTCCAGTTGAAATACTTCGGCTGAGTTGCCAAACACAGACTAAACAAATGAATAGCCATCATGAATAAACAAAATTTGATGAACATACCGCTTGGTCATTCACATTCACAGCCTGAAGCATATCACTTAAAAGTTCCATAATCCTCTGAATAGAATCCAGGTCTTCTTTGCTGAACATAAAAGAAGAGTAAAAAGAAAAAAAATACTAAATGCAAAAACAAAGATATATATGTGCGTGTGCAGGCATAATGCAAGTAAAAGGATGCACTTTGAATCAAAGTGGATAAGCACATGCACGTCACTCTTATCCCATTACCTCAAAGTTCAGATGTACTTTTAAAGAATATGGCCATTACCTCAAATTTCCCATTTCAGATGCCATTGCCTCCTCAAGTCGGATAGAAGAATGGCTGGGCATTCCATAGCCCACAGGAGGGCGACTAGGCACTGGTTGCATAACTGGAGGTGTAAATATTGGCACTGCATCTGCTGACCGCTGTGGAAACTGTATCCCACATCGCTACATACCAAAAGCTTATATAATCACATTGATAATGTTGATATCAAACTCAAATATGAATATGCAATAGGAAAATTTTGGACCATTTCAGTTTGTAAGCACAAGGATATCAAAAAGGATATGCTAGTTCAAAAAATGGTTAAGTGCATGATAGCAGGTACTATTACCTAACACATTTCTCTACTGCTTGTTTGCACAGAAAACTCAACAAGTATCTGAGTGAACTTTCAGTACTCACTTCATGCTTCTAAATATTGGCCGACCCAGATCAGGATTAGAAATTCAGCCTTGATGGGCTGATCCTGACCCACTCAGATTCAAATCAGCCTGGATATGCTGATTGCATGTCGAGAATTACCAATCTAGATGGAAATCGACCAATCCAGTTGAACCCAGCTCTGCCCGGCTGAAATAGGCCAGGATCAGCTGATTAAAAAGATTGGTCAATCCCAGCTGGAATTGTCTAAACGCCAATGATTCCAGCCCAACAAGGACCAAGTCAGACTGAGTCAAGGCCAAGGATCGCAAGACTAGAATCAGGACCCGGATTGGTGTGTCCTGATCCAATCTGGATCGGATCAGATGGGCCAATCCCAACCAATTCTCTGAAAGAAAAACCAATCAAGAATCAGTCCCGATCGGATCTTCAAAAAGCTCTTAAAACAAAAAAAAGCACAAAAGATGGGCCTTGATCGCCTTTTGGGGGCCGAAATGGCCCATGGTGGCAGTTGCCGCCACGGCGTCTTCCATGCCCTATCAAGCAAGAACTGGTGACTTAAAGTCACTGGATCCACCATATCGCATCCGATGGTCCCGGTAAGGCTTCTTCTCCACCCTGGCTGCGGCGGCTGTGACACCCTGGCATCACCTGGAGCCAGTTCGCAATGATTCCAACGACCAATACTTCGGAATCGGATCAAAATCGGTTGAATCGGCTGATTCCAGTCTTGATTCGGCCAATTTCACCAGGATTTTCACCCCTCTGGGCAAAAATCAGATCGGTAGGGACCGAAGGACCGATCCAATCTAGGAATTGGCCAATCCGAATCCGGATCAACCGATGCTATAAACTATGGTCAGGGTTGCATCAACCTAATTTGAGCCAATTCTTGGCTTCCAAATGATCAACCGGATCTTCTGAAGGCTAATCAGATCGGATGGGCCCCGGCCAATCCACGGTCCAATCCCAACCCTGCCTTTTTCAATGTGATACTTCTATTTTGCAGATCTCTCAAGAAAAGTCATAGGTAGAAACCATCATACATAGCCTAATGCCCTGTTTGGTTTGAGTGTTAATGACACTATATTAATTTTGATATTAATAATTCTAGAGGATATAATGACGATAAAAAAATTGATGCAGGAGGACACTGTTATTTAAGACAGTTGACACGATTGTCTAGGCAATGAGACAAGGTGAGACGGATGGGATGATCGCCTAGGCAATCCTCCCACCGATGCATTGCATGTGATTTCTCCACCGATTTCAGGTGGAGAAAATGGACCATACAAGACCCGATAAAGAGGGATTTGAAACTTAAAATGGACCCCCTTGCTTTGAACTGCCCAGTTCAAGGACCTGGTAACACTTCCCCACCCAATTTGGCCACAATATTCCTCTCCAGACCCCAATGAAGCAGGCCTCCAGCGACTGTCCCCTTTCACAGGTATGCCTCCAGAGACCCTCCTCTACCTTTACTAAGATGAATAAACCCCCTGGAAAACCCTTCTCCCCCTCTGTTTGCCTCTATCACCTAAGGCAGTTGCCTAGGACTCCAGGCCCCTGAGCTGAGGTGACCCCTTCCTCACCTCAAGTGCCTCAAGCCTATGACTACATCGTGGGCACTTGTATTACAATTCATGCCTTGTTTGTACTACAAATTTCAAAATTGATATTAGTAATAACACCTTGTGATGACTTGCATTAATATCAATTTGAAAAGTAATAGTGACAGAGATGTTTAATTCTGTTACCAAATAGGCTGTCAGGCTGTAAGAAAAAAACATCCTCCTGGGAGTACTAAGACTTGCAGAGAACTCGAAAAAAAAAACAAGGTAGAACTCGTCTCTATGCTGAATTGCAAACTGGGACTCCACTTTCTATCGAACCATAACATCAGCAAGTCCATAGAGATTGTTGGATTTAGCCAGTTTCTTAAGCTATCAAAGCCAGTGATATAAATGAGCACAAAAAAAGTACTTGATGTTTTTAGATCCTTTTAATCCAGATAATAAGCATTTGCCAAAAATATGTAGTGTGTCAGATTATGTCAAAAATGGAAAAAAATTTACTGAAAGCAAATCTAGGATAAGGGAGAAAATGAAATGACTCATGAGATGCATCTAAAAAATGATAACTCTACAGTTCATTACTGAAATGGTATTACATCGGTTCACATTTATCAAATTCCAATATGTGAAATGTTGTTCGGGAAATAATAAAATATGAACCAACAAGATCAATGATTAAGTTCTGTATGTAAGGTCCTAGCTCAGCACATCTCAGACGCAAGGAACATGGAATAGGAATCGGTCACCGGATCAGCGAGTGCCAATTCCAATTCCGATCCAAATCGGATTGGAAAAACATCTGATTTTACATAAGAATTTCCAATCTAGAGTCGGTCTGGATCGATTCTTCAAAAACCCATAAAAGTAAAAATAAAATACCAAAATCGATGCCTAAATCAGATTATGGTCCAATCCAACCCTTTTTGGGCCTGAATCGGCACTGAAATGGGCCAAAACAAAGCCCATGGCAGATCAAGCTTATTGGGTCCAGGGAAACCAATATTGTTAAGACTTAATCCACCATGCAGATATAACATACCGGGTCCACGGGACCTAATATGTAGGATGGTGGAGACGGTGCCACAGAGGTGCTGTAGTGGTGGCCTCACCGGAATTGACCAATTCAAGCCTAGTGGTCCTGATCCAGGCCAATTCGGCCGATTCCAACAAGATATTCCAACAGGATATCGAGATTGGATCATACTCCCAACCAAACTCTGATCGGTGGGTGCCAATCCAATAAGGGAATCAGCTGCTTCCGATCCAGATCATCTGAATCCGTGAACTATGCTCAGTTGACAAGGTTAGACATGAATGAAGCATGTGATAATAACCCAGAGTCCACAAAACACATGTTTCTATCAGAAAAATCAATTTTGATGCCAACAACCTCATTTGTCTCCAAAGAGTAAAGATTTATAAAAGAATAGACATAGGGATCATACCCTTAATTCTGTGTATGCCCAATAATACTGGGGGTATTTTCCTCCAGGGCCATCAAATGCCTCTTGCCAAGAATCAAGCAACATGAGAATTTTATCACGTACTTGCATGTCCATCTGCAAATTTATCAAACACAAATACAGTGTCCTCGAAGAAGAAAGTCTAACAATTTGATGTAGAGAACCACAATACATTAAAGAAAAAGGTTATAAATAAAAGAAATAAAACAGAAACATAATGGAACATGAAAGATGAACCACAGAAGATGGAAGCTCTATCAAGCCAGTAGCTCATTTAGGAACAACAAACAGACACCAAAAACAATACTGAGACAACTTAGAGATGTGCGATTTATCTAAAGAAATCAAGCTAGATGCCGCTTATCGGCCCATCAGCTTTCTTATCTCAAAACCATATATGGAATAGACTCCTCCAAACCCATGACATTCTTTACTTGCTGGGTCAGCCATTTATACCAAACAGCATATCTTTTCTTTCTGGTTAAGCAGGTTATACCAAACAGGTGAACGGCAGAAAAGAGGTGGTCAGCGGATCAGGAATGAAAAGTAAGGGGGTGGCCAGCAGGAGAGAGGTGGTCAGCAGAAGACGGGGTGGCTGGTAAAGCAGGAATGGGGGAAGTGGGGTGGCCAGCAGGGGTGAAGAATGAAGATATGTGGCCAGAGGAAGAGTGAGTGGCTAGATACACCTCAAAAGTGAAGACAGAAGAGGCAGCGACATTTCCCAGATGGAGGAGAGCTCTGAGCTAGGAGTGTCGGGCATCAGGGGAAGGGTTTAAGAGAACAGTTAAACAGAGAACCTGTCTTCTTCAAACCCAAGAAGGCAAAGCACCACTTAGGCAACAGCCTTGACAACTATGCTCAGGGCATTGTCAGGACAAGCAGCAGCAGGTGTGGAAGGCAGGTGGCCATGGGCATTGCAGGAATGGGATGGTGTAACCAAAGTGGTTCTGTCAGGTGCTCAACTGCTGCACAGGCCTGACCCAGGGGCCCCAAGACAGGTGGGAATTACGACTTGCCAGAGATTGGAGGAGGTATAGTTTGCCTGGGAAGGTTTTGTTATATCTGTGGATGAGTGTGGGAAGGATTACAAGATGCAGATGTTGACTCCATGGATTGCTGGAGCTGCAGGGGGGAGCGCTGGTTACAGAAGAATGATGTCAATATTTCCAAAAATTTCATTCTTTCATTTCCAAAAATTTCCAGACATTGCTTCTCCTTTGGGTGCAGAACAGAGTTCTTAAAAAAGTATTTAAACAAAAAACACACTTTTACTCTTTACAAATCATAACTCATCTAAACACTTGCTGAGAAAAAAACTTGATTCCATTAAATTAGTTAATCATATATAAACAAAAAAAGATGCATAGTAAAATCCTAAAACTACTAAAATATTTAATAATTGAAGTCAGTATTGATCAATCCCATCTAGTAGTAACACATCCTTTCAAACTTCTCTATGCACATATTGTACAATTTTGAAGACATCAACCCCCCCCCCTTTAAGCTGCAATTTGATTCTTTATATCATATAATCCACATGGCCATTACAACTACAGAGGATGACTTTGCCGCTATTCCGACAATGATGAGGTGCAGCTTGAAGGTTCCATAAGCTGCAGAAGTTGGCCTAAATAGTATAATAAGGATGCTCTACATCGTCAAGTGTCAAATGTGGAACCTTTGTCAACAACTGTCCACTACTCTGAAGGCAATTACTCAAGCATGGGACTCTTTTCACTCAATAGATTTATTGATCTCATCCCCCATGGTGCACTGCAGATAGTACTGTCTCCAATTAAGGATCAGCAATATAGTAGACATCAATCAAACACAATACAATTTCCCAACTTGATGTTGACAGATGGTCCAAAACTTGATCATGGTTCAAAAAGGTGCCATCTCTAGACATTGAGGGAGGTGCTACATCACCTAGGTGTGACTTCTGTCTTATTGTCAAAACATGAGGTATACATCTTTCTTACAATGAGGCATTATGAGGCACAGAGATGGTAAGGTGGTGCCAATTCATAAAAGCCAAAGCCTAGGGTGGGCGGGCGCCTGCGAGTGTAATACATATACACACAAATATAGAGAGAGAAAGAGGGGAAGAGGGGAGAGTTATGAATCGTCTATGCATGAGGAAAAATTTCCTCTGCCCATCACTTAAGATTTTGAAGCATTTTTTTCCTCTTTCAGGACATGTCACATTGCATTTTTTTCTTCATGTCACTTTTTTGCTTCGGATCACTTTTTTGTTGAATTTATAGAATTTATTACTTCAATGCAATACATTTATATAAATAAAAATTGTCAAGTGTATAAAAATTTCACGTAGTAAATGCTCTGTTCAGGCTTAAATGCTCTTAAAACAAAATTTTACTCCCTTTTTTACTTAAGGATTATTCTAACTTTGTTTATTAAACAATATAAAAGTTAAATAGTATAATAATGTATTTTAATGATAATCTTTTAAACAGCTAGTGGATTGTATGATTATTTACTTAAATATTTAAATATGTATTTCCCCTTAAATAGTGGGTTACGTCTCAAAAAGTAGAGGCTTACACCTGCCTGGTAAAACTTAGACAATGCCTCAAGACCACATCAAGGCTTAACAAATGCTAGATTTGATTGACTCTGAGAAATGAGTCGATTCTCCAATCCCTGATACCAACTTGATAATGGATGAATCCACCTTGCTGAAATTAAAGTGTTTCTATGAATCTCTTGGAAATTGGAACTTTCTTGTATGTGATAGGGCTCTAGCCAAAATAGTTGGCCGTCCCCATCTCCAAAATGACAGTGTTGGCGTCAGATTTTTCAGAAAATAAAAAAGTTGGGGCAGCACAAAAAAATGGAAGAAAACGGAAGAATTGGTCCGGGCCAATTTCCAACCGGATCGGCCCTCAATTGGGTCAAATCAGGCCCAATCAAACCTTAAACAGGCCCATGGGCGCATATGCCAGCTGGTCCAAGCTTTATTCTGATTTAAATGAAATGCCCCAGGCCATTTGGAGTCATGTACGTACAGCCCATGAAGGAGGAGCAGGGTGGGCTGCCGTTAGTCAAACAGGCCCAATTCAGGCCCAATCAGGCCTCAGCCGCACCAGTCCATCTGCACACCTACCACCTCACCCGCCAGGTCACCATGCCCAATTGATGGCGTGGGGAAGCTGAGGGGACTGGTCAGATGGGGAATTCAATGGTCAGTCAAGAAATTAAAGCATGGAGAAACCCAAAGGTCTGGCCAACATAGGAGAATTCAAGAGATTAAATGGGATTAATTGCATAGGACAAGTCAACAGCCATCTTACGTAAATGACCAGTCCCTTGGCCTCCCCTCTCATCCCTATAAGAAGACTATTTGCGCCCATCCAGAAAGGGGGCTGGTGAAGACGCCAACAGGCTGCCAGTTGCTGCTCCCTTTCTTGGTGTACCTGCTGCCCTTCTGCTTGCTGCTGTACGTCTGCACCTGCACCTGCCAGCAGCCAAGAGAAGAAGAGAAGAAGAAGAGAGCTGATGCCCTCCTCGTGCCCATGTGCATACCTGCCAGCGGTCATAGAAGAAGAAAGAAGAAGAAGAGAAGAAGAAAGCTGTTGGCGTACATTTTTTTCAAAAAAAAAGGGAGGACAAATGGGCAGGCCCAGGAGCAGGCCGGACAGCCCACAGTTCAGCCAAATTGGGCCCAATCAGGGGCCCATGTATGTCCAATCAGAAGCCCATGATTCTATCTTAAATTTGGGCAAATTTCCTCCTAAGATTAGGCCCAGCGCACAGCCCACAGAAGCTTGGGCCCACGGCCTCCAGCTGGCCCATAAACCAGTGAAATTGGCCCACGAAATAAGCATGTGCGCAGCCCATCTCTAAGGCCACCTGCGGCCTAGTGTGAACATGCCACACTGGCCCACCTGCCACGTCAGCACCCCTGTGCGCACCAAACCTGCCACCTCATCCTTGACCCATTAATTGCATGGGGAAAGCCAAGGGACAGTTCAACATTTAATGTCATGGGAGAACTCAAAGGACAAGTCAAATATTGAATGGCCTAGGAGAAATTCAAGAAATTAAAGCCTGACCACCACCCAAGGCCATCTACGTACTCCCCAGCTGCCTCTTCATCTCCCCCTCATCTCCTATAAAAAGAGGAGGGCGACCAAGGGAAAGGAGGCTGGCTGATTGACGCCGACAGGCTGCTGCTCCAGCCACTGCCTGCTCTACCTTCAGCACCTGCCAGCGGTCAAGAAGAAGAGGAGGAGGAGGAAGAAGAAGAGCTCCACCTCTGCCTGCTGCTGCGCCTGCCACCTTCTGCCAGCAGGAAGAAGCTGGCTGAAGACGCCGACAGGCTGCTGGACTACTGCCCCTCTGCCTGCTGCTGACTGCTGTACGTCTGCACCTGCACCTGCCAGCAGCCAAGAGGAGAAGAAGAAGAAGAAGAAGAAGAAGAAGAAGAGAGCTGCTGCTCCTCCTGCCCACGTGCATACTTGCCAGCGGTCAAAGGAGAAGGAAAGAAGGAGAAGAGAAGGAGAAGAAAAGGTAAGGGCATACACATACTAACTATGTAGCCCTCTAAGGGCACCCCTTCCTCCCCTTCTAAGTTCTCTTCTCAACCCCTCTCATGGCCTAAACCAGCCTTCATCGTCATCGGCAACCCATGGCCCAAAAGATTGGTTCCCATCAGCCCCTGTTCGGACCACCTAAACAGTCCCATTTCTGCCCCCTTGTTGACCCGCTGAACAGGCCAAAAAAAAACTCTCTCTGTAGGCCCCTCAAACAGGCCCCATTTAGACCCCTCTTAGTCTGCCAGGACACCCCAAATCGGACCCCTGTTCAGCACTCATTCAGGCCCTGAAATGCCTCCAAAATCAGACCCCAGCAGGCCCTGTCCGGTCTCCAAACCAGACCCATGTACAGACCTCACCCGGTCCTACTTCAGAGCTCTGCACAGGTCCTGTTCGGTCCCCATTTCAGACCTGCTAACAAACCCCTGCAGGTCCACTTTTGGTTTAGCCAAACGCCCCTTGTGCAGGCCCATTTCGGCCCATAACAAAAGCTCCTGAATAGACCCTTCAAACAGGCCCGAAGCTGCCTTTGCTCAGCCCCCCTGTTCAGGACCCAGGTTTGACCTCATCTCAGGCCCCCCATCAGCCCCCTTGTGGCACATCCGAACAGACCCCAAACAGGTCCCAAACAGCCCCCTTGTGGCATGACCGACAACCCCAAAACAGGTTCTGTCCAGCGGACCCCTTTGCGACATACCGGGAGGCAAACAGCAGCCCCTTGGAGCTCCAAAGAGATGGACAGCGCTGCGGCATGCAACAAGAAGTGCAGACTGCCATTTCCAGCAATGGTGGGTAGGGGCGATGTCCCGGACCATTTCGGAATCCGTACGACAGGCCGATTGTTTTGCCCGGGCGGGCCCTTACCCTACCATCAAGACCAACAGCACCGCCACAGTCATCAAGAAGTGCAGAATCTGCCATTTCCAGCAATGATGGGTAGGGGTGATGTCCCGGACCCTTTCGGAATCCGTACGACGGGCCAATCATTTGTCCGGGGCGTGTCCTTACCATTGAGACAGATGAAGGCAAAAGCAGGTCCAGCAGGCCCTTCCAGCCCAAGAAGATCGAAGGCCGACTTTGAACGCCGATGGAACTCAAAACTGGCCCAAGCGGCCTTGACAAAAAAAAAACAAATAATGAAAATAGAAATGCAAAATGCAAAAAATAAACTAAGGTGCCTTTTGGACGGCTCCCCTGGGAATGTCCTGGGATGTCAATCCAGACATCGACGCGGGCATACTCCCGTAGCCGATGATCCTTCCCCCAATTTTGGCTAAGTCATTGGCTAACCTTATTGGATGGGTAAACTTCACTAAGTTGAAAAATGACCGGCATGCCGTCGTAATGTCGAAATTTTTTCAAAGTAGTGGAGAACCTATATTGGGGGAAGGATCAATCATATCATACATCGATGTACTCCAATGTACTCCATCTTCCAATGAAATGAAGCTTTGATGTCAATATTGAGATGCATGAACCGGGCACCCAATGGTAGCCCGATGGGTCGGAGGCGATGCAAACCGCCAAACTAAAAAAATAAAATCAAAACAGAAGACCAAATCTAAAAATTCAAACAAAAAAACAGATCTAAACAAAATCTGAAAGTCAAAAAAAAATCAGAATTAAAAGAAATGTGAAATTCAACTTAAACTCATCCCGATTTAATCCAACAACCGAACCGGTTTTGAAACACATCAAACCGAAGTCAGATTTTGAAAATTCAGATTCAAATCAAATCTGTAAACCACCAATTTCAGATATAAATCAAATCTGTAAAAAAATATAAAAATAAATCAGATAATCCGCCAAAATCAAATTCCAACTGATTTAAAACACATCCAAGAAGTCTGGTTTGATAAAAAATATGGAAATCCACTGATCTTCTTTCCAAAAGAAATCAATAAACAACACTTCGAATATCCAAGTGGATCAAAACCAACATAAAAAAAACAGAAAATCCAGATTGTTAACTAAATCTAAACCAAAATTTAGATTGTTAACAACAACAAAAATCAATCAAACCAAAACCCCACAATGTTTTAAAACACTTCAAACACATCAAAATTGAAATGAAAACAACCCAAACCAGTCAAACCCAAATCAAAAAGCCAAACCGAAACCAAAATAAACAACAAACAAATCAATCAAACAAATTGATTCAAAACCCAAAAATCAACAAAACCAACTTTCAAGTCAATCCAAAAAATCAACCAACAAACAAATGAAATCAACTTAAACAAATCGGTTTGCATCTCATCGAACCCAAAAGGCCGTTGCCTTTTTGAGTTCCTCATTTTCTGTGGATGTGCATGTCTCCGAAAACAGGTTGCCGTGACGGTTAATCAAAGGCATTCGAGCCGTTGCTCGATGTAAGCTAATGCCGGATACTCGCACCATCCGGCGGAGAAGGATAAAAAATGAAATTTTCGAAAAACCCGAACCTCGGTTCTTATATTTTTAAACTATCACCGGACTACCTAATATTTTAGGTATCATCTATTTTCTTAGATAAGTCCATGGCATCAAAAAATGTCTTTCTCTCTAAAAAAAGACATGTAAAAAAGAGGTTCACACAAACAGCTCCATGGAAGGTAGGCTGGATTAGTTTGGAAACTGATGTGAACCAACCTTGGCCAGGTTTTGACCAAAATGAACTGGTTAATTGGTGGTCCCCATCTATGATGTGACAGCTCAATATAGGTGGATAACTTGCCCACATTTCCATATCCATCTTCGAACCCAACAAACATAGGCCTAGTCAACTTTGGGGACTGATGTGGACCGACCCAGAATGAGAGGAGCAGGGTGGTGTCTTGGTGCTGGGAGCTGGCAAACAGGAGAGGCGGGAATGAAAGGAAGGGTCTTTGGGGCAGGGTAGGCAATACGGGTGTGTAGAGGGTGGCTCACTGACCCAGAAGGGGGTGTTTACTGGCTGAAAGGGCCAATCCTATGAAGGGAGCACACACTGCTCAGTGGGAAAGAAGATAGGGGAGTCTTGGAGGTGGAAACAGCGCAGTTATCTGAAAATTGCAGGCGTCTGAGTACAGCAAAGGGAAAGGCAGTCATGCCGGCACAGCTGTTGTGCTTGAAGCAGTGTCACAGCAACATTGATTGTGGAATTGGCCGATTTCTGGAACGGATCAGACCCTCTAATTCGATTTCAGCCCAAAGACCACGTCTTCCCCGCCCTCACAATGCCACCATGGGGGCCTTATATGACTCATTTCAGTCCCAGAAGAGCCCATATTATGTATTTCTTTTCGTTTTTAGAGTTTTTGATAGAACTGATTCTGAATTGATTTTTCTCCCAGAAATCAACTGATCCAGCCATGATCTGGATCAGATTGGGACCCACTGATCCAAGTTCCGATTCTGATATCGCGATCATTGCATGGCAAACAACATTGGGCATGGACAGCATTTAGCCTCGGTGTTGCAGCAATGGGGCAACTCAATGCTTCCAGCAGCTGCACAGCCACAGGGGCCTTGAGGCGGGCAGGGAGAGCCAGCAGGGGGGAAGGGATGTGGCTTTCCTGAGCTGGCTTGTCCAGGGCTGTTGACAAGCAAGGGGTTGACCGCAAGATGCGGATGTTGGCTCCAGTATCATAGGAGCTGAAAGGGAGAAGAAGAGAATGTTAGCTACGGAAGAAAGGACAGAAAAAAATTGTTATTGCCAAAAAGGGAAGAAAGAAGGTAAATGAAGGCTTCCCTGCCAACCATCGGTCTGCATCATCTTTATCAATAAAAAATCAGAAAAATTCCTAAAACATACAAAAAATCAGGAAAATCCTAAAAACTGAATCAAACTTTCCAAAAAATTTAAGTGAACTGCTCAAGACTCAAGTGCTCACCCCTTCCGGGGTGACCTTCGGGGGTAACTAACAGTCACCCCTGAAGGGGTGGCTTTAGAAAGAGCACCCCTTCGGGGGTGAGTAACAATCACCCCCAACAGGGTGTTCTTCCCTTCAGGGATAAGAATAGCCACCCCGATAGGGGTGGCTGTAAAGGGAGCACCCCTTCGAGGGTGGGACTAGGGAGTGGAGAGTTTGGGGACAGGGGAAGGGGAGGGACCGGTGGGTGGATCGAGGGAATGGGAGGGGGATTCTCGCAAAAGGGGAGCCCTAGACGAGGGGGATCACTGGAAGGGAGAATTGGAGGAGGTGGGGGGGATCCAACCAGAATCAGGTCTTAGACCCGATTCCGGAAATTAACGAGTTATGGGAGATCAGCCGATTCCCAATCCAATCTGAAAGTATCGGCCAATCCAGTAGCAATTCTCCCAATCCTAAATGATTCTCTTGGGACTCGATTCTTGATCAGTAGTCTTGGGAGAAATCAGATCGGCAGGGACCGATCCGATTCAAGAATAAGCCAATTCTACAAACTATGCAACCACATGGAGGACAAGACTTTCAAGGACACTTTACCTTATTTTCTCCCCTTTATTTTTATAACCTTCCTCCTCATCCTCAACTATCACCTAGGTAGTTAAGATATGATGCTCTTGTTTTCTTTTCATCTTCTTATACTTGTTGATGTATACTATACTTTGATTGAATAGAAATCTGTGGCCTGTCCACATTTCAAAAACAATAAGAGGATACACACTCCCTTACTTTATCAACTATAAACAAAATGATGCAATCAGTAAGATCTGGATTTCCTTCTAAACATTCAAATGTTTCTTTAACAAAAGGAGATCAAATGGTAGCATGAAGCACCTAGACTATAAAGTAATTCCGCTTCCGGCCTTGAACCAACATAACTAGACTTTATCTTTTCAACAAGGACATGATGGCACACCAGAGAGTAATATAATATGACTACTTTTTCACCAGGAAGGTTGGATCCCAGCCAGCAAACATACAAAAGAACCTGTACACCAAGGAAATGCATGAACACATATACAGCATTTCATAGATGCCTTAACCCCACCATTCTCCCACTTCACAGGAAATAAATGAAACTGCATTAGCCTCTGCAGCAGTTTCTAGTAGGGGTGTTCACATTCAGTTTGGGTTGGTTTCAGATTGACATTTCTGAAACCAAAAACGAACCAAAAAATAAATCGAACCAGTTTGGTTAAAAATCAAACTGAAAGTGATTTAGTTCAGTCTGTCCGTTTTTAACATATATTATAATATATAACCTAGATATAAGGGTTACATAAATTAATATATACAATTTATGGTAATAGACATTTAAGTAAAGGCTAGCCCATTTTCAAATATGCTAAGCAAGTGGGAATCAAGTCGGGTTTGCTGGTCCAAGAGGGCCAACGTTATAGTTGTCATCATCAATGTTGGGTGGGAATCATGATGACAATCCAAGATATTCTCATCCAGAATTATTCTCAGATGACTCACATGTTTCAGTCATAGATCTCAATGTACAACTAGAGTTTAAAGAAATGGCTCAATCACTTTTTGGATATAGATACGAGCATATTATGACTTCACATTCATAATGGTCATTGCAACATCAAGAAAATGAGTCATATCATATGACATTGATTTTGATGATCACAAGACTGTACTTAAATCATTTGTACTATGAAATTTAAGAAAGTATATATTTGATAGTTCATATGCATAAATGTGTAAGTCATACCATTCGAATTGATATGTGTGCGCTTGGATGTTCCCAACTTTTTCCTAACTTTTTCTTTTTTTATCAAAAAAACCGTAAACCTAAGGAGACATCCGTTAAAAAAGTAGAAAACATCAAAATAACAGAGACAAAAAGATTGCAGACCTAAGTTAACTTAGAAAATGGTGATTCAATATAATTTAAATAACTTAAATATATTTGAAGAAAAATTCAAATTCGACGAGTGGAAAAAAAAACAATCCATATGGCCAACTCCAACTAATTTGAATTAAGAGTTTAAATATAAATATATATTAGAGTTAAAAATAAGATATATTTATTTATTTAAATGTCAAATTGGGTATAGATGTATCAATTTGAAGGTTTTCGGTTTTTCAAAAATTTTGAATTTGATGCTCTATAAAAAAGCCCCAATCCTCTCTAGGCAGATGTCAAGCAAGAAGTAAAAAAAAAAATGTGATCTCTCTATCTCCTCCCATTCTTCTTCTTCTCAGACCCTCTTCTTACTCTATCTTCTTCTCACAGAGCTTATTCTTCCTCCTTTGTCTTCTTCATCTATCTTCTCCTCCTATCTTCTTTGTCGTCGCCCTTCTTTTGCTTCTTTCCCCTGCGCTATTGGCACCCCTCCCCCAGCTGCTTCTCCATCTTTGTTGTCTACTTCTTCGTCTCCTCCTCCACCTGTCTCTCCTCTCTTCCTCGACAAGCCAACCCCATCACTGAGCCCACTGCAGCACATCCCACCCCCCTGTTCATCCCATCTGGACCGCTGTAGTACCCCTCCGTTGCCATTGTGCCCCCTAGACACCCCTTTGTGGCTTCCACTACTACGCCAGGCCTCACCGCCACCTACCAACGTTCAGCACCCAACGCCCCAGGTCCCCTCTTCTCTCCCATGGCTCCCTTCCCTTCCCCTATTCCAGACCCCACAACACCCCAGCATCACCCCCTGACTCAGCCCTATGCCACCTCCACGGTGCCTCCAAAGCCATCTCCGACTCCCCCTCACCGTTGGGTGGACCAGGCAAAGGTCCCACCCATGCTGAAGCAGCTTCGCGGAGTCGTCAAACTCCCCCGATATCTGCGACTCCCCTCCAGCTCCATCTACTCCTCCCCAATACCCCCTTGCTCTTTGCTTCCCATCCAGACAGTCGTCGACAACGAGGACGAAGGCAAAGAGGGCACCAAAGAAGCCTGGCCCCGATGATTGTCTGCCACTCACACAGTTTCTTAATGCGACCAGCGAGGGAGCCGTGACACCACCCTACCCCGCTGCCTGCTGAGCCTGCCTTCGGGATGAGCATCACAATTCCGAAAAGCTCCAGTGCCCTCTCCCTTTGCGGTGCCAAAAGAGAAGACATGACATTCGTCTGAACTCTCAGGGCTGTCCACGGTTTTCACTCACGATCGGGTGCTTCATGGAGATGCCACACACCCCCACGCCTAGAGGCATAAGAAGTAGGCCACAACCCCCTCTCGGCACGTTAAATGGATGTCACTTTAGCCGGCTTTGGTTCAGACGTTGGTCAGGCCAACAAAAGCCAGTTCAACTGGGTTCAGAAGATAAACCCACCAGCCGCCGGTTTGGGCTGGTTCAGCCCAATGTTATTGGAGGTGAGTGCCTCAGTCGCCTAGGTGACAAGGCAAGGTGAGGCAAGGCCACTGATGATCGCCCCAGGCACCTTTGCCGACTAGGGCCTAGGTAGCCAATGCAAGGTGACTGACTTAGACCCAGATCCAGACCCGATAAGGGCCCGGATCCATGAACTTAAGCTATAGTGCCTCGTCTCAGATGCCTCGCGCCTCAGACAACATAGTTTCGGCCGTTTCAAAATAGTTCAGCCAGGTTCAAGGCCAATTCAGGGCCCAAACCATCTGATTCAAGCGGTCCAGAGCAAGTTAAAAGCTAGTTCAGCACCTTTCAGCCCAGCTAAGAGCATTTTCAGCTCGGTTAAGCATCTTTTCAGCCCAGTTCAGTGGGTTTTTAGTTTGGTTCAGCTGGTTTCCAGCCTGCACAAGTTTGGTTCACCCCTGCCCTATGTTGTAAAAGACATGAGGCAGCTGAGGTGAGGGACCCTTCCTGCACCCCAATCACCTTGCCTGGTTGCCTCCAACAAGGGAGGTGATCCCTCCCCGGTGACATAGCCACCACGGTGTTGTTCCCTGCTCAATAGGGCCTACAGAGACAGAGAAGACGGCGGAGGCCTTAGGCGACGAGGGCCAGAGCGACACACTAAGGCCTCACCTTGCCTCGTCACCTATGCAATCGCCTCGGTCACCTTTGACAACATAGGTTTGCCCTAATTCAGACTAATAAACTTTATGACAGCATTCCAGTGATCAGTTTGGGCCCACTTACATGAGAGAATAGCAAATAATACTCTTCTATCCCACATCACTAAGGCTCAAGTTGAGTTGAGTTGAGTTGAGTTATCAAAAAGAACAAAACCGATCAAGGTCAATTCTAGATTGGATTTTGTTGTAGAAGATAGGCTGATTTAGCAGATCCAATTCAGATCAGAATTGGAATCGGGCCTGGTTAATCCAGTGATCCTTGCATCCACGACACTTGCTTATCACCCTTGTCTATACAAATGCTTTCCCACTTGTGAGGAGATCAAACAAATTATCTAGCAGGTGAGAATAGCACATCATGGTTGATTTTGGTTTTCAGTAGTTTGGGGTGAAGCAAAACCAATAAAATAAATTGTCATAAGCAAGTTCCAATTTTAAAATACATCAACCTGCCAGCACCCCCAAATTTGAGGGGAAAAATCGAAGTCTCAAAATCCAGTTAGTTACAACTGTTTGCAGTGTTTTGCTACAGCACGCCAATCACTAATTTAATAGTAATTGCCAAATCCTGGTGCATCATGTTGCAGAGAGGATCCTGAGTGTCTAAACAATGTTTTCAATTTTATGTTGAAGGCCACAAAAACACCTTGAAGATACTTATTTCTGATATTATTCCTGAAACCTTGAACTTTTCAGTTGCGTGACCATGCTTCTCTCAGATAACATTTTCCATATGATATCTGTCAATGTTTTAAAGCTGTATGCAACCATGCTTAGGTGATTTCAGGGTAAGGATTAGAAAATCTACAAGAGAAGCAGGTATGCTAGGTCTACCACATTAAAGTCCTGACCTTTTTCTTGACAATTTTTGTCATTTCCTGGAGAATATCACGCTCAACTACTTGGAAATGCACATAGTCACCACAGTTCTTCATCATGGTTTCCAACAACTGCAAAATTAAAGTTGATGTAAAAGATAATTTCAAGATGCCTCTAGATGCAACTTTTGTAGAGTTCAGGAGCCAGTATATATATGCATGAGCTTTGGACATACCGTCAAAGCAAGAAACTGAACCTTTGGGCTTTTATGCTGGAGGCGTTTCTTCACTGCTTTAACCACATCCTTCGCTTGCCTGTCCCATGCAGCATATGAGCCCAAGCAGAAAGCATATGTAAAGAAGGTTTAATTCAAGACCACCAATGATGTCTATTAGGAGCAAGTACGGAATCAAGTTACAGCTCCTATTCCTCTGAAAGCGGTTGGCACTAAATATGTAAATGAGATGAAAGTGGTAAGAGAATATACAATTACAGCGAGTCTCAAAATATCACCGTAACCCTTGCACAATAAGAACCCTCCCTCGCACCCAAAAAGGACAAAAAAGGTACGGATCTCCAGCAGGTAACAGAGCTTAGACTTGGATGATCCGAGTTGCCGTAATTGAAGTCTTTCGGTATAAATCCAGTATATGCGCATGCTCCCATCGAAGTACGCCCACGCGAGATACGAACTTATGGCATGAATCCTTTAAGGGCTTTCAAGAATAATGAAAACTGTTTTTTCCCTCAAATCCTTTAGCACGAGTACACAATAAATGAAAAAGTTACAACAACAATTATATATTACAGATAGCATCTAGATGCTTCTAAGCAGTTACACACGTGAAAATAACAATAATAAGAACAAAAGAATGCATCGTTATGCCCGAATTTCGTTCGTTGATCGAAAACTATTAGCAACAGCAACGACCGAAAGCCTTGCACAACAAGCAATCACGCCAAGAGACCATCCAACACAATAATCCCGTACGAAAACTTAGAACCAACAAACCCTAACCCAGGCGGAGCGACGCCAGCGCCACCGGACTCACCAGTGATCAGAATTGATGGAGTCGCAGATTTCGATGTTCAGCGTCCAATCGGGCCCAATCAGGAGATCGCTCGTCGCCTTCTCGACTCGAACGCTCGGCGACGCCGAGGACGCCATACCCGCGACTCCTCCTCCCTCCCCTTTCCTTCCGCAACTACAGACGGCGAGTACCACCAACGGGACAACGCAACCACCGCCCGTAGCGTGAGAAACCCTAGGACAGAGCGGCGGCGACTCGAGAAGACACGATGAGGCCTTGCGCGGGCCTCGGCCGTCGCCGAAGAGCGAAATGGAAAAATGATCAACAGGGCTTCTCGTCGTTCAGCGCCATGGCCGGGGTGTAGAGACAACCACCGGCTGGAATCCCCCCGCGGAGACGGAAGCCGAACGAGAACCCGAAAGCACGGCGCTCTTTCCGTTTCTGTTCCCTCCCGACGCGCGCGAGCATCATCCGCGTCGTTTTCTCCTCCCACGCCGGCCAGCCCCGTCCGTCCCGTCGCAGCTCAAGGTCGGCGAGCGGGGGGCGGGCCCACGTCGCCGAGAAAAAAAAAAAGGAAAAAAGAGCAGCTACGCGTCGATCGCATGATCGGGGCTTGCTGTGCCGTGATAGGCCGATTTCCGGGTAAGGAGTGGGCCCTTGGTGGGCCCGCATCCGGCGGCGGCTTTCCGGCCTGCAAAGCGCCTCTTGGAAGGGTTTGTTTTTATCTGGGAAGGCACGCGTGTCTTCTCTGGCGCTCCACACCATACAGACGGATCCGACATAATTACTGATTTTATCCCTTTCCTTTCTCGGAGTGGCATAATAGCTGTTACGCCCTGTTATTTGCGTGCGTATCCTTGCGAAAACAGCGTCCCGCCGCCGGTATATATGGTATCTGCCGTCACCGTCAGGCTTCTTTATTTATTACTATTATTATTCACGTCGGACCCACGTGTCATTTACAGAGGAGGGGACGGATAGACATTTGGATAGGCCAGCCGAATCACATTATTTCGTTCTGATTTTAATCGTTTCGGAACAATTATATTCTGATTTTGCTACCGGAAATAACATTGATAATTTTTAAAACACCAACTATATATCAAATTTTACCCAGACATAAATTAATAATCTACGTACAGCGGCTGATGGTGGGAACATTTTAAATGTTTATGTTTATCACTTTATATAACGTACTTTAAATATTATTTATTTTATATTTGTTTTCATCGGAACATAATCAACTTATTTTTGATGACTTATAGGACTCTTCAAAAAAAAGATTTGATCATTATAAGAATAAATTTCAAATTTGTCGAATTTTATCAATATAGAATTAGTATTTGGAAACATCAGATTCTCCTTATCATCCTGTCGGATTCACGCACTCCTTTTTCGCTGTAATTTGCATTTTTTTTTCGGTAAACACGTAGATTATAGTAATCGATGCAAACCTATCCAGGGATGTTTGGCATCATAAAATTTTGGAAACAGATCCCAGTTATTCCCTAAGGGCATATTTGATACTATAAATTTTTAAGGATAAACTTGAGTTATTCTCTAAATTTCGAAGATAACTCAAGTTTATTCTCGAGTTATCCACGTACCAAACAACGTCTAAATTTTAGAGATAAATCAAATTTATCCTCAAATTATTTCGGTACCAAACAGGTCTTTATAGTTACAAGATTACCCCAAATTTAAATTACTCCTAAAAGTAAAAAAAACAAACAAACAAACAAACCCCCGTTCACCCCCAAATTAAACTTGTGTCGAACGAGCCATGAACCGGCCGGTTAGAAATAGATTTATTTTTGGAGACAACCCAGAAATACTCATGAAAAACATAAAGATATATCAGAATTATCCTTTCACCCTTGGGAGAGCGGACATCATTATTTCGAGTAAAGACCGGAACTCTGAACCATTATTGGAGACAATTTTAATCCAACTATGGGTTCGTTTGGTGACGATTGTGCGTTAAAGATTCCTTCCAAAATCTCCAAAAGCTCGCCCCTGGATCTGAGAGATTTTTCTAACGTTCCTCCACCGCGTGTATTCTTAAAATCCTGTATCCATCTTTCAACACGAATGTGAATGTGTTTGCATTCGATTAAGATTCTGAGTTGTCGTAAATCTTAGGCAAGAGAGTCTTCTCCGCCCCCAACCAACACCACGTGTGAAAATCCCATCTTGCTCTCGAATCCAAGTTTTTTTTGGACACGATGGCCCGGTGGCCAAACCCAAACCCAGTCTGTCCAGTTACCGTCCCATCAAACTCCCCCCTCCGATGTTATATCGAGCCGCACACGTAGTATGAACAAATTCCCGTCAGCCCAAACCGAGGACTCCCAATTGTCCCGTTCCAACGTCGGCGTCTAGAAATTTGAAGGCAGCCCACGATGCCAACGAGAGGATAAAATGGAGGAGAGACTGGGGTCGTGGCATTTATCAAGACATGACTGATAGCCACATGTGTGTGTGTGTATATATATCAGGTAGGTCGACGTCACGGAATTGTCCAAGTCGTACTTATCGTCTGCTCAAAACAGAGCTGGTCGATTCCGCGGAAAACGCCGTGGAAGGAAGAACGAGGATGGGCCTACCGTTCAGAAAACAGGAAAAGAAAAGAAAAAGAAAAGATGAAAGTCCGTGTGGAATGGAATAGCCAAGTTTATGGGATGATTGGTTGTATGATAATTTTTTTATATTTTTATAATAAAAAAATATATTAAGATAAAAAGTGAATCAACTCATGACATAAATTTATCATGTTTGGAGGGATGTGATAACAAAAAACAAGATTAACTACCATTCATGATCGGATAAAATGGAGAGACCAAAGGAAAAAAAGATGAGGCTCTCTTTTTTTGTTTAAGAAAAAAATCACTTTCAAAAAACATAAAATTGTCAAAGTTGTCGAACATCTCTTTTGACAAGTTTTCTTATAATTTTTAAAAATTAAAATAAAAATCTCTATTATCATGCAACCAAACACCCCATTAGCCCAATATGTGTTTTTGGCTCATCGAGCCCAGTATATCGAGCAAGTTATTCGCGCTCTGCTGTGCTTGCCTCGCTGGCCTTCAACCTCAAACATTTGAGAAAAGAACTCGGATCACCTAAGATGTCCGGACGGCATAACTACCTTCATCTCCATCTAGCGAGAGTCAGCTGACACAAGATGCTCCGCAAAATTCAGAATGTGAAGAGAATGAATAGTTTATCATAAATACTATGAGTTCCTCGTAAATATTGATAAAAAATATCAGAATTTTATTTTATTTTTATAAATTTTTAAAAAATGAACGATCTATTTTTTCTGATTTTAAGAATTAACGGAGTGTTTGTTTGATTGCACAATAAATTTTTATACACTTTCTTGATAAAAAAAGTTGTATTAAAATAAAATGTGACTGGGTCAATGACATAAAATTATTATGTTTGGAAAAATGTGATAACAAGAAAGAGTGAATACAATATATGACCAAACAATATGGGAAATCACAAGATAACAAAAAAGTGTATATATGCACTTTTTTTTCTTTTGTCCAAGAGAGAATTATCTTTAAAATCATAAATTTATATTAGTTGTTAAACATCTTTCTTAAGTAGTTTTGTTGTAAAAATATAAAATTATAACAACAACTCAATTTATCATGTAACCAAACACCCCAAAAAAAAGGTGCATTGGTTGACCATTATGCGGAGTTAACTATGAAAAATAAAATAAAATGAGAGTGTAATGTAGAGATAATAGAAAAAGAACGTATACAAAAAAAGACAAAGTACATAAAAAGGTAGATCTCTCTATTGGAGTTTCTAGGAATACCTAACAACAATCCAAACTCCATTGCGTTACGGAAGACGAGAACGAGGAAGATCTGCCGGATAGGAATCGTCCGTCTCCTTCAGACTACCCTCTGGTTTCTTCTCTCTATTAAGCCTGTATGGTGCAACCGTATGGGAGAGTCACAACCCTGCCTGTGCTTATATAGAGAGGAGGGACCAGTCCGAGTTTGACTAGGATTAGGATCCTGCCCATAGTCGGATATTTGGCCAACAGAAGATTAAGCCCAATAAACCACGTTTCATCTTATAAACCTAATAGCGTGCTAAGCCGAGCCCAATAACAAGTATATCACTTAAATAAATATCGGGTAAACCCAACACTCTCATCTTATCTTGTAATTTTCTTGGCACGACAAAGTCTTTCAAGTGGAGTGGTGAGAACTAGTCTCCTTTTGGGTTAGGTTTGGATTATAAGAGAAGGATTTTGAAATCTCCCACAATGTAAAAGCCCAATCAAATAACTCTTCAATCCTTTTTGGTTCTCATGCTTTGAAAAGTGAAAGGCTGTCACGACTGTTAGAACTGTTGGGATATATAGTCTTATATTGAAAATTATAAACTTGATATTATACTTATATATCATGTGTTCTTTTACTTCAACACCATAGTTTTAGAATTTGTAAGATGATATCAGAAGACACTTATCTTATTTTAATATTTGATTATATTACCTCTTATTCTCACTACTCACATTGACAATGAGAAAGAGTGTTAGAACTATGATAATAGTCTCATATTAAATATTATAAACTTGATATTATACGTATATGTCCTGAACTCTTCTACCTTAACACCATGATTTTGGGACTTGTAAGGACGATGGTATCTTGTCATCTTGTCCCATGGCCTCTAGGCCAACATTGACCCGTGCCTGCTCCCTAGTCGTCGCCAACATGTCTCAACATAAGTGATAAGATAAGAGAGAAATGGAGGAAGTAAGGAGATCTGAGAACGTGGGCAACAGGTTGGGTATGCGCGATCAACTCTCCCCTCAGACTCTACTGGAGAAGAAGGGTGGGTTGCGCAAGATGGAGAAACAGGGCATGTGCACGGATACTGTCTAACGCTTTTGCAACTCCATGGAGCTCTTTCGACCTTCTTCTGGCTGCCCTCCTCTCTGTTGAGGAGATGATGAGGTTAATAATAAGTTGCTTAGTTGTTCATGCATGTGTCTATCTTTTATATTTTGACCAAACTTGTAACAATCGACTAAATCAGTTGATTGATCTACCAACTGTGTTACTTTTCAATAAGTCATCCATCATTTGGAGATGGCATGCTTAATTTCAGAGTTCTTTAAATTCAACCTCCGAAAAATAAGTAATCAGTGTTGTTGGAAGTTCACTGATTTAATCTCTTAATATATTCACAAATCAAAGTGTTACAATCTACTTTTCTTAAAGATTTGATGTTCTCGTCAAGACCACACATCACATATCATATATTCAGACGAGTCATACCAAAGTTTTCGATTAAGTCATGCTCTGATAACATATGTAACAACAAACTAAATTAGCATATTAGCCCAACAATCGTATAACTTTCTAAGAGGTCACTCATCTTTCGAGGGTAGTGCATTTAATTTCGGAGTTATTTCAACTCAATTTCTGTGCGCCAACATACGTTCCGACAGCCGTCGAAGATCAAAACGCCAGTATGGTTCCCGAGCTGCGACAAGAGGGTCGACCCTTCTCACCCTCTATCTCTGCCTTCGTAGGTACGTCGGAACAGCCCTTCTTGACTTCGATGCCCTCCCAGTACAAGAAGGAAAAAACGAACCAGTTTTATCTTCCTTTTTCCTCCAGGCCGCCGGGACTTCCCGGACGCCACGCGAGAGACATACGAAGGTTCGTTTGGTTGACCAGAAATATTTTTGTATATTTTTATGATAAAAAATTGTATTAAAATAAAATATAATGACCCAAAATTATCATGCTTGGAGAGATGTCATAACGAAGAAAGAGTAAATATTAGGGGGACAATCACAAGATAAAAGAGAGAGCACTAAACTCTTTTTTGTCCAGGAAAAAAATATTAAAAAAATGTAAATTTAAAATAATTGTCAAATATTTTTTTAACAATTTTTGATGTAAAAATATAAAGTTATGGTAAAAACTCAATCTATTATGCAACCAAACACCCCTATTAAAGTGTGTATAGTCTATTTAGGGTGTGGTACTTTATCGTCACTGCTTTGTGTTTCGTGTGCATCGAACTCTCGATCTTAACCACCCGAATAATTTGAGCCAGGCTCCCCTCAGTAGACCTCCTGAGGGAAGCCGGTCAGACCCCTCATATATTCATGATGTGAGGGATGAATCTGACCGGCTCCCCTCAGGAGGTCTCGTGAGGCCTGAGGGGAGCCGGGCTCAAATAATTTACTTATGGTTTTCGGATCTGCATCCGGTGACTGGTAGGTTATCCGTCAATGGACCGGCCCGGCCGGATCCAAAGTTGGATACGTGGTCCGGTTCATAAATTTTTGGGCCGACTCGGATATCACCTTATTGGCGAAATCCGGCTCGACTTGTAGGGAATTCTAATTTGACCCAACCCAAACTCACTCATTTTCCTTCAATCTATCGTGTGTATGTATATTATTATATATGATTCAACAAATTTAAAAAGTATAATATGTTTTCATTCTTTAATAGGGGGGTTTACACCGTCCCGTTCCATTCGGATTTCAGTGGTTTTCTCCCAAAATTGAGACCAAATCGATAACAAAATCGATTCGATTTGAGTGGATGCCATGCCCGTAGTTAAGCGAACCCATCAGCTCAGTTAACTATCGGTTCAATTCATCGATTCAAAATGTATTATTATATGTACATTAATAATAACAAAATTACGTACGTAATCTTAGGATAATCATCAACAGTTAACTTATTTTTGAAGAAGTTAAAATCGTTAAAGAATAGCCCACAAGTATTACCTTGCTCGGCCTTAACATAACACCACTGGACTAACGTATCTTCTTCTTACATAGATCAAGGAGCAACTAAGAGGAAAAAAAAAATTGACGTGAGACTAAAAAGGTAGAAGGGTCGGTCAACCAGTTTGGTCTATAAAATTTATACCGAACCAAAGTAATAAAAATATTTTATTAGTTCAGTTTACATCGAAATATTGAATAGCCAAATTTTGAATCGATTCGAACCGATCATTTCAATTTAATTTAGGTGTTGACTGATTCATTTGAACAATCTTACTCTTCATTGAGATGTATCATAAAGCCTCAAATTAGCTTGTTATATAGCCCGCTTTGGCCCAGATCATAATCCAGCGTGTTGTAAATGGGACATGTAAATGGAACGTGCTTCGCACGTGTACGGATACATTAAAAAATAAAAGTTAATTTATTTCTTTGGATTAGTGATGGAATTAAAAATAAACAAAATTTCAAACTCTTTTACATCTGAATATCACACTCCACCAACAACACTGTCACACTGAGATCATTAAATGACATACATATTTAGACGGTACAGATCTCAATCAACATATTTTTAGTGATGCCTTTTGCAATGTATACATGTACATTTGGTCCCCGGCAAGTAGCCGAGTGAACCCATCGTGGGGGTGTCACGAGGTCGATCCACCGCCTCGAACGCCTGTCGGACGTTTCCGAGCGAGTGGCTGAGATCAGTTCGCTATCATCAAAAAATAAAAAAAAAAGCATACATGTACGCTTGATATCAGTAGTCTCCTCAGATGGAGAGACCCAACATAATATATGCACCGTCTATAAAGTTAGTATAACTTGGAAAAGGAATCATGAGTAATAAGCCAACAAACAAAGTGGAAACAGTTTGCTAGGGAGCTATGCTTTATGTATTATTTGCTTCTTGCGCAATTTAGCATTTGGGGACTTGTGCTGCAGAGGTGAAGGTGGCTGCCTTGCTAAATCCACACATCTAACGCTAGTGACTTTGTCAACAGAGAAGTTTCTGGTAGAAGTTGTTTTACTTTTTCCCTGCACCAAAGTACACATTTTACATTGCATGGAGTAAAAATAGTTCCATCTAAAATGCTCAGGAAACACCATGTTCCTTAAAATGAACAAAGAGATTTGAACAAAATTGTCATTCTCAACATTCTGTTGAGCAAAGTTGAAATATTGACAAACATTCAAAATAGAGATAGTAATTTTGGGCACTACATGTCCAAGAAATATAGTATGATGATAATCTTAGCAATGAAGGCAAGACTAAGTATATTTAAAAAGAAAGATAAGATGCCAGCATAAAGGGAATGATTCAAAAATATGAATAACACAAGGCAGATAGAATTAAAGCAAACTTGAGTGGACACAACTCGTTCCAAGGTTTTTAGTTTGGTTATGTTTATAATTTCCTTGCTATAGATATCAAGGCATTTCAAAAATTCCTGATATGTATCATCACGGAGCTACTCTTTAACTATCTCACAGAAAATGAATTCACGTGGATACGCACCCGAACGACTATGTTAGTCTAATTTCTATCAGTGTATCATAAATCCATGAATAACTATACCAAAAATACCTCAACACTGCAAGCATGTCGTACTCTATAATCTAATAGTATAAGACATTAATGTAAATAAGGAAATCCTATTGGAAAGGGAGTTTTCGAGAAGACAAAAAGCATTACAAACAAGATATTCAAGATTTGATCGGCCACCATGATCGTCATGTGGTAACCCAAAAGAAGATAGACGATTAATTAAGCATCTCTCGACCTTTAAGCGAAGATATATACCTTCAATCTTTCACCGCCACGGTGCTACTTACTATTTATGTCCCGGTCTTGTTCTCTTACCCCCAACACTGATGGCTGGGCTTTCATCTTCGTTGGCGACCCTTCATATATTTATTTGATTCCTAAGTCTCAGGTGGAAGGAGAATGAAATCTTTTACACACGGGGAAGAAATTATAACAATAATGTACATTAGATTGTCTTTTATTTTTGTTTAATAACAGTTTATACATTGACTGGATGTTGTTATTTAGATCTATACTCAATTTCTTAGAACTAAAAAAAAACTTAGCAATCTCAAAGTCCATATATCTATATGTCGATGAGATTTTCAAGAATTATTTTTAACACTTGAGTATTGGACTTTGTATAAGCGAAACTCCTTTCTAAAAGAAAGAAATAAAAAGACACCAAATATAAATTACATTAATAACATGCAAGCATGACTTTGAGCAAGTGAGCTAGTACAAAAATAAAATGAAACTTGAAGATACCAGCTTTCTTCCCTACAATTCCCCCCCAGTGTATTTCCTACCCATCCCAACATCAAGCATAAACAGCATGGGCAATTAGTAGGGTACAATACTATGAAAGAATAACTCATGCAAAATATTTTTCTTTGCAACGTGCATCATACTTGTACATTTCAAACGATACAAAGACAGCTTATAATACGTAAATATACCAAGAACCTTCATGTAGCCATAGCCTAGAGAGGATGCTCGACATGCAACTGGTGGCTGCACCTTTGTTGCAAGTAATCTATTATAGCTTAGAGAGGATGCTCGACATGCAACTGGTGGCTGCACCTTTGTTGCAAGTAATCTATCGCATACAACAAAGGGTGCCCGTGAGCATATGATTTTTTAGCTAGTGGCTTGAGAGCTACGCCTCCTCGTGTCATGTGGAGGCCACTTGCATGCGCGACTCTTTGCTCCTTGCCTTCTTCAAGGTTGCTCATCTCTACAGCTTTCTTTTTTTGTTAATCGGGTTTAATATGTTATTAAATTGAAAAGCAAAAAACAAATATACGCAAATAGATATCCAATAAGCATTAGTATAGACTAATCAAAGATGGCATTCTCATCATTTTCAAATCTCACATGATTTAGTAGCGGAAGTAAAGAGAAAAAGATGCAATGGAATTACATCTAGGTTTATTTCTCGCAATTCACTATTTTGAGAAGTAGAGAAAATGTATTATAAAGTAGGAATATGCATGGTATGTTGCTAAAAACTCTGGGACTTGTTTGAATAATTTTGCAATGATACATGAAAGAAGACGGCGTTTGAGTTTAGTAGATGAACTTAGAAATGAAGGTTATGTCTATGTTAAAAGTCCAAGGTTCAGATGATCAAAAGCTCTTACCACAAGTAAGGATGTTAGGGAACAAAGAAAGATGTCATGTTCATTATATATTGGTATGGAAATAAACCAATATCAATACATTTGGATCAAATAGCGATGAGGGCTCGAACCTGCCTCCCTGTGTGCCCATCAATGTTTTCCATTAAGATATCATTTGTACTTTTACAGAATTGGGACCATACATGGACAAAGTGTCAAGAAAAGTTCAATTCTTTGGGTCATTCTAAATGATTATTTCCTTTATGGTAGAAAGATAAAAGATTTCAAGGTTAAAAAAGTTAAGACTTACTTCTAAATGCCGCCAAAGATGAGCAAATTAAGTATCTTTATAAAGGTGCTTGAACCAAAGTAACCAAGAATTGACACAGTTTAAGCCACATTTGATAACTTGAATATGTTAACATCTTATGACCACTATAAACTATATCCATTTAACTTTTGCTCAGATCTATTGCCTGTGGGCGACTGGAAATAAGCAAAGCCAAACTATGCATGGTTTTACAACAAAAAATACAATTCCTCTTGTAGTCAAAAAAAATAGGAGACATACTTTCCTCATGTGATTTTTTATTTTTGTTGTGCTTATTTTAACCAAATTTAAATATGTATGGTTGATAGTTAGCTAGTTCAACTGAGATAATTCTACGAAATATATGTAAGGGACTGCGATTGTTTGCTTATAAAATGAGCCACCTGTGTAAATAGAGTCAACGTAAAAGATGATGGCAGTGTTGCTAAGAGTCACTCTCTTCCTATACTTAGTTATTTTCATTTCAGTTAATAACTTGGTTAATTAATTAGAAAGGGCAAGGATCTGGGACTTCAAATTCCAAACCTGGAAATGTAGAAATCATAAAAAAGCACATCAAAGTTTGAATTCTGAAAAGTTAATATGTGATCCAAATGACACTGAAAGTCTAAGGATACTTCGGAATCGAGATCTGGTTCAATGTGACGATCAGGTACCGCTGAAGCATCTTCTTATGAGGCAAGAAAGGCAAGTTGTATCGTGTCCAATGGACTGTCTCAAGTTAAAACTTTGAGCATCTAGGTCTGAGAGCTAATGGATTGGATCTTTTTCCTTAACTTTTAAGAACACAATAACCAAGCATATATTTTTTCCCAAGCAATATTTTTTTCCCAAGCATGGGAAATCTTCGGCTCCAAAATATTGAAGTATGAAAGTTCAAGGTTTAAGAAAAAGGGAGATCCTTATCAAATCTTAAATCAAAATTGATGATCCCGAATAATAAAATACGAAAACAGAAAAAAATAGATGAAATTTCAAGATTTTCAAATCTGAAACTTATAAATTCAAAAAAATTGAAACTTTCAAAATCTGAAATCCGGTAAAGTCTTAAAATCATAAAAAAAATCTGAAACCATTGAAACCCTAAATATGTCATAATTTGAAAGTTTCCAAAAGGGATGAAATTTGGAACATTTAGAACTAAAATCTCTAAATATCAAAATACCAAATTTGAAATCTGAATTTCAGATTAAAAATTGCTCAAATATAAAATCTGGTATAAATCCTAAATTAGAACATTGCAGAAATCTGAAAATTCATATTTCATATTTTTGATTAAGAATTGCTTAAATATAAAACAAGTAGATGGATTAAGAATTGCTCAAATGTAAAACAGGTAAGTTTTGGCCGGTAATTTAGTATGATGGACAAACCTCAAAGGTAACAATTGCAGCAGTGTTCACTTCATCCATAGGCACCCGGCTAGCACTTCTAAAAGGTTATCATGAAAATACGCACTCACAACTTAAGTTCTTAGTTCTGGGATCACATTTTGTAAACAAAAAAAATGAAATCAAAGATAGTATCTTACAAATTAAATTCAAAAATAAATCATCAAAACAATCACAAATTCAGAACCGTAATACAGAATGTTAAAAGAAAGACGCAATTAAAAACAATCAAAGGGATAATGGGTACGCAAATGAGAGAAACTCAAATTCTTAAAAGTTAACAAAAAGACAACGAAACTTAATCAAGATAGAACCAATCCATTAGCTCTCAGACCTAGGTGATCAAGAGAGAATCCACGGTTCTCACAGAATTCTTGATCTGCAGGTCTTTCCATAGGACTGCAGGTATGGAGGATAACAAATCTTAATTTGAGATTGTTATTCATTCAATTAACAGATAGTACACAATTTTTTGCTTCCATTCCTCAGTTGCCTGCTTTCGTTTCCCAAGTTGTTAATAGTGCTATATCAACAGATCTAAAATCCAAAAAATGACTGTATCTATCGAGTGTCCTTGCAACGTGTTCCAAAGGTAAACATTCAGTTGCATACCAATTTGTAAGCTTCACAAAAAATTCAGCTAAATGAATGCAAACACAATTATTGCCAATAGGAGTCTTCATTTAATATTTACATAGGTCGAGATGCTCATTCTACAGGCCCACAAATTAAATGACATTGCAATTGGAAATAGAAGAAAATTAACGTCTAAACGAAAAAATCATCTTTATCATAAACTAAAATTAGAATCACTTTTTAGATAAGATTATAAAACGCAATAAGCAATGATGTGCTAAAATAGTATCACATGCATTGTTTTCTTGACCAACAACACCTATAAGGGGGGGTATCAGGGATTGAGATAGACCATAATCCTGGAGTAATCATTGAATATTTTAAAGATCAATAAAAAAGAATAGAAAAAAGTTGAAACCGACCAATCTGAGATATTCAAGACAACATTGGCTCAGGTAAATCCAACTGATCATCAGAAATTCAAGAGTGGGATCAGATCAAAGTTGAACGGTACTCTTAAATGTAGTTTTCTGCCCTACTACCTTAACTATCTTCAATGAGCTCGTTTGAAGAGTGGATTCTAACTTGGCAATTGTTCTCGGAAAAAATAGAATTCCATAATTCAGTATGTTGGGGGGGAGTGAGAGATCTCAGTGGTTTGCTAATTTTCCTACCAAGAAATCTTATGCAAAACAAAGCAGTTAAATTTGCTTGCTTCCTTGACAATGTTCATTCTCATGAAATCAGAATCAGAAAGATAAGAAGGATTCTAGAAGGCGGAAATGGGAAAATAATGCCGTTTTTGCAGGCATCATAAAATATCTCTGCACTGCCTTATACAAACTCTAATGGGGTGTTTGGTTGCATTATAATTTTTTGTACACTTTCATGATAAAAAATTATATTAAAATAAAAAGTGAACCAACTCATGACATAAAATTATCATGTTTGGAGGGATGTGATTACAAAAAAGAGTAACTACCACACATGATCAAAACAAAGTGGGGGACCACAAGAAAAAAGAAAGAGGTGAGACCCTCTTTTTTGTTTAAGAATAAAATCACTTTTAAAACATAAAATTGTCATGGTTACCAAACACCTCTTTTAACAAGTTTTGTTACAATTTTTAAAAATTAAAACAAAAACCTTCATTATCATGCAACCAAACACCCCATAATCTTTTAAATACTGATAATCTGATCCCCAATTTGAGATTCAATGGGTAAAATATCAAACAAAAATTCTTAAGTCCTTAATTTTGTCAAGTTCACCGTTCGCTGACAAATATAAAAGAAAACCAACACATTAAAAATGTGCTATAGCATGTTAGATCCGCCGGAGGAAAGATCTTTAAAGAACAAACTCATATCCATGAAAACTAAACCTTGACAAAACGTAAAAAAAAAACAAAAAGATATGTAAAGGAAAAATTGTAGAAGACATTTGTATAAGTACCTTGTGATATCTCCCGTAAGATACGAATAATCAAGTTTGTGGTTTGATAGCAAACATGCACCGTGTTGAGAATCGTAGTCGTATGAAACAAGGATGACGAAAGCTAGAGAAGGCAACGAAAGATGGAGAAGAACCGGTTGTTAGAGAAGGAGATGTAAATGGCAGCAAGCCACACAATTTTATACCTTGTTGAAACAGAAGCCAACACTCCCAAGCTTTCTGAAACTCAGTCTTCCTCTTGTTGGCTTTATTAACGTAAGAAGCTTTCTCCTGTAATTTGTTAGGAATTTAGATTTAAGCATAGACATCACATGACGAAAGATATTGCGAGTTTATTTTTTTTCTTACAGTTTCAGATAAACTCTTCCACTTAGCACACTTAGCAACTCCGGCCTTGCCCACCTGCAAAACATTTTCAACCAAACAAAAACAAAGAAAAAGATACAGCAGTGCGTGAAAGAACATAACATTTGGAATAGGCTCACAACAGTGACAGATTTATTTTTAAGATTCTTCTCTTGGAACTGCTTTCTAAATTCCTCTCTATATTGTAAACACCGAGACAAAAATAATAGATATAAATCAGGCACCGGTGAAAATTGAAAGTCACGAGTATAGAACAAAATAGAAAAGATTTAGTATGATTCATACATGAAGACGAAGAAAGCACTGGGAGGCCTCTTTGGCTTGTTGGGATCCTTGCTAGCCTTCCTCTTCACGGAAAGCCTAAAAAAAACATAAGTATCATCGAAAATCAGGACAAAAATCATCCGGATCCGGTTATCAAGCAAGGCAGTCGAAATCCACCGGGATACGGGTAAAAAAAAACAACGTGATGAGGGAGATCGAAAACTACATCCCGGCGTTAGATAGAAAAAAAATCAACACAAAACTAAAACGACTCACCTGCCATCGCTCTTCTTAGTCTCCGCTTTTGCTTTGCCCCCTTTCATCGCAGAACCTACAGGAAGAACACTGAGATCCGAGAAAAATCGGGGAAAAGACAGGGAAAACAAGGACAACGTTGGAGCTAGGGTTCGCAACAGAGTCGGCCAGTAGCATGATGGAGACGGTGGAAAAAGGCTCGGCACTTCATAACGGACGACGATGGAGACGGAGGGCCTTGGGAACATTGAAGAAGCCATTGAACGTGAGCGTAACCAAGGGAATGACAAAGGAGGAAGGGCCAATATTGAAGGTCAGAGTAGATAACGGGACGCAGGGAGAGCAAGATAGAAAACGGCCGGCTCAAGAGGAAGGTTGCGAGGATAAGATTCGGGTGTGCAAGGTATAGCAAGGAAGGTAGTCAGCGGAAGGCCGGCGTGTTGGGGGGATGCTGATAGCAGAAGAGGCGGCCGCGGGCGAGCAAGTCGGCTGGAAGCGGCGGCCGTTACTGTTTTGCCGGTGGATCGAAAACGGGAGGAGGAAAAAGTGGGTGAACGTGGAAGGGCCGGCGTGCTGGTGGGATGCTGATAGTGGAAGCGGCGGCCGCAGGAGAGTAGGTTGGCTGAGGACAATGGAAGCAACGGCCGCGGGCGAGCATGTCAGCTGGAAGTGGCAGCCGTTCCTATTTCGCCGGTGGATCGAAAACGGCAGGAAAAAAAGTGGGTGAACAACCTGCTATACATTGATCGGATGGTTGGAACAGGAGAGACGAAAAATATCGGACGGTTCCAGCCCGAAAACATGCTAATCCTGAATGTGTCATCGAGCAGTGGGTGTTGTAATGACGTCCGCGGGGCACTGAGAGAGAGAGAAGGAGACGTAGAGAAGAGAGGGATGGTAGAGGCGGGGGGGGGGCGCAGATGAGAGAGAGAGAGCGAGAAACCGCACGGAAGGCAGGATGACAGGGCCAGCCTGGGAGACTCCGTCGGCGGACGGTAAAATACATCCGATGGTAGACAAGAGGACCGAAAAAATCAAAGGTGAACGAACGGTCGCAAACGACGGGACGAGGAGGGGCACCTCGGCCACGAGGCGAGGGGCCATGACCCCACCATCTTCCCCGGGATGGAGAGAGAGAGGAGGAGGCTGCAAGTAGCCGATTTCGGCCGAGTCGCGGAGCTTGGAGTAGTCGGAGCTGAAGGCGGCCTCCGCCATGAACACGGGCACGAAGAGCGGCTGATGACCCCCTCCATCCGGCAGCCAACGTCGACCCCGGCGGTGGCCCGGCCCGGGGCGCGCCGGCCGGAGAGGAACATCCCGTGGAGGTGCGGCCGGCCGATGGTCTCGGCGGCCGGGCCGCGAGAAGAAGGCCAGCATGAGGATGGCCACGAAGCGGCTCTCCCTCACGCGGAGGCCCCCTCGGGGACGTCCTTGATCATCGGACCGTCGGCGGGCGGGCCACGAACCGGACGAAGGCCATGAGGGAGAGGAGGGAGACGAGGACGCCGGAGGCCCGCGGGGGGCTGGGCCGCTGCGTGCGGTGGACACGGCCGTCGTGTAGATGATGTCGCGGCGATGGAGGCGGACAGCGCTAGGCGGCCCGAGGCTGGAGTTGACCGAGGTTGAGCTCGGGGAGGGACGGAGCGATGACGGGGAAGACGGTTTAATGGCGACCGCGGGGCGCAGAGAGAGAGAGAGAGAGAGAGAGAGAGAGGGAGACACAGAGAAGAGAGGGATGGTTGCGGGGGGGGATGAGAGAGAGCGAGAGACCGCGCGGAAGGCGGGATGACAGGCCAGCCCGGGAGACTCCGTCGACGGACGGTAACGTATATCCGACGGTAGACAAGAGGACCGAAAAAATCAAAAGTGATCGAACGGTCGCAAACAGCAGGACGAAAATATGGCACTCCCACTTCTTATATTAAGTTAGATTAGATTAGATATATATATATCTCTTAGGTGATTGCATTTATTAGATGAGTTCGGATCCTTCAAAAAGCAAATGGTACCTGGTCAGCAAAGTTTGAAGACATTAAGCAGGCCTTCTAATCTTATTTTATGTCTTTATTTCATGATCATCCTGTAAGCTCTACTGCACGGGTATTAGCTTCATTTCATTTATCTGCATTATCTCAACAACAATGTGATCTTTTATGTATACCCCCTTCTTTGGAGGAAGTGAAGCAAGCTTTATTTTCTATGCAACCAGATAAATCACCTGGAATAGATGAGATTTCACCTGTTTTTTCCAGCACTATTGGACACTTATATTAGATGAGGTGGTTTCTTTTATTAATCATATGTTTTCACCTGCTCATGTTCCTCCAACTTTGAATCATACTCTTATCACCCTCATTCCAAAGAAAGAGAATGCTTGGTTGCCGCAACATTTTAGACCTATCAGTTTATGTAATGTCTTGCTTAAAATTCTTACTAAGCTAATTGCTAATAGGTTGAAGCCTTTACTACCTGAACTGGTTTCTGAGTTACAATCAGCCTTTGTTCCAAGTCGCCAAGTTACTGATAATGTCATAATCATTCAAGAAATTAGAAATGCTTTTAAATAGATGAGGGGTAAGAGTGAGTATTTTATGGCAAAACTTGATATTCATAGAGTCTATGATAGGATCCGTTGGGATTTTCTTCATCATGTTCTTTTGAAGAGGGGTTTCCCTACTCACTTGTTAAATTTGATTGTCTTGTTCTAAATTAGTCACTTATTTTTTAAATATTAATGGTCATATTTCAGACAGAATATATCCTCAATGAGGCATTCGGCAAGGCTGTCCTTTATCCCCATATCTTTATATTTTATGTTATGAAGTTCTTTCTGCTATGATTTCTCAGGCTTCTAGTTTGTAAAGGATTGTTGATTTCGAGATTGCTAGAGGAGGTCCAGAAATTTCTCATATTATGTTTGTGGATGACCTCATGATTTGTGGTAAGGTTGATCCCCAAGTAGTTGCTTACTTTTGACATATCCTTCATGAATATGAATATATTTCAGGGCAAGCTATCAACTATACTAAATCAAAGATCTGCTTTAGTAGAAATGTTTCTACCGATCTCTCTGCATCTATCTGCCGTCTTACTGGTTTCCAGTTAGCTTCACATGATGATATATATTTGGGAATACCTTGGGATCCCTCTAAAGGGAAATTCACCCAATCGGCTAATCTCATTAAAGTTTTCCAATCTAAGATGGTCGGTTGGAAAGCGCACTTACTATCTACTACAGGTAGAACTACTTTACTCAATTCTACAATAAGTCATATCCTTCTTCATGTGATGTCCGTTTTTAAAATGCCAGCAAAGACTATTAATAAATTAGAATTGATTCAACGATGATTCTGGTGGTCATATGCTTCTTCTCAAAAGAGGAAAATTCATTTCTCCAATTGGCAAACTATCAAACTACCGAAAAGAATGGGAGGTTTGGGGGTTAAGGATCTGGAATCTTTAAACTTAGCTTCTGGTATGAGATTATTCTGGCATTTTTTATATAATGGGGACTGGCTTTGGGTCAAACTTTTGGGGGATAAGTACTTAGGCCGCAAAGATATTTGGCAAGTCAAAGCAAGGCAAACAAATTCTCATGTTTGGAAATTTCTACTTTCAATTAGACCACTAATTCTTAAGGACGCCTTTTGGAAGGTAAAAGATGGTTCTCATATACAACCTTGGAAGCATAACTGGATTTTCGATAACCAAGGACCTTTGATTCCTAGAACTCCAGGAGTTTTTTTTTCCCGGAACTGTCAAAGATTTGATTTCTCAAGATAGTTGGAATGAGCAAGTTATTTCCTCCTGGTTTGATGATAGAACTACATCTCGTATTATGCTCATACCTATACATGATACTTTAGAACAGGATACTCTTATCTGGCCATTTACTTTAACAAGTTTGTTCACTTTTAAATCGGCTTACAGGTTTTTATTAGAGGCAAACTTTCTTCAAGGGCCTTCCAACTTCTTGATTTGGCGCAAGTTATGGCATCCAAAGTTAGGAAGGTTTCTATCTCAGAAAATTATTATTTGTGTTTGGAAAGCATTGTCAGGTATTCTTCCAACAAATTTGAAAATTAATCGCAAATGCTCTCAGGTTACCCCTTTGTGTAGCATATGTCATCAAGATGTTGAATCTTTAGAGCATCTGTTTTTTAATTGTGCCCACAGTAGAGCAGTATGGATGCTCTCCCCTCTTGGTAATAATATGTCTTGGTCTCAACGATCATTTTCTGTTCTTATGGATAACTGGTTTGATTGGGTACTTTCGAAAGATTCTCATTTAATCAGGTTGAGAGTATGTGCTTTCTCTCTTATTTGGCATATTTGGAAAGCTAGGTGCAAATATATTTTTAATTCAAAGCATGATACACCTGTCCGAATTTATAATTTAGCTCAATTAACAGTGGATTTATGTATGGAGTATGCTCTTGCAGTTGACCACAAATCGGAATCTTCATGGTTACCTCCCAGTCTAAATTCTCTGAAAGTCAATGTAGATTGTGCTACGTCGGAATCTGCAGGTGCTATCAATCTAGTTGTGAGGAATGTAGGGGGCCAATTAATTTTTTGGAAGACTAAGTTATCAAATGTGCTACATCCACGTGTTTTGGAGGCTATGGCGATTGAAGAAGCTTGTTTATGGGCAGCCTCGGTTGAAAAGTCGACGATAATTGAAAGCGATGCCAAACAGGTGGTGGACGCCATTACAGGCTAGGGGGACATGCTCTGGAGATCACATGAGGTTATTTTGAGATGCTCTCTTTTGTTATCTTCCTCCCCCTCTGTTCATCTCTCACATGCCAGCCGCTCTTGTAATCAACTGGCCCACATACTAGCTAGGTGGGCTGTGATTTCAAACACCGAGGATATGTATCCCTCAATTTTTCCGACTAAGGCTTGGCATCAATATTGTAAAGAACTACCGGGTTAGTATATCTTAATACTATATGGTGTTTTCTTCAAAAAAAAAGATTCCTCAAAAATCAAATGAAGAGAACACTTTTTACAATCTCACGGAAGAATACGATTTACATGACATCGTGAATTTCACAAGTTAAATCATCATTTAAATATATAAAATTCATTTTTTTACGAGAGTGGAAGATCCTCTCTTCGTCGGGCTCCCGAAACAACTCAAACTCTTGTTAAATCAGTAGCTCGTTGACAATTACTAATATTAATATGCTTTTATTATAAGGGGGGGTGAAGACTGAACAGCACATACTTGTATTTCATCAGCTACCGGCTCTCCCTCGAGGAGGAACTATCTCGGTCCTTACCGAGGAACTTCGGGAGCACCTTTGGATGCTCGCCGTGGAGGCAGGCCTACTCCCCCAGATATACCTTCTCCATATTGCCTTTCTGCTCGGGTCTCCAGGTTCCAGCCAGTCTTCAAGGCGACAACGGTGGTCACCCTCCTTCTTGAAGACGCTGGCTCTGGGCGGGTCCGACTAGGGGAATCACGTGTCTTGCAAAGGGGCTCCGGAAAGCGGTAAGGCACTTTCAGCTATCTGCGGTCTCCTGAAAAGAACCTGTCTGGCTGCTGTTCCATTGGGGCCCCGGTAATAGTTCTTGGTGTAGTCAGTGCTGGAAGGCTGCTCGGCGGGGTATTTTTCGGAGGTCAGTAGCCTCTACTATCTTTCTTCCGTCCCGCTCAGTCTGCTTCTCCTATCTGCTTCTATCCTCTACAGCTTTCTTTCTCCTCTGGTCCTGTTTCTTATCATGGCCCAGGACCAACCCGTAGACGAAGCTATCCTCAACAAATTTCAGGAACTTTTGTCCCCCATCCGATCCCCTGAGCCTGTCTAAATCCATAACAATATCCTCTCCGAGAACCCAAGATGGAAGAAATCTGTTATTTTGACGGTGTTAACTAACCTGAAAGCTAGACCCGCTGGCCTCAAAGAATGGATAAGGAAAATGTGGAACCCAGTTAATCCTTGGTCTTTATTAGATTTCCCAAACAATGCGTTCCTTCTCGTTCTCCAAACAGAAGAAGAGGTGGACAAAATTTGTAGAAGAACACCATGGTTCTTCAATAATGACCTGGTTTTAGTGGAAAAAGGAAGATCAAATACAGCACCGTCAGAGTATTTGTTAAAGAAAGCAGATTTATGGATCCGCATATATGATATACCCCAAGAGTTCCTGATTAAAGAAGTTGTTTTGCAAATGGCAGGTCAAGTGGGGGAAGCGATTCCCCCTGCCCAGGAGATCATAGACGCCTGGAGTTACTTTGCTAGAATTAAAGTTAGGTTCAATGTTGACGAACCTCTACCCATCAATATTTCAGTTCAAATGCCAGATGGAAAAATTAAACTATTTGAGCTAGCTTATGAGAGAATTGTCAGGTTTTGTAATTTCTGCGGAATGCTGGGCCATGAGCATGGGGACTGTCTGAAATTAAGCCAACTCTCAAGGATGATTGACCCAAATCTGCCGCCCCTAATCAAAGAAAGGTTGGAGGGACAGCTGTCCCATAAATGGGGGGCATGGATCACGGTGGTAGGCAGGGCTGCTAATGGTGGTGTCAGGCCTCCCCCATTCCGGGTAGTACAGGAGAAGTCAACTAGCAGTATGGGTCCTGGCTCTTCCCCAGAACACCCTGTCGACCCAAACCATACCAACCAGTACACTGCCTTACCTTTGCTGAATTCACCTAGACACCCTCACCCGTACAGCCAAAGTCCACAACGTGCTTACCTACAAACCCATGTGCTTGAGGGGCCTAACAACCTTCCGCCTGGCCAAACTCTTAACTTTAACGAACTTACCCTGCTAAAGACCCCCATTACTAGCTGTCCAGAACCTCCACCGTCTGCCTTTATACCCGGAGATGGGTTTAACCTGTTGTACGACCCTCAAACCTCTCCAAAGGAGGACAAACACTTTCTGGGCCCTCTCTGGGAAATTAAACCCATCTCCACCCTACCCATAGGGGATGACTTAACCGCAACCGAACCATGTCAGACACATACGTTTCTACCACACCCGTTGCCTTTACATCCGGGTCCCAGCCACAGCTCTTCCATTCCTATTACCAGCAGATCCTCCCCTAACAGGCCCGGCCCTAAAGAGAAAGCCAAGAAGATATCACGAAGAAGAATTGTTATCCAAGAAGGCACGGACTGGGATGCTGACCAGCCCAGCTCCTCAAACCCTCCAACGTTGGGTTACAATGCAAAGCTATGGGCAGACGCAGCTGGCCCCAACAAGCTGCCGGGGGCCAAATGAAGATCATCTCGTGGAACTGTCGGGGTGGGAATGGGCACCCGACAATCCAGTTTATAGACAGAATATCCCATTCGGTTAATCCTGATATAGTCTTTTGCCGTGAAACCAAGTGTGTCTCAAGAACTAGTTCGATTTCTTTAGAAGCGAGAGATATCGAAATCACCATTTTGTCCTTGCCAAGGGAAGGGCCGGGGGCCTCTGGCTCTGGTGGTCTGATCAGGTTTCGGCGAAGGTTATTTTTGCTTGTGACAATTGGATAGGCACTATTATCTCGACAAAGTGCGGCACTCCAAATTTTCCGTCGGTTACGGTTTATGCCCCTACGAAGCACCAGGACAGAATACACATGTGGAACAGCATATCAGACACCCTGAGAGATTTTGAGTTACCAATCTGTATGGTTGGAGATTGGAATTGTATAAGGTTCAGACATGAGAAATGGGGAGGGGCCTCACCTATCAAAAGCCATATGGCCCAGTTTGAACATTTTATCCAGACCAACCGGCTGGTTGATCTTAGACAAGAGGGACCTGCTTTTACATGGACTAATAGAAGATGTTTGAAATTCAATATCAGGGAAAAATTGGACAGTTGTCTGGCCTCTTTTGAGTGGATTGCTCTTCACCCTAATGCTAGAGTACACACTTTGCCTACTTACTGCAGTGATCATACACCTATTCTTATCATCACTCACCCGAAGCCGGGGATCAGGGGTTCTGGATTCAAGATTGAATCAGCCTGGTTGGACCATCCGTTGTTTGAAGCTGAAGCCACCAGGGCTTGGGATTCAGGCCCGGGAATGACTGTTAACTACAAAGGGAAGATGTCAACTATTAGAACTAACTTGATCAAATGGAAGAAGACAGTTTTTGGGAGCATTAAGAGGCAGATAGAGATAGTTAAGCATCAGCTGGAAAGCAGTAATGATATCCCAAGAGATCAGGAAGATATTGACAATCAAATAAACTTGGAAAAACAGTTGAGTTGGCTTGAAAATCTTGAAGAATCTTATTGGAGGCAAAGAGCTAAGGTTCACTGGCATAAACTTGGGGAGAGATGCACAAAGTTCTTCCATATGAAAGTTGTTCAAAGAAGACGGTGGAACAGGATAGCTGGGGTCTTCACTCCTACACGCCAGTGGTCTAGCAAGTGGTCCGACATTAAAAATGTTTTCAACACTTTCTTCATGGAATTGTATGCTCCCCCTCAAGCTCCTTGTCCCTTGTCAGCTGTAAACCTCACCCTTCCAAAAATCACCAGCCACCAAGCAGAAAAGTTTCTCCTGATACCTAGTGCCAATGAGATCAAAGATGCCCTTTTCTCGATGAAGCCGGAGAAGGCACCGGGTCCAGACGGCATCCCACCCATTTTCCTGCAGAAATTATGGCAGCATGCCCACCCAGACCTGATCTCATTCATCACTAATATCTTCTCTACTATTCGCATCCCCCAGGGCCTAAACCACACCATCATAACTCTCATCCCTAAGACTGAGCACCCTGTTTATCCTAGTCAGTACAGACCCATCAACCTGTGCAACGTCATTTACAAAATCCTAACCAAGCTGATGGCTGGGAGAATTAAGGAATGCCTACCTGATTTAATTTTTGAGCAACAGTCTGCTTTTATTCCTGGCAGAGTTGGCCTTGACAACATTCTTGTAGTTCAGGAAATTTTAGATTCTTTCAAACATAAGCAGGGTAAACAAGGTTATTTCATGGCCAAGTTGGACATTGCAAAAGCTTATGATAGGATTAATTGGGACTTTGTCAGAATTATGCTCTCAAATTTTGGGTTTCCAATGAGAACGGTTGAGTTGATCATGGCATGTACTTCTTCAGTTTCTTACTCTTTATGCATTAATGGGCAGAGGTCGGATGTTTTCAAACCTACTAGGGGTATCCGCCAGGGATGCCCCCTATCTCCTTACTTGTACATCCTTTGTGCAGAGGCTCTATCATCTCTTTTCAAAAAGGCTAGTGAACAAGGGAATTGTTTGGGCTTCAAAGTGGGAAAAGAAGGGCCCAACATCACACACCTTATGTTTGCAGATGACATAGAGTAGTTAAAAGTATGATGGAGATACTCAATTACTACCAAACTCTGTCAGGCCAATCTGTTAATACTTCAAAGTCTTGTATTAGATTCAGCAGAAATGTCTCCGAACAGCTCAAGGTTAAAATTTGTAAAATCACTGGGTTTTCTCTAGCCTCTGGGACTGATAAGTATTTGGGCATCCCTTTGGGAAAATCAGATAGGAGGATTGCTCATTATGAGGAACTAGTGGACAGCACCAAAAGAAAACTGGCTAATTGGAAGTCTGGATTGCTCTCTACAGGAGGCAGAACCACTCTTATAAAGTCCACTCTAAGCAATATGCCCACCCATATTATGTCAGTGTGGAGGCTTCCTGTTGGGGTGGTCAAAAGTTGGACGAATAGAATACATTCGGTCATGGGCTCACCATCTAGATGGTAAAGATAGAATACACTTTAGAAATTGGAAAGCAATCAAACAACCTAAGCAGTATGGGGGCTTGGGTATCCGGGACCATGGTGCTATGAATATTGCTCTCTTAATGAAATTAGCTTGGTCCTTTATTCAGGAAAAACACAAGCTTTGGGTTAGATTATTGCATTCAAAATACTTAAAGCATTGAAATTTCTGGGAGGCTAGGTCCAAGCCTTATCACTCAGACATATGGAAGAACATTATCTATGGGAGAAATGAACTTATTAAGGGCTGTTTGTGGAGAATCAGAGATGGCAGCGATGTTAATATATGGCATCATAGCTGGATTATTGACAGAAGGGGCCCTCCTATTCAGAAATATAATGCCATAGATCATCCAATTCGGGTCAAAGAGCTAATTACCAACGGCAATTGGAATATCGATTTCTTGAAACAGTGTTTTGAGCCTAGTTCTGTTTGTAGAATCCTGCAGACTCCCATTAATCAGGATGATGGCCAGGATAGGATTATCTGGCCTTTCACTCGAGATGGCAAGCTAACATCGAAATCAGCTTACAAATTCATCATTGACAGAAGCATTCCCCCTGGCCCCTCAGAGGGTAAGGTATGGAGGCTCCTCTGGCATCCCAACATATCAAAATTATACCCACAAAAAGTCATCTTGCTTATCTGGAAAGGGTTGACCCAGATTATCCCAACCAATGTTGCAATATCCAGAAGGTGTCCCCAATTTGATAATGTCTGCAAGATATGTAACCAACAGCCGGAAAGCCTTGAACATATTTTCTTCGGCTGCCCCCGAAGCAAGGCTGTCTGGTTTGGCTCCCAAATGGGGTTCAATGAAGAATGGATCACCAAGGGTTTCCAGTTCCCTATTACTATATGGCTGGAGTGGTCACACCAAAAAGATTCCAATCTGAAATATATGGGTGCTCTCGGTATATCAATAGTGTGGCAGATCTGGAAGTCCAGGTGTACTACCCAATTCAACCGGAAGGGGCTTAACCCTGTGGGAATCCTCAGACGTGGTGAGAAGGATGCTAGCTTTTACTGCTCACAAGCTAACCTGTTTGAACTGCCATCTGATCACGCCTGGAAGCCTCCCCCTGCAGACGGCATCAAAATCAATGTAGATTGTGCTACAAGCAACTCTGGTGGAGCCATCGGAATTCTGGCAAGGGACTGGCCGGTAAACCGGTGGCTGGGCCCGGCCCGTACTCGTCCACCGGGATCCTCTTATTTTGGAAGCGATGGCTTTAGCCGAAGCATGCTCATGGAAGTTAGTTCGGCGAGAATCACCCATTTTGGAGAGCGACGCGAAGGTTTGTGGTAGATGCAATCAACGGTGATGGCTCGCTCATTTGGCAAGCGAGAAGATTTGGTCAACGGATGCCGCTATGCACGAAGGTCTCGAATTGCGGAGTTTGTTTTTAGCCGGAGGGAATCCAACCAAGCTGTGCACCTCCTGGCTAGAGAAGCCCTCAGGATGTCACAACCGGTCCTGGAATCGACCTCCTCTCTCCACATTCCCCCTGTTGTATTGAACCAGATATGTAATGATCGCGCTGGGTGCGCTGTTTGAATAGAGTTATCCTGTTTACCAAAAAAAAAAAAAAGTATTTCATCAGCTGGTATGCATCATGAACCGCAGCCACACACGTGATTGGCTATCGGAAGATGCATGCTGATGTAAATACAAGACCCTAGCTAACAGGAGCCCCGCAGACAGCCATCCAAAAAATATATATTAATTATAAGTCCGGGCTACGAACTTTACACCCACTCATAAATGGTTATTTAGAACGTCGAAATTAATATCATTTCAATGTCAGCTTCGAATTTGATGGTGTTAAAGTTTTAAAATGAATATGATAGCAGTGATATGACAACTGCAGCCTAGCACGCCTATTTTTGTAAACGACATTGGACGCAGATCAGGTGTACACCGTATTTTAGAAGAATCATATGTTATTTTTAATCTCGTTCAAGATTGTTCAACGAATTTGGATCATCTCGGTACTCTCGGTCCCCAATCAAAAATGATCACAATATCAAATCATAAATAAAGTTTAAATAACAAATTTCATGAGTTATTATCAAAAAAGATTAAATTATTACCGAAATCTTACTAACTTATTACTATTGTTAACGAGTTGTATTAAGTTCGGTAGTGAGTTTGTAAGATATCAGTAACAATTCGATAATAGTTCACTAACTTATTAATCTGTTATCGATGAAGTTGAATCGTGATCGATATCTTACTGATTTGTTACGTATTATTTAAAATTTGAGATCGTGATCTTTGTTTCATTGAGACTGAGATTACTCTTTTTCTCCGAGGACTGAGATAATTTGGACTCTGATTTGGAACGAACCGATGGGCTGACGTCACTCTCAGAGTCGCGCCACGCATGGTCCCGTTGGTGGGGCCGCGGAGTTTGGTCCATTGCGCCACGAAATCTGGAAGGTCCAAGGTCTTTGACGCGGTGGCGGCGGCCCCATTTGACGCCGCTGGCCGCCGCCCGCGCTGGACCAGATGGACTCGGAGCCATCCAGAGGGCAGTTCTCGCCTGCTCGGCCTTGTTCGAATTCCTCCGTCGAAGATTTCCTCGTCTCCCCCGTGCCGTCGCGGTAGTCTCTCCTTCCTCACCCGGAGACACCGCAGAAGCTTCTGTGGCGGAGGCCGGGGGTGGCCCATGGGAGGAGAACAACCCGAGCCGAGGCCCTACATTTAGGAACCAACCACAGGAAGGAATCTTTTGCTTTCTCGGCTCCTTCCCTGGTTCTTTGCTTTGGTCTTCGTCGCTGTAGTCAGTTGGCTTTAGTGCCGTTCCCTCGAAAGTGATCGCCACACCGGGTTGTATTCCCCGGGTTGCCGCTAGGGCACAAGCCTCGCGATCCTCGCCGCGCGGCTGCGCGCGGACTTTTGTTTCCCGTGGCTAGGCTATCGTCGGGTAAAGTTTCATTTCTCCTTACTCGGTCTCTCGATTGTCGTCTGCCTCAAAAAGTTTGAGATTTTCACGATAGGAAGAACTTCCTGGAAAAGGTCGGGACTACTTTCTTCGAGCTGTGGATGTTCATTTTTATGTTTTGGTTTTGCCGAGTTCTCGGATAGAATTTGAGAGATGTTTCGTTAGATTTGGCGTTGGGCTTCCGATTTTCTGTTTATTGGGTGTTAATTTGCCTGTGATTTTTCATCCACCAACAAGTGAAGTTTGACCGAGTCCGATGCCCAATCCCTCCTGTGTTAATTAGTTTGTAGTGTTCGGTTGTCTTTGTTTTAGTTCCCCCCGTAGACACCGCCTGTAATCGTTGGAGTACACGAATCACTATTCAGACAGAGGCGAAGATGGCGATGCGGCAAACAGAATTGACGGTTTTAGTTTATCGTTTGCTGTGATTAACTATCTCCTCCGGAGATGCCAGCATCAGAAACAAGTAGTCTTAACTTAGTGGGTTTAGTATGCTATTCTATTATTTTACGTTAAGACAACACCCACAGGCGGACACCTATCCACGAAACATATTTCCTTCGACTGGAATATGTAAATATCAGAATTTCAAATATGCTTCTACATGTCTATTGAAGGGCAAAGGAAAGCTCCTTGTGGCTGTACTAGCATACTGTTTCAATAACAGGAGCATACTCAATGCCCATAGACTTGCATATTTACTTCTGCACCTACTCAGCTTCTTCTTCCAGAGCTGCCCTTTAATACCTTTTCTATGGTACTCTCATTTTGGCATATTTGTAGAAGTGCATATGCTGGCATGCCACATAATTCCTCAATTTCTATCTTCTCATTTTTAGTCATCAAATTGTAGATCATCTTATAGGTGCTCTTGAGAATGAGGTAATTGTCTGCATATAAGAACCATTCTCGATGATTGTTCTTAAAATTCTTGACCAGAGTTGCATATAGATGTAAACCAATTAGAAGGAAAAACAATTGAGAAGGGAGAAAAACCAAAGCTAAGATTAAAAGCTTCAGTACACGGAAAAAGTATTAATGTAAACTCGGCATTGTATTAAAAAGCAGTTGTCTTATTTGAATACCATACCATCCCTGCAGAAGTTACCCATGACATCCTTCACAAGGTTGAACATTTCTTAATTTGAATAGATCAATAGAAGAATTATGGGGCTTTTAAATCCACTTGGATCAAGATCCGATTCTTTGCATAAATGCATATGCAAGCATTCTCTGATTCAATATAATGGACAAAGAGAAACTAAGTACAGTTGAATGTGGGGCATATATTCTTTTTGTGATGATATTGTCAACTGTGGGTGGACAACTGAGATTTTTGAATTCACAGTTTACAAGAGTGATCTTTGAACCAAGATGAAAATTTGTGTTCATTTAGTGTACTTCAGGATAATTAAAGAAACTGATCCAACTCATTGCTCGCCAACCACTATCTCAACAAGCCTCATTTTTAACATTATCAAGTAGATATCATGTCCTGTTGTGCTCAGGTTTTCTTAATCAACCATTCTTTTTATTTTTATTTTTTTGACAAATAACACATAAAATTTTTATACTATTAAAACAAGAGTGTATATTTCAGATTATGTATATGAGAGTAAGTTTGAAACTCTCAAACAATAACTTAGGAAAGAATAAACACATGACGTAGACAAATAAAATTTCAATTTTGTTGGAAGTCATCTTCTTCAACACACATGAACATAGCTACATAGTGACGTGCACGTTGAGGTGCTTTAAAGGTCAAATAGCAAAGATATGGACTCTATTGGAAGAGTTTGACAACTACCACAAGATCGGATGATCACACCAATAGGGTGTGGATATTGTTCAGACTAACGGTCTTATGAGGAAGATCATGACTATGATCAAAACTAGAAAAAACAACAAGATAGAACTGGACCACAAAACCAAAGAGGACAGCAAATAAGCACGTACTAAACACATCAAACTTAGGTAAGCCAAGCACCACCACTTCAGAGCATCAAAAAAGGGGAGAACACCTAAACACATATTTAGGTGAAGCACTGGAACATCATTAATGTGTATATTAATTATTTTGCTCTCTCACCCTTTTAAGAGGCTTTGGGTACATCAATAAAACAATCATCTTGAGTATGGGTTTCTGCACTTGCACATGATGTTCTTGGCTTTGTGGTGAAACACGCAACAAGTGGATTCTTTTTCATATTGTAGCAGACCTATATGTTCTAATTATATGTGAAATCATTTGTGTTTCCATGATCTACTTCAATTTTTTTGAAATATTTATGAAAAAACATGGATTGTAGAATCGGTCGAATCGGATCAGAATTGACTGATTCCAAAATTGGATCAGTCTATTTTGATCTGATTCCCGCTTGACGGACTGATTCTGACCTGAATTCCACCGGAATCGGTTGAATTGGGATCGGTATCCTGATTTTTTAGATTTTTTTAAAAAAGGAAATAGGCCGAATTGGCCGGAGTTGAATTGAATTGGCCTGAGTCGGTCTGAATCGGTCCAAATCAGAATCGGAATCAGTTTTTTTTTTTTAAATTCTGATTTCAGATCGGTTTCTCTTCCTGAGAATCGGTCCAAATCAGATCAGTCCCCATTGATTCAATGACCGATTCCGATTCAGAAATCCTTGTGAAAAAGCCTCTGGTTTTTTAATAACATCTTATTCTTAGCAACAGTTCCATTTTTTTCCTTTTTTGAAGTCCCTGCGTGTTTGTAAAGATGCTAATCTTTATTTCTTTGCCACGTGTCATTTGATTTATTTCATTCTTATTTTCAACTTTATTTTATATGTGAAATCACTGTTTTCATTCTAAACCATTTTGTACAAATGAGCTCAGTATCTCTATGATTTTTTCAAACTTCTGGCAAGTACTCTGCTTATTTCTCACGTTTGCTATTATTTTTTAAGTGGATATGTTTTATCTTTTTGTTGTTATTAAGAACTATTAGGTCTTTTCCTTTCCCAATGCAGGAGATTTGATCAACAGTCAAGGATAAATATCATTGCTGTTGAGATTTAACTATTAAAGATGTATATTATGGTCTGACCTACTTTCAATAACAGTCATTCATAAAAAGTTGGCACTAGTTTGTTGCCAGGCCTCACTGTGCATGCTTTCAGTGAGGTTTCTTTCCCCTCCAACAAAAACCAGTTAATGGTGCAAGCATGATACTGCAGCTGTATGATTTACAAGTAAAAGTGCCAACAGAATTTGCTGTTTGTTGAAGTAGAGTTTTTAGGATGGTGTCAACGGGTGATAATGAGTGCATATATGAAATTAAGGAAGATTTAAGAGCAGGAATTGCTTCAGTTGGTAATCAGGTGAAGGATGAGATTCCTCTTTATAATCAAACATCTCAACGAGGGTTGTTGGATGGAAAAAGTCATAGAAATAAATTTTTTGATATTGCTAAAGGCTTTCAACATACGTCAGGATTTAAGAAATTTAGGCCTTCTCCCTCTGCAAGATTTTGGCAACTTGCAGAGGAAAGAGATGAAATGTCACGATCTGTTGCATCTTCCACCACCCAAAGTTCCCCACAGCATTTTCATCTGCCATTTTCTCGGAAAATTAACTGGACTTCTCTGATGCAAATTTGCAAGGAGTGGATCAAAAATCCCTTGAATATGGTTCTTTTTGTTTGGATACTTTGTGTTGCCATCTCTGGTGCCATCTTATTTATGGTCATGACTGGAATGTTAAATGGTGTTTTACCCAAGAAATCCCAGAGAGATACGTGGTTTGAAGTCAATAATCAGATTTTGAATGCACTATTCACTCTCATGTGCCTCTACCAACATCCTAGACGGTTCCATCACCTTGTACTTCTTTGTAGATGGAGGTCAGATGATATTCTCAAACTTCGAAAGATATACTGCAAAAATGGAACCTATAAGCCTCACGAATGGACACATATGATGGTTGTTGTGGCTCTTCTCCATTTAAATTGCTTTGCACAATATGCTCTTTGTGGCCTTAACTTGGGGTACCCCAGGTCCAAGAGACCTGCAATTGGAGTTGGTTTGTGTGTCTCCATTGCAATTGCAGCACCAGCTTTTGCCAGTTTGTATAATATGCTTAGCCCTCTTGGCAAAGAATATGAGACTGAAGTAGACCCGCTGTCACAGGTTCAAATCAGTGGTGATGGTAGTGGACCATCCAATCTAAGAAGAAAATCCTTGGAAAAAAAGTATTCTTTTGTGGCAAGAGAAGAACAAAGGATTCCCGAGAGTTCACCAAAGTGGATGGGTGGATTATTTGATTTATGGGATGATATATCTCTGGCTTACCTATCAATATTCTGCAGTTTCTGTGTCTTTGGGTGGAACATGGACAGGCTGGGTTTTGGGAACATGTATGTCCACATTGCCACTTTCCTCCTCCTATGCATGGCTCCCTTCTGGATTTTCAATTTGGCAGCTGTGAACATTGATAATGAAGTTCTTAGGGAGACATTGGGCCTCTCAGGCATCGTGCTATGTGTGCTTGGCTTGTTGTATGGAGGGTTTTGGAGAATTCAAATGCGAAGGAGATTTAACCTTCCTGAAAACAAGTTTTGTTGTGGTAATGCATCGGTAACAGACTGTTTTCAGTGGCTTTGTTGTTGCTCATGTTCTCTTGCTCAGGAGGTAAGAACAGCAGACTTCTACGATGTGATGGAAAATAAGTTTTATCTCAAGCAAGAGATCAACGGAACTTCGTTGTCTCCTTTGCCTCGTGAGGATGGATCGCCTCTGTTCAAATCTACCCCTAGTTCTCCTTATCGTAGTGGCACCAGCCCTTCTGTCTTTACCTCTGTAACAGCACACAGTCCCAGCAGATTTTCGGATACATTCGCTGCAGATCGTAGATTGTCTATACTTGAAGAAGGTTCGACAGCAGGCGGCGACGGTGGCATATTAAGCCCGCCTATTGTTAAAGCAATGCAAAAGCATGATGGCCAGTAATACGTCATGCTGAGATATCAGAGATGAGGTACCGCATCATGAAGAAAAATCCCTTTTTTCTTTCCGTGTGATGCGCGGAACCCTTCCGTTGCATAGTCCTGTGTAAGATTGAATTCCACCCGACGGTTTTGGTTGTCTAAGATTGAATGATGTTTAAAAATTGAAATTATTGATCTGTCTTTTATGTGGTCCTCTGTGCAGAATGGGCTGCCATTATCTATAGTTGAAGCGTGCAATAGACTTTTTTATGATTGACCAGAACTGCGTTAGTGGCGCTTGAATGCGTTCTAGCCTTGAGCCCTAGGCAAGTCAATGGTACATTTCCTGCCGGATCACACAACAAAGGCGTCTAACATGATACATTGCCCATCTGTTTTTGTATGCGCCCATCTGTTTCTTAGCATGAGATTAAAGAAAAGTTCTTTTCTCCAGCTTTTATATTCTCTTTGTAGTTCGAGATTTCTGATATAAACTTGTGTGATGAAGGTCGTGCATATCATAAATGACAACTTGTGACGTTAGTTTGAATGTGGAACTCTTCTAAGATCATGGGTGATGCAGTGGTAAAACTGTTTCGGAATAAGTGGGTTTTCCGACAACATAGGATATGCTTATACTTTTGGCTTCAAAATTTGTTTTACAATTTTGGAAAGGTTTTAAAAGTATTTGTGATTGCAAATTTTTATAAAAAAGGTGACTCACTGACGTTTGAAATGATTCCCCCCCCCCTTTATAAAACTCAAAAAAATAAAATGTTTTTAGTGATTTTGAAATTTAGAGAATCACAAAACGACAAACAAACCCTACACTTATGAAGGACAAAAAATAGTTGACTTGGGATCTCTTAGTTTTTTTAAATGAGTTTTATAAAAGGGATCTCTTAGTTTCACTTCACGATGAATTTTACCTATTTATGAGGTGTTCAATTGCATGATAAATTAAGTTTTTGTTATATTTGTATGTTTCTATTGTTAAAAGAGGTATTTGACAACTATGACAATTTTATGTTTTTAAATTGATTTCTTTCTTAGATAAAAAAGAGGGTCTCAATTTTTTTATTATTTATCCTGTGGTACCCTACTTTGTTTGATCATATATGATGGTTAGTTACTCTTTTTTTGTTATCACATCCCTGATCAGTTTTTGTTATTAGTTAGTTCATATTTTATTTTAATACAACTTTTTATCAAAAAAATATACAAAAATTATTATGCAACAAAACACCCCATTAGATTAAAAAAATTACGATAGCCGCACATGATAAACGCGTTCACCAAGAGATAAGTAGATGTGTATATCTTGCAGTAATTATATATACCATATAGGGATGGCAATTTTTGTGGCAACTGAACTGAGGCAATCCCAGCACAAGATGAAAGAGCAAGAGATCTCATTTAGTTAGTTCATATTTTATTTTAATACAAATTTTTATCACAAAAATATACAAAAATTATTATGCAACAAAACACCCCATTAGATAAAAAAATTACGATAGCCGCACATGATAAATGTGTTCACCACGAGATAAGTAGATGTGTATATCATCTTGCAGTAATTATATATACTATATAGGGATGGCAATTTTTGTGGCAACTGAACTGAGGCAATCCCAGCACAAGATGAAAGAGCAAGAGATCTCATTCAATCCACCTCCTCACACAAGTGTCAGGGTTTGCATTATACGGTTCACTGTCAAATTAAACCAGCCGGTTTGCTTCAATGTAATTTGAAGTTTTTGTTCGACTTGTCAGTTCAAGGACCCTCCAAATCAAGTCAAGCAGGATAAATCTAAAAAGAAATCAAAATATAATGAGATTATTATATCATCGATGGAACGATAATTTCCTGAAAAATTTTGCTGCTCACATCTAAGCAGGCAGGCAAGCAAGCAGTCTTATAATGATCACCGAGAACAGCTGCTATTCTCCACACCCTCCTTACCGTCCCTCCTCCTCATATGTGCCGATAAGGACGACGGACGGCCAGCTGTCTAGCCGAACAGCTCACTCCGACAGAGAAACGACAGGGCGTGGAAGTAGAACCACCCGTTTGCGTGTAATCAGCTGCGGCTAAGGCTGATACCGAGCGGACGTGGTGTTTCTGTATCCGCTCTATTTAATTAATTGAATAATTCGTATTCGATCCGAATATAACTACAGATCGAATATTATAAGTCACATAATCTTTGAATTACGAATAATATCATTTTCTGAATATTAATTAAATTTTATTTTATTAATATATTTAATAATACAAAATTATATAAATATAAAATTTATGTACATTTATTAACGTTAACGTAATATACTAATATATAATTAAAACACTTAATTATATTTTTAAATATAATAATTTTAAATATATAATTATATATGTTATGTATATATTATCAAAGATTAATTCGAAACTAATATTAAATAGAGCGGAGCAAATATTTGTATATCTCTTTTCGTTAACATTTAGATAATATTCGTATTTGAATATTCATTTTGACGAATATCGTAAATCAGCTATTTAAATTTTATTCGTGCATCGGTTTACAGTCCTAACCCCCTGCGCCGATGATCAACGTCGGTTCGGTCTCAGTTACGGATCGGGCCCCACACGCAGAGAGTGAAGTCCGACGGGTAAGGCGGGCACGGATCCGTCAAAGCGGGCGTGGAGTCCGAAACGATACCGCTAACACGAACCGAGAGCCCGACCCGCTTTCCGTCTATAAAAGGACCACGCGGCCCCTCTCTCCTACGCTACGACGTTATTCGACCTCCTCGGTTCTCTCCCCCCCTTCTTCCTCCTCCTCTTCGCCCGTGTTTTCTGCGGAGAGCTCAGGCGGCTCTCGCCGGAACTGGCTAACCTGGGGGAGATAACGCCGCAGGTGGAAGAACAGAGCAAGCTGGTGGTCAGCCTCCTCTACGAGGCCCTGAACAGCCGAGACGTCGAGACGGTGCACCGCCTCCTGGCGCCCGACATCGAGTGGTGGTTCCACGGCCCCCGGGCCTGCCAGCACATGATGCGCCTGCTCACCGGAGCCTCGCACGACGACTCCTTCGCCTTCGACCCCGTTTCCATCGCGGCCTTCGAGTCGACGGTGCTGGCGGAGGGCGTGGGGTGGGGGCGCCGCGGCAGCGGCGGTCAGCCGGTGCCGTGGGTCCACGCCTGGACCGTCACCGGCGACGGGATAATCACCCGGGTGAGGGAGTACTTCGACACGTCCCTCACCGTCACCCGCGTCGGCCGCCCCGCGTCGCCCGATTCTGGTCCCCGGAGGGCGCCGCCGTCCCACTGCGTCCCGCTGTGGCAGAGCAAGCTCTGCGGCGGTCGGGGCATGAAGTCTGTGCCGGGGCTCGTCCTGGCTATCTAGACGACTACCGGAGGGGGTGTCGGAGCGTCCCGGCACAGAATTATATCTATATCTATATATCTATATATATATAATGAGGTCGATGAACAGCGGAGATAGGTAGCCGCGGCCGGTCCGTCGATTGCCGTTTGATCGATCGTCTTCTCTTGTTATGATACCATCGCCTTTTGAGGTTGTATGTTCTTCTCCGCCGGGCGGCAAGGCTGCAGAGGAGTCTCTCTCCGCCCCTCTTGCTCGCCTTCTTTGTCTTGTCTTGTTGCACTTTCAATAAACTCTCGTGTTGATTTCTGCAAATCCGCCATTTTTTCCTATCTTCTGTTCCAAAATCAGTCTACGGATCAACTTCAGTTCTCAATTAGAAAGGATCTTAATTTTCAAGTTATTTAAGTAATTGTTCGATGCTATTGTTCGAAAAATATAGATGATTGAATCGTTACTAACCTTTTATTGATTAGGTACTAAACTCGGTGTAACTTGGTACCGAAGGTAATGATTTTTTTCTATAAAAGTTCACTGAATTGCTAGTTAAATGACATAAAATTGTGATCATTTTTATTAGAGATTAAGATTGTTCTCTCCATTAAAACACTGTGATAATAATCCAAACTTGCTTAATTACGAAACAAAACTAAGATAGCTTTGCAAAGCTCATCCCCATCAGGGGCAAAAGAACAGATTCTCGAGGATCAGATATCGTCAGTTTAATCCTTGTTTGTAATGTGTGCCGGGTTGGTGATTCGGCTCATTTTTGTGCCGATCGACCCTGACCCGGTTCTACGACCCTGATTCGGTTGATATATTTATTTTTTTTCGACCCCAACCTGACCCGAGTCACAACCTCAATTGTCTTAGGCCGATCGATGCCGTGGTTTGTGCTTAACTTTTCCGTCCAGATTAGAGTCATCCTGGATTAGATTCCCTAGATTCTCCACTCTCGATAAGAGCAGTGGACTGCGAATCAGCTTCTCAAAACGAGGATATATATATGCTCCTCATAACCGGAGATGAAGTGGGGGTACAAGAGCATCGAGGGCGGAATGATTTTAAACGGACAGGAACAAAGGGATATTTTTCGTAATCGTATCTTTAAAAGGTGTATTCAATTACAGTGTATTCACAAATCATTTTATGTTATTTAATAAAAATAATTAATAGTTGATTAACACGTACATGTAGATATAATATATATGTGTGTCAAGATTGGATACATTAAAATAAAAAGTAAAAATGATGCAAGTGATAAAACAATGGCATAAAAATTGATACATGTTAAAAATATCTATAAATCACTGATACAATTATAATATAACAGATTCGATCTGAGGTGTGTCTATTTTGTATTCGTCTAAGTAATGGATTATCTTTTAAAAATATTATTATGTTATATATTTAATTATTTTGCTTTTTATTTAATTTATATTATCTGTTTTGATGAGTCTCTCAACTTTAGCCCACGTTTTAAGATTCGTAAGATCCTCTGATGTGCACGTTTGACAGTGCGCCCATCGATCCGACCTGTACGCATTCTTGCAAAGATGGGAATTTGGAAGCCGGGTGGGCGCAAGAAAATTATTGGTATTGATGGATGGAGCGGAGCATATATATACTGATGCCCAGGGGGCAAGCGAATCAATACGTTTGGAACTAGTAGTTCGATACTTGACTCGTTAAAGGTTCGATTTGAATCGTTCGTTAAGTTAAATAAACGAATTTGAATAGAAAAAAACTCAACTTATAAATGAGTCGAGTCTCAACAGGGATCTGCTTGACTCGATAAGCTCACGAACAACTCGTTTAAATATTCTATTAAATACCCGATTAAGTATTCGATTAATTACTCAAATAATTATTTATTTAAATAATTAAATCATAACTTTATTTTATTTTATTTATTTAATATTATATAAAATTATATTTGTTATGTCTAAATAGTAATTTAAAACATATCTAAAATCGGGTTCAAACTTAAACTCTAGTTTTAAGTAAACAAGCTTAATCTTGAGTTTGAAGTCGAGTTCCAATATGAATTTGATTTGAGTTATAGATAAGTTGGCTAGTTTACGTAAACGAGCAATTCGACGACGAGCCGAATTTGAACTCGTCGAGTTCTAACTCATCGAGCTTAAATCAAGTTAAGTTCAAACAAGATCTTTGAAAACTTGACTGAGTTGATCGATCAATTCGGCTTGATTGCACCCCTAGTGATGCTTCTCACCGATCAAAGATTAAAAAAAAAAGTTCTAAAAGAAACTGCCACACATAGATGGTATTTGGTTGCACGACTGAATGCATGCAGTTTTATTATAGTATACTCACAACAAAACTTGTGAAAACTTTTTAAATTATTTTGTTTTTGGATAAAAATTTATATCTAATCCTTTTCTTTTTTATGGGCTTTCACCCTTTTTGCTATATATACGTGTGATCCCTCACACTTGTTCATAGCTATCTTTGGTGATGTTAGTTTGGGCTTAATTTAATTCAAAATTTTGAACTTTTAGTTTCACATCTAATTTGGTGAAAAGATTCTTAATTTGGTTAAGATATTTGCATATTAATTGATATTTACTTAAAGTTACATTATGTATGCTACTTTTCTCTTCTATAGAGACATTATGTCTAAAAAATAAACAGCTAAAACATATCATTTAATTTAGAGAGTTTTATTAAGATATAGGAGGTGTACTTAATTAGAAATAAATCAGTATAAATATTTAAAGAGATAATTAAACTGATAATCTAATTCTAATAATCTAAATTTTCAAATCAATCTCCTACATAATTAGAGGTCAGATATACTTTTAGACTAACAAAACATAGTTATGTCTTTCTTTAATTGAGAAAGTTTTTTTAAATCGTGCCCTCTAAACGTTAATGGTTCTTGATGCAATGATTATGAGTTTCGCATGTATGATTTGAAAATACTTTTTATTTTATTCTTAAGAAGAAATTCTATAATATAATTTATAAGAATTGAGCTTATATAGCTAACACACAAATTTTAAAAATGAAGATTAAAGTGGACAATCATTAATACTTTTTCGTCTTTTTCAATCACATATTTCAATTTTCTTTCGTAGACAGATTTATTCGCCACTTCTTTCTGTGTTCTCTTAAATAAACCCACAAATGTCGCTCTTACCGTGTAAATTTTAAGTTTGTCAAATTTTACAACTGCCGAATTTGATAAAAATGTGCTTATGGGAGAAATTACAAGAAATAATCTTGTCTTGCTCCACTGCATTAATTATCTTGTTTCGGAATCATTTATTTAAAAATAATATTTTATTTTGTTTTCAAAACAATAGTTTTCGTTTGGTTAACTTTGTAAAAGACGTTAAAAATAAAATAGGGGACAACATAATTAATCAGCAACGTGGTTATCCCATATTTTATCAAGTGCTAGAATGTCATGTCTACTATTGGTTAGTCGGTATTTAATAGCCAACCACGTTGCTGATTCATATCAAAATTAATTTTAAAATTAATAATGATAAAATATGTTTAACACTTTCATTAAAGCGTACTATGTATAAAGAATCATGATGTATGGGCCTGTAACATTTATACATTTATACAAGATGTTTAGCATTTATACATTTATTTTTAAAATTTAAAATATCTAATTAAAATATAAAGCTAATATTTATAACATATAATGCCATAACATATTAGATTTATTAAACTAAATATAATAATATATGTATGTTATATTATATATTTTATGAATATTTATTATGCATTATTTTAAAATAACACAATTAAAATAATTTATTTTTAAAATTTTAAATTATTTAATAATGTTGTTATATCTATTTTATTTGTAAGCATTTAATCAAAGTATTTATTAAAAATATATTTTATTATAAAGTAAACATTTATTTTTATTATAATATTTATTTTTATTTTATAAATTATATCAATGTTATATTATATACTATCGTATGTCATAAATATTAATTATAAATTTTAATTAAATATTTTAAAATAAAAATAAATTTAACAATATCATTAAATAAATAAAATAAATTATTTTAAATGTGTTACTTTAAAAAATTGAAAGTTGTTAGAGCTCTTATCGACTTTAACTTTGGAATGAGAAGGAGGGAGAGAAAATGTGAACGTCACTACTTAAAGAGTAAAGTTGTTGTTCTTAGTAGTGACTTTGACGAAAACGTGTTATTTTAGAAAATTTTATTTTTAGTATGTTACTTTGATGAATAAAGTTTTAAACTGTGCTAATTTAAAAAATTTTAAGTTAAGATAATAAAAAATTATAAAGTAATTCCTGCCTTACTTTGATATCATCCTACAAACCATAAAATCATAATGTTGCGATGGAAGAGACCAAGTTATTTATGCAAGTGAACATCTTAAGAACCATCCAACATGTGACTATGCCCACTTTCGGACGGTAAGAACGTTCACTGACTGGTTTAACCTAAAAACGTAAATCAAACACTAATTCAATTTGGTTTGATTTGAGAAACTAATTAGTTTGGTTAGATTTATAAGATATTGGATAAACCGAAATAAAATCAAACATTTATCTTAAGTTAGATATATTAATAATATTTATGTATCTTTTCTTATAAAAATAAATTTATTTCGAAAGTTGTTAAGATAAATTAATAAAATGTATAAGCATATATACACTAAATCTTAGTAGAACATGATTTTAAACAAATCAAATGAAATTGCACGTTCACAAGTATACTGTACATCAACAAAAATGATTTGGACCGGATTAAATTGAATTAGTTTGCTTTGTTTTGACAGATATTTTGATTTGTTTATATTTGAAAAAAAAAATGAAAACCAAACCATCAACATCGGCGCAGTGGATATTTTTTGAGACCAAATCACCTCAACACTGACCAATTTAGTAACGAGATACATCGACTTTAGTAACAAATTAATAACATTTTAGTGATATTTGCTGAATCATTACTAACTCTTTAATGAACTATTACGGAAAGCAATGTAAGTCATTAGTGAAATTAATATAACTCATTATTAAAATTATTAATAGAACTCGTTATTGAACCAATTGATTCAGGAATGATTTAATAAGAGTTCAACAACGACGAATCGATGGTCAACGAATCGTGACATGTCAATTGTTACATATTCTTATTAAGAATAGAGGATATTTTCTTCACCCTGAAATTGGGGTTGTTTCGGACTCGTATCGTTGCGATGCTATATATATATATATATGCACATATGGGGGGAGGAGGAAGAGGAGAGAGGAGGATAAGCTAATAAGATAGGTGACATATATGCATATAGGTGGTCGTTTTATTGTTACATCGACTTACCATATCTTTGCACACCATACCATAACGAGGATCTAAGGAAAAGATCCGAGCTTCATCGATCGCTCTATCTTCCCGCTCTCCGGCGGCCTCCCGCAACTTAATTTGGGCTGGACTGTTATTTATTTCCCGAACTGACTGCAGGAACCCCCACACGAGGGACCGCGGGACAGGAAGGAGAAGGGAAACGAGAGGTGACCGGCGGAGAGAAGCCCTAGAATTTTTTCCTGTACCAGAGGACACCGCGGCTGCCGGAGGAGTCGCCGTCGCCGTCGGGCTGGACGTAGATGCACTCGTTGAACTCCCTCCACATGGCCTTGTAGACCGGCGTGCCGTCGAAGCGGTAGTACTCGCCGAGCAGGGGCTTCACGGCCTCGGTCGCCTCCACGGCGTGGTAGTGCGGCATGGCGGAGAAGAGGTGGTGGACGACGTGCGTGTCGTTGATGTGGTGGAGCACCCGGTTGAGCAGGGGGCCGTAGTCCCTGTCCACCGTCGCCAGCGCCCCCCGCAGCCAGTCCCACTCGCTCGAGTCGTAGTGCGGCAGCGCCGGGTGGGTGTGGTGCAGGAAGGTGATGAGCACCAGGAAGGCGTTCACCACCAGCAGCGGGACGCCGTAGACGCGCGCCACCCACCCGATCGAGCGGGCGCCGGCCAGCCGGCAGAGGGCGTAGAGCACGGAGAGGACGCCGGCGTCGGAGAGGTAGATCTGGAGCCTCTGCCTGTCGGTGTAGATCGGGCCGTGGGGGTCGAAGTGGGAGGCGAAGGCGTCGTAGTCCCGGCCGGAGGCGTTGAAGGCGACGTAGAGCGGCCAGCCGAGGGTGAGGGAGACGAGGAGCGCGAGGAAGCGGCCCGGCGGATTGTTGAGGTACCTGCTGAACCACGGGAGCTTCGCCCGGGGCCTGGGCACGAACACCTCGTCGCGCTCCAGGCTGCCGGCGTTGGCGTGGTGCCGGCGGTGGCTGTACTTCCAGGAGAAGTAGGGGACGAGCAGGGCGGAGTGGAGGGCCATGCCCAGGGCGTCGTTGAGCAGGGCGTGGTCGGAGAAGGCGTGGTGGCCGCACTCGTGGGCGATGACCCAGACGCCCATGAGGACGCAGCCCTGGGCGGCCCAGTAGAGGGGCCACGCCGCGAGGCGCAGCGGGGAGGGGAGGCGGGGGATGTGGAAGAGGGCCAGGTACAGGAGGCAGGAGGCGACGGCGAGGTCGCGGAGGAGGTGGGAGAAGGAGCGCAAGAGGGAGCGGCGGAAGCAGTGCGGGGGGACGGCCTTCTTGATGTCGGCGAGGGTGAAGGGGGGAGGGGCCGTCGGCACCCGGCGAAGCGAGTCGACGGCTGCGCGCGGCGGGTGGCGCTCCTCCGCGGTCATACGGCCGCCGGCACCCATGGCTAGCTTCCCCTTGCCGCCCCCTGCCCACGAGTTTCGGGGACTGAACTCTCTATGTATATATGGGGATTGCCCGGGGATGCGTCTCGGAGGTCGGATTCCGGGAAGGCTCCTATGGGGGTGTCAATGGGCCGGTCCGATCCGACCCGAGGTCCGCCCGCTTAAGGTCCGATCCAAAATATATTAGTTCGGTCCAACTCGGTTCGTATTACATTGTTGGCCTGGCTCAACCCGGCCCGCAAAAATTATTGACTTGATCCGACCCGGCCCAACTATATATTTTATAAATAAATATTTATTAAATATGATAAATTTAATTATTTAGGATAATATTAAAAAATTAACAATAATTTAATTAAAATATATTTTTAATTAGTAAAAATAATTTTTTTGACAAAAAAATTAAAAATTATTTGACCCGTTTTAGCTTGCGTCGGTCCGCTTCGGTCTGTATGTCGGTCCAATTAAAACCCGCGAGTCAAAATATTTGGCCGTCAGATAACCCGCAGCCTGTGGACCAATCCGGCCCATTGCCATCCCTACTTCTTGCAGCTCGGTGCTGCCCCCCACCCTCCAGGAATCTTCATGAGTCCAGCGATCTTGGAAGTCATCTCCGCACAATTGAATTGGGTCTTCCGGAGGAGCCTGCACACATAAAAAAAAAATTCTGGAGGAAACATAAGAACGTGGAGGGCGATTATATTCTAGCTACAACGACGGCGGCGGCGCCGCCCTCTCTTCCGACGGGACAACGTAGCAGACGTCATCCGGTGGAAAAAAAGGAAGTCCCTTCTGTGCTACTGCTGTTTGACTGGAAAATACTGAAGTCGGTCTCTCCGGAAGGTGAGCCCATGCTCCGCCGGTCACCTCACGTTCTGTGGAAATCTCGTCGTCTGATCACATCACATGACATGATTTTACAAAGAACAAAAAATTAATAAAATCATCATTATATATTTTAATGATAACGTAAAATGACGGCTGAGACCATTATTTTTTTACAAATTTATCTTCGACGACCTAGTTTTCAATTTTTAATCATTTGTTATCGAGATTTTAAAAATTCACTCTTGAGATTTTGAAGATCTATTATAGAAGTTTTAGACACTTATTATCAAGATTTTAATGTTACTAAGACTTCGTACATCTGTTATCAAGATTTCAAAAATCTACTATTGAGACTCCGATAGTAGATTTCAAAAATCTACTATCAAGACTCTAAAGATTGTTACTGAGTTTATGATGACTTGTTGCAGAGGTTCTAAAGATTCGTTACCAAAGCTCTATTGACTCTAAAGATTACTGAAACTCTAACGACCCACTACCGAGTCTTTGATGATTTGCTATTGACTTTTTATGAGTCCACTACCGAGACTCTGGAGATCGCTGTTGATCCCCTACTAACCAACTACCGACCGTTTGTTGATCCGTTAACTAGTGAAGCTGAAACGGTGTCATACGACATTAAAGTGCACAATGATGATATCTTTCTGCTACATGAGGTAGTATCACTTGATTGGGAATTACGAGAGTTCCTTCCATGAAAAATTGAGGTGATATGAACTCTTGTTAAAATTAGAGAATTACATAGAAGAGAAGAAAATGGTCATAATATGAGTGTGAATCATATCATATGATCGAGTTTTTTCAATTTCTCGATTAAAGTATGTCTCGATCTCCAGGTTAATTAAGTGATGGTTCAAAAACTTGATATCAAGTTGTTACTGAATCGTTCAATAGTAACTTAATAAAAGTTCAATAACGATTCAATGACTTGATATTGAATCATTACTAAATTAATAGTGAACTCTTACTAACTTTTAAACTCTTATTAATTAATTTGTTACCGAAATCTTATATAATTGTTACTGTACTGACAATTTAACTATCTCAGTAACGATTCACTAAACTTAATACTAAACTGTCAATCAAATGGTTTGAGAACCGCGGAAGAGTGAGAAAACTTTCTTCTTGAATCGTATGTGGTGACCCACATCTCATAACATCTATTTTGACCGGTTTTAAACTATGCGAGGAGGGTCGAGAACTAGATTAAGAAAATGTCGTTCAAAGTTTAAATAGTCTCTTACTTTTTAAGAATACTGTACTCTTGTTCAAAGTTTAAATGATTTCTTCTGTCACTTTCAGCTGCTTGTCGAGATCAGATGTTTGATTAACAATATAATTTTTGAAATATGTGGTATAAATAAAATAACTTATCTAATATACATGTTCATTCATCTCAAATTTAATGTTGATACTCAATTATCTTGAATTATTAGCGTCAAAAATGATCTAATATTAATTTTAATATTATAATTAAACAGATCATTGAAAACAAAAAAAAACTTTTCTTCCCTCCCATATAAATAATATCTAAATAATATTCTAACTAAACATCTTTAGTCCGACTCCGTAAAGATCAAGGACGGCGTCGCTCTTAGCTGGCTAGAGTTCTGCACTTAGAGAAAAATATAGCGGATGAACAATGATGATAGTTTATGGAATGCTTGATTTTATAATATTTTTTATGTATTATCGTAATAAAATTGTGTATAAAAAATAAAATAATTTTTTTTATGTATTATCATAATAAAATTGTGTATAAAAATAAAATAAAATATGATTATAATATAAGATTATTATGTTCGGTGAGACTTGATAACTAAGAATGGAGTAACTAAAAAAATACAGTGACAGATGGTAAAGAAAGAAAAAGAAAAAGTTTCATCTTTTTTTATTGTTGAAGAAGATCTTTTAATATCAATATAGTTTAGTAATAATTATTAAACATGTTTATCAAGCGCGTTATTACAAAAAAAATTAAGGTACTTCAATTTGAACCAAGCACCTCGTTATTGGGTTTAATCACAAATTCTTATCTTGAATTGGGTCATCCGGAGGAGCCTGCACACATAGAAAAAATCCGGAGGAAACGTAAGTTGGGGGCGTAAAGTGTTCGGTTCGGTTTGATTTGGCCACTTTTTTTACGAATCGAAACCGAATTGATAAGACGAATCGAATCGAACCAGTGAGTCCTGAACCGATTATGGTTCGATTCGGTTCGATTCATCGGTTTAATGTATATTTAAATAAATAAAAATAAAAATAAAATAAAATATACATTATAATAATTATTTAAGATTAATATAAAGATTAATACTTTATTTATAATATATAATTTTATCTTTATACTCATTAACTTAAATTTATAATAATATATATTTAAAATTGATATAATATATATTTAAATGTAATATAATATGTAAATAAAGTGGGTCAAACTTTATCGAACCGGGTCAACCGGTTTACCAATTCAGTTCGATTCGATTTGGAGAGATGCGAACCGAACCGAACCGATAAGAAATTATCGGTTCGATTCGGTTCGGTTCAAAAAATCGAATACATAACCTATCAAACCAAACTGAACCGAACGATTTCGTTCAATTCGATTCGATTTACCGATTTACCGATTTTATGCCCTGTTTGGTTAGAGTTTCATTTTTGATACTATATCAATATTGATATTAATATTTTCAAATGTTGGAGTATCAATATCAAAAGTAATACCCGTTGACACTTGTATTACATAATATGTTTTATTTGTATTACAAATTTTAAAATTGATACAATTAACCAAACACTTTGTAATGGTTCTTATCAATATCAATTTTAAAATTGATAGTGACAGAAGCACTTAATAGTGTTGTCAAACAGGATGTTAGATAAACACCCTTGGACGTAAGAACGTGGAGGGCGATTATATTCTAGCTGCAGGGGCGGCGGCGGCGCCACCCTCTTCCGACGGGACAACGTAGCAGACGTCATCCGGTGGAAAAAAAGAAGAAGGAGACAGTCTCTTCCGTGCCATTGCTGTTTGACTGGAAAACACTGAAGTCGGTCTCTCCAGAAGTTGAGCCCACTCTCCGTCGACCACCTCACGTTCTGTGGAAATCTCGCAGTGTGATCACATCACATGACTTTTCTACGAGAACAAGAAACTAATAAAATCATCATTATATATTTTAATGATAACGTAAAATAACGGCCGAGGCAGTTTGGGCTAATAATGTTTTTTTACGGATCTACCTTCGATGACTTATGGCCTGTTTGATCAGAGTATCAAAAATGATACTATATAAATATTGATATTGATATTTTTAGAAAATGGAGTATCAATATCAAAATCGATACAAGCTGACACTCGTATTTAATAACGTGTGTTGTTTGCACTACAAATTTCAAAATTGATACTATTAGCCAAACACCTCAAGGTGATTACCAACAAAATCAATTTTAAAATTAATAGTGATAGAGATGTCGAATAGTGTGACCAAACAGGGCATTAGCTCCGAGTGTCCGATGATTTGTTATCCAGATTTTAAAGATTCACTATCGAGATTTTGATGATATATTATCGATTAAAGTATGCCTCGATCTCCGAGTTAATTAAGTGATGGTTCAATAACTTGATATCGAATTGCTACTGAATCGTTCAATAGTAACTTAGTAAAAATTCAGTAATTAAACTTGATATTGAATCGTTACTAAATCGGTATTAAACTCTTACTAGTTAATTTGTTACCGAGCTCTTATATAGTCGTTACCGTACTGAACTCTTATACTCTTGTAATACTAAACCGTCAATTAATCAAATGGTTTGGGAGCCGCAAAAGAGTGAGAAAACTTTCTTCTTGAATCGTCTGCGGTGACCCACATCTCATAACATCTATTTTGACCGCTTTTAAACTATGCGAGTAGGGTCGAGAACACTAGATCAAGAAAATGTCGTTCAAAGGTTGAATAGTCTCTCTTACTTTTCCAGAACACTGTACTCTTGTTCAAAGTTTGAATAGTTCCTCCTGTCACTTTCAGTTGCTTGTCGAGATCAGATGCTTGATTAACAATATAAAATTCGAAGTATGTGGTATAAATAAAACAACTTATCTAATATACTTGTTCATTCATATCAAATTTAATGTTGATGCTCAATCATCTTGAATTATTAGCATAAAAAATGATATAATATTAATTTTAATATTATAATTAAACAGATCATTGAAAACAAAAAAAAACTTTTCTTCCCTCCCATCTAAATAATATCTAAATAATATTCTGACTAAACATCTTTTGGCGTGGCTCCAGCCGGTTCGTCGTGGCGGCTTTAGTCCGACTCCGTAAAGATCAAGGACGGGGTCGCTAGAGTTCTCCACTTAGAGGAAAATATAGCGGATGAACAATGATGATAGTTTATGGAATGCTTGATTTTATAATATTTTTTTATATATTATCATAATAAATTTGTGTTTAAAAATAAAATAAAATATGATTTAAGTATAAGATTATTATGTTCGATGAGACTTGATAACTAAGAATGGAGTAACTAAGGTCCTGTTTGGTACGGGGATAACCCAGGATAAACCTGATTTATCCCCAATCTCCTGTTTGGTATATGCTTAAACATGAGTTTAACCTGGATTAAATTAATCCAGGTTATCACCAAAATTAGGGATAAATATGAGGATAACTCATCCCACCTAATATTTAGACTAAGTTGATCCCGAAATATTATTTCGGGGATACGACCTTCGTGCGGCGCCGTCCGCCGGGGGGGATCCGTCCGCCGGGGGGAGAGGGGGGAGCATCCGCCGGGGGGAGGGGGGAGCAGGGGCTCCGTTCACCGGGGGGAGGGGGGCGGGGAACACCGTCCGCCGGGGGGATCCGTCCGCCGGGGGGAGGGGGAGCGGCATCCACGGGAGAGGAGGGGGATCCGTCCGCCGGGGGAGGGGCTGCGGCGTCCATCGGGGGAGGAGGGGGGCTCCGTCCGCCGGGGGGAGGGGGGATCCGTCCGCCGGGGGAGGGGCTGCGGCATCCATCGGGGGAGGAGGGGGGGCTCCGTCCCCAGGGGAGGAGGGGGGCAGCATCCGCCGGGGGGGTTGCTTTATTAATATTTTAATAATTTTTTTTATATTTTTTGATTAAGTCGGTTTAAACAGTTTGATTTAGTTTAAATCGGTTTAAAGATTTTCCAAATCGAATCAAATCGAAAGGGGTCGCAAATCGAACCAAATCGAACCGAATGAGTTGGTTCGATTTAATTTCTCAGTTTGAACCGTTTTGTGCCCACCCCTAGCCGAGAAGGAGGGTCGGGGAGTGGCTCCGCGGGGAGCACCGTCCGTCTCCATCCGCCGGCTTCTGTCCGGAGGGGGGGGCAGGTTGAGCTCCGTCCGCGCGTAAACTTATTTTTATTTATATATTTAAATAATATTTTAAATTTATTATATAAATGTGTAAATGAGTTAAGATATTTATAAATATGTTATGAATAATAGAATAAGATAATATAAAAAATAAAGATAAAAATATAAAAATTTAAAGTTATCCTCGAATTTATTGTTAACATACCAAACATGGGATAGGATTATCCCTAAACCTATCCTGAGTCAAGCCAAACATAATGGGGATATGGTCAATCACACGGATTGGTTTATCCCTATTCCCATTCATTTTATCCCGATACCAAACGACGCCTAAAAGAATACAGTGACAGACGACAAAGAAAGAAAAACAAAAAGTTTCATCTTCTTTTTGCTGAAGAAGATCTTTTAATATCAATATAGTTTAGTAATGAATATTAAACATGTTTGTCGAGAGCGGTATTACCGAGCACCTCGTTAATGGGTTTACTCACAAATTCTTATCTTGAAAACACAAGTGAGATCCATCTCAATCTCAACCCCCTCACAAATACACGTGGATCTCACCAACTAATTGTGTCATTTCAAATTAAATCATCGTTAAATTAAGTGTGAGACCCACGTGTGTTTGTGAGAGGACTGTGGGTGTTCCCTCCCTTATCTCTCTCGCAAACACACGCGAGTTCGGGAGAGCGGGGGAGGTTAGGAGAGAACGAAGAGAACATTCTTTGCCCTCTCACAAACACATGTGAGTTCCATCAAATGGTTGGATCAATTCAAATTAATTCATCATTAAATTTAGTGGAACACATTCATGTTTGTGACGAGACTAAGGATGTTCTCTCCATCTCTCTGGACCACTTCCGCTCTCTGGGTGTTTCTTCCGCGAGACATATATCCAAGTGTTCATTGTGGTTGCGCCAATGGAACGATGGAGTTGCTAACTGTTCATATTCCATGGTACCCTTTTTTCCGTTACTAACAAGTGTGATGTATTATTAACTGTGCATATTATTGTTAACCTTTTTAATTTTTTGTCATTAATCTCTACAATAGGTTCATTTTAATCACTTAGTAAGTTAGTAATATTCGTAACATATTGTACTCTTGTTAGTAACGAAAAAATTAGTAAACCACTCGGATGTCGGGGGGTATAGTCCAACTCTGTGAAGGAGACCTCCGCCTGAAGAGAAATATAACGGATGAACAAGGATGGAGAGAAATCAGAAACGTAACGCCGCTGGACTCCTGGACGGAGACAAATATAAAGCTGCTAGGCTAGATTTTATAATATATTTTTATATATTATCATGATGAAATTTGTATAAAATATAAGATAAAATATGTATAAAATATAAAATTATCATATTTGATGGGACATGATAACTAAGGATGGGGTAGCCAAAAAAGTGGCAGATGCAAAGAAAAAAAAAGTCTCGTGTACTTTTTGTTGGATAAGATCTTTTAATACCAATGGTTTCATGATGATAATCAGACATTTTATCAATTTTTATTACAAAAAATAGTAATATACTCTAATTTGAACCAAGCACCTCGTTGACAAGTTTACTCACTGATTCTTATCTTAAAAATAACAAAAGGTTGGGTAGAACAAAGGCCAATTCATAGTTGGAATTAGCAAATAATTATAACCAAAGGTAAGAAGGCAGAAAAAGAACTTCATTCAAATAATGTTGCAGCATGTTTTATCACACGGTTATATGGTTTATTTAAACGTTCAAATAATATATATGCATGGTTGCTTGATTTCAGCTTTGTAAAATTCTATCGAGAGAAAAGGTTTCCTACAGAGTCCGTCCGAGCACAACCTGATTATCTCATGGAACCCTCACCTTTAGGATTTTCGGTCACACACATTTGTAGATTGAATTTTTTGGTTATGAAATATCATAATTTTTTATGACTTCGTATGCTCAAAATTTAAAATAAAATATTCAGATCCATTTTCATTTTGTCTGTGTCTCTTCGAGATTTTATGGGGTGTTTGGTTGCATGACAATAGAGACTTTTATTTTAATTTTTAAAAAGTGTAAGAAAATTTGTTAAAAGAGGTGTTTGGCATCATTGGCAATTTTATGTTTTAAAAGTGATTTTCTTCTTAAATAAAAAAAGAAGGTCTCATCTCTCTTTTTTTTTTCTTGTGGTTCCCCACTTTGTTTGGTCGTGAATGATCCTTACTCTTTTTTGTTATCACATTTTTCCAAACATGACAATTTTATGTCATGAGTTGGTTCACTTTTTATTTTAATATAATTTTTTTATCATGAAAGTATACATAAAATTATCTTGAAACCAAACACCCCATTAACTTATATATATAAAGTCTTCAAGGTTTTAGCGTACTTCAAGAACCGGGTTCATCGTCGTGGTGGTCGTGGCCGACGAAGGGCCGCGCCGGCGTTCTACAGCTCACTCTTCTTCCCTCTGGCCGTCACCGAGGACCGATGGCCATGCTTTCTGGTGACATTCCTCCCAACAAAACCATCTATATCAGGAACCTCAACGAGAAGGTCAAGAAAGAAGGTGCCTTTTCTCGTGTTCTAATTCGAAGTGTAGGGTTTCTTCTTGTTCTTTCATTTGAGTCCATGTGAGGGCGCCTAGGGTTTCGTACAGGGCCATTGTTCTTGAACTTATTTGATTCGACGAAAATTTTGTGGTCTTTGATGCTGCGTGTGTTTTTGAAGAAGCCGAAGCATTCCGGGTGCTGTTTATGGCGCTCTTCGCTTCAAATTATCCACTGCGTCATATGCTCCACGCTGTGCTGTACTCACAGTTGTCTATCTTCTGTGACAGAATTGAAACGGTCACTTTACGGACTGTTCTCGCAGTACGGGAGGATCTTAGATATAGTTGCGCTGAAGACGGAGAAGCTTCGAGGCCAAGCATGGGTTGTTTTCAGCGAGGTCACGGCTGCAAGTGCAGCAGTTCGACAGATGCAGAACTTTCCTTTCTACGATAAACCAATGGTAAGTCTAAGGGCAAAGGGAGGAGAGATGTCTCCTTGGACTTCACTCTTAGGCGGGTCCATTAACAGTCTACTAATGGAAGTTATATATCATTTGATACCCCTGTTTTCTCTCATTTTTTTTCTTCATCGGGAACATCTGGCAGCTTGCCCAAGACTACAGATGATATTGTCCAAAATAGAAAAAATTACAGGCGTCAGTGGATTCAGCTATGAAACCCTCTCGTAAGACTTTGATTCAATGTGGAGATGGCTGGGTGCCTTGGCTATAGTTTTTTATGCTCATTAGATTTGAATATGCTATCATTACAAGTTGAAACTTTCACAATATTTCCATCAGTGAACTCACTTGTGTTGTATAAATATCTGTGCTTCTTAGTTTTTGCCCCTTCAGTGATGGTTTTTTATTGATGTTTCATCGTTACAACAGTTTTTTTCTGAAATGTTGGTAAGCTTGCATGTTTCCCTTTGTGCATTTTGTCTTTTATCTAACTAATCTTGAAATCATAATTGTTGCAGCGCATACAGTTTGCTAAGACAAAGTCTGATTGCATTGCAAAAGAAGAAGGTACATATACTCCAAGAGAGAAAAGGAAGAAGCAAGAGGAGAAAGGTCAGCCCTCAAGGATCACACAAGTCATTAGTTACTAAGTTTCAAGATTAACACCTGCCCATCCAAATTAAAGAACACCATGACCTTGTCCTTTTATCATCCAACAAGCTGGATACCAAAAATTTATCCAAATTTTGATTCCATCTACAGAGATCAAGATTAAAATTCTTTGTTCTGAAATTTCATGCTTTTGGTTTTCTGACTCTTTCATACTGCATACAAAGTGAAAAAAATCAAATTGATTTACTACATAGTCTATGTATTATAATCTGTATTCTAGTACTAATATTATTAATCTGATGGATTCAAGGAATATGAGAAAGAAATGGATGCCATGTGCAGTGCAGGCTATAGTTGTGTTGCAGGAGACTTGATGGACTGAAGAAATGAGACCCTTTTGAATTTTTACAAGAAATAAGAAATGCTACTAGTTCATCAATGAATCCAGATATGGTTCGTAAGAAGCATTTGCTTTTTATGCTATGCCAGGCTATGGGGTAGGCAGTTTAAGTGAGAATTGTATTGCCTGATATGATTGGCTCAGTCACAAAGGTGATGAATATGGATCAAACATTTGATTACCAGTTTATAACATGTTATTTCGAGGTGTGAGGTGCTTGAGGTGAGGTGAGGGTTGCCAGTCGCCTCACCTCAGGCCGTCGCCTCACCTCAGGCGTTTGAGGCAACATATATTTTTAATATATTAAGAATATATAATTATATATATCATTAAAACTTTTGATGATGAATAAAAAAATAGAAAACTTACTTCTAGGGAATCAGGATGTTGGGGCCTCGAGGTGGAAGATTGGGCATTGGGGGTTTCAGGATGGGAGGAAGTGGATTTTAAGTTACTGGATTCAACCCTTAATAGGTCTGGATTCAGTTTTGCCTTCCCTCGCCTTGCCTCACCTCAGTGCCTAAGTGCCTGCGGCAAGCACCTTTGATAACATAGTTTATAACACCTATGTCATGTAAGGCATAGATATTTGTTAAATAATTGATACATAATTTATGCACTCATTTTTCTAAGCTGGAAAAGGCTTTTTTGAGTAAGGCCAAATGGCCAATATTTCTATTGAGACAAAAAATAAAAGTACAACTAGTAGGGGAAAAGCTCCCTACATAAAAGAAAAGTAAAAACTTCCTAATCTACTAAGGTGGTAGAAAGGAGCCCTGGTTGAAGTAGGGGGAATATTGAAACTTCTCCCTGGCTGAAGTAGCATCCACATCTGATTCAGAAAGAGAGAAAATCCAATCCTTAACACGCATAGATCGCGGAATCGGCCGATCCGGATCGGAATCGGCCGATTCCTGGATCGGATCGGCCATTGCCGATCCGATTCTTGGCTGAAGGACCGATCCGGAAAAAAGTTCCGGCAGAATCGGTCGGGATCGGTCGGGATCGGATCGGAATCGGATCGGAATCGGAATCGGATCGGCCGAATCGGTCGGGATCGGAATCGGAATCGGAATCGAATCGTTTTTTTTCATTTTTTGCTATTCCAGTCGGATCGGCCAGGATCGGTCCGGATCGGTCTGGGATCGGATCGGATCGGAATCGGATCGTTTTTTTTTTTTTTTTTTTGCTTACCGATTCTGGATCGATTGTCTTCCATTGGATCGGTCGGAATCGGTCCGATCCGATCCGATCCGGATCGGATCGGTACCCACCGATCCCGATTCCGATTCCGATCCCGCGATCCTTGTTAACACGAGATGTCTTGCCCCATGTCTCAAGGCATTGCCACAATTTTTGCAATTTTTTTTTCTAATGTGGAAAAACCCATTGGATCCCAGATAACTGCCCTGGAAATTTTCATCCCTGCTGACACAATAACAAGGAATAGCAAGGGGACTTTACCTCAACCTACCATGGCAAATGTTGAGCTGAATTTTGTTTATAGTTGACTGGGATCCAGCTTTGGGGCTTGTATCATTTTTCATGGTCAAGTATGAAGTTTGATAGGAAATAAGAATGCTATATTTCATACGCATATGGATAAGAAAATTTTGTTTAGAACTGTTTATTTGTGGCTAAGTGGTTGAAGTTAGAGAAAGGAGTTTGCCTAATCAGCTTGTCCCACTCATATAGGTGATTGGTTATTTGTTTATGTCAACTATTAAACTACTACTTGTCAGTTTATAACACATTGTAAAATTTAAATATCGGATGAAGATATAAAATAATGTACGTACTTATTTTCTAAGGAGAAATAGGCAAATTAGGACCCAACATAATGAAGTCAAGGATGAGGCAAGAGGGGTCAGGATTTTTACAATCTTTTATCTAACGTGGAAAAGGCCGTAGGACTTGAGATGACTGCTTTGGTGAAAATCATATGAATTTCCCTACTTAGTACTTCTGCAAAACAAAAGAATAGTAATCAACTTTACATTATTGAGTTGAATTCTGTTTATAGTTGGACTAGGTCCTACTAAGAGTCTTTTACTATATGGACCATTGTGCCACTCTATGAATGCTCATTCTTTATTTACACTGTCTTAATGTTGAGGGATCCTACCATAATTTGCGTGCGTATGGATACCTGTCACCCGTTTGGCCAAGGATGAACACGGATGAATACTATTATGTGCAGTGTCTTTATTGACTAGAACATGGTTGAGTGGCAGGATCAACTGCAAGGAGTTGGCAGATCTTGAGTCTAAAGTTCTAAACCAACCAAACCCCAAATCAGCTGAGCTGATTTGGACCATGTTGACTGTCACATCTGCCAAACTGGGCTGAGCATCTGATATTTGGATTCTACTGGATTTGCTGGGTCAGCCAACCTGCTCCAAATTTGATCTGGATCAGTCCTCGCTCTTCCAGGTCAGATATTACTTCCATGTTCCTTGGATAGGGACAAGGTTTGCCGTCTCGGACCTCGGCTTCGTCTCGGGGGGGGAGGGTGGAAGAGAAGAGATCTCGGGAAATTCTCGGGAGATCGGATCTCGAATTCTCGGATTCTCGGATCAAAATGTATATATGTAATATGTATAAAATGACAAACATAACATAATATGTTATAAAGATGGGAGTACATCAATGAATTCACATACATTACATGAAAATAAATTACACAACATTTTTGCACACTAATTGTGTGAATGAACTAGTTTTATCATTCTAATATATACTTTGCAATGTGCACCCGTGTACCTAGTTGACATTTAAAAGTATATAATAAATTTTATAGTTTAAACTTTATTTTTAACATTGTATAATATTAAATATATTCATAAAATAAAATACATGTATTATTTTAGTTACTTATAAACGTTATATTGTGTTTTTTTAATGGGAATTTATTATTTTTAAATTACAAAGTAGCATAAAATTAAAAAAGATTAATATTTAATAATTTTTATTACATACAAATTTCATATAATGTTATTATAATTAATCTACTTATATTTAAGTAGAAACCTAAAAATGTATGAAATATATTAACATTTAACAAATTACATAATGTTTTATATGTTTTAATATTTTTGTAATCTTTTTACATAATCTTATTAAGTAATATAAAAATAAATGTAAAAAATAAAAATAAATAATAAAACCTAAGTAAAATATATTTATACAATGTTGCTGTAATAAATATAAAAAATAAATTAATATTTAATGTATACTAATAAATACTTTTTTATTTTTATTTATTTAGTAGCATAAATTTAAAAATAGATTAATTTTCAATTATTTTTATTACATTCAAATTTCATACAATGTTACTATTATAATTAATCTTCTTACATTTAACTAGAAACTTAAAAACCTACGTAATATATTAGCATTTAACAAATTACTTAATCTTTTTATATATTTTAATATTTTAATATTCTTTTTACATAATCTTTTTTAGTAATATAAAAACAAATACAAAATATAAGAACTTATGTAATATATTCATATAATGTTGCTGGCATAAATATTAAATATATAAATTAATACTTAATATTTACTAATATGTAATATTTTATATTATATACATATTTGACATAATCTCTTAATAATAAAATATAATCTACACAAGTAAAAAAATTTCATTTAATTAATAAACTTAGATTTACTTAAAATTACATATATATGTCTGGTAATTATATTTTATATAAAGAACTTATGTTATATATGTATTATGTATATGATACAAAGTATTATATATCAATAAATATTAATGTTGGAATATATTACATAGATTTTAATATTTATTTTTTTAATTTTACGTAAGTTTTTATCTTACTTAAAAATATTATAAATATTTAATAAATACTTAATCAATGTTATTAAAACAAATATTAAAATACTTTAATATTTAAAAATTTTAAATATATTTTAATTTTAAGTAATTTTTTGTGATCACTGTTATGATCTTTTTTAACATTGGTACATAACTAAGTTTTTTTTTTTTGGAATCAAATACGTAGTTAACGTTAATTGTAAAAAAAAAACTTAAATAATATAACTTACCTCGTCGCGACTCGCGACGGCGGTGCGCCTGTTCGTCCCGTCCCGATCGAGGCGTCACCCGGGGCCGCGGTGGAGGGGGACGAAGCCTCGGCTCTTCCGGAGGTCACCGCCGCTGTCACAGCCGCCGCCGGAGGTCGCCGCCGCTGTCACAGCCGCCACCGGAGGTCGCCGCCGCCATTGGAGCTGTCGTCGGAGGTCGCCGTGACAGCCGGAGAGCGGAGACGCTGCCGCCGTGACTGCCGGAGAGTGGAGATGAGGGAGAGGTCGTCGAAGCCCTCCGTTGACAGCGCCTTGGTACGTCTCCGTTGCCCTCCTATGGCTGCCTTCGGGGTTTTAAACACCACCGTAACATACCTTGCTTGGTGTGTGCGGTGTGAAGGTCCGGCGCTTTGTTCCTTCCCGCCGGCCTCCACAAGGCATCCTCTGCCCTTTGAACACCCGCGAGATGCATTGCTTCAGCTTCGGGTGTCTCGGATCTCGCCATCCCCGCGAGACCGAGATTCTCGTGAGATCTCGCGAGACGACGAACCATGGATAGGGATATAAAATTTTAAGTGATCTGGACTTACTGATGAACTTTTGGGAGATTAAGAAATGGTGGTTCATCCATATACATATGTTGGCACCGAAAATTTTCAAGAAAATTCTTGTGCTTCAGGCTCATCAATTGAGCCACTGCAAGTTCAATTCAATGAAAAAAACAATCCAAATTAATTTCTATGTTTGGAACCCATATTTCTTGCACTTGTGGGCTGTATTTTCATTTTAAATTAGGCCCATCTAAGCTTTAAATCCAATGAAATTTTATCCCATTTATATGTCAATTTCGCAGGTCCACTTCTGTATACCCATTGGGCTATGTTTTTTTTTAATCTCCAAATGGGCCTATGGCATAGCAACCTCCCTTTAATGGTGGGAGTCCATATCCGAGTCAAAACAAGGTGGGAGGGGGGTTTCGAGACTTATGGGAGTGCAGTTCAAGAAGGCTTATGCTGTCGGGGTCACCGTAGGTAAGGAGGATCATTGCAAGCTCCTAAAAGATAGCAATAAGTCATTGAAGCATGGGGGACTTACTGGAATTGCATTCGAATTCATCATAGCCAATTGGATCTACCAGGTTTACAGCAAGGAATTCCACGTAGATCCTGGAAATCAGGAAATCTTGTCGACTTCCTTCTTCAGCTGGGACTGCCACCCAAGAGCCCAACAAAGGACTTCCCCAATGGCCAGCATCCCATCCTTCTATAAAAGGAGGTCTTGTGGCATCGGCTTGGGGGGTTCGGCGGAGCAGAGAGGGAGAGAGAAGAGAAGACAAAGAACATAGATAGATCGAGAGAACTGGCAGAGAGAACAGAGAAAGAGGGAGATTGAGAAGAAGCTGCTCCAGCCCACTTCTCCTCGTTGCACACCAAGAAGAGAAGAAAAGGTGAAGAGAAAGGAGAGGGCTTACTTGCCATGTTATCTTCTCCCCTTCTCCCTTTTTTATTTCAAATTCCATCGGGCAAGGCCGCAAGACAACCCCTTTATGTCGCGCCCTTCTTATTTTCTCAACCTCCATGGCTTGAACCCCCCCTCCATTTTCTTTTAGGGTGTTCCGGCTGCTGGGACCTCTCCATCCTGCTTCATTACTAACATCCAAGCGTCCTCCACATAAGGCCCATAATCAATTTTGACTGGCCACTGTTCAGACATGCCTAGGTACCCCCAAACCAGCCCAAACAAGTACCTGAATGTTCCCCTATACAGCTTTAAATTCGGTCCCAGAAGTTCCCAGTCAATCCCCTTCTTGGACCTGATACGCTCTCCTAAATGATCTCTAACAATCATTAAACTGAACATCAGACATGCACGGACCAAATCCTATCTCAATTATAAACCAGACACCTATTCTAATACTTAAACATCCCCTAGCATCAAATCATGAATCTCATGCTCTAGGACCTGATCGGATTTGTCTATTAGCCCCTCAGCAAGTTTGCTTTGCTGGCTATGGAGCCATTTATCTTGATGGGGCTCTCTTATATGCAAAAATGGATCACCTTCTTAAGTTCCCAGCTAGGCATAGCCAGCTGACTGAGATAGATATTGTCTGTCTTTTTACACCCCATTCGATCCTAAATTTATATCATTTTTTATATCCCAAATCAAGGCCAGCATGTTCTGATTCAAAGCTTTGTCGGACATATTTACATATATACATATATAAACATCTAATGTCACCACCTTTACCACCTAGGTGGCCACCTTGTTGCCTAAGCATATTTGGCACTCTTTAACGTCTTGAGCGTCTTGTCGTCTTGACAACTATGCTTAGGATCAAAGGTAGAATGTCAACCCAAGATCCAAAACCCAAACTAAAATCTAAGACCTCTTAAGCATCAAAATCTGGATTTTGACACATCCAAAAATTAAAATAAAAATCTGAACGATTTAAATATTTGAAAATTTACTAAAATTTTCAACTCATGATGAAATTCCCAAAGTTAAAATGCATTCAAACCAATTTCAAAACATAATTAATACAAAAGGAATCATTCAAATTTAAAACTAATACTAAAAGACGTGAAGTCTTGATAAGATAAACAACTGATTCAAAATAAACCAAATAAACCTTAAACAATTCAAACTAAATACAAAGCAATTTTAAAGATAAGTAGCGTGGAAGATTTGTGAAACTTACTTTGTAGTTTTCTGAATATTCATACCACCCAAAATAGCTAATACGCCTATGGAATATTATCTATTCTCATAGTTGTCAATTCTAAACTATAATAAAAATAAATTCTTTTCCAATGAGGAAGAACATGATTTTTCTTAAAAAAGGGAAATTGAGGTTACATCAACATCCCATAGCACATTTGTTTAATTTAGGAAATCTGTTTCTACATAACCAGATCCAGTGGACCTTCACCTCGTTCTTATTCTCAGATAATAGTATACTACTGCTATTATTCATTTAGGTTCAATAGTCCTAGGAATAAATTGACTTGTCTGTCAAGAGTGGTCTCTTGGGTCCTTTTTTTAACCTTTGGAAAATGGTTGCTACCACAGAAATCATCGGAGATAAAAATGTACGAGGGACATGTTGGAGTGGTTCTCCTCATTAATAAACAACCAATAAGATGTCACAACATCTGATATGTACTAAGAGAAAAAGACCCCGATAAGGGCATCTTGGTGTGTTTGTTAATAGTATGCTTCATTGCGGAGGCAATTTGGGATGCAGTGTTTTGTTGCTTAATATATTGATTATGATAATTATAGTCCACATTAGCATTCTTTCTTAATGCCTTTTTAACATCAATTTTTTATTTTACTTTCCAGACCCTAAAAGAAAAAAAATATGCACTTATCATTTGGATGCTAATCTTGTCAGGCTTCATATTCAAGTAAAACTTTTTTCAGGAAGTATCTCACTGTCAGTTAGCTATGTTTAATTTTTTCACTTGATGACAGCTGAAAAGAAACGGAGGTCTGAGGAGGCACAGCGATCTGCTGCTGCTAATGGTGTTGATGCTCAGGGTGATGGGGTAAGTACTGTATCTTTATTTATTGTCTAAGGCATATTGTCTGATGTATAAATCTCAACATTTTGATAACATGGAATTTGACTTGCTTGTGACTCACTGATCCTTTTCTAAAGAAATCAGTTCTGCCATATCTTGTTAACTAGTATAAAATGGTTGGAAGCCTTATTATAGCTATAGAGAGAAGGTGGGAGCCATTTGGCAGGTTCTGAGAAAAGAGGTAAACTGTAGATTGTTTATGCTTGGTTGCTAGCTATATTTGCTCTCACACACTTTGGAAACAGGCATACTATAGCTATCTTTGTGGAGTGTCACATACGATGTGAATAGGAAGATCAGATATCCACTCTGACCTGAGCTTCTGAAATGGTGTCTACATCTGATATTTTTGAGCCTGTAGAAATATATGGAATTAAAAATAGCACCCAGTATCTTGGGTATTTGTATTTTGATACTGGAAGTTATTTTCAATTCAATACATTTTCAGAGACCTCAAAATTAAAAAAAATATTTAAAATGTGGCAGTGGCAGAAAGTCACAAATTCCCAGTTGATTTTTCACCTTTTAGTAATTGGATTTATGCTAATGGCATTTGCCACTTGTCTTCAGAGGAAATTTTTAGCTGGCTCTGTTTGTTTTGGCTTATTTGATATCTAATCTCTAAATCTGTAACCCCATTAGGTAATCAAACCATTTGGTAAAATGTCCAAATACAATAATACCCTCTTGAAAACCCCTTATTTAAGTGATTAACTTTAATTTTTATTTTCAGAGGTGGATAATTAGGATTTTGTGCACTACAAGAGATATTAGAAATGAAACTAAGACTTTAGACATTTCATTAAGTTAAATCAAATGCCATATAAATGTTTAAAATTGACGAAATGAAGTTGCACGGGTGTTATAAGCAATACAGTCTTCCATATGCATGCCAGTTTCAAACATTGCAACCACCCTAGTATAGATATTATTACATATGCTAACTAGTAATGAATGTCGGTTTCATTCTGACTCAGATTTTATAAATTATGATAACTGATTGAACTGTGTGGATTTGTGGTGCCACAGTTGTCAAGCCTATAGTTTCTTTAGCCAACACAAAATTGGACCATTACATGGTTGTATTTGAGAAAAGTAGTTATCGATGGAGGATAAATTGAGGGAAGGAGATTGGAATGATTTAGACAAGATGTAGAGCTAGGAAGCTCCTGTTAATATAAGAAGGAAGAGAGGGGAGGGCGGATCTAGATTAACTTGGAGGAGGGGGAAGCTCCAGTTACTGCTCACTGATGGTTTTCCATGTGCATAAATAATTTCATGGGGAAAAGTTCCAAGGGTGTGTGATATCTATGCATTCTAGCTTTATATTTGTTCAATTAACTACCCGTCAAAATGGATCAGTATATTTAGACATATGTAAAAGAGGTGATATATCTATGGGGATAAGTCCCAAAGGTGTGATATCTATGCATTTATAAAAGTTTCATGGGGAACTTTGTCCTTCTCCGGTGGTGGTGCCTTCATCCTTCCAGTGCATCTTTTTCAAGGAAGACTGGTATATAAAGAGTGCAATGCATGTAAGACGTAAAATGAAACTCATTTAGCATTAGTGTTGTGTCTAGCAATTTAATTAGCTGAATAACCTGATATTTATGTATGTTATTGGTTTTCTCTGGTCACTTGTGCACGCAAGTAGTGTATGAACGATAAAAAGTATTATTTAGGGGCTGCAAAGGTTTCTGTAGATCATTGAATCAGATAACAGGTCTATAATGGTATTGAAAACAAAGACAGGACAACAGAATTTGTTTCTTCTTAATTTCTTGACCGTTCAAATTGCACTGTTCAACTTTATTATTGTGATAAGGGTGGTGGTTTAGATCTTTAACAGTTTGAAATTGGATCCATCAGTTCTCTGTCAAAGATTTCATCTTCAGGCGTTGGCAGTTAATATTACAACACCTCCTGAGTCTCTCTCGGATCCTCACAGACGGCTCCATTGTGCTAAGCTGTATGCTCACAGGTCGACAGGCCCCTGCCTTCCGAAGATAATGCCAACTTTATATAAGAGATGATCCAAAATTTAGACATGCCTATCTCAAATTTTCAGCACAGATATGGCATTTTGTCGACTGCAGTTGGCCATGAATGTTTGTTTTCAAAGTATCTCGCATCACATCACTTGCTGTGTATCTAGTGGCATTCGGTTTTTCCTCCCTCTTTGCAGAATGTTTTCTGTATCGGGCCTACAGTGTTATAGGTCCCTTTGATAATAATTGCGGAGCATGTTATATTACTAGTCATGCTTCGTTTGTTATTCAAGTGCCTTTACTTTTTGCTAGTTGGCATTGCTCTTCTTAACAACGTCTAGGTTACCCGCAGGTATATATATAGTCAAATGATCGTTTCTAGGCGAATGCGTGAATGCTTGTCTGCACAAATTTAATTTATTTATGCTCGGAGAACTTCCTCGATGTGCTGTCCTGGAGTCTGAACTGAAGCTTTTGTGTGACAGGCCCCTCAAGCATTCCACGGAAGGGCGGGGGCACAGGACGCTGCCAATCCCCCGAACAACATTCTCTTCATCCAAAACTTGCCCCACGAGACGACGAGCATGATGCTCCAAATCCTCTTCCAACAGTACCCTGGTTTCAGGGAGGTGAGGATGATCGGAGCAAAGCCGGGCATCGCCTTCGTCGAATTCGACGATGACATCCAAGCATCGATTGCGATGCAGTCTCTTCAGGGCTTCAAGATCACCCCTCAAAACCCGATGGCCATCGCCTACGCCAAGAAGTGATCTGCTCGCTTTCCCTTGTTGACGTGGTACTACAGTTAGTTACCTGTTAATCGCAATTTTTCTGGAGAGAGAGAGAGAGAGAGAGGAACATGTATCAGGAACAAATTATTAGCCCTTCTCGCTGATGCACGGTGCAAGAAGCTTGTGTGTTTATTATTTTACTTGTTTCTTGGTTGCGTTTACATGTTCATGGTGTACTATCTGATAATTCTTGCCGAGATCTGAACAGAGGGGGGGGGGGCTCCCTTATTGCTCGGCGCCGTGAGCTGGAGACATGGCAATAGAGAATAAAATAAAATTGTGCCCTCTGCAAGCGATTGCTAAATGAGCTGGCCGACTCCATTATTGAAGACTTGATGCTTCGAGGTAACGACAGATCGTATGCTGCGGGTGCACTCCAAGGAAAGGAAGCTAAAACAGGTACGGATCTCTCTCTCTTTCTCTGTCTCTGTCTGTATGCCCGTCTCTCTCGCGCTATGCGCCAACCTCGGCCTTCTGGCCGTCACTAGTCTTGCTCGTGGGCGGGCTGGGCTCCCCCTGTCCTGTGTGCGTAGACACTGGTCGCGCTCTTTCTGCCTGTGTCCAGAATGTGCCTGCTGACGGCAGAAGTCCAACACCGAGCCGAGCGTACCCAGATGTACCTTGTTCCGTTGCCTATTATGTAGTGTTGGAGGGTGCGAAGGGTGTCTGTATTCTTATTTGATCTGGATAAAAATCAAGATCTTCGGAATTGAAATCAGATATTTCGATAATTGGTCTAAATTAAAATCAGAAGTAGTAAATTTTGTATCTTCTTGATTTGAATAGAATCAGTGTTTATCTTGAGAGTTGAATATTGTCATAGATGTGGATATAAATGATCAATACTGTGATATACGGAGTTAATAAATAATAATGATACCAGAATTTTCGGCTTACCTCCGACAAAACCGATACATGATAAGGTTTTCAAAACCAGTCAGGTCGATTTTATTTTGACCGCAAAACGAAAACAAAAAAAAAATGATCGGAACCAAAACCAGAATATGACCGAACGCTCGCGACGACGACCGAGCACGGTCGTTCGCTCACCGGTCACATCAAAAAAAAGGGGTGGGGGAGGAAGCGACGCCGAACTTCAATCTGAGAAAGCATGTTGGTTGAACCCGCACGAGTTATTTAGTGGATATGCGCGGGAGAGGAGAAGTTTCCTTAGCGAACTTCTCAACGAGGACGACGACAGGCCACCACGTCGACGCCGCCGCACCCCACCCTCCGGTGGGCCGTGGCCTCTCTAGTGGGCGTTCTCGCTACGGTGGCTTTTTTCCGGATGCCGCTAATGGGCCCGTCTTGCGCGTGTGGGCGGGCGCGAAGGCCCAATTCAAGACGCGCACACGAGCCCCGCGTGCGGTCGTTGGTAGCTGGCTCCGGATACCTTCACGTGGCGCGTTCGCCGCCGCGTGATCCGTGGGCCCCACCCGCGGTTGGGCTGAAAACCGGAAGCCTCACCCGCTCGGCGGACCGCGCGTTAGGACGCGGGAGGCATCGTTGGCTCGCCAGGCGGTGGGGGCCCCCCCGCTCTTCGCCCACTCCCTCCCCCCCCCGCAGGGGCGGTGGGTCCCGGCGCCTGCCTGAATTCCGGGTTCTACGTACGGGTGCGCACAGTGGAGTAGTTTTGAGCAGACCCCCCCCCCTTTTTACGCAGGTTCCAGTTTTTTACCAGCTAGTTTAACTCTTATTTAATTTAGTCGACCTCTAACTTAAACTTAAATGGGAAAATGACTCAAGTTGAATCTACATTCACGTTGAAACCCAGCATGAATTCGTTCATAAAATTCAAAATCAATCAATGAAACCTTGACTTTAGGTCATCTCCGAAACTCGAACTGAATTCAAATTCAAATTTTTTGTTTTTATTTTGATTTATTTTATGTATTCAAATGACGATATATAAGTCGTGTTATCGTGTGATTTGAGTTTTAGATAAGCATGTCCATTCATTTGACGAATGGAGGTACATTCTTTTTGGTTCAAGGTCATCTGTTTAGTGTAACAAACAAATCAAGTTCCAATTTTTATGGAGCCAGATTTTCAAAATGCTTGGTCGGTGAACTGGCTCGTGGGCACGCCCAGGTCTCGCCCGGAGGGATGGTGGGGTTCGGAACCGACGGCACGGCTGCGGCACCCGACCAAAAGAAAACGCCACCCTCTCGGCTCGGCGATCCATCTTCTCGCGAATGAATATACTCAAAAAATCCCCAAAACCAAGACATCAGATAGAGCGAGAGAGAGAGAGGAACAGCTCTCTAGTGCTTGCTGGCTCGCCCAATCTTCTCTCCCTCGAGCTCTGATGGCGGAAATGTGACGGGGAAGGGAAGTTGGCTGCAGCATTCTCGGCGAAGATGCCTATCATCAGGTACCAGCTCAGGAACGAGTACGGGCTGGCGGATCCGGAGCTCTACGGCTCCGCGGACAAGGAGGATCCGGAGGCCCTGCTCGATGGGGTCGCCATGGCCGGTCTCGTCGGCGTGCTCCGACAGCTCGGCGATCTTGCCGAGTAAGTTGTACTTTTTCTGGCTTGCCTTCGTTCGCGCCCGGTCTGGAAGGCTTTGTTTCCTTGTGTCTTTCTTGGCTCCGGGTGGATTGGGGGCGTGTTGAACAGCGATTTGAGCTTGCCTATGGGACAGGCACCCGCAAAACGAGAGTTTTCGGGCTTTTATCTTGTCGTCTTGATTTAATTTTCCTTTTTTCTTTTTTGATCTGACGCATGCTGTTCTGAATGTGTATGTGCAACCTCCCATTAAATCCTGTCTGTTGAGCTTCATAAGCAAAATAGCTAGGCTAGTATATAATATTTGCAGGTGAAAGGAGAATTGATGGCTAAAACAAGCCACGAAACTTGCTGCACGAGTCTGGTGTAGGTTTTTCTCTCCGTCCTCTTAATCTTCCGGTCGATTTTTTATGTCGGTACGACGAACGCTTTATTATGACTCTAGTTGGTCTGTGCTTGCCTCTTCTTCCGGTTTGATAGTCCTGACGCAAAACAAGGGTGACAGGAATGTTCTGGTTCCACACAAAACTGTGCAGTTTTCGTTTCTTATCAAGCGTAGACATCTTCATACCACAACTATATGTTTAACCAAGTTCATCTTAGACAAACTGTGCACTTCATGTTCTTTTTGCATCAGCATTTATTGCTTTCATGTCTCCAAGAAGAGATTCCGTATACAACTGGTTGCAACTGTCAGTACCTCGGCGGAACTGGTCCCTGAGTTTGATCATGTATGAAAATGCCCAACCTATGTGAAACACATACATGGAGTGTCTCATCCTTCCCACATTCTTAGTACAGAAAACTATATATCCACCAGCTTCTGCCAGCGATATCGAGAGTTTCCCCATCATTTTAGTAGTTATGGACTATACAACATTTAACTTGTAGGGGCTATGCATACAACATGTTCGATCCCAGGTAGTGATGGAACCATGTGTAGAAGGAGTTTCTTGAACCAAACATGTGAAGATGGATTTCTGGAACTAACAGTTTCTGCATGTTTTAAAGAGGTTTGCACACGTAAGAGCCATCCATTTAAATGAGCACAGTTCAAATTTGGATTCTTTAGACATCTAGAATATCCCAGACCACTCTCTCCCAGCTCCACCATTTCGTCCATAGCATTGGCTTCAACCTCTGCACGTTCTTGAATCTATACTAGGTAGTAACATGCCACTCAAGACATAATTTAGTGTCCTATTCTACAAATCCACCTACGGATATTGAAGATTTTTTCTAACTTTTAAAGGTATCCAGAAATAGAATAGTGGTGCACCCAGAAACTCTTTACTTTTCTTCTCTTGTTGATTCTCAGTTTTACTTTATTTGGTTTTAATTGCCAGATGCCTTATGTCACCAATTCTCTGTTACCCATTTTTATGGATATAGGGTTGACATACCTAAGCACTTAGCTTTAAAAAAAAAGTAACATCCAAGGAGTTTGAGAAATGATTTATTATCTTTATTATTGTACTCTTTAAGGGGTGGATGTTTGATGGCTGATCATTGTGTTGAATTGTATGCTCATTTTGGTTTACCCTTGGAAGGAGTCTCCCTTTAAGGGGAAGATTTTGGTTTTAACTGTTCTTTCTTGTAGTCCTTCATTCCAGCTACCTCCTGGGTAGATGATCCTGTTTTGTTCTCTTTTCTCTTTTCCACTTTTGTATTCCTCTTTCTGATTTAATAGAAGTTTTGGCCTTTTGGCCATATTAAAAAAAATTATGTTGAATTGTAAAGAGAAATCAACCTGACAAAAGTGGCAATATCATTATATTGTTTCATGGGTGGCTAAAAGACCATGACTTATAAATAAAAAAATTAAAGCTATGGCAAAACAACATGGCAAAAAGAGGAAATTAAAGCCTCTTTCAAGATGACAGAGAAAAGACAAAAGGAACTGAAAAAAGAGACCCGTGGAGCACAGGATTCCTTGAGCATGTCAGCTGAAAAATGCAAGCATTAAATACAGAGCTTAACAAATGCAGATCATGAATCATACAGTTCAGCTCAGGCACATCTCTGACAATAACAATCATCAATATCATGAAGACCATGAAGTCTGAGACCGACAAGATATATCTTTGAACATTCTCTTTTTCTGAAGATCTTAATAAGCCACAATACAGCACATAGATGTATCCCAGGATTCCATATGGAATTTGAAGGCTTAAACATCTTCTATCTGACAATCAACTCTTGAACGTAAACCCCAACAATGAGGATTGAGGGTGCCCATTCCAATCCAATCCGGATTACATCTGCAAAAAATTGGCTGATTTCTTGGGAGAAAAACCGATCCAAAATTGTCACGGATCGATTCTTCAAGAACTGAAAAATAAAAAATCACATATCTTTCATTCTAAGGGGATTATGACTCTATCCATTCCTTTTGGGGTCGGATCGGTGCCATAATCCGGCACAGTTGGGGTGGCAGCGCTGCAGGGTGCCGTTGTGGTTCTTCCCCGCCTGAGAGATCGTATTGGGTCCAATACGATGGATCTGATGACTTGGACCCGATATGCCGGGGTTCAATATCAGGTGGGGAAGTAGCTGCAGCGGCCTTGCCGTTTGCCACCAATTCTAGCCCAATCGGTCCCAATCCAAGCTGATTTGGTTGGTTTGGGCCAAATTGGGTTGGCTATACCAATTGGATCCTCGCATCAGTTGATTCTGATCCGGATCAGCTGACTCTGCAATCCATGCCAAGCAATCTCCCAATAACGGTCCAAATTTACATGCAATGCCACCATTAGTAAATGAATGAGCTTGAGTTCATCTCTTATACCACAAATGATGTTTTATTGACCTATCCAAAGAAAGCCAGACAAGTCTGTCAGTAGTGGGCAACTCCCCAACGGCAGCTGCATAAGGAGTTTATTCTTATACTGTTCTTTACAACAAATGTACAGAATATTGTAAAAGTCAAGGTTTTATATGTTATTTGTTATTAGTTGGCAGGCCTTAACTGAACTAGAGTACACGATATCACAACTACTGAGTCAAAAAAAGAAATCTTAGAGATGACATCTTGACGTCAGAACGTTGTATAAGGGAAAGAAGATGAAATCTTGTGTACATGGAGGTTGAAAAAAAGTATGTGTTATAGATAAACAAGAATTATGGGGATTTTCAGTGTAAGGATGTGTTATTATCAATTACATGATCATCTTTCTGGAGCATGGTATCTGGGAAGGCAGATGATCCAATGTAGAATCCAGGTATGAGTGATCTGATTATGGGGAATAATGTTGACCCATGACAGAATCTGCATGGAACTTGCCTGTTTTAGATTTTAGAATCAATAATGAGATCAGAATCTGGTGATCCCTGCCTTTTCTGCTGAACTTGTTCATCTTGACTAAGATCAACCTGGGATCAACCGATCAGTCTGAGTCCCTCTAAAATCAGCCAGTCCAGTCTGGAAGCAAGATGTTGAGGGCAAGCCTTATCTTGCCTTTTTTTATTCTTGATTTATTTGACTATCTGGGAGCATAGCCTTTGTTGAAGTGTTGATGTTGA